>JASJYW010000026.1:17916706-20454206 GCA_030386875.1 Morinoia aosen
GCTCCGAGCGCCACCCCAGTTCCAGCAATGCGCTAGCGAGCGAGCTGCGGGCGGGGCTGCGACGGGTTCCCTTGGTCGGACGCCTTCGCGCCGAACTGACTCTTGCGTCTCATCGCTCGCGCTCGAAACTGTCGCTGAAATGGCTCGCACCAAGCAAACTGCCCGCAAATCTACCGGAGGAAAGGCTCCTCGCAAGCAGCTTGCCACCAAGGCTGCACGCAAATCTGCCCCCGCCACCGGGGGCGTGAAGAAGCCTCACAGGTACAGGCCCGGTACCGTGGCTCTTCGTGAAATCCGTCGTTACCAGAAGAGCACCGAACTGCTCATCCGCAAGCTGCCCTTCCAGCGTCTTGTTCGTGAAATCGCCCAAGATTTCAAGACTGACTTGCGATTCCAGTCCTCGGCTGTCATGGCCCTGCAGGAAGCATCCGAAGCCTACCTCGTCGGTCTCTTCGAAGACACCAACTTGTGCGCAATCCACGCCAAGCGTGTCACCATCATGCCCAAGGATATCCAGCTTGCCCGCCGGATCCGTGGAGAACGCGCTTAATTCAATAGCACGTTATTCCGCGCATCGAGAGCCACAACCTCCTCTCGGCTAGTCTCTAACCGGCCCTTTACAGGGCCACTCCACCCCTCCCAAAAAAGACGTTCACTGGTCAATGAGATAAATGCGTTCGTTGAAAAACGAGTTACCTGTTATTCAAGACTATGTAGTGTAGACAAAAAAAATAGAGAGGATTCGATAGTTCCCTTAAAATGAGGAGCACGACAGAGAAAAGTACATGCATCCTAATAGTAGCACCCGCGATTAAAAATATTCATGTACTTGTGAGCACTGGTCAGACTCGTATCACAGATACGGACGGACGGGCATCCTCTTAAGAGAGAGACGGAGCAACCAATTTGATGCGTTCATTCAACGTGATCCCCACTGCAATTACGTCCGAGAAATTACGCTCAAAAAATGAACTCATTCATAAATTAAACGAAATGACACCTGGCGTTTTATTTTACGAAATGGTATTCATTGATTGATTATTTCGTGCGTTCAATCAACCCTAGTTGAACTAGGGTCAACCTTGAAACTTCATGGGCACATTCCAAGGGGCACAAAATCGAGAACGGCCTCAGGAGGGAAAATCTAGAAAGTCGGAGAGTGAGTGATAGCGATAGAACGCCTAGTACATACTTTAAAAATTATTGGGTTCAACACTCTGACTATTTATTACCCATTGGTGCGGATGAGTACCTACCACTAAGTAAATAGCCCATTCACCTACAGCTGTGAACCAAATGCATCCCAATTGTTTTTCTGCCTACTCGTCAGGGTAGACAATGGCGTACGAGATAACATCATATAATAATACGAATAACCGCTGCTGCTCCCGTCATCACGACTTCACCGAAAGAGTTTTGAGTCAACAGGGTTACCAGCTACCCTTTCTCAATTCGAACGTGACACTTCAACGTTTTCGTAATTTTGACCGCCTATGATTTTGTTCATTTACTAAATATTATGCACAGAATTCAGTTTCTTAATTTTCACCCAGATTGGGGTCTTGACACCGATTGACTGCCAAGCATTGACCATAGTACGTGACAGCATTCAGGCTTTAGATTCAAGGAAGGAGAGGGTTACCAGCGCCTCTTTTTCTACGGTTTAATAACATCAACCTCCCAAGTGTATACATACATACAGACATGTATATATGTATATATATATATATATATACACATTTACATAGTTTTATATATATATATATGAAAATCGATATATACACATATATATATATATAATTGTATATATAAGAGAAAATTTTTGTGTGCGTCTGAGAGTCGTGCATCGGCGCGTATAAACGAAACCCATTTCGATACTGATTTCCCGAATGGAGTATAGCTTACATGTGTAAAAACATTAATAATTATGGTAATGATCAAAACAAGCGTCGCAGTTCCCGCCATTCAATTGCTGGCCGAATGAAGCGGTAAGTTTGGAATCAGAAGGGTTACCAGCTACCCTTTTTCTGCGTTATGTTGATTTCACCGTCATTGGACGTCGTCCTTTCGATAAATCGTATGCACAGAACTCAGTTTCTTAATTATTGATCCAGATTGGGGCCTTTACGCGAATTAGCTGCCGAACAGTGACGATACCACTTGACAGCATTCAGTTTTTAGATTCAAGTAAGGAGAGCGCTTCCAGCTTCCCGTTTTCTATGTTCTACGGAATGTTTACATTGAGTAAAGTCATGAGAGTCATTTCAAGATGAATTAACACGAATCATTATGTGTTTCTGTATAGAATATGTTCTTCTTTCATGACGATTTCGTTGTGTGTGTAGACCTGAATAGTTTTTCCATCAGAAATTCCGTAAGAATTAAGTGAATGAGTGCTGCTCCCACGGCTTGAGCAAAAATTAAACCGAAATAATATGGCGTCATGCATCAGCTGTTTTCAGTGATGCCTGTTTGACATCAATAATAGCTTCAACGCATGTTTTATATTGAATAATTTGTGATAAAATCGGTGGTTGAAAACGACAGAGAAGCTCAGCAAAGAGGAATGCATAAAATTACTCGTAACTACGTTAATCGAACTTGAATCTGTTCAAAATTTTGGTGTCGTCAAACCCGTGTTATGCTACATTCCATGTCGAAATGACCCTTTCACGCAGTAACGTACAATTCAAATTCTAGTGACAATTTTAAATATCTAAGAAACGCGAAAATGTGAATTGAATTTTTACACATTTCAGAAGTTCACTTCTTGCATTTTTAATTTGCGCAGCTATTTCCGCAAATTCTATCAAAGTTTTTTATGTGTCTGGAGAAACGTCATTTAGCATACAATTCAGTGGTTTTTCAACCTATCCTATCAAAATATTCCAGACTATGTGGTGTACGTGAGCCGCTATAAGTGACGGGATTCGACAGTTTATTTGAATAAGTCTCAATACGTGGATGGCAGACAAATACATGCATCCCAATAGTAGCACCCGCGATTGAAAGGTTCATGTACTTGTGCACTGGTCAAGCTCGTATCAGAGATACGGACGGGCATTCCTTTTAGGGGCGGGAAAGAGAGACCATTGCAGCAACGTAGGAAAAATTACCCTCAAAAGAGGAATTTATTGATGAATTTAAGGAGACACACCTGGCGTTTCATTACACAAAATAGCATTGCTTGATTACTGCACGAGTTCGTCGCGTTCAATCAACGATATATGTATGGTTTTCATCACGTTGCAACCTTGAGACTCCGTGGGCTCGTTCCAAGGTGAGTCGAGAGCGGCCTCAAGAGGGAATATTTAGACACCCGGAGAGTGAGAGAGAAGGCCTAGTACATGCTACATTAGGAATTCAAAAACGGAGAAAGCACCACATATTGAAATCACATTTAACAAAGATTTCACGAACTATGATTTGAAAACAAGTCAGTTCAATGGAACGTTTCAGTACGTGGTGCTTTGTTCTTTTTCGAATCCCTAATGATCATTCGCCCTACGAAGGGTAACTTGCCTGACCTTTTTATAAATAAAAAAACATACTTTACTAGGTTCGACACGCTGTAAACTGTCCATTCAGCTGCCGGTACCAACGAAATGCATTGAAATTATTTCCCTTATTCCTTATTCAAATTATTTCACGGCCAGCGAGTTAAGTAATCAAAATGATATATAATTTTACGATGAACCGTAGCAGCAGCTTCTGCCATCGCGAGTTCACAGAAAGAGTGAGTTTTTAGTAAACAGTTTGCGTGTGAGAGTGGTGCATCTGAGTTGAAACGAAGTTGAATTTCGATCAACACCAATTTCGAGAATGGAGCATAGCATACGTGTGTAATAATATTTCTGGTCGCAGTAACAATTTTTGTAACGATAGGAATACTCCTCGCAGCCCCACGCCATATGAATGCCTGCCGAAACAGTAAGTTTTAATTCAAGAGAATTACCAGCTACCCTTGTTCTACGTGTTTGTTATTTTACTGTCATAGGATGTCGTTCGTCTTATAAATGATATGCCTGGAATTCAGTTGCTTATCAATTCGCCCAGATTGGGGCCTTTACACCAATTAACTGCCGAACACTGACGATTGCACGTGATGGCATGAAAAGTTCAGTTGAGGCAGAGAAAAGAGAGTTACCAGCCACCTTTTATCAATTCTGAGAAGACATTTCTTTGCTTCTGTATAGTTTTAACCTCTTATGATGATGTTCATTCGATAAATATTATGCATAGAACTCAGTTTCTATAATTATCGAAACAGATTGGGGCCTTAACGCGAATTAACTGCCAAACATTGGCAATAGCACGCTCGTTCGTTCATTCATGAGCTTATGCACGGCCCATATCGTCTTGAATTGTTTCAGAGAAACGCAGGCTTGCAATAGTTAAGAAGACTAATCTAGAAGAAATGTTGGGGTGTAATCACTCAAGTAAGGACACCTCGTTATTCCTGAAAAACCGTCGAATCCTGAACGACCAACGAGCACCTGAAATCTTTCGTTACTTCGAGACGTTTTCTTATATACATATTTATATATATATAAATAAGTGATATCTCCATGTATACATATATATATATATGTATGTATGTATGTATGTGAGCAAATTTTTGTGTTCGTCTGAGAGTGGTGCGTCAGCGCGTATGAAAGAAATCCATTTCGATACTGATTTCCCGAATGGAGTATAGCTCACATGTTTAATAACATTAATAATTATTGTAATGATCAAAACAAGCGTCGCAGTTCCCGCCATTCGATTGCTAGCCGAAAGAAGAGGTAAGTTTTGAATCAGAAGGGTTACCAGCTACCCTTTTTTTGCGTTATGTTGATTTCACCGTCATGGGATGTCGTCCTTTCGATAAATCTTATGCACAGAACTCAGTTTCTTAATTATTGATCCAGATTGGGGCCTTTACGCGAATTAGCTGCCGAACATTGACGATACCACTTGAAAGCATTCAGTTTTTAGATTCAAGTAAGGAGAGCGCTACCAGCTACCCGTTTTCTATGTTCTACGGAATGTTTACATTTAGTAAAGTCATGAGAGTCATGTCAAGATGAATTAACACGAATCATTATGTGTTTGTGTATAGAATATATTCTTCTTTCATGACGATTTCGTTGTGTGTGTAGACCTGCATAGTTTTGCATCAGAAATTCCGTAAGAATTGAGTGAATGAGTGCTGCTCCCACGGCTTGAGCAAAAATTAAACCGAAATAATATGGCGTCATGCATCAGCTGTTTTCAGTGATGCCTGTTTGACATCAATAATAGCTTCAATGCATGGTTAATATTGAATAATTTGTGATAAAATCGGTGGTTGAAAACGACAGAGAAGCTCAGCAAAGAGGAATGCATAAAATTACTCGTAACTACGTTAATCGAACTTGAATCTGTTCAAAATTTTGGTGTCTTCAAACCCGTGTTACGCTACATTCCATGCCGAAATGACCCTTTCACGCAGTAACGTACAATTCAAATTCTAGTGAAAATTTTAAAAATCTAAGAAACACGAAAATGTGAATTGAATTTTTACACATTTCAGAAGTTCACTTCTTGCATTTTTAATTTGCGCAGCTATTTCCGCAAATTCTATCAAAGTTTTTTATGTGTCTGGAGAAACGTCATTTAGCATACAATTCAGTGGTTTTTCAACCTATCCTATCAAAATATTCCAGACTATGTGGTGTACGTGAGCCGCTATGAGTGACGGGATTCGACAGTTTATTTGAATAAGTCTCAATACGTGGATGGCAGACAAATACATGCATCCCAATAGTAGCACCCGCGATTGAAAGGTTCATGTACTTGTGCACTGGTCAAGCTCGTATCAGAGATACGGACGGGCATTAAGCATCCTTTTAGGGGCGGGAAAGAGAGACCATTGCAGCAACGTAGGTAAAATTACCCTCAAAAGAGGAATTTATTGATGAATTTAAGGAGACACACCTGGCGTTTCATTACACAAAAAAGCATTGCTTGATTACTGCGCGAGTTCGTCGCGTTCAATCAACGATATATGTATGGTTTTCATCACGTTGCAACCTTGAGACTCCGTGGGCTCGTTCCAAGGTGAGTCGAGAGCGGCCTCAAGGGGGAACATTTAGACACCCGGAGAGTGAGAGAGAAGGCCTAGTACATGCTACATTAGGAATTCAAAAACGAAGAAAGCACCGCATATTGAAATCACATTTAATAGAGATTTCACGAACTATGATTTGAAAACAAGTCAGTTCTATGAAACGTTTCAGTACGTGGTGCTTTGTTCGTTTTCGAATCCCTAATGTTCATTCGCCCTACGAAGGGTAACTTGCCTGACCTTTTTTATAAATAAAAAAAACATACTATATTAGGTTCGACACGCTGTAAACTGTCCATTCTGCTGCCGGTATTAACGAAATGCATTGAAATTATTTACCTTACCCCTTATACAAATTATTTCACGGCTAACGAGGTAAGTAACCAAAATGATAAATAATTTTACGAAGAACCGTAGCAGCAGCTTCTGCCATCGCGACTTCACAGAAAGAGTTAGTTTTGAGTAAACTGAGTTACCAGCTACCCTTTTTCAATTCGAAGAAGACATTCCAGCGTTTTTCTAGTTTTGACCTCTCATGGTTTGGTTCATTTGATAAATACGACGCTCAGAATTCAGTTTCTCATTTCTTGACCCAGACTTTGGGGACTTTTACACCAATTACCTGACAAACATTGACGACAGCGAGCGCTAGCGCGTGTTAGCATGGAGGGGTTATTTTGTTTTGATTGAGGAGGAGAGGGTTACCAGCTACCGCTTTTCACTTCTATGAAGACATTTCTTTGTTTCTGCATAGTTTTTGCCTCTCATGATGCTGTTCATTCAATGAGTATTGTGCTTAGAATTCAGTTTTTTGAATATTGATCCAGATTAGAGCACATACACGAATTAACTGCAAAACATTGACGACAACGAGCGCGTGTGCGTTCGTTCGTCGACGCACGGCCCATCGTCTTGAATTGTTTCACAGGAGCGCAGGCTTGGAATAGTTGTGAAGACTAATCTGAATGAAAAGCTGAAGTGTTATCACTCGAATAAATGATGGGCCATTAGAATATTCGGCCGCAACAACTTGTTCCGTCCGTGGAGAAAAGCGATCGAATCCTGTACGAGCGAGGAGCAGTTTAACTCCTCGACGAACTTCGAGGGGTAATTTTTGACGGATAATTTAGGAAAAAACCCTCCAGTTCATTTCTCGTAGGTTTCGTGCCAAGGTTCTTCTCCCACGAAAGGGACTGTGCGCATCGGAGACGAGGCTCTCACATGAAACCGTCGTGGAAGCGAGGGTTACCGGGCGGTCGGGCAGACTAGGGCTCAGAGCGGCATTCGTGGACATGGTGGTCAGCAGCGCCTGTCGCGACGACCGACCGGGAACCGAGCGAGCGCGACCAGTGCTCTCTGGCCGCAGGCCTTGTGGCACACCAGGAATTGTGCGAGGTGCTTATGCGAAACGCGGGCAATTGCCTGCCTCGGCCGTTTTGACTCGCGTGCTAACGATTCGAGCGAATAACGATCACATGATCAGAGAGACCATTATTTCGGACGGAAAGATAGCGAGCTCTTAATTTTGTCTACTGCATATTGACTTTGAACATCTTCAATTTAAGGATGATTTGTGGCTCCTTGAGGAGCCGGATGGTGTGCAGCAAGTGCGACTGCCGCCGTGAACACTCTACTTGGAAGAAGTGTACTTGGTCACAGCCTTGGTGCCTTCAGAGACAGCGTGCTTGGCAAGCTCGCCGGGAAGCAGAAGCCTGACGGCAGTCTGAATTTCCCGAGAGGTGATGGTGGTCCTCTTGTTGTACTGTGCCAGACGCGACGCTTCAGTAGCAATGCGCTCAAAGATGTCATTCACGAACGAGTTCATGATTGACATGGCCTTGCTCGAAACGCCGGTGTCGGGATGGACCTGCTTGAGCACCTTGTAAATGTAGATGGCGTAGCTCTCACGCCTCTTCTTTTTCTTCTTCTTGTCACCTTTGGTGATGGATTTCTGGGCCTTACCGGCCTTCTTAGCAGCCTTTCCAGAAGTCTTGGGAGCCATCGTGCACGACAACTTCGAACGTTACTCAGTAACTTACAATTTCGCACGGGGGGGGGGGGGGGCGATGCCATAAGGAAAGAGAGGAAAAAAGAAGAATTTGGCACAGGGCGTGCCGGAGTAATAATAGAAGGAAAAGGAAAAGGTAGTAGGAGAAAAACAGGCGAAAAACGCATAATTTGGTGATCACTGTTAATTGCACTTGCGGTGTTTCGGAGTTTGGATAGGGAGAAACCCGTCAGGGCTTTGTATTTACAAGTATATACATAGTCTCTCATGGTACTGAGTTGAAAGCTGCCTATTTATCATCGTAAGTAATTGAATTGGATAGCCTGCTTAGAACAGAATCCCGCATATTTGCTGTTACCTTCTACAAGGTACTATGTACAGCGGTAGGTATTTCATGGTATATAATATGTATAACTCGACTCATCAATATTGAGTTCCAATTATATTACCAATACACATATCTACATTATGTACACTATAATTTATATTTAGATGTATTCATATATGTATATTGATATTTTTATTTATTTATTTATAATTTTTTTTTTTTTTTTTTTTTTTTTTTTTTTTCATATACAGAGGTTACTAAGTTGCTAAGTACATCTATACATTCATTACACTCTGCTCACCACCCGACGCACTCCACTCCCTCACGCTCCACTCCTCCTTCGCACCTATTTATTCACGTCCAACATCCCAAAGATGCTCAGACCGGTACACACTTGTGTGTACTTATACACCATAGAGTGCACATATTTACATATGTCCTAGAGATTTTTTTTTTTTTTTTTTTTTTTTTTTTTTTTTTTTTTTTTTTTTTTCATAAATTTACATAATATACAAGGGAGTAGCCCGAGAAGTCAAAGAAGCGCCGATCAAACGGAGCCCTTCAATGATGTCAAATTATGTTACTTTGCGTTACTTTGCGTAACATGAATCTATTTCGAGTGATGGATGTATGGTGGATGATGATGTGGAGAATATGAAAGAGTGTAAGTTGAAACTTGATTGCTGAGGGTTTGTGTGATCTTGGTAGCTGATGTTGTGTCCTATTGTGATGGATGGAGTTGTTGTGTTTTGGGGTTTTGACTTCCCACCCGTGGGGGGAAGACCGAACCTTCCGCTTGTCAAAACCCCAAGATGAAAACAAAGTAAATAAGTAAGTATTTTTTTTTTTTTCGGTCTTCCCCATATTGGACTGATAGATTTTTTCATGTGTATTTCGGATCTGGAGGGGGGCCAAGTGCGGAAATTTTTGAGCTTTTGAACTTGGAATGTTGTCTGTTAGCATTTTCCGGTGTGAATGTTAGTTGTTGATAGAGGTCGGGATCGAATAGTTGTAGGTTGCGCCATATTTTGCAGGCATGGCTATGAAGTAGTGAATTGATAGGCGGTATGTTGACTTGATTGTGTAACGATCTGGATGCTATACGGTCTGAAAGTTTGGTGTTGGTAATAAATCTCAAAGCTTTATTCTGCACCCTTTGTAATTTGGAGACGGCTGTTGGTGACATTGTGTGCAAGGGTATAACTGGATATAATAGGGCTGATCTTACGCAAGCTAGATATAATTTCCTTTTATTCTCTCGTGATAAATGCATAAATCTGTATAGTTTGCTGAGGTTACTAAATCCTATTGCACTTCTTGTTGCTATTTGTGTTGAAAATCCATAGGTCGAAAAGTTGAGGCCTAGAACTTTGCCATTGGTGGAGTATGGATAATGTTGGTTGTCTATGAAGATGTCTGAGGTTGTGCGTCTACTAATTGGGATAATCTTAAATTTTTTAATGTTTGTTGAAATTTTCCATTGTCTTTCGTAGTTATTGATTTGTTCTATTGCATGCTGTGTTTGTTGGGCTGCGTAATTTGGTTTATACCGGCCTGATGTGATTTGAGTAATATCGTCTGCAAAACATATGTAATCTGTGTTGGGTAGCGGATGGGGAATGTCATGTGTAAAGTAGCTATATAATGTGGGGGAAAGACATGCTCCTTGTGGGACGCCAGTATGAAGTGTGAAAGGGGGGCCAATGTAGTTCTCAATCCTGATTGAAGCTGTTCTGTCTGTTAAATAGTCGGCTAGCGTACGTAGAAAAAGGTTGTGAATACCGGATTGTGAAAGTTTGAATATGAGTCCTGTGTGCCATACCTTGTCAAACGCTTTGGTTACGTCGCGGAGAACTATGTCTGTTGTTTGGTTATTGGCAAGGTTGATCGAGAGAGTTTCTATGAGTGTTGCTAGTGCGGTGTGCGTGCCCCTATCCCTTCTGAATCCATGCTGTCTACTGTTGTATAAGTTATTGATGATTAGGTGATTGGTTAGTCTGTTATTCAAAATTTTGTCTAGCAGTTTGCTTTGAATATCCAGCAGTGATATGGGCCTGTAATTTTGTACCTGCTTTTGTGATGTATGGGGTTTTGGTAAAAATATCATATGCGCATGTTTGAGGCTGTCCGGAAAGTATCCAGCTGAAATAGAGTTATTAAATATGTATAAGAGATATGTTATCATGTTTAACGGTAAATTTTTTATTTGAAGGGTGGTTATTCCAGTGGGGCCGGGCGCTTTCTGTTTGAAAGATCTTAAAGTTTGTTTTAGTTCCTCTATTGTTATTGGTGGGAAGTGGAGCTGATCCAGTCTATTAATGTTGCCTGTATGGAAAGGAATAATTTGATCTGTTATATTATTCATCTGCTCTTTTACTTCATTAATATGGTCTATGTCAAAGTCCTCTTCATTGTCTTCCTATGTAAAAATTTTCCTCCAGTGTTCTCTAAAAACCGGTTCCTTCTCTTGTGGTGAATGTAATTCCTTGTTTTGGTGTTGCAGGTACGGAACTTTTTGTTTATTATTTGATCCTATCATGCGTTTGATTGAAGACCAGAAAATTTTTGGATCGTCTTGAAGTTCTAATGCTTGGACTAGGGTTTCCCACGTTTGCGTATATTCCTGTTGGTAGAGGGTTTGTAGTTGTCTCCTGAGACTGGTTAGTTGTCTATATAGTTCTATTGATGGCCCATTATTTTGAATGTATCCTTTCAAATGCTGATATCTAACTTGAATTCCTAGTATTTCGGGAGTAGGTTTTATTCCGGGTATTATTCTGTGGTTCATTGAAGGAATTGCGATGTTAGTTGCTTCCTGAATGTGTTCGGTCCATTTATTTAAATGTTCATCTATTTCTTCTAAGGTTGGTTCGTCTTTCATAATTGGGTTTACTCTTGCTAGTTGGTCTCTATATATGACCCAGTTGGCTTTATGAAATTGTTTTCTCGGTTTGATTGGGATTTGGATTGGATTTGCTCAAATACTTGCGATAATCGGAATATGGTCTGATGGTGTAATTGGTCCAGGACGTAGATGGATGTTATGAAAGGCATTAGTGTTCTGTAGTACTATATCCGGTGCTGTGGTACTTCTATGCGTGATCATCGTGGGAAAGTACGGGCCTACATAAATGCATTTATGTCTTTCAATAAGGTAGTGTAAATGCTTCCCTCTATTGTTGTTGTGTGAGTGCCCTAAGGTTCTGTGTGCAGCATTGATATCGCCTATGAAATATACCGGGTGTGGTCTATTGAATAAGGTATGAAAATCAACAAAATGAAGATAATCTACTCTTGGTGGTGTGTATGTAGTTCCTATTGTAATTGGTCCTTGGAGTGATTCGACTGTGACTGCTAGCATGTCTGAGTGAAAATTGTCATGGAGTTGAAATGAAATGTTTTTCTTAATTGCTATCCCTACTCCTGCATGTAGTTCGTTATTTTTATTTACATAGAATGTGTTGTAATTGAATATTTTTAGGTGGTTGTTTCCTGTCAAGCTGTGGGCATTAATGAGAATAATATCCGGGTCAATTTTATTGTAAATGTTTGCTAGGGAGATCCTATTGGTATTCCAAGACAGAACGTTATGTTGTATCACTATCAGATTTCGTAGGTTCATGTTGCGGAGGTAATTTTCTTAGGTTTTTTGATAGCTGTGAATATTGTTTGGTGCCTTGGGAATGCGGTAAATTGTTCATTTGGAATTATGTTGATTTTTGTTCTGACAAATTGAACCCGCTTAGAGAAGATGTATTCCAGTAGTGTAGCTGATTTTATTTCCTGTACTGCGAATTTGAGACCTTTGTCGTTGTCCTTTTTTAGTTCTTGTATATACCAGTCAGAAGTAGGTTCATCTGGAATTGGCGATCGATCATTAAAGTTTCTGTATATCTTAATAGGGATGTTGTGTTTGTTGTCTATTGTTATTGTTGAATTTTCCATTTCGTCACTGATTCTTCTTTTTTGTCGTATTTCTGCTTCTTCACATTCTTCTACTTGCGTGTCCATTGTTTCTTCTATTGAGTGATGTTCCGGTGATGTTGGTTGTGGGTTTTCAATGTCGTTGTTTCCGTAGTAAAAGTTGAAAATGGCAGTTGAGTCTCGGTCGGGAAAAATTGTATCTATGTCAAAGTTGTCCTTGAGAGATTTGGAAAGTATTTCACTGAATTTTTTTGTTCTGTCAAGTGCGGCGATGTGTGCTTCTAGAATTAATGCAGTGAGTTTGATGTGCGTCTGGTTGGTCAGAGTTAGTGTGTGCTGTGGGGGATTGGTCTGTTGTATTGCTTGTTTAGCTATTTCTGCATAGGTGCTATTTGTGTGCTGTTGTTGTTTTTGTTGTTCCTCCTCACGTTTTTGTTTAATGATGTTTTTCCTGTATGGACAGCTAGCTGCAAGTGTTCTGTGGGGTCCTTGGCAGTTGAGGCATTGTTTAAGAGTATTTTCGCAATTTTGATATGTATGATCTTGGGCTGAGCATTCGGAGCAAAACTGAGATTTTTGTGTACACTGAAATGTTGGGTGGTCTTCGAACTTATAGCATTTATAACAAATCAAAATGTGTGTATATTCCTCTTGTTCGCACTGGTATGGGGTAATTTTAGTATGGAACATATAAAATCCATCTCTGAGAATTCGTTGGGCTGTTACGGTATCTGTAGTGACTATTTTCATTACGTGAGTGTAGTTTTTAATTTTGATGATGTCTGTAACTTTAATCCAGTTATTTTGGTTTTCTATTTCTACCTTGATTTCTTCTGATGGTCTCATTCCTATGTCGGAGTCTATTTGTCTCACGAATATTGTTCTTTTTGCTCTGAGGTCTGGAGGAATAACAGGAACTAAGTTGATTTTTTGGAAAGCTTGAATGGCCTTAGAAGATGATAATTTGTCAATGGAATTGGTGTCATCTGTCACGGCATAGAAACCAGTTTTGGTAGGAGATAGCCGGATAAGGGGAGCGTTGAGTTCCTTGAACGTAGTTTCGAATACTTTTGCTTTGTCTGTAGATTTAGAATTGTCAATTGTTTTCAGTTGAATCCGGAATGTTGGTGATTTAGATGTGCGATTGGTTGGAATTGATGAAGGAGGTTGATCCGGAGGATGGAAAACGGTCTGAGGCACAGAAGCCTGACCAGATCCGGTGGAAAAAGAGGCGGTCCGATTCCTAGAGATTGAACGAGACGGAGGCCGTAACATAGGGGTCCGGGGCGGTCGACTCCCATGTCCCCCTCGACCTACCCCCGCCCCCCTCCCCCGTTCAGGGGGGGGCATAGTATTAAAAACGCCGGCTTAGGTTCACAATACACAATCCAACAGTGATCACCAAAAAATGCAATATAAGAAAAACAAAGCAAACACAGATCGAAAGAAATAGAAAGTAGGCAATCCCCCCTACTTGGCTTCAAAGACTTCCCCCACCTCCCAGTACCAAAGTAATAATCAGAACTTTACCTAGTACTGACTCCAAGCTCCAAAGCAGGCCAAGCACTTCTCCAAGCAGAGAGTTCGCAGCAGAGAGAGAGAGCATCCACTCAGTACGGTAACTGGAGTGACAATTTCGCACCGACTTTCGGCGCTAGTAATAAGTAGACCGAGAAGGGCTTGCAGGCAGCACCTCACCTCTCGGACGGCAGGCGACTGGCCCAGCGAGTGCAGCCGCTTGACCAATGAGAGAGCGAGCTCGGGACAGCGGTGCTCTCCGAACGTATATATTCGCGTGATGGAGTGCTGGCCGCGCATAATCGTACTCTGTAGCGTAAGCGCTGCTTGTTCGAAAGTTGTTTGCGTACGTACGACTCTACTACTCATCATGTCCGGCCGCGGTAAGGGAGGCAAAGTTAAGGGAAAGTCGAAGTCGCGCTCTTCTCGGGCTGGACTTCAGTTCCCCGTAGGAAGGATCCACCGTCTCCTGCGCAAGGGCAACTACGCGGAGCGTGTAGGAGCCGGAGCTCCCGTGTACTTGGCGGCAGTCATGGAATACCTCGCTGCTGAAGTTCTTGAGCTCGCTGGAAACGCTGCCCGCGATAACAAGAAGACCCGAATCATTCCTCGTCACTTGCAGCTCGCTATCCGTAACGACGAAGAACTGAACAAGCTCCTCTCGGGAGTGACCATTGCCCAGGGAGGTGTTCTGCCCAACATCCAGGCAGTTCTCCTGCCCAAGAAAACCGAGAAGAAGTAAACTTGTCTTCTCGCTCGGAAGCGCTTCCTTCCAAACAAGGCTCCTCTAGGAGCCACATTCGTGTTCGGGAAAGATATTTCAAAGTCTGTCTGAATTGGTATGAGCGTCTTTTTATTATCGTCATTAATTGTCGTGCGAGTTCGGTCCGAGCAACACTCGATAGGCATTGTTCGCTTGTCACTCCTCAGAGCATAGGCGCTCGTTTTCTTATTCGGCAGCTGCTGTAAAATTCGACTAGACCACCACGTGCTGCTGTGCTTTGGAGGCGTTGCGAATGTCGAGCGTCAGCAGCCGAATCAATAGTTGCGCTAGCTACTGCGACGACGAGGATGTGTTGCAAAGTACGCAAATATATTTTGCTTCCCTTCCCAGGGCGCAGAGCACGTCCGTCAAGGCTGATGATAACATGTGAAGTCGAGGTGGCAGTAGTGTCGCTCGCCGTGCAATATAACGTTTATCCTCATCCAGTTCATTTCTCGATGCGCATTCGAATTATAGCGCGAAAATGTTTTAGTAATTCAATTGAAGCTCGCGAGGCCTGAGCCGAGCTAATGCGAAATTATTTGACTATGGGCGCGTGAGACAATTCAAGGGCGTTGTTTGAACGCGCGTCACGCATGGCGCGAAAGATTCGGGGCCTCCAGCAAAATCAGGGTCAGGACTGAGTGCCATGTGCAAAATATCCGGTTAGATTAGGCAAAGGTTGAATAATTTCGGTGATTCGTGCTAAACAAAGAAAGAAAGCAAATTGTCCAAGACGCGTTTTCAGCTAGTGTTGCATGGAGTACATCTCGAGACCGACGCGGCGGCGCCATGCTTCAACGGTCGTTTAGCGGCGGCACACTGCCACCTCATGTATCGTTTCTCGAGCTGAATTTCAGCGAAAAAGAAAACTTTCGTGCCCCACGAAATTGGACGGAAGCCGCTTGGACTTGACGAGAGGGGTCGGTCGGTCACTCGCTGCGTTCTCAGCAATTCGCTGTGACTGCCTGCCAGGCTGGAATATAGCGTGTGCATTGTGCGGTAGAGCAGTCAATTGCAGCAAGGCCTAATCTGCAATGACCGCTTCGGAGAGAGCGAAAGTGTTTAGTTTCCTATCGGAAGTTCAGTGATTGCACCCGTCGAGGCATCATCGAACACACACATTGAGTTTGCTCCTCGAGCTATTCCATCTGCAACGACGGGCATGTGAGGAGTGAGGATAACAAAAAAAATGGCATTCCAAGCACCGGCGCGCGCTCTCTCTACAGTAAAAAAGCGATGCTTGACAAGTGAAGCAACCCCTAAATGAAGAAGCATACACTGTACTGGAGGGACTGAGGGTGAACACCTTTTCCGAGAGGATTTTGTGGACCTCGAAAGGTCCGAGTCTGTGAATTAGCCGTTGGTCGGGCACCGACTCATTTTACAAGAGAGTCAAGAGACTTAACCTCCAAATCCATAGAGGGTACGTCCTTGTCTCTTGAGGGCGTAGACAACGTCCATGGCAGTGACGGTCTTCCTCTTGGCGTGCTCGGTGTAGGTGACGGCGTCACGGATGACATTCTCGAGGAATACCTTGAGCACTCCGCGAGTCTCTTCATAGATGAGACCAGAGATACGCTTGACACCTCCACGGCGAGCCAGACGACGAAAATCAGGCTTGGTGATACCCTGGATGTTATCACGCAAAACCTTGCGATGACGCTTGGCTCCCCCCTTTCCGAGGCCCTTGCCACCCTTTCCACGTCCGGTCATGATGTCGATGGAGCTCGAGCTGGTTGCGATAGATAACGGAGAAGCGCGGTACCTATAGTACGAATGCAACTCGCGCAAAACGACGACAGACCTATGCACGGTGTGCTTGCGCGCCACCGCCAACTTTGCCCAGTTTGCGTAGCATTTGTGCAGCTCCGAGCGCCACCCCAGTTCCAGCAATGCGCTAGCGAGCGAGCTGCGGGCGGGGCTGCGACGGGTTCCCTTGGTCGGACGCCTTCGCGCCGAACTGACTCTTGCGTCTCATCATAAACGGCATATCAATACCGTACACAAATAAAGGAAAAGTCCTGGGGTTGAACATAACTACACATGGTATATCATCACAAGCCTCCATTAGACAAGCAATAGCCTACAAGAATCTAGAAAAAATTTACCGTTTTACTTACCTTCCTACAGAAACCAAACTGAAATTATACATGGCCTTTGTAAGATCAGCATTAATATACCCAGTCATACCTTTACACACAGCATCAGCAACAGCAATATCCAAATTACAAAGAGTTCAAAACAAAGCACTTAGATTTATTACCGGCACTAGTTTAATAGAAGCAGTACCATCACAACACCTGCATAATCATCTAAATATCCCTCCCATAAACATACTGCTGCACGAGCATGCAAACAGGATCTGGCACAATATACAGCAATTCGATCCTGACCTGTATACAAAATTAAGTTTTCCTCCGGAGCTCATCCCCTATCAACATTCCCGATTTAAAAGCTCTAGACTACTTGCATTGGCCCCCCCTCCACCTCCGAAATATACATGAACCAACAATCTTACCAGGCACACCTACTAAGACAAATTCCAGTCCTGTTATGAGGACGTGGGGGAAGACCAAATTAATTTCAGTAATATTTTTATTTTTTGTTTTCTGGGGTTTTGGCGAGCGGTAGGACGGTCTTCCCCCCCATGGGTGGGAAGCCAAAACCCCAGACCTTTAACTTCATTTCAGTTGCATTGACATACACAAAAATTCTTCTTTTCATTAATTATTTTTCATTACTGTAAAATTTCTTAAATTCCTATTTACTTACACCTCAAACTACTTAATAGCAACTAGTAAAGATGTACGTAGCGTAGAGTGCAAGTCTGCAAACCTGTATCTAGGTGTATATAATGCACGATGTGTACAGACGCTATAATTGTAAATAGGTAGGGAAAACAAGTAACTTGAAATGTGTATATATATATGTAGATATATATGGTAGGTCGAAGGTAATGCAACATAATGTGCTCGCGCACTGTAGAGAAATAGACAACACTCGTGAATAAGACAGTAAATAAGTAAAAACTTGGTCTCCAAATTATAGGCGCTAGATGATGCAAATGTGTAGATATTAGATTGTAAATACTCGTAGACCAATAACTAGATAGGCCTAAGTCATAGTTCAGTAACAAAGAATGAAATTTTAGGTATTGCTTACTGTGTAGGTAAGATAAGTGTAATTGTTTAGACAGCTAGGATGTAATGTAGGTAATGTAAATAAGATATTTAATAAGTAAAAATCTTATTCTCTAATTATAGGTGCAAGATGATGTAAATGTGTAGATATTAGATTGTATATACTCGTAGATCAATAACTAGATAGGCCTAAGTCATAGTTTCGTAATAAAGAATGAATTTTAGATATTGCTTACTGTGTAGGTAGCTAGGTAGCTAAGTGTAATTGTTTAGATAGCTAGGATGTAATATAGTGTGTAAAAAAAAAAAAAAAAAAAAAAAAAAAAAAAAATTAAAAAAAAAAAAAAAAAAAATAAAACAAAAAAATAACAAAAAAAAAAAAAATAATAAAAAAAAAAATAATGAAAAAAAAAAATAAAAAAAAAAAATAAAAAAAAAAAAAATAAAAATTATAGAAAAAAAAAATGAAAGAAAAAATAATACAAAATGAAAAATGAAAAAATGGAAAACACAAAAAAAAAAAAAATAAAAAAAAAAAAAAAAAAAAATTAAAAATTATGTATATATGCATATTAGTGTCCATGTAATTCGTGTGCGTGTGTGTGTAGGTTGTGGGTGTGGAACGTATAGAACCATTGTGTGCTCATGTGTCGTGTGTGGGTGATAATATATGTATATATATGTATGATAAAACAAAAATTGTACAAAAAGTTTATATACTCATATGTATGTCTGTGTATCGTGTGTGTGAAATTCTGAAGTGAGAAAAAAAAAAAAAAAAAAAAGGTACGAGTGCGTGTGTTGGGTGTGTGTGTGTATATAAATGTAATATGTATATATGCATATGTATAAAAAAACAAAAAAAAAAAAAATTAAAAAAAAAAAAAAAAAAAAAAAAAAAAAAAATTCGGAAAAAAAAAATATATATATATGTATAATTATGTGTGTATATTGTATATAGGGACTTGTAGATGAGCATAAATTTCTCCCATTTAAAATTTATATTGCTTGACGAGGGCTTTTATCGCCTTCCCAAAAAAAAAAAAATAAAAATTCGCAATTGAGCAGAGTAGACGCGGCATAATTAAATAGATGAACCGTTTCTAGCATAAAAAGCCCTGACGGGTATTTTCCCTCGTTAAACTAACAAATTAGTAGTATCTATCGAACAAGATGCACAAGATCAACTAATTATGCGTTAAGCGCCTTTTTCTTCTTCCACTATCCTTTTCCTTTTCTCTCCTCCTTTTTCTCTTATGGCACACACTGTGCCAAACTCTAATTCTCTTCTCTTCTTTCCTATTGTCACCGCCCCCCCCCCCTTGCGTCTCATCGCTCGCGCTCGAAACTGTCGCTGAAATGGCTCGCACCAAGCAAACTGCCCGCAAATCTACCGGAGGAAAGGCTCCTCGCAAGCAGCTTGCCACCAAGGCTGCACGCAAATCTGCCCCCGCCACCGGGGGCGTGAAGAAGCCTCACAGGTACAGGCCCGGTACCGTGGCTCTTCGTGAAATCCGTCGTTACCAGAAGAGCACCGAACTGCTCATCCGCAAGCTGCCCTTCCAGCGTCTTGTTCGTGAAATCGCCCAAGATTTCAAGACTGACTTGCGATTCCAGTCCTCGGCTGTCATGGCCCTGCAGGAAGCATCCGAAGCCTACCTCGTCGGTCTCTTCGAAGACACCAACTTGTGCGCAATCCACGCCAAGCGTGTCACCATCATGCCCAAGGATATCCAGCTTGCCCGCCGGATCCGTGGAGAACGCGCTTAATTCAATAGCACGTTATTCCGCGCATCGAGAGCCACAACCTCCTCTCGGCTAGTCTCTAACCGGCCCTTTACAGGGCCACTCCACCCCTCCCAAAAAAGACGTTCACTGGTCAATGAGATAAATGCGTTCGTTGAAAAACGAGTTACCTGTTATTCAAGACTATGTAGTGTAGACAAAAAAAATATAGAGGATTCGATAGTTCCCTTAAAATGAGGAGCACGACAGAGAAAAGTACATGCATCCTAATAGTAGCACCCGCGATTAAAAATATTCATGTACTTGTGAGCACTGGTCAGACTCGTATCACAGATACGGACGGACGGGCATCCTCTTAAGAGAGAGACGGAGCAACCAATTTGATGCGTTCATTCAACGTGATCCCCACTGCAATTACGTCCGAGAAATTACGCTCAAAAAATGAACTCATTCATAAATTAAACGAAATGACACCTGGCGTTTTATTTTACGAAATGGTATTCATTGATTGATTATTTCGTGCGTTCAATCAACCCTAGTTGAACTAGGGTCAACCTTGAAACTTCATGGGCACATTCCAAGGGGCACAAAATCGAGAACGGCCTCAGGAGGGAAAATCTAGAAAGTCGGAGAGTGAGTGATAGCGATAGAACGCCTAGTACATACTTTAAAAATTATTGGGTTCAACACTCTGACTATTTATTACCCATTGGTGCGGATGAGTACCTACCACTAAGTAAATAGCCCATTCACCTACAGCTGTGAACCAAATGCATCCCAATTGTTTTTCTGCCTACTCGTCAGGGTAGACAATGGCGTACGAGATAACATCATATAATAATACGAATAACCGCTGCTGCTCCCGTCATCACGACTTCACCGAAAGAGTTTTGAGTCAACAGGGTTACCAGCTACCCTTTCTCAATTCGAACGTGACACTTCAACGTTTTCGTAATTTTGACCGCCTATGATTTTGTTCATTTACTAAATATTATGCACAGAATTCAGTTTCTTAATTTTCACCCAGATTGGGGTCTTGACACCGATTGACTGCCAAGCATTGACCATAGTACGTGACAGCATTCAGGCTTTAGATTCAAGGAAGGAGAGGGTTACCAGCGCCTCTTTTTCTACGGTTTAATAACATCAACCTCCCAAGTGTATACATACATACAGACATGTATATATGTATATATATATATATATACACATTTACATAGTTTTATATATATATATATATATGAAAATCGATATATACACATATATATATATATAATTGTATATATAAGAGAAAATTTTTGTGTGCGTCTGAGAGTCGTGCATCGGCGCGTATAAACGAAACCCATTTCGATACTGATTTCCCGAATGGAGTATAGCTTACATGTGTAAAAACATTAATAATTATGGTAATGATCAAAACAAGCGTCGCAGTTCCCGCCATTCAATTGCTGGCCGAATGAAGCGGTAAGTTTGGAATCAGAAGGGTTACCAGCTACCCTTTTTCTGCGTTATGTTGATTTCACCGTCATTGGACGTCGTCCTTTCGATAAATCGTATGCACAGAACTCAGTTTCTTAATTATTGATCCAGATTGGGGCCTTTACGCGAATTAGCTGCCGAACAGTGACGATACCACTTGACAGCATTCAGTTTTTAGATTCAAGTAAGGAGAGCGCTTCCAGCTTCCCGTTTTCTATGTTCTACGGAATGTTTACATTGAGTAAAGTCATGAGAGTCATTTCAAGATGAATTAACACGAATCATTATGTGTTTCTGTATAGAATATGTTCTTCTTTCATGACGATTTCGTTGTGTGTGTAGACCTGAATAGTTTTTCCATCAGAAATTCCGTAAGAATTAAGTGAATGAGTGCTGCTCCCACGGCTTGAGCAAAAATTAAACCGAAATAATATGGCGTCATGCATCAGCTGTTTTCAGTGATGCCTGTTTGACATCAATAATAGCTTCAACGCATGTTTTATATTGAATAATTTGTGATAAAATCGGTGGTTGAAAACGACAGAGAAGCTCAGCAAAGAGGAATGCATAAAATTACTCGTAACTACGTTAATCGAACTTGAATCTGTTCAAAATTTTGGTGTCGTCAAACCCGTGTTATGCTACATTCCATGTCGAAATGACCCTTTCACGCAGTAACGTACAATTCAAATTCTAGTGACAATTTTAAATATCTAAGAAACGCGAAAATGTGAATTGAATTTTTACACATTTCAGAAGTTCACTTCTTGCATTTTTAATTTGCGCAGCTATTTCCGCAAATTCTATCAAAGTTTTTTATGTGTCTGGAGAAACGTCATTTAGCATACAATTCAGTGGTTTTTCAACCTATCCTATCAAAATATTCCAGACTATGTGGTGTACGTGAGCCGCTATAAGTGACGGGATTCGACAGTTTATTTGAATAAGTCTCAATACGTGGATGGCAGACAAATACATGCATCCCAATAGTAGCACCCGCGATTGAAAGGTTCATGTACTTGTGCACTGGTCAAGCTCGTATCAGAGATACGGACGGGCATTCCTTTTAGGGGCGGGAAAGAGAGACCATTGCAGCAACGTAGGAAAAATTACCCTCAAAAGAGGAATTTATTGATGAATTTAAGGAGACACACCTGGCGTTTCATTACACAAAATAGCATTGCTTGATTACTGCGCGAGTTCGTCGCGTTCAATCAACGATATATGTATGGTTTTCATCACGTTGCAACCTTGAGACTCCGTGGGCTCGTTCCAAGGTGAGTCGAGAGCGGCCTCAAGAGGGAATATTTAGACACCCGGAGAGTGAGAGAGAAGGCCTAGTACATGCTACATTAGGAATTCAAAAACGGAGAAAGCACCACATATTGAAATCACATTTAACAAAGATTTCACGAACTATGATTTGAAAACAAGTCAGTTCAATGGAACGTTTCAGTACGTGGTGCTTTGTTCTTTTTCGAATCCCTAATGATCATTCGCCCTACGAAGGGTAACTTGCCTGACCTTTTTATAAATAAAAAAACATACTTTACTAGGTTCGACACGCTGTAAACTGTCCATTCAGCTGCCGGTACCAACGAAATGCATTGAAATTATTTCCCTTATTCCTTATTCAAATTATTTCACGGCCAGCGAGTTAAGTAATCAAAATGATATATAATTTTACGATGAACCGTAGCAGCAGCTTCTGCCATCGCGAGTTCACAGAAAGAGTGAGTTTTTAGTAAACAGTTTGCGTGTGAGAGTGGTGCATCTGAGTTGAAACGAAGTTGAATTTCGATCAACCCCAATTTCGAGAATGGAGCATAGCATACGTGTGTAATAATATTTCTGGTCGCAGTAACAATTTTTGTAACGATAGGAATACTCCTCGCAGCCCCACGCCATATGAATGCCTGCCGAAACAGTAAGTTTTAATTCAAGAGAATTACCAGCTACCCTTGTTCTACGTGTTTGTTATTTTACTGTCATAGGATGTCGTTCGTCTTATAAATGATATGCCTGGAATTCAGTTGCTTATCAATTCGCCCAGATTGGGGCCTTTACACCAATTAACTGCCGAACACTGACGATTGCACGTGATGGCATGAAAAGTTCAGTTGAGGCAGAGAAAAGAGAGTTACCAGCCACCTTTTATCAATTCTGAGAAGACATTTCTTTGCTTCTGTATAGTTTTAACCTCTTATGATGATGTTCATTCGATAAATATTATGCATAGAACTCAGTTTCTATAATTATCGAAACAGATTGGGGCCTTAACGCGAATTAACTGCCAAACATTGGCAATAGCACGCTCGTTCGTTCATTCATGAGCTTATGCACGGCCCATATCGTCTTGAATTGTTTCAGAGAAGCGCAGGCTTGCAATAGTTAAGAAGACTAATCTAGAAGAAATGTTGGGGTGTAATCACTCAAGTAAGGACACCTCGTTATTCCTGAAAAACCGTCGAATCCTGAACGACCAACGAGCACCTGAAATCTTTCGTTACTTCGAGACGTTTTCTTATATACATATTTATATATATATAAATAAGTGATATCTCCATGTATACATATATATATATATGTATGTATGTATGTATGTGAGCAAATTTTTGTGTTCGTCTGAGAGTGGTGCGTCAGCGCGTATGAAAGAAATCCATTTCGATACTGATTTCCCGAATGGAGTATAGCTCACATGTTTAATAACATTAATAAATATTGTAATGATCAAAACAAGCGTCGCAGTTCCCGCCATTCGATTGCTAGCCGAAAGAAGAGGTAAGTTTTGAATCAGAAGGGTTACCAGCTACCCTTTTTTGCGTTATGTTGATTTCACCGTCATGGGATGTCGTCCTTTCGATAAATCTTATGCACAGAACTCAGTTTCTTAATTATTGATCCAGATTGGGGCCTTTACGCGAATTAGCTGCCGAACATTGACGATACCACTTGAAAGCATTCAGTTTTTAGATTCAAGTAAGGAGAGCGCTACCAGCTACCCGTTTTCTATGTTCTACGGAATGTTTACATTTAGTAAAGTCATGAGAGTCATGTCAAGATGAATTAACACGAATCATTATGTGTTTGTGTATAGAATATATTCTTCTTTCATGACGATTTCGTTGTGTGTGTAGACCTGCATAGTTTTGCATCAGAAATTCCGTAAGAATTGAGTGAATGAGTGCTGCTCCCACGGCTTGAGCAAAAATTAAACCGAAATAATATGGCGTCATGCATCAGCTGTTTTCAGTGATGCCTGTTTGACATCAATAATAGCTTCAATGCATGGTTAATATTGAATAATTTGTGATAAAATCGGTGGTTGAAAACGACAGAGAAGCTCAGCAAAGAGGAATGCATAAAATTACTCGTAACTACGTTAATCGAACTTGAATCTGTTCAAAATTTTGGTGTCTTCAAACCCGTGTTACGCTACATTCCATGCCGAAATGACCCTTTCACGCAGTAACGTACAATTCAAATTCTAGTGAAAATTTTAAAAATCTAAGAAACACGAAAATGTGAATTGAATTTTTACACATTTCAGAAGTTCACTTCTTGCATTTTTAATTTGCGCAGCTATTTCCGCAAATTCTATCAAAGTTTTTTATGTGTCTGGAGAAACGTCATTTAGCATACAATTCAGTGGTTTTTCAACCTATCCTATCAAAATATTCCAGACTATGTGGTGTACGTGAGCCGCTATGAGTGACGGGATTCGACAGTTTATTTGAATAAGTCTCAATACGTGGATGGCAGACAAATACATGCATCCCAATAGTAGCACCCGCGATTGAAAGGTTCATGTACTTGTGCACTGGTCAAGCTCGTATCAGAGATACGGACGGGCATTAAGCATCCTTTTAGGGGCGGGAAAGAGAGACCATTGCAGCAACGTAGGTAAAATTACCCTCAAAAGAGGAATTTATTGATGAATTTAAGGAGACACACCTGGCGTTTCATTACACAAAAAAGCATTGCTTGATTACTGCGCGAGTTCGTCGCGTTCAATCAACGATATATGTATGGTTTTCATCACGTTGCAACCTTGAGACTCCGTGGGCTCGTTCCAAGGTGAGTCGAGAGCGGCCTCAAGGGGGAACATTTAGACACCCGGAGAGTGAGAGAGAAGGCCTAGTACATGCTACATTAGGAATTCAAAAACGAAGAAAGCACCGCATATTGAAATCACATTTAATAGAGATTTCACGAACTATGATTTGAAAACAAGTCAGTTCTATGAAACGTTTCAGTACGTGGTGCTTTGTTCGTTTTCGAATCCCTAATGTTCATTCGCCCTACGAAGGGTAACTTGCCTGACCTTTTTTATAAATAAAAAAAACATACTATATTAGGTTCGACACGCTGTAAACTGTCCATTCTGCTGCCGGTATTAACGAAATGCATTGAAATTATTTACCTTACCCCTTATACAAATTATTTCACGGCTAACGAGGTAAGTAACCAAAATGATAAATAATTTTACGAAGAACCGTAGCAGCAGCTTCTGCCATCGCGACTTCACAGAAAGAGTTAGTTTTGAGTAAACTGAGTTACCAGCTACCCTTTTTCAATTCGAAGAAGACATTCCAGCGTTTTTCTAGTTTTGACCTCTCATGGTTTGGTTCATTTGATAAATACGACGCTCAGAATTCAGTTTCTCATTTCTTGACCCAGACTTTGGGGACTTTTACACCAATTACCTGACAAACATTGACGACAGCGAGCGCTAGCGCGTGTTAGCATGGAGGGGTTATTTTGTTTTGATTGAGGAGGAGAGGGTTACCAGCTACCGCTTTTCACTTCTATGAAGACATTTCTTTGTTTCTGCATAGTTTTTGCCTCTCATGATGCTGTTCATTCAATGAGTATTGTGCTTAGAATTCAGTTTTTTGAATATTGATCCAGATTAGAGCACATACACGAATTAACTGCAAAACATTGACGACAACGAGCGCGTGTGCGTTCGTTCGTCGACGCACGGCCCATCGTCTTGAATTGTTTCACAGGAGCGCAGGCTTGGAATAGTTGTGAAGACTAATCTGAATGAAAAGCTGAAGTGTTATCACTCGAATAAATGATGGGCCATTAGAATATTCGGCCGCAACAACTTGTTCCGTCCGTCGAGAAAAGCGATCGAATCCTGTACGAGCGAGGAGCAGTTTAACTCCTCGACGAACTTCGAGGGGTAATTTTTGACGGATAATTTAGGAAAAAACCCTCCAGTTCATTTCTCGTAGGTTTCGTGCCAAGGTTCTTCTCCCACGAAAGGGACTGTGCGCATCGGAGACGAGGCTCTCACATGAAACCGTCGTGGAAGCGAGGGTTTCCGGGCGGTCGGGCAGACTAGGGCTCAGAGCGGCATTCGTGGACATGGTGGTCAGCAGCGCCTGTCGCGACGACCGACCGGGAACCGAGCGAGCGCGACCAGTGCTCTCTGGCCGCAGGCCTTGTGGCACACCAGGAATTGTGCGAGGTGCTTATGCGAAACGCGGGCAATTGCCTGCCTCGGCCGTTTTGACTCGCGTGCTAACGATTCGAGCGAATAACGATCACATGATCAGAGAGACCATTATTTCGGACGGAAAGATAGCGAGCTCTTAATTTTGTCTACTGCATATTGACTTTGAACATCTTCAATTTAAGGATGATTTGTGGCTCCTTGAGGAGCCGGATGGTGTGCAGCAAGTGCGACTGCCGCCGTGAACACTCTACTTGGAAGAAGTGTACTTGGTCACAGCCTTGGTGCCTTCAGAGACAGCGTGCTTGGCAAGCTCGCCGGGAAGCAGAAGCCTGACGGCAGTCTGAATTTCCCGAGAGGTGATGGTGGTCCTCTTGTTGTACTGTGCCAGACGCGACGCTTCAGTAGCAATGCGCTCAAAGATGTCATTCACGAACGAGTTCATGATTGACATGGCCTTGCTCGAAACGCCGGTGTCGGGATGGACCTGCTTGAGCACCTTGTAAATGTAGATGGCGTAGCTCTCACGCCTCTTCTTTTTCTTCTTCTTGTCACCTTTGGTGATGGATTTCTGGGCCTTACCGGCCTTCTTAGCAGCCTTTCCAGAAGTCTTGGGAGCCATCGTGCACGACAACTTCGAACGTTACTCAGTAACTTACAATTTCGCACCGGGGGGGGGGGGGGGGCGATGCCATAAGGAAAGAGAGGAAAAAAAAGAAGAATTTGGCACAGGGCGTGCCGGAGCAATAATAGAAGGAAAAGGAAAAGGTAGTAGGAGAAAAACAGGCGAAAAACGCATAATTTGGTGATCACTGTTATTCGCACTTGCGATGTTTCGGAGTTTGGATAGGGAGAAACCCGTCAGGGCTTTGTATTTACAGGTATAAACATAGTCTCTCATGGTACTGAGTTGAAAGCTGCCTATTTATCATCGTAAGTAATTGAATTGGATAGCCTGCTTAGAGCAGAATCCCGCATATTTGCTGTTACCTTCTACAAGGTACTATGTACAGCGGTAGGTATTTTATGGTATATAATATGTATAACTCGACTCATCAATAATGAGTTCCCATTATATTACCAATACACATATCTACATTATGTACACTATAATTGATATTTAGATGTATTCAGGTATATATATATATATATATATATATATATTTTTTTATTTTTTTTTTTTTTTTTTTTTTTTCATATACAGAGGTTACTAAGTTGCTAAGTACATCTATACATTCATTACACTCTGCTCACCACCCGACGCACTCCACTCCCTCACGCTCCACTCCTCCTTCGCACCTATTTATCCAAGTCCAACATCCCAAAGATGCTCAGACCGGTACACACTTGTGTGTACTTATACACCATAGAGTGTACATATTTACATATGTCCTAGGGATTTTTTTTTTTTTTTTTTTTTTTTTTTTTTTTCATAAATTTACATAATATACAAGGGAGTAGCCCGAGAAGTCAAAGAAGCGCCGATCAAACGGAGCCCTTTAATGATGTCAAATTATGTTACTTTGCGTTACTTTGCGTAACATGAAACTATTTCGAGTGATGGATGTATGGTGGATGGTGATGTGGAGAATATGAAAGAGTGTAAGTTGAAACTTGATTGCTGAGGGTTTGTGTGATCCTGGTAGCTGATGTTGTGTCTTATTGTGATGGATGGAGTTGTTGTGTTTTGGGGTTTTGACTTCCCACCCGTGGGGGGAAGACCGAACCTTCCGCTTGTCAAAACCCCAAGATGAAAACAAAGTAAATAAGTAAGTATTTTTTTTTCGGTCTTCCCCATGTTGGACTGATAGATATTTTCATGTGTATTTCGGATCTGGAGGGGGGCCAAGTGCGGAAATTTTTGAGCTTTTGAACTTGGAATGTTGTCTGTTAGCATTTTCCGGTGTGAATGTTAGTTGTTGATAGAGGTCGGGGTCGAATAGTTGTAAGTTGCGCCATATTTTGCAGGCATGGCTGTGAAGTAGTGAATTGATAGGCGGTATGTTGACTTGATTGTGTAACGATCTGGATGCTATACGGTCTGAAAGTTTGGTGTTGGTAATAAATCTCAAAGCTTTATTCTGCACCCTTTGTAATTTGGAGACGGCTGTTGGTGACATTGTGTGCAAGGGTATAACTGGATATAATAGGGCTGATCTTACGCAAGCTAGATATAATTTCCTTTTATTCTCTCGTGATAAATGCATAAATCTGTATAGTTTGCTGAGGTTACTAAATCCTATTGCACTTCTTGTTGCTATTTGTGTTGAAAATCCATAGGTCGAAAAATTGAGGCCTAGAACTTTGCCATTGGTGGAGTATGGATAATGTTGGTTGTCTATGAAGATGTCTGAGGTTGTGCGTCTACTAATTGGGATAATCTTAAATTTTTTAATGTTTGTTGAAATTTTCCATTGTCTTTCGTAGTTATTGATTTGTTCTATTGCATGCTGTGTTTGTTGGGCTGCGTAATTTGGTTTATACCGGCCTGATGTGATTTGAGTAATATCGTCTGCAAAACATATGTAATCTGTGTTGGGTAGCGGATGGGGAATGTCATGTGTAAAGTAGCTATATAATGTGGGGGAAAGACATGCTCCTTGTGGGACGCCAGTATGAAGTGTGAAAGGGGGGCCAATGTAGTTCTCAATCCTGATTGAAGCTGTTCTGTCTGTTAAATAGTCGGCTAGCGTACGTAGAAAAAGGTTGTGAATACCGGATTGTGAAAGTTTGAATATGAGTCCTGTGTGCCATACCTTGTCAAACGCTTTGGTTACGTCGCGGAGAACTATGTCTGTGGTTTGGTTATTGGCAAGGTTGATCGAGAGAGTTTCTATGAGTGTTGCTAGTGCGGTGTGCGTGCCCCTATCCCTTCTGAATCCATGCTGTCTACTGTTGTATAAGTTATTGATGATTAGGTGATTGGTTAGTCTGTTATTCAAAATTTTGTCTAGCAGTTTGCTTTGAATATCCAGCAGTGATATGGGCCTGTAATTTTGTACCTGCTTTTGTGATGTATGGGGTTTTGGTAAAATTATCATATGCGCATGTTTGAGGCTGTCCGGAAAGTATCCAGCTGAAATAGAGTTATTAAATATGTATAAGAGATATGTTATCATGTTTAACGGTAAATTTTTTATTTGAAGGGTGGTTATTCCAGTGGGGCCGGGCGCTTTCTGTTTGAAAGATCTTAAAGTTTGTTTTAGTTCCTCTATTGTTATTGGTGGGAAGTGGAGCTGATCCAGTCTATTAATGTTGCCTGTATGGAAAGGAATAATTTGATCTGTTATATTATTCATCTGCTCTTTTACTTCATTAATATGGTCTATGTCAAAGTCCTCTTCATTGTCTTCCTCTGTAAAAATTTTCCTCCAGTGTTCTCTAAAAACCGGTTCCTTCTCTTGTGGTGAATGTAATTCCTTGTTTTGGTGTTGCAGGTACGGAACTTTTTGTTTATTATTTGATCCTATCATGCGTTTGATTGAAGACCAGAAAATTTTTGGATCGTCTTGAAGTTCTAATGCTTGGACTAGGGTTTCCCACGTTTGCGTGTATTCCTGTTTGTAGAGGGTTTGTAGTTGTCTCCTGAGACTGGTTAGTTGTCTATATAGTTCTATTGATGGCCCATTATTTTGAATGTATCCTTTCAAATACTGATATCTAACTTGAATTCCTAGTATTTCGGGAGTAGGTTTTATTCCGGGTATTATTCTGTGGTTCATTGAAGGAATTGCGATGTTAGTTGCTTCCTGAATGTGTTCGGTCCATTTATTTAAATGTTCATCTATTTCTTCTAAGGTTGGTTCGTCTTTCATAATTGGGTTTACTCTTGCTAGTTGGTCTCTATATATGACCCAGTTGGCTTTATGAAATTGTTTTCTCGGTTTGATTGGGATTTGGATTGGATTTGCTGAAATACTTGCGATAATCGGAATATGGTCTGATGGTGTAATTGGTCCAGGACGTAGATGGATGTTATGAAAGGCATTAGTGTTCTGTAGTACTATATCCGGTGCTGTGGTACTTCTATGCGTGATCATCGTGGGAAAGTACGGGCCTACATAAATGCATTTATGTCTTTCAATAAGGTAGTGTAAATGCTTCCCTCTATTGTTGTTGTGTGAGTGCCCTAAGGTTCTGTGTGCAGCATTGATATCGCCTATGAAATATACCGGATGTGGTCTATTGAATAAGGTATGAAAATCAACAAAATGAAGATAATCTACTCTTGGTGGTGTGTATGTAGTTCCTATTGTAATTGGTCCTTGGAGTGATTCGACTGTGACTGCTAGCATGTCTGAGTGAAAATTGTCATGGAGTTGAAATGAAATGTTTTTCTTAATTGCTATCCCTACTCCTGCATGTAGTTCGTTATTTTTATTTACATAGAATGTGTTGTAATTGAATATTTTTAGGTGGTTGTTTCCTGTCAAGCTGTGGGCATTAATGAGAATAATATCCGGGTCAATTTTATTGTAAATGTTTGCTAGGGAGATCCTATTGGTATTCCAAGACAGAACGTTATGTTGTATCACTATCAGATTTCGTAGGTTCATGTTGCGGAGGTAATTTTCTTAGGTTTTTTGATAGTTGTGAATATTGTTTGGTGCCTTGGGAATGCGATAAATTGTTCATTTGGAATTATGTTGATTTTTGTTCTGACAAATTGAACCCGCTTAGAGAAGATGTATTCCAGTAGTGTAGCTGATTTTATTTCCTGTACTGCGAATTTGAGACCTTTGTCGTTGTCCTTTTTTAGTTCTTGTATATACCAGTCAGAAGTAGGTTCATCTGGAATTGGCGATCGATCATTAAAGTTTCTGTATCTTGATAGGGATGTTGTGTTTGTTGTCTATTGTTATTGTTGAATTTTCCATTTCGTCACTGATTCTTCTTTTTTGTCGTATTTCTGCTTCTTCACATTCTTCTACTTGCGTGTCCATTGTTTCTTCTATTGAGTGATGTTCCGGTGATGTTGGTTGTGGGTTTTCAATGTCGTTGTTTCCGTAGTAAAAGTTGAAAATGGCAGTTGAGTCTCGGTCGGGAAAAATTGCATCTATGTCAAAGTTGTCCTTGAGAGATTTGGAAAGTATTTCACTGAATTTTTTTGTTCTGTCAAGTGCGGCGATGTGTGCTTCTAGAATTAATGCAGTGAGTTTGATGTGCGTCTGGTTGGTCAGAGTTAGTGTGTGCTGTGGGGGATTGGTCTGTTGTATTGCTTGTTTAGCTATTTCTGCATAGGTGCTATTTGTGTGCTGTTGTTGTTTTTGTTGTTCCTCCTCACGTTTATGTTTAATGATGTTTTTCCTGTATGGACAGCTAGCTGCAAGTGTTCTGTGGGGTCCTTGGCAGTTGAGACATTGTTTAAGAGTATTTTCGCAATTTTGATATGTATGATCTTGAGCTGAGCATTCGGAGCAAAACTGAGATTTTTGTGTACACTGAAATGTTGGGTGGTCTTCGAACTTATAGCATTTATAACAAATCAAAATGTGTGTATATTCTTCTTGTTCGCACTGGTATGGGGTAATTTTAGTATGGAACATATAAAATCCATCTCTGAGAATTCGTTGGGCTGTTACGGTATCTGTAGTGACTATTTTCATTACGTGAGTGTAGTTTTTAATTTTGATGATGTCTGTGACTTTAATCCAGTTATTTTGGTTTTCTATTTCTACCTTGATTTCTTCTGATGGTCTCATTCCTATGTCGGAGTCTATTTGTCTCACGAATATTGTTCTTTTTGCTCTGAGGTCTGGAGGAATAACAGGAACTAAGTTGATTTTTTGGAAAGCTTGAATGGCCTTAGAAGATGATAATTTGTCAATGGAATTGGTGTCATCTGTCACGGCATAGAAACCAGTTTTGGTAGGAGATAGCCGGATAAGGGGAGCGTTGAGTTCCATGAACGTAGTTTCGAATACTTTTGCTTTGTCTGTAGATTTAGAATTGTCAATTGTTTTCAGTTGAATCCGGAATGTTGGTGATTTAGATGTGCGATTGGTTGGAATTGATGAAGGAGGTTGATCCGGAGGATGGAAAACGGTCTGAGGCACAGAAGCCTGACCAGATCCGGTGGAAAAAGAGGCGGTCCGATTCCTTGAGATTGAACGAGACGGAGGCCGTAACATAGGGGTCCGGGGCGGTCGACTCCCATGTCCCCCTCGACCTACCCCCGCCCCCCTCCCCCGTTCAGGGGGGGGCATAGTATTAAAAACGCCGGCTTAAGGTTCACAATACACAATCCAACAGTGATCACCAAAAAATGCAATATAAGAAAAACAAAGCAAACACAGATCGAAAGAAATAGAAAGTAGGCAATCCCCCCTACTTGGCTTCAAAGACTTCCCCCACCTCCCAGTACCAAAGTAATAATCAGAACTTTACCTAGTACTGACTCCAAGCTCCAAAGCAGGCCAAGCACTTCTCCAAGCAGAGAGTTCGCAGCAGAAAGAGAGAGCATCCACTCAGTACGGTAACTGGAGTGACAATTTCCAATTTCGCACCGACTTTCGGCGCTAGTAATAAGTAGACCGAGAAGGGCTTGCAGGCAGCACCTCACCTCTCGGACGGCAGGCGACTGGCCCAGCGAGTGCAGCCGCTTGACCAATGAGAGAGCTAGCTCGGGACAGCGGTGCTCTCCGAACGTATATATTCGCGTGATGGAGTGCTGGCCGCGCATAATCGTACTCTGTAGCGTAAGCGCTGCTTGTTCGAAAGTTGTTTGCGTACGTACGACTCTACTACTCATCATGTCCGGCCGCGGTAAGGGAGGCAAAGTTAAGGGAAAGTCGAAGTCGCGCTCTTCTCGGGCTGGACTTCAGTTCCCCGTAGGAAGGATCCACCGTCTCCTGCGCAAGGGCAACTACGCGGAGCGTGTAGGAGCCGGAGCTCCCGTGTACTTGGCGGCAGTCATGGAATACCTCGCTGCTGAAGTTCTTGAGCTCGCTGGAAACGCTGCCCGCGATAACAAGAAGACCCGAATCATTCCTCGTCACTTGCAGCTCGCTATCCGTAACGACGAAGAACTGAACAAGCTCCTCTCGGGAGTGACCATTGCCCAGGGAGGTGTTCTGCCCAACATCCAGGCAGTTCTCCTGCCCAAGAAAACCGAGAAGAAGTAAACTTGTCTTCTCGCTCGGAAGCGCTTCCTTCCAAACAAGGCTCCTCTAGGAGCCACATTCGTGTTCGGGAAAGATATTTCAAAGTCTGTCTGAATTGGTATGAGCGTCTTTTTATTATCGTCATTAATTGTCGTGCGAGTTCGGTCCGAGCAACACTCGATAGGCATTGTTCGCTTGTCACTCCTCAGAGCATAGGCGCTCGTTTTCTTATTCGGCAGCTGCTGTAAAATTCGACTAGACCACCACGTGCTGCTGTGCTTTGGAGGCGTTGCGAATGTCGAGCGTCAGCAGCCGAATCAATAGTTGCGCTAGCTACTGCGACGACGAGGATGTGTTGCAAAGTACGCAAATATATTTTGCTTCCCTTCCCAGGGCGCAGAGCACGTCCGTCAAGGCTGATGATAACATGTGAAGTCGAGGTGGCAGTAGTGTCGCTCGCCGTGCAATATAACGTTTATCCTCATCCAGTTCATTTCTCGATGCGCATTCGAATTATAGCGCGAAAATGTTTTAGTAATTCAATTGAAGCTCGCGAGGCCTGAGCCGAGCTAATGCGAAATTATTTGACTATGGGCGCGTGAGACAATTCAAGGGCGTTGTTTGAACGCGCGTCACGCATGGCGCGAAAGATTCGGGGCCTCCAGCAAAATCAGGGTCAGGACTGAGTGCCATGTGCAAAATATCCGGTTAGATTAGGCAAAGGTTGAATAATTTCGGTGATTCGTGCTAAACAAAGAAAGAAAGCAAATTGTCCAAGACGCGTTTTCAGCTAGTGTTGCATGGAGTACATCTCGAGACCGACGCGGCGGCGCCATGCTTCAACGGTCGTTTAGCGGCGGCACACTGCCACCTCATGTATCGTTTCTCGAGCTGAATTTCAGCGAAAAAGAAAACTTTCGTGCCCCACGAAATTGGACGGAAGCCGCTTGGACTTGACGAGAGGGGTCGGTCGGTCACTCGCTGCGTTCTCAGCAATTCGCTGTGACTGCCTGCCAGGCTGGAATATAGCGTGTGCATTGTGCGGTAGAGCAGTCAATTGCAGCAAGGCCTAATCTGCAATGACCGCTTCGGAGAGAGCGAAAGTGTTTAGTTTCCTATCGGAAGTTCAGTGATTGCACCCGTCGAGGCATCATCGAACACACACATTGAGTTTGCTCCTCGAGCTATTCCATCTGCAACGACGGGCATGTGAGGAGTGAGGATAACAAAAAAAAATGGCATTCCAAGCACCGGCGCGCGCTCTCTCTACAGTAAAAAAGCGATGCTTGACAAGTGAAGCAATCCCTAAATGAAGAAGCATACACTGTACTGGAGGGACTGAGTGTGAACACCTTTTCCGAGAGGATTTTGTGGACCTCGAAAGGTCCGAGTCTGTGAATTAGCCGTTGGTCGGGCACCGACTCATTTTACAAGAGAGTCAAGAGACTTAACCTCCAAATCCATAGAGGGTACGTCCTTGTCTCTTGAGGGCGTAGACAACGTCCATGGCAGTGACGGTCTTCCTCTTGGCGTGCTCGGTGTAGGTGACGGCGTCACGGATGACATTCTCGAGGAATACCTTGAGCACTCCGCGAGTCTCTTCATAGATGAGACCAGAGATACGCTTGACACCTCCACGGCGAGCCAGACGACGAATTGCAGGCTTGGTGATACCCTGGATGTTATCACGCAAAACCTTGCGATGACGCTTGGCTCCCCCCTTTCCGAGGCCCTTGCCACCCTTTCCACGTCCGGTCATGATGTCGATGGAGCTCGAGCTGGTTGCGATAGATAACGGAGAAGCGCGGTACCTATAGTACGAATGCAACTCGCGCAAAACGACGACAGACCTATGCACGGTGTGCTTGCGCGCCACCGCCAACTTTGCCCAGTTTGCGTAGCATTTGTGCAGCTCCGAGCGCCACCCCAGTTCCAGCAATGCGCTAGCGAGCGAGCTGCGGGCGGGGCTGCGACGGGTTCCCTTGGTCGGACGCCTTCGCGCCGAACTGACTCTTGCGTCTCATCGCTCGCGCTCAAAACTGTCGCTGAAATGGCTCGCACCAAGCAAACTGCCCGCAAATCTACCGGAGGAAAGGCTCCTCGCAAGCAGCTTGCCACCAAGGCTGCACGCAAATCTGCCCCCGCCACCGGGGGCGTGAAGAAGCCTCACAGGTACAGGCCCGGTACCGTGGCTCTTCGTGAAATCCGTCGTTACCAGAAGAGCACCGAACTGCTCATCCGCAAGCTGCCCTTCCAGCGTCTTGTTCGTGAAATCGCCCAAGATTTCAAGACTGACTTGCGATTCCAGTCCTCGGCTGTCATGGCCCTGCAGGAAGCATCCGAAGCCTACCTCGTCGGTCTCTTCGAAGACACCAACTTGTGCGCAATCCACGCCAAGCGTGTCACCATCATGCCCAAGGATATCCAGCTTGCCCGCCGGATCCGTGGAGAACGCGCTTAATTCAATAGCACGTTATTCCGCGCATCGAGAGCCACAACCTCCTCTCGGCTAGTCTCTAACCGGCCCTTTACAGGGCCACTCCACCCCTCCCAAAAAAGACGTTCACTGGTCAATGAGATAAATGCGTTCGTTGAAAAACGAGTTACCTGTTATTCAAGACTATGTAGTGTAGACAAAAAAAATAGAGAGGATTCGATAGTTCCCTTAAAATGAGGAGCACGACAGAGAAAAGTACATGCATCCTAATAGTAGCACCCGCGATTAAAAATATTCATGTACTTGTGAGCACTGGTCAGACTCGTATCACAGATACGGACGGACGGGCATCCTCTTAAGAGAGAGACGGAGCAACCAATTTGATGCGTTCATTCAACGTGATCCCCACTGCAATTACGTCCGAGAAATTACGCTCAAAAAATGAACTCATTCATAAATTAAACGAAATGACACCTGGCGTTTTATTTTACGAAATGGTATTCATTGATTGATTATTTCGTGCGTTCAATCAACCCTAGTTGAACTAGGGTCAACCTTGAAACTTCATGGGCACATTCCAAGGGGCACAAAATCGAGAACGGCCTCAGGAGGGAAAATCTAGAAAGTCGGAGAGTGAGTGATAGCGATAGAACGCCTAGTACATACTTTAAAAATTATTGGGTTCAACACTCTGACTATTTATTACCCATTGGTGCGGATGAGTACCTACCACTAAGTAAATAGCCCATTCACCTACAGCTGTGAACCAAATGCATCCCAATTGTTTTTCTGCCTACTCGTCAGGGTAGACAATGGCGTACGAGATAACATCATATAATAATACGAATAACCGCTGCTGCTCCCGTCATCACGACTTCACCGAAAGAGTTTTGAGTCAACAGGGTTACCAGCTACCCTTTCTCAATTCGAACGTGACACTTCAACGTTTTCGTAATTTTGACCGCCTATGATTTTGTTCATTTACTAAATATTATGCACAGAATTCAGTTTCTTAATTTTCACCCAGATTGGGGTCTTGACACCGATTGACTGCCAAGCATTGACCATAGTACGTGACAGCATTCAGGCTTTAGATTCAAGGAAGGAGAGGGTTACCAGCGCCTCTTTTTCTACGGTTTAATAACATCAACCTCCCAAGTGTATACATACATACAGACATGTATATATGTATATATATATATATACACATTTACATAGTTTTATATATATATATATGAAAATCGATATATACACATATATATATATATAATTGTATATATAAGAGAAAATTTTTGTGTGCGTCTGAGAGTCGTGCATCGGCGCGTATAAACGAAACCCATTTCGATACTGATTTCCCGAATGGAGTATAGCTTACATGTGTAAAAACATTAATAATTATGGTAATGATCAAAACAAGCGTCGCAGTTCCCGCCATTCAATTGCTGGCCGAATGAAGCGGTAAGTTTGGAATCAGAAGGGTTACCAGCTACCCTTTTTCTGCGTTATGTTGATTTCACCGTCATTGGACGTCGTCCTTTCGATAAATCGTATGCACAGAACTCAGTTTCTTAATTATTGATCCAGATTGGGGCCTTTACGCGAATTAGCTGCCGAACAGTGACGATACCACTTGACAGCATTCAGTTTTTAGATTCAAGTAAGGAGAGCGCTTCCAGCTTCCCGTTTTCTATGTTCTACGGAATGTTTACATTGAGTAAAGTCATGAGAGTCATTTCAAGATGAATTAACACGAATCATTATGTGTTTCTGTATAGAATATGTTCTTCTTTCATGACGATTTCGTTGTGTGTGTAGACCTGAATAGTTTTTCCATCAGAAATTCCGTAAGAATTAAGTGAATGAGTGCTGCTCCCACGGCTTGAGCAAAAATTAAACCGAAATAATATGGCGTCATGCATCAGCTGTTTTCAGTGATGCCTGTTTGACATCAATAATAGCTTCAACGCATGTTTTATATTGAATAATTTGTGATAAAATCGGTGGTTGAAAACGACAGAGAAGCTCAGCAAAGAGGAATGCATAAAATTACTCGTAACTACGTTAATCGAACTTGAATCTGTTCAAAATTTTGGTGTCGTCAAACCCGTGTTATGCTACATTCCATGTCGAAATGACCCTTTCACGCAGTAACGTACAATTCAAATTCTAGTGACAATTTTAAATATCTAAGAAACGCGAAAATGTGAATTGAATTTTTACACATTTCAGAAGTTCACTTCTTGCATTTTTAATTTGCGCAGCTATTTCCGCAAATTCTATCAAAGTTTTTTATGTGTCTGGAGAAACGTCATTTAGCATACAATTCAGTGGTTTTTCAACCTATCCTATCAAAATATTCCAGACTATGTGGTGTACGTGAGCCGCTATAAGTGACGGGATTCGACAGTTTATTTGAATAAGTCTCAATACGTGGATGGCAGACAAATACATGCATCCCAATAGTAGCACCCGCGATTGAAAGGTTCATGTACTTGTGCACTGGTCAAGCTCGTATCAGAGATACGGACGGGCATTCCTTTTAGGGGCGGGAAAGAGAGACCATTGCAGCAACGTAGGAAAAATTACCCTCAAAAGAGGAATTTATTGATGAATTTAAGGAGACACACCTGGCGTTTCATTACACAAAATAGCATTGCTTGATTACTGCACGAGTTCGTCGCGTTCAATCAACGATATATGTATGGTTTTCATCACGTTGCAACCTTGAGACTCCGTGGGCTCGTTCCAAGGTGAGTCGAGAGCGGCCTCAAGAGGGAATATTTAGACACCCGGAGAGTGAGAGAGAAGGCCTAGTACATGCTACATTAGGAATTCAAAAACGGAGAAAGCACCACATATTGAAATCACATTTAACAAAGATTTCACGAACTATGATTTGAAAACAAGTCAGTTCAATGGAACGTTTCAGTACGTGGTGCTTTGTTCTTTTTCGAATCCCTAATGATCATTCGCCCTACGAAGGGTAACTTGCCTGACCTTTTTATAAATAAAAAAACATACTTTACTAGGTTCGACACGCTGTAAACTGTCCATTCAGCTGCCGGTACCAACGAAATGCATTGAAATTATTTCCCTTATTCCTTATTCAAATTATTTCACGGCCAGCGAGTTAAGTAATCAAAATGATATATAATTTTACGATGAACCGTAGCAGCAGCTTCTGCCATCGCGAGTTCACAGAAAGAGTGAGTTTTTAGTAAACAGTTTGCGTGTGAGAGTGGTGCATCTGAGTTGAAACGAAGTTGAATTTCGATCAACACCAATTTCGAGAATGGAGCATAGCATACGTGTGTAATAATATTTCTGGTCGCAGTAACAATTTTTGTAACGATAGGAATACTCCTCGCAGCCCCACGCCATATGAATGCCTGCCGAAACAGTAAGTTTTAATTCAAGAGAATTACCAGCTACCCTTGTTCTACGTGTTTGTTATTTTACTGTCATAGGATGTCGTTCGTCTTATAAATGATATGCCTGGAATTCAGTTGCTTATCAATTCGCCCAGATTGGGGCCTTTACACCAATTAACTGCCGAACACTGACGATTGCACGTGATGGCATGAAAAGTTCAGTTGAGGCAGAGAAAAGAGAGTTACCAGCCACCTTTTATCAATTCTGAGAAGACATTTCTTTGCTTCTGTATAGTTTTAACCTCTTATGATGATGTTCATTCGATAAATATTATGCATAGAACTCAGTTTCTATAATTATCGAAACAGATTGGGGCCTTAACGCGAATTAACTGCCAAACATTGGCAATAGCACGCTCGTTCGTTCATTCATGAGCTTATGCACGGCCCATATCGTCTTGAATTGTTTCAGAGAAGCGCAGGCTTGCAATAGTTAAGAAGACTAATCTAGAAGAAATGTTGGGGTGTAATCACTCAAGTAAGGACACCTCGTTATTCCTGAAAAACCGTCGAATCCTGAACGACCAACGAGCACCTGAAATCTTTCGTTACTTCGAGACGTTTTCTTATATACATATTTATATATATATAAATAAGTGATATCTCCATGTATACATATATATATATATGTATGTATGTATGTATGTGAGCAAATTTTTGTGTTCGTCTGAGAGTGGTGCGTCAGCGCGTATGAAAGAAATCCATTTCGATACTGATTTCCCGAATGGAGTATAGCTCACATGTTTAATAACATTAATAATTATTGTAATGATCAAAACAAGCGTCGCAGTTCCCGCCATTCGATTGCTAGCCGAAAGAAGAGGTAAGTTTTGAATCAGAAGGGTTACCAGCTACCCTTTTTTTGCGTTATGTTGATTTCACCGTCATGGGATGTCGTCCTTTCGATAAATCTTATGCACAGAACTCAGTTTCTTAATTATTGATCCAGATTGGGGCCTTTACGCGAATTAGCTGCCGAACATTGACGATACCACTTGAAAGCATTCAGTTTTTAGATTCAAGTAAGGAGAGCGCTACCAGCTACCCGTTTTCTATGTTCTACGGAATGTTTACATTTAGTAAAGTCATGAGAGTCATGTCAAGATGAATTAACACGAATCATTATGTGTTTGTGTATAGAATATATTCTTCTTTCATGACGATTTCGTTGTGTGTGTAGACCTGCATAGTTTTGCATCAGAAATTCCGTAAGAATTGAGTGAATGAGTGCTGCTCCCACGGCTTGAGCAAAAATTAAACCGAAATAATATGGCGTCATGCATCAGCTGTTTTCAGTGATGCCTGTTTGACATCAATAATAGCTTCAATGCATGGTTAATATTGAATAATTTGTGATAAAATCGGTGGTTGAAAACGACAGAGAAGCTCAGCAAAGAGGAATGCATAAAATTACTCGTAACTACGTTAATCGAACTTGAATCTGTTCAAAATTTTGGTGTCTTCAAACCCGTGTTACGCTACATTCCATGCCGAAATGACCCTTTCACGCAGTAACGTACAATTCAAATTCTAGTGAAAATTTTAAAAATCTAAGAAACACGAAAATGTGAATTGAATTTTTACACATTTCAGAAGTTCACTTCTTGCATTTTTAATTTGCGCAGCTATTTCCGCAAATTCTATCAAAGTTTTTTATGTGTCTGGAGAAACGTCATTTAGCATACAATTCAGTGGTTTTTCAACCTATCCTATCAAAATATTCCAGACTATGTGGTGTACGTGAGCCGCTATGAGTGACGGGATTCGACAGTTTATTTGAATAAGTCTCAATACGTGGATGGCAGACAAATACATGCATCCCAATAGTAGCACCCGCGATTGAAAGGTTCATGTACTTGTGCACTGGTCAAGCTCGTATCAGAGATACGGACGGGCATTAAGCATCCTTTTAGGGGCGGGAAAGAGAGACCATTGCAGCAACGTAGGTAAAATTACCCTCAAAAGAGGAATTTATTGATGAATTTAAGGAGACACACCTGGCGTTTCATTACACAAAAAAGCATTGCTTGATTACTGCGCGAGTTCGTCGCGTTCAATCAACGATATATGTATGGTTTTCATCACGTTGCAACCTTGAGACTCCGTGGGCTCGTTCCAAGGTGAGTCGAGAGCGGCCTCAAGGGGGAACATTTAGACACCCGGAGAGTGAGAGAGAAGGCCTAGTACATGCTACATTAGGAATTCAAAAACGAAGAAAGCACCGCATATTGAAATCACATTTAATAGAGATTTCACGAACTATGATTTGAAAACAAGTCAGTTCTATGAAACGTTTCAGTACGTGGTGCTTTGTTCGTTTTCGAATCCCTAATGTTCATTCGCTCTACGAAGGGTAACTTGCCTGACCTTTTTTATAAATAAAAAAAACATACTATATTAGGTTCGACACGCTGTAAACTGTCCATTCTGCTGCCGGTATTAACGAAATGCATTGAAATTATTTACCTTACCCCTTATACAAATTATTTCACGGCTAACGAGGTAAGTAACCAAAATGATAAATAATTTTACGAAGAACCGTAGCAGCAGCTTCTGCCATCGCGACTTCACAGAAAGAGTTAGTTTTGAGTAAACTGAGTTACCAGCTACCCTTTTTCAATTCGAAGAAGACATTCCAGCGTTTTTCTAGTTTTGACCTCTCATGGTTTGGTTCATTTGATAAATACGACGCTCAGAATTCAGTTTCTCATTTCTTGACCCAGACTTTGGGGACTTTTACACCAATTACCTGACAAACATTGACGACAGCGAGCGCTAGCGCGTGTTAGCATGGAGGGGTTATTTTGTTTTGATTGAGGAGGAGAGGGTTATCAGCTACCGCTTTTCACTTCTATGAAGACATTTCTTTGTTTCTGCATAGTTTTTGCCTCTCATGATGCTGTTCATTCAATGAGTATTGTGCTTAGAATTCAGTTTTTTGAATATTGATCCAGATTAGAGCACATACACGAATTAACTGCAAAACATTGACGACAACGAGCGCGTGTGCGTTCGTTCGTCGACGCACGGCCCATCGTCTTGAATTGTTTCACAGGAGCGCAGGCTTGGAATAGTTGTGAAGACTAATCTGAATGAAAAGCTGAAGTGTTATCACTCGAATAAATGATGGGCCATTAGAATATTCGGCCGCAACAACTTGTTCCGTCCGTCGAGAAAAGCGATCGAATCCTGTACGAGCGAGGAGCAGTTTAACTCCTCGACGAACTTCGAGGGGTAATTTTTGACGGATAATTTAGGAAAAAACCCTCCAGTTCATTTCTCGTAGGTTTCGTGCCAAGGTTCTTCTCCCACGAAAGGGACTGTGCGCATCGGAGACGAGGCTCTCACATGAAACCGTCGTGGAAGCGAGGGTTACCGGGCGGTCGGGCAGACTAGGGCTCAGAGCGGCATTCGTGGACATGGTGGTCAGCAGCGCCTGTCGCGACGACCGACCGGGAACCGAGCGAGCGCGACCAGTGCTCTCTGGCCGCAGGCCTTGTGGCACACCAGGAATTGTGCGAGGTGCTTATGCGAAACGCGGGCAATTGCCTGCCTCGGCCGTTTTGACTCGCGTGCTAACGATTCGAGCGAATAACGATCACATGATCAGAGAGACCATTATTTCGGACGGAAAGATAGCGAGCTCTTAATTTTGTCTACTGCATATTGACTTTGAACATCTTCAATTTAAGGATGATTTGTGGCTCCTTGAGGAGCCGGATGGTGTGCAGCAAGTGCGACTGCCGCCGTGAACACTCTACTTGGAAGAAGTGTACTTGGTCACAGCCTTGGTGCCTTCAGAGACAGCGTGCTTGGCAAGCTCGCCGGGAAGCAGAAGCCTGACGGCAGTCTGAATTTCCCGAGAGGTGATGGTGGTCCTCTTGTTGTACTGTGCCAGACGCGACGCTTCAGTAGCAATGCGCTCAAAGATGTCATTCACGAACGAGTTCATGATTGACATGGCCTTGCTCGAAACGCCGGTGTCGGGATGGACCTGCTTGAGCACCTTGTAAATGTAGATGGCGTAGCTCTACGCCTCTTCTTTTTCTTCTTCTTGTCACCTTTGGTGATGGATTTCTGGGCCTTACCGGCCTTCTTAGCAGCCTTTCCAGAAGTCTTGGGAGCCATCGTGCACGACAACTTCGAACGTTACTCAGTAACTTACAATTTCGCACCGACTTTCGGCGCTAGTAATAAGTAGACCGAGAAGGGCTTGCAGGCAGCACCTCACCTCTCGGACGGCAGGCGACTGGCCCAGCGAGTGCAGCCGCTTGACCAATGAGAGAGCGAGCTCGGGACAGCGGTGCTCTCCGAACGTATATATTCGCGTGATGGAGTGCTGGCCGCGTATAATCGTACTCTGTAGCGTAAGCGCTGCTTGTTCGAAAGTTGTTTGCGTACGTACGACTCTACTACTCATCATGTCCGGCCGCGGTAAGGGAGGCAAAGTTAAGGGAAAGTCGAAGTCGCGCTCTTCTCGGGCTGGACTTCAGTTCCCCGTAGGAAGGATCCACCGTCTCCTGCGCAAGGGCAACTACGCGGAGCGTGTAGGAGCCGGAGCTCCCGTGTACTTGGCGGCAGTCATGGAATACCTCGCTGCTGAAGTTCTTGAGCTCGCTGGAAACGCTGCCCGCGATAACAAGAAGACCCGAATCATTCCTCGTCACTTGCAGCTCGCTATCCGTAACGACGAAGAACTGAACAAGCTCCTCTCGGGAGTGACCATTGCCCAGGGAGGTGTTCTGCCCAACATCCAGGCAGTTCTCCTGCCCAAGAAAACCGAGAAGAAGTAAACTTGTCTTCTCGCTCGGAAGCGCTTCCTTCCAAACAAGGCTCCTCTAGGAGCCACATTCGTGTTCGGGAAAGATATTTCAAAGTCTGTCTGAATTGGTATGAGCGTCTTTTTATTATCGTCATTAATTGTCGTGCGAGTTCGGTCCGAGCAACACTCGATAGGCATTGTTCGCTTGTCACTCCTCAGAGCATAGGCGCTCGTTTTCTTATTCGGCAGCTGCTGTAAAATTCGACTAGACCACCACGTGCTGCTGTGCTTTGGAGGCGTTGCGAATGTCGAGCGTCAGCAGCCGAATCAATAGTTGCGCTAGCTACTGCGACGACGAGGATGTGTTGCAAAGTACGCAAATATATTTTGCTTCCCTTCCCAGGGCGCAGAGCACGTCCGTCAAGGCTAATGATAACATGTGAAGTCGAGGTGGCAGTAGTGTCGCTCGCCGTGCAATATAACGTTTATCCTCATCCAGTTCATTTCTCGATGCGCATTCGAATTATAGCGCGAAAATGTTTTAGTAATTCAATTGAAGCTCGCGAGGCCTGAGCCGAGCTAATGCGAAATTATTTGACTATGGGCGCGTGAGACAATTCAAGGGCGTTGTTTGAACGCGCGTCACGCATGGCGCGAAAGATTCGGGGCCTCCAGCAAAATCAGGGTCAGGACTGAGTGCCATGTGCAAAATATCCGGTTAGATTAGGCAAAGGTTGAATAATTTCGGTGATTCGTGCTAAACAAAGAAAGAAAGCAAATTGTCCAAGACGCGTTTTCAGCTAGTGTTGCATGGAGTACATCTCGAGACCGACGCGGCGGCGCCATGCTTCAACGGTCGTTTAGCGGCGGCACACTGCCACCTCATGTATCGTTTCTCGAGCTGAATTTCAGCGAAAAAGAAAACTTTCGTGCCCCACGAAATTGGACGGAAGCCGCTTGGACTTGACGAGAGGGGTCGGTCGGTCACTCGCTGCGTTCTCAGCAATTCGCTGTGACTGCCTGCCAGGCTGGAATATAGCGTGTGCATTGTGCGGTAGAGCAGTCAATTGCAGCAAGGCCTAATCTGCAATGACCGCTTCGGAGAGAGCGAAAGTGTTTAGTTTCCTATCGGAAGTTCAGTGATTGCACCCGTCGAGGCATCATCGAACACACACATTGAGTTTGCTCCTCGAGCTATTCCATCTGCAACGACGGGCATGTGAGGAGTGAGGATAACAAAAAAAAATGGCATTCCAAGCACCGGCGCGCGCTCTCTCTACAGTAAAAAAGCGATGCTTGACAAGTGAAGCAATCCCTAAATGAAGAAGCATACACTGTACTGGAGGGACTGAGTGTGAACACCTTTTCCGAGAGGATTTTGTGGACCTCGAAAGGTCCGAGTCTGTGAATTAGCCGTTGGTCGGGCACCGACTCATTTTACAAGAGAGTCAAGAGACTTAACCTCCAAATCCATAGAGGGTACGTCCTTGTCTCTTGAGGGCGTAGACAACGTCCATGGCAGTGACGGTCTTCCTCTTGGCGTGCTCGGTGTAGGTGACGGCGTCACGGATGACATTCTCGAGGAATACCTTGAGCACTCCGCGAGTCTCTTCATAGATGAGACCAGAGATACGCTTGACACCTCCACGGCGAGCCAGACGACGAATTGCAGGCTTGGTGATACCCTGGATGTTATCACGCAAAACCTTGCGATGACGCTTGGCTCCCCCCTTTCCGAGGCCCTTGCCACCCTTTCCACGTCCGGTCATGATGTCGATGGAGCTCGAGCTGGTTGCGATAGATAACGGAGAAGCGCGGTACCTATAGTACGAATGCAACTCGCGCAAAACGACGACAGACCTATGCACGGTGTGCTTGCGCGCCACCGCCAACTTTGCCCAGTTTGCGTAGCATTTGTGCAGCTCCGAGCGCCACCCCAGTTCCAGCAATGCGCTAGCGAGCGAGCTGCGGGCGGGGCTGCGACGGGTTCCCTTGGTCGGACGCCTTCGCGCCGAACTGACTCTTAATTTTCATTCAGACATGATGGCAGTAACAATAGACACGTTCCAAGGACCAATCACTATAGGCACTACTTATACACCCCCCAGAACGGACTACCTGCATTTCATAGACTTTCACACGCTTTTTAACAGACCTCATCCAACTTACTTTCTTGGTGACATTAATGCAGCACACGATATAACAGGATACTCAAACTGGAATAATAGGGGGAAACATCTCTACTACCTAATCACCAGACACAAATGCACATACGTTGGACCATATTTTCCCACCAGAATAACTCATAATAGCGCCACCTCACCAGATATAGTCCTGCAGAACAAACAAGCTTACCACAATATCTTTCTGAAGCCGGGACCAATCACTCCATCAGATCACATTCCCATAATAGCAACAATATCGGCAAATCCAATACAAATTCCCATAAAACCTCGAAGACATTTTCATAAAGCAGATTGGCAAGCCTATAGACAGAAACTTTCAGCAGTCACACCCCCATTGAAACAGGACCCGACGCTCAATGAAATAGATCATTATTTGGAAATGTGGACAAAACACGTATTGGACGCCACCAAAGCAACGATCCCACTTATCACTCACAGAATCATACCAGGAATCAAACCAACTCATGAAACCCTGCAATTACAAGCACAATACCAGCAAACAATGCAATATGTTTACACAAACGGCCCTTCCATAGAACTCAATAGACACCTGACCGCAATCAAAACCAAACTACAGGAAGCATACAAAAGAAAATATCATGAAACCTGGGAAGAACTAATTAAGAATCTTGAACTGCAGGAGGACCCGAAGGCATTCTGGTCATCCTGCAAGAGGATGATGGGGAACAACTCAAAACAAATAGTCCCATATATAGAAAACAATAAAATTCAATTACACACACCACAAGAAAAAGAACCTATTTTCAGAGAGCATTGGGAGGAAATATTTACCGAGCAGGACGAACCTTTTTTTGACAGAGAACATATTGAAGCAGTAAATAATCACATAAACAACATAGCACAGTCGATTGTCCCTCACAGAACAGGAAATATTAACAGACTTGATCCAATTCATTTTCCCCCTATATCATATGAAGAGCTACTGCACGCACTCAGATCATTTAAGCAGAAAGCACCAGGAATAACAGGCATAACCACTCTGCAACTAAAAAACCTCCCAAAAAACATGATACATTTTCTCATTTACATCTTCAACATGTCTATATCTGCAGGCTATTTCCCCGACAGCTTAAAACATGCAACAATGATTTTTTTACCGAAACCAAATTCATCCCTTAAATTAGTGCAGAATTATAGGCCAATCTCCCTCCTAGATGTACAAGGTAAATTACTAGACAAAATCCTAAACAACAGATTGACAAATTTTTTCACAATTCAGAACCTTTTCAACAGCAGGCAACATGGATTTAGATGCAACCGAGGAACTCACACGGCCCTAGCAACACTTCACGAAACTATATCAATCAAACTAGCACAAAAGTGTAAAATAGACATCTGTTTGAGAGACGTAAAGAAAGCATTTGACAAGGTGTGGCACTCTGGCTTGATCTTTAAATTATCACAAAAAAACCTTCCCCCTCTATTTTTACGGACTCTGAGCAACTACTTGAGCAATAGAACAGCAGCAATAAGAATAGCAAATTACATAGGACCCAAATTCGCATTGCACACCGGCGTACCCCAAGGAGCATGTTTATCCCCCACGCTTTACAGCTTCTACACGCACGATCTACCTCCTCCATTACCACATACGGATTATATATGTTTCGCAGACGACATCACCCAAATAACAGCCGGACAATACTCGTTGAGATTTGCAACATTAAGAACCAAAAAAGCAATAGAACAGATCAATTCATTCGAAAATAAATGGAAAATCCTAACCAACAGCAGTAAATTTGCCATTATTCCAATCAGTCGAAGGAAAACTCTCGATGTAATGATAAACAACCAAGTGATTCCATACACAAATAGAGGCAAAGTTTTAGGACTAAACATAACGTCACAAGGCATTTCATCTCAGGCTTCCATTAGACAAGCAATAGCGTACAAAAACCTAAACAGAATTCTCCGTTTCACTCATCTGTCCACAAAAACGAAATTAAAACTCTACATGGCCTACGTAAGATCACCACTAATATACCCGGTTATACCATTACACACAGCATCGGCATCATCAATATCCAAACTGCAGAAGGTTCAAAACAAAGCTCTCAGATTCATCACAGGCAACACACTAATAGACGCAATACCATCTGAATATATGCACATACAACTAAAGGTCCCTCCCATCAATATACTGTTGCATGAGCACGCAAACAAAATCTGGAACAATATGCAGCAATTTGACCCTGATCTGTATACTAGTCTAACCTTCCCACCAGACCTCATCTCAGAACAAAACTCCAGATTCAAAAGCTCAAGGTTACTCGCAATGGCCCCTCCTCCCCCTCCAAAGTTTAATTGAACCACCAATATTTAACAAACATATCTATACGAAAAACCTACAAATTCTAAAACCTCTTCGGAGGAAGTGGGGGAAGACCAAAAAATACTTTCATTTACATTTATTTTTGTTTTTCTGGGGTTTTGGCGAGCGGTAGGACGGTCTTCCCCCCCATGGGTGGGAAGCCGAAACCCCAGACATCTCACTTCAGTTCAATCGCACTGACAAAAGAATGTTTTTCATTAATTATTTTTCATTACTTTAAAAGTTCTTAATTCCTGTTTACTTGGACCTCTAATCAGTCAATAGCCTTTCTGTAAAAAAGGTATGTAGTGTTAAGTGCAGGGCTGCAAAATTGTATCTAGGTGTATATAATGTATGATGTGCATAGACGCTATAATTGTATATATGTTGAGAACAATAATTAACTTAAAATGTATGTATATATGTAGGTAGGTATGGTAGGTGGAATTAGCATAAGAATAGATAAAACTTGTAATTAAGATAGCGTATAGGTAAAAACTCATACATCAATTATAGGCACTAGATGATGTACATGTGTAGATATTAAACTGTTTATACCGTCGCTTAATAACTAGATAAGCCTAAGTCATAGTTCAGTACCACGAATGAAATTTTAGGTAATGCTTACTGTGTAGGTAAGACAAGTGTAATTGTTTAGATAGCTAGATGTAGTGTAAATAAAAAAAAAAAAAAAAAGAAAAAAAAAAAAAAAAATAAAAATAAAAATAAAATAAAATAAAAAAAAATAAAAAAAAAAAAAAAAAATAATGAAAAAAAAAAAAAAAAAAAATTATATATACAAAAAATAAAAAAAATATCCATAATAATGATGTATATCTGCATATTGGTGTGCATGAGTGTCGTCGGGTGCGTGTGTATGTTTGTGGGTGCCTGAGTATGGGATGTATATAACTATTTGTGTGTTCTTGTGGTGTGTGGTATGCATATATGTACAAGAAAAAAAAAAAAAAAAAAAAAAAAAATTGTGGGTGCGTGTCGGGTATGAATGTGTGTATGTGTATGTAAAGTTGTAAATATGCATATATATTAAAATAAAAAAAAAAATAAAAAAAAAATAAAAAAAAAAAAAATAAAAAAAAAAAAAAAAAAAAAAAAAAAATGAAAAAAAAAAAAAAAAAAAAGAAAAAAAAAAAATAAAAAAAAAAATAAAAAAAAAAAAAAAAATAAATAAATTAATGGATAATAAAAAAAAAAAAAAAAAAAAAATAACAATAATAAATAAATAAAAAAAAAAAAAAATGAAAAAAAAAAATAAAATAAAATAAAATAAAATAACAAATAAAAAACAAAAAAAAAAAAAAAAAAAAATAAAAAATAAATGTATATATGTATATGTTAGTATATAGTATATGTGTATATAGTGTATGTATATAGGGTAGTGTAGATGAGCACAAGTTGCCTGAGCATAAATCTAAATTCACTTCATGTACGGATTGCTGATGTCGCCCTCTACCGTGCATTTAATAATACAATAGAGCAAAGTAGACGCGGCACAATAGAAAACATGAATCATTTTTTAGCATAAAAAGCCCTGATGGGTACTTTTCCCTTTTTATATTAACTAATTAGCAGTATAAAGAACACAAGATGCACAAGATCACCTAATTATGCGTTAAGCGCCTTTTTCTTCTTCCACTATCCCTTTCCTTTTCTCTCCTCCTATTTCTCTTCTGGCACACTCTGTGCCAAACTCTAATTCTCTTCGCTTCTTTCCTATTGTCACCGCCCCCCCCCCCCCCAACTGACTCTTGCGTCTCATCGCTCGCGCTCGAAACTGTCGCTGAAATGGCTCGCACCAAGCAAACTGCCCGCAAATCTACCGGAGGAAAGGCTCCTCGCAAGCAGCTTGCCACCAAGGCTGCACGCAAATCTGCCCCCGCCACCGGGGGCGTGAAGAAGCCTCACAGGTACAGGCCCGGTACCGTGGCTCTTCGTGAAATCCGTCGTTACCAGAAGAGCACCGAACTGCTCATCCGCAAGCTGCCCTTCCAGCGTCTTGTTCGTGAAATCGCCCAAGATTTCAAGACTGACTTGCGATTCCAGTCCTCGGCTGTCATGGCCCTGCAGGAAGCATCCGAAGCCTACCTCGTCGGTCTCTTCGAGGACACCAACTTGTGCGCAATCCACGCCAAGCGTGTCACCATCATGCCCAAGGATATCCAGCTTGCCCGCCGGATCCGTGGAGAACGCGCTTAATTCAATAGCACGTTATTCCGCGCATCGAGAGCCACAACCTCCTCTCGGCTAGTCTCTAACCGGCCCTTTACAGGGCCACTCCACCCCTCCCAAAAAAGACGTTCACTGGTCAATGAGATAAATGCGTTCGTTGAAAAACGAGTTACCTGTTATTCAAGACTATGTAGTGTAGACAAAAAAAATAGAGAGGATTCGATAGTTCCCTTAAAATGAGGAGCACGACAGAGAAAAGTACATGCATCCTAATAGTAGCACCCGCGATTAAAAATATTCATGTACTTGTGAGCACTGGTCAGACTCGTATCACAGATACGGACGGACGGGCATCCTCTTAAGAGAGAGACGGAGCAACCAATTTGATGCGTTCATTCAACGTGATCCCCACTGCAATTACGTCCGAGAAATTACGCTCAAAAAATGAACTCATTCATAAATTAAACGAAATGACACCTGGCGTTTTATTTTACGAAATGGTATTCATTGATTGATTATTTCGTGCGTTCAATCAACCCTAGTTGAACTAGGGTCAACCTTGAAACTTCATGAGCACATTCCAAGGGGCACAAAATCGAGAACGGCCTCAGGAGGGAAAATCTAGAAAGTCGGAGAGTGAGTGATAGCGATAGAACGCCTAGTACATACTTTAAAAATTATTGGGTTCAACACTCTGACTATTTATTACCCATTGGTGCGGATGAGTACCTACCACTAAGTAAATAGCCCATTCACCTACAGCTGTGAACCAAATGCATCCCAATTGTTTTTCTGCCTACTCGTCAGGGTAGACAATGGCGTACGAGATAACATCATATAATAATACGAATAACCGCTGCTGCTCCCGTCATCACGACTTCACCGAAAGAGTTTTGAGTCAACAGGGTTACCAGCTACCCTTTCTCAATTCGAACGTGACACTTCAACGTTTTCGTAATTTTGACCGCCTATGATTTTGTTCATTTACTAAATATTATGCACAGAATTCAGTTTCTTAATTTTCACCCAGATTGGGGTCTTGACACCGATTGACTGCCAAGCATTGACCATAGTACGTGACAGCATTCAGGCTTTAGATTCAAGGAAGGAGAGGGTTACCAGCGCCTCTTTTTCTACGGTTTAATAACATCAACCTCCCAAGTGTATACATACATACAGACATGTATATATGTATATATATATATATATATACACATTTACATAGTTTTATATATATATATATGAAAATCGATATATACACATATATATATATATAATTGTATATATAAGAGAAAATTTTTGTGTGCGTCTGAGAGTCGTGCATCGGCGCGTATAAACGAAACCCATTTCGATACTGATTTCCCGAATGGAGTATAGCTTACATGTGTAAAAACATTAATAATTATGGTAATGATCAAAACAAGCGTCGCAGTTCCCGCCATTCAATTGCTGGCCGAATGAAGCGGTAAGTTTGGAATCAGAAGGGTTACCAGCTACCCTTTTTCTGCGTTATGTTGATTTCACCGTCATTGGACGTCGTCCTTTCGATAAATCGTATGCACAGAACTCAGTTTCTTAATTATTGATCCAGATTGGGGCCTTTACGCGAATTAGCTGCCGAACAGTGACGATACCACTTGACAGCATTCAGTTTTTAGATTCAAGTAAGGAGAGCGCTTCCAGCTTCCCGTTTTCTATGTTCTACGGAATGTTTACATTGAGTAAAGTCATGAGAGTCATTTCAAGATGAATTAACACGAATCATTATGTGTTTCTGTATAGAATATGTTCTTCTTTCATGACGATTTCGTTGTGTGTGTAGACCTGAATAGTTTTTCCATCAGAAATTCCGTAAGAATTAAGTGAATGAGTGCTGCTCCCACGGCTTGAGCAAAAATTAAACCGAAATAATATGGCGTCATGCATCAGCTGTTTTCAGTGATGCCTGTTTGACATCAATAATAGCTTCAACGCATGTTTTATATTGAATAATTTGTGATAAAATCGGTGGTTGAAAACGACAGAGAAGCTCAGCAAAGAGGAATGCATAAAATTACTCGTAACTACGTTAATCGAACTTGAATCTGTTCAAAATTTTGGTGTCGTCAAACCCGTGTTATGCTACATTCCATGTCGAAATGACCCTTTCACGCAGTAACGTACAATTCAAATTCTAGTGACAATTTTAAATATCTAAGAAACGCGAAAATGTGAATTGAATTTTTACACATTTCAGAAGTTCACTTCTTGCATTTTTAATTTGCGCAGCTATTTCCGCAAATTCTATCAAAGTTTTTTATGTGTCTGGAGAAACGTCATTTAGCATACAATTCAGTGGTTTTTCAACCTATCCTATCAAAATATTCCAGACTATGTGGTGTACGTGAGCCGCTATAAGTGACGGGATTCGACAGTTTATTTGAATAAGTCTCAATACGTGGATGGCAGACAAATACATGCATCCCAATAGTAGCACCCGCGATTGAAAGGTTCATGTACTTGTGCACTGGTCAAGCTCGTATCAGAGATACGGACGGGCATTCCTTTTAGGGGCGGGAAAGAGAGACCATTGCAGCAACGTAGGAAAAATTACCCTCAAAAGAGGAATTTATTGATGAATTTAAGGAGACACACCTGGCGTTTCATTACACAAAATAGCATTGCTTGATTACTGCGCGAGTTCGTCGCGTTCAATCAACGATATATGTATGGTTTTCATCACGTTGCAACCTTGAGACTCCGTGGGCTCGTTCCAAGGTGAGTCGAGAGCGGCCTCAAGAGGGAATATTTAGACACCCGGAGAGTGAGAGAGAAGGCCTAGTACATGCTACATTAGGAATTCAAAAACGGAGAAAGCACCACATATTGAAATCACATTTAACAAAGATTTCACGAACTATGATTTGAAAACAAGTCAGTTCAATGGAACGTTTCAGTACGTGGTGCTTTGTTCTTTTTCGAATCCCTAATGATCATTCGCCCTACGAAGGGTAACTTGCCTGACCTTTTTATAAATAAAAAAACATACTTTACTAGGTTCGACACGCTGTAAACTGTCCATTCAGCTGCCGGTACCAACGAAATGCATTGAAATTATTTCCCTTATTCCTTATTCAAATTATTTCACGGCCAGCGAGTTAAGTAATCAAAATGATATATAATTTTACGATGAACCGTAGCAGCAGCTTCTGCCATCGCGAGTTCACAGAAAGAGTGAGTTTTTAGTAAACAGTTTGCGTGTGAGAGTGGTGCATCTGAGTTGAAACGAAGTTGAATTTCGATCAACACCAATTTCGAGAATGGAGCATAGCATACGTGTGTAATAATATTTCTGGTCGCAGTAACAATTTTTGTAACGATAGGAATACTCCTCGCAGCCCCACGCCATATGAATGCCTGCCGAAACAGTAAGTTTTAATTCAAGAGAATTACCAGCTACCCTTGTTCTACGTGTTTGTTATTTTACTGTCATAGGATGTCGTTCGTCTTATAAATGATATGCCTGGAATTCAGTTGCTTATCAATTCGCCCAGATTGGGGCCTTTACACCAATTAACTGCCGAACACTGACGATTGCACGTGATGGCATGAAAAGTTCAGTTGAGGCAGAGAAAAGAGAGTTACCAGCCACCTTTTATCAATTCTGAGAAGACATTTTTTTGCTTCTGTATAGTTTTAACCTCTTATGATGATGTTCATTCGATAAATATTATGCATAGAACTCAGTTTCTATAATTATCGAAACAGATTGGGGCCTTAACGCGAATTAACTGCCAAACATTGGCAATAGCACGCTCGTTCGTTCATTCATGAGCTTATGCACGGCCCATATCGTCTTGAATTGTTTCAGAGAAGCGCAGGCTTGCAATAGTTAAGAAGACTAATCTAGAAGAAATGTTGGGGTGTAATCACTCAAGTAAGGACACCTCGTTATTCCTGAAAAACCGTCGAATCCTGAACGACCAACGAGCACCTGAAATCTTTCGTTACTTCGAGACGTTTTCTTATATACATATTTATATATATATAAATAAGTGATATCTCCATGTATACATATATATATATATGTATGTATGTATGTATGTGAGCAAATTTTTGTGTTCGTCTGAGAGTGGTGCGTCAGCGCGTATGAAAGAAATCCATTTCGATACTGATTTCCCGAATGGAGTATAGCTCACATGTTTAATAACATTAATAATTATTGTAATGATCAAAACAAGCGTCGCAGTTCCCGCCATTCGATTGCTAGCCGAAAGAAGAGGTAAGTTTTGAATCAGAAGGGTTACCAGCTACCCTTTTTTTGCGTTATGTTGATTTCACCGTCATGGGATGTCGTCCTTTCGATAAATCTTATGCACAGAACTCAGTTTCTTAATTATTGATCCAGATTGGGGCCTTTACGCGAATTAGCTGCCGAACATTGACGATACCACTTGAAAGCATTCAGTTTTTAGATTCAAGTAAGGAGAGCGCTACCAGCTACCCGTTTTCTATGTTCTACGGAATGTTTACATTTAGTAAAGTCATGAGAGTCATGTCAAGATGAATTAACACGAATCATTATGTGTTTGTGTATAGAATATATTCTTCTTTCATGACGATTTCGTTGTGTGTGTAGACCTGCATAGTTTTGCATCAGAAATTCCGTAAGAATTGAGTGAATGAGTGCTGCTCCCACGGCTTGAGCAAAAATTAAACCGAAATAATATGGCGTCATGCATCAGCTGTTTTCAGTGATGCCTGTTTGACATCAATAATAGCTTCAATGCATGGTTAATATTGAATAATTTGTGATAAAATCGGTGGTTGAAAACGACAGAGAAGCTCAGCAAAGAGGAATGCATAAAATTACTCGTAACTACGTTAATCGAACTTGAATCTGTTCAAAATTTTGGTGTCTTCAAACCCGTGTTACGCTACATTCCATGCCGAAATGACCCTTTCACGCAGTAACGTACAATTCAAATTCTAGTGAAAATTTTAAAAATCTAAGAAACACGAAAATGTGAATTGAATTTTTACACATTTCAGAAGTTCACTTCTTGCATTTTTAATTTGCGCAGCTATTTCCGCAAATTCTATCAAAGTTTTTTATGTGTCTGGAGAAACGTCATTTAGCATACAATTCAGTGGTTTTTCAACCTATCCTATCAAAATATTCCAGACTATGTGGTGTACGTGAGCCGCTATGAGTGACGGGATTCGACAGTTTATTTGAATAAGTCTCAATACGTGGATGGCAGACAAATACATGCATCCCAATAGTAGCACCCGCGATTGAAAGGTTCATGTACTTGTGCACTGGTCAAGCTCGTATCAGAGATACGGACGGGCATTAAGCATCCTTTTAGGGGCGGGAAAGAGAGACCATTGCAGCAACGTAGGTAAAATTACCCTCAAAAGAGGAATTTATTGATGAATTTAAGGAGACACACCTGGCGTTTCATTACACAAAAAAGCATTGCTTGATTACTGCGCGAGTTCGTCGCGTTCAATCAACGATATATGTATGGTTTTCATCACGTTGCAACCTTGAGACTCCGTGGGCTCGTTCCAAGGTGAGTCGAGAGCGGCCTCAAGGGGGAACATTTAGACACCCGGAGAGTGAGAGAGAAGGCCTAGTACATGCTACATTAGGAATTCAAAAACGAAGAAAGCACCGCATATTGAAATCACATTTAATAGAGATTTCACGAACTATGATTTGAAAACAAGTCAGTTCTATGAAACGTTTCAGTACGTGGTGCTTTGTTCGTTTTCGAATCCCTAATGTTCATTCGCCCTACGAAGGGTAACTTGCCTGACCTTTTTTATAAATAAAAAAAACATACTATATTAGGTTCGACACGCTGTAAACTGTCCATTCTGCTGCCGGTATTAACGAAATGCATTGAAATTATTTACCTTACCCCTTATACAAATTATTTCACGGCTAACGAGGTAAGTAACCAAAATGATAAATAATTTTACGAAGAACCGTAGCAGCAGCTTCTGCCATCGCGACTTCACAGAAAGAGTTAGTTTTGAGTAAACTGAGTTACCAGCTACCCTTTTTCAATTCGAAGAAGACATTCCAGCGTTTTTCTAGTTTTGACCTCTCATGGTTTGGTTCATTTGATAAATACGACGCTCAGAATTCAGTTTCTCATTTCTTGACCCAGACTTTGGGGACTTTTACACCAATTACCTGACAAACATTGACGACAGCGAGCGCTAGCGCGTGTTAGCATGGAGGGGTTATTTTGTTTTGATTGAGGAGGAGAGGGTTACCAGCTACCGCTTTTCACTTCTATGAAGACATTTCTTTGTTTCTGCATAGTTTTTGCCTCTCATGATGCTGTTCATTCAATGAGTATTGTGCTTAGAATTCAGTTTTTTGAATATTGATCCAGATTAGAGCACATACACGAATTAACTGCAAAACATTGACGACAACGAGCGCGTGTGCGTTCGTTCGTCGACGCACGGCCCATCGTCTTGAATTGTTTCACAGGAGCGCAGGCTTGGAATAGTTGTGAAGACTAATCTGAATGAAAAGCTGAAGTGTTATCACTCGAATAAATGATGGGCCATTAGAATATTCGGCCGCAACAACTTGTTCCGTCCGTCGAGAAAAGCGATCGAATCCTGTACGAGCGAGGAGCAGTTTAACTCCTCGACGAACTTCGAGGGGTAATTTTTGACGGATAATTTAGGAAAAAACCCTCCAGTTCATTTCTCGTAGGTTTCGTGCCAAGGTTCTTCTCCCACGAAAGGGACTGTGCGCATCGGAGACGAGGCTCTCACATGAAACCGTCGTGGAAGCGAGGGTTACCGGGCGGTCGGGCAGACTAGGGCTCAGAGCGGCATTCGTGGACATGGTGGTCAGCAGCGCCTGTCGCGACGACCGACCGGGAACCGAGCGAGCGCGACCAGTGCTCTCTGGCCGCAGGCCTTGTGGCACACCAGGAATTGTGCGAGGTGCTTATGCGAAACGCGGGCAATTGCCTGCCTCGGCCGTTTTGACTCGCGTGCTAACGATTCGAGCGAATAACGATCACATGATCAGAGAGACCATTATTTCGGACGGAAAGATAGCGAGCTCTTAATTTTGTCTACTGCATATTGACTTTGAACATCTTCAATTTAAGGATGATTTGTGGCTCCTTGAGGAGCCGGATGGTGTGCAGCAAGTGCGACTGCCGCCGTGAACACTCTACTTGGAAGAAGTGTACTTGGTCACAGCCTTGGTGCCTTCAGAGACAGCGTGCTTGGCAAGCTCGCCGGGAAGCAGAAGCCTGACGGCAGTCTGAATTTCCCGAGAGGTGATGGTGGTCCTCTTGTTGTACTGTGCCAGACGCGACGCTTCAGTAGCAATGCGCTCAAAGATGTCATTCACGAACGAGTTCATGATTGACATGGCCTTGCTCGAAACGCCGGTGTCGGGATGGACCTGCTTGAGCACCTTGTAAATGTAGATGGCGTAGCTCTCACGCCTCTTCTTTTTCTTCTTCTTGTCACCTTTGGTGATGGATTTCTGGGCCTTACCGGCCTTCTTAGCAGCCTTTCCAGAAGTCTTGGGAGCCATCGTGCACGACAACTTCGAACGTTACTCAGTAACTTACAATTTCGCACGGGGGGGGGGCGATGCCATAAGGAAAGAGAGGAAAAAAGAAGAATTTGGCACAGGGCGTGCCGGAGTAATAATAGAAGGAAAAGGAAAAGGTAGTAGGAGAAAAACAGGCGAAAAACGCATAATTTGGTGATCACTGTTAATTGCACTTGCGGTGTTTCGGAGTTTGGATAGGGAGAAACCCGTCAGGGCTTTGTATTTACAAGTATATACATAGTCTCTCATGGTACTGAGTTGAAAGCTGCCTATTTATCATCGTAAGTAATTGAATTGGATAGCCTGCTTAGAACAGAATCCCGCATATTTGCTGTTACCTTCTACAAGGTACTATGTACAGCGGTAGGTATTTCATGGTATATAATATGTATAACTCGACTCATCAATATTGAGTTCCAATTATATTACCAATACACATATCTACATTATGTACACTATAATTTATATTTAGATGTATTCATATATGTATATTGATATTTTTATTTATTTATTTATAATTTTTTTTTTTTTTTTTTTTTTTTTTTTTTTTTTTTTTCATATACAGAGGTTACTAAGTTGCTAAGTACATCTATACATTCATTACACTCTGCTCACCACCCGACGCACTCCACTCCCTCACGCTCCACTCCTCCTTCGCACCTATTTATTCACGTCCAACATCCCAAAGATGCTCAGACCGGTACACACTTGTGTGTACTTATACACCATAGAGTGCACATATTTACATATGTCCTAGAGATTTTTTTTTTTTTTTTTTTTTTTTTTTTTTTTTTTTTTTTTCATAAATTTACATAATATACAAGGGAGTAGCCCGAGAAGTCAAAGAAGCGCCGATCAAACGGAGCCCTTCAATGATGTCAAATTATGTTACTTTGCGTTACTTTGCGTAACATGAATCTATTTCGAGTGATGGATGTATGGTGGATGATGATGTGGAGAATATGAAAGAGTGTAAGTTGAAACTTGATTGCTGAGGGTTTGTGTGATCTTGGTAGCTGATGTTGTGTCCTATTGTGATGGATGGAGTTGTTGTGTTTTGGGGTTTTGACTTCCCACCCGTGGGGGGAAGACCGAACCTTCCGCTTGTCAAAACCCCAAGATGAAAACAAAGTAAATAAGTAAGTATTTTTTTTTTTTCGGTCTTCCCCATATTGGACTGATAGATTTTTTCATGTGTATTTCGGATCTGGAGGGGGGCCAAGTGCGGAAATTTTTGAGCTTTTGAACTTGGAATGTTGTCTGTTAGCATTTTCCGGTGTGAATGTTAGTTGTTGATAGAGGTCGGGATCGAATAGTTGTAGGTTGCGCCATATTTTGCAGGCATGGCTATGAAGTAGTGAATTGATAGGCGGTATGTTGACTTGATTGTGTAACGATCTGGATGCTATACGGTCTGAAAGTTTGGTGTTGGTAATAAATCTCAAAGCTTTATTCTGCACCCTTTGTAATTTGGAGACGGCTGTTGGTGACATTGTGTGCAAGGGTATAACTGGATATAATAGGGCTGATCTTACGCAAGCTAGATATAATTTCCTTTTATTCTCTCGTGATAAATGCATAAATCTGTATAGTTTGCTGAGGTTACTAAATCCTATTGCACTTCTTGTTGCTATTTGTGTTGAAAATCCATAGGTCGAAAAGTTGAGGCCTAGAACTTTGCCATTGGTGGAGTATGGATAATGTTGGTTGTCTATGAAGATGTCTGAGGTTGTGCGTCTACTAATTGGGATAATCTTAAATTTTTTAATGTTTGTTGAAATTTTCCATTGTCTTTCGTAGTTATTGATTTGTTCTATTGCATGCTGTGTTTGTTGGGCTGCGTAATTTGGTTTATACCGGCCTGATGTGATTTGAGTAATATCGTCTGCAAAACATATGTAATCTGTGTTGGGTAGCGGATGGGGAATGTCATGTGTAAAGTAGCTATATAATGTGGGGGAAAGACATGCTCCTTGTGGGACGCCAGTATGAAGTGTGAAAGGGGGGCCAATGTAGTTCTCAATCCTGATTGAAGCTGTTCTGTCTGTTAAATAGTCGGCTAGCGTACGTAGAAAAAGGTTGTGAATACCGGATTGTGAAAGTTTGAATATGAGTCCTGTGTGCCATACCTTGTCAAACGCTTTGGTTACGTCGCGGAGAACTATGTCTGTTGTTTGGTTATTGGCAAGGTTGATCGAGAGAGTTTCTATGAGTGTTGCTAGTGCGGTGTGCGTGCCCCTATCCCTTCTGAATCCATGCTGTCTACTGTTGTATAAGTTATTGATGATTAGGTGATTGGTTAGTCTGTTATTCAAAATTTTGTCTAGCAGTTTGCTTTGAATATCCAGCAGTGATATGGGCCTGTAATTTTGTACCTGCTTTTGTGATGTATGGGGTTTTGGTAAAAATATCATATGCGCATGTTTGAGGCTGTCCGGAAAGTATCCAGCTGAAATAGAGTTATTAAATATGTATAAGAGATATGTTATCATGTTTAACGGTAAATTTTTTATTTGAAGGGTGGTTATTCCAGTGGGGCCGGGCGCTTTCTGTTTGAAAGATCTTAAAGTTTGTTTTAGTTCCTCTATTGTTATTGGTGGGAAGTGGAGCTGATCCAGTCTATTAATGTTGCCTGTATGGAAAGGAATAATTTGATCTGTTATATTATTCATCTGCTCTTTTACTTCATTAATATGGTCTATGTCAAAGTCCTCTTCATTGTCTTCCTCTGTAAAAATTTTCCTCCAGTGTTCTCTAAAAACCGGTTCCTTCTCTTGTGGTGAATGTAATTCCTTGTTTTGGTGTTGCAGGTACGGAACTTTTTGTTTATTATTTGATCCTATCATGCGTTTGATTGAAGACCAGAAAATTTTTGGATCGTCTTGAAGTTCTAATGCTTGGACTAGGGTTTCCCACGTTTGCGTATATTCCTGTTGGTAGAGGGTTTGTAGTTGTCTCCTGAGACTGGTTAGTTGTCTATATAGTTCTATTGATGGCCCATTATTTTGAATGTATCCTTTCAAATGCTGATATCTAACTTGAATTCCTAGTATTTCGGGAGTAGGTTTTATTCCGGGTATTATTCTGTGGTTCATTGAAGGAATTGCGATGTTAGTTGCTTCCTGAATGTGTTCGGTCCATTTATTTAAATGTTCATCTATTTCTTCTAAGGTTGGTTCGTCTTTCATAATTGGGTTTACTCTTGCTAGTTGGTCTCTATATATGACCCAGTTGGCTTTATGAAATTGTTTTCTCGGTTTGATTGGGATTTGGATTGGATTTGCTCAAATACTTGCGATAATCGGAATATGGTCTGATGGTGTAATTGGTCCAGGACGTAGATGGATGTTATGAAAGGCATTAGTGTTCTGTAGTACTATATCCGGTGCTGTGGTACTTCTATGCGTGATCATCGTGGGAAAGTACGGGCCTACATAAATGCATTTATGTCTTTCAATAAGGTAGTGTAAATGCTTCCCTCTATTGTTGTTGTGTGAGTGCCCTAAGGTTCTGTGTGCAGCATTGATATCGCCTATGAAATATACCGGGTGTGGTCTATTGAATAAGGTATGAAAATCAACAAAATGAAGATAATCTACTCTTGGTGGTGTGTATGTAGTTCCTATTGTAATTGGTCCTTGGAGTGATTCGACTGTGACTGCTAGCATGTCTGAGTGAAAATTGTCATGGAGTTGAAATGAAATGTTTTTCTTAATTGCTATCCCTACTCCTGCATGTAGTTCGTTATTTTTATTTACATAGAATGTGTTGTAATTGAATATTTTTAGGTGGTTGTTTCCTGTCAAGCTGTGGGCATTAATGAGAATAATATCCGGGTCAATTTTATTGTAAATGTTTGCTAGGGAGATCCTATTGGTATTCCAAGACAGAACGTTATGTTGTATCACTATCAGATTTCGTAGGTTCATGTTGCGGAGGTAATTTTCTTAGGTTTTTTGATAGCTGTGAATATTGTTTGGTGCCTTGGGAATGCGGTAAATTGTTCATTTGGAATTATGTTGATTTTTGTTCTGACAAATTGAACCCGCTTAGAGAAGATGTATTCCAGTAGTGTAGCTGATTTTATTTCCTGTACTGCGAATTTGAGACCTTTGTCGTTGTCCTTTTTTAGTTCTTGTATATACCAGTCAGAAGTAGGTTCATCTGGAATTGGCGATCGATCATTAAAGTTTCTGTATATCTTAATAGGGATGTTGTGTTTGTTGTCTATTGTTATTGTTGAATTTTCCATTTCGTCACTGATTCTTCTTTTTTGTCGTATTTCTGCTTCTTCACATTCTTCTACTTGCGTGTCCATTGTTTCTTCTATTGAGTGATGTTCCGGTGATGTTGGTTGTGGGTTTTCAATGTCGTTGTTTCCGTAGTAAAAGTTGAAAATGGCAGTTGAGTCTCGGTCGGGAAAAATTGTATCTATGTCAAAGTTGTCCTTGAGAGATTTGGAAAGTATTTCACTGAATTTTTTTGTTCTGTCAAGTGCGGCGATGTGTGCTTCTAGAATTAATGCAGTGAGTTTGATGTGCGTCTGGCTGGTCAGAGTTAGTGTGTGCTGTGGGGGATTGGTCTGTTGTATTGCTTGTTTAGCTATTTCTGCATAGGTGCTATTTGTGTGCTGTTGTTGTTTTTGTTGTTCCTCCTCACGTTTTTGTTTAATGATGTTTTTCCTGTATGGACAGCTAGCTGCAAGTGTTCTGTGGGGTCCTTGGCAGTTGAGGCATTGTTTAAGAGTATTTTCGCAATTTTGATATGTATGATCTTGGGCTGAGCATTCGGAGCAAAACTGAGATTTTTGTGTACACTGAAATGTTGGGTGGTCTTCGAACTTATAGCATTTATAACAAATCAAAATGTGTGTATATTCCTCTTGTTCGCACTGGTATGGGGTAATTTTAGTATGGAACATATAAAATCCATCTCTGAGAATTCGTTGGGCTGTTACGGTATCTGTAGTGACTATTTTCATTACGTGAGTGTAGTTTTTAATTTTGATGATGTCTGTAACTTTAATCCAGTTATTTTGGTTTTCTATTTCTACCTTGATTTCTTCTGATGGTCTCATTCCTATGTCGGAGTCTATTTGTCTCACGAATATTGTTCTTTTTGCTCTGAGGTCTGGAGGAATAACAGGAACTAAGTTGATTTTTTGGAAAGCTTGAATGGCCTTAGAAGATGATAATTTGTCAATGGAATTGGTGTCATCTGTCACGGCATAGAAACCAGTTTTGGTAGGAGATAGCCGGATAAGGGGAGCGTTGAGTTCCTTGAACGTAGTTTCGAATACTTTTGCTTTGTCTGTAGATTTAGAATTGTCAATTGTTTTCAGTTGAATCCGGAATGTTGGTGATTTAGATGTGCGATTGGTTGGAATTGATGAAGGAGGTTGATCCGGAGGATGGAAAACGGTCTGAGGCACAGAAGCCTGACCAGATCCGGTGGAAAAAGAGGCGGTCCGATTCCTTGAGATTGAACGAGACGGAGGCCGTAACATAGGGGTCCGGGGCGGTCGACTCCCATGTCCCCCTCGACCTACCCCCGCCCCCCTCCCCCGTTCAGGGGGGGGCATAGTATTAAAAACGCCGGCTTAGGTTCACAATACACAATCCAACAGTGATCACCAAAAAATGCAATATAAGAAAAACAAAGCAAACACAGATCGAAAGAAATAGAAAGTAGGCAATCCCCCCTACTTGGCTTCAAAGACTTCCCCCACCTCCCAGTACCAAAGTAATAATCAGAACTTTACCTAGTACTGACTCCAAGCTCCAAAGCAGGCCAAGCACTTCTCCAAGCAGAGAGTTCGCAGCAGAGAGAGAGAGCATCCACTCAGTACGGTAACTGGAGTGACAATTTCGCACCGACTTTCGGCGCTAGTAATAAGTAGACCGAGAAGGGCTTGCAGGCAGCACCTCACCTCTCGGACGGCAGGCGACTGGCCCAGCGAGTGCAGCCGCTTGACCAATGAGAGAGCGAGCTCGGGACAGCGGTGCTCTCCGAACGTATATATTCGCGTGATGGAGTGCTGGCCGCGCATAATCGTACTCTGTAGCGTAAGCGCTGCTTGTTCGAAAGTTGTTTGCGTACGTACGACTCTACTACTCATCATGTCCGGCCGCGGTAAGGGAGGCAAAGTTAAGGGAAAGTCGAAGTCGCGCTCTTCTCGGGCTGGACTTCAGTTCCCCGTAGGAAGGATCCACCGTCTCCTGCGCAAGGGCAACTACGCGGAGCGTGTAGGAGCCGGAGCTCCCGTGTACTTGGCGGCAGTCATGGAATACCTCGCTGCTGAAGTTCTTGAGCTCGCTGGAAACGCTGCCCGCGATAACAAGAAGACCCGAATCATTCCTCGTCACTTGCAGCTCGCTATCCGTAACGACGAAGAACTGAACAAGCTCCTCTCGGGAGTGACCATTGCCCAGGGAGGTGTTCTGCCCAACATCCAGGCAGTTCTCCTGCCCAAGAAAACCGAGAAGAAGTAAACTTGTCTTCTCGCTCGGAAGCGCTTCCTTCCAAACAAGGCTCCTCTAGGAGCCACATTCGTGTTCGGGAAAGATATTTCAAAGTCTGTCTGAATTGGTATGAGCGTCTTTTTATTATCGTCATTAATTGTCGTGCGAGTTCGGTCCGAGCAACACTCGATAGGCATTGTTCGCTTGTCACTCCTCAGAGCATAGGCGCTCGTTTTCTTATTCGGCAGCTGCTGTAAAATTCGACTAGACCACCACGTGCTGCTGTGCTTTGGAGGCGTTGCGAATGTCGAGCGTCAGCAGCCGAATCAATAGTTGCGCTAGCTACTGCGACGACGAGGATGTGTTGCAAAGTACGCAAATATATTTTGCTTCCCTTCCCAGGGCGCAGAGCACGTCCGTCAAGGCTGATGATAACATGTGAAGTCGAGGTGGCAGTAGTGTCGCTCGCCGTGCAATATAACGTTTATCCTCATCCAGTTCATTTCTCGATGCGCATTCGAATTATAGCGCGAAAATGTTTTAGTAATTCAATTGAAGCTCGCGAGGCCTGAGCCGAGCTAATGCGAAATTATTTGACTATGGGCGCGTGAGACAATTCAAGGGCGTTGTTTGAACGCGCGTCACGCATGGCGCGAAAGATTCGGGGCCTCCAGCAAAATCAGGGTCAGGACTGAGTGCCATGTGCAAAATATCCGGTTAGATTAGGCAAAGGTTGAATAATTTCGGTGATTCGTGCTAAACAAAGAAAGAAAGCAAATTGTCCAAGACGCGTTTTCAGCTAGTGTTGCATGGAGTACATCTCGAGACCGACGCGGCGGCGCCATGCTTCAACGGTCGTTTAGCGGCGGCACACTGCCACCTCATGTATCGTTTCTCGAGCTGAATTTCAGCGAAAAAGAAAACTTTCGTGCCCCACGAAATTGGACGGAAGCCGCTTGGACTTGACGAGAGGGGTCGGTCGGTCACTCGCTGCGTTCTCAGCAATTCGCTGTGACTGCCTGCCAGGCTGGAATATAGCGTGTGCATTGTGCGGTAGAGCAGTCAATTGCAGCAAGGCCTAATCTGCAATGACCGCTTCGGAGAGAGCGAAAGTGTTTAGTTTCCTATCGGAAGTTCAGTGATTGCACCCGTCGAGGCATCATCGAACACACACATTGAGTTTGCTCCTCGAGCTATTCCATCTGCAACGACGGGCATGTGAGGAGTGAGGATAACAAAAAAAAATGGCATTCCAAGCACCGGCGCGCGCTCTCTCTACAGTAAAAAAGCGATGCTTGACAAGTGAAGCAATCCCTAAATGAAGAAGCATACACTGTACTGGAGGGACTGAGTGTGAACACCTTTTCCGAGAGGATTTTGTGGACCTCGAAAGGTCCGAGTCTGTGAATTAGCCGTTGGTCGGGCACCGACTCATTTTACAAGAGAGTCAAGAGACTTAACCTCCAAATCCATAGAGGGTACGTCCTTGTCTCTTGAGGGCGTAGACAACGTCCATGGCAGTGACGGTCTTCCTCTTGGCGTGCTCGGTGTAGGTGACGGCGTCACGGATGACATTCTCGAGGAATACCTTGAGCACTCCGCGAGTCTCTTCATAGATGAGACCAGAGATACGCTTGACACCTCCACGGCGAGCCAGACGACGAATTGCAGGCTTGGTGATACCCTGGATGTTATCACGCAAAACCTTGCGATGACGCTTGGCTCCCCCCTTTCCGAGGCCCTTGCCACCCTTTCCACGTCCGGTCATGATGTCGATGGAGCTCGAGCTGGTTGCGATAGATAACGGAGAAGCGCGGTACCTATAGTACGAATGCAACTCTTTGATGATTCGAGAGTAAGAATAGGAGTAAAGAGTTAAGTCGGAGATAACACAGATGAAATGGAAATATAGAGAAGAAGAAGAGGTGTACGAGAAAAAAGAGGATTAGAACCGGCTCTACCGGCAAGAATGGGCATCGTTCTGAGCGAGTGGTCTGTTTATGCAGTTAGAGGATAGTTAGTTAGCTGCCAAGCCTTTATTATTTGCAGTTCAAAATTTGTGAGGTCCAGAAAACGCTGTTTTTGTTATGGAGGTTGATTTTATACATGTTTTATTCCATGTCCCTCACGCCTTCCACCGCACCCCCCACGACAAGGGCGCGTTGCGGTCAGCGTCAGGGCGAGTATCCGGTGTTCTGAGTTGTCGTTTCCCTAACGATCCCCCTGTTCGCCGTGATCATACGATCCGTTGCGAGCAGGGAGTTGATTTGTAATTACTTTTAATTTCAGTACATAGGTTGAGGTTCTGGTCCTCTAGCTCTATTTCTGCTGGGTGGAAGAAATTTATTTGTTTTGTTTCCAATGGCGAGTTTGTTTTTTGTTGATTCATCGATTATAAGATCTAGATTTCTCCATACTCTTTTGGCAAGTTTATGAAGGTGTACGTTCAAGGAGTCAATATTGGCCAGATCGCGAGTTGTGTGGGTGTGGACATGATCAAAAAGGGTGATTCCAAGAACAAAACGCACTGCTCTGTTTTGGATAGTTTGCAATGTTTTTATTCCTGATTTAGGTAACATATGTAATGGAATTGGAGGATAAGTAATGATGGACCGGACGTAAGCTAAGTAAAGTTTCCTTTTGTTTTTGAGGCTTAAGTTGTGGAATCTGTAAAGAGTAGAAAGAACGCCTTTTGCTCTGGATGCTCTGTTCCGGACGTGACTGCTGTAACCAGTTTTTGTGAAGCTAAGCCCTAGCACTTTACCGGAGGAATCATAGTTGTAGTCTTTGTCTCCTATAGTAATTGTTTCGTTTTTAGTTTTTAAAACAGGGATGATTTGAAACTTGTCTGAATTTGTTTTTATTCTCCATTTGTGCTCATAGTCGTTAATTTGTTTTATTTCTTGAGCTGTTTTCCTTGCAAGAAACTTCTCTGATCCATTTTGAGAGATTATCTGGGTTATATCGTCTGCATATAGAATGTTGAAATTGAAATAGCTTATTGGTTGCGGAATATCGTGTGTATAAAAGATGAACAGTGAGGGGGACAAAGCTCCGCCCTGCGGAACACCGCTATCGACTGGGAACACTGGACCGAGGTAATCGTTAATCCTAATTTGTGTTGTCCTTCCTGTTAAGTAGCTGTTAAGTGTTCTGGTTAGGAAGTCTGGAAGCTGACAGCTGAGCAGTTTGTCGCGCAGTCCATCGTGCCAGACCCGATCAAATGCTCTGCTAATGTCCCTGAGTACTACGTTTGTTCTGAAATTATTTGAGGCGTTGGCAGCAAGTATCTCACAGAAGAGTCCAAGTGCAGTGTTAGTTCCTCTGCCCTTCCTAAAACCAAACTGAAATGGATGGTGTAGCTTATGTTGTGTAAGAAATTGTGTGAATCTAGTGTTGATTACCTTTTCAAAGAGCTTCCCTGGAACGCTTAAGAGTGAGATCGGTCGGTAATTAAGATGTGACATCGGGGATTTGTTCGGTTTTGGTATAAATATCATTATAGAATGTTTCCATTGGCACGGAAAGAACCCCAATGCAAGTGCTGAGTTCATTAAGGTGGCAAGATTCTGTAGCATGTTGAATGGTAAGTTCTGGAGGTGGTATTTTGTTATTCCATCTAGCCCAGGAGATTTTTGCTTTGTTAACTTGATGTGGTGTTGTAAAATGTTTGTGGTTACTAATGATGTCTGGCAGGTAAGTCGTTTCAGATCGCAGTGTTCGTAGTGAATCAGCTTCTTTTGGGTATCTTTGATGTGACGGGAGACTTTTCTGAAATGGGCTTTATCAAATTCTTCATCCTCTTCGTGGTGTCTACTGAAGATTTGCTCCCAGTACCTTCTGAAAAGAGCTTCCTTTTCTCCATCGTCGTAGACTTCGTCGCCGCTTTCGTTCTTCAAATATCTCTGTTCTTTCTTCGACTGCACGCCCCTCAATCTCTTCACCGTGCTCCAAAAGTCGCCATCATTCCTTTCCGTGTCGAGCTTCTCAACCAGCGAGTTCCAGGCCTCAGTTCTCTGGGTCATATATTCCTCGGAGATGAAAAATCTTAGTTGAGAGATAGCGTGCATTCTGTCTGGCGTGGGACCGAAGCGAAGGATTTCTTTATAAATTTCGTCATGTATTATATTAGCCCTCTTTATGTTTTCTGTTGTTTTGCCTGTAATCAGTGTCCGGTGGCGCGTCGTTGGAACGTGGCGTGAGCTTGCTTCTTGAATTTGATTAGTCCAGTTAGTCAGTTTTTCTTCCAGTTGCTGCGTAGTGATATTTTCTGCGTTGACAAGAGGATGCTGTAGAAGATCTTCCTTGTATCCGCTCCAGTTTGCCTTGCGGTAGGTCAGACGAGGCTTAATTTGAATCTGAATTGGATGGGTAGTTATTGTTAATAAAATAGGGTAATGGTCACTAGGGGTGTTTGGGCCTACTTCTGCGTGTGTGTTATGGTAAGCGTAGCGGTTCGTGATAATCATATCTGGTGAAGTTTTTGATCTGTGAGTGATGAAGGTTGGAAAATGTGGACCCTCATATATGGCATGCTTTCTGTCTATCAACATGGTGACTTGTTCTCCTGTTGTGTTGTTGTTGCCGGATCCAAATCTGACATGTCGAGCGTTGATGTCCCCAATGAAATAAACCGGAGTCTTCTTATTGAATAGTTTGAAATAGTCAGGATAATGCAAATAGCCGATTCTTGGTGGTATGTAGGCCGTTGCTACCGTTACTTCTCCGAGCCTCGTTTGGACATGTATGCTGAGAAGGTCGCTGAGATAGTCTTCACATATTCTGTAGATTAGGCCCCGCTTTATAGCAATTGCTGCACCGGAATGGCCTTCGTTTGACTTATTAGTTTTGTAAATATTGTAGTTGTAGATCTTTATATCTTCTCCTGACTTCATTCCATGGCTGTTCAGCAATATTATGTCTGGATCTTCTTTGAGGTATATGTTCGTAAGTGACGTTTTGTTTGCTTTCCAGCTTCGGACGTTATGTTGAAGAATCTTGAGACTGTTGTTGTTCATTCTCCCTCTGTGCGAACTTTTTTGGGGTCTACTCTTTCTGGCGTTTTCTGGTGCCCTGTTCGTATTTTCCGGAATTCTTGTTCCCCGACCCAAACAATCCTGGTTTTCTTTTCCATTAATTTGCAGTTGTCGATTAGCAGCTCGATAATTTCCAGAGGTTGAGTACATTCATCTTTAAGTTTGTATTTCAGTTTACCTTCGCCTACCAATTTCTTAAATTCTCCAGCTTCTACATCTCTTCGAAAGCCATCAAGCATGAAGACATCAACACCGTACCGGGATGCTGGTCTAATTGGGACGTGATCCACTGAAGATCTTTGTGGCGCCGGTTCCGAGTACGATCTCGCTGAGGCTTGTTGTTGTTGCAGTTGCTGTTGTTGCTTGGCAATTTGGGCATGTGGTTGTAACTGCTGAATCCGCTCAGTTGAAATTTTTGATACTGCTCCCTGTTTCTGTGGCTGTTCCGTTTCCATCTCTTCTCCCTCCTCCGCCTCCGTAGAACTGGCTTCCGAGTCCGATTGAGTCTGAAGTTTCTTCATAACCTTCACCACTCTCGTCAGCAGGTCTCCTTCAAACAGCTGACTCGATTTAGGGTTATCGTCAAACTGAAGTGTTCTGAAGTTGTTCCTTTTGAGAGTCCGGTTCAGATGATCGTTGTAGGTTCCTGGAGTTATTATATTTGCCATATGGGCATCCAAAATCATCACCAGTGCAGTCATTCCGCTGTCCGCCATCAGTTCTGCTGTGAGCCTGGTCCTGTGTTCCTGTCTTTCCTCTTGTTGAATGGTTTTCTGAATTACTTTAGCATATGTTTCTTGCTGTTTTTCTTTTTCCTTCTCTTCAATTTGCTTCATTTTTTCGTTCATTGCACTTTTTCTAATAGGGCAACTCATTGCCATGGTCCTGTGAGATCCGCCGCAATTGAGACATTTTTTGTTTTCCGATGTGCACTCTCGGTAGTCATGGTCTCCCGAGCACTCCGAACACACCACGGTGTTTGGTGTGGGGCAATCTTTCGTCGCATGTTTTTCGATTTGATAGCACTTGAAGCACATCAGTAGATCGATGAATTTTTCTTTTTGAATTTGAGATGATGATATTTTCACGTTGTAGCAGAGAAATCCGTTCTGGAGCGCGTGATTAGCCATGGTGATGGTGCTGAATTCAATTTTGAATACATGGGTTAGGTTCCGGAATTTTATGACTTCTTTCACTGTTAGTTGGGCATTCTTCCTGTTGATTTCCTCTTTGATTTCATCAGCCGTATGTCCACCGACCCAGTTATCTATTTGGCGACAAATGACAGAGCGTTGGGCTCTAATCTTCGGTGGAATCCTCGCTTCCAGTCCAATGTCCCTCAGGGTAGCGGTTGCTCGATCGTCCAGCAGCTTCTCCACATCTGCTTCGAATTCCGTGAAGGCATTGAATCCGTTGCCAACCTCCCTTAGGCCAGTCAGAGGAAGTTTCAGAGTCTTCTGAATAGTTTGGAAAACTTTGGCTTTGTCCGGAGGTTCCCTTGGGTTCAAGAAGCGGAGCATCAGTTTACCAAACTGAGGCATCCTGCTAACAAAATGGTCTGTATATGTCTACAGAAGTCGTGGTTTAGTCTGAATATGAAATCTGATGCGCCTATCTGGTGGTGGATTGCTTTTGGAAGGGTGATTGGTTGAAAAACTGGAACAGAAGTGAACCTATCTGTGAGTGGTGTGTGGTCGGAAACAGAGAAAGTGTAAAAAATAATTTACGAGGACCCGTGCCCCCACTCTCCCCCCCACCGGACTCGGTTACCCTAGTCGGCTAGAGGGATCGTCGGATCACAGGATTCCCACTCACTCAGAAAAAACACCCAATCCTGCAAGAAAACCGATTAGTAAAGAAAATAAAAGAAACAGGAGAAAAATAATCGCGCTCGCAAGTTAAAGAGCTCGCCAAGATGAATACTCACTAAGAGAGTCGTAACCCAGACAGTAATTATCCATCCGAATGCAACTCGCGCAAAACGACGACAGACCTATGCACGGTGTGCTTGCGCGCCACCGCCAACTTTGCCCAGTTTGCGTAGCATTTGTGCAGCTCCGAGCGCCACCCCAGTTCCAGCAATGCGCTAGCGAGCGAGCTGCGGGCGGGGCTGCGACGGGTTCCCTTGGTCGGACGCCTTCGCGCCGAACTGACTCTTGCGTCTCATCGCTCGCGCTCGAAACTGTCGCTGAAATGGCTCGCACCAAGCAAACTGCCCGCAAATCTACCGGAGGAAAGGCTCCTCGCAAGCAGCTTGCCACCAAGGCTGCACGCAAATCTGCCCCCGCCACCGGGGGCGTGAAGAAGCCTCACAGGTACAGGCCCGGTACCGTGGCTCTTCGTGAAATCCGTCGTTACCAGAAGAGCACCGAACTGCTCATCCGCAAGCTGCCCTTCCAGCGTCTTGTTCGTGAAATCGCCCAAGATTTCAAGACTGACTTGCGATTCCAGTCCTCGGCTGTCATGGCCCTGCAGGAAGCATCCGAAGCCTACCTCGTCGGTCTCTTCGAAGACACCAACTTGTGCGCAATCCACGCCAAGCGTGTCACCATCATGCCCAAGGATATCCAGCTTGCCCGCCGGATCCGTGGAGAACGCGCTTAATTCAATAGCACGTTATTCCGCGCATCGAGAGCCACAACCTCCTCTCGGCTAGTCTCTAACCGGCCCTTTACAGGGCCACTCCACCCCTCCCAAAAAAGACGTTCACTGGTCAATGAGATAAATGCGTTCGTTGAAAAACGAGTTACCTGTTATTCAAGACTATGTAGTGTAGACAAAAAAAATAGAGAGGATTCGATAGTTCCCTTAAAATGAGGAGCACGACAGAGAAAAGTACATGCATCCTAATAGTAGCACCCGCGATTAAAAATATTCATGTACTTGTGAGCACTGGTCAGACTCGTATCACAGATACGGACGGACGGGCATCCTCTTAAGAGAGAGACGGAGCAACCAATTTGATGCGTTCATTCAACGTGATCCCCACTGCAATTACGTCCGAGAAATTACGCTCAAAAAATGAACTCATTCATAAATTAAACGAAATGACACCTGGCGTTTTATTTTACGAAATGGTATTCATTGATTGATTATTTCGTGCGTTCAATCAACCCTAGTTGAACTAGGGTCAACCTTGAAACTTCATGGGCACATTCCAAGGGGCACAAAATCGAGAACGGCCTCAGGAGGGAAAATCTAGAAAGTCGGAGAGTGAGTGATAGCGATAGAACGCCTAGTACATACTTTAAAAATTATTGGGTTCAACACTCTGACTATTTATTACCCATTGGTGCGGATGAGTACCTACCACTAAGTAAATAGCCCATTCACCTACAGCTGTGAACCAAATGCATCCCAATTGTTTTTCTGCCTACTCGTCAGGGTAGACAATGGCGTACGAGATAACATCATATAATAATACGAATAACCGCTGCTGCTCCCGTCATCACGACTTCACCGAAAGAGTTTTGAGTCAACAGGGTTACCAGCTACCCTTTCTCAATTCGAACGTGACACTTCAACGTTTTCGTAATTTTGACCGCCTATGATTTTGTTCATTTACTAAATATTATGCACAGAATTCAGTTTCTTAATTTTCACCCAGATTGGGGTCTTGACACCGATTGACTGCCAAGCATTGACCATAGTACGTGACAGCATTCAGGCTTTAGATTCAAGGAAGGAGAGGGTTACCAGCGCCTCTTTTTCTACGGTTTAATAACATCAACCTCCCAAGTGTATACATACATACAGACATGTATATATGTATATATATATATATATATACACATTTACATAGTTTTATATATATATATATGAAAATCGATATATACACATATATATATATATAATTGTATATATAAGAGAAAATTTTTGTGTGCGTCTGAGAGTCGTGCATCGGCGCGTATAAACGAAACCCATTTCGATACTGATTTCCCGAATGGAGTATAGCTTACATGTGTAAAAACATTAATAATTATGGTAATGATCAAAACAAGCGTCGCAGTTCCCGCCATTCAATTGCTGGCCGAATGAAGCGGTAAGTTTGGAATCAGAAGGGTTACCAGCTACCCTTTTTCTGCGTTATGTTGATTTCACCGTCATTGGACGTCGTCCTTTCGATAAATCGTATGCACAGAACTCAGTTTCTTAATTATTGATCCAGATTGGGGCCTTTACGCGAATTAGCTGCCGAACAGTGACGATACCACTTGACAGCATTCAGTTTTTAGATTCAAGTAAGGAGAGCGCTTCCAGCTTCCCGTTTTCTATGTTCTACGGAATGTTTACATTGAGTAAAGTCATGAGAGTCATTTCAAGATGAATTAACACGAATCATTATGTGTTTCTGTATAGAATATGTTCTTCTTTCATGACGATTTCGTTGTGTGTGTAGACCTGAATAGTTTTTCCATCAGAAATTCCGTAAGAATTAAGTGAATGAGTGCTGCTCCCACGGCTTGAGCAAAAATTAAACCGAAATAATATGGCGTCATGCATCAGCTGTTTTCAGTGATGCCTGTTTGACATCAATAATAGCTTCAACGCATGTTTTATATTGAATAATTTGTGATAAAATCGGTGGTTGAAAACGACAGAGAAGCTCAGCAAAGAGGAATGCATAAAATTACTCGTAACTACGTTAATCGAACTTGAATCTGTTCAAAATTTTGGTGTCGTCAAACCCGTGTTATGCGACATTCCATGTCGAAATGACCCTTTCACGCAGTAACGTACAATTCAAATTCTAGTGACAATTTTAAATATCTAAGAAACGCGAAAATGTGAATTGAATTTTTACACATTTCAGAAGTTCACTTCTTGCATTTTTAATTTGCGCAGCTATTTCCGCAAATTCTATCAAAGTTTTTTATGTGTCTGGAGAAACGTCATTTAGCATACAATTCAGTGGTTTTTCAACCTATCCTATCAAAATATTCCAGACTATGTGGTGTACGTGAGCCGCTATAAGTGACGGGATTCGACAGTTTATTTGAATAAGTCTCAATACGTGGATGGCAGACAAATACATGCATCCCAATAGTAGCACCCGCGATTGAAAGGTTCATGTACTTGTGCACTGGTCAAGCTCGTATCAGAGATACGGACGGGCATTCCTTTTAGGGGCGGGAAAGAGAGACCATTGCAGCAACGTAGGAAAAATTACCCTCAAAAGAGGAATTTATTGATGAATTTAAGGAGACACACCTGGCGTTTCATTACACAAAATAGCATTGCTTGATTACTGCACGAGTTCGTCGCGTTCAATCAACGATATATGTATGGTTTTCATCACGTTGCAACCTTGAGACTCCGTGGGCTCGTTCCAAGGTGAGTCGAGAGCGGCCTCAAGAGGGAATATTTAGACACCCGGAGAGTGAGAGAGAAGGCCTAGTACATGCTACATTAGGAATTCAAAAACGGAGAAAGCACCACATATTGAAATCACATTTAACAAAGATTTCACGAACTATGATTTGAAAACAAGTCAGTTCAATGGAACGTTTCAGTACGTGGTGCTTTGTTCTTTTTCGAATCCCTAATGATCATTCGCCCTACGAAGGGTAACTTGCCTGACCTTTTTATAAATAAAAAAACATACTTTACTAGGTTCGACACGCTGTAAACTGTCCATTCAGCTGCCGGTACCAACGAAATGCATTGAAATTATTTCCCTTATTCCTTATTCAAATTATTTCACGGCCAGCGAGTTAAGTAATCAAAATGATATATAATTTTACGATGAACCGTAGCAGCAGCTTCTGCCATCGCGAGTTCACAGAAAGAGTGAGTTTTTAGTAAACAGTTTGCGTGTGAGAGTGGTGCATCTGAGTTGAAACGAAGTTGAATTTCGATCAACACCAATTTCGAGAATGGAGCATAGCATACGTGTGTAATAATATTTCTGGTCGCAGTAACAATTTTTGTAACGATAGGAATACTCCTCGCAGCCCCACGCCATATGAATGCCTGCCGAAACAGTAAGTTTTAATTCAAGAGAATTACCAGCTACCCTTGTTCTACGTGTTTGTTATTTTACTGTCATAGGATGTCGTTCGTCTTATAAATGATATGCCTGGAATTCAGTTGCTTATCAATTCGCCCAGATTGGGGCCTTTACACCAATTAACTGCCGAACACTGACGATTGCACGTGATGGCATGAAAAGTTCAGTTGAGGCAGAGAAAAGAGAGTTACCAGCCACCTTTTATCAATTCTGAGAAGACATTTCTTTGCTTCTGTATAGTTTTAACCTCTTATGATGATGTTCATTCGATAAATATTATGCATAGAACTCAGTTTCTATAATTATCGAAACAGATTGGGGCCTTAACGCGAATTAACTGCCAAACATTGGCAATAGCACGCTCGTTCGTTCATTCATGAGCTTATGCACGGCCCATATCGTCTTGAATTGTTTCAGAGAAGCGCAGGCTTGCAATAGTTAAGAAGACTAATCTAGAAGAAATGTTGGGGTGTAATCACTCAAGTAAGGACACCTCGTTATTCCTGAAAAACCGTCGAATCCTGAACGACCAACGAGCACCTGAAATCTTTCGTTACTTCGAGACGTTTTCTTATATACATATTTATATATATATAAATAAGTGATATCTCCATGTATACATATATATATATATGTATGTATGTATGTATGTGAGCAAATTTTTGTGTTCGTCTGAGAGTGGTGCGTCAGCGCGTATGAAAGAAATCCATTTCGATACTGATTTCCCGAATGGAGTATAGCTCACATGTTTAATAACATTAATAATTATTGTAATGATCAAAACAAGCGTCGCAGTTCCCGCCATTCGATTGCTAGCCGAAAGAAGAGGTAAGTTTTGAATCAGAAGGGTTACCAGCTACCCTTTTTTTGCGTTATGTTGATTTCACCGTCATGGGATGTCGTCCTTTCGATAAATCTTATGCACAGAACTCAGTTTCTTAATTATTGATCCAGATTGGGGCCTTTAGGCGAATTAGCTGCCGAACATTGACGATACCACTTGAAAGCATTCAGTTTTTAGATTCAAGTAAGGAGAGCGCTACCAGCTACCCGTTTTCTATGTTCTACGGAATGTTTACATTTAGTAAAGTCATGAGAGTCATGTCAAGATGAATTAACACGAATCATTATGTGTTTGTGTATAGAATATATTCTTCTTTCATGACGATTTCGTTGTGTGTGTAGACCTGCATAGTTTTGCATCAGAAATTCCGTAAGAATTAAGTGAATGAGTGCTGCTCCCACGGCTTGAGCAAAAATTAAACCGAAATAATATGGCGTCATGCATCAGCTGTTTTCAGTGATGCCTGTTTGACATCAATAATAGCTTCAATGCATGGTTAATATTGAATAATTTGTGATAAAATCGGTGGTTGAAAACGACAGAGAAGCTCAGCAAAGAGGAATGCATAAAATTACTCGTAACTACGTTAATCGAACTTGAATCTGTTCAAAATTTTGGTGTCTTCAAACCCGTGTTACGCTACATTCCATGCCGAAATGACCCTTTCACGCAGTAACGTACAATTCAAATTCTAGTGAAAATTTTAAAAATCTAAGAAACACGAAAATGTGAATTGAATTTTTACACATTTCAGAAGTTCACTTCTTGCATTTTTAATTTGCGCAGCTATTTCCGCAAATTCTATCAAAGTTTTTTATGTGTCTGGAGAAACGTCATTTAGCATACAATTCAGTGGTTTTTCAACCTATCCTATCAAAATATTCCAGACTATGTGGTGTACGTGAGCCGCTATGAGTGACGGGATTCGACAGTTTATTTGAATAAGTCTCAATACGTGGATGGCAGACAAATACATGCATCCCAATAGTAGCACCCGCGATTGAAAGGTTCATGTACTTGTGCACTGGTCAAGCTCGTATCAGAGATACGGACGGGCATTAAGCATCCTTTTAGGGGCGGGAAAGAGAGACCATTGCAGCAACGTAGGTAAAATTACCCTCAAAAGAGGAATTTATTGATGAATTTAAGGAGACACACCTGGCGTTTCATTACACAAAAAAGCATTGCTTGATTACTGCGCGAGTTCGTCGCGTTCAATCAACGATATATGTATGGTTTTCATCACGTTGCAACCTTGAGACTCCGTGGGCTCGTTCCAAGGTGAGTCGAGAGCGGCCTCAAGGGGGAACATTTAGACACCCGGAGAGTGAGAGAGAAGGCCTAGTACATGCTACATTAGGAATTCAAAAACGAAGAAAGCGCCGCATATTGAAATCACATTTAATAGAGATTTCACGAACTATGATTTGAAAACAAGTCAGTTCTATGAAACGTTTCAGTACGTGGTGCTTTGTTCGTTTTCGAATCCCTAATGTTCATTCGCCCTACGAAGGGTAACTTGCCTGACCTTTTTTATAAATAAAAAAAACATACTATATTAGGTTCGACACGCTGTAAACTGTCCATTCTGCTGCCGGTATTAACGAAATGCATTGAAATTATTTACCTTACCCCTTATACAAATTATTTCACGGCTAACGAGGTAAGTAACCAAAATGATAAATAATTTTACGAAGAACCGTAGCAGCAGCTTCTGCCATCGCGACTTCACAGAAAGAGTTAGTTTTGAGTAAACTGAGTTACCAGCTACCCTTTTTCAATTCGAAGAAGACATTCCAGCGTTTTTCTAGTTTTGACCTCTCATGGTTTGGTTCATTTGATAAATACGACGCTCAGAATTCAGTTTCTCATTTCTTGACCCAGACTTTGGGGACTTTTACACCAATTACCTGACAAACATTGACGACAGCGAGCGCTAGCGCGTGTTAGCATGGAGGGGTTATTTTGTTTTGATTGAGGAGGAGAGGGTTATCAGCTACCGCTTTTCACTTCTATGAAGACATTTCTTTGTTTCTGCATAGTTTTTGCCTCTCATGATGCTGTTCATTCAATGAGTATTGTGCTTAGAATTCAGTTTTTTGAATATTGATCCAGATTAGAGCACATACACGAATTAACTGCAAAACATTGACGACAACGAGCGCGTGTGCGTTCGTTCGTCGACGCACGGCCCATCGTCTTGAATTGTTTCACAGGAGCGCAGGCTTGGAATAGTTGTGAAGACTAATCTGAATGAAAAGCTGAAGTGTTATCACTCGAATAAATGATGGGCCATTAGAATATTCGGCCGCAACAACTTGTTCCGTCCGTCGAGAAAAGCGATCGAATCCTGTACGAGCGAGGAGCAGTTTAACTCCTCGACGAACTTCGAGGGGTAATTTTTGACGGATAATTTAGGAAAAAACCCTCCAGTTCATTTCTCGTAGGTTTCGTGCCAAGGTTCTTCTCCCACGAAAGGGACTGTGCGCATCGGAGACGAGGCTCTCACATGAAACCGTCGTGGAAGCGAGGGTTACCGGGCGGTCGGGCAGACTAGGGCTCAGAGCGGCATTCGTGGACATGGTGGTCAGCAGCGCCTGTCGCGACGACCGACCGGGAACCGAGCGAGCGCGACCAGTGCTCTCTGGCCGCAGGCCTTGTGGCACACCAGGAATTGTGCGAGGTGCTTATGCGAAACGCGGGCAATTGCCTGCCTCGGCCGTTTTGACTCGCGTGCTAACGATTCGAGCGAATAACGATCACATGATCAGAGAGACCATTATTTCGGACGGAAAGATAGCGAGCTCTTAATTTTGTCTACTGCATATTGACTTTGAACATCTTCAATTTAAGGATGATTTGTGGCTCCTTGAGGAGCCGGATGGTGTGCAGCAAGTGCGACTGCCGCCGTGAACACTCTACTTGGAAGAAGTGTACTTGGTCACAGCCTTGGTGCCTTCAGAGACAGCGTGCTTGGCAAGCTCGCCGGGAAGCAGAAGCCTGACGGCAGTCTGAATTTCCCGAGAGGTGATGGTGGTCCTCTTGTTGTACTGTGCCAGACGCGACGCTTCAGTAGCAATGCGCTCAAAGATGTCATTCACGAACGAGTTCATGATTGACATGGCCTTGCTCGAAACGCCGGTGTCGGGATGGACCTGCTTGAGCACCTTGTAAATGTAGATGGCGTAGCTCTCACGCCTCTTCTTTTTCTTCTTCTTGTCACCTTTGGTGATGGATTTCTGGGCCTTACCGGCCTTCTTAGCAGCCTTTCCAGAAGTCTTGGGAGCCATCGTGCACGACAACTTCGAACGTTACTCAGTAACTTACAATTTCGCACCGGTGGTGGTGGCGATACCGATGAGATGAAGAGCGAAATTAAGAGTTTGGCACAGAGTGTGCCGAAGAAAGAAAAGAAACGAAAAGGAAAAGGATAGTAGAAGGATGTAAAGGCACAACTCGCGTGCATGACTAGCTATTTTGTGAGTTTTTTCGGTCTTTTATGGTGGTATTGCTATTGCAAAATCATTTACCTGTCAAGGCTTTGTATGCATTGAATGGGTGTCTTCAGCTTATAACATTTAGTTGAGGTGTTTGATAAACAATTGGCTCTCTCAGAAAGTAGTATTTACGAATATGTTGTGATACTTCTTGTTCTATAGAAAAATGGGAGGTGGTTCTTGTAAGGATGCTTGTAATTTTGAACTTCTGAACTGTGGGTGTTGGTGTGGTATTGTTCCTGGTTGTAGTGTTAGGGAATCGTACAGTTGGGGTTCTAGCTGTTGGAGTTGTGACCATATTTTGTTGGCTTGACGATGTAATACAATGTTGATGGGTGGGATGTTGCATTGTCTGTGAAGTGATTCGGATGTCCTGTAGTCTGACCATACTGTTCCGGTTATGAATCTCAATGCTTTGTTCTGTATCTTTTGTAGTTTAGACATTGCAGTTTTAGATATGGTGTGCAGTGGAATGATTGGATATATTAGGGTTGCTCTTACTATTGCTAAATAAAGTTTGCTCTTGTTTGCATTGGTTAGGTGGGAAAATCTTTGTAGATTTTGTAGGTGTCTTCTCGCTATATGTTGCCTTGCTTCTACGTGAGACTTGTATCCTGTTGTGCTGATGTTCAGTCCCAAAACCTTCCCTTTACTGCTATAAGGGTAATAAGTATCTTCAACTATTATGTCGCCTTTTTTCCGTCTGCTTATAGGAACTATTGTGAATTTTCTAATATTTGTCCTAATTTTCCAGTTGTTTTCGAATGTGTTTATCTGTTTTATAGCTCGTGCAGTGGTGAGTGCTAAGTAATTACAATTGTTGGGAACTGCTATTATTTGTGTGATGTCATCTGCGAAACTGACAAAATCGCTGTATGGGATGGGATTTGAGATATCATGAGTGTAGTATGCGAACAGAGTTGGAGAGAGACAGGAACCCTGGGGGACTCCAGTTTGTAGTTCAAATTGTGGTCCAACGTAGTTGCCAATGCGAATTTTTGCTGACCTGTCTGTTAGGAAGTCACACAATGTTTTTGTGAATATTGAAGGGAGGTTTAACTGCATAATTTTATACTTAAGGCCCACTGTCCAGACTTTGTCGAATGCTTTGGAAATGTCCCTCATAACTATGTCGACCTTGTGTTTGCTTGCCAGATGAATAACCAATGATTCGTGTAATGTTGCTAATGCTGTATGCGTTCCTCGTCCCCTTCGGAATCCATGTTGTTTTGGGTGCAATTTGTCCTGTACTAATAATTCCTCATAAAGTCTATTATTCAATATTTTGTCAAGTATTTTACCTTGTACGTCCAGTAATGATATCGGTCTGTAATTTTGTATGTCGTGCTGAGATGTATGTGGTTTTGGCAAAAAGATCATGATTGCTACTTTTAGTTTGTCCGGAAAATATCCTGCTGATATGGCTTGATTAAAAATATAGATTAGGTATTGTTTCATGTTTTCTGGGAGATTTTTGATCTGAATGGTTGTTATTTTAGTGGGTCCTGGAGCTCGTTGTTTGAATGTTCTCACTGTTTTGTTGAATTCATCTAATGTTATCGGTGGAAATCGGAGGTGGTGAAATCTACTTATGTCGCCTGTATTGTATGGAACTATTTCGGTGTGGTTGGTTGCAACGTGTGTTTCTATATGATCAATGTGATCTTGATTAAAGTTTTCATTATCCTCCTCTGTGAATATTTGTTGCCAGTGTTGTCTGAAGTATGGTTCTTTTTCTTCTGGGGTATCCAGCTTAGTGCCTTCGTGTAGTACATATGGGATGAATTGCTTTGTGTTGTTTCCGCTCATCCTTTTGATTGTCGACCAGAATTTTTTGGTATCTTCTTCTATGTCCAGATTCCTAATGATTTTATTCCAGGTTTGGTTGTACGCAGCTCTGTAACTTAAATTTAATTGCCTTTTTAGCTGACGAACTCGCGCGTATAGTTGTGGGTTTGGACCAACTGTCTGAATATATCTTATTGTGTCGTCCAGTTGAATTTGATGGAGTCTAATTTCATGATTTTGCTTTATGCCTGGTACTGTTCTGTAATTAATGGTGGGTATGATCCTGTTAGAAACTCTTTGTACTTCTATTGTCCATTTGTCTAGATGATCGTCTATTTCTTCAAGGGTGGGATTTTGTTCCTCTGGTACTTTAATGTTTGCGAAACTTTCCCTGTAATTTTTCCAATTTACCAAATGAAAAGATTTTCTGGGCTTTATTGGAATTTGGAGGGGGCTAGCAGAAATTGTTGCTATGACTGGTATGTGGTCGGACGGAGTATTTGGACCCGGTTTCAGGACTATGTTATGGTATGCGTGTCGGTTGATTAGAACTATGTCTGGTGTTGTGCTAGAGTGTGATGTGATGAAAGTTGGGAAATATGGACCGATGTGCGTACACTTGCCCTGTGTCATAAGTCTATTTAGTGCAGTACCTCTCACATTAGAATAATTGTTGCCCAAGTTTGCATGTTTGGCATTTAGATCGCCGATCAGATATACAGGATGGTTCCTTTTTAATAACCTATTGAAATCTATGTAGTTAATGTAATTTGATCTCGGAGGAATGTACGTTGTTGCTATTGTCATGGGTCCTTGTGCTGTTTCTATTGTAATTGCTATCATGTCAGATTCAAAGTTGTCAACAAGTCGGCAAGCTATATTTTTCTTAATTGCTATGGCTGCTCCTGCGTTTTGTTCTGCTCTTGTGTTTCTTGTGAAAGTATTGTAGTTGAATATTTTGATATTTCTGTCTGTCACTGAATGTTCATTGATAAGAATGATATCTGGGTCTATTTTATTGTAAATATTGCATAGCGCTATTTTGTTTGTATTCCAATTCATCACATTATGCTGTAGAATGGTTAGTTTCGTCCACCTGTTTAAATGTCTTCGTTGCTGGTCTTGAAACTGTTCCATGGCTATGGTTTTGATTTCTTAGCTGTACTAGTGGTGGAGTGTTTTGGAAGTCTGGTGAATTTATCATGATTTATCTTGTGGATTTTTGTTCCTGACAATTTCAGTCTTTCATTTATTATCATGTCCATTATTTTCCTAGAATCAGCATCCTGAACCGTGAATTTAAGTCCAAATTCTTTTTTATTTAGTTCATTTATGTACCATCTCTGGGTAGGATTTGGTGGGATTTGCAATCTGTCACTGGCACTGCGGTATATTTGTATCGGAATGGGTCTTGTATCTGAGGGTTCTCTTTCTATTCCTGGTATTGCTCCTTGGTCACTTATTTTCCTTTTAATCCTAGGGTCTGTTGGTGGTTCTGTGTCCTGTAGGTCAAGCTCTGTTGAAATTGGTTCAGACGTTATCTCGGACTGTGGTTGGGGTTGAAATTGGCTCGTAGTCTGTGGTTGAATTTTTGGTCTTGTTGATGGTTCATCTTCCACTTCTGATTCCATTTCCTCTTCCACGTCGGTTTCTGTATTAGTGTCATTATTTGATGATTCTTCACTTTGTTGTTCCATGTGATATTCTTGATTCGATGTGTGGGAGTAGAAAAAGTTGAAAATTGCGTTTGAATCTCGGTCTTCGAATTTGGCATCTATGTTGTAGTTCAGTTTTAGGTTTCTGGAAAGTAGTGCTGCGAATCCTTCTTTTCCTGCCAGAGTTGCAATGTGAGCTTCTAATATCAGGGCTAAGAGTTTGATTTGGATATTGTTTGTCAGGGTGAGACTATGTTTAGGTACTGCTGATTCTTTGATGGCTGTTTTGGCAATTTGAGAGTATGTTTGCTGGGTTTTTTCCTGTTCCTGATTTGTGATTCTTTCTTCCTTGTCTTTTATGGCTTTCTTGCGTACAGGGCAAGCAGCTGCGAGGGTCCTATGGGGACCTGAACAATTTAGACATTTTTTGTGGCTATTCTGGCATTGTGTGTATAAATGGCCGGAATCTCCGCATTCTGAGCAGACTACTGTGTTCGTTTGGCACTGATGGGTTGCATGGTCTTCCAGTTTGTAACATTTATAACATATAAGTAGGTGTGTAAATTTTTCTTCCTGACATTGGTGTGGTGTTATTTTAGTGTTAAACATCAGGAATCCGTCTCGTAGTACTTTCTGCGTTATGGTTGTGTCTGTGGTGATTATTTTTATGACATGCGTGTAATCTTTTATTTTTATGACTTCTGATATTCGGAACCATGGTTGTAACCGTTGAATTTCTTGCTTTATTTCAGCTGGTGGTTTCTCTCCAATGTATTTGTCGATTTGGCGAACAAAGATAGATCTTTTGGCTCTGAGGTCAGGTGGTATTATTGGTTGTAGGTTTATTTTTCTGAGTTCCTCCTGTGCTTTTGTTGATGTTAATTTATCCACTGCTGCTGGGTCATCGGTAACTGCATAGTGTCCGAGTTTTGTGTCTGTAAGTCGGATCAGGGGTGCATCCAGTACTGAAAAAGCTGTTTGGAATATTTTCTGGCGTTCTACATTTATTGTTGGGTCTATGCGTTTAAGTTGGACCCGATAGGTGGATGTTTGAGGTTTTTTGTAGTATTGAGTTTCCGGTAATGATTGCGGGGAGGGACCGGTTTGGGAGAGTCCCCTTGGAAATCGGGTGGACCCGCTCGACCAAGGGGGCCTCCCCCGTGCGGCGAGTTGAGCCATACAAACGAGCTGTGCCAATCAAGTGAAAAAAATAGAAAAAAAAAACACGAAATAAAGAAAGGCTCTCTCACACCCAGGGGCTGACGCCCCCAGTCGCGCTCAACAAGGTCAACCAATTGGGTTGAAACGAGAATATTACCCGCTGTCTCTTTAAGCACCAAAGCTGGCCAAGGCCACTCTCCAAGAAAAGCCAAGTAAATATCCGGAAGTAGTAAAGCTGTTACTGTCACGATGATCATGAGGTAACAATTTCGCACCGACTTTCGGCGCTAGTAATAAGTAGACCGAGAAGGGCTTGCAGGCAGCACCTCACCTCTCGGACGGCAGGCGACTGGCCCAGCGAGTGCAGCCGCTTGACCAATGAGAGAGCGAGCTCGGGACAGCGGTGCTCTCCGAACGTATATATTCGCGTGATGGAGTGCTGGCCGCGCATAATCGTACTCTGTAGCGTAAGCGCTGCTTGTTCGAAAGTTGTTTGCGTACGTACGACTCTACTACTCATCATGTCCGGCCGCGGTAAGGGAGGCAAAGTTAAGGGAAAGTCGAAGTCGCGCTCTTCTCGGGCTGGACTTCAGTTCCCCGTAGGAAGGATCCACCGTCTCCTGCGCAAGGGCAACTACGCGGAGCGTGTAGGAGCCGGAGCTCCCGTGTACTTGGCGGCAGTCATGGAATACCTCGCTGCTGAAGTTCTTGAGCTCGCTGGAAACGCTGCCCGCGATAACAAGAAGACCCGAATCATTCCTCGTCACTTGCAGCTCGCTATCCGTAACGACGAAGAACTGAACAAGCTCCTCTCGGGAGTGACCATTGCCCAGGGAGGTGTTCTGCCCAACATCCAGGCAGTTCTCCTGCCCAAGAAAACCGAGAAGAAGTAAACTTGTCTTCTCGCTCGGAAGCGCTTCCTTCCAAACAAGGCTCCTCTAGGAGCCACATTCGTGTTCGGGAAAGATATTTCAAAGTCTGTCTGAATTGGTATGAGCGTCTTTTTATTATCGTCATTAATTGTCGTGCGAGTTCGGTCCGAGCAACACTCGATAGGCATTGTTCGCTTGTCACTCCTCAGAGCATAGGCGCTCGTTTTCTTATTCGGCAGCTGCTGTAAAATTCGACTAGACCACCACGTGCTGCTGTGCTTTGGAGGCGTTGCGAATGTCGAGCGTCAGCAGCCGAATCAATAGTTGCGCTAGCTACTGCGACGACGAGGATGTGTTGCAAAGTACGCAAATATATTTTGCTTCCCTTCCCAGGGCGCAGAGCACGTCCGTCAAGTCTGATGATAACATGTGAAGTCGAGGTGGCAGTAGTGTCGCTCGCCGTGCAATATAACGTTTATCCTCATCCAGTTCATTTCTCGATGCGCATTCGAATTATAGCGCGAAAATGTTTTAGTAATTCAATTGAAGCTCGCGAGGCCTGAGCCGAGCTAATGCGAAATTATTTGACTATGGGCGCGTGAGACAATTCAAGGGCGTTGTTTGAACGCGCGTCACGCATGGCGCGAAAGATTCGGGGCCTCCAGCAAAATCAGGGTCAGGACTGAGTGCCATGTGCAAAATATCCGGTTAGATTAGGCAAAGGTTGAATAATTTCGGTGATTCGTGCTAAACAAAGAAAGAAAGCAAATTGTCCAAGACGCGTTTTCAGCTAGTGTTGCATGGAGTACATCTCGAGACCGACGCGGCGGCGCCATGCTTCAACGGTCGTTTAGCGGCGGCACACTGCCACCTCATGTATCGTTTCTCGAGCTGAATTTCAGCGAAAAAGAAAACTTTCGTGCCCCACGAAATTGGACGGAAGCCGCTTGGACTTGACGAGAGGTCACTCGCTGCGTTCTCAGCAATTCGCTGTGACTGCCTGCCAGGCTGGAATATAGCGTGTGCATTGTGCGGTAGAGCAGTCAATTGCAGCAAGGCCTAATCTGCAATGACCGCTTCGGAGAGAGCGAAAGTGTTTAGTTTCCTATCGGAAGTTCAGTGATTGCACCCGTCGAGGCATCATCGAACACACACATTGAGTTTGCTCCTCGAGCTATTCCATCTGCAACGACGGGCATGTGAGGAGTGAGGATAACAAAAAAAAAATGGCATTCCAAGCACCGGCGCGCGCTCTCTCTACAGTAAAAAAGCGATGCTTGACAAGTGAAGCAATCCCTAAATGAAGAAGCATACACTGTACTGGAGGGACTGAGTGTGAACACCTTTTCCGAGAGGATTTTGTGGACCTCGAAAGGTCCGAGTCTGTGAATTAGCCGTTGGTCGGGCACCGACTCATTTCACAAGAGAGTCAAGAGACTTAACCTCCAAATCCATAGAGGGTACGTCCTTGTCTCTTGAGGGCGTAGACAACGTCCATGGCAGTGACGGTCTTCCTCTTGGCGTGCTCGGTGTAGGTGACGGCGTCACGGATGACATTCTCGAGGAATACCTTGAGCACTCCGCGAGTCTCTTCATAGATGAGACCAGAGATACGCTTGACACCTCCACGGCGAGCCAGACGACGAATTGCAGGCTTGGTGATACCCTGGATGTTATCACGCAAAACCTTGCGATGACGCTTGGCTCCCCCCTTTCCGAGGCCCTTGCCACCCTTTCCACGTCCGGTCATGATGTCGATGGAGCTCGAGCTGGTTGCGATAGATAACGGAGAAGCGCGGTACCTATAGTACGAATGCAACTCGCGCAAAACGACGACAGACCTATGCACGGTGTGCTTGCGCGCCACCGCCAACTTTGCCCAGTTTGCGTAGCATTTGTGCAGCTCCGAGCGCCACCCCAGTTCCAGCAATGCGCTAGCGAGCGAGCTGCGGGCGGGGCTGCGACGGGTTCCCTTGGTCGGACGCCTTCGCGCCGAACTGACTCTTGCGTCTCATCGCTCGCGCTCGAAACTGTCGCTGAAATGGCTCGCACCAAGCAAACTGCCCGCAAATCTACCGGAGGAAAGGCTCCTCGCAAGCAGCTTGCCACCAAGGCTGCACGCAAATCTGCCCCCGCCACCGGGGGCGTGAAGAAGCCTCACAGGTACAGGCCCGGTACCGTGGCTCTTCGTGAAATCCGTCGTTACCAGAAGAGCACCGAACTGCTCATCCGCAAGCTGCCCTTCCAGCGTCTTGTTCGTGAAATCGCCCAAGATTTCAAGACTGACTTGCGATTCCAGTCCTCGGCTGTCATGGCCCTGCAGGAAGCATCCGAAGCCTACCTCGTCGGTCTCTTCGAAGACACCAACTTGTGCGCAATCCACGCCAAGCGTGTCACCATCATGCCAAAGGATATCCAGCTTGCCCGCCGGATCCGTGGAGAACGCGCTTAATTCAATAGCACGTTATTCCGCGCATCGAGAGCCACAACCTCCTCTCGGCTAGTCTCTAACCGGCCCTTTACAGGGCCACTCCACCCCTCCCAAAAAAGACGTTCACTGGTCAATGAGATAAATGCGTTCGTTGAAAAACGAGTTACCTGTTATTCAAGACTATGTAGTGTAGACAAAAAAAATAGAGAGGATTCGATAGTTCCCTTAAAATGAGGAGCACGACAGAGAAAAGTACATGCATCCTAATAGTAGCACCCGCGATTAAAAATATTCATGTACTTGTGAGCACTGGTCAGACTCGTATCACAGATACGGACGGACGGGCATCCTCTTAAGAGAGAGACGGAGCAACCAATTTGATGCGTTCATTCAACGTGATCCCCACTGCAATTACGTCCGAGAAATTACGCTCAAAAAAAGAACTCATTCATAAATTAAACGAAACGACACCTGGCGTTTTATTTTACGAAATGGTATTCATTGATTGATTATTTCGTGCGTTCAATCAACCCTAGTTGAACTAGGGTCAACCTTGAAACTTCATGGGCACATTCTAAGGGGCACAAAATCGAGAACGGCCTCAGGAGGGAAAATCTAGAAAGTCGGAGAGTGAGTGATAGCGATAGAACGCCTAGTACATACTTTAAAAATTATTGGGTTCAACACTCTGACTATTTATTACCCATTGGTGCGGATGAGTACCTACCACTAAGTAAATAGCCCATTCACCTACAGCTGTGAACCAAATGCATCCCAATTGTTTTTCTGCCTACTCGTCAGGGTAGACAATGGCGTACGAGATAACATCATATAATAATACGAATAACCGCTGCTGCTCCCGTCATCACGACTTCACCGAAAGAGTTTTGAGTCAACAGGGTTACCAGCTACCCTTTCTCAATTCGAACGTGACACTTCAACGTTTTCGTAATTTTGACCGCCTATGATTTTGTTCATTTACTAAATATTATGCAGAGAATTCAGTTTCTTAATTTTCACCCAGATTGGGGTCTTGACACCGATTGACTGCCAAGCATTGACCATAGTACGTGACAGCATTCAGGCTTTAGATTCAAGGAAGGAGAGGGTTACCAGCGCCTCTTTTTCTACGGTTTAATAACATCAACCTCCCAAGTGTATACATACATACAGACATGTATATATGTATATATATATATATATATATACACATTTACATAGTTTTATATATATATATATGAAAATCGATATATACACATATATATATATATATAATTGTATATATAAGAGAAAATTTTTGTGTGCGTCTGAGAGTCGTGCATCGGCGCGTATAAACGAAATCCATTTCGATACTGATTTCCCGAATGGAGTATAGCTTACATGTGTAAAAACATTAATAATTATGGTAATGATCATAACAAGCGTCGCAGTTCCCGCCATTCGATTGCTGGCCGAATGAAGCGGTAAGTTTGGAATCAGAAGGGTTACCAGCTACCCTTTTTCTGCGTTATGTTGATTTCACCGTCATTGGATGTCGTCCTTTCGATAAATCGTATGCACAGAACTCAGTTTCTTAATTATTGATCCAGATTGGGGCCTTTACGCGAATTAGCTGCCGAACAGTGACGATACCACTTGACAGCATTCAGTTTTTAGATTCAAGTAAGGAGAGCGCTTCCAGCTTCCCGTTTTCTATGTTCTACGGAATGTTTACATTGAGTAAAGTCATGAGAGTCATTTCAAGATGAATTAACACGAATCATTATGTGTTTCTGTATAGAATATGTTCTTCTTTCATGACGATTTCGTTGTGTGTGTAGACCTGAATAGTTTTTCCATCAGAAATTCCGTAAGAATTAAGTGAATGAGTGCTGCTCCCACGGCTTGAGCAAAAATTAAACCGAAATAATATGGCGTCATGCATCAGCTGTTTTCAGTGATGCCTGTTTGACATCAATAATAGCTTCAACGCATGTTTTATATTGAATAATTTGTGATAAAATCGGTGGTTGAAAACGACAGAGAAGCTCAGCAAAGAGGAATGCAAAAAATTACTCGTAACTACGTTAATCGAACTTGAATCTGTTCAAAATTTTGGTGTCGTCAAACCCGTGTTATGCTACATTCCATGTCGAAATGACCCTTTCACGCAGTAACGTACAATTCAAATTCTAGTGACAATTTTAAATATCTAAGAAACGCGAAAATGTGAATTGAATTTTTACACATTTCAGAAGTTCACTTCTTGCATTTTTAATTTGCGCAGCTATTTCCGCAAATTCTATCAAAGTTTTTTATGTGTCTGGAGAAACGTCATTTAGCATACAATTCAGTGGTTTTTCAACCTATCCTATCAAAATATTCCAGACTATGTGGTGTACGTGAGCCGGTATAAGTGACGGGATTCGACAGTATATTTGAATAAGTCTCAATACGTGGATGGCAGACAAATACATGCATCCCAATAGTAGCACCCGCGATTGAAAGGTTCGTGTACTTGTGCACTGGTCAAGCTCGTATCAGAGATACGGACGGGCATTAAGCATCCTTTTAGGGGCGGGAAAGAGAGACCATTGCAGCAACGTAGGAAAAATTACCCTCAAAAGAGGAATTTATTGATGAATTTAAGGAGACACACCTGGCGTTTCATTACACAAAATAGCATTGCTTGATTACTGCGCGAGTTCGTCGCGTTCAATCAACGATATATGTATGGTTTTCATCACGTTGCAACCTTGAGACTCCGTGGGCTCGTTCCAAGGTGAGTCGAGAGCGGCCTCAAGGGGGAATATTTAGACACCCGGAGAGTGAGAGAGAAGGCCTAGTACATGCTACATTAGGAATTCAAAAACGGAGAAAGCACCACATATTGAAATCACATTTAACAAAGATTTCACGAACTATGATTTGAAAACAAGTCAGTTCAATGGAACGTTTCAGTACGTAGTGCTTTGTTCTTTTTCGAATCCCTAATGATCATTCGCCCTACGAAGGGTAACTTGCCTGACCTTTTTATAAATAAAAAAACATACTTTACTAGGTTCGACACGCTGTAAACTGTCCATTCAGCTGCCGGTACCAACGAAATGCATTGAAATTATTTCCCTTATTCCTTATTCAAATTATTTCACGGCCAGCGAGTTAAGTAATCAAAATGATATATAATTTTACGATGAACCGTAGCAGCAGCTTCTGCCATCGCGAGTTCACAGAAAGAGTGAGTTTTTAGTAAACAGTTTGCGTGTGAGAGTGGTGCATCTGAGTTGAAACGAAGTTGAATTTCGATCAACACCAATTTCAAGAATGGAGCATAGCATACGTGTGTAATAATATTTCTGGTCGCAGTAACAATTTTTGTAACGATAGGAATACTCCTCGCAGCCCCACGCCATATGAATGCCCGCCGAAACAGTAAGTTTTAATTCAAGAGAATTACCAGCTACCCATGTTCTACGTGTTTGTTATTTTACTGTCATAGGATGTCGTTCGTCTTATAAATGATATGCCTGGAATTCAGTTGCTTATCAATTCGCCCAGATTGGGGCCTTTACACCAATTAACTGCCGAACACTGACGATTGCACGTGATGGCATGAAAAGTTCAGTTGAGGCAGAGAAAAGAGAGTTACCAGCCACCTTTTATCAATTCTGAGAAGACATTTCTTTGCTTCTGTATAGTTTTAACCTCTTATGATGATGTTCATTCGATAAATATTATGCATAGAACTCAGTTTCTATAATTATCGAAACAGATTGGGGCCTTAACGCGAATTAACTGCCAAACATTGGCAATAGCACGCTCGTTCGTTCATTCATGAGCTTATGCACGGCCCATATCGTCTTGAATTGTTTCAGAGAAGCGCAGGCTTGCAATAGTTAAGAAGACTAATCTAGAAGAAATGTTGGGGTGTAATCACTCAAGTAAGGACACCTCGTTATTCCTGAAAAACCGTCGAATCCTGAACGACCAACGAGCACCTGAAATCTTTCGTTACTTCGAGACGTTTTCTTATATACATATTTATATATATATAAATAAGTGATATCTCCATGTATACATATATATATATATGTATGTATGTATGTATGTGAGCAAATTTTTGTGTTCGTCTGAGAGTGGTGCGTCAGCGCGTATGAAAGAAATCCATTTCGATACTGATTTCCCGAATGGAGTATAGCTCACATGTTTAATAACATTAATAATTATTGTAATGATCAAAACAAGCGTCGCAGTTCTCGCCATTCGATTGCTAGCCGAAAGAAGAGGTAAGTTTTGAATCAGAAGGGTTACCAGCTACCCTTTTTTTGCGTTATGTTGATTTCACCGTCATGGGATGTCGTCCTTTCGATAAATCTTATGCACAGAACTCAGTTTCTTAATTATTGATCCAGATTGGGGCCTTTACGCGAATTAGCTGCCGAACATTGACGATACCACTTGAAAGCATTCAGTTTTTAGATTCAAGTAAGGAGAGCGCTACCAGCTACCCGTTTTCTATGTTCTACGGAATGTTTACATTTAGTAAAGTCATGAGAGTCATGTCAAGATGAATTAACACGAATCATTATGTGTTTGTGTATAGAATATATTCTTCTTTCATGACGATTTCGTTGTGTGTGTAGACCTGCATAGTTTTGCATCAGAAATTCCGTAAGAATTGAGTGAATGAGTGCTGCTCCCACGGCTTGAGCAAAAATTAAACCGAAATAATATGGCGTCATGCATCAGCTGTTTTCAGTGATGCCTGTTTGACATCAATAATAGCTTCAATGCATGGTTAATATTGAATAATTTGTGATAAAATCGGTGGTTGAAAACGACAGAGAAGCTCAGCAAAGAGGAATGCATAAAATTACTCGTAACTACGTTAATCGAACTTGAATCTGTTCAAAATTTTGGTGTCTTCAAACCCGTGTTACGCTACATTCCATGCCGAAATGACCCTTTCACGCAGTAACGTACAATTCAAATTCTAGTGAAAATTTTAAAAATCTAAGAAACACGAAAATGTGAATTGAATTTTTACACATTTCAGAAGTTCACTTCTTGCATTTTTAATTTGCGCAGCTATTTCCGCAAATTCTATCAAAGTTTTTTATGTGTCTGGAGAAACGTCATTTAGCATACAATTCAGTGGTTTTTCAACCTATCCTATCAAAATATTCCAGACTATGTGGTGTACGTGAGCCGGTATAAGTGACGGGATTCGACAGTATATTTGAATAAGTCTCAATACGTGGATGGCAGACAAATACATGCATCCCAATAGTAGCACCCGCGATTGAAAGGTTCGTGTACTTGTGCACTGGTCAAGCTCGTATCAGAGATACGGACGGGCATTAAGCATCCTTTTAGGGGCGGGAAAGAGAGACCATTGCAGCAACGTAGGAAAAATTACCCTCAAAAGAGGAATTTATTGATGAATTTAAGGAGACACACCTGGCGTTTCATTACACAAAATAGCATTGCTTGATTACTGCGCGAGTTCGTCGCGTTCAATCAACGATATATGTATGGTTTTCATCACGTTGCAACCTTGAGACTCCGTGGGCTCGTTCCAAGGTGAGTCGAGAGCGGCCTCAAGGGGGAATATTTAGACACCCGGAGAGTGAGAGAGAAGGCCTAGTACATGCTACATTAGGAATTCAAAAACGGAGAAAGCACCACATATTGAAATCACATTTAACAAAGATTTCACGAACTATGATTTGAAAACAAGTCAGTTCAATGGAACGTTTCAGTACGTAGTGCTTTGTTCTTTTTCGAATCCCTAATGATCATTCGCCCTACGAAGGGTAACTTGCCTGACCTTTTTATAAATAAAAAAACATACTTTACTAGGTTCGACACGCTGTAAACTGTCCATTCAGCTGCCGGTACCAACGAAATGCATTGAAATTATTTCCCTTATTCCTTATTCAAATTATTTCACGGCCAGCGAGTTAAGTAATCAAAATGATATATAATTTTACGATGAACCGTAGCAGCAGCTTCTGCCATCGCGAGTTCACAGAAAGAGTGAGTTTTTAGTAAACAGTTTGCGTGTGAGAGTGGTGCATCTGAGTTGAAACGAAGTTGAATTTCGATCAACACCAATTTCAAGAATGGAGCATAGCATACGTGTGTAATAATATTTCTGGTCGCAGTAACAATTTTTGTAACGATAGGAATACTCCTCGCAGCCCCACGCCATATGAATGCCCGCCGAAACAGTAAGTTTTAATTCAAGAGAATTACCAGCTACCCATGTTCTACGTGTTTGTTATTTTACTGTCATAGGATGTCGTTCGTCTTATAAATGATATGCCTGGAATTCAGTTGCTTATCAATTCGCCCAGATTGGGGCCTTTACACCAATTAACTGCCGAACACTGACGATTGCACGTGATGGCATGAAAAGTTCAGTTGAGGCAGAGAAAAGAGAGTTACCAGCCACCTTTTATCAATTCTGAGAAGACATTTCTTTGCTTCTGTATAGTTTTAACCTCTTATGATGATGTTCATTCGATAAATATTATGCATAGAACTCAGTTTCTATAATTATCGAAACAGATTGGGGCCTTAACGCGAATTAACTGCCAAACATTGGCAATAGCACGCTCGTTCGTTCATTCATGAGCTTATGCACGGCCCATATCGTCTTGAATTGTTTCAGAGAAGCGCAGGCTTGCAATAGTTAAGAAGACTAATCTAGAAGAAATGTTGGGGTGTAATCACTCAAGTAAGGACACCTCGTTATTCCTGAAAAACCGTCGAATCCTGAACGACCAACGAGCACCTGAAATCTTTCGTTACTTCGAGACGTTTTCTTATATACATATTTATATATATATAAATAAGTGATATCTCCATGTATACATATATATATATATGTATGTATGTATGTATGTGAGCAAATTTTTGTGTTCGTCTGAGAGTGGTGCGTCAGCGCGTATGAAAGAAATCCATTTCGATACTGATTTCCCGAATGGAGTATAGCTCACATGTTTAATAACATTAATAATTATTGTAATGATCAAAACAAGCGTCGCAGTTCTCGCCATTCGATTGCTAGCCGAAAGAAGAGGTAAGTTTTGAATCAGAAGGGTTACCAGCTACCCTTTTTTTGCGTTATGTTGATTTCACCGTCATGGGATGTCGTCCTTTCGATAAATCTTATGCACAGAACTCAGTTTCTTAATTATTGATCCAGATTGGGGCCTTTACGCGAATTAGCTGCCGAACATTGACGATACCACTTGAAAGCATTCAGTTTTTAGATTCAAGTAAGGAGAGCGCTACCAGCTACCCGTTTTCTATGTTCTACGGAATGTTTACATTTAGTAAAGTCATGAGAGTCATGTCAAGATGAATTAACACGAATCATTATGTGTTTGTGTATAGAATATATTCTTCTTTCATGACGATTTCGTTGTGTGTGTAGACCTGCATAGTTTTGCATCAGAAATTCCGTAAGAATTGAGTGAATGAGTGCTGCTCCCACGGCTTGAGCAAAAATTAAACCGAAATAATATGGCGTCATGCATCAGCTGTTTTCAGTGATGCCTGTTTGACATCAATAATAGCTTCAATGCATGGTTAATATTGAATAATTTGTGATAAAATCGGTGGTTGAAAACGACAGAGAAGCTCAGCAAAGAGGAATGCATAAAATTACTCGTAACTACGTTAATCGAACTTGAATCTGTTCAAAATTTTGGTGTCTTCAAACCCGTGTTACGCTACATTCCATGCCGAAATGACCCTTTCACGCAGTAACGTACAATTCAAATTCTAGTGAAAATTTTAAAAATCTAAGAAACACGAAAATGTGAATTGAATTTTTACACATTTCAGAAGTTCACTTCTTGCATTTTTAATTTGCGCAGCTATTTCCGCAAATTCTATCAAAGTTTTTTATGTGTCTGGAGAAACGTCATTTAGCATACAATTCAGTGGTTTTTCAACCTATCCTATCAAAATATTCCAGACTATGTGGTGTACGTGAGCCGCTATGAGTGACGGGATTCGACAGTTTATTTGAATAAGTCTCAATACGTGGATGGCAGACAAATACATGCATCCCAATAGTAGCACCCGCGATTGAAAGGTTCATGTACTTGTGCACTGGTCAAGCTCGTATCAGAGATACGGACGGGCATTAAGCATCCTTTTAGGGGCGGGAAAGAGAGACCATTGCAGCAACGTAGGTAAAATTACCCTCAAAAGAGGAATTTATTGATGAATTTAAGGAGACACACCTGGCGTTTCATTACACAAAAAAGCATTGCTTGATTACTGCGCGAGTTCGTCGCGTTCAATCAACGATATATGTATGGTTTTCATCACGTTGCAACCTTGAGACTCCGTGGGCTCGTTCCAAGGTGAGTCGAGAGCGGCCTCAAGGGGGAACATTTAGACACCCGGAGAGTGAGAGAGAAGGCCTAGTACATGCTACATTAGGAATTCAAAAACGAAGAAAGCACCGCATATTGAAATCACATTTAATAGAGATTTCACGAACTATGATTTGAAAACAAGTCAGTTCTATGAAACGTTTCAGTACGTGGTGCTTTGTTCGTTTTCGAATCCCTAATGTTCATTCGCCCTACGAAGGGTAACTTGCCTGACCTTTTTTATAAATAAAAAAAACATACTATATTAGGTTCGACACGCTGTAAACTGTCCATTCTGCTGCCGGTATTAACGAAATGCATTGAAATTATTTACCTTACCCCTTATACAAATTATTTCACGGCTAACGAGGTAAGTAACCAAAATGATAAATAATTTTACGAAGAACCGTAGCAGCAGCTTCTGCCATCGCGACTTCACAGAAAGAGTTAGTTTTGAGTAAACTGAGTTACCAGCTACCCTTTTTCAATTCGAAGAAGACATTCCAGCGTTTTTCTAGTTTTGACCTCTCATGGTTTGGTTCATTTGATAAATACGACGCTCAGAATTCAGTTTCTCATTTCTTGACCCAGACTTTGGGGACTTTTACACCAATTACCTGACAAACATTGACGACAGCGAGCGCTAGCGCGTGTTAGCATGGAGGGGTTATTTTGTTTTGATTGAGGAGGAGAGGGTTACCAGCTACCGCTTTTCACTTCTATGAAGACATTTCTTTGTTTCTGCATAGTTTTTGCCTCTCATGATGCTGTTCATTCAATGAGTATTGTGCTTAGAATTCAGTTTTTTGAATATTGATCCAGATTAGAGCACATACACGAATTAACTGCAAAACATTGACGACAACGAGCGCGTGTGCGTTCGTTCGTCGACGCACGGCCCATCGTCTTGAATTGTTTCACAGGAGCGCAGGCTTGGAATAGTTGTGAAGACTAATCTGAATGAAAAGCTGAAGTGTTATCACTCGAATAAATGATGGGCCATTAGAATATTCGGCCGCAACAACTTGTTCCGTCCGTCGAGAAAAGCGATCGAATCCTGTACGAGCGAGGAGCAGTTTAACTCCTCGACGAACTTCGAGGGGTAATTTTTGACGGATAATTTAGGAAAAAACCCTCCAGTTCATTTCTCGTAGGTTTCGTGCCAAGGTTCTTCTCCCACGAAAGGGACTGTGCGCATCGGAGACGAGGCTCTCACATGAAACCGTCGTGGAAGCGAGGGTTACCGGGCGGTCGGGCAGACTAGGGCTCAGAGCGGCATTCGTGGACATGGTGGTCAGCAGCGCCTGTCGCGACGACCGACCGGGAACCGAGCGAGCGCGACCAGTGCTCTCTGGCCGCAGGCCTTGTGGCACACCAGGAATTGTGCGAGGTGCTTATGCGAAACGCGGGCAATTGCCTGCCTCGGCCGTTTTGACTCGCGTGCTAACCATTCGAGCGAATAACGATCACATGATCAGAGAGACCATTATTTCGGACGGAAAGATAGCGAGCTCTTAATTTTGTCTACTGCATATTGACTTTGAACATCTTCAATTTAAGGATGATTTGTGGCTCCTTGAGGAGCCGGATGGTGTGCAGCAAGTGCGACTGCCGCCGTGAACACTCTACTTGGAAGAAGTGTACTTGGTCACAGCCTTGGTGCCTTCAGAGACAGCGTGCTTGGCAAGCTCGCCGGGAAGCAGAAGCCTGACGGAAGTCTGAATTTCCCGAGAGGTGATGGTGGTCCTCTTGTTGTACTGTGCCAGACGCGACGCTTCAGTAGCAATGCGCTCAAAGATGTCATTCACGAACGAGTTCATGATTGACATGGCCTTGCTCGAAACGCCGGTGTCGGGATGGACCTGCTTGAGCACCTTGTAAATGTAGATGGCGTAGCTCTCACGCCTCTTCTTTTTCTTCTTCTTGTCACCTTTGGTGATGGATTTCGGGGCCTTACCGGCCTTCTTAGCAGCCTTTCCAGAAGTCTTGGGAGCCATCGTGCACGACAACTTCGAACGTTACTCAGTAACTTACAATTTCGCACCGACTTTCGGCGCTAGTAATAAGTAGACCGAGAAGGGCTTGCAGGCAGCACCTCACCTCTCGGACGGCAGGCGACTGGCCCAGCGAGTGCAGCCGCTTGACCAATGAGAGAGCGAGCTCGGGACAGCGGTGCTCTCCGAACGTATATATTCGCGTGATGGAGTGCTGGCCGCGCATAATCGTACTCTGTAGCGTAAGCGCTGCTTGTTCGAAAGTTGTTTGCGTACGTACGACTCTACTACTCATCATGTCCGGCCGCGGTAAGGGAGGCAAAGTTAAGGGAAAGTCGAAGTCGCGCTCTTCTCGGGCTGGACTTCAGTTCCCCGTAGGAAGGATCCACCGTCTCCTGCGCAAGGGCAACTACGCGGAGCGTGTAGGAGCCGGAGCTCCCGTGTACTTGGCGGCAGTCATGGAATACCTCGCTGCTGAAGTTCTTGAGCTCGCTGGAAACGCTGCCCGCGATAACAAGAAGACCCGAATCATTCCTCGTCACTTGCAGCTCGCTATCCGTAACGACGAAGAACTGAACAAGCTCCTCTCGGGAGTGACCATTGCCCAGGGAGGTGTTCTGCCCAACATCCAGGCAGTTCTCCTGCCCAAGAAAACCGAGAAGAAGTAAACTTGTCTTCTCGCTCGGAAGCGCTTCCTTCCAAACAAGGCTCCTCTAGGAGCCACATTCGTGTTCGGGAAAGATATTTCAAAGTCTGTCTGAATTGGTATGAGCGTCTTTTTATTATCGTCATTAATTGTCGTGCGAGTTCGGTCCGAGCAACACTCGATAGGCATTGTTCGCTTGTCACTCCTCAGAGCATAGGCGCTCGTTTTCTTATTCGGCAGCTGCTGTAAAATTCGACTAGACCACCACGTGCTGCTGTGCTTTGGAGGCGTTGCGAATGTCGAGCGTCAGCAGCCGAATCAATAGTTGCGCTAGCTACTGCGACGACGAGGATGTGTTGCAAAGTACGCAAATATATTTTGCTTCCCTTCCCAGGGCGCAGAGCACGTCCGTCAAGGCTGATGATAACATGTGAAGTCGAGGTGGCAGTAGTGTCGCTCGCCGTGCAATATAACGTTTATCCTCATCCAGTTCATTTCTCGATGCGCATTCGAATTATAGCGCGAAAATGTTTTAGTAATTCAATTGAAGCTCGCGAGGCCTGAGCCGAGCTAATGCGAAATTATTTGACTATGGGCGCGTGAGACAATTCAAGGGCGTTGTTTGAACGCGCGTCACGCATGGCGCGAAAGATTCGGGGCCTCCAGCAAAATCAGGGTCAGGACTGAGTGCCATGTGCAAAATATCCGGTTAGATTAGGCAAAGGTTGAATAATTTCGGTGATTCGTGCTAAACAAAGAAAGAAAGCAAATTGTCCAAGACGCGTTTTCAGCTAGTGTTGCATGGAGTACATCTCGAGACCGACGCGGCGGCGCCATGCTTCAACGGTCGTTTAGCGGCGGCACACTGCCACCTCATGTATCGTTTCTCGAGCTGAATTTCAGCGAAAAAGAAAACTTTCGTGCCCCACGAAATTGGACGGAAGCCGCTTGGACTTGACGAGAGGGGTCGGTCGGTCACTCGCTGCGTTCTCAGCAATTCGCTGTGACTGCCTGCCAGGCTGGAATATAGCGTGTGCATTGTGCGGTAGAGCAGTCAATTGCAGCAAGGCCTAATCTGCAATGACCGCTTCGGAGAGAGCGAAAGTGTTTAGTTTCCTATCGGAAGTTCAGTGATTGCACCCGTCGAGGCATCATCGAACACACACATTGAGTTTGCTCCTCGAGCTATTCCATCTGCAACGACGGGCATGTGAGGAGTGAGGATAACAAAAAAAAATGGCATTCCAAGCACCGGCGCGCGCTCTCTCTACAGTAAAAAAGCGATGCTTGACAAGTGAAGCAATCCCTAAATGAAGAAGCATACACTGTACTGGAGGGACTGAGTGTGAACACCTTTTCCGAGAGGATTTTGTGGACCTCGAAAGGTCCGAGTCTGTGAATTAGCCGTTGGTCGGGCACCGACTCATTTTACAAGAGAGTCAAGAGACTTAACCTCCAAATCCATAGAGGGTACGTCCTTGTCTCTTGAGGGCGTAGACAACGTCCATGGCAGTGACGGTCTTCCTCTTGGCGTGCTCGGTGTAGGTGACGGCGTCACGGATGACATTCTCGAGGAATACCTTGAGCACTCCGCGAGTCTCTTCATAGATGAGACCAGAGATACGCTTGACACCTCCACGGCGAGCCAGACGACGAATTGCAGGCTTGGTGATACCCTGGATGTTATCACGCAAAACCTTGCGATGACGCTTGGCTCCCCCCTTTCCGAGGCCCTTGCCACCCTTTCCACGTCCGGTCATGATGTCGATGGAGCTCGAGCTGGTTGCGATAGATAACGGAGAAGCGCGGTACCTATAGTACGAATGCAACTCGCTTGGCTTGGCGATGCTTATAGAGATGTCGGAAGGAGAGTTTGACACAGGGTGTGTCGGGAAGAGAAGGGGTGAAACGGAAAAGGATAGGTAGGAAAAAGATAGAGATGCGCTGTGCGCATATGATGCTAGTGTTGTGGGTATTTTTTGTAGGTAGTTTATGGGTGGTAGACGTTAATTACCCGTCAGGGCTTTGTATGATCGATCTTTAGTTAGTAGGCATCTTTAGTACCGGTCTTGGGTGGTTAGGCTTGCCGTATTGGTTAGGTCTCCTTTATCACAAAAAGTTCGCTTGAGTCGGTGCTGGTCAGTCGAGTTTGTCCGTCCGTCCGTCGTTAGAGTCGTTTTAAGTGTATTTTGGTCTCGGTTGGGGTGCGAGTGTTTTCATTTTTGAGCTCTGAAATTGTCTGTGTGGTATTTGTGGGGTGTCTTGCGGGAATGTGAGTTGTTGGTAGAGTTGTGGGTACATGTCGTGAATGTTTTGCCAGATTCTTTTCGCGTGTTTGTGGAGTGTAATGTTGATTGGTTGCAGGTTTGCTCGACGATGTAGTTGTGCAGAGGTGGCGAAATCTTGCCATTCTGAATTTGTTATGTATCTCGTGGCTCGGTTTTGTACACGTTGGAGTGTTGAGATAGATGTTGGTGGAAGTGTGTGTAGGGGAATGACTGGGTAGATGAGAGTGGATCTTACTAGAGCGATGTATAGTTGGCGTTTTACTTCTAGGTTCAGATGTTTGAATCGGTAGAGGCGTGAGAGGTTTTGGTGTGCTAGTGCTGCTCGTTGTCTGGTGTGGGGTGCGTATCCGGTTGTGCTGATTGTGAGTCCCAGAACTTTGCCTGAGTTTGTGTAGGGGTGTGGGGTGTTGTTGATGTGCACTGTTGGGTGTTTGCGGCGGCTGATGGCAATTATTTTGAATTTATTTGCATTAGTTTGGATTTTCCATTTTCGTTCGTAATCGTTGATTTGGGCAATGGCTCGTGTTGTTAGAAGAGCTGCCATGTTATATGAGTGCTTTGCGGATATGATTTGTGTGATGTCGTCTGCAAAAGCTATGTAGTCAGTGTTGGGTATTGGTGGGGGAAGGTCGTGTGTGAAGTAGTTGTACAGTGTTGGGGAGAGGACTGCTCCCTGGGGGACACCTGACTTGATTGGGAAGGGTGGGCCAGTGTAGTTTGCGATTCGTATGGCTGCGGTGCGGTTGGTGATGAAGCTATACAGGATTTTTGTGAATAGGGGGTGAATTTGTAGCTGCGACAGTTTGAATTTGAGTCCTGTGTGCCAGACTTTGTCGAAGGCCTTGCTTACATCTCGTAGAATGATGTCTGTTTTGTTTCTCTGTGTTTGTTTAATGTGGAGGGTCTCATGTAGCGTGGCGAGTGCGGTGTGTGTACCTCTTCCGTGTCGAAATCCGTGTTGGCGGCTGTTGTAGATGTTGTTGATGGTTAGGTGGTCTGTTAGCCTGTAGGTTAATATCTTGTCTAGGAGCTTAGCGTGGGTGTCGAGTAAGGAGATGGGGCGGTAATTTTGCACCTCGTGTTGGGAGGTGGAGGGCTTCGGTAAAAAGATCATTATTGCGTGTTTCAGTTTGTTTGGGAAATAGCCCGCTGAGAGGGCGTTGTTGTATATGTACAGAAGGTACTGGATCATGTTTTGCGGTAAGTGTTTGAGGTGGTGTGTGGTTATTTTAGTTGGTCCTGGAGCTTTTTGGGAAAACGTTCGAAGTGCGTTTTTTAGTTCTTCGATTGTGATTGCTGGGTAGTGGAAATTAGGAAGACGGGATGTGTCTCCTGTCTCGTGTGGTTCGTTTTGGGGAGCGATGTCGTTCATTTGTGTTTCTATAGTGTGTATGTGTTCAGCGTCGAAATCGTTGTTGGGGTCATCAATACCTGAGTATATGTTTGACCAGTGTTGTCGGAACAAAGGTTCCTTGGATTGTGGTGAGTGGTAAAAGATGCCGCCTTCTTTGATGTAGGGGGTGCTTTGTTTTTTATTGTTGCCTGACATGCGTTTGATGGCGGACCAGAATTGTTGGGGATTGTCCATCTTTTTGATGTTACCGATAGTGTTGTTCCATGTCGCCGAGTAGATGCGTTGATATGCAGTTTTTATCTGTTGTCTGAGGCTGAGGAGTTCTCTGTATAGGTGGGGTGAGTGGCCGTGTCGTTGGAGATGGTCGTAAATGTGTTTGTGTCTCGTTTGAAGGACGAGTATGGCATGTGTGGGTTTGATGCCTGGTGTGGTTCTGTGTGTGATAGTTGGAATAGATTGGTTAGAGGCTTCGATGATATGGGATTCCCATGTGATTAGGAGGTTGTCTATGTCCTCTTGTGTAGGGTTTACGTCTTGCGGTGTTGTGTGTTCAACGAGAAGGTTGCGGTATAGTTCCCAGTTTGCATTGTGGAAGGAGGGTCGTGGGCGGATGGGAATTTGTATTGGGTTAGCTGATATTGTAGCTATGATGGGAATGTGGTCGGAGGGTGTTAGTGGACCTGGTTCGAGTATGATGTTGTGGAATGTTTGCGTGTTTGTTAGTACGATGTCTGGACTAGTGGCGGCACGGTGGTTGATTATCGTGGGGAAATTGGGGCCGATGTGGTGACATTTGTTCCTGTCTATTAGAGAGTGGATTTGTCTCCCTTTCCTGTTTGCGTATGTGTATCCGAAAGTGGGGTGTGTGGCATTCATGTCGGCTAGGAGGTAGGTGGGGTGTTTTCTGTTAAAGAGAGTGTGCATGTCAATGTAGTTTATGTAATCAATGCGTGGAGGTATGTAGGTTGTGGCAAGTGTGATTGGGCCTTGTGGTGTTTCTACTGTGATGGCCAACATATCTGTATGAAAGGTATCGTGAAGCTTGAATGGAAGGTCTTTTCGAATTGCTATTGCTACTCCCGCGTGATTTTCATTTGCTTTGTTTGTGGTGTATGTGTTGTAATTCCAAATTTTGATGGGAGTGTCGTTACGCATGCAGTGCGCGTTGAGTAGAATTATGTGTGGGTTGTATTGACGGTAGATGTTGCATAGTGCGATTTTGTTGTTTTGCCAGTGTTGGACGTTGTGTTGGATGACAGTTAGTGTTTTGTTCATATTGTGTGTATCCATTATGGAGTCGAGTGTTTGGGTTTCTTGTGAAGGGGGTTAATTTTTGAGCATGAGTCCATCGAGAGGAAGTGTTCGTGTGAGATTGTAGTTATTGGTGCCTTTTGGAGGTCGAATTGGCCGTCGATGATTTCTTTCCAGGTGTCCGAGCTTGGGTGTGCGACAGCGGTTTTGAGGCCAGGAGGTACTTTTGTTAGTTCTTCTAGTATCTGTTGGTTGGTGGGTTTGCTTGGAATATGCTGTGAGTGCGTGTCGCTGCGGAATAGTGCAACCTCTATTTTGTCATCGTGTCCAGAAGATTCTCCCGAGGAGGGGTGTCTCTTTTTCTTTCGTTTTTTGTTTTTCTTCTTCTTCGGGCTGGACTGCGGCCTACAGTTTTCTTGCAAGTTATCGTCGCTTGTTTCGTCCTGGGTCGAGTTTTCTTCTGTTGAGTGGTAGCTTGTGTCCATTGCGTCGTCGTTGGGGTCGGTGCTTGCTTGATTTGCAGGTGTCTCCGGTGTGTCTGCTTGTGGTTGTTTGTTTTGTTCGATGAACATGTTGAATACTTTTTGTGAGTCGCGGTTGGGGAACTGGGTGTCCACGTCGTAATTTTCTTTGAGGGACTTCGACAAGATTGATCCGAAATCCCCTCCCTGTGCGAGGTTTGCGATGTGGGCCTCGATGATGATAGCGGCCAGTTTTATATGTATTTCGCTGGTGAGTGTGAGTGTATGTTCTGTTTTTGCAGTTTGTTGGATGGCCGTTTTTGCGATTTCAATGTAGGTGCTCTTGGTTTGGTCGGTTTCTCTTTTTTGGAGTTCGTCGTTCTTCTTGCGGATAGCTTCTTTCCTGTATGGGCAGGAGGCTGCGAGTGTTCGGTGGTTTCCTTGGCAGTTGAGGCACTTCTTGTCCAGTGAACTGCACTGTTGGTAGGTGTGGTCGTGAGCAGCGCATTCAGAGCAGTGTGGTGTCTTGTCAGTGCATTGGTGTGTAGAATGGTCCTCGATTTTGTAGCATTTGAAGCAGATCCGGAGGTGAGTGTATTTTTCTAGTTCCATTTGCGATGGTGTGATTTTTGTGTTAAACATGAGGAGCCCATTTTGGAGAGCGCGCTGTGTCATGGCGGTGTCGGTGAAGGTTACTTTGATGACGTGTGTGTAGTTTTTGATTTTGTTTATTTCCGTGATTTTTGCCCATTGTTGCACGCGTGTTATTTCTTCTTGTATTTCTTGCGGTTGGCGTTGGCCAATGCTGCTGTCCAGTTGTCTGATGAATATGGTTCTTTTTGCTCTGAGATCTGGGGGGATGATCGGTTTCAGATTTATTTCCTGAAAGTGTTTGGTGGCTCTGTCCGAGGTCAGTTTATCGATAGCAGTGATGTCGTCGGTTATGGCGTAGAATCCGTTTGAGTTGCTGGTGAGTCGTATGAGGGGGGCTTCCAAGTGTTTGAATGCAGCTTCAAAGACTTGTTGTCGGTCTGTTTGTTTTCTGGGGTCTATCTTGCGGAGTTGGACTTTGTACGTAGTGTTGGATTTGTTGGCGGGCTGTGCTGGGGTGGTTGTGGTAGGTTGCTTGGTCGTTCGTGGTTGAGTGTTGTTGCCGGGGGTGGCGTTGGTGCGTGTGTTGGTGTTATGTTGCATAGTGTTGGGTCTAAAATGGGTGGGTGTTTGTATTGAGGGGCGGGGAAACTGGTTGTAGCCAGCTCTCCATGAATCACGACTTCCTTGGTGGTGATGCATGGTGTTAGTCCTAAGTGTTGGTGTATAGTCTCAGGCGTCGGATTTGTCCGGAAGGCGGCTGGTGCCCTACTTGTACCCGCTCCCCCCTACTATAATGGGGTTTGCCCAGATGGTCTGGGGCCTTTCGGTACACCAGACTCTACTACCTTCCGGCGACGCTCAACGGTCGGTAAAAGTAAGAGCTAATTAAGAAAAATCTACTCACACCCGCTTGAGAGGTTAGGGCTCGGAAAGCGGGGTAGAAAGTCGGCTGCTGTTGTGAAATCTTGGTAGTGAGAAGGTCGTTGTTGAAGATTAGATGCTTCTTAGACGGTTTTCACTGGTGAACTGCAACTCGCGCAAAACGACGACAGACCTATGCACGGTGTGCTTGCGCGCCACCGCCAACTTTGTCCAGTTTGCGTAGCATTTGTGCAGCTCCGAGCGCCACCCCAGTTCCAGCAATGCGCTAGCGAGCGAGCTGCGGGCGGGGCTGCGACGGGTTCCCTTGGTCGGACGCCTTCGCGCCGAACTGACTCTTGCGTCTCATCGCTCGCGCTCGAAACTGTCGCTGAAATGGCTCGCACCAAGCAAACTGCCCGCAAATCTACCGGAGGAAAGGCTCCTCGCAAGCAGCTTGCCACCAAGGCTGCACGCAAATCTGCCCCCGCCACCGGGGGCGTGAAGAAGCCTCACAGGTACAGGCCCGGTACCGTGGCTCTTCGTGAAATCCGTCGTTACCAGAAGAGCACCGAACTGCTCATCCGCAAGCTGCCCTTCCAGCGTCTTGTTCGTGAAATCGCCCAAGATTTCAAGACTGACTTGCGATTCCAGTCCTCGGCTGTCATGGCCCTGCAGGAAGCATCCGAAGCCTACCTCGTCGGTCTCTTCGAAGACACCAACTTGTGCGCAATCCACGCCAAGCGTGTCACCATCATGCCAAAGGATATCCAGCTTGCCCGCCGGATCCGTGGAGAACGCGCTTAATTCAATAGCACGTTATTCCGCGCATCGAGAGCCACAACCTCCTCTCGGCTAGTCTCTAACCGGCCCTTTACAGGGCCACTCCACCCCTCCCAAAAAAGACGTTCACTGGTCAATGAGATAAATGCGTTCGTTGAAAAACGAGTTACCTGTTATTCAAGACTATGTAGTGTAGACAAAAAAAATAGAGAGGATTCGATAGTTCCCTTAAAATGAGGAGCACGACAGAGAAAAGTACATGCATCCTAATAGTAGCACCCGCGATTAAAAATATTCATGTACTTGTGAGCACTGGTCAGACTCGTATCACAGATACGGACGGACGGGCATCCTCTTAAGAGAGAGACGGAGCAACCAATTTGATGCGTTCATTCAACGTGATCCCCACTGCAATTACGTCCGAGAAATTACGCTCAAAAAAAGAACTCATTCATAAATTAAACGAAACGACACCTGGCGTTTTATTTTACGAAATGGTATTCATTGATTGATTATTTCGTGCGTTCAATCAACCCTAGTTGAACTAGGGTCAACCTTGAAACTTCATGGGCACATTCCAAGGGGCACAAAATCGAGAACGGCCTCAGGAGGGAAAATCTAGAAAGTCGGAGAGTGAGTGATAGCGATAGAACGCCTAGTACATACTTTAAAAATTATTGTGTTCAACACTCTGACTATTTATTACCCATTGGTGCGGATGAGTACCTACCACTAAGTAAATAGCCCATTCACCTACAGCTGTGAACCAAATGCATCCCAATTGTTTTTCTGCCTACTCGTCAGGGTAGACAATGGCGTACGAGATAACATCATATAATAATACGAATAACCGCTGCTGCTCCCGTCATCACGACTTCACCGAAAGAGTTTTGAGTCAACAGGGTTACCAGCTACCCTTTCTCAATTCGAACGTGACACTTCAACGTTTTCGTAATTTTGACCGCCTATGATTTTGTTCATTTACTAAATATTATGCACAGAATTCAGTTTCTTAATTTTCACCCAGATTGGGGTCTTGACACCGATTGACTGCCAAGCATTGACCATAGTACGTGACAGCATTCAGGCTTTAGATTCAAGGAAGGAGAGGGTTACCAGCGCCTCTTTTTCTACGGTTTAATAACATCAACCTCCCAAGTGTATACATACATACAGACATGTATATATGTATATATATATATATATATATATACACATTTACATAGTTTTATATATATATATATGAAAATCGATATATACACATATATATATATATATATAATTGTATATATAAGAGAAAATTTTTGTGTGCGTCTGAGAGTCGTGCATCGGCGCGTATAAACGAAATCCATTTCGATACTGATTTCCCGAATGGAGTATAGCTTACATGTGTAAAAACATTAATAATTATGGTAATGATCAAAACAAGCGTCGCAGTTCCCGCCATTCGATTGCTGGCCGAATGAAGCGGTAAGTTTGGAATCAGAAGGGTTACCAGCTACCCTTTTTCTGCGTTATGTTGATTTCACCGTCATTGGATGTCGTCCTTTCGATAAATCGTATGCACAGAACTCAGTTTCTTAATTATTGATCCAGATTGGGGCCTTTACGCGAATTAGCTGCCGAACAGTGACGATACCACTTGACAGCATTCAGTTTTTAGATTCAAGTAAGGAGAGCGCTTCCAGCTTCCCGTTTTCTATGTTCTACGGAATGTTTACATTGAGTAAAGTCATGAGAGTCATTTCAAGATGAATTAACACGAATCATTATGTGTTTCTGTATAGAATATGTTCTTCTTTCATGACGATTTCGTTGTGTGTGTAGACCTGAATAGTTTTTCCATCAGAAATTCCGTAAGAATTAAGTGAATGAGTGCTGCTCCCACGGCTTGAGCAAAAATTAAACCGAAATAATATGGCGTCATGCATCAGCTGTTTTCAGTGATGCCTGTTTGACATCAATAATAGCTTCAACGCATGTTTTATATTGAATAATTTGTGATAAAATCGGTGGTTGAAAACGACAGAGAAGCTCAGCAAAGAGGAATGCAAAAAATTACTCGTAACTACGTTAATCGAACTTGAATCTGTTCAAAATTTTGGTGTCGTCAAACCCGTGTTATGCTACATTCCATGTCGAAATGACCCTTTCACGCAGTAACGTACAATTCAAATTCTAGTGACAATTTTAAATATCTAAGAAACGCGAAAATGTGAATTGAATTTTTACACATTTCAGAAGTTCACTTCTTGCATTTTTAATTTGCGCAGCTATTTCCGCAAATTATATCAAAGTTTTTTATGTGTCTGGAGAAACGTCATTTAGCATACAATTCAGTGGTTTTTCAACCTATCCTATCAAAATATTCCAGACTATGTGGTGTACGTGAGCCGCTATAAGTGACGGGATTCGACAGTATATTTGAATAAGTCTCAATACGTGGATGGCAGACAAATACATGCATCCCAATAGTAGCACCCGCGATTGAAAGGTTCATGTACTTGTGCACTGGTCAAGCTCGTATCAGAGATACGGACGGGCATTAAGCATCCTTTTAGGGGCGGGAAAGAGAGACCATTGCAGCAACGTAGGAAAAATTACCCTCAAAAGAGGAATTTATTGATGAATTTAAGGAGACACACCTGGCGTTTCATTACACAAAATAGCATTGCTTGATTACTGCGCGAGTTCGTCGCGTTCAATCAACGATATATGTATGGTTTTCATCACGTTGCAACCTTGAGACTCCGTGGGCTCGTTCCAAGGTGAGTCGAGAGCGGCCTCAAGGGGGAATATTTAGACACCCGGAGAGTGAGAGAGAAGGCCTAGTACATGCTACATTAGGAATTCAAAAACGGAGAAAGCACCACATATTGAAATCACATTTAACAAAGATTTCACGAACTATGATTTGAAAACAAGTCAGTTCAATGGAACGTTTCAGTACGTAGTGCTTTGTTCTTTTTCGAATCCCTAATGATCATTCGCCCTACGAAGGGTAACTTGCCTGACCTTTTTATAAATAAAAAAACATACTTTACTAGGTTCGACACGCTGTAAACTGTCCATTCAGCTGCCGGTACCAACGAAATGCATTGAAATTATTTCCCTTATTCCTTATTCAAATTATTTCACGGCCAGCGAGTTAAGTAATCAAAATGATATATAATTTTACGATGAACCGTAGCAGCAGCTTCTGCCATCGCGAGTTCACAGAAAGAGTGAGTTTTTAGTAAACAGTTTGCGTGTGAGAGTGGTGCATCTGAGTTGAAACGAAGTTGAATTTCGATCAACACCAATTTCAAGAATGGAGCATAGCATACGTGTGTAATAATATTTCTGGTCGCAGTAACAATTTTTGTAACGATAGGAATACTCCTCGCAGCCCCACGCCATATGAATGCCTGCCGAAACAGTAAGTTTTAATTCAAGAGAATTACCAGCTACCCATGTTCTACGTGTTTGTTATTTTACTGTCATAGGATGTCGTACGTCTTATAAATGATATGCCTGGAATTCAGTTGCTTATCAATTCGCCCAGATTGGGGCCTTTACACCAATTAACTGCCGAACACTGACGATTGCACGTGATGGCATGAAAAGTTCAGTTGAGGCAGAGAAAAGAGAGTTACCAGCCACCTTTTATCAATTCTGAGAAGACATTTCTTTGCTTCTGTATAGTTTTAACCTCTTATGATGATGTTCATTCGATAAATATTATGCATAGAACTCAGTTTCTATAATTATCGAAACAGATTGGGGCCTTAACGCGAATTAACTGCCAAACATTGGCAATAGCACGCTCGTTCGTTCATTCATGAGCTTATGCACGGCCCATATCGTCTTGAATTGTTTCAGAGAAGCGCAGGCTTGCAATAGTTAAGAAGACTAATCTAGAAGAAATGTTGGGGTGTAATCACTCAAGTAAGGACACCTCGTTATTCCTGAAAAACCGTCGAATCCTGAACGACCAACGAGCACCTGAAATCTTTCGTTACTTCGAGACGTTTTCTTATATACATATTTATATATATAAATAAGTGATATCTCCATGTATACATATATATATATATATGTATGTATGTATGTATGTGAGCAAATTTTTGTGTTCGTCTGAGAGTGGTGCGTCAGCGCGTATGAAAGAAATCCATTTCGATACTGATTTCCCGAATGGAGTATAGCTCACATGTTTAATAACATTAATAATTATTGTAATGATCAAAACAAGCGTCGCAGTTCCCGCCATTCGATTGCTAGCCGAAAGAAGAGGTAAGTTTTGAATCAGAAGGGTTACCAGCTACCCTTTTTTTGCGTTATGTTGATTTCACCGTCATGGGATGTCGTCCTTTCGATAAATCTTATGCACAGAACTCAGTTTCTTAATTATTGATCCAGATTGGGGCCTTTACGCGAATTAGCTGCCGAACATTGACGATACCACTTGAAAGCATTCAGTTTTTAGATTCAAGTAAGGAGAGCGCTACCAGCTACCCGTTTTCTATGTTCTACGGAATGTTTACATTTAGTAAAGTCATGAGAGTCATGTCAAGATGAATTAACACGAATCATTATGTGTTTGTGTATAGAATATATTCTTCTTTCATGACGATTTCGTTGTGTGTGTAGACCTGCATAGTTTTGCATCAGAAATTCCGTAAGAATTAAGTGAATGAGTGCTGCTCCCACGGCTTGAGCAAAAATTAAACCGAAATAATATGGCGTCATGCATCAGCTGTTTTCAGTGATGCCTGTTTGACATCAATAATAGCTTCAATGCATGGTTAATATTGAATAATTTGTGATAAAATCGGTGGTTGAAAACGACAGAGAAGCTCAGCAAAGAGGAATGCATAAAATTACTCGTAACTACGTTAATCGAACTTGAATCTGTTCAAAATTTTGGTGTCTTCAAACCCGTGTTACGCTACGTTTCATGCCGAAATGACCCTTTCACGCAGTAACGTACAATTCAAATTCTAGTGAAAATTTTAAAAATCTAAGAAACGCGAAAATGTGAATTGAATTTTTACACATTTCAGAAGTTCACTTCTTGCATTTTTAATTTGCGCAGCTATTTCCGCAAATTCTATCAAAGTTTTTTATGTGTCTGGAGAAACGTCATTTAGCATACAATTCAGTGGTTTTTCAACCTATCCTATCAAAATATTCCAGACTATGTGGTGTACGTGAGCCGCTATGAGTGACGGGATTCGACAGTTTATTTGAATAAGTCTCAATACGTGGATGGCAGACAAATACATGCATCCCAATAGTAGCACCCGCGATTGAAAGGTTCATGTACTTGTGCACTGGTCAAGCTCGCGTATCAGAGATACGGACGGGCATTAAGCATCCTTTTAGGGGCGGGAAAGAGAGACCATTGCAGCAACGTAGGAAAAATTACCCTCAAAAGAGGAATTTATTGATGAATTTAAGGAGACACACCTGGCGTTTCATTACACAAAAAAGCATTGCTTGATTACTGCGCGAGTTCGTCGCGTTCAATCAACGATATATGTATGGTTTTCATCACGTTGCAACCTTGAGACTCCGTGGGCTCGTTCCAAGGTGAGTCGAGAGCGGCCTCAAGGGGGAACATTTAGACACCCGGAGAGTGAGAGAGAAGGCCTAGTACATGCTACATTAGGAATTCAAAAACGAAGAAAGCACCGCATATTGAAATCACATTTAATAGAGATTTCACGAACTATGATTTGAAAACAAGTCAGTTCTATGAAACGTTTCAGTACGTGGTGCTTTGTTCGTTTTCGAATCCCTAATGTTCATTCGCCCTACGAAGGGTAACTTGCCTGACCTTTTTTATAAATAAAAAAAACAAACTATATTAGGTTCGACACGCTGTAAACTGTCCATTCTGCTGCCGGTATTAACGAAATGCATTGAAATTATTTACCTTACTCCTTATACAAATTATTTCACGGCTAACGAGGTAAGTAACCAAAATGATAAATAATTTTACGAAGAACCGTAGCAGCAGCTTCTGCCATCGCGACTTCACAGAAAGAGTTAGTTTTGAGTAAACTGAGTTACCAGCTACCCTTTTTCAATTCGAAGAAGACATTCCAGCGTTTTTCTAGTTTTGACCTCTCATGGTTTGGTTCATTTGATAAATACGACGCTCAGAATTCAGTTTCTCATTTCTTGACCCAGACTTTGGGGACTTTTACACCAATTACCTGACAAACATTGACGACAGCGAGCGCTAGCGCGTGTTAGCATGGAGGGGTTATTTTGTTTTGATTGAGGAGGAGAGGGTTACCAGCTACCGCTTTTCACTTCTATGAAGACATTTCTTTGTTTCTGCATAGTTTTTGCCTCTCATGATGCTGTTCATTCAATGAGTATTGTGCTTAGAATTCAGTTTTTTAAATATTGATCCAGATTAGAGCACATACACGAATTAACTGCAAAACATTGACGACAACGAGCGCGTGTGCGTTCGTTCGTCGACGCACGGCCCATCGTCTTGAATTGTTTCACAGGAGCGCAGGCTTGGAATATGGTTGTGAAGACTAATCTGAATGAAAAGCTGAAGTGTTATCACTCGAATAAATGATGGGCCATTAGAATATTCGGCCGCAACAACTTGTTCCGTCCGTCGAGAAAAGCGATCGAATCCTGTACGAGCGAGGAGCAGTTTAACTCCTCGACGAACTTCGAGGGGTAATTTTTGACGGATAATTTAGGAAAAAACCCTCCAGTTCATTTCTCGTAGGTTTCGTTCCAAGGTTCTTCTCCCACGAAAGGGACTGTGCGCATCGGAGACGAGGCTCTCACATGAAACCGTCGTGGAAGCGAGGGTTACCGGGCGGTCGGGCAGACTAGGGCTCAGAGCGGCATTCGTGGACATGGTGGTCAGCAGCGCCTGTCGCGACGACCGACCGGGAACCGAGCGAGCGCGACCAGTGCTCTCTGGCCGCAGGCCTTGTGGCACACCAGGAATTGTGCGAGGTGCTTATGCGAAACGCGGGCAATTGCCTGCCTCGGCCGTTTTGACTCGCGTGCTAACGATTCGAGAGAATAACAATCACATGATCAGAGAGACCATTATTTCGAACGGAAAGATAGCGAGCTCTTAATTTTGTCTACTGCATATTGACTTTGAACATCTTCAATTTAAGGATGATTTGTGGCTCCTTGAGGAGCCGGATGGTGTGCAGCAAGTGCGACTGCCGCCGTGAACACTCTACTTGGAAGAAGTGTACTTGGTCACAGCCTTGGTGCCTTCAGAGACAGCGTGCTTGGCAAGCTCGCCGGGAAGCAGAAGCCTGACGGCAGTCTGAATTTCCCGAGAGGTGATGGTGGTCCTCTTGTTGTACTGTGCCAGACGCGACGCTTCAGTAGCAATGCGCTCAAAGATGTCATTCACGAACGAGTTCATTATTGACATGGCCTTGCTCGAAACGCCGGTGTCGGGATGGACCTGCTTGAGCACCTTGTAAATGTAGATGGCGTAGCTCTCACGCCTCTTCTTTTTCTTCTTCTTGTCACCTTTGGTGATGGATTTCTGGGCCTTACCGGCCTTCTTAGCAGCCTTTCCAGAAGTCTTGGGAGCCATCGTGCACGACAACTTCGAACGTTACTCAGTAACTTACAATTTCGCACCGGTGGTGGTGGTGGCGATACCAAGGAGATAAAGAGAGAGAAATTAAGAGTTTGGCACAGAGTGTGCCGAAGATAGAGAGAAGCGAAAATGAAAGGGATAGTAGGAGAATGTAAAGGCACAGCTCCTGTGCATGACTAGCATTTTATGTGTATTTTACTGGTCTATTTATTTGCTTCTGTTGTTGAATAAATCAACTACCTGTCAAGGCTTTTTATTCATTTATTGGAAGTCTGTAAAATGTGACTGTTTTTTGAATTGTTGTGTTAAGTAGATGGCTTGCATCAGTAGCGGTGTGAAATGTGTTGTAATGAAGTTTTGCTCTATAGAAAGACTGGAGGTGGTTCTTGTGCTAGTGCCTGTAGTTTGGAGCTTCTGAATTGTGGGTGTTGGCGGTGTAGTGTGTCTGGATGGAAGGTGAGGGAATCGTAGAGTTCTGGTTCCTGTTGTTCTAGTTGTGTCCATATTTTCTTGGCCTGGCGGTGTAATACGATGTTTATGGGTGGAATGTTGCATTGTCTGTGAAGTGACTCGGATGTCTTAAAGTCCTGCCAAACTGTTCCTGTTATAAATCTTAATGCTTCATTTTGGATTCTTTGCAGGGTAGACATTGCAGTTTTTGATATGGTGTGTAGAGGGATAATTGGATATGTTAATGTTGCTCTTACTATTGCTAAGTACAGTTTGCCTTTGTTTTCTTTGTTTAAGTGATAGAATCGGTGAAGCTTCTGTAGGTGTCGTCTTGCCATTTGTTGCCTTGTTACTATGTGGGGTTTGTATCCTGTTGTGCTTATGGTAAGCCCTAGGACCTTTCCTTTGGTGCTATATGGAAAGTACCTCTCCTCAACTATTACGTCTCCCTTTTTCCTTCTGCTAATTGGAACTATTGTAAATTTTCTAATATTGGTTCTAATTTTCCATTTGTTTTCAAAAGCGTTTATTTGTTCAATAGCACGTCCAGTGGCGCGAGCTAGATAATTGCTGTTGTTTGGTACTGCTATGATTTGAGTGATATCGTCTGCATAGCTAATGAAGTCGCTGTTTGGAGTGGGGTTTGTGATATCGTGAGTGTAGAATGCAAACAGAGTTGGAGACAGACATGATCCTTGGGGAACACCTGTTTGTATTTCAAATTCAGGGCCTATATAATTGCCAATGCGGATTTGTACTGTTCTGTCTGTGATAAAATCGCTCAGTGTTTTCTTGAATATTGTAGGAAGGTCAAGTTGCATGATTTTGTATTTCAGGCCCACTGTCCAAACTTTATCAAAAGCTTTTGAGATGTCTCTCATGACTATATCTATCTTATATTTGTTTGCCAGATGAATTGCTATTGATTCGTGTAGTATTGCTAGTGCGGTATGAGTTCCTCTTTCCTTTCTAAATCCGTGTTGTTTTGGGTGAAGTTTGTCTTGTTGCAGCAGTTCTTCATATAGTCTATTGTTTAGTATTTTATCGAGTATTTTGCCATGGACATCCAGAAGTGAAATAGGTCTGTAGTTTTGTACATGATGTTGTGATGCATTGGGTTTCGGCAGGAAGATCATTGTGGCTAATTTTAATTTGTCTGGAAAGTATCCGGCTGATATTGCTTGGTTGAAAATGTAGGTTAGATATTGTTTCATATTGTCTGGAAGATTCTTGATCTGTATGGTGGTTATCCCTGTGGGTCCTGGGGCTCGCTGTTTGAATGTTCTTAAGGTTCTATTGAATTCGTCTATTGTTATGGGTGGAAATCGCAAGTTGTGGAATCTGTTGATGTCACCTGTATGGTATGGAGTTATTTCGTTGTGGTTATTTGAGACGTATGATTCTATTTCTTCGATGTGATCATGATTGAAATTTTCATTATCTTCGTCCGTGAATACCTGTTGCCAATGTTGTCTAAAATGGGGTTCTTTTTCTTCCGGAGTATGCAGCTGTGTACCTTCGTGTATTATGTATGGAATATATTGTTTGGTGTTTGATCCACTCATCCTCTTAATAGTTGACCAAAACTTTTTAGGGTCTTCTTCTATATTCAAGTTTCTGATAATTTGGTTCCATGTTTGGTTGAAGGCAGCTCTGTAACTTTGGTTAATTTGTCTTCGAAGTTGGAGCATGCGAGAGTATAGGATTGGGTTTGGGCCGACTGCTTGAATATATTGAACTGTGTTTTCCAGCTGTATTTGGAGGAGTCGAATTTCGTGATTTTGTCTTATGCCGGGTATGGTTCTGTATTTAATGGTGGGTACAGCGAGATTTGTAGCTCTTTGTACTTCTGATGTCCATTGGTCTAGATAGCTGTCTATTTCTTCTAATGTAGGATTTGGTTCTACAGGTACTGTGATATTTGCTAAGCTTTCTTTGTATTGTTGCCAATTTGCAAAATGAAATGATTTCCTTGGCCTACTTGGAATTTGTAGCGGACTGGCGGAAATGGTTGCAATAATTGGTATATGGTCAGAGGGAGTGTTTGGGCCTGGTCTTAATTCTATGTTGTGATATGCGTGTCGATTTATCAGAGCTATATCAGGTGCTGTGCTGGAATTGTGTGAAATGAATGTTGGAAAATATGGACCTATGTGCATGCATTTGCCTTGTGTCATTAGTCTGTTTAGTGCAGTGCCTCTGGTATTTGCATAACTATTTCCAAGGTTTGCGTGTTTGGCGTTTAGATCTGCAATCAAGTAGACTGGATGATTAAAGTTTAGTATTCTATTGTAATCTATGTAGTTTAAGTAATTCGTTCTAGGAGGAATGTATGCTGTTGCTATTGTTATAGGTCCTTGAGCTGTGTCTATCGTTATTGCTATCATATCCGATTCAAAGTTGTCTATTAGTCTGAATGCAATGTTTTTCTTGACTGCAATGGCTACTCCCGCATTTGGTTCTGCTTTAACGTTTATTGTAAAGGTATTATAATTAAATATTTTGATATTTGTGTCCGTGACTGAGTGTTCATTTATTAGAATGATATCTGGGTCGATTTTGTTATAGATATTGGATAATGCTATTTTATGTGTATTCCAGTTCCTTACATTGTGCTGTATAACCGTTAGTTTGTTTTGTCTCGCCCCTCTGGTTAGGTTTATCCATCCACGTTCTTGAAACTCTTGCATGGTTACGGTTTTGATTTCTTTGCAGTGCTTGTGGTTGAGTGTTTAGGGAGTCTGGTGAATTTTTCATGGTTTAGAGCGTGAATTTTTGTTCCTGTTAACTTTAGTCTGTCATTTTTAATCATTTCCATAATTTTTCTTGAGTCAGTGTCTTGTACAGTGAATAATTTCAGTCCGAATTCTTTTTTGTTCAGCTCGTTAATGAACCACCTTTGGGAAGGGTTCGGAGGGACTGGCAGTCTATCAGCGGCGCTACGGTATATTTGGATTGGAATTGGTCTCTGTTCTGAATGTTCTCTCTCTCTTTCTGGTAGTACTCCTTGGTCACTTATTTTTCTTTTGATTCGTGGGTCTGTTGGTGGCTCTGTCTCATGTAGGTCTTGCTCTGTTGAAATTGGTTCTGACGTTATCTCGGACTGTGGTTGGGGTTGAATTTGGCTCGTAGTTTGTGGTTGAATTTTTGGTCGTGTTGATGGTTCATCTTCCACTTCTGATTCCATTTCCTCTTCCATGTCGGTTTCTGAATTAGTGTCATTATTTGATGATTCTTCGCTTTGTTGTTCCATGTGATATTCTTGATTCGGTGTGTGGGAGTAGAAAAAGTTGAAAATTGCGTTGGAATCTCGGTCTTCGAACTTTGCATCTATATTATAGTTGAGTTTTAGGTTTCTGGAAAGTAATGCTGCGAATCCTTCTTTCCCTGCCAGGTTTGCAATATGAGCCTCTAATATCAAGGCTAACAGTTTAATTTGGATATTGTTTGTCAGGGTGAGGCTATGTTTCGGAACTGCTGATTCTTTGATTGCTGTTTTTGCGATTTGAGAGTAGGTTTGTTGTGTTTTTTCTTGTTCTTGTTTTGTGATTCTCTCTTCCTTGTCTTTTATGGCTTTCTTGCGTACAGGGCATGCAGCTGCGAGGGTCCTATGAGGACCTGAACAATTTAGACATTTTTTGTGACTATTCTGGCATTCTGTGTACAGGTGGCCTGATTCTCCACATTCTGAGCAGACTAAGGTGTTACTTTGTCACTGATGGGTTGCGTGGTCTTCCAGTTGATAGCATTTATAACATATGAGAACGTGAGTAAATTTTTCTTCTTGGCATTGGTAAGGTGTTATTTTCGTATTGAACATGAGGAATCCGTCTCGTAGTACTTTCTGCGTTATGGTTGTGTCTGTAGTGATTATTTTGATGACGTGTGTGTAATCTTTTATCTTTATGACTTCTGATATCCGAAACCATGGTTGTAACCTTTGAATTTCCTGTTTGATTTCAGCTGGTGGTTTCTCTCCAATGTATTTGTCGATTTGGCGTACAAAGATGGATCGTTTGGCTCTGAGGTCAGGTGGTATTATGGGTTGTAAGTTTATTTTTCTGAGTTCTTCCTGTGCTTTTATTGATGTTAGTTTATCAACTGCGGCTGGGTCATCGGTAACTGCATAGTATCCAAGTTTTGTGTCTGTAAGTCGGATCAGGGGTGCATCCAGTACTGAAAAAGCTGTTTGAAATACTTTCTGTCGTTCTACTTTCTGTCGTTCTAATGTTACCTCATGATCATCGTGACAGTAACAGCTTTACTGCTTCCGGATATTTACTTGGCTTTGCTTGGAGAGTGGCCTGTGCCAGCTTTGGTGCTCGAAGAGACAGCGGATAATATTCTCGATTCACCCCAATTGGTTGATCTTGTTGAGCGCGACTGGGGGCGTCAGCCCCTAGGGGTGAGAGAGCCTTTCTTTATTTCGTGTTTTTCTTTTCTATTTTTTTCACTTGATTGGCACAGCTCGTTTGTATGGCCCAACTCGCCGCACGGGGGAGGCCCCCTTGGTCGAGCGGGTCCACCCGATTTCCAAGGGGACTCTCCCAAACCGGTCCCTCCCTGCAACCACTACCGGAAACTCAATACTTCAAAAAACCGCAAACATCCACCTATCGTGTCCAACTAAAACGCATAGACCCAGCATTGAATGTAGAACGACAGAAAGTATTCCAAACAGCTTTTTCAGTACTGGATGCACCCTTGATCCGACTTACAGACACAAAACTTGGATACTATGCAGTTACCGATGACCCAGCCGCAGTAGATAAACTAACATCAATAAAAGCACAGGAAGAACTCAGAAAAATAAACTTACAACCCATAATACCACCTGACCTCAGAGCCAAACGATCCATCTTTGTACGGCAAATCGACAAATACATTGGAGAGAAACCACCAGCTGAAATCAAACAGGAAATTCAGAGGTTACAACCATGGTTTCGGATATCAGAAGTCATAAAGATAAAAGATTACACACACGTCATCAAAATAATCACTACAGACACAACCATAACGCAGAAAGTACTACGAGACGGATTCCTCATGTTCAATACGAAAATAACACCTTACCAATGCCAAGAAGAGAAATTTACTCACGTTCTCATATGTTATAAATGCTATCAACTGGAAGACCACGCAACCCATCAGTGCCAAAGTAACACCATAGTCTGCTCAGAATGTGGAGAATCAGGCCACCTGTACACAGAATGCCAGAATAGTCACAAAAAATGTCTAAATTGTTCAGGTCCTCATAGGACCCTCGCAGCTGCATGCCCTGTACGCAAGAAAGCCATAAAAGAAAAGGAAGAGAGAATCACAAAACAAGAACAAGAAAAAACACAACAAACCTACTCTCAAATCGCAAAAACAGCAATCAAAGAATCAGCAGTTCCGAAACATAGCCTCACCCTGACAAACAATATCCAAATTAAACTGTTAGCCTTGATATTAGAGGCTCATATTGCAAACCTGGCAGGGAAAGAAGGATTCGCAGCATTACTTTCCAGAAACCTAAAACTCAACTATAATATAGATGCAAAGTTCGAAGACCGAGATTCCAACGCAATTTTCAACTTTTTTTACTCCCACACACCGAATCAAGAATATCACATGGAACAACAAAGCGAAGAATCATCAAATAATGACACTAATTCAGAAACCGACATGGAAGAGGAAATGGAATCAGAAGTGGAAGATGAACCATCAACACGACCAAAAATTCAACCACAGACTACGAGCCAAATTCAACCCCAACCACAGTCCGAGATAACGTCAGAACCAATTTCAACAGAGCAAGACCTACATGAGACAGAGCCACCAACAGACCCACGAATCAAAAGAAAAATAAGTGACCAAGGAGTACTACCAGAAAGAGAGAGAGAACATTCAGAACAGAGACCAATTCCAATCCAAATATACCGTAGCGCCGCTGATAGACTGCCAGTCCCTCCGAACCCTTCCCAAAGGTGGTTCATTAACGAGCTGAACAAAAAAGAATTCGGACTGAAATTATTCACTGTACAAGACACTGACTCAAGAAAAATTATGGAAATGATTAAAAATGACAGACTAAAGTTAACAGGAACAAAAATTCACGCTCTAAACCATGAAAAATTCACCAGACTCCCTAAACACTCAACCACAAGCACTGCAAAGAAATCAAAACCGTAACCATGCAAGAGTTTCAAGAACGTGGATGGATAAACCTAACCAGAGGGGCGAGACAAAACAAACTAACGGTTATACAGCACAATGTAAGGAACTGGAACACACATAAAATAGCATTATCCAATATCTATAACAAAATCGACCCAGATATCATTCTAATAAATGAACACTCAGTCACGGACACAAATATCAAAATATTTAATTATAATACCTTTACAATAAACGTTAAAGCAGAACCAAATGCGGGAGTAGCCATTGCAGTCAAGAAAAACATTGCATTCAGACTAATAGACAACTTTGAATCGGATATGATAGCAATAACGATAGACACAGCTCAAGGACCTATAACAATAGCAACAGCATACATTCCTCCTAGAACGAATTACTTAAACTACATAGATTACAATAGAATATTAAACTTTAATCATCCAGTCTACTTGATTGCAGATCTAAACGCCAAACACGCAAACCTTGGAAATAGTTATGCAAATACCAGAGGCACTGCACTAAACAGACTAATGACACAAGGCAAATGCATGCACATAGGTCCATATTTTCCAACATTCATTTCAAACAATTCCAGCACAGCACCTGACATAGCTCTGATAAATCGCCACGCATATCACAACATAGAATTAAGACCAGGCCCAAACACTCCCTCTGACCATATACCAATTATTGCAACCATTTCCGCCAGTCCGCTACAAATTCCAATTAGGCCGAGGAAATCATTTCATTTTGCAAATTGGCAACAATACAAAGAAAGCTTAGCAAATATCACAGTACCTGTAGAACCAAATCCTACATTAGAAGAAATAGACAGCTATCTAGACCAATGGACATCAGAAGTACAAAGAGCTACAAATCTCGCTGTACCCACCATTAAATACAGAACCATACCCGGCATAAGACAAAATCACGAAATTCGACTCCTTCAAATACAGCTGGAAAACACAGTTCAACATATTCAAGCAGTCGGCCCAAACCCAATCCTATACTCTCGCATGGTCCAACTTCGAAGACAAATTAACCAAAGTTACAGAGCTGCCTTCAACCAAACATGGAACCAAATTATCAGAAACTTGAATATAGAAGAAGACCCTAAAAAATTTTGGTCAACTATTAAGAGGATGAGCGGATCAAACACCAAACAATATATTCCATACATAATACACGAAGGTACACAGCTGCATACTCCGGAAGAAAAAGAACCCCATTTTAGACAACACTGGCAACAGGTATTCACGGACGAAGATAATGAAAATTTCAATCATGATCACATCGAAGAAATAGAATCATACGTCTCAAATAACCACAACGAAATAACTCCATACCATACAGGTGACATCAACAGATTCCACAACTTGCGATTTCCACCCATAACAATAGACGAATTCAATAGAACCTTAAGAACATTCAAACAGCGAGCCCCAGGACCCACAGGGATAACCACCATACAGATCAAGAATCTTCCAGACAATATGAAACAATATCTAATCTACATTTTCAACCAAGCAATATCAGCCGGATACTTTCCAGACAAATTAAAATTAGCCACAATGATCTTCCTGCCGAAACCCAATGCATCCCAACATCATGTACAAAACTACAGACCTATTTCACTTCTGGATGTCCATGGCAAAATACTCGATAAAATACTAAACAATAGACTATATGAAGAACTGCTGCAACAAGACAAACTTCACCCAAAACAACACGGATTTAGAAAGGAAAGAGGAACTCATACCGCACTAGCAATACTACACGAATCAATAGCAATTCATCTGGCAAACAAATATAAGATAGATATAGTCATGAGAGACATCTCAAAAGCTTTTGATAAAGTTTGGACAGTGGGCCTGAAATACAAAATCATGCAACTTGACCTTCCTACAATATTCAAGAAAACACTGAGCGATTTTATCACAGACAGAACAGTACAAATCCGCATTGGCAATTATATAGGCCCTGAATTTGAAATACAAACAGGTGTTCCCCAAGGATCATGTCTGTCTCCAACTCTGTTTGCATTCTACACTCACGATATCACAAACCCCACTCCAAACAGCGACTTCATTAGCTATGCAGACGATATCACTCAAATCATAGCAGTACCAAACAACAGCAATTATCTAGCTCGCGCCACTGGACGTGCTATTGAACAAATAAACGCTTTTGAAAACAAATGGAAAATCAGAACCAATATTAGAAAATTTACAATAGTTCCAATTAGCAGAAGGAAAAAGGGAGACGTAATAGTTGAGGAGAGGTACTTTCCATATAGCACCAAAGGAAAGGTCCTAGGGCTTACCATAAGCACAACAGGATACAAACCCCACATAGTAACAAGGCAACAAATGGCAAGACGACACCTACAGAAGCTTCGCCGATTCTATCACTTAAACAAAGAAAACAAAGGCAAACTGTACTTAGCAATAGTAAGAGCAACATTAACATATCCAATTATCCCTCTACACACCATATCAAAAACTGCAATGTCTACCCTGCAAAGAATCCAAAATAAAGCATTAAGATTTATAACAGGAACAGTTTGGCAGGACTTTAAGACATCCGAGTCACTTCACAGACAATGCAACATTCCACCCATAAACATCGTATTACACCGCCAGGCCAAGAAAATATGGACACAACTAGAACAACAGGAACCAGAACTCTACGATTCCCTCACCTTCCATCCAGACACACTACACCGCCAACACCCACAATTCAGAAGCTCCAAACTACAGGCACTAGCACAAGAACCACCTCCAGTCTTTCTATAGAGCAAAACTTCATTACAACACATTTCACACCGCTACTGATGCAAGCCATCTACTTAACACAACAATTCAAAAAACAGTCACATTTTACAGACTTCCAATAAATGAATAAAAAGCCTTGACAGGTAGTAGATTTATTCAACAACATAAGCAAATAAATAGACCAGTAAAATACACATAAAATGCTAGTCATGCACAGGAGCTGTGCCTTTACATTCTCCTACTATCCCTTTCATTTTCGCTTCTCTCTATCTTCGGCACACTCTGTGCCAAACTCTTAATTTCTCTCTCTTTATCTCCTTGGTATCGCCACAACCACCACCACCACCGGTGCGAAATTGTAAGTTACTGAGTAACGTTCGAAGTTGTCGTGCACGATGGCTCCCAAGACTTCTGGAAAGGCTGCTAAGAAGGCCGGTAAGGCCCAGAAATCCATCACCAAAGGTGACAAGAAGAAGAAAAAGAAGAGGCGTGAGAGCTACGCCATCTACATTTACAAGGTGCTCAAGCAGGTCCATCCCGACACCGGCGTTTCGAGCAAGGCCATGTCAATCATGAACTCGTTCGTGAATGACATCTTTGAGCGCATTGCTACTGAAGCGTCGCGTCTGGCACAGTACAACAAGAGGACCACCATCACCTCTCGGGAAATTCAGACTGCCGTCAGGCTTCTGCTTCCCGGCGAGCTTGCCAAGCACGCTGTCTCTGAAGGCACCAAGGCTGTGACCAAGTACACTTTTTCCAAGTAGAGTGTTCACGGCGGCAGTCGCACTTGCTGCACACCATCCGGCTCCTCAAGGAGCCACAAATCATCCTTAAATTGAAGATGTTCAAAGTCAATATGCAGTAGACAAAATTAAGAGCTCGCTATCTTTCCGTCCGAAATAATGGTCTCTCTGATCATGTGATCGTTATTCGCTCGAATCGTTAGCACGCGAGTCAAAACGGCCGAGGCAGGCAATTGCCCGCGTTTCGCATAAGCACCTCGCACAATTCCTGGTGTGCCACAAGGCCTGCGGCCAGAGAGCACTGGTCGCGCTCGCTCGGTTCCCGGTCGGTCGTCGCGACAGGCGCTGCTGACCACCATGTCCACGAATGCCGCTCTGAGCCCTAGTCTGCCCGACCGCCCGGTAACCCTCGCTTCCACGACGGTTTCATGTGAGAGCCTCGTCTCCGATGCGCACAGTCCCTTTCGTGGGAGAAGAACCTTGGCACGAAACCTACGAGAAATGAACTGGAGGGTTTTTTCCTAAATTATCCGTCAAAAATTACCCCTCGAAGTTCGTCGAGGAGTTAAACTGCTCCTCGCTCGTACAGGATTCGATCGCTTTTCTCGACGGACGGAACAAGTTGTTGCGGCCGAATATTCTAATGGCCCATCATTTATTCGAGTGATAACACTTCAGCTTTTCATTCAGATTAGTCTTCACAACTATTCCAAGCCTGCGCTCCTGTGAAACAATTCAAGACGATGGGCCGTGCGTCGACGAACGAACGCACACGCGCTCGTTGTCGTCAATGTTTTGCAGTTAATTCGTGTATGTGCTCTAATCTGGATCAATATTCAAAAAACTGAATTCTAAGCACAATACTCATTGAATGAACAGCATCATGAGAGGCAAAAACTATGCAGAAACAAAGAAATGTCTTCATAGAAGTGAAAAGCGGTAGCTGGTAACCCTCTCCTCCTCAATCAAAACAAAATAACCCCTCCATGCTAACACGCGCTAGCGCTCGCTGTCGTCAATGTTTGTCAGGTAATTGGTGTAAAAGTCCCCAAAGTCTGGGTCAAGAAATGAGAAACTGAATTCTGAGCGTCGTATTTATCAAATGAACCAAACCATGAGAGGTCAAAACTAGAAAAACGCTGGAATGTCTTCTTCGAATTGAAAAAGGGTAGCTGGTAACTCAGTTTACTCAAAACTAACTCTTTCTGTGAAGTCGCGATGGCAGAAGCTGCTGCTACGGTTCTTCGTAAAATTATTTATCATTTTGGTTACTTACCTCGTTAGCCGTGAAATAATTTGTATAAGGGGTAAGGTAAATAATTTCAATGCATTTCGTTAATACCGGCAGCAGAATGGACAGTTTACAGCGTGTCGAACCTAATATAGTATGTTTTTTTTATTTATAAAAAAGGTCAGGCAAGTTACCCTTCGTAGGGCGAATGAACATTAGGGATTCGAAAACGAACAAAGCACCACGTACTGAAACGTTTCATAGAACTGACTTGTTTTCAAATCATAGTTCGTGAAATCTCTATTAAATGTGATTTCAATATGCGGTGCTTTCTTCGTTTTTGAATTCCTAATGTAGCATGTACTAGGCCTTCTCTCTCACTCTCCGGGTGTCTAAATGTTCCCCCTTGAGGCCGCTCTCGACTCACCTTGGAACGAGCCCACGGAGTCTCAAGGTTGCAACGTGATGAAAACCATACATATATCGTTGATTGAACGCGACGAACTCGCGCAGTAATCAAGCAATGCTTTTTTGTGTAATGAAACGCCAGGTGTGTCTCCTTAAATTCATCAATAAATTCCTCTTTTGAGGGTAATTTTAACTACGTTGCTGCAATGGTCTCTCTTTCCCGCCCCTAAAAGGATGCTTAATGCCCGTCCGTATCTCTGATACGAGCTTGACCAGTGCACAAGTAAATGAACCTTTCAATCGCGGGTGCTACTATTGGGATGCATGTATTTGTCTGCCATCCACGTATTGAGACTTATTCAAATAAACTGTCGAATCCCGTCACTCATAGCGGCTCACGTACACCACATAGTCTGGAATATTTTGATAGGATAGGTTGAAAAACCACTGAATTGTATGCTAAATGACGTTTCTCCAGACACATAAAAAACTTTGATAGAATTTGCGGAAATAGCTGCGCAAATTAAAAATGCAAGAAGTGAACTTCTGAAATGTGTAAAAATTCAATTCACATTTTCGTGTTTCTTAGATTTTTAAAATTTTCACTAGAATTTGAATTGTACGTTACTGCGTGAAAGGGTCATTTCGGCATGGAATGTAGCGTAACACGGGTTTGAAGACACCAAAATTTTGAACAGATTCAAGTTCGATTAACGTAGTTACGAGTAATTTTATGCATTCCTCTTTGCTGAGCTTCTCTGTCGTTTTCAACCACCGATTTTATCACAAATTATTCAATATTAACCATGCATTGAAGCTATTATTGATGTCAAACAGGCATCACTGAAAACAGCTGATGCATGACGCCATATTATTTCGGTTTAATTTTTGCTCAAGCCGTGGGAGCAGCACTCATTCACTTAATTCTTACGGAATTTCTGATGCAAAACTATGCAGGTCTACACACACAACGAAATCGTCATGAAAGAAGAATATATTCTATACACAAACACATAATGATTCGTGTTAACTCATCTTGACATGACTCTCATGACTTTACTAAATGTAAACATTCCGTAGAACATAGAAAACGGGTAGCTGGTAGCGCTCTCCTTACTTGAATCTAAAAACTGAATGCTTTCAAGTGGTATCGTCAATGTTCGGCAGCTAATTCGCGTAAAGGCCCCAATCTGGATCAATAATTAAGAAACTGAGTTCTGTGCATAAGATTTATCGAAAGGACGACATCCCATGACGGTGAAATCAACATAACGCAAAAAAAGGGTAGCTGGTAACCCTTCTGATTCAAAACTTACCTCTTCTTTCGGCTAGCAATCGAATGGCGGGAACTGCGACGCTTGTTTTGATCATTACAATAATTATTAATGTTATTAAACATGTGAGCTATACTCCATTCGGGAAATCAGTATCGAAATGGATTTCTTTCATACGCGCTGACGCACCACTCTCAGACGAACACAAAAATTTGCTCACATACATACATACATACATATATATATATATGTATACATGGAGATATCACTTATTTATATATATATAAATATGTATATAAGAAAACGTCTCGAAGTAACGAAAGATTTCAGGTGCTCGTTGGTCGTTCAGGATTCGACGGTTTTTCAGGAATAACGAGGTGTCCTTACTTGAGTGATTACACCCCAACATTTCTTCTAGATTAGTCTTCTTAACTATTGCAAGCCTGCGCTTCTCTGAAACAATTCAAGACGATATGGGCCGTGCATAAGCTCATGAATGAACGAACGAGCGTGCTATTGCCAATGTTTGACAGTTAATTCGCGTTAAGGCCCCAATCTGTTTCGATAATTATAGAAACTGAGTTCTATGCATAATATTTATCGAATGAACATCATCATAAGAGGTTAAAACTATACAGAAGCAAAGAAATGTCTTCTCAGAATTGATAAAAGGTGGCTGGTAACTCTCTTTTCTCTGCCTCAACTGAACTTTTCATGCCATCACGTGCAATCGTCAGTGTTCGGCAGTTAATTGGTGTAAAGGCCCCAATCTGGGCGAATTGATAAGCAACTGAATTCCAGGCATATCATTTATAAGACGAACGACATCCTATGACAGTAAAATAACAAACACGTAGAACAAGGGTAGCTGGTAATTCTCTTGAATTAAAACTTACTGTTTCGGCAGGCATTCATATGGCGTGGGGCTGCGAGGAGTATTCCTATCGTTACAAAAATTGTTACTGCGACCAGAAATATTATTACACACGTATGCTATGCTCTATTCTCGAAATTGGTGTTGATCGAAATTCAACTTCGTTTCAACTCAGATGCACCACTCTCACACGCAAACTGTTTACTAAAAACTCACTCTTTCTGTGAACTCGAGATGGCAGAAGCTGCTGCTACGGTTCATCGTAAAATTATATATCATTTTGATTACTTAACTCGCTGGCCGTGAAATAATTTGAATAAGGAATAAGGGAAATAATTTCAATGCATTTCGTTGGTACCGGCAGCTGAATGGACAGTTTACAGCGTGTCGAACCTAGTAAAGTATGTTTTTTTATTTATAAAAAGGTCAGGCAAGTTACCCTTCGTAGGGCGAATGATCATTAGGGATTCGAAAAAGAACAAAGCACCACGTACTGAAACGTTCCATTGAACTGACTTGTTTTCAAATCATAGTTCGTGAAATCTTTGTTAAATGTGATTTCAATATGTGGTGCTTTCTCCGTTTTTGAATTCCTAATGTAGCATGTACTAGGCCTTCTCTCTCACTCTCCGGGTGTCTAAATATTCCCCCTTGAGGCCGCTCTCGACTCACCTTGGAACGAGCCCACGGAGTCTCAAGGTTGCAACGTGATGAAAACCATACATATATCGTTGATTGAACGCGACGAACTCGCGCAGTAATCAAGCAATGCTATTTTGTGTAATGAAACGCCAGGTGTGTCTCCTTAAATTCATCAATAAATTCCTCTTTTGAGGGTAATTTTTCCTACGTTGCTGCAATGGTCTCTCTTTCCCGCCCCTAAAAGGAATGCCCGTCCGTATCTCTGATACGAGCTTGACCAGTGCACAAGTACATGAACCTTTCAATCGCGGGTGCTACTATTGGGATGCATGTATTTGTCTGCCATCCACGTATTGAGACTTATTCAAATAAACTGTCGAATCCCGTCACTTATAGCGGCTCACGTACACCACATAGTCTGGAATATTTTGATAGGATAGGTTGAAAAACCACTGAATTGTATGCTAAATGACGTTTCTCCAGACACATAAAAAACTTTGATAGAATTTGCGGAAATAGCTGCGCAAATTAAAAATGCAAGAAGTGAACTTCTGAAATGTGTAAAAATTCAATTCACATTTTCGCGTTTCTTAGATATTTAAAATTGTCACTAGAATTTGAATTGTACGTTACTGCGTGAAAGGGTCATTTCGACATGGAATGTAGCATAACACGGGTTTGACGATACCAAAATTTTGAACAGATTCAAGTTCGATTAAGGTAGTTACGAGTAATTTTATGCATTCCTCTTTGCTGAGCTTCTCTGTCGTTTTCAACCACCGATTTTATCACAAATTATTCAATATAAAACATGCGTTGAAGCTATTATTGATGTCAAACAGGCATCACTGAAAACAGCTGATGCATGACGCCATATTATTTCGGTTTAATTTTTGCTCAAGCCGTGGGAGCAGCACTCATTCACTTAATTCTTACGGAATTTCTGATGGAAAAACTATTCAGGTTCAGGTACACACAACGAAATCGTCATGAAAGAAGAACATATTCTATACAGAAACACATAATGATTCGTGTTAATTCATCTTGAAATGACTCTCATGACTTTACTCAATGTAAACATTCCGTAGAACATAGAAAACGGGAAGCTGGAAGCGCTCTCCTTACTTGAATCTAAAAACTGAATGCTGTCAAGTGGTATCGTCACTGTTCGGCAGCTAATTCGCGTAAAGGCCCCAATCTGGATCAATAATTAAGAAACTGAGTTCTGTGCATACGATTTATCGAAAGGACGACGTCCAATGACGGTGAAATCAACATAACGCAGAAAAAGGGTAGCTGGTAACCCTTCTGATTCCAAACTTACCGCTTCATTCGGCCAGCAATTGAATGGCGGGAACTGCGACGCTTGTTTTGATCATTACCATAATTATTAATGTTTTTACACATGTAAGCTATACTCCATTCGGGAAATCAGTATCGAAATGGGTTTCGTTTATACGCGCCGATGCACGACTCTCAGACGCACACAAAAATTTTCTCTTATATATACAATTATATATATATATATGTGTATATATCGATTTTCATATATATATATATAAAACTATGTAAATGTGTATATATATATATATATATACATATATACATGTCTGTATGTATGTATACACTTGGGAGGTTGATGTTATTAAACCGTAGAAAAAGAGGCGCTGGTAACCCTCTCCTTCCTTGAATCTAAAGCCTGAATGCTGTCACGTACTATGGTCAATGCTTGGCAGTCAATCGGTGTCAAGACCCCAATCTGGGTGAAAATTAAGAAACTGAATTCTGTGCATAATATTTAGTAAATGAACAAAATCATAGGCGGTCAAAATTACGAAAACGTTGAAGTGTCACGTTCGAATTGAGAAAGGGTAGCTGGTAACCCTGTTGACTCAAAACTCTTTCGGTGAAGTCGTGATGACGGGAGCAGCAGCGGTTATTCGTATTATTATATGATGTTATCTCGTACGCCATTGTCTACCCTGACGAGTAGGCAGAAAAACAATTGGGATGCATTTGGTTCACAGCTGTAGGTGAATGGGCTATTTACTTAGTGGTAGGTACTCATCCGCACCAATGGGTAATAAATAGTCAGAGTGTTGAACCCAATAATTTTTAAAGTATGTACTAGGCGTTCTATCGCTATCACTCACTCTCCGACTTTCTAGATTTTCCCTCCTGAGGCCGTTCTCGATTTTGTGCCCCTTGGAATGTGCCCATGAAGTTTCAAGGTTGACCCTAGTTCAACTAGGGTTGATTGAACGCACGAAATAATCAATCAATGAATACCATTTCGTAAAATAAAACGCCAGGTGTCATTTCGTTTAATTTATGAATGAGTTCATTTTTTGAGCGTAATTTCTCGGACGTAATTGCAGTGGGGATCACGTTGAATGAACGCATCAAATTGGTTGCTCCGTCTCTCTCTTAAGAGGATGCCCGTCCGTCCGTATCTGTGATACGAGTCTGACCAGTGCTCACAAGTACATGAATATTTTTAATCGCGGGTGCTACTATTAGGATGCATGTACTTTTCTCTGTCGTGCTCCTCATTTTAAGGGAACTATCGAATCCTCTCTATTTTTTTTGTCTACACTACATAGTCTTGAATAACAGGTAACTCGTTTTTCAACGAACGCATTTATCTCATTGACCAGTGAACGTCTTTTTTGGGAGGGGTGGAGTGGCCCTGTAAAGGGCCGGTTAGAGACTAGCCGAGAGGAGGTTGTGGCTCTCGATGCGCGGAATAACGTGCTATTGAATTAAGCGCGTTCTCCACGGATCCGGCGGGCAAGCTGGATATCCTTGGGCATGATGGTGACACGCTTGGCGTGGATTGCGCACAAGTTGGTGTCTTCGAAGAGACCGACGAGGTAGGCTTCGGATGCTTCCTGCAGGGCCATGACAGCCGAGGACTGGAATCGCAAGTCAGTCTTGAAATCTTGGGCGATTTCACGAACAAGACGCTGGAAGGGCAGCTTGCGGATGAGCAGTTCGGTGCTCTTCTGGTAACGACGGATTTCACGAAGAGCCACGGTACCGGGCCTGTACCTGTGAGGCTTCTTCACGCCCCCGGTGGCGGGGGCAGATTTGCGTGCAGCCTTGGTGGCAAGCTGCTTGCGAGGAGCCTATCCTCCGGTAGATTTGCGGGCAGTTTGCTTGGTGCGAGCCATTTCAGCGACAGTTTCGAGCGCGAGCGATGAGACGCAAGAGTCAGTTCTTGGCTTGGCTTGGCGATGCTTATAGAGAAGTCGGAAGGAGAGTTTGACACAGGGTGTGTCGGGAAGAGAAGGGGTGAAACGGAAAAGGATAGGTAGGAATGAGATAGAGATGCGCTGTGCGCATATTATGCTAGTGTTGTGGGTATTTTTTGTAGGTAGTTTATGGGTGGTAGACGTTAATTACCCGTCAGGGCTTTGTATGATCGATTTTTAGTTAGTAGGCATCTTTAGTACCGGTCGTGGGTGGTTAGGCTTGCCGTATTGGTTAGGTCTCCTTTATCACAAAAAGTTCGCTTGAGTCGGTGCTGGTCAGTCGAGTCTGTCCGTCCGTCCGTCGTTAGAGTCGTGTTAAGTGTATTTTGGTCTCGGTTGGGGTGCGAGTGTTTTCATTTTTGAGCTCTGAAATTGTCTGTGTGGTATTTGTGGGGTGTCTTGCGGGAATGTGAGTTGTTGGTAGAGTTGTGGGTACATGTCGTGAATGTTTTGCCAGATTCTTTTCGCGTGTTTGTGGAGTGTAATGTTGATTGGTTGCAAGTTTGCTCGACGATGTAGTTGTGCAGAGGTGGCGAAATCTTGCCATTCTGAATTTGTTGTGTATCTCGTGGCTCGGTTTTGTACACGTTGGAGTGTTGAGATAGATGTTGGTGGAAGTGTGTGTAGGGGAATGACTGGGTAGATGAGAGTGGATCTTACTAGAGCGATGTATAGTTGGCGTTTTACTTCTAGGTTCAGATGTTTGAATCGGTAGAGGCGTGAGAGGTTTTGGTGTGCTAGTGCTGCTCGTTGTCTGGTGTGGGGTGCGTATCCGGTTGTGCTGATTGTGAGTCCCAGAACTTTGCCTGAGTTTGTGTAGGGGTGTGGGGTGTTGTTGATGTGCACTGTTGGGTGTTTGCGGCGGCTGATGGCAATTATTTTGAATTTATTTGCATTAGTTTGGATTTTCCATTTTCGTTCGTAATCGTTGATTTGGGCAATGGCTCGTGTTGTTAGAAGAGCTGCCATGTTATATGAGTGCTTTGCGGATATGATTTGTGTGATGTCGTCTGCAAAAGCTATGTAGTCAGTGTTGGGTATTGGTGGGGGAAGGTCGTGTGTGAAGTAGTTGTTCAGTGTTGGGGAGAGGACTGCTCCCTGGGGGACACCTGACTTGATTGGGAAGGGTGGGCCAGTGTAGTTTGCGATTCGTATGGCTGCGGTGCGGTTGGTGATGAAGCTATACAGGATTTTTGTGAATAGGGGGTGAATTTGTAGCTGCGACAGTTTGAATTTGAGTCCTGTGTGCCAGACTTTGTCGAAGGCCTTGCTTACATCTCGTAGAATGATGTCTGTTTTGTTTCTCTGTGTTTGTTTAATGTGGAGGGTCTCATGTAGCGTGGCAAGTGCGGTGTGTGTACCTCTTCCGTGTCGAAATCCGTGTTGGCGGCTGTTGTAGATGTTGTTGATGGTTAGGTGGTCTGTTAGCCTGTAGGTTAATATCTTGTCTAGGAGCTTGGCGTGGGTGTCGAGTAAGGAGATGGGGCGGTAATTTTGCACCTCGTGTTGGGAGGTGGAGGGCTTCGGTAAAAAGATCATTATTGCGTGTTTCAGTTTGTTTGGGAAATAGCCCGCTGAGAGGGCGTTGTTGTATATGTACAGAAGGTACTGGAGCATGTTTTGCGGTAAGTATTTGAGGTGGTGTGTGGTTATTTTAGTTGGTCCTGGAGCTTTTTGGGAAAACGTTCGAAGTGCGTTTTTTAGTTCTTCGATTGTGATTGCTGGGTAGTGGAAATTAGGAAGACGGGATGTGTCTCCTGTCTCGTGTGGTTCGTTTTGGGGAGCGATGTCGTTCATTTGTGTTTCTATAGTGTGTATGTGTTCAGCGTCGAAATCGTTGTTGGGGTCATCAATACCTGAGTATATGTTTGACCAGTGTTGTCGGAACAAAGGTTCCTTGGATTGTGGTGAGTGGTAAAAGATGCCGCCTTCTTTGATGTAGGGGGTGCTTTGTTTTTTATTGTTGCCTGACATGCGTTTGATGGCGGACCAGAATTGTTGGGGATTGTCCATCTTTTTGATGTTACCGATAGTGTTGTTCCATGTCGCCGAGTAGATGCGTTGATATGCAGTTTTTATCTGTTGTCTGAGGCTGAGGAGTTCTCTGTATAGGTGGGGTGAGTGGCCGTGTCGTTGGAGATGGTCGTAAATGTGTTTGTGTCTCGTTTGAAGGACGAGTATGGCATGAGTGGGTTTGATGCCTGGTGTGGTTCTGTGTGTGATAGTTGGAATAGATTGGTTGGAGGCTTCGATGATATGGGATTCCCATGTGATTAGGTGGTTGTCTATGTCCTCTTGTGTAGGGTTTACGTCTTGCGGTGTTGTGTGTTCAACGAGAAGGTTGCGGTATAGTTCCCAGTTTGCATTGTGGAAGGAGGGTCGTGGGCGGATGGGAATTTGTATTGGGTTCGCTGATATTGTAGCTATGATGGGAATGTGGTCGGAGGGTGTTAGTGGACCTGGTTCGAGTATGATGTTGTGGAATGTTTGCGTGTTTGTTAGTACGATGTCTGGACTAGTGGCGGCACGGTGGTTGATTATCGTGGGGAAATTGGGGCCGATGTGGTGACATTTGTTCCTGTCTATTAGAGAGTGGATTTGTCTCCCTTTCCTGTTTGCTTATGTGTATCCGAAAGTGGGGTGTGTGGCATTCATGTCGGCTAGGAGGTAGGTGGGGTGTTTTCTGTTAAAGAGAGTGTGCATGTCAATGTAGTTTATGTAATCAATGCGTGGAGGTATGTAGGTTGTGGCAAGTGTGATTGGGCCTTGTGGTGTTTCTACTGTGATGGCCAGCATATCTGTATGAAAGGTATCGTGAAGCTTGAATGGAAGGTCTTTGCGAATTGCTATTGCTACTCCAGCGTGATTTTCATTTGCTTTGTTTGTGGTATATGTGTTGTAATTCCAAATTTTGATGGGGGTGTCGTTACGCATGCAGTGCGAGTTTAGCAGAATTATGTGTGGATTGTATTGACGGTAGATGTTGCACAGTGCGATTTTATTGTTTTGCCAGTGTTGGACGTTGTGTTGGAGGACGGTTAGTGTTTTGTTCATATTGTGTGTATCCATTATGGAGTCGAGTGTTTGGGTTTCTTGTGGGGGGTGTCAGATTTTGAGCATGTGTTCATCACGTCGAAGTGTTCGTGTGGGATTGTGGCTATGGGTGCCACTTCGAGGTCGAATTGGCCGTCAATGATTTCTTTCCATATTTTGTCCGGGTGTGGGTGTGCGACAGCGATTTTGAGGCCAGGAGGTTTTTTTGTTAGTTCTTCTATTATCTGTTGGTTGGTGGGTTCGCTTGGGATATGCTGTGAGTGCGTGTCGCTGCGGAATAGTGCAACCTTTATTTTTTCGTGTCTAGGAGATTCTTCAGAGGATGGTTGTTTCTTCTTTTTCCGTTTTTTTGTTTTCTTTTTCGGGCTGGTCTGCGTCCTCCAGTTTTCTTGCAAGTTGTCGTCGCTTGTTTCGTCCTGGGTCGAGTTTTCTTCTGTTGAGTGGTAGCCAGTGTCCATTGCGTCTTCGTTGGGGTCGATGCTTGCTTGATTTGCAGGAGTCTCTGTTGTTTCTGCTTGGGGTTGTTTGTTTTTTTCAATGAACATGTTGAATATTTTTTGGGAATCACGGTTGGGGAACTGGGTGTCCACGCCGTAATTTTCTTTGAGGGACTTCGACAAGATTGATCCGAAATCCCCTCCCTGTACGAGGCCTGCGATGTGGGCCTCGATGATGATTGCGGCCAGTTTTATGTGCATCTCGCTGGTGAGTGTGAGTGTATGTTCTGTTTTTGCAGTTTGTTGGATGGCCGTTTTTGCGATTTCAATGTAGGTGCTCTTGGTTTGGTCGGTTTCTCTTTTTTGGAGTTCGTCGTTCTTTTTGCGGATAGCTTCTTTCCTGTATGGGCAGGAGGCTGCGTGTGTTCGGTGGTTTCCTTGGCAGTTGAGACACTTCTTGTCCGGTGAACTGCACTGTTGGTAGGTGTGGTCGTGAGCAGCGCATTCAGAGCAGTGTGGTGTCTTGTCAGTGCATTGGTGTGTAGAATGGTCCTCGATTTTGTAGCATTTGAAGCAGGTCCGGAGGTGAGTGTATTTTTCTAGTTCCATTTGCGATGGTGTGATTTTTGTGTTAAACATGAGGAGCCCATTTTGGAGAGCGCGCTGTGTCATGGCGGTGTTGGTGAAGGTTACTTTGATGACGTGCGTGTAGTTTTTGATTTTGTTTATTTCCATGATTTTTGCCCATTGTTGCACTCGTGTTATTTCTTCCTGTATTTCTTGCGGTTGGCGTTGGCCGATGCTGCTGTCCAGTTGTCTGATGAATATGGTCCTTTTGGCTCTGAGATCTGGGGGGATGATAGGCTTCAGATTTATTTGCTGGAAGTGAGTGGTTGCTTTGTCCGAGGTCAGTTTATCGATGGCGGTGATGTCATCGGTTATGGCGTAGAATCCGCTTGAGTTGCTGGTGAGTCGTATGAGTGGGGCTTCCAAGTGTTTGAAGGCAGTTTCGAAGACTTGTTCTCGCTTTGTAACTTTGCTGGGGTCGATCTTGCGGAGTTGGACTTTGTAGGTAGTGTTGGATTTGTTGGCAGGCTGTGCTGGGATGGTTGTGGTAGTTTGCTTGGTCGTTCGTGGTTGAGTGTTGTTGCCAGGGATGGCGTTGGTGCGTGTGTTGGTGTTATGTTGCATAGTGTTGGGTCTTATATGGGTGGGTGTTTGTAGTAAGGGGCGGGAAAACTGGCTGTAGCCAGCTCTCCATGAACCACGACTTCCTTGGTGGTGATACATGGTGTTTGTCCTAAGTGTTGGTGTATAGTCTCAGGCGTCGGATTTGTCCGGAAGGCGGCTGGTGCCCTACTTGTACCCGCTCCCCCCCTACTATAATGGGGTTTGCCCAGATGGTCTGGGGCCTTTCGGTACACCAGGCTCTACTACCTTCCGGCGACGCTCAACGGTCGGTAAACGTAAGAGCGAATTAAGAAAAGGCTACTCACACTCGCTTGAGAGGTTAGGGCTCGGCAAGCGAGGTAGAAAGTCGGCTGCTGTTGTGAAATCTTGGTAGTGAGAAGGTCGTTGTTGAAGATTAGATGCTTCTTAGACGGTTTTCACTGGTGAACGAGTCAGTTCGGCGCGAAGGCGTCCGACCAAGGGAACCCATCGCAGCCCCGCCCGCAGCTCGCTCGCTAGCGCATTGCTGGAACTGGGGTGGCGCTCGGAGCTGCACAAATGCTACGCAAACTGGGCAAAGTTGGCGGTGGCGCGCAAGCACACCGTGCATAGGTCTGTCGTCGTTTTGCGCGAGTTGCATTCGTACTATACGTACCGCGCTTCTCCGTTATCTATCGCAACCAGCTCGAGCTCCATCGACATCATGACCGGACGTGGAAAGGGTGGCAAGGGCCTCGGAAAGGGGGGAGCCAAGCGTCATCGCAAGGTTTTGCGTGATAACATCCAGGGTATCACCAAGCCTGCAATTCGTCGTCTGGCTCGCCGTGGAGGTGTCAAGCGTATCTCTGGTCTCATCTATGAAGAGACTCGCGGAGTGCTCAAGGTATTCCTCGAGAATGTCATCCGTGACGCCGTCACCTACACCGAGCACGCCAAGAGGAAGACCGTCACTGCCATGGACGTTGTCTACGCCCTCAAGAGACAAGGACGTACCCTCTATGGATTTGGAGGTTAAGTCTCTTGACTCTCTTGTAAAATGAGTCGGTGCCCGACCAACGGCTAATTCACAGACTCGGACCTTTCGAGGTCCACAAAATCCTCTCGGAAAAGGTGTTCACACTCAGTCCCTCCAGTACAGTGTATGCTTCTTCATTTAGGGATTGCTTCACTTGTCAAGCATCGCTTTTTTACTGTAGAGAGAGCGCGCGCCGGTGCTTGGAATGCCATTTTTTTTTTGTTATCCTCACTCCTCACATGCCCGTCGTTGCAGATGGAATAGCTCGAGGAGCAAACTCAATGTGTGTGTTCGATGATGCCTCGACGGGTGCAATCACTGAACTTCCGATAGGAAACTAAACACTTTCGCTCTCTCCGAAGCGGTCATTGCAGATTAGGCCTTGCTGCAATTGACTGCTCTACCGCACAATGCACACGCTATATTCCAGCCTGGCAGGCAGTCACAGCGAATTGCTGAGAACGCAGCGAGTGACCGACCGACCCCTCTCGTCAAGTCCAAGCGGCTTCCGTCCAATTTCGTGGGGCACGAAAGTTTTCTTTTTCGCTGAAATTCAGCTCGAGAAACGATACATGAGGTGGCAGTGTGCCGCCGCTAAACGACCGTTGAAGCATGGCGCCGCCGCGTCGGTCTCGAGATGTACTCCATGCAACACTAGCTGAAAACGCGTCTTGGACAATTTGCTTTCTTTCTTTGTTTAGCACGAATCACCGAAATTATTCAACCTTTGCCTAATCTAACCGGATATTTTGCACATGGCACTCAGTCCTGACCCTGATTTTGCTGGAGGCCCCGAATCTTTCGCGCCATGCGTGACGCGCGTTCAAACAACGCCCTTGAATTGTCTCACGCGCCCATAGTCAAATAATTTCGCATTAGCTCGGCTCAGGCCTCGCGAGCTTCAATTGAATTACTAAAACATTTTCGCGCTATAATTCGAATGCGCATCGAGAAATGAACTGGATGAGGATAAACGTTATATTGCACGGCGAGCGACACTACTGCCACCTCGACTTCACATGTTATCATCAGCCTTGACGGACGTGCTCTGCGCCCTGGGAAGGGAAGCAAAATATATTTGCGTACTTTGCAACACATCCTCGTCGTCGCAGTAGCTAGCGCAACTATTGATTCGGCTGCTGACGCTCGACATTCGCAACGCCTCCAAAGCACAGCAGCACGTGGTGGTCTAGTCGAATTTTACAGCAGCTGCCGAATAAGAAAACGAGCGCCTATGCTCTGAGGAGTGACAAGCGAACAATGCCTATCGAGTGTTGCTCGGACCGAACTCGCACGACAATTAATGACGATAATAAAAAGACGCTCATACCAATTCAGACAGACTTTGAAATAACTTTCCCGAACACGAATGTGGCTCCTAGAGGAGCCTTGTTTGGAAGGAAGCGCTTCCGAGCGAGAAGACAAGTTTACTTCTTCTCGGTTTTCTTGGGCAGGAGAACTGCCTGGATGTTGGGCAGAACACCTCCCTGGGCAATGGTCACTCCCGAGAGGAGCTTGTTCAGTTCTTCGTCGTTACGGATAGCGAGCTGCAAGTGACGAGGAATGATTCGGGTCTTCTTGTTATCGCGGGCAGCGTTTCCAGCGAGCTCAAGAACTTCAGCAGCGAGGTATTCCATGACTGCCGCCAAGTACACGGGAGCTCCGGCTCCTACACGCTCCGCGTAGTTGCCCTTGCGCAGGAGACGGTGGATCCTTCCTACGGGGAACTGAAGTCCAGCCCGAGAAGAGCGCGACTTCGACTTTCCCTTAACTTTGCCTCCCTTACCGCGGCCGGACATGATGAGTAGTAGAGTCGTACGTACGCAAACAACTTTCGAACAAGCAGCGCTTACGCTACAGAGTACGATTATGCGCGGCCAGCACTCCATCACGCGAATATATACGTTCGGAGAGCACCGCTGTCCCGAGCTCGCTCTCTCATTGGTCAAGCGGCTGCACTCGCTGGGCCAGTCGCCTGCCGTCCGAGAGGTGAGGTGCTGCCTGCAAGCCCTTCTCGGTCTACTTATTACTAGCGCCGAAAGTCGGTGCGAAATTGGAAATTGTCACTCCAGTTACCGTACTGAGTGGATGCTCTCTCTTTCTGCTGCGAACTCTCTGCTTGGAGAAGTGCTTGGCCTGCTTTGGAGCTTGGAGTCAGTACTAGGTAAAGTTCTGATTATTACTTTGGTACTGGGAGGTGGGGGAAGTCTTTGAAGCCAAGTAGGGGGGATTGCCTACTTTCTATTTCTTTCGATCTGTGTTTGCTTTGTTTTTCTTATATTGCATTTTTTGGTGATCACTGTTGGATTGTGTATTGTGAACCTTAAGCCGGCGTTTTTAATACTATGCCCCCCCCTGAACGGGGGAGGGGGGCGGGGGTAGGTCGAGGGGGACATGGGAGTCGACCGCCCCGGACCCCTATGTTACGGCCTCCGTCTCGTTCAATCTCAAGGAATCGGACCGCCTCTTTTTCCACCGGATCTGGTCAGGCTTCTGTGCCTCAGACCGTTTTCCATCCTCCGGATCAACCTCCTTCATCAATTCCAACCAATCGCACATCTAAATCACCAACATTCCGGATTCAACTGAAAACAATTGACAATTCTAAATCTACAGACAAAGCAAAAGTATTCGAAACTACGTTCAAGGAACTCAACGCTCCCCTTATCCGGCTATCTCCTACCAAAACTGGTTTCTATGCCGTGACAGATGACACCAATTCCATTGACAAATTATCATCTTCTAAGGCCATTCAAGCTTTCCAAAAAATCAACTTAGTTCCTGTTATTCCTCCAGACCTCAGAGCAAAAAGAACAATATTCGTGAGACAAATAGACTCCGACATAGGAATGAGACCATCAGAAGAAATCAAGGTAGAAATAGAAAACCAAAATAACTGGATTAAAGTCACAGACATCATCAAAATTAAAAACTACACTCACGTAATGAAAATAGTCACTACAGATACCGTAACAGCCCAACGAATTCTCAGAGATGGATTTTATATGTTCCATACTAAAATTACCCCATACCAGTGCGAACAAGAAGAATATACACACATTTTGATTTGTTATAAATGCTATAAGTTCGAAGACCACCCAACATTTCAGTGTACACAAAAATCTCAGTTTTGCTCCGAATGCTCAGCTCAAGATCATACATATCAAAATTGCGAAAATACTCTTAAACAATGTCTCAACTGCCAAGGACCCCACAGAACACTTGCAGCTAGCTGTCCATACAGGAAAAACATCATTAAACATAAACGTGAGGAGGAACAACAAAAACAACAACAGCACACAAATAGCACCTATGCAGAAATAGCTAAACAAGCAATACAACAGACCAATCCCCCACAGCACACACTAACTCTGACCAACCAGACGCACATCAAACTCACTGCATTAATTCTAGAAGCACACATCGCCGCACTTGACAGAACAAAAAAATTCAGTGAAATACTTTCCAAATCTCTCAAGGACAACTTTGACATAGATGCAATTTTTCCCGACCGAGACTCAACTGCCATTTTCAACTTTTACTACGGAAACAACGACATTGAAAACCCACAACCAACATCACCGGAACATCACTCAATAGAAGAAACAATGGACACGCAAGTAGAAGAATGTGAAGAAGCAGAAATACGACAAAAAAGAAGAATCAGTGACGAAATGGAAAATTCAACAATAACAATAGACAACAAACACAACATCCCTATCAAGATACAGAAACTTTAATGATCGATCGCCAATTCCAGATGAACCTACTTCTGACTGGTATATACAAGAACTAAAAAAGGACAACGACAAAGGTCTCAAATTCGCAGTACAGGAAATAAAATCAGCTACACTACTGGAATACATCTTCTCTAAGCGGGTTCAATTTGTCAGAACAAAAATCAACATAATTCCAAATGAACAATTTATCGCATTCCCAAGGCACCAAACAATATTCACAACTATCAAAAAACCTAAGAAAATTACCTCCGCAACATGAACCTACGAAATCTGATAGTGATACAACATAACGTTCTGTCTTGGAATACCAATAGGATCTCCCTAGCAAACATTTACAATAAAATTGACCCGGATATTATTCTCATTAATGCCCACAGCTTGACAGGAAACAACCACCTAAAAATATTCAATTACAACACATTCTATGTAAATAAAAATAACGAACTACATGCAGGAGTAGGGATAGCAATTAAGAAAAACATTTCATTTCAACTCCATGACAATTTTCACTCAGACATGCTAGCAGTCACAGTCGAATCACTCCAAGGACCAATTACAATAGGAACTACATACACACCACCAAGAGTAGATTATCTTCATTTTGTTGATTTTCATACCTTATTCAATAGACCACATCCGGTATATTTCATAGGCGATATCAATGCTGCACACAGAACCTTAGGGCACTCACACAACAACAATAGAGGGAAGCATTTACACTACCTTATTGAAAGACATAAATGCATTTATGTAGGCCCGTACTTTCCCACGATGATCACGCATAGAAGTACACAGCACCGGATATAGTACTACAGAACACTAATGCCTTTCATAACATCCATCTACGTCCTGGACCAATTACACCATCAGACCATATTCCGATTATCGCAAGTATTTCAGCAAATCCAATCCAAATCCCAATCAAACCGAGAAAACAATTTCATAAAGCCAACTGGGTCATATATAGAGACCAACTAGCAAGAGTAAACCCAATTATGAAAGACGAACCAACCTTAGAAGAAATAGATGAACATTTAAATAAATGGACCGAACACATTCAGGAAGCAACTAACATCGCAATTCCTTCAATGAACCACAGAATAATACCCGGAATAAAACCTACTCCCGAAATACTAGGAATTCAAGTTAGATATCAGTATTTGAAAGGATACATTCAAAATAATGGGCCATCAATAGAACTATATAGACAACTAACCAGTCTCAGGAGACAACTACAAACCCTCTACAAACAGGAATACACGCAAACGTGGGAAACCCTAGTCCAAGCATTAGAACTTCAAGACGATCCAAAAATTTTCTGGTCTTCAATCAAACGCATGATAGGATCAAATAATAAACAAAAAGTTCCGTACCTGCAACACCAAAACAAGGAATTACATTCACCACAAGAGAAGGAACCGGTTTTTAGAGAACACTGGAGGAAAATTTTTACAGAGGAAGACAATGAAGAGGACTTTGACATAGACCATATTAATGAAGTAAAAGAGCAGATGAATAATATAACAGATCAAATTATTCCTTTCCATACAGGCAACATTAATAGACTGGATCAGCTCCACTTCCCACCAATAACAATAGAGGAACTAAAACAAACTTTAAGATCTTTCAAACAGAAAGCGCCCGGCCCCACTGGAATAACCACCCTTCAAATAAAAAATTTACCGTTAAACATGATAACATATCTCTTATACATATTTAATAACTCTATTTCAGCTGGATACTTTCCGGACAGCCTCAAACATGCGCATATGATATTTTTACCAAAACCCCATACATCACAAAAGCAGGTACAAAATTACAGGCCCATATCACTGCTGGATATTCAAAGCAAACTGCTAGACAAAATTTTGAATAACAGACTAACCAATCACCTAATCATCAATAACTTATACAACAGTAGACAGCATGGATTCAGAAGGGATAGGGGCACGCACACCGCACTAGCAACACTCATAGAAACTCTCTCGATCAACCTTGCCAATAACCAAACCACAGACATAGTTCTCCGCGACGTAACCAAAGCGTTTGACAAGGTATGGCACACAGGACTCATATTCAAACTTTCACAATCCGGTATTCACAACCTTTTTCTACGTACGCTAGCCGACTATTTAACAGACAGAACAGCTTCAATCAGGATTGAGAACTACATTGGCCCCCCTTTCACACTTCATACTGGCGTCCCACAAGGAGCATGTCTTTCCCCCACATTATATAGCTACTTTACACATGACATTCCCCATCCGCTACCCAACACAGATTACATATGTTTTGCAGACGATATTACTCAAATCACATCAGGCCGGTATAAACCAAATTACGCAGCCCAACAAACACAGCATGCAATAGAACAAATCAATAACTACGAAAGACAATGGAAAATTTCAACAAACATTAAAAAATTTAAGATTATCCCAATTAGTAGACGCACAACCTCAGACATCTTCATAGACAACCAACATTATCCATACTCCACCAATGGCAAAGTTCTAGGCCTCAATTTTTCGACCTATGGATTTTCAACACAAATAGCAACAAGAAGTGCAATAGGATTTAGTAACCTCAGCAAACTATACAGATTTATGCATTTATCACGAGAGAATAAAAGGAAATTATATCTAGCTTGCGTAAGATCAGCCCTATTATATCCAGTTATACCCTTGCACACAATGTCACCAACAGCCGTCTCCAAATTACAAAGGGTGCAGAATAAAGCTTTGAGATTTATTACCAACACCAAACTTTCAGACCGTATAGCATCCAGATCGTTACACAATCAAGTCAACATACCGCCTATCAATTCACTACTTCACAGCCATGCCTGCAAAATATGGCGCAACTTACAACTATTCGACCCCGACCTCTATCAACAACTAACATTCACACCGGAAAATGCTAACAGACAACATTCCAAGTTCAAAAGCTCAAAAATTTCCGCACTTGGCCCCCCTCCAGATCCGAAATACACATGAAAATATCTATCAGTCCAACATGGGGAAGACCGAAAAAAAAATACTTACTTATTTACTTTGTTTTCATCTTGGGGTTTTGACAAGCGGAAGGTTCGGTCTTCCCCCCACGGGTGGGAAGTCAAAACCCCAAAACACAACAACTCCATCCATCACAATAAGACACAACATCAGCTACCAGGATCACACAAACCCTCAGCAATCAAGTTTCAACTTACACTCTTTCATATTCTCCACATCACCATCCACCATACATCCATCACTCGAAATAGTTTCATGTTACGCAAAGTAACGCAAAGTAACATAATTTGACATCATTAAAGGGCTCCGTTTGATCGGCGCTTCTTTGACTTCTCGGGCTACTCCCTTGTATATTATGTAAATTTATGAAAAAAAAAAAAAAAAAAAAAAAAAATCCCTAGGACATATGTAAATATGTACACTCTATGGTGTATAAGTACACACAAGTGTGTACCGGTCTGAGCATCTTTGGGATGTTGGACTTGGATAAATAGGTGCGAAGGAGGAGTGGAGCGTGAGGGAGTGGAGTGCGTCGGGTGGTGAGCAGAGTGTAATGAATGTATAGATGTACTTAGCAACTTAGTAACCTCTGTATATGAAAAAAAAAAAAAAAAAAAAAATAAAAAAATATATATATATATATATATATATATACCTGAATACATCTAAATATCAATTATAGTGTACATAATGTAGATATGTGTATTGGTAATATAATGGGAACTCATTATTGATGAGTCGAGTTATACATATTATATACCATAAAATACCTACCGCTGTACATAGTACCTTGTAGAAGGTAACAGCAAATATGCGGGATTCTGCTCTAAGCAGGCTATCCAATTCAATTACTTACGATGATAAATAGGCAGCTTTCAACTCAGTACCATGAGAGACTATGTTTATACCTGTAAATACAAAGCCCTGACGGGTTTCTCCCTATCCAAACTCCGAAACATCGCAAGTGCGAATAACAGTGATCACCAAATTATGCGTTTTTCGCCTGTTTTTCTCCTACTACCTTTTCCTTTTCCTTCTATTATTGCTCCGGCACGCCCTGTGCCAAATTCTTCTTTTTTTTCCTCTCTTTCCTTATGGCATCGCCCCCCCCCCCCCCCGGTGCGAAATTGTAAGTTACTGAGTAACGTTCGAAGTTGTCGTGCACGATGGCTCCCAAGACTTCTGGAAAGGCTGCTAAGAAGGCCGGTAAGGCCCAGAAATCCATCACCAAAGGTGACAAGAAGAAGAAAAAGAAGAGGCGTGAGAGCTACGCCATCTACATTTACAAGGTGCTCAAGCAGGTCCATCCCGACACCGGCGTTTCGAGCAAGGCCATGTCAATCATGAACTCGTTCGTGAATGACATCTTTGAGCGCATTGCTACTGAAGCGTCGCGTCTGGCACAGTACAACAAGAGGACCACCATCACCTCTCGGGAAATTCAGACTGCCGTCAGGCTTCTGCTTCCCGGCGAGCTTGCCAAGCACGCTGTCTCTGAAGGCACCAAGGCTGTGACCAAGTACACTTCTTCCAAGTAGAGTGTTCACGGCGGCAGTCGCACTTGCTGCACACCATCCGGCTCCTCAAGGAGCCACAAATCATCCTTAAATTGAAGATGTTCAAAGTCAATATGCAGTAGACAAAATTAAGAGCTCGCTATCTTTCCGTCCGAAATAATGGTCTCTCTGATCATGTGATCGTTATTCGCTCGAATCGTTAGCACGCGAGTCAAAACGGCCGAGGCAGGCAATTGCCCGCGTTTCGCATAAGCACCTCGCACAATTCCTGGTGTGCCACAAGGCCTGCGGCCAGAGAGCACTGGTCGCGCTCGCTCGGTTCCCGGTCGGTCGTCGCGACAGGCGCTGCTGACCACCATGTCCACGAATGCCGCTCTGAGCCCTAGTCTGCCCGACCGCCCGGAAACCCTCGCTTCCACGACGGTTTCATGTGAGAGCCTCGTCTCCGATGCGCACAGTCCCTTTCGTGGGAGAAGAACCTTGGCACGAAACCTACGAGAAATGAACTGGAGGGTTTTTTCCTAAATTATCCGTCAAAAATTACCCCTCGAAGTTCGTCGAGGAGTTAAACTGCTCCTCGCTCGTACAGGATTCGATCGCTTTTCTCGACGGACGGAACAAGTTGTTGCGGCCGAATATTCTAATGGCCCATCATTTATTCGAGTGATAACACTTCAGCTTTTCATTCAGATTAGTCTTCACAACTATTCCAAGCCTGCGCTCCTGTGAAACAATTCAAGACGATGGGCCGTGCGTCGACGAACGAACGCACACGCGCTCGTTGTCGTCAATGTTTTGCAGTTAATTCGTGTATGTGCTCTAATCTGGATCAATATTCAAAAAACTGAATTCTAAGCACAATACTCATTGAATGAACAGCATCATGAGAGGCAAAAACTATGCAGAAACAAAGAAATGTCTTCATAGAAGTGAAAAGCGGTAGCTGGTAACCCTCTCCTCCTCAATCAAAACAAAATAACCCCTCCATGCTAACACGCGCTAGCGCTCGCTGTCGTCAATGTTTGTCAGGTAATTGGTGTAAAAGTCCCCAAAGTCTGGGTCAAGAAATGAGAAACTGAATTCTGAGCGTCGTATTTATCAAATGAACCAAACCATGAGAGGTCAAAACTAGAAAAACGCTGGAATGTCTTCTTCGAATTGAAAAAGGGTAGCTGGTAACTCAGTTTACTCAAAACTAACTCTTTCTGTGAAGTCGCGATGGCAGAAGCTGCTGCTACGGTTCTTCGTAAAATTATTTATCATTTTGGTTACTTACCTCGTTAGCCGTGAAATAATTTGTATAAGGGGTAAGGTAAATAATTTCAATGCATTTCGTTAATACCGGCAGCAGAATGGACAGTTTACAGCGTGTCGAACCTAATATAGTATGTTTTTTTTATTTATAAAAAAGGTCAGGCAAGTTACCCTTCGTAGGGCGAATGAACATTAGGGATTCGAAAACGAACAAAGCACCACGTACTGAAACGTTTCATAGAACTGACTTGTTTTCAAATCATAGTTCGTGAAATCTCTATTAAATGTGATTTCAATATGCGGTGCTTTCTTCGTTTTTGAATTCCTAATGTAGCATGTACTAGGCCTTCTCTCTCACTCTCCGGGTGTCTAAATGTTCCCCCTTGAGGCCGCTCTCGACTCACCTTGGAACGAGCCCACGGAGTCTCAAGGTTGCAACGTGATGAAAACCATACATATATCGTTGATTGAACGCGACGAACTCGCGCAGTAATCAAGCAATGCTTTTTTGTGTAATGAAACGCCAGGTGTGTCTCCTTAAATTCATCAATAAATTCCTCTTTTGAGGGTAATTTTACCTACGTTGCTGCAATGGTCTCTCTTTCCCGCCCCTAAAAGGATGCTTAATGCCCGTCCGTATCTCTGATACGAGCTTGACCAGTGCACAAGTACATGAACCTTTCAATCGCGGGTGCTACTATTGGGATGCATGTATTTGTCTGCCATCCACGTATTGAGACTTATTCAAATAAACTGTCGAATCCCGTCACTCATAGCGGCTCACGTACACCACATAGTCTGGAATATTTTGATAGGATAGGTTGAAAAACCACTGAATTGTATGCTAAATGACGTTTCTCCAGACACATAAAAAACTTTGATAGAATTTGCGGAAATAGCTGCGCAAATTAAAAATGCAAGAAGTGAACTTCTGAAATGTGTAAAAATTCAATTCACATTTTCGTGTTTCTTAGATTTTTAAAATTTTCACTAGAATTTGAATTGTACGTTACTGCGTGAAAGGGTCATTTCGGCATGGAATGTAGCGTAACACGGGTTTGAAGACACCAAAATTTTGAACAGATTCAAGTTCGATTAACGTAGTTACGAGTAATTTTATGCATTCCTCTTTGCTGAGCTTCTCTGTCGTTTTCAACCACCGATTTTATCACAAATTATTCAATATTAACCATGCATTGAAGCTATTATTGATGTCAAACAGGCATCACTGAAAACAGCTGATGCATGACGCCATATTATTTCGGTTTAATTTTTGCTCAAGCCGTGGGAGCAGCACTCATTCACTCAATTCTTACGGAATTTCTGATGCAAAACTATGCAGGTCTACACACACAACGAAATCGTCATGAAAGAAGAATATATTCTATACACAAACACATAATGATTCGTGTTAATTCATCTTGACATGACTCTCATGACTTTACTAAATGTAAACATTCCGTAGAACATAGAAAACGGGTAGCTGGTAGCGCTCTCCTTACTTGAATCTAAAAACTGAATGCTTTCAAGTGGTATCGTCAATGTTCGGCAGCTAATTCGCGTAAAGGCCCCAATCTGGATCAATAATTAAGAAACTGAGTTCTGTGCATAAGATTTATCGAAAGGACGACATCCCATGACGGTGAAATCAACATAACGCAAAAAAAGGGTAGCTGGTAACCCTTCTGATTCAAAACTTACCTCTTCTTTCGGCTAGCAATCGAATGGCGGGAACTGCGACGCTTGTTTTGATCATTACAATATTTATTAATGTTATTAAACATGTGAGCTATACTCCATTCGGGAAATCAGTATCGAAATGGATTTCTTTCATACGCGCTGACGCACCACTCTCAGACGAACACAAAAATTTGCTCACATACATACATACATACATATATATATATATGTATACATGGAGATATCACTTATTTATATATATATAAATATGTATATAAGAAAACGTCTCGAAGTAACGAAAGATTTCAGGTGCTCGTTGGTCGTTCAGGATTCGACGGTTTTTCAGGAATAACGAGGTGTCCTTACTTGAGTGATTACACCCCAACATTTCTTCTAGATTAGTCTTCTTAACTATTGCAAGCCTGCGCTTCTCTGAAACAATTCAAGACGATATGGGCCGTGCATAAGCTCATGAATGAACGAACGAGCGTGCTATTGCCAATGTTTGGCAGTTAATTCGCGTTAAGGCCCCAATCTGTTTCGATAATTATAGAAACTGAGTTCTATGCATAATATTTATCGAATGAACATCATCATAAGAGGTTAAAACTATACAGAAGCAAAGAAATGTCTTCTCAGAATTGATAAAAGGTGGCTGGTAACTCTCTTTTCTCTGCCTCAACTGAACTTTTCATGCCATCACGTGCAATCGTCAGTGTTCGGCAGTTAATTGGTGTAAAGGCCCCAATCTGGGCGAATTGATAAGCAACTGAATTCCAGGCATATCATTTATAAGACGAACGACATCCTATGACAGTAAAATAACAAACACGTAGAACAAGGGTAGCTGGTAATTCTCTTGAATTAAAACTTACTGTTTCGGCAGGCATTCATATGGCGTGGGGCTGCGAGGAGTATTCCTATCGTTACAAAAATTGTTACTGCGACCAGAAATATTATTACACACGTATGCTATGCTCCATTCTCGAAATTGGTGTTGATCGAAATTCAACTTCGTTTCAACTCAGATGCACCACTCTCACACGCAAACTGTTTACTAAAAACTCACTCTTTCTGTGAACTCGCGATGGCAGAAGCTGCTGCTACGGTTCATCGTAAAATTATATATCATTTTGATTACTTAACTCGCTGGCCGTGAAATAATTTGAATAAGGAATAAGGGAAATAATTTCAATGCATTTCGTTGGTACCGGCAGCTGAATGGACAGTTTACAGCGTGTCGAACCTAGTAAAGTATGTTTTTTTATTTATAAAAAGGTCAGGCAAGTTACCCTTCGTAGGGCGAATGATCATTAGGGATTCGAAAAAGAACAAAGCACCACGTACTGAAACGTTCCATTGAACTGACTTGTTTTCAAATCATAGTTCGTGAAATCTTTGTTAAATGTGATTTCAATATGTGGTGCTTTCTCCGTTTTTGAATTCCTAATGTAGCATGTACTAGGCCTTCTCTCTCACTCTCCGGGTGTCTAAATATTCCCTCTTGAGGCCGCTCTCGACTCACCTTGGAACGAGCCCACGGAGTCTCAAGGTTGCAACGTGATGAAAACCATACATATATCGTTGATTGAACGCGACGAACTCGCGCAGTAATCAAGCAATGCTATTTTGTGTAATGAAACGCCAGGTGTGTCTCCTTAAATTCATCAATAAATTCCTCTTTTGAGGGTAATTTTTCCTACGTTGCTGCAATGGTCTCTCTTTCCCGCCCCTAAAAGGAATGCCCGTCCGTATCTCTGATACGAGCTTGACCAGTGCACAAGTACATGAACCTTTCAATCGCGGGTGCTACTATTGGGATGCATGTATTTGTCTGCCATCCACGTATTGAGACTTATTCAAATAAACTGTCGAATCCCGTCACTTATAGCGGCTCACGTACACCACATAGTCTGGAATATTTTGATAGGATAGGTTGAAAAACCACTGAATTGTATGCTAAATGACGTTTCTCCAGACACATAAAAAACTTTGATAGAATTTGCGGAAATAGCTGCGCAAATTAAAAATGCAAGAAGTGAACTTCTGAAATGTGTAAAAATTCAATTTACATTTTCGCGTTTCTTAGATATTTAAAATTGTCACTAGAATTTGAATTGTACGTTACTGCGTGAAAGGGTCATTTCGACATGGAATGTAGCATAACACGGGTTTGACGACACCAAAATTTTGAACAGATTCAAGTTCGATTAACGTAGTTACGAGTAATTTTATGCATTCCTCTTTGCTGAGCTTCTCTGTCGTTTTCAACCACCGATTTTATCACAAATTATTCAATATAAAACATGCGTTGAAGCTATTATTGATGTCAAACAGGCATCACTGAAAACAGCTGATGCATGACGCCATATTATTTCGGTTTAATTTTTGCTCAAGCCGTGGGAGCAGCACTCATTCACTTAATTCTTACGGAATTTCTGATGGAAAAACTATTCAGGTCTACACACACAACGAAATCGTCATGAAAGAAGAACATATTCTATACAGAAACACATAATGATTCGTGTTAATTCATCTTGAAATGACTCTCATGACTTTACTCAATGTAAACATTCCGTAGAACATAGAAAACGGGAAGCTGGAAGCGCTCTCCTTACTTGAATCTAAAAACTGAATGCTGTCAAGTGGTATCGTCACTGTTCGGCAGCTAATTCGCGTAAAGGCCCCAATCTGGATCAATAATTAAGAAACTGAGTTCTGTGCATACGATTTATCGAAAGGACGACGTCCAATGACGGTGAAATCAACATAACGCAGAAAAAGGGTAGCTGGTAACCCTTCTGATTCCAAACTTACCGCTTCATTCGGCCAGCAATTGAATGGCGGGAACTGCGACGCTTGTTTTGATCATTACCATAATTATTAATGTTTTTACACATGTAAGCTATACTCCATTCGGGAAATCAGTATCGAAATGGGTTTCGTTTATACGCGCCGATGCACGACTCTCAGACGCACACAAAAATTTTCTCTTATATATACAATTATATATATATATATGTGTATATATCGATTTTCATATATATATATATATATAAAACTATGTAAATGTGTATATATATATATATATACATATATACATGTCTGTATGTATGTATACACTTGGGAGGTTGATGTTATTAAACCGTAGAAAAAGAGGCGCTGGTAACCCTCTCCTTCCTTGAATCTAAAGCCTGAATGCTGTCACGTACTATGGTCAATGCTTGGCAGTCAATCGGTGTCAAGACCCCAATCTGGGTGAAAATTAAGAAACTGAATTCTGTGCATAATATTTAGTAAATGAACAAAATCATAGGCGGTCAAAATTACGAAAACGTTGAAGTGTCACGTTCGAATTGAGAAAGGGTAGCTGGTAACCCTGTTGACTCAAAACTCTTTCGGTGAAGTCGTGATGACGGGAGCAGCAGCGGTTATTCGTATTATTATATGATGTTATCTCGTACGCCATTGTCTACCCTGACGAGTAGGCAGAAAAACAATTGGGATGCATTTGGTTCACAGCTGTAGGTGAATGGGCTATTTACTTAGTGGTAGGTACTCATCCGCACCAATGGGTAATAAATAGTCAGAGTGTTGAACCCAATAATTTTTAAAGTATGTACTAGGCGTTCTATCGCTATCACTCACTCTCCGACTTTCTAGATTTTCCCTCCTGAGGCCGTTCTCGATTTTGTGCCCCTTGGAATGTGCCCATGAAGTTTCAAGGTTGACCCTAGTTCAACTAGGGTTGATTGAACGCACGAAATAATCAATCAATGAATACCATTTCGTAAAATAAAACGCCAGGTGTCATTTCGTTTAATTTATGAATGAGTTCATTTTTTGAGCGTAATTTCTCGGACGTAATTGCAGTGGGGATCACGTTGAATGAACGCATCAAATTGGTTGCTCCGTCTCTCTCTTAAGAGGATGCCCGTCCGTCCGTATCTGTGATACGAGTCTGACCAGTGCTCACAAGTACATGAATATTTTTAATCGCGGGTGCTACTATTAGGATGCATGTACTTTTCTCTGTCGTGCTCCTCATTTTAAGGGAACTATCGAATCCTCTCTATTTTTTTTGTCTACACTACATAGTCTTGAATAACAGGTAACTCGTTTTTCAACGAACGCATTTATCTCATTGACCAGTGAACGTCTTTTTTGGGAGGGGTGGAGTGGCCCTGTAAAGGGCCGGTTAGAGACTAGCCGAGAGGAGGTTGTGGCTCTCGATGCGCGGAATAACGTGCTATTGAATTAAGCGCGTTCTCCACGGATCCGGCGGGCAAGCTGGATATCCTTGGGCATGATGGTGACACGCTTGGCGTGGATTGCGCACAAGTTGGTGTCTTCGAAGAGACCGACGAGGTAGGCTTCGGATGCTTCCTGCAGGGCCATGACAGCCGAGGACTGGAATCGCAAGTCAGTCTTGAAATCTTGGGCGATTTCACGAACAAGACGCTGGAAGGGCAGCTTGCGGATGAGCAGTTCGGTGCTCTTCTGGTAACGACGGATTTCACGAAGAGCCACGGTACCGGGCCTGTACCTGTGAGGCTTCTTCACGCCCCCGGTGGCGGGGGCAGATTTGCGTGCAGCCTTGGTGGCAAGCTGCTTGCGAGGAGCCTTTCCTCCGGTAGATTTGCGGGCAGTTTGCTTGGTGCGAGCCATTTCAGCGACAGTTTCGAGCGCGAGCGATGAGACGCAAGAGTCAGTTCTTGGCTTGGCTTGGCGATGCTTATAGAGAAGTCGGAAGGAGAGTTTGACACAGGGTGTGTCGGGAAGAGAAGGGGTGAAACGGAAAAGGATAGGTAGGAAAGAGATAGAGATGCGCTGTGCGCATATGATGCTAGTGTTGTGGGTATTTTTTGTAGGTAGTTTATGGGTGGTAGACGTTAATTACCCGTCAGGGCTTTGTATGATCGATTTTTAGTTAGTAGGCATCTTTAGTACCGGTCGTGGGTGGTTAGGCTTGCCGTATTGGTTAGGTCTCCTTTATCACAAAAAGTTCGCTTGAGTCGGTGCTGGTCAGTCGAGTCTGTCCGTCCGTCCGTCGTTAGAGTCGTGTTAAGTGTATTTTGGTCTCGGTTGGGGTGCGAGTGTTTTCATTTTTGAGCTCTGAAATTGTCTGTGTGGTATTTGTGGGGTGTCTTGCGGGAATGTGAGTTGTTGGTAGAGTTGTGGGTACATGTCGTGAATGTTTTGCCAGATTCTTTTCGCGTGTTTGTGGAGTGTAATGTTGATTGGTTGCAAGTTTGCTCGACGATGTAGTTGTGCAGAGGTGGCGAAATCTTGCCATTCTGAATTTGTTATGTATCTCGTGGCTCGGTTTTGTACACGTTGGAGTGTTGAGATAGATGTTGGTGGAAGTGTGTGTAGGGGAATGACTGGGTAGATGAGAGTGGATCTTACTAGAGCGATGTATGGTTGGCGTTTTACTTCTAGGTTCAGATGTTTGAATCGGTAGAGGCGTGAGAGGTTTTGGTGTGCTAGTGCTGCTCGTTGTCTGGTGTGGGGTGCGTATCCGGTTGTGCTGATTGTGAGTCCCAGAACTTTGCCTGAGTTTGTGTAGGGTTGTGGGGTGTTGTTGATGTGCACTGTTGGGTGTTTGCGGCGGCTGATGGCAATTATTTTGAATTTATTTGCATTAGTTTGGATTTTCCATTTTCGTTCGTAATCGTTGATTTGGGCAATGGCTCGTGTTGTTAGAAGAGCTGCCATGTTATATGAGTGCTTTGCGGATATGATTTGTGTGATGTCGTCTGCAAAAGCTATGTAGTCAGTGTTGGGTATTGGTGGGGGAAGGTCGTGTGTGAAGTAGTTGTACAGTGTTGGGGAGAGGACTGCTCCCTGGGGGACACCTGACTTGATTGGGAAGGGTGGGCCAGTGTAGTTTGCGATTCGTATGGCTGCGGTGCGGTTGGTGATGAAGCTATACAGGATTTTTGTGAATAGGGGGTGAATTTGTAGCTGCGACAGTTTGAATTTGAGTCCTGTGTGCCAGACTTTGTCGAAGGCCTTGCTTACATCTCTTAGAATGATGTCTGTTTTGTTTCTCTGTGTTTGTTTAATGTGGAGGGTCTCATGTAGCGTGGCAAGTGCGGTGTGTGTACCTCTTCCGTGTCGAAATCCGTGTTGGCGGCTGTTGTAGATGTTGTTGATGGTTAGGTGGTCTGTTAGCCTGTAGGTTAATATCTTGTCTAGGAGCTTGGCGTGGGTGTCGAGTAAGGAGATGGGGCGGTAATTTTGCACCTCGTGTTGGGAGGTGGAGGGCTTCGGTAAAAAGATCATTATTGCGTGTTTCAGTTTGTTTGGGAAATAGCCCGCTGAGAGGGCGTTGTTGTATATGTACAGAAGGTACTGGAGCATGTTTTGCGGTAAGTGTTTGAGGTGGTGTGTGGTTATTTTAGTTGGTCCTGGAGCTTTTTGGGAAAACGTTCGAAGTGCGTTTTTTAGTTCTTCGATTGTGATTGCTGGGTAGTGGAAATTAGGAAGACGGGATGTGTCTCCTGTCTCGTGTGGTTCGTTTTGGGGAGCGATGTCGTTCATTTGTGTTTCTATAGTGTGTATGTGTTCAGCGTCGAAATCGTTGTTGGGGTCATCAATACCTGAGTATATGTTTGACCAGTGTTGTCGGAACAAAGGTTCCTTGGATTGTGGTGAGTGGTAAAAGATGCCGCCTTCTTTGATGTAGGGGGTGCTTTGTTTTTTATTGTTGCCTGACATGCGTTTGATGGCGGACCAGAATTGTTGGGGATTGTCCATCTTTTTGATGTTACCGATAGTGTTGTTCCATGTCGCCGAGTAGATGCGTTGATATGCAGTTTTTATCTGTTGTCTGAGGCTGAGGAGTTCTCTGTATAGGTGGGGTGAGTGGCCGTGTCGTTGGAGATGGTCGTAAATGTGTTTGTGTCTCGTTTGAAGGACGAGTATGGCATGAGTGGGTTTGATGCCTGGTGTGGTTCTGTGTGTGATAGTTGGAATAGATTGGTTGGAGGCTTCGATGATATGGGATTCCCATGTGATTAGGTGGTTGTCTATGTCCTCTTGTGTAGGGTTTACGTCTTGCGGTGTTGTGTGTTCAACGAGAAGGTTGCGGTATAGTTCCCAGTTTGCATTGTGGAAGGAGGGTCGTGGGCGGATGGGAATTTGTATTGGGTTCGCTGATATTGTAGCTATGATGGGAATGTGGTCGGAGGGTGTTAGTGGACCTGGTTCGAGTATGATGTTGTGGAATGTTTGCGTGTTTGTTAGTACGATGTCTGGACTAGTGGCGGCACGGTGGTTGATTATCGTGGGGAAATTGGGGCCGATGTGGTGACATTTGTTCCTGTCTATTAGAGAGTGGATTTGTCTCCCTTTCCTGTTTGCGTATGTGTATCCGAAAGTGGGGTGTGTGGCATTCATGTCGGCTAGGAGGTAGGTGGGGTGTTTTCTGTTAAAGAGAGTGTGCATGTCAATGTAGTTTATGTAATCAATGCGTGGAGGTATGTAGGTTGTGGCAAGTGTGATTGGGCCTTGTGGTGTTTCTACTGTGATGGCCAGCATATCTGTATGAAAGGTATCGTGAAGCTTGAATGGAAGGTCTTTGCGAATTGCTATTGCTACTCCAGCGTGATTTTCATTTGCTTTGTTTGTGGTATATGTGTTGTAATTCCAAATTTTGATGGGGGTGTCGTTACGCATGCAGTGCGAGTTTAGCAGAATTATGTGTGGATTGTATTGACGGTAGATGTTGCACAGTGCGATTTTATTGTTTTGCCAGTGTTGGACGTTGTGTTGGATGACGGTTAGTGTTTTGTTCATATTGTGTGTATCCATTATGGAGTCGAGTGTTTGGGTTTCTTGTGGGGGGTGTCAGATTTTGAGCATGTGTTCATCACGTCGAAGTGTTCGTGTGGGATTGTGGCTATGGGTGCCACTTCGAGGTCGAATTGGCCGTCAATGATTTCTTTCCATATTTTGTCCGGGTGTGGGTGTGCGACAGCGATTTTGAGGCCAGGAGGTTTTTTTGTTAGTTCTTCTATTATCTGTTGGTTGGTGGGTTCGCTTGGGATATGCTGTGAGTGCGTGTCGCTGCGGAATAGTGCAACCTTTATTTTTTCGTGTCTAGGAGATTCTTCAGAGGATGGTTGTTTCTTCTTTTTCCGTTTTTTTGTTTTCTTTTTCGGGCTGGTCTGCGTCCTCCAGTTTTCTTGCAAGTTGTCGTCGCTTGTTTCGTCCTGGGTCGAGTTTTCTTCTGTTGAGTGGTAGCTAGTGTCCATTGCGTCTTCGTTGGGGTCGATGCTTGCTTGATTTGCAGGAGTCTCTGTTGTTTCTGCTTGGGGTTGTTTGTTTTTTTCAATGAACATGTTGAATATTTTTTGGGAATCACGGTTGGGGAACTGGGTGTCCACGCCGTAATTTTCTTTGAGGGACTTCGACAAGATTGATCCGAAATCCCCTCCCTGTACGAGGCCTGCGATGTGGGCCTCGATGATGATTGCGGCCAGTTTTATGTGCATCTCGCTGGTGAGTGTGAGTGTATGTTCTGTTTTTGCAGTTTGTTGGATGGCCGTTTTTGCGATTTCAATGTAGGTGCTCTTGGTTTGGTCGGTTTCTCTTTTTTGGAGTTCGTCGTTCTTTTTGCGGATAGCTTCTTTCCTGTATGGGCAGGAGGCTGCGAGTGTTCGGTGGTTTCCTTGGCAGTTGAGACACTTCTTGTCCGGTGAACTGCACTGTTGGTAGGTGTGGTCGTGAGCAGCGCATTCAGAGCAGTGTGGTGTCTTGTCAGTGCATTGGTGTGTAGAATGGTCCTCGATTTTGTAGCATTTGAAGCAGATCCGGAGGTGAGTGTATTTTTCTAGTTCCATTTGCGATGGTGTGATTTTTGTGTTAAACATGAGGAGCCCATTTTGGAGAGCGCGCTGTGTCATGGCGGTGTTGGTGAAGGTTACTTTGATGACGTGCGTGTAGTTTTTGATTTTGTTTATTTCCATGATTTTTGCCCATTGTTGCACTCGTGTTATTTCTTCCTGTATTTCTTGCGGTTGGCGTTGGCCGATGCTGCTGTCCAGTTGTCTGATGAATATGGTCCTTTTGGCTCTGAGATCTGGGGGGATGATAGGCTTCAGATTTATTTGCTGGAAGTGAGTGGTTGCTTTGTCCGAGGTCAGTTTATCGATGGCGGTGATGTCATCGGTTATGGCGTAGAATCCGCTTGAGTTGCTGGTGAGTCGTATGAGTGGGGCTTCCAAGTGTTTGAAGGCAGTTTCGAAGACTTGTTCTCGCTTTGTAACTTTGCTGGGGTCGATCTTGCGGAGTTGGACTTTGTAGGTAGTGTTGGATTTGTTGGCAGGCTGTGCTGGGATGGTTGTGGTAGTTTGCTTGGTCGTTCGTGGTTGAGTGTTGTTGCCAGGGATGGCGTTGGTGCGTGTGTTGGTGTTATGTTGCATAGTGTTGGGTCTTATATGGGTGGGTGTTTGTAGTAAGGGGCGGGAAAACTGGCTGTAGCCAGCTCTCCATGAACCACGACTTCCTTGGTGGTGATACATGGTGTTTGTCCTAAGTGTTGGTGTATAGTCTCAGGCGTCGGATTTGTCCGGAAGGCGGCTGGTGCCCTACTTGTACCCGCTCCCCCCCTACTATAATGGGGTTTGCCCAGATGGTCTGGGGCCTTTCGGTACACCAGGCTCTACTACCTTCCGGCGACGCTCAACGGTCGGTAAACGTAAGAGCGAATTAAGAAAAGGCTACTCACACTCGCTTGAGCGGTTAGGGCTCGGCAAGCGAGGTAGAAAGTCGGCTGCTGTTGTGAAACCTTGGTAGTGAGAAGGTCGTTGTTGAAGATTAGATGCTTCTTAGACGGTTTTCACTGGTGAACGAGTCAGTTCGGCGCGAAGGCGTCCGACCAAGGGAACCCGTCGCAGCCCCGCCCGCAGCTCGCTCGCTAGCGCATTGCTGGAACTGGGGTGGCGCTCGGAGCTGCACAAATGCTACGCAAACTGGGCAAAGTTGGCGGTGGCGCGCAAGCACACCGTGCATAGGTCTGTCGTCGTTTTGCGCGAGTCGCGAGTTGCATTCGATGGATAATTACTGTCTGGGTTACGACTCTCTTAGTGAGTATTCATCTTGGCGAGCTCTTTAACTTGCGAGCGCGATTATTTTTCTCCTGTTTCTTTGATTTTCTTTACTAATCGGTTTTCTTGCAGGATTGGGTGTTTTTTCTGAGTGAGTGGGAATCCTGTGATCCGACGATCCCTCTAGCCGACTAGGGTAACCGAGTCCGGTGGGGGGGAGAGTGGGGGCACGGGTCCTCGTAAAATATTTTTTACACTTTCTCTGTTTCCGACCACACACCACTCACAGATAGGTTCACTTCTGTTCCAGTTTTTCAACCAATCACCCTTCCAAAAGCAATCCACCACCAGATAGGCGCATCAGATTTCATATACAGACTAAACCACGACTTCTGTAGACATATACAGACCATTTTGTTAGCAGGATGCCTCAGTTTGGTAAACTGATGCTCCGCTTCTTGAACCCAAGGGAACCTCCGGACAAAGCCAAAGTTTTCCAAACTATTCAGAAGACTCTGAAACTTCCTCTGACTGGCCTAAGGGAGGTTGGCAACGGATTCAATGCCTTCACGGAATTCGAAGCAGATGTGGAGAAGCTGCTGGACGATCGAGCAACCGCTACCCTGAGGGACATTGGACTGGAAGCGAGGATTCCACCGAAGATTAGAGCCCAACGCTCTGTCATTTGTCGCCAAATAGATAACTGGGTCGGTGGACATACGGCTGATGAAATCAAAGAGGAAATCAACAGGAAGAATGCCCAACTAACAGTGAAAGAAGTCATAAAATTCCGGAACCTAACCCATGTATTCAAAATTGAATTCAGCACCATCACCATGGCTAATCACGCGCTCCAGAACGGATTTCTCTGCTACAACGTGAAAATATCATCATCTCAAATTCAAAAAGAAAAATTCATCGATCTACTGATGTGCTTCAAGTGCTATCAAATCGAAAAACATGCGACGAAAGATTGCCCCACACCAAACACCGTGGTGTGTTCGGAGTGCTCGGGAGACCATGACTACCGAGAGTGCACATCGGAAAACAAAAAATGTCTCAATTGCGGCGGATCTCACAGGACCATGGCAATGAGTTGCCCTATTAGAAAAAGCGCAATGAACGAAAAAATGAAGCAAATCGAAGAGAAGGAAAAAGAAAAACAGCAAGAAACATATGCTAAAGTAATTCAGAAAACCATTCAACAAGAGGAAAGACAGGAACACAGGACCAGGCTCACAGCAGAACTGATGGCGGACAGCGGAATGACTGCACTGGTGATGATTTTGGATGCCCATATGGCAAATATAATAACTCCAGGAACCTACAACGATCATCTGAACCGGACTCTCAAAAGGAACAACTTCAGAACACTTCAGTTTGACGATAACCCTAAATCGAGTCAGCTGTTTGAAGGAGACCTGCTGACGAGAGTGGTGAAGGTTATGAAGAAACTTCAGACTCAATCGGACTCGGAAGCCAGTTCTACGGAGGCGGAGGAGGGAGAAGAGATGGAAACGGAACAGCCACAGAAACAGGGAGCAGTATCAAAAATTTCAACTGAGCGGATTCAGCAGTTACAACCACATGCCCAAATTGCCAAGCAACAACAGCAACTGCAACAACAACAAGCCTCAGCAAGATCGTACTCGGAACCGGCGCCACAAAGATCTTCAGTGGATCACGTCCCAGTTAGACCAGCATCCCGGTACGGTGTTGATGTCTTCATGCTTGATGGCATTCGAAGAGATGTAGAAGCCGGAGAATTTAAGAAATTGGTAGGCGAAGGTAAACTGAAATACAAACTTAAAGATGAATGTACTCAACCTCTGGAAATTATCGAGCTGCTAATCGACAACTGCAAATTAATGGAAAAGAAAACCAGGATTGTTTGGGTCGGGGAACAAGAATTCCGGAAAATACGAACAGGGCACCAGAAAACGCCAGAAAGAGTAGACCCCAAAAAAGTTCGCACAGAGGGAGAATGAACAATAACAGTCTCAAGATTCTTCAACATAACGTCCGAAGCTGGAAAGCAAACAAAACGTCACTTACGAACATATACCTCAAAGAAGATCCAGACATAATATTGCTGAACAGCCATGGAATGAAGTCAGGAGAAGATATAAAGATCTACAACTACAATGTTTACAAAACTAATAAGTCAAACGAAGGCCATTCCGGTGCAGCAATTGCTATAAAGCGGGACCTAATCTACAGAATATGTGAAGACTATCTCAGCGACCTTCTCAGCATACATGTCCAAACGAGGCTCGGAGAAGTAACGGTAGCAACGGCATACATACCACCAAGAATCGGCTATTTGCATTATCCTGACTATTTCAAACTATTCAATAAGAAGACTCCGGTTTATTTCATTGGGGACATCAACGCTCGACATGTCAGATTTGGATCCGGCAACAACAACACAACAGGAGAACAAGTCACCATGTTGATAGACAGAAAGCATGCCATATGGGAGGGTCCACATTTTCCAACCTTCATCACTCACAGATCAAAAACTTCACCTGATATGATTATCACGAACCGCTACGCTTACCATAACACACACGCAGAAGTAGGCCCAAACACCCCTAGTGACCATTACCCTATTTTATTTACAATAACTACCCATCCAATTCAGATTCAAATTAAGCCTCGTCTGACCTACCGCAAGGCAAACTGGAGCGGATACAAGGAAGATCTTCTACAGCATCCTCTTGTCAACGCAGAAAATATCACTACGCAGCAACTGGAAGAAAAACTGACTAACTGGACTAATCAAATTCAAGAAGCAAGCTCACGCCACGTTCCAACGACGCGCCACCGGACACTGATTACAGGCAAAACAACAGAAAACATAAAGAGGGCTAATATAATACATGACGAAATTTATAAAGAAATCCTTCGCTTCGGTCCCACGCCAGACAGAATGCACGCTATCTCTCAACTAAGATTTTTCATCTCCGAGGAATATATGTCACAGAGAACTGAGGCCTGGAACTCGCTGGTTGAGAAGCTCGACACGGAAAGGAATGATGGCGACTTTTGGAGCACGGTGAAGAGATTGAGGGGCGTGCAGTCGAAGAAAGAACAGAGATATTTGAAGAACGAAAGCGGCGACGAAGTCTACGACGATGGAGAAAAGGAAGCTCTTTTCAGAAGGTACTGGGAGCAAATCTTCAGTAGACACCACGAAGAGGATGAAGAATTTGATAAAGCCCATTTCCGAAAAGTCTCCCGTCACATCAAAGATACCCAAAAGAAGCTGATTCACTACGAACACTGCGATCTGAAACGACTTACCTGCCAGACATCATTAGTAACCACAAACATTTTACAACACTACATCAAGTTAACAAAGCAAAAATCTCCTGGGCTAGATGGAATAACAAAATACCACCTCCAGAACTTACCATTCAACATGCTACAGAATCTTGCCACCTTAATGAACTCAGCACTTGCATTGGGGTTCTTTCCGTGCCAATGGAAACATTCTATAATGATATTTATACCAAAACCGAACAAATCCCCGATGTCACATCTTAATTACCGACCGATCTCACTCTTAAGCGTCCCAGGGAAGCTCTTTGAAAAGGTAATCAACACTAGATTCACACAATTTCTTACACAACATAAGCTACACCATCCATTTCAGTTTGGTTTTAGGAAGGGCAGAGGAACTAACACTGCACTTGGACTCTTCTGTGAGATACTTGCTGCCAACGCCTCAAATAATTTCAGAACAAACGTAGTACTCAGGGACATTAGCAGAGCATTTGATCGGGTCTGGCACGATGGACTGCGCGACAAACTGCTCAGCTGTCAGCTTCCAGACTTCCTAACCAGAACACTTAACAGCTACTTAACAGGAAGGACAACACAAATTAGGATTAACGATTACCTCGGTCCAGTGTTCCCAGTCGATAGCGGTGTTCCGCAGGGCGGAGCTTTGTCCCCCTCACTGTTCATCTTTTATACACACGATATTCCGCAACCAATAAGCTATTTCAATTTCAACATTCTATATGCAGACGATATAACCCAGATAATCTCTCAAAATGGATCAGAGAAGTTTCTTGCAAGGAAAACAGCTCAAGAAATAAAACAAATTAACGACTATGAGCACAAATGGAGAATAAAAACAAATTCAGACAAGTTTCAAATCATCCCTGTTTTAAAAACTAAAAACGAAACAATTACTATAGGAGACAAAGACTACAACTATGATTCCTCCGGTAAAGTGCTAGGGCTTAGCTTTACAAAAACTGGTTACAGCAGTCACGTCCGGAACAGAGCATCCAAAGCAAAAGGCGTTCTTTCTACTCTTTACAGATTCCACAACTTAAGCCTCAAAAACAAAAGGAAACTTTACTTAGCTTACGTCCGGTCCATCATTACTTATCCTCCAATTCCATTACATATGTTACCTAAATCAGGAATAAAAACATTGCAAACTATCCAAAACAGAGCAGTGCGTTTTGTTCTTGGAATCACCCTTTTTGATCATGTCCACACCCACACAACTCACGATCTGGCCAATATTGACTCCTTGAACGTACACCTTCATAAACTGGCCAAAAGAGTATGGAGAAATCTAGATCTTATAATCGATGAATCAACAAAAAACAAACTCGCCATTGGAAACAAAACAAATAAATTTCTTCCACCCAGCAGAAATAGAGCTAGAGGACCAGAACCTCAACCTATGTACTGAAATTAAAAGTAAGTACAAATCAACTCCCTGCTCGCAACGGATCGTATGATCACGGCGAACAGGGGGATCGTTAGGGAAACGACAACTCAGAACACCGGATACTCGCCCTGACGCTGACCGCAACGCGCCCTTGTCGTGGGGGGTGTGGTGGAAGGCGTGAGGGACATGGAATAAAACATGTATAAAATCAACCTCCATAACAAAAACAGCGTTTTCTGGACCTCACAAATTTTGAACTGCAAATAATAAAGGCTTGGCAGCTAATTAACTATCCTCTAACTGCATAAACAGACCACTCGCTCAGAACGATGCCCATTCTTGCCGGTAGAGCCGGTTCTAATCCTCTTTTTTCTCGTACACCCCTTCTTCTTCTCTATATTTCCATTTCATCTGTGTTATCTCCGACTTAACTCTTTACTCCTATTCTTACTCTCGAATCATCAAAGAGTTGCATTCGTACTATAGGTACCGCGCTTCTCCGTTATCTATCGCAACCAGCTCGAGCTCCATCGACATCATGACCGGACGTGGAAAGGGTGGCAAGGGCCTCGGAAAGGGGGGAGCCAAGCGTCATCGCAAGGTTTTGCGTGATAACATCCAGGGTATCACCAAGCCTGCAATTCGTCGTCTGGCTCGCCGTGGAGGTGTCAAGCGTATCTCTGGTCTCATCTATGAAGAGACTCGCGGAGTGCTCAAGGTATTCCTCGAGAATGTCATCCGTGACGCCGTCACCTACACCGAGCACGCCAAGAGGAAGACCGTCACTGCCATGGACGTTGTCTACGCCCTCAAGAGACAAGGACGTACCCTCTATGGATTTGGAGGTTAAGTCTCTTGACTCTCTTGTAAAATGAGTCGGTGCCCGACCAACGGCTAATTCACAGACTCGGACCTTTCGAGGTCCACAAAATCCTCTCGGAAAAGGTGTTCACACTCAGTCCCTCCAGTACAGTGTATGCTTCTTCATTTAGGGATTGCTTCACTTGTCAAGCATCGCTTTTTTACTGTAGAGAGAGCGCGCGCCGGTGCTTGGAATGCCATTTTTTTTTGTTATCCTCACTCCTCACATGCCCGTCGTTGCAGATGGAATAGCTCGAGGAGCAAACTCAATGTGTGTGTTCGATGATGCCTCGACGGGTGCAATCACTGAACTTCCGATAGGAAACTAAACACTTTCGCTCTCTCCGAAGCGGTCATTGCAGATTAGGCCTTGCTGCAATTGACTGCTCTACCGCACAATGCACACGCTATATTCCAGCCTGGCAGGCAGTCACAGCGAATTGCTGAGAACGCAGCGAGTGACCGACCGACCCCTCTCGTCAAGTCCAAGCGGCTTCCGTCCAATTTCGTGGGGCACGAAAGTTTTCTTTTTCGCTGAAATTCAGCTCGAGAAACGATACATGAGGTGGCAGTGTGCCGCCGCTAAACGACCGTTGAAGCATGGCGCCGCCGCGTCGGTCTCGAGATGTACTCCATGCAACACTAGCTGAAAACGCGTCTTGGACAATTTGCTTTCTTTCTTTGTTTAGCACGAATCACCGAAATTATTCAACCTTTGCCTAATCTAACCGGATATTTTGCACATGGCACTCAGTCCTGACCCTGATTTTGCTGGAGGCCCCGAATCTTTCGCGCCATGCGTGACGCGCGTTCAAACAACGCCCTTGAATTGTCTCACGCGCCCATAGTCAAATAATTTCGCATTAGCTCGGCTCAGGCCTCGCGAGCTTCAATTGAATTACTAAAACATTTTCGCGCTATAATTCGAATGCGCATCGAGAAATGAACTGGATGAGGATAAACGTTATATTGCACGGCGAGCGACACTACTGCCACCTCGACTTCACATGTTATCATCAGCCTTGACGGACGTGCTCTGCGCCCTGGGAAGGGAAGCAAAATATATTTGCGTACTTTGCAACACATCCTCGTCGTCGCAGTAGCTAGCGCAACTATTGATTCGGCTGCTGACGCTCGACATTCGCAACGCCTCCAAAGCACAGCAGCACGTGGTGGTCTAGTCGAATTTTACAGCAGCTGCCGAATAAGAAAACGAGCGCCTATGCTCTGAGGAGTGACAAGCGAACAATGCCTATCGAGTGTTGCTCGGACCGAACTCGCACGACAATTAATGACGATAATAAAAAGACGCTCATACCAATTCAGACAGACTTTGAAATATCTTTCCCGAACACGAATGTGGCTCCTAGAGGAGCCTTGTTTGGAAGGAAGCGCTTCCGAGCGAGAAGACAAGTTTACTTCTTCTCGGTTTTCTTGGGCAGGAGAACTGCCTGGATGTTGGGCAGAACACCTCCCTGGGCAATGGTCACTCCCGAGAGGAGCTTGTTCAGTTCTTCGTCGTTACGGATAGCGAGCTGCAAGTGACGAGGAATGATTCGGGTCTTCTTGTTATCGCGGGCAGCGTTTCCAGCGAGCTCAAGAACTTCAGCAGCGAGGTATTCCATGACTGCCGCCAAGTACACGGGAGCTCCGGCTCCTACACGCTCCGCGTAGTTGCCCTTGCGCAGGAGACGGTGGATCCTTCCTACGGGGAACTGAAGTCCAGCCCGAGAAGAGCGCGACTTCGACTTTCCCTTAACTTTGCCTCCCTTACCGCGGCCGGACATGATGAGTAGTAGAGTCGTACGTACGCAAACAACTTTCGAACAAGCAGCGCTTACGCTACAGAGTACGATTATGCGCGGCCAGCACTCCATCACGCGAATATATACGTTCGGAGAGCACCGCTGTCCCGAGCTCGCTCTCTCATTGGTCAAGCGGCTGCACTCGCTGGGCCAGTCGCCTGCCGTCCGAGAGGTGAGGTGCTGCCTGCAAGCCCTTCTCGGTCTACTTATTACTAGCGCCGAAAGTCGGTGCGAAATGTCACTCCAGTTACCGTACTGAGTGGATGCTCTCTCTCTCTGCTGCGAACTCTCTGCTTGGGGAAGTGCTTGGCCTGCTTTGGAGCTTGGAGTCAGTACTAGGTAAAGTTCTGATTATTACTTTGGTACTGGGAGGTGGGGGAAGTCTTTGAAGCCAAGTAGGGGGGATTGCCTACTTTCTATTTCTTTCGATCTGTGTTTGCTTTGTTTTTCTTATATTGCATTTTTTGGTGATCACTGTTGGATTGTGTATTGTGAACCTTAAGCCGGCGTTTTTAATACTATGCCCCCCCCTGAACGGGGGAGGGGGGCGGGGGTAGGTCGAGGGGGACATGGGAGTCGACCGCCCCGGACCCCTATGTTACGGCCTCCGTCTCGTTCAATCTCAAGGAATCGGACCGCCTCTTTTCCTACACCCCTACACAAACTCAGGTAAAGTTCTGGGACTCACAATCAGCACAACCGGATACGCACCCCACACCAGACAACGAGCAGCACTAGCACACCAAAACCTCTCACGCCTCTACCGATTCAAACATCTGAACCTAGAAGTAAAACGCCAACTATACATCGCTCTAGTAAGATCCACTCTCATCTACCCAGTCATTCCCCTACACACACTTCCACCAACATCTATCTCAACACTCCAACGTGTACAAAACCGAGCCACGAGATACATAAGAAATTCAGAATGGCAAGATTTCGCCACCTCTGCACAACTACATCGTCGAGCAAACCTGCAACCAATCAACATTACACTCCACAAACACGCGAAAAGAATCTGGCAAAACATTCACGACATGTACCCACAACTCTACCAACAACTCACATTCCCGCAAGACACCCCACAAATACCACACAGACAATTTCAGAGCTCAAAAATGAAAACACTCGCACCCCAACCGAGACCAAAATACACTTAACACGACTCTAACGACGGACGGACGGACAGACTCGACTGACCAGCACCGACTCAAGCGAACTTTTTGTGATAAAGGAGACCTAACCAATACGGCAAGCCTAACCACCCACGACCGGTACTAAAGATGCCTACTAACTAAAAATCGATCATACAAAGCCCTGACGGGTAATTAACGTCTACCACCCATAAACTACCTACAAAAAATACCCACAACACTAGCATCATATGCGCACAGCGCATCTCTATCTCTTTCCTACCTATCCTTTTCCGTTTCACCCCTTCTCTTCCCGACACACCCTGTGTCAAACTCTCCTTCCGACTTCTCTATAAGCATCGCCAAGCCAAGCCAAGAACTGACTCTTGCGTCTCATCGCTCGCGCTCGAAACTGTCGCTGAAATGGCTCGCACCAAGCAAACTGCCCGCAAATCTACCGGAGGAAAGGCTCCTCGCAAGCAGCTTGCCACCAAGGCTGCACGCAAATCTGCCCCCGCCACCGGGGGCGTGAAGAAGCCTCACAGGTACAGGCCCGGTACCGTGGCTCTTCGTGAAATCCGTCGTTACCAGAAGAGCACCGAACTGCTCATCCGCAAGCTGCCCTTCCAGCGTCTTGTTCGTGAAATCGCCCAAGATTTCAAGACTGACTTGCGATTCCAGTCCTCGGCTGTCATGGCCCTGCAGGAAGCATCCGAAGCCTACCTCGTCGGTCTCTTCGAAGACACCAACTTGTGCGCAATCCACGCCAAGCGTGTCACCATCATGCCCAAGGATATCCAGCTTGCCCGCCGGATCCGTGGAGAACGCGCTTAATTCAATAGCACGTTATTCCGCGCATCGAGAGCCACAACCTCCTCTCGGCTAGTCTCTAACCGGCCCTTTACAGGGCCACTCCACCCCTCCCAAAAAAGACGTTCACTGGTCAATGAGATAAATGCGTTCGTTGAAAAACGAGTTACCTGTTATTCAAGACTATGTAGTGTAGACAAAAAAAATAGAGAGGATTCGATAGTTCCCTTAAAATGAGGAGCACGACAGAGAAAAGTACATGCATCCTAATAGTAGCACCCGCGATTAAAAATATTCATGTACTTGTGAGCACTGGTCAGACTCGTATCACAGATACGGACGGACGGGCATCCTCTTAAGAGAGAGACGGAGCAACCAATTTGATGCGTTCATTCAACGTGATCCCCACTGCAATTACGTCCGAGAAATTACGCTCAAAAAATGAACTCATTCATAAATTAAACGAAATGACACCTGGCGTTTTATTTTACGAAATGGTATTCATTGATTGATTATTTCGTGCGTTCAATCAACCCTAGTTGAACTAGGGTCAACCTTGAAACTTCATGGGCACATTCCAAGGGGCACAAAATCGAGAACGGCCTCAGGAGGGAAAATCTAGAAAGTCGGAGAGTGAGTGATAGCGATAGAACGCCTAGTACATACTTTAAAAATTATTGGGTTCAACACTCTGACTATTTATTACCCATTGGTGCGGATGAGTACCTACCACTAAGTAAATAGCCCATTCACCTACAGCTGTGAACCAAATGCATCCCAATTGTTTTTCTGCCTACTCGTCAGGGTAGACAATGGCGTACGAGATAACATCATATAATAATACGAATAACCGCTGCTGCTCCCGTCATCACGACTTCACCGAAAGAGTTTTGAGTCAACAGGGTTACCAGCTACCCTTTCTCAATTCGAACGTGACACTTCAACGTTTTCGTAATTTTGACCGCCTATGATTTTGTTCATTTACTAAATATTATGCACAGAATTCAGTTTCTTAATTTTCACCCAGATTGGGGTCTTGACACCGATTGACTGCCAAGCATTGACCATAGTACGTGACAGCATTCAGGCTTTAGATTCAAGGAAGGAGAGGGTTACCAGCGCCTCTTTTTCTACGGTTTAATAACATCAACCTCCCAAGTGTATACATACATACAGACATGTATATATGTATATATATATATACACATTTACATAGTTTTATATATATATATATATATGAAAATCGATATATACACATATATATATATATAATTGTATATATAAGAGAAAATTTTTGTGTGCGTCTGAGAGTCGTGCATCGGCGCGTATAAACGAAACCCATTTCGATACTGATTTCCCGAATGGAGTATAGCTTACATGTGTAAAAACATTAATAATTATGGTAATGATCAAAACAAGCGTCGCAGTTCCCGCCATTCAATTGCTGGCCGAATGAAGCGGTAAGTTTGGAATCAGAAGGGTTACCAGCTACCCTTTTTCTGCGTTATGTTGATTTCACCGTCATTGGACGTCGTCCTTTCGATAAATCGTATGCACAGAACTCAGTTTCTTAATTATTGATCCAGATTGGGGCCTTTACGCGAATTAGCTGCCGAACAGTGACGATACCACTTGACAGCATTCAGTTTTTAGATTCAAGTAAGGAGAGCGCTTCCAGCTTCCCGTTTTCTATGTTCTACGGAATGTTTACATTGAGTAAAGTCATGAGAGTCATTTCAAGATGAATTAACACGAATCATTATGTGTTTCTGTATAGAATATGTTCTTCTTTCATGACGATTTCGTTGTGTGTGTAGACCTGAATAGTTTTTCCATCAGAAATTCCGTAAGAATTAAGTGAATGAGTGCTGCTCCCACGGCTTGAGCAAAAATTAAACCGAAATAATATGGCGTCATGCATCAGCTGTTTTCAGTGATGCCTGTTTGACATCAATAATAGCTTCAACGCATGTTTTATATTGAATAATTTGTGATAAAATCGGTGGTTGAAAACGACAGAGAAGCTCAGCAAAGAGGAATGCATAAAATTACTCGTAACTACGTTAATCGAACTTGAATCTGTTCAAAATTTTGGTGTCGTCAAACCCGTGTTATGCTACATTCCATGTCGAAATGACCCTTTCACGCAGTAACGTACAATTCAAATTCTAGTGACAATTTTAAATATCTAAGAAACGCGAAAATGTGAATTGAATTTTTACACATTTCAGAAGTTCACTTCTTGCATTTTTAATTTGCGCAGCTATTTCCGCAAATTCTATCAAAGTTTTTTATGTGTCTGGAGAAACGTCATTTAGCATACAATTCAGTGGTTTTTCAACCTATCCTATCAAAATATTCCAGACTATGTGGTGTACGTGAGCCGCTATAAGTGACGGGATTCGACAGTTTATTTGAATAAGTCTCAATACGTGGATGGCAGACAAATACATGCATCCCAATAGTAGCACCCGCGATTGAAAGGTTCATGTACTTGTGCACTGGTCAAGCTCGTATCAGAGATACGGACGGGCATTCCTTTTAGGGGCGGGAAAGAGAGACCATTGCAGCAACGTAGGAAAAATTACCCTCAAAAGAGGAATTTATTGATGAATTTAAGGAGACACACCTGGCGTTTCATTACACAAAATAGCATTGCTTGATTACTGCGCGAGTTCGTCGCGTTCAATCAACGATATATGTATGGTTTTCATCACGTTGCAACCTTGAGACTCCGTGGGCTCGTTCCAAGGTGAGTCGAGAGCGGCCTCAAGAGGGAATATTTAGACACCCGGAGAGTGAGAGAGAAGGCCTAGTACATGCTACATTAGGAATTCAAAAACGGAGAAAGCACCACATATTGAAATCACATTTAACAAAGATTTCACGAACTATGATTTGAAAACAAGTCAGTTCAATGGAACGTTTCAGTACGTGGTGCTTTGTTCTTTTTCGAATCCCTAATGATCATTCGCCCTACGAAGGGTAACTTGCCTGACCTTTTTATAAATAAAAAAACATACTTTACTAGGTTCGACACGCTGTAAACTGTCCATTCAGCTGCCGGTACCAACGAAATGCATTGAAATTATTTCCCTTATTCCTTATTCAAATTATTTCACGGCCAGCGAGTTAAGTAATCAAAATGATATATAATTTTACGATGAACCGTAGCAGCAGCTTCTGCCATCGCGAGTTCACAGAAAGAGTGAGTTTTTAGTAAACAGTTTGCGTGTGAGAGTGGTGCATCTGAGTTGAAACGAAGTTGAATTTCGATCAACACCAATTTCGAGAATGGAGCATAGCATACGTGTGTAATAATATTTCTGGTCGCAGTAACAATTTTTGTAACGATAGGAATACTCCTCGCAGCCCCACGCCATATGAATGCCTGCCGAAACAGTAAGTTTTAATTCAAGAGAATTACCAGCTACCCTTGTTCTACGTGTTTGTTATTTTACTGTCATAGGATGTCGTTCGTCTTATAAATGATATGCCTGGAATTCAGTTGCTTATCAATTCGCCCAGATTGGGGCCTTTACACCAATTAACTGCCGAACACTGACGATTGCACGTGATGGCATGAAAAGTTCAGTTGAGGCAGAGAAAAGAGAGTTACCAGCCACCTTTTATCAATTCTGAGAAGACATTTCTTTGCTTCTGTATAGTTTTAACCTCTTATGATGATGTTCATTCGATAAATATTATGCATAGAACTCAGTTTCTATAATTATCGAAACAGATTTGGGCCTTAACGCGAATTAACTGCCAAACATTGGCAATAGCACGCTCGTTCGTTCATTCATGAGCTTATGCACGGCCCATATCGTCTTGAATTGTTTCAGAGAAGCGCAGGCTTGCAATAGTTAAGAAGACTAATCTAGAAGAAATGTTGGGGTGTAATCACTCAAGTAAGGACACCTCGTTATTCCTGAAAAACCGTCGAATCCTGAACGACCAACGAGCACCTGAAATCTTTCGTTACTTCGAGACGTTTTCTTATATACATATTTATATATATATATAAGTGATATCTCCATGTATACATATATATATATATGTATGTATGTATGTGAGCAAATTTTTGTGTTCGTCTGAGAGTGGTGCGTCAGCGCGTATGAAAGAAATCCATTTCGATACTGATTTCCCGAATGGAGTATAGCTCACATGTTTAATAACATTAATAAATATTGTAATGATCAAAACAAGCGTCGCAGTTCCCGCCATTCGATTGCTAGCCGAAAGAAGAGGTAAGTTTTGAATCAGAAGGGTTACCAGCTACCCTTTTTTTGCGTTATGTTGATTTCACCGTCATGGGATGTCGTCCTTTCGACAAATCTTATGCACAGAACTCAGTTTCTTAATTATTGATCCAGATTGGGGCCTTTACGCGAATTAGCTGCCGAACATTGACGATACCACTTGAAAGCATTCAGTTTTTAGATTCAAGTAAGGAGAGCGCTACCAGCTACCCGTTTTCTATGTTCTACGGAATGTTTACATTTAGTAAAGTCATGAGAGTCATGTCAAGATGAATTAACACGAATCATTATGTGTTTGTGTATAGAATATATTCTTCTTTCATGACGATTTCGTTGTGTGTGTATACCTGCATAGTTTTGCATCAGAAATTCCGTAAGAATTGAGTGAATGAGTGCTGCTCCCACGGCTTGAGCAAAAATTAAACCGAAATAATATGGCGTCATGCATCAGCTGTTTTCAGTGATGCCTGTTTGACATCAATAATAGCTTCAATGCATGGTTAATATTGAATAATTTGTGATAAAATCGGTGGTTGAAAACGACAGAGAAGCTCAGCAAAGAGGAATGCATAAAATTACTCGTAACTACGTTAATCGAACTTGAATCTGTTCAAAATTTTGGTGTCTTCAAACCCGTGTTACGCTACATTCCATGCCGAAATGACCCTTTCACGCAGTAACGTACAATTCAAATTCTAGTGAAAATTTTAAAAATCTAAGAAACACGAAAATGTGAATTGAATTTTTACACATTTCAGAAGTTCACTTCTTGCATTTTTAATTTGCGCAGCTATTTCCGCAAATTCTATCAAAGTTTTTTATGTGTCTGGAGAAACGTCATTTAGCATACAATTCAGTGGTTTTTCAACCTATCCTATCAAAATATTCCAGACTATGTGGTGTACGTGAGCCGCTATGAGTGACGGGATTCGACAGTTTATTTGAATAAGTCTCAATACGTGGATGGCAGACAAATACATGCATCCCAATAGTAGCACCCGCGATTGAAAGGTTCATGTACTTGTGCACTGGTCAAGCTCGTATCAGAGATACGGACGGGCATTAAGCATCCTTTTAGGGGCGGGAAAGAGAGACCATTGCAGCAACGTAGGTAAAATTACCCTCAAAAGAGGAATTTATTGATGAATTTAAGGAGACACACCTGGCGTTTCATTACACAAAAAAGCATTGCTTGATTACTGCGCGAGTTCGTCGCGTTCAATCAACGATATATGTATGGTTTTCATCACGTTGCAACCTTGAGACTCCGTGGGCTCGTTCCAAGGTGAGTCGAGAGCGGCCTCAAGGGGGAACATTTAGACACCCGGAGAGTGAGAGAGAAGGCCTAGTACATGCTACATTAGGAATTCAAAAACGAAGAAAGCACCGCATATTGAAATCACATTTAATAGAGATTTCACGAACTATGATTTGAAAACAAGTCAGTTCTATGAAACGTTTCAGTACGTGGTGCTTTGTTCGTTTTCGAATCCCTAATGTTCATTCGCCCTACGAAGGGTAACTTGCCTGACCTTTTTTATAAATAAAAAAAACATACTATATTAGGTTCGACACGCTGTAAACTGTCCATTCTGCTGCCGGTATTAACGAAATGCATTGAAATTATTTACCTTACCCCTTATACAAATTATTTCACGGCTAACGAGGTAAGTAACCAAAATGATAAATAATTTTACGAAGAACCGTAGCAGCAGCTTCTGCCATCGCGACTTCACAGAAAGAGTTAGTTTTGAGTAAACTGAGTTACCAGCTACCCTTTTTCAATTCGAAGAAGACATTCCAGCGTTTTTCTAGTTTTGACCTCTCATGGTTTGGTTCATTTGATAAATACGACGCTCAGAATTCAGTTTCTCATTTCTTGACCCAGACTTTGGGGACTTTTACACCAATTACCTGACAAACATTGACGACAGCGAGCGCTAGCGCGTGTTAGCATGGAGGGGTTATTTTGTTTTGATTGAGGAGGAGAGGGTTACCAGCTACCGCTTTTCACTTCTATGAAGACATTTCTTTGTTTCTGCATAGTTTTTGCCTCTCATGATGCTGTTCATTCAATGAGTATTGTGCTTAGAATTCAGTTTTTTGAATATTGATCCAGATTAGAGCACATACACGAATTAACTGCAAAACATTGACGACAACGAGCGCGTGTGCGTTCGTTCGTCGACGCACGGCCCATCGTCTTGAATTGTTTCACAGGAGCGCAGGCTTGGAATAGTTGTGAAGACTAATCTGAATGAAAAGCTGAAGTGTTATCACTCGAATAAATGATGGGCCATTAGAATATTCGGCCGCAACAACTTGTTCCGTCCGTCGAGAAAAGCGATCGAATCCTGTACGAGCGAGGAGCAGTTTAACTCCTCGACGAACTTCGAGGGGTAATTTTTGACGGATAATTTAGGAAAAAACCCTCCAGTTCATTTCTCGTAGGTTTCGTGCCAAGGTTCTTCTCCCACGAAAGGGACTGTGCGCATCGGAGACGAGGCTCTCACATGAAACCGTCGTGGAAGCGAGGGTTTCCGGGCGGTCGGGCAGACTAGGGCTCAGAGCGGCATTCGTGGACATGGTGGTCAGCAGCGCCTGTCGCGACGACCGACCGGGAACCGAGCGAGCGCGACCAGTGCTCTCTGGCCGCAGGCCTTGTGGCACACCAGGAATTGTGCGAGGTGCTTATGCGAAACGCGGGCAATTGCCTGCCTCGGCCGTTTTGACTCGCGTGCTAACGATTCGAGCGAATAACGATCACATGATCAGAGAGACCATTATTTCGGACGGAAAGATAGCGAGCTCTTAATTTTGTCTACTGCATATTGACTTTGAACATCTTCAATTTAAGGATGATTTGTGGCTCCTTGAGGAGCCGGATGGTGTGCAGCAAGTGCGACTGCCGCCGTGAACACTCTACTTGGAAGAAGTGTACTTGGTCACAGCCTTGGTGCCTTCAGAGACAGCGTGCTTGGCAAGCTCGCCGGGAAGCAGAAGCCTGACGGCAGTCTGAATTTCCCGAGAGGTGATGGTGGTCCTCTTGTTGTACTGTGCCAGACGCGACGCTTCAGTAGCAATGCGCTCAAAGATGTCATTCACGAACGAGTTCATGATTGACATGGCCTTGCTCGAAACGCCGGTGTCGGGATGGACCTGCTTGAGCACCTTGTAAATGTAGATGGCGTAGCTCTCACGCCTCTTCTTTTTCTTCTTCTTGTCACCTTTGGTGATGGATTTCTGGGCCTTACCGGCCTTCTTAGCAGCCTTTCCAGAAGTCTTGGGAGCCATCGTGCACGACAACTTCGAACGTTACTCAGTAACTTACAATTTCGCACCGGGGGGGGGGGGGGGGGGGGGGCGATGCCATAAGGAAAGAGAGGAAAAAAAAGAAGAATTTGGCACAGGGCGTGCCGGAGCAATAATAGAAGGAAAAGGAAAAGGTAGTAGGAGAAAAACAGGCGAAAAACGCATAATTTGGTGATCACTGTTATTCGCACTTGCGATGTTTCGGAGTTTGGATAGGGAGAAACCCGTCAGGGCTTTGTATTTACAGGTATAAACATAGTCTCTCATGGTACTGAGTTGAAAGCTGCCTATTTATCATCGTAAGTAATTGAATTGGATAGCCTGCTTAGAGCAGAATCCCGCATATTTGCTGTTACCTTCTACAAGGTACTATGTACAGCGGTAGGTATTTTATGGTATATAATATGTATAACTCGACTCATCAATAATGAGTTCCCATTATATTACCAATACACATATCTACATTATGTACACTATAATTGATATTTAGATGTATTCAGGTATATATATATATATATATATATATATATATATATATTTTTTTATTTTTTTTTTTTTTTTTTTTTTCATATACAGAGGTTACTAAGTTGCTAAGTACATCTATACATTCATTACACTCTGCTCACCACCCGACGCACTCCACTCCCTCACGCTCCACTCCTCCTTCGCACCTATTTATCCAAGTCCAACATCCCAAAGATGCTCAGACCGGTACACACTTGTGTGTACTTATACACCATAGAGTGTACATATTTACATATGTCCTAGGGATTTTTTTTTTTTTTTTTTTTTTTTTTTTTTTCATAAATTTACATAATATACAAGGGAGTAGCCCGAGAAGTCAAAGAAGCGCCGATCAAACGGAGCCCTTTAATGATGTCAAATTATGTTACTTTGCGTTACTTTGCGTAACATGAAACTATTTCGAGTGATGGATGTATGGTGGATGGTGATGTGGAGAATATGAAAGAGTGTAAGTTGAAACTTGATTGCTGAGGGTTTGTGTGATCCTGGTAGCTGATGTTGTGTCTTATTGTGATGGATGGAGTTGTTGTGTTTTGGGGTTTTGACTTCCCACCCGTGGGGGGAAGACCGAACCTTCCGCTTGTCAAAACCCCAAGATGAAAACAAAGTAAATAAGTAAGTATTTTTTTTTCGGTCTTCCCCATGTTGGACTGATAGATATTTTCATGTGTATTTCGGATCTGGAGGGGGGCCAAGTGCGGAAATTTTTGAGCTTTTGAACTTGGAATGTTGTCTGTTAGCATTTTCCGGTGTGAATGTTAGTTGTTGATAGAGGTCGGGGTCGAATAGTTGTAAGTTGCGCCATATTTTGCAGGCATGGCTGTGAAGTAGTGAATTGATAGGCGGTATGTTGACTTGATTGTGTAACGATCTGGATGCTATACGGTCTGAAAGTTTGGTGTTGGTAATAAATCTCAAAGCTTTATTCTGCACCCTTTGTAATTTGGAGACGGCTGTTGGTGACATTGTGTGCAAGGGTATAACTGGATATAATAGGGCTGATCTTACGCAAGCTAGATATAATTTCCTTTTATTCTCTCGTGATAAATGCATAAATCTGTATAGTTTGCTGAGGTTACTAAATCCTATTGCACTTCTTGTTGCTATTTGTGTTGAAAATCCATAGGTCGAAAAATTGAGGCCTAGAACTTTGCCATTGGTGGAGTATGGATAATGTTGGTTGTCTATGAAGATGTCTGAGGTTGTGCGTCTACTAATTGGGATAATCTTAAATTTTTTAATGTTTGTTGAAATTTTCCATTGTCTTTCGTAGTTATTGATTTGTTCTATTGCATGCTGTGTTTGTTGGGCTGCGTAATTTGGTTTATACCGGCCTGATGTGATTTGAGTAATATCGTCTGCAAAACATATGTAATCTGTGTTGGGTAGCGGATGGGGAATGTCATGTGTAAAGTAGCTATATAATGTGGGGGAAAGACATGCTCCTTGTGGGACGCCAGTATGAAGTGTGAAAGGGGGGCCAATGTAGTTCTCAATCCTGATTGAAGCTGTTCTGTCTGTTAAATAGTCGGCTAGCGTACGTAGAAAAAGGTTGTGAATACCGGATTGTGAAAGTTTGAATATGAGTCCTGTGTGCCATACCTTGTCAAACGCTTTGGTTACGTCGCGGAGAACTATGTCTGTGGTTTGGTTATTGGCAAGGTTGATCGAGAGAGTTTCTATGAGTGTTGCTAGTGCGGTGTGCGTGCCCCTATCCCTTCTGAATCCATGCTGTCTACTGTTGTATAAGTTATTGATGATTAGGTGATTGGTTAGTCTGTTATTCAAAATTTTGTCTAGCAGTTTGCTTTGAATATCCAGCAGTGATATGGGCCTGTAATTTTGTACCTGCTTTTGTGATGTATGGGGTTTTGGTAAAAATATCATATGCGCATGTTTGAGGCTGTCCGGAAAGTATCCAGCTGAAATAGAGTTATTAAATATGTATAAGAGATATGTTATCATGTTTAACGGTAAATTTTTTATTTGAAGGGTGGTTATTCCAGTGGGGCCGGGCGCTTTCTGTTTGAAAGATCTTAAAGTTTGTTTTAGTTCCTCTATTGTTATTGGTGGGAAGTGGAGCTGATCCAGTCTATTAATGTTGCCTGTATGGAAAGGAATAATTTGATCTGTTATATTATTCATCTGCTCTTTTACTTCATTAATATGGTCTATGTCAAAGTCCTCTTCATTGTCTTCCTCTGTAAAAATTTTCCTCCAGTGTTCTCTAAAAACCGGTTCCTTCTCTTGTGGTGAATGTAATTCCTTGTTTTGGTGTTGCAGGTACGGAACTTTTTGTTTATTATTTGATCCTATCATGCGTTTGATTGAAGACCAGAAAATTTTTGGATCGTCTTGAAGTTCTAATGCTTGGACTAGGGTTTCCCACGTTTGCGTGTATTCCTGTTTGTAGAGGGTTTGTAGTTGTCTCCTGAGACTGGTTAGTTGTCTATATAGTTCTATTGATGGCCCATTATTTTGAATGTATCCTTTCAAATACTGATATCTAACTTGAATTCCTAGTATTTCGGGAGTAGGTTTTATTCCGGGTATTATTCTGTGGTTCATTGAAGGAATTGCGATGTTAGTTGCTTCCTGAATGTGTTCGGTCCATTTATTTAAATGTTCATCTATTTCTTCTAAGGTTGGTTCGTCTTTCATAATTGGGTTTACTCTTGCTAGTTGGTCTCTATATATGACCCAGTTGGCTTTATGAAATTGTTTTCTCGGTTTGATTGGGATTTGGATTGGATTTGCTGAAATACTTGCGATAATCGGAATATGGTCTGATGGTGTAATTGGTCCAGGACGTAGATGGATGTTATGAAAGGCATTAGTGTTCTGTAGTACTATATCCGGTGCTGTGGTACTTCTATGCGTGATCATCGTGGGAAAGTACGGGCCTACATAAATGCATTTATGTCTTTCAATAAGGTAGTGTAAATGCTTCCCTCTATTGTTGTTGTGTGAGTGCCCTAAGGTTCTGTGTGCAGCATTGATATCGCCTATGAAATATACCGGATGTGGTCTATTGAATAAGGTATGAAAATCAACAAAATGAAGATAATCTACTCTTGGTGGTGTGTATGTAGTTCCTATTGTAATTGGTCCTTGGAGTGATTCGACTGTGACTGCTAGCATGTCTGAGTGAAAATTGTCATGGAGTTGAAATGAAATGTTTTTCTTAATTGCTATCCCTACTCCTGCATGTAGTTCGTTATTTTTATTTACATAGAATGTGTTGTAATTGAATATTTTTAGGTGGTTGTTTCCTGTCAAGCTGTGGGCATTAATGAGAATAATATCCGGGTCAATTTTATTGTAAATGTTTGCTAGGGAGATCCTATTGGTATTCCAAGACAGAACGTTATGTTGTATCACTATCAGATTTCGTAGGTTCATGTTGCGGAGGTAATTTTCTTAGGTTTTTTGATAGTTGTGAATATTGTTTGGTGCCTTGGGAATGCGATAAATTGTTCATTTGGAATTATGTTGATTTTTGTTCTGACAAATTGAACCCGCTTAGAGAAGATGTATTCCAGTAGTGTAGCTGATTTTATTTCCTGTACTGCGAATTTGAGACCTTTGTCGTTGTCCTTTTTTAGTTCTTGTATATACCAGTCAGAAGTAGGTTCATCTGGAATTGGCGATCGATCATTAAAGTTTCTGTATATCTTGATAGGGATGTTGTGTTTGTTGTCTATTGTTATTGTTGAATTTTCCATTTCGTCACTGATTCTTCTTTTTTGTCGTATTTCTGCTTCTTCACATTCTTCTACTTGCGTGTCCATTGTTTCTTCTATTGAGTGATGTTCCGGTGATGTTGGTTGTGGGTTTTCAATGTCGTTGTTTCCGTAGTAAAAGTTGAAAATGGCAGTTGAGTCTCGGTCGGGAAAAATTGCATCTATGTCAAAGTTGTCCTTGAGAGATTTGGAAAGTATTTCACTGAATTTTTTTGTTCTGTCAAGTGCGGCGATGTGTGCTTCTAGAATTAATGCAGTGAGTTTGATGTGCGTCTGGTTGGTCAGAGTTAGTGTGTGCTGTGGGGGATTGGTCTGTTGTATTGCTTGTTTAGCTATTTCTGCATAGGTGCTATTTGTGTGCTGTTGTTGTTTTTGTTGTTCCTCCTCACGTTTATGTTTAATGATGTTTTTCCTGTATGGACAGCTAGCTGCAAGTGTTCTGTGGGGTCCTTGGCAGTTGAGACATTGTTTAAGAGTATTTTCGCAATTTTGATATGTATGATCTTGAGCTGAGCATTCGGAGCAAAACTGAGATTTTTGTGTACACTGAAATGTTGGGTGGTCTTCGAACTTATAGCATTTATAACAAATCAAAATGTGTGTATATTCTTCTTGTTCGCACTGGTATGGGGTAATTTTAGTATGGAACATATAAAATCCATCTCTGAGAATTCGTTGGGCTGTTACGGTATCTGTAGTGACTATTTTCATTACGTGAGTGTAGTTTTTAATTTTGATGATGTCTGTGACTTTAATCCAGTTATTTTGGTTTTCTATTTCTACCTTGATTTCTTCTGATGGTCTCATTCCTATGTCGGAGTCTATTTGTCTCACGAATATTGTTCTTTTTGCTCTGAGGTCTGGAGGAATAACAGGAACTAAGTTGATTTTTTGGAAAGCTTGAATGGCCTTAGAAGATGATAATTTGTCAATGGAATTGGTGTCATCTGTCACGGCATAGAAACCAGTTTTGGTAGGAGATAGCCGGATAAGGGGAGCGTTGAGTTCCTTGAACGTAGTTTCGAATACTTTTGCTTTGTCTGTAGATTTAGAATTGTCAATTGTTTTCAGTTGAATCCGGAATGTTGGTGATTTAGATGTGCGATTGGTTGGAATTGATGAAGGAGGTTGATCCGGAGGATGGAAAACGGTCTGAGGCACAGAAGCCTGACCAGATCCGGTGGAAAAAGAGGCGGTCCGATTCCTTGAGATTGAACGAGACGGAGGCCGTAACATAGGGGTCCGGGGCGGTCGACTCCCATGTCCCCCTCGACCTACCCCCGCCCCCCTCCCCCGTTCAGGGGGGGGCATAGTATTAAAAACGCCGGCTTAAGGTTCACAATACACAATCCAACAGTGATCACCAAAAAATGCAATATAAGAAAAACAAAGCAAACACAGATCGAAAGAAATAGAAAGTAGGCAATCCCCCCTACTTGGCTTCAAAGACTTCCCCCACCTCCCAGTACCAAAGTAATAATCAGAACTTTACCTAGTACTGACTCCAAGCTCCAAAGCAGGCCAAGCACTTCTCCAAGCAGAGAGTTCGCAGCAGAAAGAGAGAGCATCCACTCAGTACGGTAACTGGAGTGACAATTTCCAATTTCGCACCGACTTTCGGCGCTAGTAATAAGTAGACCGAGAAGGGCTTGCAGGCAGCACCTCACCTCTCGGACGGCAGGCGACTGGCCCAGCGAGTGCAGCCGCTTGACCAATGAGAGAGCGAGCTCGGGACAGCGGTGCTCTCCGAACGTATATATTCGCGTGATGGAGTGCTGGCCGCGCATAATCGTACTCTGTAGCGTAAGCGCTGCTTGTTCGAAAGTTGTTTGCGTACGTACGACTCTACTACTCATCATGTCCGGCCGCGGTAAGGGAGGCAAAGTTAAGGGAAAGTCGAAGTCGCGCTCTTCTCGGGCTGGACTTCAGTTCCCCGTAGGAAGGATCCACCGTCTCCTGCGCAAGGGCAACTACGCGGAGCGTGTAGGAGCCGGAGCTCCCGTGTACTTGGCGGCAGTCATGGAATACCTCGCTGCTGAAGTTCTTGAGCTCGCTGGAAACGCTGCCCGCGATAACAAGAAGACCCGAATCATTCCTCGTCACTTGCAGCTCGCTATCCGTAACGACGAAGAACTGAACAAGCTCCTCTCGGGAGTGACGATTGCCCAGGGAGGTGTTCTGCCCAACATCCAGGCAGTTCTCCTGCCCAAGAAAACCGAGAAGAAGTAAACTTGTCTTCTCGCTCGGAAGCGCTTCCTTCCAAACAAGGCTCCTCTAGGAGCCACATTCGTGTTCGGGAAAGATATTTCAAAGTCTGTCTGAATTGGTATGAGCGTCTTTTTATTATCGTCATTAATTGTCGTGCGAGTTCGGTCCGAGCAACACTCGATAGGCATTGTTCGCTTGTCACTCCTCAGAGCATAGGCGCTCGTTTTCTTATTCGGCAGCTGCTGTAAAATTCGACTAGACCACCACGTGCTGCTGTGCTTTGGAGGCGTTGCGAATGTCGAGCGTCAGCAGCCGAATCAATAGTTGCGCTAGCTACTGCGACGACGAGGATGTGTTGCAAAGTACGCAAATATATTTTGCTTCCCTTCCCAGGGCGCAGAGCACGTCCGTCAAGGCTGATGATAACATGTGAAGTCGAGGTGGCAGTAGTGTCGCTCGCCGTGCAATATAACGTTTATCCTCATCCAGTTCATTTCTCGATGCGCATTCGAATTATAGCGCGAAAATGTTTTAGTAATTCAATTGAAGCTCGCGAGGCCTGAGCCGAGCTAATGCGAAATTATTTGACTATGGGCGCGTGAGACAATTCAAGGGCGTTGTTTGAACGCGCGTCACGCATGGCGCGAAAGATTCGGGGCCTCCAGCAAAATCAGGGTCAGGACTGAGTGCCATGTGCAAAATATCCGGTTAGATTAGGCAAAGGTTGAATAATTTCGGTGATTCGTGCTAAACAAAGAAAGAAAGCAAATTGTCCAAGACGCGTTTTCAGCTAGTGTTGCATGGAGTACATCTCGAGACCGACGCGGCGGCGCCATGCTTCAACGGTCGTTTAGCGGCGGCACACTGCCACCTCATGTATCGTTTCTCGAGCTGAATTTCAGCGAAAAAGAAAACTTTCGTGCCCCACGAAATTGGACGGAAGCCGCTTGGACTTGACGAGAGGGGTCGGTCGGTCACTCGCTGCGTTCTCAGCAATTCGCTGTGACTGCCTGCCAGGCTGGAATATAGCGTGTGCATTGTGCGGTAGAGCAGTCAATTGCAGCAAGGCCTAATCTGCAATGACCGCTTCGGAGAGAGCGAAAGTGTTTAGTTTCCTATCGGAAGTTCAGTGATTGCACCCGTCGAGGCATCATCGAACACACACATTGAGTTTGCTCCTCGAGCTATTCCATCTGCAACGACGGGCATGTGAGGAGTGAGGATAACAAAAAAAATGGCATTCCAAGCACCGGCGCGCGCTCTCTCTACAGTAAAAAAGCGATGCTTGACAAGTGAAGCAATCCCTAAATGAAGAAGCATACACTGTACTGGAGGGACTGAGTGTGAACACCTTTTCCGAGAGGATTTTGTGGACCTCGAAAGGTCCGAGTCTGTGAATTAGCCGTTGGTCGGGCACCGACTCATTTTACAAGAGAGTCAAGAGACTTAACCTCCAAATCCATAGAGGGTACGTCCTTGTCTCTTGAGGGCGTAGACAACGTCCATGGCAGTGACGGTCTTCCTCTTGGCGTGCTCGGTGTAGGTGACGGCGTCACGGATGACATTCTCGAGGAATACCTTGAGCACTCCGCGAGTCTCTTCATAGATGAGACCAGAGATACGCTTGACACCTCCACGGCGAGCCAGACGACGAATTGCAGGCTTGGTGATACCCTGGATGTTATCACGCAAAACCTTGCGATGACGCTTGGCTCCCCCCTTTCCGAGGCCCTTGCCACCCTTTCCACGTCCGGTCATGATGTCGATGGAGCTCGAGCTGGTTGCGATAGATAACGGAGAAGCGCGGTACGTATAGTACGAATGCAACTCGCGCAAAACGACGACAGACCTATGCACGGTGTGCTTGCGCGCCACCGCCAACTTTGCCCAGTTTGCGTAGCATTTGTGCAGCTCCGAGCGCCACCCCAGTTCCAGCAATGCGCTAGCGAGCGAGCTGCGGGCGGGGCTGCGATGGGTTCCCTTGGTCGGACGCCTTCGCGCCGAACTGACTCGTTCACCAGTGAAAACCGTCTAAGAAGCATCTAATCTTCAACAACGACCTTCTCACTACCAAGATTTCACAACAGCAGCCGACTTTCTACCTCGCTTGCCGAGCCCTAACCTCTCAAGCGAGTGTGAGTAGCCTTTTCCTAATTCGCTCTTACGTTTACCGACCGTTGAGCGTCGCCGGAAGGTAGTAGAGCCTGGTGTACCGAAAGGCCCCAGACCATCTGGGCAAACCCCATTATAGTAGGGGGGGAGCGGGTACAAGTAGGGCACCAGCCGCCTTCCGGACAAATCCGACGCCTGAGACTATACACCAACACTTAGGACAAACACCATGTATCACCACCAAGGAAGTCGTGGTTCATGGAGAGCTGGCTACAGCCAGTTTTCCCGCCCCTTACTACAAACACCCACCCATATAAGACCCAACACTATGCAACATAACACCAACACACGCACCAACGCCATCCCTGGCAACAACACTCAACCACGAACGACCAAGCAAACTACCACAACCATCCCAGCACAGCCTGCCAACAAATCCAACACTACCTACAAAGTCCAACTCCGCAAGATCGACCCCAGCAAAGTTACAAAGCGAGAACAAGTCTTCGAAACTGCCTTCAAACACTTGGAAGCCCCACTCATACGACTCACCAGCAACTCAAGCGGATTCTACGCCATAACCGATGACATCACCGCCATCGATAAACTGACCTCGGACAAAGCAACCACTCACTTCCAGCAAATAAATCTGAAGCCTATCATCCCCCCAGATCTCAGAGCCAAAAGGACCATATTCATCAGACAACTGGACAGCAGCATCGGCCAACGCCAACCGCAAGAAATACAGGAAGAAATAACACGAGTGCAACAATGGGCAAAAATCATGGAAATAAACAAAATCAAAAACTACACGCACGTCATCAAAGTAACCTTCACCAACACCGCCATGACACAGCGCGCTCTCCAAAATGGGCTCCTCATGTTTAACACAAAAATCACACCATCGCAAATGGAACTAGAAAAATACACTCACCTCCGGATCTGCTTCAAATGCTACAAAATCGAGGACCATTCTACACACCAATGCACTGACAAGACACCACACTGCTCTGAATGCGCTGCTCACGACCACACCTACCAACAGTGCAGTTCACCGGACAAGAAGTGTCTCAACTGCCAAGGAAACCACCGAACACTCGCAGCCTCCTGCCCATACAGGAAAGAAGCTATCCGCAAAAAGAACGACGAACTCCAAAAAAGAGAAACCGACCAAACCAAGAGCACCTACATTGAAATCGCAAAAACGGCCATCCAAAAAACTGCAAAAACAGAACATACACTCACACTCACCAGCGAGATGCACATAAAACTGGCCGCAATCATCATCGAGGCCCACATCGCAGGCCTCGTACAGGGAGGGGATTTCGGATCAATCTTGTCGAAGTCCCTCAAAGAAAATTACGGCGTGGACACCCAGTTCCCCAACCGTGATTCCCAAAAAATATTCAACATGTTCATTGAAAAAAACAAACAACCCCAAGCAGAAACAACAGAGACTCCTGCAAATCAAGCAAGCATCGACCCCAACGAAGACGCAATGGACACTAGCTACCACTCAACAGAAGAAAACTCGACCCAGGACGAAACAAGCGACGACAACTTGCAAGAAAACTGGAGGACGCAGACCAGCCCGAAAAAGAAAACAAAAAAACGGAAAAAGAAGAAACAACCATCCTCTGAAGAATCTCCTAGACACGAAAAAATAAAGGTTGCACTATTCCGCAGCGACACGCACTCACAGCATATCCCAAGCGAACCCACCAACCAACAGATAATAGAAGAACTAACAAAAAAACCTCCTGGCCTCAAAATCGCTGTCGCACACCCACACCCGGACAAAATATGGAAAGAAATCATTGACGGCCAATTCGACCTCGAAGTGGCACCCATAGCCACAATCCCACACGAACACTTCGACGTGATGAACACATGCTCAAAATCTGACACCCCCCACAAGAAACCCAAACACTCGACTCCATAATGGATACACACAATATGAACAAAACACTAACCGTCATCCAACACAACGTCCAACACTGGCAAAACAATAAAATCGCACTGTGCAACATCTACCGTCAATACAATCCACACATAATTCTGCTAAACTCGCACTGCATGCGTAACGACACCCCCATCAAAATTTGGAATTACAACACATATACCACAAACAAAGCAAATGAAAATCACGCTGGAGTAGCAATAGCAATTCGCAAAGACCTTCCATTCAAGCTTCACGATACCTTTCATACAGATATGCTGGCCATCACAGTAGAAACACCACAAGGCCCAATCACACTTGCCACAACCTACATACCTCCACGCATTGATTACATAAACTACATTGACATGCACACTCTCTTTAACAGAAAACACCCCACCTACCTCCTAGCCGACATGAATGCCACACACCCCACTTTCGGATACACATACGCAAACAGGAAAGGGAGACAAATCCACTCTCTAATAGACAGGAACAAATGTCACCACATCGGCCCCAATTTCCCCACGATAATCAACCACCGTGCCGCCACTAGTCCAGACATCGTACTAACAAACACGCAAACATTCCACAACATCATACTCGAACCAGGTCCACTAACACCCTCCGACCACATTCCCATCATAGCTACAATATCAGCGAACCCAATACAAATTCCCATCCGCCCACGACCCTCCTTCCACAATGCAAACTGGGAACTATACCGCAACCTTCTCGTTGAACACACAACACCGCAAGACGTAAACCCTACACAAGAGGACATAGACAACCACCTAATCACATGGGAATCCCATATCATCGAAGCCTCCAACCAATCTATTCCAACTATCACACACAGAACCACACCAGGCATCAAACCCACTCATGCCATACTCGTCCTTCAAACGAGACACAAACACATTTACGACCATCTCCAACGACACGGCCACTCACCCCACCTATACAGAGAACTCCTCAGCCTCAGACAACAGATAAAAACTGCATATCAACGCATCTACTCGGCGACATGGAACAACACTATCGGTAACATCAAAAAGATGGACAATCCCCAACAATTCTGGTCCGCCATCAAACGCATGTCAGGCAACAATAAAAAACAAAGCACCCCCTACATCAAAGAAGGCGGCATCTTTTACCACTCACCACAATCCAAGGAACCTTTGTTCCAACAACACTGGTCAAACATATACTCAGGTATTGATGACCCCAACAACGATTTCGACGCTGAACACATACACACTATAGAAACACAAATGAACGACATCGCTCCCCAAAACGAACCACACGAGACAGGAGACACATCCCGTCTTCCTAATTTCCACTACCCAGCAATCACAATCGAAGAACTAAAAAACGCACTTCGAACGTTTTCCCAAAAAGCTCCAGGACCAACTAAAATAACCACACACCACCTCAAATACTTACCGCAAAACATGCTCCAGTACCTTCTGTACATATACAACAACGCCCTCTCAGCGGGCTATTTCCCAAACAAACTGAAACACGCAATAATGATCTTTTTACCGAAGCCCTCCACCTCCCAACACGAGGTGCAAAATTACCGCCCCATCTCCTTACTCGACACCCACGCCAAGCTCCTAGACAAGATATTAACCTACAGGCTAACAGACCACCTAACCATCAACAACATCTACAACAGCCGCCAACACGGATTTCGACACGGAAGAGGTACACACACCGCACTTGCCACGCTACATGAGACCCTCCACATTAAACAAACACAGAGAAACAAAACAGACATCATTCTACGAGATGTAAGCAAGGCCTTCGACAAAGTCTGGCACACAGGACTCAAATTCAAACTGTCGCAGCTACAAATTCACCCCCTATTCACAAAAATCCTGTATAGCTTCATCACCAACCGCACCGCAGCCATACGAATCGCAAACTACACTGGCCCACCCTTCCCAATCAAGTCAGGTGTCCCCCAGGGAGCAGTCCTCTCCCCAACACTGAACAACTACTTCACACACGACCTTCCCCCACCAATACCCAACACTGACTACATAGCTTTTGCAGACGACATCACACAAATCATATCCGCAAAGCACTCATATAACATGGCAGCTCTTCTAACAACACGAGCCATTGCCCAAATCAACGATTACGAACGAAAATGGAAAATCCAAACTAATGCAAATAAATTCAAAATAATTGCCATCAGCCGCCGCAAACACCCAACAGTGCACATCAACAACACCCCACACCCCTACACAAACTCAGGCAAAGTTCTGGGACTCACAATCAGCACAACCGGATACGCACCCCACACCAGACAACGAGCAGCACTAGCACACCAAAACCTCTCACGCCTCTACCGATTCAAACATCTGAACCTAGAAGTAAAACGCCAACTATACATCGCTCTAGTAAGATCCACTCTCATCTACCCAGTCATTCCCCTACACACACTTCCACCAACATCTATCTCAACACTCCAACGTGTACAAAACCGAGCCACGAGATACATAACAAATTCAGAATGGCAAGATTTCGCCACCTCTGCACAACTACATCGTCGAGCAAACTTGCAACCAATCAACATTACACTCCACAAACACGCGAAAAGAATCTGGCAAAACATTCACGACATGTACCCACAACTCTACCAACAACTCACATTCCCGCAAGACACCCCACAAATACCACACAGACAATTTCAGAGCTCAAAAATGAAAACACTCGCACCCCAACCGAGACCAAAATACACTTAACACGACTCTAACGACGGACGGACGGACAGACTCGACTGACCAGCACCGACTCAAGCGAACTTTTTGTGATAAAGGAGACCTAACCAATACGGCAAGCCTAACCACCCACGACCGGTACTAAAGATGCCTACTAACTAAAAATCGATCATACAAAGCCCTGACGGGTAATTAACGTCTACCACCCATAAACTACCTACAAAAAATACCCACAACACTAGCATAATATGCGCACAGCGCATCTCTATCTCATTCCTACCTATCCTTTTCCGTTTCACCCCTTCTCTTCCCGACACACCCTGTGTCAAACTCTCCTTCCGACTTCTCTATAAGCATCGCCAAGCCAAGCCAAGAACTGACTCTTGCGTCTCATCGCTCGCGCTCGAAACTGTCGCTGAAATGGCTCGCACCAAGCAAACTGCCCGCAAATCTACCGGAGGATAGGCTCCTCGCAAGCAGCTTGCCACCAAGGCTGCACGCAAATCTGCCCCCGCCACCGGGGGCGTGAAGAAGCCTCACAGGTACAGGCCCGGTACCGTGGCTCTTCGTGAAATCCGTCGTTACCAGAAGAGCACCGAACTGCTCATCCGCAAGCTGCCCTTCCAGCGTCTTGTTCGTGAAATCGCCCAAGATTTCAAGACTGACTTGCGATTCCAGTCCTCGGCTGTCATGGCCCTGCAGGAAGCATCCGAAGCCTACCTCGTCGGTCTCTTCGAAGACACCAACTTGTGCGCAATCCACGCCAAGCGTGTCACCATCATGCCCAAGGATATCCAGCTTGCCCGCCGGATCCGTGGAGAACGCGCTTAATTCAATAGCACGTTATTCCGCGCATCGAGAGCCACAACCTCCTCTCGGCTAGTCTCTAACCGGCCCTTTACAGGGCCACTCCACCCCTCCCAAAAAAGACGTTCACTGGTCAATGAGATAAATGCGTTCGTTGAAAAACGAGTTACCTGTTATTCAAGACTATGTAGTGTAGACAAAAAAAATAGAGAGGATTCGATAGTTCCCTTAAAATGAGGAGCACGACAGAGAAAAGTACATGCATCCTAATAGTAGCACCCGCGATTAAAAATATTCATGTACTTGTGAGCACTGGTCAGACTCGTATCACAGATACGGACGGACGGGCATCCTCTTAAGAGAGAGACGGAGCAACCAATTTGATGCGTTCATTCAACGTGATCCCCACTGCAATTACGTCCGAGAAATTATGCTCAAAAAATGAACTCATTCATAAATTAAACGAAATGACACCTGGCGTTTTATTTTACGAAATGGTATTCATTGATTGATTATTTCGTGCGTTCAATCAACCCTAGTTGAACTAGGGTCAACCTTGAAACTTCATGGGCACATTCCAAGGGGCACAAAATCGAGAACGGCCTCAGGAGGGAAAATCTAGAAAGTCGGAGAGTGAGTGATAGCGATAGAACGCCTAGTACATACTTTAAAAATTATTGGGTTCAACACTCTGACTATTTATTACCCATTGGTGCGGATGAGTACCTACCACTAAGTAAATAGCCCATTCACCTACAGCTGTGAACCAAATGCATCCCAATTGTTTTTCTGCCTACTCGTCAGGGTAGACAATGGCGTACGAGATAACATCATATAATAATACGAATAACCGCTGCTGCTCCCGTCATCACGACTTCATCGAAAGAGTTTTGAGTCAACAGGGTTACCAGCTACCCTTTCTCAATTCGAACGTGACACTTCAACGTTTTCGTAATTTTGACCGCCTATGATTTTGTTCATTTACTAAATATTATGCACAGAATTCAGTTTCTTAATTTTCACCCAGATTGGGGTCTTGACACCGATTGACTGCCAAGCATTGACCATAGTACGTGACAGCATTCAGGCTTTAGATTCAAGGAAGGAGAGGGTTACCAGCGCCTCTTTTTCTACGGTTTAATAACATCAACCTCCCAAGTGTATACATACATACAGACATGTATATATGTATATATATATATATATACACATTTACATAGTTTTATATATATATATATGAAAATCGATATATACACATATATATATATATAATTGTATATATAAGAGAAAATTTTTGTGTGCGTCTGAGAGTCGTGCATCGGCGCGTATAAACGAAACCCATTTCGATACTGATTTCCCGAATGGAGTATAGCTTACATGTGTAAAAACATTAATAATTATGGTAATGATCAAAACAAGCGTCGCAGTTCCCGCCATTCAATTGCTGGCCGAATGAAGCGGTAAGTTTGGAATCAGAAGGGTTACCAGCTACCCTTTTTCTGCGTTATGTTGATTTCACCGTCATTGGACGTCGTCCTTTCGATAAATCGTATGCACAGAACTCAGTTTCTTAATTATTGATCCAGATTGGGGCCTTTACGCGAATTAGCTGCCGAACAGTGACGATACCACTTGACAGCATTCAGTTTTTAGATTCAAGTAAGGAGAGCGCTTCCAGCTTCCCGTTTTCTATGTTCTACGGAATGTTTACATTGAGTAAAGTCATGAGAGTCATTTCAAGATGAATTAACACGAATCATTATGTGTTTCTGTATAGAATATGTTCTTCTTTCATGACGATTTCGTTGTGTGTACCTGAACCTGAATAGTTTTTCCATCAGAAATTCCGTAAGAATTAAGTGAATGAGTGCTGCTCCCACGGCTTGAGCAAAAATTAAACCGAAATAATATGGCGTCATGCATCAGCTGTTTTCAGTGATGCCTGTTTGACATCAATAATAGCTTCAACGCATGTTTTATATTGAATAATTTGTGATAAAATCGGTGGTTGAAAACGACAGAGAAGCTCAGCAAAGAGGAATGCATAAAATTACTCGTAACTACGTTAATCGAACTTGAATCTGTTCAAAATTTTGGTGTCGTCAAACCCGTGTTATGCTACATTCCATGTCGAAATGACCCTTTCACGCAGTAACGTACAATTCAAATTCTAGTGACAATTTTAAATATCTAAGAAACGCGAAAATGTGAATTGAATTTTTACACATTTCAGAAGTTCACTTCTTGCATTTTTAATTTGCGCAGCTATTTCCGCAAATTCTATCAAAGTTTTTTATGTGTCTGGAGAAACGTCATTTAGCATACAATTCAGTGGTTTTTCAACCTATCCTATCAAAATATTCCAGACTATGTGGTGTACGTGAGCCGCTATAAGTGACGGGATTCGACAGTTTATTTGAATAAGTCTCAATACGTGGATGGCAGACAAATACATGCATCCCAATAGTAGCACCCGCGATTGAAAGGTTCATGTACTTGTGCACTGGTCAAGCTCGTATCAGAGATACGGACGGACATTCCTTTTAGGGGCGGGAAAGAGAGACCATTGCAGCAACGTAGGAAAAATTACCCTCAAAAGAGGAATTTATTGATGAATTTAAGGAGACACACCTGGCGTTTCATTACACAAAATAGCATTGCTTGATTACTGCGCGAGTTCGTCGCGTTCAATCAACGATATATGTATGGTTTTCATCACGTTGCAACCTTGAGACTCCGTGGGCTCGTTCCAAGGTGAGTCGAGAGCGGCCTCAAGGGGGAATATTTAGACACCCGGAGAGTGAGAGAGAAGGCCTAGTACATGCTACATTAGGAATTCAAAAACGGAGAAAGCACCACATATTGAAATCACATTTAACAAAGATTTCACGAACTATGATTTGAAAACAAGTCAGTTCAATGGAACGTTTCAGTACGTGGTGCTTTGTTCTTTTTCGAATCCCTAATGATCATTCGCCCTACGAAGGGTAACTTGCCTGACCTTTTTATAAATAAAAAAACATACTTTACTAGGTTCGACACGCTGTAAACTGTCCATTCAGCTGCCGGTACCAACGAAATGCATTGAAATTATTTCCCTTATTCCTTATTCAAATTATTTCACGGCCAGCGAGTTAAGTAATCAAAATGATATATAATTTTACGATGAACCGTAGCAGCAGCTTCTGCCATCGCGAGTTCACAGAAAGAGTGAGTTTTTAGTAAACAGTTTGCGTGTGAGAGTGGTGCATCTGAGTTGAAACGAAGTTGAATTTCGATCAACACCAATTTCGAGAATGGAGCATAGCATACGTGTGTAATAATATTTCTGGTCGCAGTAACAATTTTTGTAACGATAGGAATACTCCTCGCAGCCCCACGCCATATGAATGCCTGCCGAAACAGTAAGTTTTAATTCAAGAGAATTACCAGCTACCCTTGTTCTACGTGTTTGTTATTTTACTGTCATAGGATGTCGTTCGTCTTATAAATGATATGCCTGGAATTCAGTTGCTTATCAATTCGCCCAGATTGGGGCCTTTACACCAATTAACTGCCGAACACTGACGATTGCACGTGATGGCATGAAAAGTTCAGTTGAGGCAGAGAAAAGAGAGTTACCAGCCACCTTTTATCAATTCTGAGAAGACATTTCTTTGCTTCTGTATAGTTTTAACCTCTTATGATGATGTTCATTCGATAAATATTATGCATAGAACTCAGTTTCTATAATTATCGAAACAGATTGGGGCCTTAACGCGAATTAACTGCCAAACATTGGCAATAGCACGCTCGTTCGTTCATTCATGAGCTTATGCACGGCCCATATCGTCTTGAATTGTTTCAGAGAAGCGCAGGCTTGCAATAGTTAAGAAGACTAATCTAGAAGAAATGTTGGGGTGTAATCACTCAAGTAAGGACACCTCGTTATTCCTGAAAAACCGTCGAATCCTGAACGACCAACGAGCACCTGAAATCTTTCGTTACTTCGAGACGTTTTCTTATATACATATTTATATATATATAAATAAGTGATATCTCCATGTATACATATATATATATATGTATGTATGTATGTATGTGAGCAAATTTTTGTGTTCGTCTGAGAGTGGTGCGTCAGCGCGTATGAAAGAAATCCATTTCGATACTGATTTCCCGAATGGAGTATAGCTCACATGTTTAATAACATTAATAATTATTGTAATGATCAAAACAAGCGTCGCAGTTCCCGCCATTCGATTGCTAGCCGAAAGAAGAGGTAAGTTTTGAATCAGAAGGGTTACCAGCTACCCTTTTTTTGCGTTATGTTGATTTCACCGTCATGGGATGTCGTCCTTTCGATAAATCTTATGCACAGAACTCAGTTTCTTAATTATTGATCCAGATTGGGGCCTTTACGCGAATTAGCTGCCGAACATTGACGATACCACTTGAAAGCATTCAGTTTTTAGATTCAAGTAAGGAGAGCGCTACCAGCTACCCGTTTTCTATGTTCTACGGAATGTTTACATTTAGTAAAGTCATGAGAGTCATGTCAAGATGAGTTAACACGAATCATTATGTGTTTGTGTATAGAATATATTCTTCTTTCATGACGATTTCGTTGTGTGTGTAGACCTGCATAGTTTTGCATCAGAAATTCCGTAAGAATTAAGTGAATGAGTGCTGCTCCCACGGCTTGAGCAAAAATTAAACCGAAATAATATGGCGTCATGCATCAGCTGTTTTCAGTGATGCCTGTTTGACATCAATAATAGCTTCAATGCATGGTTAATATTGAATAATTTGTGATAAAATCGGTGGTTGAAAACGACAGAGAAGCTCAGCAAAGAGGAATGCATAAAATTACTCGTAACTACGTTAATCGAACTTGAATCTGTTCAAAATTTTGGTGTCTTCAAACCCGTGTTACGCTACATTCCATGCCGAAATGACCCTTTCACGCAGTAACGTACAATTCAAATTCTAGTGAAAATTTTAAAAATCTAAGAAACACGAAAATGTGAATTGAATTTTTACACATTTCAGAAGTTCACTTCTTGCATTTTTAATTTGCGCAGCTATTTCCGCAAATTCTATCAAAGTTTTTTATGTGTCTGGAGAAACGTCATTTAGCATACAATTCAGTGGTTTTTCAACCTATCCTATCAAAATATTCCAGACTATGTGGTGTACGTGAGCCGCTATGAGTGACGGGATTCGACAGTTTATTTGAATAAGTCTCAATACGTGGATGGCAGACAAATACATGCATCCCAATAGTAGCACCCGCGATTGAAAGGTTCATGTACTTGTGCACTGGTCAAGCTCGTATCAGAGATACGGACGGGCATTAAGCATCCTTTTAGGGGCGGGAAAGAGAGACCATTGCAGCAACGTAGTTAAAATTACCCTCAAAAGAGGAATTTATTGATGAATTTAAGGAGACACACCTGGCGTTTCATTACACAAAAAAGCATTGCTTGATTACTGCGCGAGTTCGTCGCGTTCAATCAACGATATATGTATGGTTTTCATCACGTTGCAACCTTGAGACTCCGTGGGCTCGTTCCAAGGTGAGTCGAGAGCGGCCTCAAGGGGGAACATTTAGACACCCGGAGAGTGAGAGAGAAGGCCTAGTACATGCTACATTAGGAATTCAAAAACGAAGAAAGCACCGCATATTGAAATCACATTTAATAGAGATTTCACGAACTATGATTTGAAAACAAGTCAGTTCTATGAAACGTTTCAGTACGTGGTGCTTTGTTCGTTTTCGAATCCCTAATGTTCATTCGCCCTACGAAGGGTAACTTGCCTGACCTTTTTTATTAATAAAAAAAACATACTATATTAGGTTCGACACGCTGTAAACTGTCCATTCTGCTGCCGGTATTAACGAAATGCATTGAAATTATTTACCTTACCCCTTATACAAATTATTTCACGGCTAACGAGGTAAGTAACCAAAATGATAACTAATTTTACGAAGAACCGTAGCAGCAGCTTCTGCCATCGCGACTTCACAGAAAGAGTTAGTTTTGAGTAAACTGAGTTACCAGCTACCCTTTTTCAATTCGAAGAAGACATTCCAGCGTTTTTCTAGTTTTGACCTCTCATGGTTTGGTTCATTTGATAAATACGACGCTCAGAATTCAGTTTCTCATTTCTTGACCCAGACTTTGGGGACTTTTACACCAATTACCTGACAAACATTGACGACAGCGAGCGCTAGCGCGTGTTAGCATGGAGGGGTTATTTTGTTTTGATTGAGGAGGAGAGGGTTACCAGCTACCGCTTTTCACTTCTATGAAGACATTTCTTTGTTTCTGCATAGTTTTTGCCTCTCATGATGCTGTTCATTCAATGAGTATTGTGCTTAGAATTCAGTTTTTTGAATATTGATCCAGATTAGAGCACATACACGAATTAACTGCAAAACATTGACGACAACGAGCGCGTGTGCGTTCGTTCGTCGACGCACGGCCCATCGTCTTGAATTGTTTCACAGGAGCGCAGGCTTGGAATAGTTGTGAAGACTAATCTGAATGAAAAGCTGAAGTGTTATCACTCGAATAAATGATGGGCCATTAGAATATTCGGCCGCAACAACTTGTTCCGTCCGTCGAGAAAAGCGATCGAATCCTGTACGAGCGAGGAGCAGTTTAACTCCTCGACGAACTTCGAGGGGTAATTTTTGACGGATAATTTAGGAAAAAACCCTCCAGTTCATTTCTCGTAGGTTTCGTGCCAAGGTTCTTCTCCCACGAAAGGGACTGTGCGCATCGGAGACGAGGCTCTCACATGAAACCGTCGTGGAAGCGAGGGTTACCGGGCGGTCGGGCAGACTAGGGCTCAGAGCGGCATTCGTGGACATGGTGGTCAGCAGCGCCTGTCGCGACGACCGACCGGGAACCGAGCGAGCGCGACCAGTGCTCTCTGGCCGCAGGCCTTGTGGCACACCAGGAATTGTGCGAGGTGCTTATGCGAAACGCGGGCAATTGCCTGCCTCGGCCGTTTTGACTCGCGTGCTAACGATTCGAGCGAATAACGATCACATGATCAGAGAGACCATTATTTCGGACGGAAAGATAGCGAGCTCTTAATTTTGTCTACTGCATATTGACTTTGAACATCTTCAATTTAAGGATGATTTGTGGCTCCTTGAGGAGCCGGATGGTGTGCAGCAAGTGCGACTGCCGCCGTGAACACTCTACTTGGAAGAAGTGTACTTGGTCACAGCCTTGGTGCCTTCAGAGACAGCGTGCTTGGCAAGCTCGCCGGGAAGCAGAAGCCTGACGGCAGTCTGAATTTCCCGAGAGGTGATGGTGGTCCTCTTGTTGTACTGTGCCAGACGCGACGCTTCAGTAGCAATGCGCTCAAAGATGTCATTCACGAACGAGTTCATGATTGACATGGCCTTGCTCGAAACGCCGGTGTCGGGATGGACCTGCTTGAGCACCTTGTAAATGTAGATGGCGTAGCTCTCACGCCTCTTCTTTTTCTTCTTCTTGTCACCTTTGGTGATGGATTTCTGGGCCTTACCGGCCTTCTTAGCAGCCTTTCCAGAAGTCTTGGGAGCCATCGTGCACGACAACTTCGAACGTTACTCAGTAACTTACAATTTCGCACCGGTGGTGGTGGTGGTTGTGGCGATACCAAGGAGATAAAGAGAGAGAAATTAAGAGTTTGGCACAGAGTGTGCCGAAGATAGAGAGAAGCGAAAATGAAAGGGATAGTAGGAGAATGTAAAGGCACAGCTCCTGTGCATGACTAGCATTTTATGTGTATTTTACTGGTCTATTTATTTGCTTATGTTGTTGAATAAATCTACTACCTGTCAAGGCTTTTTATTCATTTATTGGAAGTCTGTAAAATGTGACTGTTTTTTGAATTGTTGTGTTAAGTAGATGGCTTGCATCAGTAGCGGTGTGAAATGTGTTGTAATGAAGTTTTGCTCTATAGAAAGACTGGAGGTGGTTCTTGTGCTAGTGCCTGTAGTTTGGAGCTTCTGAATTGTGGGTGTTGGCGGTGTAGTGTGTCTGGATGGAAGGTGAGGGAATCGTAGAGTTCTGGTTCCTGTTGTTCTAGTTGTGTCCATATTTTCTTGGCCTGGCGGTGTAATACGATGTTTATGGGTGGAATGTTGCATTGTCTGTGAAGTGACTCGGATGTCTTAAAGTCCTGCCAAACTGTTCCTGTTATAAATCTTAATGCTTTATTTTGGATTCTTTGCAGGGTAGACATTGCAGTTTTTGATATGGTGTGTAGAGGGATAATTGGATATGTTAATGTTGCTCTTACTATTGCTAAGTACAGTTTGCCTTTGTTTTCTTTGTTTAAGTGATAGAATCGGCGAAGCTTCTGTAGGTGTCGTCTTGCCATTTGTTGCCTTGTTACTATGTGGGGTTTGTATCCTGTTGTGCTTATGGTAAGCCCTAGGACCTTTCCTTTGGTGCTATATGGAAAGTACCTCTCCTCAACTATTACGTCTCCCTTTTTCCTTCTGCTAATTGGAACTATTGTAAATTTTCTAATATTGGTTCTGATTTTCCATTTGTTTTCAAAAGCGTTTATTTGTTCAATAGCACGTCCAGTGGCGCGAGCTAGATAATTGCTGTTGTTTGGTACTGCTATGATTTGAGTGATATCGTCTGCATAGCTAATGAAGTCGCTGTTTGGAGTGGGGTTTGTGATATCGTGAGTGTAGAATGCAAACAGAGTTGGAGACAGACATGATCCTTGGGGAACACCTGTTTGTATTTCAAATTCAGGGCCTATATAATTGCCAATGCGGATTTGTACTGTTCTGTCTGTGATAAAATCGCTCAGTGTTTTCTTGAATATTGTAGGAAGGTCAAGTTGCATGATTTTGTATTTCAGGCCCACTGTCCAAACTTTATCAAAAGCTTTTGAGATGTCTCTCATGACTATATCTATCTTATATTTGTTTGCCAGATGAATTGCTATTGATTCGTGTAGTATTGCTAGTGCGGTATGAGTTCCTCTTTCCTTTCTAAATCCGTGTTGTTTTGGGTGAAGTTTGTCTTGTTGCAGCAGTTCTTCATATAGTCTATTGTTTAGTATTTTATCGAGTATTTTGCCATGGACATCCAGAAGTGAAATAGGTCTGTAGTTTTGTACATGATGTTGGGATGCATTGGGTTTCGGCAGGAAGATCATTGTGGCTAATTTTAATTTGTCTGGAAAGTATCCGGCTGATATTGCTTGGTTGAAAATGTAGATTAGATATTGTTTCATATTGTCTGGAAGATTCTTGATCTGTATGGTGGTTATCCCTGTGGGTCCTGGGGCTCGCTGTTTGAATGTTCTTAAGGTTCTATTGAATTCGTCTATTGTTATGGGTGGAAATCGCAAGTTGTGGAATCTGTTGATGTCACCTGTATGGTATGGAGTTATTTCGTTGTGGTTATTTGAGACGTATGATTCTATTTCTTCGATGTGATCATGATTGAAATTTTCATTATCTTCGTCCGTGAATACCTGTTGCCAGTGTTGTCTAAAATGGGGTTCTTTTTCTTCCGGAGTATGCAGCTGTGTACCTTCGTGTATTATGTATGGAATATATTGTTTGGTGTTTGATCCGCTCATCCTCTTAATAGTTGACCAAAATTTTTTAGGGTCTTCTTCTATATTCAAGTTTCTGATAATTTGGTTCCATGTTTGGTTGAAGGCAGCTCTGTAACTTTGGTTAATTTGTCTTCGAAGTTGGACCATGCGAGAGTATAGGATTGGGTTTGGGCCGACTGCTTGAATATGTTGAACTGTGTTTTCCAGCTGTATTTGAAGGAGTCGAATTTCGTGATTTTGTCTTATGCCGGGTATGGTTCTGTATTTAATGGTGGGTACAGCGAGATTTGTAGCTCTTTGTACTTCTGATGTCCATTGGTCTAGATAGCTGTCTATTTCTTCTAATGTAGGATTTGGTTCTACAGGTACTGTGATATTTGCTAAGCTTTCTTTGTATTGTTGCCAATTTGCAAAATGAAATGATTTCCTCGGCCTAATTGGAATTTGTAGCGGACTGGCGGAAATGGTTGCAATAATTGGTATATGGTCAGAGGGAGTGTTTGGGCCTGGTCTTAATTCTATGTTGTGATATGCGTGGCGATTTATCAGAGCTATGTCAGGTGCTGTGCTGGAATTGTTTGAAATGAATGTTGGAAAATATGGACCTATGTGCATGCATTTGCCTTGTGTCATTAGTCTGTTTAGTGCAGTGCCTCTGGTATTTGCATAACTATTTCCAAGGTTTGCGTGTTTGGCGTTTAGATCTGCAATCAAGTAGACTGGATGATTAAAGTTTAATATTCTATTGTAATCTATGTAGTTTAAGTAATTCGTTCTAGGAGGAAAGTATGCTGTTGCTATTGTTATAGGTCCTTGAGCTGTGTCTATCGTTATTGCTATCATATCCGATTCAAAGTTGTCTATTAGTCTGAATGCAATGTTTTTCTTGACTGCAATGGCTACTCCCGCATTTGGTTCTGCTTTAACGTTTATTGTAAAGGTATTATAATTAAATATTTTGATATTTGTGTCCGTGACTGAGTGTTCATTTATTAGAATGATATCTGGGTCGATTTTGTTATAGATATTGGATAATGCTATTTTATGTGTGTTCCAGTTCCTTACATTGTGCTGTATAACCGTTAGTTTGTTTTGTCTCGCCCCTCTGGTTAGGTTTATCCATCCACGTTCTTGAAACTCTTGCATGGTTACGGTTTTGATTTCTTTGCAGTGCTTGTGGTTGAGTGTTTAGGGAGTCTGGTGAATTTTTCATGGTTTAGAGCGTGAATTTTTGTTCCTGTTAACTTTAGTCTGTCATTTTTAATCATTTCCATAATTTTTCTTGAGTCAGTGTCTTGTACAGTGAATAATTTCAGTCCGAATTCTTTTTTGTTCAGCTCGTTAATGAACCACCTTTGGGAAGGGTTCGGAGGGACTGGCAGTCTATCAGCGGCGCTACGGTATATTTGGATTGGAATTGGTCTCTGTTCTGAATGTTCTCTCTCTCTTTCTGGTAGTACTCCTTGGTCACTTATTTTTCTTTTGATTCGTGGGTCTGTTGGTGGCTCTGTCTCATGTAGGTCTTGCTCTGTTGAAATTGGTTCTGACGTTATCTCGGACTGTGGTTGGGGTTGAATTTGGCTCGTAGTTTGTGGTTGAATTTTTGGTCGTGTTGATGGTTCATCTTCCACTTCTGATTCCATTTCCTCTTCCATGTCGGTTTCTGAATTAGTGTCATTATTTGATGATTCTTCGCTTTGTTGTTCCATGTGATATTCTTGATTCGGTGTGTGGGAGTAAAAAAAGTTGAAAATTGCGTTGGAATCTCGGTCTTCGAACTTTGCATCTATATTATAGTTGAGTTTTAGGTTTCTGGAAAGTAATGCTGCGAATCCTTCTTTCCCTGCCAGGTTTGCAATATGAGCCTCTAATATCAAGGCTAACAGTTTAATTTGGATATTGTTTGTCAGGGTGAGGCTATGTTTCGGAACTGCTGATTCTTTGATTGCTGTTTTTGCGATTTGAGAGTAGGTTTGTTGTGTTTTTTCTTGTTCTTGTTTTGTGATTCTCTCTTCCTTTTCTTTTATGGCTTTCTTGCGTACAGGGCATGCAGCTGCGAGGGTCCTATGAGGACCTGAACAATTTAGACATTTTTTGTGACTATTCTGGCATTCTGTGTACAGGTGGCCTGATTCTCCACATTCTGAGCAGACTATGGTGTTACTTTGGCACTGATGGGTTGCGTGGTCTTCCAGTTGATAGCATTTATAACATATGAGAACGTGAGTAAATTTCTCTTCTTGGCATTGGTAAGGTGTTATTTTCGTATTGAACATGAGGAATCCGTCTCGTAGTACTTTCTGCGTTATGGTTGTGTCTGTAGTGATTATTTTGATGACGTGTGTGTAATCTTTTATCTTTATGACTTCTGATATCCGAAACCATGGTTGTAACCTCTGAATTTCCTGTTTGATTTCAGCTGGTGGTTTCTCTCCCATGTATTTGTCGATTTGCCGTACAAAGATGGATCGTTTGGCTCTGAGGTCAGGTGGTATTATGGGTTGTAAGTTTATTTTTTCTGAGTTCTTCCTGTGCTTTTATTGATGTTAGTTTATCTACTGCGGCTGGGTCATCGGTAACTGCATAGTATCCAAGTTTTGTGTCTGTAAGTCGGATCAAGGGTGCATCCAGTACTGAAAAAGCTGTTTGGAATACTTTCTGTCGTTCTACATTCAATGCTGGGTCTATGCGTTTTAGTTGGACACGATAGGTGGATGTTTGCGGTTTTTTGAAGTATTGAGTTTCCGGTAGTGGTTGCAGGGAGGGACCGGTTTGGGAGAGTCCCCTTGGAAATCGGGTGGACCCGCTCGACCAAGGGGGCCTCCCCCGTGCGGCGAGTTGGGCCATACAAACGAGCTGTGCCAATCAAGTGAAAAAAATAGAAAAGAAAAACACGAAATAAAGAAAGGCTCTCTCACCCCTAGGGGCTGACGCCCCCAGTCGCGCTCAACAAGATCAACCAATTGGGGTGAATCGAGAATATTATCCGCTGTCTCTTCGAGCACCAAAGCTGGCCAAGGCCACTCTCCAAGCAAAGCCAAGTAAATATCCGGAAGCAGTAAAGCTGTTACTGTCACGATGATCATGAGGTAACATTAGAACGACAGAAAGTAGAACGACAGAAAGTATTTCAAACAGCTTTTTCAGTACTGGATGCACCCCTGATCCGACTTACAGACACAAAACTTGGATACTATGCAGTTACCGATGACCCAGCCGCAGTTGATAAACTAACATCAATAAAAGCACAGGAAGAACTCAGAAAAATAAACTTACAACCCATAATACCACCTGACCTCAGAGCCAAACGATCCATCTTTGTACGCCAAATCGACAAATACATTGGAGAGAAACCACCAGCTGAAATCAAACAGGAAATTCAAAGGTTACAACCATGGTTTCGGATATCAGAAGTCATAAAGATAAAAGATTACACACACGTCATCAAAATAATCACTACAGACACAACCATAACGCAGAAAGTACTACGAGACGGATTCCTCATGTTCAATACGAAAATAACACCTTACCAATGCCAAGAAGAAAAATTTACTCACGTTCTCATATGTTATAAATGCTATCAACTGGAAGACCACGCAACCCATCAGTGCCAAAGTAACACCTTAGTCTGCTCAGAATGTGGAGAATCAGGCCACCTGTACACAGAATGCCAGAATAGTCACAAAAAATGTCTAAATTGTTCAGGTCCTCATAGGACCCTCGCAGCTGCATGCCCTGTACGCAAGAAAGCCATAAAAGACAAGGAAGAGAGAATCACAAAACAAGAACAAGAAAAAACACAACAAACCTACTCTCAAATCGCAAAAACAGCAATCAAAGAATCAGCAGTTCCGAAACATAGCCTCACCCTGACAAACAATATCCAAATTAAACTGTTAGCCTTGATATTAGAGGCTCATATTGCAAACCTGGCAGGGAAAGAAGGATTCGCAGCATTACTTTCCAGAAACCTAAAACTCAACTATAATATAGATGCAAAGTTCGAAGACCGAGATTCCAACGCAATTTTCAACTTTTTCTACTCCCACACACCGAATCAAGAATATCACATGGAACAACAAAGCGAAGAATCATCAAATAATGACACTAATTCAGAAACCGACATGGAAGAGGAAATGGAATCAGAAGTGGAAGATGAACCATCAACACGACCAAAAATTCAACCACAAACTACGAGCCAAATTCAACCCCAACCACAGTCCGAGATAACGTCAGAACCAATTTCAACAGAGCAAGACCTACATGAGACAGAGCCACCAACAGACCCACGAATCAAAAGAAAAATAAGTGACCAAGGAGTACTACCAGAAAGAGAGAGAGAACATTCAGAACAGAGACCAATTCCAATCCAAATATACCGTAGCGCCGCTGATAGACTGCCAGTCCCTCCGAACCCTTCCCAAAGGTGGTTCATTAACGAGCTGAACAAAAAAGAATTCGGACTGAAATTCACTGTACAAGACACTGACTCAAGAAAAATTATGGAAATGATTAAAAATGACAGACTAAAGTTGACAGGAACAAAAATTCACGCTCTAAACCATGAAAAATTCACCAGACTCCCTAAACACTCAACCACAAGCACAGCAAAGAAATCAAAACCGTAACCATGCAAGAGTTTCAAGAACGTGGATGGATAAACCTAACCAGAGGGGCGAGACAAAACAAACTAACGGTTATACAGCACAATGTAAGGAACTGGAATACACATAAAATAGCATTATCCAATATCTATAACAAAATCGACCCAGATATCATTCTAATAAATGAACACTCAGTCACGGACACAAATATCAAAATATTTAATTATAATACCTTTACAATAAACGTTAAAGCAGAACCAAATGCGGGAGTAGCCATTGCAGTCAAGAAAAACATTGCATTCAGACTAATAGACAACTTTGAATCGGATATGATAGCAATAACGATAGACACAGCTCAAGGACCTATAACAATAGCAACAGCATACATTCCTCCTAGAACGAATTACTTAAACTACATAGATTACAATAGAATACTAAACTTTAATCATCCAGTCTACTTGATTGCAGATCTAAACGCCAAGCACGCAAACCTTGGAAATAGTTATGCAAATACCAGAGGCACTGCACTAAACAGACTAATGACACAAGGCAAATGCATGCACATAGGTCCATATTTTCCAACATTCATTTCACACAATTCCAGCACAGCACCTGATATAGCTCTGATAAATCGACACGCATATCACAACATAGAATTAAGACCAGGCCCAAACACTCCCTCTGACCATATACCAATTATTGCAACCATTTCCGCCAGTCCGCTACAAATTCCAATTAGGCCAAGGAAATCATTTCATTTTGCAAATTGGCAACAATACAAAGAAAGCTTAGCAAATATCACAGTACCTGTAGAACCAAATCCTACATTAGAAGAAATAGACAGCTATCTAGACCAATGGACATCAGAAGTACAAAGAGCTACAAATCTCGCTGTACCCACCATTAAATACAGAACCATACCCGGCATAAGACAAAATCACGAAATTCGACTCCTCCAAATACAGCTGGAAAACACAGTTCAATATATTCAAGCAGTCGGCCCAAACCCAATCCTATACTCTCGCATGCTCCAACTTCGAAGACAAATTAACCAAAGTTACAGAGCTGCCTTCAACCAAACATGGAACCAAATTATCAGAAACTTGAATATAGAAGAAGACCCTAAAAAGTTTTGGTCAACTATTAAGAGGATGAGTGGATCAAACACCAAACAATATATTCCATACATAATACACGAAGGTACACAGCTGCATACTCCGGAAGAAAAAGAACCCCATTTTAGACAACATTGGCAACAGGTATTCACGGACGAAGATAATGAAAATTTCAATCATGATCACATCGAAGAAATAGAATCATACGTCTCAAATAACCACAACGAAATAACTCCATACCATACAGGTGACATCAACAGATTCCACAACTTGCGATTTCCACCCATAACAATAGACGAATTCAATAGAACCTTAAGAACATTCAAACAGCGAGCCCCAGGACCCACAGGGATAACCACCATACAGATCAAGAATCTTCCAGACAATATGAAACAATATCTAACCTACATTTTCAACCAAGCAATATCAGCCGGATACTTTCCAGACAAATTAAAATTAGCCACAATGATCTTCCTGCCGAAACCCAATGCATCCCAACATCATGTACAAAACTACAGACCTATTTCACTTCTGGATGTCCATGGCAAAATACTCGATAAAATACTAAACAATAGACTATATGAAGAACTGCTGCAACAAGACAAACTTCACCCAAAACAACACGGATTTAGAAAGGAAAGAGGAACTCATACCGCACTAGCAATACTACACGAATCAATAGCAATTCATCTGGCAAACAAATATAAGATAGATATAGTCATGAGAGACATCTCAAAAGCTTTTGATAAAGTTTGGACAGTGGGCCTGAAATACAAAATCATGCAACTTGACCTTCCTACAATATTCAAGAAAACACTGAGCGATTTTATCACAGACAGAACAGTACAAATCCGCATTGGCAATTATATAGGCCCTGAATTTGAAATACAAACAGGTGTTCCCCAAGGATCATGTCTGTCTCCAACTCTGTTTGCATTCTACACTCACGATATCACAAACCCCACTCCAAACAGCGACTTCATTAGCTATGCAGACGATATCACTCAAATCATAGCAGTACCAAACAACAGCAATTATCTAGCTCGCGCCACTGGACGTGCTATTGAACAAATAAACGCTTTTGAAAACAAATGGAAAATTAGAACCAATATTAGAAAATTTACAATAGTTCCAATTAGCAGAAGGAAAAAGGGAGACGTAATAGTTGAGGAGAGGTACTTTCCATATAGCACCAAAGGAAAGGTCCTAGGGCTTACCATAAGCACAACAGGATACAAACCCCACATAGTAACAAGGCAACAAATGGCAAGACGACACCTACAGAAGCTTCACCGATTCTATCACTTAAACAAAGAAAACAAAGGCAAACTGTACTTAGCAATAGTAAGAGCAACATTAACATATCCAATTATCCCTCTACACACCATATCAAAAACTGCAATGTCTACCCTGCAAAGAATCCAAAATGAAGCATTAAGATTTATAACAGGAACAGTTTGGCAGGACTTTAAGACATCCGAGTCACTTCACAGCCAATGCAACATTCCACCCATAAACATCGTATTACACCGCCAGGCCAAGAAAATATGGACACAACTAGAACAACAGGAACCAGAACTCTACGATTCCCTCACCTTCCATCCAGACACACTACACCGCCAACACCCACAATTCAGAAGCTCCAAACTACAGGCACTAGCACAAGAACCACCTCCAGTCTTTCTATAGAGCAAAACTTCATTACAACACATTTCACACCGCTACTGATGCAAGCCATCTACTCAACACAACAATTCAAAAAACAGTCACATTTTACAGACTTCCAATAAATGAATAAAAAGCCTTGACAGGTAGTAGATTTATTCAACAACAGAAGCAAATAAATAGACCAGTAAAATACACATAAAATGCTAGTCATGCACAGGAGCTGTGCCTTTACATTCTCCTACTATCCCTTTCATTTTCGCTTCTCTCTATCTTCGGCACACTCTGTGCCAAACTCTTAATTTCTCTCTCTTTATCTCCTTGGTATCGCCACCACCACCACCGGTGCGAAATTGTAAGTTACTGAGTAACGTTCGAAGTTGTCGTGCACGATGGCTCCCAAGACTTCTGGAAAGGCTGCTAAGAAGGCCGGTAAGGCCCAGAAATCCATCACCAAAGGTGACAAGAAGAAGAAAAAGAAGAGGCGTGAGAGCTACGCCATCTACATTTACAAGGTGCTCAAGCAGGTCCATCCCGACACCGGCGTTTCGAGCAAGGCCATGTCAATCATGAACTCGTTCGTGAATGACATCTTTGAGCGCATTGCTACTGAAGCGTCGCGTCTGGCACAGTACAACAAGAGGACCACCATCACCTCTCGGGAAATTCAGACTGCCGTCAGGCTTCTGCTTCCCGGCGAGCTTGCCAAGCACGCTGTCTCTGAAGGCACCAAGGCTGTGACCAAGTACACTTCTTCCAAGTAGAGTGTTCACGGCGGCAGTCGCACTTGCTGCACACCATCCGGCTCCTCAAGGAGCCACAAATCATCCTTAAATTGAAGATGTTCAAAGTCAATATGCAGTAGACAAAATTAAGAGCTCGCTATCTTTCCGTCCGAAATAATGGTCTCTCTGATCATGTGATTGTTATTCTCTCGAATCGTTAGCACGCGAGTCAAAACGGCCGAGGCAGGCAATTGCCCGCGTTTCGCATAAGCACCTCGCACAATTCCTGGTGTGCCACAAGGCCTGCGGCCAGAGAGCACTGGTCGCGCTCGCTCGGTTCCCGGTCGGTCGTCGCGACAGGCGCTGCTGACCACCATGTCCACGAATGCCGCTCTGAGCCCTAGTCTGCCCGACCGCCCGGTAACCCTCGCTTCCACGACGGTTTCATGTGAGAGCCTCGTCTCCGATGCGCACAGTCCCTTTCGTGGGAGAAGAACCTTGGCACGAAACCTACGAGAAATGAACTGGAGGGTTTTTTCCTAAATTATCCGTCAAAAATTACCCCTCGAAGTTCGTCGAGGAGTTAAACTGCTCCTCGCTCGTACAGGATTCGATCGCTTTTCTCGACGGACGGAACAAGTTGTTGCGGCCGAATATTCTAATGGCCCATCATTTATTCGAGTGATAACACTTCAGCTTTTCATTCAGATTAGTCTTCACAACCATATTCCAAGCCTGCGCTCCTGTGAAACAATTCAAGACGATGGGCCGTGCGTCGACGAACGAACGCACACGCGCTCGTTGTCGTCAATGTTTTGCAGTTAATTCGTGTATGTGCTCTAATCTGGATCAATATTTAAAAAACTGAATTCTAAGCACAATACTCATTGAATGAACAGCATCATGAGAGGCAAAAACTATGCAGAAACAAAGAAATGTCTTCATAGAAGTGAAAAGCGGTAGCTGGTAACCCTCTCCTCCTCAATCAAAACAAAATAACCCCTCCATGCTAACACGCGCTAGCGCTCGCTGTCGTCAATGTTTGTCAGGTAATTGGTGTAAAAGTCCCCAAAGTCTGGGTCAAGAAATGAGAAACTGAATTCTGAGCGTCGTATTTATCAAATGAACCAAACCATGAGAGGTCAAAACTAGAAAAACGCTGGAATGTCTTCTTCGAATTGAAAAAGGGTAGCTGGTAACTCAGTTTACTCAAAACTAACTCTTTCTGTGAAGTCGCGATGGCAGAAGCTGCTGCTACGGTTCTTCGTAAAATTATTTATCATTTTGGTTACTTACCTCGTTAGCCGTGAAATAATTTGTATAAGGAGTAAGGTAAATAATTTCAATGCATTTCGTTAATACCGGCAGCAGAATGGACAGTTTACAGCGTGTCGAACCTAATATAGTTTGTTTTTTTTATTTATAAAAAAGGTCAGGCAAGTTACCCTTCGTAGGGCGAATGAACATTAGGGATTCGAAAACGAACAAAGCACCACGTACTGAAACGTTTCATAGAACTGACTTGTTTTCAAATCATAGTTCGTGAAATCTCTATTAAATGTGATTTCAATATGCGGTGCTTTCTTCGTTTTTGAATTCCTAATGTAGCATGTACTAGGCCTTCTCTCTCACTCTCCGGGTGTCTAAATGTTCCCCCTTGAGGCCGCTCTCGACTCACCTTGGAACGAGCCCACGGAGTCTCAAGGTTGCAACGTGATGAAAACCATACATATATCGTTGATTGAACGCGACGAACTCGCGCAGTAATCAAGCAATGCTTTTTTGTGTAATGAAACGCCAGGTGTGTCTCCTTAAATTCATCAATAAATTCCTCTTTTGAGGGTAATTTTTCCTACGTTGCTGCAATGGTCTCTCTTTCCCGCCCCTAAAAGGATGCTTAATGCCCGTCCGTATCTCTGATACGCGAGCTTGACCAGTGCACAAGTACATGAACCTTTCAATCGCGGGTGCTACTATTGGGATGCATGTATTTGTCTGCCATCCACGTATTGAGACTTATTCAAATAAACTGTCGAATCCCGTCACTCATAGCGGCTCACGTACACCACATAGTCTGGAATATTTTGATAGGATAGGTTGAAAAACCACTGAATTGTATGCTAAATGACGTTTCTCCAGACACATAAAAAACTTTGATAGAATTTGCGGAAATAGCTGCGCAAATTAAAAATGCAAGAAGTGAACTTCTGAAATGTGTAAAAATTCAATTCACATTTTCGCGTTTCTTAGATTTTTAAAATTTTCACTAGAATTTGAATTGTACGTTACTGCGTGAAAGGGTCATTTCGGCATGAAACGTAGCGTAACACGGGTTTGAAGACACCAAAATTTTGAACAGATTCAAGTTCGATTAACGTAGTTACGAGTAATTTTATGCATTCCTCTTTGCTGAGCTTCTCTGTCGTTTTCAACCACCGATTTTATCACAAATTATTCAATATTAACCATGCATTGAAGCTATTATTGATGTCAAACAGGCATCACTGAAAACAGCTGATGCATGACGCCATATTATTTCGGTTTAATTTTTGCTCAAGCCGTGGGAGCAGCACTCATTCACTTAATTCTTACGGAATTTCTGATGCAAAACTATGCAGGTCTACACACACAACGAAATCGTCATGAAAGAAGAATATATTCTATACACAAACACATAATGATTCGTGTTAATTCATCTTGACATGACTCTCATGACTTTACTAAATGTAAACATTCCGTAGAACATAGAAAACGGGTAGCTGGTAGCGCTCTCCTTACTTGAATCTAAAAACTGAATGCTTTCAAGTGGTATCGTCAATGTTCGGCAGCTAATTCGCGTAAAGGCCCCAATCTGGATCAATAATTAAGAAACTGAGTTCTGTGCATAAGATTTATCGAAAGGACGACATCCCATGACGGTGAAATCAACATAACGCAAAAAAAGGGTAGCTGGTAACCCTTCTGATTCAAAACTTACCTCTTCTTTCGGCTAGCAATCGAATGGCGGGAACTGCGACGCTTGTTTTGATCATTACAATAATTATTAATGTTATTAAACATGTGAGCTATACTCCATTCGGGAAATCAGTATCGAAATGGATTTCTTTCATACGCGCTGACGCACCACTCTCAGACGAACACAAAAATTTGCTCACATACATACATACATACATATATATATATATATGTATACATGGAGATATCACTTATTTATATATATAAATATGTATATAAGAAAACGTCTCGAAGTAACGAAAGATTTCAGGTGCTCGTTGGTCGTTCAGGATTCGACGGTTTTTCAGGAATAACGAGGTGTCCTTACTTGAGTGATTACACCCCAACATTTCTTCTAGATTAGTCTTCTTAACTATTGCAAGCCTGCGCTTCTCTGAAACAATTCAAGACGATATGGGCCGTGCATAAGCTCATGAATGAACGAACGAGCGTGCTATTGCCAATGTTTGGCAGTTAATTCGCGTTAAGGCCCCAATCTGTTTCGATAATTATAGAAACTGAGTTCTATGCATAATATTTATCGAATGAACATCATCATAAGAGGTTAAAACTATACAGAAGCAAAGAAATGTCTTCTCAGAATTGATAAAAGGTGGCTGGTAACTCTCTTTTCTCTGCCTCAACTGAACTTTTCATGCCATCACGTGCAATCGTCAGTGTTCGGCAGTTAATTGGTGTAAAGGCCCCAATCTGGGCGAATTGATAAGCAACTGAATTCCAGGCATATCATTTATAAGACGAACGACATCCTATGACAGTAAAATAACAAACACGTAGAACATGGGTAGCTGGTAATTCTCTTGAATTAAAACTTACTGTTTCGGCAGGCATTCATATGGCGTGGGGCTGCGAGGAGTATTCCTATCGTTACAAAAATTGTTACTGCGACCAGAAATATTATTACACACGTATGCTATGCTCCTTTCTTGAAATTGGTGTTGATCGAAATTCAACTTCGTTTCAACTCAGATGCACCACTCTCACACGCAAACTGTTTACTAAAAACTCACTCTTTCTGAGAACTCGCGATGGCAGAAGCTGCTGCTACGGTTCATCGTAAAATTATATATCATTTTGATTACTTAACTCGCTGGCCGTGAAATAATTTGAATAAGGAATAAGGGAAATAATTTCAATGCATTTCGTTGGTACCGGCAGCTGAATGGACAGTTTACAGCGTGTCGAACCTAGTAAAGTATGTTTTTTTATTTATAAAAAGGTCAGGCAAGTTACCCTTCGTAGGGCGAATGATCATTAGGGATTCGAAAAAGAACAAAGCACTACGTACTGAAACGTTCCATTGAACTGACTTGTTTTCAAATCATAGTTCGTGAAATCTTTGTTAAATGTGATTTCAATATGTGGTGCTTTCTCCGTTTTTGAATTCCTAATGTAGCATGTACTAGGCCTTCTCTCTCACTCTCCGGGTGTCTAAATATTCCCCCTTGAGGCCGCTCTCGACTCACCTTGGAACGAGCCCACGGAGTCTCAAGGTTGCAACGTGATGAAAACCATACATATATCGTTGATTGAACGCGACGAACTCGCGCAGTAATCAAGCAATGCTATTTTGTTTAATGAAACGCCAGGTGTGTCTCCTTAAATTCATCAATAAATTCCTCTTTTGAGGGTAATTTTTCCTACGTTGCTGCAATGGTCTCTCTTTCCCGCCCCTAAAAGGATGCTTAATGCCCGTCCGTATCTCTGATACGAGCTTGACCAGTGCACAAGTACATGAACCTTTCAATCGCGGGTGCTACTATTGGGATGCATGTATTTGTCTGCCATCCACGTATTGAGACTTATTCAAATATACTGTCGAATCCCGTCACTTATAGCGGCTCACGTACACCACATAGTCTGGAATATTTTGATAGGATAGGTTGAAAAACCACTGAATTGTATGCTAAATGACGTTTCTCCAGACACATAAAAAACTTTGATAGAATTTGCGGAAATAGCTGCGCAAATTAAAAATGCAAGAAGTGAACTTCTGAAATGTGTAAAAATTCAATTCACATTTTCGCGTTTCTTAGATATTTAAAATTGTCACTAGAATTTGAATTGTACGTTACTGCGTGAAAGGGTCATTTCGACATGGAATGTAGCATAACACGGGTTTGACGACACCAAAATTTTGAACAGATTCAAGTTCGATTAACGTAGTTACGAGTAATTTTTTGCATTCCTCTTTGCTGAGCTTCTCTGTCGTTTTCAACCACCGATTTTATCACAAATTATTCAATATAAAACATGCGTTGAAGCTATTATTGATGTCAAACAGGCATCACTGAAAACAGCTGATGCATGACGCCATATTATTTCGGTTTAATTTTTGCTCAAGCCGTGGGAGCAGCACTCATTCACTTAATTCTTACGGAATTTCTGATGGAAAAACTATTCAGGTCTACACACACAACGAAATCGTCATGAAAGAAGAACATATTCTATACAGAAACACATAATGATTCGTGTTAATTCATCTTGAAATGACTCTCATGACTTTACTCAATGTAAACATTCCGTAGAACATAGAAAACGGGAAGCTGGAAGCGCTCTCCTTACTTGAATCTAAAAACTGAATGCTGTCAAGTGGTATCGTCACTGTTCGGCAGCTAATTCGCGTAAAGGCCCCAATCTGGATCAATAATTAAGAAACTGAGTTCTGTGCATACGATTTATCGAAAGGACGACGTCCAATGACGGTGAAATCAACATAACGCAGAAAAAGGGTAGCTGGTAACCCTTCTGATTCCAAACTTACCGCTTCATTCGGCCAGCAATCGAATGGCGGGAACTGCGACGCTTGTTTTGATCATTACCATAATTATTAATGTTTTTACACATGTAAGCTATACTCCATTCGGGAAATCAGTATCGAAATGGGTTTCGTTTATACGCGCCGATGCACGACTCTCAGACGCACACAAAAATTTTCTCTTATATATACAATTATATATATATATATATGTGTATATATCGATTTTCATATATATATATATAAAACTATGTAAATGTGTATATATATATATATATACATATATACATGTCTGTATGTATGTATACACTTGGGAGGTTGATGTTATTAAACCGTAGAAAAAGAGGCGCTGGTAACCCTCTCCTTCCTTGAATCTAAAGCCTGAATGCTGTCACGTACTATGGTCAATGCTTGGCAGTCAATCGGTGTCAAGACCCCAATCTGGGTGAAAATTAAGAAACTGAATTCTGTGCATAATATTTAGTAAATGAACAAAATCATAGGCGGTCAAAATTACGAAAACGTTGAAGTGTCACGTTCGAATTGAGAAAGGGTAGCTGGTAACCCTGTTGACTCAAAACTCTTTCGGTGAAGTCGTGATGACGGGAGCAGCAGCGGTTATTCGTATTATTATATGATGTTATCTCGTACGCCATTGTCTACCCTGACGAGTAGGCAGAAAAACAATTGGGATGCATTTGGTTCACAGCTGTAGGTGAATGGGCTATTTACTTAGTGGTAGGTACTCATCCGCACCAATGGGTAATAAATAGTCAGAGTGTTGAACCCAATAATTTTTAAAGTATGTACTAGGCGTTCTATCGCTATCACTCACTCTCCGACTTTCTAGATTTTCCCTCCTGAGGCCGTTCTCGATTTTGTGCCCCTTGGAATGTGCCCATGAAGTTTCAAGGTTGACCCTAGTTCAACTAGGGTTGATTGAACGCACGAAATAATCAATCAATGAATACCATTTCGTAAAATAAAACGCCAGGTGTCATTTCGTTTAATTTATGAATGAGTTCATTTTTTGAGCGTAATTTCTCGGACGTAATTGCAGTGGGGATCACGTTGAATGAACGCATCAAATTGGTTGCTCCGTCTCTCTCTTAAGAGGATGCCCGTCCGTCCGTATCTGTGATACGAGTCTGACCAGTGCTCACAAGTACATGAATATTTTTAATCGCGGGTGCTACTATTAGGATGCATGTACTTTTCTCTGTCGTGCTCCTCATTTTAAGGGAACTATCGAATCCTCTCTATTTTTTTTGTCTACACTACATAGTCTTGAATAACAGGTAACTCGTTTTTCAACGAACGCATTTATCTCATTGACCAGTGAACGTCTTTTTTGGGAGGGGTGGAGTGGCCCTGTAAAGGGCCGGTTAGAGACTAGCCGAGAGGAGGTTGTGGCTCTCGATGCGCGGAATAACGTGCTATTGAATTAAGCGCGTTCTCCACGGATCCGGCGGGCAAGCTGGATATCCTTGGGCATGATGGTGACACGCTTGGCGTGGATTGCGCACAAGTTGGTGTCTTCGAAGAGACCGACGAGGTAGGCTTCGGATGCTTCCTGCAGGGCCATGACAGCCGAGGACTGGAATCGCAAGTCAGTCTTGAAATCTTGGGCGATTTCACGAACAAGACGCTGGAAGGGCAGCTTGCGGATGAGCAGTTCGGTGCTCTTCTGGTAACGACGGATTTCACGAAGAGCCACGGTACCGGGCCTGTACCTGTGAGGCTTCTTCACGCCCCCGGTGGCGAGGGCAGATTTGCGTGCAGCCTTGGTGGCAAGCTGCTTGCGAGGAGCCTTTCCTCCGGTAGATTTGCGGGCAGTTTGCTTGGTGCGAGCCATTTCAGCGACAGTTTCGAGCGCGAGCGATGAGACGCAAGAGTCAGTTCGGCGCGAAGGCGTCCGACCAAGGGAACCCGTCGCAGCCCCGCCCGCAGCTCGCTCGCTAGCGCATTGCTGGAACTGGGGTGGCGCTCGGAGCTGCACAAATGCTACGCAAACTGGGCAAAGTTGGCGGTGGCGCGCAAGCACACCGTGCATAGGTCTGTCGTCGTTTTGCGCGAGTTGCAGTTCACCAGTAAAAACCGTCTAAGAAGCATCTAATCTTCAACAACGACCTTCTCACTACCAAGATTTCACAACAGCAGCCGACTTTCTACCCCGCTTTCCGAGCCCTAACCTCTCAAGCGGGTGTGAGTAGATTTTTCTTAATTAGCTCTTACTTTTACCGACCGTTGAGCGTCGCCGGAAGGTAGTAGAGTCTGGTGTACCGAAAGGCCCCAGACCATCTGGGCAAACCCCATTATAGTAGGGGGGAGCGGGTACAAGTAGGGCACCAGCCGCCTTCCGGACAAATCCGACGCCTGAGACTATACACCAACACTTAGGACTAACACCATGCATCACCACCAAGGAAGTCGTGATTCATGGAGAGCTGGCTACAACCAGTTTCCCCGCCCCTTATTACAAACACCCACCCATTTTAGACCCAACACTATGCAACATAACACCAACACACGCACCAACGCCACCCCCGGCAACAACACTCAACCACGAACGACCAAGCAACCTACCACAACCACCCCAGCACAGCCCGCCAACAAATCCAACACTACGTACAAAGTCCAACTCCGCAAGATAGACCCCAGAAAACAAACAGACCGACAACAAGTCTTTGAAGCTGCATTCAAACACTTGGAAGCCCCCCTCATACGACTCACCAGCAACTCAAACGGATTCTACGCCATAACCGACGACATCACTGCTATCGATAAACTGACCTCGGACAGAGCCACCAAACACTTTCAGGAAATAAATCTGAAACCGATCATCCCCCCAGATCTCAGAGCAAAAAGAACCATATTCATCAGACAACTGGACAGCAGCATTGGCCAACGCCAACCGCAAGAAATACAAGAAGAAATAACACGCGTGCAACAATGGGCAAAAATCACGGAAATAAACAAAATCAAAAACTACACACACGTCATCAAAGTAACCTTCACCGACACCGCCATGACACAGCGCGCTCTCCAAAATGGGCTCCTCATGTTTAACACAAAAATCACACCATCGCAAATGGAACTAGAAAAATACACTCACCTCCGGATCTGCTTCAAATGCTACAAAATCGAGGACCATTCTACACACCAATGCACTGACAAGACACCACACTGCTCTGAATGCGCTGCTCACGACCACACCTACCAACAGTGCAGTTCACTGGACAAGAAGTGCCTCAACTGCCAAGGAAACCACCGAACACTCGCAGCCTCCTGCCCATACAGGAAAGAAGCTATCCGCAAGAAGAACGACGAACTCCAAAAAAGAGAAACCGACCAAACCAAGAGCACCTACATTGAAATCGCAAAAACGGCCATCCAACAAACTGCAAAAACAGAACATACACTCACACTCACCAGCGAAATACATATAAAACTGGCCGCTATCATCATCGAGGCCCACATCGCAAACCTCGCACAGGGAGGGGATTTCGGATCAATCTTGTCGAAGTCCCTCAAAGAAAATTACGACGTGGACACCCAGTTCCCCAACCGCGACTCGCAAAAAGTATTCAACATGTTCATCGAACAAAACAAACAACCACAAGCAGACACACCGGAGACACCTGCAAATCAAGCAAGCACCGACCCCAACGACGACGCAATGGACACAAGCTACCACTCAACAGAAGAAAACTCGACCCAGGACGAAACAAGCGACGACAACTTGCAAGAAAACTGTAGGCCGCAGTCCAGCCCGAAGAAGAAGAAAAACAAAAAACGAAAGAAAAAGAGACACCCCTCCTCGGGAGAATCTTCTGGACACGATGACAAAATAGAGGTTGCACTATTCCGCAGCGACACGCACTCACAGCATATTCCAAGCAAACCCACCAACCAACAGATACTAGAAGAACTAACAAAAGTACCTCCTGGCCTCAAAACCGCTGTCGCACACCCAAGCTCGGACACCTGGAAAGAAATCATCGACGGCCAATTCGACCTCCAAAAGGCACCAATAACTACAATCTCACACGAACACTTCCTCTCGATGGACTCATGCTCAAAAATTAACCCCCTTCACAAGAAACCCAAACACTCGACTCCATAATGGATACACACAATATGAACAAAACACTAACTGTCATCCAACACAACGTCCAACACTGGCAAAACAACAAAATCGCACTATGCAACATCTACCGTCAATACAACCCACACATAATTCTACTCAACGCGCACTGCATGCGTAACGACACTCCCATCAAAATTTGGAATTACAACACATACACCACAAACAAAGCAAATGAAAATCACGCGGGAGTAGCAATAGCAATTCGAAAAGACCTTCCATTCAAGCTTCACGATACCTTTCATACAGATATGTTGGCCATCACAGTAGAAACACCACAAGGCCCAATCACACTTGCCACAACCTACATACCTCCACGCATTGATTACATAAACTACATTGACATGCACACTCTCTTTAACAGAAAACACCCCACCTACCTCCTAGCCGACATGAATGCCACACACCCCACTTTCGGATACACATACGCAAACAGGAAAGGGAGACAAATCCACTCTCTAATAGACAGGAACAAATGTCACCACATCGGCCCCAATTTCCCCACGATAATCAACCACCGTGCCGCCACTAGTCCAGACATCGTACTAACAAACACGCAAACATTCCACAACATCATACTCGAACCAGGTCCACTAACACCCTCCGACCACATTCCCATCATAGCTACAATATCAGCTAACCCAATACAAATTCCCATCCGCCCACGACCCTCCTTCCACAATGCAAACTGGGAACTATACCGCAACCTTCTCGTTGAACACACAACACCGCAAGACGTAAACCCTACACAAGAGGACATAGACAACCTCCTAATCACATGGGAATCCCATATCATCGAAGCCTCTAACCAATCTATTCCAACTATCACACACAGAACCACACCAGGCATCAAACCCACACATGCCATACTCGTCCTTCAAACGAGACACAAACACATTTACGACCATCTCCAACGACACGGCCACTCACCCCACCTATACAGAGAACTCCTCAGCCTCAGACAACAGATAAAAACTGCATATCAACGCATCTACTCGGCGACATGGAACAACACTATCGGTAACATCAAAAAGATGGACAATCCCCAACAATTCTGGTCCGCCATCAAACGCATGTCAGGCAACAATAAAAAACAAAGCACCCCCTACATCAAAGAAGGCGGCATCTTTTACCACTCACCACAATCCAAGGAACCTTTGTTCCGACAACACTGGTCAAACATATACTCATGTATTGATGACCCCAACAACGATTTCGACGCTGAACACATACACACTATAGAAACACAAATGAACGACATCGCTCCCCAAAACGAACCACACGAGACAGGAGACACATCCCGTCTTCCTAATTTCCACTACCCAGCAATCACAATCGAAGAACTAAAAAACGCACTTCGAACGTTTTCCCAAAAAGCTCCAGGACCAACTAAAATAACCACACACCACCTCAAACACTTACCGCAAAACATGATCCAGTACCTTCTGTACATATACAACAACGCCCTCTCAGCGGGCTATTTCCCAAACAAACTGAAACACGCAATAATGATCTTTTTACCGAAGCCCTCCACCTCCCAACACGAGGTGCAAAATTACCGCCCCATCTCCTTACTCGACACCCACGCTAAGCTCCTAGACAAGATATTAACCTACAGGCTAACAGACCACCTAACCATCAACAACATCTACAACAGCCGCCAACACGGATTTCGACACGGAAGAGGTACACACACCGCACTCGCCACGCTACATGAGACCCTCCACATTAAACAAACACAGAGAAACAAAACAGACATCATTCTACGAGATGTAAGCAAGGCCTTCGACAAAGTCTGGCACACAGGACTCAAATTCAAACTGTCGCAGCTACAAATTCACCCCCTATTCACAAAAATCCTGTATAGCTTCATCACCAACCGCACCGCAGCCATACGAATCGCAAACTACACTGGCCCACCCTTCCCAATCAAGTCAGGTGTCCCCCAGGGAGCAGTCCTCTCCCCAACACTGTACAACTACTTCACACACGACCTTCCCCCACCAATACCCAACACTGACTACATAGCTTTTGCAGACGACATCACACAAATCATATCCGCAAAGCACTCATATAACATGGCAGCTCTTCTAACAACACGAGCCATTGCCCAAATCAACGATTACGAACGAAAATGGAAAATCCAAACTAATGCAAATAAATTCAAAATAATTGCCATCAGCCGCCGCAAACACCCAACAGTGCACATCAACAACACCCCACACCCCTACACAAACTCAGGCAAAGTTCTGGGACTCACAATCAGCACAACCGGATACGCACCCCACACCAGACAACGAGCAGCACTAGCACACCAAAACCTCTCACGCCTCTACCGATTCAAACATCTGAACCTAGAAGTAAAACGCCAACTATACATCGCTCTAGTAAGATCCACTCTCATCTACCCAGTCATTCCCCTACACACACTTCCACCAACATCTATCTCAACACTCCAACGTGTACAAAACCGAGCCACGAGATACATAACAAATTCAGAATGGCAAGATTTCGCCACCTCTGCACAACTACATCGTCGAGCAAACCTGCAACCAATCAACATTACACTCCACAAACACGCGAAAAGAATCTGGCAAAACATTCACGACATGTACCCACAACTCTACCAACAACTCACATTCCCGCAAGACACCCCACAAATACCACACAGACAATTTCAGAGCTCAAAAATGAAAACACTCGCACCCCAACCGAGACCAAAATACACTTAAAACGACTCTAACGACGGACGGACGGACAAACTCGACTGACCAGCACCGACTCAAGCGAACTTTTTGTGATAAAGGAGACCTAACCAATACGGCAAGCCTAACCACCCACGACCGGTACTAAAGATGCCTACTAACTAAAGATCGATCATACAAAGCCCTGACGGGTAATTAACGTCTACCACCCATAAACTACCTACAAAAAATACCCACAACACTAGCATCATATGCGCACAGCGCATCTCTATCTTTTTCCTACCTATCCTTTTCCGTTTCACCCCTTCTCTTCCCGACACACCCTGTGTCAAACTCTCCTTCCGACTTCTCTATAAGCATCGCCAAGCCAAGCGAGTTACATTCGTACTATAGGTACCGCGCTTCTCCGTTATCTATCGCAACCAGCTCGAGCTCCATCGACATCATGACCGGACGTGGAAAGGGTGGCAAGGGCCTCGGAAAGGGGGGAGCCAAGCGTCATCGCAAGGTTTTGCGTGATAACATCCAGGGTATCACCAAGCCTGCAATTCGTCGTCTGGCTCGCCGTGGAGGTGTCAAGCGTATCTCTGGTCTCATCTATGAAGAGACTCGCGGAGTGCTCAAGGTATTCCTCGAGAATGTCATCCGTGACGCCGTCACCTACACCGAGCACGCCAAGAGGAAGACCGTCACTGCCATGGACGTTGTCTACGCCCTCAAGAGACAAGGACGTACCCTCTATGGATTTGGAGGTTAAGTCTCTTGACTCTCTTGTAAAATGAGTCGGTGCCCGACCAACGGCTAATTCACAGACTCGGACCTTTCGAGGTCCACAAAATCCTCTCGGAAAAGGTGTTCACACTCAGTCCCTCCAGTACAGTGTATGCTTCTTCATTTAGGGATTGCTTCACTTGTCAAGCATCGCTTTTTTACTGTAGAGAGAGCGCGCGCCGGTGCTTGGAATGCCATTTTTTTTTGTTATCGTCACTCCTCACATGCCCGTCGTTGCAGATGGAATAGCTCGAGGAGCAAACTCAATGTGTGTGTTCGATGATGCCTCGACGGGTGCAATCACTGAACTTCCGATAGGAAACTAAACACTTTCGCTCTCTCCGAAGCGGTCATTGCAGATTAGGCCTTGCTGCAATTGACTGCTCTACCGCACAATGCACACGCTATATTCCAGCCTGGCAGGCAGTCACAGCGAATTGCTGAGAACGCAGCGAGTGACCTCTCGTCAAGTCCAAGCGGCTTCCGTCCAATTTCGTGGGGCACGAAAGTTTTCTTTTTCGCTGAAATTCAGCTCGAGAAACGATACATGAGGTGGCAGTGTGCCGCCGCTAAACGACCGTTGAAGCATGGCGCCGCCGCGTCGGTCTCGAGATGTACTCCATGCAACACTAGCTGAAAACGCGTCTTGGACAATTTGCTTTTTTTCTTTGTTTAGCACGAATCACCGAAATTATTCAACCTTTGCCTAATCTAACCGGATATTTTGCACATGGCACTCAGTCCTGACCCTGATTTTGCTGGAGGCCCCGAATCTTTCGCGCCATGCGTGACGCGCGTTCAAACAACGCCCTTGAATTGTCTCACGCGCCCATAGTCAAATAATTTCGCATTAGCTCGGCTCAGGCCTCGCGAGCTTCAATTGAATTACCAAAACATTTTCGCGCTATAATTCGAATGCGCATCGAGAAATGAACTGGATGAGGATAAACGTTATATTGCACGGCGAGCGACACTACTGCCACCTCGACTTCACATGTTATCATCAGCCTTGACGGACGTGCTCTGCGCCCTGGGAAGGGAAGCAAAATATATTTGCGTACTTTGCAACACATCCTCGTCGTCGCAGTAGCTAGCGCAACTATTGATTCGGCTGCTGACGCTCGACATTCGCAACGCCTCCAAAGCACAGCAGCACGTGGTGGTCTAGTCGAATTTTACAGCAGCTGCCGAATAAGAAAACGAGCGCCTATGCTCTGAGGAGTGACAAGCGAACAATGCCTATCGAGTGTTGCTCGGACCGAACTCGCACGACAATTAATGACGATAATAAAAAGACGCTCATACCAATTCAGACAGACTTTGAAATATCTTTCCCGAACACGAATGTGGCTCCTAGAGGAGCCTTGTTTGGAAGGAAGCGCTTCCGAGCGAGAAGACAAGTTTACTTCTTCTCGGTTTTCTTGGGCAGGAGAACTGCCTGGATGTTGGGCAGAACACCTCCCTGGGCAATGGTCACTCCCGAGAGGAGCTTGTTCAGTTCTTCGTCGTTACGGATAGCGAGCTGCAAGTGACGAGGAATGATTCGGGTCTTCTTGTTATCGCGGGCAGCGTTTCCAGCGAGCTCAAGAACTTCAGCAGCGAGGTATTCCATGACTGCCGCCAAGTACACGGGAGCTCCGGCTCCTACACGCTCCGCGTAGTTGCCCTTGCGCAGGAGACGGTGGATCCTTCCTACGGGGAACTGAAGTCCAGCCCGAGAAGAGCGCGACTTCGACTTTCCCTTAACTTTGCCTCCCTTACCGCGGCCGGACATGATGAGTAGTAGAGTCGTACGTACGCAAACAACTTTCGAACAAGCAGCGCTTACGCTACAGAGTACGATTATGCGCGGCCAGCACTCCATCACGCGAATATATACGTTCGGAGAGCACCGCTGTCCCGAGCTCGCTCTCTCATTGGTCAAGCGGCTGCACTCGCTGGGCCAGTCGCCTGCCGTCCGAGAGGTGAGGTGCTGCCTGCAAGCCCTTCTCGGTCTACTTATTACTAGCGCCGAAAGTCGGTGCGAAATTGTAAGTTACTGAGTAACGTTCGAAGTTGTCGTGCACGATGGCTCCCAAGACTTCTGGAAAGGCTGCTAAGAAGGCCGGTAAGGCCCAGAAATCCATCACCAAAGGTGACAAGAAGAAGAAAAAGAAGAGGCGTGAGAGCTACGCCATCTACATTTACAAGGTGCTCAAGCAGGTCCATCCCGACACCGGCGTTTCGAGCAAGGCCATGTCAATCATGAACTCGTTCGTGAATGACATCTTTGAGCGCATTGCTACTGAAGCGTCGCGTCTGGCACAGTACAACAAGAGGACCACCATCACCTCTCGGGAAATTCAGACTGCCGTCAGGCTTCTGCTTCCCGGCGAGCTTGCCAAGCACGCTGTCTCTGAAGGCACCAAGGCTGTGACCAAGTACACTTCTTCCAAGTAGAGTGTTCACGGCGGCAGTCGCACTTGCTGCACACCATCCGGCTCCTCAAGGAGCCACAAATCATCCTTAAATTGAAGATGTTCAAAGTCAATATGCAGTAGACAAAATTAAGAGCTCGCTATCTTTCCGTCCGAAATAATGGTCTCTCTGATCATGTGATCGTTATTCGCTCGAATCGTTAGCACGCGAGTCAAAACGGCCGAGGCAGGCAATTGCCCGCGTTTCGCATAAGCACCTCGCACAATTCCTGGTGTGCCACAAGGCCTGCGGCCAGAGAGCACTGGTCGCGCTCGCTCGGTTCCCGGTCGGTCGTCGCGACAGGCGCTGCTGACCACCATGTCCACGAATGCCGCTCTGAGCCCTAGTCTGCCCGACCGCCCGGTAACCCTCGCTTCCACGACGGTTTCATGTGAGAGCCTCGTCTCCGATGCGCACAGTCCCTTTCGTGGGAGAAGAACCTTGGCACGAAACCTACGAGAAATGAACTGGAGGGTTTTTTCCTAAATTATCCGTCAAAAATTACCCCTCGAAGTTCGTCGAGGAGTTAAACTGCTCCTCGCTCGTACAGGATTCGATCGCTTTTCTCGACGGACGGAACAAGTTGTTGCGGCCGAATATTCTAATGGCCCATCATTTATTCGAGTGATAACACTTCAGCTTTTCATTCAGATTAGTCTTCACAACTATTCCAAGCCTGCGCTCCTGTGAAACAATTCAAGACGATGGGCCGTGCGTCGACGAACGAACGCACACGCGCTCGTTGTCGTCAATGTTTTGCAGTTAATTCGTGTATGTGCTCTAATCTGGATCAATATTCAAAAAACTGAATTCAAAGCACAATACTCATTGAATGAACAGCATCATGAGAGGCAAAAACTATGCAGAAACAAAGAAATGTCTTCATAGAAGTGAAAAGCGGTAGCTGGTAACCCTCTCCTCCTCAATCAAAACAAAATAACCCCTCCATGCTAACACGCGCTAGCGCTCGCTGTCGTCAATGTTTGTCAGGTAATTGGTGTAAAAGTCCCCAAAGTCTGGGTCAAGAAATGAGAAACTGAATTCTGAGCGTCGTATTTATCAAATGAACCAAACCATGAGAGGTCAAAACTAGAAAAACGCTGGAATGTCTTCTTCGAATTGAAAAAGGGTAGCTGGTAACTCAGTTTACTCAAAACTAACTCTTTCTGTGAAGTCGCGATGGCAGAAGCTGCTGCTACGGTTCTTCGTAAAATTATTTATCATTTTGGTTACTTACCTCGTTAGCCGTGAAATAATTTGTATAAGGGGTAAGGTAAATAATTTCAATGCATTTCGTTAATACCGGCAGCAGAATGGACAGTTTACAGCGTGTCGAACCTAATATAGTATGTTTTTTTTATTTATAAAAAAGGTCAGGCAAGTTACCCTTCGTAGGGCGAATGAACATTAGGGATTCGAAAACGAACAAAGCACCACGTACTGAAACGTTTCATAGAACTGACTTGTTTTCAAATCATAGTTCGTGAAATCTCTATTAAATGTGATTTCAATATGCGGTGCTTTCTTCGTTTTTGAATTCCTAATGTAGCATGTACTAGGCCTTCTCTCTCACTCTCCGGGTGTCTAAATGTTCCCCCTTGAGGCCGCTCTCGACTCACCTTGGAACGAGCCCACGGAGTCTCAAGGTTGCAACGTGATGAAAACCATACATATATCGTTGATTGAACGCGACGAACTCGCGCAGTAATCAAGCAATGCTTTTTTGTGTAATGAAACGCCAGGTGTGTCTCCTTAAATTCATCAATAAATTCCTCTTTTGAGGGTAATTTTACCTACGTTGCTGCAATGGTCTCTCTTTCCCGCCCCTAAAAGGATGCTTAATGCCCGTCCGTATCTCTGATACGAGCTTGACCAGTGCACAAGTACATGAACCTTTCAATCGCGGGTGCTACTATTGGGATGCATGTATTTGTCTGCCATCCACGTATTGAGACTTATTCAAATAAACTGTCGAATCCCGTCACTCATAGCGGCTCACGTACACCACATAGTCTGGAATATTTTGATAGGATAGGTTGAAAAACCACTGAATTGTATGCTAAATGACGTTTCTCCAGACACATAAAAAACTTTGATAGAATTTGCGGAAATAGCTGCGCAAATTAAAAATGCAAGAAGTGAACTTCTGAAATGTGTAAAAATTCAATTCACATTTTCGTGTTTCTTAGATTTTTAAAATTTTCACTAGAATTTGAATTGTAGGTTACTGCGTGAAAGGGTCATTTCGGCATGGAATGTAGCGTAACACGGGTTTGAAGACACCAAAATTTTGAACAGATTCAAGTTCGATTAACGTAGTTACGAGTAATTTTATGCATTCCTCTTTGCTGAGCTTCTCTGTCGTTTTCAACCACCGATTTTATCACAAATTATTCAATATTAACCATGCATTGAAGCTATTATTGATGTCAAACAGGCATCACTGAAAACAGCTGATGCATGACGCCATATTATTTCGGTTTAATTTTTGCTCAAGCCGTGGGAGCAGCACTCATTCACTCAATTCTTACGGAATTTCTGATGCAAAACTATGCAGGTCTACACACACAACGAAATCGTCATGAAAGAAGAATATATTCTATACACAAACACATAATGATTCGTGTTAATTCATCTTGACATGACTCTCATGACTTTACTAAATGTAAACATTCCGTAGAACATAGAAAACGGGTAGCTGGTAGCGCTCTCCTTACTTGAATCTAAAAACTGAATGCTTTCAAGTGGTATCGTCAATGTTCGGCAGCTAATTCGCGTAAAGGCCCCAATCTGGATCAATAATTAAGAAACTGAGTTCTGTGCATAAGATTTATCGAAAGGACGACATCCCATGACGGTGAAATCAACATAACGCAAAAAAAGGGTAGCTGGTAACCCTTCTGATTCAAAACTTACCTCTTCTTTCGGCTAGCAATCGAATGGCGGGAACTGCGACGCTTGTTTTGATCATTACAATAATTATTAATGTTATTAAACATGTGAGCTATACTCCATTCGGGAAATCAGTATCGAAATGGATTTCTTTCATACGCGCTGACGCACCACTCTCAGACGAACACAAAAATTTGCTCACATACATACATACATACATATATATATATATGTATACATGGAGATATCACTTATTTATATATATATAAATATGTATATAAGAAAACGTCTCGAAGTAACGAAAGATTTCAGGTGCTCGTTGGTCGTTCAGGATTCGACGGTTTTTCAGGAATAACGAGGTGTCCTTACTTGAGTGATTACACCCCAACATTTCTTCTAGATTAGTCTTCTTAACTATTGCAAGCCTGCGCTTCTCTGAAACAATTCAAGACGATATGGGCCGTGCATAAGCTCATGAATGAACGAACGAGCGTGCTATTGCCAATGTTTGGCAGTTAATTCGCGTTAAGGCCCCAATCTGTTTCGATAATTATAGAAACTGAGTTCTATGCATAATATTTATCGAATGAACATCATCATAAGAGGTTAAAACTATACAGAAGCAAAGAAATGTCTTCTCAGAATTGATAAAAGGTGGCTGGTAACTCTCTTTTCTCTGCCTCAACTGAACTTTTCATGCCATCACGTGCAATCGTCAGTGTTCGGCAGTTAATTGGTGTAAAGGCCCCAATCTGGGCGAATTGATAAGCAACTGAATTCCAGGCATATCATTTATAAGACGAACGACATCCTATGACAGTAAAATAAAAAACACATAGAACAAGGGTAGCTGGTAATTCTCTTGAATTAAAACTTACTGTTTCGGCAGGCATTCATATGGCGTGGGGCTGCGAGGAGTATTCCTATCGTTACAAAAATTGTTACTGCGACCAGAAATATTATTACACACGTATGCTATGCTCCATTCTCGAAATTGGTGTTGATCGAAATTCAACTTCGTTTCAACTCAGATGCACCACTCTCACACGCAAACTGTTTACTAAAAACTCACTCTTTCTGTGAACTCGCGATGGCAGAAGCTGCTGCTACGGTTCATCGTAAAATTATATATCATTTTGATTACTTAACTCGCTGGCCGTGAAATAATTTGAATAAGGAATAAGGGAAATAATTTCAATGCATTTCGTTGGTACCGGCAGCTGAATGGACAGTTTACAGCGTGTCGAACCTAGTAAAGTATGTTTTTTTATTTATAAAAAGGTCAGGCAAGTTACCCTTCGTAGGGCGAATGATCATTAGGGATTCGAAAAAGAACAAAGCACCACGTACTGAAACGTTCCATTGAACTGACTTGTTTTCAAATCATAGTTCGTGAAATCTTTGTTAAATGTGATTTCAATATGTGGTGCTTTCTCCGTTTTTGAATTCCTAATGTAGCATGTACTAGGCCTTCTCTCTCACTCTCCGGGTGTCTAAATATTCCCTCTTGAGGCCGCTCTCGACTCACCTTGGAACGAGCCCACGGAGTCTCAAGGTTGCAACGTGATGAAAACCATACATATATCGTTGATTGAACGCGACGAACTCGCGCAGTAATCAAGCAATGCTATTTTGTGTAATGAAACGCCAGGTGTGTCTCCTTAAATTCATCAATAAATTCCTCTTTTGAGGGTAATTTTTCCTACGTTGCTGCAATGGTCTCTCTTTCCCGCCCCTAAAAGGAATGCCCGTCCGTATCTCTGATACGAGCTTGACCAGTGCACAAGTACATGAACCTTTCAATCGCGGGTGCTACTATTGGGATGCATGTATTTGTCTGCCATCCACGTATTGAGACTTATTCAAATAAACTGTCGAATCCCGTCACTCATAGCGGCTCACGTACACCACATAGTCTGGAATATTTTGATAGGATAGGTTGAAAAACCACTGAATTGTATGCTAAATGACGTTTCTCCAGACACATAAAAAACTTTGATAGAATTTGCGGAAATAGCTGCGCAAATTAAAAATGCAAGAAGTGAACTTCTGAAATGTGTAAAAATTCAATTCACATTTTCGTGTTTCTTAGATTTTTAAAATTTTCACTAGAATTTGAATTGTACGTTACTGCGTGAAAGGGTCATTTCGGCATGGAATGTAGCGTAACACGGGTTTGAAGACACCAAAATTTTGAACAGATTCAAGTTCGATTAACGTAGTTACGAGTAATTTTATGCATTCCTCTTTGCTGAGCTTCTCTGTCGTTTTCAACCACCGATTTTATCACAAATTATTCAATATTAACCATGCATTGAAGCTATTATTGATGTCAAACAGGCATCACTGAAAACAGCTGATGCATGACGCCATATTATTTCGGTTTAATTTTTGCTCAAGCCGTGGGAGCAGCACTCATTCACTTAATTCTTACGGAATTTCTGATGCAAAACTATGCAGGTCTACACACACAACGAAATCGTCATGAAAGAAGAATATATTCTATACACAAACACATAATGATTCGTGTTAATTCATCTTGACATGACTCTCATGACTTTACTAAATGTAAACATTCCGTAGAACATAGAAAACGGGTAGCTGGTAGCGCTCTCCTTACTTGAATCTAAAAACTGAATGCTTTCAAGTGGTATCGTCAATGTTCGGCAGCTAATTCGCGTAAAGGCCCCAATCTGGATCAATAATTAAGAAACTGAGTTCTGTGCATACGATTTATCGAAAGGACGACGTCCAATGACGGTGAAATCAACATAACGCAGAAAAAGGGTAGCTGGTAACCCTTCTGATTCCAAACTTACCGCTTCATTCGGCCAGCAACTGAATGGCGGGAACTGCGACGCTTGTTTTGATCATTACCATAATTATTAATGTTTTTACACATGTAAGCTATACTCCATTCGGGAAATCAGTATCGAAATGGATTTCGTTTATACGCGCCGATGCACGACTCTCAGACGCACACAAAAATTTTCTCTTATATATACAATTATATATATATATATGTGTATATATCGATTTTCATATATATATATATATAAAATAATGTAAATGTGTATATATATATATATATACATATATACATGTCTGTATGTATGTATACACTTGGGAGGTTGATGTTATTAAACCGTAGAAAAAGAGGCGCTGGTAACCCTCTCCTTCCTTGAATCTAAAGCCTGAATGCTGTCACGTACTATGGTCAATGCTTGGCAGTCAATCGGTGTCAAGACCCCAATCTGGGTGAAAATTAAGAAACTGAATTCTGTGCATAATATTTAGTAAATGAACAAAATCATAGGCGGTCAAAATTACGAAAACGTTGAAGTGTCACGTTCGAATTGAGAAAGGGTAGCTGGTAACCCTGTTGACTCAAAACTCTTTCGGTGAAGTCGTGATGACGGGAGCAGCAGCGGTTATTCGTATTATTATATGATGTTATCTCGTACGCCATTGTCTACCCTGACGAGTAGGCAGAAAAACAATTGGGATGCATTTGGTTCACAGCTGTAGGTGAATGGGCTATTTACTTAGTGGTAGGTACTCATCCGCACCAATGGGTAATAAATAGTCAGAGTGTTGAACCCAATAATTTTTAAAGTATGTACTAGGCGTTCTATCGCTATCACTCACTCTCCGACTTTCTAGATTTTCCCTCCTGAGGCCGTTCTCGATTTTGTGCCCCTTGGAATGTGCCCATGAAGTTTCAAGGTTGACCCTAGTTCAACTAGGGTTGATTGAACGCACGAAATAATCAATCAATGAATACCATTTCGTAAAATAAAACGCCAGGTGTCATTTCGTTAAATTTATGAATGAGTTCATTTTTTGAGCGTAATTTCTCGGACGTAATTGCAGTGGGGATCACGTTGAATGAACGCATCAAATTGGTTGCTCCGTCTCTCTCTTAAGAGGATGCCCGTCCGTCCGTATCTGTGATACGAGTCTGACCAGTGCTCACAAGTACATGAATATTTTTAATCGCGGGTGCTACTATTAGGATGCATGTACTTTTCTCTGTCGTGCTCCTCATTTTAAGGGAACTATCGAATCCTCTCTATTTTTTTTGTCTACACTACATAGTCTTGAATAACAGGTAACTCGTTTTTCAACGAACGCATTTATCTCATTGACCAGTGAACGTCTTTTTTGGGAGGGGTGGAGTGGCCCTGTAAAGGGCCGGTTAGAGACTAGCCGAGAGGAGGTTGTGGCTCTCGATGCGCGGAATAACGTGCTATTGAATTAAGCGCGTTCTCCACGGATCCGGCGGGCAAGCTGGATATCCTTGGGCATGATGGTGACACGCTTGGCGTGGATTGCGCACAAGTTGGTGTCTTCGAAGAGACCGACGAGGTAGGCTTCGGATGCTTCCTGCAGGGCCATGACAGCCGAGGACTGGAATCGCAAGTCAGTCTTGAAATCTTGGGCGATTTCACGAACAAGACGCTGGAAGGGCAGCTTGCGGATGAGCAGTTCGGTGCTCTTCTGGTAACGACGGATTTCACGAAGAGCCACGGTACCGGGCCTGTACCTGTGAGGCTTCTTCACGCCCCCGGTGGCGGGGGCAGATTTGCGTGCAGCCTTGGTGGCAAGCTGCTTGCGAGGAGCCTTTCCTCCGGTAGATTTGCGGGCAGTTTGCTTGGTGCGAGCCATTTCAGCGACAGTTTCGAGCGCGAGCGATGAGACGCAAGAGTCAGGGTTGCCAGATGGTTACATGAATTTTAGGCCAAATTTTACCAAGAAAAAGGCCAAAAAAGGCCAAATTTATTTATAGGTAAACTAATATAGCAGGTAGATGCCCATAGGCGCAGGGGTCTCCAAACTTGCCAGACTTAGAGCCACATTGATTGCTCCAGTAAGTTCCAAAGGCCAAAAAAGTTTTGATTTTCCTGCCATTATCTATAATTTCTAGAGTACTCGCCGAGTACGCGGTCGACAGTTAAGTATCGCGGGCCGGATTGATCACACTGGCGGGCCGGATTTGGCCCGCGGGCCGTAGTTTGGAGACCTGTTCCTCAGAGTATCATAATTCTACTAGCCATTAAAAATTTTAAATACAAATGAAAAATAGACCTAACTTGCACTATTCTTCAAGGAATAACATAAATTACTTTGACTTTACATCCTCAGCAGAAGTTTGAGAGGTAGAAGCAGCTAGAGAGCTAGTTTCTTGATTTCCGTTTGCTAAAAGATGCTCGATTTGATATTAGGTTGCATTCTTGAGGCCACTTTGAAGTCCTTACAACATAAGAAATATTGTTGAGATGTGCTCGGATTTGCACTTAAACATTCTTCCAACAATAGTATTGTTAGCGGGAGTCACCAGGCAATGAGCGCATAACCTGAGAGTTCTTTAACCAAGCCAAAACTGCATGGTGTCTTTAGGAATCTCAATACCGTCAAAATGCCCTCCTGCTTCCTGTCTATGATACTAATTTTTCGGTACTGCGGCTCACTAATGTTGATACAATTCTGAGCTAAATACAGCCTGTGCAAATCTGCAAATTCTTCTTTGATTACTTGATTTGATATTCGCAAAGGATTTTATAATATTCAGCAAGATCTAGCTGATCCTGTTGGAGACTAGCTGATCCTGTTGCTCTGCGTTCAACTGTCACGTTTCAGTTTTACGCTTTGTACGGCGTAAAAACTGGAAAATGACTAAAAAAGCCAGAAAAAAGCCAAATTTAAGAAAAAGGCCAACCTTATAATCACGAAGCCAAACGCTCGCAAAAAAAGCCAGATTTGTGATATTTGGCCTTAAAAAGGCCAATATGGCAACCCTGGCAAGAGTCAGTTCGGCGCGAAGGCGTCCGACCAAGGGAACCCGTCGCAGCCCCGCCCGCAGCTCGCTCGCTAGCGCATTGCTGGAACTGGGGTGGCGCTCAGAGCTGCACAAATGCTACGCAAACTGGGCAAAGTTGGCGGTGGCGCGCAAGCACACCGTGCATAGGTCTGTCGTCGTTTTGCGCGAGTTGCATTCGTACTATAGGTACCGCGCTTCTCCGTTATCTATCGCAACCAGCTCGAGCTCCATCGACATCATGACCGGACGTGGAAAGGGTGGCAAGGGCCTCGGAAAGGGGGGAGCCAAGCGTCATCGCAAGGTTTTGCGTGATAACATCCAGGGTATCACCAAGCCTGCAATTCGTCGTCTGGCTCGCCGTGGAGGTGTCAAGCGTATCTCTGGTCTCATCTATGAAGAGACTCGCGGAGTGCTCAAGGTATTCCTCGAGAATGTCATCCGTGACGCCGTCACCTACACCGAGCACGCCAAGAGGAAGACCGTCACTGCCATGGACGTTGTCTACGCCCTCAAGAGACAAGGACGTACCCTCTATGGATTTGGAGGTTAAGTCTCTTGACTCTCTTGTAAAATGAGTCGGTGCCCGACCAACGGCTAATTCACAGACTCGGACCTTTCGAGGTCCACAAAATCCTCTCGGAAAAGGTGTTCACACTCAGTCCCTCCAGTACAGTGTATGCTTCTTCATTTAGGGATTGCTTCACTTGTCAAGCATCGCTTTTTTACTGTAGAGAGAGCGCGCGCCGGTGCTTGGAATGCCATTTTTTTTTGTTATCGTCACTCCTCACATGCCCGTCGTTGCAGATGGAATAGCTCGAGGAGCAAACTCAATGTGTGTGTTCGATGATGCCTCGACGGGTGCAATCACTGAACTTCCGATAGGAAACTAAACACTTTCGCTCTCTCCGAAGCGGTCATTGCAGATTAGGCCTTGCTGCAATTGACTGCTCTACCGCACAATGCACACGCTATATTCCAGCCTGGCAGGCAGTCACAGCGAATTGCTGAGAACGCAGCGAGTGACCGACCGACCCCTCTCGTCAAGTCCAAGCGGCTTCCGTCCAATTTCGTGGGGCACGAAAGTTTTCTTTTTCGCTGAAATTCAGCTCGAGAAACGATACATGAGGTGGCAGTGTGCCGCCGCTAAACGACCGTTGAAGCATGGCGCCGCCGCGTCGGTCTCGAGATGTACTCCATGCAACACTAGCTGAAAACGCGTCTTGGACAATTTGCTTTCTTTCTTTGTTTAGCACGAATCACCGAAATTATTCAACCTTTGCCTAATCTAACCGGATATTTTGCACATGGCACTCAGTCCTGACCCTGATTTTGCTGGAGGCCCCGAATCTTTCGCGCCATGCGTGACGCGCGTTCAAACAACGCCCTTGAATTGTCTCACGCGCCCATAGTCTAATAATTTCGCATTAGCTCGGCTCAGGCCTCGCGAGCTTCAATTGAATTACTAAAACATTTTCGCGCTATAATTCGAATGCGCATCGAGAAATGAACTGGATGAGGATAAACGTTATATTGCACGGCGAGCGACACTACTGCCACCTCGACTTCACATGTTATCATCAGCCTTGACGGACGTGCTCTGCGCCCTGGGAAGGGAAGCAAAATATATTTGCGTACTTTGCAACACATCCTCGTCGTCGCAGTAGCTAGCGCAACTATTGATTCGGCTGCTGACGCTCGACATTCGCAACGCCTCCAAAGCACAGCAGCACGTGGTGGTCTAGTCGAATTTTACAGCAGCTGCCGGATAAGAAAACGAGCGCCTATGCTCTGAGGAGTGACAAGCGAACAATGCCTATCGAGTGTTGCTCGGACCGAACTCGCACGACAATTAATGACGATAATAAAAAGACGCTCATACCAATTCAGACAGACTTTGAAATATCTTTCCCGAACACGAATGTGGCTCCTAGAGGAGCCTTGTTTGGAAGGAAGCGCTTCCGAGCGAGAAGACAAGTTTACTTCTTCTCGGTTTTCTTGGGCAGGAGAACTGCCTGGATGTTGGGCAGAACACCTCCCTGGGCAATGGTCACTCCCGAGAGGAGCTTGTTCAGTTCTTCGTCGTTACGGATAGCGAGCTGCAAGTGACGAGGAATGATTCGGGTCTTCTTGTTATCGCGGGCAGCGTTTCCAGCGAGCTCAAGAACTTCAGCAGCGAGGTATTCCATGACTGCCGCCAAGTACACGGGAGCTCCGGCTCCTACACGCTCCGCGTAGTTGCCCTTGCGCAGGAGACGGTGGATCCTTCCTACGGGGAACTGAAGTCCAGCCCGAGAAGAGCGCGACTTCGACTTTCCCTTAACTTTGCCTCCCTTACCGCGGCCGGACATGATGAGTAGTAGAGTCGTACGTACGCAAACAACTTTCGAACAAGCAGCGCTTACGCTACAGAGTACGATTATGCGCGGCCAGCACTCCATCACGCGAATATATACGTTCGGAGAGCACCGCTGTCCCGAGCTCGCTCTCTCATTGGTCAAGCGGCTGCACTCGCTGGGCCAGTCGCCTGCCGTCCGAGAGGTGAGGTGCTGCCTGCAAGCCCTTCTCGGTCTACTTATTACTAGCGCCGAAAGTCGGTGCGAAATGGAAATGGTTACCTCATGATCATCGTGACAGTAACAGCTTTACTACTTCCTGATATTTACTTGGCTTTGCTTGGAGAGTGGCCTTGGCCAGCTTTGGTGCTCAAAGAGACAGCGGATAATATTCTCGTTTCAACCCAATTGGTTGATCTTGTTGAGCGCGACTGGGGGCGTCAGCCCCTGGGTGTGAGAGAGCCTTTCTTTATTTCGTGTTTTTCTTTTCTATTTTTTTCACTTGATTGGCACAGCTCGTTTGTATGGCTCAACTCGCCGCACGGGGGAGGCCCCCTTGGTCGAGCGGGTCCACCCGATTTCCAAGGGGACTCTCCCAAACCGGTCCCTCCCCGCAATCATTACCGGAAACTCAATACTACAAAAAACCTCAAACATCCACCTATCGGGTCCAACTTAAACGCATAGACCCAACAATAAATGTAGAACGCCAGAAAATATTCCAAACAGCTTTTTCAGTACTGGATGCACCCCTGATCCGACTTACAGACACAAAACTCGGACACTATGCAGTTACCGATGACCCAGCAGCAGTGGATAAATTAACATCAACAAAAGCACAGGAGGAACTCAGAAAAATAAACCTACAACCAATAATACCACCTGACCTCAGAGCCAAAAGATCTATCTTTGTTCGCCAAATCGACAAATACATTGGAGAGAAACCACCAGCTGAAATAAAGCAAGAAATTCAACGGTTACAACCATGGTTCCGAATATCAGAAGTCATAAAAATAAAAGATTACACGCATGTCATAAAAATAATCACCACAGACACAACCATAACGCAGAAAGTACTACGAGACGGATTCCTGATGTTTAACACTAAAATAACACCACACCAATGTCAGGAAGAAAAATTTACACACCTACTTATATGTTATAAATGTTACAAACTGGAAGACCATGCAACCCATCAGTGCCAAACGAACACAGTAGTCTGCTCAGAATGCGGAGATTCCGGCCATTTATACACACATTGCCAGAATAGCCACAAAAAATGTCTAAATTGTTCAGGTCCCCATAGGACCCTCGCAGCTGCCTGCCCTGTACGCAAGAAAGCCATAAAAGACAAGGAAGAAAGAATCACAAATCAGGAACAGGAAAAAACCCAGCAAACATACTCTCAAATTGCCAAAACAGCCATCAAAGAATCAGCAGTACCTAAACATAGTCTCACCCTGACAAACAATATCCAAATCAAACTCTTAGCCCTGATATTAGAAGCTCACATTGCAACTCTGGCAGGAAAAGAAGGATTCGCAGCACTACTTTCCAGAAACCTAAAACTGAACTACAACATAGATGCCAAATTCGAAGACCGAGATTCAAACGCAATTTTCAACTTTTTCTACTCCCACACATCGAATCAAGAATATCACATGGAACAACAAAGTGAAGAATCATCAAATAATGACACTAATACAGAAACCGACGTGGAAGAGGAAATGGAATCAGAAGTGGAAGATGAACCATCAACAAGACCAAAAATTCAACCACAGACTACGAGCCAATTTCAACCCCAACCACAGTCCGAGATAACGTCTGAACCAATTTCAACAGAGCTTGACCTACAGGACACAGAACCACCAACAGACCCTAGGATTAAAAGGAAAATAAGTGACCAAGGAGCAATACCAGGAATAGAAAGAGAACCCTCAGATACAAGACCCATTCCGATACAAATATACCGCAGTGCCAGTGACAGATTGCAAATCCCACCAAATCCTACCCAGAGATGGTACATAAATGAACTAAATAAAAAAGAATTTGGACTTAAATTCACGGTTCAGGATGCTGATTCTAGGAAAATAATGGACATGATAATAAATGAAAGACTGAAATTGTCAGGAACAAAAATCCACAAGATAAATCATGATAAATTCACCAGACTTCCAAAACACTCCACCACTAGTACAGCTAAGAAATCAAAACCATAGCCATGGAACAGTTTCAAGACCAGCAACGAAGACATTTAAACAGGTGGACGAAACTAACCATTCTACAGCATAATGTGATGAATTGGAATACAAACAAAATAGCGCTATGCAATATTTACAATAAAATAGACCCAGATATCATTCTTATCAATGAACATTCAGTGACAGACAGAAATATCAAAATATTCAACTACAATACTTTCACAAGAAACACAAGAGCAGAACAAAACGCAGGAGCAGCCATAGCAATTAAGAAAAATATAGCTTGCCGACTTGTTGACAACTTTGAATCTGACATGATAGCAATTACAATAGAAACAGCACAAGGACCCATGACAATAGCAACAACGTACATTCCTCCGAGATCAAATTACATTAACTACATAGATTTCAATAGGTTATTAAAAAGGAACCATCCTGTATATCTGATCGGCGATCTAAATGCCAAACATGCAAACTTGGGAAACAATTATTCTAATGTGAGAGGTACTGCACTAAATAGACTTATGACACAGGGCAAGTGTACGCACATCGGTCCATATTTCCCAACTTTCATCACATCACACTCTAGCACAACACCAGACATAGTTCTAATCAACCGACACGCATACCATAACATAGTCCTGAAACCGGGTCCAAATACTCCGTCCGACCACATACCAGTCATAGCAACAATTTCTGCTAGCCCCCTCCAAATTCCAATAAAGCCCAGAAAATCTTTTCATTTGGTAAATTGGAAAAATTACAGGGAAAGTTTCGCAAACATTAAAGTACCAGAGGAACAAAATCCCACCCTTGAAGAAATAGACGATCATCTAGACAAATGGACAATAGAAGTACAAAGAGTTTCTAACAGGATCATACCCACCATTAATTACAGAACAGTACCAGGCATAAAGCAAAATCATGAAATTAGACTCCATCAAATTCAACTGGACGACACAATAAGATATATTCAGACAGTTGGTCCAAACCCACAACTATACGCGCGAGTTCGTCAGCTAAAAAGGCAATTAAATTTAAGTTACAGAGCTGCGTACAACCAAACCTGGAATAAAATCATTAGGAATCTGGACATAGAAGAAGATCCCAAAAAATTCTGGTCGACAATCAAAAGGATGAGCGGAAACAACACAAAGCAATTCATCCCATATGTACTACACGAAGGCACTAAGCTGGATACCCCAGAAGAAAAAGAACCATACTTCAGACAACACTGGCAACAAATATTCACAGAGGAGGATAATGAAAACTTTAATCAAGATCACATTGATCATATAGAAACACACGTTGCAACCAACCACACCGAAATAGTTCCATACAATACAGGCGACATAAGTAGATTTCACCACCTCCGATTTCCACCGATAACATTAGATGAATTCAACAAAACAGTGAGAACATTCAAACAACGAGCTCCAGGACCCACTAAAATAACAACCATTCAGATCAAAAATCTCCCAGAAAACATGAAACAATACCTAATCTATATTTTTAATCAAGCCATATCAGCAGGATATTTTCCGGACAAACTAAAAGTAGCAATCATGATCTTTTTGCCAAAACCACATACATCTCAGCACGACATACAAAATTACAGACCGATATCATTACTGGACGTACAAGGTAAAATACTTGACAAAATATTGAATAATAGACTTTATGAGGAATTATTAGTACAGGACAAATTGCACCCAAAACAACATGGATTCCGAAGGGGACGAGGAACGCATACAGCATTAGCAACATTACACGAATCATTGGTTATTCATCTGGCAAGCAAACACAAGGTCGACATAGTTATGAGGGACATTTCCAAAGCATTCGACAAAGTCTGGACAGTGGGCCTTAAGTATAAAATTATGCAGTTAAACCTCCCTTCAATATTCACAAAAACATTGTGTGACTTCCTAACAGACAGGTCAGCAAAAATTCGCATTGGCAACTACGTTGGACCACAATTTGAACTACAAACTGGAGTCCCCCAGGGTTCCTGTCTCTCTCCAACTCTGTTCGCATACTACACTCATGATATCTCAAATCCCATCCCATACAGCGATTTTGTCAGTTTCGCAGATGACATCACACAAATAATAGCAGTTCCCAACAATTGTAATTACTTAGCACTCACCACTGCACGAGCTATAAAACAGATAAACACATTCGAAAACAACTGGAAAATTAGGACAAATATTAGAAAATTCACAATAGTTCCTATAAGCAGACGGAAAAAAGGCGACATAATAGTTGAAGATACTTATTACCCTTATAGCAGTAAAGGGAAGGTTTTGGGACTGAACATCAGCACAACAGGATACAAGTCTCACGTAGAAGCAGGGCAACATATAGCGAGAAGACATCTACAAAATCTACAAAGATTTTCCCACCTAACCAATGCAAACAAGAGCAAACTTTATTTAGCAATAGTAAGAGCAACCCTAATATATCCAATCATTCCACTGCACACCATATCTAAAACTGCAATGTCTAAACTACAAAAGATACAGAACAAAGCATTGAGATTCATAACCGGAACAGTATGGTCAGACTACAGGACATCCGAATCACTTCACAGACAATGCAACATCCCACCCATCAACATTGTATTACATCGTCAAGCCAACAAAATATGGTCACAACTCCAACAGCTAGAACCCCAACTGTACGATTCCCTAACACTACAACCAGGAACAATACCACACCAACACCCACAGTTCAGAAGTTCAAAATTACAAGCATCCTTACAAGAACCACCTCCCATTTTTCTATAGAACAAGAAGTATCACAACATATTCGTAAATACTACTTTCTGAGAGAGCCAATTGTTTATCAAACACCTCAACTAAATGTTATAAGCTGAAGACACCCATTCAATGCATACAAAGCCTTGACAGGTAAATGATTTTGCAATAGCAATACCACCATAAAAGACCGAAAAAACTCACAAAATAGCTAGTCATGCACGCGAGTTGTGCCTTTACATCCTTCTACTATCCTTTTCCTTTTCGTTTCTTTTCTTTCTTCGGCACACTCTGTGCCAAACTCTTAATTTCGCTCTTCATCTCATCGGTATCGCCACCACCACCACCGGTGCGAAATTGTAAGTTACTGAGTAACGTTCGAAGTTGTCGTGCACGATGGCTCCCAAGACTTCTGGAAAGGCTGCTAAGAAGGCCGGTAAGGCCCAGAAATCCATCACCAAAGGTGACAAGAAGAAGAAAAAGAAGAGGCGTGAGAGCTACGCCATCTACATTTACAAGGTGCTCAAGCAGGTCCATCCCGACACCGGCGTTTCGAGCAAGGCCATGTCAATCATGAACTCGTTCGTGAATGACATCTTTGAGCGCATTGCTACTGAAGCGTCGCGTCTGGCACAGTACAACAAGAGGACCACCATCACCTCTCGGGAAATTCAGACTGCCGTCAGGCTTCTGCTTCCCGGCGAGCTTGCCAAGCACGCTGTCTCTGAAGGCACCAAGGCTGTGACCAAGTACACTTCTTCCAAGTAGAGTGTTCACGGCGGCAGTCGCACTTGCTGCACACCATCCGGCTCCTCAAGGAGCCACAAATCATCCTTAAATTGAAGATGTTCAAAGTCAATATGCAGTAGACAAAATTAAGAGCTCGCTATCTTTCCGTCCGAAATAATGGTCTCTCTGATCATGTGATCGTTATTCGCTCGAATCGTTAGCACGCGAGTCAAAACGGCCGAGGCAGGCAATTGCCCGCGTTTCGCATAAGCACCTCGCACAATTCCTGGTGTGCCACAAGGCCTGCGGCCAGAGAGCACTGGTCGCGCTCGCTCGGTTCCCGGTCGGTCGTCGCGACAGGCGCTGCTGACCACCATGTCCACGAATGCCGCTCTGAGCCCTAGTCTGCCCGACCGCCCGGTAACCCTCGCTTCCACGACGGTTTCATGTGAGAGCCTCGTCTCCGATGCGCACAGTCCCTTTCGTGGGAGAAGAACCTTGGCACGAAACCTACGAGAAATGAACTGGAGGGTTTTTTCCTAAATTATCCGTCAAAAATTACCCCTCGAAGTTCGTCGAGGAGTTAAACTGCTCCTCGCTCGTACAGGATTCGATCGCTTTTCTCGACGGACGGAACAAGTTGTTGCGGCCGAATATTCTAATGGCCCATCATTTATTCGAGTGATAACACTTCAGCTTTTCATTCAGATTAGTCTTCACAACTATTCCAAGCCTGCGCTCCTGTGAAACAATTCAAGACGATGGGCCGTGCGTCGACGAACGAACGCACACGCGCTCGTTGTCGTCAATGTTTTGCAGTTAATTCGTGTATGTGCTCTAATCTGGATCAATATTCAAAAAACTGAATTCTAAGCACAATACTCATTGAATGAACAGCATCATGATAGGCAAAAACTATGCAGAAACAAAGAAATGTCTTCATAGAAGTGAAAAGCGGTAGCTGGTAACCCTCTCCTCCTCAATCAAAACAAAATAACCCCTCCATGCTAACACGCGCTAGCGCTCGCTGTCGTCAATGTTTGTCAGGTAATTGGTGTAAAAGTCCCCAAAGTCTGGGTCAAGAAATGAGAAACTGAATTCTGAGCGTCGTATTTATCAAATGAACCAAACCATGAGAGGTCAAAACTAGAAAAACGCTGGAATGTCTTCTTCGAATTGAAAAAGGGTAGCTGGTAACTCAGTTTACTCAAAACTAACTCTTTCTGTGAAGTCGCGATGGCAGAAGCTGCTGCTACGGTTCTTCGTAAAATTATTTATCATTTTGGTTACTTACCTCGTTAGCCGTGAAATAATTTGTATAAGGAGTAAGGTAAATAATTTCAATGCATTTCGTTAATACCGGCAGCAGAATGGACAGTTTACAGCGTGTCGAACCTAATATAGTATGTTTTTTTTATTTATAAAAAAGGTCAGGCAAGTTACCCTTCGTAGGGCGAATGAACATTAGGGATTCGAAAACGAACAAAGCACCACGTACTCAAACGTTTCATAGAACTGACTTGTTTTCAAATCATAGTTCGTGAAATCTCTATTAAATGTGATTTCAATATGCGGTGCTTTCTTCGTTTTTGAATTCCTAATGTAGCATGTACTAGGCCTTCTCTCTCACTCTCCGGGTGTCTAAATGTTCCCCCTTGAGGCCGCTCTCGACTCACCTTGGAACGAGCCCACGGAGTCTCAAGGTTGCAACGTGATGAAAACCATACATATATCGTTGATTGAACGCGACGAACTCGCGCAGTAATCAAGCAATGCTTTTTTGTGTAATGAAACGCCAGGTGTGTCTCCTTAAATTCATCAATAAATTCCTCTTTTGAGGGTAATTTTTCCTACGTTGCTGCAATGGTCTCTCTTTCCCGCCCCTAAAAGGATGCTTAATGCCCGTCCGTATCTCTGATACGAGCTTGACCAGTGCACAAGTACATGAACCTTTCAATCGCGGGTGCTACTATTGGGATGCATGTATTTGTCTGCCATCCACGTATTGAGACTTATTCAAATAAACTGTCGAATCCCGTCACTCATAGCGGCTCACGTACACCACATAGTCTGGAATATTTTGATAGGATAGGTAGAAAAACCACTGAATTGTATGCTAAATGACGTTTCTCCAGACACATAAAAAACTTTGATAGAATTTGCGGAAATAGCTGCGCAAATTAAAAATGCAAGAAGTGAACTTCTGAAATGTGTAAAAATTCAATTCACATTTTCGCGTTTCTTAGATTTTTAAAATTTTCACTAGAATTTGAATTGTACGTTACTGCGTGAAAGGGTCATTTCGGCATGGAATGTAGCGTAACACGGGTTTGAAGACACCAAAATTTTGAACAGATTCAAGTTCGATTAACGTAGTTACGAGTAATTTTATGCATTCCTCTTTGCTGAGCTTCTCTGTCGTTTTCAACCACCGATTTTATCACAAATTATTCAATATTAACCATGCATTGAAGCTATTATTGATGTCAAACAGGCATCACTGAAAACAGCTGATGCATGACGCCATATTATTTCGGTTTAATTTTTGCTCAAGCCGTGGGAGCAGCACTCATTCACTTAATTCTTACGGAATTTCTGATGCAAAACTATGCAGGTCTACACACACAACGAAATCGTCATGAAAGAAGAATATATTCTATACACAAACACATAATGATTCGTGTTAATTCATCTCGACATGACTCTCATGACTTTACTAAATGTAAACATTCCGTAGAACATAGAAAACGGGTAGCTGGTAGCGCTCTCCTTACTTGAATCTAAAAACTGAATGCTTTCAAGTGGTATCGTCAATGTTCGGCAGCTAATTCGCGTAAAGGCCCCAATCTGGATCAATAATTAAGAAACTGAGTTCTGTGCATAAGATTTATCGAAAGGACGACATCCCATGACGGTGAAATCAACATAACGCAAAAAAAGGGTAGCTGGTAACCCTTCTGATTCAAAACTTACCTCTTCTTTCGGCTAGCAATCGAATGGCGGGAACTGCGACGCTTGTTTTGATCATTACAATAATTATTAATGTTATTAAACATGTGAGCTATACTCCATTCGGGAAATCAGTATCGAAATGGATTTCTTTCATACGCGCTGACGCACCACTCTCAGACGAACACAAAAATTTGCTCACATACATACATACATACATATATATATATATATGTATACATGGAGATATCACTTATTTATATATATAAATATGTATATAAGAAAACGTCTCGAAGTAACGAAAGATTTCAGGTGCTCGTTGGTCGTTCAGGATTCGACGGTTTTTCAGGAATAACGAGGTGTCCTTACTTGAGTGATTACACCCCAACATTTCTTCTAGATTAGTCTTCTTAAATATTGCAAGCCTGCGCTTCTCTGAAACAATTCAAGACGATATGGGCCGTGCATAAGCTCATGAATGAACGAACGAGCGTGCTATTGCCAATGTTTGGCAGTTAATTCGCGTTAAGGCCCCAATCTGTTTCGATAATTATAGAAACTGAGTTCTATGCATAATATTTATCGAATGAACATCATCATAAGAGGTTAAAACTATACAGAAGCAAAGAAATGTCTTCTCAGAATTGATAAAAGGTGGCTGGTAACTCTCTTTTCTCTGCCTCAACTGAACTTTTCATGCCATCACGTGCAATCGTCAGTGTTCGGCAGTTAATTGGTGTAAAGGCCCCAATCTGGGCGAATTGATAAGCAACTGAATTCCAGGCATATCATTTATAAGACGAACGACATCCTATGACAGTAAAATAACAAACACGTAGAACAAGGGTAGCTGGTAATTCTCTTGAATTAAAACTTACTGTTTCGGCAGGCATTCATATGGCGTGGGGCTGCGAGGAGTATTCCTATCGTTACAAAAATTGTTACTGCGACCAGAAATATTATTACACACGTATGCTATGCTCCATTCTCGAAATTGGTGTTGATCGAAATTCAACTTCGTTTCAACTCAGATGCACCACTCTCACACGCAAACTGTTTACTAAAAACTCACTCTTTCTGTGAACTCGCGATGGCAGAAGCTGCTGCTACGGTTCATCGTAAAATTATATATCATTTTGATTACTTAACTCGCTGGCCGTGAAATAATTTGAATAAGGAATAAGGGAAATAATTTCAATGCATTTCGTTGGTACCGGCAGCTGAAAGGACAGTTTACAGCGTGTCGAACCTAGTAAAGTATGTTTTTTTATTTATAAAAAGGTCAGGCAAGTTACCCTTCGTAGGGCGAATGATCATTAGGGATTCGAAAAAGAACAAAGCACCACGTACTGAAACGTTCCATTGAACTGACTTGTTTTCAAATCATAGTTCGTGAAATCTTTGTTAAATGTGATTTCAATATGTGGTGCTTTCTCCGTTTTTGAATTCCTAATGTAGCATGTACTAGGCCTTCTCTCTCACTCTCCGGGTGTCTAAATGTTCCCCTTTGAGGCCGCTCTCGACTCACCTTGGAACGAGCCCACGGAGTCTCAAGGTTGCAACGTGATGAAAACCATACATATATCGTTGATTGAACGCGACGAACTCGCGCAGTAATCAAGCAATGCTTTTTTGTGTAATGAAACGCCAGGTGTGTCTCCTTAAATTCATCAATAAATTCCTCTTTTGAGGGTAATTTTTCCTACGTTCCTGCAATGGTCTCTCTTTCCCGCCCCTAAAAGGATGCTTAATGCCCGTCCGTATCTCTGATACGAGCTTGACCAGTGCACAAGTACATGAACCTTTCAATCGCGGGTGCTACTATTGGGATGCATGTATTTGTCTGCCATTCACGTATTGAGACTTATTCAAATAAACTGTCGAATCCCGTCACTCATAGCGGCTCACGTACACCACATAGTCTGGAATATTTTGATAGGATAGGTTGAAAAACCACTGAATTGTATGCTAAATGACGTTTCTCCAGACACATAAAAAACTTTGATAGAATTTGCGGAAATAGCTGCGCAAATTAAAAATGCAAGAAGTGAACTTCTGAAATGTGTAAAAATTCAATTCACATTTTCGTGTTTCTTAGATTTTTAAAATTTTCACTAGAATTTGAATTGTACGTTACTGCGTGAAAGGGTCATTTCGGCATGGAATGTAGCGTAACACGGGTTTGAAGACACCAAAATTTTGAACAGATTCAAGTTCGATTAACGTAGTTACGAGTAATTTTATGCATTCCTCTTTGCTGAGCTTCTCTGTCGTTTTCAACCACCGATTTTATCACAAATTATTCAATATTAACCATGCATTGAAGCTATTATTGATGTCAAACAGGCATCACTGAAAACAGCTGATGCATGACGCCATATTATTTCGGTTTAATTTTTGCTCAAGCCGTGGGAGCAGCACTCATTCACTTAATTCTTACGGAATTTCTGATGCAAAACTATGCAGGTCTACACACACAACGAAATCGTCATGAAAGAAGAATATATTCTATACACAAACACATAATGATTCGTGTTAATTCATCTTGACATGACTCTCATGACTTTACTAAATGTAAACATTCCGTAGAACATAGAAAACGGGTACCTGTAGCGCTCTCCTTACTTGAATCTAAAAACTGAATGCTTTCAAGTGGTATCGTCAATGTTCGGCAGCTAATTCGCGTAAAGGCCCCAATCTGGATCAATAATTAAGAAACTGAGTTCTGTGCATAAGATTTATCGAAAGGACGACATCCCATGACGGTGAAATCAACATAACGCAAAAAAAGGGTAGCTGGTAACCCTTCTGATTCAAAACTTACCTCTTCTTTCGGCTAGCAATCGAATGGCGGGAACTGCGACGCTTGTTTTGATCATTACAATAATTATTAATGTTATTAAACATGTGAGCTATACTCCATTCGGGAAATCAGTATCGAAATGGATTTCTTTCATACGCGCTGACGCACCACTCTCAGACGAACACAAAAATTTGCTCACATACATACATACATACATATATATATATATGTATACATGGAGATATCACTTATTTATATATATATAAATATGTATATAAGAAAACGTCTCGAAGTAACGAAAGATTTCAGGTGCTCGTTGGTCGTTCAGGATTCGACGGTTTTTCAGGAATAACGAGGTGTCCTTACTTGAGTGATTACACCCCAACATTTCTTCTAGATTAGTCTTCTTAACTATTGCAAGCCTGCGCTTCTCTGAAACAATTCAAGACGATATGGGCCGTGCATAAGCTCATGAATGAACGAACGAGCGTGCTATTGCCAATGTTTGGCAGTTAATTCGCGTTAAGGCCCCAATCTGTTCGATAATTATAGAAACTGAGTTCTATGCATAATATTTATCGAATGAACATCATCATAAGAGGTTAAAACTATACAGAAGCAAAGAAATGTCTTCTCAGAATTGATAAAAGGTGGCTGGTAACTCTCTTTTCTCTGCCTCAACTGAACTTTTCATGCCATCACGTGCAATCGTCAGTGTTCGGCAGTTAATTGGTGTAAAGGCCCCAATCTGGGCGAATTGATAAGCAACTGAATTCCAGGCATATCATTTATAAGACGAACGACATCCTATGACAGTAAAATAACAAACACGTAGAACAAGGGTAGCTGGTAATTCTCTTGAATTAAAACTTACTGTTTCGGCAGGCATTCATATGGCGTGGGGCTGCGAGGAGTATTCCTATCGTTACAAAAATTGTTACTGCGACCAGAAATATTATTACACACGTATGCTATGCTCCATTCTCGAAATTGGTGTTGATCGAAATTCAACTTCGTTTCAACTCAGATGCACCACTCTCACACGCAAACTGTTTACTAAATACTCACTCTTTCTGTGAACTCGCGATGGCAGAAGCTGCTGCTACGGTTCATCGTAAAATTATATATCATTTTGATTACTTAACTCGCTGGCCGTGAAATAATTTGAATAAGGAATAAGGGAAATAATTTCAATGCATTTCGTTGGTACCGGCAGCTGAATGGACAGTTTACAGCGTGTCGAACCTAGTAAAGTATGTTTTTTTATTTATAAAAAGGTCAGGCAAGTTACCCTTCGTAGGGCGAATGATCATTAGGGATTCGAAAAAGAACAAAGCACCACGTACTGAAACGTTCCATTGAACTGACTTGTTTTCAAATCATAGTTCGTGAAATCTTTGTTAAATGTGATTTCAATATGTGGTGCTTTCTCCGTTTTTGAATTCCTAATGTAGCATGTACTAGGCCTTCTCTCTCACTCTCCGGGTGTCTAAATATTCCCCCTTGAGGCCGCTCTCGACTCACCTTGGAACGAGCCCACGGAGTCTCAAGGTTGCAACGTGATGAAAACCATACATATATCGTTGATTGAACGCGACGAACTCGCGCAGTAATCAAGCAATGCTATTTTGTGTAATGAAACGCCAGGTGTGTCTCCTTAAATTCATCAATAAATTCCTCTTTTGAGGGTAATTTTTCCTACGTTGCTGCAATGGTCTCTCTTTCCCGCCCCTAAAAGGAATGCCCGTCCGTATCTCTGATACGAGCTTGACCAGTGCACAAGTACATGAACCTTTCAATCGCGGGTGCTACTATTGGGATGCATGTATTTGTCTGCCATCCACGTATTGAGACTTATTCAAATAAACTGTCGAATCCCGTCACTTATAGCGGCTCACGTACACCACATAGTCTGGAATATTTTGATAGGATAGGTTGAAAAACCACTGAATTGTATGCTAAATGACGTTTCTCCAGACACATAAAAAACTTTGATAGAATTTGCGGAAATAGCTGCGCAAATTAAAAATGCAAGAAGTGAACTTCTGAAATGTGTAAAAATTCAATTCACATTTTTGCGTTTCTTAGATATTTAAAATTGTCACTAGAATTTGAATTGTACGTTACTGCGTGAAAGGGTCATTTCGACATGGAATGTAGCATAACACGGGTTTGACGACACTAAAATTTTGAACAGATTCAAGTTCGATTAACGTAGTTACGAGTAATTTTATGCATTCCTCTTTGCTGAGCTTCTCTGTCGTTTTCAACCACCGATTTTATCACAAATTATTCAATATAAAACATGCGTTGAAGCTATTATTGATGTCAAACAGGCATCACTGAAAACAGCTGATGCATGACGCCATATTATTTCGGTTTAATTTTTGCTCAAGCCGTGGGAGCAGCACTCATTCACTTAATTCTTACGGAATTTCTGATGGAAAAACTATTCAGGTCTACACACACAACGAAATCGTCATGAAAGAAGAACATATTCTATACAGAAACACATAATGATTCGTGTTAATTCATCTTGAAATGACTCTCATGACTTTACTCAATGTAAACATTCCGTAGAACATAGAAAACGGGAAGCTGGAAGCGCTCTCCTTACTTGAATCTAAAAACTGAATGCTGTCAAGTGGTATCGTCACTGTTCGGCAGCTAATTCGCGTAAAGGCCCCAATCTGGATCAATAATTAAGAAACTGAGTTCTGTGCATACGATTTATCGAAAGGACGACGTCCAATGACGGTGAAATCAACATAACGCAGAAAAAGGGTAGCTGGTAACCCTTCTGATTCCAAACTTACCGCTTCATTCGGCCAGCAATTGAATGGCGGGAACTGCGACGCTTGTTTTGATCATTACCATAATTATTAATGTTTTTACACATGTAAGCTATACTCCATTCGGGAAATCAGTATCGAAATGGATTTCGTTTATACGCGCCGATGCACGACTCTCAGACGCACACAAAAATTTTCTCTTATATATACAATTATATATATATATATGTGTATATATCGATTTTCATATATATATATATAAAACTATGTAAATGTGTATATATATATATATACATATATACATGTCTGTATGTATGTATACACTTGGGAGGTTGATGTTATTAAACCGTAGAAAAAGAGGCGCTGGTAACCCTCTCCTTCCTTGAATCTAAAGCCTGAATGCTGTCACGTACTATGGTCAATGCTTGGCAGTCAATCGGTGTCAAGACCCCAATCTGGGTGAAAATTAAGAAACTGAATTCTGTGCATAATATTTAGTAAATGAACAAAATCATAGGCGGTCAAAATTACGAAAACGTTGAAGTGTCACGTTCGAATTGAGAAAGGGTAGCTGGTAACCCTGTTGACTCAAAACTCTTTCGGTGAAGTCGTGATGACGGGAGCAGCAGCGGTTATTCGTATTATTATATGATGTTATCTCGTACGCCATTGTCTACCCTGACGAGTAGGCAGAAAAACAATTGGGATGCATTTGGTTCACAGCTGTAGGTGAATGGGCTATTTACTTAGTGGTAGGTACTCATCCGCACCAATGGGTAATAAATAGTCAGAGTGTTGAACCCAATAATTTTTAAAGTATGTACTAGGCGTTCTATCGCTATCACTCACTCTCCGACTTTCTAGATTTTCCCTCCTGAGGCCGTTCTCGATTTTGTGCCCCTTGGAATGTGCCCATGAAGTTTCAAGGTTGACCCTAGTTCAACTAGGGTTGATTGAACGCACGAAATAATCAATCAATGAATACCATTTCGTAAAATAAAACGCCAGGTGTCATTTCGTTTAATTTATGAATGAGTTCATTTTTTGAGCGTAATTTCTCGGACGTAATTGCAGTGGGGATCACGTTGAATGAACGCATCAAATTGGTTGCTCCGTCTCTCTCTTAAGAGGATGCCCGTCCGTCCGTATCTGTGATACGAGTCTGACCAGTGCTCACAAGTACATGAATATTTTTAATCGCGGGTGCTACTATTAGGATGCATGTACTTTTCTCTGTCGTGCTCCTCATTTTAAGGGAACTATCGAATCCTCTCTATTTTTTTTGTCTACACTACATAGTCTTGAATAACAGGTAACTCGTTTTTCAACGAACGCATTTATCTCATTGACCAGTGAACGTCTTTTTTGGGAGGGGTGGAGTGGCCCTGTAAAGGGCCGGTTAGAGACTAGCCGAGAGGAGGTTGTGGCTCTCGATGCGCGGAATAACGTGCTATTGAATTAAGCGCGTTCTCCACGGATCCGGCGGGCAAGCTGGATATCCTTGGGCATGATGGTGACACGCTTGGCGTGGATTGCGCACAAGTTGGTGTCTTCGAAGAGACCGACGAGGTAGGCTTCGGATGCTTCCTGCAGGGCCATGACAGCCGAGGACTGGAATCGCAAGTCAGTCTTGAAATCTTGGGCGATTTCACGAACAAGACGCTGGAAGGGCAGCTTGCGGATGAGCAGTTCGGTGCTCTTCTGGTAACGACGGATTTCACGAAGAGCCACGGTACCGGGCCTGTACCTGTGAGGCTTCTTCACGCCCCCGGTGGCGGGGGCAGATTTGCGTGCAGCCTTGGTGGCAAGCTGCTTGCGAGGAGCCTTTCCTCCGGTAGATTTGCGGGCAGTTTGCTTGGTGCGAGCCATTTCAGCGACAGTTTCGAGCGCGAGCGATGAGACGCAAGAGTCAGTTCGGCGCGAAGGCGTCCGACCAAGGGAACCCGTCGCAGCCCCGCCCGCAGCTCGCTCGCTAGCGCATTGCTGGAACTGGGGTGGCGCTCGGAGCTGCACAAATGCTACGCAAACTGGGCAAAGTTGGCGGTGGCGCGCAAGCACACCGTGCATAGGTCTGTCGTCGTTTTGCGCGAGTTGCATTCGTACTATAGCTACCGCGCTTCTCCGTTATCTATCGCAACCAGCTCGAGCTCCATCGACATCATGACCGGACGTGGAAAGGGTGGCAAGGGCCTCGGAAAGGGGGGAGCCAAGCGTCATCGCAAGGTTTTGCGTGATAACATCCAGGGTATCACCAAGCCTGCAATTCGTCGTCTGGCTCGCCGTGGAGGTGTCAAGCGTATCTCTGGTCTCATCTATGAAGAGACTCGCGGAGTGCTCAAGGTATTCCTCGAGAATGTCATCCGTGACGCCGTCACCTACACCGAGCACGCCAAGAGGAAGACCGTCACTGCCATGGACGTTGTCTACGCCCTCAAGAGACAAGGACGTACCCTCTATGGATTTGGAGGTTAAGTCTCTTGACTCTCTTGTAAAATGAGTCGGTGCCCGACCAACGGCTAATTCACAGACTCGGACCTTTCGAGGTCCACAAAATCCTCTCGGAAAAGGTGTTCACACTCAGTCCCTCCAGTACAGTGTATGCTTCTTCATTTAGGGATTGCTTCACTTGTCAAGCATCGCTTTTTTACTGTAGAGAGAGCGCGCGCCGGTGCTTGGAATGCCATTTTTTTTTTGTTATCCTCACTCCTCACATGCCCGTCGTTGCAGATGGAATAGCTCGAGGAGCAAACTCAATGTGTGTGTTCGATGATGCCTCGACGGGTGCAATCACTGAACTTCCGATAGGAAACTAAACACTTTCGCTCTCTCCGAAGCGGTCATTGCAGATTAGGCCTTGCTGCAATTGACTGCTCTACCGCACAATGCACACGCTATATTCCAGCCTGGCAGGCAGTCACAGCGAATTGCTGAGAACGCAGCGAGTGACCGACCGACCCCTCTCGTCAAGTCCAAGCGGCTTCCGTCCAATTTCGTGGGGCACGAAAGTTTTCTTTTTCGCTGAAATTCAGCTCGAGAAACGATACATGAGGTGGCAGTGTGCCGCCGCTAAACGACCGTTGAAGCATGGCGCCGCCGCGTCGGTCTCGAGATGTACTCCATGCAACACTAGCTGAAAACGCGTCTTGGACAATTTGCTTTCTTTCTTTGTTTAGCACGAATCACCGAAATTATTCAACATTTGCCTAATCTAACCGGATATTTTGCACATGGCACTCAGTCCTGACCCTGATTTTGCTGGAGGCCCCGAATCTTTCGCGCCATGCGTGACGCGCGTTCAAACAACGCCCTTGAATTGTCTCACGCGCCCATAGTCAAATAATTTCGCATTAGCTCGGCTCAGGCCTCGCGAGCTTCAATTGAATTACTAAAACATTTTCGCGCTATAATTCGAATGCGCATCGAGAAATGAACTGGATGAGGATAAACGTTATATTGCACGGCGAGCGACACTACTGCCACCTCGACTTCACATGTTATCATCAGCCTTGACGGACGTGCTCTGCGCCCTGGGAAGGGAAGCAAAATATATTTGCGTACTTTGCAACACATCCTCGTCGTCGCAGTAGCTAGCGCAACTATTGATTCGGCTGCTGACGCTCGACATTCGCAACGCCTCCAAAGCACAGCAGCACGTGGTGGTCTAGTCGAATTTTACAGCAGCTGCCGAATAAGAAAACGAGCGCCTATGCTCTGAGGAGTGACAAGCGAACAATGCCTATCGAGTGTTGCTCGGACCGAACTCGCACGACAATTAATGACGATAATAAAAAGACGCTCATACCAATTCAGACAGACTTTGAAATATCTTTCCCGAACACGAATGTGGCTCCTAGAGGAGCCTTGTTTGGAAGGAAGCGCTTCCGAGCGAGAAGACAAGTTTACTTCTTCTCGGTTTTCTTGGGCAGGAGAACTGCCTGGATGTTGGGCAGAACACCTCCCTGGGCAATGGTCACTCCCGAGAGGAGCTTGTTCAGTTCTTCGTCGTTACGGATAGCGAGCTGCAAGTGACGAGGAATGATTCGGGTCTTCTTGTTATCGCGGGCAGCGTTTCCAGCGAGCTCAAGAACTTCAGCAGCGAGGTATTCCATGACTGCCGCCAAGTACACGGGAGCTCCGGCTCCTACACGCTCCGCGTAGTTGCCCTTGCGCAGGAGACGGTGGATCCTTCCTACGGGGAACTGAAGTCCAGCCCGAGAAGAGCGCGACTTCGACTTTCCCTTAACTTTGCCTCCCTTACCGCGGCCGGACATGATGAGTAGTAGAGTCGTACGTACGCAAACAACTTTCGAACAAGCAGCGCTTACGCTACAGAGTACGATTATGCGCGGCCAGCACTCCATCACGCGAATATATACGTTCGGAGAGCACCGCTGTCCCGAGCTCGCTCTCTCATTGGTCAAGCGGCTGCACTCGCTGGGCCAGTCGCCTGCCGTCCGAGAGGTGAGGTGCTGCCTGCAAGCCCTTCTCGGTCTACTTATTACTAGCGCCGAAAGTCGGTGCGAAATTGTGGTCACTCATGGTGACAGTATTCAGCAGTGCGCGGAATATCATTCTTTGCTCTTCTGGAATTGTACTTTGTCCTGCCTTGGTGTCTTTGGGGGTAGTGGAGTTTCTTGGTAAGAGTCACTTTTCTTCGGTAAGCCTTGCATTCGGTGGGGTGCTTGAAGTGCCTCGGGGCCTTGCCCTGGGGAGGTGAGAGACTTACTTTCTTTTTTGCTTATTTTTTCTTGCGTTATTTCTTCACTTCTCTGGACCACAGCTCGCGTGTATGACTGATCCTGCCGCACGGGGGAGGCCCCCTTGGCCTGGTGGGTCCATCCGCCAGCCAAGGGGACCCTCCCAAACCGGTCATCCAACTCTTACACTTCCGGACAATAGCAGTGCATCACAATTCTACAAAAAACCAAATGCAACCACCTACAGAGTCCAACTAAAACGGATTGACCCAAAGAAGGAAGTTACTCGTCAAAGTATTTTCAGTGCAGCGTTCTCGGAACTTGAAGCCCCCCTAATCAGACTTACAGACAATAGACTCGGCTTCTATGCCGTCACAGATGATCCAAACGCAGTAGACAAACTCACTTCAACCAATGCTCAGGAAATTTTCAGACGCATTAACTTACAGCCTGTCATACCTCCAGACCTGAGAGCTAAACGCTCCATCTTCGTAAGACAGATAGACGGCTTCATAGGAGAAAAACCAACATCCGAAATTCAACAGGAAATTCAAAGACTCCAGCCCTGGCTCAAAATTGCCGACATAATCAAAATAAAGGACTACACCCATGTCATCAAAATCATAACAACTGACACTACCATAGCCCAAAGAGTGCTGCGCGACGGTTTTCTCATGTTCAACACCAAGATAACTTCACATCAATGTCAAGCAGAAAAATTTACCCACCTCCTGATATGCTACAAATGCTACAAAATAGAAGAACATGCCACCCACCAATGCCCTGCCACCATAACAGTTTGCTCAGAATGTGGAGATGTAGGACACACCTACACTCAGTGCCAAAACGAGCACAGAAAATGCTTAAACTGTGGTGGAGCCCACAGAACTCTAGCTGCCAGCTGCCCCACCAGGAAAAACGCAATAAAGGAGAAGGAACAAAAAGTCACCCAAAAGGAAAACGAACGAACTCAACAAACCTACTCACAAATAGCAAAAACAGCAATTAAAGAATCCACAATACCGAAGCACACACTCACCCTTACCAACAACATACAGATCAAGCTACTCACACTCATCCTCGAGGCCCATATCGCCAGTCTAGCAGGAAAAGATAGCTTTGGCTGCCTTCTCTCCAGAAACCTCCAATTGAACTACGGTATTGATGCCAAATTTGAGGACAGAGACTCCAGATCCATTTTCAACTTTTTCTACAACAATCCGGATACTGAATTTCACATGCAACAGGATCAACAATCAGAACCATCAAGCTCGGGTATGCAATCTGTGGACGATACAAACAGTGACAGCGAACTCGAGGAGGAGGCGGTTGGTCCTTCAGTGAGGCCTAAAACCCATTCTCAAATTACCCAACAACTCATTGCCAATATCGAACCGGTACAGGATCCAACAGCGATGGCGGCAGAAATAGACCCTGAACCACCCTCAGACCCACGAATTAAGAGAAAAATCAGCGATCAATTTCCACTAACTGAAAGAGAAAGAGAACCCTCAGAAACACGACCTGTAACAATCCAAATTTACCGTAGCTCCAATGACAAACTGCCCATTCCTCCTAACCCAACTCAGAAATGGTACATCAACGAACTAGCAAAGAAAGATTTTGGTTTAAAATTCACAGTACAGGACGCAGATTCAAGGAAAATACTCGAAATGATAAGAACAGAGAGATTGAAACTCACAGGCACCAAAATACACATTCTGAACCACGATAAGTATCTTCGACTACCCAAGCACTCCACCACAAGCACAGCAAAAAAATCCAAGCCTTAGCCATGCATTCTCTAACAATACTACAGTACAACGTAACCTCGTGGAATAACAAAAAAATCACCCTCTCTAACATTTACAATCAATTCGATCCAGACATTATCTTACTTAATGAAACAGCAGTAACAACTGGGCAATCAATCAAAATTTTCAACTATAATGTTTTCGCCGTCAATCACGCAAACGAACGCTACGCTGGAGCAGCTATAGGCATCAAGAAAAACATCAAATACAGACTAATAGACAATTTTTATGCAGATATGATCGCTGTAACACTGGAAACACTGCAAGGTCCAGTCACAATAGCAACTATGTACACACCTCATCGAACGCAATATCTTAATATAATTGATTTAAATACCCTGTTCAGAAGAAACCACCCCACCTATCTGATTGGTGACCTCAACGCACGGCATCCGTTTTTAGGGCACAACAGGTCAAACACAAGAGGCAGAAACCTACACACCCTAATAAGGTCAGGGATTTGTTCCCATGTTGGGCCATTCTTTCCAACCTACATCAACGGACATCATACTTCCACTCCAGACATCATGTTACAGAACCGCAGGGCTTACATGAACACACATCTTAAAGCAGGACCCTTGACTCCATCCAACCACATACCGCTACTCATTAAAATTTCAGCAAACCCAATTCAAGTTCCCATACAACCCAGGAAATGTTTTCACAGAGCTAACTGGAAGGAGTACAGAACTGAATTACGACGGCATACACAATACATAGATTCAAATCCCACCCTAGAGGAAATTGATAAAGCAATAGAGGACTGGACTTCAGCAGTTCATACGGTGGCAAACAAACACATTCCCACAATAGCATACAGAACTATTCCAGGTATCAAGCCCAGTCAAGAAGCCCTTAACACTCAATTAATATACAAAGCAGCTTTAAATCATATGTCCACATTCGGTCCATCTAGACAGTTAATTAGATATATTACCAGCCTCAGAAACAATCTCAACACCATCTACTACGGTTTGTATACTTTATCATGGAACAACATCATGAACGACCTGAACATCGAGGAAGACATACATAAATTTTGGACCACAGTTAAAAAACTCCAAGGCACAAACAGTAATAAACAACATGCACCCTATATCAGGTACAACAATGCAGAATTAACAGAACCGGCAGAGAAAGAGAGGGTTTTCAGGGAGCACTGGCAGCAATTATTTACCAACGAGGACGATGAGGCATTCGATCATGAACATATTGAAACAATAGAGAACTGGTTCAATCATAACTATCAGCAAACAATACCATTCCACACAGGCGATCTTACCCGACTTGATCCATTGCAATGCCCACCAATTACCCCACAAGAAGCCATCAGTACTCTTCGGACATTTAAACAAAAGGCCCCCGGACTACCAGGAATAACCTTCAATCATTTAAAGAATCTGCCATTAAACATGCTGACCATTCTAACAAACATCTTCAACTATTCCCTATCAGCTGGGTACTTTCCAGACAACCTAAAGAGAGCAATAATGATTTTTCTACCCAAAACTGGATCCTCCCCACACGAAGTCAAAAATTACCGCCCAATTTCACTAATAGACATTCATGCAAAACTATTTGAGAAAATTCTAAACAACAGATTCACATGCCATTTAATTCAGTTAAACAAACTAAACAAGAGACAGCACGGATTCAAAGCAGACCATGGAACACACACGGCACTAGCAGTTTTCCACGAAACCATAGTTAACCATTTATCAGACAAATGCAAAATTGATGTAGTCCTCCGAGACGTTGCTAAAGCCTTCGATAAGGTCTGGCATGTGGGCCTTAAATACAAGATAGTTAATCTAAACCTACATCCATCCCTCACCAAAACACTTTGCGACTTCATAACAGACAGAGCAGCAGCAGTCAGGATAGGTGGCATTACAGGACCCTTTTTCGACCTAGAGGCTGGCGTACCGCAGGGTTCGTGCCTTTCCCCCACTCTCTATAACTTCTATACACACGACTTACCTGACCCAGTACCAAACTCAGAATACATTGCATATGCAGACGATATCACTCAAATAGTAGCAATTCGTTCCACCAATTTAAGGGATATAGCAAGAAACACAGAAATGGCAATCTACAACATTAATCAGTTCGAAAACAAGTGGAAAATAAAGACCAACATGCAAAAATTTACAATAGTACCAATAGCAAGACTAAAATCAGACACGGTTCATATTGACGATGTGCACATTCCATACCAAAACAAGGGCAAAGTTCTTGGTTTGAACTTCTCAATAAGAGGCTACACATTGCAACTGGGAACAAGAATGACAATAGCAAGAGCAAACCTGACCAAACTTTTCAGATTCAGACAGTTGAACACCAAGATTAAAAGGAAACTCTACTTAGCATTTGTTAGATCAGCACTATTATACCCGGCCATCCCGTTACACACATTGTCTACTACCTCACTCAGAAAACTACAAAGAGTTCAAAATACCGCAACCCGTTTCATCACAAATTCCTCTCGATCAGATAGAATAACTTCACAAGCACTACATCAGCAATGCAGTCTCGAACCCATCAATACAGTGTTACATAATCAAGCAAACAAAACCTGGCAACACATACAAGATAATTTCCCTGAGCTATACGAAAACATCATTTCAGGTTACTATGAAAGACCACACGCGTGGTTCAGGAGCTCAAGGCTCCTAGCACTAGGACAACCTCCAACCCCTATATTTACTTGAGACCAGGCCTAAGACGTTCAACATAACTATTTAACACTTTTTTTCAATTTATTTTTCTTGGGGAACCAGCGCGGGTAGGCCTGGTCTCCACTTATTAGGAAGGGCGGGCAGCTGGGACCCCAAGACCTCCTCCCCTCAATAGAAATCATTTTAAATCATCACAATTTAACAACGAAACACACAATACAACAGACATACCGGCAGCGCATTTACAGTCGGTAACACCAAACAGTACTAACCCTCCAAACACTGCACAACCCCACAGCACAACACAAAGCCTTGATAGGTATTTTTCTTTTCAATATACATAAATGCTCATCATGAACAGAATTAAATCAATCTAGTTATGCACGCGAGTTGTGTCCTTTCTCTCCTACTATCCATTTCCTTTTCAATTCTTTTCTAATCTGGCACACTCTGTGCCAAATTCTACCCTATTTCTGTCTCTTTCCTCCTCAGCATCGATGCGAAATTGTCACTCCGGCAACCATACCGAGTGGATGTCATCTCTCTGTGGTGCGAACGCTCTGCTTGGAGAAGTGCTTGGTCCCCTTGGATATTATCGCAAGCATTTTTGACTCCTCTAAGGAGATACTTTAGCAGTCCGGAAGTTAGAGGTAATAGTTCGTATATATTTTAAATAGGGGGTAAGTGCCAATAACTTTTTCTTGTTCTATCTTTACTTTGTTTTCATTTCTTTTTGCATTTTTGGTGTTCTCGGTTGGTTATCTATTAAGAGCAAGGTTTTCACTTCTATGCCCCCCCCTGACAGGGGGAGGGGGGCGGCGGGTGGTCGTGGCGCGCATGGAAGCCGCCCGCCCCGTGCCCCTCTCATTCCAACTCCGACAACTCCATCCGTACGTCCAAGGACATCCTCAGAGTCGAGTAGGTCTGTTCAGGCTTCTGCGCCTCAGACCACTTTCCAACCTCCGGATCCGGCACCAGTCAGTTCCAACTTCCGTCCTGCCAAAACTCAAACATATCGAATTCAACTCAAAACCATCGATAGTACCAAACCTACAGACAGAGGAAAAGTTTTCGAAACTACATTCAAAGAGTTAAATGCCCCTCTGATCCGACTCACCCCAACAAAGAATGGCTACTACGCAGTTACCGACGACATAAACTCAATAGACAAACTAACATCTACCAAAGCAACTCAAGCATTCAAAAAGATCAACCTGACTCCGGCTATCCCCCCAGATTTGAGAGCGAAAAGAACGGTATTCGTACGACAAATAGATTCAGATATTGGAACCAGACCCACAGATGAAATAAAGGAAGAAATTGAAAACCAGAACAGTTGGATTAAGGTGACAGATATTATCAAAATCAAAAACTACACGCACCTAATCAAAATAGTGACAACTGACACCCTTACAGCACAACGAATACTACGAGACGGCTTCTACATGTTTCATACCAAGATAACCCCATACCAATGTGAACAGGAACAATACACTCATATTCTCATCTGCTACAAATGCTACAAGTTCGAGGATCACACGACTAACCAATGCACGCAGACGACAATCATCTGTTCAGAATGTTCAGCGCAAGATCATACCTTCCAAAATTGTCAAAACACCTTAAAGCAGTGCATAAATTGCCAAGGACCTCACAGAACATTAGCAGCGGGATGCCCCTACAGGAAAAATATCATCAAACAAAAACGAGAGGATGAACAGTCAAAACAACAACAGCAAAACCAAAGTACATACGCAGAAATTGCCAAACAAGCCATACAGCAGACAAACCCACCGCAACATTCACTAACACTAACCAATAGAACACACATCAAACTAACGGCCCTCATTCTAGAAGCCCACATCGCAGCCCTTGATAGAACCAAAAAATTCGGAGAAATACTATCCAAATCACTTAAAGAAAATTTTGACATTGACACCACATTTCCAGATAGAGACTTAACAGCTATTTTCAACTTTTATTACGATAACGTAGACAAAGAAGCTTCGGAACCAACACAAATAATTACTCGTGAACAGCCAACACTTGAAACATCTATGGATACCCAAGCAGAAGATGCAGACCCCGACAATGATCAAAGGCAGAAGAGAAGGAAAAGCGACGAAGCAGAAAACTCAACACTGTTGATAGACAACAAACATAGTGTCCCAATAAAACTATACCGCAACCTACAAGATACATCTCCAATTCCTGAAAACCCTGACACAGAATGGTATATGGGAGAGCTAAGCAAGGAAAACAATAGAGGACTTAAATTCGCAGTAGAAGAAATTAAATCAGGAACCCTACTAGAATATATATTCTCAAACCGTGTAAAATTTACAAGAACTAAAATCAACATAATACCACCCGAACAATTCCTGGCGCTGCCAAGGCACCAATCACTACACACAGCAGCAAAAAAACCTAAAAAAGTTACTTCCAATAAATGAACATTAGCAAACTAACTGTATTACAACACAATGTACAATCTTGGAGCTCCAATAAAATATCTCTATCCAACATTTATAATAACATAAATCCGGACATTATACTCATCAATGCACACAATCTGAGAGGGGATAACCACCTGAAAATATTTAATTATAACACCTTTTATGCGAACAAACGAGATGAACCTCATGCAGGAGCTGCAATAGCAATTAAGAAAAATATATCATATAAACTACATGATAACTTCGACTCGGACATGCTGGCAATTACAATAGATACAATGCAGGGACCAATTACTATCGGCACAACATATACCCCCCCAAGAACAGAATACCTCCACTTCGCTGACTTCCACACACTATTCAATAGAGCAAACCCAGTTTATTTCATTGGAGACATAAATGCAGCGCATAGAACAATAGGACACACATATAACAATAATAGAGGAAAACATTTAAACTATTTAATTGAACGAAACAAATGCATACATATTGGGCCATATTTTCCAACACTGATAACTCATAGAAGCTGCACATCACCAGATATTGCTCTTCAAAACCCACAAGCCTTTCATAACATCTACCTTCAGCCTGGCCCATTAACTCCATCCGACCACATCCCAATAATAGCTACAATTACAGCTAATCCCATCCAAATCCCAATCAAGCCAAGATACCAATATCACAAAGCAGACTGGATAAAATTCAAACAGTACTTAACAGGCCTAACTCCCAATCTGCAAGAAGAACCTACGCTAGAAGAACTGGACGAACACCTGGATAATTGGACCACTTACATTCAAGAAGCCACAAAAAGTGCCATCCCAACTATTGCTCATAGAATAATACCCGGAATTAAACCCACACATGAAACCTTAACCCTACAAGCAAGACACCAACATATATTGGATTATATCAGTAACAATGGACCCTCTAGAGAATTGTATAAAGTAATTAATGACCTGAGGAAGGAAATGCAAACCATTTATAAAAGGCAATATAACCAAACATGGAACACATTAATTCAGGAAATAAACGTGCAAAGCGACCCAAAAGCATTCTGGACTTCCATAAAAAGAATGACAGGATACAATAACAAACAGAAAATTCCGTACCTAGAGCATAATGGACAAGAACTGCACACACCCGAAGAAAAAGAACAAATCTTCAGACAACACTGGAGCAGCATATTTTCAGAACAAGATGACAATGATTTCGATACAGACCACATAAACGAAATAAAAGAATACATGAACAACGTTGCACACGAAACCACACCATTTCATACGGGTAATATTAATAGACTGGACCCTCTTCAATTCCCGCCAATCACACTCGACGAACTTATTCAAACCTTAAGATCATTCAAACAGAAAGCACCCGGTCCAACAGGTATCACCACTCTACAATTAAAGAACCTACCAAAAAATATGTTTACGTACCTCTTATATATATTCAACAATTCTATATCCGCAGGTTATTTTCCAGATAAGCTCAAACACGCCATCATGATATTTCTTCCGAAACCCCTCACATCCCAAAAACAAGTACAAAACTACCGACCAATATCGTTACTAGACATACAAGGTAAACTTTTGGACAAAATTCTCAACAATAGATTAACCGACCACCTCATCATTAACAACTTATACAATAGCAGACAACATGGATTTAGGAGGAATAGAGGAACACAGACCGCACTAGCCACATTCAATGAAACAATTTCCATCAACCTAGCTAACAAGCATACAATAGACATAGTACTGCGAGACGTTACTAAAGCATTCGACAAAGTTTGGCACATTGGACTAATTTTCAAACTTTTGCAATCCGGCATCCACAACCTTTTTCTACGCACTCTTACAGACTATCTAACAGACCGAACCGCATCAATCAGGATAGGTAATTTCATTGGCCCCCCTTTCATACTACAAACCGGAGTCCCACAAGGAGCATGCCTTTCACCCACATTATATAGCTATTACACACATGACATCCCCCATCCGATACCCAACTCGGACTACATATGTTTTGCTGATGATATTACACAAATTACTGCAGGTAAATATAAACCAAACTACGCAGCCCAGCAAACCCAACACGCAATACAGCAAATCAACCATTACGAGAAACAGTGGAAAATTTCAACAAATGTTAAAAAATTCAAAATCATTCCAATCAGCAGGCGGACAACCTCAGATATTTTTATAGACGATCAATATTTTCCATATTCCAACAGTGGAAAAGTACTGGGCCTGAACTTCTCAACACATGGTTTTTCATCGCAGGTTTCGATAAGACAAGCAATAGGGCACGGTAATCTTAGCAAATTATACCGTTTCATGCATCTATCCCAAGAAATTAAAAGGAAACTGTATTTGACCTGTGTCAGATCAGCATTGATCTATCCAGTTATCCCGCTACACACTATGTCCCCAACCGCCATCTCCAAATTACAGAGAGTACAAAACCGAGCATTAAGATTTATTACCAACACCAACCGTTTAGACCGAAAAACATCCAGATCACTCCACAATCAAGTCAACTTACCTCCCATAAATAGTTTACTTCACAACCATGCCCGAAGAATTTGGAACAATTTGCAATCTGATGATCCCGACCTTTATCAACAGCTATCATTCTCCCCAGACAGCGAAAATAGTCAACACATCAGATTCAAAAGCTCCAAACTTTCTGCACTTGGCCCCCCTCCAGAACCAAAGTACACATAAAATAGTCCGGCATTCATATGGGGAAGACCGAAAAACAATACTTACTTATTTACTTTGTTTTTACATTGGGGTTTTGACGAGCGGACGGATCGGTCTTCCCCCCCGGGTGGGAAGTCAAAACCCCAAACCACTACACCAACCACAACACCAATTCAGATCTACACAATAGAACAGCGTTATTACCCATAATCACCAACAACTTCTAACAAAATATTCACACTGCGTTTCACATCATTCTCCACTCGCATCGCTCGCCCAATATCCAATCTGATTCTCAATCACACCCATCAGAACATGGATATGAACTCTATAATTCAACAGAAACTAGAATATATCCTATGTGCTATATCCTTCCTTGTTTATAGTGTATATACCTGTAATAAAAAAAAAAAAAAAAAAAATATATATATATATATGTATGTGTATATATGTGTGTGTGGTTATGTATATATATATAAGTACACATATGTGTTTACATGTTGTATGTGGATATGTGTTGGTGTATGTATGTCTATTTGTGAACTGCGAACTGATGTGGAAAAAAAAAAAAAAAAAAAAAAGTAATAAAAAAAAAATAAATAAATAAATAAATATGTGTATAGGCTTGTGTTAAGGTTTCATGTGCAGAATGTGTTGTGTACATGTGTGTACTAGAAGAGAGAGTGAGAAAAAAAAAAAAAAAAAAAAAAATATATATATATATATACCTATATACCTATATATATAATTCGTTGTTCATGTATATTGATGTACATACGGACTTGGGAATCTGATATCAATCATATTGGGCATGGATTAGACACTTGAATTATTTAATGTACATACTGCTGTAAGTAGTTCCTTGTAAATAGCCTCGAATCCTAATTAATATTGATATTAGGAGCAGCCTATTTATACTGTCAATAATTGTACAAAGTAACTTCCATTTGGTAACTTGGGAGACTATGTATATAGATGTACATACAAAGCCCTGACGGGTTTCGTCCAAAAAACCCTGAGTACTCAAGCAATAGTAACTAAAAGGGAACACCAAATAATGCGTTTTCGCCTATTTTCTCTCCTACTATCCTCTTCCCTTTCCTATTCTCATTTTCTTCAGGCACGCCCTGTGTCAAACTCTTCCCTTTTCCTCTCTTTCCTAATGGCACCGCCCCCCCCCCCCCCCCGGTGCGAAATTGTAAGTTACTGAGTAACGTTCGAAGTTGTCGTGCACGATGGCTCCCAAGACTTCTGGAAAGGCTGCTAAGAAGGCCGGTAAGGCCCAGAAATCCATCACCAAAGGTGACAAGAAGAAGAAAAAGAAGAGGCGTGAGAGCTACGCCATCTACATTTACAAGGTGCTCAAGCAGGTCCATCCCGACACCGGCGTTTCGAGCAAGGCCATGTCAATCATGAACTCGTTCGTGAATGACATCTTTGAGCGCATTGCTACTGAAGCGTCGCGTCTGGCACAGTACAACAAGAGGACCACCATCACCTCTCGGGAAATTCAGACTGCCGTCAGGCTTCTGCTTCCCGGCGAGCTTGCCAAGCACGCTGTCTCTGAAGGCACCAAGGCTGTGACCAAGTACACTTCTTCCAAGTAGAGTGTTCACGGCGGCAGTCGCACTTGCTGCACACCATCCGGCTCCTCAAGGAGCCACAAATCATCCTTAAATTGAAGATGTTCAAAGTCAATATGCAGTAGACAAAATTAAGAGCTCGCTATCTTTCCGTCCGAAATAATGGTCTCTCTGATCATGTGATCGTTATTCGCTCGAATCGTTAGCACGCGAGTCAAAACGGCCGAGGCAGGCAATTGCCCGCGTTTCGCATAAGCACCTCGCACAATTCCTGGTGTGCCACAAGGCCTGCGGCCAGAGAGCACTGGTCGCGCTCGCTCGGTTCCCGGTCGGTCGTCGCGACAGGCGCTGCTGACCACCATGTCCACGAATGCCGCTCTGAGCCCTAGTCTGCCCGACCGCCCGGTAACCCTCGCTTCCACGACGGTTTCATGTGAGAGCCTCGTCTCCGATGCGCACAGTCCCTTTCGTGGGAGAAGAACCTTGGCACGAAACCTACGAGAAATGAACTGGAGGGTTTTTTCCTAAATTATCCGTCAAAAATTACCCCTCGAAGTTCGTCGAGGAGTTAAACTGCTCCTCGCTCGTACAGGATTCGATCGCTTTTCTCGACGGACGGAACAAGTTGTTGCGGCCGAATATTCTAATGGCCCATCATTTATTCGAGTGATAACACTTCAGCTTTTCATTCAGATTAGTCTTCACAACTATTCCAAGCCTGCGCTCCTGTGAAACAATTCAAGACGATGGGCCGTGCGTCGACGAACGAACGCACACGCGCTCGTTGTCGTCAATGTTTTGCAGTTAATTCGTGTATGTGCTCTAATCTGGATCAATATTCAAAAAACTGAATTCTAAGCACAATACTCATTGAATGAACAGCATCATGAGAGGCAAAAACTATGCAGAAACAAAGAAATGTCTTCATAGAAGTGAAAAGCGGTAGCTGGTAACCCTCTCCTCCTCAATCAAAACAAAATAACCCCTCCATGCTAACACGCGCTAGCGCTCGCTGTCGTCAATGTTTGTCAGGTAATTGGTGTAAAAGTCCCCAAAGTCTGGGTCAAGAAATGAGAAACTGAATTCTGAGCGTCGTATTTATCAAATGAACCAAACCATGAGAGGTCAAAACTAGAAAAACGCTGGAATGTCTTCTTCGAATTGAAAAAGGGTAGCTGGTAACTCAGTTTACTCAAAACTAACTCTTTCTGTGAAGTCGCGATGGCAGAAGCTGCTGCTACGGTTCTTCGTAAAATTATTTATCATTTTGGTTACTTACCTCGTTAGCCGTGAAATAATTTGTATAAGGGGTAAGGTAAATAATTTCAATGCATTTCGTTAATACCGGCAGCAGAATGGACAGTTTACAGCGTGTCGAACCTAATATAGTATGTTTTTTTTATTTATAAAAAAGGTCAGGCAAGTTACCCTTCGTAGGGCGAATGAACATTAGGGATTCGAAAACGAACAAAGCACCACGTACTGAAACGTTTCATAGAACTGACTTGTTTTCAAATCATAGTTCGTGAAATCTCTATTAAATGTGATTTCAATATGCGGTGCTTTCTTCGTTTTTGAATTCCTAATGTAGCATGTACTAGGCCTTCTCTCTCACTCTCCGGGTGTCTAAATGTTCCCCCTTGAGGCCGCTCTCGACTCACCTTGGAACGAGCCCACGGAGTCTCAAGGTTGCAACGTGATGAAAACCATACATATATCGTTGATTGAACGCGACGAACTCGCGCAGTAATCAAGCAATGCTTTTTTGTGTAATGAAACGCCAGGTGTGTCTCCTTAAATTCATCAATAAATTCCTCTTTTGAGGGTAATTTTACCTACGTTGCTGCAATGGTCTCTCTTTCCCGCCCCTAAAAGGATGCTTAATGCCCGTCCGTATCTCTGATACGAGCTTGACCAGTGCACAAGTACATGAACCTTTCAATCGCGGGTGCTACTATTGGGATGCATGTATTTGTCTGCCATCCACGTATTGAGACTTATTCAAATAAACTGTCGAATCCCGTCACTCATAGCGGCTCACGTACACCACATAGTCTGGAATATTTTGATAGGATAGGTTGAAAAACCACTGAATTGTATGCTAAATGACGTTTCTCCAGACACATAAAAAACTTTGATAGAATTTGCGGAAATAGCTGCGCAAATTAAAAATGCAAGAAGTGAACTTCTGAAATGTGTAAAAATTCAATTCACATTTTCGTGTTTCTTAGATTTTTAAAATTTTCACTAGAATTTGAATTGTACGTTACTGCGTGAAAGGGTCATTTCGGCATGGAATGTAGCGTAACACGGGTTTGAAGACACCAAAATTTTGAACAGATTCAAGTTCGATTAACGTAGTTACGAGTAATTTTATGCATTCCTCTTTGCTGAGCTTCTCTGTCGTTTTCAACCACCGATTTTATCACAAATTATTCAATATTAACCATGCATTGAAGCTATTATTGATGTCAAACAGGCATCACTGAAAACAGCTGATGCATGACGCCATATTATTTCGGTTTAATTTTTGCTCAAGCCGTGGGAGCAGCACTCATTCACTTAATTCTTACGGAATTTCTGATGCAAAACTATGCAGGTCTACACACACAACGAAATCGTCATGAAAGAAGAATATATTCTATACACAAACACATAATGATTCGTGTTAATTCATCTTGACATGACTCTCATGACTTTACTAAATGTAAACATTCCGTAGAACATAGAAAACGGGTAGCTGGTAGCGCTCTCCTTACTTGAATCTAAAAACTGAATGCTTTCAAGTGGTATCGTCAATGTTCGGCAGCTAATTCGCGTAAAGGCCCCAATCTGGATCAATAATTAAGAAACTGAGTTCTGTGCATAAGATTTATCGAAAGGACGACATCCCATGACGGTGAAATCAACATAACGCAAAAAAAGGGTAGCTGGTAACCCTTCTGATTCAAAACTTACCTCTTCTTTCGGCTAGCAATCGAATGGCGGGAACTGCGACGCTTGTTTTGATCATTACAATAATTATTAATGTTATTAAACATGTGAGCTATACTCCATTCGGGAAATCAGTATCGAAATGGATTTCTTTCATACGCGCTGACGCACCACTCTCAGACGAACACAAAAATTTGCTCACATACATACATACATACATATATATATATATGTATACATGGAGATATCACTTATTTATATATATATAAATATGTATATAAGAAAACGTCTCGAAGTAACGAAAGATTTCAGGTGCTCGTTGGTCGTTCAGGATTCGACGGTTTTTCAGGAATAACGAGGTGTCCTTACTTGAGTGATTACACCCCAACATTTCTTCTAGATTAGTCTTCTTAACTATTGCAAGCCTGCGCTTCTCTGAAACAATTCAAGACGATATGGGCCGTGCATAAGCTCATGAATGAACGAACGAGCGTGCTATTGCCAATGTTTGGCAGTTAATTCGCGTTAAGGCCCCAATCTGTTTCGATAATTATAGAAACTGAGTTCTATGCATAATATTTATCGAATGAACATCATCATAAGAGGTTAAAACTATACAGAAGCAAAGAAATGTCTTCTCAGAATTGATAAAAGGTGGCTGGTAACTCTCTTTTCTCTGCCTCAACTGAACTTTTCATGCCATCACGTGCAATCGTCAGTGTTCGGCAGTTAATTGGTGTAAAGGCCCCAATCTGGGCGAATTGATAAGCAACTGAATTCCAGGCATATCATTTATAAGACGAACGACATCCTATGACAGTAAAATAACAAACACGTAGAACAAGGGTAGCTGGTAATTCTCTTGAATTAAAACTTACTGTTTCGGCAGGCATTCATATGGCGTGGGGCTGCGAGGAGTATTCCTATCGTTACAAAAATTGTTACTGCGACCAGAAATATTATTACACACGTATGCTATGCTCCATTCTCGAAATTGGTGTTGATCGAAATTCAACTTCGTTTCAACTCAGATGCACCACTCTCACACGCAAACTGTTTACTAAAAACTCACTCTTTCTGTGAACTCGCGATGGCAGAAGCTGCTGCTACGGTTCATCGTAAAATTATATATCATTTTGATTACTTAACTCGCTGGCCGTGAAATAATTTGAATAAGGAATAAGGGAAATAATTTCAATGCATTTCGTTGGTACCGGCAGCTGAATGGACAGTTTACAGCGTGTCGAACCTAGTAAAGTATGTTTTTTTATTTATAAAAAGGTCAGGCAAGTTACCCTTCGTAGGGCGAATGATCATTAGGGATTCGAAAAAGAACAAAGCACCACGTACTGAAACGTTCCATTGAACTGACTTGTTTTCAAATCATAGTTCGTGAAATCTTTGTTAAATGTGATTTCAATATGTGGTGCTTTCTCCGTTTTTGAATTCCTAATGTAGCATGTACTAGGCCTTCTCTCTCACTCTCCGGGTGTCTAAATGTTCCCCCTTGAGGCCGCTCTCGACTCACCTTGGAACGAGCCCACGGAGTCTCAAGGTTGCAACGTGATGAAAACCATACATATATCGTTGATTGAACGCGACGAACTCGCGCAGTAATCAAGCAATGCTTTTTTGTGTAATGAAACGCCAGGTGTGTCTCCTTAAATTCATCAATAAATTCCTCTTTTGAGGGTAATTTTTCCTACGTTCCTGCAATGGTCTCTCTTTCCCGCCCCTAAAAGGATGCTTAATGCCCGTCCGTATCTCTGATACGAGCTTGACCAGTGCACAAGTACATGAACCTTTCAATCGCGGGTGCTACTATTGGGATGCATGTATTTGTCTGCCATCCACGTATTGAGACTTATTCAAATAAACTGTCGAATCCCGTCACTCATAGCGGCTCACGTACACCACATAGTCTGGAATATTTTGATAGGATAGGTTGAAAAACCACTGAATTGTATGCTAAATGACGTTTCTCCAGACACATAAAAAACTTTGATAGAATTTGCGGAAATAGCTGCGCAAATTAAAAATGCAAGAAGTGAACTTCTGAAATGTGTAAAAATTCAATTCACATTTTCGTGTTTCTTAGATTTTTAAAATTTTCACTAGAATTTGAATTGTACGTTACTGCGTGAAAGGGTCATTTCGGCATGGAATGTAGCGTAACACGGGTTTGAAGACACCAAAATTTTGAACAGATTCAAGTTCGATTAACGTAGTTACGAGTAATTTTATGCATTCCTCTTTGCTGAGCTTCTCTGTCGTTTTCAACCACCGATTTTATCACAAATTATTCAATATTAACCATGCATTGAAGCTATTATTGATGTCAAACAGGCATCACTGAAAACAGCTGATGCATGACGCCATATTATTTCGGTTTAATTTTTGCTCAAGCCGTGGGAGCAGCACTCATTCACTTAATTCTTACGGAATTTCTGATGCAAAACTATGCAGGTCTACACACACAACGAAATCGTCATGAAAGAAGAATATATTCTATACACAAACACATAATGATTCGTGTTAATTCATCTTGACATGACTCTCATGACTTTACTAAATGTAAACATTCCGTAGAACATAGAAAACGGGTAGCTGGTAGCGCTCTCCTTACTTGAATCTAAAAACTGAATGCTTTCAAGTGGTATCGTCAATGTTCGGCAGCTAATTCGCGTAAAGGCCCCAATCTGGATCAATAATTAAGAAACTGAGTTCTGTGCATAAGATTTATCGAAAGGACGACGTCCCATGACGGTGAAATCAACATAACGCAAAAAAAGGGTAGCTGGTAACCCTTCTGATTCAAAACTTACCTCTTCTTTCGGCTAGCAATCGAATGGCGGGAACTGCGACGCTTGTTTTGATCATTACAATAATTATTAATGTTATTAAACATGTGAGCTATACTCCATTCGGGAAATCAGTATCGAAATGGATTTCTTTCATACGCGCTGACGCACCACTCTCAGACGAACACAAAAATTTGCTCACATACATACATACATACATATATATATATATGTATACATGGAGATATCACTTATTTATATATATAAATATGTATATAAGAAAACGTCTCGAAGTAACGAAAGATTTCAGGTGCTCGTTGGTCGTTCAGGATTCGACGGTTTTTCAGGAATAACGAGGTGTCCTTACTTGAGTGATTACACCCCAACATTTCTTCTAGATTAGTCTTCTTAACTATTGCAAGCCTGCGCTTCTCTGAAACAATTCAAGACGATATGGGCCGTGCATAAGCTCATGAATGAACGAACGAGCGTGCTATTGCCAATGTTTGGCAGTTAATTCGCGTTAAGGCCCCAATCTGTTTCGATAATTATAGAAACTGAGTTCTATGCATAATATTTATCGAATGAACATCATCATAAGAGGTTAAAACTATACAGAAGCAAAGAAATGTCTTCTCAGAATTGATAAAAGGTGGCTGGTAACTCTCTTTTCTCTGCCTCAACTGAACTTTTCATGCCATCACGTGCAATCGTCAGTGTTCGGCAGTTAATTGGTGTAAAGGCCCCAATCTGGGCGAATTGATAAGCAACTGAATTCCAGGCATATCATTTATAAGACGAACGACATCCTATGACAGTAAAATAACAAACACGTAGAACAAGGGTAGCTGGTAATTCTCTTGAATTAAAACTTACTGTTTCGGCAGGCATTCATATGGCGTGGGGCTGCGAGGAGTATTCCCATCGTTACAAAAATTGTTACTGCGACCAGAAATATTATTACACACGTATGCTATGCTCCATTCTCGAAATTGGTGTTGATCGAAATTCAACTTCGTTTCAACTCAGATGCACCACTCTCACACGCAAACTGTTTACTAAAAACTCACTCTTTCTGTGAACTCGCGATGGCAGAAGCTGCTGCTACGGTTCATCGTAAAATTATATATCATTTTGATTACTTAACTCGCTGGCCGTGAAATAATTTGAATAAGGAATAAGGGAAATAATTTCAATGCATTTCGTTGGTACCGGCAGCTGAATGGACAGTTTACAGCGTGTCGAACCTAGTAAAGTATGTTTTTTTATTTATAAAAAGGTCAGGCAAGTTACCCTTCGTAGGGCGAATGATCACTAGGGATTCGAAAAAGAACAAAGCACCACGTACTGAAACGTTCCATTGAACTGACTTGTTTTCAAATCATAGTTCGTGAAATCTTTGTTAAATGTGATTTCAATATGTGGTGCTTTCTCCGTTTTTGAATTCCTAATGTAGCATGTACTAGGCCTTCTCTCTCACTCTCCGGGTGTCTAAATATTCCCCCTTGAGGCCGCTCTCGACTCACCTTGGAACGAGCCCACGGAGTCTCAAGGTTGCAACGTGATGAAAACCATACATATATCGTTGATTGAACGCGACGAACTCGCGCAGTAATCAAGCAATGCTATTTTGTGTAATGAAACGCCAGGTGTGTCTCCTTAAATTCATCAATAAATTCCTCTTTTGAGGGTAATTTTTCCTACGTTGCTGCAATGGTCTCTCTTTCCCGCCCCTAAAAGGAATGCCCGTCCGTATCTCTGATACGAGCTTGACCAGTGCACAAGTACATGAACCTTTCAATCGCGGGTGCTACTATTGGGATGCATGTATTTGTCTGCCATCCACGTATTGAGACTTATTCAAATAAACTGTCGAATCCCGTCACTTATAGCGGCTCACGTACACCACATAGTCTGGAATATTTTGATAGGATAGGTTGAAAAACCACTGAATTGTATGCTAAATGACGTTTCTCCAGACACATAAAAAACTTTGATAGAATTTGCGGAAATAGCTGCGCAAATTAAAAATGCAAGAAGTGAACTTCTGAAATGTGTAAAAATTCAATTCACATTTTCGCGTTTCTTAGATATTTAAAATTGTCACTAGAATTTGAATTGTACGTTACTGCGTGAAAGGGTCATTTCGACATGGAATGTAGCATAACACGGGTTTGACGACACCAAAATTTTGAACAGATTCAAGTTCGATTAACGTAGTTACGAGTAATTTTATGCATTCCTCTTTGCTGAGCTTCTCTGTCGTTTTCAACCACCGATTTTATCACAAATTATTCAATATAAAACATGCGTTGAAGCTATTATTGATGTCAAACAGGCATCACTGAAAACAGCTGATGCATGACGCCATATTATTTCGGTTTAATTTTTGCTCAAGCCGTGGGAGCAGCACTCATTCACTTAATTCTTACGGAATTTCTGATGGAAAAACTATTCAGGTCTACACACACAACGAAATCGTCATGAAAGAAGAACATATTCTATACAGAAACACATAATGATTCGTGTTAATTCATCTTGAAATGACTCTCATGACTTTACTCAATGTAAACATTCCGTAGAACATAGAAAACGGGAAGCTGGAAGCGCTCTCCTTACTTGAATCTAAAAACTGAATGCTGTCAAGTGGTATCGTCACTGTTCGGCAGCTAATTCGCGTAAAGGCCCCAATCTGGATCAATAATTAAGAAACTGAGTTCTGTGCATACGATTTATCGAAAGGACGACGTCCAATGACGGTGAAATCAACATAACGCAGAAAAAGGGTAGCTGGTAACCCTTCTGATTCCAAACTTACCGCTTCATTCGGCCAGCAATTGAATGGCGGGAACTGCGACGCTTGTTTTGATCATTACCATAATTATTAATGTTTTTACACATGTAAGCTATACTCCATTCGGGAAATCAGTATCGAAATGGATTTCGTTTATACGCGCCGATGCACGACTCTCAGACGCACACAAAAATTTTCTCTTATATATACAATTATATATATATATATGTGTATATATCGATTTTCATATATATATATATAAAACTATGTAAATGTGTATATATATATATATACATATATACATGTCTGTATGTATGTATACACTTGGGAGGTTGATGTTATTAAACCGTAGAAAAAGAGGCGCTGGTAACCCTCTCCTTCCTTGAATCTAAAGCCTGAATGCTGTCACGTACTATGGTCAATGCTTGGCAGTCAATCGGTGTCAAGACCCCAATCTGGGTGAAAATTAAGAAACTGAATTCTGTGCATAATATTTAGTAAATGAACAAAATCATAGGCGGTCAAAATTACGAAAACGTTGAAGTGTCACGTTCGAATTGAGAAAGGGTAGCTGGTAACCCTGTTGACTCAAAACTCTTTCGGTGAAGTCGTGATGACGGGAGCAGCAGCGGTTATTCGTATTATTATATGATGTTATCTCGTACGCCATTGTCTACCCTGACGAGTAGGCAGAAAAACAATTGGGATGCATTTGGTTCACAGCTGTAGGTGAATGGGCTATTTACTTAGTGGTAGGTACTCATCCGCACCAATGGGTAATAAATAGTCAGAGTGTTGAACCCAATAATTTTTAAAGTATGTACTAGGCGTTCTATCGCTATCACTCACTCTCCGACTTTCTAGATTTTCCCTCCTGAGGCCGTTCTCGATTTTGTGCCCCTTGGAATGTGCCCATGAAGTTTCAAGGTTGACCCTAGTTCAACTAGGGTTGATTGAACGCACGAAATAATCAATCAATGAATACCATTTCGTAAAATAAAACGCCAGGTGTCATTTCGTTTAATTTATGAATGAGTTCATTTTTTGAGCGTAATTTCTCGGACGTAATTGCAGTGGGGATCACGTTGAATGAACGCATCAAATTGGTTGCTCCGTCTCTCTCTTAAGAGGATGCCCGTCCGTCCGTATCTGTGATACGAGTCTGACCAGTGCTCACAAGTACATGAATATTTTTAATCGCGGGTGCTACTATTAGGATGCATGTACTTTTCTCTGTCGTGCTCCTCATTTTAAGGGAACTATCGAATCCTCTCTATTTTTTTTGTCTACACTACATAGTCTTGAATAACAGGTAACTCGTTTTTCAACGAACGCATTTATCTCATTGACCAGTGAACGTCTTTTTTGGGAGGGGTGGAGTGGCCCTGTAAAGGGCCGGTTAGAGACTAGCCGAGAGGAGGTTGTGGCTCTCGATGCGCGGAATAACGTGCTATTGAATTAAGCGCGTTCTCCACGGATCCGGCGGGCAAGCTGGATATCCTTGGGCATGATGGTGACACGCTTGGCGTGGATTGCGCACAAGTTGGTGTCTTCGAAGAGACCGACGAGGTAGGCTTCGGATGCTTCCTGCAGGGCCATGACAGCCGAGGACTGGAATCGCAAGTCAGTCTTGAAATCTTGGGCGATTTCACGAACAAGACGCTGGAAGGGCAGCTTGCGGATGAGCAGTTCGGTGCTCTTCTGGTAACGACGGATTTCACGAAGAGCCACGGTACCGGGCCTGTACCTGTGAGGCTTCTTCACGCCCCCGGTGGCGGGGGCAGATTTGCGTGCAGCCTTGGTGGCAAGCTGCTTGCGAGGAGCCTTTCCTCCGGTAGATTTGCGGGCAGTTTGCTTGGTGCGAGCCATTTCAGCGACAGTTTCGAGCGCGAGCGATGAGACGCAAGAGTCAGTTCGGCGCGAAGGCGTCCGACCAAGGGAACCCGTCGCAGCCCCGCCCGCAGCTCGCTCGCTAGCGCATTGCTGGAACTGGGGTGGCGCTCGGAGCTGCACAAATGCTACGCAAACTGGGCAAAGTTGGCGGTGGCGCGCAAGCACACCGTGCATAGGTCTGTCGTCGTTTTGCGCGAGTTGCATTCGTACTATAGCTACCGCGCTTCTCCGTTATCTATCGCAACCAGCTCGAGCTCCATCGACATCATGACCGGACGTGGAAAGGGTGGCAAGGGCCTCGGAAAGGGGGGAGCCAAGCGTCATCGCAAGGTTTTGCGTGATAATATCCAGGGTATCACCAAGCCTGCAATTCGTCGTCTGGCTCGCCGTGGAGGTGTCAAGCGTATCTCTGGTCTCATCTATGAAGAGACTCGCGGAGTGCTCAAGGTATTCCTCGAGAATGTCATCCGTGACGCCGTCACCTACACCGAGCACGCCAAGAGGAAGACCGTCACTGCCATGGACGTTGTCTACGCCCTCAAGAGACAAGGACGTACCCTCTATGGATTTGGAGGTTAAGTCTCTTGACTCTCTTGTAAAATGAGTCGGTGCCCGACCAACGGCTAATTCACAGACTCGGACCTTTCGAGGTCCACAAAATCCTCTCGGAAAAGGTGTTCACACTCAGTCCCTCCAGTACAGTGTATGCTTCTTCATTTAGGGATTGCTTCACTTGTCAAGCATCGCTTTTTTACTGTAGAGAGAGCGCGCGCCGGTGCTTGGAATGCCATTTTTTTTTTGTTATCCTCACTCCTCACATGCCCGTCGTTGCAGATGGAATAGCTCGAGGAGCAAACTCAATGTGTGTGTTCGATGATGCCTCGACGGGTGCAATCACTGAACTTCCGATAGGAAACTAAACACTTTCGCTCTCTCCGAAGCGGTCATTGCAGATTAGGCCTTGCTGCAATTGACTGCTCTACCGCACAATGCACACGCTATATTCCAGCCTGGCAGGCAGTCACAGCGAAATGCTGAGAACGCAGCGAGTGACCGACCGACCCCTCTCGTCAAGTCCAAGCGGCTTCCGTCCAATTTCGTGGGGCACGAAAGTTTTCTTTTTCGCTGAAATTCAGCTCGAGAAACGATACATGAGGTGGCAGTGTGCCGCCGCTAAACGACCGTTGAAGCATGGCGCCGCCGCGTCGGTCTCGAGATGTACTCCATGCAACACTAGCTGAAAACGCGTCTTGGACAATTTGCTTTCTTTCTTTGTTTAGCACGAATCACCGAAATTATTCAACCTTTGCCTAATCTAACCGGATATTTTGCACATGGCACTCAGTCCTGACCCTGATTTTGCTGGAGGCCCCGAATCTTTCGCGCCATGCGTGACGCGCGTTCAAACAACGCCCTTGAATTGTCTCACGCGCCCATAGTCAAATAATTTCGCATTAGCTCGGCTCAGGCCTCGCGAGCTTCAATTGAATTACTAAAACATTTTCGCGCTATAATTCGAATGCGCATCGAGAAATGAACTGGATGAGGATAAACGTTATATTGCACGGCGAGCGACACTACTGCCACCTCGACTTCACATGTTATCATCAGCCTTGACGGACGTGCTCTGCGCCCTGGGAAGGGAAGCAAAATATATTTGCGTACTTTGCAACACATCCTCGTCGTCGCAGTAGCTAGCGCAACTATTGATTCGGCTGCTGACGCTCGACATTCGCAACGCCTCCAAAGCACAGCAGCACGTGGTGGTCTAGTCGAATTTTACAGCAGCTGCCGAATAAGAAAACGAGCGCCTATGCTCTGAGGAGTGACAAGCGAACAATGCCTATCGAGTGTTGCTCGGACCGAACTCGCACGACAATTAATGACGATAATAAAAAGACGCTCATACCAATTCAGACAGACTTTGAAATATCTTTCCCGAACACGAATGTGGCTCCTAGAGGAGCCTTGTTTGGAAGGAAGCGCTTCCGAGCGAGAAGACAAGTTTACTTCTTCTCGGTTTTCTTGGGCAGGAGAACTGCCTGGATGTTGGGCAGAACACCTCCCTGGGCAATGGTCACTCCCGAGAGGAGCTTGTTCAGTTCTTCGTCGTTACGGATAGCGAGCTGCAAGTGACGAGGAATGATTCGGGTCTTCTTGTTATCGCGGGCAGCGTTTCCAGCGAGCTCAAGAACTTCAGCAGCGAGGTATTCCATGACTGCCGCCAAGTACACGGGAGCTCCGGCTCCTACACGCTCCGCGTAGTTGCCCTTGCGCAGGAGACGGTGGATCCTTCCTACGGGGAACTGAAGTCCAGCCCGAGAAGAGCGCGACTTCGACTTTCCCTTAACTTTGCCTCCCTTACCGCGGCCGGACATGATGAGTAGTAGAGTCGTACGTACGCAAACAACTTTCGAACAAGCAGCGCTTACGCTACAGAGTACGATTATGCGCGGCCAGCACTCCATCACGCGAATATATACGTTCGGAGAGCACCGCTGTCCCGAGCTCGCTCTCTCATTGGTCAAGCGGCTGCACTCGCTGGGCCAGTCGCCTGCCGTCCGAGAGGTGAGGTGCTGCCTGCAAGCCCTTCTCGGTCTACTTATTACTAGCGCCGAAAGTCGGTGCGAAATTGTGGTCACTCATGGTGACAGTATTCAGCAGTGCGCGGAATATCATTCTTTGCTCTTCTGGAATTGTACTTTGTCCTGCCTTGGTGTCTTTGGGGGTAGTGGAGTTTCTTGGTAAGAGTCACTTTTCTTCGGTAAGCCTTGCTTTCGGTGGGGTGCTTGAAGTGCCTCGGGGCCTTGCCCTGGGGAGGTGAGAGACTTACTTTCTTTTTTGCTTATTTTTTCTTGCGTTATTTCTTCACTTCTCTGGACCACAGCTCGCGTGTATGACTGATCCTGCCGCACGGGGGAGGCCCCCTTGGCCTGGTGGGTCCACCCGCCAGCCAAGGGGACCCTCCCAAACCGGTCATCCAACTCTTACACTTCCGGACAATAGCAGTGCATCACAATTCTACAAAAAACCAAATGCAACCACCTACAGAGTCCAACTAAAACGGATTGACCCAAAGAAGGAAGTTACTCGTCAAAGTATTTTCAGTGCAGCGTTCTCGGAACTTGAAGCCCCCCTAATCAGACTTACAGACAATAGACTCGGCTTCTATGCCGTCACAGATGATCCAAACGCAGTAGACAAACTCACTTCAACCAATGCTCAGGAAATTTTCAGACGCATTAACTTACAGCCTGTCATACCTCCAGACCTGAGAGCTAAACGCTCCATCTTCGTAAGACAGATAGACGGCTTCATAGGAGAAAAACCAACATCCGAAATTCAACAGGAAATTCAAAGACTCCAGCCCTGGCTCAAAATTGCCGACATAATCAAAATAAAGGACTACACCCATGTCATCAAAATCATAACAACTGACACTACCATAGCCCAAAGAGTGCTGCGCGACGGTTTTCTCATGTTCAACACCAAGATAACTTCACATCAATGTCAAGCAGAAAAATTTACCCACCTCCTGATATGCTACAAATGCTACAAAATAGAAGAACATGCCACCCACCAATGCCCTGCCACCATAACAGTTTGCTCAGAATGTGGAGATGTAGGACACACCTACACTCAGTGCCAAAACGAGCACAGAAAATGCTTAAACTGTGGTGGAGCCCACAGAACTCTAGCTGCCAGCTGCCCCACCAGGAAAAACGCAATAAAGGAGAAGGAACAAAAAGTCACCCAAAAGGAAAACGAACGAACTCAACAAACCTACTCACAAATAGCAAAAACAGCAATTAAAGAATCCACAATACCGAAGCACACACTCACCCTTACCAACAACATACAGATCAAGCTACTCACACTCATCCTCGAGGCCCATATCGCCAGTCTAGCAGGAAAAGATAGCTTTGGCTGCCTTCTCTCCAGAAACCTCCAATTGAACTACGGTATTGATGCCAAATTTGAGGACAGAGACTCCAGATCCATTTTCAACTTTTTCTACAACAATCCGGATACTGAATTTCACATGCAACAGGATCAACAATCAGAACCATCAAGCTCGGGTATGCAATCTGTGGACGATACAAACAGTGACAGCGAACTCGAGGAGGAGGCGGTTGGTCCTTCAGTGAGGCCTAAAACCCATTCTCAAATTACCCAACAACTCATTGCCAATATCGAACCGGTACAGGATCCAACAGCGATGGCGGCAGAAATAGACCCTGAACCACCCTCAGACCCACGAATTAAGAGAAAAATCAGCGATCAATTTCCACTAACTGAAAGAGAAAGAGAACCCTCAGAAACACGACCTGTAACAATCCAAATTTACCGTAGCTCCAATGACAAACTGCCCATTCCTCCTAACCCAACTCAGAAATGGTACATCAACGAACTAGCAAAAAAAGATTTTGGTTTAAAATTCACAGTACAGGACGCAGATTCAAGGAAAATACTCGAAATGATAAGAACAGAGAGATTGAAACTCACAGGCACCAAAATACACATTCTGAACCACGATAAGTATCTTCGACTACCCAAGCACTCCACCACAAGCACAGCAAAAAAATCCAAGCCTTAGCCATGCATTCTCTAACAATACTACAGCACAACGTAACCTCGTGGAATAACAAAAAAATCACCCTCTCTAACATTTACAATCAATTCGATCCAGACATTATCTTACTTAATGAAACAGCAGTAACAACTGGGCAATCAATCAAAATTTTCAACTATAATGTTTTCGCCGTCAATCACGCAAACGAACGCTACGCTGGAGCAGCTATAGGCATCAAGAAAAACATCAAATACAGACTAATAGACAATTTTTATGCAGATATGATCGCTGTAACACTGGAAACACTGCAAGGTCCAGTCACAATAGCAACTATGTACACACCTCATCGAACGCAATATCTTAATATAATTGATTTAAATACCCTGTTCAGAAGAAACCACCCCACCTATCTGATTGGTGACCTCAACGCACGGCATCCGTTTTTAGGGCACAACAGGTCAAACACAAGAGGCAGAAACCTACACACCCTAATAAGGTCAGGGATTTGTTCCCATGTTGGGCCATTCTTTCCAACCTACATCAACGGACATCATACTTCCACTCCAGACATCATGTTACAGAACCGCAGGGCTTACATGAACACACATCTTAAAGCAGGACCCTTGACTCCATCCAACCACATACCGCTACTCTTTAAAATTTCAGCAAACCCAATTCAAGTTCCCATACAACCCAGGAAATGTTTTCACAGAGCTAACTGGAAGGAGTACAGAACTGAATTACGACGGCATACACAATACATAGATTCAAATCCCACCCTAGAGGAAATTGATAAAGCAATAGAGGACTGGACTTCAGCAGTTCATACGGTGGCAAACAAACACATTCCCACAATAGCATACAGAACTATTCCAGGTATCAAGCCCAGTCAAGAAGCCCTTAACACTCAATTAATATACAAAGCAGCTTTAAATCATATGTCCACATTCGGTCCATCTAGACAGTTAATTAGATATATTACCAGCCTCAGAAACAATCTCAACACCATCTACTACGGTTTGTATACTTTATCATGGAACAACATCATGAACGACCTGAACATCGAGGAAGACATACATAAATTTTGGACCACAGTTAAAAAACTCCAAGGCACAAACAGTAATAAACAACATGCACCCTATATCAGGTACAACAATGCAGAATTAACAGAACCGGCAGAGAAAGAGAGGGTTTTCAGGGAGCACTGGCAGCAATTATTTACCAACGAGGACGATGAGGCATTCGATCATGAACATATTGAAACAATAGAGAACTGGTTCAATCATAACTATCAGCAAACAATACCATTCCACACAGGCGATCTTACCCGACTTGATCCATTGCAATGCCCACCAATTACCCCACAAGAAGCCATCAGTACTCTTCGGACATTTAAACAAAAGGCCCCCGGACTACCAGGAATAACCTTCAATCATTTAAAGAATCTGCCATTAAACATGCTGACCATTCTAACAAACATCTTCAACTATTCCCTATCAGCTGGGTACTTTCCAGACAACCTAAAGAGAGCAATAATGATTTTTCTACCCAAAACTGGATCCTCCCCACACGAAGTCAAAAATTACCGCCCAATTTCACTAATAGACATTCATGCAAAACTATTTGAGAAAATTCTAAACAACAGATTCACATGCCATTTAATTCAGTTAAACAAACTAAACAAGAGACAGCACGGATTCAAAGCAGACCATGGAACACACACGGCACTAGCAGTTTTCCACGAAACCATAGTTAACCATTTATCAGACAAATGCAAAATTGATGTAGTCCTCCGAGACGTTGCTAAAGCCTTCGATAAGGTCTGGCATGTGGGCCTTAAATACAAGATAGTTAATCTAAACCTACATCCATCCCTCACCAAAACACTTTGCGACTTCATAACAGACAGAGCAGCAGCAGTCAGGATAGGTGGCATTACAGGACCCTTTTTCGACCTAGAGGCTGGCGTACCGCAGGGTTCGTGCCTTTCCCCCACTCTCTATAACTTCTATACACACGACTTACCTGACCCAGTACCAAACTCAGAATACATTGCATATGCAGACGATATCACTCAAATAGTAGCAATTCGTTCCACCAATTTAAGGGATATAGCAAGAAACACAGAAATGGCAATCTACAACATTAATCAGTTCGAAAACAAGTGGAAAATAAAGACCAACATGCAAAAATTTACAATAGTACCAATAGCAAGACTAAAATCAGACACGGTTCATATTGACGATGTGCACATTCCATACCAAAACAAGGGCAAAGTTCTTGGTTTGAACTTCTCAATAAGAGGCTACACATTGCAACTGGGAACAAGAATGACAATAGCAAGAGCAAACCTGACCAAACTTTTCAGATTCAGACAGTTGAACACCAAGATTAAAAGGAAACTCTACTTAGCATATGTTAGATCAGCACTATTATACCCGGCCATCCCGTTACACACATTGTCTACTACCTCACTCAGAAAACTACAAAGAGTTCAAAATACCGCAACCCGTTTCATCACAAATTCCTCTCGATCAGATAGAATAACTTCACAAGCACTACATCAGCAATGCAGTCTCGAACCCATCAATACAGTGTTACATAATCAAGCAAACAAAACCTGGCAACACATACAAGATAATTTCCCTGAGCTATACGAAAACATCATTTCAGGTTACTATGAAAGACCACACGCGTGGTTCAGGAGCTCAAGGCTCCTAGCACTAGGACAACCTCCAACCCCTATATTTACTTGAGACCAGGCCTAAGACGTTCAACATAACTATTTAACACTTTTTTTCAATTTATTTTTCTTGGGGAACCAGCGCGGGTAGGCCTGGTCTCCACTTATTAGGAAGGGCGGGCAGCTGGGACCCCAAGACCTCCTCCCCTCAATAGAAATCATTTTAAATCATCACAATTTAACAACGAAACACACAATACAACAGACATACCGGCAGCGCATTTACAGTCGGTAACACCAAACAGTACTAACCCTCCAAACACTGCACAACCCCACAGCACAACACAAAGCCTTGATAGGTATTTTTCTTTTCAATATACATAAATGCTCATCATGAACAGAATTAAATCAATCTAGTTATGCACGCGAGTTGTGTCCTTTCTCTCCTACTATCCATTTCCTTTTCAATTCTTTTCTAATCTGGCACACTCTGTGCCAAATTCTACCCTATTTCTGTCTCTTTCCTCCTCAGCATCGATGCGAAATTGTCACTCCGGCAACCATACCGAGTGGATGTCATCTCTCTGTGGTGCGAACGCTCTGCTTGGAGAAGTGCTTGGTCCCCTTGGATATTATCGCAAGCATTTTTGACTCCTCTAAGGAGATACTTTAGCAGTCCGGAAGTTAGAGGTAATAGTTCGTATATATTTTAAATAGGGGGTAAGTGCCAATAACTTTTTCTTGTTCTATCTTTGCTTTGTTTTCATTTCTTTTTGCATTTTTGGTGTTCTCGGTTGGTTATCTATTAAGAGCAAGGTTTTCACTTCTATGCCCCCCCCTGACAGGGGGAGGGGGGCGGCGGGTGGTCGTGGTGCGCATGGAAGCCGCCCGCCCCGTGCCCCTCTCATTCCAACTCCGACAACTCCATCCGTACGTCCAAGGACATCCTCAGAGTCGAGTAGGTCTGTTCAGGCTTCTGCGCCTCAGACCACTTTCCAACCTCCGGATCCGGCACCAGTCAGTTCCAACTTCCGTCCTGCCAAAACTCAAACATATCGAATTCAACTCAAAACCATCGATAGTACCAAACCTACAGACAGAGGAAAAGTTTTCGAAACTACATTCAAAGAGTTAAATGCCCCTCTGATCCGACTCACCCCAACAAAGAATGGCTACTACGCAGTTACCGACGACATAAACTCAATAGACAAACTAACATCTACCAAAGCAACTCAAGCATTCAAAAAGATCAACCTGACTCCGGCTATCCCCCCAGATTTGAGAGCGAAAAGAACGGTATTCGTACGACAAATAGATTCAGATATTGGAACCAGACCCACAGATGAAATAAAGGAAGAAATTGAAAACCAGAACAGTTGGATTAAGGTGACAGATATTATCAAAATCAAAAACTACACGCACCTAATCAAAATAGTGACAACTGACACCCTTACAGCACAACGAATACTACGAGACGGCTTCTACATGTTTCATACCAAGATAACCCCATACCAATGTGAACAGGAACAATACACTCATATTCTCATCTGCTACAAATGCTACAAGTTCGAGGATCACACGACTAACCAATGCACGCAGACGACAATCATCTGTTCAGAATGTTCAGCGCAAGATCATACCTTCCAAAATTGTCAAAACACCTTAAAGCAGTGCATAAATTGCCAAGGACCTCACAGAACATTAGCAGCGGGATGCCCCTACAGGAAAAATATCATCAAACAAAAACGAGAGGATGAACAGTCAAAACAACAACAGCAAAACCAAAGTACATACGCAGAAATTGCCAAACAAGCCATACAGCAGACAAACCCACCGCAACATTCACTAACACTAACCAATAGAACACACATCAAACTAACGGCCCTCATTCTAGAAGCCCACATCGCAGCCCTTGATAGAACCAAAAAATTCGGAGAAATACTATCCAAATCACTTAAAGAAAATTTTGACATTGACACCACATTTCCAGATAGAGACTTAACAGCTATTTTCAACTTTTATTACGATAACGTAGACAAAGAAGCTTCGGAACCAACACAAATAATTACTCGTGAACAGCCAACACTTGAAACATCTATGGATACCCAAGCAGAAGATGCAGACCCCGACAATGATCAAAGGCAGAAGAGAAGGATAAGCGACGAAGCAGAAAACTCAACACTGTTGATAGACAACAAACATAGTGTCCCAATAAAACTATACCGCAACCTACAAGATACATCTCCAATTCCTGAAAACCCTGACACAGAATGGTATATGGGAGAGCTAAGCAAGGAAAACAATAGAGGACTTAAATTCGCAGTAGAAGAAATTAAATCAGGAACCCTACTAGAATATATATTCTCAAACCGTGTAAAATTTACAAGAACTAAAATCAACATAATACCACCCGAACAATTCCTGGCGCTGCCAAGGCACCAATCACTACACACAGCAGCAAAAAAACCTAAAAAAGTTACTTCCAATAAATGAACATTAGCAAACTAACTGTATTACAACACAATGTACAATCTTGGAGCTCCAATAAAATATCTCTATCCAACATTTATAATAACATAAATCCGGACATTATACTCATCAATGCACACAATCTGAGAGGGGATAACCACCTGAAAATATTTAATTATAACACCTTTTATGCGAACAAACGAGATGAACCTCATGCAGGAGCTGCAATAGCAATTAAGAAAAATATATCATATAAACTACATGATAACTTCGACTCGGACATGCTGGCAATTACAATAGATACAATGCAGGGACCAATTACTATCGGCACAACATATACCCCCCCAAGAACAGAATACCTCCACTTCGCTGACTTCCACACACTATTCAATAGAGCAAACCCAGTTTATTTCATTGGAGACATAAATGCAGCGCATAGAACAATAGGACACACATATAACAATAATAGAGGAAAACATTTAAACTATTTAATTGAACGAAACAAATGCATACATATTGGGCCATATTTTCCAACACTGATAACTCATAGAAGCTGCACATCACCAGATATTGCTCTTCAAAACCCACAAGCCTTTCATAACATCTACCTTCAGCCTGGCCCATTAACTCCATCCGACCACATCCCAATAATAGCTACAATTACAGCTAATCCCATCCAAATCCCAATCAAGCCAAGATACCAATATCACAAAGCAGACTGGATAAAATTCAAACAGTACTTAACAGGCCTAACTCCCAATCTGCAAGAAGAACCTACGCTAGAAGAACTGGACGAACACCTGGATAATTGGACCACTTACATTCAAGAAGCCACAAAAAGTGCCATCCCAACTATTGCTCATAGAATAATACCCGGAATTAAACCCACACATGAAACCTTAACCCTACAAGCAAGACACCAACATATATTGGATTATATCAGTAACAATGGACCCTCTAGAGAATTGTATAAAGTAATTAATGACCTGAGGAAGGAAATGCAAACCATTTATAAAAGGCAATATAACCAAACATGGAACACATTAATTCAGGAAATAAACGTGCAAAGCGACCCAAAAGCATTCTGGACTTCCATAAAAAGAATGACAGGATACAATAACAAACAGAAAATTCCGTACCTAGAGCATAATGGACAAGAACTGCACACACCCGAAGAAAAAGAACAAATCTTCAGACAACACTGGAGCAGCATATTTTCAGAACAAGATGACGATGATTTCGATACAGACCACATAAACGAAATAAAAGAATACATGAACAACGTTGCACACGAAACCACACCATTTCATACGGGTAATATTAATAGACTGGACCCTCTTCAATTCCCGCCAATCACACTCGACGAACTTATTCAAACCTTAAGATCATTCAAACAGAAAGCACCCGGTCCAACAGGTATCACCACTCTACAATTAAAGAACCTACCAAAAAATATGTTTACGTACCTCTTATATATATTCAACAATTCTATATCCGCAGGTTATTTTCCAGATAAGCTCAAACACGCCATCATGATATTTCTTCCGAAACCCCTCACATCCCAAAAACAAGTACAAAACTACCGACCAATATCGTTACTAGACATACAAGGTAAACTTTTGGACAAAATTCTCAACAATAGATTAACCGACCACCTCATCATTAACAACTTATACAATAGCAGACAACATGGATTTAGGAGGAATAGAGGAACACAGACCGCACTAGCCACATTCAATGAAACAATTTCCATCAACCTAGCTAACAAGCATACAATAGACATAGTACTGCGAGACGTTACTAAAGCATTCGACAAAGTTTGGCACATTGGACTAATTTTCAAACTTTTGCAATCCGGCATCCACAACCTTTTTCTACGCACTCTTACAGACTATCTAACAGACCGAACCGCATCAATCAGGATAGGTAATTTCATTGGCCCCCCTTTCATACTACAAACCGGAGTCCCACAAGGAGCATGCCTTTCACCCACATTATATAGCTATTACACACATGACATCCCCCATCCGATACCCAACTCGGACTACATATGTTTTGCTGATGATATTACACAAATTACTGCAGGTAAATATAAACCAAACTACGCAGCCCAGCAAACCCAACACGCAATACAGCAAATCAACCATTACGAGAAACAGTGGAAAATTTCAACAAATGTTAAAAAATTCAAAATCATTCCAATCAGCAGGCGGACAACCTCAGATATTTTTATAGACGATCAATATTTTCCATATTCCAACAGTGGAAAAGTACTGGGCCTGAACTTCTCAACACATGGTTTTTCATCGCAGGTTTCGATAAGACAAGCAATAGGGCACGGTAATCTTAGCAAATTATACCGTTTCATGCATCTATCCCAAGAAATTAAAAGGAAACTGTATTTGACCTGTGTCAGATCAGCATTGATCTATCCAGTTATCCCGCTACACACTATGTCCCCAACCGCCATCTCCAAATTACAGAGAGTACAAAACCGAGCATTAAGATTTATTACCAACACCAACCGTTTAGACCGAAAAACATCCAGATCACTCCACAATCAAGTCAACTTACCTCCCATAAATAGTTTACTTCACAACCATGCCCGAAGAATTTGGAACAATTTGCAATCTGATGATCCCGACCTTTATCAACAGCTATCATTCTCCCCAGACAGCGAAAATAGTCAACACATCAGATTCAAAAGCTCCAAACTTTCTGCACTTGGCCCCCCTCCAGAACCAAAGTACACATAAAATAGTCCGGCATTCATATGGGGAAGACCGAAAAACAATACTTACTTATTTACTTTGTTTTTACATTGGGGTTTTGACGAGCGGACGGATCGGTCTTCCCCCCCGGGTGGGAAGTCAAAACCCCAAACCACTACACCAACCACAACACCAATTCAGATCTACACAATAGAACAGCGTTATTACCCATAATCACCAACAACTTCTAACAAAATATTCACACTGCGTTTCACATCATTCTCCACTCGCATCGCTCGCCCAATATCCAATCTGATTCTCAATCACACCCATCAGAACATGGATATGAACTCTATAATTCAACAGAAACTAGAATATATCCTATGTGCTATATCCTTCCTTGTTTATAGTGTATATACCTGTAATAAAAAAAAAAAAAAAAAAAAAAAATATATATATATATATATATATATATATATATATGTGTATATATGTGTGTGTGGTTATGTATATATATATAAGTACACATATGTGTTTACATGTTGTATGTGGATATGTGTTGGTGTATGTATGTCTATTTGTGAACTGCGAACTGATGTGGAAAAAAAAAAAAAAAAAAAAAAAAAAAAGTAATAAAAAAAAAATAAATAAATAAATAAATATGTGTATAGGCTTGTGTTAAGGTTTCATGTGCAGAATGTGTTGTGTACATGTGTGTACTAGAAGAGAGAGTGAGAAAAAAAAAAAAAAAAAAAAAAAAAAATATATATATACCTATATACCTATATATATAATTCGTTGTTCATGTATATTGATGTACATACGGACTTGGGAATCTGATATCAATCATATTGGGCATGGATTAGACACTTGAATTATTTAATGTACATACTGCTGTAAGTAGTTCCTTGTAAATAGCCTCGAATCCTAATTAATATTGATATTAGGAGCAGCCTATTTATACTGTCAATAATTGTACAAAGTAACTTCCATTTGGTAACTTGGGAGACTATGTATATAGATGTACATACAAAGCCCTGACGGGTTTCGTCCAAAAAACCCTGAGTACTCAAGCAATAGTAACTAAAAGGGAACACCAAATAATGCGTTTTCGCCTATTTTCTCTCCTACTATCCTCTTCCCTTTCCTATTCTCATTTTCTTCAGGCACGCCCTGTGTCAAACTCTTCCCTTTTCCTCTCTTTCCTAATGGCACCGCCCCCCCCCCCCCCGGTGCGAAATTGTAAGTTACTGAGTAACGTTCGAAGTTGTCGTGCACGATGGCTCCCAAGACTTCTGGAAAGGCTGCTAAGAAGGCCGGTAAGGCCCAGAAATCCATCACCAAAGGTGACAAGAAGAAGAAAAAGAAGAGGCGTGAGAGCTACGCCATCTACATTTACAAGGTGCTCAAGCAGGTCCATCCCGACACCGGCGTTTCGAGCAAGGCCATGTCAATCATGAACTCGTTCGTGAATGACATCTTTGAGCGCATTGCTACTGAAGCGTCGCGTCTGGCACAGTACAACAAGAGGACCACCATCACCTCTCGGGAAATTCAGACTGCCGTCAGGCTTCTGCTTCCCGGCGAGCTTGCCAAGCACGCTGTCTCTGAAGGCACCAAGGCTGTGACCAAGTACACTTCTTCCAAGTAGAGTGTTCACGGCGGCAGTCGCACTTGCTGCACACCATCCGGCTCCTCAAGGAGCCACAAATCATCCTTAAATTGAAGATGTTCAAAGTCAATATGCAGTAGACAAAATTAAGAGCTCGCTATCTTTCCGTCCGAAATAATGGTCTCTCTGATCATGTGATCGTTATTCGCTCGAATCGTTAGCACGCGAGTCAAAACGGCCGAGGCAGGCAATTGCCCGCGTTTCGCATAAGCACCTCGCACAATTCCTGGTGTGCCACAAGGCCTGCGGCCAGAGAGCACTGGTCGCGCTCGCTCGGTTCCCGGTCGGTCGTCGCGACAGGCGCTGCTGACCACCATGTCCACGAATGCCGCTCTGAGCCCTAGTCTGCCCGACCGCCCGGTAACCCTCGCTTCCACGACGGTTTCATGTGAGAGCCTCGTCTCCGATGCGCACAGTCCCTTTCGTGGGAGAAGAACCTTGGCACGAAACCTACGAGAAATGAACTGGAGGGTTTTTTCCTAAATTATCCGTCAAAAATTACCCCTCGAAGTTCGTCGAGGAGTTAAACTGCTCCTCGCTCGTACAGGATTCGATCGCTTTTCTCGACGGACGGAACAAGTTGTTGCGGCCGAATATTCTAATGGCCCATCATTTATTCGAGTGATAACACTTCAGCTTTTCATTCAGATTAGTCTTCACAACTATTCCAAGCCTGCGCTCCTGTGAAACAATTCAAGACGATGGGCCGTGCGTCGACGAACGAACGCACACGCGCTCGTTGTCGTCAATGTTTTGCAGTTAATTCGTGTATGTGCTCTAATCTGGATCAATATTCAAAAAACTGAATTCTAAGCACAATACTCATTGAATGAACAGCATCATGAGAGGCAAAAACTATGCAGAAACAAAGAAATGTCTTCATAGAAGTGAAAAGCGGTAGCTGGTAACCCTCTCCTCCTCAATCAAAACAAAATAACCCCTCCATGCTAACACGCGCTAGCGCTCGCTGTCGTCAATGTTTGTCAGGTAATTGGTGTAAAAGTCCCCAAAGTCTGGGTCAAGAAATGAGAAACTGAATTCTGAGCGTCGTATTTATCAAATGAACCAAACCATGAGAGGTCAAAACTAGAAAAACGCTGGAATGTCTTCTTCGAATTGAAAAAGGGTAGCTGGTAACTCAGTTTACTCAAAACTAACTCTTTCTGTGAAGTCGCGATGGCAGAAGCTGCTGCTACGGTTCTTCGTAAAATTATTTATCATTTTGGTTACTTACCTCGTTAGCCGTGAAATAATTTGTATAAGGGGTAAGGTAAATAATTTCAATGCATTTCGTTAATACCGGCAGCAGAATGGACAGTTTACAGCGTGTCGAACCTAATATAGTATGTTTTTTTTATTTATAAAAAAGGTCAGGCAAGTTACCCTTCGTAGGGCGAATGAACATTAGGGATTCGAAAACGAACAAAGCACCACGTACTGAAACGTTTCATAGAACTGACTTGTTTTCAAATCATAGTTCGTGAAATCTCTATTAAATGTGATTTCAATATGCGGTGCTTTCTTCGTTTTTGAATTCCTAATGTAGCATGTACTAGGCCTTCTCTCTCACTCTCCGGGTGTCTAAATGTTCCCCCTTGAGGCCGCTCTCGACTCACCTTGGAACGAGCCCACGGAGTCTCAAGGTTGCAACGTGATGAAAACCATACATATATCGTTGATTGAACGCGACGAACTCGCGCAGTAATCAAGCAATGCTTTTTTGTGTAATGAAACGCCAGGTGTGTCTCCTTAAATTCATCAATAAATTCCTCTTTTGAGGGTAATTTTACCTACGTTGCTGCAATGGTCTCTCTTTCCCGCCCCTAAAAGGATGCTTAATGCCCGTCCGTATCTCTGATACGAGCTTGACCAGTGCACAAGTACATGAACCTTTCAATCGCGGGTGCTACTATTGGGATGCATGTATTTGTCTGCCATCCACGTATTGAGACTTATTCAAATAAACTGTCGAATCCCGTCACTCATAGCGGCTCACGTACACCACATAGTCTGGAATATTTTGATAGGATAGGTTGAAAAACCACTGAATTGTATGCTAAATGACGTTTCTCCAGACACATAAAAAACTTTGATAGAATTTGCGGAAATAGCTGCGCAAATTAAAAATGCAAGAAGTGAACTTCTGAAATGTGTAAAAATTCAATTCACATTTTCGTGTTTCTTAGATTTTTAAAATTTTCACTAGAATTTGAATTGTACGTTACTGCGTGAAAGGGTCATTTCGGCATGGAATGTAGCGTAACACGGGTTTGAAGACACCAAAATTTTGAACAGATTCAAGTTCGATTAACGTAGTTACGAGTAATTTTATGCATTCCTCTTTGCTGAGCTTCTCTGTCGTTTTCAACCACCGATTTTATCACAAATTATTCAATATTAACCATGCATTGAAGCTATTATTGATGTCAAACAGGCATCACTGAAAACAGCTGATGCATGACGCCATATTATTTCGGTTTAATTTTTGCTCAAGCCGTGGGAGCAGCACTCATTCACTTAATTCTTACGGAATTTCTGATGCAAAACTATGCAGGTCTACACACACAACGAAATCGTCATGAAAGAAGAATATATTCTATACACAAACACATAATGATTCGTGTTAATTCATCTTGACATGACTCTCATGACTTTACTAAATGTAAACATTCCGTAGAACATAGAAAACGGGTAGCTGGTAGCGCTCTCCTTACTTGAATCTAAAAACTGAATGCTTTCAAGTGGTATCGTCAATGTTCGGCAGCTAATTCGCGTAAAGGCCCCAATCTGGATCAATAATTAAGAAACTGAGTTCTGTGCATAAGATTTATCGAAAGGACGACATCCCATGACGGTGAAATCAACATAACGCAAAAAAAGGGTAGCTGGTAACCCTTCTGATTCAAAACTTACCTCTTCTTTCGGCTAGCAATCGAATGGCGGGAACTGCGACGCTTGTTTTGATCATTACAATAATTATTAATGTTATTAAACATGTGAGCTATACTCCATTCGGGAAATCAGTATCGAAATGGATTTCTTTCATACGCGCTGACGCACCACTCTCAGACGAACACAAAAATTTGCTCACATACATACATACATATATATATATATGTATACATGGAGATATCACTTATTTATATATATATAAATATGTATATAAGAAAACGTCTCGAAGTAACGAAAGATTTCAGGTGCTCGTTGGTCGTTCAGGATTCGACGGTTTTTCAGGAATAACGAGGTGTCCTTACTTGAGTGATTACACCCCAACATTTCTTCTAGATTAGTCTTCTTAACTATTGCAAGCCTGCGCTTCTCTGAAACAATTCAAGACGATATGGGCCGTGCATAAGCTCATGAATGAACGAACGAGCGTGCTATTGCCAATGTTTGGCAGTTAATTCGCGTTAAGGCCCCAATCTGTTTCGATAATTATAGAAACTGAGTTCTATGCATAATATTTATCGAATGAACATCATCATAAGAGGTTAAAACTATACAGAAGCAAAGAAATGTCTTCTCAGAATTGATAAAAGGTGGCTGGTAACTCTCTTTTCTCTGCCTCAACTGAACTTTTCATGCCATCACGTGCAATCGTCAGTGTTCGGCAGTTAATTGGTGTAAAGGCCCCAATCTGGGCGAATTGATAAGCAACTGAATTCCAGGCATATCATTTATAAGACGAACGACATCCTATGACAGTAAAATAACAAACACGTAGAACAAGGGTAGCTGGTAATTCTCTTGAATTAAAACTTACTGTTTCGGCAGGCATTCATATGGCGTGGGGCTGCGAGGAGTATTCCTATCGTTACAAAAATTGTTACTGCGACCAGAAAAATTATTACACACGTATGCTATGCTCCATTCTCGAAATTGGTGTTGATCGAAATTCAACTTCGTTTCAACTCAGATGCACCACTCTCACACGCAAACTGTTTACTAAAAACTCACTCTTTCTGTGAACTCGCGATGGCAGAAGCTGCTGCTACGGTTCATCGTAAAATTATATATCATTTTGATTACTTAACTCGCTGGCCGTGAAATAATTTGAATAAGGAATAAGGGAAATAATTTCAATGCATTTCGTTGGTACCGGCAGCTGAATGGACAGTTTACAGCGTGTCGAACCTAGTAAAGTATGTTTTTTTATTTATAAAAAGGTCAGGCAAGTTACCCTTCGTAGGGCGAATGATCATTAGGGATTCGAAAAAGAACAAAGCACCACGTACTGAAACGTTCCATTGAACTGACTTGTTTTCAAATCATAGTTCGTGAAATCTTTGTTAAATGTGATTTCAATATGTGGTGCTTTCTCCGTTTTTGAATTCCTAATGTAGCATGTACTAGGCCTTCTCTCTCACTCTCCGGGTGTCTAAATGTTCCCCCTTGAGGCCGCTCTCGACTCACCTTGGAACGAGCCCACGGAGTCTCAAGGTTGCAACGTGATGAAAACCATACATATATCGTTGATTGAACGCGACGAACTCGCGCAGTAATCAAGCAATGCTTTTTTGTGTAATGAAACGCCAGGTGTGTCTCCTTAAATTCATCAATAAATTCCTCTTTTGAGGGTAATTTTTCCTACGTTCCTGCAATGGTCTCTCTTTCCCGCCCCTAAAAGGAATGCCCGTCCGTATCTCTGATACGAGCTTGACCAGTGCACAAGTACATGAACCTTTCAATCGCGGGTGCTACTATTGGGATGCATGTATTTGTCTGCCATCCACGTATTGAGACTTATTCAAATAAACTGTCGAATCCCGTCACTTATAGCGGCTCACGTACACCACATAGTCTGGAATATTTTGATAGGATAGGTTGAAAAACCACTGAATTGTATGCTAAATGACGTTTCTCCAGACACATAAAAAACTTTGATAGAATTTGCGGAAATAGCTGCGCAAATTAAAAATGCAAGAAGTGAACTTCTGAAATGTGTAAAAATTCAATTCACATTTTCGCGTTTCTTAGATATTTAAAATTGTCACTAGAATTTGAATTGTACGTTACTGCGTGAAAGGGTCATTTCGACATGGAATGTAGCATAACACGGGTTTGACGACACCAAAATTTTGAACAGATTCAAGTTCGATTAACGTAGTTACGAGTAATTTTATGCATTCCTCTTTGCTGAGCTTCTCTGTCGTTTTCAACCACCGATTTTATCACAAATTATTCAATATAAAACATGCGTTGAAGCTATTATTGATGTCAAACAGGCATCACTGAAAACAGCTGATGCATGACGCCATATTATTTCGGTTTAATTTTTGCTCAAGCCGTGGGAGCAGCACTCATTCACTTAATTCTTACGGAATTTCTGATGGAAAAACTATTCAGGTCTACACACACAACGAAATCGTCATGAAAGAAGAACATATTCTATACAGAAACACATAATGATTCGTGTTAATTCATCTTGAAATGACTCTCATGACTTTACTCAATGTAAACATTCCGTAGAACATAGAAAACGGGAAGGTGGAAGCGCTCTCCTTACTTGAATCTAAAAACTGAATGCTGTCAAGTGGTATCGTCACTGTTCGGCAGCTAATTCGCGTAAAGGCCCCAATCTGGATCAATAATTAAGAAACTGAGTTCTGTGCATACGATTTATCGAAAGGACGACGTCCAATGACGGTGAAATCAACATAACGCAGAAAAAGGGTAGCTGGTAACCCTTCTGATTCCAAACTTACCGCTTCATTCGGCCAGCAATTGAATGGCGGGAACTGCGACGCTTGTTTTGATCATTACCATAATTATTAATGTTTTTACACATGTAAGCTATACTCCATTCGGGAAATCAGTATCGAAATGGATTTCGTTTATACGCGCCGATGCACGACTCTCAGACGCACACAAAAATTTTCTCTTATATATACAATTATATATATATATATGTGTATATATCGATTTTCATATATATATATATAAAACTATGTAAATGTGTATATATATATATATACATATATACATGTCTGTATGTATGTATACACTTGGGAGGTTGATGTTATTAAACCGTAGAAAAAGAGGCGCTGGTAACCCTCTCCTTCCTTGAATCTAAAGCCTGAATGCTGTCACGTACTATGGTCAATGTTTGGCAGTCAATCGGTGTCAAGACCCCAATCTGGGTGAAAATTAAGAAACTGAATTCTGTGCATAATATTTAGTAAATGAACAAAATCATAGGCGGTCAAAATTACGAAAACGTTGAAGTGTCACGTTCGAATTGAGAAAGGGTAGCTGGTAACCCTGTTGACTCAAAACTCTTTCGGTGAAGTCGTGATGACGGGAGCAGCAGCGGTTATTCGTATTATTATATGATGTTATCTCGTACGCCATTGTCTACCCTGACGAGTAGGCAGAAAAACAATTGGGATGCATTTGGTTCACAGCTGTAGGTGAATGGGCTATTTACTTAGTGGTAGGTACTCATCCGCACCAATGGGTAATAAATAGTCAGAGTGTTGAACCCAATAATTTTTAAAGTATGTACTAGGCGTTCTATCGCTATCACTCACTCTCCGACTTTCTAGATTTTCCCTCCTGAGGCCGTTCTCGATTTTGTGCCCCTTGGAATGTGCCCATGAAGTTTCAAGGTTGACCCTAGTTCAACTAGGGTTGATTGAACGCACGAAATAATCAATCAATGAATACCATTTCGTAAAATAAAACGCCAGGTGTCATTTCGTTTAATTTATGAATGAGTTCATTTTTTGAGCGTAATTTCTCGGACGTAATTGCAGTGGGGATCACGTTGAATGAACGCATCAAATTGGTTGCTCCGTCTCTCTCTTAAGAGGATGCCCGTCCGTCCGTATCTGTGATACGAGTCTGACCAGTGCTCACAAGTACATGAATATTTTTAATCGCGGGTGCTACTATTAGGATGCATGTACTTTTCTCTGTCGTGCTCCTCATTTTAAGGGAACTATCGAATCCTCTCTATTTTTTTTGTCTACACTACATAGTCTTGAATAACAGGTAACTCGTTTTTCAACGAACGCATTTATCTCATTGACCAGTGAACGTCTTTTTTGGGAGGGGTGGAGTGGCCCTGTAAAGGGCCGGTTAGAGACTAGCCGAGAGGAGGTTGTGGCTCTCGATGCGCGGAATAACGTGCTATTGAATTAAGCGCGTTCTCCACGGATCCGGCGGGCAAGCTGGATATCCTTGGGCATGATGGTGACACGCTTGGCGTGGATTGCGCACAAGTTGGTGTCTTCGAAGAGACCGACGAGGTAGGCTTCGGATGCTTCCTGCAGGGCCATGACAGCCGAGGACTGGAATCGCAAGTCAGTCTTGAAATCTTGGGCGATTTCACGAACAAGACGCTGGAAGGGCAGCTTGCGGATGAGCAGTTCGGTGCTCTTCTGGTAACGACGGATTTCACGAAGAGCCACGGTACCGGGCCTGTACCTGTGAGGCTTCTTCACGCCCCCGGTGGCGGGGGCAGATTTGCGTGCAGCCTTGGTGGCAAGCTGCTTGCGAGGAGCCTTTCCTCCGGTAGATTTGCGGGCAGTTTGCTTGGTGCGAGCCATTTCAGCGACAGTTTCGAGCGCGAGCGATGAGACGCAAGAGTCAGTTCGGCGCGAAGGCGTCCGACCAAGGGAACCCGTCGCAGCCCCGCCCGCAGCTCGCTCGCTAGCGCATTGCTGGAACTGGGGTGGCGCTCGGAGCTGCACAAATGCTACGCAAACTGGGCAAAGTTGGCGGTGGCGCGCAAGCACACCGTGCATAGGTCTGTCGTCGTTTTGCGCGATTTGCATTCGCACTATAGGTACCGCGCTTCTCCGTTATCTATCGCAACCAGCTCGAGCTCCATCGACATCATGACCGGACGTGGAAAGGGTGGCAAGGGCCTCGGAAAGGGGGGAGCCAAGCGTCATCGCAAGGTTTTGCGTGATAACATCCAGGGTATCACCAAGCCTGCAATTCGTCGTCTGGCTCGCCGTGGAGGTGTCAAGCGTATCTCTGGTCTCATCTATGAAGAGACTCGCGGAGTGCTCAAGGTATTCCTCGAGAATGTCATCCGTGACGCCGTCACCTACACCGAGCACGCCAAGAGGAAGACCGTCACTGCCATGGACGTTGTCTACGCCCTCAAGAGACAAGGACGTACCCTCTATGGATTTGGAGGTTAAGTCTCTTGACTCTCTTGTAAAATGAGTCGGTGCCCGACCAACGGCTAATTCACAGACTCGGACCTTTCGAGGTCCACAAAATCCTCTCGGAAAAGGTGTTCACACTCAGTCCCTCCAGTACAGTGTATGCTTCTTCATTTAGGGATTGCTTCACTTGTCAAGCATCGCTTTTTTACTGTAGAGAGAGCGCGCGCCGGTGCTTGGAATGCCATTTTTTTTTGTTATCCTCACTCCTCACATGCCCGTCGTTGCAGATGGAATAGCTCGAGGAGCAAACTCAATGTGTGTGTTCGATGATGCCTCGACGGGTGCAATCACTGAACTTCCGATAGGAAACTAAACACTTTCGCTCTCTCCGAAGCGGTCATTGCAGATTAGGCCTTGCTGCAATTGACTGCTCTACCGCACAATGCACACGCTATATTCCAGCCTGGCAGGCAGTCACAGCGAATTGCTGAGAACGCAGCGAGTGACCGACCGACCCCTCTCGTCAAGTCCAAGCGGCTTCCGTCCAATTTCGTGGGGCACGAAAGTTTTCTTTTTCGCTGAAATTCAGCTCGAGAAACGATACATGAGGTGGCAGTGTGCCGCCGCTAAACGACCGTTGAAGCATGGCGCCGCCGCGTCGGTCTCGAGATGTACTCCATGCAACACTAGCTGAAAACGCGTCTTGGACAATTTGCTTTCTTTCTTTGTTTAGCACGAATCACCGAAATTATTCAACCTTTGCCTAATCTAACCGGATATTTTGCACATGGCACTCAGTCCTGACCCTGATTTTGCTGGAGGCCCCGAATCTTTCGCGCCATGCGTGACGCGCGTTCAAACAACGCCCTTGAATTGTCTCACGCGCCCATAGTCAAATAATTTCGCATTAGCTCGGCTCAGGCCTCGCGAGCTTCAATTGAATTACTAAAACATTTTCGCGCTATAATTCGAATGCGCATCGAGAAATGAACTGGATGAGGATAAACGTTATATTGCACGGCGAGCGACACTACTGCCATCTCGACTTCACATGTTATCATCAGCCTTGACGGACGTGCTCTGCGCCCTGGGAAGGGAAGCAAAATATATTTGCGTACTTTGCAACACATCCTCGTCGTCGCAGTAGCTAGCGCAACTATTGATTCGGCTGCTGACGCTCGACATTCGCAACGCCTCCAAAGCACAGCAGCACGTGGTGGTCTAGTCGAATTTTACAGCAGCTGCCGAATAAGAAAACGAGCGCCTATGCTCTGAGGAGTGACAAGCGAACAATGCCTATCGAGTGTTGCTCGGACCGAACTCGCACGACAATTAATGACGATAATAAAAAGACGCTCATACCAATTCAGACAGACTTTGAAATATCTTTCCCGAACACGAATGTGGCTCCTAGAGGAGCCTTGTTTGGAAGGAAGCGCTTCCGAGCGAGAAGACAAGTTTACTTCTTCTCGGTTTTCTTGGGCAGGAGAACTGCCTGGATGTTGGGCAGAACACCTCCCTGGGCAATGGTCACTCCCGAGAGGAGCTTGTTCAGTTCTTCGTCGTTACGGATAGCGAGCTGCAAGTGACGAGGAATGATTCGGGTCTTCTTGTTATCGCGGGCAGCGTTTCCAGCGAGCTCAAGAACTTCAGCAGCGAGGTATTCCATGACTGCCGCCAAGTACACGGGAGCTCCGGCTCCTACACGCTCCGCGTAGTTGCCCTTGCGCAGGAGACGGTGGATCCTTCCTACGGGGAACTGAAGTCCAGCCCGAGAAGAGCGCGACTTCGACTTTCCCTTAACTTTGCCTCCCTTACCGCGGCCGGACATGATGAGTAGTAGAGTCGTACGTACGCAAACAACTTTCGAACAAGCAGCGCTTACGCTACAGAGTACGATTATGCGCGGCCAGCACTCCATCACGCGAATATATACGTTCGGAGAGCACCGCTGTCCCGAGCTCGCTCTCTCATTGGTCAAGCGGCTGCACTCGCTGGGCCAGTCGCCTGCCGTCCGAGAGGTGAGGTGCTGCCTGCAAGCCCTTCTCGGTCTACTTATTACTAGCGCCGAAAGTCGGTGCGAAATTGTGGTCACTCATGGTGACAGTATTCAGCAGTGCGCGGAATATCATTCTTTGCTCTTCTGGAATTGTACTTTGTCCTGCCTTGGTGTCTTTGGGGGTAGTGGAGTTTCTTGGTAAGAGTCACTTTTCTTCGGTAAGCCTTGCTTTCGGTGGGGTGCTTGAAGTGCCTCGGGGCCTTGCCCTGGGGAGGTGAGAGACTTACTTTCTTTTTTGCTTATTTTTTCTTGCGTTATTTCTTCACTTCTCTGGACCACAGCTCGCGTGTATGACTGATCCTGCCGCACGGGGGAGGCCCCCTTGGCCTGGTGGGTCCACCCGCCAGCCAAGGGGACCCTCCCAAACCGGTCATCCAACTCTTACACTTCCGGACAATAGCAGTGCATCACAATTCTACAAAAAACCAAATGCAACCACCTACAGAGTCCAACTAAAACGGATTGACCCAAAGAAGGAAGTTACTCGTCAAAGTATTTTCAGTGCAGCGTTCTCGGAACTTGAAGCCCCCCTAATCAGACTTACAGACAATAGACTCGGCTTCTATGCCGTCACAGATGATCCAAACGCAGTAGACAAACTCACTTCAACCAATGCTCAGGAAATTTTCAGACGCATTAACTTACAGCCTGTCATACCTCCAGACCTGAGAGCTAAACGCTCCATCTTCGTAAGACAGATAGACGGCTTCATAGGAGAAAAACCAACATCCGAAATTCAACAGGAAATTCAAAGACTCCAGCCCTGGCTCAAAATTGCCGACATAATCAAAATAAAGGACTACACCCATGTCATCAAAATCATAACAACTGACACTACCATAGCCCAAAGAGTGCTGCGCGACGGTTTTCTCATGTTCAACACCAAGATAACTTCACATCAATGTCAAGCAGAAAAATTTACCCACCTCCTGATATGCTACAAATGCTACAAAATAGAAGAACATGCCACCCACCAATGCCCTGCCACCATAACAGTTTGCTCAGAATGTGGAGATGTAGGACACACCTACACTCAGTGCCAAAACGAGCACAGAAAATGCTTAAACTGTGGTGGAGCCCACAGAACTCTAGCTGCCAGCTGCCCCACCAGGAAAAACGCAATAAAGGAGAAGGAACAAAAAGTCACCCAAAAGGAAAACGAACGAACTCAACAAACCTACTCACAAATAGCAAAAACAGCAATTAAAGAATCCACAATACCGAAGCACACACTCACCCTTACCAACAACATACAGATCAAGCTACTCACACTCATCCTCGAGGCCCATATCGCCAGTCTAGCAGGAAAAGATAGCTTTGGCTGCCTTCTCTCCAGAAACCTCCAATTGAACTACGGTATTGATGCCAAATTTGAGGACAGAGACTCCAGATCCATTTTCAACTTTTTCTACAACAATCCGGATACTGAATTTCACATGCAACAGGATCAACAATCAGAACCATCAAGCTCGGGTATGCAATCTGTGGACGATACAAACAGTGACAGCGAACTCGAGGAGGAGGCGGTTGGTCCTTCAGTGAGGCCTAAAACCCATTCTCAAATTACCCAACAACTCATTGCCAATATCGAACCGGTACAGGATCCAACAGCGATGGCGGCAGAAATAGACCCTGAACCACCCTCAGACCCACGAATTAAGAGAAAAATCAGCGATCAATTTCCACTAACTGAAAGAGAAAGAGAACCCTCAGAAACACGACCTGTAACAATCCAAATTTACCGTAGCTCCAATGACAAACTGCCCATTCCTCCTAACCCAACTCAGAAATGGTACATCAACGAACTAGCAAAGAAAGATTTTGGTTTAAAATTCACAGTACAGGACGCAGATTCAAGGAAAATACTCGAAATGATAAGAACAGAGAGATTGAAACTCACAGGCACCAAAATACACATTCTGAACCACGATAAGTATCTTCGACTACCCAAGCACTCCACCACAAGCACAGCAAAAAAATCCAAGCCTTAGCCATGCATTCTCTAACAATACTACAGCACAACGTAACCTCGTGGAATAACAAAAAAATCACCCTCTCTAACATTTACAATCAATTCGATCCAGACATTATCTTACTTAATGAAACAGCAGTAACAACTGGGCAATCAATCAAAATTTTCAACTATAATGTTTTCGCCGTCAATCACGCAAACGAACGCTACGCTGGAGCAGCTATAGGCATCAAGAAAAACATCAAATACAGACTAATAGACAATTTTTATGCAGATATGATCGCTGTAACACTGGAAACACTGCAAGGTCCAGTCACAATAGCAACTATGTACACACCTCATCGAACGCAATATCTTAATATAATTGATTTAAATACCCTGTTCAGAAGAAACCACCCCACCTATCTGATTGGTGACCTCAACGCACGGCATCCGTTTTTAGGGCACAACAGGTCAAACACAAGAGGCAGAAACCTACACACCCTAATAAGGTCAGGGATTTGTTCCCATGTTGGGCCATTCTTTCCAACCTACATCAACGGACATCATACTTCCACTCCAGACATCATGTTACAGAACCGCAGGGCTTACATGAACACACATCTTAAAGCAGGACCCTTGACTCCATCCAACCACATACCGCTACTCATTAAAATTTCAGCAAACCCAATTCAAGTTCCCATACAACCCAGGAAATGTTTTCACAGAGCTAACTGGAAGGAGTACAGAACTGAATTACGACGGCATACACAATACATAGATTCAAATCCCACCCTAGAGGAAATTGATAAAGCAATAGAGGACTGGACTTCAGCAGTTCATACGGTGGCAAACAAACACATTCCCACAATAGCATACAGAACTATTCCAGGTATCAAGCCCAGTCAAGAAGCCCTTAACACTCAATTAATATACAAAGCAGCTTTAAATCATATGTCCACATTCGGTCCATCTAGACAGTTAATTAGATATATTACCAGCCTCAGAAACAATCTCAACACCATCTACTACGGTTTGTATACTTTATCATGGAACAACATCATGAACGACCTGAACATCGAGGAAGACATACATAAATTTTGGACCACAGTTAAAAAACTCCAAGGCACAAACAGTAATAAACAACATGCACCCTATATCAGGTACAACAATGCAGAATTAACAGAACCGGCAGAGAAAGAGAGGGTTTTCAGGGAGCACTGGCAGCAATTATTTACCAACGAGGACGATGAGGCATTCGATCATGAACATATTGAAACAATAGAGAACTGGTTCAATCATAACTATCAGCAAACAATACCATTCCACACAGGCGATCTTACCCGACTTGATCCATTGCAATGCCCACCAATTACCCCACAAGAAGCCATCAGTACTCTTCGGACATTTAAACAAAAGGCCCCCGGACTACCAGGAATAACCTTCAATCATTTAAAGAATCTGCCATTAAACATGCTGACCATTCTAACAAACATCTTCAACTATTCCCTATCAGCTGGGTACTTTCCAGACAACCTAAAGAGAGCAATAATGATTTTTCTACCCAAAACTGGATCCTCCCCACACGAAGTCAAAAATTACCGCCCAATTTCACTAATAGACATTCATGCAAAACTATTTGAGAAAATTCTAAACAACAGATTCACATGCCATTTAATTCAGTTAAACAAACTAAACAAGAGACAGCACGGATTCAAAGCAGACCATGGAACACACACGGCACTAGCAGTTTTCCACGAAACCATAGTTAACCATTTATCAGACAAATGCAAAATTGATGTAGTCCTCCGAGACGTTGCTAAAGCCTTCGATAAGGTCTGGCATGTGGGCCTTAAATACAAGATAGTTAATCTAAACCTACATCCATCCCTCACCAAAACACTTTGCGACTTCATAACAGACAGAGCAGCAGCAGTCAGGATAGGTGGCATTACAGGACCCTTTTTCGACCTAGAGGCTGGCGTACCGCAGGGTTCGTGCCTTTCCCCCACTCTCTATAACTTCTATACACACGACTTACCTGACCCAGTACCAAACTCAGAATACATTGCATATGCAGACGATATCACTCAAATAGTAGCAATTCGTTCCACCAATTTAAGGGATATAGCAAGAAACACAGAAATGGCAATCTACAACATTAATCAGTTCGAAAACAAGTGGAAAATAAAGACCAACATGCAAAAATTTACAATAGTACCAATAGCAAGACTAAAATCAGACACGGTTCATATTGACGATGTGCACATTCCATACCAAAACAAGGGCAAAGTTCTTGGTTTGAACTTCTCAATAAGAGGCTACACATTGCAACTGGGAACAAGAATGACAATAGCAAGAGCAAACCTGACCAAACTTTTCAGATTCAGACAGTTGAACACCAAGATTAAAAGGAAACTCTACTTAGCATATGTTAGATCAGCACTATTATACCCGGCCATCCCGTTACACACATTGTCTACTACCTCACTCAGAAAACTACAAAGAGTTCAAAATACCGCAACCCGTTTCATCACAAATTCCTCTCGATCAGATAGAATAACTTCACAAGCACTACATCAGCAATGCAGTCTCGAACCCATCAATACAGTGTTACATAATCAAGCAAACAAAACCTGGCAACACATACAAGATAATTTCCCTGAGCTATACGAAAACATCATTTCAGGTTACTATGAAAGACCACACGCGTGGTTCAGGAGCTCAAGGCTCCTAGCACTAGGACAACCTCCAACCCCTATATTTACTTGAGACCAGGCCTAAGACGTTCAACATAACTATTTAACACTTTTTTTCAATTTATTTTTCTTGGGGAACCAGCGCGGGTAGGCCTGGTCTCCACTTATTAGGAAGGGCGGGCAGCTGGGACCCCAAGACCTCCTCCCCTCAATAGAAATCATTTTAAATCATCACAATTTAACAACGAAACACACAATACAACAGACATACCGGCAGCGCATTTACAGTCGGTAACACCAAACAGTACTAACCCTCCAAACACTGCACAACCCCACAGCACAACACAAAGCCTTGATAGGTATTTTTCTTTTCAATATACATAAATGCTCATCATGAACAGAATTAAATCAATCTAGTTATGCACGCGAGTTGTGTCCTTTCTCTCCTACTATCCATTTCCTTTTCAATTCTTTTCTAATCTGGCACACTCTGTGCCAAATTCTACCCTATTTCTGTCTCTTTCCTCCTCAGCATCGATGCGAAATTGTCACTCCGGCAACCATACCGAGTGGATGTCATCTCTCTGTGGTGCGAACGCTCTGCTTGGAGAAGTGCTTGGTCCCCTTGGATATTATCGCAAGCATTTTTGACTCCTCTAAGGAGATACTTTAGCAGTCCGGAAGTTAGAGGTAATAGTTCGTATATATTTTAAATAGGGGGTAAGTGCCAATAACTTTTTCTTGTTCTATCTTTACTTTGTTTTCATTTCTTTTTGCATTTTTGGTGTTCTCGGTTGGTTATCTATTAAGAGCAAGGTTTTCACTTCTATGCCCCCCCCTGACAGGGGGAGGGGGGCGGCGGGTGGTCGAGGCGCGCATGGAAGCCGCCCGCCCCGTGCCCCTCTCATTCCAACTCCGACAACTCCATCCGTACGTCCAAGGACATCCTCAGAGTCGAGTAGGTCTGTTCAGGCTTCTGCGCCTCAGACCACTTTCCAACCTCCGGATCCGGCACCAGTCAGTTCCAACTTCCGTCCTGCCAAAACTCAAACATATCGAATTCAACTCAAAACCATCGATAGTACCAAACCTACAGACAGAGGAAAAGTTTTCGAAACTACATTCAAAGAGTTAAATGCCCCTCTGATCCGACTCACCCCAACAAAGAATGGCTACTACGCAGTTACCGACGACATAAACTCAATAGACAAACTAACATCTACCAAAGCAACTCAAGCATTCAAAAAGATCAACCTGACTCCGGCTATCCCCCCAGATTTGAGAGCGAAAAGAACGGTATTCGTACGACAAATAGATTCAGATATTGGAACCAGACCCACAGATGAAATAAAGGAAGAAATTGAAAACCAGAACAGTTGGATTAAGGTGACAGATATTATCAAAATCAAAAACTACACGCACCTAATCAAAATAGTGACAACTGACACCCTTACAGCACAACGAATACTACGAGACGGCTTCTACATGTTTCATACCAAGATAACCCCATACCAATGTGAACAGGAACAATACACTCATATTCTCATCTGCTACAAATGCTACAAGTTCGAGGATCACACGACTAACCAATGCACGCAGACGACAATCATCTGTTCAGAATGTTCAGCGCAAGATCATACCTTCCAAAATTGTCAAAACACCTTAAAGCAGTGCATAAATTGCCAAGGACCTCACAGAACATTAGCAGCGGGATGCCCCTACAGGAAAAATATCATCAAACAAAAACGAGAGGATGAACAGTCAAAACAACAACAGCAAAACCAAAGTACATACGCAGAAATTGCCAAACAAGCCATACAGCAGACAAACCCACCGCAACATTCACTAACACTAACCAATAGAACACACATCAAACTAACGGCCCTCATTCTAGAAGCCCACATCGCAGCCCTTGATAGAACCAAAAAATTCGGAGAAATACTATCCAAATCACTTAAAGAAAATTTTGACATTGACACCACATTTCCAGATAGAGACTTAACAGCTATTTTCAACTTTTATTACGATAACGTAGACAAAGAAGCTTCGGAACCAACACAAATAATTACTCGTGAACAGCCAACACTTGAAACATCTATGGATACCCAAGCAGAAGATGCAGACCCCGACAATGATCAAAGGCAGAAGAGAAGGATAAGCGACGAAGCAGAAAACTCAACACTGTTGATAGACAACAAACATAGTGTCCCAATAAAACTATACCGCAACCTACAAGATACATCTCCAATTCCTGAAAACCCTGACACAGAATGGTATATGGGAGAGCTAAGCAAGGAAAACAATAGAGGACTTAAATTCGCAGTAGAAGAAATTAAATCAGGAACCCTACTAGAATATATATTCTCAAACCGTGTAAAATTTACAAGAACTAAAATCAACATAATACCACCCGAACAATTCCTGGCGCTGCCAAGGCACCAATCACTACACACAGCAGCAAAAAAACCTAAAAAAGTTACTTCCAATAAATGAACATTAGCAAACTAACTGTATTACAACACAATGTACAATCTTGGAGCTCCAATAAAATATCTCTATCCAACATTTATAATAACATAAATCCGGACATTATACTCATCAATGCACACAATCTGAGAGGGGATAACCACCTGAAAATATTTAATTATAACACCTTTTATGCGAACAAACGAGATGAACCTCATGCAGGAGCTGCAATAGCAATTAAGAAAAATATATCATATAAACTACATGATAACTTCGACTCGGACATGCTGGCAATTACAATAGATACAATGCAGGGACCAATTACTATCGGCACAACATATACCCCCCCAAGAACAGAATACCTCCACTTCGCTGACTTCCACACACTATTCAATAGAGCAAACCCAGTTTATTTCATTGGAGACATAAATGCAGCGCATAGAACAATAGGACACACATATAACAATAATAGAGGAAAACATTTAAACTATTTAATTGAACGAAACAAATGCATACATATTGGGCCATATTTTCCAACACTGATAACTCATAGAAGCTGCACATCACCAGATATTGCTCTTCAAAACCCACAAGCCTTTCATAACATCTACCTTCAGCCTGGCCCATTAACTCCATCCGACCACATCCCAATAATAGCTACAATTACAGCTAATCCCATCCAAATCCCAATCAAGCCAAGATACCAATATCACAAAGCAGACTGGATAAAATTCAAACAGTACTTAACAGGCCTAACTCCCAATCTGCAAGAAGAACCTACGCTAGAAGAACTGGACGAACACCTGGATAATTGGACCACTTACATTCAAGAAGCCACAAAAAGTGCCATCCCAACTATTGCTCATAGAATAATACCCGGAATTAAACCCACACATGAAACCTTAACCCTACAAGCAAGACACCAACATATATTGGATTATATCAGTAACAATGGACCCTCTAGAGAATTGTATAAAGTAATTAATGACCTGAGGAAGGAAATGCAAACCATTTATAAAAGGCAATATAACCAAACATGGAACACATTAATTCAGGAAATAAACGTGCAAAGCGACCCAAAAGCATTCTGGACTTCCATAAAAAGAATGACAGGATACAATAACAAACAGAAAATTCCGTACCTAGAGCATAATGGACAAGAACTGCACACACCCGAAGAAAAAGAACAAATCTTCAGACAACACTGGAGCAGCATATTTTCAGAACAAGATGACGATGATTTCGATACAGACCACATAAACGAAATAAAAGAATACATGAACAACGTTGCACACGAAACCACACCATTTCATACGGGTAATATTAATAGACTGGACCCTCTTCAATTCCCGCCAATCACACTCGACGAACTTATTCAAACCTTAAGATCATTCAAACAGAAAGCACCCGGTCCAACAGGTATCACCACTCTACAATTAAAGAACCTACCAAAAAATATGTTTACGTACCTCTTATATATATTCAACAATTCTATATCCGCAGGTTATTTTCCAGATAAGCTCAAACACGCCATCATGATATTTCTTCCGAAACCCCTCACATCCCAAAAACAAGTACAAAACTACCGACCAATATCGTTACTAGACATACAAGGTAAACTTTTGGACAAAATTCTCAACAATAGATTAACCGACCACCTCATCATTAACAACTTATACAATAGCAGACAACATGGATTTAGGAGGAATAGAGGAACACAGACCGCACTAGCCACATTCAATGAAACAATTTCCATCAACCTAGCTAACAAGCATACAATAGACATAGTACTGCGAGACGTTACTAAAGCATTCGACAAAGTTTGGCACATTGGACTAATTTTCAAACTTTTGCAATCCGGCATCCACAACCTTTTTCTACGCACTCTTACAGACTATCTAACAGACCGAACCGCATCAATCAGGATAGGTAATTTCATTGGCCCCCCTTTCATACTACAAACCGGAGTCCCACAAGGAGCATGCCTTTCACCCACATTATATAGCTATTACACACATGACATCCCCCATCCGATACCCAACTCGGACTACATATGTTTTGCTGATGATATTACACAAATTACTGCAGGTAAATATAAACCAAACTACGCAGCCCAGCAAACCCAACACGCAATACAGCAAATCAACCATTACGAGAAACAGTGGAAAATTTCAACAAATGTTAAAAAATTCAAAATCATTCCAATCAGCAGGCGGACAACCTCAGATATTTTTATAGACGATCAATATTTTCCATATTCCAACAGTGGAAAAGTACTGGGCCTGAACTTCTCAACACATGGTTTTTCATCGCAGGTTTCGATAAGACAAGCAATAGGGCACGGTAATCTTAGCAAATTATACCGTTTCATGCATCTATCCCAAGAAATTAAAAGGAAACTGTATTTGACCTGTGTCAGATCAGCATTGATCTATCCAGTTATCCCGCTACACACTATGTCCCCAACCGCCATCTCCAAATTACAGAGAGTACAAAACCGAGCATTAAGATTTATTACCAACACCAACCGTTTAGACCGAAAAACATCCAGATCACTCCACAATCAAGTCAACTTACCTCCCATAAATAGTTTACTTCACAACCATGCCCGAAGAATTTGGAACAATTTGCAATCTGATGATCCCGACCTTTATCAACAGCTATCATTCTCCCCAGACAGCGAAAATAGTCAACACATCAGATTCAAAAGCTCCAAACTTTCTGCACTTGGCCCCCCTCCAGAACCAAAGTACACATAAAATAGTCCGGCATTCATATGGGGAAGACCGAAAAACAATACTTACTTATTTACTTTGTTTTTACATTGGGGTTTTGACGAGCGGACGGATCGGTCTTCCCCCCCGGGTGGGAAGTCAAAACCCCAAACCACTACACCAACCACAACACCAATTCAGATCTACACAATAGAACAGCGTTATTACCCATAATCACCAACAACTTCTAACAAAATATTCACACTGCGTTTCACATCATTCTCCACTCGCATCGCTCGCCCAATATCCAATCTGATTCTCAATCACACCCATCAGAACATGGATATGAACTCTATAATTCAACAGAAACTAGAATATATCCTATGTGCTATATCCTTCCTTGTTTATAGTGTATATACCTGTAATAAAAAAAAAAAAAAAAAAAAAAAATATATATATATATATATATATATATATATATGTGTATATATGTGTGTGTGGTTATGTATATATATATAAGTACACATATGTGTTTACATGTTGTATGTGGATATGTGTTGGTGTATGTATGTCTATTTGTGAACTGCGAACTGATGTGGAAAAAAAAAAAAAAAAAAAAAAAAAAAGTAATAAAAAAAAAATAAATAAATAAATAAATATGTGTATAGGCTTGTGTTAAGGTTTCATGTGCAGAATGTGTTGTGTACATGTGTGTACTAGAAGAGAGAGTGAGAAAAAAAAAAAAAAAAAAAAAAAAAATATATATATACCTATATACCTATATATATAATTCGTTGTTCATGTATATTGATGTACATACGGACTTGGGAATCTGATATCAATCATATTGGGCATGGATTAGACACTTGAATTATTTAATGTACATACTGCTGTAAGTAGTTCCTTGTAAATAGCCTCGAATCCTAATTAATATTGATATTAGGAGCAGCCTATTTATACTGTCAATAATTGTACAAAGTAACTTCCATTTGGTAACTTGGGAGACTATGTATATAGATGTACATACAAAGCCCTGACGGGTTTCGTCCAAAAAACCCTGAGTACTCAAGCAATAGTAACTAAAAGGGAACACCAAATAATGCGTTTTCGCCTATTTTCTCTCCTACTATCCTCTTCCCTTTCCTATTCTCATTTTCTTCAGGCACGCCCTGTGTCAAACTCTTCCCTTTTCCTCTCTTTCCTAATGGCACCGCCCCCCCCCCCCCCGGTGCGAAATTGTAAGTTACTGAGTAACGTTCGAAGTTGTCGTGCACGATGGCTCCCAAGACTTCTGGAAAGGCTGCTAAGAAGGCCGGTAAGGCCCAGAAATCCATCACCAAAGGTGACAAGAAGAAGAAAAAGAAGAGGCGTGAGAGCTACGCCATCTACATTTACAAGGTGCTCAAGCAGGTCCATCCCGACACCGGCGTTTCGAGCAAGGCCATGTCAATCATGAACTCGTTCGTGAATGACATCTTTGAGCGCATTGCTACTGAAGCGTCGCGTCTGGCACAGTACAACAAGAGGACCACCATCACCTCTCGGGAAATTCAGACTGCCGTCAGGCTTCTGCTTCCCGGCGAGCTTGCCAAGCACGCTGTCTCTGAAGGCACCAAGGCTGTGACCAAGTACACTTCTTCCAAGTAGAGTGTTCACGGCGGCAGTCGCACTTGCTGCACACCATCCGGCTCCTCAAGGAGCCACAAATCATCCTTAAATTGAAGATGTTCAAAGTCAATATGCAGTAGACAAAATTAAGAGCTCGCTATCTTTCCGTCCGAAATAATGGTCTCTCTGATCATGTGATCGTTATTCGCTCGAATCGTTAGCACGCGAGTCAAAACGGCCGAGGCAGGCAATTGCCCGCGTTTCGCATAAGCACCTCGCACAATTCCTGGTGTGCCACAAGGCCTGCGGCCAGAGAGCACTGGTCGCGCTCGCTCGGTTCCCGGTCGGTCGTCGCGACAGGCGCTGCTGACCACCATGTCCACGAATGCCGCTCTGAGCCCTAGTCTGCCCGACCGCCCGGTAACCCTCGCTTCCACGACGGTTTCATGTGAGAGCCTCGTCTCCGATGCGCACAGTCCCTTTCGTGGGAGAAGAACCTTGACACGAAACCTACGAGAAATGAACTGGAGGGTTTTTTCCTAAATTATCCGTCAAAAATTACCCCTCGAAGTTCGTCGAGGAGTTAAACTGCTCCTCGCTCGTACAGGATTCGATCGCTTTTCTCGACGGACGGAACAAGTTGTTGCGGCCGAATATTCTAATGGCCCATCATTTATTCGAGTGATAACACTTCAGCTTTTCATTCAGATTAGTCTTCACAACTATTCCAAGCCTGCGCTCCTGTGAAACAATTCAAGACGATGGGCCGTGCGTCGACGAACGAACGCACACGCGCTCGTTGTCGTCAATGTTTTGCAGTTAATTCGTGTATGTGCTCTAATCTGGATCAATATTCAAAAAACTGAATTCTAAGCACAATACTCATTGAATGAACAGCATCATGAGAGGCAAAAACTATGCAGAAACAAAGAAATGTCTTCATAGAAGTGAAAAGCGGTAGCTGGTAACCCTCTCCTCCTCAATCAAAACAAAATAACCCCTCCATGCTAACACGCGCTAGCGCTCGCTGTCGTCAATGTTTGTCAGGTAATTGGTGTAAAAGTCCCCAAAGTCTGGGTCAAGAAATGAGAAACTGAATTCTGAGCGTCGTATTTATCAAATGAACCAAACCATGAGAGGTCAAAACTAGAAAAACGCTGGAATGTCTTCTTCGAATTGAAAAAGGGTAGCTGGTAACTCAGTTTACTCAAAACTAACTCTTTCTGTGAAGTCGCGATGGCAGAAGCTGCTGCTACGGTTCTTCGTAAAATTATTTATCATTTTGGTTACTTACCTCGTTAGCCGTGAAATAATTTGTATAAGGGGTAAGGTAAATAATTTCAATGCATTTCGTTAATACCGGCAGCAGAATGGACAGTTTACAGCGTGTCGAACCTAATATAGTATGTTTTTTTTATTTATAAAAAAGGTCAGGCAAGTTACCCTTCGTAGGGCGAATGAACATTAGGGATTCGAAAACGAACAAAGCACCACGTACTGAAACGTTTCATAGAACTGACTTGTTTTCAAATCATAGTTCGTGAAATCTCTATTAAATGTGATTTCAATATGCGGTGCTTTCTTCGTTTTTGAATTCCTAATGTAGCATGTACTAGGCCTTCTCTCTCACTCTCCGGGTGTCTAAATGTTCCCCCTTGAGGCCGCTCTCGACTCACCTTGGAACGAGCCCACGGAGTCTCAAGGTTGCAACGTGATGAAAACCATACATATATCGTTGATTGAACGCGACGAACTCGCGCAGTAATCAAGCAATGCTTTTTTGTGTAATGAAACGCCAGGTGTGTCTCCTTAAATTCATCAATAAATTCCTCTTTTGAGGGTAATTTTTCCTACGTTGCTGCAATGGTCTCTCTTTCCCGCCCCTAAAAGGATGCTTAATGCCCGTCCGTATCTCTGATACGAGCTTGACCAGTGCACAAGTACATGAACCTTTCAATCGCGGGTGCTACTATTGGGATGCATGTATTTGTCTGCCATCCACGTATTGAGACTTATTCAAATAAACTGTCGAATCCCGTCACTCATAGCGGCTCACGTACACCACATAGTCTGGAATATTTTGATAGGATAGGTAGAAAAACCACTGAATTGTATGCTAAATGACGTTTCTCCAGACACATAAAAAACTTTGATAGAATTTGCGGAAATAGCTGCGCAAATTAAAAATGCAAGAAGTGAACTTCTGAAATGTGTAAAAATTCAATTCACATTTTCGTGTTTCTTAGATTTTTAAAATTTTCACTAGAATTTGAATTGTACGTTACTGCGTGAAAGGGTCATTTCGGCATGGAATGTAGCGTAACACGGGTTTGAAGACACCAAAATTTTGAACAGATTCAAGTTCGATTAACGTAGTTACGAGTAATTTTATGCATTCCTCTTTGCTGAGCTTCTCTGTCGTTTTCAACCACCGATTTTATCACAAATTATTCAATATTAACCATGCATTGAAGCTATTATTGATGTCAAACAGGCATCACTGAAAACAGCTGATGCATGACGCCATATTATTTCGGTTTAATTTTTGCTCAAGCCGTGGGAGCAGCACTCATTCACTTAATTCTTACGGAATTTCTGATGCAAAACTATGCAGGTCTACACACACAACGAAATCGTCATGAAAGAAGAATATATTCTATACACAAACACATAATGATTCGTGTTAATTCATCTTGACATGACTCTCATGACTTTACTAAATGTAAACATTCCGTAGAACATAGAAAACGGGTAGCTGGTAGCGCTCTCCTTACTTGAATCTAAAAACTGAATGCTTTCAAGTGGTATCGTCAATGTTCGGCAGCTAATTCGCGTAAAGGCCCCAATCTGGATCAATAATTAAGAAACTGAGTTCTGTGCATAAGATTTATCGAAAGGACGACATCCCATGACGGTGAAATCAACATAACGCAAAAAAAGGGTAGCTGGTAACCCTTCTGATTCAAAACTTACCTCTTCTTTCGGCTAGCAATCGAATGGCGGGAACTGCGACGCTTGTTTTGATCATTACAATAATTATTAATGTTATTAAACATGTGAGCTATACTCCATTCGGGAAATCAGTATCGAAATGGATTTCTTTCATACGCGCTGACGCACCACTCTCAGACGAACACAAAAATTTGCTCACATACATACATACATATATATATATATGTATACATGGAGATATCACTTATTTATATATATATAAATATGTATATAAGAAAACGTCTCGAAGTAACGAAAGATTTCAGGTGCTCGTTGGTCGTTCAGGATTCGACGGTTTTTCAGGAATAACGAGGTGTCCTTACTTGAGTGATTACACCCCAACATTTCTTCTAGATTAGTCTTCTTAACTATTGCAAGCCTGCGCTTCTCTGAAACAATTCAAGACGATATGGGCCGTGCATAAGCTCATGAATGAACGAACGAGCGTGCTATTGCCAATGTTTGGCAGTTAATTCGCGTTAAGGCCCCAATCTGTTTCGATAATTATAGAAACTGAGTTCTATGCATAATATTTATCGAATGAACATCATCATAAGAGGTTAAAACTATACAGAAGCAAAGAAATGTCTTCTCAGAATTGATAAAAGGTGGCTGGTAACTCTCTTTTCTCTGCCTCAACTGAACTTTTCATGCCATCACGTGCAATCGTCAGTGTTCGGCAGTTAATTGGTGTAAAGGCCCCAATCTGGGCGAATTGATAAGCAACTGAATTCCAGGCATATCATTTATAAGACGAACGACATCCTATGACAGTAAAATAACAAACACGTAGAACATGGGTAGCTGGTAATTCTCTTGAATTAAAACTTACTGTTTCGGCAGGCATTCATATGGCGTGGGGCTGCGAGGAGTATTCCTATCGTTACAAAAATTGTTACTGCGACCAGAAATATTATTACACACGTATGCTATGCTCCATTCTCGAAATTGGTGTTGATCGAAATTCAACTTCGTTTCAACTCAGATGCACCACTCTCACACGCAAACTGTTTACTAAAAACTCACTCTTTCTGTGAACTCGCGATGGCAGAAGCTGCTGCTACGGTTCATCGTAAAATTATATATCATTTTGATTACTTAACTCGCTGGCCGTGAAATAATTTGAATAAGGAATAAGGGAAATAATTTCAATGCATTTCGTTGGTACCGGCAGCTGAATGGACAGTTTACAGCGTGTCGAACCTAGTAAAGTATGTTTTTTTATTTATAAAAAGGTCAGGCAAGTTACCCTTCGTAGGGCGAATGATCATTAGGGATTCGAAAAAGAACAAAGCACCACGTACTGAAACGTTCCATTGAACTGACTTGTTTTCAAATCATAGTTCGTGAAATCTTTGTTAAATGTGATTTCAATATGTGGTGCTTTCTCCGTTTTTGAATTCCTAATGTAGCATGTACTAGGCCTTCTCTCTCACTCTCCGGGTGTCTAAATGTTCCCCCTTGAGGCCGCTCTCGACTCACCTTGGAACGAGCCCACGGAGTCTCAAGGTTGCAACGTGATGAAAACCATACATATATCGTTGATTGAACGCGACGAACTCGCGCAGTAATCAAGCAATGCTTTTTTGTGTAATGAAACGCCAGGTGTGTCTCCTTAAATTCATCAATAAATTCCTCTTTTGAGGGTAATTTTTCCTACGTTCCTGCAATGGTCTCTCTTTCCCGCCCCTAAAAGGAATGCCCGTCCGTATCTCTGATACGAGCTTGACCAGTGCACAAGTACATGAACCTTTCAATCGCGGGTGCTACTATTGGGATGCATGTATTTGTCTGCCATCCACGTATTGAGACTTATTCAAATAAACTGTCGAATCCCGTCACTTATAGCGGCTCACGTACACCACATAGTCTGGAATATTTTGATAGGATAGGTTGAAAAACCACTGAATTGTATGCTAAATGACGTTTCTCCAGACACATAAAAAACTTTGATAGAATTTGCGGAAATAGCTGCGCAAATTAAAAATGCAAGAAGTGAACTTCTGAAATGTGTAAAAATTCAATTCACATTTTCGCGTTTCTTAGATATTTAAAATTGTCACTAGAATTTGAATTGTACGTTACTGCGTGAAAGGGTCATTTCGACATGGAATGTAGCATAACACGGGTTTGACGACACCAAAATTTTGAACAGATTCAAGTTCGATTACCGTAGTTACGAGTAATTTTATGCATTCCTCTTTGCTGAGCTTCTCTGTCGTTTTCAACCACCGATTTTATCACAAATTATTCAATATAAAACATGCGTTGAAGCTATTATTGATGTCAAACAGGCATCACTGAAAACAGCTGATGCATGACGCCATATTATTTCGGTTTAATTTTTGCTCAAGCCGTGGGAGCAGCACTCATTCACTTAATTCTTACGGAATTTCTGATGGAAAAACTATTCAGGTCTACACACACAACGAAATCGTCATGAAAGAAGAACATATTCTATACAGAAACACATAATGATTCGTGTTAATTCATCTTGAAATGACTCTCATGACTTTACTCAATGTAAACATTCCGTAGAACATAGAAAACGGGAAGCTGGAAGCGCTCTCCTTACTTGAATCTAAAAACTGAATGCTGTCAAGTGGTATCGTCACTGTTCGGCAGCTAATTCGCGTAAAGGCCCCAATCTGGATCAATAATTAAGAAACTGAGTTCTGTGCATACGATTTATCGAAAGGACGACGTCCAATGACGGTGAAATCAACATAACGCAGAAAAAGGGTAGCTGGTAACCCTTCTGATTCCAAACTTACCGCTTCATTCGGCCAGCAATTGAATGGCGGGAACTGCGACGCTTGTTTTGATCATTACCATAATTATTAATGTTTTTACACATGTAAGCTATACTCCATTCGGGAAATCAGTATCGAAATGGATTTCGTTTATACGCGCCGATGCACGACTCTCAGACGCACACAAAAATTTTCTCTTATATATACAATTATATATATATATATGTGTATATATCGATTTTCATATATATATATATAAAACTATGTAAATGTGTATATATATATATATACATATATACATGTCTGTATGTATGTATACACTTGGGAGGTTGATGTTATTAAACCGTAGAAAAAGAGGCGCTGGTAACCCTCTCCTTCCTTGAATCTAAAGCCTGAATGCTGTCACGTACTATGGTCAATGCTTGGCAGTCAATCGGTGTCAAGACCCCAATCTGGGTGAAAATTAAGAAACTGAATTCTGTGCATAATATTTAGTAAATGAACAAAATCATAGGCGGTCAAAATTACGAAAACGTTGAAGTGTCACGTTCGAATTGAGAAAGGGTAGCTGGTAACCCTGTTGGCTCAAAACTCTTTCGGTGAAGTCGTGATGACGGGAGCAGCAGCGGTTATTCGTATTATTATATGATGTTATCTCGTACGCCATTGTCTACCCTGACGAGTAGGCAGAAAAACAATTGGGATGCATTTGGTTCACAGCTGTAGGTGAATGGGCTATTTACTTAGTGGTAGGTACTCATCCGCACCAATGGGTAATAAATAGTCAGAGTGTTGAACCCAATAATTTTTAAAGTATGTACTAGGCGTTCTATCGCTATCACTCACTCTCCGACTTTCTAGATTTTCCCTCCTGAGGCCGTTCTCGATTTTGTGCCCCTTGGAATGTGCCCATGAAGTTTCAAGGTTGACCCTAGTTCAACTAGGGTTGATTGAACGCACGAAATAATCAATCAATGAATACCATTTCGTAAAATAAAACGCCAGGTGTCGTTTCGTTTAATTTATGAATGAGTTCATTTTTTGAGCGTAATTTCTCGGACGTAATTGCAGTGGGGATCACGTTGAATGAACGCATCAAATTGGTTGCTCCGTCTCTCTCTTAAGAGGATGCCCGTCCGTCCGTATCTGTGATACGAGTCTGACCAGTGCTCACAAGTACATGAATATTTTTAATCGCGGGTGCTACTATTAGGATGCATGTACTTTTCTCTGTCGTGCTCCTCATTTTAAGGGAACTATCGAATCCTCTCTATTTTTTTTGTCTACACTACATAGTCTTGAATAACAGGTAACTCGTTTTTCAACGAACGCATTTATCTCATTGACCAGTGAACGTCTTTTTTGGGAGGGGTGGAGTGGCCCTGTAAAGGGCCGGTTAGAGACTAGCCGAGAGGAGGTTGTGGCTCTCGATGCGCGGAATAACGTGCTATTGAATTAAGCGCGTTCTCCACGGATCCGGCGGGCAAGCTGGATATCCTTGGGCATGATGGTGACACGCTTGGCGTGGATTGCGCACAAGTTGGTGTCTTCGAAGAGACCGACGAGGTAGGCTTCGGATGCTTCCTGCAGGGCCATGACAGCCGAGGACTGGAATCGCAAGTCAGTCTTGAAATCTTGGGCGATTTCACGAACAAGACGCTGGAAGGGCAGCTTGCGGATGAGCAGTTCGGTGCTCTTCTGGTAACGACGGATTTCACGAAGAGCCACGGTACCGGGCCTGTACCTGTGAGGCTTCTTCACGCCCCCGGTGGCGGGGGCAGATTTGCGTGCAGCCTTGGTGGCAAGCTGCTTGCGAGGAGCCTTTCCTCCGGTAGATTTGCGGGCAGTTTGCTTGGTGCGAGCCATTTCAGCGACAGTTTCGAGCGCGAGCGATGAGACGCAAGAGTCAGTTCGGCGCGAAGGCGTCCGACCAAGGGAACCCGTCGCAGCCCCGCCCGCAGCTCGCTCGCTAGCGCATTGCTGGAACTGGGGTGGCGCTCGGAGCTGCACAAATGCTACGCAAACTGGGCAAAGTTGGCGGTGGCGCGCAAGCACACCGTGCATAGGTCTGTCGTCGTTTTGCGCGAGTTGCATTCGTACTATAGCTACCGCGCTTCTCCGTTATCTATCGCAACCAGCTCGAGCTCCATCGACATCATGACCGGACGTGGAAAGGGTGGCAAGGGCCTCGGAAAGGGGGGAGCCAAGCGTCATCGCAAGGTTTTGCGTGATAACATCCAGGGTATCACCAAGCCTGCAATTCGTCGTCTGGCTCGCCGTGGAGGTGTCAAGCGTATCTCTGGTCTCATCTATGAAGAGACTCGCGGAGTGCTCAAGGTATTCCTCGAGAATGTCATCCGTGACGCCGTCACCTACACCGAGCACGCCAAGAGGAAGACCGTCACTGCCATGGACGTTGTCTACGCCCTCAAGAGACAAGGACGTACCCTCTATGGATTTGGAGGTTAAGTCTCTTGACTCTCTTGTAAAATGAGTCGGTGCCCGACCAACGGCTAATTCACAGACTCGGACCTTTCGAGGTCCACAAAATCCTCTCGGAAAAGGTGTTCACACTCAGTCCCTCCAGTACAGTGTATGCTTCTTCATTTAGGGATTGCTTCACTTGTCAAGCATCGCTTTTTTACTGTAGAGAGAGCGCGCGCCGGTGCTTGGAATGCCATTTTTTTTTTGTTATCCTCACTCCTCACATGCCCGTCGTTGCAGATGGAATAGCTCGAGGAGCAAACTCAATGTGTGTGTTCGATGATGCCTCGACGGGTGCAATCACTGAACTTCCGATAGGAAACTAAACACTTTCGCTCTCTCCGAAGCGGTCATTGCAGATTAGGCCTTGCTGCAATTGACTGCTCTACCGCACAATGCACACGCTATATTCCAGCCTGGCAGGCAGTCACAGCGAATTGCTGAGAACGCAGCGAGTGACCGACCGACCCCTCTCGTCAAGTCCAAGCGGCTTCCGTCCAATTTCGTGGGGCACGAAAGTTTTCTTTTTCGCTGAAATTCAGCTCGAGAAACGATACATGAGGTGGCAGTGTGCCGCCGCTAAACGACCGTTGAACCATGGCGCCGCCGCGTCGGTCTCGAGATGTACTCCATGCAACACTAGCTGAAAACGCGTCTTGGACAATTTGCTTTCTTTCTTTGTTTAGCACGAATCACCGAAATTATTCAACCTTTGCCTAATCTAACCGGATATTTTGCACATGGCACTCAGTCCTGACCCTGATTTTGCTGGAGGCCCCGAATCTTTCGCGCCATGCGTGACGCGCGTTCAAACAACGCCCTTGAATTGTCTCACGCGCCCATAGTCAAATAATTTCGCATTAGCTCGGCTCAGGCCTCGCGAGCTTCAATTGAATTACTAAAACATTTTCGCGCTATAATTCGAATGCGCATCGAGAAATGAACTGGATGAGGATAAACGTTATATTGCACGGCGAGCGACACTACTGCCACCTCGACTTCACATGTTATCATCAGCCTTGACGGACGTGCTCTGCGCCCTGGGAAGGGAAGCAAAATATATTTGCGTACTTTGCAACACATCCTCGTCGTCGCAGTAGCTAGCGCAACTATTGATTCGGCTGCTGACGCTTGACATTCGCAACGCCTCCAAAGCACAGCAGCACGTGGTGGTCTAGTCGAATTTTACAGCAGCTGCCGAATAAGAAAACGAGCGCCTATGCTCTGAGGAGTGACAAGCGAACAATGCCTATCGAGTGTTGCTCGGACCGAACTCGCACGACAATTAATGACGATAATAAAAAGACGCTCATACCAATTCAGACAGACTTTGAAATATCTTTCCCGAACACGAATGTGGCTCCTAGAGGAGCCTTGTTTGGAAGGAAGCGCTTCCGAGCGAGAAGACAAGTTTACTTCTTCTCGGTTTTCTTGGGCAGGAGAACTGCCTGGATGTTGGGCAGAACACCTCCCTGGGCAATGGTCACTCCCGAGAGGAGCTTGTTCAGTTCTTCGTCGTTACGGATAGCGAGCTGCAAGTGACGAGGAATGATTCGGGTCTTCTTGTTATCGCGGGCAGCGTTTCCAGCGAGCTCAAGAACTTCAGCAGCGAGGTATTCCATGACTGCCGCCAAGTACACGGGAGCTCCGGCTCCTACACGCTCCGCGTAGTTGCCCTTGCGCAGGAGACGGTGGATCCTTCCTACGGGGAACTGAAGTCCAGCCCGAGAAGAGCGCGACTTCGACTTTCCCTTAACTTTGCCTCCCTTACCGCGGCCGGACATGATGAGTAGTAGAGTCGTACGTACGCAAACAACTTTCGAACAAGCAGCGCTTACGCTACAGAGTACGATTATGCGCGGCCAGCACTCCATCACGCGAATATATACGTTCGGAGAGCACCGCTGTCCCGAGCTCGCTCTCTCATTGGTCAAGCGGCTGCACTCGCTGGGCCAGTCGCCTGCCGTCCGAGAGGTGAGGTGCTGCCTGCAAGCCCTTCTCGGTCTACTTATTACTAGCGCCGAAAGTCGGTGCGAAATTGTGGTCACTCATGGTGACAGTATTCAGCAGTGCGCGGAATATCATTCTTTGCTCTTCTGGAATTGTACTTTGTCCTGCCTTGGTGTCTTTGGGGGTAGTGGAGTTTCTTGGTAAGAGTCACTTTTCTTCGGTAAGCCTTGCTTTCGGTGGGGTGCTTGAAGTGCCTCGGGGCCTTGCCCTGGGGAGGTGAGAGACTTACTTTCTTTTTTGCTTATTTTTTCTTGCGTTATTTCTTCACTTCTCTGGACCACAGCTCGCGTGTATGACTGATCCTGCCGCACGGGGGAGGCCCCCTTGGCCTGGTGGGTCCACCCGCCAGCCAAGGGGACCCTCCCAAACCGGTCATCCAACTCTTACACTTCCGGACAATAGCAGTGCATCACAATTCTACAAAAAACCAAATGCAACCACCTACAGAGTCCAACTAAAACGGATTGACCCAAAGAAGGAAGTTACTCGTCAAAGTATTTTCAGTGCAGCGTTCTCGGAACTTGAAGCCCCCCTAATCAGACTTACAGACAATAGACTCGGCTTCTATGCCGTCACAGATGATCCAAACGCAGTAGACAAACTCACTTCAACCAATGCTCAGGAAATTTTCAGACGCATTAACTTACAGCCTGTCATACCTCCAGACCTGAGAGCTAAACGCTCCATCTTCGTAAGACAGATAGACGGCTTCATAGGAGAAAAACCAACATCCGAAATTCAACAGGAAATTCAAAGACTCCAGCCCTGGCTCAAAATTGCCGACATAATCAAAATAAAGGACTACACCCATGTCATCAAAATCATAACAACTGACACTACCATAGCCCAAAGAGTGCTGCGCGACGGTTTTCTCATGTTCAACACCAAGATAACTTCACATCAATGTCAAGCAGAAAAATTTACCCACCTCCTGATATGCTACAAATGCTACAAAATAGAAGAACATGCCACCCACCAATGCCCTGCCACCATAACAGTTTGCTCAGAATGTGGAGATGTAGGACACACCTACACTCAGTGCCAAAACGAGCACAGAAAATGCTTAAACTGTGGTGGAGCCCACAGAACTCTAGCTGCCAGCTGCCCCACCAGGAAAAACGCAATAAAGGAGAAGGAACAAAAAGTCACCCAAAAGGAAAACGAACGAACTCAACAAACCTACTCACAAATAGCAAAAACAGCAATTAAAGAATCCACAATACCGAAGCACACACTCACCCTTACCAACAACATACAGATCAAGCTACTCACACTCATCCTCGAGGCCCATATCGCCAGTCTAGCAGGAAAAGATAGCTTTGGCTGCCTTCTCTCCAGAAACCTCCAATTGAACTACGGTATTGATGCCAAATTTGAGGACAGAGACTCCAGATCCATTTTCAACTTTTTCTACAACAATCCGGATACTGAATTTCACATGCAACAGGATCAACAATCAGAACCATCAAGCTCGGGTATGCAATCTGTGGACGATACAAACAGTGACAGCGAACTCGAGGAGGAGGCGGTTGGTCCTTCAGTGAGGCCTAAAACCCATTCTCAAATTACCCAACAACTCATTGCCAATATCGAACCGGTACAGGATCCAACAGCGATGGCGGCAGAAATAGACCCTGAACCACCCTCAGACCCACGAATTAAGAGAAAAATCAGCGATCAATTTCCACTAACTGAAAGAGAAAGAGAACCCTCAGAAACACGACCTGTAACAATCCAAATTTACCGTAGCTCCAATGACAAACTGCCCATTCCTCCTAACCCAACTCAGAAATGGTACATCAACGAACTAGCAAAGAAAGATTTTGGTTTAAAATTCACAGTACAGGACGCAGATTCAAGGAAAATACTCGAAATGATAAGAACAGAGAGATTGAAACTCACAGGCACCAAAATACACATTCTGAACCACGATAAGTATCTTCGACTACCCAAGCACTCCACCACAAGCACAGCAAAAAAATCCAAGCCTTAGCCATGCATTCTCTAACAATACTACAGTACAACGTAACCTCGTGGAATAACAAAAAAATCACCCTCTCTAACATTTACAATCAATTCGATCCAGACATTATCTTACTTAATGAAACAGCAGTAACAACTGGGCAATCAATCAAAATTTTCAACTATAATGTTTTCGCCGTCAATCACGCAAACGAACGCTACGCTGGAGCAGCTATAGGCATCAAGAAAAACATCAAATACAGACTAATAGACAATTTTTATGCAGATATGATCGCTGTAACACTGGAAACACTGCAAGGTCCAGTCACAATAGCAACTATGTACACACCTCATCGAACGCAATATCTTAATATAATTGATTTAAATACCCTGTTCAGAAGAAACCACCCCACCTATCTGATTGGTGACCTCAACGCACGGCATCCGTTTTTAGGGCACAACAGGTCAAACACAAGAGGCAGAAACCTACACACCCTAATAAGGTCAGGGATTTGTTCCCATGTTGGGCCATTCTTTCCAACCTACATCAACGGACATCATACTTCCACTCCAGACATCATGTTACAGAACCGCAGGGCTTACATGAACACACATCTTAAAGCAGGACCCTTGACTCCATCCAACCACATACCGCTACTCATTAAAATTTCAGCAAACCCAATTCAAGTTCCCATACAACCCAGGAAATGTTTTCACAGAGCTAACTGGAAGGAGTACAGAACTGAATTACGACGGCATACACAATACATAGATTCAAATCCCACCCTAGAGGAAATTGATAAAGCAATAGAGGACTGGACTTCAGCAGTTCATACGGTGGCAAACAAACACATTCCCACAATAGCATACAGAACTATTCCAGGTATCAAGCCCAGTCAAGAAGCCCTTAACACTCAATTAATATACAAAGCAGCTTTAAATCATATGTCCACATTCGGTCCATCTAGACAGTTAATTAGATATATTACCAGCCTCAGAAACAATCTCAACACCATCTACTACGGTTTGTATACTTTATCATGGAACAACATCATGAACGACCTGAACATCGAGGAAGACATACATAAATTTTGGACCACAGTTAAAAAACTCCAAGGCACAAACAGTAATAAACAACATGCACCCTATATCAGGTACAACAATGCAGAATTAACAGAACCGGCAGAGAAAGAGAGGGTTTTCAGGGAGCACTGGCAGCAATTATTTACCAACGAGGACGATGAGGCATTCGATCATGAACATATTGAAACAATAGAGAACTGGTTCAATCATAACTATCAGCAAACAATACCATTCCACACAGGCGATCTTACCCGACTTGATCCATTGCAATGCCCACCAATTACCCCACAAGAAGCCATCAGTACTCTTCGGACATTTAAACAAAAGGCCCCCGGACTACCAGGAATAACCTTCAATCATTTAAAGAATCTGCCATTAAACATGCTGACCATTCTAACAAACATCTTCAACTATTCCCTATCAGCTGGGTACTTTCCAGACAACCTAAAGAGAGCAATAATGATTTTTCTACCCAAAACTGGATCCTCCCCACACGAAGTCAAAAATTACCGCCCAATTTCACTAATAGACATTCATGCAAAACTATTTGAGAAAATTCTAAACAACAGATTCACATGCCATTTAATTCAGTTAAACAAACTAAACAAGAGACAGCACGGATTCAAAGCAGACCATGGAACACACACGGCACTAGCAGTTTTCCACGAAACCATAGTTAACCATTTATCAGACAAATGCAAAATTGATGTAGTCCTCCGAGACGTTGCTAAAGCCTTCGATAAGGTCTGGCATGTGGGCCTTAAATACAAGATAGTTAATCTAAACCTACATCCATCCCTCACCAAAACACTTTGCGACTTCATAACAGACAGAGCAGCAGCAGTCAGGATAGGTGGCATTACAGGACCCTTTTTCGACCTAGAGGCTGGCGTACCGCAGGGTTCGTGCCTTTCCCCCACTCTCTATAACTTCTATACACACGACTTACCTGACCCAGTACCAAACTCAGAATACATTGCATATGCAGACGATATCACTCAAATAGTAGCAATTCGTTCCACCAATTTAAGGGATATAGCAAGAAACACAGAAATGGCAATCTACAACATTAATCAGTTCGAAAACAAGTGGAAAATAAAGACCAACATGCAAAAATTTACAATAGTACCAATAGCAAGACTAAAATCAGACACGGTTCATATTGACGATGTGCACATTCCATACCAAAACAAGGGCAAAGTTCTTGGTTTGAACTTCTCAATAAGAGGCTACACATTGCAACTGGGAACAAGAATGACAATAGCAAGAGCAAACCTGACCAAACTTTTCAGATTCAGACAGTTGAACACCAAGATTAAAAGGAAACTCTACTTAGCATATGTTAGATCAGCACTATTATACCCGGCCATCCCGTTACACACATTGTCTACTACCTCACTCAGAAAACTACAAAGAGTTCAAAATACCGCAACCCGTTTCATCACAAATTCCTCTCGATCAGATAGAATAACTTCACAAGCACTACATCAGCAATGCAGTCTCGAACCCATCAATACAGTGTTACATAATCAAGCAAACAAAACCTGGCAACACATACAAGATAATTTCCCTGAGCTATACGAAAACATCATTTCAGGTTACTATGAAAGACCACACGCGTGGTTCAGGAGCTCAAGGCTCCTAGCACTAGGACAACCTCCAACCCCTATATTTACTTGAGACCAGGCCTAAGACGTTCAACATAACTATTTAACACTTTTTTTCAATTTATTTTTCTTGGGGAACCAGCGCGGGTAGGCCTGGTCTCCACTTATTAGGAAGGGCGGGCAGCTGGGACCCCAAGACCTCCTCCCCTCAATAGAAATCATTTTAAATCATCACAATTTAACAACGAAACACACAATACAACAGACATACCGGCAGCGCATTTACAGTCGGTAACACCAAACAGTACTAACCCTCCAAACACTGCACAACCCCACAGCACAACACAAAGCCTTGATAGGTATTTTTCTTTTCAATATACATAAATGCTCATCATGAACAGAATTAAATCAATCTAGTTATGCACGCGAGTTGTGTCCTTTCTCTCCTACTATCCATTTCCTTTTCAATTCTTTTCTAATCTGGCACACTCTGTGCCAAATTCTACCCTATTTCTGTCTCTTTCCTCCTCAGCATCGATGCGAAATTGTCACTCCGGCAACCATACCGAGTGGATGTCATCTCTCTGTGGTGCGAACGCTCTGCTTGGAGAAGTGCTTGGTCCCCTTGGATATTATCGCAAGCATTTTTGACTCCTCTAAGGAGATACTTTAGCAGTCCGGAAGTTAGAGGTAATAGTTCGTATATATTTTAAATAGGGGGTAAGTGCCAATAACTTTTTCTTGTTCTATCTTTACTTTGTTTTCATTTCTTTTTGCATTTTTGGTGTTCTCGGTTGGTTATCTATTAAGAGCAAGGTTTTCACTTCTATGCCCCCCCCTGACAGGGGGAGGGAGCGGCGGGTGGTCGTGGCGCGCATGGAAGCCGCCCGCCCCGTGCCCCTCTCATTCCAACTCCGACAACTCCATCCGTACGTCCAAGGACATCCTCAGAGTCGAGTAGGTCTGTTCAGGCTTCTGCGCCTCAGACCACTTTCCAACCTCCGGATCCGGCACCAGTCAGTTCCAACTTCCGTCCTGCCAAAACTCAAACATATCGAATTCAACTCAAAACCATCGATAGTACCAAACCTACAGACAGAGGAAAAGTTTTCGAAACTACATTCAAAGAGTTAAATGCCCCTCTGATCCGACTCACCCCAACAAAGAATGGCTACTACGCAGTTACCGACGACATAAACTCAATAGACAAACTAACATCTACCAAAGCAACTCAAGCATTCAAAAAGATCAACCTGACTCCGGCTATCCCCCCAGATTTGAGAGCGAAAAGAACGGTATTCGTACGACAAATAGATTCAGATATTGGAACCAGACCCACAGATGAAATAAAGGAAGAAATTGAAAACCAGAACAGTTGGATTAAGGTGACAGATATTATCAAAATCAAAAACTACACGCACCTAATCAAAATAGTGACAACTGACACCCTTACAGCACAACGAATACTACGAGACGGCTTCTACATGTTTCATACCAAGATAACCCCATACCAATGTGAACAGGAACAATACACTCATATTCTCATCTGCTACAAATGCTACAAGTTCGAGGATCACACGACTAACCAATGCACGCAGACGACAATCATCTGTTCAGAATGTTCAGCGCAAGATCATACCTTCCAAAATTGTCAAAACACCTTAAAGCAGTGCATAAATTGCCAAGGACCTCACAGAACATTAGCAGCGGGATGCCCCTACAGGAAAAATATCATCAAACAAAAACGAGAGGATGAACAGTCAAAACAACAACAGCAAAACCAAAGTACATACGCAGAAATTGCCAAACAAGCCATACAGCAGACAAACCCACCGCAACATTCACTAACACTAACCAATAGAACACACATCAAACTAACGGCCCTCATTCTAGAAGCCCACATCGCAGCCCTTGATAGAACCAAAAAATTCGGAGAAATACTATCCAAATCACTTAAAGAAAATTTTGACATTGACACCACATTTCCAGATAGAGACTTAACAGCTATTTTCAACTTTTATTACGATAACGTAGACAAAGAAGCTTCGGAACCAACACAAATAATTACTCGTGAACAGCCAACACTTGAAACATCTATGGATACCCAAGCAGAAGATGCAGACCCCGACAATGATCAAAGGCAGAAGAGAAGGATAAGCGACGAAGTAGAAAACTCAACACTGTTGATAGACAACAAACATAGTGTCCCAATAAAACTATACCGCAACCTACAAGATACATCTCCAATTCCTGAAAACCCTGACACAGAATGGTATATGGGAGAGCTAAGCAAGGAAAACAATAGAGGACTTAAATTCGCAGTAGAAGAAATTAAATCAGGAACCCTACTAGAATATATATTCTCAAACCGTGTAAAATTTACAAGAACTAAAATCAACATAATACCACCCGAACAATTCCTGGCGCTGCCAAGGCACCAATCACTACACACAGCAGCAAAAAAACCTAAAAAAGTTACTTCCAATAAATGAACATTAGCAAACTAACTGTATTACAACACAATGTACAATCTTGGAGCTCCAATAAAATATCTCTATCCAACATTTATAATAACATAAATCCGGACATTATACTCATCAATGCACACAATCTGAGAGGGGATAACCACCTGAAAATATTTAATTATAACACCTTTTATGCGAACAAACGAGATGAACCTCATGCAGGAGCTGCAATAGCAATTAAGAAAAATATATCATATAAACTACATGATAACTTCGACTCGGACATGCTGGCAATTACAATAGATACAATGCAGGGACCAATTACTATCGGCACAACATATACCCCCCCAAGAACAGAATACCTCCACTTCGCTGACTTCCACACACTATTCAATAGAGCAAACCCAGTTTATTTCATTGGAGACATAAATGCAGCGCATAGAACAATAGGACACACATATAACAATAATAGAGGAAAACATTTAAACTATTTAATTGAACGAAACAAATGCATACATATTGGGCCATATTTTCCAACACTGATAACTCATAGAAGCTGCACATCACCAGATATTGCTCTTCAAAACCCACAAGCCTTTCATAACATCTACCTTCAGCCTGGCCCATTAACTCCATCCGACCACATCCCAATAATAGCTACAATTACAGCTAATCCCATCCAAATCCCAATCAAGCCAAGATACCAATATCACAAAGCAGACTAGATAAAATTCAAACAGTACTTAACAGGCCTAACTCCCAATCTGCAAGAAGAACCTACGCTAGAAGAACTGGACGAACACCTGGATAATTGGACCACTTACATTCAAGAAGCCACAAAAAGTGCCATCCCAACTATTGCTCATAGAATAATACCCGGAATTAAACCCACACATGAAACCTTAACCCTACAAGCAAGACACCAACATATATTGGATTATATCAGTAACAATGGACCCTCTAGAGAATTGTATAAAGTAATTAATGACCTGAGGAAGGAAATGCAAACCATTTATAAAAGGCAATATAACCAAACATGGAACACATTAATTCAGGAAATAAACGTGCAAAGCGACCCAAAAGCATTCTGGACTTCCATAAAAAGAATGACAGGATACAATAACAAACAGAAAATTCCGTACCTAGAGCATAATGGACAAGAACTGCACACACCCGAAGAAAAAGAACAAATCTTCAGACAACACTGGAGCAGCATATTTTCAGAACAAGATGACGATGATTTCGATACAGACCACATAAACGAAATAAAAGAATACATGAACAACGTTGCACACGAAACCACACCATTTCATACGGGTAATATTAATAGACTGGACCCTCTTCAATTCCCGCCAATCACACTCGACGAACTTATTCAAACCTTAAGATCATTCAAACAGAAAGCACCCGGTCCAACAGGTATCACCACTCTACAATTAAAGAACCTACCAAAAAATATGTTTACGTACCTCTTATATATATTCAACAATTCTATATCCGCAGGTTATTTTCCAGATAAGCTCAAACACGCCATCATGATATTTCTTCCGAAACCCCTCACATCCCAAAAACAAGTACAAAACTACCGACCAATATCGTTACTAGACATACAAGGTAAACTTTTGGACAAAATTCTCAACAATAGATTAACCGACCACCTCATCATTAACAACTTATACAATAGCAGACAACATGGATTTAGGAGGAATAGAGGAACACAGACCGCACTAGCCACATTCAATGAAACAATTTCCATCAACCTAGCTAACAAGCATACAATAGACATAGTACTGCGAGACGTTACTAAAGCATTCGACAAAGTTTGGCACATTGGACTAATTTTCAAACTTTTGCAATCCGGCATCCACAACCTTTTTCTACGCACTCTTACAGACTATCTAACAGACCGAACCGCATCAATCAGGATAGGTAATTTCATTGGCCCCCCTTTCATACTACAAACCGGAGTCCCACAAGGAGCATGCCTTTCACCCACATTATATAGCTATTACACACATGACATCCCCCATCAAATACCCAACTCGGACTACATATGTTTTGCTGATGATATTACACAAATTACTGCAGGTAAATATAAACCAAACTACGCAGCCCAGCAAACCCAACACGCAATACAGCAAATCAACCATTACGAGAAACAGTGGAAAATTTCAACAAATGTTAAAAAATTCAAAATCATTCCAATCAGCAGGCGGACAACCTCAGATATTTTTATAGACGATCAATATTTTCCATATTCCAACAGTGGAAAAGTACTGGGCCTGAACTTCTCAACACATGGTTTTTCATCGCAGGTTTCGATAAGACAAGCAATAGGGCACGGTAATCTTAGCAAATTATACCGTTTCATGCATCTATCCCAAGAAATTAAAAGGAAACTGTATTTGACCTGTGTCAGATCAGCATTGATCTATCCAGTTATCCCGCTACACACTATGTCCCCAACCGCCATCTCCAAATTACAGAGAGTACAAAACCGAGCATTAAGATTTATTACCAACACCAACCGTTTAGACCGAAAAACATCCAGATCACTCCACAATCAAGTCAACTTACCTCCCATAAATAGTTTACTTCACAACCATGCCCGAAGAATTTGGAACAATTTGCAATCTGATGATCCCGACCTTTATCAACAGCTATCATTCTCCCCAGACAGCGAAAATAGTCAACACATCAGATTCAAAAGCTCCAAACTTTCTGCACTTGGCCCCCCTCCAGAACCAAAGTACACATAAAATAGTCCGGCATTCATATGGGGAAGACCGAAAAACAATACTTACTTATTTACTTTGTTTTTACATTGGGGTTTTGACGAGCGGACGGATCGGTCTTCCCCCCCGGGTGGGAAGTCAAAACCCCAAACCACTACACCAACCACAACACCAATTCAGATCTACACAATAGAACAGCGTTATTACCCATAATCACCAACAACTTCTAACAAAATATTCACACTGCGTTTCACATCATTCTCCACTCGCATCGCTCGCCCAATATCCAATCTGATTCTCAATCACACCCATCAGAACATGGATATGAACTCTATAATTCAACAGAAACTAGAATATATCCTATGTGCTATATCCTTCCTTGTTTATAGTGTATATACCTGTAATAAAAAAAAAAAAAAAAAAAAAAATATATATATATATATATATATATATGTGTATATATGTGTGTGTGGTTATGTATATATATATAAGTACACATATGTGTTTACATGTTGTATGTGGATATGTGTTGGTGTATGTATGTCTATTTGTGAACTGCGAACTGATGTGGAAAAAAAAAAAAAAAAAAAAAAAAAAGTAATAAAAAAAAAATAAATAAATAAATAAATATGTGTATAGGCTTGTGTTAAGGTTTCATGTGCAGAATGTGTTGTGTACATGTGTGTACTAGAAGAGAGAGTGAGAAAAAAAAAAAAAAAAAAAAAAAAAAAATATATATATACCTATATACCTATATATATAATTCGTTGTTCATGTATATTGATGTACATACGGACTTGGGAATCTGATATCAATCATATTGGGCATGGATTAGACACTTGAATTATTTAATGTACATACTGCTGTAAGTAGTTCCTTGTAAATAGCCTCGAATCCTAATTAATATTGATATTAGGAGCAGCCTATTTATACTGTCAATAATTGTACAAAGTAACTTCCATTTGGTAACTTGGGAGACTATGTATATAGATGTACATACAAAGCCCTGACGGGTTTCGTCCAAAAAACCCTGAGTACTCAAGCAATAGTAACTAAAAGGGAACACCAAATAATGCGTTTTCGCCTATTTTCTCTCCTACTATCCTCTTCCCTTTCCTATTCTCATTTTCTTCAGGCACGCCCTGTGTCAAACTCTTCCCTTTTCCTCTCTTTCCTAATGGCACCGCCCCCCCCCCCCCGGTGCGAAATTGTAAGTTACTGAGTAACGTTCGAAGTTGTCGTGCACGATGGCTCCCAAGACTTCTGGAAAGGCTGCTAAGAAGGCCGGTAAGGCCCAGAAATCCATCACCAAAGGTGACAAGAAGAAGAAAAAGAAGAGGCGTGAGAGCTACGCCATCTATATTTACAAGGTGCTCAAGCAGGTCCATCCCGACACCGGCGTTTCGAGCAAGGCCATGTCAATCATGAACTCGTTCGTGAATGACATCTTTGAGCGCATTGCTACTGAAGCGTCGCGTCTGGCACAGTACAACAAGAGGACCACCATGACCTCTCGGGAAATTCAGACTGCCGTCAGGCTTCTGCTTCCCGGCGAGCTTGCCAAGCACGCTGTCTCTGAAGGCACCAAGGCTGTGACCAAGTACACTTCTTCCAAGTAGAGTGTTCACGGCGGCAGTCGCACTTGCTGCACACCATCCGGCTCCTCAAGGAGCCACAAATCATCCTTAAATTGAAGATGTTCAAAGTCAATATGCAGTAGACAAAATTAAGAGCTCGCTATCTTTCCGTCCGAAATAATGGTCTCTCTGATCATGTGATCGTTATTCGCTCGAATCGTTAGCACGCGAGTCAAAACGGCCGAGGCAGGCAATTGCCCGCGTTTCGCATAAGCACCTCGCACAATTCCTGGTGTGCCACAAGGCCTGCGGCCAGAGAGCACTGGTCGCGCTCGCTCGGTTCCCGGTCGGTCGTCGCGACAGGCGCTGCTGACCACCATGTCCACGAATGCCGCTCTGAGCCCTAGTCTGCCCGACCGCCCGGTAACCCTCGCTTCCACGACGGTTTCATGTGAGAGCCTCGTCTCCGATGCGCACAGTCCCTTTCGTGGGAGAAGAACCTTGGCACGAAACCTACGAGAAATGAACTGGAGGGTTTTTTCCTAAATTATCCGTCAAAAATTACCCCTCGAAGTTCGTCGAGGAGTTAAACTGCTCCTCGCTCGTACAGGATTCGATCGCTTTTCTCGACGGACGGAACAAGTTGTTGCGGCCGAATATTCTAATGGCCCATCATTTATTCGAGTGATAAAACTTCAGCTTTTCATTCAGATTAGTCTTCACAACTATTCCAAGCCTGCGCTCCTGTGAAACAATTCAAGACGATGGGCCGTGCGTCGACGAACGGACGCACACGCGCTCGTTGTCGTCAATGTTTTGCAGTTAATTCGTGTATGTGCTCTAATCTGGATCAATATTCAAAAAACTGAATTCTAAGCACAATACTCATTGAATGAACAGCATCATGAGAGGCAAAAACTATGCAGAAACAAAGAAATGTCTTCATAGAAGTGAAAAGCGGTAGCTGGTAACCCTCTCCTCCTCAATCAAAACAAAATAACCCCTCCATGCTAACACGCGCTAGCGCTCGCTGTCGTCAATGTTTGTCAGGTAATTGGTGTAAAAGTCCCCAAAGTCTGGGTCAAGAAATGAGAAACTGAATTCTGAGCGTCGTATTTATCAAATGAACCAAACCATGAGAGGTCAAAACTAGAAAAACGCTGGAATGTCTTCTTCGAATTGAAAAAGGGTAGCTGGTAACTCAGTTTACTCAAAACTAACTCTTTCTGTGAAGTCGCGATGGCAGAAGCTGCTGCTACGGTTCTTCGTAAAATTATTTATCATTTTGGTTACTTACCTCGTTAGCCGTGAAATAATTTGTATAAGGGGTAAGGTAAATAATTTCAATGCATTTCGTTAATACCGGCAGCAGAATGGACAGTTTACAGCGTGTCGAACCTAATATAGTATGTTTTTTTTATTTATAAAAAAGGTCAGGCAAGTTACCCTTCGTAGGGCGAATGAACATTAGGGATTCGAAAACGAACAAAGCACCACGTACTGAAACGTTTCATAGAACTGACTTGTTTTCAAATCATAGTTCGTGAAATCTCTATTAAATGTGATTTCAATATGCGGTGCTTTCTTCGTTTTTGAATTCCTAATGTAGCATGTACTAGGCCTTCTCTCTCACTCTCCGGGTGTCTAAATGTTCCCCCTTGAGGCCGCTCTCGACTCACCTTGGAACGAGCCCACGGAGTCTCAAGGTTGCAACGTGATGAAAACCATACATATATCGTTGATTGAACGCGACGAACTCGCGCAGTAATCAAGCAATGCTTTTTTGTGTAATGAAACGCCAGGTGTGTCTCCTTAAATTCATCAATAAATTCCTCTTTTGAGGGTAATTTTACCTACGTTGCTGCAATGGTCTCTCTTTCCCGCCCCTAAAAGGATGCTTAATGCCCGTCCGTATCTCTGATACGAGCTTGACCAGTGCACAAGTACATGAACCTTTCAATCGCGGGTGCTACTATTGGGATGCATGTATTTGTCTGCCATCCACGTATTGAGACTTATTCAAATAAACTGTCGAATCCCGTCACTCATAGCGGCTCACGTACACCACATAGTCTGGAATATTTTGATAGGATAGGTTGAAAAACCACTGAATTGTATGCTAAATGACGTTTCTCCAGACACATAAAAAACTTTGATAGAATTTGCGGAAATAGCTGCGCAAATTAAAAATGCAAGAAGTGAACTTCTGAAATGTGTAAAAATTCAATTCACATTTTCGTGTTTCTTAGATTTTTAAAATTTTCACTAGAATTTGAATTGTACGTTACTGCGTGAAAGGGTCATTTCGGCATGGAATGTAGCGTAACACGGGTTTGAAGACACCAAAATTTTGAACAGATTCAAGTTCGATTAACGTAGTTACGAGTAATTTTATGCATTCCTCTTTGCTGAGCTTCTCTGTCGTTTTCAACCACCGATTTTATCACAAATTATTCAATATTAACCATGCATTGAAGCTATTATTGATGTCAAACAGGCATCACTGAAAACAGCTGATGCATGACGCCATATTATTTCGGTTTAATTTTTGCTCAAGCCGTGGGAGCAGCACTCATTCACTTATTTCTTACGGAATTTCTGATGCAAAACTATGCAGGTCTACACACACAACGAAATCGTCATGAAAGAAGAATATATTCTATACACAAACACATAATGATTCGTGTTAATTCATCTTGACATGACTCTCATGACTTTACTAAATGTAAACATTCCGTAGAACATAGAAAACGGGTAGCTGGTAGCGCTCTCCTTACTTGAATCTAAAAACTGAATGCTTTCAAGTGGTATCGTCAATGTTCGGCAGCTAATTCGCGTAAAGGCCCCAATCTGGATCAATAATTAAGAAACTGAGTTCTGTGCATAAGATTTATCGAAAGGACGACATCCCATGACGGTGAAATCAACATAACGCAAAAAAAGGGTAGCTGGTAACCCTTCTGATTCAAAACTTACCTCTTCTTTCGGCTAGCAATCGAATGGCGGGAACTGCGACGCTTGTTTTGATCATTACAATAATTATTAATGTTATTAAACATGTGAGCTATACTCCATTCGGGAAATCAGTATCGAAATGGATTTCTTTCATACGCGCTGACGCACCACTCTCAGACGAACACAAAAATTTGCTCACATACATACATACATACATATATATATATATGTATACATGGAGATATCACTTATTTATATATATATAAATATGTATATAAGAAAACGTCTCGAAGTAACGAAAGATTTCAGGTGCTCGTTGGTCGTTCAGGATTCGACGGTTTTTCAGGAATAACGAGGTGTCCTTACTTGAGTGATTACACCCCAACATTTCTTCTAGATTAGTCTTCTTAACTATTGCAAGCCTGCGCTTCTCTGAAACAATTCAAGACGATATGGGCCGTGCATAAGCTCATGAATGAACGAACGAGCGTGCTATTGCCAATGTTTGGCAGTTAATTCGCGTTAAGGCCCCAATCTGTTTCGATAATTATAGAAACTGAGTTCTATGCATAATATTTATCGAATGAACATCATCATAAGAGGTTAAAACTATACAGAAGCAAAGAAATGTCTTCTCAGAATTGATAAAAGGTGGCTGGTAACTCTCTTTTCTCTGCCTCAACTGAACTTTTCATGCCATCACGTGCAATCGTCAGTGTTCGGCAGTTAATTGGTGTAAAGGCCCCAATCTGGGCGAATTGATAAGCAACTGAATTCCAGGCATATCATTTATAAGACGAACGACATCCTATGACAGTAAAATAACAAACACGTAGAACAAGGGTAGCTGGTAATTCTCTTGAATTAAAACTTACTGTTTCGGCAGGCATTCATATGGCGTGGGGCTGCGAGGAGTATTCCTATCGTTACAAAAATTGTTACTGCGACCAGAAATATTATTACACACGTATGCTATGCTCCATTCTCGAAATTGGTGTTGATCGAAATTCAACTTCGTTTCAACTCAGATGCACCACTCTCACACGCAAACTGTTTACTAAAAACTCACTCTTTCTGTGAACTCGCGATGGCAGAAGCTGCTGCTACGGTTCATCGTAAAATTATATATCATTTTGATTACTTAACTCGCTGGCCGTGAAATAATTTGAATAAGGAATAAGGGAAATAATTTCAATGCATTTCGTTGGTACCGGCAGCTGAATGGACAGTTTACAGCGTGTCGAACCTAGTAAAGTATGTTTTTTTATTTATAAAAAGGTCAGGCAAGTTACCCTTCGTAGGGCGAATGATCATTAGGGATTCGAAAAAGAACAAAGCACCACGTACTGAAACGTTCCATTGAACTGACTTGTTTTCAAATCATAGTTCGTGAAATCTTTGTTAAATGTGATTTCAATATGTGGTGCTTTCTCCGTTTTTGAATTCCTAATGTAGCATGTACTAGGCCTTCTCTCTCACTCTCCGGGTGTCTAAATGTTCCCCCTTGAGGCCGCTCTCGACTCACCTTGGAACGAGCCCACGGAGTCTCAAGGTTGCAACGTGATGAAAACCATACATATATCGTTGATTGAACGCGACGAACTCGCGCAGTAATCAAGCAATGCTTTTTTGTGTAATGAAACGCCAGGTGTGTCTCCTTAAATTCATCAATAAATTCCTCTTTTGAGGGTAATTTTTCCTACGTTCCTGCAATGGTCTCTCTTTCCCGCCCCTAAAAGGATGCTTAATGCCCGTCCGTATCTCTGATACGAGCTTGACCAGTGCACAAGTACATGAACCTTTCAATCGCGGGTGCTACTATTGGGATGCATGTATTTGTCTGCCATCCACGTATTGAGACTTATTCAAATAAACTGTCGAATCCCGTCACTCATAGCGGCTCACGTACACCACATAGTCTGGAATATTTTGATAGGATAGGTTGAAAAACCACTGAATTGTATGCTAAATGACGTTTCTCCAGACACATAAAAAACTTTGATAGAATTTGCGGAAATAGCTGCGCAAATTAAAAATGCAAGAAGTGAACTTCTGAAATGTGTAAAAATTCAATTCACATTTTCGTGTTTCTTAGATTTTTAAAATTTTCACTAGAATTTGAATTGTACGTTACTGCGTGAAAGGGTCATTTCGGCATGGAATGTAGCGTAACACGGGTTTGAAGACACCAAAATTTTGAACAGATTCAAGTTCGATTAACGTAGTTACGAGTAATTTTATGCATTCCTCTTTGCTGAGCTTCTCTGTCGTTTTCAACCACCGATTTTATCACAAATTATTCAATATTAACCATGCATTGAAGCTATTATTGATGTCAAACAGGCATCACTGAAAACAGCTGATGCATGACGCCATATTATTTCGGTTTAATTTTTGCTCAAGCCGTGGGAGCAGCACTCATTCACTTAATTCTTACGGAATTTCTGATGCAAAACTATGCAGGTCTACACACACAACGAAATCGTCATGAAAGAAGAATATATTCTATACACAAACACATAATGATTCGTGTTAATTCATCTTGACATGACTCTCATGACTTTACTAAATGTAAACATTCCGTAGAACATAGAAAACGGGTAGCTGGTAGCGCTCTCCTTACTTGAATCTAAAAACTGAATGCTTTCAAGTGGTATCGTCAATGTTCGGCAGCTAATTCGCGTAAAGGCCCCAATCTGGATCAATAATTAAGAAACTGAGTTCTGTGCATAAGATTTATCGAAAGGACGACGTCCCATGACGGTGAAATCAACATAACGCAAAAAAAGGGTAGCTGGTAACCCTTCTGATTCAAAACTTACCTCTTCTTTCGGCTAGCAATCGAATGGCGGGAACTGCGACGCTTGTTTTGATCATTACAATAATTATTAATGTTATTAAACATGTGAGCTATACTCCATTCGGGAAATCAGTATCGAAATGGATTTCTTTCATACGCGCTGACGCACCACTCTCAGACGAACACAAAAATTTGCTCACATACATACATATATATATATGTATACATGGAGATATCACTTATTTATATATATAAATATGTATATAAGAAAACGTCTCGAAGTAACGAAAGATTTCAGGTGCTCGTTGGTCGTTCAGGATTCGACGGTTTTTCAGGAATAACGAGGTGTCCTTACTTGAGTAATTACACCCCAACATTTCTTCTAGATTAGTCTTCTTAACTATTGCAAGCCTGCGCTTCTCTGAAACAATTCAAGACGATATGGGCCGTGCATAAGCTCATGAATGAACGAACGAGCGTGCTATTGCCAATGTTTGGCAGTTAATTCGCGTTAAGGCCCCAATCTGTTTCGATAATTATAGAAACTGAGTTCTATGCATAATATTTATCGAATGAACATCATCATAAGAGGTTAAAACTATACAGAAGCAAAGAAATGTCTTCTCAGAATTGATAAAAGGTGGCTGGTAACTCTCTTTTCTCTGCCTCAACTGAACTTTTCATGCCATCACGTGCAATCGTCAGTGTTCGGCAGTTAATTGGTGTAAAGGCCCCAATCTGGGCGAATTGATAAGCAACTGAATTCCAGGCATATCATTTATAAGACGAACGACATCCTATGACAGTAAAATAACAAACACGTAGAACAAGGGTAGCTGGTAATTCTCTTGAATTAAAACTTACTGTTTCGGCAGGCATTCATATGGCGTGGGGCTGCGAGGAGTATTCCTATCGTTACAAAAATTGTTACTGCGACCAGAAATATTATTACACACGTATGCTATGCTCCATTCTCGAAATTGGTGTTGATCGAAATTCAACTTCGTTTCAACTCAGATGCACCACTCTCACACGCAAACTGTTTACTAAAAACTCACTCTTTCTGTGAACTCGCGATGGCAGAAGCTGCTGCTACGGTTCATCGTAAAATTATATATCATTTTGATTACTTAACTCGCTGGCCGTGAAATAATTTGAATAAGGAATAAGGGAAATAATTTCAATGCATTTCGTTGGTACCGGCAGCTGAATGGACAGTTTACAGCGTGTCGAACCTAGTAAAGTATGTTTTTTTATTTATAAAAAGGTCAGGCAAGTTACCCTTCGTAGGGCGAATGATCACTAGGGATTCGAAAAAGAACAAAGCACCACGTACTGAAACGTTCCATTGAACTGACTTGTTTTCAAATCATAGTTCGTGAAATCTTTGTTAAATGTGATTTCAATATGTGGTGCTTTCTCCGTTTTTGAATTCCTAATGTAGCATGTACTAGGCCTTCTCTCTCACTCTCCGGGTGTCTAAATATTCCCCCTTGAGGCCGCTCTCGACTCACCTTGGAACGAGCCCACGGAGTCTCAAGGTTGCAACGTGATGAAAACCATACATATATCGTTGATTGAACGCGACGAACTCGCGCAGTAATCAAGCAATGCTATTTTGTGTAATGAAACGCCAGGTGTGTCTCCTTAAATTCATCAATAAATTCCTCTTTTGAGGGTAATTTTTCCTACGTTGCTGCAATGGTCTCTCTTTCCCGCCCCTAAAAGGAATGCCCGTCCGTATCTCTGATACGAGCTTGACCAGTGCACAAGTACATGAACCTTTCAATCGCGGGTGCTACTATTGGGATGCATGTATTTGTCTGCCATCCACGTATTGAGACTTATTCAAATAAACTGTCGAATCCCGTCACTTATAGCGGCTCACGTACACCACATAGTCTGGAATATTTTGATAGGATAGGTTGAAAAACCACTGAATTGTATGCTAAATGACGTTTCTCCAGACACATAAAAAACTTTGATAGAATTTGCGGAAATAGCTGCGCAAATTAAAAATGCAAGAAGTGAACTTCTGAAATGTGTAAAAATTCAATTCACATTTTCGCGTTTCTTAGATATTTAAAATTGTCACTAGAATTTGAATTGTACGTTACTCCGTGAAAGGGTCATTTCGACATGGAATGTAGCATAACACGGGTTTGACGACACCAAAATTTTGAACAGATTCAAGTTCGATTAACGTAGTTACGAGTAATTTTATGCATTCCTCTTTGCTGAGCTTCTCTGTCGTTTTCAACCACCGATTTTATCACAAATTATTCAATATAAAACATGCGTTGAAGCTATTATTGATGTCAAACAGGCATCACTGAAAACAGCTGATGCATGACGCCATATTATTTCGGTTTAATTTTTGCTCAAGCCGTGGGAGCAGCACTCATTCACTTAATTCTTACGGAATTTCTGATGGAAAAACTATTCAGGTCTACACACACAACGAAATCGTCATGAAAGAAGAACATATTCTATACAGAAACACATAATGATTCGTGTTAATTCATCTTGAAATGACTCTCATGACTTTACTCAATGTAAACATTCCGTAGAACATAGAAAACGGGAAGCTGGAAGCGCTCTCCTTACTTGAATCTAAAAACTGAATGCTGTCAAGTGGTATCGTCACTGTTCGGCAGCTAATTCGCGTAAAGGCCCCAATCTGGATCAATAATTAAGAAACTGAGTTCTGTGCATAAGATTTATCGAAAGGACGACATCCCATGACGGTGAAATCAACATAACGCAAAAAAAGGGTAGCTGGTAACCCTTCTGATTCAAAACTTACCTCTTCTTTCGGCTAGCAATCGAATGGCGGGAACTGCGACGCTTGTTTTGATCATTACAATAATTATTAATGTTATTAAACATGTGAGCTATACTCCATTCGGGAAATCAGTATCGAAATGGATTTCTTTCATACGCGCTGACGCACCACTCTCAGACGAACACAAAAATTTGCTCACATACATACATACATACATATATATATATATGTATACATGGAGATATCACTTATTTATATATATATAAATATGTATATAAGAAAACGTCTCGAAGTCACGAAAGATTTCAGGTGCTCGTTGGTCGTTCAGGATTCGACGGTTTTTCAGGAATAACGAGGTGTCCTTACTTGAGTGATTACACCCCAACATTTCTTCTAGATTAGTCTTCTTAACTATTGCAAGCCTGCGCTTCTCTGAAACAATTCAAGACGATATGGGCCGTGCATAAGCTCATGAATGAACGAACGAGCGTGCTATTGCCAATGTTTGGCAGTTAATTCGCGTTAAGGCCCCAATCTGTTCGATAATTATAGAAACTGAGTTCTATGCATAATATTTATCGAATGAACATCATCATAAGAGGTTAAAACTATACAGAAGCAAAGAAATGTCTTCTCAGAATTGATAAAAGGTGGCTGGTAACTCTCTTTTCTCTGCCTCAACTGAACTTTTCATGCCATCACGTGCAATCGTCAGTGTTCGGCAGTTAATTGGTGTAAAGGCCCCAATCTGGGCGAATTGATAAGCAACTGAATTCCAGGCATATCATTTATAAGACGAACGACATCCTATGACAGTAAAATAACAAACACGTAGAACAAGGGTAGCTGGTAATTCTCTTGAATTAAAACTTACTGTTTCGGCAGGCATTCATATGGCGTGGGGCTGCGAGGAGTATTCCTATCGTTACAAAAATTGTTACTGCGACCAGAAATATTATTACACACGTATGCTATGCTCCATTCTCGAAATTGGTGTTGATCGAAATTCAACTTCGTTTCAACTCAGATGCACCACTCTCACACGCAAACTGTTTACTAAATACTCACTCTTTCTGTGAACTCGCGATGGCAGAAGCTGCTGCTACGGTTCATCGTAAAATTATATATCATTTTGATTACTTAACTCGCTGGCCGTGAAATAATTTGAATAAGGAATAAGGGAAATAATTTCAATGCATTTCGTTGGTACCGGCAGCTGAATGGACAGTTTACAGCGTGTCGAACCTAGTAAAGTATGTTTTTTTATTTATAAAAAGGTCAGGCAAGTTACCCTTCGTAGGGCGAATGATCATTAGGGATTCGAAAAAGAACAAAGCACCACGTACTGAAACGTTCCATTGAACTGACTTGTTTTCAAATCATAGTTCGTGAAATCTTTGTTAAATGTGATTTCAATATGTGGTGCTTTCTCCGTTTTTGAATTCCTAATGTAGCATGTACTAGGCCTTCTCTCTCACTCTCCGGGTGTCTAAATATTCCCCCTTGAGGCCGCTCTCGACTCACCTTGGAACGAGCCCACGGAGTCTCAAGGTTGCAACGTGATGAAAACCATACATATATCGTTGATTGAACGCGACGAACTCGCGCAGTAATCAAGCAATGCTATTTTGTGTAATGAAACGCCAGGTGTGTCTCCTTAAATTCATCAATAAATTCCTCTTTTGAGGGTAATTTTTCCTACGTTGCTGCAATGGTCTCTCTTTCCCGCCCCTAAAAGGAATGCCCGTCCGTATCTCTGATACGAGCTTGACCAGTGCACAAGTACATGAACCTTTCAATCGCGGGTGCTACTATTGGGATGCATGTATTTGTCTGCCATCCACGTATTGAGACTTATTCAAATAAACTGTCGAATCCCGTCACTTATAGCGGCTCACGTACACCACATAGTCTGGAATATTTTGATAGGATAGGTTGAAAAACCACTGAATTGTATGCTAAATGACGTTTCTCCAGACACATAAAAAACTTTGATAGAATTTGCGGAAATAGCTGCGCAAATTAAAAATGCAAGAAGTGAACTTCTGAAATGTGTAAAAATTCAATTCACATTTTCGCGTTTCTTAGATATTTAAAATTGTCACTAGAATTTGAATTGTACGTTACTGCGTGAAAGGGTCATTTCGACATGGAATGTAGCATAACACGGGTTTGACGACACCAAAATTTTGAACAGATTCAAGTTCGATTAACGTAGTTACGAGTAATTTTATGCATTCCTCTTTGCTGAGCTTCTCTGTCGTTTTCAACCACCGATTTTATCACAAATTATTCAATATAAAACATGCGTTGAAGCTATTATTGATGTCAAACAGGCATCACTGAAAACAGCTGATGCATGACGCCATATTATTTCGGTTTAATTTTTGCTCAAGCCGTGGGAGCAGCACTCATTCACTTAATTCTTACGGAATTTCTGATGGAAAAACTATTCAGGTCTACACACACAACGAAATCGTCATGAAAGAAGAACATATTCTATACAGAAACACATAATGATTCGTGTTAATTCATCTTGAAATGACTCTCATGACTTTACTCAATGTAAACATTCCGTAGAACATAGAAAACGGGAAGCTGGAAGCGCTCTCCTTACTTGAATCTAAAAACTGAATGCTGTCAACTGGTATCGTCACTGTTCGGCAGCTAATTCGCGTAAAGGCCCCAATCTGGATCAATAATTAAGAAACTGAGTTCTGTGCATACGATTTATCGAAAGGACGACGTCCAATGACGGTGAAATCAACATAACGCAGAAAAAGGGTAGCTGGTAACCCTTCTGATTCCAAACTTACCGCTTCATTCGGCCAGCAATTGAATGGCGGGAACTGCGACGCTTGTTTTGATCATTACCATAATTATTAATGTTTTTACACATGTAAGCTATACTCCATTCGGGAAATCAGTATCGAAATGGATTTCGTTTATACGCGCCGATGCACGACTCTCAGACGCACACAAAAATTTTCTCTTATATATACAATTATATATATATATATGTGTATATATCGATTTTCATATATATATATATAAAACTATGTAAATGTGTATATATATATATATACATATATACATGTCTGTATGTATGTATACACTTGGGAGGTTGATGTTATTAAATCGTAGAAAAAGAGGCGCTGGTAACCCTCTCCTTCCTTGAATCTAAAGCCTGAATGCTGTCACGTACTATGGTCAATGCTTGGCAGTCAATCGGTGTCAAGACCCCAATCTGGGTGAAAATTAAGAAACTGAATTCTGTGCATAATATTTAGTAAATGAACAAAATCATAGGCGGTCAAAATTACGAAAACGTTGAAGTGTCACGTTCGAATTGAGAAAGGGTAGCTGGTAACCCTGTTGACTCAAAACTCTTTCGGTGAAGTCGTGATGACGGGAGCAGCAGCGGTTATTCGTATTATTATATGATGTTATCTCGTACGCCATTGTCTACCCTGACGAGTAGGCAGAAAAACAATTGGGATGCATTTGGTTCACAGCTGTAGGTGAATGGGCTATTTACTTAGTGGTAGGTACTCATCCGCACCAATGGGTAATAAATAGTCAGAGTGTTGAACCCAATAATTTTTAAAGTATGTACTAGGCGTTCTATCGCTATCACTCACTCTCCGACTTTCTAGATTTTCCCTCCTGAGGCCGTTCTCGATTTTGTGCCCCTTGGAATGTGCCCATGAAGTTTCAAGGTTGACCCTAGTTCAACTAGGGTTGATTGAACGCACGAAATAATCAATCAATGAATACCATTTCGTAAAATAAAACGCCAGGTGTCATTTCGTTTAATTTATGAATGAGTTCATTTTTTGAGCGTAATTTCTCGGACGTAATTGCAGTGGGGATCACGTTGAATGAACGCATCAAATTGGTTGCTCCGTCTCTCTCTTAAGAGGATGCCCGTCCGTCCGTATCTGTGATACGAGTCTGACCAGTGCTCACAAGTACATGAATATTTTTAATCGCGGGTGCTACTATTAGGATGCATGTACTTTTCTCTGTCGTGCTCCTCATTTTAAGGGAACTATCGAATCCTCTCTATTTTTTTTGTCTACACTACATAGTCTTGAATAACAGGTAACTCGTTTTTCAACGAACGCATTTATCTCATTGACCAGTGAACGTCTTTTTTGGGAGGGGTGGAGTGGCCCTGTAAAGGGCCGGTTAGAGACTAGCCGAGAGGAGGTTGTGGCTCTCGATGCGCGGAATAACGTGCTATTGAATTAAGCGCGTTCTCCACGGATCCGGCGGGCAAGCTGGATATCCTTTGGCATGATGGTGACACGCTTGGCGTGGATTGCGCACAAGTTGGTGTCTTCGAAGAGACCGACGAGGTAGGCTTCGGATGCTTCCTGCAGGGCCATGACAGCCGAGGACTGGAATCGCAAGTCAGTCTTGAAATCTTGGGCGATTTCACGAACAAGACGCTGGAAGGGCAGCTTGCGGATGAGCAGTTCGGTGCTCTTCTGGTAACGACGGATTTCACGAAGAGCCACGGTACCGGGCCTGTACCTGTGAGGCTTCTTCACGCCCCCGGTGGCGGGGGCAGATTTGCGTGCAGCCTTGGTGGCAAGCTGCTTGCGAGGAGCCTTTCCTCCGGTAGATTTGCGGGCAGTTTGCTTGGTGCGAGCCATTTCAGCGACAGTTTCGAGCGCGAGCGATGAGACGCAAGAGTCAGTTCGGCGCGAAGGCGTCCGACCAAGGGAACCCGTCGCAGCCCCGCCCGCAGCTCGCTCGCTAGCGCATTGCTGGAACTGGGGTGGCGCTCGGAGCTGCAAAAATGCTACGCAAACTGGGCAAAGTTGGCGGTGGCGCGCAAGCACACCGTGTATAGGTCTGTCGTCGTTTTGCGCGAGTTGCATTCGTACTATAGCTACCGCGCTTCTCCGTTATCTATCGCAACCAGCTCGAGCTCCATCGACATCATGACCGGACGTGGAAAGGGTGGCAAGGGCCTCGGAAAGGGGGGAGCCAAGCGTCATCGCAAGGTTTTGCGTGATAACATCCAGGGTATCACCAAGCCTGCAATTCGTCGTCTGGCTCGCCGTGGAGGTGTCAAGCGTATCTCTGGTCTCATCTATGAAGAGACTCGCGGAGTGCTCAAGGTATTCCTCGAGAATGTCATCCGTGACGCCGTCACCTACACCGAGCACGCCAAGAGGAAGACCGTCACTGCCATGGACGTTGTCTACGCCCTCAAGAGACAAGGACGTACCCTCTATGGATTTGGAGGTTAAGTCTCTTGACTCTCTTGTAAAATGAGTCGGTGCCCGACCAACGGCTAATTCACAGACTCGGACCTTTCGAGGTCCACAAAATCCTCTCGGAAAAGGTGTTCACACTCAGTCCCTCCAGTACAGTGTATGCTTCTTCATTTAGGGATTGCTTCACTTGTCAAGCATCGCTTTTTTACTGTAGAGAGAGCGCGCGCCGGTGCTTGGAATGCCATTTTTTTTTGTTATCCTCGCTCCTCACATGCCCGTCGTTGCAGATGGAATAGCTCGAGGAGCAAACTCAATGTGTGTGTTCGATGATGCCTCGACGGGTGCAATCACTGAACTTCCGATAGGAAACTAAACACTTTCGCTCTCTCCGAAGCGGTCATTGCAGATTAGGCCTTGCTGCAATTGACTGCTCTACTGCACAATGCACACGCTATATTCCAGCCTGGCAGGCAGTCACAGCGAATTGCTGAGAACGCAGCGAGTGACCGACCGACCCCTCTCGTCAAGTCCAAGCGGCTTCCGTCCAATTTCGTGGGGCACGAAAGTTTTCTTTTTCGCTGAAATTCAGCTCGAGAAACGATACATGAGGTGGCAGTGTGCCGCCGCTAAACGACCGTTGAAGCATGGCGCCGCCGCGTCGGTCTCGAGATGTACTCCATGCAACACTAGCTGAAAACGCGTCTTGGACAATTTGCTTTCTTTCTTTGTTTAGCACGAATCACCGAAATTATTCAACCTTTGCCTAATCTAACCGGATATTTTGCACATGGCACTCAGTCCTGACCCTGATTTTGCTGGAGGCCCCGAATCTTTCGCGCCATGCGTGACGCGCGTTCAAACAACGCCCTTGAATTGTCTCACGCGCCCATAGTCAAATAATTTCGCATTAGCTCGGCTCAGGCCTCGCGAGCTTCAATTGAATTACTAAAACATTTTCGCGCTATAATTCGAATGCGCATCGAGAAATGAACTGGATGAGGATAAACGTTATATTGCACGGCGAGCGACACTACTGCCACCTCGACTTCACATGTTATCATCAGCCTTGACGGACGTGCTCTGCGCCCTGGGAAGGGAAGCAAAATATATTTGCGTACTTTGCAACACATCCTCGTCGTCGCAGTAGCTAGCGCAACTATTGATTCGGCTGCTGACGCTCGACATTCGCAACGCCTCCAAAGCACAGCAGCACGTGGTGGTCTAGTCGAATTTTACAGCAGCTGCCGAATAAGAAAACGAGCGCCTATGCTCTGAGGAGTGACAAGCGAACAATGCCTATCGAGTGTTGCTCGGACCGAACTCGCACGACAATTAATGACGATAATAAAAAGACGCTCATACCAATTCAGACAGACTTTGAAATATCTTTCCCGAACACGAATGTGGCTCCTAGAGGAGCCTTGTTTGGAAGGAAGCGCTTCCGAGCGAGAAGACAAGTTTACTTCTTCTCGGTTTTCTTGGGCAGGAGAACTGCCTGGATGTTGGGCAGAACACCTCCCTGGGCAATGGTCACTCCCGAGAGGAGCTTGTTCAGTTCTTCGTCGTTACGGATAGCGAGCTGCAAGTGACGAGGAATGATTCGGGTCTTCTTGTTATCGCGGGCAGCGTTTCCAGCGAGCTCAAGAACTTCAGCAGCGAGGTATTCCATGACTGCCGCCAAGTACACGGGAGCTCCGGCTCCTACACGCTCCGCGTAGTTGCCCTTGCGCAGGAGACGGTGGATCCTTCCTACGGGGAACTGAAGTCCAGCCCGAGAAGAGCGCGACTTCGACTTTCCCTTAACTTTGCCTCCCTTACCGCGGCCGGACATGATGAGTAGTAGAGTCGTACGTACGCAAACAACTTTCGAACAAGCAGCGCTTACGCTACAGAGTACGATTATGCGCGGCCAGCACTCCATCACGCGAATATATACGTTCGGAGAGCACCGCTGTCCCGAGCTCGCTCTCTCATTGGTCAAGCGGCTGCACTCGCTGGGCCAGTCGCCTGCCGTCCGAGAGGTGAGGTGCTGCCTGCAAGCCCTTCTCGGTCTACTTATTACTAGCGCCGAAAGTCGGTGCGAAATTGTAAGTTACTGAGTAACGTTCGAAGTTGTCGTGCACGATGGCTCCCAAGACTTCTGGAAAGGCTGCTAAGAAGGCCGGTAAGGCCCAGAAATCCATCACCAAAGGTGACAAGAAGAAGAAAAAGAAGAGGCGTGAGAGCTACGCCATCTACATTTACAAGGTGCTCAAGCAGTTCCATCCCGACACCGGCGTTTCGAGCAAGGCCATGGCAATCATGAACTCGTTCGTGAATGACATCTTTGAGCGCATTGCTACTGAAGCGTCGCGTCTGGCACAGTACAACAAGAGGACCACCATCACCTCTCGGGAAATTCAGACTGCCGTCAGGCTTCTGCTTCCCGGCGAGCTTGCCAAGCACGCTGTCTCTGAAGGCACCAAGGCTGTGACCAAGTACACTTCTTCAAAGTAGAGTGTTCACGGCGGCAGTCGCACTTGCTGCACACCATCCGGCTCCTCAAGGAGCCACAAATCATCCTTAAATTGAAGATGTTCAAAGTAAATATGCAGTAGACAAAATTAAGAGCTCGCTATCTTTCCGTCCGAAATAATGGTCTCTCTGATCATGTGATCGTTATTCGCTCGAATCGTTAGCACGCGAGTCAAAACGGCCGAGGCAGGCAATTGCCCGCGTTTCGCATAAGCACCTCGCACAATTCCTGGTGTGCCACAAGGCCTGCGGCCAGAGAGCACTGGTCGCGCTCGCTCGGTTCCCGGTCGGTCGTCGCGACAGGCGCTGCTGACCACCATGTCCACGAATGCCGCTCTGAGCCCTAGTCTGCCCGACCGCCCGGTAACCCTCGCTTCCACGACGGTTTCATGTGAGAGCCTCGTCTCCGATGCGCACAGTCCCTTTCGTGGGAGAAGAACCTTGGCACGAAACCTACGAGAAATGAACTGGAGGGTTTTTTCCTAAATTATCCGTCAAAAATTACCCCTCGAAGTTCGTCGAGGAGTTAAACTGCTCCTCGCTCGTACAGGATTCGATCGCTTTTCTCGACGGACGGAACAAGTTGTTGCGGCCGAATATTCTAATGGCCCATCATTTATTCGAGTGATAACACTTCAGCTTTTCATTCAGATTAGTCTTCACAACTATTCCAAGCCTGCGCTCCTGTGAAACAATTCAAGACGATGGGCCGTGCGTCGACGAACGAACGCACACGCGCTCGTTGTCGTCAATATTTTGCAGTTAATTCGTGTATGTGCTCTAATCTGGATCAATATTCAAAAAACTGAATTCTAAGCACAATACTCATTGAATGAACAGCATCATGAGAGGCAAAAACTATGCAGAAACAAAGAAATGTCTTCATAGAAGTGAAAAGCGGTAGCTGGTAACCCTCTCCTCCTCAATCAAAACAAAATAACCCCTCCATGCTAACACGCGCTAGCGCTCGCTGTCGTCAATGTTTGTCAGGTAATTGGTGTAAAAGTCCCCAAAGTCTGGGTCAAGAAATGAGAAACTGAGTTCTGAGCGTCGTATTTATCAAATGAACCAAACCATGAGAGGTCAAAACTAGAAAAACGCTGGAATGTCTTCTTCGAATTGAAAAAGGGTAGCTGGTAACTCAGTTTACTCAAAACTAACTCTTTCTGTGAAGTCGCGATGGCAGAAGCTGCTGCTACGGTTCTTCGTAAAATTATTTATCATTTTGGTTACTTACCTCGTTAGCCGTGAAATAATTTGTATAAGGAGTAAGGTAAATAATTTCAATGCATTTCGTTAATACCGGCAGCAGAATGGACAGTTTACAGCGTGTCGAACCTAATATAGTATGTTTTTTTTATTTATAAAAAAGGTCAGGCAAGTTACCCTTCGTAGGGCGAATGAACATTAGGGATTCGAAAACGAACAAAGCACCACGTACTCAAACGTTTCATAGAACTGACTTGTTTTCAAATCATAGTTCGTGAAATCTCTATTAAATGTGATTTCAATATGCGGTGCTTTCTTCGTTTTTGAATTCCTAATGTAGCATGTACTAGGCCTTCTCTCTCACTCTCCGGGTGTCTAAATGTTCCCCCTTGAGGCCGCTCTCGACTCACCTTGGAACGAGCCCACGGAGTCTCAAGGTTGCAACGTGATGAAAACCATACATATATCGTTGATTGAACGCGACGAACTCGCGCAGTAATCAAGCAATGCTTTTTTGTGTAATGAAACGCCAGGTGTGTCTCCTTAAATTCATCAATAAATTCCTCTTTTGAGGGTAATTTTTCCTACGTTGCTGCAATGGTCTCTCTTTCCCGCCCCTAAAAGGATGCTTAATGCCCGTCCGTATCTCTGATACGAGCTTGACCAGTGCACAAGTACATGAACCTTTCAATCGCGGGTGCTACTATTGGGATGCATGTATTTGTCTGCCATCCACGTATTGAGACTTATTCAAATAAACTGTCGAATCCCGTCACTCATAGCGGCTCACGTACACCACATAGTCTGGAATATTTTGATAGGATAGGTAGAAAAACCACTGAATTGTATGCTAAATGACGTTTCTCCAGACACATAAAAAACTTTGATAGAATTTGCGGAAATAGCTGCGCAAATTAAAAATGCAAGAAGTGAACTTCTGAAATGTGTAAAAATTCAATTCACATTTTCGCGTTTCTTAGATTTTTAAAATTTTCACTAGAATTTGAATTGTACGTTACTGCGTGAAAGGGTCATTTCGGCATGGAATGTAGCGTAACACGGGTTTGAAGACACCAAAATTTTGAACAGATTCAAGTTCGATTAACGTAGTTACGAGTAATTTTATGCATTCCTCTTTGCTGAGCTTCTCTGTCGTTTTCAACCACCGATTTTATCACAAATTATTCAATATTAACCATGCATTGAAGCTATTATTGATGTCAAACAGGCATCACTGAAAACAGCTGATGCATGACGCCATATTATTTCGGTTTAATTTTTGCTCAAGCCGTGGGAGCAGCACTCATTCACTTAATTCTTACGGAATTTCTGATGCAAAACTATGCAGGTCTACACACACAACGAAATCGTCATGAAAGAAGAATATATTCTATACACAAACACATAATGATTCGTGTTAATTCATCTCGACATGACTCTCATGACTTTACTAAATGTAAACATTCCGTAGAACATAGAAAACGGGTAGCTGGTAGCGCTCTCCTTACTTGAATCTAAAAACTGAATGCTTTCAAGTGGTATCGTCAATGTTCGGCAGCTAACTCGCGTAAAGGCCCCAATCTGGATCAATAATTAAGAAACTGAGTTCTGTGCATAAGATTTATCGAAAGGACGACATCCCATGACGGTGAAATCAACATAACGCAAAAAAGGGTAGCTGGTAACCCTTCTGATTCAAAACTTACCTCTTCTTTCGGCTAGCAATCGAATGGCGGGAACTGCGACGCTTGTTTTGATCATTACAATAATTATTAATGTTATTAAACATGTGAGCTATACTCCATTCGGGAAATCAGTATCGAAATGGATTTCTTTCATACGCGCTGACGCACCACTCTCAGACGAACACAAAAATTTGCTCACATACATACATACATACATATATATATATATATGTATACATGGAGATATCACTTATTTATATATATAAATATGTATATAAGAAAACGTCTCGAAGTAACGAAAGATTTCAGGTGCTCGTTGGTCGTTCAGGATTCGACGGTTTTTCAGGAATAACGAGGTGTCCTTACTTGAGTGATTACACCCCAACATTTCTTCTAGATTAGTCTTCTTAACTATTGCAAGCCTGCGCTTCTCTGAAACAATTCAAGACGATATGGGCCGTGCATAAGCTCATGAATGAACGAACGAGCGTGCTATTGCCAATGTTTGGCAGTTAATTCGCGTTAAGGCCCCAATCTGTTTCGATAATTATAGAAACTGAGTTCTATGCATAATATTTATCGAATGAACATCATCATAAGAGGTTAAAACTATACAGAAGCAAAGAAATGTCTTCTCAGAATTGATAAAAGGTGGCTGGTAACTCTCTTTTCTCTGCCTCAACTGAACTTTTCATGCCATCACGTGCAATCGTCAGTGTTCGGCAGTTAATTGGTGTAAAGGCCCCAATCTGGGCGAATTGATAAGCAACTGAATTCCAGGCATATCATTTATAAGACGAACGACATCCTATGACAGTAAAATAACAAACACGTAGAACAAGGGTAGCTGGTAATTCTCTTGAATTAAAACTTACTGTTTCGGCAGGCATTCATATGGCGTGGGGCTGCGAGGAGTATTCCTATCGTTACAAAAATTGTTACTGCGACCAGAAATATTATTACACACGTATGCTATGCTCCATTCTCGAAATTGGTGTTGATCGAAATTCAACTTCGTTTCAACTCAGATGCACCACTCTCACACGCAAACTGTTTACTAAAAACTCACTCTTTCTGTGAACTCGCGATGGCAGAAGCTGCTGCTACGGTTCATCGTAAAAATATATATCATTTTGATTACTTAACTCGCTGGCCGTGAAATAATTTGAATAAGGAATAAGGGAAATAATTTCAATGCATTTCGTTGGTACCGGCAGCTGAAAGGACAGTTTACAGCGTGTCGAACCTAGTAAAGTATGTTTTTTTATTTATAAAAAGGTCAGGCAAGTTACCCTTCGTAGGGCGAATGATCATTAGGGATTCGAAAAAGAACAAAGCACCACGTACTGAAACGTTCCATTGAACTGACTTGTTTTCAAATCATAGTTCGTGAAATCTTTGTTAAATGTGATTTCAATATGTGGTGCTTTCTCCGTTTTTGAATTTCTAATGTAGCATGTACTAGGCCTTCTCTCTCACTCTCCGGGTGTCTAAATGTTCCCCTTTGAGGCCGCTCTCGACTCACCTTGGAACGAGCCCACGGAGTCTCAAGGTTGCAACGTGATGAAAACCATACATATATCGTTGATTGAACGCGACGAACTCGCGCAGTAATCAAGCAATGCTTTTTTGTGTAATGAAACGCCAGGTGTGTCTCCTTAAATTCATCAATAAATTCCTCTTTTGAGGGTAAGTTTTCCTACGTTCCTGCAATGGTCTCTCTTTCCCGCCCCTAAAAGGATGCTTAATGCCCGTCCGTATCTCTGATACGAGCTTGACCAGTGCACAAGTACATGAACCTTTCAATCGCGGGTGCTACTATTGGGATGCATGTATTTGTCTGCCATCCACGTATTGAGACTTATTCAAATAAACTGTCGAATCCCGTCACTCATAGCGGCTCACGTACACCACATAGTCTGGAATATTTTGATAGGATAGGTTGAAAAACCACTGAATTGTATGCTAAATGACGTTTCTCCAGACACATAAAAAACTTTGATAGAATTTGCGGAAATAGCTGCGCAAATTAAAAATGCAAGAAGTGAACTTCTGAAATGTGTAAAAATTCAATTCACATTTTCGTGTTTCTTAGATTTTTAAAATTTTCACTAGAATTTGAATTGTACGTTACTGCGTGAAAGGGTCATTTCGGCATGGAATGTAGCGTAACACGGGTTTGAAGACACCAAAATTTTGAACAGATTCAAGTTCGATTAACGTAGTTACGAGTAATTTTATGCATTCCTCTTTGCTGAGCTTCTCTGTCGTTTTCAACCACCGATTTTATCACAAATTATTCAATATTAACCATGCATTGAAGCTATTATTGATGTCAAACAGGCATCACTGAAAACAGCTGATGCATGACGCCATATTATTTCGGTTTAATTTTTGCTCAAGCCGTGGGAGCAGCACTCATTCACTTAATTCTTACGGAATTTCTGATGCAAAACTATGCAGGTCTACACACACAACGAAATCGTCATGAAAGAAGAATATATTCTATACACAAACACATAATGATTCGTGTTAATTCATCTTGACATGACTCTCATGACTTTACTAAATGTAAACATTCCGTAGAACATAGAAAACGGGTACCTGTAGCGCTCTCCTTACTTGAATCTAAAAACTGAATGCTTTCAAGTGGTATCGTCAATGTTCGGCAGCTAATTCGCGTAAAGGCCCCAATCTGGATCAATAATTAAGAAACTGAGTTCTGTGCATAAGATTTATCGAAAGGACGACATCCCATGACGGTGAAATCAACATAACGCAAAAAAAGGGTAGCTGGTAACCCTTCTGATTCAAAACTTACCTCTTCTTTCGGCTAGCAATCGAATGGCGGGAACTGCGACGCTTGTTTTGATCATTACAATAATTATTAATGTTATTAAACATGTGAGCTATACTCCATTCGGGAAATCAGTATCGAAATGGATTTCTTTCATACGCGCTGACGCACCACTCTCAGACGAACACAAAAATTTGCTCACATACATACATACATACATATATATATATATGTATACATGGAGATATCACTTATTTATATATATATAAATATGTATATAAGAAAACGTCTCGAAGTAACGAAAGATTTCAGGTGCTCGTTGGTCGTTCAGGATTCGACGGTTTTTCAGGAATAACGAGGTGTCCTTACTTGAGTGATTACACCCCAACATTTCTTCTAGATTAGTCTTCTTAACTATTGCAAGCCTGCGCTTCTCTGAAACAATTCAAGACGATATGGGCCGTGCATAAGCTCATGAATGAACGAACGAGCGTGCTATTGCCAATGTTTGGCAGTTAATTCGCGTTAAGGCCCCAATCTGTTCGATAATTATAGAAACTGAGTTCTATGCATAATATTTATCGAATGAACATCATCATAAGAGGTTAAAACTATACAGAAGCAAAGAAATGTCTTCTCAGAATTGATAAAAGGTGGCTGGTAACTCTCTTTTCTCTGCCTCAACTGAACTTTTCATGCCATCACGTGCAATCGTCAGTGTTCGGCAGTTAATTGGTGTAAAGGCCCCAATCTGGGCGAATTGATAAGCAACTGAATTCCAGGCATATCATTTATAAGACGAACGACATCCTATGACAGTAAAATAACAAACACGTAGAACAAGGGTAGCTGGTAATTCTCTTGAATTAAAACTTACTGTTTCGGCAGGCATTCATATGGCGTGGGGCTGCGAGGAGTATTCCTATCGTTACAAAAATTGTTACTGCGACCAGAAATATTATTACACACGTATGCTATGCTCCATTCTCGAAATTGGTGTTGATCGAAATTCAACTTCGTTTCAACTCAGATGCACCACTCTCACACGCAAACTGTTTACTAAAAACTCACTCTTTCTGTGAACTCGCGATGGCAGAAGCTGCTGCTACGGTTCATCGTAAAATTATATATCATTTTGATTACTTAACTCGCTGGCCGTGAAATAATTTGAATAAGGAATAAGGGAAATAATTTCAATGCATTTCGTTGGTACCGGCAGCTGAATGGACAGTTTACAGCGTGTCGAACCTAGTAAAGTATGTTTTTTTATTTATAAAAAGGTCAGGCAAGTTACCCTTCGTAGGGCGAATGATCATTAGGGATTCGAAAAAGAACAAAGCACAACGTACTGAAACGTTCCATTGAACTGACTTGTTTTCAAATCATAGTTCGTAAAATCTTTGTTAAATGTGATTTCAATATGTGGTGCTTTCTCCGTTTTTGAATTCCTAATGTAGCATGTACTAGGCCTTCTCTCTCACTCTCCGGGTGTCTAAATATTCCCCCTTGAGGCCGCTCTCGACTCACCTTGGAACGAGCCCACGGAGTCTCAAGGTTGCAACGTGATGAAAACCATACATATATCGTTGATTGAACGCGACGAACTCGCGCAGTAATCAAGCAATGCTATTTTGTGTAATGAAACGCCAGGTGTGTCTCCTTAAATTCATCAATAAATTCCTCTTTTGAGGGTAATTTTTCCTACGTTGCTGCAATGGTCTCTCTTTCCCGCCCCTAAAAGGAATGCCCGTCCGTATCTCTGATACGAGCTTGACCAGTGCACAAGTACATGAACCTTTCAATCGCGGGTGCTACTATTGGGATGCATGTATTTGTCTGCCATCCACGTATTGAGACTTATTCAAATAAACTGTCGAATCCCGTCACTTATAGCGGCTCACGTACACCACATAGTCTGGAATATTTTGATAGGATAGGTTGAAAAACCACTGAATTGTATGCTAAATGACGTTTCTCCAGACACATAAAAAACTTTGATAGAATTTGCGGAAATAGCTGCGCAAATTAAAAATGCAAGAAGTGAACTTCTGAAATGTGTAAAAATTCAATTCACATTTTCGCGTTTCTTAGATATTTAAAATTGTCACTAGAATTTGAATTGTACGTTACTGCGTGAAAGGGTCATTTCGACATGGAATGTAGCATAACACGGGTTTGACGACACCAAAATTTTGAACAGATTCAAGTTCGATTAACGTAGTTACGAGTAATTTTATGCATTCCTCTTTGCTGAGCTTCTCTGTCGTTTTCAACCACCGATTTTATCACAAATTATTCAATATAAAACATGCGTTGAAGCTATTATTGATGTCAAACAGGCATCACTGAAAACAGCTGATGCATGACGCCATATTATTTCGGTTTAATTTTTGCTCAAGCCGTGGGAGCAGCACTCATTCACTTAATTCTTACGGAATTTCTGATGGAAAAACTATTCAGGTCTACACACACAACGAAATCGTCATGAAAGAAGAACATATTCTATACAGAAACACATAATGATTCGTGTTAATTCATCTTGAAATGACTCTCATGACTTTACTCAATGTAAACATTCCGTAGAACATAGAAAACGGGAAGCTGGAAGCGCTCTCCTTACTTGAATCTAAAAACTGAATGCTGTCAAGTGGTATCGTCACTGTTCGGCAGCTAATTCGCGTAAAGGCCCCAATCTGGATCAATAATTAAGAAACTGAGTTCTGTGCATACGATTTATCGAAAGGACGACGTCCAATGACGGTGAAATCAACATAACGCAGAAAAAGGGTAGCTGGTAACCCTTCTGATTCCAAACTTACCGCTTCATTCGGCCAGCAATTGAATGGCGGGAACTGCGACGCTTGTTTTGATCATTACCATAATTATTAATGTTTTTACACATGTAAGCTATACTCCATTCGGGAAATCAGTATCGAAATGGATTTCGTTTATACGCGCCGATGCACGACTCTCAGACGCACACAAAAATTTTCTCTTATATATACAATTATATATATATATATGTGTATATATCGATTTTCATATATATATATATAAAACTATGTAAATGTGTATATATATATATATACATATATACATGTCTGTATGTATGTATACACTTGGGAGGTTGATGTTATTAAACCGTAGAAAAAGAGGCGCTGGTAACCCTCTCCTTCCTTAAATCTAAAGCCTGAATGCTGTCACGTACTATGGTCAATGCTTGGCAGTCAATCGGTGTCAAGACCCCAATCTGGGTGAAAATTAAGAAACTGAATTCTGTGCATAATATTTAGTAAATGAACAAAATCATAGGCGGTCAAAATTACGAAAACGTTGAAGTGTCACGTTCGAATTGAGAAAGGGTAGCTGGTAACCCTGTTGACTCAAAACTCTTTCGGTGAAGTCGTGATGACGGGAGCAGCAGCGGTTATTCGTATTATTATATGATGTTATCTCGTACGCCATTGTCTACCCTGACGAGTAGGCAGAAAAACAATTGGGATGCATTTGGTTCACAGCTGTAGGTGAATGGGCTATTTACTTAGTGGTAGGTACTCATCCGCACCAATGGGTAATAAATAGTCAGAGTGTTGAACCCAATAATTTTTAAAGTATGTACTAGGCGTTCTATCGCTATCACTCACTCTCCGACTTTCTAGATTTTCCCTCCTGAGGCCGTTCTCGATTTTGTGCCCCTTGGAATGTGCCCATGAAGTTTCAAGGTTGACCCTAGTTCAACTAGGGTTGATTGAACGCACGAAATAATCAATCAATGAATACCATTTCGTAAAATAAAACGCCAGGTGTCATTTCGTTTAATTTATGAATGAGTTCATTTTTTGAGCGTAATTTCTCGGACGTAATTGCAGTGGGGATCACGTTGAATGAACGCATCAAATTGGTTGCTCCGTCTCTCTCTTAAGAGGATGCCCGTCCGTCCGTATCTGTGATACGAGTCTGACCAGTGCTCACAAGTACATGAATATTTTTAATCGCGGGTGCTACTATTAGGATGCATGTACTTTTCTCTGTCGTGCTCCTCATTTTAAGGGAACTATCGAATCCTCTCTATTTTTTTTTGTCTACACTACATAGTCTTGAATCACAGGTAACTCGTTTTTCAACGAACGCATTTATCTCATTGACCAGTGAACGTCTTTTTTGGGAGGGGTGGAGTGGCCCTGTAAAGGGCCGGTTAGAGACTAGCCGAGAGGAGGTTGTGGCTCTCGATGCGCGGAATAACGTGCTATTGAATTAAGCGCGTTCTCCACGGATCCGGCGGGCAAGCTGGATATCCTTGGGCATGATGGTGACACGCTTGGCGTGGATTGCGCACAAGTTGGTGTCTTCGAAGAGACTGACGAGGTAGGCTTCGGATGCTTCCTGCAGGGCCATGACAGCCGAGGACTGGAATCGCAAGTCAGTCTTGAAATCTTGGGCGATTTCACGAACAAGACGCTGGAAGGGCAGCTTGCGGATGAGCAGTTCGGTGCTCTTCTGGTAACGACGGATTTCACGAAGAGCCACGGTACCGGGCCTGTACCTGTGAGGCTTCTTCACGCCCCCGGTGGCGGGGGCAGATTTGCGTGCAGCCTTGGTGGCAAGCTGCTTGCGAGGAGCCTTTCCTCCGGTAGATTTGCGGGCAGTTTGCTTGGTGCGAGCCATTTCAGCGACAGTTTCGAGCGCGAGCGATGAGACGCAAGAGTCAGTTCGGCGCGAAGGCGTCCGACCAAGGGAACCCGTCGCAGCCCCGCCCGCAGCTCGCTCGCTAGCGCATTGCTGGAACTGGGGTGGCACTCGGAGCTGCACAAATGCTACGCAAACTGGGCAAAGTTGGCGGTGGCGCGCAAGCACACCGTGCATAGGTCTGTCGTCGTTTTGCGCGAGTTGCATTCGTACTATAGGTACCGCGCTTCTCCGTTATCTATCGCAACCAGCTCGAGCTCCATCGACATCATGACCGGACGTGGAAAGGGTGGCAAGGGCCTCGGAAAGGGGGGAGCCAAGCGTCATCGCAAGGTTTTGCGTGATAACATCCAGGGTATCACCAAGCCTGCAATTCGTCGTCTGGCTCGCCGTGGAGGTGTCAACCGTATCTCTGGTCTCATCTATGAAGAGACTCGCGGAGTGCTCAAGGTATTCCTCGAGAATGTCATCCGTGACGCCGTCACCTACACCGAGCACGCCAAGAGGAAGACCGTCACTGCCATGGACGTTGTCTACGCCCTCAAGAGACAAGGACGTACCCTCTATGGATTTGGAGGTTAAGTCTCTTGACTCTCTTGTAAAATGAGTCGGTGCCCGACCAACGGCTAATTCACAGACTCGGACCTTTCGAGGTTCACAAAATCCTCTCGGAAAAGGTGTTCACACTCAGTCCCTCCAGTACAGTGTATGCTTCTTCATTTAGGGATTGCTTCACTTGTCAAGCATCGCTTTTTTACTGTAGAGAGAGCGCGCGCCGGTGCTTGGAATGTCATTTTTTTTTGTTATCCTCACTCCTCACATGCCCGTCGTTGCAGATGGAATAGCTCGAGGAGCAAACTCAATGTGTGTGTTCGATGATGCCTCGACGGGTGCAATCACTGAACTTCCGATAGGAAACTAAACACTTTCGCTCTCTCCGAAGCGGTCATTGCAGATTAGGCCTTGCTGCAATTGACTGCTCTACCGCACAATGCACACGCTATATTCCAGCCTGGCAGGCAGTCACAGCGAACTGCTGAGAACGCAGCGAGTGACCGACCGACCCCTCTCGTCAAGTCCAAGCGGCTTCCGTCCAATTTCGTGGGGCACGAAAGTTTTCTTTTTCGCTGAAATTCAGCTCGAGAAACGATACATGAGGTGGCAGTGTGCCGCCGCTAAACGACCGTTGAAGCATGGCGCCGCCGCGTCGGTCTCGAGATGTACTCCATGCAACACTAGCTGAAAACGCGTCTTGGACAATTTGCTTTCTTTCTTTGTTTAGCACGAATCACCGAAATTATTCAACCTTTGCCTAATCTAACCGGATATTTTGCACATGGCACTCAGTCCTGACCCTGATTTTGCTGGAGGCCCCGAATCTTTCGCGCCATGCGTGACGCGCGTTCAAACAACGCCCTTGAATTGTCTCACGCGCCCATAGTCAAATAATTTCGCATTAGCTCGGCTCAGGCCTCGCGAGCTCCAATTGAATTACTAAAACATTTTCGCGCTATAATTCGAATGCGCATCGAGAAATGAACTGGATGAGGATAAACGTTATATTGCACGGCGAGCGACACTACTGCCACCTCGACTTCACATGTTATCATCAGCCTTGACGGACGTGCTCTGCGCCCTGGGAAGGGAAGCAAAATATATTTGCGTACTTTGCAACACATCCTCGTCGTCGCAGTAGCTAGCGCAACTATTGATTCGGCTGCTGACGCTCGACATTCGCAACGCCTCCAAAGCACAGCAGCACGTGGTGGTCTAGTCGAATTTTACAGCAGCTGCCGAATAAGAAAACGAGCGCCTATGCTCTGAGGAGTGACAAGCGAACAATGCCTATCGAGTGTTGCTCGGACCGAACTCGCACGACAATTAATGACGATAATAAAAAGACGCTCATACAAATTCAGACAGACTTTGAAATATCTTTCCCGAACACGAATGTGGCTCCTAGAGGAGCCTTGTTTGGAAGGAAGCGCTTCCGAGCGAGAAGACAAGTTTACTTCTTCTCGGTTTTCTTGGGCAGGAGAACTGCCTGGATGTTGGGCAGAACACCTCCCTGGGCAATGGTCACTCCCGAGAGGAGCTTGTTCAGTTCTTCGTCGTTACGGATAGCGAGCTGCAAGTGACGAGGAATGATTCGGGTCTTCTTGTTATCGCGGGCAGCGCTTCCAGCGAGCTCAAGAACTTCAGCAGCGAGGTATTCCATGACTGCCGCAAAGTACACGGGAGCTCCGGCTCCTACACGCTCCGCGTAGTTGCCCTTGCGCAGGAGACGGTGGATCCTTCCTACGGGGAACTGAAGTCCAGCCCGAGAAGAGCGCGACTTCGACTTTCCCTTAACTTTGCCTCCCGTACCGCGGCCGGACATGATGAGTAGTAGAGTCGTACGTACGCAAACAACTTTCGAACAAGCAGCGCTTACGCTACAGAGTACGATTATGCGCGGCCAGCACTCCATCACGCGAATATATACGTTCGGAGAGCACCGCTGTCCCGAGCTCGCTCTCTCATTGGTCAAGCGGCTGCACTCGCTGGGCCAGTCGCCTGCCGTCCGAGAGGTGAGGTGCTGCCTGCAAGCCCTTCTCGGTCTACTTATTACTAGCGCCGAAAGTCGGTGCGAAATGTTACCTCATGATCATCGTGACAGTAACAGCTTTACTACTTCCGGATATTTACTTGGCTTTGCTTGGAGAGTGGCCTTGGCCAGCTTTGGTGCTCAAAGAGACAGCGGATAATATTCTCGTTTCAACCCAATTGGTTGATCTTGTTGAGCGCGACTGGGGGCGTCAGCCCCTAGGGGTGAGAGAGTTTATCTTTATTTCGTGTTTTTCTTTTCTATTTTTTTCACTTGATTGGCACAGCTCGTTTGTATGGCCCAACTCGCCGCACGGGGGAGGCCCCCTTGGTCGAGCGGGTCCACCCGATTTCCAAGGGGACTCTCCCAAACCGGTCCCTCCCTGCAACCACTACCGGAAACTCAATACTACAAAAAACCGCAAACATCCACCTATCGTGTCCAACTAAAACGCATAGACCCAGCAATAAATGTAGAACGACAGAAAGTATTTCAAACAGCTTTTTCAGTACTGGATGCACCCCTGATCCGACTTACAGACACAAAACTTGGATACTATGCAGTTACCGATGACCCAGCCGCAGTTGATAAACTAACATCAATAAAAGCACAGGAAGAACTCAGAAAAATAAACTTACAACCCATAATACCACCTGACCTCAGAGCCAAACGATCCATCTTTGTACGCCAAATCGACAAATACATTGGAGAGAAACCACCAGCTGAAATCAAACAGGAAATTCAAAGGTTACAACCATGGTTTCGGATATCAGAAGTCATAAAGATAAAAGATTACACACACGTCATCAAAATAATCACTACAGACACAACCATAACGCAGAAAGTACTACGAGACGGATTCCTCATGTTCAATACGAAAATAACACCTTACCAATGCCAAGAAGAAAAATTTACTCACGTTCTCATATGTTATAAATGCTATCAACTGGAAGACCACGCAACCCATCAGTGCCAAAGTAACACCTTAGTCTGCTCAGAATGTGGAGAATCAGGCCACCTGTACACAGAATGCCAGAATAGTCACAAAAAATGTCTAAATTGTTCAGGTCCTCATAGGACCCTCGCAGCTGCATGCCCTGTACGCAAGAAAGCCATAAAAGACAAGGAAGAGAGAATCACAAAACAAGAACAAGAAAAAACACAACAAACCTACTCTCAAATCGCAAAAACAGCAATCAAAGAATCAGCAGTTCCGAAACATAGCCTCACCCTGACAAACAATATCCAAATTAAACTGTTAGCCTTGATATTAGAGGCTCATATTGCAAACCTGGCAGGGAAAGAAGGATTCGCAGCATTACTTTCCAGAAACCTAAAACTCAACTATAATATAGATGCAAAGTTCGAAGACCGAGATTCCAACGCAATTTTCAACTTTTTCTACTCCCACACACCGAATCAAGAATATCACATGGAACAACAAAGCGAAGAATCATCAAATAATGACACTAATTCAGAAACCGACATGGAAGAGGAAATGGAATCAGAAGTAGAAGATGAACCATCAACACGACCAAAAATTCAACCACAAACTACGAGCCAAATTCAACCCCAACCACAGTCCGAGATAACGTCAGAACCAATTTCAACAGAGCAAGACCTACATGAGACAGAGCCACCAACAGACCCACGAATCAAAAGAAAAATAAGTGACCAAGGAGTACTACCAGAAAGAGAGAGAGAACATTCAGAACAGAGACCAATTCCAATCCAAATATACCGTAGCGCCGGTGATAGACTGCCAGTCCCTCCGAACCCTTCCCAAAGGTGGTTCATTAACGAGCTGAACAAAAAAGAATTCGGACTGAAATTCACTGTACAAGACACTGACTCAAGAAAAATTATGGAAATGATTAAAAATGACAGACTAAAGTTGAAAGGAACAAAAATTCACGCTCTAAACCATGAAAAATTCACCAGACTCCCTAAACACTCAACCACAAGCACAGCAAAGAAATCAAAACCGTAACCATGCAAGAGTTTCAAGAACGTGGATGGATAAACCTAACCAGAGGGGCGAGACAAAACCAACTAACGGTTATACAGCACAATGTAAGGAACTGGAATACACATAAAATAGCATTATCCAATATCTATAACAAAATCGACCCAGATATCATTCTAATAAATGAACACTCAGTCACGGACACAAATATCAAAATATTTAATTATAATACCTTTACAATAAACGTTAAAGCAGAACCAAATGCGGGAGTAGCCATTGCAGTCAAGAAAAACATTGCATTCAGACTAATAGACAACTTTGAATCGGATATGATAGCAATAACGATAGACACAGCTCAAGGACCTATAACAATAGCAACAGCATACATTCCTCCTAGAACGAATTACTTAAACTACATAGATTACAATAGAATACTAAACTTTAATCATCCAGTCTACTTGATTGCAGATCTAAACGCCAAACACGCAAACCTTGGAAATAGTTATGCAAATACCAGAGGTACTGCACTAAACAGACTAATGGCACAAGGCAAATGCATGCACATAGGTCCATATTTTCCAACATTCATTTCACACAATTCCAGCACAGCACCTGATATAGCTCTGATAAATCGACACGCATATCACAACATAGAATTAAGACCAGGCCCAAACACTCCCTCTGACCATATACCAATTATTGCAACCATTTCCGCCAGTCCGCTACAAATTCCAATTAGGCCAAGGAAATCATTTCATTTTGCAAATTGGCAACAATACAAAGAAAGCTTAGCAAATATCACAGTACCTGTAGAACCAAATCCTACATTAGAAGAAATAGACAGCTATCTAGACCAATGGACATCAGAAGTACAAAGAGCTACAAATCTCGCTGTACCCACCATTAAATACAGAACCATACCCGGCATAAGACAAAATCACGAAATTCGACTCCTCCAAATACAGCTGGAAAACACAGTTCAATATATTCAAGCAGTCGGCCCAAACCCAATCCTATACTCTCGCATGCTCCAACTTCGAAGACAAATTAACCAAAGTTACAGAGCTGCCTTCAACCAAACATGGAACCAAATTATCAGAAACTTGAATATAGAAGAAGACCCTAAAAAGTTTTGGTCAACTATTAAGAGGATGAGTGGATCAAACACCAAACAATATATTCCATACATAATACACGAAGGTACACAGCTGCATACTCCGGAAGAAAAAGAACCCCATTTTAGACAACATTGGCAACAGGTATTCACGGACGAAGATAATGAAAATTTCAATCATGATCACATCGAAGAAATAGAATCATACGTCTCAAATAACCACAACGAAATAACTCCATACCATACAGGTGACATCAACAGATTCCACAACTTGCGATTTCCACCCATAACAATAGACGAATTCAATAGAACCTTAAGAACATTCAAACAGCGAGCCCCAGGACCCACAGGGATAACCACCATACAGATCAAGAATCTTCCAGACAATATGAAACAATATCTAATCTACATTTTCAACCAAGCAATATCAGCCGGATACTTTCCAGACAAATTAAAATTAGCCACAATGATCTTCCTGCCGAAACCCAATGCATCCCAACATCATGTACAAAACTACAGACCTATTTCACTTCTGGATGTCCATGGCAAAATACTCGATAAAATACTAAACAATAGACTATATGAAGAACTGCTGCAACAAGACAAACTTCACCCAAAACAACACGGATTTAGAAAGGAAAGAGGAACTCATACCGCACTAGCAATACTACACGAATCAATAGCAATTCATCTGGCAAACAAATATAAGATAGATATAGTCATGAGAGACATCTCAAAAGCTTTTGATAAAGTTTGGACAGTGGGCCTGAAATACAAAATCATGCAACTTGACCTTCCTACAATATTCAAGAAAACACTGAGCGATTTTATCACAGACAGAACAGTACAAATCCGCATTGGCAATTATATAGGCCCTGAATTTGAAATACAAACAGGTGTTCCCCAAGGATCATGTCTGTCTCCAACTCTGTTTGCATTCTACACTCACGATATCACAAACCCCACTCCAAACAGCGACTTCATTAGCTATGCAGACGATATCACTCAAATCATAGCAGTACCAAACAACAGCAATTATCTAGCTCGCGCCACTGGACGTGCTATTGAACAAATAAACGCTTTTGAAAACAAATGGAAAATTAGAACCAATATTAGAAAATTTACAATAGTTCCAATTAGCAGAAGGAAAAAGGGAGACGTAATAGTTGAGGAGAGGTACTTTCCATATAGCACCAAAGGAAAGGTCCTAGGGCTTACCATAAGCACAACAGGATACAAACCCCACATAGTAACAAGGCAACAAATGGCAAGACGACACCTACAGAAGCTTCACCGATTCTATCACTTAAACAAAGAAAACAAAGGCAAACTGTACTTAGCAATAGTAAGAGCAACATTAACATATCCAATTATCCCTCTACACACCATATCAAAAACTGCAATGTCTACCCTGCAAAGAATCCAAAATAAAGCATTAAGATTTATAACAGGAACAGTTTGGCAGGACTTTAAGACATCCGAGTCACTTCACAGACAATGCAACATTCCACCCATAAACATCGTATTACACCGCCAGGCCAAGAAAATATGGACACAACTAGAACAACAGGAACCAGAACTCTACGATTCCCTCACCTTCCATCCAGACACACTACACCGCCAACACCCACAATTCAGAAGCTCCAAACTACAGGCACTAGCACAAGAACCACCTCCAGTCTTTCTATAGAGCAAAACTTCATTACAACACATTTCACACCGCTACTGATGCAAGCCATCTACTTAACACAACAATTCAAAAAACAGTCACATTTTACAGACTTCCAATAAATGAATAAAAAGCCTTGACAGGTAGTTGATTTATTCAACAACATAAGCAAATAAATAGACCAGTAAAATACACATAAAATGCTAGTCATGCACAGGAGCTGTGCCTTTACATTCTCCTACTATCCCTTTCATTTTCGCTTCTCTCTATCTTCGGCACACTCTGTGCCAAACTCTTAATTTCTCTCTCTTTATCTCCTTGGTATCGCCACCACCACCGGTGCGAAATGTTACCTCATGATCATCGTGACAGTAACAGCTTTACTACTTCCGGATATTTACTTGGCTTTTCTTGGAGAGTGGCCTTGGCCAGCTTTGGTGCTTAAAGAGACAGCGGGTAATATTCTCGTTTCAACCCAATTGGTTGATCTTGTTGAGCGCGACTGGGGGCGTCAGCCCCTAGGGGTGAGAGAGTTTTTCTTTATTTCGTGTTTTTCTTTTCTATTTTTTTCACTTGATTGGCACAGCTCGTTTGTATGGCCCAACTCGCCGCACGGGGGAGGCCCCCTTGGTCGAGCGGGTCCACCCGATTTCCAAGGGGACTCTCCCAAACCGGTCCCTCCCCGCAATCATTACCGGAAACTCAATACTACAAAAAACCTCAAACATCCACCTATCGGGTCCAACTTAAACGCATAGACCCAACAATAAATGTAGAACGCCAGAAAATATTCCAAACAGCTTTTTCAGTACTGGATGCACCCCTGATCCGACTTACAGACACAAAACTCGGACACTATGCAGTTACCGATGACCCAGCAGCAGTGGATAAATTAACATCAACAAAAGCACAGGAGGAACTCAGAAAAATAAACCTACAACCAATAATACCACCTGACCTCAGAGCCAAAAGATCTATCTTTGTTCGCCAAATCGACAAATACATTGGAGAGAAACCACCAGCTGAAATAAAGCAAGAAATTTAACGGTTACAACCATGGTTCCGAATATCAGAAGTCATAAAAATAAAAGATTACACGCATGTCATAAAAATAATCACCACAGACACAACCATAACGCAGAAAGTACTACGAGACGGATTCCTGATGTTTAACACTAAAATAACACCACACCAATGTCAGGAAGAAAAATTTACACACCTACTTATATGTTATAAATGTTACAAACTGGAAGACCATGCAACCCATCAGTGCCAAACGAACACAGTAGTCTGCTCAGAATGCGGAGATTCCGGCCATTTATACACACAATGCCAGAATAGCCACAAAAAATGTCTAAATTGTTCAGGTCCCCATAGGACCCTCGCAGCTGCCTGCCCTGTACGCAAGAAAGCCATAAAAGACAAGGAAGAAAGAATCACAAATCAGGAACAGGAAAAAACCCAGCAAACATACTCTCAAATTGCCAAAACAGCCATCAAAGAATCAGCAGTACCTAAACATAGTCTCACCCTGACAAACAATATCCAAATCAAACTCTTAGCCCTGATATTAGAAGCTCACATTGCAACTCTGGCAGGAAAAGAAGGATTCGCAGCACTACTTTCCAGAAACCTAAAACTGAACTACAACATAGATGCCAAATTCGAAGACCGAGATTCAAACGCAATTTTCAACTTTTTCTACTCCCACACATCGAATCAAGAATATCACATGGAACAACAAAGTGAAGAATCATCAAATAATGACACTAATACAGAAACCGACGTGGAAGAGGAAATGGAATCAGAAGTGGAAGATGAACCATCAACAAGACCAAAAATTCAACCACAGACTACGAGCCAATTTCAACCCCAACCACAGTCCGAGATAACGTCTGAACCAATTTCAACAGAGCTTGACCTACAGGACACAGAACCACCAACAGACCCTAGGATTAAAAGGAAAATAAGTGACCAAGGAGCAATACCAGGAATAGAAAGAGAACCCTCAGATACAAGACCCATTCCGATACAAATATACCGCAGTGCCAGTGACAGATTGCAAATCCCACCAAATCCTACCCAGAGATGGTACATAAATGAACTAAATAAAAAAGAATTTGGACTTAAATTCACGGTTCAGGATGCTGATTCTAGAAAAATAATGGACATGATAATAAATGAAAGACTGAAATTGTCAGGAACAAAAATCCACAAGATAAATCATGATAAATTCACCAGACTTCCAAAACACTCCACCACTAGTACAGCTAAGAAATCAAAACCATAGCCATGGAACAGTTTCAAGACCAGCAACGAAGACATTTAAACAGGTGGACGAAACTAACCATTCTACAGCATAATGTGATGAATTGGAATACAAACAAAATAGCGCTATGCAATATTTACAATAAAATAGACCCAGATATCATTCTTATCAATGAACATTCAGTGACAGACAGAAATATCAAAATATTCAACTACAATACTTTCACAAGAAACACAAGAGCAGAACAAAACGCAGGAGCAGCCATAGCAATTAAGAAAAATATAGCTTGCCGACTTGTTGACAACTTTGAATCTGACATGATAGCAATTACAATAGAAACAGCACAAGGACCCATGACAATAGCAACAACGTACATTCCTCCGAGATCAAATTACATTAACTACATAGATTTCAATAGGTTATTAAAAAGGAACCATCCTGTATATCTGATCGGCGATCTAAATGCCAAACATGCAAACTTGGGAAACAATTATTCTAATGTGAGAGGTACTGCACTAAATAGACTTATGACACAGGGCAAGTGTACGCACATCGGTCCATATTTCCCAACTTTCATCACATCACACTCTAGCACAACACCAGACATAGTTCTAATCAACCGACACGCATACCATAACATAGTCCTGAAACCGGGTCCAAATACTCCGTCCGACCACATACCAGTCATAGCAACAATTTCTGCTAGCCCCCTCCAAATTCCAATAAAGCCCAGAAAATCTTTTCATTTGGTAAATTGGAAAAATTACAGGGAAAGTTTCGCAAACATTAAAGTACCAGAGGAACAAAATCCCACCCTTGAAGAAATAGACGATCATCTAGACAAATGGACAATAGAAGTACAAAGAGTTTCTAACAGGATCATACCCACCATTAATTACAGAACAGTACCAGGCATAAAGCAAAATCATGAAATTAGACTCCATCAAATTCAACTGGACGACACAATAAGATATATTCAGACAGTTGGTCCAAACCCACAACTATACGCGCGAGTTCGTCAGCTAAAAAGGCAATTAAATTTAAGTTACAGAGCTGCGTACAACCAAACCTGGAATAAAATCATTAGGAATCTGGACATAGAAGAAGATCCCAAAAAATTCTGGTCGACAATCAAAAGGATGAGCGGAAACAACACAAAGCAATTCATCCCATATGTACTACACGAAGGCACTAAGCTGGATACCCCAGAAGAAAAAGAACCATACTTCAGACAACACTGGCAACAAATATTCACAGAGGAGGATAATGAAAACTTTAATCAAGATCACATTGACCATATAGAAACACACGTTGCAACCAACCACACCGAAATAGTTCCATACAATACAGGCGACATAAGTAGATTTCACCACCTCCGATTTCCACCGATAACATTAGATGAATTCAACAAAACAGTGAGAACATTCAAACAACGAGCTCCAGGACCCACTAAAATAACAACCATTCAGATCAAAAATCTCCCAGAAAACATGAAACAATATCTAATCTATATTTTTAATCAAGCCATATCAGCAGGATATTTTCCGGACAAACTAAAAGTAGCAATCATGATCTTTTTGCCAAAACCACATACATCTCAGCACGACATACAAAATTACAGACCGATATCATTACTGGACGTACAAGGTAAAATACTTGACAAAATATTGAATAATAGACTTTATGAGGAATTATTAGTACAGGACAAATTGCACCCAAAACAACATGGATTCCGAAGGGGACGAGGAACGCATACAGCATTAGCAACATTACACGAATCATTGGTTATTCATCTGGCAAGCAAACACAAGGTCGACATAGTTATGAGGGACATTTCCAAAGCATTCGACAAAGTCTGGACAGTGGGCCTTAAGTATAAAATTATGCAGTTAAACCTCCCTTCAATATTCACAAAAACATTGTGTGACTTCCTAACAGACAGGTCAGCAAAAATTCGCATTGGCAACTACGTTGGACCACAATTTGAACTACAAACTGGAGTCCCCCAGGGTTCCTGTCTCTCTCCAACTCTGTTCGCATACTACACTCATGATATCTCAAATCCCATCCCATACAGCGATTTTGTCAGTTTCGCAGATGACATCACACAAATAATAGCAGTTCCCAACAATTGTAATTACTTAGCACTCACCACTGCACGAGCTATAAAACAGATAAACACATTCGAAAACAACTGGAAAATTAGGACAAATATTAGAAAATTCACAATAGTTCCTATAAGCAGACGGAAAAAAGGCGACATAATAGTTGAAGATACTTATTACCCTTATAGCAGTAAAGGGAAGGTTTTGGGACTGAACATCAGCACAACAGGATACAAGTCTCACGTAGAAGCAAGGCAACATATAGCGAGAAGACACCTACAAAATCTACAAAGATTTTCCCACCTAACCAATGCAAACAAGAGCAAACTTTATTTAGCAATAGTAAGAGCAACCCTAATATATCCAATCATTCCACTGCACACCATATCTAAAACTGCAATGTCTAAACTACAAAAGATACAGAACAAAGCATTGAGATTCATAACCGGAACAGTATGGTCAGACTACAGGACATCCGAATCACTTCACAGACAATGCAACATCCCACCCATCAACATTGTATTACATCGTCAAGCCAACAAAATATGGTCACAACTCCAACAGCTAGAACCCCAACTGTACGATTCCCTAACACTACAACCAGGAACAATACCACACCAACACCCACAGTTCAGAAGTTCAAAATTACAAGCATCCTTACAAGAACCACCTCCCATTTTTCTATAGAACAAGAAGTATCACAACATATTCGTAAATACTACTTTCTGAGAGAGCCAATTGTTTATCAAACACCTCAACTAAATGTTATAAGCTGAAGACACCCATTCAATGCATACAAAGCCTTGACAGGTAAATGATTTTGCAATAGCAATACCACCATAAAAGACCGAAAAAACTCACAAAATAGCTAGTCATGCACGCGAGTTGTGCCTTTACACTCTTCTACTATCCTTTTCCTTTTCGTTTCTTTTCTTTCTTCGGCACACTCTGTGCCAAACTCTTAATTTCGCTCTTCATCTCATCGGTATCGCCACCACCACCACCGGTGCGAAATTGTAAGTTACTGAGTAACGTTCGAAGTTGTCGTGCACGATGGCTCCCAAGACTTCTGGAAAGGCTGCTAAGAAGGCCGGTAAGGCCCAGAAATCCATCACCAAAGGTGACAAGAAGAAGAAAAAGAAGAGGCGTGAGAGCTACGCCATCTACATTTACAAGGTGCTCAAGCAGGTCCATCCCGACACCGGCGTTTCGAGCAAGGCCATGTCAATCATGAACTCGTTCGTGAATGACATCTTTGAGCGCATTGCTACTGAAGCGTCGCGTCTGGCACAGTACAACAAGAGGACCACCATCACCTCTCGGGAAATTCAGACTGACGTCAGGCTTCTGCTTCCCGGCGAGCTTGCCAAGCACGCTGTCTCTGAAGGCACCAAGGCTGTGACCAAGTACACTTCTTCCAAGTAGAGTGTTCACGGCGGCAGTCGCACTTGCTGCACACCATCCGGCTCCTCAAGGAGCCACAAATCATCCTTAAATTGAAGATGTTCAAAGTCAATATGCAGTAGACAAAATTAAGAGCTCGCTATCTTTCCGTCCGAAATAATGGTCTCTCTGATCATGTGATCGTTATTCGCTCGAATCGTTAGCACGCGAGTCAAAACGGCCGAGGCAGGCAATTGCCCGCGTTTCGCATAAGCACCTCGCACAATTCCTGGTGTGCCACAAGGCCTGCGGCCAGAGAGCACTGGTCGCGCTCGCTCGGTTCCCGGTCGGTCGTCGCGACAGGCGCTGCTGACCACCATGTCCACGAATGCCGCTCTGAGCCCTAGTCTGCCCGACCGCCCGGTAACCCTCGCTTCCACGACGGTTTCATGTGAGAGCCTCGTCTCCGATGCGCACAGTCCCTTTCGTGGGAGAAGAACCTTGGCACGAAACCTACGAGAAATGAACTGGAGGGTTTTTTCCTAAATTATCCGTCAAAAATTACCCCTCGAAGTTCGTCGAGGAGTTAAACTGCTCCTCGCTCGTACAGGATTCGATCGCTTTTCTCGACGGACGGAACAAGTTGTTGCGGCCGAATATTCTAATGGCCCATCATTTATTCGAGTGATAACACTTCAGCTTTTCATTCAGATTAGTCTTCACAACTATTCCAAGCCTGCGCTCCTGTGAAACAATTCCAGACGATGGGCCGTGCGTCGACGAACGAACGCACACGCGCTCGTTGTCGTCAATGTTTTGCAGTTAATTCGTGTATGTGCTCTAATCTGGATCAATATTTAAAAAACTGAATTCTAAGCACAATACTCATTGAATGAACAGCATCATGAGAGGCAAAAACTATGCAGAAACAAAGAAATGTCTTCATAGAAGTGAAAAGCGGTAGCTTTTAACCCTCTCCTCCTCAATCAAAACAAAATAACCCCTCCATGCTAACACGCGCTAGCGCTCGCTGTCGTCAATGTTTGTCAGGTAATTGGTGTAAAAGTCCCCAAAGTCTGGGTCAAGAAATGAGAAACTGAATTCTGAGCGTCGTATTTATCAAATGAACCAAACCATGAGAGGTCAAAACTAGAAAAACGCTGGAATGTCTTCTTCGAATTGAAAAAGGGTAGCTGGTAACTCAGTTTACTCAAAACTAACTCTTTCTGTGAAGTCGCGATGGCAGAAGCTGCTGCTACGGTTCTTCGTAAAATTATTTATCATTTTGGTTACTTACCTCGTTAGCCGTGAAATAATTTGTATAAGGAGTAAGGTAAATAATTTCAATGCATTTCGTTAATACCGGCAGCAGAATGGACAGTTTACAGCGTGTCGAACCTAATATAGTATGTTTTTTTTATTTATAAAAAAGGTCAGGCAAGTTACCCTTCGTAGGGCGAATGAACATTAGGGATTCGAAAACGAACAAAGCACCACGTACTCAAACGTTTCATAGAACTGACTTGTTTTCAAATCATAGTTCGTGAAATCTCTATTAAATGTGATTTCAATATGCGGTGCTTTCTTCGTTTTTGAATTCCTAATGTAGCATGTACTAGGCCTTCTCTCTCACTCTCCGGGTGTCTAAATGTTCCCCCTTGAGGCCGCTCTCGACTCACCTTGGAACGAGCCCACGGAGTCTCAAGGTTGCAACGTGATGAAAACCATACATATATCGTTGATTGAACGCGACGAACTCGCGCAGTAATCAAGCAATGCTTTTTTGTGTAATGAAACGCCAGGTGTGTCTCCTTAAATTCATCAATAAATTCCTCTTTTGAGGGTAATTTTTCCTACGTTGCTGCAATGGTCTCTCTTTCCCGCCCCTAAAAGGATGCTTAATGCCCGTCCGTATCTCTGATACGAGCTTGACCAGTGCACAAGTACATGAACCTTTCAATCGCGGGTGCTACTATTGGGATGCATGTATTTGTCTGCCATCCACGTATTGAGACTTATTCAAATAAACTGTCGAATCCCGTCACTCATAGCGGCTCACGTACACCACATAGTCTGGAATATTTTGATAGGATAGGTAGAAAAACCACTGAATTGTATGCTAAATGACGTTTCTCCAGACACATAAAAAACTTTGATAGAATTTGCGGAAATAGCTGCGCAAATTAAAATGCAAGAAGTGAACTTCTGAAATGTGTAAAAATTCAATTCACATTTTCGCGTTTCTTAGATTTTTAAAATTTTCACTAGAATTTGAATTGTACGTTACTGCGTGAAAGGGTCATTTCGGCATGGAATGTAGCGTAACACGGGTTTGAAGACACCAAAATTTTGAACAGATTCAAGTTCGATTAACGTAGTTACGAGTAATTTTATGCATTCCTCTTTGCTGAGCTTCTCTGTCGTTTTCAACCACCGATTTTATCACAAATTATTCAATATTAACCATGCATTGAAGCTATTATTGATGTCAAACAGGCATCACTGAAAACAGCTGATGCATGACGCCATATTATTTCGGTTTAATTTTTGCTCAAGCCGTGGGAGCAGCACTCATTCACTTAATTCTTACGGAATTTCTGATGCAAAACTATGCAGGTCTACACACACAACGAAATCGTCATGAAAGAAGAATATATTCTATACACAAACACATAATGATTCGTGTTAATTCATCTCGACATGACTCTCATGACTTTACTAAATGTAAACATTCCGTAGAACATAGAAAACGGGTAGCTGGTAGCGCTCTCCTTACTTGAATCTAAAAACTGAATGCTTTCAAGTGGTATCGTCAATGTTCGGCAGCTAATTCGCGTAAAGGCCCCAATCTGGATCAATAATTAAGAAACTGAGTTCTGTGCATAAGATTTACCGAAAGGACGACATCCCATGACGGTGAAATCAACATAACGCAAAAAAAGGGTAGCTGGTAACCCTTCTGATTCAAAACTTACCTCTTCTTTCGGCTAGCAATCGAATGGCGGGAACTGCGACGCTTGTTTTGATCATTACAATAATTATTAATGTTATTAAACATGTGAGCTATACTCCATTCGGGAAATCAGTATCGAAATGGATTTCTTTCATACGCGCTGACGCACCACTCTCAGACGAACACAAAAATTTGCTCACATACATACATACATACATATATATATATATATGTATACATGGAGATATCACTTATTTATATATATAAATATGTATATAAGAAAACGTCTCGAAGTAACGAAAGATTTCAGGTGCTCGTTGGTCGTTCAGGATTCGACGGTTTTTCAGGAATAACGAGGTGTCCTTACTTGAGTGATTACACCCCAACATTTCTTCTAGATTAGTCTTCTTAACTATTGCAAGCCTGCGCTTCTCTGAAACAATTCAAGACGATATGGGCCGTGCATAAGCTCATGAATGAACGAACGAGCGTGCTATTGCCAATGTTTGGCAGTTAATTCGCGTTAAGGCCCCAATCTGTTTCGATAATTATAGAAACTGAGTTCTATGCATAATATTTATCGAATGAACATCATCATAAGAGGTTAAAACTATACAGAAGCAAAGAAATGTCTTCTCAGAATTGATAAAAGGTGGCTGGTAACTCTCTTTTCTCTGCCTCAACTGAACTTTTCATGCCATCACGTGCAATCGTCAGTGTTCGGCAGTTAATTGGTGTAAAGGCCCCAATCTGGGCGAATTGATAAGCAACTGAATTCCAGGCATATCATTTATAAGACGAACGACATCCTATGACAGTAAAATAACAAACACGTAGAACAAGGGTAGCTGGTAATTCTCTTGAATTAAAACTTACTGTTTCGGCAGGCATTCATATGGCGTGGGGCTGCGAGGAGTATTCCTATCGTTACAAAAATTGTTACTGCGACCAGAAATATTATTACACACGTATGCTATGCTCCATTCTCGAAATTGGTGTTGATCGAAATTCAACTTCGTTTCAACTCAGATGCACCACTCTCACACGCAAACTGTTTACTAAAAACTCACTCTTTCTGTGAACTCGCGATGGCAGAAGCTGCTGCTACGGTTCATCGTAAAATTATATATCATTTTGATTACTTAACTCGCTGGCCGTGAAATAATTTGAATAAGGAATAAGGGAAATAATTTCAATGCATTTCGTTGGTACCGGCAGCTGAATGGACAGTTTACAGCGTGTCGAACCTAGTAAAGTATGTTTTTTTATTTATAAAAAGGTCAGGCAAGTTACCCTTCGTAGGGCGAATGATCATTAGGGATTCGAAAAAGAACAAAGCACCACGTACTGAAACGTTCCATTGAACTGACTTGTTTTCAAATCATAGTTCGTGAAATCTTTGTTAAATGTGATTTCAATATGTGGTGCTTTCTCCGTTTTTGAATTCCTAATGTAGCATGTACTAGGCCTTCTCTCTCACTCTCCGGGTGTCTAAATGTTCCCCCTTGAGGCCGCTCTCGACTCACCTTGGAACGAGCCCACGGAGTCTCAAGGTTGCAACGTGATGAAAACCATACATATATCGTTGATTGAACGCGACGAACTCGCGCAGTAATCAAGCAATGCTTTTTTGTGTAATGAAACGCCAGGTGTGTCTCCTTAAATTCATCAATAAATTCCTCTTTTGAGGGTAATTTTTCCTACGTTCCTGCAATGGTCTCTCTTTCCCGCCCCTAAAAGGATGCTTAATGCCCGTCCGTATCTCTGATACGAGCTTGACCAGTGCACAAGTACATGAACCTTTCAATCGCGGGTGCTACTATTGGGATGCATGTATTTGTCTGCCATCCACGTATTGAGACTTATTCAAATAAACTGTCGAATCCCGTCACTCATAGCGGCTCACGTACACCACATAGTCTGGAATATTTTGATAGGATAGGTTGAAAAACCACTGAATTGTATGCTAAATGACGTTTCTCCAGACACATAAAAAACTTTGATAGAATTTGCGGAAATAGCTGCGCAAATTAAAAATGCAAGAAGTGAACTTCTGAAATGTGTAAAAATTCAATTCACATTTTCGTGTTTCTTAGATTTTTAAAATTTTCACTAGAATTTGAATTGTACGTTACTGCGTGAAAGGGTCATTTCGGCATGGAATGTAGCGTAACACGGGTTTGAAGACACCAAAATTTTGAACAGATTCAAGTTCGATTAACGTAGTTACGAGTAATTTTATGCATTCCTCTTTGCTGAGCTTCTCTGTCGTTTTCAACCACCGATTTTATCACAAATTATTCAATATTAACCATGCATTGAAGCTATTATTGATGTCAAACAGGCATCACTGAAAACAGCTGATGCATGACGCCATATTATTTCGGTTTAATTTTTGCTCAAGCCGTGGGAGCAGCACTCATTCACTTAATTCTTACGGAATTTCTGATGCAAAACTATGCAGGTCTACACACACAACGAAATCGTCATGAAAGAAGAATATATTCTATACACAAACACATAATGATTCGTGTTAATTCATCTTGACATGACTCTCATGACTTTACTAAATGTAAACATTCCGTAGAACATAGAAAACGGGTAGCTGGTAGCGCTCTCCTTACTTGAATCTAAAAACTGAATGCTTTCAAGTGGTATCGTCAATGTTCGGCAGCTAATTCGCGTAAAGGCCCCAATCTGGATCAATAATTAAGAAACTGAGTTCTGTGCATAAGATTTATCGAAAGGACGACGTCCCATGACGGTGAAATCAACATAACGTAAAAAAAGGGTAGCTGGTAACCCTTCTGATTCAAAACTTACCTCTTCTTTCGGCTAGCAATCGAATGGCGGGAACTGCGACGCTTGTTTTGATCATTACAATAATTATTAATGTTATTAAACATGTGAGCTATACTCCATTCGGGAAATCAGTATCGAAATGGATTTCTTTCATACGCGCTGACGCACCACTTTTAGACGAACACAAAAATTTGCTCACATACATACATACATACATACATATATATATGTATACATGGAGATATCACTTATTTATATATATAAATATGTATATAAGAAAACGTCTCGAAGTAACGAAAGATTTCAGGTGCTCGTTGGTCGTTCAGGATTCGACGGTTTTTCAGGAATAACGAGGTGTCCTTACTTGAGTGATTACACCCCAACATTTCTTCTAGATTAGTCTTCTTAACTATTGCAAGCCTGCGCTTCTCTGAAACAATTCAAGACGATATGGGCCGTGCATAAGCTCATGAATGAACGAACGAGCGTGCTATTGCCAATGTTTGGCAGTTAATTCGCGTTAAGGCCCCAATCTGTTTCGATAATTATAGAAACTGAGTTCTATGCATAATATTTATCGAATGAACATCATCATAAGAGGTTAAAACTATACAGAAGCAAAGAAATGTCTTCTCAGAATTGATAAAAGGTGGCTGGTAACTCTCTTTTCTCTGCCTCAACTGAACTTTTCATGCCATCACGTGCAATCGTCAGTGTTCGGCAGTTAATTGGTGTAAAGGCCCCAATCTGGGCGAATTGATAAGCAACTGAATTCCAGGCATATCATTTATAAGACGAACGACATCCTATGACAGTAAAATAACAAACACGTAGAACAAGGGTAGCTGGTAATTCTCTTGAATTAAAACTTACTGTTTCGGCAGGCATTCATATGGCGTGGGGCTGCGAGGAGTATTCCTATCGTTACAAAAATTGTTACTGCGACCAGAAATATTATTACACACGTATGCTATGCTCCATTCTCGAAATTGGTGTTGATCGAAATTCAACTTCGTTTCAACTCAGATGCACCACTCTCACACGCAAACTGTTTACTAAAAACTCACTCTTTCTGTGAACTCGCGATGGCAGAAGCTGCTGCTACGGTTCATCGTAAAATTTATATCATTTTGATTACTTAACTCGCTGGCCGTGAAATAATTTGAATAAGGAATAAGGGAAATAATTTCAATGCATTTCGTTGGTACCGGCAGCTGAATGGACAGTTTACAGCGTGTCGAACCTAGTAAAGTATGTTTTTTTATTTATAAAAAGGTCAGGCAAGTTACCCTTCGTAGGGCGAATGATCATTAGGGATTCGAAAAAGAACAAAGCACCACGTACTGAAACGTTCCATTGAACTGACTTGTTTTCAAATCATAGTTCGTGAAATCTTTGTTAAATGTGATTTCAATATGTGGTGCTTTCTCCGTTTTTGAATTCCTAATGTAGCATGTACTAGGCCTTCTCTCTCACTCTCCGGGTGTCTAAATGTTCCCCCTTGAGGCCGCTCTCGACTCACCTTGGAACGAGCCCACGGAGTCTCAAGGTTGCAACGTGATGAAAACCATACATATATCGTTGATTGAACGCGACGAACTCGCGCAGTAATCAAGCAATGCTTTTTTGTGTAATGAAACGCCAGGTGTGTCTCCTTAAATTCATCAATAAATTCCTCTTTTGAGGGTAATTTTTCCTACGTTCCTGCAATGGTCTCTCTTTCCCGCCCCTAAAAGGATGCTTAATGCCCGTCCGTATCTCTGATACGAGCTTGACCAGTGCACAAGTACATGAACCTTTCAATCGCGGGTGCTACTATTGGGATGCATGTATTTGTCTGCCATCCACGTATTGAGACTTATTCAAATAAACTGTCGAATCCCGTCACTCATAGCGGCTCACGTACACCACATAGTCTGGAATATTTTGATAGGATAGGTTGAAAAACCACTGAATTGTATGCTAAATGACGTTTCTCCAGACACATAAAAAACTTTGATAGAATTTGCGGAAATAGCTGCGCAAATTAAAAATGCAAGAAGTGAACTTCTGAAATGTGTAAAAATTCAATTCACATTTTCGTGTTTCTTAGATTTTTAAAATTTTCACTAGAATTTGAATTGTACGTTACTGCGTGAAAGGGTCATTTCGGCATGGAATGTAGCGTAACACGGGTTCGAAGACACCAAAATTTTGAACAGATTCAAGTTCGATTAACGTAGTTACGAGTAATTTTATGCATTCCTCTTTGCTGAGCTTCTCTGTCGTTTTCAACCACCGATTTTATCACAAATTATTCAATATTAACCATGCATTGAAGCTATTATTGATGTCAAACAGGCATCACTGAAAACAGCTGATGCATGACGCCATATTATTTCGGTTTAATTTTTGCTCAAGCCGTGGGAGCAGCACTCATTCACTTAATTCTTACGGAATTTCTGATGCAAAACTATGCAGGTCTACACACACAACGAAATCGTCATGAAAGAAGAATATATTCTATACACAAACACATAATGATTCGTGTTAATTCATCTTGACATGACTCTCATGACTTTACTAAATGTAAACATTCCGTAGAACATAGAAAACGGATAGCTGGTAGCGCTCTCCTTACTTGAATCTAAAAACTGAATGCTTTCAAGTGGTATCGTCAATGTTCGGCAGCTAATTCGCGTAAAGGCCCCAATCTGGATCAATAATTAAGAAACTGAGTTCTGTGCATAAGATTTATCGAAAGGACGACGTCCCATGACGGTGAAATCAACATAACGCAAAAAAAGGGTAGCTGGTAACCCTTCTGATTCAAAACTTACCTCTTCTTTCGGCTAGCAATCGAATGGCGGGAACTGCGACGCTTGTTTTGATCATTACAATAATTATTAATGTTATTAAACATGTGAGCTATACTCCATTCGGGAAATCAGTATCGAAATGGATTTCTTTCATACGCGCTGACGCACCACTCTCAGACGAACACAAAAATTTGCTCACATACATACATACATACATATATATATATATGTATACATGGAGATATCACTTATTTATATATATAAATATGTATATAAGAAAACGTCTCGAAGTAACGAAAGATTTCAGGTGCTCGTTGGTCGTTCAGGATTCGACGGTTTTTCAGGAATAACGAGGTGTCCTTACTTGAGTGATTACACCCCAACATTTCTTCTAGATTAGTCTTCTTAACTATTGCAAGCCTGCGCTTCTCTGAAACAATTCAAGACGATATGGGCCGTGCATAAGCTCATGAATGAACGAACGAGCGTGCTATTGCCAATGTTTGGCAGTTAATTCGCGTTAAGGCCCCAATCTGTTTCGATAATTATAGAAACTGAGTTCTATGCATAATATTTATCGAATGAACATCATCATAAGAGGTTAAAACTATACAGAAGCAAAGAAATGTCTTCTCAGAATTGATAAAAGGTGGCTAGTAACTCTCTTTTCTCTGCCTCAACTGAACTTTTCATGCCATCACGTGCAATCGTCAGTGTTCGGCAGTTAATTGGTGTAAAGGCCCCAATCTGGGCGAATTGATAAGCAACTGAATTCCAGGCATATCATTTATAAGACGAACGACATCCTATGACAGTAAAATAACAAACACGTAGAACAAGGGTAGCTGGTAATTCTCTTGAATTAAAACTTACTGTTTCGGCAGGCATTCATATGGCGTGGGGCTGCGAGGAGTATTCCTATCGTTACAAAAATTGTTACTGCGACCAGAAATATTATTACACACGTATGCTATGCTCCATTCTCGAAATTGGTGTTGATCGAAATTCAACTTCGTTTCAACTCAGATGCACCACTCTCACACGCAAACTGTTTACTAAAAACTCACTCTTTCTGTGAACTCGCGATGGCAGAAGCTGCTGCTACGGTTCATCGTAAAATTATATATCATTTTGATTACTTAACTCGCTGGCCGTGAAATAATTTGAATAAGGAATAAGGGAAATAATTTCAATGCATTTCGTTGGTACCGGCAGCTGAATGGACAGTTTACAGCGTGTCGAACCTAGTAAAGTATGTTTTTTTATTTATAAAAAGGTCAGGCAAGTTACCCTTCGTAGGGCGAATGATCATTAGGGATTCGAAAAAGAACAAAGCACCACGTACTGAAACGTTCCATTGAACTGACTTGTTTTCAAATCATAGTTCGTGAAATCTTTGTTAAATGTGATTTCAATATGTGGTGCTTTCTCCGTTTTTGAATTCCTAATGTAGCATGTACTAGGCCTTCTCTCTCACTCTCCGGATGTCTAAATATTCCCCCTTGAGGCCGCTCTCGACTCACCTTGGAACGAGCCCACGGAGTCTCAAGGTTGCAACGTGATGAAAACCATACATATATCGTTGATTGAACGCGACGAACTCGCGCAGTAATCAAGCAATGCTATTTTGTGTAATGAAACGCCAGGTGTGTCTCCTTAAATTCATCAATAAATTCCTCTTTTGAGGGTAATTTTTCCTACGTTGCTGCAATGGTCTCTCTTTCCCGCCCCAAAAAGGAATGCCCGTCCGTATCTCTGATACGAGCTTGACCAGTGCACAAGTACATGAACCTTTCAATCGCGGGTGCTACTATTGGGATGCATGTATTTGTCTGCCATCCACGTATTGAGACTTATTCAAATAAACTGTCGAATCCCGTCACTTATAGCGGCTCACGTACACCACATAGTCTGGAATATTTTGATAGGATAGGTTGAAAAACCACTGAATTGTATGCTAAATGACGTTTCTCCAGACACATAAAAAACTTTGATTGAATTTGCGGAAATAGCTGCGCAAATTAAAAATGCAAGAAGTGAACTTCTGAAATGTGTAAAAATTCAATTCACATTTTCGCGTTTCTTAGATATTTAAAATTGTCACTAGAATTTGAATTGTACGTTACTGCGTGAAAGGGTCATTTCGACATGGAATGTAGCATAACACGGGTTTGACGACACCAAAATTTTGAACAGATTCAAGTTCGATTAACGTAGTTACGAGTAATTTTATGCATTCCTCTTTGCTGAGCTTCTCTGTCGTTTTCAACCACCGATTTTATCACAAATTATTCAATATAAAACATGCGTTGAAGCTATTATTGATGTCAAACAGGCATCACTGAAAACAGCTGATGCATGACGCCATATTATTTCGGTTTAATTTTTGCTCAAGCCGTGGGAGCAGCACTCATTCACTTAATTCTTACAGAATTTCTGATGGAAAAACTATTCAGGTCTACACACACAACGAAATCGTCATGAAAGAAGAACATATTCTATACAGAAACACATAATGATTCGTGTTAATTCATCTTGAAATGACTCTCATGACTTTACTCAATGTAAACATTCCGTAGAACATAGAAAACGGGAAGCTGGAAGCGCTCTCCTTACTTGAATCTAAAAACTGAATGCTGTCAAGTGGTATCGTCACTGTTCGGCAGCTAATTCGCGTAAAGGCCCCAATCTGGATCAATAATTAAGAAACTGAGTTCTGTGCATACGATTTATCGAAAGGACGACGTCCAATGACGGTGAAATCAACATAACGCAGAAAAAGGGTAGCTGGTAACCCTTCTGATTCCAAACTTACCGCTTCATTCGGCCAGCAATTGAATGGCGGGAACTGCGACGCTTGTTTTGATCATTACCATAATTATTAATGTTTTTACACATGTAAGCTATACTCCATTCGGGAAATCAGTATCGAAATGGATTTCGTTTATACGCGCCGATGCACGACTCTCAGACGCACACAAAAATTTTCTCTTATATATACAATTATATATATATATATGTGTATATATCGATTTTCATATATATATATATAAAACTATGTAAATGTGTATATATATATATATACATATATACATGTCTGTATGTATGTATACACTTGGGAGGTTGATGTTATTAAACCGTAGAAAAAGAGGCGCTGGTAACCCTCTCCTTCCTTGAATCTAAAGCCTGAATGCTGTCACGTACTATGGTCAATGCTTGGCAGTCAATCGGTGTCAAGACCCCAATCTGGGTGAAAATTAAGAAACTGAATTCTGTGCATAATATTTAGTAAATGAACAAAATCATAGGCGGTCAAAATTACGAAAACGTTGAAGTGTCACGTTCGAATTGAGAAAGGGTAGCTGGTAACCCTGTTGACTCAAAACTCTTTCGGTGAAGTCGTGATGACGGGAGCAGCAGCGGTTATTCGTATTATTATATGATGTTATCTCGTACGCCATTGTCTACCCTGACGAGTAGGCAGAAAAACAATTGGGATGCATTTGGTTCACAGCTGTAGGTGAATGGGCTATTTACTTAGTGGTAGGTACTCATCCGCACCAATGGGTAATAAATAGTCAGAGTGTTGAACCCAATAATTTTTAAAGTATGTACTAGGCGTTCTATCGCTATCACTCACTCTCCGACTTTCTAGATTTTCCCTCCTGAGGCCGTTCTCGATTTTGTGCCCCTTGGAATGTGCCCATGAAGTTTCAAGGTTGACCCTAGTTCAACTAGGGTTGATTGAACGCACGAAATAATCAATCAATGAATACCATTTCGTAAAATAAAACGCCAGGTGTCATTTCGTTTAATTTATGAATGAGTTCATTTTTTGAGCGTAATTTCTCGGACGTAATTGCAGTGGGGATCACGTTGAATGAACGCATCAAATTGGTTGCTCCGTCTCTCTCTTAAGAGGATGCCCGTCCGTCCGTATCTGTGATACGAGTCTGACCAGTGCTCACAAGTACATGAATATTTTTAATCGCGGGTGCTACTATTAGGATGCATGTACTTTTCTCTGTCGTGCTCCTCATTTTAAGGGAACTATCGAATCCTCTCTATTTTTTTTGTCTACACTACATAGTCTTGAATAACAGGTAACTCGTTTTTCAACGAACGCATTTATCTCATTGACCAGTGAACGTCTTTTTTGGGAGGGGTGGAGTGGCCCTGTAAAGGGCCGGTTAGAGACTAGCCGAGAGGAGGTTGTGGCTCTCGATGCGCGGAATAACGTGCTATTGAATTAAGCGCGTTCTCCACGGATCCGGCGGGCAAGCTGGATATCCTTGGGCATGATGGTGACACGCTTGGCGTGGATTGCGCACAAGTTGGTGTCTTCGAAGAGACCGACGAGGTAGGCTTCGGATGCTTCCTGCAGGGCCATGACAGCCGAGGACTGGAATCGCAAGTCAGTCTTGAAATCTTGGGCGATTTCACGAACAAGACGCTGGAAGGGCAGCTTGCGGATGAGCAGTTCGGTGCTCTTCTGGTAACGACGGATTTCACGAAGAGCCACGGTACCGGGCCTGTACCTGTGAGGCTTCTTCACGCCCCCGGTGGCGGGGGCAGATTTGCGTGCAGCCTTGGTGGCAAGCTGCTTGCGAGGAGCCTTTCCTCCGGTAGATTTGCGGGCAGTTTGCTTGGTGCGAGCCATTTCAGCGACAGTTTTGAGCGCGAGCGATGAGACGCAAGAGTCAGTTCGGCGCGAAGGCGTCCGACCAAGGGAACCCGTCGCAGCCCCGCCCGCAGCTCGCTCGCTAGCGCATTGCTGGAACTGGGGTGGCACTCGGAGCTGCACAAATGCTACGCAAACTGGGCAAAGTTGGCGGTGGCGCGCAAGCACACCGTGCATAGGTCTGTCGTCGTTTTGCGCGAGTTGCATTCGTACTATAGGTACCGCGCTTCTCCGTTATCTATCGCAACCAGCTCGAGCTCCATCGACATCATGACCGGACGTGGAAAGGGTGGCAAGGGCCTCGGAAAGGGGGGAGCCAAGCGTCATCGCAAGGTTTTGCGTGATAACATCCAGGGTATCACCAAGCCTGCAATTCGTCGTCTGGCTCGCCGTGGAGGTGTCAAGCGTATCTCTGGTCTCATCTATGAAGAGACTCGCGGAGTGCTCAAGGTATTCCTCGAGAATGTCATCCGTGACGCCGTCACCTACACCGAGCACGCCAAGAGGAAGACCGTCACTGCCATGGACGTTGTCTACGCCCTCAAGAGACAAGGACGTACCCTCTATGGATTTGGAGGTTAAGTCTCTTGACTCTCTTGTAAAATGAGTCGGTGCCCGACCAACGGCTAATTCACAGACTCGGACCTTTCGAGGTTCACAAAATCCTCTCGGAAAAGGTGTTCACACTCAGTCCCTCCAGTACAGTGTATGCTTCTTCATTTAGGGATTGCTTCACTTGTCAAGCATCGCTTTTTTACTGTAGAGAGAGCGCGCGCCGGTGCTTGGAATGCCATTTTTTTTTGTTATCCTCACTCCTCACATGCCCGTCGTTGCAGATGGAATAGCTCGAGGAGCAAACTCAATGTGTGTGTTCGATGATGCCTCGACGGGTGCAATCACTGAACTTCCGATAGGAAACTAAACACTTTCGCTCTCTCCGAAGCGGTCATTGCAGATTAGGCCTTGCTGCAATTGACTGCTCTACCGCACAATGCACACGCTATATTCCAGCCTGGCAGGCAGTCACAGCGAACTGCTGAGAACGCAGCGAGTGACCGACCGACCCCTCTCGTCAAGTCCAAGCGGCTTCCGTCCAATTTCGTGGGGCACGAAAGTTTTCTTTTTCGCTGAAATTCAGCTCGAGAAACGATACATGAGGTGGCAGTGTGCCGCCGCTAAACGACCGTTGAAGCATGGCGCCGCCGCGTCGGTCTCGAGATGTACTCCATGCAACACTAGCTGAAAACGCGTCTTGGACAATTTGCTTTCTTTCTTTGTTTAGCACGAATCACCGAAATTATTCAACCTTTGCCTAATCTAACCGGATATTTTGCACATGGCACTCAGTCCTGACCCTGATTTTGCTGGAGGCCCCGAATCTTTCGCGCCATGCGTGACGCGCGTTCAAACAACGCCCTTGAATTGTCTCACGCGCCCATAGTCAAATAATTTCGCATTAGCTCGGCTCAGGCCTCGCGAGCTTCAATTGAATTACTAAAACATTTTCGCGCTATAATTCGAATGCGCATCGAGAAATGAACTGGATGAGGATAAACGTTATATTGCACGGCGAGCGACACTACTGCCACCTCGACTTCACATGTTATCATCAGCCTTGACGGACGTGCTCTGCGCCCTGGGAAGGGAAGCAAAATATATTTGCGTACTTTGCAACACATCCTCGTCGTCGCAGTAGCTAGCGCAACTATTGATTCGGCTGCTGACGCTCGACATTCGCAACGCCTCCAAAGCACAGCAGCACGTGGTGGTCTAGTCGAATTTTACAGCAGCTGCCGAATAAGAAAACGAGCGCCTATGCTCTGAGGAGTGACAAGCGAACAATGCCTATCGAGTGTTGCTCGGACCGAACTCGCACGACAATTAATGACGATAATAAAAAGACGCTCATACAAATTCAGACAGACTTTGAAATATCTTTCCCGAACACGAATGTGGCTCCTAGAGGAGCCTTGTTTGGAAGGAAGCGCTTCCGAGCGAGAAGACAAGTTTACTTCTTCTCGGTTTTCTTGGGCAGGAGAACTGCCTGGATGTTGGGCAGAACACCTCCCTGGGCAATGGTCACTCCCGAGAGGAGCTTGTTCAGTTCTTCGTCGTTACGGATAGCGAGCTGCAAGTGACGAGGAATGATTCGGGTCTTCTTGTTATCGCGGGCAGCGCTTCCAGCGAGCTCAAGAACTTCAGCAGCGAGGTATTCCATGACTGCCGCCAAGTACACGGGAGCTCCGGCTCCTACACGCTCCGCGTAGTTGCCCTTGCGCAGGAGACGGTGGATCCTTCCTACGGGGAACTGAAGTCCAGCCCGAGAAGAGCGCGACTTCGACTTTCCCTTAACTTTGCCTCCCGTACCGCGGCCGGACATGATGAGTAGTAGAGTCGTACGTACGCAAACAACTTTCGAACAAGCAGCGCTTACGCTACAGAGTACGATTATGCGCGGCCAGCACTCCATCACGCGAATATATACGTTCGGAGAGCACCGCTGTCCCGAGCTCGCTCTCTCATTGGTCAAGCGGCTGCACTCGCTGGGCCAGTCGCCTGCCGTCCGAGAGGTGAGGTGCTGCCTGCAAGCCCTTCTCGGTCTACTTATTACTAGCGCCGAAAGTCGGTGCGAAATGTTACCTCATGATCATCGTGACAGTAACAGCTTTACTACTTCCGGATATTTACTTGGCTTTGCTTGGAGAGTGGCCTTGGCCAGCTTTGGTGCTCAAAGAGACAGCGGATAATATTCTCGTTTCAACCCAATTGGTTGATCTTGTTGAGCGCGACTGGGGGCGTCAGCCCCTAGGGGTGAGAGAGTTTATCTTTATTTCGTGTTTTTCTTTTCTATTTTTTTCACTTGATTGGCACAGCTCGTTTGTATGGCCCAACTCGCCGCACGGGGGAGGCCCCCTTGGTCGAGCGGGTCCACCCGATTTCCAAGGGGACTCTCCCAAACCGGTCCCTCCCTGCAACCACTACCGGAAACTCAATACTACAAAAAACCGCAAACATCCACCTATCGTGTCCAACTAAAACGCATAGACCCAGCAATAAATGTAGAACGACAGAAAGTATTTCAAACAGCTTTTTCAGTACTGGATGCACCCCTGATCCGACTTACAGACACAAAACTTGGATACTATGCAGTTACCGATGACCCAGCCGCAGTTGATAAACTAACATCAATAAAAGCACAGGAAGAACTCAGAAAAATAAACTTACAACCCATAATACCACCTGACCTCAGAGCCAAACGATCCATCTTTGTACGCCAAATCGACAAATACATTGGAGAGAAACCACCAGCTGAAATCAAACAGGAAATTCAAAGGTTACAACCATGGTTTCGGATATCAGAAGTCATAAAGATAAAAGATTACACACACGTCATCAAAATAATCACTACAGACACAACCATAACGCAGAAAGTACTACGAGACGGATTCCTCATGTTCAATACGAAAATAACACCTTACCAATGCCAAGAAGAAAAATTTACTCACGTTCTCATATGTTATAAATGCTATCAACTGGAAGACCACGCAACCCATCAGTGCCAAAGTTACACCTTAGTCTGCTCAGAATGTGGAGAATCAGGCCACCTGTACACAGAATGCCAGAATAGTCACAAAAAATGTCTAAATTGTTCAGGTCCTCATAGGACCCTCGCAGCTGCATGCCATGTACGCAAGAAAGCCATAAAAGACAAGGAAGAGAGAATCACAAAACAAGAACAAGAAAAAACACAACAAACCTACTCTCAAATCGCAAAAACAGCAATCAAAGAATCAGCAGTTCCGAAACATAGCCTCACCCTGACAAACAATATCCAAATTAAACTGTTAGCCTTGATATTAGAGGCTCATATTGCAAACCTGGCAGGGAAAGAAGGATTCGCAGCATTACTTTCCAGAAACCTAAAACTCAACTATAATATAGATGCAAAGTTCGAAGACCGAGATTCCAACGCAATTTTCAACTTTTTCTACTCCCACACACCGAATCAAGAATATCACATGGAACAACAAAGCGAAGAATCATCAAATAATGACACTAATTCAGAAACCGACATGGAAGAGGAAATGGAATCAGAAGTAGAAGATGAACCATCAACACGACCAAAAATTCAACCACAAACTACGAGCCAAATTCAACCCCAACCACAGTCCGAGATAACGTCAGAACCAATTTCAACAGAGCAAGACCTACATGAGACAGAGCCACCAACAGACCCACGAATCAAAAGAAAAATAAGTGACCAAGGAGTACTACCAGAAAGAGAGAGAGAACATTCAGAACAGAGACCAATTCCAATCCAAATATACCGTAGCGCCGCTGATAGACTGCCAGTCCCTCCGAACCCTTCCCAAAGGTGGTTCATTAACGAGCTGAACAAAAAAGAATTCGGACTGAAATTCACTGTACAAGACACTGACTCAAGAAAAATTATGGAAATGATTAAAAATGACAGACTAAAGTTGACAGGAACAAAAATTCACGCTCTAAACCATGAAAAATTCACCAGACTCCCTAAACACTCAACCACAAGCACAGCAAAGAAATCAAAACCGTAACCATGCAAGAGTTTCAAGAACGTGGATGGATAAACCTAACCAGAGGGGCGAGACAAAACAAACTAACGGTTATACAGCACAATGTAAGGAACTGGAATACACATAAAATAGCATTATCCAATATCTATAACAAAATCGACCCAGATATCATTCTAATAAATGAACACTCAGTCACGGACACAAATATCAAAATATTTAATTATAATACCTTTACAATAAACGTTAAAGCAGAACCAAATGCGGGAGTAGCCATTGCAGTCAAGAAAAACATTGCATTCAGACTAATAGACAACTTTGAATCGGATATGATAGCAATAACGATAGACACAGCTCAAGGACCTATAACAATAGCAACAGCATACATTCCTCCTAGAACGAATTACTTAAACTACATAGATTACAATAGAATACTAAACTTTAATCATCCAGTCTACATGATTGCAGATCTAAACGCCAAACACGCAAACCTTGGAAATAGTTATGCAAATACCAGAGGTACTGCACTAAACAGACTAATGGCACAAGGCAAATGCATGCACATAGGTCCATATTTTCCAACATTCATTTCACACAATTCCAGCACAGCACCTGATATAGCTCTGATAAATCGACACGCATATCACAACATAGAATTAAGACCAGGCCCAAACACTCCCTCTGACCATATACCAATTATTGCAACCATTTCCGCCAGTCCGCTACAAATTCCAATTAGGCCAAGGAAATCATTTCATTTTGCAAATTGGCAACAATACAAAGAAAGCTTAGCAAATATCACAGTACCTGTAGAACCAAATCCTACATTAGAAGAAATAGACAGCTATCTAGACCAATGGACATCAGAAGTACAAAGAGCTACAAATCTCGCTGTACCCACCATTAAATACAGAACCATACCCGGCATAAGACAAAATCACGAAATTCGACTCCTCCAAATACAGCTGGAAAACACAGTTCAATATATTCAAGCAGTCGGCCCAAACCCAATCCTATACTCTCGCATGCTCCAACTTCGAAGACAAATTAACCAAAGTTACAGAGCTGCCTTCAACCAAACATGGAACCAAATTATCAGAAACTTGAATATAGAAGAAGACCCTAAAAAGTTTTGGTCAACTATTAAGAGGATGAGTGGATCAAACACCAAACAATATATTCCATACATAATACACGAAGGTACACAGCTGCATACTCCGGAAGAAAAAGAACCCCATTTTAGACAACATTGGCAACAGGTATTCACGGACGAAGATAATGAAAATTTCAATCATGATCACATCGAAGAAATAGAATCATACGTCTCAAATAACCACAACGAAATAACTCCATACCATACAGGTGACATCAACAGATTCCACAACTTGCGATTTCCACCCATAACAATAGACGAATTCAATAGAACCTTAAGAACATTCAAACAGCGAGCCCCAGGACCCACAGGGATAACCACCATACAGATCAAGAATCTTCCAGACAATATGAAACAATATCTAATCTACATTTTCAACCAAGCAATATCAGCCGGATACTTTCCAGACAAATTAAAATTAGCCACAATGATCTTCCTGCCGAAACCCAATGCATCCCAACATCATGTACAAAACTACAGACCTATTTCACTTCTGGATGTCCATGGCAAAATACTCGATAAAATACTAAACAATAGACTATATGAAGAACTGCTGCAACAAGACAAACCTCACCCAAAACAACACGGATTTAGAAAGGAAAGAGGAACTCATACCGCACTAGCAATACTACACGAATCAATAGCAATTCATCTGGCAAACAAATATAAGATAGATATAGTCATGAGAGACATCTCAAAAGCTTTTGATAAAGTTTGGACAGTGGGCCTGAAATACAAAATCATGCAACTTGACCTTCCTACAATATTCAAGAAAACACTGAGCGATTTTATCACAGACAGAACAGTACAAATCCGCATTGGCAATTATATAGGCCCTGAATTTGAAATACAAACAGGTGTTCCCCAAGGATCATGTCTGTCTCCAACTCTGTTTGCATTCTACACTCACGATATCACAAACCCCACTCCAAACAGCGACTTCATTAGCTATGCAGACGATATCACTCAAATCATAGCAGTACCAAACAACAGCAATTATCTAGCTCGCGCCACTGGACGTGCTATTGAACAAATAAACGCTTTTGAAAACAAATGGAAAATTAGAACCAATATTAGAAAATTTACAATAGTTCCAATTAGCAGAAGGAAAAAGGGAGACGTAATAGTTGAGGAGAGGTACTTTCCATATAGCACCAAAGGAAAGGTCCTAGGGCTTACCATAAGCACAACAGGATACAAACCCCACATAGTAACAAGGCAACAAATGGCAAGACGACACCTACAGAAGCTTCACCGATTCTATCACTTAAACAAAGAAAACAAAGGCAAACTGTACTTAGCAATAGTAAGAGCAACATTAACATATCCAATTATCCCTCTACACACCATATCAAAAACTGCAATGTCTACCCTGCAAAGAATCCAAAATAAAGCATTAAGATTTATAACAGGAACAGTTTGGCAGGACTTTAAGACATCCGAGTCACTTCACAGACAATGCAACATTCCACCCATAAACATCGTATTACACCGCCAGGCCAAGAAAATATGGACACAACTAGAACAACAGGAACCAGAACTCTACGATTCCCTCACCTTCCATCCAGACACACTACACCGCCAACACCCACAATTCAGAAGCTCCAAACTACAGGCACTAGCACATGAACCACCTCCAGTCTTTCTATAGAGCAAAACTTCATTACAACACATTTCACACCGCTACTGATGCAAGCCATCTACTTAACACAACAATTCAAAAAACAGTCACATTTTACAGACTTCCAATAAATGAATAAAAAGCCTTGACAGGTAGTTGATTTATTCAACAACATAAGCAAATAAATAGACCAGTAAAATACACATAAAATGCTAGTCATGCACAGGAGCTGTGCCTTTACATTCTCCTACTATCCCTTTCATTTTCGCTTCTCTCTATCTTCGGCACACTCTGTGCCAAACTCTTAATTTCTCTCTCTTTATCTCCTTGGTATCGCCACCACCACCGGTGCGAAATGTTACCTCATGATCATCGTGACAGTAACAGCTTTACTACTTCCGGATATTTACTTGGCTTTTCTTGGAGAGTGGCCTTGGCCAGCTTTGGTGCTTAAAGAGACAGCGGGTAATATTCTCGTTTCAACCCAATTGGTTGATCTTGTTGAGCGCGACTGGGGGCGTCAGCCCCTAGGGGTGAGAGAGTTTTTCTTTATTTCGTGTTTTTCTTTTCTATTTTTTTCACTTGATTGGCACAGCTCGTTTGTATGGCCCAACTCGCCGCACGGGGGAGGCCCCCTTGGTCGAGCGGGTCCACCCGATTTCCAAGGGGACTCTCCCAAACCGGTCCCTCCCCGCAATCATTACCGGAAACTCAATACTACAAAAAACCTCAAACATCCACCTATCGGGTCCAACTTAAACGCATAGACCCAACAATAAATGTAGAACGCCAGAAAATATTCCAAACAGCTTTTTCAGTACTGGATGCACCCCTGATCCGACTTACAGACACAAAACTCGGACACTATGCAGTTACCGATGACCCAGCAGCAGTGGATAAATTAACATCAACAAAAGCACAGGAGGAACTCAGAAAAATAAACCTACAACCAATAATACCACCTGACCTCAGAGCCAAAAGATCTATCTTTGTTCGCCAAATCGACAAATACATTGGAGAGAAACCACCAGCTGAAATAAAGCAAGAAATTTAACGGTTACAACCATGGTTCCGAATATCAGAAGTCATAAAAATAAAAGATTACACGCATGTCATAAAAATAATCACCACAGACACAACCATAACGCAGAAAGTACTACGAGACGGATTCCTGATGTTTAACACTAAAATAACACCACACCAATGTCAGGAAGAAAAATTTACACACCTACTTATATGTTATAAATGTTACAAACTGGAAGACCATGCAACCCATCAGTGCCAAACGAACACAGTAGTCTGCTCAGAATGCGGAGATTCCGGCCATTTATACACACAATGCCAGAATAGCCACAAAAAATGTCTAAATTGTTCAGGTCCCCATAGGACCCTCGCAGCTGCCTGCCCTGTACGCAAGAAAGCCATAAAAGACAAGGAAGAAAGAATCACAAATCAGGAACAGGAAAAAACCCAGCAAACATACTCTCAAATTGCCAAAACAGCCATCAAAGAATCAGCAGTACCTAAACATAGTCTCACCCTGACAAACAATATCCAAATCAAACTCTTAGCCCTGATATTAGAAGCTCACATTGCAACTCTGGCAGGAAAAGAAGGATTCGCAGCACTACTTTCCAGAAACCTAAAACTGAACTACAACATAGATGCCAAATTCGAAGACCGAGATTCAAACGCAATTTTCAACTTTTTCTACTCCCACACATCGAATCAAGAATATCACATGGAACAACAAAGTGAAGAATCATCAAATAATGACACTAATACAGAAACCGACGTGGAAGAGGAAATGGAATCAGAAGTGGAAGATGAACCATCAACAAGACCAAAAATTCAACCACAGACTACGAGCCAATTTCAACCCCAACCACAGACTACGAGCCAATTTCAACCCCAACCACAGTCCGAGATAACGTCTGAACCAATTTCAACAGAGCTTGACCTACAGGACACAGAACCACCAACAGACCCTAGGATTAAAAGGAAAATAAGTGACCAAGGAGCAATACCAGGAATAGAAAGAGAACCCTCAGATACAAGACCCATTCCGATACAAATATACCGCAGTGCCAGTGACAGATTGCAAATCCCACCAAATCCTACCCAGAGATGGTACATAAATGAACTAAATAAAAAAGAATTTGGACTTAAATTCACGGTTCAGGATGCTGATTCTAGAAAAATAATGGACATGATAATAAATGAAAGACTGAAATTGTCAGGAACAAAAATCCACAAGATAAATCATGATAAATTCACCAGACTTCCAAAACACTCTACCACTAGTACAGCTAAGAAATCAAAACCATAGCCATGGAACAGTTTCAAGACCAGCAACGAAGACATTTAAACAGGTGGACGAAACTAACCATTCTACAGCATAATGTGATGAATTGGAATACAAACAAAATAGCGCTATGCAATATTTACAATAAAATAGACCCAGATATCATTCTTATCAATGAACATTCAGTGACAGACAGAAATATCAAAATATTCAACTACAATACTTTCACAAGAAACACAAGAGCAGAACAAAACGCAGGAGCAGCCATAGCAATTAAGAAAAATATAGCTTGCCGACTTGTTGACAACTTTGAATCTGACATGATAGCAATTACAATAGAAACAGCACAAGGACCCATGACAATAGCAACAACGTACATTCCTCCGAGATCAAATTACATTAACTACATAGATTTCAATAGGTTATTAAAAAGGAACCATCCTGTATATCTGATCGGCGATCTAAATGCCAAACATGCAAACTTGGGAAACAATTATTCTAATGTGAGAGGTACTGCACTAAATAGACTTATGACACAGGGCAAGTGTACGCACATCGGTCCATATTTCCCAACTTTCATCACATCACACTCTAGCACAACACCAGACATAGTTCTAATCAACCGACACGCATACCATAACATAGTCCTGAAACCGGGTCCAAATACTCCGTCCGACCACATACCAGTCATAGCAACAATTTCTGCTAGCCCCCTCCAAATTCCAATAAAGCCCAGAAAATCTTTTCATTTGGTAAATTGGAAAAATTACAGGGAAAGTTTCGCAAACATTAAAGTACCAGAGGAACAAAATCCCACCCTTGAAGAAATAGACGATCATCTAGACAAATGGACAATAGAAGTACAAAGAGTTTCTAACAGGATCATACCCACCATTAATTACAGAACAGTACCAGGCATAAAGCAAAATCATGAAATTAGACTCCATCAAATTCAACTGGACGACACAATAAGATATATTCAGACAGTTGGTCCAAACCCACAACTATACGCGCGAGTTCGTCAGCTAAAAAGGCAATTAAATTTAAGTTACAGAGCTGCGTACAACCAAACCTGGAATAAAATCATTAGGAATCTGGACATAGAAGAAGATCCCAAAAAATTCTGGTCGACAATCAAAAGGATGAGCGGAAACAACACAAAGCAATTCATCCCATATGTACTACACGAAGGCACTAAGCTGGATACCCCAGAAGAAAAAGAACCATACTTCAGACAACACTGGCAACAAATATTCACAGAGGAGGATAATGAAAACTTTAATCAAGATCACATTGACCATATAGAAACACACGTTGCAACCAACCACACCGAAATAGTTCCATACAATACAGGCGACATAAGTAGATTTCACCACCTCCGATTTCCACCGATAACATTAGATGAATTCAACAAAACAGTGAGAACATTCAAACAACGAGCTCCAGGACCCACTAAAATAACAACCATTCAGATCAAAAATCTCCCAGAAAACATGAAACAATATCTAATCTATATTTTTAATCAAGCCATATCAGCAGGATATTTTCCGGACAAACTAAAAGTAGCAATCATGATCTTTTTGCCAAAACCACATACATCTCAGCACGACATACAAAATTACAGACCGATATCATTACTGGACGTACAAGGTAAAATACTTGACAAAATATTGAATAATAGACTTTATGAGGAATTATTAGTACAGGACAAATTGCACCCAAAACAACATGGATTCCGAAGGGGACGAGGAACGCATACAGCATTAGCAACATTACACGAATCATTGGTTATTCATCTGGCAAGCAAACACAAGGTCGACATAGTTATGAGGGACATTTCCAAAGCATTCGACAAAGTCTGGACAGTGGGCCTTAAGTATAAAATTAGGCAGTTAAACCTCCCTTCAATATTCACAAAAACATTGTGTGACTTCCTAACAGACAGGTCAGCAAAAATTCGCATTGGCAACTACGTTGGACCACAATTTGAACTACAAACTGGAGTCCCCCAGGGTTCCTGTCTCTCTCCAACTCTGTTCGCATACTACACTCATGATATCTCAAATCCCATCCCATACAGCGATTTTGTCAGTTTCGCAGATGACATCACACAAATAATAGCAGTTCCCAACAATTGTAATTACTTAGCACTCACCACTGCACGAGCTATAAAACAGATAAACACATTCGAAAACAACTGGAAAATTAGGACAAATATTAGAAAATTCACAATAGTTCCTATAAGCAGACGGAAAAAAGGCGACATAATAGTTGAAGATACTTATTACCCTTATAGCAGTAAAGGGAAGGTTTTGGGACTGAACATCAGCACAACAGGATACAAGTCTCACGTAGAAGCAAGGCAACATATAGCGAGAAGACACCTACAAAATCTACAAAGATTTTCCCACCTAACCAATGCAAACAAGAGCAAACTTTATTTAGCAATAGTAAGAGCAACCCTAATATATCCAATCATTCCACTGCACACCATATCTAAAACTGCAATGTCTAAACTACAAAAGATACAGAACAAAGCATTGAGATTCATAACCGGAACAGTATGGTCAGACTACAGGACATCCGAATCACTTCACAGACAATGCAACATCCCACCCATCAACATTGTATTACATCGTCAAGCCAACAAAATATGGTCACAACTCCAACAGCTAGAACCCCAACTGTACGATTCCCTAACACTACAACCAGGAACAATACCACACCAACACCCACAGTTCAGAAGTTCAAAATTACAAGCATCCTTACAAGAACCACCTCCCATTTTTCTATAGAACAAGAAGTATCACAACATATTCGTAAATACTACTTTCTGAGAGAGCCAATTGTTTATCAAACACCTCAACTAAATGTTATAAGCTGAAGACACCCATTCAATGCATACAAAGCCTTGACAGGTAAATGATTTTGCAATAGCAATACCACCATAAAAGACCGAAAAAACTCACAAAATAGCTAGTCATGCACGCGAGTTGTGCCTTTACACTCTTCTACTATCCTTTTCCTTTTCGTTTCTTTTCTTTCTTCGGCACACTCTGTGCCAAACTCTTAATTTCGCTCTTCATCTCATCGGTATCGCCACCACCACCACCGGTGCGAAATTGTAAGTTACTGAGTAACGTTCGAAGTTGTCGTGCACGATGGCTCCCAAGACTTCTGGAAAGGCTGCTAAGAAGGCCGGTAAGGCCCAGAAATCCATCACCAAAGGTGACAAGAAGAAGAAAAAGAAGAGGCGTGAGAGCTACGCCATCTACATTTACAAGGTGCTCAAGCAGGTCCATCCCGACACCGGCGTTTCGAGCAAGGCCATGTCAATCATGAACTCGTTCGTGAATGACATCTTTGAGCGCATTGCTACTGAAGCGTCGCGTCTGGCACAGTACAACAAGAGGACCACCATCACCTCTCGGGAAATTCAGACTGCCGTCAGGCTTCTGCTTCCCGGCGAGCTTGCCAAGCACGCTGTCTCTGAAGGCACCAAGGCTGTGACCAAGTACACTTCTTCCAAGTAGAGTGTTCACGGCGGCAGTCGCACTTGCTGCACACCATCCAGCTCCTCAAGGAGCCACAAATCATCCTTAAATTGAAGATGTTCAAAGTCAATATGCAGTAGACAAAATTAAGAGCTCGCTATCTTTCCGTCCGAAATAATGGTCTCTCTGATCATGTGATCGTTATTCGCTCGAATCGTTAGCACGCGAGTCAAAACGGCCGAGGCAGGCAATTGCCCGCGTTTCGCATAAGCACCTCGCACAATTCCTGGTGTGCCACAAGGCCTGCGGCCAGAGAGCACTGGTCGCGCTCGCTCGGTTCCCGGTCGGTCGTCGCGACAGGCGCTGCTGACCACCATGTCCACGAATGCCGCTCTGAGCCCTAGTCTGCCCGACCGCCCGGTAACCCTCGCTTCCACGACGGTTTCATGTGAGAGCCTCGTCTCCGATGCGCACAGTCCCTTTCGTGGGAGAAGAACCTTGGCACGAAACCTACGAGAAATGAACTGGAGGGTTTTTTCCTAAATTATCCGTCAAAAATTACCCCTCGAAGTTCGTCGAGGAGTTAAACTGCTCCTCGCTCGTACAGGATTCGATCGCTTTTCTCGACGGACGGAACAAGTTGTTGCGGCCGAATATTCTAATGGCCCATCATTTATTCGAGTGATAACACTTCAGCTTTTCATTCAGATTAGTCTTCACAACTATTCCAAGCCTGCGCTCCTGTGAAACAATTCAAGACGATGGGCCGTGCGTCGACGAACGAACGCACACGCGCTCGTTGTCGTCAATGTTTTGCAGTTAATTCGTGTATGTGCTCTAATCTGGATCAATATTTAAAAAACTGAATTCTAAGCACAATACTCATTGAATGAACAGCATCATGAGAGGCAAAAACTATGCAGAAACAAAGAAATGTCTTCATAGAAGTGAAAAGCGGTAGCTGTTAACCCTCTCCTCCTCAATCAAAACAAAATAACCCCTCCATGCTAACACGCGCTAGCGCTCGCTGTCGTCAATGTTTGTCAGGTAATTGGTGTAAAAGTCCCCAAAGTCTGGGTCAAGAAATGAGAAACTGAATTCTGAGCGTCGTATTTATCAAATGAACCAAACCATGAGAGGTCAAAACTAGAAAAACGCTGGAATGTCTTCTTCGAATTGAAAAAGGGTAGCTGGTAACTCAGTTTACTCAAAACTAACTCTTTCTGTGAAGTCGCGATGGCAGAAGCTGCTGCTACGGTTCTTCGTAAAATTATTTATCATTTTGGTTACTTACCTCGTTAGCCGTGAAATAATTTGTATAAGGAGTAAGGTAAATAATTTCAATGCATTTCGTTAATACCGGCAGCAGAATGGACAGTTTACAGCGTGTCGAACCTAATATAGTATGTTTTTTTTATTTATAAAAAAGGTCAGGCAAGTTACCCTTCGTAGGGCGAATGAACATTAGGGATTCGAAAACGAACAAAGCACCACGTACTCAAACGTTTCATAGAACTGACTTTTTTTCAAATCATAGTTCGTGAAATCTCTATTAAATGTGATTTCAATATGCGGTGCTTTCTTCGTTTTTGAATTCCTAATGTAGCATGTACTAGGCCTTCTCTCTCACTCTCCGGGTGTCTAAATGTTCCCCCTTGAGGCCGCTCTCGACTCACCTTGGAACGAGCCCACGGAGTCTCAAGGTTGCAACGTGATGAAAACCATACATATATCGTTGATTGAACGCGACGAACTCGCGCAGTAATCAAGCAGTGCTTTTTTGTGTAATGAAACGCCAGGTGTGTCTCCTTAAATTCATCAATAAATTCCTCTTTTGAGGGTAATTTTTCCTACGTTGCTGCAATGGTCTCTCTTTCCCGCCCCTAAAAGGATGCTTAATGCCCGTCCGTATCTCTGATACGAGCTTGACCAGTGCACAAGTACATGAACCTTTCAATCGCGGGTGCTACTATTGGGATGCATGTATTTGTCTGCCATCCACGTATTGAGACTTATTCAAATAAACTGTCGAATCCCGTCACTCATAGCGGCTCACGTACACCACATAGTCTGGAATATTTTGATAGGATAGGTAGAAAAACCACTGAATTGTATGCTAAATGACGTTTCTCCAGACACATAAAAAACTTTGATAGAATTTGCGGAAATAGCTGCGCAAATTAAAAATGCAAGAAGTGAACTTCTGAAATGTGTAAAAATTCAATTCACATTTTCGCGTTTCTTAGATTTTTAAAATTTTCACTAGAATTTGAATTGTACGTTACTGCGTGAAAGGGTCATTTCGGCATGGAATGTAGCGTAACACGGGTTTGAAGACACCAAAATTTTGAACAGATTCAAGTTCGATTAACGTAGTTACGAGTAATTTTATGCATTCCTCTTTGCTGAGCTTCTCTGTCGTTTTCAACCACCGATTTTATCACAAATTATTCAATATTAACCATGCATTGAAGCTATTATTGATGTCAAACAGGCATCACTGAAAACAGCTGATGCATGACGCCATATTATTTCGGTTTAATTTTTGCTCAAGCCGTGGGAGCAGCACTCATTCACTTAATTCTTACGGAATTTCTGATGCAAAACTATGCAGGTCTACACACACAACGAAATCGTCATGAAAGAAGAATATATTCTATACACAAACACATAATGATTCGTGTTAATTCATCTCGACATGACTCTCATGACTTTACTAAATGTAAACATTCCGTAGAACATAGAAAACGGGTAGCTGGTAGCGCTCTCCTTACTTGAATCTAAAAACTGAATGCTTTCAAGTGGTATCGTCAATGTTCGGCAGCTAATTCGCGTAAAGGCCCCAATCTGGATCAATAATTAAGAAACTGAGTTCTGTGCATAAGATTTACCGAAAGGACGACATCCCATGACGGTGAAATCAACATAACGCAAAAAAAGGGTAGCTGGTAACCCTTCTGATTCAAAACTTACCTCTTCTTTCGGCTAGCAATCGAATGGCGGGAACTGCGACGCTTGTTTTGATCATTACAATAATTATTAATGTTATTAAACATGTGAGCTATACTCCATTCGGGAAATCAGTATCGAAATGGATTTCTTTCATACGCGCTGACGCACCACTCTCAGACGAACACAAAAATTTGCTCACATACATACATACATACATATATATATATATATGTATACATGGAGATATCACTTATTTATATATATAAATATGTATATAAGAAAACGTCTCGAAGTAACGAAAGATTCCAGGTGCTCGTTGGTCGTTCAGGATTCGACGGTTTTTCAGGAATAACGAGGTGTCCTTACTTGAGTGATTACACCCCAACATTTCTTCTAGATTAGTCTTCTTAACTATTGCAAGCCTGCGCTTCTCTGAAACAATTCAAGACGATATGGGCCGTGCATAAGCTCATGAATGAACGAACGAGCGTGCTATTGCCAATGTTTGGCAGTTAATTCGCGTTAAGGCCCCAATCTGTTTCGATAATTATAGAAACTGAGTTCTATGCATAATATTTATCGAATGAACATCATCATAAGAGGTTAAAACTATACAGAAGCAAAGAAATGTCTTCTCAGAATTGATAAAAGGTGGCTGGTAACTCTCTTTTCTCTGCCTCAACTGAACTTTTCATGCCATCACGTGCAATCGTCAGTGTTCGGCAGTTAATTGGTGTAAAGGCCCCAATCTGGGCGAATTGATAAGCAACTGAATTCCAGGCATATCATTTATAAGACGAACGACATCCTATGACAGTAAAATAACAAACACGTAGAACAAGGGTAGCTGGTAATTCTCTTGAATTAAAACTTACTGTTTCGGCAGGCATTCATATGGCGTGGGGCTGCGAGGAGTATTCCTATCGTTACAAAAATTGTTACTGCGACCAGAAATATTATTACACACGTATGCTATGCTCCATTCTCGAAATTGGTGTTGATCGAAATTCAACTTCGTTTCAACTCAGATGCACCACTCTCACACGCAAACTGTTTACTAAAAACTCACTCTTTCTGTGAACTCGCGATGGCAGAAGCTGCTGCTACGGTTCATCGTAAAATTTATATCATTTTGATTACTTAACTCGCTGGCCGTGAAATAATTTGAATAAGGAATAAGGGAAATAATTTCAATGCATTTCGTTGGTACCGGCAGCTGAATGGACAGTTTACAGCGTGTCGAACCTAGTAAAGTATGTTTTTTTATTTATAAAAAGGTCAGGCAAGTTACCCTTCGTAGGGCGAATGATCATTAGGGATTCGAAAAAGAACAAAGCACCACGTACTGAAACGTTCCATTGAACTGACTTGTTTTCAAATCATAGTTCGTGAAATCTTTGTTAAATGTGATTTCAATATGTGGTGCTTTCTCCGTTTTTGAATTCCTAATGTAGCATGTACTAGGCCTTCTCTCTCACTCTCCGGGTGTCTAAATGTTCCCCCTTGAGGCCGCTCTCGACTCACCTTGGAACGAGCCCACGGAGTCTCAAGGTTGCAACGTGATGAAAACCATACATATATCGTTGATTGAACGCGACGAACTCGCGCAGTAATCAAGCAATGCTTTTTTGTGTAATGAAACGCCAGGTGTGTCTCCTTAAATTCATCAATAAATTCCTCTTTTGAGGGTAATTTTTCCTACGTTCCTGCAATGGTCTCTCTTTCCCGCCCCTAAAAGGATGCTTAATGCCCGTCCGTATCTCTGATACGAGCTTGACCAGTGCACAAGTACATGAACCTTTCAATCGCGGGTGCTACTATTGGGATGCATGTATTTGTCTGCCATCCACGTATTGAGACTTATTCAAATAAACTGTCGAATCCCGTCACTCATAGCGGCTCACGTACACCACATAGTCTGGAATATTTTGATAGGATAGGTTGAAAAACCACTGAATTGTATGCTAAATGACGTTTCTCCAGACACATAAAAAACTTTGATAGAATTTGCGGAAATAGCTGCGCAAATTAAAAATGCAAGAAGTGAACTTCTGAAATGTGTAAAAATTCAATTCACATTTTCGTTTTTCTTAGATTTTTAAAATTTTCACTAGAATTTGAATTGTACGTTACTGCGTGAAAGGGTCATTTCGGCATGGAATGTAGCGTAACACGGGTTCGAAGACACCAAAATTTTGAACAGATTCAAGTTCGATTAACGTAGTTACGAGTAATTTTATGCATTCCTCTTTGCTGAGCTTCTCTGTCGTTTTCAACCACCGATTTTATCACAAATTATTCAATATTAACCATGCATTGAAGCTATTATTGATGTCAAACAGGCATCACTGAAAACAGCTGATGCATGACGCCATATTATTTCGGTTTAATTTTTGCTCAAGCCGTGGGAGCAGCACTCATTCACTTAATTCTTACGGAATTTCTGATGCAAAACTATGCAGGTCTACACACACAACGAAATCGTCATGAAAGAAGAATATATTCTATACACAAACACATAATGATTCGTGTTAATTCATCTTGACATGACTCTCATGACTTTACTAAATGTAAACATTCCGTAGAACATAGAAAACGGGTAGCTGGTAGCGCTCTCCTTACTTGAATCTAAAAACTGAATGCTTTCAAGTGGTATCGTCAATGTTCGGCAGCTAATTCGCGTAAAGGCCCCAATCTGGATCAATAATTAAGAAACTGAGATCTGTGCATAAGATTTATCGAAAGGACGACGTCCCATGACGGTGAAATCAACATAACGCAAAAAAAGGGTAGCTGGTAACCCTTCTGATTCAAAACTTACCTCTTCTTTCGGCTAGCAATCGAATGGCGGGAACTGCGACGCTTGTTTTGATCATTACAATAATTATTAATGTTATTAAACATGTGAGCTATACTCCATTCGGGAAATCAGTATCGAAATGGATTTCTTTCATACGCGCTGACGCACCACTCTCAGACGAACACAAAAATTTGCTCACATACATACATACATACATACATATATATATATATATGTATACATGGAGATATCACTTATTTATATATATAAATATGTATATAAGAAAACGTCTCGAAGTAACGAAAGATTTCAGGTGCTCGTTGGTCGTTCAGGATTCGACGGTTTTTCAGGAATAACGAGGTGTCCTTACTTGAGTGATTACACCCCAACATTTCTTCTAGATTAGTCTTCTTAACTATTGCAAGCCTGCGCTTCTCTGAAACAATTCAAGACGATATGGGCCGTGCATAAGCTCATGAATGAACGAACGAGCGTGCTATTGCCAATGTTTGGCAGTTAATTCGCGTTAAGGCCCCAATCTGTTTCGATAATTATAGAAACTGAGTTCTATGCATAATATTTATCGAATGAACATCATCATAAGAGGTTAAAACTATACAGAAGCAAAGAAATGTCTTCTCAGAATTGATAAAAGGTGGCTGGTAACTCTCTTTTCTCTGCCTCAACTGAACTTTTCATGCCATAACGTGCAATCGTCAGTGTTCGGCAGTTAATTGGTGTAAAGGCCCCAATCTGGGCGAATTGATAAGCAACTGAATTCCAGGCATATCATTTATAAGACGAACGACATCCTATGACAGTAAAATAACAAACACGTAGAACAAGGGTAGCTGGTAATTCTCTTGAATTAAAACTTACTGTTTCGGCAGGCATTCATATGGCGTGGGGCTGCGAGGAGTATTCCTATCGTTACAAAAATTGTTACTGCGACCAGAAATATTATTACACACGTATGCTATGCTCCATTCTCGAAATTGGTGTTGATCGAAATTCAACTTCGTTTCAACTCAGATGCACCACTCTCACACGCAAACTGTTTACTAAAAACTCACTCTTTCTGTGAACTCGCGATGGCAGAAGCTGCTGCTACGGTTCATCGTAAAATTATATATCATTTTGATTACTTAACTCGCTGGCCGTGAAATAATTTGAATAAGGAATAAGGGAAATAATTTCAATGCATTTCGTTGGTACCGGCAGCTGAATGGACAGTTTACAGCGTGTCGAACCTAGTAAAGTATGTTTTTTTATTTATAAAAAGGTCAGGCTAGTTACCCTTCGTAGGGCGAATGATCATTAGGGATTCGAAAAAGAACAAAGCACCACGTACTGAAACGTTCCATTGAACTGACTTGTTTTCAAATCATAGTTCGTGAAATCTTTGTTAAATGTGATTTCAATATGTGGTGCTTTCTCCGTTTTTGAATTCCTAATGTAGCATGTACTAGGCCTTCTCTCTCACTCTCCGGATGTCTAAATATTCCCCCTTGAGGCCGCTCTCGACTCACCTTGGAACGAGCCCACGGAGTCTCAAGGTTGCAACGTGATGAAAACCATACATATATCGTTGATTGAACGCGACGAACTCGCGCAGTAATCAAGCAATGCTATTTTGTGTAATGAAACGCCAGGTGTGTCTCCTTAAATTCATCAATAAATTCCTCTTTTGAGGGTAATTTTTCCTACGTTGCTGCAATGGTCTCTCTTTCCCGCCCCAAAAAGGAATGCCCGTCCGTATCTCTGATACGAGCTTGACCAGTGCACAAGTACATGAACCTTTCAATCGCGGGTGCTACTATTGGGATGCATGTATTTGTCTGCCATCCACGTATTGAGACTTATTCAAATAAACTGTCGAATCCCGTCACTTATAGCGGCTCACGTACACCACATAGTCTGGAATATTTTGATAGGATAGGTTGAAAAACCACTGAATTGTATGCTAAATGACGTTTCTCCAGACACATAAAAAACTTTGATTGAATTTGCGGAAATAGCTGCGCAAATTAAAAATGCAAGAAGTGAACTTCTGAAATGTGTAAAAATTCAATTCACATTTTCGCGTTTCTTAGATATTTAAAATTGTCACTAGAATTTGAATTGTACGTTACTGCGTGAAAGGGTCATTTCGACATGGAATGTAGCATAACACGGGTTTGACGACACCAAAATTTTGAACAGATTCAAGTTCGATTAACGTAGTTACGAGTAATTTTATGCATTCCTCTTTGCTGAGCTTCTCTGTCGTTTTCAACCACCGATTTTATCACAAATTATTCAATATAAAACATGCGTTGAAGCTATTATTGATGTCAAACAGGCATCACTGAAAACAGCTGATGCATGACGCCATATTATTTCGGTTTAATTTTTGCTCAAGCCGTGGGAGCAGCACTCATTCACTTAATTCTTACGGAATTTCTGATGGAAAAACTATTCAGGTCTACACACACAACGAAATCGTCATGAAAGAAGAACATATTCTATACAGAAACACATAATGATTCGTGTTAATTCATCTTGAAATGACTCTCATGACTTTACTCAATGTAAACATTCCGTAGAACATAGAAAACGGGAAGCTGGAAGCGCTCTCCTTACTTGAATCTAAAAACTGAATGCTGTCAAGTGGTATCGTCACTGTTCGGCAGCTAATTCGCGTAAAGGCCCCAATCTGGATCAATAATTAAGAAACTGAGTTCTGTGCATACGATTTATCGAAAGGACGACGTCCAATGACGGTGAAATCAACATAACGCAGAAAAAGGGTAGCTGGTAACCCTTCTGATTCCAAACTTACCGCTTCATTCGGCCAGCAATTGAATGGCGGGAACTGCGACGCTTGTTTTGATCATTACCATAATTATTAATGTTTTTACACATGTAAGCTATACTCCATTCGGGAAATCAGTATCGAAATGGATTTCGTTTATACGCGCCGATGCACGACTCTCAGACGCACACAAAAATTTTCTCTTATATATACAATTATATATATATATATGTGTATATATCGATTTTCATATATATATATAAAACTATGTAAATGTGTATATATATATATACATATATACATGTCTGTATGTATGTATACACTTGGGAGGTTGATGTTATTAAACCGTAGAAAAAGAGGCGCTGGTAACCCTCTCCTTCCTTGAATCTAAAGCCTGAATGCTGTCACGTACTATGGTCAATGCTTGGCAGTCAATCGGTGTCAAGACCCCAATCTGGGTGAAAATTAAGAAACTGAATTCTGTGCATAATATTTAGTAAATGAACAAAATCATAGGCGGTCAAAATTACGAAAACGTTGAAGTGTCACGTTCGAATTGAGAAAGGGTAGCTGGTAACCCTGTTGACTCAAAACTCTTTCGGTGAAGTCGTGATGACGGGAGCAGCAGCGGTTATTCGTATTATTATATGATGTTATCTCGTACGCCATTGTCTACCCTGACGAGTAGGCAGAAAAACAATTGGGATGCATTTGGTTCACAGCTGTAGGTGAATGGGCTATTTACTTAGTGGTAGGTACTCATCCGCACCAATGGGTAATAAATAGTCAGAGTGTTGAACCCAATAATTTTTAAAGTATGTACTAGGCGTTCTATCGCTATCACTCACTCTCCGACTTTCTAGATTTTCCCTCCTGAGGCCGTTCTCGATTTTGTGCCCCTTGGAATGTGCCCATGAAGTTTCAAGGTTGACCCTAGTTCAACTAGGGTTGATTGAACGCACGAAATAATCAATCAATGAATACCATTTCGTAAAATAAAACGCCAGGTGTCATTTCGTTTAATTTATGAATGAGTTCATTTTTTGAGCGTAATTTCTCGGACGTAATTGCAGTGGGGATCACGTTGAATGAACGCATCAAATTGGTTGCTCCGTCTCTCTCTTAAGAGGATGCCCGTCCGTCCGTATCTGTGATACGAGTCTGACCAGTGCTCACAAGTACATGAATATTTTTAATCGCGGGTGCTACTATTAGGATGCATGTACTTTTCTCTGTCGTGCTCCTCATTTTAAGGGAACTATCGAATCCTCTCTATTTTTTTTGTCTACACTACATAGTCTTGAATAACAGGTAACTCGTTTTTCAACGAACGCATTTATCTCATTGACCAGTGAACGTCTTTTTTGGGAGGGGTGGAGTGGCCCTGTAAAGGGCCGGTTAGAGACTAGCCGAGAGGAGGTTGTGGCTCTCGATGCGCGGAATAACGTGCTATTGAATTAAGCGCGTTCTCCACGGATCCGGCGGGCAAGCTGGATATCCTTGGGCATGATGGTGACACGCTTGGCGTGGATTGCGCACAAGTTGGTGTCTTCGAAGAGACCGACGAGGTAGGCTTCGGATGCTTCCTGCAGGGCCATGACAGCCGAGGACTGGAATCGCAAGTCAGTCTTGAAATCTTGGGCGATTTCACGAACAAGACGCTGGAAGGGCAGCTTGCGGATGAGCAGTTCGGTGCTCTTCTGGTAACGACGGATTTCACGAAGAGCCACGGTACCGGGCCTGTACCTGTGAGGCTTCTTCACGCCCCCGGTGGCGGGGGCAGATTTGCGTGCAGCCTTGGTGGCAAGCTGCTTGCGAGGAGCCTTTCCTCCGGTAGATTTGCGGGCAGTTTGCTTGGTGCGAGCCATTTCAGCGACAGTTTCGAGCGCGAGCGATGAGACGCAAGAGTCAGTTCGGCGCGAAGGCGTCCGACCAAGGGAACCCGTCGCAGCCCCGCCCGCAGCTCGCTCGCTAGCGCATTGCTGGAACTGGGGTGGCACTCGGAGCTGCACAAATGCTACGCAAACTGGGCAAAGTTGGCGGTGGCGCGCAAGCACACCGTGCATAGGTCTGTCGTCGTTTTGCGCGAGTTGCATTCGTACTATAGGTACCGCGCTTCTCCGTTATCTATCGCAACCAGCTCGAGCTCCATCGACATCATGACCGGACGTGGAAAGGGTGGCAAGGGCCTCGGAAAGGGGGGAGCCAAGCGTCATCGCAAGGTTTTGCGTGATAACATCCAGGGTATCACCAAGCCTGCAATTCGTCGTCTGGCTCGCCGTGGAGGTGTCAAGCGTATCTCTGGTCTCATCTATGAAGAGACTCGCGGAGTGCTCAAGGTATTCCTCGAGAATGTCATCCGTGACGCCGTCACCTACACCGAGCACGCCAAGAGGAAGACCGTCACTGCCATGGACGTTGTCTACGCCCTCAAGAGACAAGGACGTACCCTCTATGGATTTGGAGGTTAAGTCTCTTGACTCTCTTGTAAAATGAGTCGGTGCCCGACCAACGGCTAATTCACAGACTCGGACCTTTCGAGGTTCACAAAATCCTCTCGGAAAAGGTGTTCACACTCAGTCCCTCCAGTACAGTGTATGCTTCTTCATTTAGGGATTGCTTCACTTGTCAAGCATCGCTTTTTTACTGTAGAGAGAGCGCGCGCCGGTGCTTGGAATGCCATTTTTTTTTGTTATCCTCACTCCTCACATGCCCGTCGTTGCAGATGGAATAGCTCGAGGAGCAAACTCAATGTGTGTGTTCGATGATGCCTCGACGGGTGCAATCACTGAACTTCCGATAGGAAACTAAACACTTTCGCTCTCTCCGAAGCGGTCATTGCAGATTAGGCCTTGCTGCAATTGACTGCTCTACCGCACAATGCACACGCTATATTCCAGCCTGGCAGGCAGTCACAGCGAACTGCTGAGAACGCAGCGAGTGACCGACCGACCCCTCTCGTCAAGTCCAAGCGGCTTCCGTCCAATTTCGTGGGGCACGAAAGTTTTCTTTTTCGCTGAAATTCAGCTCGAGAAACGATACATGAGGTGGCAGTGTGCCGCCGCTAAACGACCGTTGAAGCATGGCGCCGCCGCGTCGGTCTCGAGATGTACTCCATGCAACACTAGCTGAAAACGCGTCTTGGACAATTTGCTTTCTTTCTTTGTTTAGCACGAATCACCGAAATTATTCAACCTTTGCCTAATCTAACCGGATATTTTGCACATGGCACTCAGTCCTGACCCTGATTTTGCTGGAGGCCCCGAATCTTTCGCGCCATGCGTGACGCGCGTTCAAACAACGCCCTTGAATTGTCTCACGCGCCCATAGTCAAATAATTTCGCATTAGCTCGGCTCAGGCCTCGCGAGCTTCAATTGAATTACTAAAACATTTTCGCGCTATAATTCGAATGCGCATCGAGAAATGAACTGGATGAGGATAAACGTTATATTGCACGGCGAGCGACACTACTGCCACCTCGACTTCACATGTTATCATCAGCCTTGACGGACGTGCTCTGCGCCCTGGGAAGGGAAGCAAAATATATTTGCGTACTTTGCAACACATCCTCGTCGTCGCAGTAGCTAGCGCAACTATTGATTCGGCTGCTGACGCTCGACATTCGCAACGCCTCCAAAGCACAGCAGCACGTGGTGGTCTAGTCGAATTTTACAGCAGCTGCCGAATAAGAAAACGAGCGCCTATGCTCTGAGGAGTGACAAGCGAACAATGCCTATCGAGTGTTGCTCGGACCGAACTCGCACGACAATTAATGACGATAATAAAAAGACGCTCATACCAATTCAGACAGACTTTGAAATATCTTTCCCGAACACGAATGTGGCTCCTAGAGGAGCCTTGTTTGGAAGGAAGCGCTTCCGAGCGAGAAGACAAGTTTACTTCTTCTCGGTTTTCTTGGGCAGGAGAACTGCCTGGATGTTGGGCAGAACACCTCCCTGGGCAATGGTCACTCCCGAGAGGAGCTTGTTCAGTTCTTCGTCGTTACGGATAGCGAGCTGCAAGTGACGAGGAATGATTCGGGTCTTCTTGTTATCGCGGGCAGCGCTTCCAGCGAGCTCAAGAACTTCAGCAGCGAGGTATTCCATGACTGCCGCCAAGTACACGGGAGCTCCGGCTCCTACACGCTCCGCGTAGTTGCCCTTGCGCAGGAGACGGTGGATCCTTCCTACGGGGAACTGAAGTCCAGCCCGAGAAGAGCGCGACTTCGACTTTCCCTTAACTTTGCCTCCCGTACCGCGGCCGGACATGATGAGTAGTAGAGTCGTACGTACGCAAAAAACTTTCGAACAAGCAGCGCTTACGCTACAGAGTACGATTATGCGCGGCCAGCACTCCATCACGCGAATATATACGTTCGGAGAGCACCGCTGTCCCGAGCTCGCTCTCTCATTGGTCAAGCGGCTGCACTCGCTGGGCCAGTCGCCTGCCGTCCGAGAGGTGAGGTGCTGCCTGCAAGCCCTTCTCGGTCTACTTATTACTAGCGCCGAAAGTCGGTGCGAAATGTTACCTCATGATCATCGTGACAGTAACAGCTTTACTACTTCCGGATATTTACTTGGCTTTGCTTGGAGAGTGGCCTTGGCCAGCTTTGGTGCTCAAAGAGACAGCGGATAATATTCTCGTTTCAACCCAATTGGTTGATCTTGTTGAGCGCGACTGGGGGCGTCAGCCCCTAGGGGTGAGAGAGTTTATCTTTATTTCGTGTTTTTCTTTTCTATTTTTTTCACTTGATTGGCACAGCTCGTTTGTATGGCCCAACTCGCCGCACGGGGGAGGCCCCCTTGGTCGAGCGGGTCCACCCGATTTCCAAGGGGACTCTCCCAAACCGGTCCCTCCCTGCAACCACTACCGGAAACTCAATACTACAAAAAACCGCAAACATCCACCTATCGTGTCCAACTAAAACGCATAGACCCAGCAATAAATGTAGAACGACAGAAAGTATTTCAAACAGCTTTTTCAGTACTGGATGCACCCCTGATCCGACTTACAGACACAAAACTTGGATACTATGCAGTTACCGATGACCCAGCCGCAGTTGATAAACTAACATCAATAAAAGCACAGGAAGAACTCAGAAAAATAAACTTACAACCCATAATACCACCTGACCTCAGAGCCAAACGATCCATCTTTGTACGCCAAATCGACAAATACATTGGAGAGAAACCACCAGCTGAAATCAAACAGGAAATTCAAAGGTTACAACCATGGTTTCGGATATCAGAAGTCATAAAGATAAAAGATTACACACACGTCATCAAAATAATCACTACAGACACAACCATAACGCAGAAAGTACTACGAGACGGATTCCTCATGTTCAATACGAAAATAACACCTTACCAATGCCAAGAAGAAAAATTTACTCACGTTCTCATATGTTATAAATGCTATCAACTGGAAGACCACGCAACCCATCAGTGCCAAAGTAACACCTTAGTCTGCTCAGAATGTGGAGAATCAGGCCACCTGTACACAGAATGCCAGAATAGTCACAAAAAATGTCTAAATTGTTCAGGTCCTCATAGGACCCTCGCAGCTGCATGCCCTGTACGCAAGAAAGCCATAAAAGACAAGGAAGAGAGAATCACAAAACAAGAACAAGAAAAAACACAACAAACCTACTCTCAAATCGCAAAAACAGCAATCAAAGAATCAGCAGTTCCGAAACATAGCCTCACCCTGACAAACAATATCCAAATTAAACTGTTAGCCTTGATATTAGAGGCTCATATTGCAAACCTGGCAGGGAAAGAAGGATTCGCAGCATTACTTTCCAGAAACCTAAAACTCAACTATAATATAGATGCAAAGTTCGAAGACCGAGATTCCAACGCAATTTTCAACTTTTTCTACTCCCACACACCGAATCAAGAATATCACATGGAACAACAAAGCGAAGAATCATCAAATAATGACACTAATTCAGAAACCGACATGGAAGAGGAAATGGAATCAGAAGTAGAAGATGAACCATCAACACGACCAAAAATTCAACCACAAACTACGAGCCAAATTCAACCCCAACCACAGTCCGAGATAACGTCAGAACCAATTTCAACAGAGCAAGACCTACATGAGACAGAGCCACCAACAGACCCACGAATCAAAAGAAAAATAAGTGACCAAGGAGTACTACCAGAAAGAGAGAGAGAACATTCAGAACAGAGACCAATTCCAATCCAAATATACCGTAGCGCCGCTGATAGACTGCCAGTCCCTCCGAACCCTTCCCAAAGGTGGTTCATTAACGAGCTGAACAAAAAAGAATTCGGACTGAAATTCACTGTACAAGACACTGACTCAAGAAAAATTATGGAAATGATTAAAAATGACAGACTAAAGTTGACAGGAACAAAAATTCACGCTCTAAACCATGAAAAATTCACCAGACTCCCTAAACACTCAACCACAAGCACAGCAAAGAAATCAAAACCGTAACCATGCAAGAGTTTCAAGAACGTGGATGGATAAACCTAACCAGAGGGGCGAGACAAAACAAACTAACGGTTATACAGCACAATGTAAGGAACTGGAATACACATAAAATAGCATTATCCAATATCTATAACAAAATCGACCCAGATATCATTCTAATAAATGAACACTCAGTCACGGACACAAATATCAAAATATTTAATTATAATACCTTTACAATAAACGTTAAAGCAGAACCAAATGCGGGAGTAGCCATTGCAGTCAAGAAAAACATTGCATTCAGACTAATAGACAACTTTGAATCGGATATGATAGCAATAACGGTAGACACAGCTCAAGGACCTATAACAATAGCAACAGCATACATTCCTCCTAGAACGAATTACTTAAACTACATAGATTACAATAGAATACTAAACTTTAATCATCCAGTCTACTTGATTGCAGATCTAAACGCCAAACACGCAAACCTTGGAAATAGTTATGCAAATACCAGAGGTACTGCACTAAACAGACTAATGGCACAAGGCAAATGCATGCACATAGGTCCATATTTTCCAACATTCATTTCACACAATTCCAGCACAGCACCTGATATAGCTCTGATAAATCGACACGCATATCACAACATAGAATTAAGACCAGGCCCAAACACTCCCTCTGACCATATACCAATTATTGCAACCATTTCCGCCAGTCCGCTACAAATTCCAATTAGGCCAAGGAAATCATTTCATTTTGCAAATTGGCAACAATACAAAGAAAGCTTAGCAAATATCACAGTACCTGTAGAACCAAATCCTACATTAGAAGAAATAGACAGCTATCTAGACCAATGGACATCAGAAGTACAAAGAGCTACAAATCTCGCTGTACCCACCATTAAATACAGAACCATACCCGGCATAAGACAAAATCACGAAATTCGACTCCTCCAAATACAGCTGGAAAACACAGTTCAATATATTCAAGCAGTCGGCCCAAACCCAATCCTATACTCTCGCATGCTCCAACTTCGAAGACAAATTAACCAAAGTTACAGAGCTGCCTTCAACCAAACATGGAACCAAATTATCAGAAACTTGAATATAGAAGAAGACCCTAAAAAGTTTTGGTCAACTATTAAGAGGATGAGTGGATCAAACACCAAACAATATATTCCATACATAATACACGAAGGTACACAGCTGCATACTCCGGAAGAAAAAGAACCCCATTTTAGACAACATTGGCAACAGGTATTCACGGACGAAGATAATGAAAATTTCAATCATGATCACATCGAAGAAATAGAATCATACGTCTCAAATAACCACAACGAAATAACTCCATACCATACAGGTGACATCAACAGATTCCACAACTTGCGATTTCCACCCATAACAATAGACGAATTCAATAGAACCTTAAGAACATTCAAACAGCGAGCCCCAGGACCCACAGGGATAACCACCATACAGATCAAGAATCTTCCAGACAATATGAAACAATATCTAATCTACATTTTCAACCAAGCAATATCAGCCGGATACTTTCCAGACAAATTAAAATTAGCCACAATGATCTTCCTGCCGAAACCCAATGCATCCCAACATCATGTACAAAACTACAGACCTATTTCACTTCTGGATGTCCATGGCAAAATACTCGATAAAATACTAAACAATAGACTATATGAAGAACTGCTGCAACAAGACAAACTTCACCCAAAACAACACGGATTTAGAAAGGAAAGAGGAACTCATACCGCACTAGCAATACTACACGAATCAATAGCAATTCATCTGGCAAACAAATATAAGATAGATATAGTCATGAGAGACATCTCAAAAGCTTTTGATAAAGTTTGGACAGTGGGCCTGAAATACAAAATCATGCAACTTGACCTTCCTACAATATTCAAGAAAACACTGAGCGATTTTATCACAGACAGAACAGTACAAATCCGCATTGGCAATTATATAGGCCCTGAATTTGAAATACAAACAGGTGTTCCCCAAGGATCATGTCTGTCTCCAACTCTGTTTGCATTCTACACTCACGATATCACAAACCCCACTCCAAACAGCGACTTCATTAGCTATGCAGACGATATCACTCAAATCATAGCAGTACCAAACAACAGCAATTATCTAGCTCGCGCCACTGGACGTGCTATTGAACAAATAAACGCTTTTGAAAACAAATGGAAAATTAGAACCAATATTAGAAAATTTACAATAGTTCCAATTAGCAGAAGGAAAAAGGGAGACGTAATAGTTGAGGAGAGGTACTTTCCATATAGCACCAAAGGAAAGGTCCTAGGGCTTACCATAAGCACAACAGGATACAAACCCCACATAGTAACAAGGCAACAAATGGCAAGACGACACCTACAGAAGCTTCACCGATTCTATCACTTAAACAAAGAAAACAAAGGCAAACTGTACTTAGCAATAGTAAGAGCAACATTAACATATCCAATTATCCCTCTACACACCATATCAAAAACTGCAATGTCTACCCTGCAAAGAATCCAAAATAAAGCATTAAGATTTATAACAGGAACAGTTTGGCAGGACTTTAAGACATCCGAGTCACTTCACAGACAATGCAACATTCCACCCATAAACATCGTATTACACCGCCAGGCCAAGAAAATATGGACACAACTAGAACAACAGGAACCAGAACTCTACGATTCCCTCACCTTCCATCCAGACACACTACACCGCCAACACCCACAATTCAGAAGCTCCAAACTACAGGCACTAGCACAAGAACCACCTCCAGTCTTTCTATAGAGCAAAACTTCATTACAACACATTTCACACCGCTACTGATGCAAGCCATCTACTTAACACAACAATTCAAAAAACAGTCACATTTTACAGACTTCCAATAAATGAATAAAAAGCCTTGACAGGTAGTTGATTTATTCAACAACATAAGCAAATAAATAGACCAGTAAAATACACATAAAATGCTAGTCATGCACAGGAGCTGTGCCTTTACATTCTCCTACTATCCCTTTCATTTTCGCTTCTCTCTATCTTCGGCACACTCTGTGCCAAACTCTTAATTTCTCTCTCTTTATCTCCTTGGTATCGCCACCACCACCGGTGCGAAATGTTACCTCATGATCATCGTGACAGTAACAGCTTTACTACTTCCGGATATTTACTTGGCTTTTCTTGGAGAGTGGCCTTGGCCAGCTTTGGTGCTTAAAGAGACAGCGGGTAATATTCTCGTTTCAACCCAATTGGTTGATCTTGTTGAGCGCGACTGGGGGCGTCAGCCCCTAGGGGTGAGAGAGTTTTTCTTTATTTCGTGTTTTTCTTTTCTATTTTTTTCACTTGATTGGCACAGCTCGTTTGTATGGCCCAACTCGCCGCACGGGGGAGGCCCCCTTGGTCGAGCGGGTCCACCCGATTTCCAAGGGGACTCTCCCAAACCGGTCCCTCCCCGCAATCATTACCGGAAACTCAATACTACAAAAAACCTCAAACATCCACCTATCGGGTCCAACTTAAACGCATAGACCCAACAATAAATGTAGAACGCCAGAAAATATTCCAAACAGCTTTTTCAGTACTGGATGCACCCCTGATCCGACTTACAGACACAAAACTCGGACACTATGCAGTTACCGATGACCCAGCAGCAGTGGATAAATTAACATCAACAAAAGCACAGGAGGAACTCAGAAAAATAAACCTACAACCAATAATACCACCTGACCTCAGAGCCAAAAGATCTATGTTTGTTCGCCAAATCGACAAATACATTGGAGAGAAACCACCAGCTGAAATAAAGCAAGAAATTTAACGGTTACAACCATGGTTCCGAATATCAGAAGTCATAAAAATAAAAGATTACACGCATGTCATAAAAATAATCACCACAGACACAACCATAACGCAGAAAGTACTACGAGACGGATTCCTGATGTTTAACACTAAAATAACACCACACCAATGTCAGGAAGAAAAATTTACACACCTACTTATATGTTATAAATGTTACAAACTGGAAGACCATGCAACCCATCAGTGCCAAACGAACACAGTAGTCTGCTCAGAATGCGGAGATTCCGGCCATTTATACACACAATGCCAGAATAGCCACAAAAAATGTCTAAATTGTTCAGGTCCCCATAGGACCCTCGCAGCTGCCTGCCCTGTACGCAAGAAAGCCATAAAAGACAAGGAAGAAAGAATCACAAATCAGGAACAGGAAAAAACCCAGCAAACATACTCTCAAATTGCCAAAACAGCCATCAAAGAATCAGCAGTACCTAAACATAGTCTCACCCTGACAAACAATATCCAAATCAAACTCTTAGCCCTGATATTAGAAGCTCACATTGCAACTCTGGCAGGAAAAGAAGGATTCGCAGCACTACTTTCCAGAAACCTAAAACTGAACTACAACATAGATGCCAAATTCGAAGACCGAGATTCAAACGCAATTTTCAACTTTTTCTACTCCCACACATCGAATCAAGAATATCACATGGAACAACAAAGTGAAGAATCATCAAATAATGACACTAATACAGAAACCGACGTGGAAGAGGAAATGGAATCAGAAGTGGAAGATGAACCATCAACAAGACCAAAAATTCAACCACAGACTACGAGCCAATTTCAACCCCAACCACAGTCCGAGATAACGTCTGAACCAATTTCAACAGAGCTTGACCTACAGGACACAGAACCACCAACAGACCCTAGGATTAAAAGGAAAATAAGTGACCAAGGAGCAATACCAGGAATAGAAAGAGAACCCTCAGATACAAGACCCATTCCGATACAAATATACCGCAGTGCCAGTGACAGATTGCAAATCCCACCAAATCCTACCCAGAGATGGTACATAAATGAACTAAATAAAAAAGAATTTGGACTTAAATTCACGGTTCAGGATGCTGATTCTAGAAAAATAATGGACATGATAATAAATGAAAGACTGAAATTGTCAGGAACAAAAATCCACAAGATAAATCATGATAAATTCACCAGACTTCCAAAACACTCCACCACTAGTACAGCTAAGAAATCAAAACCATAGCCATGGAACAGTTTCAAGACCAGCAACGAAGACATTTAAACAGGTGGACGAAACTAACCATTCTACAGCATAATGTGATGAATTGGAATACAAACAAAATAGCGCTATGCAATATTTACAATAAAATAGACCCAGATATCATTCTTATCAATGAACATTCAGTGACAGACAGAAATATCAAAATATTCAACTACAATACTTTCACAAGAAACACAAGAGCAGAACAAAACGCAGGAGCAGCCATAGCAATTAAGAAAAATATAGCTTGCCGACTTGTTGACAACTTTGAATCTGACATGATAGCAATTACAATAGAAACAGCACAAGGACCCATGACAATAGCAACAACGTACATTCCTCCGAGATCAAATTACATTAACTACATAGATTTCAATAGGTTATTAAAAAGGAACCATCCTGTATATCTGATCGGCGATCTAAATGCCAAACATGCAAACTTGGGAAACAATTATTCTAATGTGAGAGGTACTGCACTAAATAGACTTATGACACAGGGCAAGTGTACGCACATCGGTCCATATTTCCCAACTTTCATCACATCACACTCTAGCACAACACCAGACATAGTTCTAATCAACCGACACGCATACCATAACATAGTCCTGAAACCGGGTCCAAATACTCCGTCCGACCACATACCAGTCATAGCAACAATTTCTGCTAGCCCCCTCCAAATTCCAATAAAGCCCAGAAAATCTTTTCATTTGGTAAATTGGAAAAATTACAGGGAAAGTTTCGCAAACATTAAAGTACCAGAGGAACAAAATCCCACCCTTGAAGAAATAGACGATCATCTAGACAAATGGACAATAGAAGTACAAAGAGTTTCTAACAGGATCATACCCACCATTAATTACAGAACAGTACCAGGCATAAAGCAAAATCATGAAATTAGACTCCATCAAATTCAACTGGACGACACAATAAGATATATTCAGACAGTTGGTCCAAACCCACAACTATACGCGCGAGTTCGTCAGCTAAAAAGGCAATTAAATTTAAGTTACAGAGCTGCGTACAACCAAACCTGGAATAAAATCATTAGGAATCTGGACATAGAAGAAGATCCCAAAAAATTCTGGTCGACAATCAAAAGGATGAGCGGAAACAACACAAAGCAATTCATCCCATATGTACTACACGAAGGCACTAAGCTGGATACCCCAGAAGAAAAAGAACCATACTTCAGACAACACTGGCAACAAATATTCACAGAGGAGGATAATGAAAACTTTAATCAAGATCACATTGACCATATAGAAACACACGTTGCAACCAACCACACCGAAATAGTTCCATACAATACAGGCGACATAAGTAGATTTCACCACCTCCGATTTCCACCGATAACATTAGATGAATTCAACAAAACAGTGAGAACATTCAAACAACGAGCTCCAGGACCCACTAAAATAACAACCATTCAGATCAAAAATCTCCCAGAAAACATGAAACAATATCTAATCTATATTTTTAATCAAGCCATATCAGCAGGATATTTTCCGGACAAACTAAAAGTAGCAATCATGATCTTTTTGCCAAAACCACATACATCTCAGCACGACATACAAAATTACAGACCGATATCATTACTGGACGTACAAGGTAAAATACTTGACAAAATATTGAATAATAGACTTTATGAGGAATTATTAGTACAGGACAAATTGCACCCAAAACAACATGGATTCCGAAGGGGACGAGGAACGCATACAGCATTAGCAACATTACACGAATCATTGGTTATTCATCTGGCAAGCAAACACAAGGTCGACATAGTTATGAGGGACATTTCCAAAGCATTCGACAAAGTCTGGACAGTGGGCCTTAAGTATAAAATTATGCAGTTAAACCTCCCTTCAATATTCACAAAAACATTGTGTGACTTCCTAACAGACAGGTCAGCAAAAATTCGCATTGGCAACTACGTTGGACCACAATTTGAACTACAAACTGGAGTCCCCCAGGGTTCCTGTCTCTCTCCAACTCTGTTCGCATACTACACTCATGATATCTCAAATCCCATCCCATACAGCGATTTTGTCAGTTTCGCAGATGACATCACACAAATAATAGCAGTTCCCAACAATTGTAATTACTTAGCACTCACCACTGCACGAGCTATAAAACAGATAAACACATTCGAAAACAACTGGAAAATTAGGACAAATATTAGAAAATTCACAATAGTTCCTATAAGCAGACGGAAAAAAGGCGACATAATAGTTGAAGATACTTATTACCCTTATAGCAGTAAAGGGAAGGTTTTGGGACTGAACATCAGCACAACAGGATACAAGTCTCACGTAGAAGCAAGGCAACATATAGCGAGAAGACACCTACAAAATCTACAAAGATTTTCCCACCTAACCAATGCAAACAAGAGCAAACTTTATTTAGCAATAGTAAGAGCAACCCTAATATATCCAATCATTCCACTGCACACCATATCTAAAACTGCAATGTCTAAACTACAAAAGATACAGAACAAAGCATTGAGATTCATAACCGGAACAGTATGGTCAGACTACAGGACATCCGAATCACTTCACAGACAATGCAACATCCCACCCATCAACATTGTATTACATCGTCAAGCCAACAAAATATGGTCACAACTCCAACAGCTAGAACCCCAACTGTACGATTCCCTAACACTACAACCAGGAACAATACCACACCAACACCCACAGTTCAGAAGTTCAAAATTACAAGCATCCTTACAAGAACCACCTCCCATTTTTCTATAGAACAAGAAGTATCACAACATATTCGTAAATACTACTTTCTGAGAGAGCCAATTGTTTATCAAACACCTCAACTAAATGTTATAAGCTGAAGACACCCATTCAATGCATACAAAGCCTTGACAGGTAAATGATTTTGCAATAGCAATACCACCATAAAAGACCGAAAAAACTCACAAAATAGCTAGTCATGCACGCGAGTTGTGCCTTTACACTCTTCTACTATCCTTTTCCTTTTCGTTTCTTTTCTTTCTTCGGCACACTCTGTGCCAAACTCTTAATTTCGCTCTTCATCTCATCGGTATCGCCACCACCACCACCGGTGCGAAATTGTAAGTTACTGAGTAACGTTCGAAGTTGTCGTGCACGATGGCTCCCAAGACTTCTGGAAAGGCTGCTAAGAAGGCCGGTAAGGCCCAGAAATCCATCACCAAAGGTGACAAGAAGAAGAAAAAGAAGAGGCGTGAGAGCTACGCCATCTACATTTACAAGGTGCTCAAGCAGGTCCATCCCGACACCGGCGTTTCGAGCAAGGCCATGTCAATCATGAACTCGTTCGTGAATGACATCTTTGAGCGCATTGCTACTGAAGCGTCGCGTCTGGCACAGTACAACAAGAGGACCACCATCACCTCTCGGGAAATTCAGACTGCCGTCAGGCTTCTGCTTCCCGGCGAGCTTGCCAAGCACGCTGTCTCTGAAGGCACCAAGGCTGTGACCAAGTACACTTCTTCCAAGTAGAGTGTTCACGGCGGCAGTCGCACTTGCTGCACACCATCCGGCTCCTCAAGGAGCCACAAATCATCCTTAAATTGAAGATGTTCAAAGTCAATATGCAGTAGACAAAATTAAGAGCTCGCTATCTTTCCGTCCGAAATAATGGTCTCTCTGATCATGTGATCGTTATTCGCTCGAATCGTTAGCACGCGAGTCAAAACGGCCGAGGCAGGCAATTGCCCGCGTTTCGCATAAGCACCTCGCACAATTCCTGGTGTGCCACAAGGCCTGCGGCCAGAGAGCACTGGTCGCGCTCGCTCGGTTCCCGGTCGGTCGTCGCGACAGGCGCTGCTGACCACCATGTCCACGAATGCCGCTCTGAGCCCTAGTCTGCCCGACCGCCCGGTAACCCTCGCTTCCACGACGGTTTCATGTGAGAGCCTCGTCTCCGATGCGCACAGTCCCTTTCGTGGGAGAAGAACCTTGGCACGAAACCTACGAGAAATGAACTGGAGGGTTTTTTCCTAAATTATCCGTCAAAAATTACCCCTCGAAGTTCGTCGAGGAGTTAAACTGCTCCTCGCTCGTACAGGATTCGATCGCTTTTCTCGACGGACGGAACAAGTTGTTGCGGCCGAATATTCTAATGGCCCATCATTTATTCGAGTGATAACACTTCAGCTTTTCATTCAGATTAGTCTTCACAACTATTCCAAGCCTGCGCTCCTGTGAAACAATTCAAGACGATGGGCCGTGCGTCGACGAACGAACGCACACGCGCTCGTTGTCGTCAATGTTTTGCAGTTAATTCGTGTATGTGCTCTAATCTGGATCAATATTTAAAAAACTGAATTCTAAGCACAATACTCATTGAATGAACAGCATCATGAGAGGCAAAAACTATGCAGAAACAAAGAAATGTCTTCATAGAAGTGAAAAGCGGTAGCTGTTAACCCTCTCCTCCTCAATCAAAACAAAATAACCCCTCCATGCTAACACGCGCTAGCGCTCGCTGTCGTCAATGTTTGTCAGGTAATTGGTGTAAAAGTCCCCAAAGTCTGGGTCAAGAAATGAGAAACTGAATTCTGAGCGTCGTATTTATCAAATGAACCAAACCATGAGAGGTCAAAACTAGAAAAACGCTGGAATGTCTTCTTCGAATTGAAAAAGGGTAGCTGGTAACTCAGTTTACTCAAAACTAACTCTTTCTGTGAAGTCGCGATGGCAGAAGCTGCTGCTACGGTTCTTCGTAAAATTATTTATCATTTTGGTTACTTACCTCGTTAGCCGTGAAATAATTTGTATAAGGAGTAAGGTAAATAATTTCAATGCATTTCGTTAATACCGGCAGCAGAATGGACAGTTTACAGCGTGTCGAACCTAATATAGTATGTTTTTTTTATTTATAAAAAAGGTCAGGCAAGTTACCCTTCGTAGGGCGAATGAACATTAGGGATTCGAAAACGAACAAAGCACCACGTACTCAAACGTTTCATAGAACTGACTTGTTTTCAAATCATAGTTCGTGAAATCTCTATTAAATGTGATTTCAATATGCGGTGCTTTCTTCGTTTTTGAATTCCTAATGTAGCATGTACTAGGCCTTCTCTCTCACTCTCCGGGTGTCTAAATGTTCCCCCTTGAGGCCGCTCTCGACTCACCTTGGAACGAGCCCACGGAGTCTCAAGGTTGCAACGTGATGAAAACCATACATATATCGTTGATTGAACGCGACGAACTCGCGCAGTAATCAAGCAATGCTTTTTTGTGTAATGAAACGCCAGGTGTGTCTCCTTAAATTCATCAATAAATTCCTCTTTTGAGGGTAATTTTTCCTACGTTGCTGCAATGGTCTCTCTTTCCCGCCCCTAAAAGGATGCTTAATGCCCGTCCGTATCTCTGATACGAGCTTGACCAGTGCACAAGTACATGAACCTTTCAATCGCGGGTGCTACTATTGGGATGCATGTATTTGTCTGCCATCCACGTATTGAGACTTATTCAAATAAACTGTCGAATCCCGTCACTCATAGCGGCTCACGTACACCACATAGTCTGGAATATTTTGATAGGATAGGTAGAAAAACCACTGAATTGTATGCTAAATGACGTTTCTCCAGACACATAAAAAACTTTGATAGAATTTGCGGAAATAGCTGCGCAAATTAAAAATGCAAGAAGTGAACTTCTGAAATGTGTAAAAATTCAATTCACATTTTCGCGTTTCTTAGATTTTTAAAATTTTCACTAGAATTTGAATTGTACGTTACTGCGTGAAAGGGTCATTTCGGCATGGAATGTAGCGTAACACGGGTTTGAAGACACCAAAATTTTGAACAGATTCAAGTTCGATTAACGTAGTTACGAGTAATTTTATGCATTCCTCTTTGCTGAGCTTCTCTGTCGTTTTCAACCACCGATTTTATCACAAATTATTCAATATTAACCATGCATTGAAGCTATTATTGATGTCAAACAGGCATCACTGAAAACAGCTGATGCATGACGCCATATTATTTCGGTTTAATTTTTGCTCAAGCCGTGGGAGCAGCACTCATTCACTTAATTCTTACGGAATTTCTGATGCAAAACTATGCAGGTCTACACACACAACGAAATCGTCATGAAAGAAGAATATATTCTATACACAAACACATAATGATTCGTGTTAATTCATCTCGACATGACTCTCATGACTTTACTAAATGTAAACATTCCGTAGAACATAGAAAACGGGTAGCTGGTAGCGCTCTCCTTACTTGAATCTAAAAACTGAATGCTTTCAAGTGGTATCGTCAATGTTCGGCAGCTAATTCGCGTAAAGGCCCCAATCTGGATCAATAATTAAGAAACTGAGTTCTGTGCATAAGATTTACCGAAAGGACGACATCCCATGACGGTGAAATCAACATAACGCAAAAAAAGGGTAGCTGGTAACCCTTCTGATTCAAAACTTACCTCTTCTTTCGGCTAGCAATCGAATGGCGGGAACTGCGACGCTTGTTTTGATCATTACAATAATTATTAATGTTATTAAACATGTGAGCTATACTCCATTCGGGAAATCAGTATCGAAATGGATTTCTTTCATACGCGCTGACGCACCACTCTCAGACGAACACAAAAATTTGCTCACATACATACATACATACATATATATATATATATGTATACATGGAGATATCACTTATTTATATATATAAATATGTATATAAGAAAACGTCTCGAAGTAACGAAAGATTTCAGGTGCTCGTTGGTCGTTCAGGATTCGACGGTTTTTCAGGAATAACGAGGTGTCCTTACTTGAGTGATTACACCCCAACATTTCTTCTAGATTAGTCTTCTTAACTATTGCAAGCCTGCGCTTCTCTGAAACAATTCAAGACGATATGGGCCGTGCATAAGCTCATGAATGAACGAACGAGCGTGCTATTGCCAATGTTTGGCAGTTAATTCGCGTTAAGGCCCCAATCTGTTTCGATAATTATAGAAACTGAGTTCTATGCATAATATTTATCGAATGAACATCATCATAAGAGGTTAAAACTATACAGAAGCAAAGAAATGTCTTCTCAGAATTGATAAAAGGTGGCTGGTAACTCTCTTTTCTCTGCCTCAACTGAACTTTTCATGCCATCACGTGCAATCGTCAGTGTTCGGCAGTTAATTGGTGTAAAGGCCCCAATCTGGGCGAATTGATAAGCAACTGAATTCCAGGCATATCATTTATAAGACGAACGACATCCTATGACAGTAAAATAACAAACACGTAGAACAAGGGTAGCTGGTAATTCTCTTGAATTAAAACTTACTGTTTCGGCAGGCATTCATATGGCGTGGGGCTGCGAGGAGTATTCCTATCGTTACAAAAATTGTTACTGCGACCAGAAATATTATTACACACGTATGCTATGCTCCATTCTCGAAATTGGTGTTGATCGAAATTCAACTTCGTTTCAACTCAGATGCACCACTCTCACACGCAAACTGTTTACTAAAAACTCACTCTTTCTGTGAACTCGCGATGGCAGAAGCTGCTGCTACGGTTCATCGTAAAATTATATATCATTTTGATTACTTAACTCGCTGGCCGTGAAATAATTTGAATAAGGAATAAGGGAAATAATTTCAATGCATTTCGTTGGTACCGGCAGCTGAATGGACAGTTTACAGCGTGTCGAACCTAGTAAAGTATGTTTTTTTATTTATAAAAAGGTCAGGCAAGTTACCCTTCGTAGGGCGAATGATCATTAGGGATTCGAAAAAGAACAAAGCACCACGTACTGAAACGTTCCATTGAACTGACTTGTTTTCAAATCATAGTTCGTGAAATCTTTGTTAAATGTGATTTCAATATGTGGTGCTTTCTCCGTTTTTGAATTCCTAATGTAGCATGTACTAGGCCTTCTCTCTCACTCTCCGGGTGTCTAAATGTTCCCCCTTGAGGCCGCTCTCGACTCACCTTGGAACGAGCCCACGGAGTCTCAAGGTTGCAACGTGATGAAAACCATACATATATCGTTGATTGAACGCGACGAACTCGCGCAGTAATCAAGCAATGCTTTTTTGTGTAATGAAACGCCAGGTGTGTCTCCTTAAATTCATCAATAAATTCCTCTTTTGAGGGTAATTTTTCCTACGTTCCTGCAATGGTCTCTCTTTCCCGCCCCTAAAAGGATGCTTAATGCCCGTCCGTATCTCTGATACGAGCTTGACCAGTGCACAAGTACATGAACCTTTCAATCGCGGGTGCTACTATTGGGATGCATGTATTTGTCTGCCATCCACGTATTGAGACTTATTCAAATAAACTGTCGAATCCCGTCACTCATAGCGGCTCACGTACACCACATAGTCTGGAATATTTTGATAGGATAGGTTGAAAAACCACTGAATTGTATGCTAAATGACGTTTCTCCAGACACATAAAAAACTTTGATAGAATTTGCGGAAATAGCTGCGCAAATTAAAAATGCAAGAAGTGAACTTCTGAAATGTGTAAAAATTCAATTCACATTTTCGTGTTTCTTAGATTTTTAAAATTTTCACTAGAATTTGAATTGTACGTTACTGCGTGAAAGGGTCATTTCGGCATGGAATGTAGCGTAACACGGGTTTGAAGACACCAAAATTTTGAACAGATTCAAGTTCGATTAACGTAGTTACGAGTAATTTTATGCATTCCTATTTGCTGAGCTTCTCTGTCGTTTTCAACCACCGATTTTATCACAAATTATTCAATATTAACCATGCATTGAAGCTATTATTGATGTCAAACAGGCATCACTGAAAACAGCTGATGCATGACGCCATATTATTTCGGTTTATTTTTGCTCAAGCCGTGGGAGCAGCACTCATTCACTTAATTCTTACGGAATTTCTGATGCAAAACTATGCAGGTCTACACACACAACGAAATCGTCATGAAAGAAGAATATATTCTATACACAAACACATAATGATTCGTGTTAATTCATCTTGACATGACTCTCATGACTTTACTAAATGTAAACATTCCGTAGAACATAGAAAACGGGTAGCTGGTAGCGCTCTCCTTACTTGAATCTAAAAACTGAATGCTTTCAAGTGGTATCGTCAATGTTCGGCAGCTAATTCGCGTAAAGGCCCCAATCTGGATCAATAATTAAGAAACTGAGTTCTGTGCATAAGATTTATCGAAAGGACGACGTCCCATGACGGTGAAATCAACATAACGCAAAAAAAGGGTAGCTGGTAACCCTTCTGATTCAAAACTTACCTCTTCTTTCGGCTAGCAATCGAATGGCGGGAACTGCGACGCTTGTTTTGATCATTACAATAATTATTAATGTTATTAAACATGTGAGCTATACTCCATTCGGGAAATCAGTATCGAAATGGATTTCTTTCATACGCGCTGACGCACCACTTTTAGACGAACACAAAAATTTGCTCACATACATACATACATACATATATATATATATGTATACATGGAGATATCACTTATTTATATATATAAATATGTATATAAGAAAACGTCTCGAAGTAACGAAAGATTTCAGGTGCTCGTTGGTCGTTCAGGATTCGACGGTTTTTCAGGAATAACGAGGTGTCCTTACTTGAGTGATTACACCCCAACATTTCTTCTAGATTAGTCTTCTTAACTATTGCAAGCCTGCGCTTCTCTGAAACAATTCAAGACGATATGGGCCGTGCATAAGCTCATGAATGAACGAACGAGCGTGCTATTGCCAATGTTTGGCAGTTAATTCGCGTTAAGGCCCCAATCTGTTTCGATAATTATAGAAACTGAGTTCTATGCATAATATTTATCGAATGAACATCATCATAAGAGGTTAAAACTATACAGAAGCAAAGAAATGTCTTCTCAGAATTGATAAAAGGTGGCTGGTAACTCTCTTTTCTCTGCCTCAACTGAACTTTTCATGCCATCACGTGCAATCGTCAGTGTTCGGCAGTTAATTGGTGTAAAGGCCCCAATCTGGGCGAATTGATAAGCAACTGAATTCCAGGCATATCATTTATAAGACGAACGACATCCTATGACAGTAAAATAACAAACACGTAGAACAAGGGTAGCTGGTAATTCTCTTGAATTAAAACTTACTGTTTCGGCAGGCATTCATATGGCGTGGGGCTGCGAGGAGTATTCCTATCGTTACAAAAATTGTTACTGCGACCAGAAATATTATTACACACGTATGCTATGCTCCATTCTCGAAATTGGTGTTGATCGAAATTCAACTTCGTTTCAACTCAGATGCACCACTCTCACACGCAAACTGTTTACTAAAAACTCACTCTTTCTGTGAACTCGCGATGGCAGAAGCTGCTGCTACGGTTCATCGTAAAATTTATATCATTTTGATTACTTAACTCGCTGGCCGTGAAATAATTTGAATAAGGAATAAGGGAAATAATTTCAATGCATTTCGTTGGTACCGGCAGCTGAATGGACAGTTTACAGCGTGTCGAACCTAGTAAAGTATGTTTTTTTATTTATAAAAAGGTCAGGCAAGTTACCCTTCGTAGGGCGAATGATCATTAGGGATTCGAAAAAGAACAAAGCACCACGTACTGAAACGTTCCATTGAACTGACTTGTTTTCAAATCATAGTTCGTGAAATCTTTGTTAAATGTGATTTCAATATGTGGTGCTTTCTCCGTTTTTGAATTCCTAATGTAGCATGTACTAGGCCTTCTCTCTCACTCTCCGGGTGTCTAAATGTTCCCCCTTGATGCCGCTCTCGACTCACCTTGGAACGAGCCCACGGAGTCTCAAGGTTGCAACGTGATGAAAACCATACATATATCGTTGATTGAACGCGACGAACTCGCGCAGTAATCAAGCAATGCTTTTTTGTGTAATGAAACGCCAGGTGTGTCTCCTTAAATTCATCAATAAATTCCTCTTTTGAGGGTAATTTTTCCTACGTTCCTGCAATGGTCTCTCTTTCCCGCCCCTAAAAGGATGCTTAATGCCCGTCCGTATCTCTGATACGAGCTTGACCAGTGCACAAGTACATGAACCTTTCAATCGCGGGTGCTACTATTGGGATGCATGTATTTGTCTGCCATCCACGTATTGAGACTTATTCAAATAAACTGTCGAATCCCGTCACTCATAGCGGCTCACGTACACCACATAGTCTGGAATATTTTGATAGGATAGGTTGAAAAACCACTGAATTGTATGCTAAATGACGTTTCTCCAGACACATAAAAAACTTTGATAGAATTTGCGGAAATAGCTGCGCAAATTAAAAATGCAAGAAGTGAACTTCTGAAATGTGTAAAAATTCAATTCACATTTTCGTTTTTCTTAGATTTTTAAAATTTTCACTAGAATTTGAATTGTACGTTACTGCGTGAAAGGGTCATTTCGGCATGGAATGTAGCGTAACACGGGTTCGAAGACACCAAAATTTTGAACAGATTCAAGTTCGATTAACGTAGTTACGAGTAATTTTATGCATTCCTCTTTGCTGAGCTTCTCTGTCGTTTTCAACCACCGATTTTATCACAAATTATTCAATATTAACCATGCATTGAAGCTATTATTGATGTCAAACAGGCATCACTGAAAACAGCTGATGCATGACGCCATATTATTTCGGTTTAATTTTTGCTCAAGCCGTGGGAGCAGCACTCATTCACTTAATTCTTACGGAATTTCTGATGCAAAACTATGCAGGTCTACACACACAACGAAATCGTCATGAAAGAAGAATATATTCTATACACAAACACATAATGATTCGTGTTAATTCATCTTGACATGACTCTCATGACTTTACTAAATGTAAACATTCCGTAGAACATAGAAAACGGGTAGCTGGTAGCGCTCTCCTTACTTGAATCTAAAAACTGAATGCTTTCAAGTGGTATCGTCAATGTTCGGCAGCTAATTCGCGTAAAGGCCCCAATCTGGATCAATAATTAAGAAACTGAGTTCTGTGCATAAGATTTATCGAAAGGACGACGTCCCATGACGGTGAAATCAACATAACGCAAAAAAAGGGTAGCTGGTAACCCTTCTGATTCAAAACTTACCTCTTCTTTCGGCTAGCAATCGAATGGCGGGAACTGCGACGCTTGTTTTGATCATTACAATAATTATTAATGTTATTAAACATGTGAGCTATACTCCATTCGGGAAATCAGTATCGAAATGGATTTCTTTCATACGCGCTGACGCACCACTCTCAGACGAACACAAAAATTTGCTCACATACATACATACATACATATATATATATATGTATACATGGAGATATCACTTATTTATATATATAAATATGTATATAAGAAAACGTCTCGAAGTAACGAAAGATTTCAGGTGCTCGTTGGTCGTTCAGGATTCGACGGTTTTTCAGGAATAACGAGGTGTCCTTACTTGAGTGATTACACCCCAACATTTCTTCTAGATTAGTCTTCTTAACTATTGCAAGCCTGCGCTTCTCTGAAACAATTCAAGACGATATGGGCCGTGCATAAGCTCATGAATGAACGAACGAGCGTGCTATTGCCAATGTTTGGCAGTTAATTCGCGTTAAGGCCCCAATCTGTTTCGATAATTATAGAAACTGAGTTCTATGCATAATATTTATCGAATGAACATCATCATAAGAGGTTAAAACTATACAGAAGCAAAGAAATGTCTTCTCAGAATTGATAAAAGGTGGCTGGTAACTCTCTTTTCTCTGCCTCAACTGAACTTTTCATGCCATCACGTGCAATCGTCAGTGTTCGGCAGTTAATTGGTGTAAAGGCCCCAATCTGGGCGAATTGATAAGCAACTGAATTCCAGGCATATCATTTATAAGACGAACGACATCCTATGACAGTAAAATAACAAACACGTAGAACAAGGGTAGCTGGTAATTCTCTTGAATTAAAACTTACTGTTTCGGCAGGCATTCATATGGCGTGGGGCTGCGAGGAGTATTCCTATCGTTACAAAAATTGTTACTGCGACCAGAAATATTATTACACACGTATGCTATGCTCCATTCTCGAAATTGGTGTTGATCGAAATTCAACTTCGTTTCAACTCAGATGCACCACTCTCACACGCAAACTGTTTACTAAAAACTCACTCTTTCTGTGAACTCGCGATGGCAGAAGCTGCTGCTACGGTTCATCGTAAAATTATATATCATTTTGATTACTTAACTCGCTGGCCGTGAAATAATTTGAATAAGGAATAAGGGAAATAATTTCAATGCATTTCGTTGGTACCGGCAGCTGAATGGACAGTTTACAGCGTGTCGAACCTAGTAAAGTATGTTTTTTTATTTATAAAAAGGTCAGGCAAGTTACCCTTCGTAGGGCGAATGATCATTAGGGATTCGAAAAAGAACAAAGCACCACGTACTGAAACGTTCCATTGAACTGACTTGTTTTCAAATCATAGTTCGTGAAATCTTTGTTAAATGTGATTTCAATATGTGGTGCTTTCTCCGTTTTTGAATTCCTAATGTAGCATGTACTAGGCCTTCTCTCTCACTCTCCGGATGTCTAAATATTCCCCCTTGAGGCCGCTCTCGACTCACCTTGGAACGAGCCCACGGAGTCTCAAGGTTGCAACGTGATGAAAACCATACATATATCGTTGATTGAACGCGACGAACTCGCGCAGTAATCAAGCAATGCTATTTTGTGTAATGAAACGCCAGGTGTGTCTCCTTAAATTCATCAATAAATTCCTCTTTTGAGGGTAATTTTTCCTACGTTGCTGCAATGGTCTCTCTTTCCCGCCCCAAAAAGGAATGCCCGTCCGTATCTCTGATACGAGCTTGACCAGTGCACAAGTACATGAACCTTTCAATCGCGGGTGCTACTATTGGGATGCATGTATTTGTCTGCCATCCACGTATTGAGACTTATTCAAATAAACTGTCGAATCCCGTCACTTATAGCGGCTCACGTACACCACATAGTCTGGAATATTTTGATAGGATAGGTTGAAAAACCACTGAATTGTATGCTAAATGACGTTTCTCCAGACACATAAAAAACTTTGATTGAATTTGCGGAAATAGCTGCGCAAATTAAAAATGCAAGAAGTGAACTTCTGAAATGTGTAAAAATTCAATTCACATTTTCGCGTTTCTTAGATATTTAAAATTGTCACTAGAATTTGAATTGTACGTTACTGCGTGAAAGGGTCATTTCGACATGGAATGTAGCATAACACGGGTTTGACGACACCAAAATTTTGAACAGATTCAAGTTCGATTAACGTAGTTACGAGTAATTTTATGCATTCCTCTTTGCTGAGCTTCTCTGTCGTTTTCAACCACCGATTTTATCACAAATTATTCAATATAAAACATGCGTTGAAGCTATTATTGATGTCAAACAGGCATCACTGAAAACAGCTGATGCATGACGCCATATTATTTCGGTTTAATTTTTGCTCAAGCCGTGGGAGCAGCACTCATTCACTTAATTCTTACGGAATTTCTGATGGAAAAACTATTCAGGTCTACACACACAACGAAATCGTCATGAAAGAAGAACATATTCTATACAGAAACACATAATGATTCGTGTTAATTCATCTTGAAATGACTCTCATGACTTTACTCAATGTAAACATTCCGTAGAACATAGAAAACGGGAAGCTGGAAGCGCTCTCCTTACTTGAATCTAAAAACTGAATGCTGTCAAGTGGTATCGTCACTGTTCGGCAGCTAATTCGCGTAAAGGCCCCAATCTGGATCAATAATTAAGAAACTGAGTTCTGTGCATACGATTTATCGAAAGGACGACGTCCAATGACGGTGAAATCAACATAACGCAGAAAAAGGGTAGCTGGTAACCCTTCTGATTCCAAACTTACCGCTTCATTCGGCCAGCAATTGAATGGCGGGAACTGCGACGCTTGTTTTGATCATTACCATAATTATTAATGTTTTTACACATGTAAGCTATACTCCATTCGGGAAATCAGTATCGAAATGGATTTCGTTTATACGCGCCGATGCACGACTCTCAGACGCACACAAAAATTTTCTCTTATATATACAATTATATATATATATATGTGTATATATCGATTTTCATTTATATATATATAAAACTATGTAAATGTGTATATATATATATATACATATATACATGTCTGTATGTATGTATACACTTGGGAGGTTGATGTTATTAAACCGTAGAAAAAGAGGCGCTGGTAACCCTCTCCTTCCTTGAATCTAAAGCCTGAATGCTGTCACGTACTATGGTCAATGCTTGGCAGTCAATCGGTGTCAAGACCCCAATCTGGGTGAAAATTAAGAAACTGAATTCTGTGCATAATATTTAGTAAATGAACAAAATCATAGGCGGTCAAAATTACGAAAACGTTGAAGTGTCACGTTCGAATTGAGAAAGGGTAGCTGGTAACCCTGTTGACTCAAAACTCTTTCGGTGAAGTCGTGATGACGGGAGCAGCAGCGGTTATTCGTATTATTATATGATGTTATCTCGTACGCCATTGTCTACCCTGACGAGTAGGCAGAAAAACAATTGGGATGCATTTGGTTCACAGCTGTAGGTGAATGGGCTATTTACTTAGTGGTAGGTACTCATCCGCACCAATGGGTAATAAATAGTCAGAGTGTTGAACCCAATAATTTTTAAAGTATGTACTAGGCGTTCTATCGCTATCACTCACTCTCCGACTTTCTAGATTTTCCCTCCTGAGGCCGTTCTCGATTTTGTGCCCCTTGGAATGTGCCCATGAAGTTTCAAGGTTGACCCTAGTTCAACTAGGGTTGATTGAACGCACGAAATAATCAATCAATGAATACCATTTCGTAAAATAAAACGCCAGGTGTCATTTCGTTTAATTTATGAATGAGTTCATTTTTTGAGCGTAATTTCTCGGACGTAATTGCAGTGGGGATCACGTTGAATGAACGCATCAAATTGGTTGCTCCGTCTCTCTCTTAAGAGGATGCCCGTCCGTCCGTATCTGTGATACGAGTCTGACCAGTGCTCACAAGTACATGAATATTTTTAATCGCGGGTGCTACTATTAGGATGCATGTACTTTTCTCTGTCGTGCTCCTCATTTTAAGGGAACTATCGAATCCTCTCTATTTTTTTTGTCTACACTACATAGTCTTGAATAACAGGTAACTCGTTTTTCAACGAACGCATTTATCTCATTGACCAGTGAACGTCTTTTTTGGGAGGGGTGGAGTGGCCCTGTAAAGGGCCGGTTAGAGACTAGCCGAGAGGAGGTTGTGGCTCTCGATGCGCGGAATAACGTGCTATTGAATTAAGCGCGTTCTCCACGGATCCGGCGGGCAAGCTGGATATCCTTGGGCATGATGGTGACACGCTTGGCGTGGATTGCGCACAAGTTGGTGTCTTCGAAGAGACCGACGAGGTAGGCTTCGGATGCTTCCTGCAGGGCCATGACAGCCGAGGACTGGAATCGCAAGTCAGTCTTGAAATCTTGGGCGATTTCACGAACAAGACGCTGGAAGGGCAGCTTGCGGATGAGCAGTTCGGTGCTCTTCTGGTAACGACGGATTTCACGAAGAGCCACGGTACCGGGCCTGTACCTGTGAGGCTTCTTCACGCCCCCGGTGGCGGGGGCAGATTTGCGTGCAGCCTTGGTGGCAAGCTGCTTGCGAGGAGCCTTTCCTCCGGTAGATTTGCGGGCAGTTTGCTTGGTGCGAGCCATTTCAGCGACAGTTTCGAGCGCGAGCGATGAGACGCAAGAGTCAGTTCGGCGCGAAGGCGTCCGACCAAGGGAACCCGTCGCAGCCCCGCCCGCAGCTCGCTCGCTAGCGCATTGCTGGAACTGGGGTGGCGCTCAGAGCTGCACAAATGCTACGCAAACTGGGCAAAGTTGGCGGTGGCGCGCAAGCACACCGTGCATAGGTCTGTCGTCGTTTTGCGCGAGTTGCATTCGTACTATAGCTACCGCGCTTCTCCGTTATCTATCGCAACCAGCTCGAGCTCCATCGACATCATGACCGGACGTGGAAAGGGTGGCAAGGGCCTCGGAAAGGGGGGAGCCAAGCGTCATCGCAAGGTTTTGCGTGATAACATCCAGGGTATCACCAAGCCTGCAATTCGTCGTCTGGCTCGCCGTGGAGGTGTCAAGCGTATCTCTGGTCTCATCTATGAAGAGACTCGCGGAGTGCTCAAGGTATTCCTCGAGAATGTCATCCGTGACGCCGTCACCTACATCGAGCACGCCAAGAGGAAGACCGTCACTGCCATGGACGTTGTCTACGCCCTCAAGAGACAAGGACGTACCCTCTATGGATTTGGAGGTTAAGTCTCTTGACTCTCTTGTAAAATGAGTCGGTGCCCGACCAACGGCTAATTCACAGACTCGGACCTTTCGAGGTCCACAAAATCCTCTCGGAAAAGGTGTTCACACTCAGTCCCTCCAGTAGAGTGTATGCTTCTTCATTTAGGGATTGCTTCACTTGTCAAGCATCGCTTTTTTACTGTAGAGAGAGCGCGCGCCGGTGCTTGGAATGCCATTTTTTTTTGTTATCCTCACTCCTCACATGCCCGTCGTTGCAGATGGAATAGCTCGAGGAGCAAACTCAATGTGTGTGTTCGATGATGCCTCGACGGGTGCAATCACTGAACTTCCGATAGGAAACTAAACACTTTCGCTCTCTCCGAAGCGGTCATTGCAGATTAGGCCTTGCTGCAATTGACTGCTCTACCGCACAATGCACACGCTATATTCCAGCCTGGCAGGCAGTCACAGCGAATTGCTGAGAACGCAGCGAGTGACCGACCGACCCCTCTCGTCAAGTCCAAGCGGCTTCCGTCCAATTTCGTGGGGCACGAAAGTTTTCTTTTTCGCTGAAATTCAGCTCGAGAAACGATACATGAGGTGGCAGTGTGCCGCCGCTAAACGACCGTTGAAGCATGGCGCCGCCGCGTCGGTCTCGAGATGTACTCCATGCAACACTAGCTGAAAACGCGTCTTGGACAATTTGCTTTCTTTCTTTGTTTAGCACGAATCACCGAAATTATTCAACCTTTGCCTAATCTAACCGGATATTTTGCACATGGCACTCAGTCCTGACCCTGATTTTGCTGGAGGCCCCGAATCTTTCGCGCCATGCGTGACGCGCGTTCAAACAACGCCCTTGAATTGTCTCACGCGCCCATAGTCTAATAATTTCGCATTAGCTCGGCTCAGGCCTCGCGAGCTTCAATTGAATTACTAAAACATTTTCGCGCTATAATTCGAATGCGCATCGAGAAATGAACTGGATGAGGATAAACGTTATATTGCACGGCGAGCGACACTACTGCCACCTCGACTTCACATGTTATCATCAGCCTTGACGGACGTGCTCTGCGCCCTGGGAAGGGAAGCAAAATATATTTGCGTACTTTGCAACACATCCTCGTCGTCGCAGTAGCTAGCGCAACTATTGATTCGGCTGCTGACGCTCGACATTCGCAACGCCTCCAAAGCACAGCTGCACGTGGTGGTCTAGTCGAATTTTACAGCAGCTGCCGAATAAGAAAACGAGCGCCTATGCTCTGAGGAGTGACAAGCGAACAATGCCTATCGAGTGTTGCTCGGACCGAACTCGCACGACAATTATTGACGATAATAAAAAGACGCTCATACCAATTCAGACAGACTTTGAAATATCTTTCCCGAACACGAATGTGGCTCCTAGAGGAGCCTTGTTTGGAAGGAAGCGCTTCCGAGCGAGAAGACAAGTTTACTTCTTCTCGGTTTTCTTGGGCAGGAGAACTGCCTGGATGTTGGGCAGAACACCTCCCTGGGCAATGGTCACTCCCGAGGGGAGCTTGTTCAGTTCTTCGTCGTTACGGATAGCGAGCTGCAAGTGACGAGGAATGATTCGGGTCTTCTTGTTATCGCGGGCAGCGTTTCCAGCGAGCTCAAGAACTTCAGCAGCGAGGTATTCCATGACTGCCGCCAAGTACACGGGAGCTCCGGCTCCTACACGCTCCGCGTAGTTGCCCTTGCGCAGGAGACGGTGGATCCTTCCTACGGGGAACTGAAGTCCAGCCCGAGAAGAGCGCGACTTCGACTTTCCCTTAACTTTGCCTCCCTTACCGCGGCCGGACATGATGAGTAGTAGAGTCGTACGTACGCAAACAACTTTCGAACAAGCAGCGCTTACGCTACAGAGTACGATTATGCGCGGCCAGCACTCCATCACGCGAATATATACGTTCGGAGAGCACCGCTGTCCCGAGCTCGCTCTCTCATTGGTCAAGCGGCTGCACTCGCTGGGCCAGTCGCCTGCCGTCCGAGAGGTGAGGTGCTGCCTGCAAGCCCTTCTCGGTCTACTTATTACTAGCGCCGAAAGTCGGTGCGAAATGGTTACCTCATGATCATCGTGACAGTAACAGCTTTACTACTTCCGGATATTTACTTGGCTTTGCTTGGAGAGTGGCCTTGGCCAGCTTTGGTGCTCAAAGAGACAGCGGATAATATTCTCGTTTCAACCCAATTGGTTGATCTTGTTGAGCGCGACTGGGGGCGTCAGCCCCTAGGGGAGAGAGAGTTTTTCTTTATTTCGTGTTTTTCTTTTCTATTTTTTTCACTTGATTGGCACAGCTCGTTTGTATGGCCCAACTCGCCGCACGGGGGAGGCCCCCTTGGTCGAGCGGGTCCACCCGATTTCCAAGGGGACTCTCCCAAACCGGTCCCTCCCTGCAACCACTACCGGAAACTCAATACTACAAAAAACCGCAAACATCCACCTATCGTGTCCAACTAAAACGCATAGACCCAGCAATAAATGTAGAACGACAGAAAGTATTCCAAACAGCTTTTTCAGTACTGGATGCACCCCTGATCCGACTTACAGACACAAAACTTGGATACTATGCAGTTACCGATGACCCAGCCGCAGTAGATAAACTAACATCAATAAAAGCACAGGAAGAACTCAGAAAAATAAACTTACAACCCATAATACCACCTGACCTCAGAGCCAAACGATCCATCTTTGTACGCCAAATCGACAAATACATTGGAGAGAAACCACCAGCTGAAATCAAACAGGAAATTCAAAGGTTACAACCATGGTTTCGGATATCAGAAGTCATAAAGATAAAAGATTACACACACGTCATCAAAATAATCACTACAGACACAACCATAACGCAGAAAGTACTACGAGACGGATTCCTCATGTTCAATACGAAAATAACACCTTACCAATGCCAAGAAGAAAAATTTACTCACGTTCTCATATGTTATAAATGCTATCAACTGGAAGACCACGCAACCCATCAGTGCCAAAGTAACACCTTAGTCTGCTCAGAATGTGGAGAATCAGGCCACCTGTACACAGAATGCCAGAATAGTCACAAAAAATGTCTAAATTGTTCAGGTCCTCATAGGACCCTCGCAGCTGCATGCCCTGTACGCAAGAAAGCCATAAAAGACAAGGAAGAGAGAATCACAAAACAAGAACAAGAAAAAACACAACAAACCTACTCTCAAATCGCAAAAACAGCAATCAAAGAATCAGCAGTTCCGAAACATAGCCTCACCCTGACAAACAATATCCAAATTAAACTGTTAGCCTTGATATTAGAGGCTCATATTGCAAACCTGGCAGGGAAAGAAGGATTCGCAGCATTACTTTCCAGAAACCTAAAACTCAACTATAATATAGATGCAAAGTTCGAAGACCGAGATTCCAACGCAATTTTCAACTTTTTCTACTCCCACACACCGAATCAAGAATATCACATGGAACAACAAAGCGAAGAATCATCAAATAATGACACTAATTCAGAAACCGACATGGAAGAGGAAATGGAATCAGAAGTGGAAGATGAACCATCAACACGACCAAAAATTCAACCACAAACTACGAGCCAAATTCAACCCCAACCACAGTCCGAGATAACGTCAGAACCAATTTCAACAGAGCAAGACCTACATGAGACAGAGCCACCAACAGACCCACGAATCAAAAGAAAAATAAGTGACCAAGGAGTACTACCAGAAAGAGAGAGAGAACATTCAGAACAGAGACCAATTCCAATCCAAATATACCGTAGCGCCGCTGATAGACTGCCAGTCCCTCCGAACCCTTCCCAAAGGTGGTTCATTAACGAGCTGAACAAAAAAGAATTCGGACTGAAATTCACTGTACAAGACACTGACTCAAGAAAAATTATGGAAATGATTAAAAATGACAGACTAAAGTTAACAGGAACAAAAATTCACGCTCTAAACCATGAAAAATTCACCAGACTCCCTAAACACTCAACCACAAGCACTGCAAAGAAATCAAAACCGTAACCATGCAAGAGTTTCAAGAACGTGGATGGATAAACCTAACCAGAGGGGCGAGACAAAAGAAACTAACGGTTATACAGCACAATGTAAGGAACTGGAACACACATAAAATAGCATTATCCAATATCTATAACAAAATCGACCCAGATATCATTCTAATAAATGAACACTCAGTCACGGACACAAATATCAAAATATTTAATTATAATACCTTTACAATAAACGTTAAAGCAGAACCAAATGCGGGAGTAGCCATTGCAGTCAAGAAAAACATTGCATTCAGACTAATAGACAACTTTGAATCGGATATGATAGCAATAACGATAGACACAGCTCAAGGACCTATAACAATAGCAACAGCATACATTCCTCCTAGAACGAATTACTTAAACTACATAGATTACAATAGAATATTAAACTTTAATCATCCAGTCTACTTGATTGCAGATCTAAACGCCAAACACGCCAACCTTGGAAATAGTTATGCAAATACCAGAGGCACTGCACTAAACAGACTAATGACACAAGGCAAATGCATGCACATAGGTCCATATTTTCCAACATTCATTTCACACAATTCCAGCACAGCACCTGATATAGCTCTGATAAATCGCCACGCATATCACAACATAGAATTAAGACCGGGCCCAAACACTCCCTCTGACCATATACCAATTATTGCAACCATTTCCGCCAGTCCGCTACAAATTCCAATTAGGCCGAGGAAATCATTTCATTTTGCAAATTGGCAACAATACAAAGAAAGCTTAGCAAATATCACAGTACCTGTAGAACCAAATCCTACATTAGAAGAAATAGACAGCTATCTAGACCAATGGACATCAGAAGTACAAAGAGCTACAAATCTCGCTGTACCCACCATTAAATACAGAACCATACCCGGCATAAGACAAAATCACGAAATTCGACTCCTTCAAATACAGCTGGAAAACACAGTTCAACATATTCAAGCAGTCGGCCCAAACCCAATCCTATACTCTCGCATGGTCCAACTTCGAAGACAAATTAACCAAAGTTACAGAGCTGCCTTCAACCAAACATGGAACCAAATTATCAGAAACTTGAATATAGAAGAAGACCCTAAAAAATTTTGGTCAACTATTAAGAGGATGAGCGGATCAAACACCAAACAATATATTCCATACATAATACACGAAGGTACACAGCTGCATACTCCGGAAGAAAAAGAACCCCATTTTAGACAACACTGGCAACAGGTATTCACGGACGAAGATAATGAAAATTTCAATCATGATCACATCGAAGAAATAGAATCATACGTCTCAAATAACCACAACGAAATAACTCCATACCATACAGGTGACATCAACAGATTCCACAACTTGCGATTTCCACCCATAACAATAGACGAATTCAATAGAACCTTAAGAACATTCAAAAAGCGAGCCCCAGGACCCACAGGGATAACCACCATACAGATCAAGAATCTTCCAGACAATATGAAACAATATCTAATCTACATTTTCAACCAAGCAATATCAGCCGGATACTTTCCAGACAAATTAAAATTAGCCACAATGATCTTCCTGCCGAAACCCAATGCATCCCAACATCATGTACAAAACTACAGACCTATTTCACTTCTGGATGTCCATGGCAAAATACTCGATAAAATACTAAACAATAGACTATATGAAGAACTGCTGCAACAAGACAAACTTCACCCAAAACAACACGGATTTAGAAAGGAAAGAGGAACTCATACCGCACTAGCAATACTACACGAATCAATAGCAATTCATCTGGCAAACAAATATAAGATAGATATAGTCATGAGAGACATCTCAAAAGCTTTTGACAAAGTTTGGACAGTGGGCCTGAAATACAAAATCATGCAACTTGACCTTCCTACAATATTTAAGAAAACACTGAGCGATTTTATCACAGACAGAACAGTACAAATCCGCATTGGCAATTACATAGGCCCTGAATTTGAAAGACAAACAGGTGTTCCCCAAGGATCATGTCTGTCTCCAACTCTGTTTGCATTCTACACTCACGATATCACAAACCCCACTCCAAACAGCGACTTCATTAGTTATGCAGACGATATCACTCAAATCATAGCAGTACCAAACAACAGCAATTATCTAGCTCGCGCCACTGGACGTGCTATTGAACAAATAAACGCTTTTGAAAACAAATGGAAAATCAGAACCAATATTAGAAAATTCACAATAGTTCCCATTAGCAGAAGGAAAAAGGGAGACGTAATAGTTGAGGAAATGTACTTTCCATATAGCACCAAAGGAAAGGTCCTAGGGCTTACCATAAGCACAACAGGATACAAACCCCACATAGTAGCAAGGCAACAAATGGCAAGACGACACCTACAGAAGCTTCACCGATTCTATCACTTAAACAAAGAAAACAAAGGCAAACTGTACTTAGCAATAGTAAGAGCAACATTAACATATCCAATTATCCCTCTACACACCATATCAAAAACTGCAATGTCTACACTGCAAAGAATCCAAAATAAAGCATTAAGATTTATAACAGGAACAGTTTGGCAGGACTTTAAGACATCCGAGTCACTTCACAGACAATGCAACATTCCACCCATAAACATCGTATTACACCGCCAGGCCAAGAAAATATGGACACAATTAGAACAACAAGAACCAGAACTCTACGATTCCCTCACCTTCCAACCAGACACACTACACCGCCAGCACCCACAATTCAGAAGCTCCAAACTACAGGCACTAGCACAAGAACCACCTCCAGTCTTTCTATAGAGCAAAACTTCATTACAACACATTTCACACCGCTAATGACGCAAGCCATCTACTTAACACAACAATTCAAGAAACAGTCACATTTTACAGACTTCCAATAAATGAATAAAAAGCCTTGACAGGTAGTTGATTTATTCAACAACATAAGCAACTACATAGACCAATAAAATACACATAAACAGCTAGTCATGCACAGGAGCTGTGCCTTTAATTTCTCCTACTATCCCTTTCATTTTCGCTTCTCTCTACCTTCGGCACACTCTGTGCCAAACTCTTAATTTCTCTCTCTTCATCTCCTCGGTATCGCCACCACCACCGGTGCGAAATTGTAAGTTACTGAGTAACGTTCGAAGTTGTCGTGCACGATGGCTCCCAAGACTTCTGGAAAGGCTGCTAAGAAGGCCGGTAAGGCCCAGAAATCCATCACCAAAGGTGACAAGAAGAAGAAAAAGAAGAGGCGTGAGAGCTACGCCATCTACATTTACAAGGTGCTCAAGCAGGTCCATCCCGACACCGGCGTTTCGAGCAAGGCCATGTCAATCATGAACTCGTTCGTGAATGACATCTTTGAGCGCATTGCTACTGAAGCGTCGCGTCTGGCACAGTACAACAAGAGGACCACCATCACCTCTCGGGAAATTCAGACTGCCGTCAGGCTTCTGCTTCCCGGCGAGCTTGCCAAGCACGCTGTCTCTGAAGGCACCAAGGCTGTGACCAAGTACACTTCTTCCAAGTAGAGTGTTCACGGCGGCAGTCGCACTTGCTGCACACCATCCGGCTCCTCAAGGAGCCACAAATCATCCTTAAATTGAAGATGTTCAAAGTCAATATGCAGTAGACAAAATTAAGAGCTCGCTATCTTTCCGTCCGAAATAATGGTCTCTCTGATCATGTGATCGTTATTCGCTCGAATCGTTAGCACGCGAGTCAAAACGGCCGAGGCAGGCAATTGCCCGCGTTTCGCATAAGCACCTCGCACAATTCCTGGTGTGCCACAAGGCCTGCGGCCAGAGAGCACTGGTCGCGCTCGCTCGGTTCCCGGTCGGTCGTCGCGACAGGCGCTGCTGACCACCATGTCCACGAATGCCGCTCTGAGCCCTAGTCTGCCCGACCGCCCGGTAACCCTCGCTTCCACGACGGTTTCATGTGAGAGCCTCGTCTCCGATGCGCACAGTCCCTTTCGTGGGAGAAGAACCTTGGCACGAAACCTACGAGAAATGAACTGGAGGGTTTTTTCCTAAATTATCCGTCAAAAATTACCCCTCGAAGTTCGTCGAGGAGTTAAACTGCTCCTCGCTCGTACAGGATTCGATCGCTTTTCTCGACGGACGGAACAAGTTGTTGCGGCCGAATATTCTAATGGCCCATCATTTATTCGAGTGATAACACTTCAGCTTTTCATTCAGATTAGTCTTCACAACTATTCCAAGCCTGCGCTCCTGTGAAACAATTCAAGACGATGGGCCGTGCGTCGACGAACGAACGCACACGCGCTCGTTGTCGTCAATGTTTTGCAGTTAATTCGTGTATGTGCTCTAATCTGGATCAATATTCAAAAAACTGAATTCTAAGCACAATACTCATTGAATGAACAGCATCATGAGAGGCAAAAACTATGCAGAAACAAAGAAATGTCTTCATAGAAGTGAAAAGCGGTAGCTGGTAACCCTCTCCTCCTCAATCAAAACAAAATAACCCCTCCATGCTAACACGCGCTAGCGCTCGCTGTCGTCAATGTTTGTCAGGTAATTGGTGTAAAAGTCCCCAAAGTCTGGGTCAAGAAATGAGAAACTGAATTCTGAGCGTCGTATTTATCAAATGAACCAAACCATGAGAGGTCAAAACTAGAAAAACGCTGGAATGTCTTCTTCGAATTGAAAAAGGGTAGCTGGTAACTCAGTTTACTCAAAACTAACTCTTTCTGTAAAGTCGCGATGGCAGAAGCTGCTGCTACGGTTCTTCGTAAAATTATTTATCATTTTGGTTACTTACCTCGTTAGCCGTGAAATAATTTGTATAAGGGGTAAGGTAAATAATTTCAATGCATTTCGTTAATACCGGCAGCAGAATGGACAGTTTACAGCGTGTCGAACATAATATAGTATGTTTTTTTTATTTATAAAAAAGGTCAGGCAAGTTACCCTTCGTAGGGCGAATGAACATTAGGGATTCGAAAACGAACAAAGCACCACGTACTGAAACGTTTCATAGAACTGACTTGTTTTCAAATCATAGTTCGTGAAATCTCTATTAAATGTGATTTCAATATGCGGTGCTTTCTTCGTTTTTGAATTCCTAATGTAGCATGTACTAGGCCTTCTCTCTCACTCTCCGGGTGTCTAAATGTTCCCCCTTGAGGCCGCTCTCGACTCACCTTGGAACGAGCCCACGGAGTCTCAAGGTTGCAACGTGATGAAAACCATACATATATCGTTGATTGAACGCGACGAACTCGCGCAGTAATCAAGCAATGCTTTTTTGTGTAATGAAACGCCAGGTGTGTCTCCTTAAATTCATCAATAAATTCCTCTTTTGAGGGTAATTTTACCTACGTTGCTGCAATGGTCTCTCTTTCCCGCCCCTAAAAGGATGCTTAATGCCCGTCCGTATCTCTGATACGAGCTTGACCAGTGCACAAGTACATGAACCTTTCAATCGCGGGTGCTACTATTGGGATGCATGTATTTGTCTGCCATCCACGTATTGAGACTTATTCAAATAAACTGTCGAATCCCGTCACTCATAGCGGCTCACGTACACCACATAGTCTGGAATATTTTGATAGGATAGGTTGAAAAACCACTGAATTGTATGCTAAATGACGTTTCTCCAGACACATAAAAAACTTTGATAGAATTTGCGGAAATAGCTGCGCAAATTAAAAATGCAAGAAGTGAACTTCTGAAATGTGTAAAAATTCAATTCACATTTTCGTGTTTCTTAGATTTTTAAAATTTTCACTAGAATTTGAATTGTACGTTACTGCGTGAAAGGGTCATTTCGGCATGGAATGTAGCGTAACACGGGTTTGAAGACACCAAAATTTTGAACAGATTCAAGTTCGATTAACGTAGTTACGAGTAATTTTATGCATTCCTCTTTGCTGAGCTGAGGTAGCTGGTAACCCTGTTGACTCAAAACTCTTTCGGTGAAGTCGTGATGACGGGAGCAGCAGCGGTTATTCGTATTATTATTATATGATGTTATCTCGTACGCCATTGTCTACCCTGACGAGTAGGCAGAAAAACAATTGGGATGCATTTGGTTCACAGCTGTAGGTGAATGGGCTATTTACTTAGTGGTAGGTACTCATCCGCACCAATGGGTAATAAATAGTCAGAGTGTTGAACCCAATAATTTTTAAAGTATGTACTAGGCGTTCTATCGCTATCACTCACTCTCCGACTTTCTAGATTTTCCCTCCTGAGGCCGTTCTCGATTTTGTGCCCCTTGGAATGTGCCCATGAAGTTTCAAGGTTGACCCTAGTTCAACTAGGGTTGATTGAACGCACGAAATAATCAATCAATGAATACCATTTCGTAAAATAAAACGCCAGGTGTCATTTCGTTTAATTTATGAATGAGTTCATTTTTTGAGCGTAATTTCTCGGACGTAATTGCAGTGGGGATCATGTTGAATGAACGCATCAAATTGGTTGCTCCGTCTCTCTCTTAAGAGGATGCCCGTCCGTCCGTATCTGTGATACGAGTCTGACCAGTGCTCACAAGTACATGAATATTTTTAATCGCGGGTGCTACTATTAGGATGCATGTACTTTTCTCTGTCGTGCTCCTCATTTTAAGGGAACTATCGAATCCTCTCTATTTTTTTTGTCTACACTACATAGTCTTGAATAACAGGTAACTCGTTTTTCAACGAACGCATTTATCTCATTGACCAGTGAACGTCTTTTTTGGGAGGGGTGGAGTGGCCCTGTAAAGGGCCGGTTAGAGACTAGCCGAGAGGAGGTTGTGGCTCTCGATGCGCGGAATAACGTGCTATTGAATTAAGCGCGTTCTCCACGGATCCGGCGGGCAAGCTGGATATCCTTGGGCATGATGGTGACACGCTTGGCGTGGATTGCGCACAAGTTGGTGTCTTCGAAGAGACCGACGAGGTAGGCTTCGGATGCTTCCTGCAGGGCCATGACAGCCGAGGACTGGAATCGCAAGTCAGTCTTGAAATCTTGGGCGATTTCACGAACAAGACGCTGGAAGGGCAGCTTGCGGATGAGCAGTTCGGTGCTCTTCTGGTAACGACGGATTTCACGAAGAGCCACGGTACCGGGCCTGTACCTGTGAGGCTTCTTCACGCCACCGGTGGCGGGGGCAGATTTGCGTGCAGCCTTGGTGGCAAGCTGCTTGCGAGGAGCCTTTCCTCCGGTAGATTTGCGGGCAGTTTGCTTGGTGCGAGCCATTTCAGCGACAGTTTCGAGCGCGAGCGATGAGACGCAAGAGTCAGTTCGGCGCGAAGGGGGGGGGGGGGGGCGGTGACAATAGGAAAGAAGAGAAGAGAATTAGAGTTTGGCACAGTGTGTGCCATAAGAGAAAAAGGAGGAGAGAAAAGGAAAAGGATAGTGGAAGAAGAGAAAGGCGCTTAACGCATAATTAGTTGATCTTGTGCATCTTGTTCGATAGATACTACTAATTTGTTAGTTTAACGAGGGAAAATACCCGTCAGGGCTTTTTATGCTAGAAACGATTCATCTATTTAATTATGCCGCGTCTACTCTGCTCTATTGTAAATTTTTTTTTTTTTTTTTTTGTGGGAAGGCGATAAAAGCCCTCGTCAAGCAATATAAATTTTAAATGGGAGAAATTTATGCTCATCTACAAGTCCCTATATACAATATACACACATAATTCTACATATATATATATATATTTTTTTTTTTTTCCTAATTTTTTTTTTTTTTTTTTTTATTATTATTATTATTATTATTATTATTATTATTTTTTTTTTTTTTTTTTTTTTTTTATTTTATTTTATTTTTTTTTATACATATGCATATATACATATTACATTTATATACACACACACACCCGACACATGCACTCGTACCTTTTTTTTTTTTTTTCTTACTTCAGAATTTCACACACACACGATACAGACATACATATGAGTATATAAACTTTTTGTACAATTTTTGTTTTATCATACATATATATACATATATTATCACCCACACACGACACATGCGCACACAATGGTTCTATACGTTCCACACCCACAACCTACACACACACGCACACGAATTACATGGACACTAATATGCATATATACATAATTTTTATTTTTTTATTTTTTTTTCCATTTATTTATTTTTTTTTTATTTATTCATTGATTTTTTTTTATCATTTTTATTTTTTTATTTTTTTTTATTTTTTATTTTATTTTTTTTTTAGCTTTTTTTTTTTCTTCATTTTTTTATTTTTTTTTATTATTATTATTTTTTTTTTATTTTTTTTTTCTTTTTAATTTTTTTTTTCATTTTTTTTTTTTATTTTTTTTTTTTTATTTTTTTTTTTTATTTTTTTATTTATTTATTTTTATTTTTTTTTTTTATTATTTATTTTTTTTTTTTCACACTATATTACATCCTAGCTATCTAAACAATTACACTTAGCTACCTAGCTACCTACACAGTAAGCAGTATCTAAATTTCATTCTTTATTACTGAACTATGACTTAGGCCTATCTAGTTATTGATCTACGAGTATATACAATCTAATATCTACACGTTTACATCATCTTGCACCTATAATTAGAGAATAAGTTTTTACTTATTAAATATCTTATTTACATTACCTACATTACATCCTAGCTGTCTAAACCATTACACTTATCTTGCCTACACAGTAAGCAATACCTAAAATTTCATTCTTTGTTACTGAACTATGACTTAGGCCTATTTATTTATTGGTCTACGAGTATTTACAATCTAATATCTACACATTTGCATCATCTAGCGCCTATAATTGGAGACTAAGTTTTTACTTAATTACTGTCTTATTTACAAGTGTTGTCTATTTCTTTACAGTGCGCGAGCACATTATGTTGCATACCTTCGACCTACCATAAATATATACATATATATACACATTTCAAGTTACTCATTTTTCTCTACCTATTTACAATTATAGCGTCTGTGCACATCGTGCATTATATACACCTAGATTCAGTTTTGCAAACATGCACTCTACGCTACGTACATCTTTACTAGTTGGCTATTAAGTAGTTTGAGGTGTAAGTAGATAGGAATTTAAGAAATTTTACGGTAATGAAAAATAATTAATGAAAAGAAGAATTTTTGTGTATGTCAATGCAACTGAAATGAAGTTAAAAGTCTGGGGTTTTGGCTTCCCACCCATGGGGGGGAAGACCGTCCTACCGCTCGCCAAAACCCCAGAAAACAAAAAAAAATAAAAATATTACTGAAATTAATTTGGTCTTCCCCCACGTCCTCATAACAGGACTGGAATTTGTGTTAGTAGGTGTGCCTGGCAAGATTGTTGGTTCATGTATATTTCGGAGGTGGAGGGGGGGCCAATGCAAGTAGTCTAGAGCTTTTAAATCGGGAATGTTGATTGGGGATGAGCTCCGGAGGAAAACTTAATTTTGTGTACAGGTCAGGATCGAATTGCTGTATATTGTGCCAGATCCTGTTTGCATGCTCGTGCAGCAGTATGTTTATGGGAGGGATATTTAGATGATTGTGCAGGTGTTGTGATGGTACTGCTTCTATTAAACTAGTGCCGGTAATAAATCTAAGTGCTTTGTTTTGAACTCTTTGTAATTTGGATATTGCTGTTGCTGATGCTGTGTGTAAAGGTATGACTGGGTATATTAATGCTGATCTTACAAAGGCCATGTATAATTTCAGTTTGGTTTCTGTAGGAAGGTAAGTAAAACGGTAAATTTTTTCTAGATTCTTGTAGGCTATTGCTTGTCTAATGGAGGCTTGTGATGATATACCATGTGTAGTTATGTTCAACCCCAGGACTTTTCCTTTATTTGTGTATGGTATTGATTTGCCGTTTATGGTAACTTCAAATGTTTTCCTTCTATTTATGGGGATTATTGCAAATTTGCTACTGTTGGTTAATATTTTCCATTTACTTTCAAATGTGTTTATTTGTTCTATTGCTCTTTTGGTATTGGCTGTTGCATATTTTGGTGAATATTTTCCGGCTGTTATCTGTGTGATGTCATCTGCAAAGCATATGTAGTCTGTTTTAGGTAGCGGCGGTGGTAAATCATGGGTATAAAAGCTAAACAGTGTAGGGGATAGGCATGCTCCTTGGGGTACACCTGTGCACAGTGAGAATCGCGGTCCTAAGTAATTGGATATTCTTATTGAGGCTGTCCTGCCATTGAGGTAACTATTCAGGGTCCGGAGAAACATAGGGTGAAGATTAATTTGCGAAAGTTTGAAGATGAGACCAGAGTGCCATACCTTATCGAATGCTTTTTTAACATCTCTTAAGCAAATATCTATTGTAAATTTTTGAGCTAATTGGATGGAAATTGCTTCGTGAAGGGTTGCCAGTGCGGTGTGAGTGCCTCTATTACATCTGAATCCGTGTTGTCTGCAATTAAAATGGTTATGAATTGTAAGGAAATTTGTTAATCTATTATTTAAAATTTTATCTAGTAATTTGCCGTGTACATCCAGGAGGGAAATTGGTCTGTAATTTTGAACTGATTTTAGAGATGTGTTTGGTTTTGGGAGGAAAATCATTATGGCGTGTTTTAGACTGTTCGGGAAGTAACCAGCAGATATGGACATATTGAAAATGTAAATCAGAAAGTGAATCATGTTTTCTGGTAAGTTTTTAAGTTGTAAAGTGGTTATTTCCGTTGTCCCTGGTGCTTTCTGTTTGAACGTTTTCAGTGATTGTAATAATTCTTCGAATGTAATAGGGGGAAAATGTATAGGGTCCAGTCTGTTGATATTTCCCGTTCGGTATGGTTTGATTGTATTTGCTAAGTTGATCATTTGCTCTTGTACCGTTTCAATGTGCTCCTTGTCGAAGAGGGGATCGTCCTGTTCCGTGAATATTTCCTTCCAGTGTGCTCTAAAGATGGGTTCTTTTTCTTTAAGAGTATGTAACTGTTCTTTATTATGTTCTATATATGGTATTTGTTGTTTAGTGTTACTGCCCATCATCCTTTTGCAGGAGGACCAAAACATTTTCGGATCCTCCTGCAGTTTGAGACTGTGAATTAATTCCTCCCAGGTTTGCTGATATTTGCCTTTGTATATTTCTTGTAATCGGATTCTTATTGCGTTCAAATGTCGGTTCAAATCTATAGATGGCCCATATCTGGAGATGTATTGAGTTGTCTGTCGGTATTGCGCTTGTAATGTCAAAGTTTCGTGAGTTGGTTTGATCCCCGGGATTATTCTGTAATTTATGAGTGGAACGGCTGTATTTGTGGCATCCTGTACGTGTTTAGTCCATGTGTTTAGGTACTTGTTTATTTCGTTTATAGTTGGATCCGGTTGTATAGGGGGTGTGACAGGTGATAGTAACTGTTTATATAAATTCCAATTTGCTTTACGAAAGTGTCTTCGCGGTTTGATGGGAATTTGTATTGGGTTGGCTGTGATGGTAGCGATTATTGGAATGTGATCCGAAGGTGTGATGGGGCCAGGCTTCAAGAAAATATTATGAAATGCATGCTTGTTTTGCAAAACTACATCGGGTGAGGTGGTGCTATTGTGAGTTATTAGGGTGGGAAAAAAGGGTCCAATGTGAGTGCATTTCTGCTTTGAGATTAGGTAGAAAAGATGATTTCCTCTATTGTTCCTATGTGAGTATCCAGTTATGCTATGTGCGGCGTTTATGTCGCCTAGAAAATAGGTTGGATGCGGTCTATTGAAAAGCATGTGGAAGTCTATAAAATTCAGGTAGTCTGTTCTCGGAGGTGTGTATGTAGTACCTATGGTGATTGGTCCCTGTAGCGTATCTATTGTTACTGCTAACATGTCTGTGTGGAAATCATCGTGAAGTCTGTACGAAATGCTTTTCCTGAGTGCTATTGCAGTGCCTGCGTGGTTTTCGTTTTGCTTATTTGAATAAAATGTATTGTAATTAAAGATCTTGAGGGGCTGGTTATTTATGAGGCAGTGACTATTGATAAGTATTATGTCTGAGTCCAGTGAGTTGTATATGTTGGATAGTGTGATTCTATTTGTGTTCCAAGATTGCACGTTATGTTGAATTATTGTTACTTTCTTTAGGTTCATTTTTAAGCAATTAATTTTTTTGGTTTTTTGGTGGCTGCTATTATTGACTGGTGTCTTGGAAGATTTATGAAGTCCTCATGGGGGATTATGTTTATTTTTGTTCTTGTGAATTGGACCCTGTTACTCTTGATGTAATCCAGTAATGTTTGTGATCTTATGTCCTGAACTGTGAATTTTAATCCTTTATCATTTTCTTGTCTGCTGAGTTCCCGGATGTACCATTCTATTGGGGGATTTTCTGGGATTGGTGAATTGTCTATGAAGTTTCTGTACAGTTTCATTTGAAAGTTGTGTTTGTTATCTAATACTATGCTTGAATTACCCAAATCATCACCACTTATCCTTCGTTTAGTTCCAGCCTCCGTGTCCATAGCCTCCTCCATCTGTTCCTGCTCACATTCCAGAGAGACATCCACCGTTTTTTCCTGTTCCGTTTCCGTCTCCTGTGGTATTGTTTCTGATTTGTAGTAAAAGTTGAAAATTGCGGCTGAGTCACGATCTGGGAAAGTAGTATCGATATTGAAGTTCAGTTTTAAAGATTGTGAAAGAAGTTCGCCAAATTTCTGTGTTCTGTTCAGTGCTGCTATGTGTGCTTCCAAGATGAGTGCTGTCAGTTTAATATGTGTTTGTGATGTTAATGTGAGGGTGTGTTCTGGGGGGTTTGTTTGTAATATTGCGTGCTTTGCAATTTCAGCATAGGTGTTTTGAGTTTGTTGGTGATGCTCCTGTTTTTCATTTTCGATTTTTTGTTTGATTACATTTTTCCTACTTGAACTTCTTGAACTTCTTGAGCCTTCATGCTACTTGAACTTCTTGAACCTTCCTGCTACTTGAACTTTTTGAACTTCTTGAACCTTCCTGCTACTTGAACTTCTTGAACCTTCCTGCTACTTGAACTTCTTGAACTTCTTGCACCTTCCTGCTACTTGAACCTCTTGAACCTTCCTGCCACTCGATTTCTTGAACCTTCATGCTACTTGAACTTCTTGAACCTTCCTGCTACTTGAACTTTTGGAACCTTCCTGCTTCATGAAATTCTTGAACTTTCCTGCTACTTGAACTTCTTGAACTTCGTGAGCCTTCATGCTACTTGAACTTCTTGAACCTTCCTGCTACTTGAACTTTTTAAACATCTTGAACCTTCCTGCTACTTGAGCTTCTTGAACCTTCCTGCTACTTGAACTTCTTGAACTTCTTGAACCTTCCTGCTCCTTGAAATTCTTGATTTTCTTGAACCCTCCTGCTACTTGAACCTCTTGAACCTTCTTGCTACCTGAACTTTTTGAACTTCTTGAACCTTCCTGCTACTTGAACTTCTTGAACCTTCCTGCTACTTGAAATACTTGAACTTCTTGAACCTTCCTGCTACTTGAACTTCTTGAACTTTCCTGCTACTTGAACTTCTTGAACTTCTTGAACCTTCCTGCTACTTGAACTTCTTGAACCTTTCTGCTACTTGAACCCCTTGAACTTCTTGAACCTTCCTGCTACTTGAACTTCTCGAACTTCTTGAACCTTCCTGCTACTTGAACTTCTTGAACCTTCCTGCTACTTGAACTTCTTGAACCTTCCTGCTACTCAAACTTCTTGAACCTTCCTGCTACTTGAACGTCTTGAACTTCTTTAACCTTCGTGCTACTTGAACTTCTTGAACTTCTTGAACCTTCCTGGTACTTGAACTTCTTGAACTTCTCGAACCTTCCTGCTACTTGAACTTCTTGAACTTCTCGAACCTTCCTGCTACTTGAACTTCTTGAACTTCTTGAACCTTCCTGCTACTTGAACTTTTTGAAACTTCCTGCTATTTGAACTTCTTGAACCTTCCTGCTACTTGAACTTTTTTAACTTCTTTAACCTTCTTGCTACTTGAACTTCTTGAACCTTCCTGCTACTTGAACTTTTGAACTTCTTGAACCTTCCTGCCACTTGATTTCTTGAACCTTTCTGCTACTTGAACTTCTTGAACCTTCCTGCTACTTGAACTTTTTGAACCTTCCTGCTTCTTGAACTTCTTGGACTTTCCTGCTACTTGAACTTCTTGAACCTTCCTGCTACTTGAACTTTTTGAACTTCTTGAACCTTCCTGCCACTTGATTTCTTGAACCTTTCTGCTACTTGAACTTCTTGAACCTTCCTGCTACTTGAACTTTTTGAACCTTCCTGCTTCTTGAACTTCTTGAACTTTCCTGCTACTTGAACTTTTTGAGCCTTCATGCTACTTGAACTTCTTGAACCTTCCTGCTACTTGAACTTTTTGAACTTCTTGAACCTTCCTGCTTCTTGAACTTCTTGAACCTTCCTGCTACTTGAACTTTTTGAGCCTTCATGCTACTTGAACTTCTTGAACCTTCCTGCTACTTGAACTTTTTGAACTTCTTGAACCTTCCTGCTACTTGAACTTCTTGAACCTTCCTGCTACTTGAACTTCTTGAACTTCTTGCACCTTCCTGCTACTTGAACTTCTTGAACTTTCCTGCCACTTGATTTCTTGAACCTTCATGCTACTTGAACTTCTTGAACCTTCCTGCTACTTGAACTTTTTGAACCTTCCTGCTTCTTGAACTTCTTGAACTTTCCTGCTACTTGAACTTCTTGAACTTCTTAAGCCTTCATGCTACTAGAACTTCTTGAACCTTCCTGCTACTTGAACTTTTTAAACTTCTTGAACCTTCCTGCTACTTGAGCTTCTTGAACCTTCCTGCTACTTGAACTTCTTGAACTTCTTGAACCTTCCTGCTCCTTGAAATTCTTGATTTTCTTGAACCCTCCTGCTACTTGAACCTCTTGAACCTTCTTGCTACCTGAACTTTTTGAACTTCATGAACCTTCCTGCTACTTGAACTTCTTGAACCTTCCTGCTACTTGAAATACTTGAACTTCTTGAACCTTCCTGCTACTTGAACTTCTTGAACTTTCCTGCTACTTGAACTTCTTAAACTTCTTGAACCTTCCTGCTACTTGAACTTCTTGAACCTTTCTGCTACTTGAACTTCTTGAACTTTTTGAACCTTCCTGCTACTTGAACTTCTCGAACTTCTTGAACCTTCCTGCTTCTTGAACTTCTTGAACCTTCCTGCTACTTGAACTTCTTGAACCTTCCTGCTACTCAAACTTCTTGAACCTTCCTGCTACTTGAACTTCTTGAACTTCTTGAACCTTCGTGCTACTTGAACTTCTTGAACTTCTTGAACCTTCCTGCTACTTGAACTTCTTGAACTTCTCGAACCTTCCTGCTACTTGAACTTCTTGAACTTCTCGAACCTTCCTGCTACTTGAACTTCTTGAACTTCTTGAACCTTCCTGCTACTTGAACTTTTTGAAACTTCCTGCTATTTGAACTTCTTGAACCTTCCTGCTACTTGAACTTTTTTAACTTCTTTAACCTTCCTGCTACTTGAACTTCTTGAACCTTCCTGCTACTTGAACTTTTTGAACTTCTTGAACCTTCCTGCCACTTGATTTCTTGAACCTTTCTGCTACTTGAACTTCTTGAACCTTCCTGCTACTTGAACTTTTTGAACCTTCCTGCTTCTTGAACTTCTTGGACTTTCCTGCTACTTGAACTTCTTGAACCTTCCTGCTACTTGAACTTCTTGAACCTTCTTGCTACCTGAACTTCTTGAACTTCATGAACCTTCCTGCTACTTGAACTTCATGAGCTTCTTGAACCTTCCTACTACTTGAACTTCTTGAACTTCTTGAACCTTCCAGCTACTTGAACTTCTTGAACTTCTTGAACCTTCCTGCTACTTGAACTTCTTGAACCTTCCTGCTACCTGAACTTCTTGAACCTTCCTGCTACCTGAACTTCTTGAACCTTCCTGCTACTTGAACTTCTAGAACTTCTTGAACCTTCCTGCAACTTGAACTTCTTGAACCTTCCTGCTACTTGAACTTCTTGAACCTTCCTGCTACTTGAACTTCTTGAACTTCTTGAACCTTCCTGCAACTTGAACTTCTTGAACCTTCCTGCTACTTGAACTTCTTGAACTTCTTGAACCTTCCTGCTACTTGAACTTCTTGAACCTTCCTGCTACTTGAACTACTTGAACTTCTTAAACCTTCCTGCTACTTGAACTTCTTGAACTTTCCTGCTACTTGAACTTCTTGAACTTCTTAAACCTTCCTGCTACTTGAACTTCTTGAACCTTTCTGCCACTTGAACTTCTTGAACTTCTTGAACCTTCCTGCTACTTAAACTTCTCGAACTTCTTGAACCTTCCTGCTACTTGAACTTCTTGAACCTTCCTGCTACTTGAACTTCTTGAACCTTCCTGCTACTTATACTTCTTGAATCTTCCTGCTACTTGAACTTCTTGAACTTCTTGAACCTTCTTGTTACCTGAACTTCTTGAACTTATTGAACCTTCCTGCTACTTGAAATTTATGATTTTCTTGAACCTTCCTGCTACTTGAACTTTTTGAACTTCTTGAACCTTCCTGCTACTTGAACTTTTTGAACCTTCCTGCTACTTGAACTTTTTGAACCTTCCTGCTATTTGAACTTCTTGAACCTTCCTGCTACTTGAACTTTTTTAACTTCTTTCCCCTTCCTGCTACTTGAACTTCTTGAACCTTCCTGCTACTTGAAATTTTTGAACTTCTTGAACCTTCCTGCCACTTGATTTCTTGAACCTTTCTGCTACTTGAACTTCTTGAACCTTCCTGCTACCTGAACTTTTTGAACCTTCCTGCTTCTTGAACTTCTTGGACTTTCCTGCTACTTGAACTTCTTGAACCTTCCTGCTACTTGAACTTCTTGAACCTTATTGCTACCTGAACTTCTTGAACTTCTTGAACCTTCCTGCTACTTGAACTTCATGAACTTCTTGAACCTTCCTGCTACTTGAACTTCTTGAACTTCTTGAACCTTCCAGCTACTTGAACTTCTTGAACTTCTTGAACCTTCCTGCTACCTGAACTTCTTGAACCTTCCTGCTACTTGAACTTCTAGAACTTCTTGAACCTTCCTGCTACTCGAACTTCTTGAACCTTCCTGCTACTTGAACTTCTTGAACTTCTTGAACCTTCCTGCAACTTGAACTTCTTGAACCTTCCTGCTACTTGAACTTCTTGAACTTCTTGAACCTTCCTGCTACTTGAACTTCTTGAACCTTCCTGCTACTTGAACTACTTGAACTTCTTAAACCTTCCTGCTACTTGAACTTCTTGAACTTTCCTGCTACTTGAACTTCTTGAACTTCCTAAACCTTCCTGCTACTTGAACTTCTTGAACCTTTCTGCCACTTGAACTTCTTGAACTTCTTAAACCTTCCTGCTACTTGAACTTCTCGAACTTCTTGAACCTTCCTGCTACTTGAACTTCTTGAACCTTCCTGCTTCTTGAACTTCTTGAACCTTCCTGCTACTTAAACTTCTTGAATCTTTCTGCTACTTGAACTTCTTGAACTTCTTGAACCTTCCTGCTACTTGAACTTCTTGAACCTTCGTGCTACTTGAACTTCTTGAACTTCTTGAACCTTCCTGCTACTTGAACTACTTGAACTTCTTGAACTTCTTGAACTTCTTGAACCTTCCTGCTACTTGAACTACTTGAACTTCTTGAACCTTCCTGCTACTTGAACTTCTTGAACTTCTTGAACCTTCCTGCTACCTGAACTTCTTGAACTTATTGAACCTTCCTGCTACTTGAACTTCTTGAACCTTCCTGCTACATGAACTTCTTGAACTTCTTGAACCTTCCTGCTACTTGAACTTCTTGAACCTTCCTGCTACTTGAACTTCTTGAACTTCTTGAACCCTCCTGCTACTTGAACTTTTTGAACTTCTTGAACCTTCCTGCTACTTGAACTTCTTGAACTTCTTGAACCTTCCTGTAACTTGAACTTCTTGAACTTCTTGACCCTTCCTGCTACTTGAATTTCTTGAACTTCTTGAACCTTCCTGCTACTTGAACTTTTTAAACTTCCTGAACCTTTCTGCTATTTGAACTTCTTGAACCTTCCTGCTACGAGAACTTCTTGAACTTCTTGAACCTTCCTGTTCTTGAACTTCTTGAACTTCTTGAACCTTCCTGCTACTTGAACTTCTTGAAACTTCCTGCTACTTGAACTTCTTGAACTTTCCTGCTACTTGAACTTCTTGAACTTCTTGAACCTTCCTGCTACTTGAACTTCTTGAACCTTCCTGCCACTTGATTTCTTGAACCTTCCTGCTACTTGAACTTCTTGAACCTTCCTGCTACTTGAACTTTTTCAACCTTCCTGCTTCTTGAACTTCTTGAACTTTCCTGCTACTTGAACTTCTTGAACTTCTTGAGCCTTCATGCTACTTGAACTTCTTGAACCTTCCTGCTACTTGAACTTTTTGAACTTCTTGAACCTTCCTGCTACTTGAACTTCTTGAACCTTCCTGCTACTTGAACTTCTTGAACTTCTTGCACCTTCCTGCTACTTGAACTTCTTGAACCTTCCTGCCACTTGATTTCTTGAACCTTCATGCTACTTGAACTTCTTGAACCTTCCTGCTACTTGAACTTTTTGAACCTTCCTGCTTCTTGAACTTCTTGAACTTTCCTGCTACTTGAACTTCTTGAACTTCTTGAGCCTTCATGCTACTTGAACTTCTTGAACCTTCCTGCTACTTGAACTTTTTAAACATCTTGAACCTTCCTGCTACTTGAGCTTCTTGAACCTTCCTGCTACTTGAACTTCTTGAACTTCTTGAACCTTCCTGCTCCTTGAAATTCTTGATTTTCTTGAACCCTCCTGCTACTTGAACCTCTTGAACCTTCTTGCTACCTGAACTTTTTGAACTTCTTGAACCTTCCTGCTACTTGAACTTCTGGAACCTTCCTGCTTCTTGAAATACTTGAACTTCTTGAACCTTCCTGCTACTTGAACTTCTTGAACTTTCCTGCTACTTGAACTTCTTGAACTTCTTGAACCTTCCTGCTACTTGAACTTCTTGAACCTTTCTGCTACTTGAACTCCTTGAACTTCTTGAACCTTCCTGCTACTTGAACTTCTCGAACTTCTTGAACCTTCCTGCTACTTGAACTTCTTGAACCTTCCTGCTACCTGAACTTCTTGAACCTTCCTGCTACTCAAACTTCTTGAACCTTCCTGCTACTTGAACTTCTTGAACTTCTTTAACCTTCGTGCTACTTGAACTTCTTGAACTTCTTGAACCTTCCTGGTACTTGAACTTCTTGAACTTCTCGAACCTTCCTGCTACTTGAACTTCTTGAACTTCTCGAACCTTCCTGCTACTTGAACTTCTTGAACTTCTTGAACCTTCCTGCTACTTGAACTTTTTGAAACTTCCTGCTATTTGAACTTCTTGAACCTTCCTGCTACTTGAACTTTTTTAACTTCTTTAACCTTCTTGCTACTTGAACTTCTTGAACCTTCCTGCTACTTGAACTTTTAGAACTTCTTGAACCTTCCTGCCACTTGATTTCTTGAACCTTTCTGCTACTTGAACTTTTTGAACCTTCCTGCTTCTTGAACTTCTTGAACTTTCCTGCTACTTGAACTTTTTGAGCCTTCATGCTACTTGAACTTCTTGAACCTTCCTGCTACTTGAACTTTTTGAACTTCTTGAACCTTCCTGCTTCTTGAACTTCTTGAACCTTCCTGCTACTTGAACTTTTTGAGCCTTCATGCTACTTGAACTTCTTGAACCTTCCTGCTACTTGAACTTTTTGAACTTCTTGAACCTTCCTGCTACTTGAACTTCTTGAACCTTCCTGCTACTTGAACTTTTTGAACTTCTTGCACCTTCCTGCTACTTGAACTTCTTGAACCTTCCTGCCACTTGAATTCTTGAACCTTCATGCTACTTGAACTTCTTGAACCTTCCTGCTACTTGAACTTTTTGAACCTTCCTGCTTCTTGAACTTCTTGAACTTTCCTGCTACTTGAACTTCTTGAACCTTCCTGCTACTTGAACTTCTTGAACTTCTTGAACCTTCCTGCTACCTGAACTTCTTGAACTTATTGAACCTTCCTGCTACTTGAACTTCTTGAACCTTCCTGCTACATGAACTTCTTGAACTTCTTGAACCTTCCTGCTACTTGAACTTCTTGAACCTTCCTGCTACTTGAACTTCTTGAACTTCTTGAACCTTCCTGCTACTTGAACTTCTTGAACTTCTTGAACCCTCCTGCTACTTGAACTTCTTGAACTTCTTGAACCTTCCTGCTACTTGAACTTCTTGAACTTCTTGAACCTTCCTGTAACTTGAACTTCTTGAACTTCTTGACCCTTCCTGCTACTTGAATTTCTTGAACTTCTTGAACCTTCCTGCTACTTGAACTTTTTGAACTTCCTGAACCTTCCTGCTATTTGAACTTCTTGAACCTTCCTGCTACGAGAAATTCTTGAACTTCTTGAACCTTCCTGTTCTTGAACTTCTTGAACTTCTTGAACCTTCCTGCTTCTTGAACTTCTTGAAACTTCCTGCTACTTGAACTTCTTGAACCTTCCTGCTACTTGAACTTCTTGAACTTCTTGAACCTTCCTGCTACTTGAACTTCTTGAACCTTCCTGCCACTTGATTTCTTGAACCTTCCTGCTACTTGAACTTCTTGAACCTTCCTGCTACTTGAACTTTTTCAACCGTCCTGCTTCTTGAACTTCTTGAACTTTCCTGCTACCTGAACTTCTTGAACTTCTTGAGCCTTCATGCTACTTGAACTTCTTGAACCTTCCTGCTACTTGAACTTTTTGAACTTCTTGAACCTTCCTGCTACTTGAACTTCTTGAACCTTCCTGCTACTTGAACTTCTTGAACTTCTTGCACCTTCCTGCTACTTGAACTTCTTGAACCTTCCTGCCACTTGATTTCTTGAACCTTCATGCTACTTGAACTTCTTGAACCTTCCTGCTACTTGAACTTTTTGAACCTTCCTGCTTCATGAACTTCTTGAACTTTCCTGCTACTTGAACTTCTTGAACTTCTTGAGCCTTCATGCTACTTGAACTTCTTGAACCTTCCTGCTACTTGAACTTTTTAAACATCTTGAACCTTCCTGCTACTTGAGCTTCTTGAACCTTCCTGCTACTTGAACATCTTGAACTTCTTGAACCTTCCTGCTCCTTGAAATTCTTGATTTTCTTGAACCCTCCTGCTACTTGAACCTCTTGAACCTTCTTGCTACCTGAACTTTTTGAACTTCTTGAACCTTCCTGCTACTTGAACTTCTTGAACCTTCCTGCTACTTGAAATACTTGAACTTCTTGAACCTTCCTGCTACTTGAACTTCTTGAACTTTCCTGCTACTTGAACTTCTTGAACTTCTTGAACCTTCCTGCTACTTGAACTTCTTGAACCTTTCTGCTACTTGAACTCCTTGAACTTCTTGAACCTTCCTGCTACTTGAACTTCTCGAACTTCTTGAACCTTCCTGCTACTTGAACTTCTTGAACCTTCCTGCTACTTGAACTTCTTGAACCTTCCTGCTACTCAAACTTCTTGAACCTTCCTGCTACTTGAACTTCTTGAACTTCTTTAACCTTCGTGCTACTTGAACTTCTTGAACTTCTTGAACCTTCCTGGTACTTGAACTTCTTGAACTTCTCGAACCTTGCTGCTACTTGAACTTCTTGAACTTCTCGAACCTTCCTGCTACTTGAACTTCTTGAACTTCTTGAACCTTCCTGCTACTTGAACTTTTTGAAACTTCCTGCTATTTGAACTTCTTGAACCTTCCTGCTACTTGAACTTTTTTAACTTCTTTAACCTTCTTGCTACTTGAACTTCTTGAACCTTCCTGCTACTTGAACTTTTTGAACTTCTTGAACCTTCCTGCCACTTGATTTCTTGAACCTTTCTGCTACTTGAACTTCTTGAACCTTCCTGCTACTTGAACTTTTTGAACCTTCCTGCTTCTTGAACTTCTTGGACTTTCCTGCTACTTGAACTTCTTGAACCTTCCTGCTACTTGAACTTTTTGAACTTCTTGAACCTTCCTGCCACTTGATTTCTTGAACCTTTCTGCTACTTGAACTTCTTGAACCTTCCTGCTACTTGAACTTTTTGAACCTTCCTGCTTCTTGAACTTCTAGAACTTTCCTGCTACTTGAACTTTTTGAGCCTTCATGCTACTTGAACTTCTTGAACCTTCCTGCTACTTGAACTTTTTGAACTTCTTGAACCTTCCTGCTTCTTGAACTTCTTGAACCTTCCTGCTACTTGAACTTTTTGAGCCTTCATGCTACTTGAACTTCTTGAACCTTCCTGCTACTTGAACTTTTTGAACTTCTTGAACCTTCCTGCTACTTGAACTTCTTGAACCTTCCTGCTACTTGAACTTCTTGAACTTCTTGCACCTTCCTGCTACTTGAACTTCTTGAACCTTCCTGCCACTTGATTTCTTGAACCTTCATGCTACTTGAACTTCTTGAACCTTCCTGCTACTTGAACTTTTTGAACCTTCCTGCTTCTTGAACTTCTTGAACTTTCCTGCTACTTGAACTTCTTGAACTTCTTGAGCCTTCATGCTACTAGAACTTCTTGAACCTTCCTGCTACTTGAACTTTTTAAACTTCTTGAACCTTCCTGCTACTTGAGCTTCTTGAACCTTCCTGCTACTTGAACTTCTTGAACTTCTTGAACCTTCCTGCTCCTTGAAATTCTTGATTTTCTTGAACCCTCCTGCTACTTGAACCTCTTGAACCTTCTTGCTACCTGAACTTTTTGAACTTCTTGAACCTTCCTGCTACTTGAACTTCTTGAACCTTCCTGCTACTTGAAATACTTGAACTTCTTGAACCTTCCTGCTACTTGAACTTCTTGAACTTTCCTGCTACTTGAACATCTTGAACTTCTTGAACCTTCCTGCTACTTGAACTTCTTGAACCTTTCTGCTACTTGAACTTCTTGAACTTTTTGAACCTTCCTGCTACTTGAACTTCTCGAACTTCTTGAACCTTCCTGCTTCTTGAACTTCTTGAACCTTCCTGCTACTTGAACTTCTTGAACCTTCCTGCTACTCAAACTTCTTGAACCTTCCTGCTACTTGAACTTCTTGAACTTCTTGAACCTTCGTGCTACTTGAACTTCTTGAACTTCTTGAACCTTCCTGCTACTTGAACTTCTTGAACTTCTCGAACCTTCCTGCAACTTGAACTTCTTGAACTTCTCGAACCTTCCTGCTACTTGAACTTCTTGAACTTCTTGAACCTTCCTGCTACTTGAACTTTTTGAAACTTCCTGCTATTTGAACTTCTTGAACCTTCCTGCTACTTGAACTTTTTTAACTTCTTTAACCTTCCTGCTACTTGAACTTCTTGAACCTTCCTGCTACTTGAACTTTTTGAACTTCTTGAACCTTCCTGCCACTTGATTTCTTGAACCTTTCTGCTACTTGAACTTCTTGAACCTTCCTGCTACTTGAACTTTTTGAACCTTCCTGCTTCTTGAACTTCTTGGACTTTCCTGCTACTTGAACTTCTTGAACCTTCCTGCTACTTGAACTTCTTGAACCTTCTTGCTACCTGTACTTCTTGAACTTCATGAACCTTCCTGCTACTTGAACTTCATGAGCTTCTTGAACCTTCCTGCTACTTGAACTTCTTGAACTTCTTGAACCTTCCAGCTACTTGAACTTCTTGAACTTCTTGAACATTCCTGCTACTTGAACTTCTTGAACCTTCCTGCTACCTGAACTTCTTGAACCTTCCTGCTACCTGAACTTCTTGAACCTTCCTGCTACTTGAACTTCTAGAACTTCTTGAACCTTCCTGCTACTTGAACTTCTTGAACCTTCCTGCTACTTGAACTTCTTGAACCTTCCTGCTACTTGAACTTCTTGAACTTCTTGAACCTTCCTGCAACTTGAACTTCTTGAACCTTCCTGCTACTTGAACTTCTTGAACTTCTTGAACCTTTCTGCTACTTGAACTTCTTGAACCTTCCTGCTACTTGAACTACTTGAACTTCTTAAACCTTCCTGCTACTTGAACTTCTTGAACTTTCCTGCTACTTGAACTTCTTGAACTTCTTAAACCTTCCTGCTACTTGAACTTCTTGAACCTTTCTGCCACTTGAACTTCTTGAACTTCTTGAACCTTCCTGCTACTTAAACTTCTCGAACTTCTTGAACCTTCCTGCTACTTGAACTTCTTGAACCTTCCTGCTACTTGAACTTCTTGAACCTTCCTGCTACTTATACTTCTTGAATCTTCCTGCTACTTGAACTTCTTGAACTTCTTGAACCTTCTTGTTACCTGAACTTCTTGAACTTATTGAACCTTCCTGCTACTTGAAATTTATGATTTTCTTGAACCTTCCTGCTACTTGAACTTTTTGAACTTCTTGAACCTTCCTGCTACTTGAACTTTTTGAACCTTCCTGCTACTTGAACTTTTTGAACCTTCCTGCTATTTGAACTTCTTGAACCTTCCTGCTACTTGAACTTTTTTAACTTCTTTCCCCTTCCTGCTACTTGAACTTCTTGAACCTTCCTGCTACTTGAAATTTTTGAACTTCTTGAACCTTCCTGCCACTTGATTTCTTGAACCTTTCTGCTACTTGAACTTCTTGAACCTTCCTGCTACCTGAACTTTTTGAACCTTCCTGCTTCTTGAACTTCTTGGACTTTCCTGCTACTTGAACTTCTTGAACCTTCCTGCTACTTGAACTTCTTGAACCTTATTGCTACCTGAACTTCTTGAACTTCTTGAACCTTCCTGCTACTTGAACTTCATGAACTTCTTGAACCTTCCTGCTACTTGAACTTCTTGAACTTCTTGAACCTTCCAGCTACTTGAACTTCTTGAACTTCTTGAACCTTCCTGCTACCTGAACTTCTTGAACCTTCCTGCTACTTGAACTTCTAGAACTTCTTGAACCTTCCTGCTACTCGAACTTCTTGAACCTTCCTGCTACTTGAACTTCTTGAACTTCTTGAACCTTCCTGCAACTTGAACTTCTTGAACCTTCCTGCTACTTGAACTTCTTGAACTTCTTGAACCTTCCTGCTACTTGAACTTCTTGAACCTTCCTGCTACTTGAACTACTTGAACTTCTTAAACCTTCCTGCTACTTGAACTTCTTGAACTTTCCTGCTACTTGAACTTCTTGAACTTCCTAAACCTTCCTGCTACTTGAACTTCTTGAACCTTTCTGCCACTTGAACTTCTTGAACTTCTTAAACCTTCCTGCTACTTGAACTTCTCGAACTTCTTGAACCTTCCTGCTACTTGAACTTCTTGAACCTTCCTGCTTCTTGAACTTCTTGAACCTTCCTGCTACTTAAACTTCTTGAATCTTCCTGCTACTTGAACTTCTTGAACTTCTTGAACCTTCCTGCTACTTGAACTTCTTGAACCTTCGTGCTACTTGAACTTCTTGAACTTCTTGAACCTTCCTGCTACTTGAACTACTTGAACTTCTTGAACTTCTTGAACTTCTTGAACCTTCCTGCTACTTGAACTACTTGAACTTCTTGAACCTTCGTGCTACTTGAACTTCTTGAACTTCTTGAACCTTCCTGCTACCTGAACTTCTTGAACTTATTGAACCTTCCTGCTACTTGAACTTCTTGAACCTTCCTGCTACATGAACTTCTTGAACTTCTTGAACCTTCCTGCTACTTGAACTTCTTGAACCTTCCTGCTACTTGAACTTCTTGAACTTCTTGAACCCTCCTGCTACTTGAACTTTTTGAACTTCTTGAACCTTCCTGCTACTTGAACTTCTTGAACTTCTTGAACCTTCCTGTAACTTGAACTTCTTGAACTTCTTGACCCTTCCTGCTACTTGAATTTCTTGAACTTCTTGAACCTTCCTGCTACTTGAACTTTTTGAACTTCCTGAACCTTTCTGCTATTTGAACTTCTTGAACCTTCCTGCTACGAGAACTTCTTGAACTTCTTGAACCTTCCTGTTCTTGAACTTCTTGAACTTCTTGAACCTTCCTGCTACTTGAACTTCTTGAAACTTCCTGCTACTTGAACTTCTTGAACTTTCCTGCTACTTGAACTTCTTGAACTTCTTGAACCTTCCTGCTACTTGAACTTCTTGAACCTTCCTGCCACTTGATTTCTTGAACCTTCCTGCTACTTGAACTTCTTGAACCTTCCTGCTACTTGAACTTTTTCAACCTTCCTGCTTCTTGAACTTCTTGAACTTTCCTGCTACTTGAACTTCTTGAACTTCTTGAGCCTTCATGCTACTTGAACTTCTTGAACCTTCCTGCTACTTGAACTTTTTGAACTTCTTGAACCTTCCTGCTACTTGAACTTCTTGAACCTTCCTGCTACTTGAACTTCTTGAACTTCTTGCACCTTCCTGCTACTTGAACTTCTTGAACCTTCCTGCCACTTGATTTCTTGAACCTTCATGCTACTTGAACTTCTTGAACCTTCCTGCTACTTGAACTTTTTGATTCTTCCTGCTTCTTGAACTTCTTGAACTTTCCTGCTACTTGAACTTCTTGAACTTCTTGAGCCTTCATGCTACTTGAACTTCTTGAACCTTCCTGCTACTTGAACTTTTTAAACATCTTGAACCTTCCTGCTACTTGAGCTTCTTGAACCTTCCTGCTACTTGAACTTCTTGAACTTCTTGAACCTTCCTGCTCCTTGAAATTCTTGATTTTCTTGAACCCTCCTGCTACTTGAACCTCTTGAACCTTCTTGCTACCTGAACTTTTTGAACTTCTTGAACCTTCCTGCTACTTGAACTTCTGGAACCTTCCTGCTTCTTGAAATACTTGAACTTCTTGAACCTTCCTGCTACTTGAACTTCTTGAACTTTCCTGCTACTTGAACTTCTTGAACTTCTTGAACCTTCCTGCTACTTGAACTTCTTGAACCTTTCTGCTACTTGAACTCCTTGAACTTCTTGAACCTTCCTGCTACTTGAACTTCTCGAACTTCTTGAACCTTCCTGCTACTTGAACTTCTTGAACCTTCCTGCTACCTGAACTTCTTGAACCTTCCTGCTACTCAAACTTCTTGAACCTTCCTGCTACTTGAACTTCTTGAACTTCTTTAACCTTCGTGCTACTTGAACTTCTTGAACTTCTTGAACCTTCCTGGTACTTGAACTTCTTGAACTTCTCGAACCTTCCTGCTACTTGAACTTCTTGAACTTCTCGAACCTTCCTGCTACTTGAACTTCTTGAACTTCTTGAACCTTCCTGCTACTTGAACTTTTTGAAACTTCCTGCTATTTGAACTTCTTGAACCTTCCTGCTACTTGAACTTTTTTAACTTCTTTAACCTTCTTGCTACTTGAACTTCTTGAACCTTCCTGCTACTTGAACTTTTAGAACTTCTTGAACCTTCCTGCCACTTGATTTCTTGAACCTTTCTGCTACTTGAACTTCTTGAACCTTCCTGCTACTTGAACTTTTTGAACCTTCCTGCTTCTTGAACTTCTTGGACTTTCCTGCTACTTGAACTTCTTGAACCTTCCTGCTACTTGAACTTTTTGAACTTCTTGAACCTTCCTGCCACTTGATTTCTTGAACCTTTCTGCTACTTGAACTTCTTGAACCTTCCTGCTACTTGAACTTTTTGAACCTTCCTGCTTCTTGAACTTCTTGAACTTTCCTGCTACTTGAACTTTTTGAGCCTTCATGCTACTTGAACTTCTTGAACCTTCCTGCTACTTGAACTTTTTGAACTTCTTGAACCTTCCTGCTTCTTGAACTTCTTGAACCTACCTGCTACTTGAACATTTTGAGCCTTCATGCTACTTGAACTTCTTGAACCTTCCTGCTACTTGAACTTTTTGAACTTCTTGAACCTTCCTGCTACTTGAACTTCTTGAACCTTCCTGCTACTTGAACTTTTTGAACTTCTTGCACCTTCCTGCTACTTGAACTTCTTGAACCTTCCTGCCACTTGAATTCTTGAACCTTCATGCTACTTGAACTTCTTAAACCTTCCTGCTACTTGAACTTTTTGAACCTTCCTGCTTCTTGAACTTCTTGAACTTTCCTGCTACTTGAACTTCTTGAACCTTCCTGCTACTTGAAGTTCTTGAACTTCTTGAACCTTCCTGCTACCTGAACTTCTTGAACTTATTGAACCTTCCTGCTACTTGAACTTCTTGAACCTTCCTGCTACATGAACTTCTTGAACTTCTTGAACCTTCCTGCTACTTGAACTTCTTGAACCTTCCTGCTACTTGAACTTCTTGAACTTCTTGAACCCTCCTGCTACTTGAACTTCTTGAACTTCTTGAACCTTCCTGCTACTTGAACTTCTTGAACTTCTTGAACCTTCCTGTAACTTGAACTTCTTGAACTTCTTGACCCTTCCTGCTACTTGAATTTCTTGAACTTCTTGAACCTTCCTGCTACTTGAACTTTTTGAACTTCCTGAACCTTCCTGCTATTTGAACTTCTTGAACCTTCCTGCTACGAGAACTTCTTGAACTTCTTGAACCTTCCTGTTCTTGAACTTCTTGAACTTCTTGAACCTTCCTGCTTCTTGAACTTCTTGAAACTTCCTGCTACTTGAACTTCTTGAACCTTCCTGCTACTTGAACTTCTTGAACTTCTTGAACCTTCCTGCTACTTGAACTTCTTGAACCTTCCTGCCACTTGATTTCTTGAACCTTCCTGCTACTTGAACTTCTTGAACCTTCCTGCTACTTGAACTTTTTCAACCTTCCTGCTTCTTGAACTTCTTGAACTTTCCTGCTACCTGAACTTCTTGAACTTCTTGAGCCTTCATGCTACTTGAACTTCTTGAACCTTCCTGCTACTTGAACTTTTTGAACTTCTTGAACCTTCCTGCTACTTGAACTTCTTGAACCTTCCTGCTACTTGAACTTCTTGAACTTCTTGCACCTTCCTGCTACTTGAACTTCTTGAACCTTCCTGCCACTTGATTTCTTGAACCTTCATGCTACTTGAACTTCTTGAACCTTCCTGCTACTTGAACTTTTTGAACCTTCCTGCTTCATGAACTTCTTGAACTTTCCTGCTACTTGAACTTCTTGAACTTCTTGAGCCTTCATGCTACTTGAACTTCTTGAACCTTCCTGCTACTTGAACTTTTTAAACATCTTGAACCTTCCTGCTACTTGAGCTTCTTGAACCTTCCTGCTACTTGAACATCTTGAACTTCTTGAACCTTCCTGCTCCTTGAAATTCTTGATTTTCTTGAACCCTCCTGCTACTTGAACCTCTTGAACCTTCTTGCTACCTGAACTTTTTGAACTTCTTGAACCTTCCTGCTACTTGAACTTCTTGAACCTTCCTGCTACTTGAAATACTTGAACTTCTTGAACCTTCCTGCTACTTGAACTTCTTGAACTTTCCTGCTACTTGAACTTCTTGAACTTCTTGAACCTTCCTGCTACTTGAACTTCTTGAACCTTTCTGCTACTTGAACTCCTTGAACTTCTTGAACCTTCCTGCTACTTGAACTTCTCGAACTTCTTGAACCTTCCTGCTACTTGAACTTCTTGAACCTTCCTGCTACTTGAACTTCTTGAACCTTCCTGCTACTCAAACTTCTTGAACCTTCCTGCTACTTGAACTTCTTGAACTTCTTTAACCTTCGTGCTACTTGAACTTCTTGAACTTCTTGAACCTTCCTGGTACTTGAACTTCTTGAACTTCTCGAACCTTGCTGCTACTTGAACTTCTTGAACTTCTCGAACCTTCCTGCTACTTGAACTTCTTGAACTTCTTGAACCTTCCTGCTACTTGAACTTTTTGAAACTTCCTGCTATTTGAACTTCTTGAACCTTCCTGCTACTTGAACTTTTTTAACTTCTTTAACCTTCTTGCTACTTGAACTTCTTGAACCTTCCTGCTACTTGAACTTTTTGAACTTCTTGAACCTTCCTGCCACTTGATTTCTTGAACCTTTCTGCTACTTGAACTTCTTGAACCTTCCTGCTACTTGAACTTTTTGAACCTTCCTGCTTCTTGAACTTCTTGGACTTTCCTGCTACTTGAACTTCTTGAACCTTCCTGCTACTTGAACTTTTTGAACTTCTTGAACCTTCCTGCCACTTGATTTCTTGAACCTTTCTGCTACTTGAACTTCTTGAACCTTCCTGCTACTTGAACTTTTTGAACCTTCCTGCTTCTTGAACTTCTAGAACTTTCCTGCTACTTGAACTTTTTGAGCCTTCATGCTACTTGAACTTCTTGAACCTTCCTGCTACTTGAACTTTTTGAACTTCTTGAACCTTCCTGCTTCTTGAACTTCTTGAACCTTCCTGCTACTTGAACTTTTTGAGCCTTCATGCTACTTGAACTTCTTGAACCTTCCTGCTACTTGAACTTTTTGAACTTCTTGAACCTTCCTGCTACTTGAACTTCTTGAACCTTCCTGCTACTTGAACTTCTTGAACTTCTTGCACCTTCCTGCTACTTGAACTTCTTGAACCTTCCTGCCACTTGATTTCTTGAACCTTCATGCTACTTGAACTTCTTGAACCTTCCTGCTACTTGAACTTTTTGAACCTTCCTGCTTCTTGAACTTCTTGAACTTTCCTGCTACTTGAACTTCTTGAACTTCTTGAGCCTTCATGCTACTAGAACTTCTTGAATCTTCCTGCTACTTGAACTTTTTAAACTTCTTGAACCTTCCTGCTACTTGAGCTTCTTGAACCTTCCTGCTACTTGAACTTCTTGAACTTCTTGAACCTTCCTGCTCCTTGAAATTCTTGATTTTCTTGAACCCTCCTGCTACTTGAACCTCTTGAACCTTCTTGCTACCTGAACTTTTTGAACTTCTTGAACCTTCCTGCTACTTGAACTTCTTGAACCTTCCTGCTACTTGAAATACTTGAACTTCTTGAACCTTCCTGCTACTTGAACTTCTTGAACTTTCCTGCTACTTGAACTTCTTGAACTTCTTGAACCTTCCTGCTACTTGAACTTCTTGAACCTTTCTGCTACTTGAACTTCTTGAACTTTTTGAACCTTCCTGCTACTTGAACTTCTCGAACTTCTTGAACCTTCCTGCTTCTTGAACTTCTTGAACCTTCCTGCTACTTGAACTTCTTGAACCTTCCTGCTACTCAAACTTCTTGAACCTTCCTGCTACTTGAACTTCTTGAACTTCTTGAACCTTCGTGCTACTTGAACTTCTTGAACTTCTTGAACCTTCCTGCTACTTGAACTTCTTGAACTTCTCGAACCTTCCTGCTACTTGAACTTCTTGAACTTCTCGAAACTTCCTGCTACTTGAACTTCTTGAACTTCTTGAACCTTCCTGCTACTTGAACTTTTTGAAACTTCCTGCTATTTGAACTTCTTGAACCTTCCTGCTACTTGAACTTTTTTAACTTCTCTAACCTTCCTGCTACTTGAACTTCTCGAACCTTCCTGCTACTTGAACTTTTTGAACTTCTTGAACCTTCCTGCCACTTGATTTCTTGAACCTTTCTGCTACTTGAACTTCTTGAACCTTCCTGCTACTTGAACTTTTTGAACCTTCCTGCTTCTTGAACTTCTTGGACTTTCCTGCTACTTGAACTTCTTGAACCTTCCTGCTACTTGAACTTCTTGAACCTTCTTGCTACCTGAACTTCTTGAACTTCATGAACCTTCCTGCTACTTGAACTTCATGAACTTCTTGAACCTTCCTGCTACTTGAACTTCTTGAACTTCTTGAACCTTCCAGCTACTTGAACTTCTTGAACTTCTTGAACCTTCCTGCTACTTGAACTTCTTGATCCTTCCTGCTACCTGAACTTCTTGAACCTTCCTGCTACTTGAACTTCTTGAACTTCTTGAACCTTCCAGCTACTTGAACTTCTTGAACTTCTTGAACCTTCCTGCTACTTGAACTTCTTGATCCTTCCTGCTACCTGAACTTCTTGAACCTTCCTGCTACCTGAACTTCTTGAACCTTCCTGCTACTTGAACTTCTAGAACTTCTTGAACCTTCCTGCTACTTGAACTTCTTGAACCTTCCTGCTACTTGAACTTCTTGAACCTTCCTGCTACTTGAACTTCTTGAACTTCTTGAACCTTCCTGCAACTTGAACTTCTTGAACCTTCCTGCTACTTGAACTTCTTGAACTTCTTGAACCTTTCTGCTACTTGAACTTCTTGAACCTTCCTGCTACTTGAACTACTTGAACTTCTTAAACCTTCCTGCTACTTGAACTTCTTGAACTTTCCTGCTACTTGAACTTCTTGAACTTCTTAAACCTTCCTGCTACTTGAACTTCTTGAACCTTTCTGCCACTTGAACTTCTTGAACTTCTTGAACCTTCCTGCTACTTAAACTTCTCGAACTTCTTGAACCTTCCTGCTACTTGAACTTCTTGAACCTTCCTGCTACTTGAACTTCTTGAACCTTCCTGCTACTTATACTTCTTGAATCTTCCTGCTACTTGAACTTCTTGAACTTCTTGAACCTTCTTGTTACCTGAACTTCTTGAACTTATTGAACCTTCCTGCTACTTGAACTTCTTGATTTTCTTGAACTTTCCTGCTACTTGAACTTTTTGAACTTCTTGAACCTTCCTGCTACTTGAACTTCTTGAACCTTCCTGCTACTTGAACTTCTTGAACTTCTTGAACCTTCCTGCTTCTTGAACTTCTTGAACCTTCCTGCTACTTGAACTTCTTGAACCTCCTTGCTACTTGAACTTCTTGAACCTTCTTGCTACTTGAACTTCTTGAACCTTCCTGCAACTCGAACTTCTTGAACCTTCCTGCTACTTGAACTTCTTGAACCTTCCTGCTACTTGAACTTCTTGAACTTTTAGAACCTTCCTGCTACTTGAACTTCTTGAACTTCTTGAACCTTCCTGCTACTTGAATTTCTTGAACTTCTAGAACCTTCCTGCTGCTTGAACTTCTTGAACTTCTTGAACCTTCCTGCTACTTGAACTTCTTGAACTTCTTGAACCTCCCTGCTACTTGAACTTCTTGAACCTTTCTGCTACTTGAACTTCTTGAACCTTCCTGCAACTTGAACTTCTTGAACTTCTTGAACTTCTTCAACCTTCCTGCTACTTGAACTTCTTGAACCATCCTGCTACTTGAACTTCTTGAACCTTCATGCTACTTGAACTTCTTGAACTTCTTGAACCTCTCTGCTACTTGAACTTCTTGAACCTTCCTGCAACCTGAACTACTAGAAACTTCTTGAACCTTCCTGGTACTTGAACTTCTTGAACTTCTTGAATCTTCCTGCTACTTGAACTTCTTGAACCTTCCTGCTACTTGAACTTTTCGAACCTTCCTGCTACTTGAACTTCATGAACTTCTTGAATCTTCCTGCTACTTGAACTTCTTGAACCTTCCTGCTACTTGGACTTCTTGAACCTTCCTGCTACTTGAACTTCTTGAACCTTCCTGCTACTTGAACTTCTTGAACCTTTTTGCTACTTGAACTTCTTGAACCTTCCTGCTACTTGAACTTCTTGAACCTTTCTGCTACTTGAAATTCTTGAACTTCTTGAACCTTCCTGCTACTTGAACTTTTTGAACTTCTTGAACCTTCCTGCTACTTGAACTTCTTGAACCTTCCTGCAACCTGAACTACTAGAAACTTCTTGAACCTTCCTGGTACTTGAACTTCTTGAACTTCTTGAACCTTCCTGCTACTTAAACTTCTTGAACTTTTCGAACCTTCCTGCTACTTGAACTTCATGAACGTCTTGAATCTTCCTGCTACTTGAACTTCTTGAACCTTCCTGCTACTTGGACTTCTTGAACCTTCCTGCTACTTGAACTTCTTGAACCTTCCTGCTACTTGAACTTCTTGAACCTTCCTGCTACTTGAACTTCTTGAACCTTCCTGCTACTTGAACTTCTTGAACCTTTCTGCTACTTGAAATTCTTGAACTTCTTGAACCTTCCTGCTACTTGAACTTTTTGAACTTCTTGAACCTTCCTGCTACTTGAACTTCTTGAACTTCTTGAACCTTCCTGCTACTTGAACTTCATGAACTTCTTGAATCTTCCTGCTACTTGAACTTCTTGAACCTTCCTGCTACTTGGACTTCTTGAACCTTCCTGCTACTTGAACTTCTTGAACCTTCCTGCTACTTGAACTTCTTGAACCTTCCTGCTACTTGAACTTCTTGAACCTTCCTGCTACTTGAACTTCTTGAACCTTCCTGCTACTTGAACTTCTTGAACTTCTTGAACCTTCCTGCTACTTGTACTTTTTGAACTTCTTGAACCTTCCTGCTACTTGAACTTTTTGAAACTTCCTGCTATTTGAACTTCTTGAACCTTCCTGCTACTTGAACTTTTTTAACTTCTTCAACCTTCCTGCTACTTGAACTTCTTGAACCTTCCTGCTACTTGAACTTTTTGAACTTCTTGAACCTTCCTGCCACTTGATTTCTTGAACCTTTCTGCTACTTGAACTTCTTGAACCTTCCTGCTACTTGAACTTTTTGAACCTTCCTGCTTCTTGAACTTCTTGGACTTTCCTGCTACTTGAACTTCTTGAACCTTCCTGCTACTTGAACTTCTTGAACCTTCTTGCTACCTGAACTTCTTGAACTTCATGAACCTTCCTGCTACTTGAACTTCATGAGCTTCTTGAACCTTCCTGCTACTTGAACTTCTTGAACTTCTTGAACCTTCCAGCTACTTGAACTTCTTGAACTTCTTGAACCTTCCTGCTACTTGAACTTCTTGAACCTTCCTGCTACCTGAACTTCTTGAACCTTCCTGCTACCTGAACTTCTTGAAACTTCCTGCTACTTGAACTTCTAGAACTTCTTGAACCTTCCTGCTACTTGAACTTCTTGAACCTTCCTGCTACTTGAACTTCTTGAACTTCTTGAACCTTCCTGCAACTTGAACTTCTTGAACCTTCCTGCTACTTGAACTTCTTGAACTTCTTGAACCTTCCTGCTACTTGAACTTCTTGAACCTTCCTGCTACTTGAACTACTTGAACTTCTTAAACCTTCCTGCTACTTGAACTTTTTGAACTTTCCAGCTACTTGAACTTCTTGAACTTCTTAAACCTTCCTGCTACTTGAACTTCTTGAACCTTTCTGCCACTTGAACTTCTTGAACTTCTTGAACCTTCCTGCTACTTAAACTTCTCGAACTTCTTGAACCTACCTGTTACTTGAACTTCTTGAACCTTCCTGCTACTTGAACTTCTTGAACCTTCCTGCTGCTTAAACTTCTTGAATCTTCCTGCTACTTGAACTTCTTGAACTTCTTGAACCTTCCTGTTACCTGAACTTCTTGAACTTATTGAACCTTCCTGCTACTTGAACTTCTTGATTTTCTTGAACCTTCCTGCTACTTGAACTTTTTGAACTTCTTGAACCTTCCTGCTACTTGAGCTTCTTGAACCTTCCTGCTACTTGAACTTCTTGAACTTCTTGAACCTTCCTGCTTCTTGAACTTCATGAACCTTCCTGCTACTTGAACTTCTTGAACCTCCTTGCTACTTGGACTTCTTGAACCTTCTTGCTACTTGAACTTTTTGAACCTTCCTGCAACTTGAACTTCTTGAACCTTCCTGCTACTTGAACTTCTTGAACCTTCCTGCTACTTGAACTTCTTGAACTTTTAGAACCTTCCTGCTACTTGAACTTCTTGAACTTCTTGAACCTTCCTGCTACTTGAATTTCTTGAACTTCTAGAACCTTCCTGCTGCTTGAACTTCTTGAACTTCTTGAACCTTCCTGCTACTTGAACTTCTTGAACTTCTTGAACCTCCCTGCTACTTGAACTTCTTGAACCTTTCTGCTACTTGAACTTCTTGAACCTTCCTGCAACTTGAACTTCTTGAACTTCTTGAACTTCTTCAACCTTCCTGCTACTTGAATTTCTTGAACCATCCTGCTACTTGAACTTCTTGAACCTTCATGCTACTTGAACTTCTTGAACTCCTTGAACCTTTCTGCTACTTGAACTTCTTGAACCTTCCTGCAACCTGAACTACTAGAAACTTCTTGAACCTTCCTGGTACTTGAACTTCTTGAACTTCTTGAACCTTCCTGCTACTTAAACTTCTTGAACTTTTCGAACCTTCCTGCTACTTGAACTTCATGAACTTCTTGAATCTTCCTGCTACTTGAACTTCTTGAACCTTCCTGCTACTTGGACTTCTTGAACCATCCTGCTACTTGAACTTCTTGAACCTTCATGCTACTTGAACTTCTTGAACTCCATGAACCTTTCTGCTACTTGAACTTCTTGAACCTTCCTGCAACCTGAACTACTAGAAACTTCTTGAACCTTCCTGGTACTTGAACTTCTTGAACTTCTTGAACCTTCCTGCTACTTAAACTTCTTGAACTTTTCGAACCTTCCTGCTACTTGAACTTCATGAACTTCTTGAAACTTCCTGCTACTTGAACTTCTTGAACCTTCCTGCTACTTTGACTTCTTGAACCTTCCTGCTACTTGAACTTCTTGAACCTTCCTGCTACTTGAACTTCTTGAACCTTCCTGCTACTTGAACTTCTTGAACCTTCCTGCTACTTGAACTTCTTGAACCTTTCTGCTACTTGAAATTCTTGAACTTCTTGAACCTTCCTGCTACTTGAACTTTTTGAACTTCTTGAACCTTCCTGCTACTTGAACTTCTTGAACTTCTTGAACCTTCCTGCTACTTGAACTTCATGAACTTCTTGAATCTTCCTGCTACTTGAACTTCTTGAACCTTCCTGCTACTTGGACTTCTTGAACCTTCCTGCTACTTGAACTTCTTGAACCTTCCTGCTACTTGAACTTCTTGAACCTTCCTGCTACTTGAACTTCTTGAACCTTCCTGCTACTTGAACTTCTTGAACCTTCCCGCTACTTGAACTTCTTGAACTTCTTGAACCTTCCTGCTACTTGTACTTTTTGAACCTTCCTGCTTCTTGAACTTCTTGAACTTTCCTGCTACTTGAACTTTTTGAGCCTTCATGCTACTTGAACTTCTTGAACCTTCCTGCCACTTGATTTCTTGAACCTTTCTGCTACTTGAACTTCTTGAACCTTCCTGCTACTTGAACTTTTTGAACCTTCCTGCTTCTTGAACTTCTTGAACTTTCCTGCTACTTGAACTTTTTGAGCCTTCATGCTACTTGAACTTCTTGAACCTTCCTGCTACTTGAACTTTTTGAACTTCTTGAACCTTCCTGCTTCTTGAACTTCTTGAACCTTCCTGCTACTTGAACTTTTTGAGCCTTCATGCTACTTGAACTTCTTGAACCGTCCTGCTACTTGAACTTTTTGAACTTCTTGAACCTTCCTGCTACTTGAACTTCTTGAACCTTCCTGCTACTTGAACTTTTTGAACTTCTTGCACCTTCCTGCTACTTGAACTTCTTGAACCTTCCTGCCACTTGAATTCTTGAACCTTCATGCTACTTGAACTTCTTGAACCTTCCTGCTACTTGAACTTTTTGAACCTTCCTGCTTCTTGAACTTCTTGAACTTTCCTGCTACTTGAACTTCTTGAACCTTCCTGCTACTTGAACTTCTTGAACTTCTTGAACCTTCCTGCTACCTGAACTTCTTGAACTTATTGAACCTTCCTGCTACTTGAACTTCTTGAACCTTCCTGCTACATGAACTTCTTGAACTTCTTGAACCTTCCTGCTACTTGAACTTCTTGAACCTTCCTGCTACTTGAACTTCTTGAACTTCTTGAACCCTCCTGCTACTTGAACTTCTTGAACTTCTTGAACCTTCCTGCTACTTGAACTTCTTGAACTTCTTGAACCTTCCTGTAACTTGAACTTCTTGAACTTCTTGACCCTTCCTGCTACTTGAATTTCTTGAACTTCTTGAACCTTCCTGTTCTTGAACTTCTTGAACTTCTTGAACCTTCCTGCTTCTTGAACTTCTTGAAACTTCCTGCTACGAGAACTTCTTGAACTTCTTGAACCTTCCTGTTCTTGAACTTCTTGAACTTCTTGAACCTTCCTGCTTCTAGAACTTCTTGAAACTTCCTGCTACTTGAACTTCTTGAACCTTCCTGCTACTTGAACTTCTTGAACTTCTTGAACCTTCCTGCTACTTGAACTTCTTGAACCTTCCTGCCACTTGATTTCTTGAACCTTCCTGCTACTTGAACTTCTTGAACCTTCCTGCTACTTGAACTTTTTCAACCTTCCTGCTTCTTGAACTTCTTGAACTTTCCTGCTACCTGAACTTCTTGAACTTCTTGAGCCTTCATGCTACTTGAACTTCTTGAACCTTCCTGCTACTTGAACTTTTTGAACTTCTTGAACCTTCCTGCTACTTGAACTTCTTGAACCTTCCTGCTACTTGAACTTCTTGAACTTCTTGCACCTTCCTGCTACTTGAACTTCTTGAACCTTCCTGCCACTTGATTTCTTGAACCTTCATGCTACTTGAACTTCTTGAACCTTCCTGCTACTTGAACTTTTTGAACCTTCCTGCTTCATGAACTTCTTGAACTTTCCTGCTACTTGAACTTCTTGAACTTCTTGAGCCTTCATGCTACTTGAACTTCTTGAACCTTCCTGCTACTTGAACTTTTTAAACATCTTGAACCTTCCTGCTACTTGAGCTTCTTGAACCTTCCTGCTACTTGAACATCTTGAACTTCTTGAACCTTCCTGCTCCTTGAAATTCTTGATTTTCTTGAACCCTCCTGCTACTTGAACCTCTTGAACCTTCTTGCTACCTGAACTTTTTGAACTTCTTGAACCTTCCTGCTACTTGAACTTCTTGAACCTTCCTGCTACTTGAAATACTTGAACTTCTTGAACCTTCCTGCTACTTGAACTTCTTGAACTTTCCTGCTACTTGAACTTCTTGAACTTCTTGAACCTTCCTGCTACTTGAACTTCTTGAACCTTTCTGCTACTTGAACTCCTTGAACTTCTTGAACCTTCCTGCTACTTGAACTTCTCGAACTTCTTGAACCTTCCTGCTACTTGAACTTCTTGAACCTTCCTGCTACTTGAACTTCTTGAACCTTCCTGCTACTCAAACTTCTTGAACCTTCCTGCTACTTGAACTTCTTGAACTTCTTTAACCTTCGTGCTACTTGAACTTCTTGAACTTCTTGAACCTTCCTGGTACTTGAACTTCTTGAACTTCTCGAACCTTCCTGCTACTTGAACTTCTTGAACTTCTCGAACCTTCCTGCTACTTGAACTTCTTGAACTTCTTGAACCTTCCTGCTACTTGAACTTTTTGAAACTTCCTGCTATTTGAACTTCTTGAACCTTCCTGCTACTTGAACTTTTTTAACTTCTTTAACCTTCTTGCTACTTGAACTTCTTGAACCTTCCTGCTACTTGAACTTTTTGAACTTCTTGAACCTTCCTGCCACTTGATTTCTTGAACCTTTCTGCTACTTGAACTTCTTGAACCTTCCTGCTACTTGAACTTTTTGAACCTTCCTGCTTCTTGAACTTCTTGGACTTTCCTGCTACTTGAACTTCTTGAACCTTCCTGCTACTTGAACTTTTTGAACTTCTTGAACCTTCCTGCCACTTGATTTCTTGAACCTTTCTGCTACTTGAACTTCTTGAACCTTCCTGCTACTTGAACTTTTTGAACCTTCCTGCTTCTTGAACTTCTAGAACTTTCCTGCTACTTGAACTTTTTGAGCCTTCATGCTACTTGAACTTCTTGAACCTTCCTGCTACTTGAACTTTTTGAACTTCTTGAACCTTCCTGCTTCTTGAACTTCTTGAACCTTCCTGCTACTTGAACTTTTTGAGCCTTCATGCTACTTGAACTTCTTGAACCTTCCTGCTACTTGAACTTTTTGAACTTCTTGAACCTTCCTGCTACTTGAACTTCTTGAACCTTCCTGCTACTTGAACTTCTTGAACTTCTTGCACCTTCCTGCTACTTGAACTTCTTGAACCTTCCTGCCACTTGATTTCTTGAACCTTCATGCTACTTGAACTTCTTGAACCTTCCTGCTACTTGAACTTTTTGAACCTTCCTGCTTCTTGAACTTCTTGAACTTTCCTGCTACTTGAACTTCTTGAACTTCTTGAGCCTTCATGCTACTAGAACTTCTTGAACCTTCCTGCTACTTGAACTTTTTAAACTTCTTGAACCTTCCTGCTACTTGAGCTTCTTGAACCTTCCTGCTACTTGAACTTCTTGAACTTCTTGAACCTTCCTGCTCCTTGAAATTCTTGATTTTCTTGAACCCTCCTGCTACTTGAACCTCTTGAACCTTCTTGCTACCTGAACTTTTTGAACTTCTTGAACCTTCCTGCTACTTGAACTTCTTGAACCTTCCTGCTACTTGAAATACTTGAACTTCTTGAACCTTCCTGCTACTTGAACTTCTTGAACTTTCCTGCTACTTGAACTTCTTGAACTTCTTGAACCTTCCTGCTACTTGAACTTCTTGAACCTTTCTGCTACTTGAACTTCTTGAACTTTTTGAACCTTCCTGCTACTTGAACTTCTCGAACTTCTTGAACCTTCCTGCTTCTTGAACTTCTTGAACCTTCCTGCTACTTGAACTTCTTGAACCTTCCTGCTACTCAAACTTCTTGAACCTTCCTGCTACTTGAACTTCTTGAACTTCTTGAACCTTCGTGCTACTTGAACTTCTTGAACTTCTTGAACCTTCCTGCTACTTGAACTTCTTGAACTTCTCGAACCTTCCTGCTACTTGAACTTCTTGAACTTCTCGAAACTTCCTGCTACTTGAACTTCTTGAACTTCTTGAACCTTCCTGCTACTTGAACTTTTTGAAACTTCCTGCTATTTGAACTTCTTGAACCTTCCTGCTACTTGAACTTTTTTAACTTCTCTAACCTTCCTGCTACTTGAACTTCTCGAACCTTCCTGCTACTTGAACTTTTTGAACTTCTTGAACCTTCCTGCCACTTGATTTCTTGAACCTTTCTGCTACTTGAACTTCTTGAACTTTCCTGCTACTTGAACTTTTTGAACCTTCCTGCTTCTTGAACTTCTTGGACTTTCCTGCTACTTGAACTTCTTGAACCTTCCTGCTACTTGAACTTCTTGAACCTTCTTGCTACCTGAACTTCTTGAACTTCATGAACCTTCCTGCTACTTGAACTTCATGAGCTTCTTGAACCTTCCTGCTACTTGAACTTCTTGAACTTCTTGAACCTTCCAGCTACTTGAACTTCTTGAACTTCTTGAACCTTCCTGCTACTTGAACTTCTTGAACCTTCCTGCTACCTGAACTTCTTGAACCTTCCTGCTACCTGAACTTCTTGAACCTTCCTGCTACTTGAACTTCTAGAACTTCTTGAACCTTCCTGCTACTTGAACTTCTTGAACCTTCCTGCTACTTGAACTTCTTGAACCTTCCTGCTACTTGAACTTCTTGAACTTCTTGAACCTTCCTGCAACTTGAACTTCTTGAACCTTCCTGCTACTTGAACTTCTTGAACTTCTTGAACCTTTCTGCTACTTGAACTTCTTGAACCTTCCTGCTACTTGAACTACTTGAACTTCTTAAACCTTCCTGCTACTTGAACTTCTTGAACTTTCCTGCTACTTGAACTTCTTGAACTTCTTAAACCTTCCTGCTACTTGAACTTCTTGAACCTTTCTGCCACTTGAACTTCTTGAACTTCTTGAACCTTCCTGCTACTTAAACTTCTCGAACTTCTTGAACCTTCCTGCTACTTGAACTTCTTGAACCTTCCTGCTACTTGAACTTCTTGAACCTTCCTGCTACTTATACTTCTTGAATCTTCCTGCTACTTGAACTTCTTGAACTTCTTGAACCTTCTTGTTACCTGAACTTCTTGAACTTATTGAACCTTCCTGCTACTTGAACTTCTTGATTTTCTTGAACCTTCCTGCTACTTGAACTTTTTGAACTTCTTGAACCTTCCTGCTACTTGAACTTCTTGAACCTTCCTGCTACTTGAACTTCTTGAACTTCTTGAACCTTCCTGCTTCTTGAACTTCTTGAACCTTCCTGCTACTTGAACTTCTTGAACCTCCTTGCTACTTGAACTTCTTGAACCTTCTTGCTACTTGAACTTCTTGAACCTTCCTGCAACTCGAACTTCTTGAACCTTCCTGCTACTTGAACTTCTTGAACCTTCCTGCTACTTGAACTTCTTGAACTTTTAGAACCTTCCTGCTACTTGAACTTCTTGAACTTCTTGAACCTTCCTGCTACTTGAATTTCTTGAACTTCTAGAACCTTCCTGCTGCTTGAACTTCTTGAACTTCTTGAACCTTCCTGCTACTTGAACTTCTTGAACTTCTTGAACCTCCCTGCTACTTGAACTTCTTGAACCTTTCTGCTACTTGAACTTCTTGAACCTTCCTGCAACTTGAACTTCTTGAACTTCTTGAACTTCTTCAACCTTCCTGCTACTTGAACTTCTTGAACCATCCTGCTACTTGAACTTCTTGAACCTTCATGCTACTTGAACTTCTTGAACTTCTTGAACCTCTCTGCTACTTGAACTTCTTGAACCTTCCTGCAACCTGAACTACTAGAAACTTCTTGAACCTTCCTGGTACTTGAACTTCTTGAACTTCTTGAATCTTCCTGCTACTTGAACTTCTTGAACCTTCCTGCTACTTGAACTTTTCGAACCTTCCTGCTACTTGAACTTCATGAACTTCTTGAATCTTCCTGCTACTTGAACTTCTTGAACCTTCCTGCTACTTGGACTTCTTGAACCTTCCTGCTACTTGAACTTCTTGAACCTTCCTGCTACTTGAACTTCTTGAACCTTTTTGCTACTTGAACTTCTTGAACCTTCCTGCTACTTGAACTTCTTGAACCTTTCTGCTACTTGAAATTCTTGAACTTCTTGAACCTTCCTGCTACTTGAACTTTTTGAACTTCTTGAACCTTCCTGCTACTTGAACTTCTTGAACCTTCCTGCAACCTGAACTACTAGAAACTTCTTGAACCTTCCTGGTACTTGAACTTCTTGAACTTCTTGAATCTTCCTGCTACTTGAACTTCTTGATTTTCTTGAACCTTCCTGCTACTTGAACTTTTTGAACTTCTTGAACCTTCCTGCTACTTGAGCTTCTTGAACCTTCCTGCTACTTGAACTTCTTGAACTTCTTGAACCTTCCTGCTTCTTGAACTTCTTGAACCTTCCTGCTACTTGAACTTCTTGAACCTCCTTGCTACTTGGACTTCTTGAACCTTCTTGCTACTTGAACTTCTTGAACCTTCCTGCAACTTGAACTTCTTGAACCTTCCTGCTACTTGAACTTCTTGAACCTTCCTGCTACTTGAACTTCTTGAACTTTTAGAACCTTCCTGCTACTTGAACTTCTTGAACTTCTTGAACCTTCCTGCTACTTGAATTTCTTGAACTTCTAGAACCTTCCTGCTGCTTGAACTTCTTGAACTTCTTGAACCTTCCTGCTACTTGAACTTCTTGAACTTCTTGAACCTCCCTGCTACTTGAACTTCTTGAACCTTTCTGCTACTTGAACTTCTTGAACCTTCCTGCAACTTGAACTTCTTGAACTTCTTGAACTTCTTCAACCTTCCTGCTACTTGAATTTCTTGAACCATCCTGCTACTTGAACTTCTTGAACCTTCATGCTACTTGAACTTCTTGAACTCCTTGAACCTTTCTGCTACTTGAACTTCTTGAACCTTCCTGCAACCTGAACTACTAGAAACTTCTTGAACCTTCCTGGTACTTGAACTTCTTGAACTTCTTGAACCTTCCTGCTACTTAAACTTCTTGAACTTTTCGAACCTTCCTGCTACTTGAACTTCATGAACTTCTTGAATCTTCCTGCTACTTGAACTTCTTGAACCTTCCTGCTACTTGGACTTCTTGAACCATCCTGCTACTTGAACTTCTTGAACCTTCATGCTACTTGAACTTCTTGAACTCCATGAACCTTTCTGCTACTTGAACTTCTTGAACCTTCCTGCAACCTGAACTACTAGAAACTTCTTGAACCTTCCTGGTACTTGAACTTCTTGAACTTCTTGAACCTTCCTGCTACTTAAACTTCTTGAACTTTTCGAACCTTCCTGCTACTTGAACTTCATGAACTTCTTGAAACTTCCTGCTACTTGAACTTCTTGAACCTTCCTGCTACTTTGACTTCTTGAACCTTCCTGCTACTTGAACTTCTTGAACCTTCCTGCTACTTGAACTTCTTGAACCTTCCTGCTACTTGAACTTCTTGAAGCTTCCTGCTACTTGAACTTCTTGAACCTTTCTGCTACTTGAAATTCTTGAACTTCTTGAACCTTCCTGCTACTTGAACTTTTTGAACTTCTTGAACCTTCCTGCTACTTGAACTTCTTGAACTTCTTGAACCTTCCTGCTACTTGAACTTCATGAACTTCTTGAATCTTCCTGCTACTTGAACTTCTTGAACCTTCCTGCTACTTGGACTTCTTGAACCTTCCTGCTACTTGAACTTCTTGAACCTTCCTGCTACTTGAACTTCTTGAACCTTCCTGCTACTTGAACTTCTTGAACCTTCCTGCTACTTGAACTTCTTGAACCTTCCCGCTACTTGAACTTCTTGAACTTCTTGAACCTTCCTGCCACTTGTACTTTTTGAACCTTCCTGCTTCTTGAACTTCTTGAACTTTCCTGCTACTTGAACTTTTTGAGCCTTCATGCTACTTGAACTTCTTGAACCTTCCTGCCACTTGATTTCTTGAACCTTTCTGCTACTTGAACTTCTTGAACCTTCCTGCTACTTGAACTTTTTGAACCTTCCTGCTTCTTGAACTTCTTGAACTTTCCTGCTACTTGAACTTTTTGAGCCTTCATGCTACTTGAACTTCTTGAACCTTCCTGCTACTTGAACTTTTTGAACTTCTTGAACCTTCCTGCTTCTTGAACTTCTTGAACCTTCCTGCTACTTGAACTTTTTGAGCCTTCATGCTACTTGAACTTCTTGAACCGTCCTGCTACTTGAACTTTTTGAACTTCTTGAACCTTCCTGCTACTTGAACTTCTTGAACCTTCCTGCTACTTGAACTTTTTGAACTTCTTGCACCTTCCTGCTACTTGAACTTCTTGAACCTTCCTGCCACTTGAATTCTTGAACCTTCATGCTACTTGAACTTCTTGAACCTTCCTGCTACTTGAACTTTTTGAACCTTCCTGCTTCTTGAACTTCTTGAACTTTCCTGCTACTTGAACTTCTTGAACCTTCCTGCTACTTGAACTTCTTGAACTTCTTGAACCTTCCTGCTACCTGAACTTCTTGAACTTATTGAACCTTCCTGCTACTTGAACTTCTTGAACCTTCCTGCTACATGAACTTCTTGAACTTCTTGAACCTTCCTGCTACTTGAACTTCTTGAACCTTCCTGCTACTTGAACTTCTTGAACTTCTTGAACCCTCCTGCTACTTGAACTTCTTGAACTTCTTGAACCTTCCTGCTACTTGAACTTCTTGAACTTCTTGAACCTTCCTGTAACTTGAACTTCTTGAACTTCTTGACCCTTCCTGCTACTTGAATTTCTTGAACTTCTTGAACCTTCCTGTTCTTGAACTTCTTGAACTTCTTGAACCTTCCTGCTTCTTGAACTTCTTGAAACTTCCTGCTACGAGAACTTCTTGAACTTCTTGAACCTTCCTGTTCTTGAACTTCTTGAACTTCTTGAACCTTCCTGCTTCTTGAACTTCTTGAAACTTCCTGCTACTTGAACTTCTTGAACCTTCCTGCTACTTGAACTTCTTGAACTTCTTGAACCTTCCTGCTACTTGAACTTCTTGAACCTTCCTGCCACTTGATTTCTTGAACCTTCCTGCTACTTGAACTTCTTGAACCTTCCTGCTACTTGAACTTTTTCAACCTTCCTGCTTCTTGAACTTCTTGAACTTTCCTGCTACCTGAACTTCTTGAACTTCTTGAGCCTTCATGCTACTTGAACTTCTTGAACCTTCCTGCTACTTGAACTTTTTGAACTTCTTGAACCTTCCTGCTACTTGAACTTCTTGAACCTTCCTGCTACTTGAACTTCTTGAACTTCTTGCACCTTCCTGCTACTTGAACTTCTTGAACCTTCCTGCCACTTGATTTCTTGAACCTTCATGCTACTTGAACTTCTTGAACCTTCCTGCTACTTGAACTTTTTGAACCTTCCTGCTTCATGAACTTCTTGAACTTTCCTGCTACTTGAACTTCTTGAACTTCTTGAGCCTTCATGCTACTTGAACTTCTTGAACCTTCCTGCTACTTGAACTTTTTAAACATCTTGAACCTTCCTGCTACTTGAGCTTCTTGAACCTTCCTGCTACTTGAACATCTTGAACTTCTTGAACCTTCCTGCTCCTTGAAATTCTTGATTTTCTTGAAGCCTCCTGCTACTTGAACCTCTTGAACCTTCTTGCTACCTGAACTTTTTGAACTTCTTGAACCTTCCTGCTACTTGAACTTCTTGAACCTTCCTGCTACTTGAAATACTTGAACTTCTTGAACCTTCCTGCTACTTGAACTTCTTGAACTTTCCTGCTACTTGAACTTCTTGAACTTCTTGAACCTTCCTGCTACTTGAACTTCTTGAACCTTTCTGCTACTTGAACTCCTTGAACTTCTTGAACCTTCCTGCTACTTGAACTTCTCGAACTTCTTGAACCTTCCTGCTACTTGAACTTCTTGAACCTTCCTGCTACTTGAACTTCTTGAACCTTCCTGCTACTCAAACTTCTTGAACCTTCCTGCTACTTGAACTTCTTGAACTTCTTTAACCTTCGTGCTACTTGAACTTCTTGAACTTCTTGAACCTTCCTGGTACTTGAACTTCTTGAACTTCTCGAACCTTCCTGCTACTTGAACTTCTTGAACTTCTCGAACCTTCCTGCTACTTGAACTTCTTGAACTTCTTGAACCTTCCTGCTACTTGAACTTTTTGAAACTTCCTGCTATTTGAACTTCTTGAACCTTCCTGCTACTTGAACTTTTTTAACTTCTTTAACCTTCTTGCTACTTGAACTTCTTGAACCTTCCTGCTACTTGAACTTTTTGAACTTCTTGAACCTTCCTGCCACTTGATTTCTTGAACCTTTCTGCTACTTGAACTTCTTGAACCTTCCTGCTACTTGAACTTTTTGAACCTTCCTGCTTCTTGAACTTCTTGGACTTTCCTGCTACTTGAACTTCTTGAACCTTCCTGCTACTTGAACTTTTTGAACTTCTTGAACCTTCCTGCCACTTGATTTCTTGAACCTTTCTGCTACTTGAACTTCTTGAACCTTCCTGCTACTTGAACTTTTTGAACCTTCCTGCTTCTTGAACTTCTAGAACTTTCCTGCTACTTGAACTTTTTGAGCCTTCATGCTACTTGAACTTCTTGAACCTTCCTGCTACTTGAACTTTTTGAACTTCTTGAACCTTCCTGCTTCTTGAACTTCTTGAACCTTCCTGCTACTTGAACTTTTTGAGCCTTCATGCTACTTGAACTTCTTGAACCTTCCTGCTACTTGAACTTTTTGAACTTCTTGAACCTTCCTGCTACTTGAACTTCTTGAACCTTCCTGCTACTTGAACTTCTTGAACTTCTTGCACCTTCCTGCTACTTGAACTTCTTGAACCTTCCTGCCACTTGATTTCTTGAACCTTCATGCTACTTGAACTTCTTGAACCTTCCTGCTACTTGAACTTTTTGAACCTTCCTGCTTCTTGAACTTCTTGAACTTTCCTGCTACTTGAACTTCTTGAACTTCTTGAGCCTTCATGCTACTAGAACTTCTTGAACCTACCTGCTACTTGAACTTTTTAAACTTCTTGAACCTTCCTGCTACTTGAGCTTCTTGAACCTTCCTGCTACTTGAACTTCTTGAACTTCTTGAACCTTCCTGCTCCTTGAAATTCTTGATTTTCTTGAACCCTCCTGCTACTTGAACCTCTTGAACCTTCTTGCTACCTGAACTTTTTGAACTTCTTGAACCTTCCTGCTACTTGAACTTCTTGAACCTTCCTGCTACTTGAAATACTTGAACTTCTTGAACCTTCCTGCTACTTGAACTTCTTGAACTTTCCTGCTACTTGAACTTCTTGAACTTCTTGAACCTTCCTGCTACTTGAACTTCTTGAACCTTTCTGCTACTTGAACTTCTTGAACTTTTTGAACCTTCCTGCTACTTGAACTTCTCGAACTTCTTGAACCTTCCTGCTTCTTGAACTTCTTGAACCTTCCTGCTACTTGAACTTCTTGAACCTTCCTGCTACTCAAACTTCTTGAACCTTCCTGCTACTTGAACTTCTTGAACTTCTTGAACCTTCGTGCTACTTGAACTTCTTGAACTTCTTGAACCTTCCTGCTACTTGAACTTCTTGAACTTCTCGAACCTTCCTGCTACTTGAACTTCTTGAACTTCTCGAAACTTCCTGCTACTTGAACTTCTTGAACTTCTTGAACCTTCCTGCTACTTGAACTTTTTGAAACTTCCTGCTATTTGAACTTCTTGAACCTTCCTGCTACTTGAACTTTTTTAACTTCTCTAACCTTCCTGCTACTTGAACTTCTCGAACCTTCCTGCTACTTGAACTTTTTGAACTTCTTGAACCTTCCTGCCACTTGATTTCTTGAACCTTTCTGCTACTTGAACTTCTTGAACTTTCCTGCTACTTGAACTTTTTGAACCTTCCTGCTTCTTGAACTTCTTGGACTTTCCTGCTACTTGAACTTCTTGAACCTTCCTGCTACTTGAACTTCTTGAACCTTCTTGCTACCTGAACTTCTTGAACTTCATGAACCTTCCTGCTACTTGAACTTCATGAGCTTCTTGAACCTTCCTGCTACTTGAACTTCTTGAACTTCTTGAACCTTCCAGCTACTTGAACTTCTTGAACTTCTTGAACCTTCCTGCTACTTGAACTTCTTGAACCTTCCTGCTACCTGAACTTCTTGAACCTTCCTGCTACCTGAACTTCTTGAACCTTCCTGCTACTTGAACTTCTAGAACTTCTTGAACCTTCCTGCTACTTGAACTTCTTGAACCTTCCTGCTACTTGAACTTCTTGAACCTTCCTGCTACTTGAACTTCTTGAACTTCTTGAACCTTCCTGCAACTTGAACTTCTTGAACCTTCCTGCTACTTGAACTTCTTGAACTTCTTGAACCTTTCTGCTACTTGAACTTCTTGAACCTTCCTGCTACTTGAACTACTTGAACTTCTTAAACCTTCCTGCTACTTGAACTTCTTGAACTTTCCTGCTACTTGAACTTCTTGAACTTCTTAAACCTTCCTGCTACTTGAACTTCTTGAACCTTTCTGCCACTTGAACTTCTTGAACTTCTTGAACCTTCCTGCTACTTAAACTTCTCGAACTTCTTGAACCTTCCTGCTACTTGAACTTCTTGAACCTTCCTGCTACTTGAACTTCTTGAACCTTCCTGCTACTTATACTTCTTGAATCTTCCTGCTACTTGAACTTCTTGAACTTCTTGAACCTTCTTGTTACCTGAACTTCTTGAACTTATTGAACCTTCCTGCTACTTGAACTTCTTGATTTTCTTGAACCTTCCTGCTACTTGAACTTTTTGAACTTCTTGAACCTTCCTGCTACTTGAACTTCTTGAACCTTCCTGCTACTTGAACTTCTTGAACTTCTTGAACCTTCCTGCTTCTTGAACTTCTTGAACCTTCCTGCTACTTGAACTTCTTGAACCTCCTTGCTACTTGAACTTCTTGAACCTTCTTGCTACTTGAACTTCTTGAACCTTCCTGCAACTCGAACTTCTTGAACCTTCCTGCTACTTGAACTTCTTGAACCTTCCTGCTACTTGAACTTCTTGAACTTTTAGAACCTTCCTGCTACTTGAACTTCTTGAACTTCTTGAACCTTCCTGCTACTTGAATTTCTTGAACTTCTAGAACCTTCCTGCTGCTTGAACTTCTTGAACTTCTTGAACCTTCCTGCTACTTGAACTTCTTGAACTTCTTGAACCTCCCTGCTACTTGAACTTCTTGAACCTTTCTGCTACTTGAACTTCTTGAACCTTCCTGCAACTTGAACTTCTTGAACTTCTTGAACTTCTTCAACCTTCCTGCTACTTGAACTTCTTGAACCATCCTGCTACTTGAACTTCTTGAACCTTCATGCTACTTGAACTTCTTGAACTTCTTGAACCTCTCTGCTACTTGAACTTCTTGAACATTCCTGCAACCTGAACTACTAGAAACTTCTTGAACCTTCCTGGTACTTGAACTTCTTGAACTTCTTGAATCTTCCTGCTACTTGAACTTCTTGAACCTTCCTGCTACTTGAACTTTTCGAACCTTCCTGCTACTTGAACTTCATGAACTTCTTGAATCTTCCTGCTACTTGAACTTCTTGAACCTTCCTGCTACTTGAACTTCTTGAACCTTTTTGCTACTTGAACTTCTTGAACCTTCCTGCTACTTGAACTTCTTGAACCTTTCTGCTACTTGAAATTCTTGAACTTCTTGAACCTTCCTGCTACTTGAACTTTTTGAACTTCTTGAACCTTCCTGCTACTTGAACTTCTTGAACCTTCCTGCAACCTGAACTACTAGAAACTTCTTGAACCTTCCTGGTACTTGAACTTCTTGAACTTCTTGAACCTTCCTGCTACTTAAACTTCTTGAACTTTTCGAACCTTCCTGCTACTTGAACTTCATGAACGTCTTGAATCTTCCTGCTACTTGAACTTCTTGAACCTTCCTGCTACTTGGACTTCTTGAACCTTCCTGCTACTTGAACTTCTTGAACCTTCCTGCTACTTGAACTTCTTGAACCTTCCTGCTACTTGAACTTCTTGAACCTTCCTGCTACTTGAACTTCTTGAACCTTTCTGCTACTTGAAATTCTTGAACTTCTTGAACCTTCCTGCTACTTGAACTTTTTGAACTTCTTGAACCTTCCTGCTACTTGAACTTCTTGAACTTCTTGAACCTTCCTGCTACTTGAACTTCATGAACTTCTTGAATCTTCCTGCTACTTGAACTTCTTGAACCTTCCTGCTACTTGGACTTCTTGAACCTTCCTGCTACTTGAACTTCTTGAACCTTCCTGCTACTTGAACTTCTTGAACCTTCCTGCTACTTGAACTTCTTGAACCTTCCTGCTACTTGAACTTCTTGAACCTTCCTGCTACTTGAACTTCTTGAACTTCTTGAACCTTCCTGCTACTTGTACTTTTTGAACTTCTTGAACCTTCCTGCTACTTGAACTTTTTGAAACTTCCTGCTATTTGAACTTCTTGAACCTTCCTGCTACTTGAACTTTTTTAACTTCTTCAACCTTCCTGCTACTTGAACTTCTTGAACCTTCCTGCTACTTGAACTTTTTGAACTTCTTGAACCTTCCTGCCACTTGATTTCTTGAACCTTTCTGCTACTTGAACTTCTTGAACCTTCCTGCTACTTGTACTTTTTGAACTTCTTGAACCTTCCTGCTACTTGAACTTTTTGAACCTTCCTGCTACTTGAACTTCTTGAACCTTCCTGCTACTTGAACTTCTTGAACTTCTTGAACCTTCCTGCTTCTTGAACTTCTTGAACCTTCCTGCTACTTGAACTTCTTGAACCTCCTTGCTACTTGAACTTCTTGAACCTTCTTGCTACTTGAACTTCTTGAACCTTCCTGCAACTCGAACTTCTTGAACCTTCCTGCTACTTGAACTTCTTGAACCTTCCTGCTACTTGAACTTCTTGAACTTTTAGAACCTTCCTGCTACTTGAACTTCTTGAACTTCTTGAACCTTCCTGCTACTTGAATTTCTTGAACTTCTAGAACCTTCCTGCTGCTTGAACTTCTTGAACTTCTTGAACCTTCCTGCTACTTGAACTTCTTGAACTTCTTGAACCTCCCTGCTACTTGAACTTCTTGAACCTTTCTGCTACTTGAACTTCTTGAACCTTCCTGCAACTTGAACTTCTTGAACTTCTTGAACTTCTTCAACCTTCCTGCTACTTGAACTTCTTGAACCATCCTGCTACTTGAACTTCTTGAACCTTCATGCTACTTGAACTTCTTGAACTTCTTGAACCTCTCTGCTACTTGAACTTCTTGAACCTTCCTGCAACCTGAACTACTAGAAACTTCTTGAACCTTCCTGGTACTTGAACTTCTTGAACTTCTTGAATCTTCCTGCTACTTGAACTTCTTGAACCTTCCTGCTACTTGAACTTTTCGAACCTTCCTGCTACTTGAACTTCATGAACTTCTTGAATCTTCCTGCTACTTGAACTTCTTGAACCTTCCTGCTACTTGAACTTCTTGAACCTTTTTGCTACTTGAACTTCTTGAACCTTCCTGCTACTTGAACTTCTTGAACCTTTCTGCTACTTGAAATTCTTGAACTTCTTGAACCTTCCTGCTACTTGAACTTTTTGAACTTCTTGAACCTTCCTGCTACTTGAACTTCTTGAACCTTCCTGCAACCTGAACTACTAGAAACTTCTTGAACCTTCCTGGTACTTGAACTTCTTGAACTTCTTGAACCTTCCTGCTACTTAAACTTCTTGAACTTTTCGAACCTTCCTGCTACTTGAACTTCATGAACGTCTTGAATCTTCCTGCTACTTGAACTTCTTGAACCTTCCTGCTACTTGGACTTCTTGAACCTTCCTGCTACTTGAACTTCTTGAACCTTCCTGCTACTTGAACTTCTTGAACCTTCCTGCTACTTGAACTTCTTGAACCTTCCTGCTACTTGAACTTCTTGAACCTTTCTGCTACTTGAAATTCTTGAACTTCTTGAACCTTCCTGCTACTTGAACTTTTTGAACTTCTTGAACCTTCCTGCTACTTGAACTTCTTGAACTTCTTGAACCTTCCTGCTACTTGAACTTCATGAACTTCTTGAATCTTCCTGCTACTTGAACTTCTTGAACCTTCCTGCTACTTGGACTTCTTGAACCTTCCTGCTACTTGAACTTCTTGAACCTTCCTGCTACTTGAACTTCTTGAACCTTCCTGCTACTTGAACTTCTTGAACCTTCCTGCTACTTGAACTTCTTGAACCTTCCTGCTACTTGAACTTCTTGAACTTCTTGAACCTTCCTGCTACTTGTACTTTTTGAACTTCTTGAACCTTCCTGCTACTTGAACTTTTTGAAACTTCCTGCTATTTGAACTTCTTGAACCTTCCTGCTACTTGAACTTTTTTAACTTCTTCAACCTTCCTGCTACTTGAACTTCTTGAACCTTCCTGCTACTTGAACTTTTTGAACTTCTTGAACCTTCCTGCCACTTGATTTCTTGAACCTTTCTGCTACTTGAACTTCTTGAACCTTTCTGCTACTTGAACTTTTTGAACCTTCCTGCTTCTTGAACTTCTTGGACTTTCCTGCTACTTGAACTTCTTGAACCTTCCTGCTACTTGAACTTCTTGAACCTTCTTGCTACCTGAACTTCTTGAACTTCATGAACCTTCCTGCTACTTGAACTTCATGAGCTTTTTGAACCTTCCTGCTACTTGAACTTCTTGAACTTCTTGAACCTTCCAGCTACTTGAACTTCTTGAACTTCTTGAACCTTCCTGCTACTTGAACTTCTTGAACCTTCCTGCTACCTGAACTTCTTGAACCTTCCTGCTACCTGAACTTCTTGAACCTTCCTGCTACTTGAACTTCTAGAACTTCTTGAACCTTCCTGCTACTTGAACTTCTTGAACCTTCCTGCTACTTGAACTTCTTGAACTTCTTGAACCTTCCTGCAACTTGAACTTCTTGAACCTTCCTGCTACTTGAACTTCTTGAACTTCTTGAACCTTCCTGCTACTTGAACTTCTTGAACCTTCCTGCTACTTGAACTACTTGAACTTCTTAAACCTTCCTGCTACTTGAACTTTTTGAACTTTCCAGCTACTTGAACTTCTTGAACTTCTTAAACCTTCCTGCTACTTGAACTTCTTGAACCTTTCTGCCACTTGAACTTCTTGAACTTCTTGAACCTTCCTGCTACTTAAACTTCTCGAACTTCTTGAACCTTCCTGTTACTTGAACTTCTTGAACCTTCCTGCTACTTGAACTTCTTGAACCTTCCTGCTGCTTAAACTTCTTGAATCTTCCTGCTACTTGAACTTCTTGAACTTCTTGAACCTTCCTGTTACCTGAACTTCTTGAACTTATTGAACCTTCCTGCTACTTGAACTTCTTGATTTTCTTGAACCTTCCTGCTACTTGAACTTTTTGAACTTCTTGAACCTTCCTGCTACTTGAGCTTCTTGAACCTTCCTGCTACTTGAACTTCTTGAACTTCTTGAACCTTCCTGCTTCTTGAACTTCTTGAACCTTCCTGCTACTTGAACTTCTTGAACCTCCTTGCTACTTGGACTTCTTGAACCTTCTTGCTACTTGAACTTCTTGAACCTTCCTGCAACTTGAACTTCTTGAACCTTCCTGCTACTTGAACTTCTTGAACCTTCCTGCTACTTGAACTTCTTGAACTTTTAGAACCTTCCTGCTACTTGAACTTCTTGAACTTCTTGAACCTTCCTGCTACTTGAATTTCTTGAACTTCTAGAACCTTCCTGCTGCTTGAACTTCTTGAACTTCTTGAACCTTCCTGCTACTTGAACTTCTTGAACTTCTTGAACCTCCCTGCTACTTGAACTTCTTGAACCTTTCTGCTACTTGAACTTCTTGAACCTTCCTGCAACTTGAACTTCTTGAACTTCTTGAACTTCTTCAACCTTCCTGCTACTTGAATTTCTTGAACCATCCTGCTACTTGAACCTCTTGAACCTTCATGCTACTTGAACTTCTTGAACTCCTTGAACCTTTCTGCTACTTGAACTTCTTGAACCTTCCTGCAACCTGAACTACTAGAAACTTCTTGAACCTTCCTGGTACTTGAACTTCTTGAACTTCTTGAACCTTCCTGCTACTTAAACTTCTTGAACTTTTCGAACCTTCCTGCTACTTGAACTTCATGAACTTCTTGAATCTTCCTGCTACTTGAACTTCTTGAACCTTCCTGCTACTTGGACTTCTTGAACCATCCTGCTACTTGAACTTCTTGAACCTTCATGCTACTTGAACTTCTTGAACTCCATGAACCTTTCTGCTACTTGAACTTCTTGAACCTTCCTGCAACCTGAACTACTAGAAACTTCTTGAACCTTCCTGGTACTTGAACTTCTTGAACTTCTTGAACCTTCCTGCTACTTAAACTTCTTGAACTTTTCGAACCTTCCTGCTACTTGAACTTCATGAACTTCTTGAAACTTCCTGCTACTTGAACTTCTTGAACCTTCCTGCTACTTTGACTTCTTGAACCTTCCTGCTACTTGAACTTCTTGAACCTTCCTGCTACTTGAACTTCTTGAACCTTCCTGCTACTTGAACTTCTTGAACCTTCCTGCTACTTGAACTTCTTGAACCTTTCTGCTACTTGAAATTCTTGAACTTCTTGAACCTTCCTGCTACTTGAACTTTTTGAACTTCTTGAACCTTCCTGCTACTTGAACTTCTTGAACTTCTTGAACCTTCCTGCTACTTGAACTTCATGAACTTCTTGAATCTTCCTGCTACTTGAACTTCTTGAACCTTCCTGCTACTTGGACTTCTTGAACCTTCCTGCTACTTGAACTTCTTGAACCTTCCTGCTACTTGAACTTCTTGAACCTTCCTGCTACTTGAACTTCTTGAACCTTCCTGCTACTTGAACTTCTTGAACCTTCCCGCTACTTGAACTTCTTGAACTTCTTGAACCTTCCTGCTACTTGTACTTTTTGAACTTCTTGAACCTTCCTGCTACTTCAACTTTTTGAAACTTCCTGCTATTTGAACTTCTTGAACCTTCCTGCTACTTGAACTTTTTTAACTTCTTCAACCTTCCTGCTACTTGAACTTCTTGAACCTTCCTGCTACTTGAACTTTTTGAACTTCTTGAACCTTCCTGCCACTTCATTTCTTGAACCTTTCTGCTACTTGAACTTCTTGAACCTTCCTGCTACTTGAACTTTTTGAACCTTCCTGCTTCTTGAACTTCTTGGACTTTCCTGCTACTTGAACTTCTTGAACCTTCCTGCTACTTGAACTTCTTGAACCTTCTTGCTACCTGAACTTCTTGAACTTCATGAACCTTCCTGCTACTTGAACTTCATGAGCTTATAGAACCTTCCTGCTACTTGAACTTCTTGAACTTCTTGAACCTTCCAGCTACTTGAACTTCTTGAACTTCTTGAACCTTCCTGCTACTTGAACTTCTTGAACCTTCCTGCTACCTGAACTTCTTGAACCTTCCTGCTACCTGAACTTCTTGAACCTTCCTGCTACTTGAACTTCTAGAACTTCTAGAACCTTCCTGCTACTTGAACTTCTTGAACTTCTTGAACCTTCATGCAACTTGAACTTCTTGAACCTTACCGCTACTTGAACTTCTTGAACTTCTTAAACCTTCCTGCTACTTGAACTTCTTGAACCTTTCTGCCACTTGAACTTCTTGAACTTCTTGAACCTTCCTGCTACTTAAACTTCTCGAACTTCTTGAACCTTCCTGTTACTTGAACTTCTTGAACCTTCCTGCTACTTGAACTTCTTGAACCTTCCTGCTGCTTAAACTTCTTGAATCTTCCTGCTACTTGAACTTCTTGAACTTCTTGAACCTTCCTGCTACTTGAACTTCTTGAACCTTTCTGCCACTTGAACTTCTTGAACTTCTTGAACCTTCCTGCTACTTAAACTTCTCGAACTTCTTGAACCTTCCTGGTACTTGAACTTCTTGAACTTCTTGAACCTTCCTGCTACTTAAACTTCTTGAACTTTTCGAACCTTCCTGCTACTTGAACTTCATGAACTTCTTGAATCTTCCTGCTACTTGAACTTCTTGAACCTTCCTGCTACTTGGACTTCTTGATCCTTCCTGCTACTTGAACTTCTTGAACCTTCCTGCTACTTGAACTTCTTGAACCTTCCTGCTACTTGAACTTCTTGAACCTTCCTGCTACTTGAACTTCTTGAACCTTTATGCTACTTGAAATTCTTGAACTTCTTGAACCTTCCTGCTACTTGAACTTTTTGAACTTCTTGAACCTTCCTGCTACTTGAACTTCTTGAACCTTCCTGCTACTTGAACTTCTTGAACTTCTTGAACCTTCCTGCTACTTGAACTTCTTGAACTTCTTGAACTTTCCTGCTACTTGAACTTTTTGAACTTCCTGAACCTTCCTGCTACTTGAACTTCTTGAACCTCCCTGCTACTTGAACTTCTTGAACTTCTTGAACCTTCCTGCTACTTGAACCTCTTGAGCCTCCTGAAATTTCCTGCTACTTGAACTTCTTGAACCTTCCTGCTACTTGAACTTCTTGAACTTCTTGAACCTTCCGGCCACCTGAACTTCTTGAACCTTCCTGCTACATGAACTTCTTGAACCTTCCTGCTACTTGAACTTCTTGAACTTCTTGAACCTTCCTGCTACTTGAACTTCTTGAACTTCTTGAACCTTCCTGCTACTTGAACTTCATGAACTTCTTGAATCTTCCTGCTACTTGAACTTCTTGAACCTTCCTGCTACTTCGACTTCTTGAACCTTCCTGCTACTTGAACTTCTTGAACCTTCCTGCTACTTGAACTTCTTGACCCTTCCTGCTACTTGAACTTCTTGAACCTTCATGCTACTTGAACTTCTTGAACCTTCCTGCTACTTGAACTTCTTGAACTTCTTGAACCTTCCTGCTACTTGAACTTTTTGAACTTCTTGAACCTTCCTGCTACTTGAACTTCTTGAACCTTCCTGCTACTTGAACTTCTTGAACCTTCCTTCTACTTGAACTTCTTGAACTTCTTGAACCTTCCTGCTACTTGAACTTCTTGAACTTCTTGAACTTTCCTGCTACTTGAACTTTTTGAACTTCTTGAACCTTCCTGCTACTTGAACTTCTTGAACCTCCCTGCTGCTTGAACTTCTTGAACTTCTTGAACCTTCCTGCTACTGGAACTTCTTGAACCTCCTGAAACTTCCTGCTACTTGAACTTCTTGAACCTTCCTGCTACTTGAACTTCTTGAACTTCTTGATCCTTCCGGCCACCTGAACTTCTTGAACCTTCCTGCTACGTGAACTTCTTGAACCTTCCTGCTACTTGAACTTCTTGAACTTCTTGAACCTTCCTGCTACTTGAACTTCTTGAACTTCTTGAACCTTCCTGCTACTTGAACTTCTTGAACTTCTTGAACCTTCCTGCTACTTGAACTTCTTTAACCTTCCTGCTACCTGAACTTCTTGAACCTTCCTGCTACTTGAACTTCTTGAACTTATTGAACCTTCCTGCTACCTGAACTTCTTGAACTTCTTGAACCTTCCTGCTACTTGAACTTCTTGAACTTCTTGAACCTTCCTGCTACTTGAACTTCTTGAACCTTCCTGCTACTCGAACTTCTTGAAACTTCATGCTACTTGAACTTCTTGAACCTTCCTGCTACTTGAACTTCATGAACCTTTCTGCTACTTGAACTTCTTGAACCTTCCTGCTACTTGAACTTCTTGAACTTCTTGATCCTTCCTGCTACTTGAACTTCTTGAACCTTCCTGCTACTTGAACTACTTGAACTTCTTGAACCTTCCTGCTACTTGAACTTCTTGAACTTTCCTGCTACTTGAACTTCTTGAACTTCATAAACCTTCCTGCTACTTGAACTTCATGAACCTTTCTGCTACTTGAACTTCTTGAACTTCTTGAACCTTCCTGCTACTTGAACTTCTCGAACTTCTTGAACCTTCCTGCTACTTGAACTTCTTGAACCTTCCTGCTACTTGAACTTCTTGAACCTTCCTGCTACTCAAACTTCTTGAACCTTCCTGCTACTTGAACTTCTTGAACTTCTTGAACCTTCGTGCTACTTGAACTTCTTGAACTTCTTGAACCTTCCTGCTACTTGAACTTCTTGAACTTCTTGAACCTTCCAGCTACTTGAACTTCTTGAACCTTCCTGCTACTTGAACTTCTTGAACTTCTTGAACCTTCCTGCTACTTGAATTTTTGGAACCTTCCTGCTATTTGAACATCTTGAACCTTCCTGCTACTTGAACTACTTTAACTTCTTTAACCTTCCTGCTACTTGATTTTCTTGAACCTTCCTGCTACTTGAACTTTTTGAACTTCTTGAACCTTCCTGCTACTTGAATTTCTTGAACCTTCCTGCTACTCGAACTTCTTGAACTTCTTGAACCTTCCTGCTACTTGAACTTCTTGAACCTTTCTGCCACTTGATTTCTTGAACCTTCATGGTACTTGAACTTCTTGAACCTTCCTGCTACTTGAACTTTTTGACCTTCCTGCTTCTTGAACTTCTTGAACTTTCCTGCTACTTGAACTTCTTGAACTTTCCTGCTACTTGAACTTCTTGAACTTCTCGAACCTTCCTGCTACTTGAACTTCTTGAACCTTTCTGCTACTTGAACTTCTTGAACTTCTTGAACCTTCCTGCTACTTGAACTTCTCGAACTTCTTGAACCTTCCTGCTACTTGAACTTCTTGAGCCTTCCTGCTACTTGAACTTCTTGAACCTTCCTGCTACTCAAACTTCTTGATCCTTCCTGCTACTTGAACTTCTTGAACATCTTGAACCTTCCTGCTACTTGAACTTCTTGAACCTTCGTGGTACTTGAACTTCTTGAACTTCTTGAACCTTCCTGCTACTTGAACTTCTTGAACTTCTTGAACCTTCCTTCTACTTGAACTTCTTGAACCTTCCTGCTACTTGAACTTCTTGAACTTCTTGAAACTTCCTGCTACTTGAACTTTTTGAACCTTCCTGCTGTTTGAACTTCTTGAACCTTCCTGCTACTTGAACTTCTTTAACTTCTTTCACCTTCCTGCTACTTGAACTTTTTGAACTTCTTGAACCTTCCTGCTATTTGAATTTCTTGAACCTTCCTGCTACTTGAAATTCTTGAACTTCTTGAACCTTCTTGCTACTTGAACTTCTTGAACCTTCCTGCCACTTGATTTCTTGAACCTTCCTGCTACTTGAACTTCTTGAACCTTCCTGCTACTTGAACTTTTTGAACCTTCCTGCTTCTTGAACTTCTTGAACTTTCCTGCTACTTGAACTTCTTGAACTTTCCTGCTACTTGAACTTCTTGAACTTCTTGAACCTTCCTGCTACTTGAACTTCTTGAACCTTTCTGCTACTTGAACTTCTTGAACTTCTTGAACCTTCCTGCTACTTGAACTTCTCGAACTTCTTGAACCTTCCTGCTACTTGAACTTCTTGAGCCTTCCTGCTACTTGAACTTCTTGAACCTTCCTGCTACACAAACTTCTTGATCCTTCCTGCTACTTGAACTTCTTGAACTTCTTGAACCTTCCTGGTACTTGAACTTCTTGAACCTTCGTGCTACTTGAACTTCTTGAACATCTTTAACCTTCCTGCTACTTGAACTTCTTGAACTTTTTGAACCTTCCTTCTACTTGAACTTATTGAACCTTCCTGCCACTTGAACTTCTTGAACTTCATGAAACTTCCTGCTACTTGAACTTTTTGAACCTTCCTGCTATTTGAACTTCTTGAACCTTCCTGCTACTTGAACTTCTTTAACTTCTTTCACCTTCCTGCTACTTGAACTTCTTGAACCTTCCTGCTACTTTAATTTCTTGAACCTTCCTGCTACTTGAACTTCTTGAACTTCTTGAACCTTCCTGCTACTTGAACTTCTTGAACCTTCCTGCCACTTGATTTCTTGAACCTTACTGCTACTTGAACTTCTTGAACCTTCCTGCTACTTGAACTTTTTGAACCTTCCTGCTTCTTGAACTTCTTGAACTTTCCTGCTACTTGAACTTCTTGAACTTCTTGAGCCTTCCTGCTACTTGAACTTCTTGAACCTTCCTGCTACTTGAACTTTTTGAACTTCTTGAACCTTCCTGCTACTTGAACTTCTTGAACCTTCCTGCTATTTGAACTTCTTGAACTTCTTGAACCTTCCTGCTACTTGAACTTCTTTAACTTCTTGAACCTTTCTGCTACTTGAACTTCTTGAACCTTCCTGCTACTTGAACTTCTTGAACTTCTTGAACCTTCCTGCTCCTTAAAATTCTTGATTTTCTTGAACCCTCCTGCTACTTGAACTTCTTGAACCTTCCTGCTACTTGAACTTCTTGAACTTCTTGAACCTTCCTGCTACTTGAACTTCTTGAACCTTCCAGCTACTTGAACTTCTTGAACATCTTGAACCTTCCTGCTACTTGAACTTCTTGAACCTTCCTGCTACTTGAACTTCTAACCTTCCTGCTACTTGAACTTCTTGAACTTCTTGAACCTTCATGCTACTTGAACTTCTTGACCTTCTTGAACCTTCCTGCTACTTGAAATTCTTGAACCTTCCTGCTACTTGAACTTCTTGAACTTCTTGAACCTTCCTGCCACTTGAACTTCTTGAACCTTCGTGCTACTTGAACTTCTTGAACCTTCCTGCTACTTGAAATACTTGAACTTCTTGAACCTTCCTGCTACTTGAACTTCTCGAACTTCTTGAACCTTCCTGGTACTTGAACTTCTTGAACCTTCCTGCTTCTTGAACTTCTTGAACCTTTTTGCTACTTGAACTTCTTAAACTTCTTTAACCTTCCTGCTACGTAAACTTCTTGAGCCTTCCTGCTACTTGAACTTCTTGAACTTCTTGAACCTTCCTGCTACTTGAACTTCTTGAACTTCTTGAACCTTCCTGCTACTTGAACTTCTTGAAACTTCCTGCTACTTGAACTTCTTGAACTTCTTGAACCCTCCTGCTACTTGAACTTCTTGAACTTCTTGAACCTTTTTGCTACTTGGACTTCTTGAACCTTTCTGCTACTTGAACTTGTTGAACCTTCCTGCTACTTGAACTTCTTGAACCTTCATGCTACTTGAACTTCTTGAACATTCCTGATACTTGAACTTCTTGAACCTTCCTGCTACTTGAACTTCTTGAACATCTTGAACCTTCCTGCTACTTGAACATCTTGAACCTTCGTGGTACTTGAACTTCTTGAACTTCTTGAACCTTCCTGCTACTTGAACTTCTTGAACTTCTTGAACCTTCCTTCTACTTGAACTTCTTGAACCTTCCTGCTACTTGAACTTCTTGAACTTCTTGAAACTTCCTGCTACTTGAACTTTTTGAACCTTCCTGCTGTTTGAACTTCTTGAACCTTCCTGCTACTTGAACTTCTTTAACTTCTTTCACCTTCCTGCTACTTGAACTTTTTGAACTTCTTGAACCTTCCTGCTATTTGAATTTCTTGAACCTTCCTGCTACTTGAAATTCTTGAACTTCTTGAACCTTCTTGCTACTTGAACTTCTTGAACCTTCCTGCCACTTGATTTCTTGAACCTTCCTGCTACTTGAACTTCTTGAACCTTCCTGCTACTTGAACTTTTTGAACCTTCCTGCTTCTTGAACTTCTTGAACTTTCCTGCTACTTGAACTTCTTGAACTTTCCTGCAACTTGAACTTCTTGAACTTCTTGAACCTTCCTGCTACTTGAACTTCTTGAACCTTTCTGCTACTTGAACTTCTTGAACTTCTTGAACCTTCCTGCTACTTGAACATCTCGAACTTCTTGAACCTTCCTGCTACTTGAACTTCTTGAGCCTTCCTGCTACTTGAACTTCTTGAACCTTCCTGCTACACAAACTTCTTGATCCTTCCTGCTACTTGAACTTCTTGAACTTCTTGAACCTTCCTGGTACTTGAACTTCTTGAACCTTCGTGCTACTTGAACTTCTTGAACATCTTTAACCTTCCTGCTACTTGAACTTCTTGAACTTTTTGAACCTTCCTTCTACTTGAACTTATTGAACCTTCCTGCCACTTGAACTTCTTGAACTTCATGAAACTTCCTGCTACTTGAACTTTTTGAACCTTCCTGCTATTTGAACTTCTTGAACCTTCCTGCTACTTGAACTTCTTTAACTTCTTTCACCTTCCTGCTACTTGAACTTCTTGAACCTTCCTGCCACTTGAACTTTTTGAACTTCTTGAACCTTCCTGCTACTTGAACTTCTTGAACCTTCCTGCCACTTGATTTCTTGAACCTTACTGCTACTTGAACTTCTTGAACCTTCCTGCTACTTGAACTTTTTGAACCTTCCTGCTTCTTGAACTTCTTGAACTTTCCTGCTACTTGAACTTCTTGAACTTCTTGAGCCTTCCTGCTACTTGAACTTCTTGAACCTTCCTGCTACTTGAACTTTTTGAACTTCTTGAACCTTCCTGCTACTTGAACTTCTTGAACCTTCCTGCTATTTGAACTTCTTGAACTTCTTGAACCTTCCTGCTACTTGAACTTTTTTATAACTTCTTGAACCTTTCTGCTACTTGAACTTCTTGAACCTTCCTGCTACTTGAACTTCTTGAACTTCTTGAACCTTCCTGCTCCTTAAAATTCTTGATTTTCTTGAACCCTCCTGCTACTTGAACTTCTTGAACCTTCCTGCTACTTGAACTTCTTGAACTTCTTGAACCTTCCTGCTACTTGAACTTCTTGAACCTTCCAGCTACTTGAACTTCTTGAACATCTTGAACCTTCCTGCTACTTGAACTTCTTGAACCTTCCTGCTACTTGAACTTCTAACCTTCCTGCTACTTTAACTTCTTTAACTTCTTGAACCTTCATGCTACTTGAACTTCTTGACCTTCTTGAACCTTCCTGCTACTTGAACTTCTTGAACCTTCCTGCTACTTGAACTTCTTGAACTTCTTGAACCTTCCTGCCACTTGAACTTCTTGAACCTTCGTGCTACTTGAACTTCTTGAACCTTCCTGCTACTTGAAATACTTGAACTTCTTGAACCTTCCTGCTACTTGAACTTCTCGAACTTCTTGAACCTTCCTGGTACTTGAACTTCTTGAACCTTCCTGCTTCTTGAACTTCTTGAACCTTTTTGCTACTTGAACTTCTTAAACTTCTTTAACCTTCCTGCTACGTAAACTTCTTGAGCCTTCCTGCTACTTGAACTTCTTGAACTTCTTGAACCTTCCTGCTACTTGAACTTCTTGAACTTCTTGAACCTTCCTGCTACTTGAACTTCTTGAAACTTCCTGCTACTTGAACTTCTTGAACTTCTTGAACCCTCCTGCTACTTGAACTTCTTGAACTTCTTGAACCTTTTTGCTACTTGGACTTCTTGAACCTTTCTGCTACTTGAACTTGTTGAACCTTCCTGCTACTTGAACTTCTTGAACCTTCATGCTACTTGAACTTCTTGAACATTCCTGATACTTGAACTTCTTGAACCTTCCTGCTACTTGAACTTCTTGAACTTCTTGAACCTTCCTGCTACTTGAACTTCTTGAACCTTTATGCTACTTGAACTTGATGAACCTCCCTGCTACTTGAACTTCTTGAACCATCCTGCTACTTGAACTTCTTGAACATCTTGAACCTTCCTGCAACTTGAACTTCTTGAACGTCTTGAACCGTCCTGCTACTTGAACTTCTTGAACTTCTTGAACCTTCCTGCTACTTAAACTTCTTGAACTTCTTGAACTTTCCTGCTACTTGAACTTCTTGAACCTTCCTGTTACTTAAACTTCCTGAAACTTCCTGGTACTTGAACTTCTTGAACTTCTTGAACCTACCTGCTACTTGAACTTCTTGAACCTTCATGCTACTTGAACTTCTTGAACTTCTTGAACCTTCCTGCTACTTGAACTTCTTGAACCCTACTGCTACTTGACCTACTTGAACCTTCCTGCTACTTGAACTTCTTGAACTTCTTGAACCTTGCTGCTACTTGAACTTCTTTAACCCTCCTGCTACTTGAAATATTTGAACTTCTTGAACCTTCCTGCTACTTGAACTACTTGAACTTCTTGAACCTTCCTGCTACTTGAACTTCTTGAACTTCTTGAACCTTCCTGCTACTTGTACTTTTTGAACCTTCCTGCTACTTGAACTTCTTGAACTTCTCAAACCTTCCTGCTACTTGAACTTCTTGTACTTCTTTAACCTTCCTGCAACTTGAACTTCTTGAACCTTCCTGCTACTTGAACTTGTTGAACCTTCCTGCTACTTGAACTTCACGAACCTTTTTTGCTACTTGAACTTCTTGAACCTTCCTGCTACCTGAACTTCTAGAACTTCTTAAACCTTCCTGCTACTTGAACTTCTTGAAGCTTCCTGCTACTTGAACTTCTTGAACTTCTTGAACCTTCCTGCTACTTGAACTTCTTGGACTTCTTGAACCTTCCTGCTACTTGAACTTCTTGAATCTTCCTGCTACTTGAACTTCTTGAACTTTCTGAACCTTCCTGCTACTTGAACTTCTTGAACCTTCTTGCTACTTGAACTTTTTGAACTTTTTGAACCTTCCCGCTACTTGACCTTCTTGAACCTTCATGCTACTTGAACTTCTTGAACTTCTTGAACCTTCCTGCCACTTGAACTACTTGAACTTCTTGAACCTTCCTGCTACTTGAACTTCTTTAACTTCTTGAACCTTCCTGCTACCTGAACTTCTTGAACTTCTTGAACCTTCCTGCTACTTGAACTTCTTGAACCTTCTTGCTACTTGAACTTCTTGAACCTTCCTGCTACTTGAACTTCTTTAACTTCTTGAACCTTCCTGCTACTTGAACTTCTTGAACTTCTTGAACCCTCCTGCTTCTTGAACTCCTTGAACTACTTCAACCTTCGTGCTACTTGAACTTCTTGAACTTCTTGAACCTTCCTGTTACTTGAACTTCTTGAACTTCTTGAACCTTCCTGCTACTTGAACTTCTTGAACTTCTTGAACCTCCCTGCTACTTGAACTTTTTGAACTTCTTGAACCTTCCTGCTACTTGAACTTCTTGAACCTTCCTGCTACCTGAACTTCTTGAACCTTCCTGCTACTTGAACTTCTTGAACTTCTTGAACCTTCTTGCTACTTGAACTTATTGAACCTTCCTGCTACTTGAACTTATTGAACCTTCCTGCTACTTGAACTTCTTGAACTTCTTGATTTTTTCTGCCACTTGAACTTCTTGAACCTTCCTGCAACTTGAACTTCTTGAACTTCTTGAACCTTCCTGCTACTTGAACTTCTTGAACCTTCCTGCTACTTGAACTACTTTAACTTCTTGAACCTTCCTGCTACTTGAACTTCTTGAACCTTTCTGCTACTTGAACTTTTTTAACTTCTTGAACCTTCCTGCTACTTGAATTTCTTGAACCTTCCTGCTACTTGAATTTCTTGAACTTCTTGAACCTTCCTGCTACTTGAACTTCTTGAACTTCTTGAACCTTCCTGCTACTTGAACTTCTTGAACCTTCCTGCTATTTGAACTTCTTGAACCTTCCTGCCACTTAAACTTCTTGAACCTTCCTGCTACTTGAACTTCTTGAACTTCCTGAACCTTCCTGCTACTTGAACTTCTTGAACCTACGTGCTACTTGAACTTCTTGAACTTCTTGAACCTTCCTGCTACTTGAACTTCTTGAACTTCTTGAACCTTCCTGCTACTTGAACTTCTTGATCCTTCCTGCTACTTGAACTTCTTGAACTTCTTGAACCTTCCTGCTACTTGAACTTCTTGAACCTTCCTGCTACTTGAACTTCTTGAACTTTCCTGCTACTTGAACTTCTTGAACTTCTTGATCCTTCCTGCTACTTGAACTTCTTGAACCTTCCTGCTACTTGAACTTCTTGAACTTCTTGAACCTTCCTGCTACTTGAACTTCTTGAACTTCTTGAACCTTCCTGCTACTTGAACTTCTTGAACCTTCCTGCTACTCGAACTACTTGAACTTCTTGAACCTTCCTGCTACTTGAACTTCTTGAACCTTCCTGCTACTTGAACTTCTTGAACTTCTTGAACCTTCCTTCTTCTTGATTTTCTTGAACCTTCCTGCTACTTAAACTTCTTGAACTTCTTGAACCTTCCTGCAACTTGAACTCCTTGAACCTTCCTGCTACTTGAACTTCTTGAACCTTCCTGCTACCTGAACTTTTAGAATCTTGAACCTTCCTACCACTAGATTTCTTGAACCTTCCTGCTACTTGAACTTCTTGAACTTCTTGAACCTTCCTTATACTTGAACTTCTTGAACCTTCCTGCTACTTGAACTTCTTGAACCTTCCTGATACTTGAACTTCTTGAACCTGCCTGCTACTTGAACTTCTTGAACTTCTTGAACCATCCTGCTATTTGAACTTCTTGAACTTCTTGAACCTTCCTGCTACTTGAACTTCTTGAACCTTCCTGCTACTTGAACTTCTTGAACCTTCCTGCTACTTGAACTTCTTGAACTTCTTGAACCTTCCTGCTACTTGAACTACTTGAACTTCTTGAACCTTCCTGCTACTTGAACTTCTTGAACCTTCCTGCTACTTGAACTTCTTGAACCTTCCTGCTACCTGAACTTCTTGAACTTCTTGAACCTTCCTGCTACTCGAACTTCTTGAACCTTTCTGCTACTTGAACTTCTTGAACCTTCCTGCTACTTGAACTTCTTGAACTTCTTGAACCTTCCTGTTACTTGAACTTTTTGAACTTCTTGAACCTTCCTGCTACTTGAACTTCTTGAACTTCTTGAACCTTCCTGCTACTTGAACTTCTTAAACTTCTTGAACCTTCCTGCTTCTTGAACTTTTTGAACTTCTTGAACCTTCCTGCTACTTGAACTTCTTGAACTTCTTGAACCTTCCTGCTCCTTGAACTTCTTGAACTTCTTGAACCTTCCTGCTACCCGAACTTTCTGAACTTCTTGAACCTGCCTGCTACTTGAACTTCTTGAACCTTCCTGCTACTTGAACTTCTTGAATTTTTTGAACCTTCCTGCTACTTGAACTTCTTGAACCTCTTGAACGTTCCTGCTACTTGAACTTCTTGAACCTCCCTGCTACTTGAACTTCTTGAACTTCTTGAACCTTCCTGCTACTTGAACTTCTTGACCCTTCCTGCTACTTGAACTTCTTGAACCTTCCTGCTACTTGAACTTCTTGAACTTCTTGAACCTTACTGCTACTTGAACTTCTTGAACTTCTTGAACCTTCCTGCTACTTGAACTTCTTGAACCTTCCTGCCACTTGATTTCTTGAACCTTACTGCTACTTGAACTTCTTGAACCTTCCTGCTACTTGAACTTTTTGAACTTTCCTGCTACTTGAACTTCTTGAACTTCTTGAGCCTTCCTGCTACTTGAACTTCTTGAACCTTACTGCTACTTGAACTTTTTGAACTTCTTGAACCTTCCTGCTACTTGAACTTCTGGAACCTTCCTGCTATTTGAACTTCTTGAACTTCTTAAACCTTCCTGCTACTTGAACTTCTTGAACCTTCCTGCTACTTGAACTTCTTCAACTTCTTGAACCTTTCTGCTACCTGAACTTCTTGAACCTTCCTGCTACTTGAACTTCTTGAACTTCTTGAACCTTCCTGCTCCTTGAAATTCTTGATTTTCTTGACCCCTCCTGCTACTTGAACTTCTTGAATCTTTTTGCTACCTGAACTTCTTGAACTTCTTGAACCTTCCTGCCACTTGAACTTCTTGAACTTCTTGAACCTTCCTGCTACTTGAACTTCTTGAACCTTCCAGCTACTTGAACTTCTTGAACATCTTGAACCTTCCTGCTGCTTGAACTTCTTGAACCTTCCTGCTACTTGAACTTCTAACCTTCCTGCTACTTGAACTTCTTGAACTTCTTGAACCTTCCTGCTACTTGAACTTCTTGACCTTCGTGAACCTTCCTGCTACTTGAAGTTCTTGAACCTTCCTGCTACTTGAACTTCTTGAACTTCCTGAACCTTCCTGCCACTTGAACTTCTTGAACCTTCGTGTTACTTGAACTTCTTGAACTTCTTGAACCTTCCTGCTACTTGAACTACTGGAACTTTTTGAACATTCCTGCTACTTGAACTTATTGAACTTCTTGAACCTTCCTAGTACTTGAACTTCTTGAACCTTCCTGCTTCTTGAACTTCTTGAACCTTTTTGCTTCTTGAACTTCTTGAACTTCTTGAACCTTTCTGCTACGTGAACTTCTTGAACCTTCCTGCTACTTGAACTTCTTGAACTTCTTGAACCTTCCTGCTACTTGAACTTCTTGAACTTCTTGAACCTGTCTGCTACTCGAACTTCTTGAACCTTCCTGCTACTTGAACTTCTTGAACTTCTTGAACTCTCCTGCTACTTGAACTTCTTGAACTTCTTGAACCTTCTTGCTACTTGAACTTCTTGAACCTTCCTGCTACTTGACTTTGTTGAACCTTCCTGCTACTTGAACTTCTTGAACCTTCATTCTACTTGAACTTCTTGAACATTCCTGCTACTTGAACTTCTTGAACCTTCCTGCTACTTGAACTAATTGAACTTCTTAAACCTTCCTGCTACTTGAACTTCTTGAACTTTCCTGCTACTTGAACTTCTTGAACTTCTTGAACCTTCCTGCTACTTGAACTTCTTGAACCTTTCTGCTACTTGAACTTCTTGAACTTCTTGAACCTTCCTGCTACTTGAACTTCTCGAACTTCTTGAACCTTCCTGCTACTTGAACTTCTTGAACCTTCCTGCTACTTGAACTTCTTGAACCTTCCTGCTACTTAAACTTCTTGAATCTTCCTGCTACTTGAACTTCTTGAACCCTCCTGCTTCTTGAACTTCTTGATCTTCTTCAACCTTCCTGCTACTTGAACTTCTTGAACTTCTTGAACATTCCTGTTACTGGAACTTCTTGAACTTCTCGAACCTTCCTGCTACTTGAACTTCTTGAACTTCTTGAACCTCCCTGCTACTTGAACTTTTTGAACTTCTTCAGCCTTCCTGCTACTTGAACTTCTTGAACCTTCCTGCTACCTGAACTTCTTGAACCTTCCTGCTACTTGAACTTATTGAACCTTCCTGCTACTTGAACTTATTGAACCTTCCTGCTACTTGAACTTCTTGAACTTCTTGAATTGTTCTGCCACTTGAACTTCTTGAACCTTCCTGCAACTTGAACTTCTTGAACTTCTTGAACCTTCCTGCTACTTGAACTTCTTGAACCTTCCTGCTACTTGAACTACTTTAACTTCTTGAACCTTCCTGCTACTTGAACTTCTTGAACCTTCCTGCTACTTGAACTTCTTGAACCTTCCTGCTACTTAAACTTTTTGAACTTCTTGAACCTTCCTGCTACTTGAATTTCTTGAACTTCTTGAACCTTCCTGCTACTTTAACTTCTTGAACTTCTTGAACCTTCCTGCTACTTGAACTTCTTGAACCTTCCTGCTACTTGAACTTCTTGAACCTTCCTGATTCTTGAACTTCTTGAACCTTCCTGCTACTTGAACTTCTTGAACTTCCTGAACCTTCCTGCTACTTGAACTTCTTGAACCTTCGTGCTACTTGAACTTTTTGAACTTCTTGAACCTTCCTGCTACTTGAACTTATTGAAATTCTTGAACCTTCCTGCTACTTGAACTTCTTGAACCTTCCTGCTACTTGAACTTCTTGAACTTCTTGAACCTTCCTGCTACTTGAACTTCTCGACCCTTCCTGCTACTTGAACTTCTTGAACTTTCCTGCTACTTGAACTTCTTGAACTTCTTGATCCTTCCTGCTACTTGAACTTCTTGAACCTTCCTGCTACTTGAACTTCTTGAACTTCTTGAACCTTCCTGCTACTTGAACTTCTCGAACTTCTTGAACCTTCCTGCTACTTGAACTTCTTGAACCTTCCTGCTACTCGAACTACTTGAACTTCTTGAACCTTCCTACTACTTGAACTTCTTGAACCTTCCTGCTACTTGAACTTCTTGAACTTCTTGAACCTTCCTTCTACTTGATTTTTTGAACCTTCCTGCCACTTAAACTTCTTGAACTTCTTGAACCTTCTTGAAACTTGAACTTCTTGAACCTTCCTGCTACTTGAGCTTCTTGAACCTTCCTGCTACCTGAACTTTTTGAATCTTGAACCTTGCTGCCACTAGAACTTCTTGAACCTTCCTGCTACTTGAACTTCTTGAACTTCTTGAACCTTCCTTCTACTTGAACTTCTTGAACATTCCTGCTACTTGAACTTCTTGAACCTTCCTGATACTTGAACTTCTTGAACCTGCCTGCTACTTGAACTTCTTGAACTTCTTGAACCTTCCTGCTATTTGGACTTCTTGAACTTCTTGAACCTTCATGCTACTTGAACTTCTTGAACCTTCCTGCTACTTGACCTTCTTGAACCTTCCTGCTACTTGAACTTCTTGAACTTCTTGAAACTTCCTGCTACTTGAACTACTTGAACTTCTTGAACCTTCCTGCTACTTGAACTTCTTGAACCTTCCTGCTACTTGAACTTCTTGAACCTTCGTGCTACCTGAACTTTTTGAACTTCTTGAACCTTCCTGCTACTCGAACTTCTTGAACCTTTCTGCTACTTGAACTTCTTGAACCTTCCTGCTACTTGAACTTCTTGAACTTCTTGAACCTTCCTGTTACTTGAACTTTTTGAACTTCTTGAACCTTCCTGCTACTTGAACTTCTTGAACTTCTTGAACCTTCCTGCTACTTGAACTTCTTAAACTTCTTGAACCTTCCTGCTACTTGAACTTTTTGAACTTCCTGAACCTTCCTGCTACTTGAACTTCTTGAACTTCTTGAACCTTCCTGCTACTTGAACTTCTTGAACTTCTTGAACCTTCCTGCTACCTGAACTTTTTGAACTTCTTGAACCTGCCTGCTACTTGAACTTCTTGAACCTTCCTGCTACTTGAACCTCTTGAACTTTTTGAACCTTCCTGCTACTTGAACTTCTTGAACCTCTTGAACCTTCCTGCTACTTGAACTTCTTGAACCTCCCTGCTACTTGAACTTCTTGAACTTCTTGAACCTTCCTGCTACTTGAACTTCTTGACCCCTCTTGCTACTTGAACTTCTTGAACCTTTCTGCTACTTGAACTTCTTGAACATCTTGAACCTTCCTGCTACTTGAACTTCTTGAACCTTCCTGCTACTTGAACTTCTTGAACTTCTTGAACCTTCCTGCCACTTGAACTTCTTGAACTTCTTGAACCTTTCTGCTACTTAAACTTCTTGAACCTTCCAGCTACTTGAACTTCTTGAACATCTTGAACCTTCCTGCTACTTGAACTACTTGAACCTTCCTGCTACTTGAACTTCTTGAACCTTCCTGCTACTTGAACTTCTTGAACTTCTTGAACCTTCCTGCTACATGAACTTCTAACCTTCCTGCTACTTGAACTTCTTGAACTTCTTGAACCTTCCTGCTACTTGAACTTCTTGACCTTCTTGAACCTTCCTGCTACTTGAACTTCTTGAACCTTCCAGCTACTTGAACTTCTTGAACTTCTTGAACCTTCCTGCCACTTGAACTTCTTGAACCTTCGTGCTACTTGAACTTCTTGAACTTCTTGAACCTTCCTGCTACTTGAACTACTTGAACTTCTTGAACATTCCTGCTACTTGAACTCATTGAACTTCTTGAACCTTCCTGGTACTTGAACTTCTTGAACCTTCCTGCTTCTTGAACTTCTTGAAACTTTTTGCTACTTGAACTTCTCGAACTTCTTGAACCTTTCTGCTACGTGAACTTCTTGAACCTTCCTGCTACTTGAACTTCTTGAACTTCTTGAACCTTCCTGCTACTTTAACTTCTTGAACTTCTTGAACCTTCCTGCTACTTGAACTTCTTGAAACTTCCTGCTACTTGAACTTCTTGAACTTCTTGAACCCTCCTGCTACTTGAACTTTTTGAACTTCTTGAACCTTCTTGCTACTTGAACTTGTTGAACCTTCCTGCTACTTGAACTTCTTGAGCCTTCATGCTACTTGAACTTCTTGAACATTTCTGCTGCTTGAACTTCTTCAACCTTCCTGCTACTTGAACTTCTTGAACTTCTTGAACCTTCCTGCTACTTGAACTTCTTGAACTTCTTGAACCTTCCTGCTACTTGAACTTCTTGAACCTTCCTGCTACTTGAACTACTTGAACTTCTTAAACCTTCCTGCTACTTGAACTTCTTGAACTTTCCTGCTACTTGAACTTCTTGAACTTCTTGAACCTTCCTGCTACTTGAACTTCTTGAACCTTTCTGCTACTTGAACTTCTTGAACTTCTTGAACCTTCCTGCTACTTGAACTTCTCGAACTTCTTGAACCTTCCTGCTACTTGAACTTCTTGAACCTTCCTGCTACTTGAACTTCTTGAACCTTCCTGCTACTAAAACTTCTTGAATCTTCCTGCTACTTGAACTTCTTGAACCCTCCAGCTTCTTGAACTTCTTGATCTTCTTCAACCTTCCTGCTACTTGAACTTCTTGAACTTCTTGAACCATCCTGTTACTGGAACTTCTTGAACTTCTTGAACCTTCCTGCTACTTGAACTTCTTGAACTTCTTGAACCTCCCTGCAACTTGAACTTTTTGAACTTCTTGAGCCTTCCTGCTACTTGAACTTCTTGAACCTTCCTGCTACTTGAACTTCTTGAACCTTCCTGCTACTTGAACTTCTTGAACTTCTTGACCCTTCCTGCTACTTGAACTTATTGAACCTTCCTGCTACTTGAACTTATTGAACCTTCCTGCTACTTGAACTTATTGAACCTTCCTGCTACTTGAACTTCTTGAACTTCTTGAATTTTTCTGCCACTTGAACTTCTTGAACCTTCCTGCAACTTGAACTTCTTGAACTTTTTGAACCTTCCTGCTACTTGAACTTCTTGAACCTCCCTGCTACTTGAACTACTTTAACTTCTTGAACCTTCCTGCTACTTGAACTTCTTGAACCTTCCTGCTACTTGAACTTTTTGAACTTCTTGAACCTTCCTGCTACTTGAACTTTTTGAACTTCTTGAACCTTCCTGCTACTTGAATTTCTTGAACCTTCCTGCTACTTGAATTTCTTGAACTTCTTGAACCTTCCTGCTACTTGAACTTCTTGAACTTCTTGAACCTTCCTGCTACTTGAACTTCTTGAACCTTCCTGCTACTTGAACTTCTTGAACCTTCCTGCTACTTAAACTTCTTGAACCTTCCTGCTACTTGAACTTCTTGAACTTCCTGAACCTTCCTGCTACTTGAACTTCTTGAACCTTCGTGCTACTTGAACTTCTTGAACTTCTTGAACCTTCCTGCTACTTAAACTTCTTGAACCTTCCTGCTACTCGAACTACTTGAACTTCTTGAACCTTCCTGCTACTTGAACTTCTTGAACCTTCCTGCTACTTGAACTTCTTGAACTTCTTGAACCTTCCTTCTACTTGATTTTTTGAACCTTCCTGCCACTTAAACTTCTTGAACTTCTTGAACCTTCCTGGAACTTGAACTTCTTGAACCTTCCTGCTACTTGAGCTTCTTGAACCTTCCTGCTACCTGAACTTTTTGAATCTTGAACCTTCCTGCCACTAGAACTTCTTGAACCTTCCTGCTACTTGAACTTCTTGAACTTCTTGAACCTTCCTTCTACTTGAACTTCTTGAACCTTCCTGCTACTTGAACTTCTTGAACCTTCCTGATACTTGAACTTCTTGAACCTGCCTGCTACTTGAACTTCTTGAACTTCTTGAACCTTTCTGCTATTTGGACTTCTTGAACTTCTTGAACCTTTCTGCTACTTGATCTTCTTGAACCTTCCTGCTACTTGACCTTCTTGAACCTTCCTGCTACTTGAACTTTTTGAACTTCTTGAACCTTCCTGCTATTTGAACTTCTTGAACCTTCCTGCTACTTGCACTTCTTGAACCTTCCTGCTACCTGAACTTTTTGAACTTCTTGAACCTTCCTGCTACTCGAACTTCTTGAACCTTTCTGCTACTTGAACTTCTTGAACCTTCCTGCTACTTGAACTTCTTGAACTTCTTGAACCTTCCTGTTACTTGAACTTTTTGAACCTCTTGAACCTTCCTGCTACTCGAACTTCTGGAACTTCCTGAACCTTCCTGCTACTTGAACTTCTTGAACTTCTTGAACCTTCCTGCTACTTGAACTTCTTGAACTTCTTGAACCTTCCTGCTACCTGAACTTTTTGAACTTCTTGAACCTGCCTGCTACTTGAACTTCTTGAACCTTCCTGCTACTTGACCTTCTTGAACTTTTTGAACCTTCCTGCTACTTGAACTTCTTGAACCTCTTGAACCTTCCTGCTACTCGAACTTCTTGAACCTTCCTGCTACTTGAACTTCTTGAACCTTTCTGCTACTTGAACTCCTTGAACTTCTTGAACCTTCCTGCTACTTGAACTTCTCGAACTTCTTGAACCTTCCTGCTACTTGAACTTCTTGAGCCTTCCTGCTACTTGAACTTCTTGAACCTTCCTGCTACTCAAACTTCTTGATCCTTCCTGCTACTTGAACTTCTTGAACTTCTTGAACCTTCCTGCTACTTGAACTTCTTGAACCTTCGTGGTACTTGAACTTCTTGAACTTCTTGAACCTTCCTGCTACTTGAACTTCTTGAACTTCTTGAACCTTCCTTCTACTTGAACTTCTTGAACCTTCCTGCTACTTGAACTTCTTGAACTTCTTGAAACTTCCTGCTACTTGAACTTTTTGAACCTTCCTGCTGTTTGAACTTCTTGAACCTTCCTGCTACTTGAACTTCTTTAACTTCTTTCACCTTCCTGCTACTTGAACTTTTTGAACTTCTTGAACCTTCCTGCTATTTGAATTTCTTGAACCTTCCTGCTACTTGAAATTCTTGAACTTCTTGAACCTTCTTGCTACTTGAACTTCTTGAACCTTCCTGCCACTTGATTTCTTGAACCTTCCTGCTACTTGAACTTCTTGAACCTTCCTGCTACTTGAACTTTTTGAACCTTCCTGCTTCTTGAACTTCTTGAACTTTCCTGCTACTTGAACTTCTTGAACTTTCCTGCCTCTTGAACTTCTTGAACTTCTTGAACCTTCCTGCTACTTGAACTTCTTGAACCTTTCTGCTACTTGAACTTCTTGAACTTCTTGAACCTTCCTGCTACTTGAACTTCTCGAACTTCTTGAACCTTCCTGCTACTTGAACTTCTTGAGCCTTCCTGCTACTTGAACTTCTTGAACCTTCCTGCTACACAAACTTCTTGATCCTTCCTGCTACTTGAACTTCTTGAACTTCTTGAACCTTCCTGGTACTTGAACTTCTTGAACCTTCGTGCTACTTGAACTTCTTGAACTTCTTTAACCTTCCTGCTACTTGAACTTCTTGAACTTCTTGAACCTTCCTTCTACTTGAACTTATTGAACCTTCCTGCCACTTGAACTTCTTGAACTTCATGAAACTTCCTGCTACTTGAACTTTTTGAACCTTCCTGCTATTTGAACTTCTTGAACCTTCCTGCTACTTGAACTTCTTTAACGTCTTTCACCTTCCTGCTACTTGAACTTCTTGAACCTTCCTGCCACTTGAACTTTTTGAACTTCTTGAACCTTCCTGCTACTTTAATTTCTTGAACCTTCCTGCTACTTGAACTTCTTGAACTTCTTGAACCTTCCTGCTACTTGAACTTCTTGAACCTTCCTGCCACTTGATTTCTTGAACCTTACTGCTACTTGAACTTCTTGAACCTTCCTGCTACTTGAACTTTTTGAACCTTCCTGCTTCTTGAACTTCTTGAACTTTCCTGCTACTTGAACTTCTTGAACTTCTTGAGCCTTCCTGCTACTTGAACTTCTTGAACCTTCCTGCTACTTGTACTTTTTGAACTTCTTGAACCTTCCTGCTACTTGAACTTCTTGAACCTTCCTGCTATTTGAACTTCTTGAACTTCTTGAACCTTCCTGCTACTTGAACTTCTTTAACTTCTTGAACCTTTCTGCTACTTGAACTTCTTGAACCTTCCTGCTACTTGAACTTCTTGAACTTCTTGAACTCTCCTGCTCCTTAAAATTCTTGATTTTCTTGAACCCTCCTGCTACTTGAACTTCTTGAACCTTCTTGCGACCTGAACTTCTTGAACTTCTTGAACCTTCCTGCTACTTGAACTTCTTGAACTTCTTGAACCTTCCTGCTACTTGAACTTCTTGAACCTTCCAGCTAATTGAACTTCTTGAACATCTTGAACCTTCCTGCTACTTGAACTTCTTGAACCTTCCTGCTACTTGAACTTCTTGAACCTTTCTGCTACTTGAACTTCTTGAACTTCTTGAACCTTCCTGCTACTTGAACTTCTAACCTTCCTGCTACTTGAACTTGTTGAACTTCTTGAACTTTCCTGCTACTTGAACTTCTTGACCTTCTTGAACCTTCCTGCTACTTGAACTTCTTGATCCTTCCTGCTACTTGAACTTCTTGAACTTCTTGAACCTTCCTGCCACTTGAACTTCTTGAACCTTCGTGCTACTTGAACTTCTTGAACTTCTTGAACCTTCCTGCTACTTGAAATACTTGAACTTCTTGAACCTTCCTGCTACTTGAACTTCTTGAACCTTCCTGGTACTTGAACTTCTTGAACCTTCCTGCTTCTTGAACTTCTTGAACCTTTTTGCTACTTGAACTTCTTAAACTTCTTTAACCTTCCTGCTACGTAAACTTCTTGAGCCTTGATGCTACTTGAACTTCTTGAACTTCTTGAACCTTCCTGCTACTTGAACTTCTTGAACTTTTTGAACCTTCCTGCTACTTGAACTTCTTGAACTTCTTGAACCTTCCTGCTACTTGAACTTCTTGAACCTTCCTGCTACTTGAACTTCTTGAACTTCTTGAACCCTCCTGCTACTTGAACTTCTTGAACTTCTTGAACCTTCTTGCTACTTGAACTTCTTGAACCTTCCTGCTACTTGAACTTGTTGAACCTTACTGCTACTTGAACTTCTTGAACCTTCATGCTACTTGAACTTCTTGAACATTCCTGATACTTGAACTTCTTGAACCTTCCTGCTACTTGAACTTCTTGAACTTCTTGAACCTTCCTGCTACTTGAACTTCTTGAACCTTTATGCTACTTGAACTTCATGAACCTTCCTGCTACTTGAACTTCTTGAACCATCCTGCTACTTGAACTTCTTGAACATCTTGAACCTTCCTGCAACTTGAACTTCTTGAACGTCTTGAACCGTCCTGCTACTTGAACTTCTTGAACTTCTTGAACCTTCCTGCTACTTGAACTTCTTGAACTTTTTGAACCTTCCTGCTACTTGAACTTCTTGAACCTCTTGAACCTTCCTGCTACTCGAACTTCTTGAACCTTCCTGCTACTTGAACTTCTTGAACCTTTCTGCTACTTGAACTTCTTGAACTTCTTGAACCTTCCTGCTACTTGAACTTCTCGAACTTCTTGAACCTTCCTGCTACTTGAACTTCTTGAGCCTTCCTGCTACTTGAACTTCTTGAACCTTCCTGCTACTCAAACTTCTTGATCCTTCCTGCTACTTGAACTTCTTGAACTTCTTGAACCTTCCTGCTACTTGAACTTCTTGAACCTTCGTGGTACTTGAACTTCTTGAACTTCTTGAACCTTCCTGCTACTTGAACTTCTTGAACTTCTTGAACCTTCCTTCTACTTAAACTTCTTGAACCTTCCTGAACCTTCCTGCTACTTGAACTTCTTGAACTTCTTGAAACTTCCTGCTACTTGAACTTTTTGAACCTTCCTGCTGTTTGAACTTCTTGAACCTTCCTGCTACTTGAACTTCTTTAACTTCTTTCACCTTCCTGCTACTTGAACTTTTTGAACTTCTTGAACCTTCCTGCTATTTGAATTTCTTGAACCTTCCTGCTACTTGAAATTCTTGAACTTCTTGAACCTTCTTGCTACTTGAACTTCTTGAACCATCCTGCCACTTGATTTCTTGAACCTTCCTGCTACTTGAACTTCTTGAACCTTCCTGCTACTTGAACTTTTTGAACCTTCCTGCTTCTTGAACTTCTTGAACTTTCCTGCTACTTGAACTTCTTGAACTTTCCTGCTACTTGAACTTCTTGAACTTCTTGAACCTTCCTGCTACTTGAACTTCTTGAACCTTTCTGCTACTTGAACTTCTTGAACTTCTTGAACCTTCCTGCTACTTGAACTTCTCGAACTTCTCGAACCTTCCTGCTACTTGAACTTCTTGAGCCTTCCTGCTACTTGAACTTCTTGAACCTTCCTGCTACACAAACTTCTTGATCCTTCCTGCTACTTGAACTTCTTGAACTTCTTGAACCTTCCTGGTACTTGAACTTCTTGAACCTTCGTGCTACTTGAACTTCTTGAACTTCTTTAACCTTCCTGCTACTTGAACTTCTTGAACTTCTTGAACCTTCCTTCTACTTGAACTTATTGAACCTTCCTGCCACTTGAACTTCTTGAACTTCATGAAACTTCCTGCTACTTGAACTTTTTGAACCTTCCTGCTATTTGAACTTCTTGAACCTTCCTGCTACTTGAACTTCTTTAACTTCTTTCACCTTCCTGCTACTTGAACTTCTTGAACCTTCCTGCCACTTGAACTTTTTGAACTTCTTGAACCTTCCTGCTACTTTAATTTCTTGAACCTTCCTGCTACTTGAACTTCTTGAACTTCTTGAACCTTCCTGCTACTTGAACTTCTTGAACCTTCCTGCCACTTGATTTCTTGAACCTTACTGCTACTTGAACTTCTTGAACCTTCCTGCTACTTGAACTTTTTGAACCTTCCTGCTTCTTGAACTTCTTGAACTTTCCTGCTACTTGAACTTCTTGAACTTCTTGAGCCTTCCTGCTACTTGAACTTCTTGAACCTTCCTGCTACTTGAACTTTTTGAACTTCTTGAACCTTCCTGCTACTTGAACTTCTTGAACCTTCCTGCTATTTGAACTTCTTGAACTTCTTGAACCTTCCTGCTACTTGAACTTCTTTAACTTCTTGAACCTTTCTGCTACTTGAACTTCTTGGACCTTCCTGCTACTTGAACTTCTTGAACTTCTTGAACTCTCCTGCTCCTTAAAATTCTTGATTTTCTCGAACCCTCCTGCTACTTGAACTTCTTGAACCTTCTTGCGACCTGAACTTCTTGAACCTTCCTGCTTCTTGAACTTCTTGAACTTTCCTGCTACTTGAACTTCTTGAACTTCTTGAGCCTTCCTGCTACTTGAACTTTTTGAACTTCTTGAACCTTCCTGCTACTTGAACTTCTTGAACCTTCCTGCTATTTGAACTTCTTGAACTTCTTGAACCTTCCTGCTACTTGAACTTCTTTAACTTCTTGAACCTTTCTGCTACTTGAACTTCTTGGACCTTCCTGCTACTTGAACTTCTTGAACTTCTTGAACTCTCCTGCTCCTTAAAATTCTTGATTTTCTCGAACCCTCCTGCTACTTGAACTTCTTGAACCTTCTTGCGACCTGAACTTCTTGAACTTCTTGAACCTTCCTGCTACTTGAACTTCTTGAACTTCTTGAACCTTCCTGGTACTTGAACTTCTTGAACCTTCCAGCTACTTGAACTTCTTGAACATCTTGAACCTTCCTGCTACTTGAACTTCTTGAACCTTCCTGCTACTTGAACTTCTTGAACCTTTCTGCTACTTGAACTTCTTGAACTTCTTGAACCTTCCTGCTACTTGAACTTCTAACCTTCCTGCTACTTGAACTTCTTGAACTTCTTGAACATTCCTGCTACTTGAACTTCTTGACCTTCTTGAACCTTCCTGCTACTTGAACTTCTTGAACCTTCCTGCTACTTGAACTTCTTGAACTTCTTGAACCTTCCTGCCACTTGAACTTCTTGAACCTTCGTGCTACTTGAACTTCTTGAACTTCTTGAACCTTCCTGCTACTTGAAATACTTGAACTTCTTGAACCTTCCTGGTACTTGAACTTCTTGAACCTTCCTGGTACTTGAACTTCTTGAACCTTCCTGCTTCTTGAACTTCTTGAACCTTTTTGCTACTTGAACTTCTTAAACTTCTTCAACCTTCCTGCTACGTAAACTTCTTGAGCCTTGATGCTACTTGAACTTCTTGAACTTCTTGAACCTTCCTGCTACTTGAACTTCTTGAACTTCTTGAACCTTCCTGCTACTTGAACTTCTTGAACTTCTTGAACCTTCCTGCTACTTGAACTTCTTGAACCTTCCTGCTACTTGAACTTCTTGAACTTCTTGAACCCTCCTGCTACTTGAACTTCTTGAACTTCTTGAACCTTCTTGCTACTTGAACTTCTTGAACCTTCCTGCTACTTGAACTTGTTGAACCTTCCTGCTACTTGAACTTGTTGAACCTTCATGCTACTTGAACTTCTTGAACATTCCTGATACTTGAACTTCTTGAACCTTCCTGCTACTTGAACTTCTTGAACTTCTTGAACCTTCCTGCTACTTGAACTTCTTGAACCTTTATGCTACTTGAACTTCATGAACCTTCCTGCTACTTGAACTTCTTGAACCATCCTGCTACTTGAACTTCTTGAACATCTTGAACCTTCCTGCAACTTGAACTTCTTGAACGTCTTGAACCGTCCTGCTACTTGAACTTCTCGAACTTCTTGAACCTTCCTGCTACTTGAACTTCTTGAACTTCTTGAACTTTCCTGCTACTTGAACTTATTGAACCTTCCTGTTACTTAAACTTCTTGAAACTTCCTGGTACTTGAACTTCTTGAACTTCTTGAACCTACCTGCTACTTGAACTTCTTGAACCTTCATGCTACTTGAACTTCTTGAACTTCTTGAACCTTCCTGCTACTTGAACTTCTTGAACCCTCCTGCTACTTGAACTACTTGAACCTTCCTGCTACTTGAACTTCTTGAACTTCTTGAACCTTCCTGCTACTTGAACTTCTTTAACCCTCCTGCTACTTGAAATATTTGAACTTCTTGAACCTTCCTGCTACTTGAACTACTTGAACTTCTTGAACCTTCCTGCTACTTGAACTTCTTGAACTTCTTGAACCTTCCTGCTACTTGTACTTTTCGAACCTTCCTGCTATTTGAACTTCTTGAACCTTCCTGCTACTTGAACTTCTTTAACTTCTTTCACCTTCCTGCTACTTGAACTTCTTGAACCTTCCTGCCACTTGAACTTTTTGAACTTCTTGAACCTGCCTGCTACTTTAATTTCCTGAACCTTCCTGCTACTTGAACTTCTTGAACTTCTTGAACCTTCCTGCTACTTGAACTTCTTGAACCTTCCTGCCACTTGATTTCTTGAACCTTACTGCAACTTGAACTTCTTGAACCTTCCTGCTACTTGAACTTTTTGAACCTTCCTGCTTCTTGAACTTCTTGAACTTTGATGCTACTTGAACTTCTTGAACTTCTTGAGCCTTCCTGCTACTTGAACTTCTTTCCCCTTCCTGCTACTTGAACTTTTTGAACTTCTTGAACCTTCCTGCTACTTGAACTTCTTGAACCTTCCTGCTATTTGAACTTCTTGAACTTCTTGAACCTTCCTGCTACTTGAACTTCTTTAACTTCTTGAACCTTTCTGCTACTTGAACTTCTTGAACCTTCCTGCTACTTGAACTTCTTGAACCATCTTGCGACCTGAATTTATTGAACTTCTTGAACCTTCCTGCTACTTGAACTTCTTGAACTTCTTGAACCTTCCTGCTACTTGAACTTCTTGAACCTTCCAGCTACTTGAACTTCTTGAACATCTTGAACCTTCCTGCTACTTGAACTTCTTGAACCTTCCTGCTACTTGAACTTCTAACCTTCCTGCTACTTGAACTTCTTGAACTTCTTGAACCTTCATGCTACTTGAACTTCTTGACCTTCTTGAACCTTCCTGCTACTTGAACTTCTTTAACCTTCCTGCTACTTGAACTTCTTGAACTTCTTGAACCTTCCTGCCACTTGAACTTCTTGAACCTTCGTGCTACTTGAACTTCTTGAATCTTCCTGCTACTTGAAATACTTGAACTTCTTGAACCTTCCTGCTACTTGAACTTCTCGAACTTCTTGAACCTTCCTGGTACTTGAACTTCTTGAACCTTCCTGCTTCTTGAACTTCTTGAACCTTTTTGCTACTTGAACTTCTTAAACTTCTTTAACCTTCCTGCTACGTAAACTTCTTGAGCCTTCCTGCTACTTGAACTTCTTGAACTTCTTGAACCTTCCTGCTACTTGAACTTCTTGAACTTCTTGAACCTTCCTGCTACTTGAACTTCTTGAAACTTCCTGCTACTTGAACTTCTTGAACTTCTTGAACCTTTTTGCTACTTGGACTTCTTGAACCTTTCTGCTACTTGAACTTGTTGAACCTTCCTGCTCCTTGAACTTCTTGAACCTTTATGCTACTTGAACTTCATGAACCTCCCTGCTACTTGAACTTCTTGAACCATCCTGCTACTTGAACTTCTTGAACATCTTGAACCTTCCTGCAACTTGAACTTCTTGAACGTCTTGAACCGTCCTGCTACTTGAACTTCTTGAACTTCTTGAACCTTCCCGCTACTTAAACTTCTTGAACTTCTTGAACTTTCCTGCTACTTGAACTTCTTGAACCTTCCTGTTACTTAAACTTCCTGAAACTTCCTGGTACTTGAACTTCTTGAACTTCTTGAACCTACCTGCTACTTGAACTTCTTGAACCTTCATGCTACTTGAACTTCTTGAACTTCTTGAACCTTCCTGCTACTTGAACTTCTTGAACCCTACTGCTACTTGAACTACTTGAACCTTCCTGCTACTTGAACTTCTTGAACTTCTTGAACCTTCCTGCTACTTGATCTTCTTTAACCCTCCTGCTACTTGAAATATTTGAACTTCTTGAACCTTCCTGCTACTTGAACTACTTGAACTTCTTGAACCTTCCTGCTACTTGAACTTCTTGAACTTCTTGAACCTTCCTGCTACTTGTACTTTTTGAACCTTCCTGCTACTTGAACTTCTTGAACTTCTCAAACCTTCCTGCTACTTGAACTTCTTGTACTTCTTTAACCTTCCTGCAACTTGAACTTCTTGAACCTTCCTGCTACTTGAACTTGTTGAACCTTCCTGCTACTTGAACTTCACGAACCTTTTTTGCTACTTGAACTTCTTGAACCTTCCTGCTACCTGAACTTCTAGAACTTCTTAAACCTTCCTGCTACTTGAACTTCTTGAAGCTTCCTGCTACTTGAACTTCTTGAACTTCTTGAACCTTCCTGCTACTTGAACTTCTTGGACTTCTTGAACCTTCCTGCTACTTGAACTTCTTGAATCTTCCTGCTACTTGAACTTCTTGAACTTTCTGAACCTTCCTGCTACTTGAACTTCTTGAACCTTCTTGCTACTTGAACTTTTTGAACTTTTTGAACCTTCCCGCTACTTGACCTTCTTGAACCTTCATGCTACTTGAACTTCTTGAACTTCTTGAACCTTCCTGCCACTTGAACTACTTGAACTTCTTGAACCTTCCTGCTACTTGAACTTCTTGAACTTCTTGAACCTTCCTGCTACCTGAACTTCTTGAACTTCTTGAACCTTCCTGCTACTTGAACTTCTTGAACCTTCTTGCTACTTGAACTTCTTGAACCTTCCTGCTACTTGAACTTCTTCAACTTCTTGAACCTTCCTGCCACTTGAACTTCTTGAACTTCTTGAACCCTCCTGCTTCTTGAACTCCTTGAACTTCTTCAACCTTCGTGCTACTTGAACTTCTTGAACTTCTTGAACCTTCCTGTTACTTGAACTTCTTGAACTTCTTGAACCTTCCTGCTACTTGAACTTCTTGAACTTCTTGAACCTCCCTGCTACTTGAACTTTTTGAACTTCTTGAACCTTCCTGCTACTTGAACTTCTTGAACCTTCCTGCTACCTGAACTTCTTGAACCTTCCTGCTACTTGAACTTCTTGAACTTCTTGAACCTTCCTGCTACTTGAACTTATTGAACCTTCCTGCTACTTGAACTTATTGAACCTTCCTGCTACTTGAACTTCTTGAACTTCTTGATTTTTTCTGCCTCTTGAACTTCTTGAACCTTCCTGCAACTTGAACTTCTTGAACTTCTTGAACCTTCCTGCTACATGAACTTCTTGAACCTTCCTGCTACTTGAACTACTTTAACTTCTTGAACCTTCCTGCTACTTGAACTTCTTGAACCTTCCTGCTACTTGAACTTTTTTAACTTCTTGAACCTTCCTGCTACTTGAATTTCTTGAACTTCTTGAACCTTCCTGCTACTTGAACTTCTTGAACTTCTTGAACCTTCCTGCTACTTGAACTTCTTGAACCTTCCTGCTATTTGAACTTCTTGAACCTTCCTGCCACTTAAACTTCTTGAACCTTCCTGCTACTTGAACTTCTTGAACTTCCTGAACCTTCCTGCTACTTGAACTTCTTGAACCTACGTGCTACTTGAACTTCTTGAACTTCTTGAACCTTCATGCTACTTGAACTTCTTGAACTTCTTGAACCTTCCTGCTACTTGAACTTCTTGAACCTTCCTGCTACTTGAACTTCTTGAACTTCTTGAACCTTCCTGCTACTTGAACTTCTTGAACCTTCCTGCTACTTGAACTTCTTGAACTTTCCTGCTACTTGAACTTCTTGAACTTCTTGATCCTTCCTGCTACTTGAACTTCTTGAACCTTCCTGCTACTTGAACTTCTTGAACTTCTTGAACCTTCCTGCTACTTGAACTTCTTGAACTTCTTGAACCTTCCTGCTACTTGAACTTCTTGAACCTTCCTGCTACTCGAACTACTTGAACTACTTGAACCTTCCTGCTACTTGAACTTCTTGAACCTTCCTGCTACTTGAACTTCTTGAACTTCTTGAACCTTCCTTCTTCTTGATTTTATTGAACCTTCCTGCTACCCAAACTTCTTGAACTTCTTGAACCTTCCTGCAACTTGAACTCCTTGAACCTTCCTGCTACTTGAACTTCTTGAACCTTCCTGCTACCTGAACTTTTAGAATCTTGAACCTTCCTGCCACTAGATTTCTTGAACCTTCCTGCTACTTGAACTTCTTGAACTTCTTGAACCTTCCTTCTACTTGAACTTTTTGAACCTTCCTGCTACTTGAACTTCTTGAACCTTCCTGATACTTGAACTTCTTGAACCTGCCTGCTACTTGAACTTCTTGAACTTCTTGAACCTTCCTGTTATTTGAACTTCTTGAACTTCTTGAACCTTCCTGCTACTTGAACTTCTTGAACCTTCCTGCTACTTGAACGTCTTGAACCTTCCTGCTACTTGAACTTCTTGAACTTCTTGAACCTTCCTGCTACTTGAACTACTTGAACTTCTTGAACCTTCCTGCTACTTGAACTTCTTGAACCTTCCTGCTACTTGAACTTCTTGAACCTTCCTGCTACCTGAACTTCTTGAACTTCTTGAACCTTCCTGCTACTCGAACTTCTTGAACCTTTCTGCTACTTGAACTTCTTGAACCTTCCTGCTACTTGAACTTCTTGAACTTCTTGAACCTTCCTGTTACTTGAACTTTTTGAACTTCTTGAACCTTCCTGCTACTTGAACTTCTTGAACTTCTTGAACCTTCCTGCTACTTGAACTTCTTAAACTTCTTGAACCTTCCTGCTTCTTGAACTTTTTGAACTTCTTGAACCTTCCTGCTACTTGAACTTCTTGAACTTCTTGAACCTTCCTGCTACTTGAACTTCTTGAACTTCTTGAACCTTCCTGCTACCCGTACTTTCTGAACTTCTTGAACCTGCCTGCTACTTGAACTTCTTGAACCTTCCTGCTACTTGAACTTCTTGAATTTTTTGAACCTTCCTGCTACTTGAACTTCTTGAACCTCTTGAACGTTCCTGCTACTTGAACTTCTTGAACCTCCCTGCTACTTGAATTTCTTGAACTTCTTGAACCTTCCTGCTACTTGAACTTCTTGACCCTTCCTGCTACTTGAACTTCTTGAACCTTCCTGCTACTTGAACTTCTTGAACTTCTTGAACCTTACTGCTACTTGAACTTCTTGAACTTCTTGAACCTTCCTGCTACTTGAACTTCTTGAACCTTCCTGCCACTTGATTTCTTGAACCTTACTGCTACTTGAACTTCTTGAACCTTCCTGCTACTTGAACTTTTTGAACTTTCCTGCTACTTGAACGTCTTGAACTTCTTGAGCCTTCCTGCTACTTGAACTTCTTGAACCTTACTGCTACTTGAACTTTTTGAACTTCTTGAACCTTCCTGCTACTTGAACTTCTTGAACCTTCCTGCTATTTGAACTTCTTGAACTTCTTAAACCTTCCTGCTACTTGAACTTCTTGAACCTTCCTGCTACTTGAACTTCTTCAACTTCTTGAACCTTTCTGCTACCTGAACTTCTTGAACCTTCCTGCTACTTGAACTTCTTGAACTTCTTGAACCTTCCTGCTCCTTGAAATTCTTGATTTTCTTGACCCCTCCTGCTACTTGAACTTCTTGAATCTTTTTGCTACCTGAACTTCTTGAACTTCTTGAACCTTCCTGCCACTTGAACTTCTTGAACTTCTTGAACCTTCCTGCTACTTGAACTTCTTGAACCTTCCAGCTACTTGAACTTCTTGAACATCTTGAACCTTCCTGCTACTTGAACTTCTTGAACCTTCCTGCTACTTGAACTTCTAACCTTCCTGCTACTTGAACTTCTTGAACTTCTTGAACCTTCCTGCTACTTGAACTTCTTGACCTTCGTGAACCTTCCTGCTACTTGAAGTTCTTGAACCTTCCTGCTACTTGAACTTCTTGAACTTCCTGAACCTTCCTGCCACTTGAACTTCTTGAACCTTCGTGTTACTTGAACTTCTTGAACTTCTTGAACCTTCCTGCTACTTGAACTACTGGAACTTCTTGAACATTCCTGCTACTTGAACTTATTGAACTTCTTGAACCTTCCTAGTACTTGAACTTCTTGAACCTTCCTGCTTCTTGAACTTCTTGAACCTTTTTGCTACTTGAACTTCTTGAACTTCTTGAACCTTTCTGCTACGTGAACTTCTTGAACCTTCCTGCTACTTGAACTTCTTGAACTTCTTGAACCTTCCTGGTACTTGAACTTCTTGAACTTCTTGAACCTTCCTGCTACTTGAACTTCTTGAACCTTCCTGCTACTTGAACTTCTTGAACTTCTTGAACTTCTTGAACCTTCTTGCTACTTGAACTTCTTGAACCTTCCTGCTACTTGACTTTGTTGAACCTTCCTGCTACTTGAACTTCTTGAACCTTCATTCTACTTGAACTTCTTGAACATTCCTGCTACTTGAACTTCTTGAACCTTCCTGCTACTTGAACTACTTGAACTTCTTAAACCTTCCTGCTACTTGAACTTCTTGAACTTTCCTGCTACTTGAACTTCTTGAACTTCTTGAACCTTCCTGCTACTTGAACTTCTTGAACCTTTCTGCTACTTGAACTTCTTGAACTTCTTGAACCTTCCTGCTACTTGAACTTCTCGAACTTCTTGAACCTTCCTGCTACTTGAACTTCTTGAACCTTCCTGCTACTTGAACTTCTTGAACCTTCCTGCTACTTAAACTTCTTGAATCTTCCTGCTACTTGAACTTCTTGAACCCTCCTGCTTCTTGAACTTCTTGATCTTCTTCAACCTTCCTGCTACTTGAACTTCTTGAACTTCTTGAACCTTCCTGTTACTGGAACTTCTTGAACTTCTCGAACCTTCCTGCTACTTGAACTTCTTGAACTTCTTGAACCTCCCTGCTACCTGAACTTTTTGAACTTCTTGAGCCTTCCTGCTACTTGAACTTCTTGAACCTTCCTGCTACCTGAACTTCTTGAACCTTCCTGCTACTTGAACTTATTTTACCTTCCTGCTACTTGAACTTATTGAACCTTCCTGCTACTTGAACTTCTTGAACTTCTTGAATTGTTCTGCCACTTGAACTTCTTGAACCTTCCTGCAACTTGAACTTCTTGAACTTCTTGAACCTTCCTGCTACTTGAACTTCTTGAACCTTCCTGCTACTTGAACTACTTTAACTTCTTGAACCTTCCTGCTGCTTGAACTTCTTGAACCTTCCTGCTACTTGAACTTCTTGAACCTTCCTGCTACTTGAACTTTTTGAACTTCTTGAACCTTCCTGCTACTTGAATTTCTTGAACTTCTTGAACCTTCCTGCTACTTGAACTTCTTGAACTTCTTGAACCTTCCTGCTACTTGAACTTCTTGAACCTTCCTGCTACTTGAACTTCTTGAACCTTCCTGATTCTTAAACTTCTTGAACCTTCCTGCTACTTGAACTTCTTGAACTTCCTGAACCTTCCTGCTACTTGAACTTCTTGAACCTTTGTGCTACTTGAACTTTTTGAACTTCTTGAACCTTCCTGCTACTTGAACTTATTGAAATTCTTGAACCTTCCTGCTACTTGAACTTCTTGAACCTTCCTGCTACTTGAACTTCTTGAACTTCTTGAACCTTCCTGCTACTTGAACTTCTTGAACCTTCCTGCTACTTGACCTTCTTGAACCTTCCTGCTACTTGAACTTCTTGAAACTTCCTGCTACTTGAACTACTTGAACTTCTTGAACCTTCCTACTACTTGAACTTCTTGAACCTTCCTGCTACTTGAACTTCTTGAACTTCTTGAACCTTCCTTCTACTTGATTTTTTGAACCTTCCTGCCACTTAAACTTCTTGAACTTTTCGAACCTTCTTGAAACTTGAACTTCTTGAACCTTCCTGCTACTTGAGCTTCTTGAACCTTCCTGCTACCTGAACTTTTTGAATCTTGAACCTTGCTGCCACTAGAACTTCTTGAACCTTCCTGCTACTTGAACTTCTTGAACTTCTTGAACCTTCCTTCTACTTGAACTTTTTGAACCTTCCTGCTACTTGAACTTCTTGAACCTTCCTGATACTTGAACTTCTTGAACCTGCCTGCTACTTGAACTTCTTGAACCTTCCTGCTATTTGGACTTCTTGAACTTCTTGAACCTTCCTGCTACTTGAACTTCTTGAACCTTCCTGCTACTTGACCTTCTTGAACCTTCCTGCTACTTGAACTTCTTGAACTTCTTGAAACTTCCTGCTACTTGAACTACTTGAACTTCTTGAACCTTCCTGCTACTTGAACTTCTTGAACCTTCCTGCTACTTGAACTTCTTGAACCCTCGTGCTACATGAACTTTTTGAACTTCTTGAACCTTCCTGCTACTCGAACTTCTTGAACCTTTCTGCTACTTGAACTTCTTGAACCTTCCTGCTACTTGAACTTCTTGAACTTCTTGAACCTTCCTGTTACTTGAACTTTTTGAACTTCTTGAACCTTCCTGCTACTTGAACTTCTTGAACTTCTTGAACCTTCCTGCTACTTGAACTTCTTAAACTTCTTGAACCTCCTTGCTACTTGAACTTTTTGAACTTCCTGAACCTTCCTGCTACTTGAACTTCTTGAACTTCTTGAACCTTCCTGCTACTTGAACATCTTGAACTTCTTGAACCTTCCTGCTACCTGAACTTTTTGAACTTCTTGAACCTTCCTGCTACTTGAACTTCTTGAACCTTCCTGCTACTTGAACTTCTTGAACTTCTTGAACCTTCCTGCCACTTGAACTTCTTGAACTTCTTGAACCTTCCTGCTACTTAAACTTCTTGAACCTTCCAGCTACTTGAACTTCTTGAACATCTTGAACCTTCCTGCTACTTGAACTACTTGAACCTTCCTGCTACTTGAACTTCTTGAACCTTCCTGCTACTTGAACTTCTAACCTTCCTGCTACTTGAACTTCTTGAACTTCTTGAACCTTCCTGCTACTTGAACTTCTTGACCTTCGTGAACCTTCCTGCTACTTGAAGTTCTTGAACCTTCCTGCTACTTGAACTTCTTGAACTTCCTGAACCTTCCTGCCACTTGAACTTCTTGAACCTTCGTGTTACTTGAACTTCTTGAACTTCTTGAACCTTCCTGCTACTTGAACTAATGGAACTTCTTGAACATTCCTGCTACTTGAACTTATTGAACTTCTTGAACCTTTTTGCTACTTGAACTTCTTGAACTTCTTGAACCTTTTTGCTACGTGAACTTCTTGAACCTTCCTGCTACTTGAACTTCTTGAACTTCTTGAACCTTCCTGGTACCTGAACTTCTTGAACTTCTTGAACCTTCCTGCTACTTGAACTTCTTGAACCTTCCTGCTACTTGAACTTCTTGAACTTCTTGAACTCTCCTGCTACTTGAACTTCTTGAACTTCTTGAACCTTCTTGCTACTTGAACTTCTTGAACCTTCCTGCTACTTGACTTTGTTGAACCTTCCTGCTACTTGAACTTCTTGAACCTTCATTCTACTTGAACTTCTTGAACATTCCTGCTACTTGAACTTCTTGAACCTTCCTGCTACTTGAACTACTTGAACTTCTTAAACCTTCCTGCTACTTGAACTTCTTGAACTTTCCTGCTACTTGAACTTCTTGAACTTCTTGAACCTTCCTGCTACTTGAACTTCTTGAACCTTTCTGCTACTTGAACTTCTTGAACTTCTTGAACCTTCCTGCTACTTGAAATTCTCGAACTTCTTGAACCTTCCTGCTACTTGAACTTCTTGAACCTTCCTGCTACTTGAACTTCTTGAACCTTCCTGCTACTTAAACTTCTTGAATCTTCCTGCTACTTGAACTTCTTGAACCCTCCTGCTTCTTGAACTTCTTGATCTTCTTCAACCTTCCTGCTACTTGAACTTCTTGAACTTCTTGAACCTTCCTGTTACTGGAACTTCTTGAACTTCTCGAACCTTCCTGCTACTTGAACTTCTTGAACTTCTTGAACCTCCCTGCTACCTGAACTTTTTGAACTTCTTGAGCCTTCCTGCTACTTGAACTTCTTGAACCTTCCTGCTACCTGAACTTCTTGAACCTTCCTGCTACTTGAACTTATTGAACCTTCCTGCTACTTGAACTTATTGAACCTTCCTGCTACTTGAACTTCTTGAACTTCTTGAATTGTTCTGCCACTTGAACTTCTTGAACCTTCCTGCAACTTGAACTTCTTGAACTTCTTGAACCTTCCTGCTACTTGAACTTCTTGAACCTTCCTGCTACTTGAACTACTTTAACTTCTTGAACCTTCCTGCTGCTTGAACTTCTTGAACCTTCCTGCTACTTGAACTTCTTGAACCTTCCTGCTACTTGAACTTTTTGAACTTCTTGAACCTTCCTGCTACTTGAATTTCTTGAACTTCTTGAACCTTCCTGCTACTTGAACTTCTTGAACTTCTTGAACCTTCCTGCTACTTGAACTTCTTGAACCTTCCTGCTACTTGAACTTCTTGAACCTTCCTGATTCTTAAACTTCTTGAACCTTCCTGCTACTTGAACTTCTTGAACTTCCTGAACCTTCCTGCTACTTGAACTTCTTGAACCTTCGTGCTACTTGAACTTTTTGAACTTCTTGAACCTTCCTGCTACTTGAACTTATTGAAATTCTTGAACCTTCCTGCTACTTGAACTTCTTGAACCTTCCTGCTACTTGAACTTCTTGAACTTCTTGAACCTTCCTGCTACTTGAACTTCTTGAACCTTCCTGCTACTTGACCTTCTTGAACCTTCCTGCTACTTGAACTTCTTGAACTTCTTGAAACTTCCTGCTACTTGAACTACTTGAACTTCTTGAACCTTCCTACTACTTGAACTTCTTGAACCTTCCTGCTACTTGAACTTCTTGAACTTCTTGAACCTTCCTTCTACTTGATTTTTTGAACCTTCCTGCCACTTAAACTTCTTGAACTTCTCGAACCTTCTTGAAACTTGAACTTCTTGAACCTTCCTGCTACTTGAGCTTCTTGAACCTTCCTGCTACCTGAACTTTTTGAATCTTGAACCTTGCTGCCACTAGAACTTCTTGAACCTTCCTGCTACTTGAACTTCTTGAACTTCTTGAACCTTCCTTCTACTTGAACTTTTTGAACCTTCCTGCTACTTGAACTTCTTGAACCTTCCTGATACTTGAACTTCTTGAACCTGCCTGCTACTTGAACTTCTTGAACCTTCCTGCTATTTGGACTTCTTGAACTTCTTGAACCTTCCTGCTACTTGAACTTCTTGAACCTTCCTGCTACTTGACCTTCTTGAACCTTCCTGCTACTTGAACTTCTTGAACTTCTTGAAACTTCCTGCTACTTGAACTACTTGAACTTCTTGAACCTTCCTGCTACTTGAACTTCTTGAACCTTCCTGCTACTTGAACTTCTTGAACCCTCGTGCTACCTGAATTTTTTGAACTTCTTGAACCTTCCTGCTACTCGAACTTCTTGAACCTTTCTGCTACTTGAACTTCATGAACCTTCCTGCTACTTGAACTTCTTGAACTTCTTGAACCTTCCTGTTACTTGAACTTTTTGAACTTCTTGAACCTTCCTGCTACTTGAACTTCTTGAACTTCTTGAACCTTCCTGCTACTTGAACTTCTTAAACTTCTTGAACCTTCCTGCTACTTGAACTTTTTGAACTTCCTGAACCTTCCTGCTACTTGAACTTCTTGAACTTCTTGAACCTTCCTGCTACTTGAACTTCTTGAACTTCTTGAACCTTCCTGCTACCTGAACTTTTTGAACTTCTTGAACCTTCCTGCTACTTGAACTTCTTGAACCTTCCTGCTACTTGAACTTCTTGAACTTCTTGAACCTTCCTGCCACTTGAACTTCTTGAACTTCTTGAACCTTCCTGCTACTTAAACTTCTTGAACCTTCCAGCTACTTGAACTTCTTGAACATCTTGAACCTTCCTGCTACTTGAACTACTTGAACCTTCCTGCTACTTGAACTTCTTGAACCTTCCTGCTACTTGAACTTCTTGAACTTCTTGAACCTTCCTGCTTCATGAACTTCTAACCTTCCTGCTACTTGAACTTCTTGAACTTCTTGAACCTTCCTGCTACTTGAACTTCTTGACCTTCTTGAACCTTCCTGCTACTTGAACTTTTTGAACCTTCCTGCTACTTGAACTTCTTGAACTTCTTGAACCTTCCTGCCACTTGAACTTCTTGAACCTTCGTGCTACTTGAACTTCTTGAACTTCTTGAACCTTCCTGCTACTTGAACTACTTGAACTTCTTGAACATTCCTGCTACTTGAACTCATTGAACTTCTTGAACCTTCCTGGTACTTGAACTTCTTGAACCTTCCTGCTTCTTGAACTTCTTGAACCTTTTTGCTACTTGAACTTCTCGAACTTCTTGAACCTTTCTGCTACGTGAACTTCTTGAACCTTCCTGCTACTTGAACTTCTTGAACTTCTTGAACCTTCCTGCTACTTTAACTTCTTGAACTTCTTGAACCTTCCTGCTACTTGAACTTCTTGAACCTTCCTGCTACTTGAACTTCTTGAACTTCTTGAACCCTCCTGCTACTTGAACTTTTTGAACTTCTTGAACCTTCTTGCTACTTGAACTTCTTGAACCTTCCTGCTACTTGAACTTGTTGAACCTTCCTGCTACTTGAACTTCTTGAGCCTTCATGCTACTTGAACTTCTTGAACATTTCTGCTACTTGAACTTCTTGAACCTTCCTGCTACTTGAACTTCTTGAACTTCTTGAACCTTCCTGCTACTTGAACTTCTTGAACTTCTTGAACCTTCCTGCTACTTGAACTTCTTGAACCTTCCTGCTACTTGAACTACTTGAACTTCTTAAACCTTCCTGCTACTTGAACTTCTTGAACTTTCCTGCTACTTGAACTTCTTGAACTTCTTGAACCTTCCTGCTACTTGAACTTCTTGAACCTTTCTGCTACTTGAACTTCTTGAACTTCTTGAACCTTCCTGCTACTTGAACTTCTCGAACTTCTTGAACCTTCCTGCTACTTGAACTTCTTGAACCTTCCTGCTACTTGAACTTCTTGAACCTTCCTGCTACTAAAACTTCTTGAATCTTCCTGCTACTTGAACTTCTTGAACCCTCCTGCTTCTTGAACTTCTTGATCTTCTTCAACCTTCCTGCTACTTGAACTTCTTGAACTTCTTGAACCTTCCTGTTACTGGAACTTCTTGAACTTCTTGAACCTTCCTGCTACTTGAACCTCTTGAACTTCTTGAACCTCCCTGCTACTTGAACTTTTTGAACTTCTTGAGCCTTCCTGCTACTTGAACTTCTTGAACCTTCCTGCTACTTGAACTTCTTGAACCTTCCTGCTACTTGAACTTCTTGAACTTCTTGACCCTTCCTGCTACTTGAACTTATTGAACCTTCCTGCTACTTGAACTTATTGAACCTTCCTGCTACTTGAACTTCTTGAACTTCTTGAATTTTTCTGCCACTTGAACTTCTTGAACCTTCCTGCAACTTGAACCTCTTGAACTTTTTGAACCTTCCTGCTACTTGAACTTCTTGAACCTCCCTGCTACTTGAACTACTTTAACTTCTTGAACCTTCCTGCTACTTGAACTTCTTGAACCTTCCTGCTACTTGAACTTTTTGAACTTCTTGAACCTTCCTGCTACTTGAACTTTTTGAACTTCTTGAACCTTCCTGCTACTTGAATTTCTTGAACCTTCCTGCTACTTGAATTTCTTGAACTTCTTGAACCTTCCTGCTACTTGAACTTCTTGAACTTCTTGAACCTTCCTGCTACTTGAACTTCTTGAACCTTCCTGCTACTTGAACTTCTTGAACCTTCCTGCTACTTAAACTTCTTGAACCTTCCTGCTACTTGAACTTCTTGAACTTCCTGAACCTTCCTGCTACTTGAACTTCTTAAATCTTCGTGCTACTTGAACTTCTTGAACTTCTTGAACCTTCCTGCTACTTGAACTTCTTGAACCTTCCTGCTACTCGAACTACTTGAACTTCTTGAACCTTCCTGCTACTTGAACTTCTTGAACCTTCCTGCTACTTGAACTTCTTGAACTTCTTGAACCTTCCTTCTACTTGATTTTTTGAACCTTTCTGCCACTTAAACTTCTTGAACTTCTTGAACCTTCCTGGAACTTGAACTTCTTGAACCTTCCTGCTACTTGAGCTTCTTGAACCTTCCTGCTACCTGAACTTTTTGAATCTTGAACCTTCCTGCCACTAGAACTTCTTGAACCTTCCTGCTACTTGAACTTCTTGAACTTCTTGAACCTTCCTTCTACTTGAACTTCTTGAACCTTCCTGCTACTTGAACTTCTTGAACCTTCCTGATACTTGAACTTCTTGAACCTGCCTGCTACTTGAACTTCTTGAACTTCTTGAACCTTCCTGCTATTTGGACTTCTTGAACTTCTTGAACCTTCCTGCTACTTGAACTTCTTGAACCTTCCTGCTACTTGACATTCTTGAACCTTCCTGCTACTTGAACTTTTTGAACTTCTTGAACCTTCCTGCTATTTGAACTTCTTGAACCTTCCTGCTACTTGAACTTCTTGAATCTTCCTGCTACCTGAACTTTTTGAACTTCTTGAACCTTCCTGCTACTCGAACTTCTTGAACCTTTCTGCTACTTGAACTTCTTGAACCTTCCTGCTACTTGAACTTCTTGAACTTCTTGAACCTTCCTGTTACTTGAACTTTTTGAACTTCTTGAACCTTCCTGCTACTCGAACTTCTTGAACTTCCTGAACCTTCCTGCTACTTGAACTTCTTGAACTTCTTGAACCTTCCTGCTACTTGAACTTCTTGAACTTCTTGAACCTTCCTGCTACCTGAACTTTTTGAACTTCTTGAACCTGCCTGCTACTTGAACTTCTTGAACCTTCCTGCTACTTGAACTTCTTGAACTTTTTGAACCTTCCTGCTACTTGAACTTCTTGAACCTCTTGAACCTTCCTGCTACTTGAACTTCTTGAACCTCCCTGCTTCTTGAACTTCTTGAACTTCTTGAACCTTCCTGCTACTTGAACTTCTTGACCCCTCTTGCTACTTGAACTTCTTGAACCTTCCTGCTACTTGAACTTCTTGAACTTCCTGAACCTTACTGATTCTTGAACTTCTTGAACTTCTTGAACCTTCCTGCTACTTGAAATTCTTGAACCTTCCTGCCACTTGATTTCTTGAACCTTACTGCTACTTGAACTTCTTGAACCTTCCTGCTACTTGAACTTCTTGAACCTTCCTGCTACTTGAACTTCTTGAACCTTCCTGCTACTTGAACTTTTTGAACTTCTTTAACCTGCCTGCTACTTGAACTTCTTGAACCTTCCTGCTACTTGAACTTCTTGAACTTTTTGAACCTTCCTGCTACTTGAACTTCTTGAACCTCTTGAACCTTCCTGCTACTTGAACTTCTTGAACCCCCTGCTACTTGAACTTCTTGAAGTTCTTGAACCTTCCTGCTACTTGAACTTCTTGACCCCTCCTGCTACTTGAACTTCTTGAACCTTCCTGCTACTTGAACTTCTTGAACTTCTTGAACCTTCCTGCTACTTGAACTTCTTGAACCTTCCTGCCACTTGATTTCTTGAACCTTACTGCTACTTGAACTTCTTGAACCTTCCTGCTACTTGAACTTCTTGAACCTTCCTGCTACTTGAACTTTTTGAACTTCTTGAACCTTCCTGCTACTTGAACTTCTTGAAACTTCCTGCTATTTGAACTTCTTGAACTTCTTGAACCTTCCTGCTACTTGAACTTCTTGAACCTTCCTGCTACTTGAACTTCAACTTCTTGAACCTTTCTGCTACTTGAACTTCTTGAACGTTCCTGCTACTTGAACTTTTTGAACTTCTTGAACCTTCCTGCTCCTTGAAATTCTTGATTTTCTTGAACCCTCCTGCTACTTGAACTTCTTGAACCTTCTTGCTACCTGAACTTCTTGAACTTCTTGAACCTTCCTGCTACTTGAACTTCTTGAACTTCTTGAACCTTCCTGCTACTTGAACTTCTTGAACCTTCCAGCTACTTGAACTTCTTGAACATCTTGAACCTTCCTGCTACTTGAACTTCTTGAACCTTCCTGCTACTTGAACTTCTTGAACCTTCCTGCTACTTGAACTTCTTGAACTTTTTGAACCTTCCTGGAACATGAACTTCTAACCTTCCTGCTACTTGAACTTCTTGAACTTCTTGAACCTTACAGCTACTTGAACTTCTTGACCTTCTTGAACCTTCCTGCTACCTGAACTTCTTGAACCTTACAGCTACTTGAACTTCTTGACCTTCTTGAACCTTCCTGCTACCTGAACTTCTTGAACCTTCATGCTACATGAACTTCTTGAACTTCTTGAACCTTCCTGCCACTTGAACTTCTTGAACCTTCGTGTTACTTGAACTTCTTGAACTTCTTGAACCTTCCTGCTACTTGAACTACATGAACTTCTTGAACCTCCCTGCTACTTGAACTTATTGATCTTCTTGAACCTTCCTGGTACTTGAACTTCTTGAACCTTCCTGCTTCTTGAACTTCTTGAACCTTTTTGCTACTTGAACTTCTTGAACTTCTTGAACCTTCCTGCTACGTGAACTTCTTGAACCTTCCGGCTACTTGAACTTCTTGAACTTCTTGAACCTTCCTGCTACTTGAACTTCTTGAACTTCTTGAACCTTCCTGCTACTTGAACTTCTTGAACCTTGCTGCTACTTGAACTTCTTGAACTTCTTGAACCCTCCTGCTACTTGAACTTCTTGAACTTCTTGAGCCTTCTTGCTACTTGAACTTCTTGAATCTTCCTGCTACTTGAACTTGTTGAACCTTCCTGCTACTTGAACTTCTTGAATCTTCATGCTACTTGAACTTCATGAACATTCATGCTACTTGAACTTCTTGAAACTTCCTGCTACTTGAACTTCTTGAACTTCTTGAACCTTCCTGCTACTTGAACTTCTTGAACTTCTTGAACCTCCCTGCTACTTGAACTTCTTGAACCTTCCTGCTACTTGAACTACTTGAACTTCTTAAACCTTCCTGCTACTTGAACTTCTTGAACTTTCCTGCTACTTGAACTTCTTGAACTTCTTGAACTTTCCTGCTACTTGAACTTCTTGAACCTTTCTGCTACTTGAAATTCCTGAACTTCTTGAACTTTCCTGCTACTTGAACTTCTCGAACTTCTTGAACCTTCCTGCTACTTGAAATTCTTGAACCTTCCTGCTACTTGAACTTCTTGAACCTTCCTGCTACTTAAACTTCTTGAATCTTCCTGCAACTTGAACTTCTTGAACTTCTTGAACCTTCCTGCTACTTGAACTTCTTGAACCTTCGTGTTACTTGAACTTCTTGAACTTCTTGAAACTTCCTGCAACTTGAACTACTTGAACTTCTTGAACCTTCCTGCTACTTGAACTTATTGAACTTCTTGAACCTTCCTGGTACTTGAACTTCTTGAACCTTCCTGCTTCTTGAACTTCTTGAACCTTTTTGCTACTTGAACTTCTTGAACTTCTTGAACCTTTCTGCTACGTGAACTTCTTGAACCTTCCTGCTACTTGAACTTCTTGAACTTCTTGAACCTTCCTGCTACTTGAACTTCTTGAACTTCTTGAACCTTCCTGCTTCTTGAACTTCTTGAACATTCCTGCTACTTGAACTACTTGAACTTCTGTAACCTTCCTGCTACTTGAACTTCTTGAACCTTCCTGCTACTTGAACTTCTTGAACCTTCCTGCTACCTGAACTTCTTGAACTTCTTGAACCTTCCTGCTACTCGAACTTCTTGAACCTTTCTGCTACTTGAACTTCTTGAACCTTCCTGCTACTTGAACTTCTTGAACTTCTTGAACCTTCCTGTTACTTGAACTTTTTGAACTTCTTGAACCTTCCTGCTACTTGAACTTCTTGAACTTCTTGAACCTTCCTGCTACTTGAACTTCTTAAACTTCTTGAACCTTCCTGCTTCTTGAACTTTTTGAACTTCTTGAACCTTCCTGCTACTTGAACTTCTTGAACTTCTTGAACCTTCCTGCTACTTGAACTTCTTGAACTTCTTGAACCTTCCTGCTACCCGAACTTTCTGAACTTCTTGAACCTGCCTGCTACTTGAACTTCTTGAACCTTCCTGCTACTTGAACTTCTTGAATTTTTTGAACCTTCCTGCTACTTGAACTTCTTGAACCTCTTGAACGTTCCTGCTACTTGAACTTCTTGAACCTCCCTGCTACTTGAATTTCTTGAACTTCTTGAACCTTCCTGCTACTTGAACTTCTTGACCCTTCCTGCTACTTGAACTTCTTGAACCTTCCTGCTACTTGAACTTCTTGAACTTCTTGAACCTTACTGCTACTTGAACTTCTTGAACTTCTTGAACCTTCCTGCTACTTGAACTTCTTGAACCTTCCTGCCACTTGATTTCTTGAACCTTACTGCTACTTGAACTTCTTGAACCTTCCTGCTACTTGAACTTTTTGAACTTTCCTGCTACTTGAACTTCTTGAACTTCTTGAGCCTTCCTGCTACTTGAACTTCTTGAACCTTACTGCTACTTGAACTTTTTGAACTTCTTGAACCTTCCTGCTACTTGAACTTCTTGAACCTTCCTGCTATTTGAACTTCTTGAATTTCTTAAGCCTTCCTGCTACTTGAACTTCTTGAACCTTCCTGCTACTTGAACTTCTTCAACTTCTTGAACCTTTCTGCTACCTGAACTTCTTGAACCTTCCTGCTACTTGAACTTCTTGAACTTCTTGAACCTTCCTGCTCCTTGAAATTCTTGATTTTCTTGACCCCTCCTGCTACTTGAACTTCTTGAATCTTTTTGCTACCTGAACTTCTTGAACTTCTTGAACCTTCCTGCCACTTGAACTTCTTGAACTTCTTGAACCTTCCTGCTACTTGAACTTCTTGAACCTTCCAGCTACTTGAACTTCTTGAACATCTTGAACCTTCCTGCTACTTGAACTTCTTGAACCTTCCTGCTACTTGAACTTCTAACCTTCCTGCTACTTGAACTTCTTGAACTTCTTGAACCTTCCTGCTACTTGAACTTCTTGACCTTCGTGAACCTTCCTGCTACTTGAAGTTCTTGAACCTTCCTGCTACTTGAACTTCTTGAACTTCCTGAACCTTCCTGCCACTTGAACTTCTTGAACCTTCGTGTTACTTGAACTTCTTGAACTTCTTGAACCTTCCTGCTACTTGAACTACTGGAACTTCTTGAACATTCCTGCTACTTGAACTTATTGAACTTCTTGAACCTTCCTAGTACTTGAACTTATTGAACCTTCCTGCTTCTTGAACTTCTTGAACCTTTTTGCTACTTGAACTTCTAGAACTTCTTGAACCTTTCTGCTACGTGAACTTCTTGAACCTTCCTGCTACTTGAACTTCTTGAACTTCTTGAACCTTCCTGGTACTTGAACTTCTTGAACTTCTTGAACCTTCCTGCTACTTGAACTTCTTGAACCTTCCTGCTACTTGAACTTCTTGAACTTCTTGAACTCTCCTGCTACTTGAACTTCTTGAACTTCTTGAACCTTCTTGCTACTTGAACTTCTTGAACCTTCCTGCTACTTGACTTTGTTGAACCTTCCTGCTACTTGAACTTCTTGAACCTTCATTCTACTTGAACTTCTTGAACATTCCTGCTACTTGAACTTCTTGAACCTTCCTGCTACTTGAACTACTTGAACTTCTTAAACCTTCCTGCTACTTGAACTTCTTGAACTTTCCTGCTACTTGAACTTCTTGAACTTCTTGAACCTTCCTGCTACTTGAACTTCTTGAACCTTTCTGCTACTTGAACTTCTTGAACTTCTTGAACCTTCCTGCTACTTGAACTTCTCGAACTTCTTGAACCTTCCTGCTACTTGAACTTCTTGAACCTTCCTGCTACTTGAACTTCTTGAACCTTCCTGCTACTTAAACTTCTTGAATCTTCCTGCTACTTGAACTTCTTGAACCCTCCTGCTTCTTGAACTTCTTGATCTTCTTCAACCTTCCTGCTACTTGAACTTCTTGAACTTCTTGAACCTTCCTGTTACTGGAACTTCTTGAACTTCTCGAACCTTCCTGCTACTTGAACTTCTTGAACTTCTTGAACCTTCCTGCTACCTGAACTTTTTGAACTTCTTGAGCCTTCCTGCTACTTGAACTTCTTGAACCTTCCTGCTACCTGAACTTCTTGAACCTTCCTGCTACTTGAACTTATTGAACCTTCCTGCTACTTGAACTTATTGAACCTTCCTGCTACTTGAACTTCTTGAACTTCTTGAATTGTTCTGCCACTTGAACTTCTTGAACCTTCCTGCAACTTGAACTTCTTGAACTTCTTGAACCTTCCTGCTACTTGAACTTCTTGAACCTTCCTGCTACTTGAACTTCTTGAACCTTCCTGCTACTTGAACTACTTTAACTTCTTGAACCTTCCTGCTGCTTGAACTTCTTGAACCTTCCTGCTACTTGAACTTCTTGAACCTTCCTGCTACTTGAACTTTTTGAACTTCTTGAACCTTCCTGCTACTTGAATTTCTTGAACTTCTTGAACCTTCCTGCTACTTGAACTTCTTGAACTTCTTGAACCTTCCTGCTACTTGAACTTCTTGAACCTTCCTGCTACTTGAACTTCTTGAACCTTCCTGATTCTTAAACTTCTTGAACCTTCCTGCTACTTGAACTTCTTGAACTTCCTGAACCTTCCTGCTACTTGAACTTCTTGAACCTTCGTGCTACTTGAACTTTTTGAACTTCTTGAACCTTCCTGCTACTTGAACTTATTGAAATTCTTGAACCTTCCTGCTACTTGAACTTCTTGAACCTTCCTGCTACTTGAACTTCTTGAACTTCTTGAACCTTCCTGCTACTTGAACTTCTTGAACCTTCCTGCTACTTGACCTTCTTGAACCTTCCTGCTACTTGAACTTCTTGAACTTCTTGAAACTTCCTGCTACTTGAACTACTTGAACTTCTTGAACCTTCCTACTACTTGAACTTCTTGAACCTTCCTGCTACTTGAACTTCTTGAACTTCTTGAACCTTCCTTCTACTTGATTTTTTGAACCTTCCTGCCACTTAAACTTCTTGAACTTCTTGAACCTTCTTGAAACTTGAACTTCTTGAACCTTCCTGCTACTTGAGCTTCTTGAACCTTCCTGCTACCTGAACTTTTTGAATCTTGAACCTTGCTGCCACTAGAACTTCTTGAACCTTCCTGCTACTTGAACTTCTTGAACTTCTTGAACCTTCCTTCTACTTGAACTTTTTGAACCTTCCTGCTACTTGAACTTCTTGAACCTTCCTGATACTTGAACTTCTTGAACCTGCCTGCTAATTGAACTTCTTGAACCTTCCTGCTATTTGGACTTCTTGAACTTCTTGAACCTTCCTGCTACTTGAACTTCTTGAACCTTCCTGCTACTTGACCTTCTTGAACCTTCCTGCTACTTGAACTTCTTGAACTTCTTGAAACTTCCTGCTACTTGAACTACTTGAACTTCTTGAACCTTCCTGCTACTTGAACTTCTTGAACCTTCCTGCTACTTGAACTTCTTGAACCCTCGTGCTACCTGAACTTTTTGAACTTCTTGAACCTTCCTGCTACTCGAACTTTTTGAACCTTTCTGCTACTTGAACTTCTTGAACCTTCCTGCTACTTGAACTTCTTGAACTTCTTGAACCTTCCTGTTACTTGAACTTTTTGAACTTCTTGAACCTTCCTGCTACTTGAACTTCTTGAACTTCTTGAACCTTCCTGCTACTTGAACTTCTTAAACTTCTTGAACCTTCCTGCTACTTGAACTTTTTGAACTTCCTGAACCTTCCTGCTACTTGAACTTCTTGAACTTCTTGAACCTTCCTGCTACTTGAACTTCTTGAACTTCTTGAACCTTCCTGCTACCTGAACTTTTTGAACTTCTTGAACCTGCCTGCTACTTGAACTTCTTGAACCTTCCTGCTACTTGAACCTCTTGAACTTTTTGAACCTTCCTGCTACTTGAACTTCTTGAACCTCTTGAACCTTCCTGCTACTTGAACTTCTTGAACCTCCCTGCTACTTGAACTTCTTGAACTTCTTGAACCTTCCTGCTACTTGAACTTCTTGACCCCTCTTGCTACTTGAACTTCTTGAACCTTCCTGCTACTTGAACTTCTTGAACATCTTGAACCTTCCTGCTACTTGAACTTCTTGAACCTTCCTGCTACTTGAACTTCTTGAACTTCTTGAACCTTCCTGCCACTTGAACTTCTTGAACTTCTTGAACCTTCCTGCTACTTAAACTTCTTGAACCTTCCAGCTACTTGAACTTCTTGAACATCTTGAACCTTCCTGCTACTTGAACTACTTGAACCTTCCTGCTACTTGAACTTCTTGAACCTTCCTGCTACTTGAACTTCTTGAACTTCTTGAACCTTCCTGCTTCATGAACTTCTAACCTTCCTGCTACTTGAACTTCTTGAACTTCTTGAACCTTCCTGCTACTTGAACTTCTTGACCTTCTTGAACCTTCCTGCTACTTGAACTTCTTGAACCTTCCTGCTACTTGAACTTCTTGAACTTCTTGAACCTTCCTGCCACTTGAACTTCTTGAACCTTCGTGCTACTTGAACTTCTTGAACTTCTTGAACCTTCCTGCTACTTGAACTACTTGAACTTCTTGAACATTCCTGCTACTTGAACTCATTGAACTTCTTGAACCTTCCTGGTACTTGAACTTCTTGAACCTTCCTGCTTCTTGAACTTCTTGAACCTTTTTGCTACTTGAACTTCTCGAACTTCTTGAACCTTTCTGCTACGTGAACTTCTTGAACCTTCCTGCTACTTGAACTTCTTGAACTTCTTGAACCTTCCTGCTACTTTAACTTCTTGAACTTCTTGAACCTTCCTGCTACTTGAACTTCTTGAACCTTCCTGCTACTTGAACTTCTTGAACTTCTTGAACCCTCCTGCTACTTGAACTTTTTGAACTTCTTGAACCTTCTTGCTACTTGAACTTCTTGAACCTTCCTGCTACTTGAACTTGTTGAACCTTCCTGCTACTTGAACTTCTTGAGCCTTCATGCTACTTGAACTTCTTGAACATTTCTGCTACTTGAACTTCTTGAACCTTCCTGCTACTTGAACTTCTTGAACTTCTTGAACCTTCCTGCTACTTGAACTTCTTTAACTTCTTGAACCTTCCTGCTACTTGAACTTCTTGAACCTTCCTGCTACTTGAACTACTTGAACTTCTTAAACCTTCCTGCTACTTGAACTTCTTGAACTTTCCTGCTACTTGAACTTCTTGAACTTCTTGAACCTTCCTGCTACTTGAACTTCTTGAACCTTTCTGCTACTTGAACTTCTTGAACTTCTTGAACCTTCCTGCTACTTGAACTTCTCGAACTTCTTGAACCTTCCTGCTACTTGAACTTCTTGAACCTTCCTGCTACTTGAACTTCTTGAACCTTCCTGCTACTAAAACTTCTTGAATCTTCCTGCTACTTGAACTTCTTGAACCCTCCTGCTTCTTGAACTTCTTGATCTTCTTCAACCTTCCTGCTACTTGAACTTCTTGAACTTCTTGAACCTTCCTGTTACTGGAACTTCTTGAACTTCTTGAACCTTCCTGCTACTTGAACTTCTTCAACTTCTTGAACCTCCCTGCTACATGAACTTTTTGAACTTCTTGAGCCTTCCTGCTACTTGAACTTCTTGAACCTTCCTGCTACTTGAACTTCTTGAACCTTCCTGCTACTTGAACTTCTTGAACTTCTTGACCCTTCCTGCTACTTGAACTTATTGAACCTTCCTGCTACTTGAACTTATTGAACCTTCCTGCTACTTGAACTTCTTGAACTTCTTGAATTTTTCTGCCACTTGAACTTCTTGAACCTTCCTGCAACTTGAACCTCTTGAACTTTTTGAACCTTCCTGCTACTTGAACTTCTTGAACCTCCCTGCTACTTGAACTACTTTAACTTCTTGAACCTTCCTGCTACTTGAACTTCTTGAACCTTCCTGCTACTTGAACTTTTTGAACTTCTTGAACCTTCCTGCTACTTGAACTTTTTGAACTTCTTGAACCTTCCTGCTACTTGAATTTCTTGAACCTTCCTGCTACTTGAATTTCTTGAACTTCTTGAACCTTCCTCCTACTTGAACTTCTTGAACTTCTTGAACCTTCCTGCTACTTGAACTTCTTGAACCTTCCTGCTACTTGAACTTCTTGAACCTTCCTGCTACTTAAACTTCTTGAACCTTCCTGCTACTTGAACTTCTTGAACTTCCTGAACCTTCCTGCTACTTGAACTTCTTGAATCTTCGTGCTACTTGAACTTCTTGAACTTCTTGAACCTTCCTGCTACTTGAACTTCTTGAACCTTCCTGCTACTCGAACTACTTGAACTTCTTGAACCTTCCTGCTACTTGAACTTCTTGAACCTTCCTGCTACTTGAACTTCTTGAACTTCTTGAACCTTCCTTCTACTTGATTTTTTGAACCTTCCTGCCACTTAAACTTCTTGAACTTCTTGAACCTTCCTGGAACTTGAACTTCTTGAACCTTCCTGCTACTTGAGCTTCTTGAACCTTCCTGCTACCTGAACTTTTTGAATCTTGAACCTTCCTGCCACTAGAACTTCTTGAACCTTCCTGCTACTTGAACTTCTTGAACTTCTTGAACCTTCCTTCTACTTGAACTTCTTGAACCTTCCTGCTACTTGAACTTCTTGAACCTTCCTGATACTTGAACTTCTTGAACCTGCCTGCTACTTGAACTTCTTGAACTTCTTGAACCTTCCTGCTATTTGGACTTCTTGAACTTCTTGAACCTTCCTGCTACTTGAACTTCTTGAACCTTCCTGCTACTTGACATTCTTGAACCTTCCTGCTACTTGAACTTTTTGAACTTCTTGAACCTTCCTGCTATTTGAACTTCTTGAACCTTCCTGCTACTTGAACTTCTTGAATCTTCCTGCTACCTGAACTTTTTGAACTTCTTGAACCTTCCTGCTACTCGAACTTCTTGAACCTTTCTGCTACTTGAACTTCTTGAACCTTCCTGCTACTTGAACTTCTTGAACTTCTTGAACCTTCCTGTTACTTGAACTTTTTGAACCTCTTGAACCTTCCTGCTACTCGAACTTCTTGAACTTCCTGAACCTTCCTGCTACTTGAACTTCTTGAACTTCTTGAACCTTCCTGCTACTTGAACTTCTTGAACTTCTTGAACCTTCCTGCTACCTGAACTTTTTCAACTTCTTGAACCTGCCTGCTACTTGAACTTCTTGAACCTTCCTGCTACTTGAACTTCTTGAACTTTTTGAACCTTCCTGCTACTTGAACTTCTTGAACCTCTTGAACCTTCCTGCTACTTGAACTTCTTGAACCTCCCTGCTTCTTGAACTTCTTGAACTTCTTGAACCTTCCTGCTACTTGAACTTCTTGACCCCTCTTGCTACTTGAACTTCTTGAACCTTCCTGCTACTTGAACTTCTTGAACTTCTTGAACCTTACTGATTCTTGAACTTCTTCAACTTCTTGAACCTTCCTGCTACTTGAACTTCTTGAACCTTCCTGCCACTTGATTTCTTGAACCTTACTGCTACTTGAACTTCTTGAACCTTCCTGCTACTTGAACTTCTTGAACCTTCCTGCTACTTGAACTTTTTGAACTTCTTTAACCTGCCTGCTACTTGAACTTCTTGAACCTTCCTGCTACTTGAACTTCCTGAACTTTTTGAACCTTCCTGCTACTTGAACTTTTTGAACCTCTTGAACCTTCCTGCTACTTGAACTTCTTGAACCCCCTGCTACTTGAACTTCTTGAAGTTCTTGAACCTTCCTGCTACTTGAACTTCTTGACCCCTCCTGCTACTTGAACTTCTTGAACCTTCCTGCTACTTGAACTTCTTGAACTTCTTGAACTTCTTGAACCTTCCTGCTACTTGAACTTCTTGAACCTTCCTGCCACTTGATTTCTTGAACCTTACTGCTACTTGAACTTCTTGAACCTTCCTGCTACTTGAACTTCTTGAACCTTCCTGCTACTTGAACTTTTTGAACTTCTTGAACCTTCCTGCTACTTGAACTTCTTGAAACTTCCTGCTATTTGAACTTCTTGAACTTCTTGAACCTTCCTGCTACTTGAACTTCTTGAACCTTCCTGCTACTTGAACTTCTTCAACTTCTTGAACCTTTCTGCTACTTGAACTTCTTGAACCTTCCTGCTACTTGAACTTTTTGAACTTCTTGAACCTTCCTGCTACTTGAACTTCTTGACCTTCTTGAACCTTCCTGCTACTTGAACTTTTTGAACCTTCCTGCTACTTGAACTTCTTGAACTTCTTGAAGCTTCCTGCCACTTGAACTTCTTGAACCTTCGTGCTACTTGAACTTCTTGAACTTCTTGAACCTTCCTGCTACTTGAACTACTTGAACTTCTTGAACATTCCTGCTACTTGAACTCATTGAACTTCTTGAACCTTCCTGGTACTTGAACTTCTTGAACCTACCTGCTTCTTGAACTTCTTGAACCTTTTTGCTACTTGAACTTCTCGAACTTCTTGAACCTTTCTGCTACGTGAACTTCTTGAACCTTCCTGCTACTTGAACTTCTTGAACTTCTTGAACCTTCCTGCTACTTTAACTTCTTGAACTTCTTGAACCTTCCTGCTACTTGAACTTCTTGAACCTTCCTGCTACTTGAACTTCTTGAACTTCTTGAACCCTCCTGCTACTTGAACTTTTTGAACTTCTTGAACCTTCTTGCTACTTGAACTTCTTGAACCTTCCTGCTACTTGAACTTGTTGAACCTTCCTGCTACTTGAACTTCTTGAGCCTTCATGCTACTTGAACTTCTTGAACATTTCTGCTACTTGAACTTCTTGAACCTTCCTGCTACTTGAACTTCTTGAACTTCTTGAACCTTCCTGCTACTTGAACTTCTTGAACTTCTTGAACCTTCCTGCTACTTGAACTTCTTGAACCTTCCTGCTACTTGAACTACTTGAACTTCTTAAACCTTCCTGCTACTTGAACTTCTTGAACTTTCCTGCTACTTGAACTTCTTGAACTTCTTGAACCTTCCTGCTACTTGAACTTCTTGAACCTTTCTGCTACTTGAACTTCTTGAACTTCTTGAACCTTCCTGCTACTTGAACTTCTCGAACTTCTTGAACCTTCCTGCTACTTGAACTTCTTGAACCTTCCTGCTACTTGAACTTCTTGAACCTTCCTGCTACTAAAACTTCTTGAATCTTCCTGCTACTTGAACTTCTTGAACCCTCCTGCTTCTTGAACTTCTTGATCTTCTTCAACCTTCCTGCTACTTGAACTTCTTGAACTTCTTGAACCTTCCTGTTACTGGAACTTCTTGAACTTCTTGAACCTTCCTGCTACTTGAACTTCTTGAACTTCTTGAACCTCCCTGCTACTTGAACTTTTTGAACTTCTTGAGCCTTCCTGCTACTTGAACTTCTTGAACCTTCCTGCTACTTGAACTTCTTGAACCTTCCTGCTACTTGAACTTCTTGAACTTCTTGACCCTTCCTGCTACTTGAACTTATTGAACCTTCCTGCTACTTGAACTTATTGAACCTTCCTGCTACTTGAACTTCTTGAAATTCTTGAATTTTTCTGCCACTTGAACTTCTTGAACCTTCCTGCAACTTGAACCTCTTGAACTTTTTGAACCTTCCTGCTACTTGAACTTCTTGAACCTCCCTGCTACTTGAACTACTTTAACTTCTTGAACCTTCCTGCTACTTGAACTTCTTGAACCTTCCTGCTACTTGAACTTTTTGAACTTCTTGAACCTTCCTGCTACTTGAACTTTTTGAACTTCTTGAACCTTCCTGCTACTTGAATTTCTTGAACCTTCCTGCTACTTGAATTTCTTGAACTTCTTGAACCTTCCTGCTACTTGAACTTCTTGAACTTCTTGAACCTTCCTGCTACTTGAACTTCTTGAACCTTCCTGCTACTTGAACTTCTTGAACCTTCCTGCTACTTAAACTTCTTGAACCTTCCTGCTACTTGAACTTCTTGAACTTCCTGAACCTTCCTGCTACTTGAACTTCTTAAATCTTCGTGCTACTTGAACTTCTTGAACTTCTTGAACCTTCCTGCTACTTGAACTTCTTGAACCTTCCTGCTACTCGAACTACTTGAACTTCTTGAACCTTCCTGCTACTTGAACTTCTTGAACCTTCCTGCTACTTGAACTTCTTGAACTTCTTGAACCTTCCTTCTACTTGATTTTTTGAACCTTTCTGCCACTTAAACTTCTTGAACTTCTTGAACCTTCCTGGAACTTGAACTTCTTGAACCTTCCTGCTACTTGAGCTTCTTGAACCTTCCTGCTACCTGAACTTTTTGAATCTTGAACCTTCCTGCCACTAGAACTTCTTGAACCTTCCTGCTACTTGAACTTCTTGAACTTCTTGAACCTTCCTTCTACTTGAACTTCTTGAACCTTCCTGCTACTTGAACTTCTTGAACCTTCCTGATACTTGAACTTCTTGAACCTGCCTGCTACTTGAACTTCTTGAACTTCTTGAACCTTCCTGCTATTTGGACTTCTTGAACTTCTTGAACCTTCCTGCTACTTGAACTTCTTGAACCTTCCTGCTACTTGACATTCTTGAACCTTCCTGCTACTTGAACTTTTTGAACTTCTTGAACCTTCCTGCTATTTGAACTTCTTGAACCTTCCTGCTACTTGAACTTCTTGAATCTTCCTGCTACCTGAACTTTTTGAACTTCTTGAACCTTCCTGCTACTCGAACTTCTTGAACCTTTCTGCTACTTGAACTTCTTGAACCTTCCTGCTACTTGAACTTCTTGAACTTCTTGAACCTTCCTGTTACTTGAACTTTTTGAACTTCTTGAACCTTCCTGCTACTCGAACTTCTTGAACTTCCTGAACCTTCCTGCTACTTGAACTTCTTGAACTTCTTGAACCTTCCTGCTACTTGAACTTCTTGAACTTCTTGAACCTTCCTGCTACCTGAACTTTTTGAACTTCTTGAACCTGCCTGCTACTTGAACTTCTTGAACCTTCCTGCTACTTGAACTTCTTGAACTTTTTGAACCTTCCTGCTACTTGAACTTCTTGAACCTCTTGAACCTTCCTGCTACTTGAACTTCTTGAACCTCCCTGCTTCTTGAACTTCTTGAACTTCTTGAACCTTCCTGCTACTTGAACTTCTTGACCCCTCTTGCTACTTGAACTTCTTGAACCTTCCTGCTACTTGAACTTCTTGAACTTCTTGAACCTTACTGATTCTTGAACTTCTTGAACTTCTTGAACCTTCCTGCTACTTGAACTTCTTGAACCTTCCTGCCACTTGATTTCTTGAACCTTACTGCTACTTGAACTTCTTGAACCTTCCTGCTACTTGAACTTCTTGAACCTTCCTGCTACTTGAACTTCTTGAACCTTCCTGCTACTTGAACTTTTTGAACTTCTTTAACCTGCCTGCTACTTGAACTTCTTGAACCTTCCTGCTACTTGAACTTCTTAAACTTTTTGAACCTTCCTGCTACTTGAACTTCTTGAACCTCTTGAACCTTCCTGCTACTTGAACTTCTTGAACCCCCTGCTACTTGAACTTCTTGAAGTTCTTGAACCTTCCTGCTACTTGAACTTCTTGACCCCTCCTGCTACTTGAACTTCTTGAACCTTCCTGCTACTTGAACTTCTTGAACTTCTTGAACTTCTTGAACCTTCCTGCTACTTGAACTTCTTGAACCTTCCTGCCACTTGATTTCTTGAACCTTACTGCTACTTGAACTTCTTGAACCTTCCTGCTACTTGAACTTCTTGAACCTTCCTGCTACTTGAACTTTTTGAACTTCTTGAACCTTCCTGCTACTTGAACTTCTTGAAACTTCCTGCTATTTGAACTTCTTGAACTTCTTGAACCTTCCTGCTACTTGAACTTCTTGAACCTTCCTGCTACTTGAACTTCTTCAACTTCTTGAACCTTTCTGCTACTTGAACTTCTTGAACCTTCCTGCTACTTGAACTTTTTGAACTTCTTGAACCTTCCTGCTCCTTGAAATTCTTGATTTTCTTGAACCCTCCTGCTACTTGAACTTCTTGAACCTTCTTGCTACCTGAACTTCTTGAACTTCTTGAACCTTCCTGCTACTTGAACTTCTTGAACTTCTTGAACCTTCCTGCTACTTGAACTTCTTGAACCTTCCAGCTACTTGAACTTCTTGAACATCTTGAACCTTCCTGCTACTTGAACTTCTTGAACCTTCCTGCTACTTGAACTTCTTGAACCTTCCTGCTACTTGAACTTCTTGAACTTTTTGAACCTTCCTGGAACATGAACTTCTAACCTTCCTGCTACTTGAACTTCTTGAACTTCTTGAACCTTACAGCTACTTGAACTTCTTGACCTTCTTGAACCTTCCTGCTACCTGAACTTCTTGAACCTTACAGCTACTTGAACTTCTTGACCTTCTTGAACCTTCCTGCTACCTGAACTTCTTGAACCTTCATGCTACATGAACTTCTTGAACTTCTTGAACCTTCCTGCCACTTGAACTTCTTGAACCTTCGTGTTACTTGAACTTCTTGAACTTCTTGAACCTTCCTGCTACTTGAACTACATGAACTTCTTGAACCTCCCTGCTACTTGAACTTATTGATCTTCTTGAACCTTCCTGGTACTTGAACTTCTTGAACCTTCCTGCTTCTTGAACTTCTTGAACCTTTTTGCTACTTGAACTTCTTGAACTTCTTGAACCTTCCTGCTACGTGAACTTCTTGAACCTTCCGGCTACTTGAACTTCTTGAACTTCTTGAACCTTCCTGCTACTTGAACTTCTTGAACTTCTTGAACCTTCCTGCTACTTGAACTTCTTGAACCTTCCTGCTACTTGAACTTCTTGAACTTCTTGAACCCTCCTGCTACTTGAACTTCTTGAACTTCTTGAGCCTTCTTGCTACTTGAACTTCTTGAATCTTCCTGCTACTTGAACTTGTTGAACCTTCCTGCTACTTGAACTTCTTGAATCTTCACGCTACTTGAACTTCATGAACATTCATGCTACTTGAACTTCTTGAAACTTCCTGCTACTTGAACTTCTTGAACTTCTTGAACCTTCCTGCTACTTGAACTTCTTGAACTTCTTGAACCTCCCTGCTACTTGAACTTCTTGAACCTTCCTGCTACTTGAACTACTTGAACTTCTTAAACCTTCCTGCTACTTGAACTTCTTGAACTTTCCTGCTACTTGAACTTCTTGAACTTCTTGAACTTTCCTGCTACTTGAACTTCTTGAACCTTTCTGCTACTTGAAATTCCTGAACTTCTTGAACTTTCCTGCTACTTGAACTTCTCGAACTTCTTGAACCTTCCTGCTACTTGAAATTCTTGAACCTTCCTGCTACTTGAACTTCTTGAACCTTCCTGCTACTTAAACTTCTTGAATCTTCCTGCAACTTGAACTTCTTGAACTTCTTGAACCTTCCTGCTACTTGAACTTCTTGAACCTTCGTGTTACTTGAACTTCTTGAACTTCTTGAAACTTCCTGCAACTTGAACTACTTGAACTTCTTGAACCTTCCTGCTACTTGAACTTATTGAACTTCTTGAACCTTCCTGGTACTTGAACTTCTTGAACCTTCCTGCTTCTTGAACTTCTTGAACCTTTTTGCTACTTGAACTTCTTGAACTTCTTGAACCTTTCTGCTACGTGAACTTCTTGAACCTTCCTGCTACTTGAACTTCTTGAACTTCTTGAACCTTCCTGCTACTTGAACTTCTTGAACTTCTTGAACCTTCCTGCTTCTTGAACTTCTTGAACATTCCTGCTACTTGAACTACTTGAACTTCTGTAACCTTCCTGCTACTTGAACTTCTTGAACCTTCCTGCTACTTGAACTTCTTGAACCTTCCTGCTACCTGAACTTCTTGAACTTCTTGAACCTTCCTGCTACTCGAACTTCTTGAACCTTTCTGCTACTTGAACTTCTTGAACCTTCCTGCTACTTGAACTTCTTGAACTTCTTGAACCTTCCTGTTACTTGAACTTTTTGAACTTCTTGAACCTTCCTGCTACTTGAACTTCTTGAACTTCTTGAACCTTCCTGCTACTTGAACTTCTTAAACTTCTTGAACCTTCCTGCTTCTTGAACTTTTTGAACTTCTTGAACCTTCCTGCTACTTGAACTTCTTGAACTTCTTGAACCTTCCTGCTACTTGAACTTCTTGAACTTCTTGAACCTTCCTGCTACCCGAACTTTCTGAACTTCTTGAACCTGCCTGCTACTTGAACTTCTTGAACCTTCCTGCTACTTGAACTTCTTGAATTTTTTGAACCTTCCTGCTACTTGAACTTCTTGAACCTCTTGAACGTTCCTGCTACTTGAACTTCTTGAACCTCCCTGCTACTTGAATTTCTTGAACTTCTTGAACCTTCCTGCTACTTGAACTTCTTGACCCTTCCTGCTACTTGAACTTCTTGAACCTTCCTGCTACTTGAACTTCTTGAACTTCTTGAACCTTACTGCTACTTGAACTTCTTGAACTTCTTGAACCTTCCTGCTACTTGAACTTCTTGAACCTTCCTGCCACTTGATTTCTTGAACCTTACTGCTACTTGAACTTCTTGAACCTTCCTGCTACTTGAACTTTTTGAACTTTCCTGCTACTTGAACTTCTTGAACTTCTTGAGCCTTCCTGCTACTTGAACTTCTTGAACCTTACTGCTACTTGAACTTTTTGAACTTCTTGAACCTTCCTGCTACTTGAACTTCTTGAACCTTCCTGCTATTTGAACTTCTTGAATTTCTTAAGCCTTCCTGCTACTTGAACTTCTTGAACCTTCCTGCTACTTGAACTTCTTCAACTTCTTGAACCTTTCTGCTACCTGAACTTCTTGAACCTTTCTGCTACTTGAACTTCTTGAACTTCTTGAACCTTTCTGCTCCTTGACATTCTTGATTTTCTTGACCCCTCCTGCTACTTGAACTTCTTGAATCTTTTTGCTACCTGAACTTCTTGAACTTCTTGAACCTTCCTGCCACTTGAACTTCTTGAACTTCTTGAACCTTCCTGCTACTTGAACTTCTTGAACCTTCCAGCTACTTGAACTTCTTGAACATCTTGAACCTTCCTGCTACTTGAACTTCTTGAACCTTCCTGCTACTTGAACTTCTAACCTTCCTGCTACTTGAACTTCTTGAACTTCTTGAACCTTCCTGCTACTTGAACTTCTTGACCTTCGTGAACCTTCCTGCTACTTGAAGTTCTTGAACCTTCCTGCTACTTGAACTTCTTGAACTTCCTGAACCTTCCTGCCACTTGAACTTCTTGAACCTTCGTGTTACTTGAACTTCTTGAACTTCTTGAACCTTCGTGTTACTTGAACTTCTTGAACTTCTTGAACCTTCCTGCTACTTGAACTACTGGAACTTCTTGAACATTCCTGCTACTTGAACTTATTGAACTTCTTGAACCTTCCTAGTACTTGAACTTATTGAACCTTCCTGCTTCTTGAACTTCTTGAACCTTTTTGCTACTTGAACTTCTAGAACTTCTTGAACCTTTCTGCTACGTGAACTTCTTGAACCTTCCTGCTACTTGAACTTCTTGAACTTCTTGAACCTTCCTGGTACTTGAACTTCTTGAACTTCTTGAACCTTCCTGCTACTTGAACTTCTTGAACCTTCCTGCTACTTGAACTTCTTGAACTTCTTGAACTCTCCTGCTACTTGAACTTCTTGAACTTCTTGAACCTTCTTGCTACTTGAACTTCTTGAACCTTCCTGCTACTTGACTTTGTTGAACCTTCCTGCTACTTGAACTTCTTGAACCTTCATTCTACTTGAACTTCTTGAACATTCCTGCTACTTGAACTTCTTGAACCTTCCTGCTACTTGAACTACTTGAACTTCTTAAACCTTCCTGCTACTTGAACTTCTTGAACTTTCCTGCTACTTGAACTTCTTGAACTTCTTGAACCTTCCTGCTACTTGAACTTCTTGAACCTTTCTGCTACTTGAACTTCTTGAACTTCTTGAACCTTCCTGCTACTTGAACTTCTCGAACTTCTTGAACCTTCCAGCTACTTGAACTTCTTGAACCTTCCTGCTACTTGAACTTCTTGAACCTTCCTGCTACTTAAACTTCTTGAATCTTCCTGCTACTTGAACTTCTTGAACCCTCCTGCTTCTTGAACTTCTTGATCTTCTTCAACCTTCCTGCTACTTGAACTTCTTGAACTTCTTGAACCTTCCTGTTACTGGAACTTCTTGAACTTCTCGAACCTTCCTGCTACTTGAACTTCTTGAACTTCTTGAACCTCCCTGCTACCTGAACTTTTTGAACTTCTTGAGCCTTCCTGCTACTTGAACTTCTTGAACCTTCCTGCTACCTGAACTTCTTGAACCTTCCTGCTACTTGAACTTATTGAACCTTCCTGCTACTTGAACTTATTGAACCTTCCTGCTACTTGAACTTCTTGAACTTCTTGAATTGTTCTGCCACTTGAACTTCTTGAACCTTCCTGCAACTTGAACTTCTTGAACTTCTTGAACCTTCCTGCTACTTGAACTTCTTGAACCTTCCTGCTACTTGAACTTCTTGAACCTTCCTGCTACTTGAACTACTTTAACTTCTTGAACCTTCCTGCTGCTTGAACTTCTTGAACCTTCCTGCTACTTGAACTTCTTGAACCTTCCTGCTACTTGAACTTTTTGAACTTCTTGAACCTTCCTGCTACTTGAATTTCTTGAACTTCTTGAACCTTCCTGCTACTTGAACTTCTTGAACTTCTTGAACCTTCCTGCTACTTGAACTTCTTGAACCTTCCTGCTACTTGAACTTCTTGAACCTTCCTGATTCTTAAACTTCTTGAACCTTCCTGCTACTTGAACTTCTTGAACTTCCTGAACCTTCCTGCTACTTGAACTTCTTGAACCTTCGTGCTACTTGAACTTTTTGAACTTCTTGAACCTTCCTGCTACTTGAACTTATTGAAATTCTTGAACCTTCCTGCTACTTGAACTTCTTGAACCTTCCTGCTACTTGAACTTCTTGAACTTCTTGAACCTTCCTGCTACTTGAACTTCTTGAACCTTCCTGCTACTTGACCTTCTTGAACCTTCCTGCTACTTGAACTTCTTGAACTTCTTGAAACTTCCTGCTACTTGAACTACTTGAACTTCTTGAACCTTCCTACTACTTGAACTTCTTGAACCTTCCTGCTACTTGAACTTCTTGAACTTCTTGAACCTTCCTTCTACTTGATTTTTTGAACCTTCCTGCCACTTAAACTTCTTGAACTTCTTGAACCTTCTTGAAACTTGAACTTCTTGAACCTTCCTGCTACTTGAGCTTCTTGAACCTTCCTGCTACCTGAACTTTTTGAATCTTGAACCTTGCTGCCACTAGAACTTCTTGAACCTTCCTGCTACTTGAACTTCTTGAACTTCTTGAACCTTCCTTCTACTTGAACTTTTTGAACCTTCCTGCTACTTGAACTTCTTGAACCTTCCTGATACTTGAACTTCTTGAACCTGCCTGCTAATTGAACTTCTTGAACCTTCCTGCTATTTGGACTTCTTGAACTTCTTGAACCTTCCTGCTACTTGAACTTCTTGAACCTTCCTGCTACTTGACCTTCTTGAACCTTCCTGCTACTTGAACTTCTTGAACTTCTTGAAACTTCCTGCTACTTGAACTACTTGAACTTCTTGAACCTTCCTGCTACTTGAACTTCTTGAACCTTCCTGCTACTTGAACTTCTTGAACCCTCGTGCTACCTGAACTTTTTGAACTTCTTGAACCTTCCTGCTACTCGAACTTTTTGAACCTTTCTGCTACTTGAACTTCTTGAACCTTCCTGCTACTTGAACTTCTTGAACTTCTTGAACCTTCCTGTTACTTGAACTTTTTGAACTTCTTGAACCTTCCTGCTACTTGAACTTCTTGAACTTCTTGAACCTTCCTGCTACTTGAACTTCTTAAACTTCTTGAACCTTCCTGCTACTTGAACTTTTTGAACTTCCTGAACCTTCCTGCTACTTGAACTTCTTGAACTTCTTGAACCTTCCTGCTACTTGAACTTCTTGAACTTCTTGAACCTTCCTGCTACCTGAACTTTTTGAACTTCTTGAACCTGCCTGCTACTTGAACTTCTTGAACCTTCCTGCTACTTGAACCTCTTGAACTTTTTGAACCTTCCTGCTACTTGAACTTCTTGAACCTCTTGAACCTTCCTGCTACTTGAACTTCTTGAACCTCCCTGCTACTTGAACTTCTTGAACTTCTTGAACCTTCCTGCTACTTGAACTTCTTGACCCCTCTTGCTACTTGAACTTCTTGAACCTTCCTGCTACTTGAACTTCTTGAACATCTTGAACCTTCCTGCTACTTGAACTTCTTGAACCTTCCTGCTACTTGAACTTCTTGAACTTCTTGAACCTTCCTGCCACTTGAACTTCTTGAACTTCTTGAACCTTCCTGCTACTTAAACTTCTTGAACCTTCCAGCTACTTGAACTTCTTGAACATCTTGAACCTTCCTGCTACTTGAACTACTTGAACCTTCGTGCTACTTGAACTTCTTGAACCTTCCTGCTACTTGAACTTCTTGAACTTCTTGAACCTTCCTGCTTCATGAACTTCTAACCTTCCTGCTACTTGAACTTCTTGAACTTCTTGAACCTTCCTGCTACTTGAACTTCTTGACCTTCTTGAACCTTCCTGCTACTTGAACTTCTTGAACCTTCCTGCTACTTGAACTTCTTGAACTTCTTGAACCTTCCTGCCACTTGAACTTCTTGAACCTTCGTGCTACTTGAACTTCTTGAACTTCTTGAACCTTCCTGCTACTTGAACTACTTGAACTTCTTGAACATTCCTGCTACTTGAACTCATTGAACTTCTTGAACCTTCCTGGTACTTGAACTTCTTGAACCTTCCTGCTTCTTGAACTTCTTGAACCTTTTTGCTACTTGAACTTCTCGAACTTCTTGAACCTTTCTGCTACGTGAACTTCTTGAACCTTCCTGCTACTTGAACTTCTTGAACTTCTTGAACCTTCCTGCTACTTTAACTTCTTGAACTTCTTGAACCTTCCTGCTACTTGAACTTCTTGAACCTTCCTGCTACTTGAACTTCTTGAACTTCTTGAACCCTCCTGCTACTTGAACTTTTTGAACTTCTTGAACCTTCTTGCTACTTGAACTTCTTGAACCTTCCTGCTACTTGAACTTGTTGAACCTTCCTGCTACTTGAACTTCTTGAGCCTTCATGCTACTTGAACTTCTTGAACATTTCTGCTACTTGAACTTCTTGAACCTTCCTGCTACTTGAACTTCTTGAACTTCTTGAACCTTCCTGCTACTTGAACTTCTTGAACTTCTTGAACCTTCCTGCTACTTGAACTTCTTGAACCTTCCTGCTACTTGAACTACTTGAACTTCTTAAACCTTCCTGCTACTTGAACTTCTTGAACTTTCCTGCTACTTGAACTTCTTGAACTTCTTGAACCTTCCTGCTACTTGAACTTCTTGAACCTTTCTGCTACTTGAACTTCTTGAACTTCTTGAACCTTCCTGCTACTTGAACTTCTCGAACTTCTTGAACCTTCCTGCTACTTGAACTTCTTGAACCTTCCTGCTACTTGAACTTCTTGAACCTTCCTGCTACTAAAACTTCTTGAATCTTCCTGCTACTTGAACTTCTTGAACCCTCCTGCTTCTTGAACTTCTTGATCTTCTTCAACCTTCCTGCTACTTGAACTTCTTGAACTTCTTGAACCTTCCTGTTACTGGAACTTCTTGAACTTCTTGAACCTTCCTGCTACTTGAACTTCTTGAACTTCTTGAACCTCCCTGCTACATGAACTTTTTGAACTTCTTGAGCCTTCCTGCTACTTGAACTTCTTGAACCTTCCTGCTACTTGAACTTCTTGAACCTTCCTGCTACTTGAACTTCTTGAACTTCTTGACCCTTCCTGCTACTTGAACTTATTGAACCTTCCTGCTACTTGAACTTATTGAACCTTCCTGCTACTTGAACTTCTTGAACTTCTTGAATTTTTCTGCCACTTGAACTTCTTGAACCTTCCTGCAACTTGAACCTCTTGAACTTTTTGAACCTTCCTGCTACTTGAACTTCTTGAACCTCCCTGCTACTTGAACTACTTTAACTTCTTGAACCTTCCTGCTACTTGAACTTCTTGAACCTTCCTGCTACTTGAACTTTTTGAACTTCTTGAACCTTCCTGCTACTTGAACTTTTTGAACTTCTTGAACCTTCCTGCTACTTGAATTTCTTGAACCTTCCTGCTACTTGAATTTCTTGAACTTCTTGAACCTTCCTGCTACTTGAACTTCTTGAACTTCTTGAACCTTCCTGCTACTTGAACTTCTTGAACCTTCCTGCTACTTGAACTTCTTGAACCTTCCTGCTACTTAAACTTCTTGAACCTTCCTGCTACTTGAACTTCTTGAACTTCCTGAACCTTCCTGCTACTTGAACTTCTTGAATCTTCGTGCTACTTGAACTTCTTGAACTTCTTGAACCTTCCTGCTACTTGAACTTCTTGAACCTTCCTGCTACTCGAACTACTTGAACTTCTTGAACCTTCCTGCTACTTGAACTTCTTGAACCTTCCTGCTACTTGAACTTCTTGAACTTCTTGAACCTTCCTTCTACTTGATTTTTTGAACCTTCCTGCCACTTAAACTTCTTGAACTTCTTGAACCTTCCTGGAACTTGAACTTCTTGAACCTTCCTGCTACTTGAGCTTCTTGAACCTTCCTGCTACCTGAACTTTTTGAATCTTGAACCTTCCTGCCACTAGAACTTCTTGAACCTTCCTGCTACTTGAACTTCTTGAACTTCTTGAACCTTCCTTCTACTTGAACTTCTTGAACCTTCCTGCTACTTGAACTTCTTGAACCTTCCTGATACTTGAACTTCTTGAACCTGCCTGCTACTTGAACTTCTTGAACTTCTTGAACCTTCCTGCTATTTGGACTTCTTGAACTTCTTGAACCTTCCTGCTACTTGAACTTCTTGAACCTTCCTGCTACTTGACATTCTTGAACCTTCCTGCTACTTGAACTTTTTGAACTTCTTGAACCTTCCTGCTATTTGAACTTCTTGAACCTTCCTGCTACTTGAACTTCTTGAATCTTCCTGCTACCTGAACTTTTTGAACTTCTTGAACCTTCCTGCTACTCGAACTTCTTGAACCTTTCTGCTACTTGAACTTCTTGAACCTTCCTGCTACTTGAACTTCTTGAACTTCTTGAACCTTCCTGTTACTTGAACTTTTTGAACCTCTTGAACCTTCCTGCTACTCGAACTTCTTGAACTTCCTGAACCTTCCTGCTACTTGAACTTCTTGAACTTCTTGAACCTTCCTGCTACTTGAACTTCTTGAACTTCTTGAACCTTCCTGCTACCTGAACTTTTTCAACTTCTTGAACCTGCCTGCTACTTGAACTTCTTGAACCTTCCTGCTACTTGAACTTCTTGAACTTTTTGAACCTTCCTGCTACTTGAACTTCTTGAACCTCTTGAACCTTCCTGCTACTTGAACTTCTTGAACCTCCCTGCTTCTTGAACTTCTTGAACTTCTTGAACCTTCCTGCTACTTGAACTTCTTGACCCCTCTTGCTACTTGAACTTCTTGAACCTTCCTGCTACTTGAACTTCTTGAACTTCTTGAACCTTACTGATTCTTGAACTTCTTGAACTTCTTGAACCTTCCTGCTACTTGAACTTCTTGAACCTTCCTGCCACTTGATTTCTTGAACCTTACTGCTACTTGAACTTCTTGAACCTTCCTGCTACTTGAACTTCTTGAACCTTCCTGCTACTTGAACTTTTTGAACTTCTTTAACCTGCCTGCTACTTGAACTTCTTGAACCTTCCTGCTACTTGAACTTCTTGAACTTTTTGAACCTTCCTGCTACTTGAACTTTTTGAACCTCTTGAACCTTCCTGCTACTTGAACTTCTTGAACCCCCTGCTACTTGAACTTCTTGAAGTTCTTGAACCTTCCTGCTACTTGAACTTCTTGACCCCTCCTGCTACTTGAACTTCTTGAACCTTCCTGCTACTTGAACTTCTTGAACTTCTTGAACTTCTTGAACCTTCCTGCTACTTGAACTTCTTGAACCTTCCTGCCACTTGATTTCTTGAACCTTACTGCTACTTGAACTTCTTGAACCTTCCTGCTACTTGAACTTCTTGAACCTTCCTGCTACTTGAACTTTTTGAACTTCTTGAACCTTCCTGCTACTTGAACTTCTTGAAACTTCCTGCTATTTGAACTTCTTGAACTTCTTGAACCTTCCTGCTACTTGAACTTCTTGAACCTTCCTGCTACTTGAACTTCTTCAACTTCTTGAACCTTTCTGCTACTTGAACTTCTTGAACCTTCCTGCTACTTGAACTTTTTGAACTTCTTGAACCTTCCTGCTCCTTGAAATTCTTGATTTTCTTGAACCCTCCTGCTACTTGAACTTCTTGAACCTTCTTGCTACCTGAACTTCTTGAACTTCTTGAACCTTCCTGCTACTTGAACTTCTTGAACTTCTTGAACCTTCCTGCTACTTGAACTTCTTGAACCTTCCAGCTACTTGAACTTCTTGAACACCTTGAACCTTCCTGCTACTTGAACTTCTTGAACCTTCCTGCTACTTGAACTTCTTGAACCTTCCTGCTACTTGAACTTCTTGAACTTCTTGAACCTTCCTGGAACATGAACTTCTAACCTTCCTGCTACTTGAACTTCTTGAACTTCTTGAACCTTACAGCTACTTGAACTTCTTGACCTTCTTGAACCTTCCTGCTACCTGAACTTCTTGAACCTTACAGCTACTTGAACTTCTTGACCTTCTTGAACCTTCCTGCTACCTGAACTTCTTGAACCTTCATGCTACATGAACTTCTTGAACTTCTTGAACCTTCCTGCCACTTGAACTTCTTGAACCTTCGTGTTACTTGAACTTCTTGAACTTCTTGAACCTTCCTGCTACTTGAACTATATGAACTTCTTGAACCTCCCTGCTACTTGAACTTATTGATCTTCTTGAACCTTCCTGGTACTTGAACTTCTTGAACCTTCCTGCTTCTTGAACTTCTTGAACCTTTTTGCTACTTGAACTTCTTGAACTTCTTGAACCTTCCTGCTACGTGAACTTCTTGAACCTTCCGGCTACTTGAACTTCTTGAACTTCTTGAACCTTCCTGCTACTTGAACTTCTTGAACTTCTTGAACCTTCCTGCTACTTGAACTTCTTGAACCTTCCTGCTACTTGAACTTCTTGAACTTCTTGAACCCTCCTGCTACTTGAACTTCTTGAACTTCTTGAGCCTTCCTGCTACTTGAACTTCTTGAATCTTCCTGCTACTTGAACTTGTTGAACCTTCCTGCTACTTGAACTTCTTGAATCTTCATGCTACTTGAACTTCATGAACATTCATGCTACTTGAACTTCTTGAAACTTCCTGCTACTTGAACTTCTTGAACTTCTTGAACCTTCCTGCTACTTGAACTTCTTGAACTTCTTGAACCTTCCTGCTACTTGAACTTCTTGAACCTTCCTGCTACTTGAACTACTTGAACTTCTTAAACCTTCCTGCTACTTGAACTTCTTGAACTTTCCTGCTACTTGAACTTCTTGAACTTCTTGAACTTTCCTGCTACTTGAACTTCTTGAACCTTTCTGCTACTTGAACTTCCTGAACTTCTTGAACTTTCCTGCTACTTGAACTTCTCGAACTTCTTGAACCTTCCTGCTACTTGAAATTCTTGAACCTTCCTGCTACTTGAACTTCTTGAACCTTCCTGCTACTTAAACTTCTTGAATCTTCCTGCAACTTGAACTTCTTGAACTTCTTGAACCTTCCTGCTACTTGAACTTCTTGAACCTTCGTGTTACTTGAACTCCTTGAACTTCTTGAAACTTCCTGCAACTTGAACTACTTGAACTTCTTGAACCTTCCTGCTACTTGAACTTATTGAACTTCTTGAACCTTCCTGGTACTTGAACTTCTTGAACCTTCCTGCTTCTTGAACTTCTTGAACCTTTTTGCTACTTGAAATTCTTGAACTTCTTGAACCTTTCTGCTACGTGAACTTCTTGAACCTTCCTGCTACTTGAACTTCTTGAACTTCTTGAACCTTCCTGCTACTTGAACTTCTTGAACTTCTTGAACCTTCCTGCTTCTTGAACTTCTTGAACCTTCCTGCTACTTGAACTTCTTGAACTTCTTGAACCCTCCTGCTACTTGAACTTATTGAACCTTCCTGCTACTTGAACTTATTGAACCTTCCTGCTACTTGAACTTCTTGAAACTTCCTGCTACTTGAACTTCTTGAACTTCTTGAACCTTCCTGCCACTTGAACTTCTTGAACTTCTTGAACCTTCCTGCTACTTGAACTTCTTGAACCTTCCTGCTACTTGAACTACTTGAACTTCTTAAACCTTCCTGCTACTTGAACTTCTTGAACTTTCCTGCTACTTGAACTTCTTGAACTTCTTGAACTTTCCTGCTACTTGAACTTCTTGAACCTTTCTGCTACTTGAACTTCCTGAACTTCTTGAACTTTCCTGCTACTTGAACTTCTCGAACTTCTTGAACCTTCCTGCTACTTGAAATTCTTGAACCTTCCTGCTACTTGAACTTCTTGAACCTTCCTGCTACTTAAACTTCTTGAATCTTCCTGCAACTTGAACTTCTTGAACTTCTTGAACCTTCCTGCTACTTGAACTTCTTGAACCTTCGTGTTACTTGAACTTCTTGAACTTCTTGAAACTTCCTGCAACTTGAACTACTTGAACTTCTTGAACCTTCCTGCTACTTGAACTTATTGAACTTCTTGAACCTTCCTGGTACTTGAACTTCTTGAACCTTCCTGCTTCTTGAACTTCTTGAACCTTTTTGCTACTTGAACTTCTTGAACTTCTTGAACCTTTCTGCTACGTGAACTTCTTGAACCTTCCTGCTACTTGAACTTCTTGAACTTCTTGAACCTTCCTGCTACTTGAACTTCTTGAACTTCTTGAACCTTCCTGCTTCTTGAACTTCTTGAACCTTCCTGCTACTTGAACTTCTTGAACTTATTGAACCCTCCTGCTACTTGAACTTATTGAACCTTCCTGCTACTTGAACTTATTGAACCTTCCTGCTACTTGAACTTCTTGAACTTCTTGAACCTTCCTGCTACTTGAACTTATTGAGCCTTCCTGCTACTTGAACTTCTTGAACTTCTTGAATTTTTCTGCAACTTGAACTTCTTGAACCTTCCTGCAACTTGAACTTCTTGAACCTTCCTGCTACTTGAACTTCTTGAACCTCCCTGCTACTTGGACTACTTTAACTTCTTGAACCTTCCTGCTACTTGAACTTCTTGAACCTTCCTGCTACTTGAACTTTTTGAACTTCTTGAACCTTCCTGCTACTTGAATTTCTTGAACCTTCCTGCTACTTGAATTTCTTGAACTTCTTGAACCTTCCTGCTACTTGAACTTCTTGAACTTCTTGAACCTTCCTGCTACTTGAACTTCTTGAACCTTTCTGCTACTTGAACTTCTTGAACCTTCCTGCTACTTAAACTTCTTGAACTTTCCTGCTACTTGAACTTCTTGAACTTCCTGAACCTTCCTGCTACTTGAACTTCTTGAACTTTCGTGCTACTTGAACTTCTTGAACTTCTTGAACCTTCCTGCTACTTGAACTTCTTGAACCTTCCTGCTACTCGAACTACTTGAACTTCTTGAACCTTCCTGCTACTTGAACTTCTTAAACTTCTTGAACCATCCTTCTACTCGATTTTTTGAACCTTCCGGCCACTTAAACTTCTTGAACTTCTTTAACCTTCCTGGAACTTGAACTTCTTGAACCTTCCTGCTACTTGAGCTTCTTGGACCTTCCTGCTACCTGAACTTTTTGAATCTTGAACCTTCCTGCCACTAGAACTTCTTGAACCTTCCTGCTACTTGAACTTCTTGAACTTCTTGAACCTTCCTTCTACTTGAACTTCTTGAACCTTGTTGCTACTTGAACTTCTTGAACCTTCCTGATACTTTAACTTCTTGAACCTGCCTGCTACTTGAACTTCTTGAACTTCTTGAACCTTCCTGCTATTTGGACTTCTTGAACTTCTTGAACCTTCCTGCTACTTGAACTTCTTGAACCTTCCTGCTACTTGACCTTCTTGACCCTTCCTGCTACTTGAACTTCTTGGACTTCTTGAACCTTCCTGCTACTTGAACTACTTGAACTTCTTGAACCTTCCTGCTACTTGAACTTCTTGAACCTTTCTGCTACTTGAACTTCTTGAACCTTCCTGCTACCTGAACTTTTTGAAGTTCTTGAACCTTCCTGCTACTCGAACTTCTTGAACCTTTCTGCTACTTGAACTTCTTGAACCTTCCTGCTACTTGAACTTCTTGAACTTCTTGAACCTTGCTGTTACTTGAACTTTTTGAACTTCTTGAACCTTCCTGCTAGTCGAACTTCTTGAACTTCTTGAACCTTCCTGCTACTTGAACTTCTTAAACTTCTTGAACCATCCTGCTACTTGAACTTTTTGAACTTCCTGAACCTTCCTGCTACTTGAACTTCTTGAACTTCTTGAACCTTCCTGCTACTTGAACTTCTTGAACTTCTTGAACCTTCCTGCTACCTGAATTTTTTGAACTTCTTGAACCTGCCTGCTACTTGAACTTCTTGAACCTTCCTGCTACTTGAACTTCTTGAACTTTTTGAACCTTCCTGCTACTTGAACTTCTTGAACCTCTTGAACCTTCCTGCTACTTGAACTTCTTGAACCTCCCTGCTATTTGAACTTCTTGAACTTCTTGAACCTTCCTGCTACTTGAACTTCTTGACCCCTCTTGCTACTTGAACTTCTTGAACCTTCCTGCTACTTGAACTTCTTGAACTTCTTGAACCTTACTGATTCTTGAACTTCTTGAACTTCTTGAACCTTCCTGCTACTTGAACTTCTTGAACCTTCCTGCCACTTGATTTCTTGAACCTTACTGCTACCAGAACTTCTTGAACCTTCCTGCTACTTGAACTTCTTGAACCTTCCTGCTACTTGAACTTTTTGAACTTCTTGAACCTGCCTGCTACTTGAACTTCTTGAACCTTCCTGCTACTTGAACTTCTTGAACTTTTTGAACCTTCCTGCTACTTGAACTTCTTGAACCTCTTGAACCTTCCTGCTACTTGAACTTCTTGAACCCCCTGCTACTTGAACTTCTTGAACTTCTTGAACCTTCCTGCTACTTGAACTTCTTGACCCCTCCTGCTACTTGAACTTCTTGTACCTTCCTGCTACTTGAACTTCTTGAACTTCTTGAACTTCTTGAACCTTCCTGCTACTTGAACTTCTTGAACCTTCCTGCCACTTGATTTCTTGAACCTTACTGCTACTTGAACTTCTTGAACCTTCCTGGTACTTGAACTTCTTGAACCTTCCTGCTACTTGAACTTTTTGAACTTCTTGAACCTTCCTGCTACTTGAACTTCTTGAACCTTCCTGCTATTTGAACTTCTTGAACTTCTTGAACCTTCCTGCTACTTGAACTTCTTGAACCTTCCTGCTACTTCAACTTCTTCAACTTCTTGAACCTTTCTGCTACTTGAACTTCTTGAACCTTCCTGCTACTTGAACTTTTTGAACTTCTTGAACCTTCCTGCTCCTTGAAATTCTTGATTTTCTTGAACCCTCCTGCTACTTGAACTTCTTGAACCTTCTTGCTACCTGAACTTCTTGAACTTCTTGAACCTTCCTGCTACTTGAACTTCTTGAACTTCTTGAACCTTCCTGCTACTTGAACTTCTTGAACCTTCCAGCTACTTGAACTTCTTGAACATCTTGAACCTTCCTGCTACTTGAACTTCTTGAACCTTCCTGCTACTTGAACTTCTTGAACCTTCCGGCTACTTGAACTTCTTGAACTTCTTGAACCTTCCTGGTACATGAACTTCTAACCTTCCTGCTACTTGAACTTCTTGAACTTCTTGAACCTTCCTGCTACTTGAACTTCTTGACCTTCTTGAACCTTCCTGCTACCTGAACTTCTTGAACCTTCATGCTACATGAACTTCTTGAACTTCTTGAACCTTCCTGCCACTTGAACTTCTTGAACCTTCGTGTTACTTGAACTTCTTGAACTTCTTGAACCTTCCTGCTACTTGAACTACATGAACTTCTTGAACCTCCCTGCTACTTGAACTTATTGAACTTCTTGAACCTTCCTGGTACTTGAACTTCTTGAACCTTCCTGCTTCTTGAACTTCTTGAACCTTTTTGCTACTTGAACTTCTTGAACTTCTTGAACCTTCCTGCTACGTGAACTTCTTGAACCTTCCTGCTACTTGAACTTCTTGAACTTCTTGAACCTTCCTGCTACTTGAACTTCTTGAACTTCTTGAACCTTCCTGCTACTTGAACTTCTTGAACCTTCCTGCTACTTGAACTTCTTGAACTTCTTGAACCCTCCTGCTACTTGAACTTCTTGAACTTCTTGAGCCTTCTTGCTAGTTGAACTTCTTGAACCTTCCTGCTACTTGAACTTGTTGAACCTTCCTGCTACTTGAACTTCTTGAACCTTCATGCTACTTGAACTTCTTGAACATTCATGCTACTTGAACTTCTTGAAACTTCCTGCAACTTGAACTTCTTGCACTACTTGAACCTTCCTGCTACTTGAACTTCTTGAACTTCTTGAACCTTCCTGCTACTTGAACTTATTGAACCTTCCTGCTACTTGAACTACTTGAACTTCTTAAACCTTCCTGCTACTTGAACTTCTTGAACTTTCCTTCTACTTGAACTTCTTGAACTTCTTGAACCTTCCTGCTACTTGAACTTCTTGAACCTTTCTGCTACTTGAACTTCTTGAACTTCATGAACCTTCCTGCTACTTGAACTTCTCGAACTTCTTGAACCTTCTTGCTACTTGAACTTCTTTAACCTTCCTGCTACTTGAACTTCTTGAACCTTCCTGCTACTTAAAGTTCTTGAATCTTCCTGCTACTTGAACTTCTTGAACTTCTTGAACCTTCCTGCTACTTGAACTTCTTGAACCTTCGTGTTACTTGAACTTCTTGAACTTCTTGAAACTTCTTGCAACTTGACCTACTTGAACTTCTTGAACCTTCCTGCTACTTGAACTTATTGAACTTCTTGAACCTTCCTGGTACTTGAACTTCTTGAACCTTCCTGCTTCTTGAACTTCTTGAACCTTTTTGCTACTTGAACTTCTTGAACTTCTTGAACCTTTCTGCTACGTGAACTTCTTGAACCTTCCTGCTACTTGAACTTCTTGAACTTCTTGAACCTTCCTGCTACTTGAACTTCTTGAACTTCTTGAACCTTCCTGCTTCTTGAACTTCTTGAACCTTCCTGCTACTTGAACTTCTTGAACTTCTTGAACCCTCCTGCTACTTGAACTTCTTGAACTTCTTGAACCTTCCTGCTACTTGAACTTCTTGAACCTTCATGCTACTTGAACTTCTTGAACATTCCTGCTACTTGAACTTCTTGAACCTTCCTGCTACTTGAACTTCTTGAACTTCTTGAACCTTCCTGCTACTTGAACTTCTTGAACTTCTTGAACCTTCCTGCTACTTGAACTTCTTGAACTTCTTGAACCTTTCTGCTACTTGAACTTCTTGAACTTCTTGAACCTTTCTGCTACTTGAACTTCTAGAACCTTTCTGCTACTTGAACTTCTTGAACTTCTTGAACCTTCCTGCTACTTGAACTTCTTGAACCTTCCTGCTACTTAAACTTCTTGAATCTTCCTGCTACTTGAACTTCTTGAACCCTCCTGCATCTTGAACTTCTTGAACTTCTTCAACCTTCCTGCTACTTGAACTTCTTGAACTTCTTGAACCTTCCTGTTACTGGAACTTCTCGAACTTCTTGAACCTTCCTGCTACTTTAACTTCTTGAACTTCTTGAACCTCCCTGCTACTTGAACTTTTTGAACTTCTTCAGCCTTCCTGCAACTTGAACTTCCTGAACCTTCCTGCTACCTGAACTTCTTGAACCTTCCTGCTACTTGAACTTCTTGAACTTCTTGAACCTTCCTGCTACTTGAACTTATTGAACCTTCCTGCTACTTGAACTTATTGAACCTTCCTGCTACTTGAACTTCTTGAACTTCTTGAATTTTTCTGCCACTTGAACTTCTTGAACCTTCCTGCAACTTGAACTTCTTGAACTTCTTGAACCTTCCTGCTACTTGAACTTCTTGAACCTTCCTGCTACTTGAACTACTTTAACTTCTTGAACCTTCCTTCTACTTGAACTTCTTGAACCTTCCTGCTACTCGAACTTTTTGAACTTCTTGAACCTTCCTGCTACTTGAATTTCTTGAACCTTCCTGCTACTTGAATTTCTTGAACTTCTTGAACCTTCCTGCTACTTGAACTTCTTGAACTTCTTGAACCTTCCTGCTACTTGAACTTCTTGAACTTCCTGAACCTTCCTGCTACTTGAACTTCTTGAACCTTCGTGCTACTTTAACTTCTTGAACTTCTTGAACCTTACTGATTCTTGAACTTCTTGAACTTCTTGAACCTTCCTGCTACTTGAACTTCTTGAACCTTCCTGCCACTTGATTTCTTGAACCTTACTGCTACTTGAACTTCTTGAACCTTCCTGCTACTTGAACTTCTTGAACCTTCCTGCTACTTGAACTTTTTGAACTTCTTGAACCTGCCTGCTACTTGAACTTCTTGAACCTTCCTGCTACTTGAAATTCTTGAACTTTTTGAACCTTCCTGCTACTTGAACTTCTTGAACCTCTTGAACCTTCCTGCTACTTGAACTTCTTGAACCTCCCTGCCACTTGAACTTCTTGAACTTCTTGAACCTTCCTGCTACTTGAACTTCTTGACCCCTCCTGCTACTTGAACTTCTTGAACCTTCCTGCTACTCGAACTTCTTGAACTTCTTGAACTTCTTGAACCTTCCTGCTACTTGAACTTCTTGAACCTTCCTGCCACTTGATTTCTTGAACCTTACTGCTACTTGAACTTCTTGAACCTTCCTGCTACTTGAACTTCTTGAACTTTCCTGCTACTTGAACTTTTTGAACTTCTTGAACCTTCCTGCTACTTGAACTTCTTGAACCTTCCTGCTATTTGAACTTCTTGAACTTCTTGTACCTTCCTGCTACTTGAACTTCTTGAACCTTCCTGCTACTTGAACTTCTTCAACTTCTTGAACCTTTCTGCTACTTGAACTTCTTGAACCTTCCTGCTACTTGAACTTCTTGAACTTCTTGAACCTTCCTGCTCCTTGAAATTCTTGATTTTCTTGAACTCTCCTGCTACTTGAACTTCTTGAACCTTCTTGCTACCTGAACTTCTTGAACTTCTTGAACCTTCCTGCTACTTGAACTTCTTGAACTTCTTGAACCTTCCTGCTACTTGAACTTCTTGAACTTCTTGAACCTTCCTGGTACATGAACTTCTAACCTTCCTGCTACTTGAACTTCTTGAACTTCTTGAACCTTCCTGCTACTTGAACTTCTTGACCTTCTTGAACCTTCCTGGTGCCTGAACTTCTTGAACCTTCCTGCTACATGAACTTCTTGAACTTCTTGAACCCTCCTGCTACTTGAACTTCTTGAACTTCTTGAACCTTCTTGCTACTTGAACTTCTTGAACCTTCCTGCTACTTGAACTTGTTGAACCTTCCTGCTACTTGAACTTCTTGAACCTTCATGCTACTTGAACTTCTTGAACATTCCTGCTACTTGAACTTCTTGAACCTTCCTCCTACTTGAACTTCTTGAACTTCTTGAACCTTCCTGCTACTTGAACTTCTTGAACCTTCCTGCTACTTGAACTTCTTGAACCTTCCTGCTACTTGAACTTCTTGAACTTCTTGAACCTTCCTGGTACATGAACTTCTAACCTTCCTGCTACTTGAACTTCTTGAACTTCTTGAACCTTCCTGCTACTTGAACTTCTTGACCTTCTTGAACCTTCCTGGTGCCTGAACTTCTTGAACCTTCCTGCTACATGAACTTCTTGAACTTCTTGAACCCTCCTGCAACTTGAACTTCTTGAACTTCTTGAACCTTCTTGCTACTTGAACTTCTTGAACCTTCCTGCTACTTGAACTTGTTGAACCTTCCTGCTACTTGAACTTCTTGAACCTTCATGCTACTTGAACTTCTTGAACATTCCTGCTACTTGAACTTCTTGAACCTTCCTGCTACTTGAACTTCTTGAACTTCTTGAACCTTCCTGCTACTTGAACTTCTTGAACTTCTTGAACCTTCCTGTTACTTGAACTTCTTGAACTTCTTGAACCTTTCTGCTACTTGAACTTCTTGAACCTTTCTGCTACTTGAACTTCTTGAACCTTTCTGCTACTTGAACTTCTTGAACTTCTTGAACCTTCCTGCTACTTGAACTTCTTGAACCTTCCTGCTACTTAAACTTCTTGAATCTTCCTGCTACTTGAACTTCTTGAACCCTCCTGCATCTTGAACTTCTTGAACTTCTTCAACCTTCCTGCTACTTGAACTTCTTGAACTTCTTGAACCTTCCTGTTACTGGAACTTCTTGAACTTCTTGAACCTTCCTGCTACTTTAACTTCTTGAACTTCTTGAACCTCCCTGCTACTTGAACTTTTTGAACTTCTTCAGCCTTCCTGCAACTTGAACTTCCTGAACCTTCCTGCTACCTGAACTTCTTGAACCTTCCTGCTACTTGAACTTCTTGAACCTTCCTTCTACTTGAACTTATTGAACCTTCCTGCTACTTGAACTTATTGAACCTTCCTGCTACTTGAACTTCTTGAACTTCTTGAATTTTTCTGCCACTTGAACTTCTTGAACCTTCCTGCAACTTGAACTTCTTGAACTTCTTGAACCTTCCTGCTACTTGAACTTCTTGAACCTTCCTGCTACTTGAACTACTTTAACTTTTTGAACCTTCCTTCTACTTGAAATTCTTGAACCTTCCTGCTACTCGAACTTTTTGAACTTCTTGAACCTTCCTGCTACTTGAATTTCTTGAACCTTCCTGCTACTTGAATTTCTTGAACTTCTTGAACCTTCCTGCTACTTGAACTTCTTGAACTTCTTGAACCTTCCTGCTACTTGAACTTCTTGAACTTCCTGAACCTTCCTGCTACTTGAACTTCTTGAACCTTCGTGCTACTTTAACTTCTTGAACTTCTTGAACCTTACTGATTCTTGAACTTCTTGAACTTCTTGAACCTTCCTGCTACTTGAACTTCTTGAACCTTCCTGCCACTTGATTTCTTGAACCTTACTGCTACTTGAACTTCTTGAACCTTCCTGCTACTTGAACTTCTTGAACCTTCCTGCTACTTGAACTTTTTGAACTTCTTGAACCTGCCTGCTACTTGAACTTCTTGAACCTGCCTGCTACTTGAACTTCTTGAACCTTCCTGCTACTTGAAATTCTTGAACTTTTTGAACCTTCCTGCTACTTGAACTTCTTGAACCTCTTGAACCTTACTGCTACTTGAACTTCTTGAACCTCCCTGCTACTTGAACTTCTTGAACTTCTTGAACCTTCCTGCTACTTGAACTTCTTGACCCCTCCTGCTACTTGAACTTCTTGAACCTTCCTGCTACTCGAACTTCTTGAACTTCTTGAACTTCTTGAACCTTCCTGCTACTTGAACTTCTTGAACCTTCCTGCCACTTGATTTCTTGAACCTTACTGCTACTTGAACTTCTTGAACCTTCCTGCTACTTGAACTTCTTGAACTTTCCTGCTACTTGAACTTTTTGAACTTCTTGAACCTTCCTGCTACTTGAACTTCTTGAACCTTCCTGCAATTTGAACTTCTTGAACTTCTTGTACCTTCCTGCTACTTGAACTTCTTGAACCTTACTGCTACTTGAACTTCTTCAACTTCTTGAACCTTTCTGCTACTTGAACTTCTTGAACCTTCCTGCTACTTGAACTTCTTGAACTTCTTGAACCTTCCTGCTCCTTGAAATTCTTGATTTTCTTGAACTCTCCTGCTACTTGAACTTCTTGAACCTTCTTGCTACCTGAACTTCTTGAACTTCTTGAACCTTCCTGCTACTTGAACTTCTTGAACTTCTTGAACCTTCCTGCTACTTGAACTTCTTGAACCTTCCAGCTACTTGAACTTCTTGAACATCTTGAACCTTCCTGCTACTTGAACTTCTTGAACCTTCCTGCTACTTGAACTTCTTGAACCTTCCTGCTACTTGAACTTCTTGAACTTCTTGAACCTTCCTGGTACATGAACTTCTAACCTTCCTGCTACTTGAACTTCTTGAACTTCTTGAACCTTCCTGCTACTTGAACTTCTTGACCTTCTTGAACATTCCTGGTGCCTGAACTTCTTGAACATTCCTGCTACATGAACTTCTTGAACTTCTTGAACCTTCCTGCCACTTGAAATTCTTGAACCTTCGTGTTACTTGAACTTCTTGAACTTCTTGAACCTTCCTGCTACTTGAACTACTTGAACTTCTTGAACCTCCCTGCTACTTGAACTTATTGAACTTCTTGAACCTTCCTGGTACTTGAACTTCTTGAACCTTCCTGCTTCTTGAACTTCTTGAACCTTTTTGCTACTTGAACTTCTTGAACTTCTTGAACCTTCTTGCTACGTGAACTTCTAGAACTTTCCTGCTACTTGAACTTCTTGAACTTCTTGAACCTTCCTGCTACTTGAACTTCTTGAACTTCTTGAACCTTCCTGCTACTTGAACTTCTTGAACCTTCCTGCTACTTGAACTTCTTGAACTTCTTGAACCCTCCTGCTACTTGAACTTCTTGAACTTCTTGAGCCTTCTTGCTACTTGAACTTCTTGAACCTTCCTGCTACTTGAACTTGTTGAACCTTCCTGCTACTTGAACTTCTTGATCCTTCATGCTACTTGAACTTCTTGAACATTCATGCTACTTGAACTTCTTGAACCTTCCTGCTACTTGAACTTCTTGAACTTCTTGAACCTTCCTGCAACTTGAACTTATTGAACCTTCCTGCTACTTGAACTTATTGAACCTTCCTGCTACTTGAACTTCTTGAACTTCTTGAATTTTTCTGCCACTTGAACTTCTTGAACCTTCCTGCAACTTGAACTTCTTGAACTTCTTGAACCTTCCTGCTACTTGAACTTCTTGAACCTTCCTGCTACTTGAACTACTTTAACTTCTTGAACCTTCCTGCTACTTGAACTTCTTGAACCTTCCTGCTACTTGAACTTTTTGAATTTCTTGAACCTTCCTGCTACTTGAATTTCCTGAACCTTCCTGCTACTTGAATTTCTTGAACTTCTTGAACCTTCCTGCTACTTGAACTTCTTGAACTTCTTGAACCTTCCTGCTAATTGAACTTCTTGAACCTTCCTGCTACTTGAACTTCTTGAACCTTCCTGCTACTTGAACTTCTTGAACCTTCCTGCTACTTGAACTTCTTGAACTTCCTGAACCTTCCTGCTACTTGAACTTCTTGAACCTTCGTGCTACTTGAACTTCTTGAACTTCTTGAACCTTCCTGCTACTTGAACTTCTTGAACATCTTGAACCTTCCTGCTACTTGAACTTCTTGAACCTTCCTGCTACTTGAACTTCTTGAACTTCTTGAACCTTCCTGCTACCTGAACTTCTTGAACCTTCCTGCTACTTGAACTTCTTGAACTTTCCTGCTACTTGAACTTCTTGAACTTCTTGATCCTTCCTGCTACTTGAACTTCTTGAACCTTCCTGCTACTTGAACTTCTTGAACTTCTTGAACCTTCCTGCTACTTGAACTTCTCGAACTTCGTGAACCTTCCTGCTACTTGAACTTCTTGAACTTCTTGAACCTTCCTTCTACTTGATTTTCTTGAACCTTCCTGCCACTTAAACTTCTTGAACTTCTTGAACCTTCCTGAAATTTGAACTTCTTGAACCTTCCTGCTACTTGAGCTTCTTGAACCTTCCTGCTACCTGAACTTTTTGAATCTTGAACCTTCCTGCCACTAGAACTTCTTGAACCTTCCTGCTACTTGAACGTCTTGAACTTCTTGAACCTTCCTTCTACTTGAACTTCTTGAACCTTCCTGCTACTTGAACTTCTTGAACCTTCCTGATACTTGAACTTCTTGAACCTGCCTGCTACTTGAACTTCTTGAACTTCTTGAACCTTCCTGCTATTTGAACTTCTTGAACTTCTTGAACCTTCCTGCTACTTGAACTCCTTGAACCTTCCTGCTACTTGAACTTCTTGAACTTCTTGAACCTTCCTGCTACTTGAACTACTTGAACTTCTTGAACCTTCCTGCTACTTGAACTTCTTGAACCTTCCTCCTACTTGAACTTCTTGAACCTTCCTGCTACCTGAACTTTTTGAACTTCCTGAACCTTCCTGCTACTCGAACTTCTTGAACCTTTCTGCTACTTGAACTTCTTGAACCTTCCTGCTACTTGAACTTCTTGAACCTTCCTGTTACCTGAACTTTTTGAACTTCTTGAACCTTCCTGCTATTTGAACTTCTTGAACTTCATGAACCTTCCTGCTACTTGAACTTCTTAAACTTCTTGAACCTTCCTGCTACTTGAACTTTTTGAACTTCCTGAACCTTCCTGCTCCCTGAACTTCTTGAACTTCTTGAACCTTCCTGCTACTTGAACTTCTTGAACTTCTTGAACCTTCCTGCTACCTGAACTTTTTGAACTTCTTGAACCTGCCTGCTACTTGAACTTCTTGAACCTTCCTGCTACTTGAACTTCTTGAACATTTTGAACCTTCCTGCTACTTGAACTTCTTGAACCTCTTGAACCTTCCTGCTACTTGAACTTCTTGAACCTCCCTGCTACTTGAACTTCTTGAATTTTCCTGCCTCTTGAACTTCTTGACCCCTCCTGCTACTTGAACTTCTTGAACCTTCCTGCTACTTGAACTTCTTGAACTTCTTGAACCTTACTGATTCTTGAACTTTTTGAACTTCTTGAACCTTCCTGCTACTTGAACTTCTTGAACCTTCCTGCAACTTGAACTTCTTGAACCTTCCTGCTACTTAAACTTCTTGAACCTTCCTGCTACTTGAACTTCTTGAACTTCCTGAACCTTCCTGCAACTTGAACTTCTTGAACCTTCGTGCTACTTGAACTTCTTGAACTTCTTGAACCTTCCTGCTACTTGAACTTCTTGAACTTCTTGAACCTTCCTGCTACTTGAACTTCTTGATCCTACATGCTACTTGAACTTCTTGAACATTCATGCTACTTGAACTTCTTGAACCTTCCTGCTACTTGAACTTCTTGAACTTCTTGAACCTTCCTGCAACTTGAACTTATTGAACCTTCCTGCTACTTGAACTTATTGAACCTTCCTGCTACTTGAACTTCTTGAACTTCTTGAATTTTTCTGCCACTTGAACTTCTTGAACCTTCCTGCAACTTGAACTTCTTGAACTTCTTGAACCTTCCTGCTACTTGAACTTCTTGAACCTTCCTGCTACTTGAACTACTTTAACTTCTTGAACCTTCCTGCTACTTGAACTTCTTGAACCTTCCTGCTACTTGAACTTTTTGAATTTCTTGAACCTTCCTGCTACTTGAATTTCCTGAACCTTCCTGCTACTTGAATTTCTTGAACTTCTTGAACCTTCCTGCTACTTGAACTTCTTGAACTTCTTGAACCTTCCTGCTACTTGAACTTCTTGAACCTTCCTGCTACTTGAACTTCTTGAACCTTCCTGCTACTTAAACTTCTTGAACCTTCTTGCTACTTGAACTTCTTGAACTTCCTGAACCTTCCTGCTACTTGAACTTCTTGAACCTTCGTGCTACTTGAACTTCTTGAACTTCTTGAACCTTCCTGCTACTTGAACTTCTTGAACATCTTGAACCTTCCTGCTACTTGAACTTCTTGAACCTTCCTGCTCCTTGAACTTCTTGAACTTCTTGAACCTTCCTGCTACCTGAACTTCTTGAACCTTCCTGCTACTTGAACTTCTTGAACTTTCCTGCTACTTGAACTTCTTGAACTTCTTGATCCTTCCTGCTACTTGAACTTCTTGAACCTTCCTGCTACTTGAACTTCTTGAACTTCTTGAACCTTCCTGCTACTTGAACTTCTCGAACTTCGTGAACCTTCCTGCTACTTGAACTTCTTGAACTTCTTGAACCTTCCTTCTACTTGATTTTCTTGAACCTTCCTGCCACTTAAACTTCTTGAACTTCTTGAACCTTCCTGAAATTTGAACTTCTTGAACCTTCCTGCTACTTGAGCTTCTTGAACCTTCCTGCTACCTGAACTTTTTGAATCTTGAACCTTCCTGCCACTAGAACTTCTTGAACCTTCCTGCTACTTGAACGTCTTGAACTTCTTGAACCTTCCTTCTACTTGAACTTCTTGAACCTTCCTGCTACTTGAACTTCTTGAACCTTCCTGATACTTGAACTTCTTGAACCTGCCTGCTACTTGAACTTCTTGAATTTCTTGAACCTTCCTGCTATTTGAACTTCTTGAACTTCTTGAACCTTCCTGCTACTTGAACTCCTTGAACCTTCCTGCTACTTGAACTTCTTGAACTTCTTGAACCTTCCTGCTACTTGAACTACTTGAACTTCTTGAACCTTCCTGCTACTTGAACTTCTTGAACCTTCCTCCTACTTGAACTTCTTGAACCTTCCTGCTACCTGAACTTTTTGAACTTCCTGAACCTTCCTGCTACTCGAACTTCTTGAACCTTTCTGCTACTTGAACTTCTTGAACCTTCCTGCTACTTGAACTTCTTGAACCTTCCTGTTACCTGAACTTTTTGAACTTCTTGAACCTTCCTGCTATTTGAACTTCTTGAACTTCATGAACCTTCCTGCTACTTGAACTTCTTAAACTTCTTGAACCTTCCTGCTACTTGAACTTTTTGAACTTCCTGAACCTTCCTGCTCCCTGAACTTCTTGAACTTCTTGAACCTTCCTGCTACTTGAACTTCTTGAACTTCTTGAACCTTCCTGCTACCTGAACTTTTTGAACTTCTTGAACCTGCCTGCTACTTGAACTTCTTGAACCTTCCTGCTACTTGAACTTCTTGAACATTTTGAACCTTCCTGCTACTTGAACTTCTTGAACCTCTTGAACCTTCCTGCTACTTGAACTTCTTGAACCTCCCTGCTACTTGAACTTCTTGAATTTTCCTGCCTCTTGAACTTCTTGACCCCTCCTGCTACTTGAACTTCTTGAACCTTCCTGCTACTTGAACTTCTGGAACTTCTTGAACCTTACTGATTCTTGAACTTTTTGAACTTCTTGAACCTTCCTGCTACTTGAACTTCTTGAACCTTCCTGCAACTTGAACTTCTTGAACCTTCCTGCTACTTAAACTTCTTGAACCTTCCTGCTACTTGAACTTCTTGAACTTCCTGAACCTTCCTGCAACTTGAACTTCTTGAACCTTCGTGCTACTTGAACTTCTTGAACTTCTTGAACCTTCCTGCTACTTGAACTTCTTGAACTTCTTGAACCTTCCTGCTACTTGAACTTCTTGAACCTTCCTGCTACTTGAACTTCTTGAACTTCTTGATCCTTCCTGCTACCTGAACTTCTTGAACCTTCCTGCTACTTGAACTTCTTGAACTTTCCTGCTACTTGAACTTCTTGAACTTCTTGATCCTTCCTGCTACTTGAACTTCTTGAACCTTCCTGCTACTTGAACTTCTTGAACTTCTTGAACCTTCCTGCTACTTAAACTTCTCGAACTTCTTGAACCTTCCTGCAACTTGAACTTCTTGAACTACTTGAACCTTCCTTCTACTTGATTTTCTTGAACCTTCCTGCCACCTAAACTTCTTGAACTTCTTGAACCTTCCTGAAATTTGAACTTCATGAACCTTCCTGCTACTTGAGCTTCTTGAACCTTCCTGCTACCTGAACTTGTTGAATCTTGAACCTTCCTGCCACTAGAACTTCTTGAACCTTCCTGCTACTTGAACTTCTTGAACTTCTTGAACCTTCCTTCTACTTGAACTTCTTGAACCTTCCTGCTACTTGAACTTCTTGAACCTTCCTGATACTTGAACTTCTTGAACCTGCCTGCTACTTGAACTTCTTGAACTTCTTGAACCTTCCTGCTATTTGAACTTCTTGAACTTCTTGAACCTTCCTGCTACTTGAACTTCTTGAACCTTCCTGCTACTTGAACTTCTTGAACTTCTTGAACCTTCCTGCTACTTGAACTACTTGAACTTCTTGAACCTTCCTGCTACTTGAACTTCTTGAACCTTTCTGCTACTTGAACTTCTTGAACCTTCCTGCTACCTGAACTTTTTGAACTTCCTGAACCTTCCTGCTACTCGAACTTCTTGAACCTTTCTGCTACTTGAACTTCTTGAACCTTCCTGCTACTTGAACTTCTTGAACCTTCCTGTTACCTGAACTTTTTGAACTTCTTGAACCTTCCTGCTACTTGAACTTCTTGAACTTCATGAACCTTCCTGCTACCTGAACTTTTTGAACCTCTTGAACCTGCCTGCTACTTGAACTTCTTGAACCTTCCTGCTACCTGAACTTTTTGAACTTCATGAACCTGCCTGCTACATGAACTTCTTGAACCTTCCTGCTACTTGAACTTCTTGAACTTCTTGAACCTTCCTGCTACCTGAACTTTTTGAACTTCTTGAACCTGCCTGCTACTTAAACTTCTTGAACCTTCCTGCTACTTGAACTTCTTGAACTTTTTGAACCTTCCTGCTACTTGAACTTCTTGAACCTCTTGAACCTTCCTGCTACTTGAACTTCTTGAACCTCCCTGCTACTTGAACTTCTTGAACTTCTTGAACCTTACTGCTACTTGAACTTCTTGACCCCTCCTGCTACTTGAACTTCTTGAACCTTCCTGCTACTTGAACTTCTTGAACTTCTTGAACCTTACTGATTCTTGAACTTCTTGAACTTCTTGAACCTTCCTGCTACTTGAACTTCTTGAACCTTCCTGCCACTTGATTTCTTGAACCTTACTGCTACTTGAACTTCTTGAACCTTCCTGCTACTTGAACTTCTTGAACCTTCCTGCTACTTGAACTTTTTGAACTTCTTGAACCTTCCTGCTACTTGAACTTCTTGAACCTTCCTGCTACTTGAACTTCTTGAACTTCTTGAACCTGCCTGCTACTTGAACTTCTTGAACCTTCCTGCTACTTGAACTTCTTGAACTTTTTGAACCTTCCTGCTACTTGAACTTCTTGAACCTCTTGAACCTTCCTGCTACTTGAACTTCTTGAACCTCCCTGCTACTTGAACTTCTTGAACTTCTTGAACTTCTTGAACCTTCCTGCTACTTGAACTTCTTGACCCCTCCTGCTACTTGAACTTCTTGAACCTTCCTGCTACTTGAACTTCTTGAACTTCTTGAACCTTACTGATTCTTGAACTTCTTGAACTTCTTGAACCTTCCTGCTACTTGAACTTCTTGAACCTTCCTGCCACTTGATTTCTTGAACCTTACTGCTACTTGAACTTCTTGAACCTTCCTGCTACTTGAACTTCTTGAACCTTCCTGCTACTTGAACTTTTTGAACTTCTTGAACCTTCCTGCTACTTGAACTTCTTGAACCTTCCTGCTATTTGAACTTCTTGAACTTCTTGAACCTTCCTGCTACTTGAACTTCTTGAACCTTCCTGCTACTTGAACTTCTTGAACCTTCCTGCTACTTGAACTTCTTGAACGTCTTGAACCTTCCTGCTACCTGAACTTCTTGAACTTTCCTGCTACTTGAACTTCTTGAACTTTCCTGCTACTTGAACTTCTTGAACTTCTTGATCCTTCCTGCTACTTGAACTTCTTGAACCTTCCTGCTACTTGAACTTCTTGAACTTCTTGAACCTTCCTGCTACTTGAACTTCTCGAACTTCTTGAACCTTCCTGCAACTTGAACTTCTTGAACTTCTTGAACCTTCCTTCTACTTGATTTTCTTGAACCTTCCTGCCACTTGAACTTCCTGAACTTCTTGAACCTTCCTAAAATTTGAACTTCTTGAATCTTCCTGCTACTTGAGCTTCTTGAACCTTCCTGCTACCTGAACTTGTTGAATCTTGAACCTTCCTGCCACTAGAACTTCTTGAACCTTCCTGCTACTTGAACTTCTTGAACTTCTTGAACCTTCCTTCTACTTGAACTTCTTGAACCTTCCTGCTAATTGAACTTCTTGAACCTTCCTGATACTTGAACTTCTTGAACCTGCCTGCAACTTGAACTTCTTGAACTTCTTGAACCTTCCTGCTATTTGAACTTCTTGAACTTCTTGAACCTTCCTGCTACTTGAACTTCTTGAACCTTCCTGCTACTTGAACTACTTGAACTTCTTGAACCTTCCTGCTACTTGAACTACTTGAACTTCTTGAACCTTCCTGCTACTTGAACTTCTTGAACCTTTCTGCTACTTGAACTTCTTGAACCTTCCTGCTACCTGAACTTTTTGAACTTCCTGAACCTTCCTGCTACTCGAACTTCTTGAACCTTTCTGCTACTTGAACTTCTTGAACCTTCCTGCTACTTGAACTTCTTGAACCTTCCTGTTACCTGAACTTTTTGAACTTCTTGAACCTTCCTGCTACTTGAACTTCTTGAACTTCATGAACCTTCCTGCTACCTGAACTTTTTGAACTTCTTGAACCTGCCTGCTACTTGAACTTCTTGAACCTTCCTGCTACCTGAACTTTTTGAACTTCTTGAACCTGCCTGCTACTTGAACTTCTTGAACCTTCCTGCTACTTGAACTTCTTGAACTTCTTGAACCTTCCTGCTACCTGAACTTTTTGAACTTCTTGAACCTGCCTGCTACTTGAACTTCTTGAACCTTCCTGCTACTTGAACTTCTTGAACTTTTTGAACCTTCCTGCTACTTGAACTTCTTGAACCTCTTGAACCATCCTGCTACTTGAACTTCTTGAACCTCCCTGCTACTTGAACTTCTTGAACCTCCCTGCTACTTGAACTTCTTGAACTTCTTGAACCTTCCTGCTACTTGAACTTCTTGACCCCTCCTGCTACTTGAACTTCTTGAACCTTCCTGCTACTTGAACTTCTTGAACTTCTTGAACCTTACTAATTCTTGAACTTCTTGAACTTCTTGAACCTTCCTGCTACTTGAACTTCTTGAACCTTCCTGCCACTTGATTTCTTGAACCTTACTGCTACTTGAACTTCTTGAACCTTCCTGCTACTTGAACTTCTTGAACCTTCCTGCCACTTGATTTCTTGAACCTTACTGCTACTTGAACTTCTTGAACCTTCCTGCTACTTGAACTTCTTGAACCTTCCTGCTACTTGAACTTTTTGAACTTCTTGAACCTGCCTGCTACTTGAACTTCTTGAACCTTCCTGCTACTTGAACTTCTTGAACTTTTTGAGCCTTCCTGCTACTTGAACTTCTTGAACCTCTTGAACCTTCCTGCTACTTGAACTTCTTGAACCTCCCTGCTACTTGAACTTCTTGAACTTCTTGAACCTTCCTGCTACTTGAACTTCTTGACCCCTCCTGCTACTTGAACTTCTTGAACCTTCCTGCTACTTGAACTTCTTGAACTTCTTGAACCTTACTGATTCTTGAACTTCTTGAACTTCTTGAACCTTCCTGCTACTTGAACTTCTTGAACCTTCCTGCCACTTGATTTCTTGAACCTTACTGCTACTTGAACTTCTTGAACCTTCCTGCTACTTGAACTTCTTGAACCTTCCTGCTACTTGAACTTTTTGAACTTCTTGAACCTTCCTGCTACTTGAACTTCTTGAACCTTCCTGCTATTTGAACTTCTTGAACTTCTTGAACCTTCCTGCTACTTGAACTTCTTGAACCTTCCTGCTACTTGAACTTCTTCAACTTCTTGAACCTTTCTGCTACTTGAACTTCTTGAACCTTCCTGCTCCTTGAACTTCTTGAACTTCTTAAACCTTCCTGCTCCTTGAAATTCTTGATTTTCTTGAACCCTCCTGCTACTTGAACTTCTTGAACCTTCTTGCTACCTGAACTTCTTGAACTTCTTGAACCTTCCTGCTACTTGAACTTCTTGATCTTCTTGAACCTTCCTGCTACTTGAACTTCTTGAACCTTCCAGCTACTTGAACTTCTTGAACATCTTGAACCTTCCTGCTACTTGAACTTCTTGAACCTTCCTGCTACTCGAACCTCTTGAACCTTCCTGCTACTTGAACTTTTTGAACTTCTTGAACCCTCCTGCTACTTGAACTTCTTGAACCTTCCTGCTACCTGAACTTCTTGAACTTCTTGAACCTTCCTGCTACCTGAACTTCCTGAACTTATTGAACCTTCCTGCTACTTGAACTTCTTGAACCTTCCTGCTACATGAACTTCTTGAATTTCTTGAACCTTCCTGCTACTTGAACTTCTTGAACCTTCCTGCTACTTGAACTTCTTGAACTTCTTGAACCCTCTTGCTACTTGAACTTCTTAAACTTCTTCAACCTTCCTGCTACTTGAACTTCTTGAACTTCTTGAACCTTCCTGTAACTTGAACTTCTTGAACTTCTTGACCCTTCCTGCTACTTGAATTTCTTGAACTTCTTGAACCTTCCTGCTACTTGAACTTTTTGAACTTCCTGAACCTTCCTGCTATTTGAACTTCTTGAACCTTCCTGCTACAAGAACTTTTTGATCTTCTTGAACCTTCCTGTTCTTAAACTTCTTGAACTTCTTGAACCTTCCTGCTACTTGAAATTCTTGAACCTTCCTGCTACTTGAACTTCTTAAACCTTCCTGCTACTTGAACTTCTTGAACTTCTTGAACCTTCCTGCTACCTGAACTTCTTGAACCATCCTGCCACTTGATTTCTTGAACCTTCCTGCTACTTGAACTTCTTGAACCTTCCTGCTACTTGAACTTTTTAAACCTTCCTGCTTCTTGAACTTCTTGAACTTTCCGGCTACTTGAACTTCTTGAACTTCTTGAGCCTTCATGCTACTTGAACTTCTTGAACCTTCCTGCTACTTGAACTTTTTGAACTTCTTGAACCTTCCTGATACTTGAACTTCTTGAACCTTCCTGCTACTTGAACTTCTTGTACTTCTTGCACCTTCCTGCTGCTTGAACTTCTTGAACCTTCCTGCTACTTGAACTTCTTTAACTTCTTGAACCTTTCTGCTACTTGAACTTCTTGAACCTTCCTGCTACTTGAACTTCCTGAACTTCTTGAACCTTCCCGCTCCTTGAAATTCTCGATTTTCTTGAACCCTCTTGCTACTTGAACTTCTTGAACCTTCTTGCTACCTGAACTTCTTGAACTTCTTGAACCTTCCTGCTACTTGAACTTTTCGAACTTCTTGAACCTTCCTGCTACTTGAACTTCTTGAACCTTCCTGCTTCTTGAACTTCTTGAACCTTCCTGCTACCTGAACATCTTGAACTTCTTGAACCTTCCTGCTACTTGAACTTCATGAACTTCTTGAACCTTCCTGCTACTTGAACTTCTTGAACTTCTTGAACCTTCCTGCTACTTGAACTTCTTGAACTTCTTGAACCTTCCTGCTACTTGAACTTCTTGAACCTTCCTGCTACCTGAACTTCTTGAACCTTCCTGCTACTTGAACTTCTTGAACTTCTTGAACCTTCCTGCTACTTGAACTTCTTGAAGCTTCCTGCTACTTGAACATCTTTAACTTCTTGAACCTTCCTGCTACTTGAACTTCTTGAACCTTCCTGCTACCTGAACTTCTTGAACCTTCCTGCTACTTGAACTTCTTGAACCTTCCTGCTACTTGAAATACTTGAACTTCTTGAACCTTCCTGCTACTTGAACTTCTTGAACTTTCCTGCTACTTGAACTTCTTGAACTTCTTGAACCTTCCTGCTACTTGAACTTCTTGAACCTTTCTGCTACTTGAACTTCTTGAACTTCTTGAACCTTCCTGCTACTTGAACTTCTCGAACTTCTTGAACCTTCCTGCTACTTGAACTTCTTGAACCTTCCTGCTACTTGAACTTCTTGAACCTTCCTGCTACCCAAACTTCTTGAACCTTCCTGCTACTTGAACTTCTTGAATTTCTTGAACCTTCGTGCTACTTGATCTTCTTGAACTTCTTGAACCTTCCTGCTACTTGAACTTCTTGAACTTCTCTAACCTTCCTGCTACTTGAACTTCTTGAACCTTCCTGCTACTTGAACTTCTTGAACTTCTTGAACCTTCCTGCTACTTGAACTTTTTGAACCTTCCTGCTATTTGAACTTCTTGAACCTTCCTGCTACTTGAACTTTTTTAACTTCTTTAACCTTCCTGCTACTTGAACTTCTTGAACCTTCCTGCTTCTTGAACTTTTTGAACTTCTTGAACCTTCCTGCCACTTGATTTCTTGAACCTTCCTGCTACTTGAACTTCTTGAACCTTCCTGCTACTTGACCTTTTTGAACCTTCCTGCTTCTTGAACTTCTTGGACTTTCCTGCTACTTGAACTTCTTGAACCTTCCTGCTACTTGAACTTCTTGAACCTTCCTGCTACCTGAACTTCTTGAACTTCTTGAACCTTGCTGCTACTTGAACTTCATGAACTTCTTGAACCTTCCTGCTACTTGAACTTCTTGAACCTTCCTGCTACTTGAACTTCTTGAACTTCTTGAACCTTCCTGCTACTTGAACTTCTTGAACCTTCCTGCTACCTGAACTTCTTGAACCTTCCTGCTACCTGAACTTTTTGAACCTTCCTGCTACTTGAACTTCTTGAACTTCTTGAACCTTCCTGCCACTTGAACTTCTTGAACTTCTTGAACCTTCCTGCAACTTGAACTTCTTGAACCTTCCTGCTACTTGAACTTCTTGAACTTCTTGAACCTTCCTGCTACTTGAACTACTTGAACTTCTTAAACCTTCCTGCTACATGAACTTCTTGAACTTTCCTGCTACTTGAACTTCTTGAACTTCTTAAACCTTCCTGCTACTTGAACTTCTTGAACCTTTCTGCTACTTGAACTTCTTGAACTTCTTGAACCTTCCTGCTACTTGAACTTCTCGAACTTCTTGAACCTTCCTGCTACTTGAACTTCTTGAACCTTCCTGCTACTTGAACTTCTTGAACCTTCCTGCTACTCAAACTTCTTGAATCTTCCTGCTACTTGAACTTCTTGAACTTCTTGAACCTTCCTGCTACTTGAACTTCTTGAACCTTCGTGCTACTTGAACTTCTTGAACTTCTTGAACCTTCCTGCTACTTGAACTTCTTGAACTTCTTGAACCTTCCTGCTACTTGAACTTCTTGAACCTTCCTGCTATTTGAACTTCTTGAACCTTCCTGCTACTTGAACTTCTTTAACTTCTTTAACCTTCCTGCTACTTGAACTTCTTGAACCTTCCTGCTACTCGAACTTCTTGAACTTCATGAACCTTCCTGCTACTTGAACTTCTTAAACTTCTTGAACCTTCCTGCTACTTGAACTTTTTGAAAATCCTGAACCTTCCTGCTGCTTGAACTTCTTGAACCTTCCTGCTACTTGAACTTCTTTAACTTCTTGAACCTTTCTGCTACTTGAACTTCTTGAACCTTCCTGCTACTTGAACTTCCTGAACTTCTTGAACCTTCCCGCTCCTTGAAATTCTTGATTTTCTTGAACCCTCTTGCTACTTGAACTTCTTGAACCTTCTTGCTACCTGAACTTCTTGAACTTCTTGAACCTTCCTGCTACTTGAACTTTTCGAACTTCTTGAACCTTCCTGCTACTTGAACTTCTTGAACCTTCCTGCTTCTTGAACTTCTTGAACCTTCCTGCTACCTGAACATCTTGAACTTCTTGAACCTTCCTGCTACTTGAACTTCATGAACTTCTTGAACCTTCCTGCTACTTGAACTTCTTGAACTTCTTGAACCTTCCTGCTACTTGAACTTCTTGAACTTCTTGAACCTTCCTGCTACTTGAACTTCTTGAACCTTCCTGCTACCTGAACTTCTTGAACCTTCCTGCTACTTGAACTTCTTGAACTTCTTGAACCTTCCTGCTACTTGAACTTCTTGAAGCTTCCTGCTACTTGAACATCTTTAACTTCTTGAACCTTCCTGCTACTTGAACTTCTTGAACCTTCCTGCTACCTGAACTTCTTGAACCTTCCTGCTACTTGAACTTCTTGAACCTTCCTGCTACTTGAAATACTTGAACTTCTTGAACCTTCCTGCTACTTGAACTTCTTGAACTTTCCTGCTACTTGAACTTCTTGAACTTCTTGAACCTTCCTGCTACTTGAACTTCTTGAACCTTTCTGCTACTTGAACTTCTTGAACTTCTTGAACCTTCCTGCTACTTGAACTTCTCGAACTTCTTGAACCTTCCTGCTACTTGAACTTCTTGAACCTTCCTGCTACTTGAACTTCTTGAACCTTCCTGCTACCCAAACTTCTTGAACCTTCCTGCTACTTGAACTTCTTGAATTTCTTGAACCTTCGTGCTACTTGATCTTCTTGAACTTCTTGAACCTTCCTGCTACTTGAACTTCTTGAACTTCTCTAACCTTCCTGCTACTTGAACTTCTTGAACCTTCCTGCTACTTGAACTTCTTGAACTTCTTGAACCTTCCTGCTACTTGAACTTTTTGAACCTTCCTGCTATTTGAACTTCTTGAACCTTCCTGCTACTTGAACTTTTTTAACTTCTTTAACCTTCCTGCTACTTGAACTTCTTGAACCTTCCTGCTTCTTGAACTTTTTGAACTTCTTGAACCTTCCTGCCACTTGATTTCTTGAACCTTCCTGCTACTTGAACTTCTTGAACCTTCCTGCTACTTGACCTTTTTGAACCTTCCTGCTTCTTGAACTTCTTGGACTTTCCTGCTACTTGAACTTCTTGAACCTTCCTGCTACTTGAACTTCTTGAACCTTCCTGCTACCTGAACTTCTTGAACTTCTTGAACCTTGCTGCTACTTGAACTTCATGAACTTCTTGAACCTTCCTGCTACTTGAACTTCTTGAACCTTCCTGCTACTTGAACTTCTTGAACTTCTTGAACCTTCCTGCTACTTGAACTTCTTGAACCTTCCTGCTACCTGAACTTCTTGAACCTTCCTGCTACCTGAACTTTTTGAACCTTCCTGCTACTTGAACTTCTTGAACTTCTTGAACCTTCCTGCCACTTGAACTTCTTGAACTTCTTGAACCTTCCTGCAACTTGAACTTCTTGAACCTTCCTGCTACTTGAACTTCTTGAACTTCTTGAACCTTCCTGCTACTTGAACTACTTGAACTTCTTAAACCTTCCTGCTACATGAACTTCTTGAACTTTCCTGCTACTTGAACTTCTTGAACTTCTTAAACCTTCCTGCTACTTGAACTTCTTGAACCTTTCTGCTACTTGAACTTCTTGAACTTCTTGAACCTTCCTGCTACTTGAACTTCTCGAACTTCTTGAACCTTCCTGCTACTTGAACTTCTTGAACCTTCCTGCTACTTGAACTTCTTGAACCTTCCTGCTACTCAAACTTCTTGAATCTTCCTGCTACTTGAACTTCTTGAACTTCTTGAACCTTCCTGCTACTTGAACTTCTTGAACCTTCGTGCTACTTGAACTTCTTGAACTTCTTGATCCTTCCTGCTACTTGAACTTCTTGAACCTTCCTGCTACTTGAACTTCTTGAACTTCTTGAACCTTCCTGCTACTTGAACTTCTCGAACTTCTTGAACCTTCCTGCAACTTGAACTTCTTGAACTTCTTGAACCTTCCTTCTACTTGATTTTCTTGAACCTTCCTGCCACTTGAACTTCCTGAACTTCTTGAACCTTCCTAAAATTTGAACTTCTTGAATCTTCCTGCTACTTGAGCTTCTTGAACCTTCCTGCTACCTGAACTTGTTGAATCTTGAACCTTCCTGCCACTAGAACTTCTTGAACCTTCCTGCTACTTGAACTTCTTGAACTTCTTGAACCTTCCTTCTACTTGAACTTCTTGAACCTTCCTGCTAATTGAACTTCTTGAACCTTCCTGATACTTGAACTTCTTGAACCTGCCTGCAACTTGAACTTCTTGAACTTCTTGAACCTTCCTGCTATTTGAACTTCTTGAACTTCTTGAACCTTCCTGCTACTTGAACTTCTTGAACCTTCCTGCTACTTGAACTACTTGAACTTCTTGAACCTTCCTGCTACTTGAACTACTTGAACTTCTTGAACCTTCCTGCTACTTGAACTTCTTGAACCTTTCTGCTACTTGAACTTCTTGAACCTTCCTGCTACCTGAACTTTTTGAACTTCCTGAACCTTCCTGCTACTCGAACTTCTTGAACCTTTCTGCTACTTGAACTTCTTGAACCTTCCTGCTACTTGAACTTCTTGAACCTTCCTGTTACCTGAACTTTTTGAACTTCTTGAACCTTCCTGCTACTTGAACTTCTTGAACTTCATGAACCTTCCTGCTACCTGAACTTTTTGAACTTCTTGAACCTGCCTGCTACTTGAACTTCTTGAACCTTCCTGCTACCTGAACTTTTTGAACTTCTTGAACCTGCCTGCTACTTGAACTTCTTGAACCTTCCTGCTACTTGAACTTCTTGAACTTCTTGAACCTTCCTGCTACCTGAACTTTTTGAACTTCTTGAACCTGCCTGCTACTTGAACTTCTTGAACCTTCCTGCTACTTGAACTTCTTGAACTTTTTGAACCTTCCTGCTACTTGAACTTCTTGAACCTCTTGAACCATCCTGCTACTTGAACTTCTTGAACCTCCCTGCTACTTGAACTTCTTGAACCTCCCTGCTACTTGAACTTCTTGAACTTCTTGAACCTTCCTGCTACTTGAACTTCTTGACCCCTCCTGCTACTTGAACTTCTTGAACCTTCCTGCTACTTGAACTTCTTGAACTTCTTGAACCTTACTAATTCTTGAACTTCTTGAACTTCTTGAACCTTCCTGCTACTTGAACTTCTTGAACCTTCCTGCCACTTGATTTCTTGAACCTTACTGCTACTTGAACTTCTTGAACCTTCCTGCTACTTGAACTTCTTGAACCTTCCTGCCACTTGATTTCTTGAACCTTACTGCTACTTGAACTTCTTGAACCTTCCTGCTACTTGAACTTCTTGAACCTTCCTGCTACTTGAACTTTTTGAACTTCTTGAACCTGCCTGCTACTTGAACTTCTTGAACCTTCCTGCTACTTGAACTTCTTGAACTTTTTGAGCCTTCCTGCTACTTGAACTTCTTGAACCTCTTGAACCTTCCTGCTACTTGAACTTCTTGAACCTCCCTGCTACTTGAACTTCTTGAACTTCTTGAACCTTCCTGCTACTTGAACTTCTTGACCCCTCCTGCTACTTGAACTTCTTGAACCTTCCTGCTACTTGAACTTCTTGAACTTCTTGAACCTTACTGATTCTTGAACTTCTTGAACTTCTTGAACCTTCCTGCTACTTGAACTTCTTGAACCTTCCTGCCACTTGATTTCTTGAACCTTACTGCTACTTGAACTTCTTGAACCTTCCTGCTACTTGAACTTCTTGAACCTTCCTGCTACTTGAACTTTTTGAACTTCTTGAACCTTCCTGCTACTTGAACTTCTTGAACCTTCCTGCTATTTGAACTTCTTGAACTTCTTGAACCTTCCTGCTACTTGAACTTCTTGAACCTTCCTGCTACTTGAACTTCTTCAACTTCTTGAACCTTTCTGCTACTTGAACTTCTTGAACCTTCCTGCTCCTTGAACTTCTTGAACTTCTTAAACCTTCCTGCTCCTTGAAATTCTTGATTTTCTTGAACCCTCCTGCTACTTGAACTTCTTGAACCTTCTTGCTACCTGAACTTCTTGAACTTCTTGAACCTTCCTGCTACTTGAACTTCTTGATCTTCTTGAACCTTCCTGCTACTTGAACTTCTTGAACCTTCCAGCTACTTGAACTTCTTGAACATCTTGAACCTTCCTGCTACTTGAACTTCTTGAACCTTCCTGCTACTCGAACCTCTTGAACCTTCCTGCTACTTGAACTTTTTGAACTTCTTGAACCCTCCTGCTACTTGAACTTCTTGAACCTTCCTGCTACCTGAACTTCTTGAACTTCTTGAACCTTCCTGCTACCTGAACTTCCTGAACTTATTGAACCTTCCTGCTACTTGAACTTCTTGAACCTTCCTGCTACATGAACTTCTTGAATTTCTTGAACCTTCCTGCTACTTGAACTTCTTGAACCTTCCTGCTACTTGAACTTCTTGAACTTCTTGAACCCTCTTGCTACTTGAACTTCTTAAACTTCTTCAACCTTCCTGCTACTTGAACTTCTTGAACTTCTTGAACCTTCCTGTAACTTGAACTTCTTGAACTTCTTGACCCTTCCTGCTACTTGAATTTCTTGAACTTCTTGAACCTTCCTGCTACTTGAACTTTTTGAACTTCCTGAACCTTCCTGCTATTTGAACTTCTTGAACCTTCCTGCTACAAGAACTTTTTGATCTTCTTGAACCTTCCTGTTCTTAAACTTCTTGAACTTCTTGAACCTTCCTGCTACTTGAAATTCTTGAACCTTCCTGCTACTTGAACTTCTTAAACCTTCCTGCTACTTGAACTTCTTGAACTTCTTGAACCTTCCTGCTACCTGAACTTCTTGAACCATCCTGCCACTTGATTTCTTGAACCTTCCTGCTACTTGAACTTCTTGAACCTTCCTGCTACTTGAACTTTTTAAACCTTCCTGCTTCTTGAACTTCTTGAACTTTCCGGCTACTTGAACTTCTTGAACTTCTTGAGCCTTCATGCTACTTGAACTTCTTGAACCTTCCTGCTACTTGAACTTTTTGAACTTCTTGAACCTTCCTGATACTTGAACTTCTTGAACCTTCCTGCTACTTGAACTTCTTGTACTTCTTGCACCTTCCTGCTGCTTGAACTTCTTGAACCTTCCTGCTACTTGAACTTCTTTAACTTCTTGAACCTTTCTGCTACTTGAACTTCTTGAACCTTCCTGCTACTTGAACTTCCTGAACTTCTTGAACCTTCCCGCTCCTTGAAATTCTCGATTTTCTTGAACCCTCTTGCTACTTGAACTTCTTGAACCTTCTTGCTACCTGAACTTCTTGAACTTCTTGAACCTTCCTGCTACTTGAACTTTTCGAACTTCTTGAACCTTCCTGCTACTTGAACTTCTTGAACCTTCCTGCTTCTTGAACTTCTTGAACCTTCCTGCTACCTGAACATCTTGAACTTCTTGAACCTTCCTGCTACTTGAACTTCATGAACTTCTTGAACCTTCCTGCTACTTGAACTTCTTGAACTTCTTGAACCTTCCTGCTACTTGAACTTCTTGAACTTCTTGAACCTTCCTGCTACTTGAACTTCTTGAACCTTCCTGCTACCTGAACTTCTTGAACCTTCCTGCTACTTGAACTTCTTGAACTTCTTGAACCTTCCTGCTACTTGAACTTCTTGAAGCTTCCTGCTACTTGAACATCTTTAACTTCTTGAACCTTCCTGCTACTTGAACTTCTTGAACCTTCCTGCTACCTGAACTTCTTGAACCTTCCTGCTACTTGAACTTCTTGAACCTTCCTGCTACTTGAAATACTTGAACTTCTTGAACCTTCCTGCTACTTGAACTTCTTGAACTTTCCTGCTACTTGAACTTCTTGAACTTCTTGAACCTTCCTGCTACTTGAACTTCTTGAACCTTTCTGCTACTTGAACTTCTTGAACTTCTTGAACCTTCCTGCTACTTGAACTTCTCGAACTTCTTGAACCTTCCTGATACTTGAACTTCTTGAACCTTCCTGCTACTTGAACTTCTTGAACCTTCCTGCTACCCAAACTTCTTGAACCTTCCTGCTACTTGAACTTCTTGAATTTCTTGAACCTTCGTGCTACTTGATCTTCTTGAACTTCTTGAACCTTCCTGCTACTTGAACTTCTTGAACTTCTCTAACCTTCCTGCTACTTGAACTTCTTGAACCTTCCTGCTACTTGAACTTCTTGAACTTCTTGAACCTTCCTGCTACTTGAACTTTTTGAACCTTCCTGCTATTTGAACTTCTTGAACCTTCCTGCTACTTGAACTTTTTTAACTTCTTTAACCTTCCTGCTACTTGAACTTCTTGAACCTTCCTGCTTCTTGAACTTTTTGAACTTCTTGAACCTTCCTGCCACTTGATTTCTTGAACCTTCCTGCTACTTGAACTTCTTGAACCTTCCTGCTACTTGACCTTTTTGAACCTTCCTGCTTCTTGAACTTCTTGGACTTTCCTGCTACTTGAACTTCTTGAACCTTCCTGCTACTTGAACTTCTTGAACCTTCCTGCTACCTGAACTTCTTGAACTTCTTGAACCTTGCTGCTACTTGAACTTCATGAACTTCTTGAACCTTCCTGCTACTTGAACTTCTTGAACCTTCCTGCTACTTGAACTTCTTGAACTTCTTGAACCTTCCTGCTACTTGAACTTCTTGAACCTTCCTGCTACCTGAACTTCTTGAACCTTCCTGCTACCTGAACTTTTTGAACCTTCCTGCTACTTGAACTTCTTGAACTTCTTGAACCTTCCTGCCACTTGAACTTCTTGAACTTCTTGAACCTTCCTGCAACTTGAACTTCTTGAACCTTCCTGCTACTTGAACTTCTTGAACTTCTTGAACCTTCCTGCTACTTGAACTACTTGAACTTCTTAAACCTTCCTGCTACATGAACTTCTTGAACTTTCCTGCTACTTGAACTTCTTGAACTTCTTAAACCTTCCTGCTACTTGAACTTCTTGAACCTTTCTGCTACTTGAACTTCTTGAACTTCTTGAACCTTCCTGCTACTTGAACTTCTCGAACTTCTTGAACCTTCCTGCTACTTGAACTTCTTGAACCTTCCTGCTACTTGAACTTCTTGAACCTTCCTGCTACTCAAACTTCTTGAATCTTCCTGCTACTTGAACTTCTTGAACTTCTTGAACCTTCCTGCTACTTGAACTTCTTGAACCTTCGTGCTACTTGAACTTCTTGAACTTCTTGAACCTTCCTGCTACTTGAACTTCTTGAACTTCTTGAACCTTCCTGCTACTTGAACTTCTTGAACCTTCCTGCTATTTGAACTTCTTGAACCTTCCTGCTACTTGAACTTCTTTAACTTCTTTAACCTTCCTGCTACTTGAACTTCTTGAACCTTCCTGCTACTCGAACTTCTTGAACTTCATGAACCTTCCTGCTACTTGAACTTCTTAAACTTCTTGAACCTTCCTGCTACTTGAACTTTTTGAAAATCCTGAACCTTCCTGCTGCTTGAACTTCTTGAACCTTCCTGCTACTTGAACTTCTTTAACTTCTTGAACCTTTCTGCTACTTGAACTTCTTGAACCTTCCTGCTACTTGAACTTCCTGAACTTCTTGAACCTTCCCGCTCCTTGAAATTCTTGATTTTCTTGAACCCTCTTGCTACTTGAACTTCTTGAACCTTCTTGCTACCTGAACTTCTTGAACTTCTTGAACCTTCCTGCTACTTGAACTTTTCGAACTTCTTGAACCTTCCTGCTACTTGAACTTCTTGAACCTTCCTGCTTCTTGAACTTCTTGAACCTTCCTGCTACCTGAACATCTTGAACTTCTTGAACCTTCCTGCTACTTGAACTTCATGAACTTCTTGAACCTTCCTGCTACTTGAACTTCTTGAACTTCTTGAACCTTCCTGCTACTTGAACTTCTTGAACTTCTTGAACCTTCCTGCTACTTGAACTTCTTGAACCTTCCTGCTACCTGAACTTCTTGAACCTTCCTGCTACTTGAACTTCTTGAACTTCTTGAACCTTCCTGCTACTTGAACTTCTTGAAGCTTCCTGCTACTTGAACATCTTTAACTTCTTGAACCTTCCTGCTACTTGAACTTCTTGAACCTTCCTGCTACCTGAACTTCTTGAACCTTCCTGCTACTTGAACTTCTTGAACCTTCCTGCTACTTGAAATACTTGAACTTCTTGAACCTTCCTGCTACTTGAACTTCTTGAACTTTCCTGCTACTTGAACTTCTTGAACTTCTTGAACCTTCCTGCTACTTGAACTTCTTGAACCTTTCTGCTACTTGAACTTCTTGAACTTCTTGAACCTTCCTGCTACTTGAACTTCTCGAACTTCTTGAACCTTCCTGCTACTTGAACTTCTTGAACCTTCCTGCTACTTGAACTTCTTGAACCTTCCTGCTACCCAAACTTCTTGAACCTTCCTGCTACTTGAACTTCTTGAATTTCTTGAACCTTCGTGCTACTTGATCTTCTTGAACTTCTTGAACCTTCCTGCTACTTGAACTTCTTGAACTTCTCTAACCTTCCTGCTACTTGAACTTCTTGAACCTTCCTGCTACTTGAACTTCTTGAACTTCTTGAACCTTCCTGCTACTTGAACTTTTTGAACCTTCCTGCTATTTGAACTTCTTGAACCTTCCTGCTACTTGAACTTTTTTAACTTCTTTAACCTTCCTGCTACTTGAACTTCTTGAACCTTCCTGCTTCTTGAACTTTTTGAACTTCTTGAACCTTCCTGCCACTTGATTTCTTGAACCTTCCTGCTACTTGAACTTCTTGAACCTTCCTGCTACTTGACCTTTTTGAACCTTCCTGCTTCTTGAACTTCTTGGACTTTCCTGCTACTTGAACTTCTTGAACCTTCCTGCTACTTGAACTTCTTGAACCTTCCTGCTACCTGAACTTCTTGAACTTCTTGAACCTTGCTGCTACTTGAACTTCATGAACTTCTTGAACCTTCCTGCTACTTGAACTTCTTGAACCTTCCTGCTACTTGAACTTCTTGAACTTCTTGAACCTTCCTGCTACTTGAACTTCTTGAACCTTCCTGCTACCTGAACTTCTTGAACCTTCCTGCTACCTGAACTTTTTGAACCTTCCTGCTACTTGAACTTCTTGAACTTCTTGAACCTTCCTGCCACTTGAACTTCTTGAACTTCTTGAACCTTCCTGCAACTTGAACTTCTTGAACCTTCCTGCTACTTGAACTTCTTGAACTTCTTGAACCTTCCTGCTACTTGAACTACTTGAACTTCTTAAACCTTCCTGCTACATGAACTTCTTGAACTTTCCTGCTACTTGAACTTCTTGAACTTCTTAAACCTTCCTGCTACTTGAACTTCTTGAACCTTTCTGCTACTTGAACTTCTTGAACTTCTTGAACCTTCCTGCTACTTGAACTTCTCGAACTTCTTGAACCTTCCTGCTACTTGAACTTCTTGAACCTTCCTGCTACTTGAACTTCTTGAACCTTCCTGCTACTCAAACTTCTTGAATCTTCCTGCTACTTGAACTTCTTGAACTTCTTGAACCTTCCTGCTACTTGAACTTCTTGAACCTTCGTGCTACTTGAACTTCTTGAACTTCTTGAACCTTCCTGCTACTTGAACTTCTTGAACTTCCTGAACCTTCCTGCTACTTGAACTTCTTGAACCTTCCTGCTATTTGAACTTCTTGAACCTTCCTGCTACTTGAACTTCTTTAACTTCTTTAACCTTCCTGCTACTTGAACTTCTTGAACCTTCCTGCTACTCGAACTTCTTGAACTTCATGAACCTTCCTGCTACTTGAACTTCTTAAACTTCTTGAACCTTCCTGCTACTTGAACTTTTTGAAAATCCTGAACCTTCCTGCTACTTGAACTTCTTGAACTTCTTGAACCTTCCTGCTACTTGAACTTCTTGAACTTCTTGAACCTTCCTGCTACCTGAACTTTTTGAACTTCTTGAACCTGCCTGCTACTTGAACTTCTTGAACCTTCCTGCTACTTGAACTTCTTGAACTTCTTGAACCTTCCTGCTACCTGAACTTTTTGAACTTCTTGAACCTGCCTGCTACTTGAACTTCTTGAACCTTCCTGCTACTTGAACTTCTTGAACTTTTTGAACCTTCCTGCTACTTGAACTTCTTGAACCTCTTGAACCTTCCTGCTACTTGAACTTCTTGAACCTCCCTGCTACTTGAACTTCTTGAACTTCTTGAACCTTCCTGCCACTTGAACTTCTTGACCCCTCCTGCTACTTGAACTTCTTGAACCTTCCTGCTTCTTGAACTTCTTGAACTTCTTGAACCTTACTGATTCTTGAACTTCTTGAACTTCTTGAACCTTCCTGTTACTTGAACTTCTTGAACCTTCCTGCCACTTGATTTCTTGAACCTTACTGCTACTTGAACTTCTTGAACCTTCCTGCTACTTGAACTTCTTGAACCTTCCTGCTACTTGAACTTTTTGAACTTCTTGAACCTGCCTGCTACTTGAACTTCTTGAACCTTCCTGCTACTTGAACTTCTTGAACTTTTTGAACCTTCCTGCTACTTGAACTTCTTGAACCTCTTGAACCTTCCTGCTACTTGAACTTCTTGAACCTCCCTGCTACTTGAACTTCTTGAACTTCTTGAACCTTCCTGCTACTTGAACTTCTTGACCCCTCCTGCTACTTGAACTTCTTGAACCTTCCTGCTACTTGAACTTCTTGAACTTCTTGAACCTTACTGATTCTTGAACTTCTTGAACTTCTTGAACCTTCCTGCTACTTGAACTTCTTGAACCTTCCTGCCACTTGATTTCTTGAACCTTACTGCTACTTGAACTTCTTGAACCTTCCTGCTACTTGAACATCTTGAACCTTCCTGCTACTTGAACTTCTTGAACCTTCCTGCTATTTGAACTTCTTGAACTTCTTGAACCTTCCTGCTACTTGAACTTCTTGAACATTCCTGCTACTTGAACTTCTTCAACTTCTTGAACCTTTCTGCTACTTGAACTTCTTGAACCTTCCTGCTACTTGAACTTCTTGAACTTCTTAAACCTTCCTGCTCCTTGAAATTCTTGATTTTCTTGAATCCTCCTGCTACTTGAACTTCTTGAACCTTCTTGCTACCTGAACTTCTTGAACTTCTTGAACCTTCCTGCTACTTGAACTTCTTGAACTTCTTGAACCTTCCTGCTACTTGAACTTCTTGAACCTTCCAGCTACTTGAACTTCTTGAACATCTTGAACCTTCCTGCTACTTGAACTTCTTGAACCTTCCTGCTACTTGAACTTCTTGAACCTTCCTGCTACTTGAACTTTTTGAACTTCTTGAACCCTCCTGCTACTTGAACTTCTTGAACCTTCCTGCTACCTGAACTTCTTGAACTTCTTGAACCTTCCTGCTACCTGAACTTCTTGAACTTATTGAACCTTCCTGCTACTTGAACTTCTTGAACCTTCCTGCTACATGAACTTCTTGAATTTCTTGAACCTTCCTGCTACTTGAACTTCTTGAACCTTCCTGCTACTTGAACTTCTTAAACTTCTTCAACCTTCCTGCTACTTGAACTCCTTGAACTTCTTGAACCTTCCTGTAACTTGAACTTCTTGAACTTCTTGACCCTTCCTGCTACTTGAATTTCTTGAACTTCTTGAACCTTCCTGCTACTTGAACTTTTTGAACTTCCTGAACCTTCCTGCTATTTGAACTTCTTGAACCTTCCTGCTACTAGAACTTCTTGAACTTCTTGAACCTTCCTGTTCTTAAACTTCTTGAACTTCTTGAACCTTCCTGCTACTTGAAATTCTTGAACCTTCCTGCTACTTGAACTTCTTAAACCTTCCTGCTACTTGAACTTCTTGAACTTCTTGAACCTTCCTGCTACCTGAACTTCTTGAACCATCCTGCCACTTGATTTCTTGAACCTTCCTGCTACTTGAACTTCTTGAACCTTCCTGCTACTTGAACTTTTTAAACCTTCCTGCTTCTTGAACTTCTTGAACTTTCCTGCTACTTGAACTTCTTGAACTTCTTGAGCCTTCATGCTACTTGAACTTCTTGAACCTTCCTGCTACTTGAACTTTTTGAACTTCTTGAACCTTCCTGCTACTTGAACTTCTTGAACCTTCCTGCTACTTGAACTTCTTGAACTTCTTGCACCTTCCTGCTGCTTGAACTTCTTGAACCTTCCTGCTACTTGAACTTCTTTAACTTCTTGAACCTTTCTGCTACTTGAACTTCTTGAACCTTCCTGCTACTTGAACTTCTTGAACTTCTTGAACCCTCCCGCTCCTTGAAATTCTTGATTTTCTTGAACCCTCCTGCTACTTGAACTTCTTGAACCTTCTTGCTACCTGAACTTCTTGAACTTCTTGAACCTTCCTGCTACTTGAACTTTTCGAACTTCTTGAACCTTCCTGCTACTTGAACTTCTTGAACCTTCCTGCTACTTGAACTTCTTGAACCTTCCTGCTACCTGAACATCTTGAACTTCTTGAACCTTCCTGCTACTTGAACTTCATGAACTTCTTGAACCTTCCTGCTACTTGAACTTCTTGAACTTCTTGAACCTTCCTGCTACTTGAACTTCTTGAACTTCTTGAACCTTCCTGCTACTTGAACTTCTTGAACCTTCCTGCTACCTGAACTTCTTGAACCTTCCTGCTACTTGAACTTCTTGAACTTCTTGAACCTTCCTGCAACTTGAACTTCTTGAACCTTCCTGCTACTTGAAATACTTGAACTTCTTGAACCTTCCTGCTACTTGAACTTCTTGAACTTTCCTGCTACTTGAACTTCTTGAACTTCTTGAACCTTCCTGCTATTTGAACTTCTTGAACCTTTCTGCTACTTGAACTTCTTGAACTTCTTGAACCTTCCTGCTACTTGAACTTCTCGAACTTCTTGAACCTTCCTGCTACTTGAACTTCTTGAACCTTCCTGCTACTTGAACTTCTTGAACCTTCCTGCTACCCAAACTTCTTGAACCTTCCTGCTACTCGAACTTCTTGAATTTCTTGAACCTTCGTGCTACTTGATCTTCTTGAACTTCTTGAATTTTCCTGCTACTTGAACTTCTTGAACTTCTCGAACCTTCCCGCTACTTGAACTTCTTGAACCTTCCTGCTACTTGAACTTCTTGAACTTCTTGAACCTTCCTGCTACTTGAACTTTTTGAACCTTCCTGCTATTTGAACTTCTTGAACCTTCCTGCTACTTGAACTTTTTTAACTTCTTTAACCTTCCTGCTACTTGAACTTCTTGAACCTTCCTGCTTCTTGAACTTTTTGAACTTCTTGAACCTTCCTGCCACTCGATTTCTTGAACCTTCCTGCTACTTGAACTTCTTGAACCTTCCTGCTACTTGAACTTCATGAACTTCTTGAACCTTCCTGCTACTTGAAATTCTTGAACTTCTTGAACCTTCCTGCTACTTGAACTTCTTGAACTTCTTGAACCTTCCTGCTACTTGAACTTCTTGAACCTTCCTGCTACCTGAACATCTTGAACCTTGCTGCTACCTGAACTTCTTGAACCTTCCTGCTACTTGAACTTCTTGAACTTCTTGAACCTTCCTGCTACTTGAACTTCTTGAACTTCTTGAACCTTCCTGCAACTTGAACTTCTTGAACCTTCCTGCTACTTGAACTTTTTGAATTTCTTGAACCTTCCTGCTACTTGAACTTCCTGAACCTTCCTGCTACTTGAATTTCTTGAACTTCTTGAACCTTCCTGCTACTTGAACTTCTTGAACTTCTTGAACCTTCCTGCTACTTGAACTTCTTGAACCTTCCTGCTACTTGAACTTCTTGAACCTTCCTGCTACTTAAACTTCTTGAACCTTCCTGCTACTTGAACTTCTTGAACTTCCTGAACCTTCCTGCTACTTTAACTTCTTGAACCTTCGTGCTACTTGAACTTCTTGAACTTCTTGAACCTTCCTGCTACTTGAACTTCTTGAACATCTTGAACCTTCCTGCTACTTGAACTTCTTGAACCTTCCTGCTACTTGAACTTCTTGAACTTCTTGAACCTTCCTGCTACCTGAACTTCTTGAACCTTCCTGCTACTTGAACTTCTTGAACTTTCCTGCTACTTGAACTTCTTGAACTTCTTGATCCTTCCTGCTACTTGAACTTCTTGAACCTTCCTGCTACTTGAACTTCTTGAACTTCTTGAACCTTTCTGCTACTTGAACTTCTAGAACTTCTTGAACCTTCCTGCTACTTGAACTTCTTGAACCTTCCTTCTACTTGATTTTCTTGAACCTTCCTGCCACTTAAACTTCTTGAACTTCTTGAATATTCCTGAAATTTGAACTTCTTGAACCTTCCTGCTACTTGAGATTCTTGAACCTTCCTGCTACCTGAACTTGTTGAATCTTGAACCTTCCTGCCACTAGAACTTCTTGAACCTTCCTGCTACTAGAACTTCTTGAACTTCTTGAACCTTCCTTCTACCTGAACTTCTTGAACCTTCCTGCAACTTGAACTTCTTGAACCTTCCTGCAACTTGAACTTCTTGAACCTTCCTGATACTTGAACTTCTTGAACCTGCCTGCTACTTGAACTTCTTGAACTTCTTGAACCTTCCTGCTATTTGAACTTCTTGAACTTCTTGAACCTTCCTGCTACTTGATCTTCTTGAACCTTCCTGCTACTTGAACTTCTTGAACTTCTTGAACCTTCCTGCTACTTGAACTACTTGAACTTCTCGAACCTTCCTGCTACTTGAACTTCTTGAACTTCTTGAACCTTCCTGCTACTTGAACTACTTGAACTTCTCGAACCTTCCTGCTACTTGAACTTCTTGAACCTTTCTGCTACTTGAACTTCTTGAACCTTCCTGCTTCCTGAACTTTTTGAACTTCCTGAACCTTCCTGCTACTCGAACTTCTTGAACCTTTCTGCTACTTGAACTTCTTGAACCTTCCTGCTACTTGAACTTCTTGAACCTTCCTGTTACCTGAACTTTTTTAACTTCTTGAACCTTCCTGCTACTTGAACTTCTTGAACTTCATGAACCTTCCTGCTACTTGAACTTCTTAAACTTCTTGAACCTTCCTGCTACTTGAAATTTTTGAACTTCCTGAACCTTCCTGCTACTTGAACTTCTTGAACTTCTTGAACCTTCCTGCTACTTGAACTTCTTGAACTTCTTGAACCTTCCTGCTGCCTGAACTTTTTGAACTTCTTGAACCTGCCTGCTTCTTGAACTTCTTGAACCATCCTGCTACTTGAACTTCTTGAACTTCTTGAACCTTCCTGCTACCTGAACTTTTTGAACTTCTTGAACCTGCCTGCTACTTGAACTTCTTGAACTTCTTAAACCTTCCTGCTACTTGAACTTCTTGAACCTTTCTGCTACTTGAACTTCTTGAACTTCTTGAACCTTCCTGCTACTTGAACTTCTCGAAGTTCTTGAACCTTCCTGCTAATTGAACTTCTTGAACCTTCCTGCTACTTGAACTTCTTGAACCTTCCTGCTACTCAAACTTCTTGAATCTTCCTGCTACTTGAACTTCTTGAACTTCTTGAACCTTCCTGCTACTTGAACTTCTTGAACCTTCGTGCTACTTGAACTTCTTGAACTTCTTGAACCTTCCTGCTACTTGAACTTCTTGAACTTCTTGAACCTTCCTGCTACTTGAACTTCTTGAACCTTCCTGCTTTTGAACTTCTTGAACCTTCCTGCTACTCAAACTTCTTGAATCTTCCTGCTACTTGAACTTCTTGAACTTCTTGAACCTTCCTGCTACTTGAACTTCTTGAACCTTCCTGCTACTCGAACTTCTTGAACTTCATGAACCTTCCTGCTACTTGAACTTCTTAAACTTCTTGAACCTTCCTGCTACTTGAACTTTTTGAAAATCCTGAACCTTCCTGCTACTTGAACTTCTTGAACTTCTTGAACCTTCCTGCTACTTGAACTTCTTGAACTTCTTGAACCTTCCTGCTACCTGAACTTTTTGAACTTCTTGAACCTGCCTGCTACTTGAACTTCTTGAACCTTCCTGCTACTTGAACTTCTTGAACCTTCCTGCTTTTGAACTTCTTGAACCTTCCTGCTACTCAAACTTCTTGAATCTTCCTGCTACTTGAACTTCTTGAACTTCTTGAACCTTCCTGCTACTTGAACTTCTTGAACCTTCCTGCTACTCGAACTTCTTGAACTTCATGAACCTTCCTGCTACTTGAACTTCTTAAACTTCTTGAACCTTCCTGCTACTTGAACTTTTTGAAAATCCTGAACCTTCCTGCTACTTGAACTTCTTGAACTTCTTGAACCTTCCTGCTACTTGAACTTCTTGAACTTCTTGAACCTTCCTGCTACCTGAACTTTTTGAACTTCTTGAACCTGCCTGCTACTTGAACTTCTTGAACCTTCCTGCTACTTGAACTTCTTGAACTTCTTGAACCTTCCTGCTACCTGAACTTTTTGAACTTCTTGAACCTGCCTGCTACTTGAACTTCTTGAACCTTCCTGCTACTTGAACTTCTTGAACTTTTTGAACCTACCTGCTACTTGAACTTCTTGAACCTCTTGAACCTTCCTGCTACTTGAACTTCTTGAACCTCCCTGCTACTTGAACTTCTTGAACTTCTTGAACCTTCCTGCTACTTGAACTTCTTGACCCCTCCTGCTACTTGAACTTCTTGAACCTTCCTGCTTCTTGAACTTCTTGAACTTCTTGAACCTTACTGATTCTTGAACTTCTTGAACTTCTTGAACCTTCCTGCTACTTGAACTTCTTGAACCTTCCTGCCACTTGATTTCTTGAACCTTACTGCTACTCGAACTTCTTGAACCTTCCTGCTACTTGAACTTCTTGAACCTTCCTGCTACTTGAACTTTTTGAACTTCTTGAACCTGCCTGCTACTTGAACTTCTTGAACCTTCCTGCTACTTGAACTTCTTGAACTTTTTGAACCTTCCTGCTACTTGAACTTCTTGAACCTCTTGAACCTTCCTGCTACTTGAACTTCTTGAACCTCCCTGCTACTTGAACTTCTTGAACTTCTTGAACCTTCCTGCTACTTGAACTTCTTGACCCCTCCTGCTACTTGAACTTCTTGAACCTTCCTGCTACTTGAACTTCTTGAACTTCTTGAACCTTACTGATTCTTGAACTTCTTGAACTTCTTGAACCTTCCTGCTACTTGAACTTCTTGAACCTTCTTGCCACTTGATTTCTTGAACCTTACTGCTACTTGAACTTCTTGAACCTTCCTGCTACTTGAACATCTTGAACCTTCCTGCTACTTGAACTTTTTGAACTTCTTGAACCTTCCTGCTACTTGAACTTTTTGAACTTCTTGAACCTTCCTGCTACTTGAACTTCTTGAACCTTCCTGCTATTTGAACTTCTTGAACTTCTTGAACCTTTCTGCTACTTGAACTTCTTGAACCTTCCTGCTACTTGAACTTCTTGAACTTCTTAAACCTTCCTGCTCCTTGAAATTCTTGATTTTCTTGAATCCTCCTGCTACTTGAACTTCTTGAACCTTCTTGCTACCTGAACTTCTTGAACTTCTTGAACCTTCCTGCTACTTGAACTTCTTGAACTTCTTGAACCTTCCTGCTACTTGAACTTCTTGAACCTTCCAGCTACTTGAACTTCTTGAACATCGTGAACCTTTCTGCTACTTGAACTTCTTGAACCTTCCTGCTACTTGAACTTCTTGAACCTTCCTGCTACTTGAACTTTTTGAACTTCTTGAACCCTCCTGCTACTTGAACTTCTTGAACCTTCCTGCTACCTGAACTTCTTGAACTTCTTGAACCTTCCTGCTACCTGAACTTCTTGAACTTATTGAACCTTCCTGCTACTTGAACTTCTTGAACCTTCCTGCTACATGAACTTCTTGAATTTCTTGAACCTTCCTGCTACTTGAACTTCTTGAACCTTCCTGCTACTTGAACTTCTTGAACTTCTTGAACCCTCCTGCTACTTGAACTTCTTAAACTTCTTCAACCTTCCTGCTACTTGAACTCCTTGAACTTCTTGAACCTTCCTGTAACTTGAACTTCTTGAACTTCTTGACCCTTCCTGCTACTTGAATTTCTTGAACTTCTTGAACCTTCCTGCTACTTGAACTTTTTGAACTTCCTGAACCTTCCTGCTATTTGAACTTCTTGAACCTTCCTGCTACCAGAACTTCTTGAACTTCTTGAACCTTCCTGTTCTTAAACTTCTTGAACTTCTTGAACCTTCCTGCTACTTGAAATTCTTGAACCTTCCTGCTACTTGAACTTCTTAAACCTTCCTGCTACTTGAACTTCTTGAACTTCTTGAACCTTCCTGCTACCTGAACTTCTTGAACCATCCTGCCACTTGATTTCTTGAACCTTCCTGCTACTTGAACTTCTTGAACCTTCCTGCTACTTGAACTTTTTAAACCTTCCTGCTTCTTGAACTTCTTGAACTTTCCTGCTACTTGAACTTCTTGAACTTCTTGAGCCTTCATGCTACTTGAACTTCTTGAACCTTCCTGCTACTTGAACTTTTTGAACTTCTTGAACCTTCCTGCTACTTGAACTTCTTGAACCTTCCTGCTACTTGAACTTCTTGAACTTCTTGCACCTTCCTGCTGCTTGAACTTCTTGAACCTTCCTGCTACTTGAACTTCTTTAGCTTCTTGAACCTTTCTGCTACTTGAACTTCTTGAACCTTCCTGCTACTTGAACTTCTTGAACTTCTTGAACCTTCCCGCTTCTTGAAATTCTTGATTTTCTTGAACCCTCCTGCTACTTGAACTTCTTGAACCTTCTTGCTACCTGAACTTCTTGAACTTCTTGAACCTTCCTGCTACTTGAACTTTTCGAACTTCTTGAACCTTCCTGCTACTTGAACTTCTTGAACCTTCCTGCTACTTGAACTTCTTGAACCTTCCTGCTACCTGAACATCTTGAACTTCTTGAACCTTCCTGCTACTTGAACTTCATGAACTTCTTGAACCTTCCTGCTACTTGAACTTCTTGAACTTCTTGAACCTTCCTGCTACCTGAACTTCTTGAACTTCTTGAACCTTCCTGCTACTTGAACTTCTTGAACCTTCCTGCTACCTGAACTTCTTGAACCTTCCTGCTACTTGAACTTCTTGAACTTCTTGAACCTTCCTGCTACTTGAACTTCTTGAACCTTCCTGCTGCTTGAACATCTTGAACTTCTTGAACCTTCCTGCTACTTGAACATCTTGAACTTCTTGAACCTTCCTGCTACTTGAACTTCTTGAACCTTCCTGCTACCTGAACTTCTTGAACCTTCCTGCAACTTGAACTTCTTGAACCTTCCTGCTACTTGAAATACTTGAACTTCTTGAACCTTCCTGCTACTTGAAATACTTGAACTTCTTGAACCTTCCTGCTACTTGAACTTCTTGAACTTTCCTGCTACTTGAACTTCTTGAACTTCTTGAACCTTCCTGCTACTTGAACTTCTCGAACTTCTTGAACCTTCCTGCTACTTGAACTTCTTGAACCTTCCTGCTACTTGAACTTCTTGAACCTTCCTGCTACCCAAACTTCTTGAACCTTCCTGCTACTCGAACTTCTTGAATTTCTTGAACCTTCGTGCTACTTGATCTTCTTGAACTTCTTGAACCTTCCTGCTACTTGAACTTCTTGAACTTTTCGAACCTTCCCGCTACTTGAACTTCTTGAACCTTCCTGCTACTTGAACTTCTTGAACTTCTTGAACCTTCCTGCTACTTGAACTTTTTGAACCTTCCTGCTATTTGAACTTCTTGAACCTTCCTGCTACTTGAACTTTTTTAACTTCTTTAACCTTCCTGCTACTTGAACTTCTTGAACCTTCCTGCTTCTTGAACTTTTTGAACTTCTTGAACCTTCCTGCCACTCGATTTCTTGAACCTTCCTGCTACTTGAACTTCTTGAACCTTCCTGCTACTTGACCTTTTTGAACCTTCCTGCTTCTTGAACTTCTTGGACTTTCCTGCTACTTGATTTTCTTGAACCTTCCTGCTACTTGACCTTCTTGAACCTTCCTGCTACCTGAACTTTTTGAACTTCTTGAACCTTCCTGCTACTTGAACTTCATGAACTTCTTGAACCTTCCTGCTACCTGAACTTCTTGAACTTCTTGAACCTTCCTGCTACTTGAACTTCTTGAACTTCTTGAACCTTCCTGCTACTTGAACTTCTTGAACCTTCCCGCTACCTGAACTTCTTGAACCTTGCTGCTACCTGAACTTCTTGAACCTTCCTGCTACTTGAACTTCTTGAACTTCTTGAACCTTCCTGCTACTTGAACTTCTTGAACTTCTTGAACCTTCCTGCAACTTGAACTTCTTGAACCTTCCTGCTACTTGAACTTTTTGAATTTCTTGAACCTTCCTGCTACTTGAATTTCCTGAACCTTCCTGCTACTTGAATTTCTTGAACTTCTTGAACCTTCCTGCTACTTGAACTTCTTGAACTTCTTGAACCTTCCTGCTACTTGAACTTCTTGAACCTTCCTGCTACTTGAACTTCTTGAACCTTCCTGCTACTTAAACTTCTTGAACCTTCCTGCTACTTGAACTTCTTGAACTTCCTGAACCTTCCTGCTACCTGAACTTCTTGAACCTTCCTGCTACTTGAACTTCTTGAACTTCTTGAACCTTCCTGCTACTTGAACTTCTTGAAGCTTCCTGCTACTTGAACATCTTTAACTTCTTGAACCTTCCTGCTACTTGAACTTCTTGAACCTTCCTGCTACTTGAACTTCTTGAACTTTCCTGCTACTTGAACTTCTTGAACTTCTTGAACCTTCCTGCTACTTGAACTTCTTGAACCTTTCTGCTACTTGAACTTCTTGAACTTCTTGAACTTTCCTGCTACTTGAACTTCTCGAACTTCTTGAACCTTCCTGCTACTTGAACTTCTTGAACCTTCCTGCTACTTGAACTTCTTGAACCTTCCTGCTACTTGAACTTCTTGAACCTTCCTGCTACCCAAACTTCTTGAACCTTCCTGCTACTTGAACTTCTTGAATTTCTTGAACCTTCGTGCTACTTGATCTTCTTGAACTTCTTGAACCTTCCTGCTACTTGAACTTCTTGAACTTCTCGAACCTTCCTGCTACTTGAACTTCTTGAACCTTCCTGCTACTTGAACTTCTTGAATTTCTTGAACCTTCGTGCTACTTGATCTTCTTGAACTTTTTGAACCTTCCTGCTATTTGAACTTCTTGAACCTTCCTGCTACTTGAACTTTTTTAACTTCTTTAACCTTCCTGCTACTTGAACTTCTTGAACCTTCCTGCTTCTTGAACTTTTTGAACTTCTTGAACCTTCCTGCCACTCGATTTCTTGAACCTTCCTGCTACTTGAACTTCTTGAACCTTCCTGCTACTTGACCTTTTTGAACCTTCCTGCTTCTTGAACTTCTTGGACTTTCCTGCTACTTGATTTTCTTGAACCTTCCTGCTACTTGACCTTCTTGAACCTTCCTGCTACCTGAACTTTTTGAACTTCTTGAACCTTCCTGCTACTTGAACTTCATGAACTTCTTGAACCTTCCTGCTACCTGAACTTCTTGAACTTCTTGAACCTTCCTGCTACTTGAACTTCTTGAACTTCTTGAACCTTCCTGCTACTTGAACTTCTTGAACCTTCCCGCTACCTGAACTTCTTGAACCTTGCTGCTACCTGAACTTCTTGAACCTTCCTGCTACTTGAACTTCTTGAACTTCTTGAACCTTCCTGCTACTTGAACTTCTTGAACTTCTTGAACCTTCCTGCAACTTGAACTTCTTGAACCTTCCTGCTACTTGAACTTTTTGAATTTCTTGAACCTTCCTGCTACTTGAATTTCCTGAACCTTCCTGCTACTTGAATTTCTTGAACTTCTTGAACCTTCCTGCTACTTGAACTTCTTGAACTTCTTGAACCTTCCTGCTACTTGAACTTCTTGAACCTTCCTGCTACTTGAACTTCTTGAACCTTCCTGCTACTTAAACTTCTTGAACCTTCCTGCTACTTGAACTTCTTGAACTTCCTGAACCTTCCTGCTACCTGAACTTCTTGAACCTTCCTGCTACTTGAACTTCTTGAACTTCTTGAACCTTCCTGCTACTTGAACTTCTTGAAGCTTCCTGCTACTTGAACATCTTTAACTTCTTGAACCTTCCTGCTACTTGAACTTCTTGAACCTTCCTGCTACTTGAAATACTTGAACTTCTTGAACCTTCCTGCTACTTGAACTTCTTGAACTTTCCTGCTACTTGAACTTCTTGAACTTCTTGAACCTTCCTGCTACTTGAACTTCTTGAACCTTTCTGCTACTTGAACTTCTTGAACTTCTTGAACTTTCCTGCTACTTGAACTTCTCGAACTTCTTGAACCTTCCTGCTACTTGAACTTCTTGAACCTTCCTGCTACTTGAACTTCTTGAACCTTCCTGCTACTTGAACTTCTTGAACCTTCCTGCTACCCAAACTTCTTGAACCTTCCTGCTACTTGAACTTCTTGAATTTCTTGAACCTTCGTGCTACTTGATCTTCTTGAACTTCTTGAACCTTCCTGCTACTTGAACTTCTTGAACTTCTCGAACCTTCCTGCTACTTGAACTTCTTGAACCTTCCTGCTACTTGAACTTCTTGAACTTCTTGAACCTTCCTGCTACTTGAACTTTTTGAACCTTCCTGCTATTTGAACTTCTTGAACCTTCCTGCTACTTGAACTTTTTTAACTTCTTTAACCTTCCTGCTACTTGAACTTCTTGAACCTTCCTGCTTCTTGAACTTTTTGAACTTCTTGAACCTTCCTGCCACTTGATTTCTTGAACCTTCCTGCTACTTGAACTTCTTGAACCTTCCTGCTACTTGACCTTTTTGAACCTTCCTGCTTCTTGAACTTCTTGGACTTTCCTGCTACTTGAACTTCTTGAACCTTCCTGCTACTTGAACTTCTTGAACCTTCCTGCTACCTGAACTTCTTGAACTTCTTGAACCTTGCTGCTACTTGAACTTCATGAACTTCTTGAACCTTCCTGCTACTTGAACTTCTTGAACCTTCCTGCTACTTGAACTTCTTGAACTTCTTGAACCTTCCTGCTACTTGAACTTCTTGAACCTTCCTGCTACCTGAACTTCTTGAACCTTCCTGCTACCTGAACTTCTTGAACCTTCCTGCTACTTGAACTTTTTGAACTTCTTGAACCTTCCTGCCACTTGAACTTCTTGAACTTCTTGAACCTTCCTGCAACTTGAACTTCTTGAACCTTCCTGCTACTTGAACTTCTTGAACTTCTTGAACCTTCCTGCTACTTGAACTACTTGAACTTCTTAAACCTTCCTGCTACATGAACTTCTTGAACTTTCCTGCTACTTGAACTTCTTGAACTTCTTAAACCTTCCTGCTACTTGAACTTCTTGAACCTTTCTGCTACTTGAACTTCTTGAACTTCTTGAACCTTCCTGCTACTTGAACTTCTCGAACTTCTTGAACCTTCCTGCTACTTGAACTTCTTGAACCTTCCTGCTACTTGAACTTCTTGAACCTTCGTGCTACTTGAACTTCTTGAACTTCTTGAACCTTCCTGCTACTTGAACTTCTTGAACTTCTTGAACCTTCCTGCTACTTGAACTTCTTGAACCTTCCTGCTATTTGAACTTCTTGAACCTTCCTGCTACTTGAACTTCTTGAACTTCTTGAACCTTCCTGCTACCTGAACTTTTTGAACTTCTTGAACCTGCCTGCTACTTGAACTTCTTGAACCTTCCTGCTACTTGAACTTCTTGAACTTCTTGAACCTTCCTGCTACCTGAACTTTTTGAACTTCTTGAACCTGCCTGCTACTTGAACTTCTTGAACCTTCCTGCTACTTGAACTTCTTGAACTTTTTGAACCTTCCTGCTACTTGAACTTCTTGAACCTCTTGAACCTTCCTGCTACTTGAACTTCTTGAACCTCCCTGCTACTTGAACTTCTTGAACTTCTTGAACCTTCCTGCTACTTGAACTTCTTGACCCCTCCTGCTACTTGAACTTCTTGAACCTTCCTGCTTCTTGAACTTCTTGAACTTCTTGAACCTTACTGATTCTTGAACTTCTTGAACTTCTTGAACCTTCCTGCTACTTGAACTTCTTGAACCTTCCTGCCACTTGATTTCTTGAACCTTACTGCTACTTGAACTTCTTGAACCTTCCTGCTACTTGAACTTCTTGAACCTTCCTGCTACTTGAACTTTTTGAACTTCTTGAACCTGCCTGCTACTTGAACTTCTTGAACCTTCCTGCTACTAGAACTTCTTGAACTTTTTGAACCTTCCTGCTACTTGAACTTCTTGAACCTCTTGAACCTTCCTGCTACTTGAACTTCTTGAACCTCCCTGCTACTTGAACTTCTTGAACTTCTTGAACCTTCCTGCTACTTGAACTTCTTGACCCCTCCGGCTACTTGAACTTCTTGAACCTTCCTGCTACTTGAACTTCTTGAACTTCTTGAACCTTACTGATTCTTGAACTTCTTGAACTTCTTGAACCTTCCTGCTACTTGAACTTCTTGAACCTTCCTGCCACTTGATTTCTTGAACCTTACTGCTACTTGAACTTCTTGAACCTTCCTGCTACTTGAACATCTTGAACCTTCCTGCTACTTGAACTTTTTGAACTTCTTGAACCTTCCTGCTACTTTAACTTCTTGAACCTTCCTGCTATTTGAACTTCTTGAACTTCTTGAACCTTCCTGCTACTTGAACTTCTTGAACATTCCTGCTACTTGAACTTCTTCAACTTCTTGAACCTTTCTGCTACTTGAACTTCTTGAACCTTCCTGCTACTTGAACTTCTTGAACTTCTTAAACCTTCCTGCTCCTTGAAATTCTTGATTTTCTTGAATCCTCCTGCTACTTGAACTTCTTGAACCTTCTTGCTACCTGAACTTCTTGAACTTCTTGAACCTTCCTGCTACTTGAACTTCTTGAACTTCTTGAACCTTCCTGCTACTTGAACTTCTTGAACCTTCCAGCTACTTGAACTTCTTGAACATCTTGAACCTTCCTGCTACTTGAACTTCTTGAACCTTCCTGCTACTTGAACTTTTTGAACTTCTTGAACCCTCCTGCTACTTGAACTTCTTGAACCTTCCTGCTACCTGAACTTCTTGAACTTCTTGAACCTTCCTGCTACCTGAACTTCTTGAACTTATTGAACCTTCCTGCTACTTGAACTTCTTGAACCTTCCTGCTACATGAACTTCTTGAATTTCTTGAACCTTCCTGCTACTTGAACTTCTTGAACCTTCCTGCTACTTGAACTTCTTGAACTTCTTGAACCCTCCTGCTACTTGAACTTCTTAAACTTCTTCAACCTTCCTGCTACTTGAACTCCTTGAACTTCTTGAACCTTCCTGTAACTTGAACTTCTTGAACTTCTTGACCCTTCCTGCTACTTGAATTTCTTGAACTTCTTGAACCTTCCTGCTACTTGAACTTTTTGAACTTCCTGAACCTTCCTGCTATTTGAACTTCTTGAACCTTCCTGCTACTAGAACTTCTTGAACTTCTTGAACCTTCCTGTTCTTAAACTTCTTGAACTTCTTGAACCTTCCTGCTACTTGAAATTCTTGAACCTTCCTGCTACTTGAACTTCTTAAACCTTCCTGCTACTTGAACTTCTTGAACTTCTTGAACCTTCCTGCTACCTGAACTTCTTGAACCATCCTGCCACTTGATTTCTTGAACCTTCCTGCTACTTGAACTTCTTGAACCTTCCTGCTACTTGAACTTTTTAAACCTTCCTGCTTCTTGAACTTCTTGAACTTTCCTGCTACTTGAACTTCTTGAACTTCTTGAGCCTTCATGCTACTTGAACTTCTTGAACCTTCCTGCTACTTGAACTTTTTGAACTTCTTGAACCTTCCTGCTACTTGAACTTCTTGAACCTTCCTGCTACTTGAACTTCTTGAACTTCTTGCACCTTCCTGCTGCTTGAACTTCTTGAACCTTCCTGCTACTTGAACTTCTTTAACTTCTTGAACCTTTCTGCTACTTGAACTTCTTGAACCTTCCTGCTACTTGAACTTCTTGAACTTCTTGAACCTTCCCGCTCCTTGAAATTCTTGATTTTCTTGAACCCTCCTGCTACTTGAACTTCTTGAACCTTCTTGCTACCTGAACTTCTTGAACTTCTTGAACCTTCCTGCTACTTGAACTTTTCGAACTTCTTGAACCTTCCTGCTACTTGAACTTCTTGAACCTTCCTGCTACTTGAACTTCTTGAACCTTCCTGCTACATGAACATCTTGAACTTCTTGAACCTTCCTGCTACTTGAACTTCATGAACTTCTTGAACCTTCCTGCTACTTGAACTTCTTGAACTTCTTGAACCTTCCTGCTACTTGAACTTCTTGAACTTCTTGAACTTTCCTGCTACTTGAACTTCTTGAACCTTCCTGCTACCTGAACTTCTTGAACCTTCCTGCTACTTGAACTTCTTGAACTTCTTGAACCTTCCTGCTACTTGAACTTCTTGAACCTTCCTGCTACTTGAACATCTTGAACTTCTTGAACCTTCCTGCTACTTGAACATCTTGAACTTCTTGAACCTTCCTGCTACTTGAACTTCTTGAACCTTCCTGCTACCTGAACTTCTTGAACCTTCCTGCAACTTGAACTTCTTGAACCTTCCTGCTACTTGAAATACTTGAACTTCTTGAACCTTCCTGCTACTTGAACTTCTTGAACTTTCCTGCTACTTGAACTTCTTGAACTTCTTGAACCTTCCTGCTACTTGAACTTCTTGAACCTTTCTGCTACTTGAACTTCTTGAACTTCTTGAACCTTCCTGCTACTTGAACTTCTCGAACTTCTTGAACCTTCCTGCTACTTGAACTTCTTTAACCTTCCTGCTACTTGAACTTCTTGAACCTTCCTGCTACCCAAACTTCTTTAACCTTCCTGCTACTCGAACTTCTTGAATTTCTTGAACCTTCGTGCTACTTGATCTTCTTGAACTTCTTGAACCTTCCTGCTACTTGAACTTCTTGAACTTCTCGAACCTTCCCGCTACTTGAACTTCTTGAACCTTCCTGCTACTTGAACTTCTTGAACTTCTTGAACCTTCCTGCTACTTGAACTTTTTGAACCTTCCTGCTATTTGAACTTCTTGAACCTTCCTGCTACTTGAACTTTTTTAACTTCTTTAACCTTCCTGCTACTTGAACTTCTTGAACCTTCCTGCTTCTTGAACTTTTTGAACTTCTTGAACCTTCCTGCCACTCGATTTCTTGAACCTTCCTGCTACTTGAACTTCTTGAACCTTCCTGCTACTTGACCTTTTTGAACCTTCCTGCTTCTTGAACTTCTTGGACTTTCCTGCTACTTGATTTTCTTGAACCTTCCTGCTACTTGAACTTCTTGAACCTTCCTGCTACCTGAACTTCTTGAACTTCTTGAACCTTCCTGCTACTTGAACTTCATGAACTTCTTGAACCTTCCTGCTACTTGAACTTCTTGAACTTCTTGAACCTTCCTGCTACTTGAACTTCTTGAACTTCTTGAACCTTCCTGCTACTTGAACTTCTTGAACCTTCCTGCTACCTGAACTTCTTGAACCTTGCTGCTACCTGAACTTCTTGAACCTTCCTGCTACTTGAACTTCTTGAACTTCTTGAACCTTCCTGCTACTTGAACTTCTTGAACTTCTTGAACCTTCCTGCAACTTGAACTTCTTGAACCTTCCTGCTACTTGAACTTTTTGAATTTCTTGAACCTTCCTGCTACTTGAATTTCCTGAACCTTCCTGCTACTTGAATTTCTTGAACTTCTTGAACCTTCCTGCTACTTGAACTTCTTGAACTTCTTGAACCTTCCTGCTACTTGAACTTCTTGAACCTTCCTGCTACTTGAACTTCTTGAACCTTCCTGCTACTTAAACTTCTTGAACCTTCCTGCTACTTGAACTTCTTGAACTTCCTGAACCTTCCTGCTACTTTAACTTCTTGAACCTTCGTGCTACTTGAACTTCTTGAACTTCTTGAACCTTCCTGCTACTTGAACTTCTTGAACATCTTGAACCTTCCTGCTACTTGAACTTCTTGAACCTTCCTGCTACTTGAACTTCTTGAACTTCTTGAACCTTCCTGCTACCTGAACTTCTTGAACCTTCCTGCTACTTGAACTTCTTGAACTTTCCTGCTACTTGAACTTCTTGAACTTCTTGATCCTTCCTGCTACTTGAACTTCTTGAACCTTCCTGCTACTTGAACTTCTTGAACTTCTTGAACCTTCCTGCTACTTGAACTTCTAGAACTTCTTGAACCTTCCTGCTACTTGAACTTCTTGAACCTTCCTTCTACTTGATGTTCTTGAACCTTCCTGCCACTTAAACTTCTTGAACTTCTTGAATATTCCTGAAATTTGAACTTCTTGAACCTTCCTGCTACTTGAGCTTCTTGAACCTTCCTGCTACCTGGACTTGTTGAATCTTGAACCTTCCTGCCACTAGAACTTCTTGAACCTTCCTGCTACTTGAACTTCTTGAACTTCTTGAACCTTCCTTCTACTTGAACTTCTTGAACCTTCCTGCAACTTGAACTTCTTGAACCTTCCTGATACTTGAACTTCTTGAACCTGCCTGCTATTTGAACTTCTTGAACTTCTTGAACCTTCCTTCTACTTGAACTTCTTGAACCTTCCTGCAACTTGAACTTCTTGAACCTTCCTGATACTTGAACTTCTTGAACCTGCCTGCTACTTGAACTTCTTGAACTTCTTGAACCTTCCTGCTATTTGAACTTCTTGAACTTCTTGAACCTTCCTGCTACTTGATCTTCTTGAACCTTCCTGCTACTTGAACTTCTTGAACTTCTTGAACCTTCCTGCTACTTGAACTACTTGAACTTCTCGAACCTTCCTGCTACTTGAACTTCTTGAACTTCTTGAACCTTCCTGCTACTTGAACTACTTGAACTTCTCGAACCTTCCTGCTACTTGAACTTCTTGAACTTTCTGCTACTTGAACTTCTTGAACCTTCCTGCTACCTGAACTTTTTGAACTTCCTGAACCTTCCTGCTACTCGAACTTCTTGAACCTTTCTGCTACTTGAACTTCTTGAACCTTCCTGCTACTTGAACTTCTTGAACCTTCCTGTTACCTGAACTTTTTTAACTTCTTGAACCTTCCTGCTACTTGAACTTCTTGAACTTCATGAACCTTCCTGCTACTTGAACTTCTTAAACTTCTTGAACCTTCCTGCTACTTGAACATTTTGAACTTCCTGAACCTTCCTGCTACTTGAACTTCTTGAACTTCTTGAACCTTCCTGCTACTTGAACTTCTTGAACTTCTTGAACCTTCCTGCTGCCTGAACTTTTTGAACTTCTTGAACCTGCCTGCTTCTTGAACTTCTTGAACCTTCCTGCTACTTGAACTTCTTGAACTTCTTGAACCTTCCTGCTACCTGAACTTTTTGAACTTCTTGAACCTGCCTGCTACTTGAACTTCTTGAACTTCTTAAACCTTCCTGCTACTTGAACTTCTTGAACCTTTCTGCTACTTGAACTTCTTGAACTTCTTGAACCTTCCTGCTACTTGAACTTCTCGAACTTCTTGAACCTTCCTGCTACTTGAACTTCTTGAACCTTCCTGCTACTTGAACTTCTTGAACCTTCCTGCTACTCAAACTTCTTGAACCTTCCTGCTACTTGAACTTCTTGAACTTCTTGAACCTTCCTGCTACTTGAACTTCTTGAACCTTCGTGCTACTTGAACTTCTTGAACTTCTTGAACCTTCCTGCTACTTGAACTTCTTGAACTTCTTGAACCTTCCTGCTACTTGAACTTCTTGAACCTTCCTGCTATTTGAACTTCTTGAACCTTCCTGCTACTTGAACTTCTTTAACTTCTTTAACCTTCCTGCTACTTGAACTTCTTGAACCTTCCTGCTACTCGAACTTCTTGAACTTCATGAACCTTCCTGCTACTTGAACTTCTTAAACTTCTTGAACCTTCCTGCTACTTGAACTTTTTGAAAATCCTGAACCTTCCTGCTACTTGAACTTCTTGAACTTCTTGAACCTTCCTGCTACTTGAACTTCTTGAACTTCTTGAACCTTCCTGCTACCTGAACTTTTCGAACTTCTTGAACCTGCCTGCTACTTGAACTTCTTGAACCTTCCTGCTACTTGAACTTCTTGAACTTCTTGAACCTTCCTGCTACCTGAACTTTTTGAACTTCTTGAACCTGCCTGCTACTTGAACTTCTTGAACCTTCCTGCTACTTGAACTTCTTGAACTTTTTGAACCTTCCTGCTACTTGAACTTCTTGAACCTCTTGAACCTTCCTGCTACTTGAACTTCTTGAACCTCCCTGCTACTTGAACTTCTTGAACTTCTTGAACCTTCCTGCTACTTGAACTTCTTGACCCCTCCTGCTACTTGAACTTCTTGAACCTTCCTGCTTCTTGAACTTCTTGAACTTCTTGAACCTTACTGATTCTTGAACTTCTTGAACTTCTTGAACCTTCCTGCTACTTGAACTTCTTGAACCTTCCTGCCACTTGATTTCTTGAACCTTACTGCTACTTGAACTTCTTGAACCTTCCTGCTACTTGAACTTCTTGAACCTTCCAGCTACTTGAACTTTTTGAACTTCTTGAACCTGCCTGCTACTTGAACTTCTTGAACCTTCCTGCTACTTGAACTTCTTGAACTTTTTGAACCTTCCTGCTACTTGAACTTCTTGAACCTCTTGAACCTTCCTGCTACTTGAACTTCTTGAACCTCCCTGCTACTTGAACTTCTTGAACTTCTTGAACCTTCCTGCTACTTGAACTTCTTGACCCCTCCTGCTACTTGAACTTCTTGAACCTTCCTGCTACTTGAACTTCTTGAACTTCTTGAACCTTTCTGATTCTTGAACTTCTTGAACTTCTTGAACCTTCCTGCTACTTGAACTTCTTGAACCTTCCTGCCACTTGATTTCTTGAACCTTACTGCTACTTGAACTTCTTGAACCTTCCTGCTACTTGAACATCTTGAACCTTCCTGCTACTTGAACTTTTTGAACTTCTTGAACCTTCCTGCTACTTGAACTTCTTGAACCTTCCTGCTATTTGAACTTCTTGAACTTCTTGAACCTTCCTGCTACTTGAACTTCTTGAACATTCCTGCTACTTGAACTTCTTCAACTTCTTGAACCTTTCTGCTACTTGAACTTCTTGAACCTTCCTGCTACTTGAACTTCTTGAACTTCTTAAACCTTCCTGCTCCTAAAATTCTTGATTTTCTTGAATCCTCCTGCTACTTGAACTTCTTGAACCTTCTTGCTACCTGAACTTCTTGAACTTCTTGAACCTTCCTGCTACTTGAACTTCTTGAACTTCTTGAACCTTCCTGCTACTTGAACTTCTTGAACCTTCCAGCTACTTGAACTTCTTGAACATCTTGAACCTTCCTGCTACTTGAACTTCTTGAACCTTCCTGCTACTTGAACTTCTTGAACCTTCCTGCTACTTGAACTTTTTGAACTTCTTGAACCCTCCTGCTACTTGAACTTCTTGAACCTTCCTGCTACCTGAACTTCTTGAACTTCTTGAACCTTCCTGCTACCTGAACTTCTTGAATTTCTTGAACCTTCCTGCTACTTGAACTTCTTGAACCTTCCTGCTACTTGAACTTCTTGAACTTCTTGAACCCTCCTGCTACCTGAACTTCTTAAACTTCTTCAACCTTCCTGCTACTTGAACTCCTTGAACTTCTTGAACCTTCCTGTAACTTGAACTTCTTGAACTTCTTGACCCTTCCTGCTACTTGAATTTCTTGAACTTCTTGAACCTTCCTGCTACTTGAACTTTTTGAACTTCCTGAACCTTCCTGCTATTTGAACTTCTTGAACCTTCCTGCTACCAGAACTTCTTGAACTTCTTGAACCTTCCTGTTCTTAAACTTCTTGAACTTCTTGATCCTTCCTGCTACTTGAAATTCATGAACCTTCCTGCTACTTGAACTTCTTAAACCTTCCTGCTACTTGAACTTCTTGAACTTCTTGAACCTTCCTGCTACCTGAACTTCTTGAACCATCCTGCCACTTGATTTCTTGAACCTTCCTGCTACTTGAACTTCTTGAACCTTCCTGCTACTTGAACTTTTTAAGCCTTTCTGCTTCTTGAACTTCTTGAACTTTCCTGCTACTTGAACTTCTTGAACTTCTTGAGCCTTCATGCTACTTGAACTTCTTGAACCTTCCTACTACTTGAACTTTTTGAACTTCTTGAACCTTCCTGCTACTTGAACTTCTTGAACCTTCCTGCTACTTGAACTTCTTGAACTTCTTGCACCTTCCTGCTGCTTGAACTTCTTGAACCTTCCTGCTACTTGAACTTCTTTACCTTCTTGAACCTTTCTGCTACTTGAACTTCTTGAACCTTCCTGCTACTTGAACTTCTTGAACTTCTTGAACCTTCCCGCTCCTTGAAATTCTTGATTTTCTTGAACCCTCCTGCTACTTGAACTTCTTGAACCTTCTTGCTACCTGAACTTCTTGAACTTCTTGAACCTTCCTGCTACTTGAACTTTTCGAACTTCTTGAACCTTCCTGCTACTTGAACTTCTTGAACCTTCCTGCTACTTGAACTTCTTGAACCTTCCTGCTACCTGAACATCTTGAACTTCTTGAACCTTCCTGCTACTTGAACTTCATGAACTTCTTGAACCTTCCTGCTACTTGAACTTCTTGAACTTCTTGAACCTTCCTGCTACTTGAACTTCTTGAACTTCTTGAACCTTCCTGCTACTTGAACTTCTTGAACCTTCCTGCTACCTGAACTTCTTGAACCGTCCTGCTACTTGAACTTCTTGAACTTCTTGAACCTTCCTGCTACTTGAACTTCTTGAACCTTCCTGCTACTTGAACATCTTGAACTTCTTGAACCTTCCTGCTACTTGAACATCTTGAACTTCTTGAACCTTCCTGCTACTTGAACTTCTTGAACCTTCCTGCTACCTGAACTTCTTGAACCTTCCTGCAACTTGAACTTCTTGAACCTTCCTGCTACTTGAAATACTTGAACTTCTTGAACCTTCCTGCTACTTGAACTTCTTGAACTTTCCTGCTACTTGAACTTCTTGAACTTCTTGAACCTTCCTGCTACTTGAACTTCTTGAACCTTTCTGCTACTTGAACTTCTTGAACTTCTTGAACCTTCCTGCTACTTGAACTTCTCGAACTTCTTGAACCTTCCTGCTACTTGAACTTCTTGAACCTTCCTGCTACTTGAACTTCTTGAACCTTCCCGCTACCCAAACTTCTTGAACCTTCCTGCTACTCGAACTTCTTGAATTTCTTGAACCTTCGTGCTACTTGATCTTCTTGAACTTCTTGAACCTTCCTGCTACTTGAACTTCTTGAACTTCTCGAACCTTCCCGCTACTTGAACTTCTTGAACCTTCCTGCTACTTGAACTTCTTGAACTTCTTGAACCTTCCTGCTACTTGAACTTTTTGAACCTTCCTGCTATTTGAACTTCTTGAACCTTCCTGCTACTTGAACTTTTTTAACTTCTTTAACCTTCCTGCTACTTGAACTTCTTGAACCTTCCTGCTTCTTGAACTTTTTGAACTTCTTGAACCTTCCTGCCACTCGATTTCTTGAACCTTCCTGCTACTTGAACTTCTTGAACCTTCCTGCTACTTGACCTTTTTGAACCTTCCTGCTTCTTGAACTTCTTGGACTTTCCTGCTACTTGATTTTCTTGAACCTTCCTGCTACTTGAACTTCTTGAACCTTCCTGCTACCTGAACTTCTTGAACTTCTTGAACCTTCCTGCTACTTGAACTTCATGAACTTCTTGAACCTTCCTGCTACTTGAACTTCTTGAACTTCTTGAACCTTCCTGCTACTTGAACTTCTTGAACTTCTTGAACCTTCCTGCTACTTGAACTTCTTGAACCTTCCTGCTACCTGAACTTCTTGAACCTTGCTGCTACCTGAACTTCTTGAACCTTCCTGCTACTTGAACTTCTTGAACTTCTTGAACCTTCCTGCTACTTGAACTTTTTGAACTTCTTGAACCTTCCTGCAACTTGAACTTCTTGAACCTTCCTGCTACTTGAACTTTTTGAATTTCTTGAACCTTCCTGCTACTTGAATTTCCTGAACCTTCCTGCTACTTGAATTTCTTGAACTTCTTGAACCTTCCTGCTACTTGAACTTCTTGAACTTCTTGAACCTTCCTGCTACTTGAACTTCTTGAACCTTCCTGCTACTTGAACTTCTTGAACCTTCCTGCTACTTAAACTTCTTGAACCTTCCTGCTACTTGAACTTCTTGAACTTCCTGAACCTTCCTGCTACTTTAACTTCTTGAACCTTCGTGCTACTTGAACTTCTTGAACTTCTTGAACCTTCCTGCTACTTGAACTTCTTGAACATCTTGAACCTTCCTGCTACTTGAACTTCTTGAACCTTCCTGCTACTTGAACTTCTTGAACTTCTTGAACCTTCCTGCTACCTGAACTTCTTGAACCTTCCTGCTACTTGAACTTCTTGAACTTTCCTGCTACTTGAACTTCTTGAACTTCTTGATCCTTCCAGCTACTTGAACTTCTTGAACCTTCCTGCTACTTGAACTTCTTGAACTTCTTGAACCTTCCTGCTACCTGAACTTCTTGAATTTCTTGAACCTTCCTGCTACTTGAACTTCTTGAACCTTCCTGCTACTTGAACTTCTTGAACTTCTTGAACCCTCCTGCTACCTGAACTTCTTAAACTTCTTCAACCTTCCTGCTACTTGAACTCCTTGAACTTCTTGAACCTTCCTGTAACTTGAACTTCTTGAACTTCTTGACCCTTCCTGCTACTTGAATTTCTTGAACTTCTTGAACCTTCCTGCTACTTGAACTTTTTGAACTTCCTGAACCTTCCTGCTATTTGAACTTCTTGAACCTTCCTGCTACCAGAACTTCTTGAACTTCTTGAACCTTCCTGTTCTTAAACTTCTTGAACTTCTTGATCCTTCCTGCTACTTGAAATTCATGAACCTTCCTGCTACTTGAACTTCTTAAACCTTCCTGCTACTTGAACTTCTTGAACTTCTTGAACCTTCCTGCTACCTGAACTTCTTGAACCATCCTGCCACTTGATTTCTTGAACCTTCCTGCTACTTGAACTTCTTGAACCTTCCTGCTACTTGAACTTTTTAAGCCTTTCTGCTTCTTGAACTTCTTGAACTTTCCTGCTACTTGAACTTCTTGAACTTCTTGAGCCTTCATGCTACTTGAACTTCTTGAACCTTCCTACTACTTGAACTTTTTGAACTTCTTGAACCTTCCTGCTACTTGAACTTCTTGAACCTTCCTGCTACTTGAACTTCTTGAACTTCTTGCACCTTCCTGCTGCTTGAACTTCTTGAACCTTCCTGCTACTTGAACTTCTTTACCTTCTTGAACCTTTCTGCTACTTGAACTTCTTGAACCTTCCTGCTACTTGAACTTCTTGAACTTCTTGAACCTTCCCGCTCCTTGAAATTCTTGATTTTCTTGAACCCTCCTGCTACTTGAACTTCTTGAACCTTCTTGCTACCTGAACTTCTTGAACTTCTTGAACCTTCCTGCTACTTGAACTTTTCGAACTTCTTGAACCTTCCTGCTACTTGAACTTCTTGAACCTTCCTGCTACTTGAACTTCTTGAACCTTCCTGCTACCTGAACATCTTGAACTTCTTGAACCTTCCTGCTACTTGAACTTCATGAACTTCTTGAACCTTCCTGCTACTTGAACTTCTTGAACTTCTTGAACCTTCCTGCTACTTGAACTTCTTGAACTTCTTGAACCTTCCTGCTACTTGAACTTCTTGAACCTTCCTGCTACCTGAACTTCTTGAACCGTCCTGCTACTTGAACTTCTTGAACTTCTTGAACCTTCCTGCTACTTGAACTTCTTGAACCTTCCTGCTACTTGAACATCTTGAACTTCTTGAACCTTCCTGCTACTTGAACATCTTGAACTTCTTGAACCTTCCTGCTACTTGAACTTCTTGAACCTTCCTGCTACCTGAACTTCTTGAACCTTCCTGCAACTTGAACTTCTTGAACCTTCCTGCTACTTGAAATACTTGAACTTCTTGAACCTTCCTGCTACTTGAACTTCTTGAACTTTCCTGCTACTTGAACTTCTTGAACTTCTTGAACCTTCCTGCTACTTGAACTTCTTGAACCTTTCTGCTACTTGAACTTCTTGAACTTCTTGAACCTTCCTGCTACTTGAACTTCTCGAACTTCTTGAACCTTCCTGCTACTTGAACTTCTTGAACCTTCCTGCTACTTGAACTTCTTGAACCTTCCCGCTACCCAAACTTCTTGAACCTTCCTGCTACTCGAACTTCTTGAATTTCTTGAACCTTCGTGCTACTTGATCTTCTTGAACTTCTTGAACCTTCCTGCTACTTGAACTTCTTGAACTTCTCGAACCTTCCCGCTACTTGAACTTCTTGAACCTTCCTGCTACTTGAACTTCTTGAACTTCTTGAACCTTCCTGCTACTTGAACTTTTTGAACCTTCCTGCTATTTGAACTTCTTGAACCTTCCTGCTACTTGAACTTTTTTAACTTCTTTAACCTTCCTGCTACTTGAACTTCTTGAACCTTCCTGCTTCTTGAACTTTTTGAACTTCTTGAACCTTCCTGCCACTCGATTTCTTGAACCTTCCTGCTACTTGAACTTCTTGAACCTTCCTGCTACTTGACCTTTTTGAACCTTCCTGCTTCTTGAACTTCTTGGACTTTCCTGCTACTTGATTTTCTTGAACCTTCCTGCTACTTGAACTTCTTGAACCTTCCTGCTACCTGAACTTCTTGAACTTCTTGAACCTTCCTGCTACTTGAACTTCATGAACTTCTTGAACCTTCCTGCTACTTGAACTTCTTGAACTTCTTGAACCTTCCTGCTACTTGAACTTCTTGAACTTCTTGAACCTTCCTGCTACTTGAACTTCTTGAACCTTCCTGCTACCTGAACTTCTTGAACCTTGCTGCTACCTGAACTTCTTGAACCTTCCTGCTACTTGAACTTCTTGAACTTCTTGAACCTTCCTGCTACTTGAACTTTTTGAACTTCTTGAACCTTCCTGCAACTTGAACTTCTTGAACCTTCCTGCTACTTGAACTTTTTGAATTTCTTGAACCTTCCTGCTACTTGAATTTCCTGAACCTTCCTGCTACTTGAATTTCTTGAACTTCTTGAACCTTCCTGCTACTTGAACTTCTTGAACTTCTTGAACCTTCCTGCTACTTGAACTTCTTGAACCTTCCTGCTACTTGAACTTCTTGAACCTTCCTGCTACTTAAACTTCTTGAACCTTCCTGCTACTTGAACTTCTTGAACTTCCTGAACCTTCCTGCTACTTTAACTTCTTGAACCTTCGTGCTACTTGAACTTCTTGAACTTCTTGAACCTTCCTGCTACTTGAACTTCTTGAACATCTTGAACCTTCCTGCTACTTGAACTTCTTGAACCTTCCTGCTACTTGAACTTCTTGAACTTCTTGAACCTTCCTGCTACCTGAACTTCTTGAACCTTCCTGCTACTTGAACTTCTTGAACTTTCCTGCTACTTGAACTTCTTGAACTTCTTGATCCTTCCAGCTACTTGAACTTCTTGAACCTTCCTGCTACTTGAACTTCTTGAACTTCTTGAACCTTCCTGCTACTTGAACTTCTAGAACTTCTTACACCTTCCTGCTACTTGAACTTCTTGACCCTTCCTTCTACTTGATTTTCTTGAACCTTCCTGCCACTTAAACTTCTTGAACTTCTTGAATATTCCTGAAATTTGAACTTCTTGAACCTTCCTGCTACTTGAGCTTCTTGAACCTTCCTGCTACCTGAACTTGTTGAATCTTGAACCTTCCTGCCACTAGAACTTCTTGAACCTTCCTGCTACTTGAACTTCTTGAACTTCTTGAACCTTCCTTCTACTTGAACTTCTTGAACCTTCCTGCAACTTGAACTTCTTGAACCTTCCTGATACTTGAACTTCTTGAACCTGCCTGCTATTTGAACTTCTTGAACTTCTTGAACCTTCCTTCTACTTGAACTTCTTGAACCTTCCTGCAACTTGAACTTCTTGAACCTTCCTGATACTTGAACTTCTTGAACCTGCCTGCTACTTGAACTTCTTGAACTTCTTGAACCTTCCTGCTATTTGAACTTCTTGAACTTCTTGAACCTTCCTGCTACTTGATCTTCTTGAACCTTCCTGCTACTTGAACTTCTTGAACTTCTTGAACCTTCCTGCTACTTGAACTACTTGAACTTCTCGAACCTTCCTGCTACTTGAACTTCTTGAACTTCTTGAACCTTCCTGCTACTTGAACTACTTGAACTTCTCGAACCTTCCTGCTACTTGAACTTCTTGAACCTTTCTGCTACTTGAACATCTTGAACCTTCCTGCTACCTGAACTTTTTGAACTTCCTGAACCTTCCTGCTACTCGAACTTCTTGAACCTTTCTGCTACTTGAACTTCTTGAACCTTCCTGCTACTTGAACTTCTTGAACCTTCCTGTTACCTGAACTTTTTTAACTTCTTGAACCTTCCTGCTACTTGAACTTCTTGAACTTCATGAACCTTCCTGCTACTTGAACTTCTTAAACTTCTTGAACCTTCCTGCTACTTGAACTTTTTGAACTTCCTGAACCTTCCTGCTACTTGAACTTCTTGAACTTCTTGAACCTTCCTGCTACTTGAACTTCTTGAACTTCTTGAACCTTCCTGCTGCCTGAACTTTTTGAACTTTTTGAACCTGCCTGCTTCTTGAACTTCTTGAACCTTCCTGCTACTTGAACTTCTTGAACTTCTTGAACCTTCCTGCTACCTGAACTTTTTGAACTTCTTGAACCTGCCTGCTACTTGAACTTCTTGAACCTTCCTGCTACTTGAACTTCTTGAACTTTTTGAACCTTCCTGCTACTTGAACTTCTTGAACCTCTTGAACCTTCCTGCTACTTGAACTTCTTGAACCTCCCTGCTACTTGAACTTCTTGAACTTCTTGAACCTTCCTGCTACTTGAACTTCTTGACCCCTCCTGCTACTTGAACTTCTTGAACCTTCCTGCTACTTAAACTTCTTGAACTTCTTGAACCTTACTGATTCTTGAACTTCTTGAACTTCTTGAACCTTACTGCTACTTGAACTTCTTGAACCTTCCTGCCACTTGATTTCTTTAACCTTACTGCTACTTGAACTTCTTGAACCTTCCTGCTACTTGAACTTCTTGAACCTTCCTGCTACTTGAACTTTTTGAACTTCTTGAACCTGCCTGCTACTTGAACTTCTTGAACCTTCCTGCTACTTGAACTTCTTGAACTTTTTGAACCTTCCTGCTACTTGAACTTCTTGAACCTCTTGAACCTTCCTGCTACTTGAACTTCTTGAACCTCCCTGCTACTTGAACTTCTTGAACTTCTTGAACCTTCCTGCTACTTGAACTTCTTGACCCCTCCTGCTACTTGAACTTCTTGAACCTTCCTGCTACTTGAACTTCTTGAACTTCTTGAACCTTACTGATTCTTGAACTTCTTGAACTTCTTGAACCTTCCTGCTACTTGAACTTCTTGAACCTTCCTGCCACTTGATTTCTTGAACCTTACTGCTACTTGAACTTCTTGAACCTTCCTGCTACTTGAACTTCTTGAACCTTCCTGCTACTTGAACTTTTTGAACTTCTTGAACCTTCCTGCTACTTGAACTTCTTGAACCTTCCTGCTATTTGAACTTCTTGAACTTCTTGAACCTTCCTGCTACTTGAACTTCTTGAACCTTCCTGCTACTTGAACTTCTTCAACTTCTTGAACCTTTCTGCTACTTGAACTTCTTGAACCTTCCTGCTACTTGAACTTCTTGAACTTCTTAAACCTTCCTGCTCCTTGAAATTCTTGATTTTCTTGAACCCTCCTGCTACTTGAACTTCTTGAACCTTCTTGCTACCTGAACTTCTTGAACTTCTTGAACCTTCCTGCTACTTGAACTTCTTGAACTTCTTGAACCTTCCTGCTACTTGAACTTCTTGAACCTTCCATCTACTTGAACTTCTTGAACATCTTGAACCATCCTGCTACTTGAACTTCTTGAACCTTCCTGCTACTTGAACTTCTTGAACCTTCCTGCTACTTGAACTTTTTGAACTTCTTGAACCCTCCTGCTACTTGAACTTCTTGAACTTTCCTGCTACCTGAACTTCTTGAACTTCTTGAACCTTCCTGCTACCTGAACTTCTCGAACTTATTGAACCTTCCTGCTACTTGAACTTCTTGAACTTCTTGAACCCTCCTGCTACTTGAACTTCTTAAACTTCTTCAACCTTCCTGCTACTTGAACTTCTTGAACTTCTTGAACCTTCCTGTAACTTGAACTTCTTGAACTTCTTGACCCTTCCTGCTACTTGAATTTATTGAACTTCTAGAACCTTCCTGCTACTTGAACTTTTTGAACTTCCTGAACCTTCCTGCTATTTGAACTTCTTGAACCTTCCTGCTACTAGAACTTCTTGAACTTCTTGAACCTTCCTGTTCTTAAACTTCTTGAACTTCTTGAACCTTCCTGCTACTTGAAATTCTCGAACCTTCCTGCTACTTGAACTTCTTAAACCTTCCTGCTACTTGAACTTCTTGAACTTCTTGAACCTTCCTGCTACCTGAACTTCTTGAACCATCCTGCCACTTGATTTCTTGAACCTTCCTGCTACTTGAACTTCTTGAACCTTCCTGCTACTTGAACTTTTTAAACCTTCCTGCTTCTTGAACTTCTTGAACTTTCCTGCTACTTGAACTTCTTGAACTTCTTGAGCCTTCATGCTACTTGAACTTCTTGAACCTTCCTGCTACTTGAACTTTTTGAACCTCTTCTTGAACCTTCCTGCTACTTGAACTTCTTGAACCTTCCTGCTACTTGAACTTCTTGAACTTCTTGCACCTTCCTGCTGCTTGAACTTCTTGAACCTTCCTGCTACTTGAACTTCTTTAACTTCTTGAACCTTTCTGCTACCTGAACTTCTTGAACCTTCCTGCTACTTGAACTTCTTGAACTTCTTGAACCTTCCCGCTTCTTGAAATTCTTGATTTTCTTGAACCCTCCTGCTACTTGAACTTCTTGAACCTTCTTGCTACCTGAACTTCTTGAACTTCTTGAACCTTCCTGCTACTTGAACTTTTCGAACTTCTTGAACCTTCCTGCTTCTTGAACTTCTTGAACCTTCCTGCTACTTGAACTTCTTGATCCTTCCTGCTACTTGAAATTCTTGAACCTTCCTGCTACTTGAACTTCTTAAACCTTCCTGCTACTTGAACTTCTTGAACTTCTTGAACCTTCCTGCTACCTGAACTTCTTGAACCATCCTGCCACTTGATTTCTTGAACCTTCCTGCTACTTGAACTTCTTGAACCTTCCTGCTACTTGAACTTTTTAAACCTTCCTGCTTCTTGAACTTCTTGAACTTTCCGGCTACTTGAACTTCTTGAACTTCTTGAACCTTCCTGCTACTTGAACTTCTTGAACTTCTTGAACCTTACTGATTCTTGAACTTCTTGAACTTCTTGAACCTTCCTGCTACTTGAACTTCTTGAACTTCTTGAACCTTACTGATTCTTGAACTTCTTGAACTTCTTGAACCTTCCTGCTACTTGAACTTCTTGAACCTTCCTGCCACTTGATTTCTTGAACCTTACTGCTACTTGAACTTCTTGAACCTTCCTGCTACTTGAACTTCTTGAACCTTCCTGCTACTTGAACTTTTTGAACTTCTTGAACCTTCCTGCTACTTGAACTTCTTGAACCTTCCTGCTATTTGAACTTCTTGAACTTCTTGAACCTTCCTGCTACTTGAACTTCTTGAACCTTCCTGCTACTTGAACTTCTTCAACTTCTTGAACCTTTCTGCTACTTGAACTTCTTGAACCTTCCTGCTACTTGAACTTCTTGAACTTCTTAAACCTTCCTGCTCCTTGAAATTCTTGATTTTCTTGAACCCTCCTGCTACTTGAACTTCTTGAACCTTCTTGCTACCTGAACTTCTTGAACTTCTTGAACCTTCCTGCTACTTGAACTTCTTGAACTTCTTGAACCTTCCTGCTACTTGAACTTCTTGAACCTTCCATCTACTTGAACTTCTTGAACATCTTGAACCATCCTGCTACTTGAACTTCTTGAACCTTCCTGCTACTTGAACTTCTTGAACCTTCCTGCTACTTGAACTTTTTGAACTTCTTGAACCCTCCTGCTACTTGAACTTCTTGAACTTTCCTGCTACCTGAACTTCTTGAACTTCTTGAACCTTCCTGCTACCTGAACTTCTCGAACTTATTGAACCTTCCTGCTACTTGAACTTCTTGAACTTCTTGAACCCTCCTGCTACTTGAACTTCTTAAACTTCTTCAACCTTCCTGCTACTTGAACTTCTTGAACTTCTTGAACCTTCCTGTAACTTGAACTTCTTGAACTTCTTGACCCTTCCTGCTACTTGAATTTATTGAACTTCTAGAACCTTCCTGCTACTTGAACTTTTTGAACTTCCTGAACCTTCCTGCTATTTGAACTTCTTGAACCTTCCTGCTACTAGAACTTCTTGAACTTCTTGAACCTTCCTGTTCTTAAACTTCTTGAACTTCTTGAACCTTCCTGCTACTTGAAATTCTCGAACCTTCCTGCTACTTGAACTTCTTAAACCTTCCTGCTACTTGAACTTCTTGAACTTCTTGAACCTTCCTGCTACCTGAACTTCTTGAACCATCCTGCCACTTGATTTCTTGAACCTTCCTGCTACTTGAACTTCTTGAACCTTCCTGCTACTTGAACTTTTTAAACCTTCCTGCTTCTTGAACTTCTTGAACTTTCCTGCTACTTGAACTTCTTGAACTTCTTGAGCCTTCATGCTACTTGAACTTCTTGAACCTTCCTGCTACTTGAACTTTTTGAACCTCTTCTTGAACCTTCCTGCTACTTGAACTTCTTGAACCTTCCTGCTACTTGAACTTCTTGAACTTCTTGCACCTTCCTGCTGCTTGAACTTCTTGAACCTTCCTGCTACTTGAACTTCTTTAACTTCTTGAACCTTTCTGCTACCTGAACTTCTTGAACCTTCCTGCTACTTGAACTTCTTGAACTTCTTGAACCTTCCCGCTTCTTGAAATTCTTGATTTTCTTGAACCCTCCTGCTACTTGAACTTCTTGAACCTTCTTGCTACCTGAACTTCTTGAACTTCTTGAACCTTCCTGCTACTTGAACTTTTCGAACTTCTTGAACCTTCCTGCTTCTTGAACTTCTTGAACCTTCCTGCTACTTGAACTTCTTGATCCTTCCTGCTACTTGAAATTCTTGAACCTTCCTGCTACTTGAACTTCTTAAACCTTCCTGCTACTTGAACTTCTTGAACTTCTTGAACCTTCCTGCTACCTGAACTTCTTGAACCATCCTGCCACTTGATTTCTTGAACCTTCCTGCTACTTGAACTTCTTGAACCTTCCTGCTACTTGAACTTTTTAAACCTTCCTGCTTCTTGAACTTCTTGAACTTTCCGGCTACTTGAACTTCTTGAACTTCTTGAGCCTTCATGCTACTTGAACTTCTTGAACCTTCCTGCTACTTGAACTTTTTGAACTTCTTGAACCTTCCTGATACTTGAACTTCTTGAACCTTCCTGCTACTTGAACTTCTTGTACTTCTTGCACCTTCCTGCTGCTTGAACTTCTTGAACCTTCCTGCTACTTGAACTTCTTTAACTTCTTGAACCTTTCTGCTACTTGAACTTCTTGAACCTTCCTGCTACTTGAACTTCCTGAACTTCTTGAACCTTCCCGCTCCTTGAAATTCTTGATTTTCTTGAACCCTCCTGCTACTTGAACTTCTTGAACCTTCTTGCTACCTGAACTTCTTGAACTTCTTGAACCTTCCTGCTACTTGAACTTTTCGAACTTCTTGAACCTTCCTGCTACTTGAACTTCTTGAACCTTCCTGCTACTTGAACTTCTTGAACCTTCCTGCTACCTGAACATCTTGAACTTCTTGAACCTTCCTGCTACTTGAACTTCATGAACTTCTTGAACCTTCCTGCTACTTGAACTTCTTGAACTTCTTGAACCTTCCTGCTACTTGAACTTCTTGAACTTCTTGAACCTTCCTGCTACTTGAACTTCTTGAACCTTCCTGCTACCTGAACTTCTTGAACCTTCCTGCTACTTGAACTTCTTGAACTTCTTGAACCTTCCTGCTTCTTGAACTTCTTGAAGCTTCCTGCTACTTGAACATCTTTAACTTCTTGAACCTTCCTGCTACTTGAACTTCTTGAACCTTCCTGCTACCTGAACTTCTTGAACCTTCCTGCTACTTGAACTTCTTGAACCTTCCTGCTACTTGAAATACTTGAACTTCTTGAACCTTCCTGCTACTTGAACTTCTTGAACTTTCCTGCTACTTGAACTTCTTGAACTTCTTGAACCTTCCTGCTACTTGAACTTCTTGAACCTTTCTGCTACTTGAACTTCTTGAACTTCTTGAACCTTCCTGCTACTTGAACTTCTCGAACTTCTTGAACCTTCCTGCTACTTGAACTTCTTGAACCTTCCTGCTACTTGAAGTTCTTGAACCTTCCTGCTACCCAAACTTCTTGAACCTTCCTGCTACTTGAACTTCTTGAATTTCTTGAACCTTCGTGCTACTTGATCTTCTTGAACTTCTTGAACCTTCCTGCTACTTGAACTTCTTGAACTTCTCGAACCTTCCTGCTACTTGAACTTCTTGAACCTTCCTGCTACTTGAACTTCTTGAACTTCCTGAACCTTCCTGCTACTTGAACTTTTTGAACCTTCCTGCTATTTGAACTTCTTGAACCTTCCTGCTACTTGAACTTTTTTAACTTCTTTAACCTTCCTGCTACTTGAACTTCTTGAACCTTCCTGCTTCTTGAACTTTTTGAACTTCTTGAACCTTCCTGCCACTTGATTTCTTGAACCTTCCTGCTACTTGAACTTCTTGAACCTTCCTGCTACTTGACCTTTTTGAACCTTCCTGCTTCTTGAACTTCTTGGACTTTCCTGCTACTTGAACTTCTTGAACCTTCCTGCTACTTGAACTTCTTGAACCTTCCTGCTACCTGAACTTCTTGAACTTCTTGAACCTTGCTGCTACTTGAACTTCATGAACTTCTTGAACCTTCCTGCTACTTGAACTTCTTGAACCTTCCTGCTACTTGAACTTCTTGAACTTCTTGAACCTTCCTGCTACTTGAACTTCTTGAACCTTCCTGCTACCTGAACTTCTTGAACCTTCCTGCTACCTGAACTTCTTGAACCTTCCTGCTACTTGAACTTCTTGAACTTCTTGAACCTTCCTGCCACTTGAACTTCTTGAACTTCTTGAACCTTCCTGCAACTTGAACTTCTTGAACCTTCCTGCTACTTGAACTTCTTGAACTTCTTGAACCTTCCTGCTACTTGAACTACTTGAACTTCTTAAACCTTCCTGCTACATGAACTTCTTGAACTTTCCTGCTACTTGAACTTCTTGAACTTCTTAAACCTTCCTGCTACTTGAACTTCTTGAACCTTTCTGCTACTTGAACTTCTTGAACTTCTTGAACCTTCCTGCTACTTGAACTTCTCGAACTTCTTGAACCTTCCTGCTACTTGAACTTCTTGAACCTTCCTGCTACTTGAACTTCTTGAACCTTCCTGCTACTCAAACTTCTTGAATCTTCCTGCTACTTGAACTTCTTGAACTTCTTGAACCTTCCTGCTACTTGAACTTCTTGAACCTTCGTGCTACTTGAACTTCTTGAACTTCTTGAACCTTCCTGCTACTTGAACTTCTTGAACTTCTTGAACCTTCCTGCTACTTGAACTTCTTGAACCTTCCTGCTATTTGAACTTCTTGAACCTTCCTGCTACTTGAACTTCTTTAACTTCTTTAACCTTCCTGCTACTTGAACTTCTTGAACCTTCCTGCTACTCGAACTTCTTGAACTTCATGAACCTTCCTGCTACTTGAACTTCTTAAACTTCTTGAACCTTCCTGCTACTTGAACTTTTTGAAAATCCTGAACCTTCCTGCTACTTGAACTTCTTGAACTTCTTGAACCTTCCTGCTACTTGAACTTCTTGAACTTCTTGAACCTTCCTGCTACCTAAACTTTTTGAACTTCTTGAACCTGCCTGCTACTTGAACTTCTTGAACCTTCCTGCTACTTGAACTTCTTGAACTTCTTGAACCTTCCTGCTACCTGAACTTTTTGAACTTCTTGAACCTGCCTGCTACTTGAACTTCTTGAACCTTCCTGCTACTTGAACTTCTTGAACTTTTTGAACCTTCCTGCTACTTGAACTTCTTGAACCTCTTGAACCTTCCTGCTACTTGAACTTCTTGAACCTCCCTGCTACTTGAACTTCTTGAACTTCTTGAACCTTCCTGCTACTTGAACTTCTTGACCCCTCCTGCTACTTGAACTTCTTGAACCTTCCTGCTTCTTGAACTTCTTGAACTTCTTGAACCTTACTGATTCTTGAACTTCTTGAACTTCTTGAACCTTCCTGTTTCTTGAACTTCTTGAACCTTCCTGCCACTTGATTTCTTGAACCTTACTGCTACTTGAACTTCTTGAACCTTCCTGCTACTTGAACTTCTTGAACCTTCCTGCTACTTGAACTTTTTGAACTTCTTGAACCTGCCTGCTACTTGAACTTCTTGAACCTTCCTGCTACTTGAACTTCTTGAACTTTTTGAACCTTCCTGCTACTTGAACTTCTTGAACCTCTTGAACCTTCCTGCTACTTGAACTTCTTGAACCTCCCTGCTACTTGAACTTCTTGAACTTCTTGAACCTTCCTGCTACTTGAACTTCTTGACCCCTCCTGCTACTTGAACTTCTTGAACCTTCCTGCTACTTGAACTTCTTGAACTTCTTGAACCTTACTGATTCTTGAACTTCTTGAACTTCTTGAACCTTCCTGCTATTTGAACTTCTTGAACCTTCCTGCCACTTGATTTCTTGAACCTTACTGCTACTTGAACTTCTTGAACCTTCCTGCTACTTGAACATCTTGAACCTTCCTGCTACTTGAACTTTTTGAACTTCTTGAACCTTCCTGCTACTTGAACTTCTTGAACCTTCCTGCTATTTGAACTTCTTGAACTTCTTGAACCTTCCTGCTACTTGAACTTCTTGAACATTCCTGCTACTTGAACTTCTTCAACTTCTTGAACCTTTCTGCTACTTGAACTTCTTGAACCTTCCTGCTACTTGAACTTCTTGAACTTCTTAAACCTTCCTGCTCCTTGAAATTCTTGATTTTCTTGAATCCTCCTGCTACTTGAACTTCTTGAACCTTCTTGCTACCTGAACTTCTTGAACTTCTTGAACCTTCCTGCTACTTGAACTTCTTGAACTTCTTGAACCTTCCTGCTACTTGAACTTCTTGAACCTTCCAGCTACTTGAACTTCTTGAACATCTTGAACCTTCCTGCTACTTGAATTTCTTGAACCTTCCTGCTACTTGAACTTTTTGAACTTCTTGAACCCTCCTGCTACTTGAACTTCTTGAACCTTCCTGCTACCTGAACTTCTTGAACTTCTTGAACCTTCCTGCTACCTGAACTTCTTGAACTTATTGAACCTTCCTGCTACTTGAACTTCTTGAACCTTCCTGCTACATGAACTTCTTGAATTTCTTGAACCTTCCTGCTACTTGAACTTCTTGAACCTTCCTGCTACTTGAACTTCTTGAACTTCTTGAACCCTCCTGCTACTTGAACTTCTTAAACTTCTTCAACCTTCCTGCTACTTGAACTCCTTGAACTTCTTGAACCTTCCTGTAACTTGAACTTCTTGAACTTCTTGACCCTTCCTGCTACTTGAATTTCTTGAACTTCTTGAACCTTCCTGCTACTTGAACTTTTTGAACTTCCTGAACCTTCCTGCTATTTGAACTTCTTGAACCTTCCTGCTACTAGAACTTCTTGAACTTCTTGAACCTTCCTGTTCTTAAACTTCTTGAACTTCTTGAACCTTCCTGCTACTTGAAATTCTTGAACCTTTCTGCTACTTGAACTTCTTAAACCTTCCTGCTACTTGAACTTCTTGAACTTCTTGAACCTTTCTGCTACTTGAACTTCTTGAACCTTCCTGCAACTTGAACTTCTTGAACTTCTTGAACCTTCCCGCTCCTTGAAATTCTTGATTTTCTTGAACCCTCCTGCTACTTGAACTTCTTGAACCTTCTTGCTACCTGAACTTCTTGAACTTCTTGAACCTTCCTGCTACTTGAACTTTTCGAACTTCTTGAACCTTCCTGCTACTTGAACTTCTTGAACCTTCCTGCTACTTGAACTTCTTGAAACTTCCTGCTACCTGAACATCTTGAACTTCTTGAACCTTCCTGCTACTTGAACTTCATGAACTTCTTGAACCTTCCTGCTACTTGAACTTCTTGAACTTCTTGAACCTTCCTGCTACTTGAACTTCTTGAACTTCTTGAACCTTCCTGCTACTTGAACTTCTTGAACCTTCCTGCTACCTGAACTTCTTGAACCTTCCTGCTACTTGAACTTCTTGAACTTCTTGAACCTTCCTGCAACTTGAACTTCTTGAACCTTCCTGCTACTTGAAATACTTGAACTTCTTGAACCTTCCTGCTACTTGAACTTCTTGAACTTTCCTGCTACTTGAACTTCTTGAACTTCTTGAACCTTCCTGCTACTTGAACTTCTTGAACCTTTCTGCTACTTGAACTTCTTGAACTTCTTGAACCTTCCTGCTACTTGAACTTCTCGAACTTCTTGAACCTTCCTGCTACTTGAACTTCTTGAACCTTCCTGCTACTTGAACTTCTTGAACCTTCCTGCTACCCAAACTTCTTGAACCTTCCTGCTACTCGAACTTCTTGAATTACTTGAACCTTCGTGCTACTTGATCTTCTTGAACTTCTTGAACCTTCCTGCTACTTGAACTTCTTGAACTTCTCGAACCTTCCCGCTACTTGAACTTCTTGAACCTTCCTGCTACTTGAACTTCTTGAACTTCTTGAACCTTCCTGCTACTTGAACTTTTCGAACCTTCCTGCTATTTGAACTTCTTGAACCTTCCTGCTACTTGAACTTTTTTAACTTCTTTAACCTTCCTGCTACTTGAACTTCTTGAACCTTCCTGCTTCTTGAACTTTTTGAACTTCTTGAACCTTCCTGCCACTCGATTTCTTGAACCTTCCTGCTACTTGAACTTCTTGAACCTTCCTGCTACTTGACCTTTTTGAACCTTCCTGCTTCTTGAACTTCTTGGACTTTCCTGCTACTTGATTTTCTTGAACCTTCCTGCTACTTGAACTTCTTGAACCTTCCTGCTACCTGAACTTCTTGAACTTCTTGAACCTTCCTGCTACTTGAACTTCATGAACTTCTTGAACCTTCCTGCTACTTGAACTTCTTGAACTTCTTGAACCTTCCTGCTACTTGAACTTCTTGAACTTCTTGAACCTTCCTGCTACTTGAACTTCTTGAACCTTCCTGCTACCTGAACTTCTTGAACCTTGCTGCTACCTGAACTTCTTGAACCTTCCTGCTACTTGAACTTCTTGAACTTCTTGAACCTTCCTGCTACTTGAACTTCTTGAACTTCTTGAACCTTCCTGCAACTTGAACTTCTTGAACCTTCCTGCTACTTGAACTTTTTGAATTTCTTGAACCTTCCTGCTACTTGAATTTCCTGAACCTTCCTGCTACTTGAATTTCTTGAACTTCTTGAACCTTCCTGCTACTTGAACTTCTTGAACTTCTTGAACCTTCCTGCTACTTGAACTTCTTGAACCTTCCTGCTACTTGAACTTCTTGAACCTTCCTGCTACTTAAACTTCTTGAACCTTCCTGCTACTTGAACTTCTTGAACTTCCTGAACCTTCCTGCTACTTTAACTTCTTGAACCTTCGTGCTACTTGAACTTCTTGAACTTCTTGAACCTTCCTGCTACTTGAACTTCTTGAACATCTTGAACCTTCCTGCTACTTGAACTTCTTGAACCTTCCTGCTACTTGAACTTCTTGAACTTCTTGAACCTTCCTGCTACCTGAACTTCTTGAACCTTCCTGCTACTTGAACTTCTTGAACTTTCCTGCTACTTGAACTTCTTGAACTTCTTGATCCTTCCTGCTACTTGAACTTCTTGAACCTTCCTGCTACTTGAACTTCTTGAACTTCTTGAACCTTCCTGCTACTTGAACTTCTAGAACTTCTTGAACCTTCCTGCTACTTGAACTTCTTGAACCTTCCTTCTACTTGATTTTCTTGAACCTTCCTGCCACTTAAACTTCTTGAACTTCTTGAATATTCCTGAAATTTGAACTTCTTGAACCTTCCTGCTACTTGAGCTTCTTGAACCTTCCTGCTACCTGAACTTGTTGAATCTTGAACCTTCCTGCCACTAGAACTTCTTGAACCTTCCTGCTACTTGAACTTCTTGAACTTCTTGAACCTTCCTTCTACTTGAACTTCTTGAACCTTCCTGCAACTTGAACTTCTTGAACCTTCCTGATACTTGAACATCTTGAACCTGCCTGCTATTTGAACTTCTTGAACTTCTTGAACCTTCCTTCTACTTGAACTTCTTGAACCTTCCTGCAACTTGAACTTCTTGAACCTTCCTGATACTTGAACTTCTTGAACCTGCCTGCTACTTGAACTTCTTGAACTTCTTGAACCTTCCTGCTATTTGAACTTCTTGAACTTCTTGAACCTTCTTGCTACTTGATCTTCTTGAACCTTCCTGCTACTTGAACTTCTTGAACTTCTTGAACCTTCCTGCTACTTGAACTACTTGAACTTCTCGAACCTTCCTGCTACTTGAACTTCTTGAACTTCTTGAACCTTCCTGCTACTTGAACTACTTGAACTTCTCGAACCTTCCTGCTACTTGAACTTCTTGAACCTTTCTGCTACTTGAACTTCTTGAACCTTCCTGCTACCTGAACTTTTTGAACTTCCTGAACCTTCCTGCTACTCGAACTTCTTGAACCTTTCTGCTACTTGAACTTCTTGAACCTTCCTGCTACTTGAACTTCTTGAACCTTCCTGTTACCTGAACTTTTTTAACTTCTTGAACCTTCCTGCTACTTGAACTTCTTGAACTTCATGAACCTTCCTGCTACTTGAACTTCTTAAACTTCTTGAACCTTCCTGCTACTTGAACTTTTTGAACTTCCTGAACCTTCCTGCTACTTGAACTTCTTGAACTTCTTGAACCTTCCTGCTACTTGAACTTCTTGAACTTCTTGAACCTTCCTGCTGCCTGAACTTTTTGAACTTCTTGAACCTGCCTGCTTCTTGAACTTCTTGAACCTTCCTGCTACTTGAACTTCTTGAACTTCTTGAACCTTCCTGCTACCTGAACTTTTTGAACTTCTTGAACCTGCCTGCTACTTGAACTTCTTGAACTTCTTAAACCTTCCTGCTACCTGAACTTCTTGAACCTTTCTGCTACTTGAACTTCTTGAACTTCTTGAACCTTCCTGCTACTTGAACTTCTCGAACTTCTTGAACCTTCCTGCTACTTGAACTTCTTGAACCTTCCTGCTACTTGAACTTCTTGAACCTTCATGCTACTCAAACTTCTTGAATCTTCCTGCTACTTGAACTTCTTGAACTTCTTGAACCTTCCTGCTACTTGAACTTCTTGAACCTTCGTGCTACTTGAACTTCTTGAACTTCTTGAACCTTCCTGCTACTTGAACTTCTTGAACTTCTTGAACCTTCCTGCTACTTGAACTTCTTGAACCTTCCTGCTATTTGAACTTCTTGAACCTTCCTGCTACTTGAACTTCTTTAACTTCTTTAACCTTCCTGCTACTTGAACTTCTTGAACCTTCCTGCTACTCGAACTTCTTGAACTTCATGAACCTTCCTGCTACTTGAACTTCTTAAACTTCTTGAACCTTCCTGCTACTTGAACTTTTTGAAAATCCTGAACCTTCCTGCTACTTGAACTTCTTGAACTTCTTGAACCTTCCTGCTACTTGAACTTCTTGAACTTCTTGAACCTTCCTGCTACCTGAACTTTTTGAACTTCTTGAACCTGCCTGCTACTTGAACTTCTTGAACCTTCCTGCTACTTGAACTTCTTGAACTTCTTGAACCTTCCTGCTACCTGAACTTTTTGAACTTCTTGAACCTGCCTGCTACTTGAACTTCTTGAACCTTCCTGCTACTTGAACTTCTTGAACTTTTTGAACCTTCCTGCTACTTGAACTTCTTGAACTTCTTGAACCTTCCTGCTACTTGAACTTCTTGAACCTCCCTGCTACTTGAACTTCTTGAACTTCTTGAACCTTCCTGCTACTTGAACTTCTTGACCCCTCCTGCTACTTGAACTTCTTGAACCTTCCTGCTTCTTGAACTTCTTGAACTTCTTGAACCTTACTGATTCTTGAACTTCTTGAACTTCTTGAACCTTCCTGCTACTTGAACTTCTTGAACCTTCCTGCCACTTGATTTCTTGAACCTTACTGCTACTCGAACTTCTTGAACCTTCCTGCTACTTGAACTTCTTGAACCTTCCTGCTACTTGAACTTTTTGAACTTCTTGAACCTGCCTGCTACTTGAACTTCTTGAACCTTCCTGCTACTTGAACTTCTTGAACTTTTTGAACCTTTCTGCTACTTGAACTTCTTGAACCTCTTGAACCTTCCTGCTACTTGAACTTCTTGAACCTTCCTGCTACATGAACTTCTTGAATTTCTTGAACCTTCCTGCTACTTGAACTTCTTGAACCTTCCTGCTACTTGAACTTCTTGAACTTCTTGAACCCTCCTGCTACTTGAACTTCTTAAACTTCTTCAACCTTCCTGCTACTTGAACTCCTTGAACTTCTTGAACCTTCCTGTAACTTGAACTTCTTGAACTTCTTGACAGTTCCTGCTACTTGAATTTCTTGAACTTCTTGAACCTTCCTGCTACTTGAACTTTTTGAACTTCCTGAACCTTCCTGCTATTTGAACTTCTTGAACCTTCCTGCTACCAGAACTTCTTGAACTTCTTGAACCTTCCTGTTCTTAAACTTCTTGAACTTCTTGAACCTTCCTGCTACTTGAAATTCTTGAACCTTCCTGCTACTTGAACTTCTTAAACCTTCCTGCTACTTGAACTTCTTGAACTTCTTGATCCTTCCTGCTACCTGAACTTCTTGAACCATCCTGCCACTTGATTTCTTGAACCTTCCTGCTACTTGAACTTCTTGAACCTTCCTGCTACTTGAACTTTTTAAACCTTCCTGCTTCTTGAACTTTTTGAACTTTCCTGCTACTTGAACTTCTTGAACTTCTTGAGCCTTCATGCTACTTGAACTTCTTGAACCTTCCTGCTACTTGAACTTTTTGAACTTCTTGAACCTTCCTGCTACTTGAACTTCTTGAACCTTCCTGCTACTTGAACTTCTTGAACTTCTTGCACCTTCCTGCTGCTTGAACTTCTTGAACCTTCCTGCTACTTGAACTTCTTTAACTTCTTGAACCTTTCTGCTACTTGAACTTCTTGAACCTTCCTGCTACTTGAACTTCTTGAACTTCTTGAACCTTCCCGCTCCTTGAAATTCTTGATTTTCTTGAACCCTCCTGCTACTTGAACTTCTTGAACCTTCTTGCTACCTGAACTTCTTGAACTTCTTGAACCTTCCTGCTACTTGAACTTTTCGAACTTCTTGAACCTTCCTGCTACTTGAACTTCTTGAACCTTCCTGCTACTTGAACTTCTTGAACCTTCCTGCTACCTGAACATCTTGAACTTCTTGAACCTTCCTGCTACTTGAACTTCTTGAACTTCTTGAACCTTCCTGCTACTTGAACTTCTTGAACTTCTTGAACCTTCCTGCTACTTGAACTTCTTGAACCTTCCTGCTACCTGAACTTCTTGAACCTTCCTGCTACTTGAACTTCTTGAACTTCTTGAACCTTCCTGCTACTTGAACTTCTTGAACCTTCCTGCTACTTGAACATCTTGAACTTCTTGAACCTTCCTGCTACTTGAACATCTTGAACTTCTTGAACCTTCCTGCTACTTGAACTTCTTGAACCTTCCTGCTACTTGAACTTCTTGAACCTTCCTGCTACCTGAACTTCTTGAACCTTCCTGCATTTTGAACTTCTTGAACCTTACCGCTACTTGAAATACTTGAACTTCTTGAACCTTCCTGCTACTTGAACTTCTTGAACTTTCCTGCTACTTGAACTTCTTGAACTTCTTGAACCTTCCTGCTACTTGAACTTCTTGAACCTTTCTGCTACTTGAACTTCTTGAACTTCTTGAACCTTCCTGCTACTTGAACTTCTCGAACTTCTTGAACCTTCCTGCTACTTGAACTTCTTGAACCTTCCTGCTACTTGAACTTCTTGAACCTTCCTGCTACTCGAACTTCTTGAATTTCTTGAACCTTCGTGCTACTTGATCTTCTTGAACTTCTTGAACCTTCCTGCTACTTGAACTTCTTGAACTTATCGAACCTTCCCGCTACTTGAACTTCTTGAACCTTCCTGCTACTTGAACTTCTTGAACTTCTTGAACCTTCCTGCTACTTGAACTTTTTGAACCTTCCTGCTATTTGAACTTCTTGAACCTTCCTGCTACTTGAACTTTTTTAACTTCTTTAACCTTCCTGCTACTTGAACTTCTTGAACCTTCCTGCTTCTTGAACTTTTTGAACTTCTTGAACCTTCCTGCCACTCGATTTCTTGAACCTTCCTGCTACTTGAACTTCTTGAACCTTCCTGCTACTTGACCTTTTTGAACCTTCCTGCTTCTTGAACTTCTTGGACTTTCCTGCTACTTGATTTTCTTGAACCTTCCTGCTACTTGAACTTCTTGAACCTTCCTGCTACCTGAACTTTTTGAACTTCTTGAACCTTCCTGCTACTTGAACTTCTCGAACTTCTTGAACCTTCCTGCTACTTGAACTTCTTGAACTTCTTGAACCTTCCTGCTACTTGAACTTCTTGAACTTCTTGAACCTTCCTGCTACTTGAACTTCTTGAACCTTCCTGCTACCTGAACTTCTTGAACCTTGCTGCTACCTGAACTTCTTGAACCTTCCTGCTACTTGAACTTCTTGAACTTCTTGAACCTTCCTGCTACTTGAACTTCTTGAACTTCTTGAACCTTCCTGCAACTTGAACTTCTTGAACCTTCCTGCTACTTGAACTTTTTGAATTTCTTGAACCTTCCTGCTACTTGAATTTCCTGAACCTTCCTGCTACTTGAATTTCTTGGACTTCTTGAACCTTCCTGCTACTTGAACTTCTTGAACTTCTTGAACCTTCCTGCTACTTGAACTTCTTGAACCTTCCTGCTACTTGAACTTCTTGAACCTTCCTGCTACTTAAACTTCTTGAACCTTCCTGCTACTTGAACTTCTTGAACTTCCTGAACCTTCCTGCTACCTGAACTTCTTGAACCTTCCTGCTACTTGAACTTCTTGAACTTCTTGAACCTTCCTGCTACTTGAACTTCTTGAAGCTTCCTGCTACTTGAACATCTTTAACTTCTTGAACCTTCCTGCTACTTGAACTTCTTGAACCTTCCTGCTACCTGAACTTCTTGAACCTTCCTGCTACTTGAACTTCTTGAACCTTCCTGCTACTTGAAATACTTGAACTTCTTGAACCTTCCTGCTACTTGAACTTCTTGAACTTTCCTGCTACTTGAACTTCTTGAACTTCTTGAACCTTCCTGCTACTTGAACTTCTTGAACCTTTCTGCTACTTGAACTTCTTGAACTTCTTGAACTTTCCTGCTACTTGAACTTCTCGAACTTCTTGAACCTTCCTGCTACTTGAACTTCTTGAACCTTCCTGCTACTTGAACTTCTTGAACCTTCCTGCTACCCAAACTTCTTGAACCTTCCTGCTACTTGAACTTCTTGAATTTCTTGAACCTTCGTGCTACTTGATCTTCTTGAACTTCTTGAACCTTCCTGCTACTTGAACTTCTTGAACTTCTCGAACCTTCCTGCTACTTGAACTTCTTGAACCTTCCTGCTACTTGAACTTCTTGAACTTCTTGAACCTTCCTGCTACTTGAACTTTTTGAACCTTCCTGCTATTTGAACTTCTTGAACCTTCCTGCTACTTGAACTTCTTGAACTTCTTGCACCTTCCTGCTACTTGAACTTCTTGAACATTCCTGCTACTTGAACTTCTTCAACTTCTTGAACCTTTCTGCTACTTGAACTTCTTGAACCTTCCTGCTACTTGAACTTCTTGAACTTCTTAAACCTTCCTGCTCCTTGAAATTCTTGATTTTCTTGAATCCTCCTGCTACTTGAACTTCTTGAACCTTCTTGCTACCTGAACTTCTTGAACTTCTTGAACCTTTTTGCTACTTGAACTTCTTGAACTTCTTGAACCTTCCTGCTACTTGAACTTCTTGAACCTTCCAGCTACTTGAACTTCTTGAACATCTTGAACCTTCCTGCTACTTGAACTTCTTGAACCTTCCTGCTACTTGAACTTCTTGAACCTTCCGGCTACTTGAACTTTTTGAACTTCTTGAACCCTCCTGCTACTTGAACTTCTTGAACCTTCCTGCTACCTGAACTTCTTGAACTTCTTGAACCTTCCTGCTACCTGAACTTCTTGAACTTATTGAACCTTCCTGCTACTTGAACTTCTTGAACCTTCCTGCAACATGAACTTCTTGAATTTCTTGAACCTTCCTGCTACTTGAACTTCTTGAACCTTCCTGCTACTTGAACTTCTTGAACTTCTTGAACCCTCCTGCTACTTGAACTTCTTAAACTTCTTCAACCTTCCTGCTACTTGAACTCCTTGAACTTCTTGAACCTTCCTGTAACTTGAACTTCTTGAACTTCTTGACCCTTCCTGCTACTTGAATTTCTTGAACTTCTTGAACCTTCCTGCTACTTGAACTTTTTGAACTTCCTGAACCTTCCTGCTATTTGAACTTCTTGAACCTTCCTGCTACCAGAACTTCTTGAACTTCTTGAACCTTCCTGTTCTTAAACTTCTTGAACTTCTTGAACCTTCCTGCTACTTGAAATTCTTGAACCTTCCTGCTACTTGAACTTCTTAAACCTTCCTGCTACTTGAACTTCTTGAACTTCTTGAACCTTCCTGCTACCTGAACTTCTTGAACCATCCTGCCACTTGATTTCTTGAACCTTCCTGCTACTTGAACTTCTTGAACCTTCCTGCTACTTGAACTTTTTAAACCTTCCTGCTTCTTGAACTTCTTGAACTTTCCTGCTACTTGAACTTCTTGAACTTCTTGAGCCTTCATGCTACTTGAACTTCTTGAACCTTCTTGCTACTTGAACTTTTTGAACTTCTTGAACCTTCCTGCTACTTGAACTTCTTGAACCTTCCTGCTACTTGAACTTCTTGAACTTCTTGCACCTTCCTGCTGCTTGAACTTCTTGAACCTTCCTGCTACTTGAACTTCTTTAACTTCTTGAACCTTTCTGCTACTTGAACTTCTTGAACCTTCCTGCTACTTGAACTTCTTGAACTTCTTGAACCTTCCCGCTCCTTGAAATTCTTGATTTTCTTGAACCCTCCTGCTACTTGAACTTCTTGAACCTTCTTGCTACCTGAACTTCTTGAACTTCTTGAACCTTCCTGCTACTTGAACTTTTCGAACTTCTTGAACCTTCCTGCTACTTGAACTTCTTGAACCTTCCTGCTACTTGAACTTCTTGAACCTTCCTGCTACCTGAACATCTTGAACTTCTTGAACCTTCCTGCTACTTGAACTTCATGAACTTCTTGAACCTTCCTGCTACTTGAACTTCTTGAACCTTCCTGCTATTTGAACTTCTTGAACTTCTTGAACCTTCCTGCTACTTGAACTTCTTGAACATTCCTGCTACTTGAACTTCTTCAACTTCTTGAACCTTTCTGCTACTTGAACTTCTTGAACCTTCCTGCTGCTTGAACTTCTTGAACTTCTTAAACCTTCCTGCTCCTTGAAATTCTTGATTTTCTTGAATCCTCCTGCTACTTGAACTTCTTGAACCTTCTTGCTACCTGAACTTCTTGAACTTCTTGAACCTTCCTGCTACTTGAACTTCTTGAACTTCTTGAACCTTCCTGCTACTTGAACTTCTTGAACCTTCCAGCTACTTGAACTTCTTGAACATCTTGAACCTTCCTGCTACTTGAACTTCTTGAACCTTCCTGCTACTTGAACTTCTTGAACCTTCCTGCTACTTGAACTTTTTGAACTTCTTGAACCCTCCTGCTACTTGAACTTCTTCAACCTTCCTGCTACCTGAACTTCTTGAACTTCTTGAACCTTCCTGCTACCTGAACTTCTTGAACTTATTGAACCTTCCTGCTACTTGAACTTCTTGAACCTTCCTGCTACATGAACTTCTTGAATTTCTTGAACCTTCCTGCTACTTGAACTTCTTGAACCTTCCTGCTACTTGAACTTCTTGAACCCTCCTGCTACTTGAACTTCTTAAACTTCTTCAACCTTCCTGCTACTTGAACTCCTTGAACTTCTTGAACCTTCCTGTAACTTGAACTTCTTGAACTTCTTGACCCTTCCTGCTACTTGAATTTCTTGAACTTCTTGAACCTTCCTGCTACTTGAACTTTTTGAACTTCCTGAACCTTCCTGCTATTTGAACTTCTTGAACCTTCCTGCTACCAGAACTTCTTGAACTTCTTGAACCTTCCTGTTCTTAAGCTTCTTGAACTTCTTGAACCTTCCTGCTACTTGAAATTCTTGAACCTTCCTGCTACTTGAACTTCTTAAACCTTCCTGCTACTTGAACTTCTTGAACTTCTTGAACCTTCCTGCTACCTGAACTTCTTGAACCATCCTGCCACTTGATTTCTTGAACCTTCCTGCTACTTGAACTTCTTGAACCTTTCTGCTACTTGAACTTTTTAAACCTTCCTGCTTCTTGAACTTCTTGAACTTTCCTGCTACTTGAACTTCTTGAACTTCTTGAGCCTTCATGCTACTTGAACTTCTTGAACCTTCCTGCTACTTGAACTTTTTGAACTTCTTGAACCTTCCTGCTACTTGAACTTCTTGAACCTTCCTGCTACTTGAACTTCTTGAACCTTCCTGCTACTTGAACTTCTTGAACTTCTTGCACCTTCCTGCTGCTTGAACTTCTTGAACCTTCCTGCTACTTGAACTTCTTTAACTTCTTGAACCTTTCTGCTACTTGAACTTCTTGAACCTTCCTGCTACTTGAACTTCTTGAACTTCTTGAACCTTCCCGCTCCTTGAAATTCTTGATTTTCTTGAACCCTCCTGCTACTTGAACTTCTTGAACCTTCTTGCTACCTGAACTTCTTGAACTTCTTGAACCTTCCTGCTACTTGAACTTTTCGATTTTCTTGAACCTTCCTGCTACTTGAACTTCTTGAACCTTCCTGCTACTTGAACTTCTTGAACCTTCCTGCTACCTGAACATCTTGAACTTCTTGAACCTTCCTGCTACTTGAACTTCATGAACTTCTTGAACCTTCCTTCTACTTGAACTTCTTGAACTTCTTGAACCTTCCTGCTACTTGAACTTCTTGAACTTCTTGAACCTTCCTGCTACTTGAACTTCTTGAACCTTCCTGCTACCTGAACTTCTTGAACCGTCCTGCTACTTGAACTTCTTGAACTTCTTGAACCTTCCTGCTACTTGAACTTCTTGAACCTTCCTGCTACTTGACCATCTTGAACTTCTTGAACCTTCCTGCTACTTGAACATCTTGAACTTCTTGAACCTTCCTGCTACTTGAACTTCTTGAACCTTCCTGCTACCTGAACTTCTTGAACCTTCCTGCAACTTGAACTTCTTGAACCTTCCAGCTACTTGAAATACTTGAACTTCTTGAACCTTCCTGCTACTTGAACTTCTTGAACTTTCCTGCTACTTGAACTTCTTGAACTTCTTGAACCTTCCTGCTACTTGAACTTCTTGAACCTTTCTGCTACTTGAACTTCTTGAACTTCTTGAACCTTCCTGCTACTCGAACTTCTTGAACTTCATGAACCTTCCTGCTACTTGAACTTCTTAAACTTCTTGAACCTTCCTGCTACTTGAACTTTTTGAAAATCCTGAACCTTCCTGCTACTTGAACTTCTTGAACTTCTTGAACCTTCCTGCTACTTGAACTTCTTGAACTTCTTGAACCTTCCTGCTACCTGAACTTTTTGAACTTCTTGAACCTGCCTGCTACTTGAACTTCTTGAACCTTCCTGCTACTTGAACTTCTTGAACTTCTTGAACCTTCCTGCTACCTGAACTTTTTGAACTTCTTGAACCTGCCTGCTACTTGAACTTCTTGAACCTTCCTGCTACTTGAACTTCTTGAACTTTTTGAACCTTCCTGCTACTTGAACTTCTTGAAACTCTTGAACCTTCCTGCTACTTGAACTTCTTGAACCTCCCTGCTACTTGAACTTCTTGAACTTCTTGAACCTTCCTGCTACTTGAACTTCTTGACCCCTCCTGCTACTTGAACTTCTTGAACCTTCCTGCTTCTTGAACTTCTTGAACTTCTTGAACCTTCCTGCTACTTGAACTTCATGAACTTCTTGAACCTTCCTGCTACTTGAACTTCTTGAACCTTCCCGCTATTTGAACTTCTTGAACTTCTTGAACCTTCCTGCTACTTGAACTTCTTGAACATTCCTGCTACTTGAACTTCTTCAACTTCTTGAACCTTTCTGCTACTTGAACTTCTTGAACCTTCCTGCTACTTGAACTTCTTGAACTTCTTAAACATTCCTGCTCCTTGAAATTCTTGATTTTCTTGAATCCTCCTGCTACTTGAACTTCTTGAACCTTCTTGCTACCTGAACTTCTTGAACTTCTTGAACCTTCCTGCTACTTGAACTTCTTGAACTTCTTGAACCTTCCTGCTACTTGAACTTCTTGAACCTTCCAGCTACTTGAACTTCTTGAACATCTTGAACCTTCCTGCTACTTGAACTTCTTGAACCTTCCTGCTACTTGAACTTCTTGAACCTTCCTGCTACTTGAACTTTTTGAACTTCTTGAACCCTCCTGCTACTTGAACTTCTTGAACCTTCCTGCTACCTGAACTTCTTGAACTTCTTGAACCTTCCTGCTACCTGAACTTCTTGAACTTATTGAACCTTCCTGCTACTTGAACTTCTTGAACCTTCCTGCTACATGAACTTCTTGAATTTCTTGAACCTTCCTGCTACTTGAACTTCTTGAACCTTCCTGCTACTTGAACTTCTTGAACCCTCCTGCTACTTGAACTTCTCAAACTTCTTCAACCTTCCTGCTACTTGAACTCCTTGAACTTCTTGAACCTTCCTGTAACTTGAACTTCTTGAACTTCTTGACCCTTCCTGCTACTTGAATTTCTTGAACTTCTTGAACCTTCCTGCTACTTGAACTTTTTGAACTTCCTGAACCTTCCTGCTATTTGAACTTCTTGAACCTTCCTGCTACCAGAACTTCTTGAACTTCTTGAACCTTCCTGTTCTTAAACTTCTTGAACTTCTTGAACCTTCCTGCTACTTGAAATTCTTGAACCTTCCAGCTACTTCAACTTCTTAAACCTTCCTGCTACTTGAACTTCTTGAACTTCTTGAACCTTCCTGCTACCTGAACTTCTTGAACCATCCTGCCACTTGATTTCTTGAACCTTCCTGCTACTTGAACTTCTTGAACCTTCCTGCTACTTGAACTTTTTAAACCTTCCTGCTTCTTGAACTTCTTGAACTTTCCTGCTACTTGAACTTCTTGAACTTCTTGAGCCTTCATGCTACTTGAACTTCTTGAACCTTCCTGCTACTTGAACTTTTTGAACTTCTTGAACCTTCCTGCTACTTGAACTTCTTGAACCTTCCTGCTACTTGAACTTCTTGAACTTCTTGCACCTTCCTGCTGCTTGAACTTCTTGAACCTTCCTGCTACTTGAACTTCTTTAACTTCTTGAACCTTTCTGCTACTTGAACTTCTTGAACCTTCCTGCTACTTGAACTTCTTGAACTTCTTGAACCTTCCCGCTCCTTGAAATTCTTGATTTTCTTGAACCCTCCTGCTACTTGAACTTCTTGAACCTTCTTGCTCCCTGAACTTCTTGAACTTCTTGAACCTTCCTGCTACTTGAACTTTTCGAACTTCTTGAACCTTCCTGCTACTTGAACTTCTTGAACCTTCCTGCTACTTGAACTTCTTGAACCTTCCTGCTACCTGAACATCTTGAACTTCTTGAACCTTCCTGCTACTTGAACTTCATGAACTTCTTGAACCTTCCTGCTACTTGAACTTCTTGAACTTCTTGAACCTTCCTGCTACTTGAACTTCTTGAACTTCTTGAACCTTCCTGCTACTTGAACTTCTTGAACCTTCCTGCTACCTGAACTTCTTGAACCGTCCTGCTACTTGAACTTCTTGAACTTCTTGAACCTTCCTGCTACTTGAACTTCTTGAACCTTCCTGCTACTTGACCATCTTGAACTTCTTGAACCTTCCTGCTACTTGAACATCTTGAACTTCTTGAACCTTCCTGCTACTTGAACTTCTTGAACCTTCCTGCTACCTGAACTTCTTGAACCTTCCTGCAACTTGAACTTCTTGAACCTTCCAGCTACTTGAAATACTTGAACTTCTTGAACCTTCCTGCTACTTGAATTTCTTGAACTTTCCTGCTACTTGAACTTCTTGAACTTCTTGAACCTTCCTGCTACTTGAACTTCTTGAACCTTTCTGCTACTTGAACTTCTTGAACTTCTTGAACCTTCCTGCTACTCGAACTTCTTGAACTTCATGAACCTTCCTGCTACTTGAACTTCTTAAACTTCTTGAACCTTCCTGCTACTTGAACTTTTTGAAAATCCTGAACCTTCCTGCTACTTGAACTTCTTGAACTTCTTGAACCTTCCTGCTACTTGAACTTCTTGAACTTCTTGAACCTTCCTGCTACCTGAACTTTTTGAACTTCTTGAACCTGCCTGCTACTTGAACTTCTTGAACCTTCCTGCTACTTGAACTTCTTGAACTTCTTGAACCTTCCTGCTACCTGAACTTTTTGAACTTCTTGAACCTGCCTGCTACTTGAACTTCTTGAACCTTCCTGCTTCTTGAACTTCTTGAACTTCTTGAACCTTACTGATTCTTGAACTTCTTGAACTTCTTGAACCTTCCTGCTACTTGAACTTCTTGAACCTTCCTGCCACTTGATTTCTTAAACCTTACTGCTACTTGAACTTCTTGAACCTTCCTGCTACTTGAACTTCTTGAACCTTCCTGCTACTTGAACTTTTTGAACTTCTTGAACCTGCCTGCTACTTGAACTTCTTGAACCTTCCTGCTACTTGAACTTCTTGAACTTTTTGAACCTTCCTGCTACTTGAACTTCTTGAACCTCTTGAACCTTCCTGCTACTTGAACTTCTTGAACCTCCCTGCTACTTGAACTTCTTGAACTTCTTGAACCTTCCTGCTACTTGAACTTCTTGACCCCTCCTGCTACTTGAACTTCTTGAACCTTCCTGCTACTTGAACTTCTTGAACTTCTTGAACCTTACTGATTCTTGAACTTCTTGAACTTCTTGAACCTTCCTGCTACTTGAACTTCTTGAACCTTCCTGCCACTTGATTTCTTGAACCTTACTGCTACTTGAACTTCTTGAACCTTCCTGCTACTTGAACATCTTGAACCTTCCTGCTACTTGAACTTTTTGAACTTCTTGAACCTTCCTGCTACTTGAACTTCTTGAACCTTCCTGCTATTTGAACTTCTTGAACTTCTTGAACCTTCCTGCTACTTGAACTTCTTGAACATTCCTGCTACTTGAACTTCTTCAACTTCTTGAACCTTTCTGCTACTTGAACTTCTTGAACCTTCCTGCTACTTGAACTTCTTGAGCTTCTTAAACCTTCCTGCTGCTTGAAATTCTTGATTTTCTTGAATCCTCCTGCTACTTGAACTTCTTGAACCTTCTTGCTACCTGAACTTCTTGAACTTCTTGAACCTTCCTGCTACTTGAACTTCTTGAACTTCTTGAACCTTCCTGCTACTTGAACTTCTTGAACCTTCCAGCTACTTGAACTTCTTGAACATCTTGAACCTTCCTGCTACTTGAACTTCTTGAACCTTCCTGCTACTTGAACTTCTTGAACCTTCCTGCTACTTGAACTTTTTGAACTTCTTGAACCCTCCTGCTACTTGAACTTCTTGAACCTTCCTGCTACCTGAACTTCTTGAACCTTCCTGCTACCTGAACTTCTTGAACTTATTGAACCTTCCTGCTACTTGAACTTCTTGAACCTTCCTGCTACATGAACTTCTTGAATTTCTTGAACCTTCCTGCTACTTGAACTTCTTGAACCTTCCTGCTACTTGAACTTCTTGAACTTCTTGAACCCTCCTGCTACTTGAACTTCTAAAACTTCTTCAACCTTCCTGCTACTTGAACTCCTTGAACTTCTTGAACCTTCCTGTAACTTGAACTTCTTGAACTTCTTGACCCTTCCTGCTACTTGAATTTCTTGAACTTCTTGAACCTTCCTGCTACTTGAACTTTTTGAACTTCCCGAACCTTCCTGCTATTTGAACTTCTTGAACCTTCCTGCTACCAGAACTTCTTGAACTTCTTGAACCTTCCTGTTCCTAAACTTCTTGAACTTCTTGAACCTTCCTGCTACTTGAAATTCTTGAACCTTCCTGCTACTTGAACTTCTTAAACCTTCCTGCTACTTGAACTTCTTGAACTTCTTGAACCTTCCTGCTACCTGAACTTCTTGAACCATCCTGCCACTTGATTTCTTGAACCTTCCTGCTACTTGAACTTCTTGAACCTTCCTGCTACTTGAACTTTTTAAACCTTCCTGCTTCTTGAACTTCTTGAACTTTCCTGCTACTTGAACTTCTTGAACTTCTTGAGCCTTCATGCTACTTGAACTTCTTGAACCTTCCTGCTACTTGAACTTTTTGAACTTCTTGAACCTTCCTGCTACTTGAACTTCTTGAACCTTCCTGCTACTTGAACTTCTTGAACTTCTTGCACCTTCCTGCTGCTTGAACTTCTTGAACCTTCCTGCTACTTGAACTTCTTTAACTTCTTGAACCTTTCTGCTACTTGAACTTCTTGAACCTTCCTGCTACTTGAACTTCTTGAACTTCTTGAACCTTCCCGCTCCTTGAAATTCTTGATTTTCTTGAACCCTCCTGCTACTTGAACTTCTTGAACCTTCTTGCTACCTGAACTTCTTGAACTTCTTGAACCTTCCTGCTACTTGAACTTTTCGAACTTCTTGAACCTTCCTGCTACTTGAACTTCTTGAACCTTCCTGCTACTTGAACTTCTTGAACCTTCCTGCTACCTGAACATCTTGAACTTCTTGAACCTTCCTGCTACTTGAACTTCATGAACTTCTTGAACCTTCCTGCTACTTGAACTTCTTGAACTTCTTGAACCTTCCTGCTACTTGAACTTCTTGAACTTCTTGAACCTTCCTGCTACTTGAACTTCTTGAACCTTCCTGCTACCTGAACTTCTTGAACCGTCCTGCTACTTGAACTTCTTGAACTTCTTGAACCTTCCTGCTACTTGAACTTCTTGAACCTTCCTGCTACTTGAACATCTTGAACTTCTTGAACCTTCCTGCTACTTGAACATCTTGAACTTCTTGAACCTTCCTGCTACTTGAACTTCTTGAACCTTCCTGCTACCTGAACTTCTTGAACCTTCCTGCAACTTGAACTTCTTGAACCTTCCTGCTACTTGAAATACTTGAACTTCTTGAACCTTCCTGCTACTTGAACTTCTTGAACTTTCCTGCTACTTGAACTTCTTGAACTTCTTGAACCTTCCTGCTACTTGAACTTCTTGAACCTTTCTGCTACTTGAACTTCTTGAACTTCTTGAACCTTCCTGCTACTTGAACTTCTCGAACTTCTTGAACCTTCCTGCTACTTGAACTTCTTGAACCTTCCTGCTACTTGAACTTCTTGAACCTTCCTGCTACCCAAACTTCTTGAACCTTCCTGCTACTCGAACTTCTTGAATTTCTTGAACCTTCGTGCTACTTGATCTTCTTGAACTTCTTGAACCTTCCTGCTACTTGAACTTCTTGAACTTCTCGAACCTTCCCGCTACTTGAACTTCTTGAACCTTCCTGCTACTTGAACTTCTTGAACTTCTTGAACCTTCCTGCTACTTGAACTTTTTGAACCTTCCTGCTATTTGAACTTCTTGAACCTTCCTGCTACTTGAACTTTTTTAACTTCTTTAACCTTCCTGCTACTTGAACTTCTTGAACCTTCCTGCTTCTTGAACTTTTTGAACTTCTTGAACCTTCCTGCCACTCGATTTCTTGAACCTTCCTGCTACTTGAACTTCTTGAACCTTCCTGCTACTTGACCTTTTTGAACCTTCCTGCTTCTTGAACTTCTTGGACTTTCCTGCTACTTGATTTTCTTGAACCTTCCTGCTACTTGAACTTCTTGAACCTTCCTGCTACCTGAACTTCTTGAACTTCTTGAACCTTCCTGCTACTTGAACTTCATGAACTTCTTGAACCTTCCTGCTACTTGAACTTCTTGAACTTCTTGAACCTTCCTGCTACTTGAACTTCTTGAACTTCTTGAACCTTCCTGCTACTTGAACTTCTTGAACCTTCCTGCTACCTGAACTTCTTGAACCTTGCTGCTACCTGAACTTCTTGAACCTTCCTGCTACTTGAACTTCTTGAACTTCTTGAACCTTCCTGCTACTTGAACTTCTTGAACTTCTTGAACCTTCCTGCAACTTGAACTTCTTGAACCTTCCTGCTACTTGAACTTTTTGAATTTCTTGAACCTTCCTGCTACTTGAATTTCCTGAACCTTCCTGCTACTTGAATTTCTTGAACTTCTTGAACCTTCCTGCTACTTGAACTTCTTGAACTTCTTGAACCTTCCTGCTACTTGAACTTCTTGAACCTTCCTGCTACTTGAACTTCTTGAACCTTCCTGCTACTTAAACTTCTTGAACCTTCCTGCTACTTGAACTTCTTGAACTTCCTGAACCTTCCTGCTACTTTAACTTCTTGAACCTTCGTGCTACTTGAACTTCTTGAACTTCTTGAACCTTCCTGCTACTTGAACTTCTTGAACATCTTGAACCTTTCTGCTACTTGAACTTCTTGAACCTTCCTGCTACTTGAACTTCTTGAACTTCTTGAACCTTCCTGCTACCTGAACTTTTTGAACCTTCCTGCTACTTGAACTTCTTGAACTTTCCTGCTACTTGAGCTTCTTGAACTTCTTGATCCTTCCTGCTACTTGAACTTCTTGAACCTTCCTGCTACTTGAACTTCTTGAACTTCTTGAACCTTCCTGCTACTTGAACTTCTAGAACTTCTTGAACCTTCCTGCTACTTGAACTTCTTGAACCTTCCTTCTACTTGATTTTCTTGAACCTTCCTGCCACTTAAACTTCTTGAACTTCTTGAATATTCCTGAAATTTGAACTTCTTGAACCTTCCTGCTACTTGAGCTTCTTGAACCTTCCTGCTACCTGAACTTGTTGAATCTTGAACCTTCCTGCCACTAGAACTTCTTGAACCTTCCTGCTACTTGAACTTCTTGAACTTCTTGAAACTTCCTTCTACTTGAACTTCTTGAACCTTCCTGCAACTTGAACTTCTTGAACCTTCCTGATACTTGAACTTCTTGAACCTGCCTGCTATTTGAACTTCTTGAACTTCTTGAACCTTCCTTCTACTTGAACTTCTTGAACCTTCCTGCAACTTGAACTTCTTGAACCTTCCTGATACTTGAACTTCTTGAACCTGCCTGCTACTTGAACTTCTTGAACTTCTTGAACCTTCCTGCTATTTGAACTTCTTGAACTTCTTGAACCTTCCTGCTACTTGATCTTCTTGAACCTTCCTGCTACTTGAACTTCTTGAACTTCTTGAACCTTCCTGCTACTTGAACTACTTGAACTTCTCGAACCTTCCTGCTACTTGAACTTCTTGAACTTCTTGAACCTTCCTGCTACTTGAACTACTTGAACTTCTCGAACCTTCCTGCTACTTGAACTTCTTGAACCTTTCTGCTACTTGAACTTCTTGAACCTTCCTGCTACCTGAACTTTTTGAACTTCCTGAACCTTCCTGCTACTCGAACTTCTTGAACCTTTCTGCTACTTGAACTTCTTGAACCTTCCTGCTACTTGAACTTCTTGAACCTTCCTGTTACCTGAACTTTTTTAACTTCTTGAACCTTCCTGCCACTTGAACTTCTTGAACTTCTTGAACCTTCCTGCTACTTGAACTTCTTGAACTTCTTGAACCTTCCTGCTGCCTGAACTTTTTGAACTTCTTGAACCTGCCTGCTTCTTGAACTTCTTGAACCTTCCTGCTACTTGAACTTCTTGAACTTCTTGAACCTTCCTGCTACCTGAACTTTTTGAACTTCTTGAACCTGCCTGCTACTTGAACTTCTTGAACCTTCCTGCTACTTGAACTTCTTGAACTTTTTGAACCTTCCTGCTACTTGAACTTCTTGAACCTCTTGAACCTTCCTGCTACTTGAACTTCTTGAACCTCCCTGCTACTTGAACTTCTTGAACTTCTTGAACCTTCCTGCTACTTGAACTTCTTGACCCCTCCTGCTACTTGAACTTCTTGAACCTTCCTGCTACTTAAACTTCTTGAACTTCTTGAACCCTACTGATTCTTGAACTTCTTGAACTTCTTGAACCTTCCTGCTACTTGAACTTCTTGAACCTTCCTGCCACTTGATTTCTTTAACCTTACTGCTACTTGAACTTCTTGAACCTTCCTGCTACTTGAACTTCTTGAACCTTCCTGCTACTTGAACTTTTTGAACTTCTTGAACCTGCCTGCTACTTGAACTTCTTGAACCTTCCTGCTACTTGAACTTCTTGAACTTTTTGAACCTTCCTGCTACTTGAACTTCTTGAACCTCTTGAACCTTCCTGCTACTTGAACTTCTTGAACCTCCCTGCTACTTGAACTTCTTGAACTTCTTGAACCTTCCTGCTACTTGAACTTCTTGACCCCTCCTGCTACTTGAACTTCTTGAACCTTCCTACTACTTGAACTTCTTGAACTTCTTGAACCTTACTGATTCTTGAACTGCTTGAACTTCTTGAACCTTCCTGCTACTTGAACTTCTTGAACATTCCTGCCACTTGATTTCTTGAACCTTACTGCTACTTGAACTTCTTGAACCTTCCTGCTACTTGAACTTCTTGAACCTTCCTGCTACTTGAACTTTTTGAACGTCTTGAACCTTCCTGCTACTTGAACTTCTTGAACCTTCCTGCTATTTGAACTTCTTGAACTTCTTGAACCTTCCTGCTACTTGAACTTCTTGAACCTTCCTGCTACTTGAACTTCTTCAACTTCTTGAACCTTTCTGCTACTTGAACTTCTTGAACCTTCCTGCTACTTGAACTTCTTGAACTTCTTAAACCTTCCTGCTCCTTGAAATTCTGTATTTTCTTGAACCCTCCTGCTACTTGAACTTCTTGAACCTTCTTGCTACCTGAACTTCTTGAACTTCTTGAACCTTCCTGCTACTTGAACTTCTTGAACTTCTTGAACCTTCCTGCTACTTGAACTTCTTGAACCTTCCAGCTACTTGAACTTCTTGAACATCTTGAACCTTCCTGCTACTTGAACTTCTTGAACCTTCCTGCTACTTGAACTTCTTGAACCTTCCTGCTGCTTGAACTTCTTGAACCTTCCTGCTACTTGAACTTTTTGAACTTCTTGAACCCTCCTGCTACTTGAACTTCTTGAACTTTCCTGCTACCTGAACTTCTTGAACTTCTTGAACCTTCCTGCTACCTGAACTTCTTGAACTTATTGAACCTTCCTGCTACTTGAACTTCTTGAACCTTCCTGCTACATGAACTTCTTGAATTTCTTGAACCTTCCTGCTACTTGAACTTCTTGAACCTTCCTGCTACTTGAACTTCTTGAACTTCTTGAACCCTCCTGCTACTTGAACTTCTTAAACTTCTTCAACCTTCCTGCTACTTGAACTCCTTGAACTTCTTGAACCTTCCTGTAACTTGAACTTCTTGACCCTTCCTTCTACTTGAATTTCTTGAACTTCTTGAACCTTCCTGCTACCTGAACTTTTTGAACTTCCTGAACCTTCCTGCTATTTGAACTTCTTGAACCTTCCTGCTACCAGAACTTCTTGAACTTCTTGAACCTTCCTGTTCCTAAACTTCTTGAACTTCTTGAACCTTCCTGCTACTTGAAATTCTTGAACCTTCCTGCTACTTGAACTTCTTAAACCTTCCTGCTACTTGAACTTCTTGAACTTCTTGAACCTTCCTGCTACCTGAACTTCTTGAACCATCCTGCCACTTGATTTCTTGAACCTTCCTGCTACTTGAACTTCTTGAACCTTCCTGCTACTTGAACTTTTTAAACCTTCCTGCTTCTTGAACTTCTTGAACTTTCCTGCTACTTGAACTTCTTGAACTTCTTGAGCCTTCATGCTACTTGAACTTCTTGAACCTTCCTGCTACTTGAACTTTTTGAACTTCTTGAACCTTCCTGCTACTTGAACTTCTTGAACCTTCCTGCTACTTGAACTTCTTGAACTTCTTGCACCTTCCTGCTGCTTGAACTTCTTGAACCTTCCTGCTACTTGAACTTCTTTAACTTCTTGAACCTTTCTGCTACTTGAACTTCTTGAACCTTCCTGCTACTTGAACTTCTTGAACTTCTTGAACCTTCCCGCTCCTTGAAATTCTTGATTTTCTTGAACCCTCCTGCTACTTGAACTTCTTGAACCTTCTTGCTACCTGAACTTCTTGAACTTCTTGAACCTTCCTGCTACTTGAACTTTTCGAACTTCTTGAACCTTCCTGCTACTTGAACTTCTTGAACCTTCCTGCTACCTGAACTTCTTGAACCGTCCTGCTACTTGAACTTCTTGAACTTCTTGAACCTTCCTGCTACTTTAACTTCTTGAACTTCTTGAACCTTCCTGCTACTTGAACTTCTTGAACTTCTTGAACCTTCCTGCTACTTGAACTTCTTGAACCTTCCTGCTACCTGAACTTCATGAACTTCTTGAACCTTCCTGCTACTTTAACTTCTTGAACTTCTTGAACCTTCCTGCTACTTGAACTTCTTGAACTTCTTGAACCTTCCTGCTACTTGAACTTCTTGAACCTTCCTGCTACCTGAACTTCTTGAACCGTCCTGCTACTTGAACTTCTTGAACTTCTTGAACCTTCCTGCTACTTGAACTTCTTGAACCTTCCTGCTACTTGAACATCTTGAACTTCTTGAACCTTCCTGCTACTTGAACATCTTGAACTTCTTGAACCTTCCTGCTACTTGAACTTCTTGAACCTTCCTGCTACCTGAACTTCTTGAACCTTCCTGCAACTTGAACTTCTTGAACCTTCCTGCTACTTGAAATACTTGAACTTCTTGAACCTTCCTGCTACTTGAACTTCTTGAACTTTCCTGCTACTTGAACTTCTTGAACTTCTTGAACCTTCCTGCTACTTGAACTTCTTGAACCTTTCTGCTACTTGAACTTCTTGAACTTCTTGAACCTTCCTGCTACTTGAACTTCTCGAACTTCTTGAACCTTCCTGCTACTTGAACTTCTTGAACCTTCCTGCTACTTGAACTTCTTGAACCTTCCTGCTACTCGAACTTCTTGAATTTCTTGAACCTTCGTGCTACTTGATCTTCTTGAACTTCTTGAACCTTCCTGCTACTTGAACTTCTTGAACTTCTCGAACCTTCCCGCTACTTGAACTTCTTGAACCTTCCTGCTACTTGAACTTCTTGAACTTCTTGAACCTTCCTGCTACTTGAACTTTTTGAACCTTCCTGCTATTTGAACTTCTTGAACCTTCCTGCTACTTGAACTTTTTTAACTTCTTTAACCTTCCTGCTACTTGAACTTCTTGAACCTTCCTGCTTCTTGAACTTTTTGAACTTCTTGAACCTTCCTGCCACTCGATTTCTTGAACCTTCCTGCTACTTGAACTTCTTGAACCTTCCTGCTACTTGACCTTTTTGAACCTTCCTGCTTCTTGAACTTCTTGGACTTTCCTGCTACTTGATTTTCTTGAACCTTCCTGCTACTTGAACTTCTTGAACCTTCCTGCTACCTGAACTTCTTGAACTTCTTGAACCTTCCTGCTACTTGAACTTCATGAACTTCTTGAACCTTCCTGCTACTTGAACTTCTTGAACTTCTTGAACCTTCCTGCTACTTGAACTTCTTGAACTTCTTGAACCTTCCTGCTACTTGAACTTCTTGAACCTTCCTGCTACCTGAACTTCTTGAACCTTGCTGCTACCTGAACTTCTTGAACCTTCCTGCTACTTGAACTTCTTGAACTTCTTGAACCTTCCTGCTACTTGAACTTCTTGAACTTCTTGAACCTTCCTGCAACTTGAACTTCTTGAACCTTCCTGCTACTTGAACTTTTTGAATTTCTTGAACCTTCCTGCTACTTGAATTTCCTGAACCTTCCTGCTACTTGAATTTCTTGAACTTCTTGAACCTTCCTGCTACTTGAACTTCTTGAACTTCTTGAACCTTCCTGCTACTTGAACTTCTTGAACCTTCCTGCTACTTGAACTTCTTGAACCTTCCTGCTACTTAAACTTCTTGAACCTTCCTGCTACTTGAACTTCTTGAACTTCCTGAACCTTCCTGCTACTTTAACTTCTTGAACCTTCGTGCTACTTGAACTTCTTGAACTTCTTGAACCTTCCTGCTACTTGAACTTCTTGAACATCTTGAACCTTTCTGCTACTTGAACTTCTTGAACCTTCCTGCTACTTGAACTTCTTGAACTTCTCGAACCTTCCTGCTACCTGAACTTCTTGAACCTTCCTGCTACTTGAACTTCTTGAACTTTCCTGCTACTTGAGCTTCTTGAACTTCTTGATCCTTCCTGCTACTTGAACTTCTTGAACCTTCCTGCTACTTGAACTTCTTGAACTTCTTGAACCTTCCTGCTACTTGAACTTCTAGAACTTCTTGAACCTTCCTGCTACTTGAACTTCTTGAACCTTCCTTCTACTTGATTTTCTTGAACCTTCCTGCCACTTAAACTTCTTGAACTTCTTGAATATTCCTGAAATTTGAACTTCTTGAACCTTCCTGCTACTTGAGCTTCTTGAACCTTCCTGCTACCTGAACTTGTTGAATCTTGAACCTTCCTGCCACTAGAACTTCTTGAACCTTCCTGCTACTTGAACTTCTTGAACTTCTTGAAACTTCCTTCTACTTGAACTTCTTGAACCTTCCTGCAACTTGAACTTCTTGAACCTTCCTGATACTTGAACTTCTTGAACCTGCCTGCTATTTGAACTTCTTGAACTTCTTGAACCTTCCTTCTACTTGAACTTCTTGAACCTTCCTGCAACTTGAACTTCTTGAACCTTCCTGATACTTGAACTTCTTGAACCTGCCTGCTACTTGAACTTCTTGAACTTCTTGAACCTTCCTGCTATTTGAACTTCTTGAACTTCTTGAACCTTCCTGCTACTTGATCTTCTTGAACCTTCCTGCTACTTGAACTTCTTGAACTTCTTGAACCTTCCTGCTACTTGAACTACTTGAACTTCTCGAACCTTCCTGCTACTTGAACTTCTTGAACTTCTTGAACCTTCCTGCTACTTGAACTACTTGAACTTCTCGAACCTTCCTGCTACTTGAACTTCTTGAACCTTTCTGCTACTTGAACTTCTTGAACCTTCCTGCTACCTGAACTTTTTGAACTTCCTGAACCTTCCTGCTACTCGAACTTCTTGAACCTTTCTGCTACTTGAACTTCTTGAACCTTCCTGCTACTTGAACTTCTTGAACCTTCCTGTTACCTGAACTTTTTTAACTTCTTGAACCTTCCTGCTACTTGAACTTCTTGAACTTCATGAACCTTCCTGCTACTTGAACTTCTTAAACTTCTTGAACCTTCCTGCTACTTGAACTTTTTGAACTTCCTGAACCTTCCTGCTACTTGAACTTCTTGAACTTCTTGAACCTTCCTGCTACTTGAACTTCTTGAACTTCTTGAACCTTCCTGCTGCCTGAACTTTTTGAACTTCTTGAACCTGCCTGCTTCTTGAACTTCTTGAACCTTCCTGCTACTTGAACTTCTTGAACTTCTTGAACCTTCCTGCTACCTGAACTTTTTGAACTTCTTGAACCTGCCTGCTACTTGAACTTCTTGAACCTTCCTGCTACTTGAACTTCTTGAACTTTTTGAACCTTCCTGCTACTTGAACTTCTTGAACCTCTTGAACCTTCCTGCTACTTGAACTTCTTGAACCTCCCTGCTACTTGAACTTCTTGAACTTCTTGAACCTTCCTGCTACTTGAACTTCTTGACCCCTCCTGCTACTTGAACTTCTTGAACCTTCCTGCTACTTAAACTTCTTGAACTTCTTGAACCTTACTGATTCTTGAACTTCTTGAACTTCTTGAACCTTCCTGCTACTTGAACTTCTTGAACCTTCCTGCCACTTGATTTCTTTAACCTTACTGCTACTTGAACTTCTTGAACCTTCCTGCTACTTGAACTTCTTGAACCTTCCTGCTACTTGAACTTTTTGAACTTCTTGAACCTGCCTGCTACTTGAACTTCTTGAACCTTCCTGCTACTTGAACTTCTTGAACTTTTTGAACCTTCCTGCTACTTGAACTTCTTGAACCTCTTGAACCTTCCTGCTACTTGAACTTTTTGAACCTCCCTGCTACTTGAACTTCTTGAACTTCTTGAACCTTCCTGCTACTTGAACTTCTTGACCCCTCCTGCTACTTGAACTTCTTGAACCTTCCTACTACTTGAACTTCTTGAACTTCTTGAACCTTACTGATTCTTGAACTGCTTGAACTTCTTGAACCTTCCTGCTACTTGAACTTCTTGAACATTCCTGCCACTTGATTTCTTGAACCTTACTGCTACTTGAACTTCTTGAACCTTCCTGCTACTTGAACTTCTTGAACCTTCCTGCTACTTGAACTTTTTGAACTTCTTGAACCTTCCTGCTACTTGAACTTCTTGAACCTTCCTGCTATTTGAACTTCTTGAACTTCTTGAACCTTCCTGCTACTTGAACTTCTTGAACCTTCCTGCTACTTGAACTTCTTCAACTTCTTGAACCTTTCTGCTACTTGAACTTCTTGAACCTTCCTGCTACTTGAACTTCTTGAACTTCTTAAACCTTCCTGCTCCTTGAAATTCTTGATTTTCTTGAACCCTCCTGCTACTTGAACTTCTTGAACCTTCTTGCTACCTGAACTTCTTGAACTTCTTGAACCTTCCTGCTACTTGAACTTCTTGAACTTCTTGAACCTTCCTGCTACTTGAACTTCTTGAACCTTCCAGCTACTTGAACTTCTTGAACATCTTGAACCTTCCTGCTACTTGAACTTCTTGAACCTTCCTGCTACTTGAACTTCTTGAACCTTCCTGCTGCTTGAACTTCTTGAACCTTCCTGCTACTTGAACTTTTTGAACTTCTTGAACCCTCCTGCTACTTGAACTTCTTGAACTTTCCTGCTACCTGAACTTCTTGAACTTCTTGAACCTTCCTGCTACCTGAACTTCTTGAACTTATTGAACCTTCCTGCTACTTGAACTTCTTGAACCTTCCTGCTACATGAACTTCTTGAATTTCTTGAACCTTCCTGCTACTTGAACTTCTTGAACCTTCCTGCTACTTGAACTTCTTGAACTTCTTGAACCCTCCTGCTACTTGAACTTCTTAAACTTCTTCAACCTTCCTGCTACTTGAACTTCTTGAACTTCTTGAACCTTCCTGTAACTTGAACTTCTTGAACTTCTTGACCCTTCCTGCTACTTGAATTTATTGAACTTCTTGAACCTTCCTGCTACTTGAACTTTTTGAACTTCCTGAACCTTCCTGCTATTTGAACTTCTTGAACCTTCCTGCTACTAGAACTTCTTGAACTTCTTGAACCTTCCTGTTCTTAAACTTCTTGAACTTCTTGAACCTTTCTGCTACTTGAAATTCTCGAACCTTCCTGCTACTTGAACTTCTTAAACCTTCCTGCTACTTGAACTTCTTGAACTTCTTGAACCTTCCTGCTACCTGAACTTCTTGAACCATCCTGCCACTTGATTTCTTGAACCTTCCTGCTACTTGAACTTCTTGAACCTTCCTGCTACTTGAACTTTTTAAACCTTCCTTCTTCTTGAACTTCTTGAACTTTCCTGCTACTTGAACTTCTTGAACTTCTTGAGCCTTCATGCTACTTGAACTTCTTGAACCTTCCTGCTACTTGAACTTTTTGAACCTCTTCTTGAACCTTCCTGCTACTTGAACTTCTTGAACCTTCCTGCTACTTGAACTTCTTGAACTTCTTGCACCTTCCTGCTGCTTGAACTTCTTGAACCTTCCTGCTACTTGAACTTCTTTAACTTCTTGAACCTTTCTGCTACCTGAACTTCTTGAACCTTCCTGCTACTTGAACTTCTTGAACTTCTTGAACCTTCCCGCTCCTTGAAATTCTTGATTTTCTTGAACCCTCCTGCTACTTGAACTTCTTGAACCTTCTTGCTACCTGAACTTCTTGAACTTCTTGAACCTTCCTGCTACTTGAACTTTTCGAACTTCTTGAACCTTCCTGCTTCTTGAACTTCTTGAACCTTCCTGCTACTTGAACTTCTTGAACCTTCCTGCTACCTGAACATCTTGAACTTCTTGAACCTTCCTGCTACTTGAACTTCATGAACTTCTTGAACCTTCCTGCTACTTGAACTTCTTGAACTTCTTGAACCTTCCTGCTACTTGAACTTCTTGAACTTCTTGAACCTTCCTGCTACTTGAACTTCTTGAACCTTCCTGCTACCTGAATTTCTTGAACCTTCCTGCTACTTGAACTTCTTGAACTTCTTGAACCTTCCTGCTACTTAAACTTCATGAACCTTCCTGCTACTTGAACATCTTGAACTTCTTGAACCTTCCTGCTACTTGAACTTCTTGAACCTTCCTGCTACCTGAACTTCTTGAACCTTCCTGCTACTTGAACTTCTTGAACCTTCCTGCTACTTGAAATACTTGAACTTCTTGAACCTTCCTGCTACTTGAACTTCTTGAACTTTCCTGCTACTTGAACTTCTTGAACTTCTTGAACCTTCCTGCTACTTGAACTTCTTGAACCTTTCTGCTACTTGAAAATCTTGAACTTCTTGAACCTTCCTGCTACTTGAACTTCTCGAACTTCTTGAACCTTCCTGCTACTTGAACTTCTTGAACCTTCCTGCTACTTGAACTTCTTGAACCTTCCTGCTACCCAAACTTCTTGAACCTTCCTGCTACTTGAACTTCTTGAATTTCTTGAACCTTCGTGCTACTTGATCTTCTTGAACTTCTTGAACCTTCCTGCTACTTGAACTTCTTGAACTTCTCGAACCTTCCTGCTACTTGAACTTCTTGAACCTTCCTGCTACTTGAACTTCTTGAACTTCTTGAACCTTCCTGCTACTTGAACTTTTTGAACCTTCCTGCTATTTGAACTTCTTGAACCTTCCTGCTACTTGAACTTTTTTAACTTCTTTAACCTTCCTGCTACTTGAACTTCTTGAACCTTCCTGCATCTTGAACTTTTTGAACTTCTTGAACCTTCCTGCCACTTGATTTCTTGAACCTTCCTGCTACTTGAACTTCTTGAACCTTCCTGCTACTTGACCTTTTTGAACCTTCCTGCTTCTTGAACTTCTTGGACTTTCCTGCTACTTGAACTTCTTGAACCTTCCTGCTACTTGAACTTCTTGAACCTTCCTGCTACCTGAACTTCTTGAACTTCTTGAACCTTCCTGCTACTTGAACTTCATGAACTTCTTGAACCTTCCTGCTACTTGAACTTCTTGAACCTTCCTGCTACTTGAACTTCTTGAACTTCTTGAACCTTCCTGCTACTTGAACTTCTTGAACCTTCCTGCTACCTGAACTTCTTGAACCTTCCTGCTACCTGAACTTCTTGAACCTTCCTGCTACTTGAACTTCTTGAACTTCTCGAACCTTTCTGCCACTTGAACTTCTTGAACTTCTTCAACCTTCCTGCAACTTGAACTTCTTGAACCTTCCTGCTACTTGAACTTCTTGAACTTCTTGAACCTTCCTGCTACTTGAACTTCTTGAACCTTCCTGCTACTTGAACTACTTGAACTTCTTAAACCTTCCTGCTACATGAACTTCTTGAACTTTAATGCTACTTGAACTTCTTGAACTTCTTAAACCTTCCTGCTACTTGAACTTCTTGAACCTTTCTGCTACTTGAACTTCTTGAACTTCTTGAACCTTTCTGCTACTTGAACATCTCGAACTTCTTGAACCTTCCTGCTACTTGAACTTCTTGAACCTTCCTGCTACTTGAACTTCTTGAACCTTCCTGCTACTCAAACTTCTTGAATCTTCCTGCTACTTGAACTTCTTGAACTTCTTGAACCTTCCTGCTACTTGAACTTCTTGAACCTTCGTGCTACTTGAACTTCTTGAACTTCTTGAACCTTCCTGCTACTTGAACTTCTTGAACTTCTTGAACCTTCCTGCTACTTGAACTTCTTGAACCTTCCTGCTACTTGAACTTCTTGAACTTCTTGAACCTTCCTGCTACTTGAACTTCTTGAACCTTCCTGCTATTTGAACTTCTTGAACCTTCCTGCTACTTGAACTTCTTTAACTTCTTTAACCTTCCTGCTACTTGAACTTCTTGAACCTTCCTGCTACTTGAACTTCTTGAACTTCATGAACCTTCCTGCTACTTGAACTTTTTGAACTTCTTGAACCCTCCTGCTACTTGAACTTCTTGAACCTTCCTGCTACCTGAATTCTTGAACTTCTTGAACCTTCCTGCTACCTGAACTTCTTGAACTTATTGAACCTTCCTGCTACTTGAACTTCTTGAACCTTCCTGCTACATGAACTTCTTGAACTTCTTGAACCTTCCTGCTACTTCAACTTCTTGAACCTTCCTGCTACATGAACTTCTTGAACTTCTTGAACCCTCCTGCTACTTGAACTTCTTGAACTTCTTCAACCTTCCTGCTACTTGAACTTCTTGAACTTCTTGAACCTTCCTGTAACTTGAACTTCTTGAACTTCTTGACCCTTCCTGCTACTTGAATTTCTTGAACTTCTTGAACCTTCCTGCTACTTGAACTTTTTGAACTTCCTGAACCTTCCTGCTATTTGAAGTTCTTGAACCTTCCTGCTACTAGAACTTCTCGAACTTCATGAACCTTCCTGTTCTTAAACTTCTTGAACTTCTTGAACATTCCTGCTACTTGAAATTCTTGAACCTTCCTGCTACTTGAACTTCTTAAACCTTCCTGCTACTTGAACTTCTTGAACTTCTTGAACCTTCCTGCTACCTGAACTTCTTGAACCATCCTGCCACTTGATTTCTTGAACCTTCCTGCTACTTGAACTTCTTGAACCTTCCTGCTACTTGAACTTTTTGAACCTTCCTGCTTCTTGAACTTCTTGGACTTTCCTGCTACTTGAACTTCTTGAACTTCTTGAGCCTTCATGCTACTTGAACTTCTTGAACCTTCCTGCTACTTGAACTTTTTGAACTTCTTGAACCTTCCTGCTACTTGAACTTCTTGAACCTTCTTGCTACTTGAACTTCTTGAACTTCTTGCACCTTCCTGCTGCTTGAACTTCTTGAACCTTCCTGCTACTTGAACTTCTTTAACTTCTTGAACCTTTCTGCTACTTGAACTTCTTGAACCTTCCTGCTACTTGAACTTCTTGAACTTCTTGAACCTTCCCGCTCCTTGAAATTCTTGATTTTCTTGAACCCTCCTGCTACTTGAACTTCTTGAACCTTCTTGCTACCTGAACTTCTTGAACTTCTTGAACCTTCCTGCTACTTGAACTTTTCGAACTTCTTGAACCTTCCTGCTACTTGAACTTCTTGAACCTTCCTGCTACTTGAACTTCTTGAACCTTCCTGCTACCTGAACATCTTGAACTTCTTGAACCTTCCTGCTACTTGAACTTCATGAACTTCTTGAACCTTCCTGCTACCTGAACTTCTTGAACTTCTTGAACCTTCCTGCTACTTGAACTTCTTGAACTTCTTGAACCTTCCTGCTACTTGAACTTCTTGAACCTTCCTGCTACCTGAACTTCTTGAACCTTCCTGCTACTTGAACTTCTTGAACTTCTTGAACCTTCCTGCTACTTGAACTTCTTGAACCTTCCTGCTACTTGAACATCTTGAACTTCTTGAACCTTCCTGCTACTTGAACTTCTTGAACCTTCCAGCTACCTGAACTTCTTGAACCTTCCTGCAACTTGAACTTCTTGAACCTTCCTGCTACTTGAAATACTTGAACTTCTTGAACCTTCCTGCTACTTGAACTTCTTGAAATTTCCTGCTACTTGAACTTCTTGAACTTCTTGAACCTTCCTGCTACTTGAACTTCTTGAACCTTTCTGCTACTTGAACTTCTTGAACTTCTTGAACCTTCCTGCTACTTGAACTTCTCGAACTTCTTGAACCTTCCTGCTACTTGAACTTCTTGAACCTTCCTGCTACTTGAACTTCTTGAACCTTCCTGCTACCCAAACTTCTTGATCCTTCCTGCTACTCGAACTTCTTGAATTTCTTGAACCTTCGTGCTACTTGATCTTCTTGAACTTCTTGAACCTTCCTGCTACTTGAACTTCTTGAACTTCTCGAACCTTCCTGCTACTTGAACTTCTTGAACCTTCCTGCTACTTGAACTTCTTGAACTTCTTGAACCTTCCTGCTACTTGAACTTTTTGAACCTTCCTGCTATTTGAACTTCTTGAACCTTCCTGCTACTTGAACTTTTTTAACTTCTTTAACCTTCCTGCTACTTGAACTTCTTGAACCTTCCTGCTTCTTGAACTTTTTGAACTTCTTGAACCTTCCTGCCACTCGATTTCTTGAACCTTCCTGCTACTTGAACTTCTTGAACCTTCCTGCTACTTGACCTTTTTGAACCTTCCTGCTTCTTGAACTTCTTGGACTTTCCTGCTACTTGATTTTCTTGAACCTTCCTGCTACTTGAACTTCTTGAACCTTCCTGCTACCTGAACTTCTTGAACTTTTTGAACCTTCCTGCTACTTGAACTTCATGAACTTCTTGAACCTTCCTGCTACTTGAACTTCTTGAACTTTTTGAACCTTCCTGCTACTTGAACTTCTTGAACTTCTTGAACCTTCCTGCTACTTGAACTTGTTGAACCTTCCTGCTACCTGAACTTCTTGAACCTTCCTGCTACCTGAACTTCTTGAACCTTCCTGCTACTTGAACTTCTTGAACTTCTTGAACCTTCCTGCTACTTGAACTTCTTGAACTTCTTGAACCTTCCTGCTACTTGAACTTCTTGAACTTCTTGAACCTTCCTGCAACTTGAACTTCTTGAACCTTCCTGCTACTTGAACTTTTTGAATTTCTTGAACCTTCCTGCTACTTGAATTTCCTGAACCTTCCTGCTACTTGAATTTCTTGAACTTCTTGAACCTTCCTGCTACTTGAACTTCTTGAACTTCTTGAACCTTCCTGCTACTTGAACTTCTTGAACCTTCCTGCTACTTGAACTTCTTGAACCTTCCTGCTACTTAAACTTCTTGAACCTTCCTGCTACTTGAACTTCTTGAACTTCCTGAACCTTCCTGCTACTTGAACTTCTTGAACCTTCGTGCTACTTGAACTTCTTGAACTTCTTGAACCTTCCTGCTACTTGAACTTCTTGAACTTCTTGAACCTTCCTGCTACTTGAACTTCTTGAACCTTCCTGCTTCTTGAACTTCTTGAACTTCTTGATCCTTCCTGCTACCTGAACTTCTTGAACCTTCCTGCTACTTGAACTTCTTGAACTTTCCTGCTACTTGAACTTCTTGAACTTCTTGATCCTTCCTGCTACTTGAACTTCTTGAACTTCTTGAACCTTCCTGCTACTTAAACTTCTCGAACTTCTTGAACCTTCCTGCAACTTGAACTTCTTGAACTTCTTGAACCTTCCTTCTACTTGATTTTCTTGAACCTTCCTGCCACTTAAACTTCTTGAACTTCTTGAACCTTCCTGAAATTTGAACTTCATGAACCTTCCTGCTACTTGAGCTTCTTGAACCTTCCTGCTACCTGAACTTGTTGAATCTTGAACCTTCCTGCCACTAGAACTTCTTGAACCTTCCTGCTACTTGAACTTCTTGAACTTCTTGAACCTTCCTTCTACTTGAACTTCTTGAACCTTCCTGCTACTTGAACTTCTTGAACCTGCCTGATACTTGAACTTCTTGAACCTGCCTGCTACTTGAACTTCTTGAACTTCTTGAACCTTCCTGCTATTTGAACTTCTTCAACTTCTTGAACCTTCCTGCTACTTGAACTTCTTGAACCTTCCTGCTACTTGAACTTCTTGAACTTCTTGAACCTTCCTGCTACTTGAACTACTTGAACTTCTTGAACCTTCCTGCTACTTGAACTTCTTGAACCTTTCTGCTACTTGAACTTCTTGAACCTTCCTGCTACCTGAACTTTTTGAACTTCCTGAACCTTCCTGCTACTCGAACTTCTTGAACCTTTCTGCTACTTGAACTTCTTGAACCTTCCTGCTACTTGAACTTCTTGAACCTTCCTGTTACCTGAACTTTTTGAACTTCTTGAACCTTCCTGCTACTTGAACTTCTTGAACTTCATGAACCTTCCTGCTACCTGAACTTTTTGAACTTCTTGAACCTGCCTGCTACTTGAACTTCTTGAACCTTCCTGCTACCTGAACTTTTTGAACTTCTTGAACCTGCCTGCTACTTGAACTTCTTGAACCTTCCTGCTACTTGAACTTCTTGAACTTCTTGAACCTTCCTGCTACCTGAACTTTTTGAACTTCTTGAACCTGCCTGCTACTTGAACTTCTTGAACCTTCCTGCTACTTGAACTTCTTGAACTTTTTGAACCTTCCTGCTACTTGAACTTCTTGAACCTCTTGAACCTTCCTGCTACTTGAACTTCTTGAACCTCCCTGCTACTTGAACTTCTTGAACTTCTTGAACCTTCCTGCTACTTGAACTTCTTGACCCCTCCTGCTACTTGAACTTCTTGAACCTTCCTTCTACTTGAACTTCTTGAACTTCTTGAACCTTACTGATTCTTGAACTTCTTGAACTTCTTGAACCTTCCTGCTACTTGAACTTCTTGAACCTTCCTGCCACTTGATTTCTTGAACCTTACTGCTACTTTAACTTCTTGAACCTTCCTGCTACTTGAACTTCTTGAACCTTCCTGCTACCTGAACTTTTTGAACTTCTTGAACCTGCCTGCTACTTGAACTTCTTGAACCTTCCTGCTACTTGAACTTCTTGAACTTTTTGAACCTTCCTGCTACTTGAACTTCTTGAACCTCTTGAACCTTCCTGCTACTTGAACTTCTCGAACCTCCCTGCTACTTGAACTTCTTGAACTTCTTGAACCTTCCTGCTACTTGAACTTCTTGACCCCTCCTGCTACTTGAACTTCTTGAACCTTCCTGCAACTTGAACTTCTTGAACTTCTTGAACCTTACTGATTCTTGAACTTCTTGAACTTCTTGAACCTTCCTGCTACTTGAACTTCTTGAACCTTCCTGCCACTTGATTTCTTGAACCTTACTGCTACTTGAACTTCTTGAACCTTCCTGCTACTTGAACTTTTTGAACTTCTTGAACCTTCCTGCTACTTGAACTTCTTGAACCTTCCTGCTATTTGAACTTCTTGAACTTCTTGAACCTTCCTGCTACTTGAACTTCTTGAACCTTTCTGCTACTTGAACTTCTTGAACCTTCCTGCTACTTGAACTTCTTGAACTTCTTGAACCTTCCTGCTACCTGAACTTCTTGAACCTTCCTGCTACTTGAACTTCTTGAACTTTCCTGCTACTTGAACTTCTTGAACTTCTTGATCCTTCCTGCTACTTGAACTTCTTGAACCTTCCAGCTACTTGAACTTCTTGAACTTCTTGAACCTTCCTGCTACTTGAACTTCTCGAACTTCTTGAACCTTCCTGCAACTTGAACTTCTTGAACTTCTTGAACCTTCCTTCTACTTGATTTTCTTGAACCTTCCTGCCACTTGAACTTCTTGAACTTCTTGAACCTTCCTGAAATTTGAACTTCTTGAACCATCCTGCTACTTGAGCTTCTTGAACCTTCCTGCTACCTGAACTTGTTGAATCTTGAACCTTCCTGCCACTAGAACTTCTTGAACCTTCCTGCTACTTGAACTTCTTGAACTTCTTGAACCTTCCTTCTACTTGAACTTCTTGAACCTTCCTGCTACTTGAACTTCTTGAACCTTCCTGATACTTGAACTTCTTGAACCTGCCTGCTACTTGAACTTCTTGAACTTCTTGAACCTTCCTGCTATTTGAACTTCTTGAACTTCTTGAACCTTCCTGCTACTTGAACTTCTTGAACCTTCCTGCTACTTGAACTTCTTGAACTTCTTGAACCTTCCTGCTACTTGAAATACTTGAACTTCTTGAACCTTCCTGCTACTTGAACTTCTTGAACCTTTCTGCTACTTGAACTTCTTGAACCTTCCTGCTACCTGAACTTTTTGAACTTCCTGAACCTTCCTGCTACTCGAACTTCTTGAACCTTTCTGCTACTTGAACTTCTTGAACCTTCCTGCTACTTGAACTTCTTGAACCTTCCTGTTACCTGAACTCTTTGAACTTCTTGAACCTTCCTGCTACTTGAACTTCTTGAACTTCATGAACCTTCCTGCTACCTGAACTTTTTGAACTTCTTGAACCTGCCTGCTACTTGAACTTCTTGAACCTTCCTGCTACCTGAACTTTTTGAACTTCTTGAACCTGCCTGCTACTTGAACTTCTTGAACCTTCCTGCTACTTGAACTTCTTGAACTTCTTGAACCTTCCTGCTACCTGAACTTTTTGAACTTCTTGAACCTGCCTGCTACTTGAACTTCTTGAACCTTCCTGCTACTTGAACTTCTTGAACTTTTTGAACCTTCCTGCTACTTGAACTTCTTGAACTTTTTGAACCTTCCTGCTACTTGAACTTCTTGAACCTCTTGAACCTTCCTGCTACTTGAACTTCTTGAACCTCCCTGCTACTTGAACTTCTTGAACTTCTTGAACCTTCCTGCTACTTGAACTTCTTGACCCCTCCTGCTACTTGAACTTCTTGAACCTTCCTGCTACTTGAACTTCTTGAACTTCTTGAACCTTACTGATTCTTGAACTTCTTGAACTTCTTGAACCTTCCTGCTACTTGAACTTCTTGAACCTTCCTGCCACTTGATTTCTTGAACCTTACTGCTACTTGAACTTCTTGAACCTTCCTGCTACTTGAACTTCTTGAACCTTCCTGCTACTTGAACTTTTTGAACTTCTTGAACCTTCCTGCTACTTGAACTTCTTGAACCTTCCTGCTATTTGAACTTCGTGAACTTCTTGAACCTTCCTGCTACTTGAACTTTTTGAACCTTCCTGCTACTTGAACTTCTTCAACTTCTTGAACCTTTCTGCTACTTGAACTTCTTGAACCTTCCTGCTACTTGAACTTCTTGAACTTCTTAAACCTTCCTGCTCCTTGAAATTCTTGCTTTTCTTGAACCCTCCTGCTACTTGAACTTCTTGAACCTTCTTGCTACCTGAACTTCTTGAACTTCTTGAACCTTCCTGCTACTTGAACTTCTTGAACTTCTTGAACCTTCCTGCTACTTGAACTTCTTGAACCTTCCAGCTACTTGAACTTCTTGAACATCTTGAACCTTCCTGCTACTTGAACTTCTTGAACCTTCCTGCTACTTGAACTTCTTGAACCTTCCTGCTATTTGAACTTTTTGAACTTCTTGAACCCTCCTGCTACTTGAACTTCTTGAACCTTCCTGCTACCTAAACTTCTTGAACTTCTTGAACCTTCCTGCTACCTGAACTTCTTGAACTTATTGAACCTTCCTGCTACTTGAACTTCTTGAACCTTCCTGCTACATGAACTTCTTGAATTTCTTGAACCTTCCTGCTACTTGAACTTCTTGAACCTTCCTGCTACTTGAACTTCTTGAACTTCTTGAACCCTCCTGCTACTTGAACTTCTTAAACTTCTTCAACCTTCCTGCTACTTGAACTTCTTAAACTTCTTGAACCTTCCTGTAACTTGAACTTCTTGAACTTCTTGACCCTTCCTGCTACTTGAATTTCTTGAACTTCTTGAACCTTCCTGCTACTTGAACTTTTTGAACTTCCTGAACCTTCCTGCTATTTGAACTTCTTGAACCTTCCTGCTACTAGAGCTTTTTGAACTTCTTGAACCTTCCTGTTCTTAAACTTCTTGAACTTCTTGAACCTTCCTGCTACTTGAAATTCTTGAACCTTCCTGCTACTTGAACTTCTTAAACCTTCCTGCTACTTGAACTTCTTGAACTTCTTGAACCTTCCTGCTACCTGAACTTCTTGAACCATCCTGCCACTTGATTTCTTGAACCTTCCTGCTACTTGAACTTCTTGAACCTTCCTGCTACTTGAACTTTTTAAACCTTCCTGCTTCTTGAACTTCTTGAACTTTCCTGCTACTTGAACTTCTTGAACTTCTTGAGCCTTTATGCTACTTGAACTTCTTGAACCTTCCTGCTACTTGAACTTTTTGAACTTCTTGAACCTTCCTGCTACTTGAACTTCTTGAACCTTCCTGCTACTTGAACTTCTTGTACTTCTTGCACCTTCCTGCTGCTTGAACTTCTTGAACCTTCCTGCTACTTGAACTTCTTTAACTTCTTGAACCTTTCTGCTACTTGAACTTTTCGAACTTCTTGAACCTTCCTGCTACTTGAACTTCTTGAACCTTCCTGCTACTTGAACTTCTTGAACCTTCCTGCTACCTGAACATCTTGAACTTCTTGAACCTTCCTGCTACTTGTACTTCATGAACTTCTTGAATCTTCCTGCTACTTGAACTTCTTGAACTTCTTGAACCTTCCTGCTACTTGAACTTCTTGAACTTCTTGAACCTTCCTGCTACTTGAACTTCTTGAACCTTCCTGCTACCTGAACTTCTTGAACCTTCCTGCTACTTGAACTTCTTGAACTTCTTGAACCTTCCTGCTACTTGAACTTCTTGAAGCTTCCTGCTACTTGAACATCTTTAACTTCTTGAACCTTCCTGCTACTTGAACTTCTTGAACCTTCCTGCTACCTGAACTTCTTGAACCTTCCTGCTACTTGAACTTCTTGAACCTTCCTGCTACTTGAAATACTTGAACTTCTTGAACCTTCCTGCTACTTGAACTTCTTGAACTTTCCTGCTACTTGAACTTCTTGAACTTCTTGAACCTTCCTGCTACTTGAACTTCTTGAACCTTTCTGCTACTTGAACTTCTTGAACTTCTTGAACCTTCCTGCTACTTGAACTTCTCGAACTTCTTGAACCTTCCTGCTACTTGAACTTCTTGAACCTTCCTGCTACTTGAACTTCTTGAACCTTCCTGCTACCCAAACTTCTTGAACCTTCCTGCTACTTTAACTTCTTGAATTTATTGAACCTTCGTGCTACTTGATCTTCTTGAACTTCTTGAACCTTCCTGCTACTTGAACTTCTTGAACTTCTCGAACCTTCCTGCTACTTGAACTTCTTGAACCTTCCTGCTACTTGAACTTCTTGAACTTCTTGAACCTTCCTGCTACTTGAACTTTTTGAACCTTCCTGCTATTTGAACTTCTTGAACCTTCCTGCTACTTGAACTTTTTTAACTTCTTTAACCTTCCTGCTACTTGAACTTCTTGAACCTTCCTGCTTCTTGAACTTTTTGAACTTCTTGAACCTTCCTGCCACTTGATTTCTTGAACCTTCCTGCTACTTGAACTTCTTGAACCTTCCTGCTACTTGACCTTTTCGAACCTTCCTGCTTCTTGAACTTCTTGGACTTTCCTGCTACTTGAACTTCTTGAACCTTCCTGCTACTTGAACTTCTTGAACCTTCCTGCTACCTGAACTTCTTGAACTTCTTGAACCTTGCTGCTACTTGAACTTCATGAACTTCTTTAACCTTCCTGCTACTTGAACTTCTTGAACCTTCCTGCTACTTGAACTTCTTGAACTTCTTGAACCTTCCTGCTACTTGAACTTCTTGAACCTTCCTGCTACCTGAACTTCTTGAACCTTCCTGCTACCTGAACTTCTTGAACCTTCCTGCTACTTGAACTTCTTGAACTTCTTGAACCTTCCTGCTACTTGAACTTCTTGAACTTCTTGAACCTTACTGATTCTTGAACTACTTGAACTTCTTGAACCTTCCTGCTACTTGAACTTCTTGAACCATCGTGCCACTTGATTTCTTGAACCCTACTGCTACTTGAACTTCTTGAACCTTCCTGCTACTTGAACTTCTTGAACCTTCCTGCTACTTGAACTTTTTGAACTTCTTGAACCTTCCTGCTACTTGAACTTCTTGAACCTTCCTGCTATTTGAACTTCGTGAACTTCTTGAACCTTCCTGCTACTTGAACTTTTTGAACCTTCCTGCTACTTGAACTTCTTCAACTTCTTGAACCTTTCTGCTACCTGAACTTCTTGAACCTTCCTGCTACTTGAACTTCTTGAACTTCTTAAACCTTCCTGCTCCTTGAAATTCTTGCTTTTCTTGAACCCTCCTGCTACTTGAACTTCTTGAACCTTCTTGCTACCTGAACTTCTTGAACTTCTTGAACCTTCCTGCTACTTGAACTTCTTGAACTTCTTGAACCTTCCTGCTACTTGAACTTCTTGAACCTTCCAGCTACTTGAACTTCTTGAACATCTTGAACCTTCCTGCTACTTGAACTTCTTGAACCTTCCTGCTACTTGAACTTCTTGAACCTTCCTGCTATTTGAACTTTTTGAACTTCTTGAACCCTCCTGCTACTTGAACTTCTTGAACCTTCCTGCTACCTAAACTTCTTGAACTTCTTGAACCTTCCTGCTACCTGAACTTCTTGAACTTATTGAACCTTCCTGCTACTTGAACTTCTTGAACCTTCCTGCTACATGAACTTCTTGAATTTCTTGAACCTTCCTGCTACTTGAACTTCTTGAACCTTCCTGCTACTTGAACTTCTTGAACTTCTTGAACCCTCCTGCTACTTGAACTTCTTAAACTTCTTCAACCTTCCTGCTACTTGAACTTCTTAAACTTCTTGAACCTTCCTCTAACTTGAACTTCTTGAACTTCTTGACCCTTCCTGCTACTTGAATTTCTTGAACTTCTTGAACCTTCCTGCTACTTGAACTTTTTGAACTTCCTGAACCTTCCTGCTATTTGAACTTCTTGAACCTTCCTGCTACTAGAACTTTTTGAACTTCTTGAACCTTCCTGTTCTTAAACTTCTTGAACTTCTTGAACCTTCCTGCTATTTGAAATTCTTGAACCTTCCTGCTACTTGAACTTCTTAAACCTTCCTGCTACTTGAACTTCTTGAACTTCTTGAACCTTCCTGCTACCTGAACTTCTTGAACCATCCTGCCACTTGATTTCTTGAACCTTCCTGCTACTTGAACTTCTTGAACCTTCCTGCTACTTGAACTTTTTAAACCTTCCTGCTTCTTGAACTTGTTAAACTTTCCTGCTACTTGAACTTCTTGAACTTCTTGAGCCTTTATGCTACTTGAACTTCTTGAACCTTCCTGCTACTTGAACTTTTTAAACCTTCCTGCTTCTTGAACTTGTTGAACTTTCCTGCTACTTGAACTTCTCGAACTTCTTGAGCCTTTATGCTACTTGAACTTCTTGAACCTTCCTGCTACTTGAACTTTTTGAACTTCTTGAACCTTCCTGCTACTTGAACTTCTTGAACCTTCCTGCTACTTGAACTTCTTGTACTTCTTGCACCTTCCTGCTGCTTGAACTTCTTGAACCTTCCTGCTACTTGAACTTCTTTAACTTCTTGAACCTTTCTGCTACTTGAACTTTTCGAACTTCTTGAACCTTCCTGCTACTTGAACTTCTTGAACCTTCCTGCTACTTGAACTTCTTGAACCTTCCTGCTACCTGAACATCTTGAACTTCTTGAACCTTCCTGCTACTTGAACTTCATGAACTTCTTGAATCTTCCTGCTACTTGAACTTCTTGAACTTCTTGAACCTTCCTGCTACTTGAACTTCTTGAACTTCTTGAACCTTCCTGCTACTTGAACTTCTTGAACCTTCCTGCTACCTGAACTTCTTGAACCTTCCTGCTACTTGAACTTCTTGAACTTCTTGAACCTTCCTGCTACTTGAACTTCTTGAAGCTTCCTGCTACTTGAACATCTTTAACTTCTTGAACCTTCCTGCTACTTGAACTTCTTGAACCTTCCTGCTACCTGAACTTCTTGAACCTTCCTGCTACTTGAACTTCTTGAACCTTCATGCTACTTGAAATACTTGAACTTCTTGAACCTTCCTGCTACTTGAACTTCTTGAACTTTCCTGCTACTTGAACTTCTTGAACTTCTTGAACCTTCCTGCTACTTGAACTTCTTGAACCTTTCTGCTACTTGAACTTCTTGAACTTCTTGAACCTTCCTGCTACTTGAACTTCTCGAACTTCTTGAACCTTCCTGCTACTTGAACTTCTTGAAACTTCCTGCTACTTGAACTTCTTGAACCTTCCTGCTACCCAAACTTCTTGAACCTTCCTGCTACTTGAACTTCTTGAATTTATTGAACCTTCGTGCTACTTGATCTTCTTGAACTTCTTGAACCTTCCTGCTACTTGAACTTCTTGAACTTCTCGAACCTTCCTGCTACTTGAACTTCTTGAACCTTCCTGCTACTTGAACTTCTTGAACTTCTTGAACCTTCCTGCTACTTGAACTTCTTGAACTTCTTGAACCTTCCTGCTACTTGAACTTTTTGAACCTTCCTGCTATTTGAACTTCTTGAACCTTCCTGCTACTTGAACTTTTTTAACTTCTTTAACCTTTCTGCTACTTGAACTTTTTGAACCTTCCTGCTTCTTGAACTTTTTGAACTTCTTGAACCTTCCTGCCACTTGATTTCTTGAACCTTCCTGCTACTTGAACTTCTTGAACCTTCCTGCTACTTGACCTTTTTGAACCTTCCTGCTTCTTGAACTTCTTGGACTTTCCTGCTACTTGAACTTCTTGAACCTTCCTGCTACTTGAACTTCTTGAACCTTCCTGCTACCTGAACTTCTTGAACTTCTTGAACCTTGCTGCTACTTGAACTTCATGAACTTCTTTAACCTTCCTGCTACTTGAACTTCTTGAACCTTCCTGCTACTTGAACTTCTTGAACCTTCCTGCTACTTGAACTTCTTGAACCTTCCTGCTACCTGAACTTCTTGAACCTTCCTGCTACCTGAACTTCTTGAACCTTCCTGCTACTTGAACTTCTTGAACTTCTTGAACCTTCCTGCTACTTGAACTTCTTGAACTTCTTGAACCTTACTGATTCTTGAACTACTTGAACTTCTTGAACCTTCCTGCTACTTGAACTTCTTGAACCTTCCTGCCACTTGATTTCTTGAACCCTACTGCTACTTGAACTTCTTGAACCTTCCTGCTACTTGAACTTCTTGAACCTTCCTGCTACTTGAACTTTTTGATCTTCTTGAACCTTCCTGCTACTTGAACTTCTTGAACCTTCCTGCTATTTGAACTTCTTGAACTTCTTGAACCTTCCTGCTACTTGAACTTCTTCAACTTCTTGAACCTTTCTGCTACTTGAACTTCTTGAACCTTCCTGCTACTTGAACTTCTTGAACTTCTTAAACCTTCCTGCTCCTTGAAATTCTTGCTTTTCTTGAACCCTCCTGCTACTTGAACTTCTTGAACCTTCTTGCTACATGAACTTCTTGAACTTCTTGAACCTTCCTGCTACTTGAACTTCTTGAACTTCTTGAACCTTCCTGCTACTTGAACTTCTTGAACCTTCCAGCTACTTGAACTTCTTGAACATCTTGAACCTTCCTGCTACTTGAACTTCTTGAACATCTTGAACCTTCCTGCTACTTGAACTTCTTGAACCTTCCTGCTACTTGAACTTCTTGAACCTTCCTGCTATTTGAACTTTTTGAACTTCTTGAACCCTCCTGCTACTTGAACTTCTTGAACCTTCCTGCTACCTGAACTTCTTGAACATTCTTCAACCTTCCTGCTACCTGAACTTCTTGAACTTATTGATCCTTCCTGCTACTTGAACTTCTTGAACCTTCCTGCTACATGAACTTCTTGAATTTCTTGAACCTTCCTGCTACTTGAACTTCTTGAACCTTCCTGCTACTTGAACTTCTTGAACTTCTTGAACCCTCCTGCTACTTGAACTTCTTAAACTTCTTCAACCTTCCTGCTACTTGAACTTCTTGAACTTCTTGAACCTTCCTGTAACTTGAACTTCTTGAACTTCTTGACCCTTCCTGCTACTTGAATTTCTTGAACTTCTTGAACCTTCCTGCTACTTGAACTTTTTGAACTTCCTGAACCTTCCTGCTATTTGAACTTCTTGAACCTTCCTGCTACTAGAACTTTTTGAACTTCTTGAACCTTCCTGTTCTTAAACTTCTTGAACTTCTTGAACCTTCCTGCTACTTGAAATTCTTGTACCTTCCTGCTACTTGAACTTCTTAAACCTTCCTGCTACTTGAACTTCTTGAACTTCTTGAACCTTCCTGCTACCTGAACTTCTTGAACCATCCTGCCACTTGATTTCTTGAACCTACCTGCTACTTGAACTTCTTGAACCTTCCTGCTACTTGAACTTTTTAAACCTTCCTGCTTCTTGAACTTCTTAAACTTTCCTGCTACTTGAACTTCTTGAACTTCTTGAGCCTTCATGCTACTTGAACTTCTGTAACCTTCCTGCTACTTGAACTTTTTGAACTTCTTGAACCTTCCTGCTACTTGAACTTCTTGAACCTTCCTGCTACTTGAACTTCTTGTACTTCTTGCACCTTCCTGCTGCTTGAACTTCTTGAACCTGCCTGCTACTTGAACTTCTTTAACTTCTTGAACCTTTCTGCTACTTGAACTTCTTGAACCTTCCTGCTACTTGAACTTCCTGAACTTCTTGAACCTTCCCGCTCCTTGAAATTCTTGATTTTCTTGAACCCTCCTGCTACTTGAACTTCTTGAACCTTCTTGCTACCTGAACTTCTTGAACTTCTTGAACCTTCCTGCTACTTGAACTTTTCGAACTTCTTGAACCTTCCTGCTACTTGAACTTCTTGAACCTTCCTGCTACTTGAACTTCTTGAACCTTCCTGCTACCTGAACATCTTGAACTTCTTGAACCTTCCTGCTACTTGAACTTCATGAACTTCTTGAACCTTCCTGCTACTTGAACTTCTTGAACTTCTTGAACCTTCCTGCTACTTGAACTTCTTGAACTTCTTGAACCTTCCTGCTACTTGAACTTCTTGAACCTTCCTGCTACCTGAACTTCTTGAACCTTCCTGCTACTTGAACTTCTTGAACTTCTTGAACCTTCCTGCTACTTGAACTTCTTGAAGCTTCCTGCTACTTGAACATCTTTAACTTCTTGAACCTTCCTGCTACTTGAACTTCTTGAACCTTCCTGCTACCTGAACTTCTTGAACCTTCCTGCTACTTGAACTTCTTGAACCTTCCTGCTACTTGAAATACTTGAACTTCTTGAACCTTCCTGCTACTTGAACTTCTTGAACTTTCCTGCTACTTGAACTTCTTGAACTTCTTGAACCTTCCTGCTACTTGAACTTCTTGAACCTTTCTGCTACTTGAACTTCTTGAACTTCTTGAACCTTCCTGCTACTTGAACTTCTCGAACTTCTTGAACCTTCCTGCTACTTGAACTTCTTGAACCTTCCTGCTACTTGAACTTCTTGAACCTTCCTGCTACCCAAACTTCTTGAACCTTCCTGCTACTTGAACTTCTTGAATTTCTTGAACCTTCGTGCTACTTGATCTTCTTGAACTTCTTGAACCTTCCTGCTACTTGAACTTCTTGAACTTCTCGAACCTTCCTGCTACTTGAACTTCTTGAACCTTCCTGCTACTTGAACTTCTTGAACTTCTTGAACCTTTCTGCTACTTGAACTTTTTGAACCTTCCTGCTATTTGAACTTCTTGAACCTTCCTGCTACTTGAACTTTTTTAACTTCTTCAACCTTCCTGCTACTTGAACTTCTTGAACCTTCCTGCTTCTTGAACTTTTCGAACTTCTTGAACCTTCCTGCCACTTGATTTCTTGAACCTTCCTGCTACTTGAACTTCTTGAACCTTCCTGCTACTTGACCTTTTTGAACCTTCCTGCTTCTTGAACTTCTTGGACTTTCCTGCTACTTGAACTTCTTGAACCTTCCTGCTACTTGAACTTCTTGAACCTTCCTGCTACCTGAACTTCTTGAACTTCTTGAACCTTGCTGCTACTTGAACTTCATGAACTTCTTTAACCTTCCTGCTACTTGAACTTCTTGAACCTTCCTGCTACTTGAACTTCTTGAACTTCTTGAACCTTCCTGCTACTTGAACTTCTTGAACCTTCCTGCTACCTGAACTTCTTGAACCTTCCTGCTACCTGAACTTCTTGAACCTTCCTGCTACTTGAACTTCTTGAACTTCTTGAACCTTCCTGCCACTTGAACTTCTTGAACTTCTTGAACCTTCCTGCAACTTGAACTTCTTGAACCTTCCTGCTACTTGAACTTCTTGAACTTCTTGAACCTTCCTGCTACTTGAACAAACTTGAACTTCTTAAACCTTCCTGGTACATGAACTTCTTGAACTTTCCTGCTACTTGAACTTCTTGAACTTCTTAAACCTTCCTGCTACTTGAACTTCTTGAACCTTTCTGCTACTTGAACTTCTTGAACTTCTTGAACCTTCCTGCTACTTGAACTTCTCGAACTTCTTGAACCTTCCTGCTACTTGAACTTCTTGAACCTTCCTGCTACTTGAACTTCTTGAACCTTCCTGCTACTCAAACTTCTTGAATCTTCCTGCTACTTGAACTTCTTGAACTTCTTGAACCTTCCTGCTACTTGAACTTCTTGAACCTTCGTGCTACTTGAACTTCTTGAACTTCTTGAACCTTCCTGCTACTTGAACTTCTTGAACTTCTTGAACCTTCCTGCTACTTGAACTTCTTGAACCTTCCTGCTATTTGAACTTCTTGAACCTTCCTGCTACTTGGACTTCTTTAATATCTTTAACCTTCCTGCTACTTGAACTTCTTGAACCTTCCTGCTACTTGAACTTCTTGAACTTCATGAACCTTCCTGCTACTTGAACTTCTTAAACTTCTTGAACCTTCCTGCTACTTGAACTTTTTGAAAATCCTGAACCTTCCTGCTACTTGAACTTCTTGAACTTCTTGAACCTTCCTGCTACTTGAACTTCTTGAACTTCTTGAAACTTCCTGCTACCTGAACTTTTTGAACTTCTTGAACCTGTCTGCTACTTGAACTTCTTTTACCTTCCTGCTACTTGAACTTCTTGAACTTTTTGAACCTTCCTGCTACTTGAACTTCTTGAACCTCTTGAACCTTCCTGCTACTTGAACTTCTTGAACCTCCCTGCTACTTGAACTTCTTGAACTTCTTGAACCTTCCTGCTACTTGAACTTCTTGACCCATCCTGCTACTTGAACTTCTTGAACCTTCCTGCTTCTTGAACTTCTTGAACTTCTTGAACCTTACTGATTCTTGAACTTCTTGAACTTCTTGAACCTTCCTGCTACTTGAACTTCTTGAACCTTCCTGCCACTTGATTTCTTGAACCTTACTGCTACTTGAACTTCTTGAACCTTCCTGCTACTTGAACTTCTTGAACCTTCCTGCTACTTGAACTTTTTGAACTTCTTGAACCTGCCTGCTACTTGAACTTCTTGAACCTTCCTGCTACTTGAACTTCTTGAACTTTTTGAACCTTCCTGCTACTTCAACTTCTTGAACCTCTTGAACCTTCCTGCTACTTGAACTTCTTGAACCTCCCTGCTACTTGAACTTCTTGAACTTCTTGAACCTTTCTGCTACTTGAACTTCTTCACCCCTCCTGCTACTTGAACTTCTTGAACCTTCCTGCTACTTGAACTTCTTGAACTTCTTGAACCTTACTGATTCTTGAACTTCTTGAACTTCTTGAACCTTCCTGCTACTTGAACTTCTTGAACCTTCCTGCCACTTGATTTCTTGAACCTTACTGCTACTTGAACTTCTTGAACCTTCCTGCTACTTGAACTTCTTGAACCTTCCTGCTACTTGAACTTTTTGAACTTGTTGAACCTTCCTGCTACTTGAACTTCTTGAACCTTCCTGCTATTTGAACTTCTTGAACTTCTTGAACCTTCCTGCTACTTGAACTTCTTGAACATTCCTGCTACTTGAACTTCTTCAACTTCTTGAACCTTTCTGCTACTTGAACTTCTTGAACCTTCCTGCTACTCGAACTTCTTGAACTTCTTAAACCTTCCTGCTCCTTGAAATTTTTGATTTTCTTGAATCCTCCTGCTACTTGAACTTCTTGAACCTTCTTGCTACCTGAACTTCTAGAACTTCTTGAACCTTCCTGCTATTTGAACTTCTTGAACTTCTTGAACCTTCCTGCTACTTGAACTTCTTGAACCTTCCAGCTACTTGAACTTCTTGAACATCTTGAACCTTCCTGCTACTTGAACTTCTTGAACCTTCCTGCTACTTGAACTTCTTGAACCTTCCTGCTACTTGAACTTTTTGAACTTCTTGAACCCTCCTGCTACTTGAACTTCTTGAACCTTCCTGCTACCTGAACTTCTTGAACTTCTTGAACCTTCCTGCTACCTGAACTTCTTGAACTTATTGAACCTTCCTGCTACTTGAACTTCTTGAACCTTCCTGCTACATGAACTTCTTGAATTTCTTGAACCTTCCTGCTACTTGAACTTCTTGAACCTTCCTGCTACTTGAACTTCTTGAACTTCTTGAACTCTCCTGCTACTTGAACTTCTTAAACTTCTTCAACCTTCCTGCTACTTGAACTTCTTGAACTTCTTGAACCTTCCTGTAACTTGAACTTCTTGAACTTCTTGACCCTTCCTGCTACTTGAATTTCTTGAACTTCTTGAACCTTCCTGCTACTTGAACTTTTTGAACTTCCTGAACCTTCCTGCTATTTGAACTTCTTGAACCTTCCTGCTACTAGAACTTCTTGAACTTCTTGAACCTTCCTGTTCTTAAACTTCTTGAACTTCTTGAACCTTCCTGCTACATGAAATTCTTGAACCTTCCTGCTACTTGAACTTCTTAAACCTTCCTGCTACTTGAACTTCTTGAACTTCTTGAACCTTCCTGCCACCTGAACTTCTTGAACCATCCTGCCACTTGATTTCTTGAACCTTCCTGCTACTTGAACTTCTTGAACCTTCCTGCTACTTGAACTTTTCAAACCTTCCTGCTTCTTGAACTTCTTGAACTTTCCTGCTACTTGAACTTCTTGAACTTCTTGAGCCTTCATGCTACTTGAACTTCTTGAACCTTCCTGCTACTTGAACTTTTTGAACTTCTTGAACCTTCCTGCTACTTGAACTTCTTGAACTTCTTGCACCTTCCTGCTGCTTGAACTTCTGGAACCTTCCTGCTACTTGAACTTCTTTAACTTCTTGAACCTTTCTGCTACTTGAACTTCTTGAACCTTCCTGCTACTTGAACTTCTTGAACTTCTTGAACCTTCCCGCTCCTTGAAATTCTTTATTTTCTTGAACCCTCCTGCTACTTGAACTTCTTGAACCTTCTTGCTACCTGAACTTCTTGAACTTCTTGAACCTTCCTGCTACTTGAACTTTTCGAACTTCTTGAACCTTCCTGCTACTTGAACTTCTTGAACCTTCCTGCTACTTGAACTTCTTGAACCTGCCTGCTACCTGAACATCTTGAACTTCTTGAACCTTCCTGCTACTTGAACTTCATGAACTTCTTGAACCTTCCTGCTACTTGAACTTTTTGAACTTCTTGAACCTTCCTGCTACTTGAACTTCTTGAACTTCTTGAACCTTCCTGCTACTTGAACTTCTTGAACCTTCCTGCTACCTGAACTTCTTGAACCTTCCTGCTACTTGAACTTCTTGAACTTCTTGAACCTTCCTGCTACTTGAACTTCTTGAACTTCTTGAACCTTCCTGCTACTTGAACTTCTTGAACCTTCCTGCTACTTGAACATCTTGAACTTCTTGAACCTTCCTGCTACTTGAACTTCTTGAACCTTCCTGCTACCTGAACTTCTTGAACCTTCCTGAACCTTCCTGCTACTTTAACTTCTTGAAACTTCGTGCTACTTGAACTTCTTGAACTTCTTGAACCTTCCTGCTTCTTGAACTTCTTGAACTTCTTGAACCTTCCTGCTACTTGAACTTCTTGAACCTTCCTGCTACTTGAACTTTTTGAACTTCTTGAACCTTCCTGCTACCTGAACTTCTTGAACCTTCCTGCTACTTGAACTTCTTGAACTTTCCTGCTACTTGAACTTCTTGAACTTCTTGATCCTTCCTGCTACTTGAACTTCTTGAACCTTCCTGCTACTTGAACTTCTTGAACTTCTTGAACCTTCCTGCTACTTGAACTTCTCGAACTTCTTGAACCTTCCTGCTACTTGAACTTCTTGAACCTTCCTTCTACTTGATTTTCTTGAACCTTCCTGCCACTTAAACTTCTTGAACTTCTTGAACCTTCCTGAAATTTGAACTTCTTGAACCTTCCTGCTACTTGAGCCTGTTGAACCTTCCTGCTACATGAACTTGTTGAATCTTGAACTTTCCTGCCACTAGAACTTCTTGAACCTTCCTGCTACTTGAACTTCTTGAACTTCTTGAACCTTCCTTCTACTTGAACTTCTTGAACCTTCCTGCAACTTGAACTTCTTGAACCTTCCTGATACTTGAACTTCTTGAACCTGCCTGCTCCTTGAACTTCTTGAACTTCTTGAACCTTCCTGCTATTTGAACTTCTTGAACTTCTTGAACCTTCCTGCTACTTGATCTTCGTGAACCTTCCTGCCACTTGAACTTCTTGAACTTCTTGAACCTTCCTGCTACTTGAACTACTTGAACTTCTCGAACCTTCCTGCTACTTGAACTTCTTGAACCTTTCTGCTACTTGAACTTCTTGAACCTTCCTGCTACCTGAACTTTTTGAACTTCCTGAACCTTCCTGCTACTCGAACTTCTTGAACCTTTCTGCTACTTGAACTTCTTGAACCTTCCTGCTACTTGAACTTCTTGAACCTTCCTGTTACCTGAACTTTTTGAACTTCTTGAACCTTCCTGCTACTTGAACTTCTTGAACTTCATGAACCTTCCTGCTACTTGAACTTCTTAAACTTCTTGAACCTTCCTGCTACTTGAACTTTTTGAACTTCCTGAACCTTCCTGCTACTTGAACTTCTTGAACTTCTTGAACCTTCCTGCTACTTGAACTTCTTGAACTTCTTGAACCTTCCTGCTACCTGAACTTTTTGAACTTCTTGAACCTGCCTGCTTCTTGAACTTCTTGAACCTTCCTGCTACTTGAACTTCTTGAACTTCTTAAACCTTCCTGCTACCTGAACTTTTTGAATTTCTTGAACCTGCCTGCTACTTGAACTTCTTGAACCTTCCTGCTACATGAACTTCTTGGACTTTTTGAACCTTCCTGCTACTCGAACTTCTTGAACCTCTTGAACCTTCCTGCTACTTGAACTTCTTGAACCTCCCTGCTACTTGAACTTCTTGAACTTCTTGAACCTTCCTGCTACTTGAACTTCTTGACCCCTCCTGCTACTTGAACTTCTTGAACCTTCCTGCTACTTGAACTTCTTGAACTTCTTGAACCTTACTGATTCTTGAACTTCTTGAACTTCTTGAACCTTCCTGCTACTTGAACTTCTTGAACCTTCCTGCCACTTGATTTCTTGAACCTTACTGCTATTGAACTTCTTGAACCTTCCTGCTACTTGAACTTCTTGAACCTTCCTGCTACTTGAACTTTTTGAACTTCTTGAACCTGCGTGCTACTTGAACTTCTTGAACCTTCCTGCTACTTGAACTTCTTGAACTTTTTGAACCTTCCTGCTACTTGAACTTCTTGAACCTCTTGAACCTTCCTGCTACTTGAACTTCTTGAACCTCCCTGCTACTTGAACTTCTTGAACTTCTTGAACCTTCCTGCTACTTGAACTTCTTGACCCCTCCTGCTACTTGAACTTCTTGAACTTTCCTGCTACTTGAACTTCTTGAACTTCTTGAACCTTACTGATTCTTGAACTTCTTGAACTTCTTGAACCTTCCTGCTACTTGAGCTTCTTGAACCTTCCTGCCACTTGATTTCTTGAACCTTACTGCTACTTGAACTTCTTGAACCTTCCTGCTACTTGAACTTCTTGAATCTTCCTGCTACTTGAACTTTTTGAACTTCTTGAACCTTCCTGCTATTTGAACTTCTTGAACTTCTTGAACCTTCCTGCTACTTGAACTTCTTAAACCTTCCTGCTACTTGAACTTCTTCAACTTCTTGAACCTTTCTGCTACTTGAACTTCTTGAACCTTCCTGCTACTTGAACTTCTTGAACTTCTTAAACCTTCCTGCTCCTTGAAATTCTTGATTTTCTTGAACCCTCCTGCTACTTGAACTTCTTGAACCTTCTTGCTACCTGAACTTCTTGAACTTCTTGAACCTTCCTGCTACTTGAACTTCTTGAACTTCTTGAACCTTCCTGCTACTTGAACTTCTTGAACCTTCCAGCTACTTGAACTTCTTGAACATCTTGAACCTTCCTGCTACTTGAACTTCTTGAACCTTCCTGCTACTTGAACTTCTTGAACCTTCCTGCTACTTGAACTTCTTGAACCTTCCTGCTACTTGAACTTTTTGAACTTCTTGAACCCTCCTGCTGCTTGAACTTCTTGAACCTTCCTGCTACCTGAACTTCTTGAACTTCTTGAACCTTCCTGCTACCTGAACTTCTTGAACTTATTGAACCTTCCTGCTACTTGAACTTCTTGAACCTTCCTGCTACATGAACTTCTTGAATTTCTTGAACCTTCCTGCTACTTGAACTTCTTGAACCTTCCTGCTACTTGAACTTCTTGAACTTCTTGAACCCTCCTGCTACTTGAACTTCTTAAACTTCTTCAACCTTCCTGCTACTTGAACTTCTTGAACTTCTTGAACCTTCCTGTAACTTGAACTTCTTGAACTTCTTGACCCTTCCTGCTACTTGAATTTATTGAACTTCTTGAACCTTCCTGCTACTTGAACTTTTTGAACTTCCTGAACCTTCCTGCTATTTGAACTTCTTGAACCTTCCTGCTACTAGAACTTCTTGAACTTCTTGAACCTTCCTGTTCTTAAACTTCTTGAACTTCTTGAACCTTCCTGCTACTTGAAATTCTCGAACCTTCCTGCTACTTGAACTTCTTAAACCTTCCTGCTACATGAACTTCTTGAACTTCTTGAACCTTCCTGCTACCTGAACTTCTTGAACCATCCTGCCACTTGATTTCTTGAACCTTCCTGCTACTTGAACTTCTTGAGCCTTCCTGCTACTTGAACTTTTTAAACCTTCCTGCTTCTTGAACTTCTTGAACTTTCCTGCTACTTGAACTTCTTGAACTTCTTGAGCCTTCATGCTACTTGAACTTCTTGAACCTTCCTGCTACTTGAACTTTTTGAACCTCTTCTTGAACCTTCCTGCTACTTGAACTTCTTGAACCTTCCTGCTACTTGAACTTCTTGAACTTCTTGCACCTTCCTGCTGCTTGAACTTCTTGAACCTTCCTGCTACTTGAACTTCTTTAACTTCTTGAACCTTTCTGCTACTTGAACTTCTTGAACCTTCCTGCTACTTGAACTTCTTGAACTTCTTTAACCTTCCCGCTCCTTGAAATTCTTGATTTTCTTGAACCCTCCTGCTACTTGAACTTCTTGAACCTTCTTGCTACCTGAACTTCTTGAACTTCTTGAACCTTCCTGCTACTTGAACTTTTCGAACTTCTTGAACCGTCCTGCTACTTGAACTTCTTGAACCTTCCTGCTACTTGAACTTCTTGAACCTTCCTGCTACTTGAACTTCTTGAACCTTCCTTCTACTTGATTTTCTTGAACCTTCCTGCCACTTAAACTTCTTGAACTTCTTGAATATTCCTGAAATTTGAACTTCTTGAACCTTCCTGCTACTTGAGCTTCTTGAACCTTCCTGCTACCTGAACTTGTTGAATCTTGAACCTTCCTGCCACTAGAACTTCTTGAACCTTCCTGCTACTTGAACTTCTTGAACTTCTTGAACCTTCCTTCTACTTGAACTTCTTGAACCTTCCTGCAACTTGAACTTCTTGAACCTTCCTGATACTTGAACTTCTTGAACCTGCCTGCTATTTGAACTTCTTGAACTTCTTGAACCTTCCTTCTACTTGAACTTCTTGAACCTTCCTGCAACTTGAACTTCTTGAACCTTCCTGATACTTGAACTTCTTGAACCTGCCTGCTACTTGAACTTCTTGAACTTCTTGAACCTTCCTGCTATTTGAACTTCTTGAACTTCTTGAACCTTCTTGCTACTTGATCTTCTTGAACCTTCCTGCTACTTGAACTTCTTGAACTTCTTGAACCTTCCTGCTACTTGAACTACTTGAACTTCTCGAACCTTCCTGCTACTTGAACTTCTTGAACTTCTTGAACCTTCCTGCTACTTGAACTACTTGAACTTCTCGAACCTTCCTGCTACTTGAACTTCTTGAACCTTTCTGCTACTTGAACTTCTTGAACCTTCCTGCTACCTGAACTTTTTGAACTTCCTGAACCTTCCTGCTACTCGAACTTCTTGAACCTTTCTGCTACTTGAACTTCTTGAACCTTCCTGCTACTTGAACTTCTTGAACCTTCCTGTTACCTGAACTTTTTTAACTTCTTGAACCTTCCTGCTACTTGAACTTCTTGAACTTCATGAACCTTCCTGCTACTTGAACTTCTTAAACTTCTTGAACCTTCCTGCTACTTGAACTTTTTGAACTTCCTGAACCTTCCTGCTACTTGAACTTCTTGAACTTCTTGAACCTTCCTGCTACTTGAACTTCTTGAACTTCTTGAACCTTCCTGCTGCCTGAACTTTTTGAACTTCTTGAACCTGCCTGCTTCTTGAACTTCTTGAACCTTCCTGCTACTTGAACTTCTTGAACTTCTTGAACCTTCCTGCTACCTGAACTTTTTGAACTTCTTGAACCTGCCTGCTACTTGAACTTCTTGAACTTCTTAAACCTTCCTGCTACCTGAACTTCTTGAACCTTTCTGCTACTTGAACTTCTTGAACTTCTTGAACCTTCCTGCTACTTGAACTTCTCGAACTTCTTGAACCTTCCTGCTACTTGAACTTCTTGAACCTTCCTGCTACTTGAACTTCTTGAACCTTCATGCTACTCAAACTTCTTGAATCTTCCTGCTACTTGAACTTCTTGAACTTCTTGAACCTTCCTGCTACTTGAACTTCTTGAACCTTCGTGCTACTTGAACTTCTTGAACTTCTTGAACCTTCCTGCTACTTGAACTTCTTGAACTTCTTGAACCTTCCTGCCACTTGAACTTCTTGAACCTTCCTGCTATTTGAACTTCTTGAACCTTCCTGCTACTTGAACTTCTTTAACTTCTTTAACCTTCCTGCTACTTGAACTTCTTGAACCTTCCTGCTACTCGAACTTCTTGAACTTCATGAACCTTCCTGCTACTTGAACTTCTTAAACTTCTTGAACCTTCCTGCTACTTGAACTTTTTGAAAATCCTGAACCTTCCTGCTACTTGAACTTCTTGAACTTCTTGAACCTTCCTGCTACTTGAACTTCTTGAACTTCTTGAACCTTCCTGCTACCTGAACTTTTTGAACTTCTTGAACCTGCCTGCTACTTGAACTTCTTGAACCTTCCTGCTACTTGAACTTCTTGAACTTCTTGAACCTTCCTGCTACCTGAACTTTTTGAACTTCTTGAACCTGCCTGCTACTTGAACTTCTTGAACCTTCCTGCTACTTGAACTTCTTGAACTTTTTGAACCTTCCTGCTACTTGAACTTCTTGAACTTCTTGAACCTTCCTGCTACTTGAACTTCTTGAACCTCCCTGCTACTTGAACTTCTTGAACTTCTTGAACCTTCCTGCTACTTGAACTTCTTGACCCCTCCTGCTACTTGAACTTCTTGAACCTTCCTGCTTCTTGAACTTCTTGAACTTCTTGAACCTTACTGATTCTTGAACTTCTTGAACTTCTTGAACCTTCCTGCTACTTGAACTTCTTGAACCTTCCTGCCACTTGATTTCTTGAACCTTACTGCTACTCGAACTTCTTGAACCTTCCTGCTACTTGAACTTCTTGAACCTTCCTGCTACTTGAACTTTTTGAACTTCTTGAACCTGCCTGCTACTTGAACTTCTTGAACCTTCCTGCTACTTGAACTTCTTGAACTTTTTGAACCTTCCTGCTACTTGAACTTCTTGAACCTCTTGAACCTTCCTGCTACTTGAACTTCTTGAACCTTCCTGCTACATGAACTTCTTGAATTTCTTGAACCTTCCTGCTACTTGAACTTCTTGAACCTTCCTGCTACTTGAACTTCTTGAACTTCTTGAACCCTCCTGCTACTTGAACTTCTTAAACTTCTTCAACCTTCCTGCTACTTGAACTCCTTGAACTTCTTGAACCTTCCTGTAACTTGAACTTCTTGAACTTCTTGACAGTTCCTGCTACTTGAATTTCTTGAACTTCTTGAACCTTCCTGCTACTTGAACTTTTTGAACTTCCTGAACCTTCCTGCTATTTGAACTTCTTGAACCTTCCTGCTACCAGAACTTCTTGAACTTCTTGAACCTTCCTGTTCTTAAACTTCTTGAACTTCTTGAACCTTCCTGCTACTTGAAATTCTTGAACCTTCCTGCTACTTGAACTTCTTAAACCTTCCTGCTACTTGAACTTCTTGAACTTCTTGATCCTTCCTGCTACCTGAACTTCTTGAACCTTCCTGCCACTTGATTTCTTGAACCTTCCTGCTACTTGAACTTCTTGAACCTTCCTGCTACTTGAACTTTTTAAACCTTCCTGCTTCTTGAACTTTTTGAACTTTCCTGCTACTTGAACTTCTTGAACTTCTTGAGCCTTCATGCTACTTGAACTTCTTGAACCTTCCTGCTACTTGAACTTTTTGAACTTCTTGAACCTTCCTGCTACTTGAACTTCTTGAACCTTCCTGCTACTTGAACTTCTTGAACTTCTTGCACCTTCCTGCTGCTTGAACTTCTTGAACCTTCCTGCTACTTGAACTTCTTTAACTTCTTGAACCTTTCTGCTACTTGAACTTCTTGAACCTTCCTGCTACTTGAACTTCTTGAACTTCTTGAACCTTCCCGCTCCTTGAAATTCTTGATTTTCTTGAACCCTCCTGCTACTTGAACTTCTTGAACCTTCTTGCTACCTGAACTTCTTGAACTTCTTGAACCTTCCTGCTACTTGAACTTTTCGAACTTCTTGAACCTTCCTGCTACTTGAACTTCTTGAACCTTCCTGCTACTTGAACTTCTTGAACCTTCCTGCTACCTGAACATCTTGAACTTCTTGAACCTTCCTGCTACTTGAACTTCTTGAACTTCTTGAACCTTCCTGCTACTTGAACTTCTTGAACTTCTTGAACCTTCCTGCTACTTGAACTTCTTGAACCTTCCTGCTACCTGAACTTCTTGAACCTTCCTGCTACTTGAACTTCTTGAACTTCTTGAACCTTCCTGCTACTTGAACTTCTTGAACCTTCCTGCTACTTGAACATCTTGAACTTCTTGAACCTTCCTGCTACTTGAACATCTTGAACTTCTTGAACCTTCCTGCTACTTGAACTTCTTGAACCTTCCTGCTACTTGAACTTCTTGAACCTTCCTGCTACCTGAACTTCTTGAACCTTCCTGCATTTTGAACTTCTTGAACCTTACCGCTACTTGAAATACTTGAACTTCTTGAACCTTCCTGCTACTTGAACTTCTTGAACTTTCCTGCTACTTGAACTTCTTGAACTTCTTGAACCTTCCTGCTACTTGAACTTCTTGAACCTTTCTGCTACTTGAACTTCTTGAACTTCTTGAACCTTCCTGCTACTTGAACTTCTCGAACTTCTTGAACCTTCCTGCTACTTGAACTTCTTGAACCTTCCTGCTACTTGAACTTCTTGAACCTTCCTGCTACTCGAACTTCTTGAATTTCTTGAACCTTCGTGCTACTTGATCTTCTTGAACTTCTTGAACCTTCCTGCTACTTGAACTTCTTGAACTTATCGAACCTTCCCGCTACTTGAACTTCTTGAACCTTCCTGCTACTTGAACTTCTTGAACTTCTTGAACCTTCCTGCTACTTGAACTTTTTGAACCTTCCTGCTATTTGAACTTCTTGAACCTTCCTGCTACTTGAACTTTTTTAACTTCTTTAACCTTCCTGCTACTTGAACTTCTTGAACCTTCCTGCTTCTTGAACTTTTTGAACTTCTTGAACCTTCCTGCCACTCGATTTCTTGAACCTTCCTGCTACTTGAACTTCTTGAACCTTCCTGCTACTTGACCTTTTTGAACCTTCCTGCTTCTTGAACTTCTTGGACTTTCCTGCTACTTGATTTTCTTGAACCTTCCTGCTACTTGAACTTCTTGAACCTTCCTGCTACCTGAACTTTTTGAACTTCTTGAACCTTCCTGCTACTTGAACTTCATGAACTTCTTGAACCTTCCTGCTACTTGAACTTCTTGAACTTCTTGAACCTTCCTGCTACTTGAACTTCTTGAACTTCTTGAACCTTCCTGCTACTTGAACTTCTTGAACCTTCCTGCTACCTGAACTTCTTGAACCTTGCTGCTACCTGAACTTCTTGAACCTTCCTGCTACTTGAACTTCTTGAACTTCTTGAACCTTCCTGCTACTTGAACTTCTTAAACTTCTTGAACCTTCCTGCAACTTGAACTTCTTGAACCTTCCTGCTACTTGAACTTTTTGAATTTCTTGAACCTTCCTGCTACTTGAATTTCCTGAACCTTCCTGCTACTTGAATTTCTTGGACTTCTTGAACCTTCCTGCTACTTGAACTTCTTGAACTTCTTGAACCTTCCTGCTACTTGAACTTCTTGAACCTTCCTGCTACTTGAACTTCTTGAACCTTCCTGCTACTTAAACTTCTTGAACCTTCCTGCTACTTGAACTTCTTGAACTTCCTGAACCTTCCTGCTACCTGAACTTCTTGAACCTTCCTGCTACTTGAACTTCTTGAACTTCTTGAACCTTCCTGCTACTTGAACTTCTTGAAGCTTCCTGCTACTTGAACATCTTTAACTTCTTGAACCTTCCTGCTACTTGAACTTCTTGAACCTTCCTGCTACCTGAACTTCTTGAACCTTCCTGCTACTTGAACTTCTTGAACCTTCCTGCTACTTGAAATACTTGAACTTCTTGAACCTTCCTGCTACTTGAACTTCTTGAACTTTCCTGCTACTTGAACTTCTTGAACTTCTTGAACCTTCCTGCTACTTGAACTTCTTGAACCTTTCTGCTACTTGAACTTCTTGAACTTCTTGAACTTTCCTGCTACTTGAACTTCTCGAACTTCTTGAACCTTCCTGCTACTTGAACTTCTTGAACCTTCCTGCTACTTGAACTTCTTGAACCTTCCTGCTACCCAAACTTCTTGAACCTTCCTGCTACTTGAACTTCTTGAATTTCTTGAACCTTCGTGCTACTTGATCTTCTTGAACTTCTTGAACCTTCCTGCTACTTGAACTTCTTGAACTTCTCGAACCTTCCTGCTACTTGAACTTCTTGAACCTTCCTGCTACTTGAACTTCTTGAACTTCTTGAACCTTCCTGCTACTTGAACTTTTTGAACCTTCCTGCTATTTGAACTTCTTGAACCTTCCTGCTACTTGAACTTTTTTAACTTCTTTAACCTTCCTGCTACTTGAACTTCTTGAACCTTCCTGCTTCTTGAACTTTTTGAACTTCTTGAACCTTCCTGCCACTTGATTTCTTGAACCTTCCTGCTACTTGAACTTATTGAACCTTCCTGCTACTTGACCTTTTTGAACCTTCCTGCTTCTTGAACTTCTTGGACTTTCCTGCTACTTGAACTTCTTGAACCTTCCTGCTACTTGAACTTCTTGAACCTTCCTGCTACCTGAACTTCTTGAACTTCTTGAACCTTGCTGCTACTTGAACTTCATGAACTTCTTGAACCTTCCTGCTACTTGAACTTCTTGAACCTTCCTGCTACTTGAACTTCTTGAACTTCTTGAACCTTCCTGCTACATGAACTTCTTGAACCTTCCTGCTACCTGAACTTCTTGAACCTTCCTGCTACCTGAACTTCTTGAACCTTCCTGCTACTTGAACTTCTTGAACTTCTTGAACCTTCCTGCCACTTGAACTTCTTGAACTTCTTGAACCTTCCTGCAACTTGAACTTCTTGAACCTTCCTGCTACTTGAACTTCTTGAACTTCTTGAACCTTCCTGCTACTTGAACTACTTGAACTTCTTAAACCTTCCTGCTACATGAACTTCTTGAACTTTCCTGCTACTTGAACTTCTTGAACTTCTTAAACCTTCCTGCTACTTGAACTTCTTGAACCTTTCTGCTACTTGAACTTCTTGAACTTCTTGAACCTTCCTGCTACTTGAACTTCTCGAACTTCTTGAACCTTCCTGCTACTTGAACTTCTTGAACCTTCCTGCTACTTGAACTTCTTGAACCTTCGTGCTACTTGAACTTCTTGAACTTCTTGAACCTTCCTGCTACTTGAACTTCTTGAACTTCTTGAACCTTCCTGCTACTTGAACTTCTTGAACCTTCCTGCTATTTGAACTTCTTGAACCTTCCTGCTACTTGAACTTCTTTAACTTCTTTAACCTTCCTGCTACTTGAACTTCTTGAACCTTCCTGCTACTCGAACTTCTTGAACTTCATGAACCTTCCTGCTACTTGAACTTCTTAAACTTCTTGAACCTTCCTGCTACTTGAACTTTTTGAAAATCCTGAACCTTCCTGCTACTTGAACTTCTTGAACTTCTTGAACCTTCCTGCTACTTGAACTTCTTGAACTTCTTGAACCTTCCTGCTACCTGAACTTTTTGAACTTCTTGAACCTGCCTGCTACTTGAACTTCTTGAACCTTCCTGCTACTTGAACTTCTTGAACTTCTTGAACCTTCCTGCTACCTGAACTTTTTGAACTTCTTGAACCTGCCTGCTACTTGAACTTCTTGAACCTTCCTGCTACTTGAACTTCTTGAACTTTTTGAACCTTCCTGCTACTTGAACTTCTTTAACCTCTTGAACCTTCCTGCTACTTGAACTTCTTGAACCTCCCTGCTACTTGAACTTCTTGAACTTCTTGAACCTTCCTGCTACTTGAACTTCTTGACCCCTCCTGCTACTTGAACTTCTTGAACCTTCCTGCTTCTTGAACTTCTTGAACTTCTTGAACCTTACTGATTCTTGAACTTCTTGAACTTCTTGAACCTTCCTGCTACTTGAACTTCTTGAACCTTCCTGCCACTTGATTTCTTGAACCTTACTGCTACTTGAACTTCTTGAACCTTCCTGCTACTTGAACTTCTTGAACCTTCCTGCTACTTGAACTTTTTGAACTTCTTGAACCTGCCTGCTACTTGAACTTCTTGAACCTTCCTGCTACTTGAACTTCTTGAACTTTTTGAACCTTCCTGCTACTTGAACTTCTTGAACCTCTTGAACCTTCCTGCTACTTGAACTTCTTGAACCTCCCTGCTACTTGAACTTCTTGAACTTCTTGAACCTTCCTGCTACTTGAACTTCTTGACCCCTCCTGCTACTTGAACTTCTTGAACCTTCCTGCTACTTGAACTTCTTGAACTTCTTGAACCTTACTGATTCTTGAACTTCTTGAACTTCTTGAACCTTCCTGCTACTTGAACTTCTTGAACCTTCCGGCCACTTGATTTCTTGAACCTTACTGCTACTTGAACTTCTTGAACCTTCCTGCTACTTGAACATCTTGAACCTTCCTGCTACTTGAACTTTTTGAACTTCTTGAACCTTCCTGCTACTTGAACTTCTTGAACCTTCCTGCTATTCGAACTTCTTGAACTTCTTGAACCTTCCTGCTACTTGAACTTCTTGAACATTCCTGCTACTTGAACTTTTTCAACTTCTTGAACCTTTCTGCTACTTGAACTTCTTGAACCTTCCTGCTACTTGAACTTCTTGAACTTCTTAAACCTTCCTGCTCCTTGAAATTCTTGATTTTCTTGAATCCTCCTGCTACTTGAACTTCTTGAACCTTCTTGCTACCTGAACTTCTTGAACTTCTTGAACCTTTTTGCTACTTGAACTTCTTGAACTTCTTGAACCTTCCTGCTACTTGAACTTCTTGAACCTTCCAGCTACTTGAACTTCTTGAACATCTTGAACCTTCCTGCTACTTGAACTTCTTGAACCTTCCTGCTACTTGAACTTCTTGAACCTTCCGGCTACTTGAACTTTTTGAACTTCTTGAACCCTCCTGCTACTTGAACTTCTTGAACCTTCCTGCTACCTGAACTTCTTGAACTTCTTGAACCTTCCTGCTACCTGAACTTCTTGAACTTATTGAACCTTCCTGCTACTTGAACTTCTTGAACCTTCCTGCTACATGAACTTCTTGAATTTCTTGAACCTTCCTGCTACTTGAACTTCTTGAACCTTCCTGCTACTTGAACTTCTTGAACTTCTTGAACCCTCCTGCTACTTGAACTTCTTAAACTTCTTCAACCTTCCTGCTACTTGAACTCCTTGAACTTCTTGAACCTTCCTGTAACTTGAACTTCTTGAACTTCTTGACCCTTCCTGCTACTTGAATTTCTTGAACTTCTTGAACCTTCCTGCTACTTGAACTTTTTGAACTTCCTGAACCTTCCTGCTATTTGAACTTCTTGAACCTTCCTGCTACCAGAACTTCTTGAACTTCTTGAACCTTCCTGTTCTTAAACTTCTTGAACTTCTTGAACCTTCCTGCTACTTGAAATTCTTGAACCTTCCTGCTACTTGAACTTCTTAAACCTTCCTGCTACTTGAACTTCTTGAACTTCTTGAACCTTCCTGCTACCTGAACTTCTTGAACCATCCTGCCACTTGATTTCTTGAACCTTCCTGCTACTTGAACTTCTTGAACCTTCCTGCTACTTGAACTTTTTAAACCTTCCTGCTTCTTGAACTTCTTGAACTTTCCTGCTACTTGAACTTCTTGAACTTCTTGAGCCTTCATGCTACTTGAACTTCTTGAACCTTCTTGCTACTTGAACTTTTTGAACTTCTTGAACCTTCCTGCTACTTGAACTTCTTGAACCTTCCAGCTACTTGAACTTCTTGAACTTCTTGCACCTTCCTGCTGCTTGAACTTCTTGAACCTTCCTGCTACTTGAACTTCTTTAACTTCTTGAACCTTTCTGCTACTTGAACTTCTTGAACCTTCCTGCTACTTGAACTTCTTGAACTTCTTGAACCTTCCCGCTCCTTGAAATTCTTGATTTTCTTGAACCCTCCTGCTACTTGAACTTCTTGAACCTTCTTGCTACCTGAACTTCTTGAACTTCTTGAACCTTCCTGCTACTTGAACTTTTCGAACTTCTTGAACCTTCCTGCTACTTGAACTTCTTGAACCTTCCTGCTACTTGAACTTCTTGAACCTTCCTGCTACCTGAACATCTTGAACTTCTTGAACCTTCCTGCTACTTGAACTTCATGAACTTCTTGAACCTTCCTGCTACTTGAACTTCTTGAACCTTCCTGCTATTTGAACTTCTTGAACTTCTTGAACCTTCCTGCTACTTGAACTTCTTGAACATTCCTGCTACTTGAACTTCTTCAACTTCTTGAACCTTTCTGCTACTTGAACTTCTTGAACCTTCCTGCTACTTGAACTTCTTGAACTTCTTAAACCTTCCTGCTCCTTGAAATTCTTGATTTTCTTGAATCCTCCTGCTACTTGAACTTCTTGAACCTTCTTGCTACCTGAACTTCTTGAACTTCTTGAACCTTCCTGCTACTTGAACTTCTTGAACTTCTTGAACCTTCCTGCTACTTGAACTTCTTGAACCTTCCAGCTACTTGAACTTCTTGAACATCTTGAACCTTCCTGCTACTTGAACTTCTTGAACCTTCCTGCTACTTGAACTTCTTGAACCTTCCTGCTACTTGAACTTTTTGAACTTCTTGAACCCTCCTGCTACTTGAACTTCTTCAACCTTCCTGCTACCTGAACTTCTTGAACTTCTTGAACCTTCCTGCTACCTGAACTTCTTGAACTTATTGAACCTTCCTGCTACTTGAACTTCTTGAACCTTCCTGCTACATGAACTTCTTGAATTTCTTGAACCTTCCTGCTACTTGAACTTCTTGAACCTTCCTGCTACTTGAACTTCTTGAACCCTCCTGCTACTTGAACTTCTTAAACTTCTTCAACCTTCCTGCTACTTGAACTCCTTGAACTTCTTGAACCTTCCTGTAACTTGAACTTCTTGAACTTCTTGACCCTTCCTGCTACTTGAATTTCTTGAACTTCTTGAACCTTCCTGCTACTTGAACTTTTTGAACTTCCTGAACCTTCCTGCTATTTGAACTTCTTGAACCTTCCTGCTACCAGAACTTCTTGAACTTCTTGAACCTTCCTGTTCTTAAGCTTCTTGAACTTCTTGAACCTTCCTGCTACTTGAAATTCTTGAACCTTCCTGCTACTTGAACTTCTTAAACCTTCCTGCTACTTGAACTTTTTAAACCTTCCTGCTTCTTGAACTTCTTGAACTTTCCTGCTACTTGAACTTCTTGAACTTCTTGAGCCTTCATGCTACTTGAACTTCTTGAACCTTCCTGCTACTTGAACTTTTTGAACTTCTTGAACCTTCCTGCTACTTGAACTTCTTGAACCTTCCTGCTACTTGAACTTCTTGAACCTTCCTGCTACTTGAACTTCTTGAACTTCTTGCACCTTCCTGCTGCTTGAACTTCTTGAACCTTCCTGCTACTTGAACTTCTTTAACTTCTTGAACCTTTCTGCTACTTGAACTTCTTGAACCTTCCTGCTACTTGAACTTCTTGAACTTCTTGAACCTTCCCGCTCCTTGAAATTCTTGATTTTCTTGAACCCTCCTGCTACTTGAACTTCTTGAACCTTCTTGCTACCTGAACTTCTTGAACTTCTTGAACCTTCCTGCTACTTGAACTTTTCGAACTTCTTGAACCTTCCTGCTACTTGAACTTCTTGAACCTTCCTGCTACTTGAACTTCTTGAACCTTCCTGCTACCTGAACATCTTGAACTTCTTGAACCTTCCTGCTACTTGAACTTCATGAACTTCTTGAACCTTCCTGCTACTTGAACTTCTTGAACTTCTTGAACCTTCCTGCTACTTGAACTTCTTGAACTTCTTGAACCTTCCTGCTACTTGAACTTCTTGAACCTTCCTGCTACCTGAACTTCTTGAACCGTCCTGCTACTTGAACTTCTTGAACTTCTTGAACCTTCCTGCTACTTGAACTTCTTGAACCTTCCTGCTACTTGACCATCTTGAACTTCTTGAACCTTCCTGCTACTTGAACATCTTGAACTTCTTGAACCTTCCTGCTACTTGAACTTCTTGAACCTTCCTGCTACCTGAACTTCTTGAACCTTCCTGCAACTTGAACTTCTTGAACCTTCCAGCTACTTGAAATACTTGAACTTCTTGAACCTTCCTGCTACTTGAACTTCTTGAACTTTCCTGCTACTTGAACTTCTTGAACTTCTTGAACCTTCCTGCTACTTGAACTTCTTGAACCTTTCTGCTACTTGAACTTCTTGAACTTCTTGAACCTTCCTGCTACTCGAACTTCTTGAACTTCATGAACCTTCCTGCTACTTGAACTTCTTAAACTTCTTGAACCTTCCTGCTACTTGAACTTTTTGAAAATCCTGAACCTTCCTGCTACTTGAACTTCTTGAACTTCTTGAACCTTCCTGCTACTTGAACTTCTTGAACTTCTTGAACCTTCCTGCTACCTGAACTTTTTGAACTTCTTGAACCTGCCTGCTACTTGAACTTCTTGAACCTTCCTGCTACTTGAACTTCTTGAACTTCTTGAACCTTCCTGCTACCTGAACTTTTTGAACTTCTTGAACCTGCCTGCTACTTGAACTTCTTGAACCTTCCTGCTACTTGAACTTCTTGAACTTTTTGAACCTTCCTGCTACTTGAACTTCTTGAAACTCTTGAACCTTCCTGCTACTTGAACTTCTTGAACCTCCCTGCTACTTGAACTTCTTGAACTTCTTGAACCTTCCTGCTACTTGAACTTCTTGACCCCTCCTGCTACTTGAACTTCTTGAACCTTCCTGCTTCTTGAACTTCTTGAACTTCTTGAACCTTCCTGCTACTTGAACTTCATGAACTTCTTGAACCTTCCTGCTACTTGAACTTCTTGAACCTTCCCGCTATTTGAACTTCTTGAACTTCTTGAACCTTCCTGCTACTTGAACTTCTTGAACATTCCTGCTACTTGAACTTCTTCAACTTCTTGAACCTTTCTGCTACTTGAACTTCTTGAACCTTCCTGCTACTTGAACTTCTTGAACTTCTTAAACATTCCTGCTCCTTGAAATTCTTGATTTTCTTGAATCCTCCTGCTACTTGAACTTCTTGAACCTTCTTGCTACCTGAACTTCTTGAACTTCTTGAACCTTCCTGCTACTTGAACTTCTTGAACTTCTTGAACCTTCCTGCTACTTGAACTTCTTGAACCTTCCAGCTACTTGAACTTCTTGAACATCTTGAACCTTCCTGCTACTTGAACTTCTTGAACCTTCCTGCTACTTGAACTTCTTGAACCTTCCTGCTACTTGAACTTTTTGAACTTCTTGAACCCTCCTGCTACTTGAACTTCTTGAACCTTCCTGCTACCTGAACTTCTTGAACTTCTTGAACCTTCCTGCTACCTGAACTTCTTGAACTTATTGAACCTTCCTGCTACTTGAACTTCTTGAACCTTCCTGCTACATGAACTTCTTGAATTTCTTGAACCTTCCTGCTACTTGAACTTCTTGAACCTTCCTGCTACTTGAACTTCTTGAACCCTCCTGCTACTTGAACTTCTCAAACTTCTTCAACCTTCCTGCTACTTGAACTCCTTGAACTTCTTGAACCTTCCTGTAACTTGAACTTCTTGAACTTCTTGACCCTTCCTGCTACTTGAATTTCTTGAACTTCTTGAACCTTCCTGCTACTTGAACTTTTTGAACTTCCTGAACCTTCCTGCTATTTGAACTTCTTGAACCTTCCTGCTACCAGAACTTCTTGAACTTCTTGAACCTTCCTGTTCTTAAACTTCTTGAACTTCTTGAACCTTCCTGCTACTTGAAATTCTTGAACCTTCCAGCTACTTCAACTTCTTAAACCTTCCTGCTACTTGAACTTCTTGAACTTCTTGAACCTTCCTGCTACCTGAACTTCTTGAACCATCCTGCCACTTGATTTCTTGAACCTTCCTGCTACTTGAACTTCTTGAACCTTCCTGCTACTTGAACTTTTTAAACCTTCCTGCTTCTTGAACTTCTTGAACTTTCCTGCTACTTGAACTTCTTGAACTTCTTGAGCCTTCATGCTACTTGAACTTCTTGAACCTTCCTGCTACTTGAACTTTTTGAACTTCTTGAACCTTCCTGCTACTTGAACTTCTTGAACCTTCCTGCTACTTGAACTTCTTGAACTTCTTGCACCTTCCTGCTGCTTGAACTTCTTGAACCTTCCTGCTACTTGAACTTCTTTAACTTCTTGAACCTTTCTGCTACTTGAACTTCTTGAACCTTCCTGCTACTTGAACATCTTGAACTTCTTGAACCTTCCTGCTACTTGAACTTCATGAACTTCTTGAACCTTCCTGCTACTTGAACTTCTTGAACCTTCCTGCTATTTGAACTTCTTGAACTTCTTGAACCTTCCTGCTACTTGAACTTCTTGAACATTCCTGCTACTTGAACTTCTTCAACTTCTTGAACCTTTCTGCTACTTGAACTTCTTGAACCTTCCTGCTACTTGAACTTCTTGAACTTCTTAAACCTTCCTGCTCCTTGAAATTCTTGATTTTCTTGAATCCTCCTGCTACTTGAACTTCTTGAACCTTCTTGCTACCTGAACTTCTTGAACTTCTTGAACCTTCCTGCTACTTGAACTTCTTGAACTTCTTGAACCTTCCTGCTACTTGAACTTCTTGAACCTTCCAGCTACTTGAACTTCTTGAACATCTTGAACCTTCCTGCTACTTGAACTTCTTGAACCTTCCTGCTACTTGAACTTCTTGAACCTTCCTGCTACTTGAACTTTTTGAACTTCTTGAACCCTCCTGCTACTTGAACTTCTTCAACCTTCCTGCTACCTGAACTTCTTGAACTTCTTGAACCTTCCTGCTACCTGAACTTCTTGAACTTATTGAACCTTCCTGCTACTTGAACTTCTTGAACCTTCCTGCTACATGAACTTCTTGAATTTCTTGAACCTTCCTGCTACTTGAACTTCTTGAACCTTCCTGCTACTTGAACTTCTTGAACCCTCCTGCTACTTGAACTTCTTAAACTTCTTCAACCTTCCTGCTACTTGAACTCCTTGAACTTCTTGAACCTTCCTGTAACTTGAACTTCTTGAACTTCTTGACCCTTCCTGCTACTTGAATTTCTTGAACTTCTTGAACCTTCCTGCTACTTGAACTTTTTGAACTTCCTGAACCTTCCTGCTATTTGAACTTCTTGAACCTTCCTGCTACCAGAACTTCTTGAACTTCTTGAACCTTCCTGTTCTTAAGCTTCTTGAACTTCTTGAACCTTCCTGCTACTTGAAATTCTTGAACCTTCCTGCTACTTGAACTTCTTAAACCTTCCTGCTACTTGAACTTCTTGAACTTCTTGAACCTTCCTGCTACCTGAACTTCTTGAACCATCCTGCCACTTGATTTCTTGAACCTTCCTGCTACTTGAACTTCTTGAACCTTTCTGCTACTTGAACTTTTTAAACCTTCCTGCTTCTTGAACTTCTTGAACTTTCCTGCTACTTGAACTTCTTGAACTTCTTGAGCCTTCATGCTACTTGAACTTCTTGAACCTTCCTGCTACTTGAACTTTTTGAACTTCTTGAACCTTCCTGCTACTTGAACTTCTTGAACCTTCCTGCTACTTGAACTTCTTGAACCTTCCTGCTACTTGAACTTCTTGAACTTCTTGCACCTTCCTGCTGCTTGAACTTCTTGAACCTTCCTGCTACTTGAACTTCTTTAACTTCTTGAACCTTTCTGCTACTTGAACTTCTTGAACCTTCCTGCTACTTGAACTTCTTGAACTTCTTGAACCTTCCCGCTCCTTGAAATTCTTGATTTTCTTGAACCCTCCTGCTACTTGAACTTCTTGAACCTTCTTGCTACCTGAACTTCTTGAACTTCTTGAACCTTCCTGCTACTTGAACTTTTCGAACTTCTTGAACCTTCCTGCTACTTGAACTTCTTGAACCTTCCTGCTACTTGAACTTCTTGAACCTTCCTGCTACCTGAACATCTTGAACTTCTTGAACCTTCCTGCTACTTGAACTTCATGAACTTCTTGAACCTTCCTGCTACTTGAACTTCTTGAACTTCTTGAACCTTCCTGCTACTTGAACTTCTTGAACCTTCCTGCTACTTGAACTTCTTGAACTTCTTGAACCTTCCTGCTACTTGAACTTCTTGAACCTTCCTGCTACCTGAACTTCTTGAACCTTCCTGCTACTTGAACTTCTTGAACTTCTTGAACCTTCCTGCTACTTGAACTTCTTGAACCTTCCTGCTACTTGACCATCTTGAACTTCTTGAACCTTCCTGCTACTTGAACATCTTGAACTTCTTGAACCTTCCTGCTACTTGAACTTCTTGAACCTTCCTGCTACCTGAACTTCTTGAACCTTCCTGCAACTTGAACTTCTTGAACCTTCCAGCTACTTGAAATACTTGAACTTCTTGAACCTTCCTGCTACTTGAACTTCTTGAACTTTCCTGCTACTTGAACTTCTTGAACTTCTTGAACCTTCCTGCTACTTGAACTTCTTGAACCTTTCTGCTACTTGAACTTCTTGAACTTCTTGAACCTTCCTGCTACTCGAACTTCTTGAACTTCATGAACCTTCCTGCTACTTGAACTTCTTAAACTTCTTGAACCTTCCTGCTACTTGAACTTTTTGAAAATCCTGAACCTTCCTGCTACTTGAACTTCTTGAACTTCTTGAACCTTCCTGCTACTTGAACTTCTTGAACTTCTTGAACCTTCCTGCTACCTGAACTTTTTGAACTTCTTGAACCTGCCTGCTACTTGAACTTCTTGAACCTTCCTGCTACTTGAACTTCTTGAACTTCTTGAACCTTCCTGCTACCTGAACTTTTTGAACTTCTTGAACCTGCCTGCTACTTGAACTTCTTGAACCTTCCTGCTACTTGAACTTCTTGAACTTTTTGAACCTTCCTGCTACTTGAACTTCTTGAAACTCTTGAACCTTCCTGCTACTTGAACTTCTTGAACCTTCCTGCTACTTGAACTTCTTGAACTTCTTGAACCTTCCTGCTACTTGAACTTCTTGACCCCTCCTGCTACTTGAACTTCTTGAACCTTCCTGCTTCTTGAACTTCTTGAACTTCTTGAACCTTCCTGCTACTTGAACTTCATGAACTTCTTGAACCTTCCTGCTACTTGAACTTCTTGAACCTTCCCGCTATTTGAACTTCTTGAACTTCTTGAACCTTCCTGCTACTTGAACTTCTTGAACATTCCTGCTACTTGAACTTCTTCAACTTCTTGAACCTTTCTGCTACTTGAACTTCTTGAACCTTCCTGCTACTTGAACTTCTTGAACTTCTTAAACATTCCTGCTCCTTGAAATTCTTGATTTTCTTGAATCCTCCTGCTACTTGAACTTCTTGAACCTTCTTGCTACCTGAACTTCTTGAACTTCTTGAACCTTCCTGCTACTTGAACTTCTTGAACTTCTTGAACCTTCCTGCTACTTGAACTTCTTGAACCTTCCAGCTACTTGAACTTCTTGAACATCTTGAACCTTCCTGCTACTTGAACTTCTTGAACCTTCCTGCTACTTGAACTTTTTGAACTTCTTGAACCCTCCTGCTACTTGAACTTCTTGAACCTTCCTGCTACCTGAACTTCTTGAACTTCTTGAACCTTCCTGCTACCTGAACTTCTTGAACTTATTGAACCTTCCTGCTACTTGAACTTCTTGAACCTTCCTGCTACATGAACTTCTTGAATTTCTTGAACCTTCCTGCTACTTGAACTTCTTGAACCTTCCTGCTACTTGAACTTCTTGAACCCTCCTGCTACTTGAACTTCTCAAACTTCTTCAACCTTCCTGCTACTTGAACTCCTTGAACTTCTTGAACCTTCCTGTAACTTGAACTTCTTGAACTTCTTGACCCTTCCTGCTACTTGAATTTCTTGAACTTCTTGAACCTTCCTGCTACTTGAACTTTTTGAACTTCCTGAACCTTCCTGCTATTTGAACTTCTTGAACCTTCCTGCTACCAGAACTTCTTGAACTTCTTGAACCTTCCTGTTCTTAAACTTCTTGAACTTCTTGAACCTTCCTGCTACTTGAAATTCTTGAACCTTCCAGCTACTTCAACTTCTTAAACCTTCCTGCTACTTGAACTTCTTGAACTTCTTGAACCTTCCTGCTACCTGAACTTCTTGAACCATCCTGCCACTTGATTTCTTGAACCTTCCTGCTACTTGAACTTCTTGAACCTTCCTGCTACTTGAACTTTTTAAACCTTCCTGCTTCTTGAACTTCTTGAACTTTCCTGCTACTTGAACTTCTTGAACTTCTTGAGCCTTCATGCTACTTGAACTTCTTGAACCTTCCTGCTACTTGAACTTTTTGAACTTCTTGAACCTTCCTGCTACTTGAACTTCTTGAACCTTCCTGCTACTTGAACTTCTTGAACTTCTTGCACCTTCCTGCTGCTTGAACTTCTTGAACCTTCCTGCTACTTGAACTTCTTTAACTTCTTGAACCTTTCTGCTACTTGAACTTCTTGAACCTTCCTGCTACTTGAACTTCTTGAACTTCTTGAACCTTCCCGCTCCTTGAAATTCTTGATTTTCTTGAACCCTCCTGCTACTTGAACTTCTTGAACCTTCTTGCTACCTGAACTTCTTGAACTTCTTGAACCTTCCTGCTACTTGAACTTTTCGAACTTCTTGAACCTTCCTGCTACTTGAACTTCTTGAACCTTCCTGCTACTTGAACTTCTTGAACCTTCCTGCTACCTGAACATCTTGAACTTCTTGAACCTTCCTGCTACTTGAACTTCATGAACTTCTTGAACCTTCCTGCTACTTGAACTTCTTGAACTTCTTGAACCTTCCTGCTACTTGAACTTCTTGAACTTCTTGAACCTTCCTGCTACTTGAACTTCTTGAACCTTCCTGCTACCTGAACTTCTTGAACCGTCCTGCTACTTGAACTTCTTGAACTTCTTGAACCTTCCTGCTACTTGAACTTCTTGAACCTTCCTGCTACTTGACCATCTTGAACTTCTTGAACCTTCCTGCTACTTGAACATCTTGAACTTCTTGAACCTTCCTGCTACTTGAACTTCTTGAACCTTCCTGCTACCTGAACTTCTTGAACCTTCCTGCAACTTGAACTTCTTGAACCTTCCAGCTACTTGAAATACTTGAACTTCTTGAACCTTCCTGCTACTTGAACTTCTTGAACTTTCCTGCTACTTGAACTTCTTGAACTTCTTGAACCTTCCTGCTACTTGAACTTCTTGAACCTTTCTGCTACTTGAACTTCTTGAACTTCTTGAACCTTCCTGCTACTCGAACTTCTTGAACTTCATGAACCTTCCTGCTACTTGAACTTCTTAAACTTCTTGAACCTTCCTGCTACTTGAACTTTTTGAAAATCCTGAACCTTCCTGCTACTTGAACTTCTTGAACTTCTTGAACCTTCCTGCTACTTGAACTTCTTGAACTTCTTGAACCTTCCTGCTACCTGAACTTTTTGAACTTCTTGAACCTGCCTGCTACTTGAACTTCTTGAACCTTCCTGCTACTTGAACTTCTTGAACTTCTTGAACCTTCCTGCTACCTGAACTTTTTGAACTTCTTGAACCTGCCTGCTACTTGAACTTCTTGAACCTTCCTGCTTCTTGAACTTCTTGAACTTCTTGAACCTTACTGATTCTTGAACTTCTTGAACTTCTTGAACCTTCCTGCTACTTGAACTTCTTGAACCTTCCTGCCACTTGATTTCTTAAACCTTACTGCTACTTGAACTTCTTGAACCTTCCTGCTACTTGAACTTCTTGAACCTTCCTGCTACTTGAACTTTTTGAACTTCTTGAACCTGCCTGCTACTTGAACTTCTTGAACCTTCCTGCTACTTGAACTTCTTGAACTTTTTGAACCTTCCTGCTACTTGAACTTCTTGAACCTCTTGAACCTTCCTGCTACTTGAACTTCTTGAACCTCCCTGCTACTTGAACTTCTTGAACTTCTTGAACCTTCCTGCTACTTGAACTTCTTGACCCCTCCTGCTACTTGAACTTCTTGAACCTTCCTGCTACTTGAACTTCTTGAACTTCTTGAACCTTACTGATTCTTGAACTTCTTGAACTTCTTGAACCTTCCTGCTACTTGAACTTCTTGAACCTTCCTGCCACTTGATTTCTTGAACCTTACTGCTACTTGAACTTCTTGAACCTTCCTGCTACTTGAACATCTTGAACCTTCCTGCTACTTGAACTTTTTGAACTTCTTGAACCTTCCTGCTACTTGAACTTCTTGAACCTTCCTGCTATTTGAACTTCTTGAACTTCTTGAACCTTCCTGCTACTTGAACTTCTTGAACATTCCTGCTACTTGAACTTCTTCAACTTCTTGAACCTTTCTGCTACTTGAACTTCTTGAACCTTCCTGCTACTTGAACTTCTTGAGCTTCTTAAACCTTCCTGCTGCTTGAAATTCTTGATTTTCTTGAATCCTCCTGCTACTTGAACTTCTTGAACCTTCTTGCTACCTGAACTTCTTGAACTTCTTGAACCTTCCTGCTACTTGAACTTCTTGAACTTCTTGAACCTTCCTGCTACTTGAACTTCTTGAACCTTCCAGCTACTTGAACTTCTTGAACATCTTGAACCTTCCTGCTACTTGAACTTCTTGAACCTTCCTGCTACTTGAACTTCTTGAACCTTCCTGCTACTTGAACTTTTTGAACTTCTTGAACCCTCCTGCTACTTGAACTTCTTGAACCTTCCTGCTACCTGAACTTCTTGAACCTTCCTGCTACCTGAACTTCTTGAACTTATTGAACCTTCCTGCTACTTGAACTTCTTGAACCTTCCTGCTACATGAACTTCTTGAATTTCTTGAACCTTCCTGCTACTTGAACTTCTTGAACCTTCCTGCTACTTGAACTTCTTGAACTTCTTGAACCCTCCTGCTACTTGAACTTCTAAAACTTCTTCAACCTTCCTGCTACTTGAACTCCTTGAACTTCTTGAACCTTCCTGTAACTTGAACTTCTTGAACTTCTTGACCCTTCCTGCTACTTGAATTTCTTGAACTTCTTGAACCTTCCTGCTACTTGAACTTTTTGAACTTCCCGAACCTTCCTGCTATTTGAACTTCTTGAACCTTCCTGCTACCAGAACTTCTTGAACTTCTTGAACCTTCCTGTTCCTAAACTTCTTGAACTTCTTGAACCTTCCTGCTACTTGAAATTCTTGAACCTTCCTGCTACTTGAACTTCTTAAACCTTCCTGCTACTTGAACTTCTTGAACTTCTTGAACCTTCCTGCTACCTGAACTTCTTGAACCATCCTGCCACTTGATTTCTTGAACCTTCCTGCTACTTGAACTTCTTGAACCTTCCTGCTACTTGAACTTTTTAAACCTTCCTGCTTCTTGAACTTCTTGAACTTTCCTGCTACTTGAACTTCTTGAACTTCTTGAGCCTTCATGCTACTTGAACTTCTTGAACCTTCCTGCTACTTGAACTTTTTGAACTTCTTGAACCTTCCTGCTACTTGAACTTCTTGAACCTTCCTGCTACTTGAACTTCTTGAACTTCTTGCACCTTCCTGCTGCTTGAACTTCTTGAACCTTCCTGCTACTTGAACTTCTTTAACTTCTTGAACCTTTCTGCTACTTGAACTTCTTGAACCTTCCTGCTACTTGAACTTCTTGAACTTCTTGAACCTTCCCGCTCCTTGAAATTCTTGATTTTCTTGAACCCTCCTGCTACTTGAACTTCTTGAACCTTCTTGCTACCTGAACTTCTTGAACTTCTTGAACCTTCCTGCTACTTGAACTTTTCGAACTTCTTGAACCTTCCTGCTACTTGAACTTCTTGAACCTTCCTGCTACTTGAACTTCTTGAACCTTCCTGCTACCTGAACATCTTGAACTTCTTGAACCTTCCTGCTACTTGAACTTCATGAACTTCTTGAACCTTCCTGCTACTTGAACTTCTTGAACTTCTTGAACCTTCCTGCTACTTGAACTTCTTGAACTTCTTGAACCTTCCTGCTACTTGAACTTCTTGAACCTTCCTGCTACCTGAACTTCTTGAACCGCCCTGCTACTTGAACTTCTTGAACTTCTTGAACCTTCCTGCTACTTGAACTTCTTGAACCTTCCTGCTACTTGAACATCTTGAACTTCTTGAACCTTCCTGCTACTTGAACATCTTGAACTTCTTGAACCTTCCTGCTACTTGAACTTCTTGAACCTTCCTGCTACCTGAACTTCTTGAACCTTCCTGCAACTTGAACTTCTTGAACCTTCCTGCTACTTGAAATACTTGAACTTCTTGAACCTTCCTGCTACTTGAACTTCTTGAACTTTCCTGCTACTTGAACTTCTTGAACTTCTTGAACCTTCCTGCTACTTGAACTTCTTGAACCTTTCTGCTACTTGAACTTCTTGAACTTCTTGAACCTTCCTGCTACTTGAACTTCTCGAACTTCTTGAACCTTCCTGCTACTTGAACTTCTTGAACCTTCCTGCTACTTGAACTTCTTGAACCTTCCTGCTACCCAAACTTCTTGAACCTTCCTGCTACTCGAACTTCTTGAATTTCTTGAACCTTCGTGCTACTTGATCTTCTTGAACTTCTTGAACCTTCCTGCTACTTGAACTTCTTGAACTTCTCGAACCTTCCCGCTACTTGAACTTCTTGAACCTTCCTGCTACTTGAACTTCTTGAACTTCTTGAACCTTCCTGCTACTTGAACTTTTTGAACCTTCCTGCTATTTGAACTTCTTGAACCTTCCTGCTACTTGAACTTTTTTAACTTCTTTAACCTTCCTGCTACTTGAACTTCTTGAACCTTCCTGCTTCTTGAACTTTTTGAACTTCTTGAACCTTCCTGCCACTCGATTTCTTGAACCTTCCTGCTACTTGAACTTCTTGAACCTTCCTGCTACTTGACCTTTTTGAACCTTCCTGCTTCTTGAACTTCTTGGACTTTCCTGCTACTTGATTTTCTTGAACCTTCCTGCTACTTGAACTTCTTGAACCTTCCTGCTACCTGAACTTCTTGAACTTCTTGAACCTTCCTGCTACTTGAACTTCATGAACTTCTTGAACCTTCCTGCTACTTGAACTTCTTGAACTTCTTGAACCTTCCTGCTACTTGAACTTCTTGAACTTCTTGAACCTTCCTGCTACTTGAACTTCTTGAACCTTCCTGCTACCTGAACTTCTTGAACCTTGCTGCTACCTGAACTTCTTGAACCTTCCTGCTACTTGAACTTCTTGAACTTCTTGAACCTTCCTGCTACTTGAACTTCTTGAACTTCTTGAACCTTCCTGCAACTTGAACTTCTTGAACCTTCCTGCTACTTGAACTTTTTGAATTTCTTGAACCTTCCTGCTACTTGAATTTCCTGAACCTTCCTGCTACTTGAATTTCTTGAACTTCTTGAACCTTCCTGCTACTTGAACTTCTTGAACTTCTTGAACCTTCCTGCTACTTGAACTTCTTGAACCTTCCTGCTACTTGAACTTCTTGAACCTTCCTGCTACTTAAACTTCTTGAACCTTCCTGCTACTTGAACTTCTTGAACTTCCTGAACCTTCCTGCTACTTTAACTTCTTGAACCTTCGTGCTACTTGAACTTCTTGAACTTCTTGAACCTTCCTGCTACTTGAACTTCTTGAACATCTTGAACCTTTCTGCTACTTGAACTTCTTGAACCTTCCTGCTACTTGAACTTCTTGAACTTCTTGAACCTTCCTGCTACCTGAACTTTTTGAACCTTCCTGCTACTTGAACTTCTTGAACTTTCCTGCTACTTGAGCTTCTTGAACTTCTTGATCCTTCCTGCTACTTGAACTTCTTGAACCTTCCTGCTACTTGAACTTCTTGAACTTCTTGAACCTTCCTGCTACTTGAACTTCTAGAACTTCTTGAACCTTCCTGCTACTTGAACTTCTTGAACCTTCCTTCTACTTGATTTTCTTGAACCTTCCTGCCACTTAAACTTCTTGAACTTCTTGAATATTCCTGAAATTTGAACTTCTTGAACCTTCCTGCTACTTGAGCTTCTTGAACCTTCCTGCTACCTGAACTTGTTGAATCTTGAACCTTCCTGCCACTAGAACTTCTTGAACCTTCCTGCTACTTGAACTTCTTGAACTTCTTGAAACTTCCTTCTACTTGAACTTCTTGAACCTTCCTGCAACTTGAACTTCTTGAACCTTCCTGATACTTGAACTTCTTGAACCTGCCTGCTATTTGAACTTCTTGAACTTCTTGAACCTTCCTTCTACTTGAACTTCTTGAACCTTCCTGCAACTTGAACTTCTTGAACCTTCCTGATACTTGAACTTCTTGAACCTTCCTGCTACTTGAACTTCTTGAACTTCTTGAACCTTCCTGCTATTTGAACTTCTTGAACTTCTTGAACCTTCCTGCTACTTGATCTTCTTGAACCTTCCTGCTACTTGAACTTCTTGAACTTCTTGAACCTTCCTGCTACTTGAACTACTTGAACTTCTCGAACCTTCCTGCTACTTGAACTTCTTGAACTTTTTGAACCTTCCTGCTACTTGAACTACTTGAACTTCTCGAACCTTCCTGCTACTTGAACTTCTTGAACCTTTCTGCTACTTGAACTTCTTGAACCTTCCTGCTACCTGAACTTTTTGAACTTCCTGAACCTTCCTGCTACTCGAACTTCTTGAACCTTTCTGCTACTTGAACTTCTTGAACCTTCCTGCTACTTGAACTTCTTGAACCTTCCTGTTACCTGAACTTTTTTAACTTCTTGAACCTTCCTGCTACTTGAACTTCTTGAACTTCTTGAACCTTCCTGCTACTTGAACTTCTTGAACTTCTTGAACCTTCCTGCTGCCTGAACTTTTTGAACTTCTTGAACCTGCCTGCTTCTTGAACTTCTTGAACCTTCCTGCTACTTGAACTTCTTGAACTTCTTGAACCTTCCTGCTACCTGAACTTTTTGAACTTCTTGAACCTGCCTGCTACTTGAACTTCTTGAACCTTCCTGCTACTTGAACTTCTTGAACTTTTTGAACCTTCCTGCTACTTGAACTTCTTGAACCTCTTGAACCTTCCTGCTACTTGAACTTCTTGAACCTCCCTGCTACTTGAACTTCTTGAACCTTCCTGCCACTTGATTTCTTTAACCTTACTGCTACTTGAACTTCTTGAACCTTCCTGCTACTTGAACTTCTTGAACCTTCCTGCTACTTGAACTTTTTGAACTTCTTGAACCTGCCTGCTACTTGAACTTCTTGAACCTTCCTGCTACTTGAACTTCTTGAACTTTTTGAACCTTCCTGCTACTTGAACTTCTTGAACCTCTTGAACCTTCCTGCTACTTGAACTTCTTGAACCTCCCTGCTACTTGAACTTCTTGAACTTCTTGAACCTTCCTGCTACTTGAACTTCTTGACCCCTCCTGCTACTTGAACTTCTTGAACCTTCCTACTACTTGAACTTCTTGAACTTCTTGAACCTTACTGATTCTTGAACTGCTTGAACTTCTTGAACCTTCCTGCTACTTGAACTTCTTGAACATTCCTGCCACTTGATTTCTTGAACCTTACTGCTACTTGAACTTCTTGAACCTTCCTGCTACTTGAACTTCTTGAACCTTCCTGCTACTTGAACTTTTTGAACTTCTTGAACCTTCCTGCTACTTGAACTTCTTGAACCTTCCTGCTATTTGAACTTCTTGAACTTCTTGAACCTTCCTGCTACTTGAACTTCTTGAACCTTCCTGCTACTTGAACTTCTTCAACTTCTTGAACCTTTCTGCTACTTGAACTTCTTGAACCTTCCTGCTACTTGAACTTCTTGAACTTCTTAAACCTTCCTGCTCCTTGAAATTCTGTATTTTCTTGAACCCTCCTGCTACTTGAACTTCTTGAACCTTCTTGCTACCTGAACTTCTTGAACTTCTTGAACCTTCCTGCTACTTGAACTTCTTGAACTTCTTGAACCTTCCTGCTACTTGAACTTCTTGAACCTTCCAGCTACTTGAACTTCTTGAACATCTTGAACCTTCCTGCTACTTGAACTTCTTGAACCTTCCTGCTACTTGAACTTCTTGAACCTTCCTGCTGCTTGAACTTCTTGAACCTTCCTGCTACTTGAACTTTTTGAACTTCTTGAACCCTCCTGCTACTTGAACTTCTTGAACTTTCCTGCTACCTGAACTTCTTGAACTTCTTGAACCTTCCTGCTACCTGAACTTCTTGAACTTATTGAACCTTCCTGCTACTTGAACTTCTTGAACCTTCCTGCTACATGAACTTCTTGAATTTCTTGAACCTTCCTGCTACTTGAACTTCTTGAACCTTCCTGCTACTTGAACTTCTTGAACTTCTTGAACCCTCCTGCTACTTGAACTTCTTAAACTTCTTCAACCTTCCTGCTACTTGAACTCCTTGAACTTCTTGAACCTTCCTGTAACTTGAACTTCTTGAACTTCTTGACCCTTCCTTCTACTTGAATTTCTTGAACTTCTTGAACCTTCCTGCTACTTGAACTTTTTGAACTTCCTGAACCTTCCTGCTATTTGAACTTCTTGAACCTTCCTGCTACCAGAACTTCTTGAACTTCTTGAACCTTCCTGTTCCTAAACTTCTTGAACTTCTTGAACCTTCCTGCTACTTGAAATTCTTGAACCTTCCTGCTACTTGAACTTCTTAAACCTTCCTGCTACTTGAACTTCTTGAACTTCTTGAACCTTCCTGCTACCTGAACTTCTTGAACCATCCTGCCACTTGATTTCTTGAACCTTCCTGCTACTTGAACTTCTTGAACCTTCCTGCTACTTGAACTTTTTAAACCTTCCTGCTTCTTGAACTTCTTGAACTTTCCTGCTACTTGAACTTCTTGAACTTCTTGAGCCTTCATGCTACTTGAACTTCTTGAACCTTCCTGCTACTTGAACTTTTTGAACTTCTTGAACCTTCCTGCTACTTGAACTTCTTGAACCTTCCTGCTACTTGAACTTCTTGAACTTCTTGCACCTTCCTGCTGCTTGAACTTCTTGAACCTTCCTGCTACTTGAACTTCTTTAACTTCTTGAACCTTTCTGCTACTTGAACTTCTTGAACCTTCCTGCTACTTGAACTTCTTGAACTTCTTGAACCTTCCCGCTCCTTGAAATTCTTGATTTTCTTGAACCCTCCTGCTACTTGAACTTCTTGAACCTTCTTGCTACCTGAACTTCTTGAACTTCTTGAACCTTCCTGCTACTTGAACTTTTCGAACTTCTTGAACCTTCCTGCTACTTGAACTTCTTGAACCTTCCTGCTACTTGAACTTCTTGAACCTTCCTGCTACCTGAACATCTTGAACTTCTTGAACCTTCCTGCTACTTGAACTTCATGAACTTCTTGAACCTTCCTGCTACTTTAACTTCTTGAACTTCTTGAACCTTCCTGCTACTTGAACTTCTTGAACTTCTTGAACCTTCCTGCTACTTGAACTTCTTGAACCTTCCTGCTACCTGAACTTCTTGAACCGTCCTGCTACTTGAACTTCTTGAACTTCTTGAACCTTCCTGCTACTTGAACTTCTTGAACCTTCCTGCTACTTGAACATCTTGAACTTCTTGAACCTTCCTGCTACTTGAACATCTTGAACTTCTTGAACCTTCCTGCTACTTGAACTTCTTGAACCTTCCTGCTACCTGAACTTCTTGAACCTTCCTGCAACTTGAACTTCTTGAACCTTCCTGCTACTTGAAATACTTGAACTTCTTGAACCTTCCTGCTACTTGAACTTCTTGAACTTTCCTGCTACTTGAACTTCTTGAACTTCTTGAACCTTCCTGCTTCTTGAACTTCTTGAACCTTTCTGCTACTTGAACTTCTTGAACTTCTTGAACCTTCCTGCTACTTGAACTTCTCGAACTTCTTGAACCTTCCTGCTACTTGAACTTCTTGAACCTTCCTGCTACTTGAACTTCTTGAACCTTCCTGCTACCCAAACTTCTTGAACCTTCCTGCTACTCGAACTTCTTGAATTTCTTGAACCTTCGTGCTACTTGATCTTCTTGAACTTCTTGAACCTTCCTGCTACTTGAACTTCTTGAACTTCTCGAACCTTCCCGCTACTTGAACTTCTTGAACCTTCCTGCTACTTGAACTTCTTGAACTTCTTGAACCTTCCTGCTACTTGAACTTTTTGAACCTTCCTGCTATTTGAACTTCTTGAACCTTCCTGCTACTTGAACTTTTTTAACTTCTTTAACCTTCCTGCTACTTGAACTTCTTGAACCTTCCTGCTTCTTGAACTTTTTGAACTTCTTGAACCTTCCTGCCACTCGATTTCTTGAACCTTCCTGCTACTTGAACTTCTTGAACCTTCCTGCTACTTGACCTTTTTGAACCTTCCTGCTTCTTGAACTTCTTGGACTTTCCTGCTACTTGATTTTCTTGAACCTTCCTGCTACTTGAACTTCTTGAACCTTCCTGCTACCTGAACTTCTTGAACTTCTTGAACCTTCCTGCTACTTGAACTTCATGAACTTCTTGAACCTTCCTGCTACTTGAACTTCTTGAACTTCTTGAACCTTCCTGCTACTTGAACTTCTTGAACTTCTTGAACCTTCCTGCTACTTGAACTTCTTGAACCTTCCTGCTACCTGAACTTCTTGAACCTTGCTGCTACCTGAACTTCTTGAACCTTCCTGCTACTTGAACTTCTTGAACTTCTTGAACCTTCCTGCTACTTGAACTTCTTGAACTTCTTGAACCTTCCTGCAACTTGAACTTCTTGAACCTTCCTGCTACTTGAACTTTTTGAATTTCTTGAACCTTCCTGCTACTTGAATTTCCTGAACCTTCCTGCTACTTGAATTTCTTGAACTTCTTGAACCTTCCTGCTACTTGAACTTCTTGAACTTCTTGAACCTTCCTGCTACTTGAACTTCTTGAACCTTCCTGCTACTTGAACTTCTTGAACCTTCCTGCTACTTAAACTTCTTGAACCTTCCTGCTACTTGAACTTCTTGAACTTCCTGAACCTTCCTGCTACTTTAACTTCTTGAACCTTCGTGCTACTTGAACTTCTTGAACTTCTTGAACCTTCCTGCTACTTGAACTTCTTGAACATCTTGAACCTTTCTGCTACTTGAACTTCTTGAACCTTCCTGCTACTTGAACTTCTTGAACTTCTCGAACCTTCCTGCTACCTGAACTTCTTGAACCTTCCTGCTACTTGAACTTCTTGAACTTTCCTGCTACTTGAGCTTCTTGAACTTCTTGATCCTTCCTGCTACTTGAACTTCTTGAACCTTCCTGCTACTTGAACTTCTTGAACTTCTTGAACCTTCCTGCTACTTGAACTTCTAGAACTTCTTGAACCTTCCTGCTACTTGAACTTCTTGAACCTTCCTTCTACTTGATTTTCTTGAACCTTCCTGCCACTTAAACTTCTTGAACTTCTTGAATATTCCTGAAATTTGAACTTCTTGAACCTTCCTGCTACTTGAGCTTCTTGAACCTTCCTGCTACCTGAACTTGTTGAATCTTGAACCTTCCTGCCACTAGAACTTCTTGAACTTTCCTGCTACTTGAACTTCTTGAACTTCTTGAAACTTCCTTCTACTTGAACTTCTTGAACCTTCCTGCAACTTGAACTTCTTGAACCTTCCTGATACTTGAACTTCTTGAACCTGCCTGCTATTTGAACTTCTTGAACTTCTTGAACCTTCCTTCTACTTGAACTTCTTGAACCTTCCTGCAACTTGAACTTCTTGAACCTTCCTGATACTTGAACTTCTTGAACCTGCCTGCTACTTGAACTTCTTGAACTTCTTGAACCTTCCTGCTATTTGAACTTCTTGAACTTCTTGAACCTTCCTGCTACTTGATCTTCTTGAACCTTCCTGCTACTTGAACTTCTTGAACTTCTTGAACCTTCCTGCTACTTGAACTACTTGAACTTCTCGAACCTTCCTGCTACTTGAACTTCTTGAACTTCTTGAACCTTCCTGCTACTTGAACTACTTGAACTTCTCGAACCTTCCTGCTACTTGAACTTCTTGAACCTTTCTGCTACTTGAACTTCTTGAACCTTCCTGCTACCTGAACTTTTTGAACTTCCTGAACCTTCCTGCTACTCGAACTTCTTGAACCTTTCTGCTACTTGAACTTCTTGAACCTTCCTGCTACTTGAACTTCTTGAACCTTCCTGTTACCTGAACTTTTTTAACTTCTTGAACCTTCCTGCTACTTGAACTTCTTGAACTTCATGAACCTTCCTGCTACTTGAACTTCTTAAACTTCTTGAACCTTCCTGCTACTTGAACTTTTTGAACTTCCTGAACCTTCCTGCTACTTGAACTTCTTGAACTTCTTGAACCTTCCTGCTACTTGAACTTCTTGAACTTCTTGAACCTTCCTGCTGCCTGAACTTTTTGAACTTCTTGAACCTGCCTGCTTCTTGAACTTCTTGAACCTTCCTGCTACTTGAACTTCTTGAACTTCTTGAACCTTCCTGCTACCTGAACTTTTTGAACTTCTTGAACCTGCCTGCTACTTGAACTTCTTGAACCTTCCTGCTACTTGAACTTCTTGAACTTTTTGAACCTTCCTGCTACTTGAACTTCTTGAACCTCTTGAACCTTCCTGCTACTTGAACTTCTTGAACCTCCCTGCTACTTGAACTTCTTGAACTTCTTGAACCTTCCTGCTACTTGAACTTCTTGACCCCTCCTGCTACTTGAACTTCTTGAACCTTCCTGCTACTTAAACTTCTTGAACTTCTTGAACCTTACTGATTCTTGAACTTCTTGAACTTCTTGAACCTTCCTGCTACTTGAACTTCTTGAACCTTCCTGCCACTTGATTTCTTTAACCTTACTGCTACTTGAACTTCTTGAACCTTCCTGCTACTTGAACTTCTTGAACCTTCCTGCTACTTGAACTTTTTGAACTTCTTGAACCTGCCTGCTACTTGAACTTCTTGAACCTTCCTGCTACTTGAACTTCTTGAACTTTTTGAACCTTCCTGCTACTTGAACTTCTTGAACCTCTTGAACCTTCCTGCTACTTGAACTTCTTGAACCTCCCTGCTACTTGAACTTCTTGAACTTCTTGAACCTTCCTGCTACTTGAACTTCTTGACCCCTCCTGCTACTTGAACTTCTTGAACCTTCCTACTACTTGAACTTCTTGAACTTCTTGAACCTTACTGATTCTTGAACTGCTTGAACTTCTTGAACCTTCCTGCTACTTGAACTTCTTGAACATTCCTGCCACTTGATTTCTTGAACCTTACTGCTACTTGAACTTCTTGAACCTTCCTGCTACTTGAACTTCTTGAACCTTCCTGCTACTTGAACTTTTTGAACTTCTTGAACCTTCCTGCTACTTGAACTTCTTGAACCTTCCTGCTATTTGAACTTCTTGAACTTCTTGAACCTTCCTGCTACTTGAACTTCTTGAACCTTCCTGCTACTTGAACTTCTTCAACTTCTTGAACCTTTCTGCTACTTGAACTTCTTGAACCTTCCTGCTACTTGAACTTCTTGAACTTCTTAAACCTTCCTGCTCCTTGAAATTCTTGATTTTCTTGAACCCTCCTGCTACTTGAACTTCTTGAACCTTCTTGCTACCTGAACTTCTTGAACTTCTTGAACCTTCCTGCTACTTGAACTTCTTGAACTTCTTGAACCTTCCTGCTACTTGAACTTCTTGAACCTTCCAGCTACTTGAACTTCTTGAACATCTTGAACCTTCCTGCTACTTGAACTTCTTGAACCTTCCTGCTACTTGAACTTCTTGAACCTTCCTGCTGCTTGAACTTCTTGAACCTTCCTGCTACTTGAACTTTTTGAACTTCTTGAACCCTCCTGCTACTTGAACTTCTTGAACTTTCCTGCTACCTGAACTTCTTGAACTTCTTGAACCTTCCTGCTACCTGAACTTCTTGAACTTATTGAACCTTCCTGCTACTTGAACTTCTTGAACCTTCCTGCTACATGAACTTCTTGAATTTCTTGAACCTTCCTGCTACTTGAACTTCTTGAACCTTCCTGCTACTTGAACTTCTTGAACTTCTTGAACCCTCCTGCTACTTGAACTTCTTAAACTTCTTCAACCTTCCTGCTACTTGAACTTCTTGAACTTCTTGAACCTTCCTGTAACTTGAACTTCTTGAACTTCTTGACCCTTCCTGCTACTTGAATTTATTGAACTTCTTGAACCTTCCTGCTACTTGAACTTTTTGAACTTCCTGAACCTTCCTGCTATTTGAACTTCTTGAACCTTCCTGCTACTAGAACTTCTTGAACTTCTTGAACCTTCCTGTTCTTAAACTTCTTGAACTTCTTGAACCTTTCTGCTACTTGAAATTCTCGAACCTTCCTGCTACTTGAACTTCTTAAACCTTCCTGCTACTTGAACTTCTTGAACTTCTTGAACCTTCCTGCTACCTGAACTTCTTGAACCATCCTGCCACTTGATTTCTTGAACCTTCCTGCTACTTGAACTTCTTGAACCTTCCTGCTACTTGAACATCTTGAACTTCTTGAACCTTCCTGCTACTTGAACATCTTGAACTTCTTGAACCTTCCTGCTACTTGAACTTCTTGAACCTTCCTGCTACCTGAACTTCTTGAACCTTCCTGCAACTTGAACTTCTTGAACCTTCCTGCTACTTGAAATACTTGAACTTCTTGAACCTTCCTGCTACTTGAACTTCTTGAACTTTCCTGCTACTTGAACTTCTTGAACTTCTTGAACCTTCCTGCTTCTTGAACTTCTTGAACCTTTCTGCTACTTGAACTTCTTGAACTTCTTGAACCTTCCTGCTACTTGAACTTCTCGAACTTCTTGAACCTTCCTGCTACTTGAACTTCTTGAACCTTCCTGCTACTTGAACTTCTTGAACCTTCCTGCTACCCAAACTTCTTGAACCTTCCTGCTACTCGAACTTCTTGAATTTCTTGAACCTTCGTGCTACTTGATCTTCTTGAACTTCTTGAACCTTCCTGCTACTTGAACTTCTTGAACTTCTCGAACCTTCCCGCTACTTGAACTTCTTGAACCTTCCTGCTACTTGAACTTCTTGAACTTCTTGAACCTTCCTGCTACTTGAACTTTTTGAACCTTCCTGCTATTTGAACTTCTTGAACCTTCCTGCTACTTGAACTTTTTTAACTTCTTTAACCTTCCTGCTACTTGAACTTCTTGAACCTTCCTGCTTCTTGAACTTTTTGAACTTCTTGAACCTTCCTGCCACTCGATTTCTTGAACCTTCCTGCTACTTGAACTTCTTGAACCTTCCTGCTACTTGACCTTTTTGAACCTTCCTGCTTCTTGAACTTCTTGGACTTTCCTGCTACTTGATTTTCTTGAACCTTCCTGCTACTTGAACTTCTTGAACCTTCCTGCTACCTGAACTTCTTGAACTTCTTGAACCTTCCTGCTACTTGAACTTCATGAACTTCTTGAACCTTCCTGCTACTTGAACTTCTTGAACTTCTTGAACCTTCCTGCTACTTGAACTTCTTGAACTTCTTGAACCTTCCTGCTACTTGAACTTCTTGAACCTTCCTGCTACCTGAACTTCTTGAACCTTGCTGCTACCTGAACTTCTTGAACCTTCCTGCTACTTGAACTTCTTGAACTTCTTGAACCTTCCTGCTACTTGAACTTCTTGAACTTCTTGAACCTTCCTGCAACTTGAACTTCTTGAACCTTCCTGCTACTTGAACTTTTTGAATTTCTTGAACCTTCCTGCTACTTGAATTTCCTGAACCTTCCTGCTACTTGAATTTCTTGAACTTCTTGAACCTTCCTGCTACTTGAACTTCTTGAACTTCTTGAACCTTCCTGCTACTTGAACTTCTTGAACCTTCCTGCTACTTGAACTTCTTGAACCTTCCTGCTACTTAAACTTCTTGAACCTTCCTGCTACTTGAACTTCTTGAACTTCCTGAACCTTCCTGCTACTTTAACTTCTTGAACCTTCGTGCTACTTGAACTTCTTGAACTTCTTGAACCTTCCTGCTACTTGAACTTCTTGAACATCTTGAACCTTTCTGCTACTTGAACTTCTTGAACCTTCCTGCTACTTGAACTTCTTGAACTTCTCGAACCTTCCTGCTACCTGAACTTCTTGAACCTTCCTGCTACTTGAACTTCTTGAACTTTCCTGCTACTTGAGCTTCTTGAACTTCTTGATCCTTCCTGCTACTTGAACTTCTTGAACCTTCCTGCTACTTGAACTTCTTGAACTTCTTGAACCTTCCTGCTACTTGAACTTCTAGAACTTCTTGAACCTTCCTGCTACTTGAACTTCTTGAACCTTCCTTCTACTTGATTTTCTTGAACCTTCCTGCCACTTAAACTTCTTGAACTTCTTGAATATTCCTGAAATTTGAACTTCTTGAACCTTCCTGCTACTTGAGCTTCTTGAACCTTCCTGCTACCTGAACTTGTTGAATCTTGAACCTTCCTGCCACTAGAACTTCTTGAACTTTCCTGCTACTTGAACTTCTTGAACTTCTTGAAACTTCCTTCTACTTGAACTTCTTGAACCTTCCTGCAACTTGAACTTCTTGAACCTTCCTGATACTTGAACTTCTTGAACCTGCCTGCTATTTGAACTTCTTGAACTTCTTGAACCTTCCTTCTACTTGAACTTCTTGAACCTTCCTGCAACTTGAACTTCTTGAACCTTCCTGATACTTGAACTTCTTGAACCTGCCTGCTACTTGAACTTCTTGAACTTCTTGAACCTTCCTGCTATTTGAACTTCTTGAACTTCTTGAACCTTCCTGCTACTTGATCTTCTTGAACCTTCCTGCTACTTGAACTTCTTGAACTTCTTGAACCTTCCTGCTACTTGAACTACTTGAACTTCTCGAACCTTCCTGCTACTTGAACTTCTTGAACTTCTTGAACCTTCCTGCTACTTGAACTACTTGAACTTCTCGAACCTTCCTGCTACTTGAACTTCTTGAACCTTTCTGCTACTTGAACTTCTTGAACCTTCCTGCTACCTGAACTTTTTGAACTTCCTGAACCTTCCTGCTACTCGAACTTCTTGAACCTTTCTGCTACTTGAACTTCTTGAACCTTCCTGCTACTTGAACTTCTTGAACCTTCCTGTTACCTGAACTTTTTTAACTTCTTGAACCTTCCTGCTACTTGAACTTCTTGAACTTCATGAACCTTCCTGCTACTTGAACTTCTTAAACTTCTTGAACCTTCCTGCTACTTGAACTTTTTGAACTTCCTGAACCTTCCTGCTACTTGAACTTCTTGAACTTCTTGAACCTTCCTGCTACTTGAACTTCTTGAACTTCTTGAACCTTCCTGCTGCCTGAACTTTTTGAACTTCTTGAACCTGCCTGCTTCTTGAACTTCTTGAACCTTCCTGCTACTTGAACTTCTTGAACTTCTTGAACCTTCCTGCTACCTGAACTTTTTGAACTTCTTGAACCTGCCTGCTACTTGAACTTCTTGAACCTTCCTGCTACTTGAACTTCTTGAACTTTTTGAACCTTCCTGCTACTTGAACTTCTTGAACCTCTTGAACCTTCCTGCTACTTGAACTTCTTGAACCTCCCTGCTACTTGAACTTCTTGAACTTCTTGAACCTTCCTGCTACTTGAACTTCTTGACCCCTCCTGCTACTTGAACTTCTTGAACCTTCCTGCTACTTAAACTTCTTGAACTTCTTGAACCTTACTGATTCTTGAACTTCTTGAACTTCTTGAACCTTCCTGCTACTTGAACTTCTTGAACCTTCCTGCCACTTGATTTCTTTAACCTTACTGCTACTTGAACTTCTTGAACCTTCCTGCTACTTGAACTTCTTGAACCTTCCTGCTACTTGAACTTTTTGAACTTCTTGAACCTGCCTGCTACTTGAACTTCTTGAACCTTCCTGCTACTTGAACTTCTTGAACTTTTTGAACCTTCCTGCTACTTGAACTTCTTGAACCTCTTGAACCTTCCTGCTACTTGAACTTCTTGAACCTCCCTGCTACTTGAACTTCTTGAACTTCTTGAACCTTCCTGCTACTTGAACTTCTTGACCCCTCCTGCTACTTGAACTTCTTGAACCTTCCTACTACTTGAACTTCTTGAACTTCTTGAACCTTACTGATTCTTGAACTGCTTGAACTTCTTGAACCTTCCTGCTACTTGAACTTCTTGAACATTCCTGCCACTTGATTTCTTGAACCTTACTGCTACTTGAACTTCTTGAACCTTCCTGCTACTTGAACTTCTTGAACCTTCCTGCTACTTGAACTTTTTGAACTTCTTGAACCTTCCTGCTACTTGAACTTCTTGAACCTTCCTGCTATTTGAACTTCTTGAACTTCTTGAACCTTCCTGCTACTTGAACTTCTTGAACCTTCCTGCTACTTGAACTTCTTCAACTTCTTGAACCTTTCTGCTACTTGAACTTCTTGAACCTTCCTGCTACTTGAACTTCTTGAACTTCTTAAACCTTCCTGCTCCTTGAAATTCTTGATTTTCTTGAACCCTCCTGCTACTTGAACTTCTTGAACCTTCTTGCTACCTGAACTTCTTGAACTTCTTGAACCTTCCTGCTACTTGAACTTCTTGAACTTCTTGAACCTTCCTGCTACTTGAACTTCTTGAACCTTCCAGCTACTTGAACTTCTTGAACATCTTGAACCTTCCTGCTACTTGAACTTCTTGAACCTTCCTGCTACTTGAACTTCTTGAACCTTCCTGCTGCTTGAACTTCTTGAACCTTCCTGCTACTTGAACTTTTTGAACTTCTTGAACCCTCCTGCTACTTGAACTTCTTGAACTTTCCTGCTACCTGAACTTCTTGAACTTCTTGAACCTTCCTGCTACCTGAACTTCTTGAACTTATTGAACCTTCCTGCTACTTGAACTTCTTGAACCTTCCTGCTACATGAACTTCTTGAATTTCTTGAACCTTCCTGCTACTTGAACTTCTTGAACCTTCCTGCTACTTGAACTTCTTGAACTTCTTGAACCCTCCTGCTACTTGAACTTCTTAAACTTCTTCAACCTTCCTGCTACTTGAACTTCTTGAACTTCTTGAACCTTCCTGTAACTTGAACTTCTTGAACTTCTTGACCCTTCCTGCTACTTGAATTTATTGAACTTCTTGAACCTTCCTGCTACTTGAACTTTTTGAACTTCCTGAACCTTCCTGCTATTTGAACTTCTTGAACCTTCCTGCTACTAGAACTTCTTGAACTTCTTGAACCTTCCTGTTCTTAAACTTCTTGAACTTCTTGAACCTTTCTGCTACTTGAAATTCTCGAACCTTCCTGCTACTTGAACTTCTTAAACCTTCCTGCTACTTGAACTTCTTGAACTTCTTGAACCTTCCTGCTACCTGAACTTCTTGAACCATCCTGCCACTTGATTTCTTGAACCTTCCTGCTACTTGAACTTCTTGAACCTTCCTGCTACTTGAACTTTTTAAACCTTCCTTCTTCTTGAACTTCTTGAACTTTCCTGCTACTTGAACTTCTTGAACTTCTTGAGCCTTCATGCTACTTGAACTTCTTGAACCTTCCTGCTACTTGAACTTTTTGAACCTCTTCTTGAACCTTCCTGCTACTTGAACTTCTTGAACCTTCCTGCTACTTGAACTTCTTGAACTTCTTGCACCTTCCTGCTGCTTGAACTTCTTGAACCTTCCTGCTACTTGAACTTCTTTAACTTCTTGAACCTTTCTGCTACCTGAACTTCTTGAACCTTCCTGCTACTTGAACTTCTTGAACTTCTTGAACCTTCCCGCTCCTTGAAATACTTGATTTTCTTGAACCCTCCTGCTACTTGAACTTCTTGAACCTTCTTGCTACCTGAACTTCTTGAACTTCTTGAACCTTCCTGCTACTTGAACTTTTCGAACTTCTTGAACCTTCCTGCTTCTTGAACTTCTTGAACCTTCCTGCTACTTGAACTTCTTGAACCTTCCTGCTACCTGAACATCTTGAACTTCTTGAACCTTCCTGCTACTTGAACTTCATGAACTTCTTGAACCTTCCTGCTACTTGAACTTCTTGAACTTCTTGAACCTTCCTGCTACTTGAACTTCTTGAACTTCTTGAACCTTCCTGCTACTTGAACTTCTTGAACCTTCCTGCTACCTGAATTTCTTGAACCTTCCTGCTACTTGAACTTCTTGAACTTCTTGAACCTTCCTGCTACTTAAACTTCATGAACCTTCCTGCTACTTGAACATCTTGAACTTCTTGAACCTTCCTGCTACTTGAACTTCTTGAACCTTCCTGCTACCTGAACTTCTTGAACCTTCCTGCTACTTGAACTTCTTGAACCTTCCTGCTACTTGAAATACTTGAACTTCTTGAACCTTCCTGCTACTTGAACTTCTTGAACTTTCCTGCTACTTGAACTTCTTGAACTTCTTGAACCTTCCTGCTACTTGAACTTCTTGAACCTTTCTGCTACTTGAAAATCTTGAACTTCTTGAACCTTCCTGCTACTTGAACTTCTCGAACTTCTTGAACCTTCCTGCTACTTGAACTTCTTGAACCTTCCTGCTACTTGAACTTCTTGAACCTTCCTGCTACCCAAACTTCTTGAACCTTCCTGCTACTTGAACTTCTTGAATTTCTTGAACCTTCGTGCTACTTGATCTTCTTGAACTTCTTGAACCTTCCTGCTACTTGAACTTCTTGAACTTCTCGAACCTTCCTGCTACTTGAACTTCTTGAACCTTCCTGCTACTTGAACTTCTTGAACTTCTTGAACCTTCCTGCTACTTGAACTTTTTGAACCTTCCTGCTATTTGAACTTCTTGAACCTTCCTGCTACTTGAACTTTTTTAACTTCTTTAACCTTCCTGCTACTTGAACTTCTTGAACCTTCCTGCATCTTGAACTTTTTGAACTTCTTGAACCTTCCTGCCACTTGATTTCTTGAACCTTCCTGCTACTTGAACTTCTTGAACCTTCCTGCTACTTGACCTTTTTGAACCTTCCTGCTTCTTGAACTTCTTGGACTTTCCTGCTACTTGAACTTCTTGAACCTTCCTGCTACTTGAACTTCTTGAACCTTCCTGCTACCTGAACTTCTTGAACTTCTTGAACCTTCCTGCTACTTGAACTTCATGAACTTCTTGAACCTTCCTGCTACTTGAACTTCTTGAACCTTCCTGCTACTTGAACTTCTTGAACTTCTTGAACCTTCCTGCTACTTGAACTTCTTGAACCTTCCTGCTACCTGAACTTCTTGAACCTTCCTGCTACCTGAACTTCTTGAACCTTCCTGCTACTTGAACTTCTTGAACTTCTCGAACCTTTCTGCCACTTGAACTTCTTGAACTTCTTCAACCTTCCTGCAACTTGAACTTCTTGAACCTTCCTGCTACTTGAACTTCTTGAACTTCTTGAACCTTCCTGCTACTTGAACTTCTTGAACCTTCCTGCTACTTGAACTACTTGAACTTCTTAAACCTTCCTGCTACATGAACTTCTTGAACTTTAATGCTACTTGAACTTCTTGAACTTCTTAAACCTTCCTGCTACTTGAACTTCTTGAACCTTTCTGCTACTTGAACTTCTTGAACTTCTTGAACCTTTCTGCTACTTGAACATCTCGAACTTCTTGAACCTTCCTGCTACTTGAACTTCTTGAACCTTCCTGCTACTTGAACTTCTTGAACCTTCCTGCTACTCAAACTTCTTGAATCTTCCTGCTACTTGAACTTCTTGAACTTCTTGAACCTTCCTGCTACTTGAACTTCTTGAACCTTCGTGCTACTTGAACTTCTTGAACTTCTTGAACCTTCCTGCTACTTGAACTTCTTGAACTTCTTGAACCTTCCTGCTACTTGAACTTCTTGAACCTTCCTGCTACTTGAACATCTTGAACTTCTTGAACCTTCCTGCTACTTGAACTTCTTGAACCTTCCTGCTATTTGAACTTCTTGAACCTTCCTGCTACTTGAACTTCTTTAACTTCTTTAACCTTCCTGCTACTTGAACTTCTTGAACCTTCCTGCTACTTGAACTTCTTGAACTTCATGAACCTTCCTGCTACTTGAACTTTTTGAACTTCTTGAACCCTCCTGCTACTTGAACTTCTTGAACCTTCCTGCTACCTGAATTCTTGAACTTCTTGAACCTTCCTGCTACCTGAACTTCTTGAACTTATTGAACCTTCCTGCTACTTGAACTTCTTGAACCTTCCTGCTACATGAACTTCTTGAACTTCTTGAACCTTCCTGCTACTTCAACTTCTTGAACCTTCCTGCTACATGAACTTCTTGAACTTCTTGAACCCTCCTGCTACTTGAACTTCTTGAACTTCTTCAACCTTCCTGCTACTTGAACTTCTTGAACTTCTTGAACCTTCCTGTAACTTGAACTTCTTGAACTTCTTGACCCTTCCTGCTACTTGAATTTCTTGAACTTCTTGAACCTTCCTGCTACTTGAACTTTTTGAACTTCCTGAACCTTCCTGCTATTTGAAGTTCTTGAACCTTCCTGCTACTAGAACTTCTCGAACTTCATGAACCTTCCTGTTCCTAAACTTCTTGAACTTCTTGAACATTCCTGCTACTTGAAATTCTTGAACCTTCCTGCTACTTGAACTTCTTAAACCTTCCTGCTACTTGAACTTCTTGAACTTCTTGAACCTTCCTGCTACCTGAACTTCTTGAACCATCCTGCCACTTGATTTCTTGAACCTTCCTGCTACTTGAACTTCTTGAACCTTCCTGCTACTTGAACTTTTTGAACCTTCCTGCTTCTTGAACTTCTTGGACTTTCCTGCTACTTGAACTTCTTGAACTTCTTGAGCCTTCATGCTACTTGAACTTCTTGAACCTTCCTGCTACTTGAACTTTTTGAACTTCTTGAACCTTCCTGCTACTTGAACTTCTTGAACCTTCTTGCTACTTGAACTTCTTGAACTTCTTGCACCTTCCTGCTGCTTGAACTTCTTGAACCTTCCTGCTACTTGAACTTCTTTAACTTCTTGAACCTTTCTGCTACTTGAACTTCTTGAACCTTCCTGCTACTTGAACTTCTTGAACTTCTTGAACCTTCCCGCTCCTTGAAATTCTTGATTTTCTTGAACCCTCCTGCTACTTGAACTTCTTGAACCTTCTTGCTACCTGAACTTCTTGAACTTCTTGAACCTTCCTGCTACTTGAACTTTTCGAACTTCTTGAACCTTCCTGCTACTTGAACTTCTTGAACCTTCCTGCTACTTGAACTTCTTGAACCTTCCTGCTACCTGAACATCTTGAACTTCTTGAACCTTCCTGCTACTTGAACTTCATGAACTTCTTGAACCTTCCTGCTACTTGAACTTCTTGAACATCTTGAACCTTCCTGCTACTTGAACTTCTTGAACTTCTTGAACCTTCCTGCTACTTGAACTTCTTGAACCTTCCTGCTACCTGAACTTCTTGAACCTTCCTGCTACTTGAACTTCTTGAACTTCTTGAACCTTCCTGCTACTTGAACTTCTTGAACCTTCCTGCTACTTGAACATCTTGAACTTCTTGAACCTTCCTGCTACTTGAACTTCTTGAACCTTTCAGCTACCTGAACTTCTTGAACCTTCCTGCAACTTGAACTTCTTGAACCTTCCTGCTACTTGAAATACTTGAACTTCTTGAACCTTCCTGCTACTTGAACTTCTTGAAATTTCCTGCTACTTGAACTTCTTGAACTTCTTGAACCTTCCTGCTACTTGAACTTCTTGAACCTTTCTGCTACTTGAACTTCTTGAACTTCTTGAACCTTCCTGCTACTTGAACTTCTCGAACTTCTTGAACCTTCCTGCTACTTGAACTTCTTGAACCTTCCTGCTACTTGAACTTCTTGAACCTTCCTGCTACCCAAACTTCTTGATCCTTCCTGCTACTCGAACTTCTTGAATTTCTTGAACCTTCGTGCTACTTGATCTTCTTGAACTTCTTGAACCTTCCTGCTACTTGAACTTCTTGAACTTCTCGAACCTTCCTGCTACTTGAACTTCTTGAACCTTCCTGCTACTTGAACTTCTTGAACTTCTTGAACCTTCCTGCTACTTGAACTTTTTGAACCTTCCTGCTATTTGAACTTCTTGAACCTTCCTGCTACTTGAACTTTTTTAACTTCTTTAACCTTCCTGCTACTTGAACTTCTTGAACCTTCCTGCTTCTTGAACTTTTTGAACTTCTTGAACCTTCCTGCCACTCGATTTCTTGAACCTTCCTGCTACTTGAACTTCTTGAACCTTCCTGCTACTTGACCTTTTTGAACCTTCCTGCTTCTTGAACTTCTTGGACTTTCCTGCTACTTGATTTTCTTGAACCTTCCTGCTACTTGAACTTCTTGAACCTTCCTGCTACCTGAACTTCTTGAACTTTTTGAACCTTCCTGCTACTTGAACTTCATGAACTTCTTGAACCTTCCTGCTACTTGAACTTCTTGAACTTTTTGAACCTTCCTGCTACTTGAACTTCTTGAACTTCTTGAACCTTCCTGCTACTTGAACTTGTTGAACCTTCCTGCTACCTGAACTTCTTGAACCTTCCTGCTACCTGAACTTCTTGAACCTTCCTGCTACTTGAACTTCTTGAACTTCTTGAACCTTCCTGCTACTTGAACTTCTTGAACTTCTTGAACCTTCCTGCTACTTGAACTTCTTGAACTTCTTGAACCTTCCTGCAACTTGAACTTCTTGAACCTTCCTGCTACTTGAACTTTTTGAATTTCTTGAACCTTCCTGCTACTTGAATTTCCTGAACCTTCCTGCTACTTGAATTTCTTGAACTTCTTGAACCTTCCTGCTACTTGAACTTCTTGAACTTCTTGAACCTTCCTGCTACTTGAACTTCTTGAACCTTCCTGCTACTTGAACTTCTTGAACCTTCCTGCTACTTAAACTTCTTGAACCTTCCTGCTACTTGAACTTCTTGAACTTCCTGAACCTTCCTGCTACTTGAACTTCTTGAACCTTCGTGCTACTTGAACTTCTTGAACTTCTTGAACCTTCCTGCTACTTGAACTTCTTGAACTTCTTGAACCTTCCTGCTACTTGAACTTCTTGAACCTTCCTGCTTCTTGAACTTCTTGAACTTCTTGATCCTTCCTGCTACCTGAACTTCTTGAACCTTCCTGCTACTTGAACTTCTTGAACTTTCCTGCTACTTGAACTTCTTGAACTTCTTGATCCTTCCTGCTACTTGAACTTCTTGAACTTCTTGAACCTTCCTGCTACTTAAACTTCTCGAACTTCTTGAACCTTCCTGCAACTTGAACTTCTTGAACTTCTTGAACCTTCCTTCTACTTGATTTTCTTGAACCTTCCTGCCACTTAAACTTCTTGAACTTCTTGAACCTTCCTGAAATTTGAACTTCATGAACCTTCCTGCTACTTGAGCTTCTTGAACCTTCCTGCTACCTGAACTTGTTGAATCTTGAACCTTCCTGCCACTAGAACTTCTTGAACCTTCCTGCTACTTGAACTTCTTGAACTTCTTGAACCTTCCTTCTACTTGAACTTCTTGAACCTTCCTGCTACTTGAACTTCTTGAACCTTCCTGATACTTGAACTTCTTGAACCTGCCTGCTACTTGAACTTCTTGAACTTCTTGAACCTTCCTGCTATTTGAACTTCTTGAACTTCTTGAACCTTCCTGCTACTTGAACTTCTTGAACCTTCCTGCTACTTGAACTTCTTGAACTTCTTGAACCTTCCTGCTACTTGAACTACTTGAACTTCTTGAACCTTCCTGCTACTTGAACTTCTTGAACCTTTCTGCTACTTGAACTTCTTGAACCTTCCTGCTACCTGAACTTTTTGAACTTCCTGAACCTTCCTGCTACTCGAACTTCTTGAACCTTTCTGCTACTTGAACTTCTTGAACCTTCCTGCTACTTGAACTTCTTGAACCTTCCTGTTACCTGAACTTTTTGAACTTCTTGAACCTTCCTGCTACTTGAACTTCTTGAACTTCATGAACCTTCCTGCTACCTGAACTTTTTGAACTTCTTGAACCTGCCTGCTACTTGAACTTCTTGAACCTTCCTGCTACCTGAACTTTTTGAACTTCTTGAACCTGCCTGCTACTTGAACTTCTTGAACCTTCCTGCTACTTGAACTTCTTGAACTTCTTGAACCTTCCTGCTACCTGAACTTTTTGAACTTCTTGAACCTGCCTGCTACTTGAACTTCTTGAACCTTCCTGCTACTTGAACTTCTTGAACTTTTTGAACCTTCCTGCTACTTGAACTTCTTGAACCTCTTGAACCTTCCTGCTACTTGAACTTCTTGAACCTCCCTGCTACTTGAACTTCTTGAACTTCTTGAACCTTCCTGCTACTTGAACTTCTTGACCCCTCCTGCTACTTGAACTTCTTGAACCTTCCTTCTACTTGAACTTCTTGAACTTCTTGAACCTTACTGATTCTTGAACTTCTTGAACTTCTTGAACCTTCCTGCTACTTGAACTTCTTGAACCTTCCTGCCACTTGATTTCTTGAACCTTACTGCTACTTTAACTTCTTGAACCTTCCTGCTACTTGAACTTCTTGAACCTTCCTGCTACCTGAACTTTTTGAACTTCTTGAACCTGCCTGCTACTTGAACTTCTTGAACCTTCCTGCTACTTGAACTTCTTGAACTTTTTGAACCTTCCTGCTACTTGAACTTCTTGAACCTCTTGAACCTTCCTGCTACTTGAACTTCTCGAACCTCCCTGCTACTTGAACTTCTTGAACTTCTTGAACCTTCCTGCTACTTGAACTTCTTGACCCCTCCTGCTACTTGAACTTCTTGAACCTTCCTGCAACTTGAACTTCTTGAACTTCTTGAACCTTACTGATTCTTGAACTTCTTGAACTTCTTGAACCTTCCTGCTACTTGAACTTCTTGAACCTTCCTGCCACTTGATTTCTTGAACCTTACTGCTACTTGAACTTCTTGAACCTTCCTGCTACTTGAACTTTTTGAACTTCTTGAACCTTCCTGCTACTTGAACTTCTTGAACCTTCCTGCTATTTGAACTTCTTGAACTTCTTGAACCTTCCTGCTACTTGAACTTCTTGAACCTTTCTGCTACTTGAACTTCTTGAACCTTCCTGCTACTTGAACTTCTTGAACTTCTTGAACCTTCCTGCTACCTGAACTTCTTGAACCTTCCTGCTACTTGAACTTCTTGAACTTTCCTGCTACTTGAACTTCTTGAACTTCTTGATCCTTCCTGCTACTTGAACTTCTTGAACCTTCCTGCTACTTGAACTTCTTGAACTTCTTGAACCTTCCTGCTACTTGAACTTCTCGAACTTCTTGAACCTTCCTGCAACTTGAACTTCTTGAACTTCTTGAACCTTCCTTCTACTTGATTTTCTTGAACCTTCCTGCCACTTGAACTTCTTGAACTTCTTGAACCTTCCTGAAATTTGAACTTCTTGAACCATCCTGCTACTTGAGCTTCTTGAACCTTCCTGCTACCTGAACTTGTTGAATCTTGAACCTTCCTGCCACTAGAACTTCTTGAACCTTCCTGCTACTTGAACTTCTTGAACTTCTTGAACCTTCCTTCTACTTGAACTTCTTGAACCTTCCTGCTACTTGAACTTCTTGAACCTTCCTGATACTTGAACTTCTTGAACCTGCCTGCTACTTGAACTTCTTGAACTTCTTGAACCTTCCTGCTATTTGAACTTCTTGAACTTCTTGAACCTTCCTGCTACTTGAACTTCTTGAACCTTCCTGCTACTTGAACTTCTTGAACTTCTTGAACCTTCCTGCTACTTGAAATACTTGAACTTCTTGAACCTTCCTGCTACTTGAACTTCTTGAACCTTTCTGCTACTTGAACTTCTTGAACCTTCCTGCTACCTGAACTTTTTGAACTTTCTGAACCTTCCTGCTACTCGAACTTCTTGAACCTTTCTGCTACTTGAACTTCTTGAACCTTCCTGCTACTTGAACTTCTTGAACCTTCCTGTTTCCTGAACTCTTTGAACTTCTTGAACCTTCCTGCTACTTGAACTTCTTGAACTTCATGAACCTTCCTGCTACCTGAACTTTTTGAACTTCTTGAACCTGCCTGCTACTTGAACTTCTTGAACCTTCCTGCTACCTGAACTTTTTGAACTTCTTGAACCTGCCTGCTACTTGAACTTCTTGAACCTTCCTGCTACTTGAACTTCTTGAACTTCTTGAACCTTCCTGCTACCTGAACTTTTTGAACTTCTTGAACCTGCCTGCTACTTGAACTTCTTGAACCTTCCTGCTACTTGAACTTCTTGAACTTTTTGAACCTTCCTGCTACTTGAACTTCTTGAACTTTTTGAACCTTCCTGCTACTTGAACTTCTTGAACCTCTTGAACCTTCCTGCTACTTGAACTTCTTGAACCTCCCTGCTACTTGAACTTCTTGAACTTCTTGAACCTTCCTGCTACTTGAACTTCTTGACCCCTCCTGCTACTTGAACTTCTTGAACCTTCCTGCTACTTGAACTACTTGAACTTCTTGAACTTTACTGATTCTTGAACTTCTTGAACTTCTTGAACCTTCCTGCTACTTGAACTTCTTGAACCTTCCTGCCACTTGATTTCTTGAACCTTACTGCTACTTGAACTTCTTGAACCTTCCTGCTACTTGAACTTCTTGAACCTTCCTGCTACTTGAACTTTTTGAACTTCTTGAACCTTCCTGCTACTTGAACTTCTTGAACCTTCCTGCTATTTGAACTTCGTGAACTTCTTGAACCTTCCTGCTACTTGAACTTTTTGAACCTTCCTGCTACTTGAACTTCTTCAACTTCTTGAACCTTTCTGCTACTTGAACTTCTTGAACCTTCCTGCTACTTGAACTTCTTGAACTTCTTAAACCTTCCTGCTCCTTGAAATTCTTGCTTTTCTTGAACCCTCCTGCTACTTGAACTTCTTGAACCTTCTTGCTACCTGAACTTCTTGAACTTCTTGAACCTTCCTGCTACTTGAACTTCTTGAACTTCTTGAACCTTCCTGCTACTTGAACTTCTTGAACCTTCCAGCTACTTGAACTTCTTGAACATCTTGAACCTTCCTGCTACTTGAACTTCTTGAACCTTCCTGCTACTTGAACTTCTTGAACCTTCCTGCTATTTGAACTTTTTGAACTTCTTGAACCCTCCTGCTACTTGAACTTCTTGAACCTTCCTGCTACCTAAACTTCTTGAACTTCTTGAACCTTCCTGCTACCTGAACTTCTTGAACTTATTGAACCTTCCTGCTACTTGAACTTCTTGAACCTTCCTGCTACATGAACTTCTTGAATTTCTTGAACCTTCCTGCTACTTGAACTTCTTGAACCTTCCTGCTACTTGAACTTCTTGAACTTCTTGAACCCTCCTGCTACTTGAACTTCTTAAACTTCTTCAACCTTCCTGCTACTTGAACTTCTTAAACTTCTTGAACCTTCCTGTAACTTGAACTTCTTGAACTTCTTGACCCTTCCTGCTACTTGAATTTCTTGAACTTCTTGAACCTTCCTGCTACTTGAACTTTTTGAACTTCCTGAACCTTCCTGCTATTTGAACTTCTTGAACCTTCCTGCTACTAGAGCTTTTTGAACTTCTTGAACCTTCCTGTTCTTAAACTTCTTGAACTTCTTGAACCTTCCTGCTACTTGAAATTCTTGAACCTTCCTGCTACTTGAACTTCTTAAACCTTCCTGCTACTTGAACTTCTTGAACTTCTTGAACCTTCCTGCTACCTGAACTTCTTGAACCATCCTGCCACTTGATTTCTTGAACCTTCCTGCTACTTGAACTTCTTGAACCTTCCTGCTACTTGAACTTTTTAAACCTTCCTGCTTCTTGAACTTCTTGAACTTTCCTGCTACTTGAACTTCTTGAACTTCTTGAGCCTTTATGCTACTTGAACTTCTTGAACCTTCCTGCTACTTGAACTTTTTGAACTTCTTGAACCTTCCTGCTACTTGAACTTCTTGAACCTTCCTGCTACTTGAACTTCTTGTACTTCTTGCACCTTCCTGCTGCTTGAACTTCTTGAACCTTCCTGCTACTTGAACTTCTTTAACTTCTTGAACCTTTCTGCTACTTGAACTTTTCGAACTTCTTGAACCTTCCTGCTACTTGAACTTCTTGAACCTTCCTGCTACTTGAACTTCTTGAACCTTCCTGCTACCTGAACATCTTGAACTTCTTGAACCTTCCTGCTACTTGTACTTCATGAACTTCTTGAATCTTCCTGCTACTTGAACTTCTTGAACTTCTTGAACCTTCCTGCTACTTGAACTTCTTGAACTTCTTGAACCTTCCTGCTACTTGAACTTCTTGAACCTTCCTGCTACCTGAACTTCTTGAACCTTCCTGCTACTTGAACTTCTTGAACTTCTTGAACCTTCCTGCTACTTGAACTTCTTGAAGCTTCCTGCTACTTGAACATCTTTAACTTCTTGAACCTTCCTGCTACTTGAACTTCTTGAACCTTCCTGCTACCTGAACTTCTTGAACCTTCCTGCTACTTGAACTTCTTGAACCTTCCTGCTACTTGAAATACTTGAACTTCTTGAACCTTCCTGCTACTTGAACTTCTTGAACTTTCCTGCTACTTGAACTTCTTGAACTTCTTGAACCTTCCTGCTACTTGAACTTCTTGAACCTTTCTGCTACTTGAACTTCTTGAACTTCTTGAACCTTCCTGCTACTTGAACTTCTCGAACTTCTTGAACCTTCCTGCTACTTGAACTTCTTGAACCTTCCTGCTACTTGAACTTCTTGAACCTTCCTGCTACCCAAACTTCTTGAACCTTCCTGCTACTTTAACTTCTTGAATTTATTGAACCTTCGTGCTACTTGATCTTCTTGAACTTCTTGAACCTTCCTGCTACTTGAACTTCTTGAACTTCTCGAACCTTCCTGCTACTTGAACTTCTTGAACCTTCCTGCTACTTGAACTTCTTGAACTTCTTGAACCTTCCTGCTACTTGAACTTTTTGAACCTTCCTGCTATTTGAACTTCTTGAACCTTCCTGCTACTTGAACTTTTTTAACTTCTTTAACCTTCCTGCTACTTGAACTTCTTGAACCTTCCTGCTTCTTGAACTTTTTGAACTTCTTGAACCTTCCTGCCACTTGATTTCTTGAACCTTCCTGCTACTTGAACTTCTTGAACCTTCCTGCTACTTGACCTTTTCGAACCTTCCTGCTTCTTGAACTTCTTGGACTTTCCTGCTACTTGAACTTCTTGAACCTTCCTGCTACTTGAACTTCTTGAACCTTCCTGCTACCTGAACTTCTTGAACTTCTTGAACCTTGCTGCTACTTGAACTTCATGAACTTCTTTAACCTTCCTGCTACTTGAACTTCTTGAACCTTCCTGCTACTTGAACTTCTTGAACTTCTTGAACCTTCCTGCTTCTTGAACTTCTTGAACCTTCCTGCTACCTGAACTTCTTGAACCGTCCTGCTACCTGAACTTCTTGAACCTTCCTGCTACTTGAACTTCTTGAACTTCTTGAACCTTCCTGCTACTTGAACTTCTTGAACTTCTTGAACCTTACTGATTCTTGAACTACTTGAACTTCTTGAACCTTCCTGCTACTTGAACTTCTTGAACCATCGTGCCACTTGATTTCTTGAACCCTACTGCTACTTGAACTTCTTGAACCTTCCTGCTACTTGAACTTCTTGAACCTTCCTGCTACTTGAACTTTTTGAACTTCTTGAACCTTCCTGCTACTTGAACTTCTTGAACCTTCCTGCTATTTGAACTTCGTGAACTTCTTGAACCTTCCTGCTACTTGAACTTTTTGAACCTTCCTGCTACTTGAACTTCTTCAACTTCTTGAACCTTTCTGCTACCTGAACTTCTTGAACCTTCCTGCTACTTGAACTTCTTGAACTTCTTAAACCTTCCTGCTCCTTGAAATTCTTGCTTTTCTTGAACCCTCCTGCTACTTGAACTTCTTGAACCTTCTTGCTACCTGAACTTCTTGAACTTCTTGAACCTTCCTGCTACTTGAACTTCTTGAACTTCTTGAACCTTCCTGCTACTTGAACTTCTTGAACCTTCCAGCTACTTGAACTTCTTGAACATCTTGAACCTTCCTGCTACTTGAACTTCTTGAACCTTCCTGCTACTTGAACTTCTTGAACCTTCCTGCTATTTGAACTTTTTGAACTTCTTGAACCCTCCTGCTACTTGAACTTCTTGAACCTTCCTGCTACCTAAACTTCTTGAACTTCTTGAACCTTCCTGCTACCTGAACTTCTTGAACTTATTGAACCTTCCTGCTACTTGAACTTCTTGAACCTTCCTGCTACATGAACTTCTTGAATTTCTTGAACCTTCCTGCTACTTGAACTTCTTGAACCTTCCTGCTACTTGAACTTCTTGAACTTCTTGAACCCTCCTGCTACTTGAACTTCTTAAACTTCTTCAACCTTCCTGCTACTTGAACTTCTTAAACTTCTTGAACCTTCCTGTAACTTGAACTTCTTGAACTTCTTGACCCTTCCTGCTACTTGAATTTCTTGAACTTCTTGAACCTTCCTGCTACTTGAACTTTTTGAACTTCCTGAACCTTCCTGCTATTTGAACTTCTTGAACCTTCCTGCTACTAGAACTTTTTGAACTTCTTGAACCTTCCTGTTCTTAAACTTCTTGAACTTCTTGAACCTTCCTGCTATTTGAAATTCTTGAACCTTCCTGCTACTTGAACTTCTTAAACCTTCCTGCTACTTGAACTTCTTGAACTTCTTGAACCTTCCTGCTACCTGAACTTCTTGAACCATCCTGCCACTTGATTTCTTGAACCTTCCTGCTACTTGAACTTCTTGAACCTTCCTGCTACTTGAACTTTTTAAACCTTCCTGCTTCTTGAACTTGTTGAACTTTCCTGCTACTTGAACTTCTTGAACTTCTTGAGCCTTTATGCTACTTGAACTTCTTGAACCTTCCTGCTACTTGAACTTTTTAAACCTTCCTGCTTCTTGAACTTGTTGAACTTTCCTGCTACTTGAACTTCTTGAACTTCTTGAGCCTTTATGCTACTTGAACTTCTTGAACCTTCCTGCTACTTGAACTTTTTGAACTTCTTGAACCTTCCTGCTACTTGAACTTCTTGAACCTTCCTGCTACTTGAACTTCTTGTACTTCTTGCACCTTCCTGCTGCTTGAACTTCTTGAACCTTCCTGCTACTTGAACTTCTTTAACTTCTTGAACCTTTCTGCTACTTGAACTTTTCGAACTTCTTGAACCTTCCTGCTACTTGAACTTCTTGAACCTTCCTGCTACTTGAACTTCTTGAACCTTCCTGCTACCTGAACATCTTGAACTTCTTGAACCTTCCTGCTACTTGAACTTCATGAACTTCTTGAATCTTCCTGCTACTTGAACTTCTTGAACTTCTTGAACCTTCCTGCTACTTGAACTTCTTGAACTTCTTGAACCTTCCTGCTACTTGAACTTCTTGAACCTTCCTGCTACCTGAACTTCTTGAACCTTCCTGCTACTTGAACTTCTTGAACTTCTTGAACCTTCCTGCTACTTGAACTTCTTGAAGCTTCCTGCTACTTGAACATCTTTAACTTCTTGAACCTTCCTGCTACTTGAACTTCTTGAACCTTCCTGCTACCTGAACTTCTTGAACCTTCCTGCTACTTGAACTTCTTGAACCTTCCTGCTACTTGAAATACTTGAACTTCTTGAACCTTCCTGCTACTTGAACTTCTTGAACTTTCCTGCTACTTGAACTTCTTGAACTTCTTGAACCTTCCTGCTACTTGAACTTCTTGAACCTTTCTGCTACTTGAACTTCTTGAACTTCTTGAACCTTCCTGCTACTTGAACTTCTCGAACTTCTTGAACCTTCCTGCTACTTGAACTTCTTGAACCTTCCTGCTACTTGAACTTCTTGAACCTTCCTGCTACCCAAACTTCTTGAACCTTCCTGCTACTTGAACTTCTTGAATTTATTGAACCTTCGTGCTACTTGATCTTCTTGAACTTCTTGAACCTTCCTGCTACTTGAACTTCTTGAACTTCTCGAACCTTCCTGCTACTTGAACTTCTTGAACCTTCCTGCTACTTGAACTTCTTGAACTTCTTGAACCTTCCTGCTACTTGAACTTTTTGAACCTTCCTGCTATTTGAACTTCTTGAACCTTCCTGCTACTTGAACTTTTTTAACTTCTTTAACCTTTCTGCTACTTGAACTTCTTGAACCTTCCTGCTTCTTGAACTTTTTGAACTTCTTGAACCTTCCTGCCACTTGATTTCTTGAACCTTCCTGCTACTTGAACTTCTTGAACCTTCCTGCTACTTGACCTTTTTGAACCTTCCTGCTTCTTGAACTTCTTGGACTTTCCTGCTACTTGAACTTCTTGAACCTTCCTGCTACTTGAACTTCTTGAACCTTCCTGCTACCTGAACTTCTTGAACTTCTTGAACCTTGCTGCTACTTGAACTTCATGAACTTCTTTAACCTTCCTGCTACTTGAACTTCTTGAACCTTCCTGCTACTTGAACTTCTTGAACCTTCCTGCTACTTGAACTTCTTGAACCTTCCTGCTACCTGAACTTCTGGAACCTTCCTGCTACCTGAACTTCTTGAACCTTCCTGCTACTTGAACTTCTTGAACTTCTTGAACCTTCCTGCTACTTGAACTTCTTGAACTTCTTGAACCTTACTGATTCTTGAACTACTTGAACTTCTTGAACCTTCCTGCTACTTGAACTTCTTGAACCTTCCTGCCACTTGATTTCTTGAACCCTACTGCTACTTGAACTTCTTGAACCTTCCTGCTACTTGAACTTCTTGAACCTTCCTGCTACTTGAACTTTTTGATCTTCTTGAACCTTCCTGCTACTTGAACTTCTTGAACCTTCCTGCTATTTGAACTTCTTGAACTTCTTGAACCTTCCTGCTACTTGAACTTCTTCAACTTCTTGAACCTTTCTGCTACTTGAACTTCTTGAACCTTCCTGCTACTTGAACTTCTTGAACTTCTTAAACCTTCCTGCTCCTTGAAATTCTTGCTTTTCTTGAACCCTCCTGCTACTTGAACTTCTTGAACCTTCTTGCTACATGAACTTCTTGAACTTCTTGAACCTTCCTGCTACTTGAACTTCTTGAACTTCTTGAACCTTCCTGCTACTTGAACTTCTTGAACCTTCCAGCTACTTGAACTTCTTGAACATCTTGAACCTTCCTGCTACTTGAACTTCTTGAACATCTTGAACCTTCCTGCTACTTGAACTTCTTGAACCTTCCTGCTACTTGAACTTCTTGAACCTTCCTGCTATTTGAACTTTTTGAACTTCTTGAACCCTCCTGCTACTTGAACTTCTTGAACCTTCCTGCTACCTGAACTTCTTGAACATTCTTCAACCTTCCTGCTACCTGAACTTCTTGAACTTATTGAACCTTCCTGCTACTTGAACTTCTTGAACCTTCCTGCTACATGAACTTCTTGAATTTCTTGAACCTTCCTGCTACTTGAACTTCTTGAACCTTCCTGCTACTTGAACTTCTTGAACTTCTTGAACCCTCCTGCTACTTGAACTTCTTAAACTTCTTCAACCTTCCTGCTACTTGAACTTCTTGAACTTCTTGAACCTTCCTGTAACTTGAACTTCTTGAACTTCTTGACCCTTCCTGCTACTTGAATTTCTTGAACTTCTTGAACCTTCCTGCTACTTGAACTTTTTGAACTTCCTGAACCTTCCTGCTATTTGAACTTCTTGAACCTTCCTGCTACTAGAACTTTTTGAACTTCTTGAACCTTCCTGTTCTTAAACTTCTTGAACTTCTTGAACCTTCCTGCTACTTGAAATTCTTGTACCTTCCTGCTACTTGAACTTCTTAAACCTTCCTGCTACTTGAACTTCTTGAACTTCTTGAACCTTCCTGCTACCTGAACTTCTTGAACCATCCTGCCACTTGATTTCTTGAACCTTCCTGCTACTTGAACTTCTTGAACCTTCCTGCTACTTGAACTTTTTAAACCTTCCTGCTTCTTGAACTTCTTAAACTTTCCTGCTACTTGAACTTCTTGAACTTCTTGAGCCTTCATGCTACTTGAACTTCTGTAACCTTCCTGCTACTTGAACTTTTTGAACTTCTTGAACCTTCCTGCTACTTGAACTTCTTGAACCTTCCTGCTACTTGAACTTCTTGTACTTCTTGCACCTTCCTGCTGCTTGAACTTCTTGAACCTGCCTGCTACTTGAACTTCTTTAACTTCTTGAACCTTTCTGCTACTTGAACTTCTTGAACCTTCCTGCTACTTGAACTTCCTGAACTTCTTGAACCTTCCCGCTCCTTGAAATTCTTGATTTTCTTGAACCCTCCTGCTACTTGAACTTCTTGAACCTTCTTGCTACCTGAACTTCTTGAACTTCTTGAACCTTCCTGCTACTTGAACTTTTCGAACTTCTTGAACCTTCCTGCTACTTGAACTTCTTGAACCTTCCTGCTACTTGAACTTCTTGAACCTTCCTGCTACCTGAACATCTTGAACTTCTTGAACCTTCCTGCTACTTGAACTTCATGAACTTCTTGAACCTTCCTGCTACTTGAACTTCTTGAACTTCTTGAACCTTCCTGCTACTTGAACTTCTTGAACTTCTTGAACCTTCCTGCTACTTGAACTTCTTGAACCTTCCTGCTACCTGAACTTCTTGAACCTTCCTGCTACTTGAACTTCTTGAACTTCTTGAACCTTCCTGCTACTTGAACTTCTTGAAGCTTCCTGCTACTTGAACATCTTTAACTTCTTGAACCTTCCTGCTACTTGAACTTCTTGAACCTTCCTGCTACCTGAACTTCTTGAACCTTCCTGCTACTTGAACTTCTTGAACCTTCCTGCTACTTGAAATACTTGAACTTCTTGAACCTTCCTGCTACTTGAACTTCTTGAACTTTCCTGCTACTTGAACTTCTTGAACTTCTTGAACCTTCCTGCTACTTGAACTTCTTGAACCTTTCTGCTACTTGAACTTCTTGAACTTCTTGAACCTTCCTGCTACTTGAACTTCTCGAACTTCTTGAACCTTCCTGCTACTTGAACTTCTTGAACCTTCCTGCTACTTGAACTTCTTGAACCTTCCTGCTACCCAAACTTCTTGAACCTTCCTGCTACTTGAACTTCTTGAATTTCTTGAACCTTCGTGCTACTTGATCTTCTTGAACTTCTTGAACCTTCCTGCTACTTGAACTTCTTGAACTTCTCGAACCTTCCTGCTACTTGAACTTCTTGAACCTTCCTGCTACTTGAACTTCTTGAACTTCTTGAACCTTTCTGCTACTTGAACTTTTTGAACCTTCCTGCTATTTGAACTTCTTGAACCTTCCTGCTACTTGAACTTTTTTAACTTCTTCAACCTTCCTGCTACTTGAACTTCTTGAACCTTCCTGCTTCTTGAACTTTTCGAACTTCTTGAACCTTCCTGCCACTTGATTTCTTGAACCTTCCTGCTACTTGAACTTCTTGAACCTTCCTGCTACTTGACCTTTTTGAACCTTCCTGCTTCTTGAACTTCTTGGACTTTCCTGCTACTTGAACTTCTTGAACCTTCCTGCTACTTGAACTTCTTGAACCTTCCTGCTACCTGAACTTCTTGAACTTCTTGAACCTTGCTGCTACTTGAACTTCATGAACTTCTTTAACCTTCCTGCTACTTGAACTTCTTGAACCTTCCTGCTACTTGAACTTCTTGAACTTCTTGAACCTTCCTGCTACTTGAACTTCTTGAACCTTCCTGCTACCTGAACTTCTTGAACCTTCCTGCTACCTGAACTTCTTGAACCTTCCTGCTACTTGAACTTCTTGAACTTCTTGAACCTTCCTGCCACTTGAACTTCTTGAACTTCTTGAACCTTCCTGCAACTTGAACTTCTTGAACCTTCCTGCTACTTGAACTTCTTGAACTTCTTGAACCTTCCTGCTACTTGAACAAACTTGAACTTCTTAAACCTTCCTGGTACATGAACTTCTTGAACTTTCCTGCTACTTGAACTTCTTGAACTTCTTAAACCTTCCTGCTACTTGAACTTCTTGAACCTTTCTGCTACTTGAACTTCTTGAACTTCTTGAACCTTCCTGCTACTTGAACTTCTCGAACTTCTTGAACCTTCCTGCTACTTGAACTTCTTGAACCTTCCTGCTACTTGAACTTCTTGAACCTTCCTGCTACTCAAACTTCTTGAATCTTCCTGCTACTTGAACTTCTTGAACTTCTTGAACCTTCCTGCTACTTGAACTTCTTGAACCTTCGTGCTACTTGAACTTCTTGAACTTCTTGAACCTTCCTGCTACTTGAACTTCTTGAACTTCTTGAACCTTCCTGCTACTTGAACTTCTTGAACCTTCCTGCTATTTGAACTTCTTGAACCTTCCTGCTACTTGGACTTCTTTAATATCTTTAACCTTCCTGCTACTTGAACTTCTTGAACCTTCCTGCTACTTGAACTTCTTGAACTTCATGAACCTTCCTGCTACTTGAACTTCTTAAACTTCTTGAACCTTCCTGCTACTTGAACTTTTTGAAAATCCTGAACCTTCCTGCTACTTGAACTTCTTGAACTTCTTGAACCTTCCTGCTACTTGAACTTCTTGAACTTCTTGAAACTTCCTGCTACCTGAACTTTTTGAACTTCTTGAACCTGTCTGCTACTTGAACTTCTTTTACCTTCCTGCTACTTGAACTTCTTGAACTTCTTGAACCTTCCTGCTACCTGAACTTTTTGAACTTCTTGAACCTGCCTGCTACTTGAACTTCTTGAACCTTCCTGCTACTTGAACTTCTTGAACTTTTTGAACCTTCCTGCTACTTGAACTTCTTGAACCTCTTGAACCTTCCTGCTACTTGAACTTCTTGAACCTCCCTGCTACTTGAACTTCTTGAACTTCTTGAACCTTCCTGCTACTTGAACTTCTTGACCCATCCTGCTACTTGAACTTCTTGAACCTTCCTGCTTCTTGAACTTCTTGAACTTCTTGAACCTTACTGATTCTTGAACTTCTTGAACTTCTTGAACCTTCCTGCTACTTGAACTTCTTGAACCTTCCTGCCACTTGATTTCTTGAACCTTACTGCTACTTGAACTTCTTGAACCTTCCTGCTACTTGAACTTCTTGAACCTTCCTGCTACTTGAACTTTTTGAACTTCTTGAACCTGCCTGCTACTTGAACTTCTTGAACCTTCCTGCTACTTGAACTTCTTGAACTTTTTGAACCTTCCTGCTACTTCAACTTCTTGAACCTCTTGAACCTTCCTGCTACTTGAACTTCTTGAACCTCCCTGCTAATTGAACTTCTTGAACTTCTTGAACCTTTCTGCTACTTGAACTTCTTCACCCCTCCTGCTACTTGAACTTCTTGAACCTTCCTGCTACTTGAACTTCTTGAACTTCTTGAACCTTACTGATTCTTGAACTTCTTGAACTTCTTGAACCTTCCTGCTACTTGAACTTCTTGAACCTTCCTGCCACTTGATTTCTTGAACCTTACTGCTACTTGAACTTCTTGAACCTTCCTGCTACTTGAACTTCTTGAACCTTCCTGCTACTTGAACTTTTTGAACTTCTTGAACCTTCCTGCTACTTGAACTTCTTGAACCTTCCTGCTATTTGAACTTCTTGAACTTCTTGAACCTTCCTGCTACTTGAACTTCTTGAACATTCCTGCTACTTGAACTTCTTCAACTTCTTGAACCTTTCTGCTACTTGAACTTCTTGAACCTTCCTGCTACTTGAACTTCTTGAACTTCTTAAACCTTCCTGCTCCTTGAAATTTTTGATTTTCTTGAATCCTCCTGCTACTTGAACTTCTTGAACCTTCTTGCTACCTGAACTTCTAGAACTTCTTGAACCTTCCTGCTATTTGAACTTCTTGAACTTCTTGAACCTTCCTGCTACTTGAACTTCTTGAACCTTCCAGCTACTTGAACTTCTTGAACATCTTGAACCTTCCTGCTACTTGAACTTCTTGAACCTTCCTGCTACTTGAACTTCTTGAACCTTCCTGCTACTTGAACTTTTTGAACTTCTTGAACCCTCCTGCTACTTGAACTTCTTGAACCTTCCTGCTACCTGAACTTCTTGAACTTCTTGAACCTTCCTGCTACCTGAACTTCTTGAACTTATTGAACCTTCCTGCTACTTGAACTTCTTGAACCTTCCTGCTACATGAACTTCTTGAATTTCTTGAACCTTCCTGCTACTTGAACTTCTTGAACCTTCCTGCTACTTGAACTTCTTGAACTTCTTGAACTCTCCTGCTACTTGAACTTCTTAAACTTCTTCAACCTTCCTGCTACTTGAACTTCTTGAACTTCTTGAACCTTCCTGTAACTTGAACTTCTTGAACTTCTTGACCCTTCCTGCTACTTGAATTTCTTGAACTTCTTGAACCTTCCTGCTACTTGAACTTTTTGAACTTCCTGAACCTTCCTGCTATTTGAACTTCTTGAACCTTCCTGCTACTAGAACTTTTTGAACTTCTTGAACCTTCCTGTTCTTAAACTTCTTGAACTTCTTGAACCTTCCTGCTACATGAAATTCTTGAACCTTCCTGCTACTTGAACTTCTTAAACCTTCCTGCTACTTGAACTTCTTGAACTTCTTGAACCTTCCTGCCACCTGAACTTCTTGAACCATCCTGCCACTTGATTTCTTGAACCTTCCTGCTACTTGAACTTCTTGAACCTTCCTGCTACTTGAACTTTTCAAACCTTCCTGCTTCTTGAACTTCTTGAACTTTCCTGCTACTTGAACTTCTTGAACTTCTTGAGCCTTCATGCTACTTGAACTTCTTGAACCTTCCTGCTACTTGAACTTTTTGAACTTCTTGAACCTTCCTGCTACTTGAACTTCTTGAACTTCTTGCACCTTCCTGCTGCTTGAACTTCTGGAACCTTCCTGCTACTTGAACTTCTTTAACTTCTTGAACCTTTCTGCTACTTGAACTTCTTGAACCTTCCTGCTACTTGAACTTCTTGAACTTCTTGAACCTTCCCGCTCCTTGAAATTCTTTATTTTCTTGAACCCTCCTGCTACTTGAACTTCTTGAACCTTCTTGCTACCTGAACTTCTTGAACTTCTTGAACCTTCCTGCTACTTGAACTTTTCGAACTTCTTGAACCTTCCTGCTACTTGAACTTCTTGAACCTTCCTGCTACTTGAACTTCTTGAACCTGCCTGCTACCTGAACATCTTGAACTTCTTGAACCTTCCTGCTACTTGAACTTCTTGAACTTCTTGAACCTTCCTGCTACTTGAACTTCTTGAACCTTCCTGCTACCTGAACTTCTTGAACCTTCCTGCTACTTGAACTTCTTGAACTTCTTGAACCTTCCTGCTACTTGAACTTCTTGAACTTCTTGAACCTTCCTGCTACTTGAACTTCTTGAACCTTCCTGCTACTTGAACATCTTGAACTTCTTGAACCTTCCTGCTACTTGAACTTCTTGAACCTTCCTGCTACCTGAACTTCTTGAACCTTCCTGAACCTTCCTGCTACTTTAACTTCTTGAAACTTCGTGCTACTTGAACTTCTTGAACTTCTTGAACCTTCCTGCTTCTTGAACTTCTTGAACTTCTTGAACCTTCCTGCTACTTGAACTTCTTGAACCTTCCTGCTACTTGAACTTTTTGAACTTCTTGAACCTTCCTGCTACCTGAACTTCTTGAACCTTCCTGCTACTTGAACTTCTTGAACTTTCCTGCTACTTGAACTTCTTGAACTTCTTGATCCTTCCTGCTACTTGAACTTCTTGAACCTTCCTGCTACTTGAACTTCTTGAACTTCTTGAACCTTCCTGCTACTTGAACTTCTCGAACTTCTTGAACCTTCCTGCTACTTGAACTTCTTGAACCTTCCTTCTACTTGATTTTCTTGAACCTTCCTGCCACTTAAACTTCTTGAACTTCTTGAACCTTCCTGAAATTTGAACTTCTTGAACCTTCCTGCTACTTGAGCCTGTTGAACCTTCCTGCTACATGAACTTGTTGAATCTTGAACTTTCCTGCCACTAGAACTTCTTGAACCTTCCTGCTACTTGAACTTCTTGAACTTCTTGAACCTTCCTTCTACTTGAACTTCTTGAACCTTCCTGCAACTTGAACTTCTTGAACCTTCCTGATACTTGAACTTCTTGAACCTGCCTGCTCCTTGAACTTCTTGAACTTCTTGAACCTTCCTGCTATTTGAACTTCTTGAACTTCTTGAACCTTCCTGCTACTTGATCTTCGTGAACCTTCCTGCCACTTGAACTTCTTGAACTTCTTGAACCTTCCTGCTACTTGAACTACTTGAACTTCTCGAACCTTCCTGCTACTTGAACTTCTTGAACCTTTCTGCTACTTGAACTTCTTGAACCTTCCTGCTACCTGAACTTTTTGAACTTCCTGAACCTTCCTGCTACTCGAACTTCTTGAACCTTTCTGCTACTTGAACTTCTTGAACCTTCCTGCTACTTGAACTTCTTGAACCTTCCTGTTACCTGAACTTTTTGAACTTCTTGAACCTTCCTGCTACTTGAACTTCTTGAACTTCATGAACCTTCCTGCTACTTGAACTTCTTAAACTTCTTGAACCTTCCTGCTACTTGAACTTTTTGAACTTCCTGAACCTTCCTGCTACTTGAACTTCTTGAACTTCTTGAACCTTCCTGCTACTTGAACTTCTTGAACTTCTTGAACCTTCCTGCTACCTGAACTTTTTGAACTTCTTGAACCTGCCTGCTTCTTGAACTTCTTGAACCTTCCTGCTACTTGAACTTCTTGAACTTCTTAAACCTTCCTGCTACCTGAACTTTTTGAATTTCTTGAACCTGCCTGCTACTTGAACTTCTTGAACCTTCCTGCTACATGAACTTCTTGGACTTTTTGAACCTTCCTGCTACTCGAACTTCTTGAACCTCTTGAACCTTCCTGCTACTTGAACTTCTTGAACCTCCCTGCTACTTGAACTTCTTGAACTTCTTGAACCTTCCTGCTACTTGAACTTCTTGACCCCTCCTGCTACTTGAACTTCTTGAACCTTCCTGCTACTTGAACTTCTTGAACTTCTTGAACCTTACTGATTCTTGAACTTCTTGAACTTCTTGAACCTTCCTGCTACTTGAACTTCTTGAACCTTCCTGCCACTTGATTTCTTGAACCTTACTGCTATTGAACTTCTTGAACCTTCCTGCTACTTGAACTTCTTGAACCTTCCTGCTACTTGAACTTTTTGAACTTCTTGAACCTGCGTGCTACTTGAACTTCTTGAACCTTCCTGCTACTTGAACTTCTTGAACTTTTTGAACCTTCCTGCTACTTGAACTTCTTGAACCTCTTGAACCTTCCTGCTACTTGAACTTCTTGAACCTCCCTGCTACTTGAACTTCTTGAACTTCTTGAACCTTCCTGCTACTTGAACTTCTTGACCCCTCCTGCTACTTGAACTTCTTGAACTTTCCTGCTACTTGAACTTCTTGAACTTCTTGAACCTTACTGATTCTTGAACTTCTTGAACTTCTTGAACCTTCCTGCTACTTGAGCTTCTTGAACCTTCCTGCCACTTGATTTCTTGAACCTTACTGCTACTTGAACTTCTTGAACCTTCCTGCTACTTGAACTTCTTGAATCTTCCTGCTACTTGAACTTTTTGAACTTCTTGAACCTTCCTGCTATTTGAACTTCTTGAACTTCTTGAACCTTCCTGCTACTTGAACTTCTTAAACCTTCCTGCTACTTGAACTTCTTCAACTTCTTGAACCTTTCTGCTACTTGAACTTCTTGAACCTTCCTGCTACTTGAACTTCTTGAACTTCTTAAACCTTCCTGCTCCTTGAAATTCTTGATTTTCTTGAACCCTCCTGCTACTTGAACTTCTTGAACCTTCTTGCTACCTGAACTTCTTGAACTTCTTGAACCTTCCTGCTACTTGAACTTCTTGAACTTCTTGAACCTTCCTGCTACTTGAACTTCTTGAACCTTCCAGCTACTTGAACTTCTTGAACATCTTGAACCTTCCTGCTACTTGAACTTCTTGAACCTTCCTGCTACTTGAACTTCTTGAACCTTACTGCTACTTGAACTTCTTGAACCTTCCTGCTACTTGAACTTTTTGAACTTCTTGAACCCTCCTGCTGCTTGAACTTCTTGAACCTTCCTGCTACCTGAACTTCTTGAACTTCTTGAACCTTCCTGCTATATGAACTTCTTGAACTTATTGAACCTTCCTGCTACTTGAACTTCTTGAACCTTCCTGCTACATGAACTTCTTGAATTTCTTGAACCTTCCTGCTACTTGAACTTCTTGAACCTTCCTGCTACTTGAACTTCTTGAACTTCTTGAACCCTCCTGCTACTTGAACTTCTTAAACTTCTTCAACCTTCCTGCTACTTGAACTTCTTGAACTTCTTGAACCTTCCTGTAACTTGAACTTCTTGAACTTCTTGACCCTTCCTGCTACTTGAATTTATTGAACTTCTTGAACCTTCCTGCTACTTGAACTTTTTGAACTTCCTGAACCTTCCTGCTATTTGAACTTCTTGAACCTTCCTGCTACTAGAACTTCTTGAACTTCTTGAACCTTCCTGTTCTTAAACTTCTTGAACTTCTTGAACCTTCCTGCTACTTGAAATTCTCGAACCTTCCTGCTACTTGAACTTCTTAAACCTTCCTGCTACATGAACTTCTTGAACTTCTTGAACCTTCCTGCTACCTGAACTTCTTGAACCATCCTGCCACTTGATTTCTTGAACCTTCCTGCTACTTGAACTTCTTGAGCCTTCCTGCTACTTGAACTTTTTAAACCTTCCTGCTTCTTGAACTTCTTGAACTTTCCTGCTACTTGAACTTCTTGAACTTCTTGAGCCTTCATGCTACTTGAACTTCTTGAACCTTCCTGCTACTTGAACTTTTTGAACCTCTTCTTGAACCTTCCTGCTACTTGAACTTCTTGAACCTTCCTGCTACTTGAACTTCTTGAACTTCTTGCACCTTCCTGCTGCTTGAACTTCTTGAACCTTCCTGCTACTTGAACTTCTTTAACTTCTTGAACCTTTCTGCTACTTGAACTTCTTGAACCTTCCTGCTACTTGAACTTCTTGAACTTCTTTAACCTTCCCGCTCCTTGAAATTCTTGATTTTCTTGAACCCTCCTGCTACTTGAACTTCTTGAACCTTCTTGCTACCTGAACTTCTTGAACTTCTTGAACCTTCCTGCTACTTGAACTTTTCGAACTTCTTGAACCGTCCTGCTACTTGAACTTCTTGAACCTTCCTGCTACTTGAACTTCTTGAACCTTCCTGCTACCTGAACATCTTGAACTTCTTGAACCTTCCTGCTACTTGAACTTCATGAACTTCTTGAACCTTCCTGCTACTTGAACTTCTTGAACTTCTTGAACCTTCCTGCTACTTGAACTTCTTGAACTTCTTGAACCTTCCTGCTACTTGAACTTCTTGAACCTTCCTGCTACCTGAATTTCTTGAACCTTCCTGCTACTTGAACTTCTTGAACTTGTTGAACCTTCCTGCTACTTGAACTTCATGAACCTTCCTGCTACTTGAACATCTTGAACTTCTTGAACCTTCCTGCTACTTGAACTTCTTGAACCTTCCTGCTACCTGAACTTCTTGAACCTTCCTGCTACTTGAACTTCTTGAACCATCCTGCCACTTGATTTCTTGAACCTTCCTGCTACTTGAACTTCTTGAGCCTTCCTGCTACTTGAACTTTTTAAACCTTCCTGCTTCTTGAACTTCTTGAACTTTCCTGCTACTTGAACTTCTTGAACTTCTTGAGCCTTCATGCTACTTGAACTTCTTGAACCTTCCTGCTACTTGAACTTTTTGAACCTCTTCTTGAACCTTCCTGCTACTTGAACTTCTTGAACCTTCCTGCTACTTGAACTTCTTGAACTTCTTGCACCTTCCTGCTGCTTGAACTTCTTGAACCTTCCTGCTACTTGAACTTCTTTAACTTCTTGAACCTTTCTGCTACTTGAACTTCTTGAACCTTCCTGCTACTTGAACTTCTTGAACTTCTTTAACCTTCCCGCTCCTTGAAATTCTTGATTTTCTTGAACCCTCCTGCTACTTGAACTTCTTGAACCTTCTTGCTACCTGAACTTCTTGAACTTCTTGAACCTTCCTGCTACTTGAACTTTTCGAACTTCTTGAACCGTCCTGCTACTTGAACTTCTTGAACCTTCCTGCTACTTGAACTTCTTGAACCTTCCTGCTACCTGAACATCTTGAACTTCTTGAACCTTCCTGCTACTTGAACTTCATGAACTTCTTGAACCTTCCTGCTACTTGAACTTCTTGAACTTCTTGAACCTTCCTGCTACTTGAACTTCTTGAACTTCTTGAACCTTCCTGCTACTTGAACTTCTTGAACCTTCCTGCTACCTGAATTTCTTGAACCTTCCTGCTACTTGAACTTCTTGAACTTGTTGAACCTTCCTGCTACTTGAACTTCATGAACCTTCCTGCTACTTGAACATCTTGAACTTCTTGAACCTTCCTGCTACTTGAACTTCTTGAACCTTCCTGCTACCTGAACTTCTTGAACCTTCCTGCTACTTGAACTTCTTGAACCTTCCTGCTACTTGAAATACTTGAACTTCTTGAACCTTCCTGCTACTTGAACTTCTTGAACTTCTTGAACCTTCCTGCTACTTGAACTTCTCGAACTTCTTGAACCTTCCTGCTACTTGAACTTCTTGAACCTTCCTGCTACTTGAACTTCTTGAACCTTCCTGCTACCCAAACTTCTTGAACCTTCCTGTTACTTGAACTTCTTGAATTTCTTGAACCTTCGTGCTACTTGATCTTCTTGAACTTCTCGAACCTTCCTGCTACTTGAACCTCTTGAACCTTCCTGCTACTTGAACTTCTTGAACTTCTTGAACCTTCCTGCTACTTGAACTTTTTGAACCTTCCTGCTATTTGAACTTCTTGAACCTTCCTGCTACTTGAACTTTTTTAACTTCTTTAACCTTCCTGCTACTTGAACTTCTTGAACCTTCCTGCTTCTTGAACTTTTTGAACTTCTTGAACCTTCCTGCCACTTGATTTCTTGAACCTTCCTGCTACTTGAACTTCTTGAACCTTCCTGCTACTTGACCTTTTTGAACCTTCCTGCTTCTTGATCTTCTTGGACTTTCCTGCTACTTGAACTTCTTGAACCTTCCTGCTACTTGAACTTCTTGAACCTTCCTGCTACCTGAACTTCTTGAACTTCTTGAACCTTCCTGCTACTTGAACCTCTTGAACCTTCCTGCTACTTGAACTTCATGAACTTCTTGAACCTTCCTGCTACTTGAACTTCTTGAACCTTCCTGGTACTTGAACTTCTTGAACCTTTCTGCTACCTGAACTTCTTGAACCTTCCTGCTACCTGAACTTCTTGAACCTTCCTGCTACTTGAACTTCTTGAACTTTTCGAACCTTTCTGCCACTTGAACTTCTTGAACTTCTTGAACCTTCCTGCAACTTGAACTTCTTGAACCTTCCTGCTACTTGAACTTCTTGAACTTCTTGAACCTTCCTGCTACTTGAACTTCTTGAACCTTCCTGCTACTTGAACGAACTACTTGAACTTCTTAAACCTTCCTGCTACATGAACTTCTTGAACTTTCCTGCTACTTGAACTTCTTGAACTTCTTAAACCTTCCTGCTACTTGAACTTCTTGAACCTTTCTGCTACTTGAACTTCTTGATCTTCTTGAACCTTTCTGCTACTTGAACTTCTCGAACTTCTTGAACCTTCCTGCTACTTGAACTTCTTGAACCTTCCTGCTACTTGAACTTCTTGAACCTTCCTGCTACTCAAACTTCTTGAATCTTCTGCTACTTGAACTTCTTGAACTTCTTGAACCTTCCTGCTACTTGAACTTCTTGAACCTTCGTGCTACTTGAACTTCTTGAACTTCTTGAACCTTCCTGCTACTTGAACTTCTTGAATTTCTTGAACCTTCCTGCTACTTGAACTTTTTGAACCTTCCTGCTACTTGAACTTCTTGAACTTCTTGAACCTTCCTGCTACTTGAACTTCTTGAACCTTCCTGCTATTTGAACTTCTTGAACCTTCCTGCTACTTGAACTTCTTCAACTTCTTTAACCTTCCTGCTACTTGAACTTCTTGAACCTTCCTGCTACTTGAACTTCTTGAACCTTCCTGCTACTTGAACTTCTTGAACTTCATGAACCTTCCTGCTACTTGAACTTCTTAAACTTCTTGAACCTTCCTGCTACTTGATCTTTTTGAACTTCCTGAACCTTCCTGCTACTTGAACTTCTTGAACTTCTTGAACCTTCCTGCTACTTGAACTTCTTGAACTTCTTGAACCTTCCTGCTACCTGAACTTTTCGAACTTCTTGAACCTGCCTGCTACTTGAACTTCTTGAACCTTCCTGCTACTTGAATTTATTGAACTTCTTGAACCTTCCTGCTACTTGAACTTTTTGAACTTCCTGAACCTTCCTGCTATTTGAACTTCTTGAACCTTCCTGCTACTAGAACTTCTTGAACTTCTTGAACCTTCCTGTTCTTAAACTTCTTGAACTTCTTGAACCTTCCTGCTACTTGAAATTCTCGAACCTTCCTGCTACTTGAACTTCTTAAACCTTCCTGCTACTTGAACTTCTTGAACTTCTTGAACCTTCCTGCTACCTGAACTTCTTGAACCATCCTGCCACTTGATTTCTTGAACCTTCCTGCTACTTGAACTTCTTGAACCTTCCTGCTACTTGAACTTTTCAAACCTTCCTGCTTCTTGAACTTCTTGAACTTTCCTGCTACTTGAACTTCTTGAACTTCTTGAGCCTTCATGCTACTTGAACTTCTTGAACCTTCCTGCTACTTGAACTTTTTGAACCTCTTCTTGAACCTTCCTGCTACTTGAACTTCTTGAACCTTCCTGCTACTTGAACTTCTTGAACTTCTTGCACCTTCCTGCTGCTTGAACTTCTTGAACCTTCCTGCTACTTGAACTTCTTTAACTTCTTGAACCTTTCTGCTACTTGAACTTCTTGAACCTTCTTGCTACTTGAACTTCTTGAACTTCTTGAACCTTCCCGCTCCTTGAAATTCTTGATTTTCTTGAACCCTCCTGCTACTTGAACTTCTTGAACCTTCTTGCTACCTGAACTTCTTGAACTTCTTGAACCTTCCTGCTACTTGAACTTTTCGAACTTCTTGAACCTTCCTGCTACTTGAACTTCTTGAACCTTCCTGCTACTTGAACTTCTTGAACCTTCCTGCTACCTGAACATCTTGAACTTCTCGAACCTTCCTGCTACTTGAACTTCATGAACTTCTTGAACCTTCCTGCTACTTGAACTTCTTGAACTTTTTGAACCTTCCTGCTACTTGAACTTCTTGAACTTCTTGAACCTTCCTGCTACTTGAACTTCTTGAACCTTCCTGCTACCTGAATTTCTTGAACCTTCCTGCTACTTGAACTTCTTGAACTTCTTGAACCTTCCTGCTACTTGAACTTCTTGAACTTCTTGAACCTTCCTGCTACTTGAACTTCTTGAACCTTCCTGCTACCTGAATTTCTTGAACCTTTCTGCTACTTGAACTTCTTGAACTTCTTGAACCTTCCTGCTACTTGAACTTCATGAACCTTCCTGCTACTTGAACATCTTGAACTTCTTGAACCTTCCTGCTACTTGAACTTCTTGAACCTTCCTGCTACCTGAACTTCTTGAACCTTCCTGCTACTTGAACTTCTTGAACCTTCCTGCTACTTGAACTTCTTGAACCTTTCTGCTACTTGAACTTCTTGAACTTCTTGAACCTTCCTGCTACTTGAACTTTTTGAACCTTCCTGCTATTTGAACTTCTTGAACCTTCCTGCTACTTGAACTTTTTTAACTTCTTTAACCTTCCTGCTACTTGAACTTCTTGAACCTTCCTGCTTCTTGAACTTTTTGAACTTCTTGAACCTTCCTGCCACTTGATTTCTTGAACCTTCCTGCTACTTGAACTTCTTGAACCTTCCTGCTACTTGACCTTTTTGAACCTTCCTGCTTCTTGAACTTCTTGGACTTTCCTGCTACTTGAACTTCTTGAACCTTCCTGCTACTTGAACTTCTTGAACCTTCCTGCTACCTGAACTTCTTGAACTTCTTGAACCTTCCTGCTACTTGAACTTCATGAACTTCTTGAACCTTCCTGCTACTTGAACTTCTTGAACTTCTTGAACCTTCCTGCTACTTGAACTTCTTGAACTTCTTGAACCTTCCTGCTACTTGAACTTCTTGAACCTTTCTGCTACCTGAACTTCTTGAACCTTCCTGCTACCTGAACTTCTTGAACCTTCCTGCTACTTGAACTTCTTGAACTTTTCGAACCTTTCTGCCACTTGAACTTCTTGAACTTCTTGAACCTTCCTGCAACTTGAACTTCTTGAACCTTCCTGCTACTTGAACTTCTTGAACTTCTTGAACCTTCCTGCTACTTGAACTTCTTGAACCTTCCTGCTACTTGAACGAACTACTTGAACTTCTTAAACCTTCCTGCTACATGAACTTCTTGAACTTTCCTGCTACTTGAACTTCTTGAACTTCCTAAACCTTCCTGCTACTTGAACTTCTTGAACCTTTCTGCTACTTGAACTTCTTGAACTTCTTGAACCTTTCTGCTACTTGAACTTCTCGAACTTCTTGAACCTTCCTGCTACTTGAACTTCTTGAACCTTCCTGCTACTTGAACTTCTTGAACCTTCCTGCTACTCAAACTTCTTGAATCTTCCTGCTACTTGAACTTCTTGAACTTCTTGAACCTTCCTGCTACTTGAACTTCTTGAACCTTCGTGCTACTTGAACTTCTTGAACTTCTTGAACCTTCCTGCTACTTGAACTTCTTGAATTTCTTGAACCTTCCTGCTACTTGAACTTTTTGAACCTTCCAGCTACTTGAACTTCTTGAACTTCTTGAACCTTCCTGCTACTTGAACTTCTTGAACCTTCCTGCTATTTGAACTTCTCGAACCTTCCTGCTACTTGAACTTCTTTAACTTCTTTAACCTTCCTGCTACTTGAACTTCTTGAACCTTCCTGCTACTTGAACTTCTTGAACTTCATGAACCTTCCTGCTACTTGAACTTCTTAAACTTCTTGAACCTTCCTGCTACTTGAACTTTTTGAACTTCCTGAACCTTCCTGCTACTTGAACTTCTTGAACTTCTTGAACCTTCCTGCTACTTGAACTTCTTGAACTTCTTGAACCTTCCTGCTACCTGAACTTTTCGAACTTCTTGAACCTGCCTGCTACTTGAACTTCTTGAACCTTCCTGCTACTTGAATTTATTGAACTTCTTGAACCTTCCTGCTACTTGAACTTTTTGAACTTCCTGAACCTTCCTGCTATTTGAACTTCTTGAACCTTCCTGCTACTAGAACTTCTTGAACTTCTTGAACCTTCCTGTTCTTAAACTTCTTGAACTTCTTGAACCTTCCTGCTACTTGAAATTCTCGAACCTTCCTGCTACTTGAACTTCTTAAACCTTCCTGCTACTTGAACTTCTTGAACTTCTTGAACCTTCCTGCTACCTGAACTTCTTGAACCATCCTGCCACTTGATTTCTTGAACCTTCCTGCTACTTGAACTTCTTGAACCTTCCTGCTACTTGAACTTTTCAAACCTTCCTGCTTCTTGAACTTCTTGAACTTTCCTGCTACTTGAACTTCTTGAACTTCTTGAGCCTTCATGCTACTTGAACTTCTTGAACCTTCCTGCTACTTGAACTTTTTGAACCTCTTCTTGAACCTTCCTGCTACTTGAACTTCTTGAACCTTCCTGCTACTTGAACTTCTTGAACTTCTTGCACCTTCCTGCTGCTTGAACTTCTTGAACCTTCCTGCTACTTGAACTTCTTTAACTTCTTGAACCTTTCTGCTACTTGAACTTCTTGAACCTTCCTGCTACTTGAACTTCTTGAACTTCTTGAACCTTCCCGCTCCTTGAAATTCTTGATTTTCTTGAACCCTCCTGCTACTTGAACTTCTTGAACCTTCTTGCTACCTGAACTTCTTGAACTTCTTGAACCTTCCTGCTACTTGAACTTTTCGAACTTCTTGAACCTTCCTGCTACTTGAACTTCTTGAACCTTCCTGCTACTTGAACTTCTTGAACCTTCCTGCTACCTGAACATCTTGAACTTCTCGAACCTTCCTGCTACTTGAACTTCATGAACTTCTTGAACCTTCCTGCTACTTGAACTTCTTGAACTTCTTGAACCTTCCTGCTACTTGAACTTCTTGAACTTCTTGAACCTTCCTGCTACTTGAACTTCTTGAACCTTCCTGCTACCTGAATTTCTTGAACCTTCCTGCTACTTGAACTTCTTGAACTTCTTGAACCTTCCTGCTACTTGAACTTCTTGAACTTCTTGAACCTTCCTGCTACTTGAACTTCTTGAACCTTCCTGCTACCTGAATTTCTTGAACCTTCCTGCTACTTGAACTTCTTGAACTTCTTGAACCTTCCTGCTACTTGAACTTCATGAACCTTCCTGCTACTTGAACATCTTGAACTTCTTGAACCTTCCTGCTACTTGAACTTCTTGAACCTTCCTGCTACCTGAACTTCTTGAACCTTCCTGCTACTTGAACTTCTTGAACCTTCCTGCTACTTGAAATACTTGAACTTCTTGAACCTTCCTGCTACTTGAACTTCTTGAACTTTCCTGCTACTTGAACTTCTTGAACTTCTTGAACCTTCCTGCTACTTGAACTTCTCGAACTTCTTGAACCTTCCTGCTACTTGAACTTCTTGAACCTTCCTGCTACTTGAACTTCTTGAACCTTCCTGCTACCCAAACTTCTTGAACCTTCCTGTTACTTGAACTTCTTGAATTTCTTGAACCTTCGTGCTACTTGATCTTCTTGAACTTCTCGAACCTTCCTGCTACTTGAACTTCTTGAACCTTCCTGCTACTTGAACTTCTTGAACTTCTTGAACCTTCCTGCTACTTGAACTTTTTGAACCTTCCTGCTATTTGAACTTCTTGAACCTTCCTGCTACTTGAACTTTTTTAACTTCTTTAACCTTCCTGCTACTTGAACTTCTTGAACCTTCCTGCTTCTTGAACTTTTTGAACTTCTTGAACCTTCCTGCCACTTGATTTCTTGAACCTTCCTGCTACTTGAACTTCTTGAACCTTCCTGCTACTTGACCTTTTTGAACCTTCCTGCTTCTTGAACTTCTTGGACTTTCCTGCTACTTGAACTTCTTGAACCTTCCTGCTACCTGAACTTCTTGAACTTCTTGAACCTTCCTGCTACTTGAACTTCATGAACTTCTTGAACCTTCCTGCTACTTGAACTTCTTGAACTTCTTGAACCTTCCAGCTACTTGAACTTCTTGAACTTCTTGAACCTTCCTGCTACTTGAACTTCTTGAACCTTTCTGTTACCTGAACTTCTTGAACCTTCCTGCTACCTGAACTTCTTGAACCTTCCTGCTACTTGAACTTCTTGAACTTTTCGAACCTTTCTGCCACTTGAACTTCTTGAACTTCTTGAACCTTCCTGCAACTTGAACTTCTTGAACCTTCCTGCTACTTGAACTTCTTGAACTTCTTGAACCTTCCTGCTACTTGAACTTCTTAAACCTTCCCGCTACTTGAACTACTTGAACTTCTTAAACCATCCTGCTACATGAACTTCTTGAACTTTCCTGCTACTTGAACTTCTTGAACTTCTTAAACCTTCCTGCTACTTGAACTTCTTGAACCTTTCTGCTACTTGAACTTCTTGAACTTCTTGAACCTTCCTGCTACTTGAACTTCTTGAACCTTCCTGCTACTCAAACTTCTTGAATCTTCCTGCTACTTGAACTTCTTGAACATCTTGAACCTTCCTGCTACTTGAACTTCTTGAACCTTCGTGCTACTTGAACTTCTTGAACTTCTTGAACCTTCCTGCTACTTGAACTTCTTGAATTTCTTGAACCTTCCTGCTACTTGAACTTTTTGAACCTTCCTGCTACTTGAACTTCTTGAACTTCTTGAACCTTCCTGCTACTTGAACTTCTTGAACCTTCCTGCTATTTGAACTTCTTGAACCTTCCTGCTACTTGAACTTCTTTAACTTCTTTAACCTTCCTGCTACTTGAACTTCTTGAACCTTCCTGCTACTTGAACTTCTTGAACTTCATGAACCTTCCTGCTACTTGAACTTCTTAAACTTCTTGAACCTTCCTGCTACTTGAACTTTTTGAACTTCCTGAACCTTCCTGCTACTTGAACTTCTTGAACTTCTTGAACCTTCCTGCTACTTGAACTTCATGAACTTCTTGAACCTTCCTGCTACCTGAACTTTTCGAACTTCTTGAACCTGCCTGCTACTTGAACTTCTTGAACCTTCCTGCTACTTGAACTTCTTGAACTTCTTGAACTTCCTGCTACCTGAACTTTTGAACTTCTTGAACCTGCCTGCTACTTGAACTTCTTGAACCTTCCTGCTACTTGAACTTCTTGAACTTTTTGAACCTTCCTGCTACTTGAACTTCTTGAACCTCTTGAACCTTCCTGCTACTTGAACTTCTTGAACCTCCCTGCTACTTGAACTTCTTGAACTTCTTGAACCTTCCTGCTACTTGAACTTCTTGAACTTCTTGAACCTTCCTGCTACCTGAACTTTTTGAACTTCTTGAACCTGCCTGCTACTTGAACTTCTTGACCCCTCCTGCTACTTGAACTTCTTGAACCTTCCTGCTACTTGAACTTCTTGAACTTCTTGAACCTTACTGATTCTTGAACTTCTTGAACTTCTTGAACCTTCCTGCTACTTGGACTTCTTGAACCTTCCTGCCACTTGATTTCTTGAACCTTACTGCTACTTGAACTTCTTGCACCTTCCTGCTACTTGAACTTCTTAAACCTTCCTGCTACTTGAACTTTTTGAACTTCTTGAACCTGCCTGCTACTTGAACTTCTTGAACCTTCCTGCTACTTGAACTCCTTGAACTTTTTGAACCTTCCTGCTACTTGAACTTCTTGAACCTCTTGAACCTTCCTGCTACTTGAACTTCTTGAACCTCCCTGCTACTTGAACTTCTTGAACTTCTTGAACCTTCCTGCTACTTGAACTTCTTGACCCCTCCTGCTACTTGAACTTCTTGAACCTTCCTGCTACTTGAACTTCTTGAACTTCTTGAACCTTACTGATTCTTGAACTTCTTGAACTTCTTGAACTTCTTGAACCTTCCTGCTACTTGAACTTCTTGAACCTTCCTGCCACTTGATTTCTTGAACCTTACTGCTACTTGAACTTCTTGAACCTTCCTGCTACTTGAACTTCTTGAACCTTCCTGCTACTTGAACTTTTTGAACTTCTTGAACCTTCCTGCTACTTGAACTTCTTGAACCTTCCTGCTATTTGAACTTCCTGAACTTCTTGAACCTTCCTGCTACTTTAACTTCTTGAACCTTCCTGCTACTTGAACTTCTTCAACTTCTTGAACCTTTCTGCTACTTGAACTTCTTGAACCTTACTGCTACTTGAACTTCTTGAACTTCTTAAACCTTCCTGCTCCTTGAAATTCTTGATTTTCTTCAACCCTCCTGCTACTTGAACTTCTTGAACCTTCTTGCTACCTGAACTTCTTGAACTTCTTGAACCTTCCTGCTACTTGAACTTCTTGAACATCTTGAACCTTCCTGCTACTTGAACTTCTTGAACCTTCCTGCTACTTGAACTTTTTGAACTTCTTGAACCCTCCTGCTACTTGAACTTCTTGAACCTTCCTGCTACCTGAACTTCTTGAACTTCTTGAACCTTCCTGCTACCTGAACTTCTTGAACTTATTGAACCTTCCTGCTACTTGAACTTCTTGAACCTTCCTGCTACATGAACTTCTTGAATTTCTTGAACCTTCCTGCTACTTGAACTTCTTGAATTTTCCTGCTACTTGAACTTCTTGAACTTCTTGAACCCTCCTGCTACTTGAACTTCTTAAAATTCTTCAACCTTCCTGCTACTTGAACTTCTTGAACTTCTTGAACCTTCCTGTAACTTGAACTTCTTGAACTTCTTGACCCTTCCTGCTACTTGAATTTCTTGAACTTCTTGAACCTTCCTGCTACTTGAACTTTTTGAACTTCCTGAACCTTCCTGCTATTTGAACTTCTTGAACCTTCCTGCTACTAGAACTTCTTGAACTTCTTGAACCTTCCTGTTCTTAAACTTCTTGAACATCTTGAACCTTCCTGCTACTTGAAATTCTTGAACCTTCCTGCTACTTGAACTTCTTAAACCTTCCTGCTACTTGAACTTCTTGAACTTCTTGAACCTTCCTGCTACCTGAACTTCTTGAACCATCCTGCCACTTGATTTCTTGAACCTTCCTGCTACTTGAACTTCTTGAACCTTCCTGCTACTTGAACTTTTTACACCTTCCTGCTTCTTGAACTTCTTGAACTTTCCTGCTACTTGAACTTCTTGAACTTCTTGAGCCTTCATGCTACTTGAACTTCTTGAACCTTCCTGCTACTTGAACTTTTTGAACTTCTTGAACCTTCCTGCTACTTGAACTTCTTGAACCTTCCTGCTACTTGAACTTCTTGAACTTCTTGCACCTTCCTGCTGCTTGAACTTCTTTAACCTTCCTGCTACTTGAACTTCTTTAACTTCTTGAACCTTTCTGCTACTTGAACTTTTTCAACCTTCCTGCTACTTGAACTTCTTGAACTTCTTGAACCTTCCCGCTCCTTGAAATTCTTGATTTTCTTGAACCCTCCTGCTACTTGAACTTCTCGAACCTTCTTGCTACCTGAACTTCTTGAACTTCTTGAACCTTCCTGCTACTTGAACTTTTCGAACTTCTTGAACCTTCCTGCTACTTGAACTTCTTGAACCTTTCTGCTACTTGAACTTCTTGAACCTTCCTGCTACCTGAACATCTTGAACTTCTTGAACCTTCCTGCTACTTGAACTTCATGAACTTCTTGAACCTTCCTGCTACTTGAACTTCATGAACTTCTTGAACCTTCCTGCTACTTGAACTTCTTGAACTTCTTGAACCTTCCTGCTACTTGAACTTCTTGAACCTTCCTGCTACCTGAACTTCTTGAACCTTCCTGCTACTTGAACTTCTTGAACCTTCCTGCTACCTGAACTTCTTGAACCTTCCTGCTACTTGAACTTCTTGAACCTTCCTGCTACTTGAAATACTTGAACTTCTTAAACCTTCCTGCTACTTGAACTTCTTGAACTTTCCTGCTACTTGATCTTCTTGAACATCTTGAACCTTCCTGCTACTTGAACTTCTTGAACCTTTCTGCTACTTGAACTTCTTGAACTTATTGAACCTTCCTGCTACTTGAACTTCTTGAACCTTCCTGCTACTTGAACTTCTTGAACCTTCCTGCTACCCAAACTTCTTGAACCTTCCTGCTACTTGAACTTCTTGAATTTCTTGAACCTTCGTGCTACTTGATCTTCTTGAACTTCTTGAACCTTCCTGCTACTTGAACTTCTTGAACTTCTCGAACCTTCCTGCTACTTGAACTTTTTGAACCTTCCTGCTACTTGAACTTCTTGAACCTTCCTGCTACCCAAACTTCTTGAACCTTCCTGCTACTTGAACTTCTTGAATTTCTTGAACCTTCCTGCTACCTGAACTTTTTGAACTTCTTGAACCTGCCTGCTACTTGAACTTCTTGAACCTTCCTGCTACTTGAACTTCTTGAACTTTTTGAACCTTCCTGCTACTTGAACTTCTTGAACTTCTTGAACCTTCCTGCTACTTGAACTTCTTGAACCTCCCTGCTACTTGAACTTCTTGAACCTTCCTGCTACTTGAACTTCTTGACCCCTCCTGCTACTTGAACTTCTTGAACCTTCCTGCTACTTGAACTTCTTGAACTTCTTGAACCTTACTGATTCTTGAACTTCTTGAACTTCTTGAACCTTCCTGCTACTTGAACTTCTTGAACCTTCCTGCCACTTGATTTCTTGAACCTTACTGCTACTTGAACTTCTTGAACCTTCCTGCTACTTGAACTTCTTGAACCTTCCTGCTACTTGAACTTTTTGAACTTCTTGAACCTGCCTGCTACTTGAACTTCTTGAACCTTCCTGCTACTTGAACTTCTTGAACTTTTTGAACCTTCCTGCTACTTGAACTTCTTGAACCTCTTGAACCTTCCTGCTACTTGAACTTCTTGAACCTCCCTGCTACTTGAACTTCTTGAACTTCTTGAACCTTCCTGCTACTTGAACTTCTTGACCCCTCCTGCTACTTGAACTTCTTGAACCTTCCTGCTACTTGAACTCGTTGAACTTCTTGAACCTTACTGATTCTTGAACTTCTTGAACTTCTTGAACCTTCCTGCTACTTGAACTTCTTGAACCTTCCTGCCACTTGATTTCTTGAACCTTACTGCTACTTGAACTTCTTGAACCTTCCTGCTACTTGAACTTCTTGAACCTTCCTGCTACTTGAACTTTTTGAACTTCTTGAACCTTCCTGCTACTTGAACTTCTTGAACCTTCCTGCTATTTGAACTTCTTGAACTTCTTGAACCTTCCTGCTACTTGAACTTCTTGAACCTTCCTGCTACTTGAACTTCTTGAACCTTCCTGCTACTTGAACTTCTTCAACTTCTTGAACCTTTCTGCTACTTGAACTTCTTGAACCTTACTGCTACTTGAACTTCTTGAGCTTCTTAAACCTTCCTGCTCCTTGAAATTCTTGATTTTCTTGAACCCTCCTGCTACTTGAACTTCTTGAACCTTCTTGCTACCTGAACTTCTTGAACTTCTTGAACCTTCCTGCTACTTGAACTTCTTGAACTTCTTGAACCTTCCTGCTACTTGAACTTCTTGAACCTTCCAGCTACTTGAACTTCTTGAACATCTTGAACCTTCCTGCTACTTGAACTTCTTGAACCTTCCTGCTACTTGAACTTCTTGAACCTTCCTGCTACTTGAACTTTTTGAACTTCTTGAACCCTCCTGCTACTTGAACTTCTTGAACCTTCCTGCTACCTGAACTTCTTGAACTTCTTGAACCTTCCTGCTACCTGAACTTCTTGAACTTATTGAACCTTCCTGCTACTTGAACTTCTTGAACCTTCCTGCTATATGAACTTCTTGAATTTCTTGAACCTTCCTGCTACTTGAACTTCTTGAACCTTCCTGCTACTTGAACTTCTTGAACTTCTTGAACCCTCCTGCTACTTGAACTTCTTAAAATTCTTCAACCTTCCTGCTACTTGAACTTCTTGAACTTCTTGAACCTTCCTGTAACTTGAACTTCTTGAACTTCTTGACCCTTCCTGCTACTTGAATTTCTTGAACTTCTTGAACCTTCCTGCTACTTGAACTTTTTGAACTTCCTGAACCTTCCTGCTATTTGAACTTCTTGAACCTTCCTGCTACTAGAACTTCTTGAACTTCTTGACCCTTCCTGTTCTTAAACTTCTTGAACTTCTTGAACCTTCCTGCTACTTGAAATTCTTGAACCTTCCTGCTACTTGAACTTCTTAAACCTTCCTGCTACTTGAACTTCTTGAACTTCTTGAACCTTCCTGCTACCTGAACTTCTTGAACCATCCTGCCACTTGATTTCTTTAACCTTCCTGCTACTTGAACTTCTTGAACCTTCCTGCTACTTGAACTTTTTAAACCTTCCTGCTTCTTGAACTTCTTGAACTTTCCTGCTACTTGAACTTCTTGAACTTCTTGAGCCATCATGCTACTTGAACTTCTTGAACCTTCCTGCTACTTGAACTTTTTGAACTTCTTGAACCTTCCTGCTACTTGAACTTCTTGAACCTTCCTGCTACTTGAACTTCTTGAACTTCTTGCACCTTCTTGCTGCTTGAACTTCTGGAACCTTCCTGCTACTTGAACTTCTTTAACTTCTTGAACCTTTCTGCTACTTGAACTTCTTGAACCTTCCTGCTACTTGAACTTCTTGAACTTCTTGAACCTTCCCGCTCCTTGAAATTCTTGATTTTCTTGAACCCTCCTGCTACTTGAACTTCTCGAACCTTCTTGCTACCTGAACTTCTTGAACTTCTTGAACCTTCCTGCTACTTGAACTTTTCGAACTTCTTGAACCTTCCTGCTACTTGAACTTCTTGAACCTTCCTGCTACTTGAACTTCTTGAACCTTCCTGCTACCTGAACATCTTGAACTTCTTGAACCTTCCTGCTACTTGAACTTCATGAACTTCTTGAACCTTCCTGCTACTTGAACTTCTTGAACTTCTTGAACCTTCCTGCTACTTGAACTTCTTGAACTTCTTGAACCTTCCTGCTACTTGAACTTCTTGAACCTTCCTGCTACCTGAACTTCTTGAACCTTCCTGCTACTTGAACTTCTTGAACTTCTTGAACCTTCCTGCTACTTGAACTTCTTGAACCTTCCTGCTACTTGAACATCTTGAACTTCTTGAACCTTCCTGCTACTTGAACTTCTTGAACCTTCCTGCTACCTGAACTTCTTGAACCTTCCTGCTACTTGAACTTTTTGAACCTTCCTGCTACTTAAAATACTTGAACTTCTTGAACCTTCCTGCTACTTGAACTTCTTGAACTTTCCTGCTACTTGAACTTCTTGAACATCTTGAACCTTCCTGCTACTTGAACTTCTTGAACCTTTCTGCTACTTGAACTTCTTGAACTTCTTGAACCTTCCTGCTACTTGAACTTCTCGAACTTCTTGAACCTTCCTGCTACTTGAACTTCTTGAACCTTCCTGCTACTTGAACTTCTTGAACCTTCCTGCTACCCAAACTTCTTGAAGCTTCCTGCTACTTGAACTTCTTGAATTTCTTGAACCTTCGTGCTACTTGATCTTCTTGAACTTCTTGAACATTCCTGCTACTTGAACTTCTTGAACTTCTCGAACCTTCCTGCTACTTGAACTTCTTGAACCTTCCTGCTACTTGAACTTCTTGAACTTCTTGAACCTTCCTGCTACTTGAACTTTTTGAACCTTCCTGCTATTTGAACTTCTTGAACCTTCCTGCTACTTGAACTTTTTTAACTTCTTTAACCTTCCTGCTACTTGAACTTCTTGAACCTTCCTGCTTCTTGAACTTTTTGAACTTCTTGAACCTTCCTGCCACTTGATTTCTTGAACCTTCCTGCTACTTGAACTTCTTGAACCTTCCTGCTACTTGACCTTTTTGAACCTTCCTGCTTCTTGAACTTCTTGGACTTTCCTGCTACTTGAACTTCTTGAACCTTCCTGCTACTTGAACTTCTTGAACCTTCCTGCTACCTGAACTTCTTGAACTTCTTGAACCTTCCTGCTACTTGAACTTCATGAACTTCTTGAACCTTCCTGCTACTTGAACTTCTTGAACTTCTTGAACCTTCCTGCTACTTGAACTTCTTGAGCTTCTTGAACCTTCCTGCTACTTGAACTTCTTGAACCTTCCTGCTACCTGAACTTCTTGAACCTTCCTGCTACCTGAACTTCTTGAACCTTCCTGCTACTTGAACTTCTTGAACTTCTTGAACCTTCCTGCCACTTGAACTTCTTGAACTTCTTGAACCTTCCTGCAACATGAACTTCTTGAACCTTCCTGCTACTTGAACTTCTTGAACATCTTGAACCTTCCTGCTACTTGAACTTCTTGAACCTTCCTGCTACTTGAACTACTTGAACTTCTTAAACCTTCCTGCTACTTGAACTTCTTGACCCCTCCTGCTACTTGAACTTCTTGAACCTTCCTGCTACTTGAACTTCTTGAACTTCTTGAACCTTACTGATTCTTGAACTTCTTGAACTTCTTGAACCTTCCTGCTACTTGAACTTCTTGAACCTTCCTGCCACTTGATTTCTTGAACCTTACTGCTACTTGAACTTCTTGAACCTTCCTGCTACTTGAACTTCTTGAACCTTCCTGCCACTTGAACTTTTTGAACTTCTTGAACCTGCCTGCTACTTGAACTTCTTGAACCTTCCTGCTACTTGAACTTCTTGAACTTCTTGAACCTTCCTGCTACTTGAACTTCTTGACCCCTCCTGCTACTTGAACTTCTTTAACCTTCCTGCTACTTGAACTCGTTGAACTTCTTGAACCTTACTGATTCTTGAACTTCTTGAACTTCTTGAACCTTCCTGCTACTTGAACTTCTTGAACCTTCCTGCCACTTGATTTCTTGAACCTTACTGCTACTTGAACTTCTTGAACCTTCCTGCTACTTGAACTTCTTGAACCTTCCTGCTACTTGAACTTTTTGAACTTCTTGAACCTTCCTGCTACTTGAACTTCTTGAACCTTCCTGCTATTTGAACTTCTTGAACTTCTTGAACCTTCCTGCTACTTGAACTTCTTGAACCTTCCTGCTACTTGAACTTCTTGAACCTTCCTGCTACTTGAACTTCTTCAACTTCTTGAACCTTTCTGCTACTTGAACTTCTTGAACCTTACTGCTACTTGAACTTCTTGAGCTTCTTAAACCATCCTGCTCCTTGAAATTCTTGATTTTCTTGAACCCTCCTGCTACTTGAACTTCTTGAACCTTCTTGCTACCTGAACTTCTTGAACTTCTTGAACCTTCCTGCTACTTGAACTTCTTGAACTTCTTGAACCTTCCTGCTACTTGAACTTCTTGAACCTTCCAGCTACTTGAACTTCTTGAACATCTTGAACCTTCCTGCTACTTGAACTTCTTGAACCTTCCTGCTACTTGAACTTCTTGAACCTTCCTGCTACTTGAACTTTTTGAACTTCTTGAACCCTCCTGCTACTTGAACTTCTTGAACCTTCCTGCTACCTGAACTTCTTGAACTTCTTGAACCTTCCTGCTACCTGAACTTCTTGAACTTATTGAACCTTCCTGCTACTTGAACTTCTTGAACCTTCCTGCTACATGAACTTCTTGAATTTCTTGAACCTTCCTGCTACTTGAACTTCTTGAACCTTCCTGCTACTTGAACTTCTTGAACTTCTTGAACCCTCCTGCTACTTGAACTTCTTAAAATTCTTCAACCTTCCTGCTACTTGAACTTCTTGAACTTCTTGAACCTTCCTGCTACTTGAACTTCTTGAACCTTCCTGCTACTTGAACATCTTGAACTTCTTGAACCTTCCTGCTACTTGAACTTCTTGAACCTTCCTGCTACCTGAACTTCTTGAACCTTCCTGCTACTTGAACTTTTTGAACCTTCCTGCTACTTAAAATACTTGAACTTCTTGAACCTTCCTGCTACTTGAACTTCTTGAACTTTCCTGCTACTTGAACTTCTTGAACATCTTGAACCTTCCTGCTACTTGAACTTCTTGAACCTTCCTGCTACTTGAACTTCTTGAACTTCTTGAACCTTCCTGCTACTTGAACTTCTCGAACTTCTTGAACCTTCCTGCTACTTGAACTTCTTGAACCTTCCTGCTACTTGAACTTCTTGAACCTTCCTGCTACCCAAACTTCTTGAAGCTTCCTGCTACTTGAACTTCTTGAATTTCTTGAACCTTCGTGCTACTTGATCTTCTTGAACTTCTTGAACCTTCCTGCTACTTGAACTTCTTGAACTTCTCGAACCTTCCTGCTACTTGAACTTCTTGAACCTTCCTGCTACTTGAACTTCTTGAACTTCTTGAACCTTCCTGCTACTTGAACTTTTTGAACCTTCCTGCTATTTGAACTTCTTGAACCTTCCTGCTACTTGAACTTTTTTAACTTCTTCAACCTTCCTGCTACTTGAACTTCTTGAACCTTCCTGCTTCTTGAACTTTTTGAACTTCTTGAACCTTCCTGCCACTTGATTTCTTGAACCTTCCTGCTACTTGAACTTCTTGAACCTTCCTGCTACTTGACCTTTTTGAACCTTCCTGCTTCTTGAACTTCTTGGACTTTCCTGCTACTTGAACTTCTTGAACCTTCCTGCTACTTGAACTTCTTGAACCTTCCTGCTACCTGAACTTCTTGAACTTCTTGAACCTTCCTGCTACTTGAACTTCATGAACTTCTTGAACCTTCCTGCTACTTGAACTTCTTGAACTTCTTGAACCTTCCTGCTACTTGAACTTCTTGAACTTCTTGAACCTTCCTGCTACTTGAACTTCTTGAACCTTCCTGCTACCTGAATTTCTTGAACCTTCCTGCTACCTGAACTTCTTGAACCTTCCTGCTACTTGAACTTCTTGAACTTCTTGAACCTTCCTGCCACTTGAACTTCTTGAACTTCTTGAACCTTCCTGCAACATGAACTTCTTGAACCTTCCTGCTACTTGAACTTCTTGAACATCTTGAACTTTCCTGCTACTTGAACTTCTTGAACCTTCCTGCTACTTGAACTACTTGAACTTCTTAAACCTTCCTGCTACATGAACTTCTTGAACTTTCCTGCTACTTGAACTTCTTGAATCTTCCTGCTACTTGAACTTCTTGAACCTTCCTGCTACTTGGACTTCTTGAACCTTCCTGCTACTTGAACTTCTTGAACCTTCCTGCTACTTGAACTTCTTGAACCTTCCCGCTACTTGAACTTCTTGAACCTTCCTGCTACTTGAACTTCTTGAACCTTCCTGCTACTTGAACTTCTTGAACTTCTTGAACCTTCCTGCTACTTGAACTTTTTGAACTTCTTGAACCTTCCTGCTACTTGAACTTCTTGAACCTTCCTGCTACTTGAACTTCTTGAACTTCTTGCACCTTCCTGCTACTTGAACTTCTTGAACCTTCCTGCCACTTGATTTCTTGAACCTTCATGCTACTTGAACTTCTTGAACCTTCCTGCTACTTGAACTTTTTGAACCTTCCTGCTTCTTGAACTTCTTGAACTTTCCTGCTACTTGAACTTCTTGAACTTCTTGAGCCTTCATGCTACTTGAACTTCTTGAACCTTCCTGCTACTTGAACTTTTTAAACATCTTGAACCTTCCTGCTACTTGAGCTTCTTGAACCTTCCAGCTACTTGAACTTCTTGAACTTCTTGAACCTTCCTGCTCCTTGAAATTCTTGATTTTCTTGAACCCTCCTGCTACTTGAACCTCTTGAACCTTCTTGCTACCTGAACTTTTTGAACTTCTTGAACCTTCCTGCTACTTGAACTTCTTGAACCTTCCTGCTTCTTGAAATACTTGAACTTCTTGAACTTTCCTGCTACTTGAACTTCTTGAACTTTCCTGCTACTTGAACTTCTTGAACTTCTTGAACCTTCCTGCTACTTGAACTTCTTGAACCTTTCTGCTACTTGAACTCCTTGAACTTCTTGAACCTTCCTGCTACTTGAACTTCTCGAACTTCTTGAACCTTCCTGCTACTTGAACTTCTTGAACCTTCCTGCTACTTGAACTTCTTGAACCTTCCTGCTACTCAAACTTCTTGAACCTTCCTGCTACTTGAACTTCTTGAACTTCTTTAACCTTCGTGCTACTTGAACTTCTTGAACTTCTTGAACCTTCCTGGTACTTGAACTTCTTGAACTTCTCGAACCTTCCTGCTACTTGAACTTCTTGAACTTCTCGAACCTTCCTGCTACTTGAACTTCTTGAACTTCTTGAACCTTCCTGCTACTTGAACTTTTTGAAACTTCCTGCTATTTGAACTTCTTGAACCTTCCTGCTACTTGAACTTTTTTAACTTCTTTAACCTTCTTGCTACTTGAACTTCTTGAACCTTCCTGCTACTTGAACTTTTTGAACTTCTTGAACCTTCCTGCCACTTGATTTCTTGAACCTTTCTGCTACTTGAACTTCTTGAACCTTTCTGCTACTTGAACTTTTTGAACCTTCCTGCTTCTTGAACTTCTTGGACTTTCCTGCTACTTGAACTTCTTGAACCTTCCTGCTACTTGAACTTTTTGAACTTCTTGAACCTTCCTGCCACTTGATTTCTTGAACCTTTCTGCTACTTGAACTTCTTGAACCTTCCTGCTACTTGAACTTTTTGAACCTTCCTGCTTCTTGAACTTCTTGAACTTTCCTGCTACTTGAACTTTTTGAGCCTTCATGCTACTTGAACTTCTTGAACCTTCCTGCTACTTGAACTTTTTGAACTTCTTGAACCTTCCTGCTTCTTGAACTTCTTGAACCTTCCTGCTACTTGAACTTTTTGAGCCTTCATGCTACTTGAACTTCTTGAACCTTCCTGCTACTTGAACTTTTTGAACTTCTTGAACCTTCCTGCTACTTGAACTTCTTGAACCTTCCTGCTACTTGAACTTCTTGAACTTCTTGCACCTTCCTGCTACTTGAACTTCTTGAACCTTCCTGCCACTTGATTTCTTGAACCTTCATGCTACTTGAACTTCTAGAACCTTCCTGCTACTTGAACTTTTTGAACCTTCCTGCTTCTTGAACTTCTTGAACTTTCCTGCTACTTGAACTTCTTGAACCTTCCTGCTACTTGAACTTCTTGAACTTCTTGAACCTTCCTGCTACCTGAACTTCTTGAACTTATTGAACCTTCCTGCTACTTGAACTTCTTGAACCTTCCTGCTACATGAACTTCTTGAACTTCTTGAACCTTCCTGCTACTTGAACTTCTTGAACCTTCCTGCTACTTGAACTTCTTGAACTTCTTGAACCCTCCTGCTACTTGAACTTCTTGAACTTCTTGAACCTTCCTGCTACTTGAACTTCTTGAACTTCTTGAACCTTCCTGTAACTTGAACTTCTTGAACTTCTTGACCCTTCCTGCTACTTGAATTTCTTGAACTTCTTGAACCTTCCTGCTACTTGAACTTTTTGAACTTCCTGAACCTTCCTGCTATTTGAACTTCTTGAACCTTCCTGCTACGAGAACTTCTTGAACTTCTTGAACCTTCCTGTTCTTGAACTTCTTGAACTTCTTGAACCTTCCTGCTACTTGAACTTCTAGAAACTTCCTGCTACTTGAACTTCTTGAACCTTCCTGCTACTTGAACTTCTTGAACTTCTTGAACCTTCCTGCTACTTGAACTTCTTGAACCTTCCTGCTACTTGAACTTCTTGAACTTCTTGCACCTTCCTGCTACTTGAACTTCTTGAACCTTCCTGCCACTTGATTTCTTGAACCTTCATGCTACTTGAACTTCTTGAACCTTCCTGCTACTTGAACTTTTTGAACCTTCCTGCTTCTTGAACTTCTTGAACTTTCCTGCTACTTGAACTTCTTGAACTTCTTGAGCCTTCATGCTACTTGAACTTCTTGAACCTTCCTGCTACTTGAACTTTTTAAACATCTTGAACCTTCCTGCTACTTGAGCTTCATGAACCTTCCTGCTACTTGAACTTCTTGAACTTCTTGAACCTTCCTGCTCCTTGAAATTCTTGATTTTCTTGAACCCTCCTGCTACTTGAACCTCTTGAACCTTCTTGCTCCCTGAACTTTTTGAACTTCTTGAACCTTCCTGCTACTTGAACTTCTTGAACCTTCCTGCTTCTTGAAATACTTGAACTTCTTGAACTTTCCTGCTACTTGAACTTCTTGAACTTTCCTGGTACTTGAACTTCTCGAACTTCTTGAACCTTCCTGCTACTTGAACTTCTTGAACCTTTCTGCTACTTGAACTCCTTGAACTTCTTGAACCTTCCTGCTACTTGAACTTCTCGAACTTCTTGAACCTTCCTGCTACTTGAACTTCTTGAACCTTCCTGCTACTTGAACTTCTTGAACCTTCCTGCTACTCAAACTTCTTGAACCTTCCTGCTACTTGAACTTCTTGAACTTCTTTAACCTTCGTGCTACTTGAACTTCTTGAACTTCTTGAACCTTCCTGGTACTTGAACTTCTTGAACTTCTCGAACCTTCCTGCTACTTGAACTTCTTGAACTTCTCGAACCTTCCTGCTACTTGAACTTCTTGAACTTCTTGAACCTTCCTGCTACTTGAACTTTTTGAAACTTCCTGCTATTTGAACTTCTTGAACCTTCCTGCTACTTGAACTTTTTTAACTTCTTTAACCTTCTTGCTACTTGAACTTCTTGAACCTTCCTGCTACTTGAACTTTTTGAACTTCTTGAACCTTCCTGCCACTTGATTTCTTGAACCTTTCTGCTACTTGAACTTCTTGAACCTTTCTGCTACTTGAACTTTTTGAACCTTCCTGCTTCTTGAACTTCTTGGACTTTCCTGCTACTTGAACTTCTTGAACCTTCCTGCTACTTGAACTTTTTGAACTTCTTGAACCTTCCTGCCACTTGATTTCTTGAACCTTTCTGCTACTTGAACTTCTTGAACCTTCCTGCTACTTGAACTTTTTGAACCTTCCTGCTTCTTGAACTTCTTGAACTTTCCTGCTACTTGAACTTTTTGAGCCTTCATGCTACTTGAACTTCTTGAACCTTCCTGCTACTTGAACTTTTTGAACTTCTTGAACCTTCCTGCTTCTTGAACTTCTTGAACCTTCCTGCTACTTGAACTTTTTGAGCCTTCATGCTACTTGAACTTCTTGAACCTTCCTGCTACTTGAACTTTTTGAACTTCTTGAACCTTCCTGCTACTTGAACTTCTTGAACTTCTTGCACCTTCCTGCTACTTGAACTTCTTGAACCTTCCTGCCACTTGATTTCTTGAACCTTCATGCTACTTGAACTTCTAGAACCTTCCTGCTACTTGAACTTTTTGAACCTTCCTGCTTCTTGAACTTCTTGAACTTTCCTGCTATTTGAACTTCTTGAACCTTCCTGCTACTTGAACTTCTTGAACTTCTTGAACCTTCCTGCTACCTGAACTTCTTGAACTTATTGAACCTTCCTGCTACTTGAACTTCTTGAACCTTCCTGCTACATGAACTTCTTGAACTTCTTGAACCTTCCTGCTACTTGAACTTCTTGAACCTTCCTGCTACTTGAACTTCTTGAACTTCTTGAACCCTCCTGCTACTTGAACTTCTTGAACTTCTTGAACCTTCCTGCTACTTGAACTTCTTGAACTTCTTGAACCTTCCTGTAACTTGAACTTCTTGAACTTCTTGACCCTTCCTGCTACTTGAATTTCTTGAACTTCTTGAACCTTCCTGCTACTTGAACTTTTTGAACTTCCTGAACCTTCCTGCTATTTGAACTTCTTGAACCTTCCTGCTACGAGAACTTCTTGAACTTCTTGAACCTTCCTGTTCTTGAACTTCTTGAACTTCTTGAACCTTCCTGCTACTTGAACTTCTTGAAACTTCCTGCTACTTGAACTTCTTGAACCTTCCTGCTACTTGAACTTCTTGAACTTCTTGAACCTTCCTGCTACTTGAACTTCTTGAACCTTCCTGCCACTTGATTTCTTGAACCTTCCTGCTACTTGAACTTCTTGAACCTTCCTGCTACTTGAACTTTTTCAACTTTCCTGCTTCTTGAACTTCTTGAACTTTCCTGCTACTTGAACTTCTTGAACTTCTTGAGCCTTCATGCTACTTGAACTTCTTGAACCTTACTGCTACTTGAACTTCTTGAGCTTCTTAAACCTTCCTGCTCCTTGAAATTCTTGATTTTCTTGAACCCTCCTGCTACTTGAACTTCTTGAACCTTCTTGCTACCTGAACTTCTTTAACTTCTTGAACCTTCCTGCTACTTGAACTTCTTGAACTTCTTGAACCTTCCTGCTACTTGAACTTCTTGACCCTTCCAGCTACTTGAACTTCTTGAACATCTTGAACCTTCCTGCTACTTGAACTTCTTGAACCTTCCTGCTACTTGAACTTCTTGAACCTTCCTGCTACTTGAACTTTTTGAACTTCTTGAACCCTCCTGCTACTTGAACTTCTTGAACCTTCCTGCTACCTGAACTTCCTTAACTTCTTGAACCTTCCTGCTACCTGAACTTCTTGAACTTATTGAACCTTCCTGCTACTTGAACTTCTTGAACCTTCCTGCTACATGAACTTCTTGAATTTCTTGAACCTTCCTGCTACTTGAACTTCTTGAACCTTCCTGCTACTTGAACTTCTTGAACTTCTTGAACCCTCCTGCTACTTGAACTTCTTAAAATTCTTCAACCTTCCTGCTACTTGAACTTCTTGAACTTCTTGAACCTTCCTGTAACTTGAACTTCTTGAACTTCTTGACCCTTCCTGCTACTTGAATTTCTTGAACTTCTTGAACCTTCCTGCTACTTGAACTTTTTGAACTTCCTGAACCTTCCTGCTATTTGAACTTCTTGAACCTTCCTGCTACTAGAACTTCTTGAACTTCTTGACCCTTCCTGTTCTTAAACTTCTTGAACTTCTTGAACCTTCCTGCTACTTGAAATTCTTGAACCTTCCTGCTACTTGAACTTCTTAAACCTTCCTGCTACTTGAACTTCTTGAACTTCTTGAACCTTCCTGCTACCTGAACTTCTTGAACCATCCTGCCACTTGATTTCTTGAACCTTCCTGCTACTTGAACTTCTTGAACCTTCCTGCTACTTGAACTTTTTAAACCTTCCTGCTTCTTGAACTTCTTGAACTTTCCTGCTACTTGAACTTCTTGAACTTCTTGAGCCATCATGCTACTTGAACTTCTTGAACCTTCCTGCTACTTGAACTTTTTGAACTTCTTGAACCTTCCTGCTACTTGAACTTCTTGAACCTTCCTGCTACTTGAACTTCTTGAACTTCTTGCACCTTCTTGCTGCTTGAACTTCTTGAACCTTCCTGCTACTTGAACTTCTTTAACTTCTTGAACCTTTCTGCTACTTGAACTTCTTGAACCTTCCTGCTACTTGAACTTCTTGAACTTCTTGAACCTTCCCGCTCCTTGAAATTCTTGATTTTCTTGAACCCTCCTGCTACTTGAACTTCTCGAACCTTCTTGCTACCTGAACTTCTTGAACTTCTTGAACCTTCCTGCTACTTGAACTTTTCGAACTTCTTGAACCTTCCTGCTACTTGAACTTCTTGAACCTTCCTGCTACTTGAACTTCTTGAACCTTCCTGCTACCTGAACATCTTGAACTTCTTGAACCTTCCTGCTACTTGAACTTCATGAACTTCTTGAACCTTCCTGCTACTTGAACTTCTTGAACTTCTTGAACCTTCCTGCTACTTGAACTTCTTGAACTTCTTGAACCTTCCTGCTACTTGAACTTCTTGAACCTTCCTGCTACCTGAACTTCTTGAACCTTCCTGCTACTTGAACTTCTTGAACTTCTTGAACCTTCCTGCTACTTGAACTTCTTGAACCATCCTGCTACTTGAACATCTTGAACTTCTTGAACCTTCCTGCTACTTGAACTTCTTGAACCTTCCTGCTACCTGAACTTCTTGAACCTTCCTGCTACTTGAACTTTTTGAACCTTCCTGCTACTTAAAATACTTGAACTTCTTGAACCTTCCTGCTACTTGAACTTCTTGAACTTTCCTGCTACTTGAACTTCTTGAACATCTTGAACCTTCCTGCTACTTGAACTTCTTGAACCTTTCTGCTACTTGAACTTCTTGAACTTCTTGAACCTTCCTGCTACTTGAACTTCTCGAACTTCTTGAACCTTCCTGCTACTTGAACTTCTTGAACCTTCCTGCTACTTGAACTTCTTGAACCTTCCTGCTACCCAAACTTCTTGAAGCTTCCTGCTACTTGAACTTCTTGAATTTCTTGAACCTTCGTGCTACTTGATCTTCTTGAACTTCTTGAACCTTCCTGCTACTTGAACTTCTTGAACTTCTCGAACCTTCCTGCTACTTGAACTTCTTGAACCTTCCTGCTACTTGAACTTCTTGAACTTCTTGAACCTTCCTGCTACTTGAACTTTTTGAACCTTCCAGCTATTTGAACTTCTTGAACCTTCCTGCTACTTGAACTTTTTTAACTTCTTTAACCTTCCTGCTACTTGAACTTCTTGAACCTTCCTGCTTCTTGAACTTTTTGAACTTCTTGAACCTTCCTGCCACTTGATTTCTTGAACCTTCCTGCTACTTGAACTTCTTGAGCCTTCCTGCTACTTGACCTTTTTGAACCTTCCTGCTTCTTGAACTTCTTGGACTTTCCTGCTACTTGAACTTCTTGAACCTTCCTGCTACTTGAACTTCTTGAACCTTCCTGCTACCTGAACTTCTTGAACTTCTTGAACCTTCCTGCTACTTGAACTTCATGAACTTCTTGAACCTTCCTGCTACTTGAACTTCTTGAACTTCTTGAACCTTCCTGCTACTTGAACTTCTTGAACTTCTTGAACCTTCCTGCTAATTGAACTTCTTGAACCTTCCTGCTACCTGAACTTCTTGAACCTTCCTGCTACCTGAACTTCTTGAACCTTCCTGCTACTTGAACTTCTTGAACTTCTTGAACCTTCCTGCCACTTGAACTTCTTGAACTTCTTGAACCTTCCTGCAAGTTGCAGGAAGGTTCAAGAAGTTCAAGTAGCAGGAAGGTTCAAGATGTTCAAGAAGTTCAAGTAGCAGGAAGGTTCAAGAAGTTCATGTTGCAGGCTGCAACATGAACTTCTTGAACCTTCCTGCTACTTGAACTTCTTGAACATCTTGAACCTTCCTGCTACTTGAACTTCTTGAACCTTCCTGCTACTTGAACTACTTGAACTTCTTAAACCTTCCTGCTACATGAACTTCTTGAACTTTCCTGCTACTTGAACTTCTTGAACTTCTTAAACCTTCCTGCTACTTGAACTTCTTGAACCTTTCTGCTACTTGAACTTCTTGAACTTCTTGAACCTTCCTGCTACTTGAACTTCTCGAACTTCTTGAACCTTCCTGCTACTTGAACTTCTTGAACCTTCCTGCTACTTGAACTTCTTGAACCTTCCTGCTACTCAAACTTCTTGAATCTTCCTGCTACTTGAACTTCTTGAACTTCTTGAACCTTCCTGCTACTTGAACTTCTTGAACCTTCGTGCTACTTGAACTTCTTGAACTTCTTGAACCTTCCTGCTACTTGAACTTCTAGAACTTCTTGAACCTTCCTGCTACTTGAACTTCTTGAACCTTCCTGCTACTTGAACTTCTTGAACTTCTTGAACCTTCCTGCTACTTGAACTTTTTGAACCTTCCTGCTATTTGAACTTCTTGAACCTTCCTGCTACTTGAACTTCTTTAACTTCTTTAACCTTCCTGCTACTTGAACTTCTTGAACCTTCCTGCTACTTGAACTTTTTGAACCTTCCTGCTTCTTGAACTTCTTGAACTTTCCTGCTACTTGAACTTTTCGAACTTCTTGAACCTTCCTGCTACTTGAACTTCTTGAACCTTCCTGCTACTTGAACTTTTTGAACCTTCCTGCTTCTTGAACTTCTTAAACCTTCATGATACTTGAACTTTTTGAACTTCTTGAACCTTCCTGCTACTTGAACTTCTTGAACTTCTTGAACCTTCCTGCTACCTGAACTTTTTGAACCTTCCTGCTACTTGAACTTCTTTACCTTCTTGAACCTTTCTGCTACTTGAACTTCTTGAACCTTCCTGCTACTTGAACTTCTTGAACTTCTTGAACCTTCCTGCTCCTTGAAATTCTTGATTTTCTTGAACCCTCCTGCTACTTGAACTTCTTGAACTTCTTGAACCTTCCTGCTACTTGAACTTCTTGAACTTCTTGAACCTTCCTGCTACTTGAACTTCTTGAACCTTCCTGCTACTTGAACTTCTTGAACCTTCCTGCTACTTGAACTTCTTGAACTTCTTGAACCTTCCTGCCACTTGAACTTCTTGAATTTTCGTGCTACTTGAACTTCTTGAACTTCTTGAACCTTCCTGCTACTTGAACTACTTGAACTTCTTGAACCTTCTTGCTACCTGAACTTCTTGAACTTCTTGAACCTTCCTGCTACTTGAACTTTTCGAACTTCTTGAACCTTCCTGCTACTTGAACTTCTTGAACCTTCCTGCTACCTGAACTTCTTGAACTTCTTGAACCTTCCTGCTACTTGAACTTCTTGAACTTCTTGAACCCTCCTGCTTCTTGAACTTCTAGAACTTCTTCAACCTTCCTGCTACTTGAACTTCTTGAACTTCTTGAACCTTCCTGTTACCTGAACTTCTTGAACTTATTGAACCTTCCTGCTACTTGAACTTCTTGATTTTCTTGAACCTTCCTGCTACTTGAACTTTTTGAACTTCTTGAACCTTCCTGCTACTTGAACTTCTGGAACCTTCCTGCTACTTGAACTTCTTGAACCTTCCTGCTTCTTGAACTTCTTGAACTTCTTGAACCTTCCTGCTACTTGAACTTCTTGAACCTTCCTACTACTTGAACTTCTTGAACCTTCTTGCTACTTGAACTTCTTGAACCTTCCTGCAACTTGAACTTCTTGAACCTTCCTGCTACTTGAACTTCTTGACCCTTCCTGCTACTTGAACTTCTTGAACTTCTCGAACCTTCCTGCTACTTGAACTTCTTGAACTTCTTGAACCTTCCTGCTACTTGAATTTCTTGTACTTCTTGAACCTTCCTGCTGCTTGAACTTCTTGAACTTCTTGAACCTTCCTGCTACTTGAACTTCTTGAACTTCTTGAACCTTCCTGCTACTTGAACTTCTTGAAACTTTCTGCTACTTGAACTTCTTGAACCTTCCTGCAACTAGAATTTCTTGAACTTCTTGAACTTCTTGAACCTTCCTGCTACTTGAACTTCTTGAACCATCCTGCTACTTGAACTTCTTGAACCTTCATGCTACTTGAACTTCTTGAACTTCTTGAACCTTCCTGCTACTTGAACTTCTTGAACCTTCCTGCTACCTGAACTACTAGAAACTTCTTGAACCTTCCTGGTACTTGAATTTCTTGAACTTCTTGAACCTTCCTGCTACTTAAACTTCTTGAACTTTTCGAACCTTTCTGCTACTTGAACTTCATGAACTTCTTGAATCTTCCTGCTACTTGAACTTCTTGAACCTTCCTGCTACTTGGACTTCTTGAACCTTCCTGCTACTAAAACTTCTTGAACCTTCCTGCTACTTGAACTTCTTGAACCTTCCTGCTACTTGAACTTCTTGAACCTTCCTGCTACTTGAACTTCTTGAACCTTCCTGCTACTTGAACTTCTTGAACTTCTTGAACCTTCCTGCTACTTGAACTTTTTGAACTTCTTGAACCTTCCTGCTACTTGAACTTCTTGAACCTTCCTGCTACTTGAACTTCTTGAACTTCTTGCACCTTCCTGCTACTTGAACTTCTTGAACCTTCCTGACACTTGATTTCTTGAACCTTCATGCTACTTGAACTTCTTGAACCTTCCTGCTACTTGAACTTTTTGAACCTTCCTGCTTCTTGAACTTCTTGAACTTTCCTGCTACTTGAACTTCTTGAACTTCTTGAGCCTTCATGCTACTTGAACTTCTTGAACCTTCCTGCTACTTGAACTTTTTAAACATCTTGAACCTTCCTGCTACTTGAGCTTCTTGAACCTTCCTGCTACTTGAACTTCTTGAACTTCTTGAACCTTCCTGCTCCTTGAAATTCTTGATTTTCTTGAACCCTCCTGCTACTTGAACCTCTTGAACCTTCTTGCTACCTGAACTTTTTGAACTTCTTGAACCTTCCTGCTACTTGAACTTCTTGAACCTTCCTGCTTCTTGAAATACTTGAACTTCTTGAACTTTCCTGCTACTTGAACTTCTTGAACTTTCCTGCTACTTGAACTTCTTGAACTTCTTGAACCTTCCTGCTACTTGAACTTCTTGAACCTTTCTGCTACTTGAACTCCTTGAACTTCTTGAACCTTCCTGCTACTTGAACTTCTCAAACTTCTTGAACCTTCCTGCTACTTGAACTTCTTGAACCTTCCTGCTACTTGAACTTCTTGAACCTTCCTGCTACTCAAACTTCTTGAACCTTCCTGGTACTTGAACTTCTTGAACTTCTCGAACCTTCCTGCTACTTGAACTTCTTGAACTTCTCGAACCTTCCTGCTACTTGAACTTCTTGAACTTCTTGAACCTTCCTGCTACTTGAACTTTTTGAAACTTCCTGCTATTTGAACTTCTTGAACCTTCCTGCTACTTGAACTTTTTTAACTTCTTTAACCTTCTTGCTACTTGAACTTCTTGAACCTTCCTGCTACTTGAACTTTTTGAACTTCTTGAACCTTCCTGCCACTTGATTTCTTGAACCTTTCTGCTACTTGAACTTCTTGAACCTTTCTGCTACTTGAACTTTTTGAACCTTCCTGCTTCTTGAACTTCTTGGACTTTCCTGCTACTTGAACTTCTTGAACCTTCCTGCTACTTGAACTTCTTGAACTTCTTGAACCTTCCTGCTACTTGAACTTCTTGAACTTCTTGAACCTTCCTGCTACTTGAACTTCTTGAACCTTCCTGCTACCTGAACTTCTTGAACCTTCCTGCTACTTGAACTTCTTGAACTTCTTGAACCTTCCTGCTACTTGAACTTCTTGAAGCTTCCTGCTACTTGAACATCTTTAACTTCTTGAACCTTCCTGCTACTTGAACTTCTTGAACCTTCCTGCTACCTGAACTTCTTGAACCTTCCTGCTACTTGAACTTCTTGAACCTTCCTGCTACTTGAAATACTTGAACTTCTTGAACCTTCCTGCTACTTGAACTTCTTGAACTTTCCTGCTACTTGAACTTCTTGAACTTCTTGAACCTTCCTGCTACTTGAACTTCTTGAACCTTTCTGCTACTTGAACTTCTTGAACTTCTTGAACCTTCCTGCTACTTGAACTTCTCGAACTTCTTGAACCTTCCTGCTACTTGAACTTCTTGAACCTTCCTGCTACCCAAACTTCTTGAACCTTCCTGCTACTTGAACTTCTTGAATTTCTTGAACCTTCGTGCTACTTGATCTTCTTGAACTTCTTGAACCTTCCTGCTACTTGAACTTCTTGAACTTCTCGAACCTTCCTGCTACTTGAACTTCTTGAACCTTCCTGCTACTTGAACTTCTTGAACTTCTTGAACCTTTCTGCTACTTGAACTTTTTGAACCTTCCTGCTATTTGAACTTCTTGAACCTTCCTGCTACTTGAACTTTTTTAACTTCTTCAACCTTCCTGCTACTTGAACTTCTTGAACCTTCCTGCTTCTTGAACTTTTCGAACTTCTTGAACCTTCCTGCCACTTGATTTCTTGAACCTTCCTGCTACTTGAACTTCTTGAACCTTCCTGCTACTTGACCTTTTTGAACCTTCCTGCTTCTTGAACTTCTTGGACTTTCCTGCTACTTGAACTTCTTGAACCTTCCTGCTACTTGAACTTCTTGAACCTTCCTGCTACCTGAACTTCTTGAACTTCTTGAACCTTGCTGCTACTTGAACTTCATGAACTTCTTTAACCTTCCTGCTACTTGAACTTCTTGAACCTTCCTGCTACTTGAACTTCTTGAACTTCTTGAACCTTCCTGCTACTTGAACTTCTTGAACCTTCCTGCTACCTGAACTTCTTGAACCTTCCTGCTACCTGAACTTCTTGAACCTTCCTGTTACTTGAACTTCTTGAACTTCTTGAACCTTCCTGCCACTTGAACTTCTTGAACTTCTTGAACCTTCCTGCAACTTGAACTTCTTGAACCTTCCTGCTACTTGAACTTCTTGAACTTCTTGAACCTTCCTGCTACTTGAACAAACTTGAACTTCTTAAACCTTCCTGGTACATGAACTTCTTGAACTTTCCTGCTACTTGAACTTCTTGAACTTCTTAAACCTTCCTGCTACTTGAACTTCTTGAACCTTTCTGCTACTTGAACTTCTTGAACTTCTTGAACCTTCCTGCTACTTGAACTTCTCGAACTTCTTGAACCTTCCTGCTACTTGAACTTCTTGAACCTTCCTGCTACTTGAACTTCTTGAACCTTCCTGCTACTCAAACTTCTTGAATCTTCCTGCTACTTGAACTTCTTGAACTTCTTGAACCTTCCTGCTACTTCAACTTCTTGAACCTTCGTGCTACTTGAACTTCTTGAACTTCTTGAACCTTCCTACTACTTGAACTTCTTGAACTTCTTGAACCTTCCTGCTACTTGAACTTCTTGAACCTTCCTGCTATTTGAACTTCTTGAACCTTCCTGCTACTTGGACTTCTTTAATATCTTTAACCTTCCTGCTACTTGAACTTCTTGAACCTTCCTGCTACTTGAACTTCTTGAACTTCATGAACCTTCCTGCTACTTGAACTTCTTAAACTTCTTGAACCTTCCTGCTACTTGAACTTTTTGAAAATCCTGAACCTTCCTGCTACTTGAACTTCTTGAACTTCTTGAACCTTCCTGCTACTTGAACTTCTTGAACTTCTTGAAACTTCCTGCAACCTGAACTTTTTGAACTTCTTGAACCTGTCTGCTACTTGAACTTCTTTTACCTTCCTGCTACTTGAACTTCTTGAACTTCTTGAACCTTCCTGCTACCTGAACTTTTTGAACTTCTTGAACCTGCCTGCTACTTGAACTTCTTGAACCTTCCTGCTACTTGAACTTCTTGAACTTTTTGAACCTTCCTGCTACTTGAACTTCTTGAACCTCTTGAACCTTCCTGCTACTTGAACTTCTTGAACCTCCCTGCTACTTGAACTTCTTGAACTTCTTGAACCTTCCTGCTACTTGAACTTCTTGACCCATCCTGCTACTTGAACTTCTTGAACCTTCCTGCTTCTTGAACTTCTTGAACTTCTTGAACCTTACTGATTCTTGAACTTCTTGAACTTCTTGAACCTTCCTGCTACTTGAACTTCTTGAACCTTCCTGCCACTTGATTTCTTGAACCTTACTGCTACTTGAACTTCTTGAACCTTCCTGCTACTTGAACTTCTTGAACCTTCCTGCTACTTGAACTTTTTGAACTTCTTGAACCTGCCTGCTACTTGAACTTCTTGAACCTTCCTGCTACTTGAACTTCTTGAACTTTTTGAACCTTCCTGCTACTTCAACTTCTTGAACCTCTTGAACCTTCCTGCTACTTGAACTTCTTGAACCTCCCTGCTACTTGAACTTCTTGAACTTCTTGAACCTTTCTGCTACTTGAACTTCTTCACCCCTCCTGCTACTTGAACTTCTTGAACCTTCCTGCTACTTGAACTTCTTGAACTTCTTGAACCTTACTGATTCTTGAACTTCTTGAACTTCTTGAACCTTCCTGCTACTTGAACTTCTTGAACCTTCCTGCCACTTGATTTCTTGAACCTTACTGCTACTTGAACTTCTTGAACCTTCCTGCTACTTGAACTTCTTGAACCTTCCTGCTACTTGAACTTTTTGAACTTCTTGAACCTTCCTGCTACTTGAACTTCTTGAACCTTCCTGCTATTTGAACTTCTTGAACTTCTTGAACCTTCCTGCTACTTGAACTTCTTGAACATTCCTGCTACTTGAACTTCTTCAACTTCTTGAACCTTTCTGCTACTTGAACTTCTTGAACCTTCCTGCTACTTGAACTTCTTGAACCTTCCTGCTACTTGAACTTCTTGAACTTCTTAAACCTTCCTGCTCCTTGAAATTTTTGATTTTCTTGAATCCTCCTGCTACTTGAACTTCTTGAACCTTCTTGCTACCTGAACTTCTAGAACTTCTTGAACCTTCCTGCTATTTGAACTTCTTGAACTTCTTGAACCTTCCTGCTACTTGAACTTCTTGAACCTTCCAGCTACTTGAACTTCTTGAACATCTTGAACCTTCCTGCTACTTGAACTTCTTGAACCTTCCTGCTACTTGAACTTCTTGAACCTTCCTGCTACTTGAACTTTTTGAACTTCTTGAACCCTCCTGCTACTTGAACTTCTTGAACCTTCCTGCTACCTGAACTTCTTGAACTTCTTGAACCTTCCTGCTACCTGAACTTCTTGAACTTATTGAACCTTCCTGCTACTTGAACTTCTTGAACCTTCCTGCTACATGAACTTCTTGAATTTCTTGAACCTTCCTGCTACTTGAACTTCTTGAACCTTCCTGCTACTTGAACTTCTTGAACTTCTTGAACTCTCCTGCTACTTGAACTTCTTAAACTTCTTCAACCTTCCTGCTACTTGAACTTCTTGAACTTCTTGAACCTTCCTGTAACTTGAACTTCTTGAACTTCTTGACCCTTCCTGCTACTTGAATTTCTTGAACTTCTTGAACCTTCCTGCTACTTGAACTTTTTGAACTTCCTGAACCTTCCTGCTATTTGAACTTCTTGAACCTTCCTGCTACTAGAACTTCTTGAACTTCTTGAACCTTCCTGTTCTTAAACTTCTTGAACTTCTTGAACCTTCCTGCTACATGAAATTCTTGAACCTTCCTGCTACTTGAACTTCTTAAACCTTCCTGCTACTTGAACTTCTTGAACTTCTTGAACCTTCCTGCCACCTGAACTTCTTGAACCATCCTGCCACTTGATTTCTTGAACCTTCCTGCTACTTGAACTTCTTGAACCTTCCTGCTACTTGAACTTTTCAAACCTTCCTGCTTCTTGAACTTCTTGAACTTTCCTGCTACTTGAACTTCTTGAACTTCTTGAGCCTTCATGCTACTTGAACTTCTTGAACCTTCCTGCTACTTGAACTTTTTGAACTTCTTGAACCTTCCTGCTACTTGAACTTCTTGAACTTCTTGCACCTTCCTGCTGCTTGAACTTCTGGAACCTTCCTGCTACTTGAACTTCTTTAACTTCTTGAACCTTTCTGCTACTTGAACTTCTTGAACCTTCCTGCTACTTGAACTTCTTGAACTTCTTGAACCTTCCCGCTCCTTGAAATTCTTTATTTTCTTGAACCCTCCTGCTACTTGAACTTCTTGAACCTTCTTGCTACCTGAACTTCTTGAACTTCTTGAACCTTCCTGCTACTTGAACTTTTCGAACTTCTTGAACCTTCCTGCTACTTGAACTTCTTGAACCTTCCTGCTACTTGAACTTCTTGAACCTGCCTGCTACCTGAACATCTTGAACTTCTTGAACCTTCCTGCTACTTGAACTTTAGAACTTCTTGAACCTTCCTGCTACTTGAACTTTTTGAACTTCTTGAACCTTCCTGCTACTTGAACTTCTTGAACTTCTTGAACCTTCCTGCTACTTGAACTTCTTGAACCTTCCTGCTACCTGAACTTCTTGAACCTTCCTGCTACTTGAACTTCTTGAACTTCTTGAACCTTCCTGCTACTTGAACTTCTTGAACTTCTTGAACCTTCCTGCTACTTGAACTTCTTGAACCTTCCTGCTACTTGAACATCTTGAACTTCTTGAACCTTCCTGCTACTTGAACTTCTTGAACCTTCCTGCTACCTGAACTTCTTGAACCTTCCTGAACCTTCCTGCTACTTTAACTTCTTGAAACTTCGTGCTACTTGAACTTCTTGAACTTCTTGAACCTTCCTGCTTCTTGAACTTCTTGAACTTCTTGAACCTTCCTGCTACTTGAACTTCTTGAACCTTCCTGCTACTTGAACTTTTTGAACTTCTTGAACCTTCCTGCTACCTGAACTTCTTGAACCTTCCTGCTACTTGAACTTCTTGAACTTTCCTGCTACTTGAACTTCTTGAACTTCTTGATCCTTCCTGCTACTTGAACTTCTTGAACCTTCCTGCTACTTGAACTTCTTGAACTTCTTGAACCTTCCTGCTACTTGAACTTCTCGAACTTCTTGAACCTTCCTGCTACTTGAACTTCTTGAACCTTCCTTCTACTTGATTTTCTTGAACCTTCCTGCCACTTAAACTTCTTGAACTTCTTGAACCTTCCTGAAATTTGAACTTCTTGAACCTTCCTGCTACTTGAGCCTGTTGAACCTTCCTGCTACATGAACTTGTTGAATCTTGAACTTTCCTGCCACTAGAACTTCTTGAACCTTCCTGCTACTTGAACTTCTTGAACTTCTTGAACCTTCCTTCTACTTGAACTTCTTGAACCTTCCTGCAACTTGAACTTCTTGAACCTTCCTGATACTTGAACTTCTTGAACCTGCCTGCTCCTTGAACTTCTTGAACTTCTTGAACCTTCCTGCTATTTGAACTTCTTGAACTTCTTGAACCTTCCTGCTACTTGATCTTCGTGAACCTTCCTGCCACTTGAACTTCTTGAACTTCTTGAACCTTCCTGCTACTTGAACTACTTGAACTTCTCGAACCTTCCTGCTACTTGAACTTCTTGAACCTTTCTGCTACTTGAACTTCTTGAACCTTCCTGCTACCTGAACTTTTTGAACTTCCTGAACCTTCCTGCTACTCGAACTTCTTGAACCTTTCTGCTACTTGAACTTCTTGAACCTTCCTGCTACTTGAACTTCTTGAACCTTCCTGTTACCTGAACTTTTTGAACTTCTTGAACCTTCCTGCTACTTGAACTTCTTGAACTTCATGAACCTTCCTGCTACTTGAACTTCTTAAACTTCTTGAACCTTCCTGCTACTTGAACTTTTTGAACTTCCTGAACCTTCCTGCTACTTGAACTTCTTGAACTTCTTGAACCTTCCTGCTACTTGAACTTCTTGAACTTCTTGAACCTTCCTGCTACCTGAACTTTTTTAACTTCTTGAACCTGCCTGCTTCTTGAACTTCTTGAACCTTCCTGCTACTTGAACTTCTTGAACTTCTTAAACCTTCCTGCTACCTGAACTTTTTGAATTTCTTGAACCTGCCTGCTACTTGAACTTCTTGAACCTTCCTGCTACATGAACTTCTTGGACTTTTTGAACCTTCCTGCTACTCGAACTTCTTGAACCTCTTGAACCTTCCTGCTACTTGAACTTCTTGAACCTCCCTGCTACTTGAACTTCTTGAACTTCTTGAACCTTCCTGCTACTTGAACTTCTTGACCCCTCCTGCTACTTGAACTTCTTGAACCTTCCTGCTACTTGAACTTCTTGAACTTCTTGAACCTTACTGATTCTTGAACTTCTTGAACTTCTTGAACCTTCCTGCTACTTGAACTTCTTGAACCTTCCTGCCACTTGATTTCTTGAACCTTACTGCTATTGAACTTCTTGAACCTTCCTGCTACTTGAACTTCTTGAACCTTCCTGCTACTTGAACTTTTTGAACTTCTTGAACCTGCGTGCTACTTGAACTTCTTGAACCTTCCTGCTACTTGAACTTCTTGAACTTTTTGAACCTTCCTGCTACTTGAACTTCTTGAACCTCTTGAACCTTCCTGCTACTTGAACTTCTTGAACCTCCCTGCTACTTGAACTTCTTGAACTTCTTGAACCTTCCTGCTACTTGAACTTCTTGACCCCTCCTGCTACTTGAACTTCTTGAACTTTCCTGCTACTTGAACTTCTTGAACTTCTTGAACCTTACTGATTCTTGAACTTCTTGAACTTCTTGAACCTTCCTGCTACTTGAGCTTCTTGAACCTTCCTGCCACTTGATTTCTTGAACCTTACTGCTACTTGAACTTTTTGAACCTTCCTGCTACTTGAACTTCTTGAATCTTCCTGCTACTTGAACTTTTTGAACTTCTTGAACCTTCCTGCTATTTGAACTTCTTGAACTTCTTGAACCTTCCTGCTACTTGAACTTCTTAAACCTTCCTGCTACTTGAACTTCTTCAACTTCTTGAACCTTTCTGCTACTTGAACTTCTTGAACCTTCATGCTACTTGAACTTCTTGAACTTCTTAAACCTTCCTGCTCCTTGAAATTCTTGATTTTCTTGAACCCTCCTGCTACTTGAACTTCTTGAACCTTCTTGCTACCTGAACTTCTTGAACTTCTTGAACCTTCCTGCTACTTGAACTTCTTGAACTTCTTGAACCTTCCTGCTACTTGAACTTCTTGAACCTTCCAGCTACTTGAACTTCTTGAACATCTTGAACCTTCCTGCTACTTGAACTTCTTGAACCTTCCTGCTACTTGAACTTCTTGAACCTTCCTGCTACTTGAACTTCTTGAACCTTCCTGCTACTTGAACTTTTTGAACTTCTTGAACCCTCCTGCTGCTTGAACTTCTTGAACCTTCCTGCTACCTGAACTTCTTGAACTTCTTGAACCTTCCTGCTACCTGAACTTCTTGAACTTATTGAACCTTCCTGCTACTTGAACTTCTTGAACCTTCCTGCTACATGAACTTCTTGAATTTCTTGAACCTTCCTGCTACTTGAACTTCTTGAACCTTCCTGCTACTTGAACTTCTTGAACTTCTTGAACCCTCCTGCTACTTGAACTTCTTAAACTTCTTCAACCTTCCTGCTACTTGAACTTCTTGAACTTCTTGAACCTTCCTGTAACTTGAACTTCTTGAACTTCTTGACCCTTCCTGCTACTTGAATTTATTGAACTTCTTGAACCTTCCTGCTACTTGAACTTTTTGAACTTCCTGAACCTTCCTGCTATTTGAACTTCTTGAACCTTCCTGCTACTAGAACTTCTTAACTTCTTGAACCTTCCTGTTCTTAAACTTCTTGAACTTCTTGAACCTTCCTGCTACTTGAAATTCTCGAACCTTCCTGCTACTTGAACTTCTTAAACCTTCCTGCTACATGAACTTCTTGAACTTCTTGAACCTTCCTGCTACCTGAACTTCTTGAACCATCCTGCCACTTGATTTCTTGAACCTTCCTGCTACTTGAACTTCTTGAGCCTTCCTGCTACTTGAACTTTTTAAACCTTCCTGCTTCTTGAACTTCTTGAACTTTCCTGCTACTTGAACTTCTTGAACTTCTTGAGCCTTCATGCTACTTGAACTTCTTGAACCTTCCTGCTACTTGAACTTTTTGAACCTCTTCTTGAACCTTCCTGCTACTTGAACTTCTTGAACCTTCCTGCTACTTGAACTTCTTGAACTTCTTGCACCTTCCTGCTGCTTGAACTTCTTGAACCTTCCTGCTACTTGAACTTCTTTAACTTCTTGAACCTTTCTGCTACTTGAACTTCTTGAACCTTCCTGCTACTTGAACTTCTTGAACTTCTTTAACCTTCCCGCTCCTTGAAATTCTTGATTTTCTTGAACCCTCCTGCTACTTGAACTTCTTGAACCTTCTTGCTACCTGAACTTCTTGAACTTCTTGAACCTTCCTGCTACTTGAACTTTTCGAACTTCTTGAACCGTCCTGCTACTTGAACTTCTTGAACCTTCCTGCTACTTGAACTTCTTGAACCTTCCTGCTACCTGAACATCTTGAACTTCTTGAACCTTCCTGCTACTTGAACTTCATGAACTTCTTGAACCTTCCTGCTACTTGAACTTCTTGAACTTCTTGAACCTTCCTGCTACTTGAACTTCTTGAACTTCTTGAACCTTCCTGCTACTTGAACTTCTTGAACCTTCCTGCTACCTGAATTTCTTGAACCTTCCTGCTACTTGAACTTCTTGAACTTGTTGAACCTTCCTGCTACTTGAACTTCATGAACCTTCCTGCTACTTGAACATCTTGAACTTCTTGAACCTTCCTGCTACTTGAACTTCTTGAACCTTCCTGCTACCTGAACTTCTTGAACCTTCCTGCTACTTGAACTTCTTGAACCATCCTGCCACTTGATTTCTTGAACCTTCCTGCTACTTGAACTTCTTGAGCCTTCCTGCTACTTGAACTTTTTAAACCTTCCTGCTTCTTGAACTTCTTGAACTTTCCTGCTACTTGAACTTCTTGAACTTCTTGAGCCTTCATGCTACTTGAACTTCTTGAACCTTCCTGCTACTTGAACTTTTTGAACCTCTTCTTGAACCTTCCTGCTACTTGAACTTCTTGAACCTTCCTGCTACTTGAACTTCTTGAACTTCTTGCACCTTCCTGCTGCTTGAACTTCTTGAACCTTCCTGCTACTTGAACTTCTTTAACTTCTTGAACCTTTCTGCTACTTGAACTTCTTGAACCTTCCTGCTACTTGAACTTCTTGAACTTCTTTAACCTTCCCGCTCCTTGAAATTCTTGATTTTCTTGAACCCTCCTGCTACTTGAACTTCTTGAACCTTCTTGCTACCTGAACTTCTTGAACTTCTTGAACCTTCCTGCTACTTGAACTTTTCGAACTTCTTGAACCGTCCTGCTACTTGAACTTCTTGAACCTTCCTGCTACTTGAACTTCTTGAACCTTCCTGCTACCTGAACATCTTGAACTTCTTGAACCTTCCTGCTACTTGAACTTCATGAACTTCTTGAACCTTCCTGCTACTTGAACTTCTTGAACTTCTTGAACCTTCCTGCTACTTGAACTTCTTGAACTTCTTGAACCTTCCTGCTACTTGAACTTCTTGAACCTTCCTGCTACCTGAATTTCTTGAACCTTCCTGCTACTTGAACTTCTTGAACTTGTTGAACCTTCCTGCTACTTGAACTTCATGAACCTTCCTGCTACTTGAACATCTTGAACTTCTTGAACCTTCCTGCTACTTGAACTTCTTGAACCTTCCTGCTACCTGAACTTCTTGAACCTTCCTGCTACTTGAACTTCTTGAACCTTCCTGCTACTTGAAATACTTGAACTTCTTGAACCTTCCTGCTACTTGAACTTCTTGAACTTTCCTGCTACTTGAACTTCTTGAACTTCTTGAACCTTCTTGCTACTTGAACTTCTTGAACCTTTCTGCTACTTGAACTTCTTGAACTTCTTGAACCTTCCTGCTACTTGAACTTCTCGAACTTCTTGAACCTTCCTGCTACTTGAACTTCTTGAACCTTCCTGCTACTTGAACTTCTTGAACCTTCCTGCTACCCAAACTTCTTGAACCTTCCTGTTACTTGAACTTCTTGAATTTCTTGAACCTTCGTGCTACTTGATCTTCTTGAACTTCTCGAACCTTCCTGCTACTTGAACCTCTTGAACCTTCCTGCTACTTGAACTTCTTGAACTTCTTGAACCTTCCTGCTACTTGAACTTTTTGAACCTTCCTGCTATTTGAACTTCTTGAACCTTCCTGCTACTTGAACTTTTTTAACTTCTTTAACCTTCCTGCTACTTGAACTTCTTGAACCTTCCTGCTTCTTGAACTTTTTGAACTTCTTGAACCTTCCTGCCACTTGATTTCTTGAACCTTCCTGCTACTTGAACTTCTTGAACCTTCCTGCTACTTGACCTTTTTGAACCTTCCTGCTTCTTGATCTTCTTGGACTTTCCTGCTACTTGAACTTCTTGAACCTTCCTGCTACTTGAACTTCTTGAACCTTCCTGCTACCTGAACTTCTTGAACTTCTTGAACCTTCCTGCTACTTGAACTTCATGAACTTCTTGAACCTTCCTGCTACTTGAACTTCTTGAACCTTCCTGGTACTTGAACTTCTTGAACCTTTCTGCTACCTGAACTTCTTGAACCTTCCTGCTACCTGAACTTCTTGAACCTTCCTGCTACTTGAACTTCTTGAACTTTTCGAACCTTTCTGCCACTTGAACTTCTTGAACTTCTTGAACCTTCCTGCAACTTGAACTTCTTGAACCTTCCTGCTACTTGAACTTCTTGAACTTCTTGAACCTTCCTGCTACTTGAACTTCTTGAACCTTCCTGCTACTTGAACGAACTACTTGAACTTCTTAAACCTTCCTGCTACATGAACTTCTTGAACTTTCCTGCTACTTGAACTTCTTGAACTTCTTAAACCTTCCTGCTACTTGAACTTCTTGAACCTTTCTGCTACTTGAACTTCTTGATCTTCTTGAACCTTTCTGCTACTTGAACTTCTCGAACTTCTTGAACCTTCCTGCTACTTGAACTTCTTGAACCTTCCTGCTACTTGAACTTCTTGAACCTTCCTGCTACTCAAACTTCTTGAATCTTCTGCTACTTGAACTTCTTGAACTTCTTGAACCTTCCTGCTACTTGAACTTCTTGAACCTTCGTGCTACTTGAACTTCTTGAACTTCTTGAACCTTCCTGCTACTTGAACTTCTTGAATTTCTTGAACCTTCCTGCTACTTGAACTTTTTGAACCTTCCTGCTACTTGAACTTCTTGAACTTCTTGAACCTTCCTGCTACTTGAACTTCTTGAACCTTCCTGCTATTTGAACTTCTTGAACCTTCCTGCTACTTGAACTTCTTCAACTTCTTTAACCTTCCTGCTACTTGAACTTCTTGAACCTTCCTGCTACTTGAACTTCTTGAACTTCATGAACCTTCCTGCTACTTGAACTTCTTAAACTTCTTGAACCTTCCTGCTACTTGAACTTTTTGAACTTCCTGAACCTTCCTGCTACTTGAACTTCTTGAACTTCTTGAACCTTCCTGCTACTTGAACTTCTTGAACTTCTTGAACCTTCCTGCTACCTGAACTTTTCGAACTTCTTGAACCTGCCTGCTACTTGAACTTCTTGAACCTTCCTGCTACTTGAATTTATTGAACTTCTTGAACCTTCCTGCTACTTGAACTTTTTGAACTTCCTGAACCTTCCTGCTATTTGAACTTCTTGAACCTTCCTGCTACTAGAACTTCTTGAACTTCTTGAACCTTCCTGTTCTTAAACTTCTTGAACTTCTTGAACCTTCCTGCTACTTGAAATTCTCGAACCTTCCTGCTACTTGAACTTCTTAAACCTTCCTGCTACTTGAACTTCTTGAACTTCTTGAACCTTCCTGCTACCTGAACTTCTTGAACCATCCTGCCACTTGATTTCTTGAACCTTCCTGCTACTTGAACTTCTTGAACCTTCCTGCTACTTGAACTTTTCAAACCTTCCTGCTTCTTGAACTTCTTGAACTTTCCTGCTACTTGAACTTCTTGAACTTCTTGAGCCTTCATGCTACTTGAACTTCTTGAACCTTCCTGCTACTTGAACTTTTTGAACCTCTTCTTGAACCTTCCTGCTACTTGAACTTCTTGAACCTTCCTGCTACTTGAACTTCTTGAACTTCTTGCACCTTCCTGCTGCTTGAACTTCTTGAACCTTCCTGCTACTTGAACTTCTTTAACTTCTTGAACCTTTCTGCTACTTGAACTTCTTGAACCTTCTTGCTACTTGAACTTCTTGAACTTCTTGAACCTTCCCGCTCCTTGAAATTCTTGATTTTCTTGAACCCTCCTGCTACTTGAACTTCTTGAACCTTCTTGCTACCTGAACTTCTTGAACTTCTTGAACCTTCCTGCTACTTGAACTTTTCGAACTTCTTGAACCTTCCTGCTACTTGAACTTCTTGAACCTTCCTGCTACTTGAACTTCTTGAACCTTCCTGCTACCTGAACATCTTGAACTTCTCGAACCTTCCTGCTACTTGAACTTCATGAACTTCTTGAACCTTCCTGCTACTTGAACTTCTTGAACTTTTTGAACCTTCCTGCTACTTGAACTTCTTGAACTTCTTGAACCTTCCTGCTACTTGAACTTCTTGAACCTTCCTGCTACCTGAATTTCTTGAACCTTCCTGCTACTTGAACTTCTTGAACTTCTTGAACCTTCCTGCTACTTGAACTTCTTGAACTTCTTGAACCTTCCTGCTACTTGAACTTCTTGAACCTTCCTGCTACCTGAATTTCTTGAACCTTTCTGCTACTTGAACTTCTTGAACTTCTTGAACCTTCCTGCTACTTGAACTTCATGAACCTTCCTGCTACTTGAACATCTTGAACTTCTTGAACCTTCCTGCTACTTGAACTTCTTGAACCTTCCTGCTACCTGAACTTCTTGAACCTTCCTGCTACTTGAACTTCTTGAACCTTCCTGCTACTTGAACTTCTTGAACCTTTCTGCTACTTGAACTTCTTGAACTTCTTGAACCTTCCTGCTACTTGAACTTTTTGAACCTTCCTGCTATTTGAACTTCTTGAACCTTCCTGCTACTTGAACTTTTTTAACTTCTTTAACCTTCCTGCTACTTGAACTTCTTGAACCTTCCTGCTTCTTGAACTTTTTGAACTTCTTGAACCTTCCTGCCACTTGATTTCTTGAACCTTCCTGCTACTTGAACTTCTTGAACCTTCCTGCTACTTGACCTTTTTGAACCTTCCTGCTTCTTGAACTTCTTGGACTTTCCTGCTACTTGAACTTCTTGAACCTTCCTGCTACTTGAACTTCTTGAACCTTCCTGCTACCTGAACTTCTTGAACTTCTTGAACCTTCCTGCTACTTGAACTTCATGAACTTCTTGAACCTTCCTGCTACTTGAACTTCTTGAACTTCTTGAACCTTCCTGCTACTTGAACTTCTTGAACTTCTTGAACCTTCCTGCTACTTGAACTTCTTGAACCTTTCTGCTACCTGAACTTCTTGAACCTTCCTGCTACCTGAACTTCTTGAACCTTCCTGCTACTTGAACTTCTTGAACTTTTCGAACCTTTCTGCCACTTGAACTTCTTGAACTTCTTGAACCTTCCTGCAACTTGAACTTCTTGAACCTTCCTGCTACTTGAACTTCTTGAACTTCTTGAACCTTCCTGCTACTTGAACTTCTTGAACCTTCCTGCTACTTGAACGAACTACTTGAACTTCTTAAACCTTCCTGCTACATGAACTTCTTGAACTTTCCTGCTACTTGAACTTCTTGAACTTCTTAAACCTTCCTGCTACTTGAACTTCTTGAACCTTTCTGCTACTTGAACTTCTTGAACTTCTTGAACCTTTCTGCTACTTGAACTTCTCGAACTTCTTGAACCTTCCTGCTACTTGAACTTCTTGAACCTTCCTGCTACTTGAACTTCTTGAACCTTCCTGCTACTCAAACTTCTTGAATCTTCCTGCTACTTGAACTTCTTGAACTTCTTGAACCTTCCTGCTACTTGAACTTCTTGAACCTTCGTGCTACTTGAACTTCTTGAACTTCTTGAACCTTCCTGCTACTTGAACTTCTTGAATTTCTTGAACCTTCCTGCTACTTGAACTTTTTGAACCTTCCAGCTACTTGAACTTCTTGAACTTCTTGAACCTTCCTGCTACTTGAACTTCTTGAACCTTCCTGCTATTTGAACTTCTCGAACCTTCCTGCTACTTGAACTTCTTTAACTTCTTTAACCTTCCTGCTACTTGAACTTCTTGAACCTTCCTGCTACTTGAACTTCTTGAACTTCATGAACCTTCCTGCTACTTGAACTTCTTAAACTTCTTGAACCTTCCTGCTACTTGAACTTTTTGAACTTCCTGAACCTTCCTGCTACTTGAACTTCTTGAACTTCTTGAACCTTCCTGCTACTTGAACTTCTTGAACTTCTTGAACCTTCCTGCTACCTGAACTTTTCGAACTTCTTGAACCTGCCTGCTACTTGAACTTCTTGAACCTTCCTGCTACTTGAATTTATTGAACTTCTTGAACCTTCCTGCTACTTGAACTTTTTGAACTTCCTGAACCTTCCTGCTATTTGAACTTCTTGAACCTTCCTGCTACTAGAACTTCTTGAACTTCTTGAACCTTCCTGTTCCTAAACTTCTTGAACTTCTTGAACCTTCCTGCTACTTGAAATTCTCGAACCTTCCTGCTACTTGAACTTCTTAAACCTTCCTGCTACTTGAACTTCTTGAACTTCTTGAACCTTCCTGCTACCTGAACTTCTTGAACCATCCTGCCACTTGATTTCTTGAACCTTCCTGCTACTTGAACTTCTTGAACCTTCCTGCTACTTGAACTTTTCAAACCTTCCTGCTTCTTGAACTTCTTGAACTTTCCTGCTACTTGAACTTCTTGAACTTCTTGAGCCTTCATGCTACTTGAACTTCTTGAACCTTCCTGCTACTTGAACTTTTTGAACCTCTTCTTGAACCTTCCTGCTACTTGAACTTCTTGAACCTTCCTGCTACTTGAACTTCTTGAACTTCTTGCACCTTCCTGCTGCTTGAACTTCTTGAACCTTCCTGCTACTTGAACTTCTTTAACTTCTTGAACCTTTCTGCTACTTGAACTTCTTGAACCTTCCTGCTACTTGAACTTCTTGAACTTCTTGAACCTTCCCGCTCCTTGAAATTCTTGATTTTCTTGAACCCTCCTGCTACTTGAACTTCTTGAACCTTCTTGCTACCTGAACTTCTTGAACTTCTTGAACCTTCCTGCTACTTGAACTTTTCGAACTTCTTGAACCTTCCTGCTACTTGAACTTCTTGAACCTTCCTGCTACTTGAACTTCTTGAACCTTCCTGCTACCTGAACATCTTGAACTTCTCGAACCTTCCTGCTACTTGAACTTCATGAACTTCTTGAACCTTCCTGCTACTTGAACTTCTTGAACTTCTTGAACCTTCCTGCTACTTGAACTTCTTGAACTTCTTGAACCTTCCTGCTACTTGAACTTCTTGAACCTTCCTGCTACCTGAATTTCTTGAACCTTCCTGCTACTTGAACTTCTTGAACTTCTTGAACCTTCCTGCTACTTGAACTTCTTGAACTTCTTGAACCTTCCTGCTACTTGAACTTCTTGAACCTTCCTGCTACCTGAATTTCTTGAACCTTCCTGCTACTTGAACTTCTTGAACTTCTTGAACCTTCCTGCTACTTGAACTTCATGAACCTTCCTGCTACTTGAACATCTTGAACTTCTTGAACCTTCCTGCTACTTGAACTTCTTGAACCTTCCTGCTACCTGAACTTCTTGAACCTTCCTGCTACTTGAACTTCTTGAACCTTCCTGCTACTTGAAATACTTGAACTTCTTGAACCTTCCTGCTACTTGAACTTCTTGAACTTTCCTGCTACTTGAACTTCTTGAACTTCTTGAACCTTCCTGCTACTTGAACTTCTCGAACTTCTTGAACCTTCCTGCTACTTGAACTTCTTGAACCTTCCTGCTACTTGAACTTCTTGAACCTTCCTGCTACCCAAACTTCTTGAACCTTCCTGTTACTTGAACTTCTTGAATTTCTTGAACCTTCGTGCTACTTGATCTTCTTGAACTTCTCGAACCTTCCTGCTACTTGAACTTCTTGAACCTTCCTGCTACTTGAACTTCTTGAACTTCTTGAACCTTCCTGCTACTTGAACTTTTTGAACCTTCCTGCTATTTGAACTTCTTGAACCTTCCTGCTACTTGAACTTTTTTAACTTCTTTAACCTTCCTGCTACTTGAACTTCTTGAACCTTCCTGCTTCTTGAACTTTTTGAACTTCTTGAACCTTCCTGCCACTTGATTTCTTGAACCTTCCTGCTACTTGAACTTCTTGAACCTTCCTGCTACTTGACCTTTTTGAACCTTCCTGCTTCTTGAACTTCTTGGACTTTCCTGCTACTTGAACTTCTTGAACCTTCCTGCTACCTGAACTTCTTGAACTTCTTGAACCTTCCTGCTACTTGAACTTCATGAACTTCTTGAACCTTCCTGCTACTTGAACTTCTTGAACTTCTTGAACCTTCCTGCTACTTGAACTTCTTGAACTTCTTGAACCTTCCTGCTACTTGAACTTCTTGAACCTTTCTGTTACCTGAACTTCTTGAACCTTCCTGCTACCTGAACTTCTTGAACCTTCCTGCTACTTGAACTTCTTGAACTTTTCGAACCTTTCTGCCACTTGAACTTCTTGAACTTCTTGAACCTTCCTGCAACTTGAACTTCTTGAACCTTCCTGCTACTTGAACTTCTTGAACTTCTTGAACCTTCCTGCTACTTGAACTTCTTAAACCTTCCCGCTACTTGAACTACTTGAACTTCTTAAACCTTCCTGCTACATGAACTTCTTGAACTTTCCTGCTACTTGAACTTCTTGAACTTCTTAAACCTTCCTGCTACTTGAACTTCTTGAACCTTTCTGCTACTTGAACTTCTTGAACTTCTTGAACCTTCCTGCTACTTGAACTTCTTGAACCTTCCTGCTACTCAAACTTCTTGAATCTTCCTGCTACTTGAACTTCTTGAACATCTTGAACCTTCCTGCTACTTGAACTTCTTGAACCTTCGTGCTACTTGAACTTCTTGAACTTCTTGAACCTTCCTGCTACTTGAACTTCTTGAATTTCTTGAACCTTCCTGCTACTTGAACTTTTTGAACCTTCCTGCTACTTGAACTTCTTGAACTTCTTGAACCTTCCTGCTACTTGAACTTCTTGAACCTTCCTGCTATTTGAACTTCTTGAACCTTCCTGCTACTTGAACTTCTTTAACTTCTTTAACCTTCCTGCTACTTGAACTTCTTGAACCTTCCTGCTACTTGAACTTCTTGAACTTCATGAACCTTCCTGCTACTTGAACTTCTTAAACTTCTTGAACCTTCCTGCTACTTGAACTTTTTGAACTTCCTGAACCTTCCTGCTACTTGAACTTCTTGAACTTCTTGAACCTTCCTGCTACTTGAACTTCTTGAACTTCTTGAACCTTCCTGCTACCTGAACTTTTCGAACTTCTTGAACCTGCCTGCTACTTGAACTTCTTGAACCTTCCTGCTACTTGAACTTCTTGAACTTCTTGAACTTCCTGCTACCTGAACTTTTGAACTTCTTGAACCTGCCTGCTACTTGAACTTCTTGAACCTTCCTGCTACTTGAACTTCTTGAACTTTTTGAACCTTCCTGCTACTTGAACTTCTTGAACCTCTTGAACCTTCCTGCTACTTGAACTTCTTGAACCTCCCTGCTACTTGAACTTCTTGAACTTCTTGAACCTTCCTGCTACTTGAACTTCTTGAACTTCTTGAACCTTCCTGCTACCTGAACTTTTTGAACTTCTTGAACCTGCCTGCTACTTGAACTTCTTGACCCCTCCTGCTACTTGAACTTCTTGAACCTTCCTGCTACTTGAACTTCTTGAACTTCTTGAACCTTACTGATTCTTGAACTTCTTGAACTTCTTGAACCTTCCTGCTACTTGGACTTCTTGAACCTTCCTGCCACTTGATTTCTTGAACCTTACTGCTACTTGAACTTCTTGCACCTTCCTGCTACTTGAACTTCTTAAACCTTCCTGCTACTTGAACTTTTTGAACTTCTTGAACCTGCCTGCTACTTGAACTTCTTGAACCTTCCTGCTACTTGAACTCCTTGAACTTTTTGAACCTTCCTGCTACTTGAACTTCTTGAACCTCTTGAACCTTCCTGCTACTTGAACTTCTTGAACCTCCCTGCTACTTGAACTTCTTGAACTTCTTGAACCTTCCTGCTACTTGAACTTCTTGACCCCTCCTGCTACTTGAACTTCTTGAACCTTCCTGCTACTTGAACTTCTTGAACTTCTTGAACCTTACTGATTCTTGAACTTCTTGAACTTCTTGAACTTCTTGAACCTTCCTGCTACTTGAACTTCTTGAACCTTCCTGCCACTTGATTTCTTGAACCTTACTGCTACTTGAACTTCTTGAACCTTCCTGCTACTTGAACTTCTTGAACCTTCCTGCTACTTGAACTTTTTGAACTTCTTGAACCTTCCTGCTACTTGAACTTCTTGAACCTTCCTGCTATTTGAACTTCCTGAACTTCTTGAACCTTCCTGCTACTTGAACTTCTTGAACCTTCCTGCTACTTGAACTTCTTCAACTTCTTGAACCTTTCTGCTACTTGAACTTCTTGAACCTTACTGCTACTTGAACTTCTTGAACTTCTTAAACCTTCCTGCTCCTTGAAATTCTTGATTTTCTTCAACCCTCCTGCTACTTGAACTTCTTGAACCTTCTTGCTACCTGAACTTCTTGAACTTCTTGAACCTTCCTGCTACTTGAACTTCTTGAACATCTTGAACCTTCCTGCTACTTGAACTTCTTGAACCTTCCTGCTACTTGAACTTTTTGAACTTCTTGAACCCTCCTGCTACTTGAACTTCTTGAACCTTCCTGCTACCTGAACTTCTTGAACTTCTTGAACCTTCCTGCTACCTGAACTTCTTGAACTTATTGAACCTTCCTGCTACTTGAACTTCTTGAACCTTCCTGCTACATGAACTTCTTGAATTTCTTGAACCTTCCTGCTACTTGAACTTCTTGAATTTTCCTGCTACTTGAACTTCTTGAACTTCTTGAACCCTCCTGCTACTTGAACTTCTTAAAATTCTTCAACCTTCCTGCTACTTGAACTTCTTGAACTTCTTGAACCTTCCTGTAACTTGAACTTCTTGAACTTCTTGACCCTTCCTGCTACTTGAATTTCTTGAACTTCTTGAACCTTCCTGCCACTTGAACTTTTTGAACTTCCTGAACCTTCCTGCTATTTGAACTTCTTGAACCTTCCTGCTACTAGAACTTCTTGAACTTCTTGAACCTTCCTGTTCTTAAACTTCTTGAACATCTTGAACCTTCCTGCTACTTGAAATTCTTGAACCTTCCTGCTACTTGAACTTCTTAAACCTTCCTGCTACTTGAACTTCTTGAACTTCTTGAACCTTCCTGCTACCTGAACTTCTTGAACCATCCTGCCACTTGATTTCTTGAACCTTCCTGCTACTTGAACTTCTTGAACCTTCCTGCTACTTGAACTTTTTACACCTTCCTGCTTCTTGAACTTCTTGAACTTTCCTGCTACTTGAACTTCTTGAACTTCTTGAGCCTTCATGCTACTTGAACTTCTTGAACCTTCCTGCTACTTGAACTTTTTGAACTTCTTGAACCTTCCTGCTACTTGAACTTCTTGAACCTTCCTGCTACTTGAACTTCTTGAACTTCTTGCACCTTCCTGCTGCTTGAACTTCTTGAACCTTCCTGCTACTTGAACTTCTTTAACTTCTTGAACCTTTCTGCTACTTGAACTTTTTCAACCTTCCTGCTACTTGAACTTCTTGAACTTCTTGAACCTTCCCGCTCCTTGAAATTCTTGATTTTCTTGAACCCTCCTGCTACTTGAACTTCTCGAACCTTCTTGCTACCTGAACTTCTTGAACTTCTTGAACCTTCCTGCTACTTGAACTTTTCGAACTTCTTGAACCTTCCTGCTACTTGAACTTCTTGAACCTTTCTGCTACTTGAACTTCTTGAACCTTCCTGCTACCTGAACATCTTGAACTTCTTGAACCTTCCTGCTACTTGAACTTCATGAACTTCTTGAACCTTCCTGCTACTTGAACTTCATGAACTTCTTGAACCTTCCTGCTACTTGAACTTCTTGAACTTCTTGAACCTTCCTGCTACTTGAACTTCTTGAACCTTCCTGCTACCTGAACTTCTTGAACCTTCCTGCTACTTGAACTTCTTGAACCTTCCTGCTACCTGAACTTCTTGAACCTTCCTGCTACTTGAACTTCTTGAACCTTCCTGCTACTTGAAATACTTGAACTTCTTAAACCTTCCTGCTACTTGAACTTCTTGAACTTTCCTGCTACTTGATCTTCTTGAACATCTTGAACCTTCCTGCTACTTGAACTTCTTGAACCTTTCTGCTACTTGAACTTCTTGAACTTATTGAACCTTCCTGCTACTTGAACTTCTTGAACCTTCCTGCTACTTGAACTTCTTGAACCTTCCTGCTACCCAAACTTCTTGAACCTTCCTGCTACTTGAACTTCTTGAATTTCTTGAACCTTCGTGCTACTTGATCTTCTTGAACTTCTTGAACCTTCCTGCTACTTGAACTTCTTGAACTTCTCGAACCTTCCTGCTACTTGAACTTTTTGAACCTTCCTGCTACTTGAACTTCTTGAACCTTCCTGCTACCCAAACTTCTTGAACCTTCCTGCTACTTGAACTTCTTGAATTTCTTGAACCTTCCTGCTACCTGAACTTTTTGAACTTCTTGAACCTGCCTGCTACTTGAACTTCTTGAACCTTCCTGCTACTTGAACTTCTTGAACTTTTTGAACCTTCCTGCTACTTGAACTTCTTGAACTTCTTGAACCTTCCTGCTACTTGAACTTCTTGAACCTCCCTGCTACTTGAACTTCTTGAACCTTCCTGCTACTTGAACTTCTTGACCCCTCCTGCTACTTGAACTTCTTGAACCTTCCTGCTACTTGAACTTCTTGAACTTCTTGAACCTTACTGATTCTTGAACTTCTTGAACTTCTTGAACCTTCCTGCTACTTGAACTTCTTGAACCTTCCTGCCACTTGATTTCTTGAACCTTACTGCTACTTGAACTTCTTGAACCTTCCTGCTACTTGAACTTCTTGAACCTTCCTGCTACTTGAACTTTTTGAACTTCTTGAACCTGCCTGCTACTTGAACTTCTTGAACCTTCCTGCTACTTGAACTTCTTGAACTTTTTGAACCTTCCTGCTACTTGAACTTCATGAACCTCTTGAACCTTCCTGCTACTTGAACTTCTTGAACCTCCCTGCTACTTGAACTTCTTGAACTTCTTGAACCTTCCTGCTACTTGAACTTCTTGACCCCTCCTGCTACTTGAACTTCTTGAACCTTCCTGCTACTTGAACTTTTTGAACCTTCCTGCTATTTGAACTTCTTGAACCTTCCTGCTACTTGAACTTTTTTAACTTCTTTAACCTTCCTGCTACTTGAACTTCTTGAACCTTCCTGCTTCTTGAACTTTTTGAACTTCTTGAACCTTCCTGCCACTTGATTTCTTGAACCTTCCTGCTACTTGAACTTCTTGAACCTTCCTGCTACTTGACCTTTTTGAACCTTCCTGCTTCTTGAACTTCTTGGACTTTCCTGCTACTTGAACTTCTTGAACCTTCCTGCTACCTGAACTTCTTGAACTTCTTGAACCTTCCTGCTACTTGAACTTCATGAACTTCTTGAACCTTCCTGCTACTTGAACTTCTTGAACTTCTTGAACCTTCCTGCTACTTGAACTTCTTGAACTTCTTGAACCTTCCTGCTACTTGAACTTCTTGAACCTTTCTGTTACCTGAACTTCTTGAACCTTCCTGCTACCTGAACTTCTTGAACCTTCCTGCTACTTGAACTTCTTGAACTTTTCGAACCTTTCTGCCACTTGAACTTCTTGAACTTCTTGAACCTTCCTGCAACTTGAACTTCTTGAACCTTCCTGCTACTTGAACTTCTTGAACTTCTTGAACCTTCCTGCTACTTGAACTTCTTAAACCTTCCCGCTACTTGAACTACTTGAACTTCTTAAACCTTCCTGCTACATGAACTTCTTGAACTTTCCTGCTACTTGAACTTCTTGAACTTCTTAAACCTTCCTGCTACTTGAACTTCTTGAACCTTTCTGCTACTTGAACTTCTTGAACTTCTTGAACCTTCCTGCTACTTGAACTTCTTGAACCTTCCTGCTACTCAAACTTCTTGAATCTTCCTGCTACTTGAACTTCTTGAACATCTTGAACCTTCCTGCTACTTGAACTTCTTGAACCTTCGTGCTACTTGAACTTCTTGAACTTCTTGAACCTTCCTGCTACTTGAACTTCTTGAATTTCTTGAACCTTCCTGCTACTTGAACTTTTTGAACCTTCCTGCTACTTGAACTTCTTGAACTTCTTGAACCTTCCTGCTACTTGAACTTCTTGAACCTTCCTGCTATTTGAACTTCTTGAACCTTCCTGCTACTTGAACTTCTTTAACTTCTTTAACCTTCCTGCTACTTGAACTTCTTGAACCTTCCTGCTACTTGAACTTCTTGAACTTCATGAACCTTCCTGCTACTTGAACTTCTTAAACTTCTTGAACCTTCCTGCTACTTGAACTTTTTGAACTTCCTGAACCTTCCTGCTACTTGAACTTCTTGAACTTCTTGAACCTTCCTGCTACTTGAACTTCTTGAACTTCTTGAACCTTCCTGCTACCTGAACTTTTCGAACTTCTTGAACCTGCCTGCTACTTGAACTTCTTGAACCTTCCTGCTACTTGAACTTCTTGAACTTCTTGAACTTCCTGCTACCTGAACTTTTGAACTTCTTGAACCTGCCTGCTACTTGAACTTCTTGAACCTTCCTGCTACTTGAACTTCTTGAACTTTTTGAACCTTCCTGCTACTTGAACTTCTTGAACCTCTTGAACCTTCCTGCTACTTGAACTTCTTGAACCTCCCTGCTACTTGAACTTCTTGAACTTCTTGAACCTTCCTGCTACTTGAACTTCTTGAACTTCTTGAACCTTCCTGCTACCTGAACTTTTTGAACTTCTTGAACCTGCCTGCTACTTGAACTTCTTGACCCCTCCTGCTACTTGAACTTCTTGAACCTTCCTGCTACTTGAACTTCTTGAACTTCTTGAACCTTACTGATTCTTGAACTTCTTGAACTTCTTGAACCTTCCTGCTACTTGGACTTCTTGAACCTTCCTGCCACTTGATTTCTTGAACCTTACTGCTACTTGAACTTCTTGCACCTTCCTGCTACTTGAACTTCTTAAACCTTCCTGCTACTTGAACTTTTTGAACTTCTTGAACCTGCCTGCTACTTGAACTTCTTGAACCTTCCTGCTACTTGAACTCCTTGAACTTTTTGAACCTTCCTGCTACTTGAACTTCTTGAACCTCTTGAACCTTCCTGCTACTTGAACTTCTTGAACCTCCCTGCTACTTGAACTTCTTGAACTTCTTGAACCTTCCTGCTACTTGAACTTCTTGACCCCTCCTGCTACTTGAACTTCTTGAACCTTCCTGCTACTTGAACTTCTTGAACTTCTTGAACCTTACTGATTCTTGAACTTCTTGAACTTCTTGAACTTCTTGAACCTTCCTGCTACTTGAACTTCTTGAACCTTCCTGCCACTTGATTTCTTGAACCTTACTGCTACTTGAACTTCTTGAACCTTCCTGCTACTTGAACTTCTTGAACCTTCCTGCTACTTGAACTTTTTGAACTTCTTGAACCTTCCTGCTACTTGAACTTCTTGAACCTTCCTGCTATTTGAACTTCCTGAACTTCTTGAACCTTCCTGCTACTTGAACTTCTTGAACCTTCCTGCTACTTGAACTTCTTCAACTTCTTGAACCTTTCTGCTACTTGAACTTCTTGAACCTTACTGCTACTTGAACTTCTTGAACTTCTTAAACCTTCCTGCTCCTTGAAATTCTTGATTTTCTTCAACCCTCCTGCTACTTGAACTTCTTGAACCTTCTTGCTACCTGAACTTCTTGAACTTCTTGAACCTTCCTGCTACTTGAACTTCTTGAACATCTTGAACCTTCCTGCTACTTGAACTTCTTGAACCTTCCTGCTACTTGAACTTTTTGAACTTCTTGAACCCTCCTGCTACTTGAACTTCTTGAACCTTCCTGCTACCTGAACTTCTTGAACTTCTTGAACCTTCCTGCTACCTGAACTTCTTGAACTTATTGAACCTTCCTGCTACTTGAACTTCTTGAACCTTCCTGCTACATGAACTTCTTGAATTTCTTGAACCTTCCTGCTACTTGAACTTCTTGAATTTTCCTGCTACTTGAACTTCTTGAACTTCTTGAACCCTCCTGCTACTTGAACTTCTTAAAATTCTTCAACCTTCCTGCTACTTGAACTTCTTGAACTTCTTGAACCTTCCTGTAACTTGAACTTCTTGAACTTCTTGACCCTTCCTGCTACTTGAATTTCTTGAACTTCTTGAACCTTCCTGCCACTTGAACTTTTTGAACTTCCTGAACCTTCCTGCTATTTGAACTTCTTGAACCTTCCTGCTACTAGAACTTCTTGAACTTCTTGAACCTTCCTGTTCTTAAACTTCTTGAACATCTTGAACCTTCCTGCTACTTGAAATTCTTGAACCTTCCTGCTACTTGAACTTCTTAAACCTTCCTGCTACTTGAACTTCTTGAACTTCTTGAACCTTCCTGCTACCTGAACTTCTTGAACCATCCTGCCACTTGATTTCTTGAACCTTCCTGCTACTTGAACTTCTTGAACCTTCCTGCTACTTGAACTTTTTACACCTTCCTGCTTCTTGAACTTCTTGAACTTTCCTGCTACTTGAACTTCTTGAACTTCTTGAGCCTTCATGCTACTTGAACTTCTTGAACCTTCCTGCTACTTGAACTTTTTGAACTTCTTGAACCTTCCTGCTACTTGAACTTCTTGAACCTTCCTGCTACTTGAACTTCTTGAACTTCTTGCACCTTCCTGCTGCTTGAACTTCTTGAACCTTCCTGCTACTTGAACTTCTTTAACTTCTTGAACCTTTCTGCTACTTGAACTTTTTCAACCTTCCTGCTACTTGAACTTCTTGAACTTCTTGAACCTTCCCGCTCCTTGAAATTCTTGATTTTCTTGAACCCTCCTGCTACTTGAACTTCTCGAACCTTCTTGCTACCTGAACTTCTTGAACTTCTTGAACCTTCCTGCTACTTGAACTATTCGAACTTCTTGAACCTTCCTGCTACTTGAACTTCTTGAACCTTTCTGCTACTTGAACTTCTTGAACCTTCCTGCTACCTGAACATCTTGAACTTCTTGAACCTTCCTGCTACTTGAACTTCATGAACTTCTTGAACCTTCCTGCTACTTGAACTTCATGAACTTCTTGAACCTTCCTGCTACTTGAACTTCTTGAACTTCTTGAACCTTCCTGCTACTTGAACTTCTTGAACCTTCCTGCTACCTGAACTTCTTGAACCTTCCTGCTACTTGAACTTCTTGAACCTTCCTGCTACCTGAACTTCTTGAACCTTCCTGCTACTTGAACTTCTTGAACCTTCCTGCTACTTGAAATACTTGAACTTCTTAAACCTTCCTGCTACTTGAACTTCTTGAACTTTCCTGCTACTTGATCTTCTTGAACATCTTGAACCTTCCTGCTACTTGAACTTCTTGAACCTTTCTGCTACTTGAACTTCTTGAACTTATTGAACCTTCCTGCTACTTGAACTTCTTGAACCTTCCTGCTACTTGAACTTCTTGAACCTTCCTGCTACCCAAACTTCTTGAACCTTCCTGCTACTTGAACTTCTTGAATTTCTTGAACCTTCGTGCTACTTGATCTTCTTGAACTTCTTGAACCTTCCTGCTACTTGAACTTCTTGAACTTCTCGAACCTTCCTGCTACTTGAACTTTTTGAACCTTCCTGCTACTTGAACTTCTTGAACCTTCCTGCTACCCAAACTTCTTGAACCTTCCTGCTACTTGAACTTCTTGAATTTCTTGAACCTTCCTGCTACCTGAACTTTTTGAACTTCTTGAACCTGCCTGCTACTTGAACTTCTTGAACCTTCCTGCTACTTGAACTTCTTGAACTTTTTGAACCTTCCTGCTACTTGAACTTCTTGAACTTCTTGAACCTTCCTGCTACTTGAACTTCTTGAACCTCCCTGCTACTTGAACTTCTTGAACCTTCCTGCTACTTGAACTTCTTGACCCCTCCTGCTACTTGAACTTCTTGAACCTTCCTGCTACTTGAACTTCTTGAACTTCTTGAACCTTACTGATTCTTGAACTTCTTGAACTTCTTGAACCTTCCTGCTACTTGAACTTCTTGAACCTTCCTGCCACTTGATTTCTTGAACCTTACTGCTACTTGAACTTCTTGAACCTTCCTGCTACTTGAACTTCTTGAACCTTCCTGCTACTTGAACTTTTTGAACTTCTTGAACCTGCCTGCTACTTGAACTTCTTGAACCTTCCTGCTACTTGAACTTCTTGAACTTTTTGAACCTTCCTGCTACTTGAACTTCATGAACCTCTTGAACCTTCCTGCTACTTGAACTTCTTGAACCTCCCTGCTACTTGAACTTCTTGAACTTCTTGAACCTTCCTGCTACTTGAACTTCTTGACCCCTCCTGCTACTTGAACTTCTTGAACCTTCCTGCTACTTGAACTCGTTGAACTTCTTGAACCTTACTGATTCTTGAACTTCTTGAACTTCTTGAACCTTCCTGCTACTTGAACTTCTTGAACCTTCCTGCCACTTGATTTCTTGAACCTTACTGCTACTTGAACTTCTTGAACCTTCCTGCTACTTGAACTTCTTGAACCTTCCTGCTACTTGAACTTTTTGAACTTCTTGAACCTTCCTGCTACTTGAACTTCTTGAACCTTCCTGCTATTTGAACTTCTTGAACTTCTTGAACCTTCCTGCTACTTGAACTTCTTGAACCTTCCTGCTACTTGAACTTCTTGAACCTTCCTGCTACTTGAACTTCTTCAACTTCTTGAACCTTTCTGCTACTTGAACTTCTTGAACCTTACTGCTACTTGAACTTCTTGAGCTTCTTAAACCTTCCTGCTCCTTGAAATTCTTGATTTTCTTGAACCCTCCTGCTACTTGAACTTCTTGAACCTTCTTGCTACCTGAACTTCTTGAACTTCTTGAACCTTCCTGCTACTTGAACTTCTTGAACTTCTTGAACCTTCCTGCTACTTGAACTTCTTGAACCTTCCAGCTACTTGAACTTCTTGAACATCTTGAACCTTCCTGCTACTTGAACTTCTTGAACCTTCCTGCTACTTGAACTTCTTGAACCTTCCTGCTACTTGAACTTTTTGAACTTCTTGAACCCTCCTGCTACTTGAACTTCTTGAACCTTCCTGCTACCTGAACTTCTTGAACTTCTTGAACCTTCCTGCTACCTGAACTTCTTGAACTTATTGAACCTTCCTGCTACTTGAACTTCTTGAACCTTCCTGCTATATGAACTTCTTGAATTTCTTGAACCTTCCTGCTACTTGAACTTCTTGAACCTTCCTGCTACTTGAACTTCTTGAACTTCTTGAACCCTCCTGCTACTTGAACTTCTTAAAATTCTTCAACCTTCCTGCTACTTGAACTTCTTGAACTTCTTGAACCTTCCTGTAACTTGAACTTCTTGAACTTCTTGACCCTTCCTGCTACTTGAATTTCTTGAACTTCTTGAACCTTCCTGCTACTTGAACTTTTTGAACTTCCTGAACCTTCCTGCTATTTGAACTTCTTGAACCTTCCTGCTACTAGAACTTCTTGAACTTCTTGACCCTTCCTGTTCTTAAACTTCTTGAACTTCTTGAACCTTCCTGCTACTTGAAATTCTTGAACCTTCCTGCTACTTGAACTTCTTAAACCTTCCTGCTACTTGAACTTCTTGAACTTCTTGAACCTTCCTGCTACCTGAACTTCTTGAACCATCCTGCCACTTGATTTCTTTAACCTTCCTGCTACTTGAACTTCTTGAACCTTCCTGCTACTTGAACTTTTTAAACCTTCCTGCTTCTTGAACTTCTTGAACTTTCCTGCTACTTGAACTTCTTGAACTTCTTGAGCCATCATGCTACTTGAACTTCTTGAACCTTCCTGCTACTTGAACTTTTTGAACTTCTTGAACCTTCCTGCTACTTGAACTTCTTGAACCTTCCTGCTACTTGAACTTCTTGAACTTCTTGCACCTTCTTGCTGCTTGAACTTCTGGAACCTTCCTGCTACTTGAACTTCTTTAACTTCTTGAACCTTTCTGCTACTTGAACTTCTTGAACCTTCCTGCTACTTGAACTTCTTGAACTTCTTGAACCTTCCCGCTCCTTGAAATTCTTGATTTTCTTGAACCCTCCTGCTACTTGAACTTCTCGAACCTTCTTGCTACCTGAACTTCTTGAACTTCTTGAACCTTCCTGCTACTTGAACTTTTCGAACTTCTTGAACCTTCCTGCTACTTGAACTTCTTGAACCTTCCTGCTACTTGAACTTCTTGAACCTTCCTGCTACCTGAACATCTTGAACCTCTTGAACCTTCCTGCTACTTGAACTTCATGAACTTCTTGAACCTTCCTGCTACTTGAACTTCTTGAACTTCTTGAACCTTCCTGCTACTTGAACTTCTTGAACTTCTTGAACCTTCCTGCTACTTGAACTTCTTGAACCTTCCTGCTACCTGAACTTCTTGAACCTTCCTGCTACTTGAACTTCTTGAACTTCTTGAACCTTCCTGCTACTTGAACTTCTTGAACCTTCCTGCTACTTGAACATCTTGAACTTCTTGAACCTTCCTGCTACTTGAACTTCTTGAACCTTCCTGCTACCTGAACTTCTTGAACCTTCCTGCTACTTGAACTTTTTGAACCTTCCTGCTACTTAAAATACTTGAACTTCTTGAACCTTCCTGCTACTTGAACTTCTTGAACTTTCCTGCTACTTGAACTTCTTGAACATCTTGAACCTTCCTGCTACTTGAACTTCTTGAACCTTTCTGCTACTTGAACTTCTTGAACTTCTTGAACCTTCCTGCTACTTGAACTTCTCGAACTTCTTGAACCTTCCTGCTACTTGAACTTCTTGAACCTTCCTGCTACTTGAACTTCTTGAACCTTCCTGCTACCCAAACTTCTTGAAGCTTCCTGCTACTTGAACTTCTTGAATTTCTTGAACCTTCGTGCTACTTGATCTTCTTGAACTTCTTGAACATTCCTGCTACTTGAACTTCTTGAACTTCTCGAACCTTCCTGCTACTTGAACTTCTTGAACCTTCCTGCTACTTGAACTTCTTGAACTTCTTGAACCTTCCTGCTACTTGAACTTTTTGAACCTTCCTGCTATTTGAACTTCTTGAACCTTCCTGCTACTTGAACTTTTTTAACTTCTTTAACCTTCCTGCTACTTGAACTTCTTGAACCTTCCTGCTTCTTGAACTTTTTGAACTTCTTGAACCTTCCTGCCACTTGATTTCTTGAACCTTCCTGCTACTTGAACTTCTTGAACCTTCCTGCTACTTGACCTTTTTGAACCTTCCTGCTTCTTGAACTTCTTGGACTTTCCTGCTACTTGAACTTCTTGAACCTTCCTGCTACTTGAACTTCTTGAACCTTCCTGCTACCTGAACTTCTTGAACTTCTTGAACCTTCCTGCTACTTGAACTTCATGAACTTCTTGAACCTTCCTGCTACTTGAACTTCTTGAACTTCTTGAACCTTCCTGCTACTTGAACTTCTTGAGCTTCTTGAACCTTCCTGCTACTTGAACTTCTTGAACCTTCCTGCTACCTGAACTTCTTGAACCTTCCTGCTACCTGAACTTCTTGAACCTTCCTGCTACTTGAACTTCTTGAACTTCTTGAACCTTCCTGCCACTTGAACTTCTTGAACTTCTTGAACCTTCCTGCAACATGAACTTCTTGAACCTTCCTGCTACTTGAACTTCTTGAACATCTTGAACCTTCCTGCTACTTGAACTTCTTGAACCTTCCTGCTACTTGAACTACTTGAACTTCTTAAACCTTCCTGCTACTTGAACTTCTTGACCCCTCCTGCTACTTGAACTTCTTGAACCTTCCTGCTACTTGAACTTCTTGAACTTCTTGAACCTTACTGATTCTTGAACTTCTTGAACTTCTTGAACCTTCCTGCTACTTGAACTTCTTGAACCTTCCTGCCACTTGATTTCTTGAACCTTACTGCTACTTGAACTTCTTGAACCTTCCTGCTACTTGAACTTCTTGAACCTTCCTGCTACTTGAACTTTTTGAACTTCTTGAACCTGCCTGCTACTTGAACTTCTTGAACCTTCCTGCTACTTGAACTTCTTGAACTTTTTGAACCTTCCTGCTACTTGAACTTCTTGAACCTCTTGAACCTTCCGGCTACTTGAACTTCTTGAACCTCCCTGCTACTTGAACTTCTTGAACTTCTTGAACCTTCCTGCTACTTGAACTTCTTGACCCCTCCTGCTACTTGAACTTCTTTAACCTTCCTGCTACTTGAACTCGTTGAACTTCTTGAACCTTACTGATTCTTGAACTTCTTGAACTTCTTGAACCTTCCTGCTACTTGAACTTCTTGAACCTTCCTGCCACTTGATTTCTTGAACCTTACTGCTACTTGAACTTCTTGAACCTTCCTGCTACTTGAACTTCTTGAACCTTCCTGCTACTTGAACTTTTTGAACTTCTTGAACCTTCCTGCTACTTGAACTTCTTGAACCTTCCTGCTATTTGAACTTCTTGAACTTCTTGAACCTTCCTGCTACTTGAACTTCTTGAACCTTCCTGCTACTTGAACTTCTTGAACCTTCCTGCTACTTGAACTTCTTCAACTTCTTGAACCTTTCTGCTACTTGAACTTCTTGAACCTTACTGCTACTTGAACTTCTTGAGCTTCTTAAACCATCCTGCTCCTTGAAATTCTTGATTTTCTTGAACCCTCCTGCTACTTGAACTTCTTGAACCTTCTTGCTACCTGAACTTCTTGAACTTCTTGAACCTTCCTGCTACTTGAACTTCTTGAACTTCTTGAACCTTCCTGCTACTTGAACTTCTTGAACCTTCCAGCTACTTGAACTTCTTGAACATCTTGAACCTTCCTGCTACTTGAACTTCTTGAACCTTCCTGCTACTTGAACTTCTTGAACCTTCCTGCTACTTGAACTTTTTGAACTTCTTGAACCCTCCTGCTACTTGAACTTCTTGAACCTTCCTGCTACCTGAACTTCTTGAACTTCTTGAACCTTCCTGCTACCTGAACTTCTTGAACTTATTGAACCTTCCTGCTACTTGAACTTCTTGAACCTTCCTGCTACATGAACTTCTTGAATTTCTTGAACCTTCCTGCTACTTGAACTTCTTGAACCTTCCTGCTACTTGAACTTCTTGAACTTCTTGAACCCTCCTGCTACTTGAACTTCTTAAAATTCTTCAACCTTCCTGCTACTTGAACTTCTTGAACTTCTTGAACCTTCCTGCTACTTGAACTTCTTGAACCTTCCTGCTACTTGAACATCTTGAACTTCTTGAACCTTCCTGCTACTTGAACTTCTTGAACCTTCCTGCTACCTGAACTTCTTGAACCTTCCTGCTACTTGAACTTTTTGAACCTTCCTGCTACTTAAAATACTTGAACTTCTTGAACCTTCCTGCTACTTGAACTTCTTGAACTTTCCTGCTACTTGAACTTCTTGAACATCTTGAACCTTCCTGCTACTTGAACTTCTTGAACCTTCCTGCTACTTGAACTTCTTGAACTTCTTGAACCTTCCTGCTACTTGAACTTCTCGAACTTCTTGAACCTTCCTGCTACTTGAACTTCTTGAACCTTCCTGCTACTTGAACTTCTTGAACCTTCCTGCTACCCAAACTTCTTGAAGCTTCCTGCTACTTGAACTTCTTGAATTTCTTGAACCTTCGTGCTACTTGATCTTCTTGAACTTCTTGAACCTTCCTGCTACTTGAACTTCTTGAACTTCTCGAACCTTCCTGCTACTTGAACTTCTTGAACCTTCCTGCTACTTGAACTTCTTGAACTTCTTGAACCTTCCTGCTACTTGAACTTTTTGAACCTTCCTGCTATTTGAACTTCTTGAACCTTCCTGCTACTTGAACTTTTTTAACTTCTTCAACCTTCCTGCTACTTGAACTTCTTGAACCTTCCTGCTTCTTGAACTTTTTGAACTTCTTGAACCTTCCTGCCACTTGATTTCTTGAACCTTCCTGCTACTTGAACTTCTTGAACCTTCCTGCTACTTGACCTTTTTGAACCTTCCTGCTTCTTGAACTTCTTGGACTTTCCTGCTACTTGAACTTCTTGAACCTTCCTGCTACTTGAACTTCTTGAACCTTCCTGCTACCTGAACTTCTTGAACTTCTTGAACCTTCCTGCTACTTGAACTTCATGAACTTCTTGAACCTTCCTGCTACTTGAACTTCTTGAACTTCTTGAACCTTCCTGCTACTTGAACTTCTTGAACTTCTTGAACCTTCCTGCTACTTGAACTTCTTGAACCTTCCTGCTACCTGAATTTCTTGAACCTTCCTGCTACCTGAACTTCTTGAACCTTCCAGCTACTTGAACTTCTTGAACTTCTTGAACCTTCCTGCCACTTGAACTTCTTGAACTTCTTGAACCTTCCTGCAACATGAACTTCTTGAACCTTCCTGCTACTTGAACTTCTTGAACATCTTGAACTTTCCTGCTACTTGAACTTCTTGAACCTTCCTGCTACTTGAACTACTTGAACTTCTTAAACCTTCCTGCTACATGAACTTCTTGAACTTTCCTGCTACTTGAACTTCTTGAATCTTCCTGCTACTTGAACTTCTTGAACCTTCCTGCTACTTGGACTTCTTGAACCTTCCTGCTACTTGAACTTCTTGAACCTTCCTGCTACTTGAACTTCTTGAACCTTCCCGCTACTTGAACTTCTTGAACCTTCCTGCTACTTGAACTTCTTGAACCTTCCTGCTACTTGAACTTCTTGAACTTCTTGAACCTTCCTGCTACTTGAACTTTTTGAACTTCTTGAACCTTCCTGCTACTTGAACTTCTTGAACCTTCCTGCTACTTGAACTTCTTGAACTTCTTGCACCTTCCTGCTACTTGAACTTCTTGAACCTTCCTGCCACTTGATTTCTTGAACCTTCATGCTACTTGAACTTCTTGAACCTTCCTGCTACTTGAACTTTTTGAACCTTCCTGCTTCTTGAACTTCTTGAACTTTCCTGCTACTTGAACTTCTTGAACTTCTTGAGCCTTCATGCTACTTGAACTTCTTGAACCTTCCTGCTACTTGAACTTTTTAAACATCTTGAACCTTCCTGCTACTTGAGCTTCTTGAACCTTCCAGCTACTTGAACTTCTTGAACTTCTTGAACCTTCCTGCTCCTTGAAATTCTTGATTTTCTTGAACCCTCCTGCTACTTGAACCTCTTGAACCTTCTTGCTACCTGAACTTTTTGAACTTCTTGAACCTTCCTGCTACTTGAACTTCTTGAACCTTCCTGCTTCTTGAAATACTTGAACTTCTTGAACTTTCCTGCTACTTGAACTTCTTGAACTTTCCTGCTACTTGAACTTCTTGAACTTCTTGAACCTTCCTGCTACTTGAACTTCTTGAACCTTTCTGCTACTTGAACTCCTTGAACTTCTTGAACCTTCCTGCTACTTGAACTTCTCGAACTTCTTGAACCTTCCTGCTACTTGAACTTCTTGAACCTTCCTGCTACTTGAACTTCTTGAACCTTCCTGCTACTCAAACTTCTTGAACCTTCCTGCTACTTGAACTTCTTGAACTTCTTTAACCTTCGTGCTACTTGAACTTCTTGAACTTCTTGAACCTTCCTGGTACTTGAACTTCTTGAACTTCTCGAACCTTCCTGCTACTTGAACTTCTTGAACTTCTCGAACCTTCCTGCTACTTGAACTTCTTGAACTTCTTGAACCTTCCTGCTACTTGAACTTTTTGAAACTTCCTGCTATTTGAACTTCTTGAACCTTCCTGCTACTTGAACTTTTTTAACTTCTTTAACCTTCTTGCTACTTGAACTTCTTGAACCTTCCTGCTACTTGAACTTTTTGAACTTCTTGAACCTTCCTGCCACTTGATTTCTTGAACCTTTCTGCTACTTGAACTTCTTGAACCTTTCTGCTACTTGAACTTTTTGAACCTTCCTGCTTCTTGAACTTCTTGGACTTTCCTGCTACTTGAACTTCTTGAACCTTCCTGCTACTTGAACTTTTTGAACTTCTTGAACCTTCCTGCCACTTGATTTCTTGAACCTTTCTGCTACTTGAACTTCTTGAACCTTCCTGCTACTTGAACTTTTTGAACCTTCCTGCTTCTTGAACTTCTTGAACTTTCCTGCTACTTGAACTTTTTGAGCCTTCATGCTACTTGAACTTCTTGAACCTTCCTGCTACTTGAACTTTTTGAACTTCTTGAACCTTCCTGCTTCTTGAACTTCTTGAACCTTCCTGCTACTTGAACTTTTTGAGCCTTCATGCTACTTGAACTTCTTGAACCTTCCTGCTACTTGAACTTTTTGAACTTCTTGAACCTTCCTGCTACTTGAACTTCTTGAACTTCTTGCACCTTCCTGCTACTTGAACTTCTTGAACCTTCCTGCCACTTGATTTCTTGAACCTTCATGCTACTTGAACTTCTAGAACCTTCCTGCTACTTGAACTTTTTGAACCTTCCTGCTTCTTGAACTTCTTGAACTTTCCTGCTACTTGAACTTCTTGAACCTTCCTGCTACTTGAACTTCTTGAACTTCTTGAACCTTCCTGCTACCTGAACTTCTTGAACTTATTGAACCTTCCTGCTACTTGAACTTCTTGAACCTTCCTGCTACATGAACTTCTTGAACTTCTTGAACCTTCCTGCTACTTGAACTTCTTGAACCTTCCTGCTACTTGAACTTCTTGAACTTCTTGAACCCTCCTGCTACTTGAACTTCTTGAACTTCTTGAACCTTCCTGCTACTTGAACTTCTTGAACTTCTTGAACCTTCCTGTAACTTGAACTTCTTGAACTTCTTGACCCTTCCTGCTACTTGAATTTCTTGAACTTCTTGAACCTTCCTGCTACTTGAACTTTTTGAACTTCCTGAACCTTCCTGCTATTTGAACTTCTTGAACCTTCCTGCTACGAGAACTTCTTGAACTTCTTGAACCTTCCTGTTCTTGAACTTCTTGAACTTCTTGAACCTTCCTGCTTCTTGAACTTCTAGAAACTTCCTGCTACTTGAACTTCTTGAACCTTCCTGCTACTTGAACTTCTTGAACTTCTTGAACCTTCCTGCTACTTGAACTTCTTGAACCTTCCTGCTACTTGAACTTCTTGAACTTCTTGCACCTTCCTGCTACTTGAACTTCTTGAACCTTCCTGCCACTTGATTTCTTGAACCTTCATGCTACTTGAACTTCTTGAACCTTCCTGCTACTTGAACTTTTTGAACCTTCCTGCTTCTTGAACTTCTTGAACTTTCCTGCTACTTGAACTTCTTGAACTTCTTGAGCCTTCATGCTACTTGAACTTCTTGAACCTTCCTGCTACTTGAACTTTTTAAACATCTTGAACCTTCCTGCTACTTGAGCTTCATGAACCTTCCTGCTACTTGAACTTCTTGAACTTCTTGAACCTTCCTGCTCCTTGAAATTCTTGATTTTCTTGAACCCTCCTGCTACTTGAACCTCTTGAACCTTCTTGCTCCCTGAACTTTTTGAACTTCTTGAACCTTCCTGCTACTTGAACTTCTTGAACCTTCCTGCTTCTTGAAATACTTGAACTTCTTGAACTTTCCTGCTACTTGAACTTCTTGAACTTTCCTGCTACTTGAACTTCTTGAACTTCTTGAACCTTCCTGCTACTTGAACTTCTTGAACCTTTCTGCTACTTGAACTCCTTGAACTTCTTGAACCTTCCTGCTACTTGAACTTCTCGAACTTCTTGAACCTTCCTGCTACTTGAACTTCTTGAACCTTCCTGCTACTTGAACTTCTTGAACCTTCCTGCTACTCAAACTTCTTGAACCTTCCTGCTACTTGAACTTCTTGAACTTCTTTAACCTTCGTGCTACTTGAACTTCTTGAACTTCTTGAACCTTCCTGGTACTTGAACTTCTTGAACTTCTCGAACCTTCCTGCTACTTGAACTTCTTGAACTTCTCGAACCTTCCTGCTACTTGAACTTCTTGAACTTCTTGAACCTTCCTGCTACTTGAACTTTTTGAAACTTCCTGCTATTTGAACTTCTTGAACCTTCCTGCTACTTGAACTTTTTTAACTTCTTTAACCTTTTTGCTACTTGAACTTCTTGAACCTTCCTGCTACTTGAACTTTTTGAACTTCTTGAACCTTCCTGCCACTTGATTTCTTGAACCTTTCTGCTACTTGAACTTCTTGAACCTTTCTGCTACTTGAACTTTTTGAACCTTCCTGCTTCTTGAACTTCTTGGACTTTCCTGCTACTTGAACTTCCTGAACCTTCCTGCTACTTGAACTTTTTGAACTTCTTGAACCTTCCTGCCACTTGATTTCTTGAACCTTTCTGCTACTTGAACTTCTTGAACCTTCCTGCTACTTGAACTTTTTGAACCTTCCTGCTTCTTGAACTTCTTGAACTTTCCTGCTACTTGAACTTTTTGAGCCTTCATGCTACTTGAACTTCTTGAACCTTCCTGCTACTTGAACTTTTTGAACTTCTTGAACCTTCCTGCTTCTTGAACTTCTTGAACCTTCCTGCTACTTGAACTTTTTGAGCCTTCATGCTACTTGAACTTCTTGAACCTTCCTGCTACTTGAACTTTTTGAACTTCTTGAACCTTCCTGCTACTTGAACTTCTTGAACTTCTTGCACCTTCCTGCTACTTGAACTTCTTGAACCTTCCTGCCACTTGATTTCTTGAACCTTCATGCTACTTGAACTTCTAGAACCTTCCTGCTACTTGAACTTTTTGAACCTTCCTGCTTCTTGAACTTCTTGAACTTTCCTGCTATTTGAACTTCTTGAACCTTCCTGCTACTTGAACTTCTTGAACTTCTTGAACCTTCCTGCTACCTGAACTTCTTGAACTTATTGAACCTTCCTGCTACTTGAACTTCTTGAACCTTCCTGCTACATGAACTTCTTGAACTTCTTGAACCTTCCTGCTACTTGAACTTCTTGAACCTTCCTGCTACTTGAACTTCTTGAACTTCTTGAACCCTCCTGCTACTTGAACTTCTTGAACTTCTTGAACCTTCCTGCTACTTGAACTTCTTGAACTTCTTGAACCTTCCTGTAACTTGAACTTCTTGAACTTCTTGACCCTTCCTGCTACTTGAATTTCTTGAACTTCTTGAACCTTCCTGCTACTTGAACTTTTTGAACTTCCTGAACCTTCCTGCTATTTGAACTTCTTGAACCTTCCTGCTACGAGAACTTCTTGAACTTCTTGAACCTTCCTGTTCTTGAACTTCTTGAACTTCTTGAACCTTCCTGCTACTTGAACTTCTTGAAACTTCCTGCTACTTGAACTTCTTGAACCTTCCTGCTACTTGAACTTCTTGAACCTTCCTGCTACTTGAACTTCTTGAACCTTCCTGCCACTTGATTTCTTGAACCTTCCTGCTACTTGAACTTCTTGAACCTTCCTGCTACTTGAACTTTTTCAACTTTCCTGCTTCTTGAACTTCTTGAACTTTCCTGCTACTTGAACTTCTTGAACTTCTTGAGCCTTCATGCTACTTGAACTTCTTGAACCTTACTGCTACTTGAACTTCTTGAGCTTCTTAAACCTTCCTGCTCCTTGAAATTCTTGATTTTCTTGAACCCTCCTGCTACTTGAACTTCTTGAACCTTCTTGCTACCTGAACTTCTTTAACTTCTTGAACCTTACTGCTACTTGAACTTCTTGAACTTCTTGAACCTTCCTGCTACTTGAACTTCTTGACCCTTCCAGCTACTTGAACTTCTTGAACATCTTGAACCTTCCTGCTACTTGAACTTCTTGAACCTTCCTGCTACTTGAACTTCTTGAACCTTCCTGCTACTTGAACTTTTTGAACTTCTTGAACCCTCCTGCTACTTGAACTTCTTGAACCTTCCTGCTACCTGAACTTCCTTAACTTCTTGAACCTTCCTGCTACCTGAACTTCTTGAACTTATTGAACCTTCCTGCTACTTGAACTTCTTGAACCTTCCTGCTACATGAACTTCTTGAATTTCTTGAACCTTCCTGCTACTTGAACTTCTTGAACCTTCCTGCTACTTGAACTTCTTGAACTTCTTGAACCCTCCTGCTACTTGAACTTCTTAAAATTCTTCAACCTTCCTGCTACTTGAACTTTTTGAACTTCCTGAACCTTCCTGCTATTTGAACTTCTTGAACCTTCCTGCTACTAGAACTTCTTGAACTTCTTGACCCTTCCTGTTCTTAAACTTCTTGAACTTCTTGAACCTTCCTGCTACTTGAAATTCTTGAACCTTCCTGCTACTTGAACTTCTTAAACCTTCCTGCTACTTGAACTTCTTGAACTTCTTGAACCTTCCTGCTACCTGAACTTCTTGAACCATCCTGCCACTTGATTTCTTGAACCTTCCTGCTACTTGAACTTCTTGAACCTTCCTGCTACTTGAACTTTTTAAACCTTCCTGCTTCTTGAACTTCTTGAACTTTCCTGCTACTTGAACTTCTTGAACTTCTTGAGCCATCATGCTACTTGAACTTCTTGAACCTTCCTGCTACTTGAACTTTTTGAACTTCTTGAACCTTCCTGCTACTTGAACTTCTTGAACCTTCCTGCTACTTGAACTTCTTGAACTTCTTGCACCTTCTTGCTGCTTGAACTTCTTGAACCTTCCTGCTACTTGAACTTCTTTAACTTCTTGAACCTTTCTGCTACTTGAACTTCTTGAACCTTCCTGCTACTTGAACTTCTTGAACTTCTTGAACCTTCCCGCTCCTTGAAATTCTTGATTTTCTTGAACCCTCCTGCTACTTGAACTTCTCGAACCTTCTTGCTACCTGAACTTCTTGAACTTCTTGAACCTTCCTGCTACTTGAACTTTTCGAACTTCTTGAACCTTCCTGCTACTTGAACTTCTTGAACCTTCCTGCTACTTGAACTTCTTGAACCTTCCTGCTACCTGAACATCTTGAACTTCTTGAACCTTCCTGCTACTTGAACTTCATGAACTTCTTGAACCTTCCTGCTACTTGAACTTCTTGAACTTCTTGAACCTTCCTGCTACTTGAACTTCTTGAACTTCTTGAACCTTCCTGCTACTTGAACTTCTTGAACCTTCCTGCTACCTGAACTTCTTGAACCTTCCTGCTACTTGAACTTCTTGAACTTCTTGAACCTTCCTGCTACTTGAACTTCTTGAACCTTCCTGCTACTTGAACATCTTGAACTTCTTGAACCTTCCTGCTACTTGAACTTCTTGAACCTTCCTGCTACCTGAACTTCTTGAACCTTCCTGCTACTTGAACTTTTTGAACCTTCCTGCTACTTAAAATACTTGAACTTCTTGAACCTTCCTGCTACTTGAACTTCTTGAACTTTCCTGCTACTTGAACTTCTTGAACATCTTGAACCTTCCTGCTACTTGAACTTCTTGAACCTTTCTGCTACTTGAACTTCTTGAACTTCTTGAACCTTCCTGCTACTTGAACTTCTCGAACTTCTTGAACCTTCCTGCTACTTGAACTTCTTGAACCTTCCTGCTACTTGAACTTCTTGAACCTTCCTGCTACCCAAACTTCTTGAAGCTTCCTGCTACTTGAACTTCTTGAATTTCTTGAACCTTCGTGCTACTTGATCTTCTTGAACTTCTTGAACCTTCCTGCTACTTGAACTTCTTGAACTTCTCGAACCTTCCTGCTACTTGAACTTCTTGAACCTTCCTGCTACTTGAACTTCTTGAACTTCTTGAACCTTCCTGCTACTTGAACTTTTTGAACCTTCCAGCTATTTGAACTTCTTGAACCTTCCTGCTACTTGAACTTTTTTAACTTCTTTAACCTTCCTGCTACTTGAACTTCTTGAACCTTCCTGCTTCTTGAACTTTTTGAACTTCTTGAACCTTCCTGCCACTTGATTTCTTGAACCTTCCTGCTACTTGAACTTCTTGAGCCTTCCTGCTACTTGACCTTTTTGAACCTTCCTGCTTCTTGAACTTCTTGGACTTTCCTGCTACTTGAACTTCTTGAACCTTCCTGCTACTTGAACTTCTTGAACCTTCCTGCTACCTGAACTTCTTGAACTTCTTGAACCTTCCTGCTACTTGAACTTCATGAACTTCTTGAACCTTCCTGCTACTTGAACTTCTTGAACTTCTTGAACCTTCCTGCTACTTGAACTTCTTGAACTTCTTGAACCTTCCTGCTAATTGAACTTCTTGAACCTTCCTGCTACCTGAACTTCTTGAACCTTCCTGCTACCTGAACTTCTTGAACCTTCCTGCTACTTGAACTTCTTGAACTTCTTGAACCTTCCTGCCACTTGAACTTCTTGAACTTCTTGAACCTTCCTGCAAGTTGCAGGAAGGTTCAAGAAGTTCAAGTAGCAGGAAGGTTCAAGATGTTCAAGAAGTTCAAGTAGCAGGAAGGTTCAAGAAGTTCATGTTGCAGGCTGCAACATGAACTTCTTGAACCTTCCTGCTACTTGAACTTCTTGAACATCTTGAACCTTCCTGCTACTTGAACTTCTTGAACCTTCCTGCTACTTGAACTACTTGAACTTCTTAAACCTTCCTGCTACATGAACTTCTTGAACTTTCCTGCTACTTGAACTTCTTGAACTTCTTAAACCTTCCTGCTACTTGAACTTCTTGAACCTTTCTGCTACTTGAACTTCTTGAACTTCTTGAACCTTCCTGCTACTTGAACTTCTCGAACTTCTTGAACCTTCCTGCTACTTGAACTTCTTGAACCTTCCTGCTACTTGAACTTCTTGAACCTTCCTGCTACTCAAACTTCTTGAATCTTCCTGCTACTTGAACTTCTTGAACTTCTTGAACCTTCCTGCTACTTGAACTTCTTGAACCTTCGTGCTACTTGAACTTCTTGAACTTCTTGAACCTTCCTGCTACTTGAACTTCTAGAACTTCTTGAACCTTCCTGCTACTTGAACTTCTTGAACCTTCCTGCTACTTGAACTTCTTGAACTTCTTGAACCTTCCTGCTACTTGAACTTTTTGAACCTTCCTGCTATTTGAACTTCTTGAACCTTCCTGCTACTTGAACTTCTTTAACTTCTTTAACCTTCCTGCTACTTGAACTTCTTGAACCTTCCTACTACTTGAACTTTTTGAACCTTCCTGCTTCTTGAACTTCTTGAACTTTCCTGCTACTTGAACTTTTCGAACTTCTTGAACCTTCCTGCTACTTGAACTTCTTGAACCTTCCTGCTACTTGAACTTTTTGAACCTTCCTGCTTCTTGAACTTCTTAAACCTTCATGATACTTGAACTTTTTGAACTTCTTGAACCTTCCTGCTACTTGAACTTCTTGAACTTCTTGAACCTTCCTGCTACCTGAACTTTTTGAACCTTCCTGCTACTTGAACTTCTTTACCTTCTTGAACCTTTCTGCTACTTGAACTTCTTGAACCTTCCTGCTACTTGAACTTCTTGAACTTCTTGAACCTTCCTGCTCCTTGAAATTCTTGATTTTCTTGAACCCTCCTGCTACTTGAACTTCTTGAACTTCTTGAACCTTCCTGCTACTTGAACTTCTTGAACTTCTTGAACCTTCCTGCTACTTGAACTTCTTGAACCTTCCTGCTACTTGAACTTCTTGAACCTTCCTGCTACTTGAACTTCTTGAACTTCTTGAACCTTCCTGCCACTTGAACTTCTTGAATTTTCGTGCTACTTGAACTTCTTGAACTTCTTGAACCTTCCTGCTACTTGAACTACTTGAACTTCTTGAACCTTCTTGCTACCTGAACTTCTTGAACTTCTTGAACCTTCCTGCTACTTGAACTTTTCGAACTTCTTGAACCTTCCTGCTACTTGAACTTCTTGAACCTTCCTGCTACCTGAACTTCTTGAACTTCTTGAACCTTCCTGCTACTTGAACTTCTTGAACTTCTTGAACCCTCCTGCTTCTTGAACTTCTAGAACTTCTTCAACCTTCCTGCTACTTGAACTTCTTGAACTTCTTGAACCTTCCTGTTACCTGAACTTCTTGAACTTATTGAACCTTCCTGCTACTTGAACTTCTTGATTTTCTTGAACCTTCCTGCTACTTGAACTTTTTGAACTTCTTGAACCTTCCTGCTACTTGAACTTCTGGAACCTTCCTGCTACTTGAACTTCTTGAACCTTCCTGCTTCTTGAACTTCTTGAACTTCTTGAACCTTCCTGCTACTTGAACTTCTTGAACCTTCCTACTACTTGAACTTCTTGAACCTTCTTGCTACTTGAACTTCTTGAACCTTCCTGCAACTTGAACTTCTTGAACCTTCCTGCTACTTGAACTTCTTGACCCTTCCTGCTACTTGAACTTCTTGAACTTCTCGAACCTTCCTGCTACTTGAACTTCTTGAACTTCTTGAACCTTCCTGCTACTTGAATTTCTTGTACTTCTTGAACCTTCCTGCTGCTTGAACTTCTTGAACTTCTTGAACCTTCCTGCTACTTGAACTTCTTGAACTTCTTGAACCTTCCTGCTACTTGAACTTCTTGAAACTTTCTGCTACTTGAACTTCTTGAACCTTCCTGCAACTAGAATTTCTTGAACTTCTTGAACTTCTTGAACCTTCCTGCTACTTGAACTTCTTGAACCATCCTGCTACTTGAACTTCTTGAACCTTCATGCTACTTGAACTTCTTGAACTTCTTGAACCTTCCTGCTACTTGAACTTCTTGAACCTTCCTGCTACCTGAACTACTAGAAACTTCTTGAACCTTCCTGGTACTTGAATTTCTTGAACTTCTTGAACCTTCCTGCTACTTAAACTTCTTGAACTTTTCGAACCTTTCTGCTACTTGAACTTCATGAACTTCTTGAATCTTCCTGCTACTTGAACTTCTTGAACCTTCCTGCTACTTGGACTTCTTGAACCTTCCTGCTACTAAAACTTCTTGAACCTTCCTGCTACTTGAACTTCTTGAACCTTCCTGCTACTTGAACTTCTTGAACCTTCCTGCTACTTGAACTTCTTGAACCTTCCTGCTACTTGAACTTCTTGAACTTCTTGAACCTTCCTGCTACTTGAACTTTTTGAACTTCTTGAACCTTCCTGCTACTTGAACTTCTTGAACCTTCCTGCTACTTGAACTTCTTGAACTTCTTGCACCTTCCTGCTACTTGAACTTCTTGAACCTTCCTGACACTTGATTTCTTGAACCTTCATGCTACTTGAACTTCTTGAACCTTCCTGCTACTTGAACTTTTTGAACCTTCCTGCTTCTTGAACTTCTTGAACTTTCCTGCTACTTGAACTTCTTGAACTTCTTGAGCCTTCATGCTACTTGAACTTCTTGAACCTTCCTGCTACTTGAACTTTTTAAACATCTTGAACCTTCCTGCTACTTGAGCTTCTTGAACCTTCCTGCTACTTGAACTTCTTGAACTTCTTGAACCTTCCTGCTCCTTGAAATTCTTGATTTTCTTGAACCCTCCTGCTACTTGAACCTCTTGAACCTTCTTGCTACCTGAACTTTTTGAACTTCTTGAACCTTCCTGCTACTTGAACTTCTTGAACCTTCCTGCTTCTTGAAATACTTGAACTTCTTGAACTTTCCTGCTACTTGAACTTCTTGAACTTTCCTGCTACTTGAACTTCTTGAACTTCTTGAACCTTCCTGCTACTTGAACTTCTTGAACCTTTCTGCTACTTGAACTCCTTGAACTTCTTGAACCTTCCTGCTACTTGAACTTCTCAAACTTCTTGAACCTTCCTGCTACTTGAACTTCTTGAACCTTCCTGCTACTTGAACTTCTTGAACCTTCCTGCTACTCAAACTTCTTGAACCTTCCTGGTACTTGAACTTCTTGAACTTCTCGAACCTTCCTGCTACTTGAACTTCTTGAACTTCTCGAACCTTCCTGCTACTTGAACTTCTTGAACTTCTTGAACCTTCCTGCTACTTGAACTTTTTGAAACTTCCTGCTATTTGAACTTCTTGAACCTTCCTGCTACTTGAACTTTTTTAACTTCTTTAACCTTCTTGCTACTTGAACTTCTTGAACCTTCCTGCTACTTGAACTTTTTGAACTTCTTGAACCTTCCTGCCACTTGATTTCTTGAACCTTTCTGCTACTTGAACTTCTTGAACCTTTCTGCTACTTGAACTTTTTGAACCTTCCTGCTTCTTGAACTTCTTGGACTTTCCTGCTACTTGAACTTCTTGAACCTTCCTGCTACTTGAACTTTTTGAACTTCTTGAACCTTCCTGCCACTTGATTTCTTGAACCTTTCTGCTACTTGAACTTCTTGAACCTTCCTGCTACTTGAACTTTTTGAACCTTCCTGCTTCTTGAACTTCTTGAACTTTCCTGCTACTTGAACTTTTTGAGCCTTCATGCTACTTGAACTTCTTGAACCTTCCTGCTACTTGAACTTTTTGAACTTCTTGAACCTTCCTGCTTCTTGAACTTCTTGAACCTTCCTGCTACTTGAACTTTTTGAGCCTTCATGCTACTTGAACTTCTTGAACCTTCCTGCTACTTGAATTTTTTGAACTTCTTGAACCTTCCTGCTACTTGAACTTCTTGAACCTTCCTGCTACTTGAACTTCTTGAACTTCTTGCACCTTCCTGCTACTTGAACTTCTTGAACCTTCCTGCCACTTGATTTCTTGAACCTTCATGCTACTTGAACTTCTAGAACCTTCCTGCTACTTGAACTTTTTGAACCTTCCTGCTTCTTGAACTTCTTGAACTTTCCTGCTACTTGAACTTCTTGAACCTTCCTGCTACTTGAACTTCTTGAACTTCTTGAACCTTCCTGCTACCTGAACTTCTTGAACTTATTGAACCTTCCTGCTACTTGAACTTCTTGAACCTTCCTGCTACATGAACTTCTTGAACTTCTTGAACCTTCCTGCTACTTGAACTTCTTGAACCTTCCTGCTACTTGAACTTCTTGAACTTCTTGAACCCTCCTGCTACTTGAACTTCTTGAACTTCTTGAACCTTCCTGCTACTTGAACTTCTTGAACTTCTTGAACCTTCCTGTAACTTGAACTTCTTGAACTTCTTGACCCTTCCTGCTACTTGAATTTCTTGAACTTCTTGAACCTTCCTGCTACTTGAACTTTTTGAACTTCCTGAACCTTCCTGCTATTTGAACTTCTTGAACCTTCCTGCTACGAGAACTTCTTGAACTTCTTGAACCTTCCTGTTCTTGAACTTCTTGAACTTCTTGAACCTTCCTGCTACTTGAACTTCTTGAAACTTCCTGCTACTTGAACTTCTTGAACCTTCCTGCTACTTGAACTTCTTGAACTTCTTGAACCTTCCTGCTACTTGAACTTCTTGAACCTTCCTGCCACTTGATTTCTTGAACCTTCCTGCTACTTGAACTTCTTGAACCTTCCTGCTACTTGAACTTTTTCAACCTTCCTGCTTCTTGAACTTCTTGAACTTTCCTGCTACTTGAACTTCTTGAACTTCTTGAGCCTTCATGCTACTTGAACTTCTTGAACCTTCCTGCTACTTGAACTTTTTGAACTTCTTGAACCTTCCTGCTACCTGAACTTCTTGAACCTTCCTGCTACTTGAACTTCTTGAACTTCTTGCACCTTCCTGCTACTTGAACTTCTTGAACCTTCCTGCCACTTGATTTCTTGAACCTTCATGCTACTTGAACTTCTTGAACCTTCCTGCTACTTGAACTTTTTGAACCTTCCTGCTTCTTGAACTTCTTGAACTTTCCTGCTACTTGAACTTCTTGAACTTCTTGAGCCTTCATGCTACTTGAACTTCTTGAACCTTCCTGCTACTTGAACTTTTTAAACATCTTGAACCTTCCTGCTACTTGAGCTTCTTGAACCTTCCTGCTACTTGAACTTCTTGAACTTCTTGAACCTTCCTGCTCCTTGAAATTCTTGATTTTCTTGAACGCTCCTGCTACTTGAACCTCTTGAACCTTCTTGCTACCTGAAATTTTTGAACTTCTTGAACCTTCCTGCTACTTGAACTTCTTGAACCTTCCTGCTACTTGAAATACTTGAACCTCTTGAACCTTCCTGCTACTTGAACTTCTTGAACTTTCCTGCTACTTGAACTTCTTGAACTTCTTGAACCTTCCTGCTACTTGAACTTCTTGAACCTTTCTGCTACTTGAACTCCTTGAACTTCTTGAACCTTCCTGCTACTTGAACTTCTCGAACTTCTTGAACCTTCCTGCTACTTGAACTTCTTGAACCTTCCTGCTACTTGAACTTCTTGAACCTTCCTGCTACTCAAACTTCTTGAACCTTCCTGCTACTTGAACTTCTTGAACTTCTTTAACCTTCGTGCTACTTGAACTTCTTGAACTTCTTGAACCTTCCTGGTACTTGAACTTCTTGAACTTCTCGAACCTTCCTGCTACTTGAACTTCTTGAACTTCTCGAACCTTCCTGCTACTTGAACTTCTTGAACTTCTTGAACCTTCCTGCTACTTGAACTTTTTGAAACTTCCTGCTATTTGAACTTCTTGAACCTTCCTGCTACTTGAACTTTTTTAACTTCTTTAACCTTCTTGCTACTTGAACTTCTTGAACCTTCCTGCTACTTGAACTTTTTGAACTTTTTGAACCTTCCTGCCACTTGATTTCTTGAACCTTTCAGCTACTTGAACTTCTTGAACCTTCCTGCTACTTGAACTTTTTGAACCTTCCTGCTTCTTGAACTTCTTGGACTTTCCTGCTACTTGAACTTCTTGAACCTTCCTGCTACTTGAACTTTTTGAACTTCTTGAACCTTCCTGCCACTTGATTTCTTGAACCTTTCTGCTACTTGAACTTCTTGAACCTTCCTGCTACTTGAACTTTTTGAACCTTCCTGCTTCTTGAACTTCTTGAACTTTCCTGCTACTTGAACTTTTTGAGCCTTCATGCTACTTGAACTTCTTGAACCTTCCTGCTACTTGAACTTTTTGAACTTCTTGAACCTTCCTGCTTCTTGAACTTCTTGAACCTTCCTGCTACTTGAACTTTTTGAGCCTTCATGCTACTTGAACTTCTTGAACCTTCCTGCTACTTGAACTTTTTGAACTTCTTGAACCTTCCTGCTACTTGAACTTCTTGAACCTTCCTGCTACTTGAACTTCTTGAACTTCTTGCACCTTCCTGCTACTTGAACTTCTTGAACCTTCCTGCCACTTGATTTCTTGAACCTTCATGCTACTTGAACTTCTTGAACCTTCCTGCTACTTGAACTTTTTGAACCTTCCTGCTTCTTGAACTTCTTGAACTTTCCTGCTACTTGAACTTCTTGAACTTCTTGAGCCTTCATGCTACTTGAACTTCTTGAACCTTCCTGCTACTTGAAATACTTGAACTTCTTGAACCTTCCTGCTACTTGAACTTCTTGAACTTTCCTGCTACTTGAACTTCTTGAACTTCTTGAACCTTCCTGCTACTTGAACTTCTTGAACCTTTCTGCTACTTGAACTTCTTGAACTTTTTGAACCTTCCTGCTACTTGAACTTCTCGAACTTCTTGAACCTTCCTGCTTCTTGAACTTCTTGAACCTTCCTGCTACTTGAACTTCTTGAACCTTCCTGCTACTCAAACTTCTTGAACCTTCCTGCTACTTGAACTTCTTGAACTTCTTGAACCTTCGTGCTACTTGAACTTCTTGAACTTCTTGAACCTTCCTGCTACTTGAACTTCTTGAACTTCTCGAACCTTCCTGCTACTTGAACTTCTTGAACTTCTCGAACCTTCCTGCTACTTGAACTTCTTGAACTTCTTGAAACTTCCTGCTACTTGAACTTTTTGAAACTTCCTACTATTTGAACTTCTTGAACCTTCCTGCTACTTGAACTTTTTTAACTTCTTTACCCTTCCTGCTACTGAACTTCTTGAACCTTCCTGCTACTTGAACTTTTTGAACTTCTTGAACCTTCCTGCCACTTGATTTCTTGAACCTTTCTGCTACTTGAACTTCTTGAACCTTCCTGCTACTTGAACTTTTTGAACCTTCCTGCTTCTTGAACTTCTTGGACTTTCCTGCTACTTGAACTTCTTGAACCTTCCTGCTACTTGAACTTCTTGAACCCTCTTGCTACCTGAACTTCTTGAACTTCATGAACCTTCCTGCTACTTGAACTTCATGAGCTTCTTGAACCTTCCTGCTACTTGAACTTCTTGAACTTCTTGAACCTTCCAGCAACTTGAACTTCTTGAACTTCTTGAACCTTCCTGCTACTTGAACTTCTTGAACCTTCCTGCTACCTGAACTTCTTGAACCTTCCTGCTACCTGAACTTCTTGAACCTTCCTGCTACTTGAACTTCTAGAACTTCTTGAACCTTCCTGCTACTTGAACTTCTTGAACCTTCCTGCTACTTGAACTTCTTGAACCTTCCTGCTACTTGAACTTCTTGAACTTCTTGAACCTTCCTGCAACTTGAACTTCTTGAACCTTCCTGCTACTTGAACTTCTTGAACTTTTTGAACCTTCCTGCTACTTGAACTTCTTGAACCTTCCTGCTACTTGAACTTCTTGAACCTTCCTGCTACTTGAACTACTTGAACTTCTTAAACCTTCCTGCTACTTGAACTTCTTGAACTTTCCTGCTACTTGAACTCCTTGAACTTCTTAAACCTTCCTGCTACTTGAACTTCTTGAACCTTTCTGCCACTTGAACTTCTTGAACTTCTTGAACCTTCCTGCTACTTAAACTTCTCGAACTTCTTGAACCTTCCTGCTACTTGAACTTCTTGAACCTTCCTGCTACTTGAACTTCTTGAACCTTCCTGCTACTTATACTTCTTGAATCTTCCTGCTACTTGAACTTCTTGAACTTCTTGAACCTTCTTGTTACCTGAACTTCTTGAACTTATTGAACCTTCCTGCTACTTGAACTTCTTGATTTTCTTGAACCTTCCTGCTACTTGAACTTTTTGAACTTCTTGAACCTTCCTGCTACTTGAACTTCTTGAACCTTCCTGCTACTTGAACTTCTTGAACTTCTTGAACCTTCCTGCTTCTTGAACTTCTTGAACCTTCCTGCTACTTGAACTTCTTGAACCTCCTTGCTACTTGAACTTCTTGAACCTTCTTGCTACTTGAACTTCTTGAACCTTCCTGCAACTCGAACTTCTTGAACCTTCCTGCTACTTGAACTTCTTGAACCTTCCTGCTACTTGAACTTCTTGAACTTTTAGAACCTTCCTGCTACTTGAACTTCTTGAACTTCTTGAACCTTCCTGCTACTTGAATTTCTTGAACTTCTAGAACCTTCCTGCTGCTTGAAATTCTTGAACCTTCCTGCTACTTGAACTTCTTGAACTTCTTGAACCTCCCTGCTACTTGAACTTCTTGAACCTTTCTGCTACTTGAACTTCTTGAACCTTCCTGCAACTTGAACTTCTTGAACTTCTTGAACTTCTTCAACCTTCCTGCTACTTGAACTTCTTGAACCATCCTGCTACTTGAACTTCTTGAACCTTCATGCTACTTGAACTTCTTGAACTTCTTGAACCTTTCTGCTACTTGAATTTCTTGAACCTTCCTGCAACCTGAACTACTAGAAACTTCTTGAACCTTCCTTGTACTTGAACTTCTTGAACTTCTTGAATCTTCCTGCTACTTGAACTTCTTGAACCTTCCTGCTACTTGAACTTTTCGAACCTTCCTGCTACTTGAACTTCATGAACTTCTTGAATCTTCCTGCTACTTGAACTTCTTGAACCTTCCTGCTACTTGGACTTCTTGAACCTTCCTGCTACTTGAACTTCTTGAACCTTCCTGCTACTTGAACTTTTTGAACCTTCCTGCTACTTGAACTTCTTGAACCTTCCTGCTACTTGAACTTCTTGAACCTTTCTGCTACTTGAAATTCTTGAACTTCTTGAACCTTCCTGCTAATTGAACTTTTTGAACTTCTTGAACCTTCCTGCTACTTGAACTTCTTGAACCTTCCTGCAACCTGAACTACTAGAAACTTCTTGAACCTTCCTGATACTTGAACTTCTTGAACTTCTTGAACCTTCCTTCTACTTAAACTTCTTGAACTTTTCGAACCTTCCTGCTACTTGAATTTCATGAACTTCTTGAATCTTCCTGCTACTTGAACTTCTTGAACCTTCCTGCTACTTGGACTTCTTGAACCTTCCTGCTACTTGAACTTCTTGAACCTTCCTGCTACTTGAACTTCTTGAACCTTCCTGCTACTTGAACTTCTTGAACCTTCCTGCTACTTGAACTTCTTGAACCTTTCTGCTACTTGAAATTCTTGAACTTCTTGAACCTTCCTGCTACTTGAACTTTTTGAACTTCTTGAACCTTCCTGCAACTTGAACTTCTTGAACTTCTTGAACCTTCCTGCTACTTGAACTTCATGAACTTCTTGAATCTTCCTGCTACTTGAACTTCTTGAACCTTCCTGCTACTTGGACTTCTTGAACCTTCCTGCTACTTGAACTTCTTGAACCTTCCTGCTACTTGAACTTCTTGAACCTTCCTGCTACTTGAACTTCTTGAACCTTCCTGCTACTTGAACTTCTTGAACCTTCCTGCTACTTGAACTTCTTGAACTTCTTGAACCTTCCTGCTACTTGTACTTTTTGAACTTCTTGAACCTTCCTGCTACTTGAACTTTTTGAAACTTCCTGCTATTTGAACTTCTTGAACCTTCCTGCTACTTGAACTTTTTTAACTTCTTCAACCTTCCTGCTACTTGAACTTCTTGAACCTTCCTGCTACTTGAACTTTTTGAACTTCTTGAACCTTCCTGCCACTTGATTTCTTGAACCTTTCTGCTACTTGAACTTCTTGAACCTTCCTGCTACTTTAACTTTTTGAACCTTCCTGCTTCTTGAACTTCTTGGACTTTCCTGCTACCTGAACTTCTTGAACCTTCCTGCTACTTGAACTTCTTGAACCTTCTTGCTACCTGAACTTCTTGAACTTCATGAACCTTCCTGCTACTTGAACTTCATGAGCTTCTTGAACCTTCCTGCTACTTGAACTTCTTGAACTTCTTGAACCTTCCAGCTACTTGAACTTCTTGAACTTCTTGAACCTTCCTGCTACTTGAACTTCTTGAACCTTCCTGCAACCTGAACTTCTTGAACCTTCCTGCAACCTGAACTTCTTGAACCTTCCTGCTACTTGAACTTCTAGAACTTCTTGAACCTTCCTGCTACTTGAACTTCTTGAACCTTCCTGCAACTTGAACTTCTTGAACCTTCCTGCTACATGAACTTCTTGAACTTCTTGAACCTTCCTGCTACTTGAACTTCTTGAACCTTCCTGCTACTTGAACTACTTGAACTTCTTAAACCTTCCTGCTACTTGAACTTTTTGAACTTTCTGCTACTTGAACTTCTTGAACTTCTTGAACCTTACTGCTACTTGAACTTCTTGAACCTTCCTGCTACTTGAACTTCTTGAACTTCTTGAACCCTCCTGCTACTTGAACTTCTTGAACTTCTTCAACCTTCCTGCTACTTGAACTTCTTGAACTTCTTGAATTTTCCTGTAACTTGAACTTCTTGAACCTTCCTGCTACTTGAATTTCTTGAACTTCTTGAACCTTCCTGCTACTTGAACTTTTTGAACTTCCTGAACCTTCCTGCTATTTGAACTTCTTGAACCTTCCTGCTACTAGAACTTCTTGAACTTCTTGAACCTTCCTGTTCTTAAACTTCTTGAACTTCTTGAACCTTCCTGCTACTTGAACTTCTTGAACCTTCCTGCTACTTGAACTTCTTGAACCTTCCTGCTACTTGAACTTCTTGAACTTCTTGAACCTTCCTGCTACTTGAACTTCTTGAACCTTCCTGCCACTTGATTTCTTGAACCTTCCTGCTACTTGAACTTCTTGAACCTTCCTGCTACTTGAACTTTTTAAACCTTCCTGCTTCTTGAACTTCTTGAACTTTCCTGCTACTTGAACTTCTTGAACTTCTTGAGCCTTCATGCTACTTGAACTTCTTGAACCTTCCTGCTACTTGAACTTTTTGAACTTCTTGAACCTTCCTGCTACTTGAACTTCTTGAACCTTCCTGCTACTTGAACTTCTTGAACTTCTTGCACCTTCCTGCTACTTGAACTTCTTGAACCTTCCTCCTACTTGAACTTCTTTAACTTCTTGAACCTTTCTGCTACATGAACTTCTTGTACCTTCCTGCTACTTGAACTTCTTGAACTTCTTGAACCTTCCTGCTCCTTGAAATTCTTGATTTTCTTGAACCCTCCTGCTACTTGAACTTCTTGAACCTTCTTTCTACCTGAACTTCTTGAACTTCTTGAACCTTCCTGCTACTTGAACTTTTCGAACTTCTTGAACCTTCCTGCTACTTGAACTTCTTGAACCTTCCTGCTACTTGAACTTCTTGAACCTTCCTGCAACCTGAACTTCTTGAACTTCTTGAACCTTCCTGCTACTTGAACTTCATGAACTTCTTGAACCTTCCTGCTACTTGAACTTCTTGAACTTCTTGAACCTTCCTGCTACTTGAACTTCTTGAACTTCTTGAACCTTCCTGCTACTTGAACTTCTTGAACCTTCCTGCTACTTGAACTTCTTGAACCTTCCTGCTACTTGAACTTCATGAACCTTTCTGCTACTTGAACTTCTTGAACCTTCCTGCAACTTGAACTTCATGAACGTCTTGAACCGTCAAGCTACTTGAACTTCTTGAACCTTCTTGCTACTTGAAATTCTTGAATTTCTTGAACTTTCCTGCTACTTGAACTTCTTGAACCTTCCTGCTACTTGAACTTCTTGAAACTTCCTGGTAATTGAACTTCTTGAACTTCTTGAACCTACCTGCTACTTGAACTTCATGAACCTTCATGCTACTTGAACTTCTTGAACTTCTTGAACCTTCCTGCTACTTGAACTTCTCGAACCTTCCTGCTACTTGAACTACTTTAACCTTCCTGCTACTTGAACTTCTTGAAATTTCCTGCTACTTGAACGTCTTTAACCTTCCTGCTACTTGAACTATTTGAACTTCTTGAACCTTCCTGCTACTTGAACTACTTGAACTTCTTGAACCTTCCTGCTACTTGAAATTCTTGAACCTTCCTGCTACTTGAACTTCCTGAACTTCTTGAACCTTCCTGCTACTTGAACTTCTTGAACCTTCCTGCTACTTGAACTTCTTGAACTTCTCAAACCTTCCTGCTACTTGAACTTATTGTACTTCTTTAACCTTCCTGTTACTTGAACTTCTTGAACCTTCCTGCTACTTGAACTTTTTGATCCTTCCTGCTACTTGAACTTCTTGAACTTCTTGAACATTCCTGCTACTTTAACTTCTCGAACCTTCCTGCTACTTGAACTTCTTGAACCTTCCTGCTACTTGAACTTCTTGAACCTTCCTGCTACTTGAACTTCTTGAACTTCCTGAACCTTCCTGCTACTTGAACTTCTTGAACTTCTTGAACCTTCCTGCTACTTGAACTTCTTGAACCTTCCTGCTACTTGAACTTTTTGAACTTCTTGAAACCTCCTGCTACTTGAACTTCTTGAACCTTCCTGCTACTTGAACTTCTTGAACTTCTTGAACCTTCCTGCTACTTGAACTACTTGAACTTCTTGAACTACTTGAACTTCTTGAACTTCTTGAACTTCTTGAACCTTCCTGCTACTAGAACTACTTGAACTTCTTGAACCTTCCTGCTACTTGAACTTCTTGAACTTCTTGAACCTTCCTGCTACCTGAACTTCTTGAACTAATTGAACCTTCCTGCTACTTGAACTTCTTGAACTTTCCTGCTACACGAACTTCTTGAACTTCTTGAACCTTACTGCTACTTGAACTTCTTGAACCTTCCTGCTACTTGAACTTCTTGAACTTCTTGAACCCTCCTGCTACTTGAACTTCTTGAACTTCTTCAACCTTCCTGCTACTTGAACTTCTTGAACTTCTTGAACCTTCCTGTAACTTGGACTTCTTGAACTTCTTGAACCTTCCTGCTACTTGAATTTCTTGAACTTCTTGAACCTTCCTGCTACTTGAACTTTTTGAACTTCCTGAACCTTCCTGCTATTTGAACTTCTTGAACCTTCCTGCTACTAGAACTTCTTGAACTTCTTGAACCTTCCTGTTCTTAAACTTCTTGAACTTCTTGAACCTTCCTGCTACTTGAACTTCTTGAACCTTCCTGCTACTTGAACTTCTTGAACCTTCCTGCTACTTGAACTTCTTGAACTTCTTGAACCTTCCTGCTACTTGAACTTCTTGAACCTTCCTGCCACTTGATTTCTTGAACCTTCCTGCTACTTGAACTTCTTGAACCTTCCTGCTACTTGAACTTTTTAAACCTTCCTGCTTCTTGAACTTCTTGAACTTTCCTGCTACTTGAACTTCTTGAACTTCTTGAGCCTTCATGCTACTTGAACTTCTTGAACCTTCCTGCTACTTGAACTTTTTGAACTTCTTGAACCTTCCTGCTACTTGAACTTCTTGAACCTTCCTGCTACTTGAACTTCTTGAACTTCTTGCACCTTCCTGCTACTTGAACTTCTTGAACCTTCCTCCTACTTGAACTTCTTTACCTTCTTGAACCTTTCTGCTACATGAACTTTTTGTACCTTCCTGCTACTTGAACTTCTTGAACTTCTTGAACCTTCCTGCTCCTTGAAATTCTTGATTTTCTTGAACCCTCCTGCTACTTGAACTTCTTGAACCTTCTTGCTACCTGAACTTCTTGAACTTCTTGAACCTTCCTGCTACTTGAACTTTTCGAACTTCTTGAACCTTCCTGCTACTTGAACTTCTTGAACCTTCCTGCTACTTGAACTTCTTGAACCTTCCTGCAACTTGAACTTCTTGAACTTCTTGAACCTTCCTGCTACTTGAACTTCATGAACTTCTTGAAACTTCCTGCTACTTGAACTTCTTGAACTTCTTGAACCTTCCTGCTACTTGAACTTCTTGAACTTCTTGAACCTTCCTGCTACTTGAACTTCTAGAAACTTCCTGCTACCTGAACTTCTTGAACCTTCCTGCTACTTGAACTTCCTGAACTTCTTGAACCTTCCTGCTACTTGAACTTCTTGAACCTTCCGGCTACATGAACTTCTTGAACTTCTTGAACCTTCCTGCTACTTGAACTTCATGAACCTTCCTGCTACTTGAACATCTTGAACTTCTTGAACTTTCCTGCTACTTGAACTTCTTGAACCTTCCTGCTACTTGAAATACTTGAACTTCTTGAACCTTCCTGCTACTTGAACTTCTTGAACTTTCCTGCAACTTGAACTTCTTGAACTTCTTGAAACTTCCTGCTACTTGAACTTCTTGAACCTTTCTGCTACTTGAACTTCTTGAACTTCTTGAACCTTCCTGCTACTTGAACTTCTAGAAACTTCCTGCTACCTGAACTTCTTGAACCTTCCTGCTACTTGAACTTCTTGAACTTCTTGAACCTTCCTGCTACTTGAACTTCTTGAACCTTCCTGCTACTTGAACTTCTTGAACCTTCCTGCTACTTGAACTTCATGAACCTTTCTGCTACTTGAACTTCTTGAAACTTCCTGCAACTTGAACTTCATGAACGTCTTGAACCGTCAAGCTACTTGAACTTCTTGAACCTTCTTGCTACTTGAACTTCTTGAATTTCTTGAACTTTCCTGCTACTTGAACTTCTTGAACCTTCCTGCTACTTGAACTTCTTGAAACTTCCTGGTAATTGAACTTCTTGAACTTCTTGAACCTACCTGCTACTTGAACTTCATGAACCTTCATGCTACTTGAACTTCTTGAACTTCTTGAACCTTCCTGCTACTTGAACTTCTCGAACCTTCCTGCTACTTGAACTACTTTAACCTTCCTGCTACTTGAACTTCTTGAACTTCTTGAAATTTCCTGCTACTTGAACGTCTTTAACCTTCCTGCTACTTGAACTATTTGAACTTCTTGAACCTTCCTGCTACTTGAACTACTTGAACTTCTTGAACCTTCCTGCTACTTGAAATTCTTGAACCTTCCTGCTACTTGAACTTCCTGAACTTCTTGAACCTTCCTGCTACTTGAACTTCTTGAACCTTCCTTCTACTTGAACTTCTTGAACTTCTCAAACCTTCCTGCTACTTGAACTTATTGTACTTCTTTAACCTTCCTGTTACTTGAACTTCTTGAACCTTCCTGCTACTTGAACTTTTTGATCCTTCCTGCTACTTGAACTTCTTGAACTTCTTGAACATTCCTGCTACTTTAACTTCTCGAACCTTCCTGCTACTTGAACTTCTTGAACCTTCCTGCTACTTGAACTTCTTGAACCATCCTGCTACTTGAACTTCTTGAACTTCCTGAACCTTCCTGCTACTTGAACTTCTTGAACTTCTTGCACCTTCCTGCTACTTGAACTTGTTGAACCTTCCTGCTACTTGAACTTTTTGAACTTCTTGAAACCTCCTGCTACTTGAACTTCTTGAACCTTCCTGCTACTTGAACTTCTTGAACTTCTTGAACCTTCCTGTTACTTGAACTACTTGAACTTCTTGAACTACTTGAACTTCTTGAACTTCTTGAACTTCTTGAACCTTCCTGCTACTAGAACTACTTAAACTTCTTGAACCTTCCTGCTACTTGAACTTCTTGAACTTCTTTAACCTTCCTGCTACCTGAACTTCTTGAACTAATTGAACCTTCCTGCTACTTGAACTTCTTGAACTTTCCTGCTACACGAACTTCTTGAACTTCTTGAACCTTACTGCTACTTGAACTTCTTGAACCTTCCTGCTACTTGAACTTCTTGAACTTCTTGAACCCTCCTGCTACTTGAACTTCTTGAACTTCTTCAACCTTCCTGCTACTTGAACTTCTTGAACTTCTTGAACCTTCCTGTAACTTGAACTTCTTGAACTTCTTGAACCTTCCTGCTACTTGAATTTCTTGAACTTCTTGAACCTTCCTGCTACTTGAACTTTTTGAACTTCCTGAACCTTCCTGCTATTTGAACTTCGTGAACCTTCCTGCTACTAGAACTTCTCGAACTTCTTGAACCTTCCTGTTCTTAAACTTCTTGAACTTCTTGAACCTTCCTGCTACTTGAAATTTTTGAACTTCTTGAACCTTCCTGCCACTTGATTTCTTGAACCTTTCTGCTACTTGAACTTCTTGAACCTTCCTGCTACTTGAACTTTTTGAACCTTCCTGCTTCTTGAACTTTTCGGACTTTCCTGCTACTTGAACTTCTTGAACTATCCTGCTACTTGAACTTCTTGATCCTTATTGCTACCTGAACTTCTTGAACTTCTTGAACCTTCCTGCTACTTAAACTTCATGAACTTCTTGAACCTTCCTGCTACTTGAACTTCTTGAACTTCTTGAACCTTCCAGCTACTTGAACTTCTTGAACTTCTTGAACCTTCCTGCTACCTGAACTTCTTGAACCTTCCTGCTACTTGAACTTCTAGAACTTCTTGAACCTTCCTGCTACTTGAACTTCTTGAACCTTCCTGCTACTTGAACTTCTTGAACTTCTTGAACCTTCCTGCAACTTGAACTTCTTGAACCTTCCTGCTACTTGAACTTCTTGAACTTCTTGAACCTTCCTGCTACTTGAACTTCTTGAACCTTCCTGCTACTTGAACTACTTGAACTTCTTAAACCTTCCTGCTACTTGAACTTCTTGAACTTTCCTGCTACTTGAACTTCTTGAACTTCCTAAACCTTCCTGCTACTTGAACTTCTTGAACCTTTCTGCAAATTGAACTTCTTGAACTTCTTGAACCTTCCTGCTACTTGAACTTCTCGAATTTCTTGAACCTTCCTGCTACTTGAACTTCTTGAACCTTCCTGCTACTTGAACTTCTTGAACCTTCCTGCTACTTAAACTTCTTGAATCTTCCTGCTACTTGAACTTCTTGAACTTCTTGAACCTTCCTGATACTTGAACTTCTTGAACATTCGTGCTACTTGAACTTCTTGAACTTCTTGAACCTTCCTGCTACTTGAACTTCTTGAACTTCTTGAACCCTCCTGCTACTTGAACTTCTTGAACTTCTTCAACCTTCCTGCTACTTGAACTTCTTGAACTTCTTGAACCTTCCTGTAACTTGAACTTCTTGAACTTCTTGAACCTTCCTGCTACTTGAATTTCTTGAACTTCTTGAACCTTCCTGCTACTTGAACTTTTTGAACTTCCTGAACCTTCCTGCTATTTGAACTTCGTGAACCTTCCTGCTACTAGAACTTCTCGAACTTCTTGAACCTTCATGTTCTTAAACTTCTTGAACTTCTTGAACCTTCCTGCTACTTGAAATTTTTGAACTTCTTGAACCTTCCTGCAACTTGATTTCTTGAACCTTTCTGCTACTTGAACTTCTTGAACCTTCCTGCTACTTGAACTTTTTGAACCTTCCTGCTTCTTGAACTTTTCGGACTTTCCTGCTACTTGAACTTCTTGAACTATCCTGCTACTTGAACTTCTTGATCCTTATTGCTACCTGAACTTCTTGAACTTCTTGAACCTTCCTGCTACTTGAACTTCTTGAACCTTTCTGCTACTTGAACTTCTTGAACCTTCCTGCAACTTGAACTTCTTGAACTTCTTGAACTTCTTCAACCTTCCTGCTACTTGAACTTCTTGAACCATCCTGCTACTTGAACTTCTTGAACCTTCATGCTACTTGAACTTCTTGAACTTCTTGAACCTTTCTGCTACTTGAACTTCTTGAACCTTCCTGCAACCTGAACTACTAGAAACTTCTTGAACCTTCCTTGTACTTGAACTTCTTGAACTTCTTGAATCTTCCTGCTACTTGAACTTCTTGAACCTTCCTGCTACTTGAACTTTTCGAACCTTCCTGCTACTTGAACTTCATGAACTTCTTGAATCTTCCTGCTACTTGAACTTCTTGAACCTTCCTGCTACTTGGACTTCTTGAACCTTCCTGCTACTTGAACTTCTTGAACCTTCCTGCTACTTGAACTTTTTGAACCTTCCTGCTACTTGAACTTCTTGAACCTTCCTGCTACTTGAACTTCTTGAACCTTTCTGCTACTTGAAATTCTTGAACTTCTTGAACCTTCCTGCTACTTGAACTTTTTGAACTTCTTGAACCTTCCTGCTACTTGAACTTCTTGAACCTTCCTGCAACCTGAACTACTAGAAACTTCTTGAACCTTCCTGATACTTGAACTTCTTGAACTTCTTGAACCTTCCTTCTACTTAAACTTCTTGAACTTTTCGAACCTTCCTGCTACTTGAATTTCATGAACTTCTTGAATCTTCCTGCTACTTGAACTTCTTGAACCTTCCTGCTACTTGGACTTCTTGAACCTTCCTGCTACTTGAACTTCTTGAACCTTCCTGCTACTTGAACTTCTTGAACCTTCCTGCTACTTGAACTTCTTGAACCTTCCTGCTACTTGAACTTCTTGAACCTTTCTGCTACTTGAAATTCTTGAACTTCTTGAACCTTCCTGCTACTTGAACTTTTTGAACTTCTTGAACCTTCCTGCTACTTGAACTTCTTGAACTTCTTGAACCTTCCTGCTACTTGAACTTCATGAACTTCTTGAATCTTCCTGCTACTTGAACTTCTTGAACCTTCCTGCTACTTGGACTTATTGAACCTTCCTGCTACTTGAACTTCTTGAACCATCCTGCTACTTGAACTTCTTGAACCTTCCTGCTACTTGAACTTCTTGAACCTTCCTGCTACTTGAACTTCTTGAACCTTCCTGCTACTTGAACTTCTTGAACTTCTTGAACCTTCCTGCTACTTGTACTTTTTGAACTTCTTGAACCTTCCTGCTACTTGAACTTTTTGAAACTTCCTGCTATTTGAACTTCTTGAACCTTCCTGCTACTTGAACTTTTTTAACTTCTTCAACCTTCCTGCTACTTGAACTTCTTGAACCTTCCTGCTACTTGAACTTTTTGAACTTCTTGAACCTTCCTGCCACTTGATTTCTTGAACCTTTCTGCTACTTGAACTTCTTGAACCTTCCTGCTACTTTAACTTTTTGAACCTTCCTGCTTCTTGAACTTCTTGGACTTTCCTGCTACTTGAACTTCTTGAACCTTACTGCTACTTGAACTTCTTGAACCTTCTTGCTACATGAACTTCTTGAACTTCATGAACCTTCCTGCTACTTGAACTTCATGAGCTTCTTGAACCTTCCTGCTACTTGAACTTCTTGAACTTCTTGAACCTTCCAGCTACTTGAACTTCTTGAACTTCTTGAACCTTCCTGCTACTTGAACTTCTTGAACCTTCCTGCTACCTGAACTTCTTGAACCTTCCTGCAACCTGAACTTCTTGAACCTTCCTGCTACTTGAACTTCTAGAACTTCTTGAACCTTCCTGCTACTTGAACTTCTTGAACCTTCCTGCAACTTGAACTTCTTGAACCTTCCTGCTACATGAACTTCTTGAACTTCTTGAACCTTCCTGCTACTTGAACTTCTTGAACCTTCCTGCTACTTGAACTACTTGAACTTCTTAAACCTTCCTGCTACTTGAACTTTTTGAACTTTCCTGCTACTTGAACTTCTTGAACTTCTTGAACCTTACTGCTACTTGAACTTCTTGAACCTTCCTGCTACTTGAACTTCTTGAACTTCTTGAACCCTCCTGCTACTTGAACTTCTTGAACTTCTTCAACCTTCCTGCTACTTGAACTTCTTGAACTTCTTGAATTTTCCTGTAACTTGAACTTCTTGAACCTTCCTGCTACTTGAATTTCTTGAACTTCTTGAACCTTCCTGCTACTTGAACTTTTTGAACTTCCTGAACCTTCCTGCTATTTGAACTTCTTGAACCTTCCAGCTACTAGAACTTCTTGAACTTCTTGAACCTTCCTGTTCTTAAACTTCTTGAACTTCTTGAACCTTCCTGCTACTTGAACTTCTTGAACTTCTTGAACCTTCCTGCTACTTGAACTTCTTGAACCTTCCTGCCACTTGATTTCTTGAACCTTCCTGCTACTTGAACTTCTTGAACCTTCCTGCTACTTGAACTTTTTAAACCTTCCTGCTTCTTGAACTTCTTGAACTTTCCTGCTACTTGAACTTCTTGAACTTCTTGAGCCTTCATGCTACTTGAACTTCTTGAACCTTCCTGCTACTTGAACTTTTTGAACTTCTTGAACCTTCCTGCTACTTGAACTTCTTGAACCTTCCTGCTACTTGAACTTCTTGAACTTCTTGCACCTTCCTGCTACTTGAACTTCTTGAACCTTCCTCCTACTTGAACTTCTTTAACTTCTTGAACCTTTCTGCTACATGAACTTCTTGTACCTTCCTGCTACTTGAACTTCTTGAACTTCTTGAACCTTCCTGCTCCTTGAAATTCTTGATTTTCTTGAACCCTCCTGCTACTTGAACTTCTTGAACCTTCTTTCTACCTGAACTTCTTGAACTTCTTGAACCTTCCTGCTACTTGAACTTTTCGAACTTCTTGAACCTTCCTGCTACTTGAACTTCTTGAACCTTCCTGCTACTTGAACTTCTTGAACCTTCCTGCAACCTGAACTTCTTGAACTTCTTGAACCTTCCTGCTACTTGAACTTCATGAACTTCTTGAACCTTCCTGCTACTTGAACTTCTTGAACTTCTTGAACCTTCCTGCTACTTGAACTTCTTGAACTTCTTGAACCTTCCTGCTACTTGAACTTCTAGAAACTTCCTGCTACCTGAACTTCTTGAACCTTCCTTCTACTTGAACTTCTTGAACTTCTTGAACCTTCCTGCTACTTGAACTTCTTGAACCTTCCTGCTACTTGAACTTCTTGAACCTTCCTGCTACTTGAACTTCATGAACCTTTCTGCTACTTGAACTTCTTGAACCTTCCTGCAACTTGAACTTCATGAACGTCTTGAACCGTCAAGCTACTTGAACTTCTTGAACCTTCTTGCTACTTGAAATTCTTGAATTTCTTGAACTTTCCTGCTACTTGAACTTCTTGAACCTTCCTGCTACTTGAACTTCTTGAAACTTCCTGGTAATTGAACTTCTTGAACTTCTTGAACCTACCTGCTACTTGAACTTCATGAACCTTCATGCTACTTGAACTTCTTGAACTTCTTGAACCTTCCTGCTACTTGAACTTCTCGAACCTTCCTGCTACTTGAACTACTTTAACCTTCCTGCTACTTGAACTTCTTGAAATTTCCTGCTACTTGAACGTCTTTAACCTTCCTGCTACTTGAACTATTTGAACTTCTTGAACCTTCCTGCTACTTGAACTACTTGAACTTCTTGAACCTTCCTGCTACTTGAAATTCTTGAACCTTCCTGCTACTTGAACTTCCTGAACTTCTTGAACCTTCCTGCTACTTGAACTTCTTGAACCTTCCTGCTACTTGAACTTCTTGAACTTCTCAAACCTTCCTGCTACTTGAACTTATTGTACTTCTTTAACCTTCCTGTTACTTGAACTTCTTGAACCTTCCTGCTACTTGAACTTTTTGATCCTTCCTGCTACTTGAACTTCTTGAACTTCTTGAACATTCCTGCTACTTTAACTTCTCGAACCTTCCTGCTACTTGAACTTCTTGAACCTTCCTGCTACTTGAACTTCTTGAACTTCCTGAACCTTCCTGCTACTTGAACTTCTTGAACTTCTTGAACCTTCCTGCTACTTGAACTTCTTGAACCTTCCTGCTACTTGAACTTTTTGAACTTCTTGAAACCTCCTGCTACTTGAACTTCTTGAACCTTCCTGCTACTTGAACTTCTTGAACTTCTTGAACCTTCCTGCTACTTGAACTACTTGAACTTCTTGAACTACTTGAACTTCTTGAACTTCTTGAACTTCTTGAACCTTCCTGCTACTAGAACTACTTGAACTTCTTGAACCTTCCTGCTACTTGAACTTCTTGAACTTCTTGAACCTTCCTGCTACCTGAACTTCTTGAACTAATTGAACCTTCCTGCTACTTGAACTTCTTGAACTTTCCTGCTACACGAACTTCTTGAACTTCTTGAACCTTACTGCTACTTGAACTTCTTGAACCTTCCTGCTACTTGAACTTCTTGAACTTCTTGAACCCTCCTGCTACTTGAACTTCTTGAACTTCTTCAACCTTCCTGCTACTTGAACTTCTTGAACTTCTTGAACCTTCCTGTAACTTGAACTTCTTGAACTTCTTGAACCTTCCTGCTACTTGAATTTCTTGAACTTCTTGAACCTTCCTGCTACTTGAACTTTTTGAACTTCCTGAACCTTCCTGCTATTTGAACTTCTTGAACCTTCCTGCTACTAGAACTTCTTGAACTTCTTGAACCTTCCTGTTCTTAAACTTCTTGAACTTCTTGAACCTTCCTGCTACTTGAACTTCTTGAACCTTCCTGCTACTTGAACTTCTTGAACCTTCCTGCTACTTGAACTTCTTGAACTTCTTGAACCTTCCTGCTACTTGAACTTCTTGAACCTTCCTGCCACTTGATTTCTTGAACCTTCCTGCTACTTGAACTTCTTGAACCTTCCTGCTACTTGAACTTTTTAAACCTTCCTGCTTCTTGAACTTCTTGAACTCTCCTGCTACTTGAACTTCTTGAACTTCTTGAGCCTTCATGCTACTTGAACTTCTTGAACCTTCCTGCTACTTGAACTTTTTGAACTTCTTGAACCTTCCTGCTACTTGAACTTCTTGAACCTTCCTGCTACTTGAACTTCTTGAACTTCTTGCACCTTCCTGCTACTTGAACTTCTTGAACCTTCCTCCTACTTGAACTTCTTTACCTTCTTGAACCTTTCTGCTACATGAACTTTTTGTACCTTCCTGCTACTTGAACTTCTTGAACTTCTTGAACCTTCCTGCTCCTTGAAATTCTTGATTTTCTTGAACCCTCCTGCTACTTGAACTTCTTGAACCTTCTTGCTACCTGAACTTCTTGAACTTCTTGAACCTTCCTGCTACTTGAACTTTTCGAACTTCTTGAACCTTCCTGCTACTTGAACTTCTTGAACCTTCCTGCTACTTGAACTTCTTGAACCTTCCTGCAACTTGAACTTCTTGAACTTCTTGAACCTTCCTGCTACTTGAACTTCATGAACTTCTTGAAACTTCCTGCTACTTGAACTTCTTGAACTTCTTGAACCTTCCTGCTACTTGAACTTCTTGAACTTCTTGAACCTTCCTGCTACTTGAACTTCTAGAAACTTCCTGCTACCTGAACTTCTTGAACCTTCCTGCTACTTGAACTTCTTGAACTTCTTGAACCTTCCTGCTACTTGAACTTCTTGAACCTTCCTGCTACATGAACTTCTTGAACTTCTTGAACCTTCCTGCTACTTGAACTTCATGAACCTTCCTGCTACTTGAACATCTTGAACTTCTTGAACTTTCCTGCTACTTGAACTTCTTGAACCTTCCTGCTACTTGAAATACTTGAACTTCTTGAACCTTCCTGCTACTTGAACTTCTTGAACTTTCCTGCAACTTGAACTTCTTGAACTTCTTGAAACTTCCTGCTACTTGAACTTCTTGAACCTTTCTGCTACTTGAACTTCTTGAACTTCTTGAACCTTCCTGCTACTTGAACTTCTAGAAACTTCCTGCTACCTGAACTTCTTGAACCTTCCTGCTACTTGAACTTCTTGAACTTCTTGAACCTTCCTGCTACTTGAACTTCTTGAACCTTCCTGCTACTTGAACTTCTTGAACCTTCCTGCTACTTGAACTTCATGAACCTTTCTGCTACTTGAACTTCTTGAAACTTCCTGCAACTTGAACTTCATGAACGTCTTGAACCGTCAAGCTACTTGAACTTCTTGAACCTTCTTGCTACTTGAACTTCTTGAATTTCTTGAACTTTCCTGCTACTTGAACTTCTTGAACCTTCCTGCTACTTGAACTTCTTGAAACTTCCTGGTAATTGAACTTCTTGAACTTCTTGAACCTACCTGCTACTTGAACTTCATGAACCTTCATGCTACTTGAACTTCTTGAACTTCTTGAACCTTCCTGCTACTTGAACTTCTCGAACCTTCCTGCTACTTGAACTACTTTAACCTTCCTGCTACTTGAACTTCTTGAACTTCTTGAAATTTCCTGCTACTTGAACGTCTTTAACCTTCCTGCTCCTTGAACTATTTGAACTTCTTGAACCTTCCTGCTACTTGAACTACTTGAACTTCTTGAACCTTCCTGCTACTTGAAATTCTTGAACCTTCCTGCTACTTGAACTTCCTGAACTTCTTGAACCTTCCTGCTACTTGAACTTCTTGAACCTTCCTTCTACTTGAACTTCTTGAACTTCTCAAACCTTCCTGCTACTTGAACTTATTGTACTTCTTTAACCTTCCTGTTACTTGAACTTCTTGAACCTTCCTGCTACTTGAACTTTTTGATCCTTCCTGCTACTTGAACTTCTTGAACTTCTTGAACATTCCTGCTACTTTAACTTCTCGAACCTTCCTGCTACTTGAACTTCTTGAACCTTCCTGCTACTTGAACTTCTTGAACCATCCTGCTACTTGAACTTCTTGAACTTCCTGAACCTTCCTGCTACTTGAACTTCTTGAACTTCTTGCACCTTCCTGCTACTTGAACTTCTTGAACCTTCCTGCTACTTGAACTTTTTGAACTTCTTGAAACCTCCTGCTACTTGAACTTCTTGAACCTTCCTGCTACTTGAACTTCTTGAACTTCTTGAACCTTCCTGTTACCTGAACTACTTGAACTTCTTGAACTACTTGAACTTCTTGAACTTCTTGAACTTCTTGAACCTTCCTGCTACTAGAACTACTTAAACTTCTTGAACCTTCCTGCTACTTGAACTTCTTGAACTTCTTGAACCTTCCTGCTACCTGAACTTCTTGAACTAATAGAACCTTCCTGCTACTTGAACTTCTTGAACTTTCCTGCTACACGAACTTCTTGAACTTCTTGAACCTTACTGCTACTTGAACTTCTTGAACCTTCCTGCTACTTGAACTTCTTGAACTTCTTGAACCCTCCTGCTACTTGAACTTCTTGAACTTCTTCAACCTTCCTGCTACTTGAACTTCTTGAACTTCTTGAACCTTCCTGTAACTTGAACTTCTTGAACTTCTTGAACCTTCCTGCTACTTGAATTTCTTGAACTTCTTGAACCTTCCTGCTACTTGAACTTTTTGAACTTCCTGAACCTTCCTGCTATTTGAACTTCGTGAACCTTCCTGCTACTAGAACTTCTCGAACTTCTTGAACCTTCCTGTTCTTAAACTTCTTGAACTTCTTGAACCTTCCTGCTACTTGAAATTTTTGAACTTCTTGAACCTTCCTGCCACTTGATTTCTTGAACCTTTCTGCTACTTGAACTTCTTGAACCTTCCTGCTACTTGAACTTCTTGAACCTTCCTGCCACTTGATTTCTTGAACCTTTCTGCTACTTGAACTTCTTGAACTATCCTGCTACTTGAACTTCTTGATCCTTATTGCTACCTGAACTTCTTGAACTTCTTGAACCTTCCTGCTACTTAAACTTCATGAACTTCTTGAACCTTCCTGCTACTTGAACTTCTTGAACTTCTTGAACCTTCCAGCTACTTGAACTTCTTGAACTTCTTGAACCTTCCTGCTACCTGAACTTCTTGAACCTTCCTGCTACTTGAACTTCTAGAACTTCTTGAACCTTCCTGCTATTTGAACTTCTTGAACCTTCCTGCTACTTGAACTTCTTGAACTTCTTGAACCTTCCTGCAACTTGAACTTCTTGAACCTTCCTGCTACTTGAACTTCTTGAACTTCTTGAACCTTCCTGCTACTTGAACTTCTTGAACCTTCCTGCTACTTGAACTACTTGAACTTCTTAAACCTTCCTGCTACTTGAACTTCTTGAACTTTCCTGCTACTTGAACTTCTTGAACTTCCTAAACCTTCCTGCTACTTGAACTTCTTGAACCTTTCTGCAAATTGAACTTCTTGAACTTCTTGAACCTTCCTGCTACTTGAACTTCTCGAATTTCTTGAACCTTCCTGCTACTTGAACTTCTTGAACCTTCCTGCTACTTGAACTTCCTGAACCTTCCTGCTACTTAAACTTCTTGAATCTTCCTGCTACTTGAACTTCTTGAACTTCTTGAACCTTCCTGATACTTGAACTTCTTGAACATTCGTGCTACTTGAACTTCTTGAACTTCTTGAACCTTCCTGCTACTTGAACTTCTTGAACTTCTTGAACCCTCCTGCTACTTGAACTTCTTGAACTTCTTCAACCTTCCTGCTACTTGAACTTCTTGAACTTCTTGAACCTTCCTGTAACTTGAACTTCTTGAACTTCTTGAACCTTCCTGCTACTTGAATTTCTTGAACTTCTTGAACCTTCCTGCTACTTGAACTTTTTGAACTTCCTGAACCTTCCTGCTATTTGAACTTCGTGAACCTTCCTGCTACTAGAACTTCTCGAACTTCTTGAACCTTCCTGTTCTTAAACTTCTTGAACTTCTTGAACCTTCCTGCTACTTGAAATTTTTGAACTTCTTGAACCTTCCTGCCACTTGATTTCTTGAACCTTTCTGCTACTTGAACTTCTTGAACCTTCCTGCTACTTGAACTTTTTGAACCTTCCTGCTTCTTGAACTTTTCGGACTTTCCTGCTACTTGAACTTCTTGAACTATCCTGCTACTTGAACTTCTTGATCCTTATTGCTACCTGAACTTCTTGAACTTCTTGAACCTTCCTGCTACTTAAACTTCATGAACTTCTTGAACCTTCCTGCTACTTGAACTTCTTGAACTTCTTGAACCTTCCAGCTACTTGAACTTCTTGAACTTCTTGAACCTTCCTGCTACCTGAACTTCTTGAACCTTCCTGCTACTTGAACTTCTAGAACTTCTTGAACCTTCCTGCTACTTGAACTTCTTGAACCTTCCTGCTACTTGAACTTCTTGAACTTCTTGAACCTTCCTGCAACTTGAACTTCTTGAACCTTCCTGCTACTTGAACTTCTTGAACTTCTTGAACCTTCCTGCTACTTGAACTTCTTGAACCTTCCTGCTACTTGAACTACTTGAACTTCTTAAACCTTCCTGCTACTTGAACTTCTTGAACTTTCCTGCTACTTGAACTTCTTGAACTTCCTAAACCTTCCTGCTACTTGAACTTCTTGAACCTTTCTGCAAATTGAACTTCTTGAACTTCTTGAACCTTCCTGCTACTTGAACTTCTCGAATTTCTTGAACCTTCCTGCTACTTGAACTTCTTGAACCTTCCTGCTACTTGAACTTCTTGAACCTTCCTGCTACTTAAACTTCTTGAATCTTCCTGCTACTTGAACTTCTTGAACTTCTTGAACCTTCCTGATACTTGAACTTCTTGAACCTTCGTGCTACTTGAACTTCTTGAACTTCTTGAACCTTCCTGCTACTTGAACTTCTTGAACTTATTGAAGCTTCCTGCTACTTGAACTTCTTGAACCTTCCTGCTACTTGAACTTCTTGAACTTCTTGAACCTTCCCGCAACTTGAACTTCTTTAACTTCTTTAACCTTCCTGCTACTTGAACTTCTTGAACTTCTAGAAACTTCCTGCTACTTGAACTTCTTGAACCTTCCTGCCACTTGATTTCTTGAACCTTCCTTCTACTTGAACTTCTTGAACCTTCCTGCTACTTGAACTTTTTGAACCTTCCTGCTTCTTTGACTTCTTGAACCTTCCTGCTACTTGAACTTCTTGAACTTCTTGAGCCTTTCTGCTACTTGAACTTCTGAAACCTTTCTGCTACTTGAACTTTTTGAACTTCTTGAACCTTCCTGCTACTTGAACTTCTTGAACTTCTTGAACCTTCCTGCTACCTGAACTTTTTGAACCTTCCTGCTACTTGAACTTCTTTACCTTCTTGAACCTTTCTGCTACTTGAACTTCTTGAACCTTCCTGGTACTTGAACTTCTTGAACTTCTTGAACCTTCCTGCTCCTTGAAATTCTTGATTTTCTTGAACCCTCCTGCTACTTGAACTTCTTGAACATTTTTGCTACCTGAACTCCTTGAACTTCTTGAACCTTCCTGCTTCTTGAACATCTTGAACTTTTTGAACCTTCCTGCTACTTGAACTTCTTGAACTTCTTGAACCTTCCTGCTACTTGAACTTCTTGAACCTTCCTGCTACTTGAACTTCTTGAACCTTCCTGCTACTTGAACTTCTTGAACTTCTTGAACCTTCCTGCCACTTGAACTTCTTGAACCTTCGTGCTACTGAACTTCTTGAACTTCTTGAACCTTCCTGCTACTTGAACTACTTGAGCTTCTTGAACCTTCTTGCTACCTAAACTTCTTGAACTTCTTGAACCTTCCTGCTACTTGAACTTTTCGAACTTCTTAAACCTTCCTGCTACTTGAACTTTCCTGCTACCTGAACTTCTTGAACTTCTAGAACCTTCCTGCTACTCGAACTTCATGAACTTCTTGAACCTTCCTGCTACTTGAACTTCTTGAACTTCTTGAATCTTCCTGCTACTTGAACTTCTTGAACTTCTTGAACCTTCCTGCTACTTGAACTTCTTGAACCTTCCTGCTACCTGAACTTCTTGAATCTTCCTGCTACTTGAACTTCTTGAACTTCTTGAACCTTTCTGCTACTTGAACTTCTTGAACCTTCCTGCTACTTGAACATTTTGAACTTCTTGAACCTTTCTGCTACTTGAACTTCTTGACCCTTCCTGCTACTTGAACTTCTTGAACTTCTTGAACCTTCCTGCTACTTGAACTTCTTGAACCTTCCTGCTACTTGAAATACTTGAACTTCTTGAACCTTCCTGCTACTTGAACTTCTTGAACTTTCCTGCTACTTGAACTTCTTGAACTTCTTGAACCTTCCTGCTACTTGAACTTGTTGAACTTTTCTGCTACTTGAACTTCTTGAACTTCTTGAACCTTCCTGCTACTTGAACTTCTCGAACTTCTTGAACCTTCCTGCTTCTTGAACTTCTTGAACCTTCCTGCTACTTGAACTTCTTGAACCTTCCTGCTACTCAAACTTCTTGAACCTTCCTGCTACTTGAACTTCTTGAACTTCTTGAACCTTCGTGCGACTTGAACTTCTTGAACCTTCCTGCTACTTGAACTTCTTGAACTTCTCGAACCTTCCTGCTACTTGAACTTCTTGAACTTTCCTGCAACTTGAACTTCTTGAACTTCTTGAAACTTCCTGCTACTTGAACTTCTTGAACCTTTCTGCTACTTGAACTTCTTGAACTTCTTGAACCTTCCTGCTACTTGAACTTCTAGAAACTTCCTGCTACCTGAACTTCTTGAACCTTCCTGCTACTTGAACTTCTTGAACTTCTTGAACCTTCCTGCTACTTGAACTTCTTGAACCTTCCTGCTACTTGAACTTCTTGAACCTTCCTGCTACTTGAACTTCATGAACCTTTCTGCTACTTGAACTTCTTGAAACTTCCTGCAACTTGAACTTCATGAACGTCTTGAACCGTCAAGCTACTTGAACTTCTTGAACCTTCTTGCTACTTGAACTTCTTGAATTTCTTGAACTTTCCTGCTACTTGAACTTCTTGAACCTTCCTGCTACTTGAACTTCTTGAAACTTCCTGGTAATTGAACTTCTTGAACTTCTTGAACCTACCTGCTACTTGAACTTCATGAACCTTCATGCTACTTGAACTTCTTGAACTTCTTGAACCTTCCTGCTACTTGAACTTCTCGAACCTTCCTGCTACTTGAACTACTTTAACCTTCCTGCTACTTGAACTTCTTGAACTTCTTGAAATTTCCTGCTACTTGAACGTCTTTAACCTTCCTGCTCCTTGAACTATTTGAACTTCTTGAACCTTCCTGCTACTTGAACTACTTGAACTTCTTGAACCTTCCTGCTACTTGAAATTCTTGAACCTTCCTGCTACTTGAACTTCCTGAACTTCTTGAACCTTCCTGCTACTTGAACTTCTTGAACCTTCCTTCTACTTGAACTTCTTGAACTTCTCAAACCTTCCTGCTACTTGAACTTATTGTACTTCTTTAACCTTCCTGTTACTTGAACTTCTTGAACCTTCCTGCTACTTGAACTTTTTGATCCTTCCTGCTACTTGAACTTCTTGAACTTCTTGAACATTCCTGCTACTTTAACTTCTCGAACCTTCCTGCTACTTGAACTTCTTGAACCTTCCTGCTACTTGAACTTCTTGAACCATCCTGCTACTTGAACTTCTTGAACTTCCTGAACCTTCCTGCTACTTGAACTTCTTGAACTTCTTGCACCTTCCTGCTACTTGAACTTCTTGAACCTTCCTGCTACTTGAACTTTTTGAACTTCTTGAAACCTCCTGCTACTTGAACTTCTTGAACCTTCCTGCTACTTGAACTTCTTGAACTTCTTGAACCTTCCTGTTACCTGAACTACTTGAACTTCTTGAACTACTTGAACTTCTTGAACTTCTTGAACTTCTTGAACCTTCCTGCTACTAGAACTACTTAAACTTCTTGAACCTTCCTGCTACTTGAACTTCTTGAACTTCTTGAACCTTCCTGCTACCTGAACTTCTTGAACTAATTGAACCTTCCTGCTACTTGAACTTCTTGAACTTTCCTGCTACACGAACTTCTTGAACTTCTTGAACCTTACTGCTACTTGAACTTCTTGAACCTTCCTGCTACTTGAACTTCTTGAACTTCTTGAACCCTCCTGCTACTTGAACTTCTTGAACTTCTTCAACCTTCCTGCTACTTGAACTTCTTGAACTTCTTGAACCTTCCTGTAACTTGAACTTCTTGAACTTCTTGAACCTTCCTGCTACTTGAATTTCTTGAACTTCTTGAACCTTCCTGCTACTTGAACTTTTTGAACTTCCTGAACCTTCCTGCTATTTGAACTTCGTGAACCTTCCTGCTACTAGAACTTCTCGAACTTCTTGAACCTTCCTGTTCTTAAACTTCTTGAACTTCTTGAACCTTCCTGCTACTTGAAATTTTTGAACTTCTTGAACCTTCCTGCCACTTGATTTCTTGAACCTTTCTGCTACTTGAACTTCTTGAACCTTCCTGCTACTTGAACTTTTTGAACCTTCCTGCTTCTTGAACTTTTCGGACTTTCCTGCTACTTGAACTTCTTGAACTATCCTGCTACTTGAACTTCTTGATCCTTATTGCTACCTGAACTTCTTGAACTTCTTGAACCTTCCTGCTACTTAAACTTCATGAACTTCTTGAACCTTCCTGCTACTTGAACTTCTTGAACTTCTTGAACCTTCCAGCTACTTGAACTTCTTGAACTTCTTGAACCTTCCTGCTACCTGAACTTCTTGAACCTTCCTGCTACTTGAACTTCTAGAACTTCTTGAACCTTCCTGCTACTTGAACTTCTTGAACCTTCCTGCTACTTGAACTTCTTGAACTTCTTGAACCTTCCTGCAACTTGAACTTCTTGAACCTTCCTGCTACTTGAACTTCTTGAACTTCTTGAACCTTCCTGCTACTTGAACTTCTTGAACCTTCCTGCTACTTGAACTACTTGAACTTCTTAAACCTTCCTGCTACTTGAACTTCTTGAACTTTCCTGCTACTTGAACTTCTTGAACTTCCTAAACCTTCCTGCTACTTGAACTTCTTGAACCTTTCTGCAAATTGAACTTCTTGAACTTCTTGAACCTTCCTGCTACTTGAACTTCTCGAATTTCTTGAACCTTCCTGCTACTTGAACTTCTTGAACCTTCCTGCTACTTGAACTTCTTGAACCTTCCTGCTACTTAAACTTCTTGAATCTTCCTGCTACTTGAACTTCTTGAACTTCTTGAACCTTCCTGATACTTGAACTTCTTGAACATTCGTGCTACTTGAACTTCTTGAACTTCTTGAACCTTCCTGCTACTTGAACTTCTTGAACTTCTTGAACCCTCCTGCTACTTGAACTTCTTGAACTTCTTCAACCTTCCTGCTACTTGAACTTCTTGAACTTCTTGAACCTTCCTGTAACTTGAACTTCTTGAACTTCTTGAACCTTCCTGCTACTTGAATTTCTTGAACTTCTTGAACCTTCCTGCTACTTGAACTTTTTGAACTTCCTGAACCTTCCTGCTATTTGAACTTCGTGAACCTTCCTGCTACTAGAACTTCTCGAACTTCTTGAACCTTCCTGTTCTTAAACTTCTTGAACTTCTTGAACCTTCCTGCTACTTGAAATTTTTGAACTTCTTGAACCTTCCTGCCACTTGATTTCTTGAACCTTTCTGCTACTTGAACTTCTTGAACCTTCCTGCTACTTGAACTTTTTGAACCTTCCTGCTTCTTGAACTTTTCGGACTTTCCTGCTACTTGAACTTCTTGAACTATCCTGCTACTTGAACTTCTTGATCCTTATTGCTACCTGAACTTCTTGAACTTCTTGAACCTTCCTGCTACTTAAACTTCATGAACTTCTTGAACCTTCCTGCTACTTGAACTTCTTGAACTTCTTGAACCTTCCAGCTACTTGAACTTCTTGAACTTCTTGAACCTTCCTGCTACCTGAACTTCTTGAACCTTCCTGCTACTTGAACTTCTAGAACTTCTTGAACCTTCCTGCTACTTGAACTTCTTGAACCTTCCTGCTACTTGAACTTCTTGAACTTCTTGAACCTTCCTGCAACTTGAACTTCTTGAACCTTCCTGCTACTTGAACTTCTTGAACTTCTTGAACCTTCCTGCTACTTGAACTTCTTGAACCTTCCTGCTACTTGAACTACTTGAACTTCTTAAACCTTCCTGCTACTTGAACTTCTTGAACTTTCCTGCTACTTGAACTTCTTGAACTTCCTAAACCTTCCTGCTACTTGAACTTCTTGAACCTTTCTGCAAATTGAACTTCTTGAACTTCTTGAACCTTCCTGCTACTTGAACTTCTCGAATTTCTTGAACCTTCCTGCTACTTGAACTTCTTGAACCTTCCTGCTACTTGAACTTCTTGAACCTTCCTGCTACTTAAACTTCTTGAATCTTCCTGCTACTTGAACTTCTTGAACTTCTTGAACCTTCCTGATACTTGAACTTCTTGAACCTTCGTGCTACTTGAACTTCTTGAACTTCTTGAACCTTCCTGCTACTTGAACTTCTTGAACTTATTGAAGCTTCCTGCTACTTGAACTTCTTGAACCTTCCTGCTACTTGAACTTCTTGAACTTCTTGAACCTTCCCGCAACTTGAACTTCTTTAACTTCTTTAACCTTCCTGCTACTTGAACTTCTTGAACTTCTAGAAACTTCCTGCTACTTGAACTTCTTGAACCTTCCTGCCACTTGATTTCTTGAACCTTCCTTCTACTTGAACTTCTTGAACCTTCCTGCTACTTGAACTTTTTGAACCTTCCTGCTTCTTTGACTTCTTGAACCTTCCTGCTACTTGAACTTCTTGAACTTCTTGAGCCTTTCTGCTACTTGAACTTCTGAAACCTTTCTGCTACTTGAACTTTTTGAACTTCTTGAACCTTCCTGCTACTTGAACTTCTTGAACTTCTTGAACCTTCCTGCTACCTGAACTTTTTGAACCTTCCTGCTACTTGAACTTCTTTACCTTCTTGAACCTTTCTGCTACTTGAACTTCTTGAACCTTCCTGGTACTTGAACTTCTTGAACTTCTTGAACCTTCCTGCTCCTTGAAATTTTTGATTTTCTTGAACCCTCCTGCTACTTGAACTTCTTGAACATTTTTGCTACCTGAACTCCTTGAACTTCTTGAACCTTCCTGCTTCTTGAACATCTTGAACTTTTTGAACCTTCCTGCTACTTGAACTTCTTGAACTTCTTGAACCTTCCTGCTACTTGAACTTCTTGAACCTTCCTGCTACTTGAACTTCTTGAACCTTCCTGCTACTTGAACTTCTTGAACTTCTTGAACCTTCCTGCCACTTGAACTTCTTGAACCTTCGTGCTACTGAACTTCTTGAACTTCTTGAACCTTCCTGCTACTTGAACTACTTGAGCTTCTTGAACCTTCTTGCTACCTAAACTTCTTGAACTTCTTGAACCTTCCTGCTACTTGAACTTTTCGAACTTCTTAAACCTTCCTGCTACTTGAACTTTCCTGCTACCTGAACTTCTTGAACTTCTAGAACCTTCCTGCTACTCGAACTTCATGAACTTCTTGAACCTTCCTGCTACTTGAACTTCTTGAACTTCTTGAATCTTCCTGCTACTTGAACTTCTTGAACTTCTTGAACCTTCCTGCTACTTGAACTTCTTGAACCTTCCTGCTACCTGAACTTCTTGAATCTTCCTGCTACTTGAACTTCTTGAACTTCTTGAACCTTTCTGCTACTTGAACTTCTTGAACCTTCCTGCTACTTGAACATTTTGAACTTCTTGAACCTTTCTGCTACTTGAACTTCTTGACCCTTCCTGCTACTTGAACTTCTTGAACTTCTTGAACCTTCCTGCTACTTGAACTTCTTGAACCTTCCTGCTACTTGAAATACTTGAACTTCTTGAACCTTCCTGCTACTTGAACTTCTTGAACTTTCCTGCTACTTGAACTTCTTGAACTTCTTGAACCTTCCTGCTACTTGAACTTGTTGAACTTTTCTGCTACTTGAACTTCTTGAACTTCTTGAACCTTCCTGCTACTTGAACTTCTCGAACTTCTTGAACCTTCCTGCTTCTTGAACTTCTTGAACCTTCCTGCTACTTGAACTTCTTGAACCTTCCTGCTACTCAAACTTCTTGAACCTTCCTGCTACTTGAACTTCTTGAACTTCTTGAACCTTCGTGCGACTTGAACTTCTTGAACCTTCCTGCTACTTGAACTTCTTGAACTTCTCGAACCTTCCTGCTACTTGAACTTCTTGAACTTCTTGAACCTTTCTGCTACTTGAAGTTTTTGAACCGTCCTGCTATTTGAACTTCTTGAACCTTCCTGCTACTTGAACTTTTTTAACTTCTTTAACCATCCTGCTACTTGAACTTCTTGAACCTTCCTGCTACTTGAACTTCTTGAACCTTCCTGCCACTTGATTTCTTGAACCTTCCTGCTACTTGAACTTCTTGAACCTTCCTGCTACTTGAATTTTTGAACCTTCCTGCTTCTTGAACTTCTCGGACTTTCCTGCTACTTGAACTTCTTGAACCTTCCTGCTACTTGAACTTCTTGAACCTTCCTGCTACCTGAACTTCTTGAACTTCTTGAACCTTCCTGCTACTTGAACTTCATGAATCTTCCTGCTACTTGAACTTCTTTAACTTCTTTAAACTTCCTGCTACTTGAAATTTTTGAACCTTCCTGCTACTTGAACTTCTTGAATCTTCCTGCTACTTTAACTTCTTGAACTTCTTGAACCTTCCTGCTACTTGAACTTCTTGAACCTTCGTGCTACTTGAACTTCTTGAACTTCTTGAACCTTCCTGCTACTTGAACTTCTTGAACCTTCCTGCTACTTGAACTTCTTTAACTTCTTCAAACTTCCTGCTACTTGAAATTTTTGAACCTTCCTGCTACTTGAACTTTTTGAACTTCTTGAACCTTCCTGCTACTTGAATTTCTTGAACCTTCCTGCTACTTGAACTTCTTGAACTTCTTGAACCTTCTGCTACTTGAACTTCTTGAACTTCTTGAACCTTCCTGCTACTTGAACTTCTTGAACCTTCCTGCCACTTGATTTCTTGAATCTTCCTGCTACTTGAACTTCTTGAACCTTCCTGCTACTTGAACTTTTTGAACCTTCCTGCTTCTTGAACTTCTTGAACTCTCCTGCTACTTGAACTTCTTTAGCCTTCCTGCTGCTTGAACTTCTTAAACTTTCCTGCTACTTGAACTTTTTGAACTTCATGAACCTTCCTGCTACTTGAACTTCTCGAACCTTCCTGCTACTTGAACTTCTTGAACTTCTTGAACCTTCCTGCTACCTGAACTTTTTGAACCTTCCTGCTACTTGAACTTCTTTACCTTCTTGAACCTTTCTGCTACTTGAACTTCTTGAACCTTCCTGCTACCTGAACTTCTTGAACTTCTTGAACCTTCCTGCTACTTGAACTTCTTGAACTTCTTGAACCTTCCTGCTACTTGAACTTCTTGAACTTCTTGAACCTTCCTGCTACTTGAACTTCTTGAACCTTCCTGCTACTTGAACTTCTTGAACTTCTTGAACCTTCCTGCTACTTGAACTTCAAACCTTCCTGCTACTTGAACTTCTTGAACTTCTTGAACCTTCCTGCTACTTGAACTTCTTGACCTTCTTGAACCTTCCTGCTACTTGAACCTCTTGAACCTTCCTGCTACTTGAACTTCTTGAACTTCTTGAACCTTCCTGCCAGTTGAACTTCTTGAACCTTCGTGCTACTTGAACTTCTTGAACTTCTTGAACCTTCCTGCAACTTGAACTACTTGAACTTCTTGAACCTTCCTGCTACTTGAACTTCTTGAACTTCTTGAACCTTCCTGGTACTTGAACTTCGTGAACCTTCCTGCTTCTTGAACTTCTTGACCCTTTTTGCTGCTTGAACTTCTTGAACTTCTTGAACCTTCCTGCTACGTGAAAATCTTGAACCTTCCTGCTACTTGAATTTTTCGAACTTCTTGAACCTTCCTGCTACCTGAACTTCTTGAACTTATTGAACCTTCCTGCTACTTGAACTTCTTGAACCTTCCTGCTACAAGAACTTCTTGAACTTCTCAAACGTTCCTGCTACTTGAACTTCTTGAATTCTTGAACCCTCCTGCTATTTGAACTTCTTGAACTTCTTCAGCCTTCCTGCTACTTGAACTTCTTGAACTTCTTGAACCTTCCTGTAACTTGAACTTCTTGAACTTCTTGAACCTTCCTGCTACTTGAATTTCTTGAACTTCTTGAACCTTCCTGCTACTTGAACTTTTTGAACTTCCTGAACCTTCCTGCTACTTGAACTTCTGAACCTTCCTGCTACTAGAACTTCTTGAACTTCTTGAACCTTCCTGTTCTTAAACTTCTTGAACTTCTTGAACCTTCCTGCTACTTGAACTTCTTGAACCTTCCTGCTACTTGAACTTCTTGAACCTTCCTGCCACTTGAACTTCTTGAACCTTCCTGCTACTTGAACTTCTTGAACCTTCCTGCTACTTGAACTTCTTGAACTTCTTGAACCTTCCTGCTACTTGATCTTCTCGAACTTCTTCAACCTTCCTGCTACTTGAACTTCTTGAACTTCTTGAACTTTCCTGCTACTTGATCTTCTTGAACCTTCCTCCTACTTGAACTTCTTGAAACTTCCTGCTACTTGAACTTCTTGAACCTTCCTGCTACTTGAATTTCTTGAACTTTTCAAACCTTCCTGCTACTTGAACTTCTTGTACTTCTTTAACCTTCCTGCTACTTGAACTTAATGAACCTTTCTGCTACTTGAACTTCTTGAACCCTCCTGCTACTCAAACTTCTTGAACCTTCCTGCTACTTGAACTTCTTGAACTTCTTGAACCTTCGTGCTACTTGAACTTCATGAACCTTCCTGCTACTTGAACTTCTTGAACTTCTCGAACCTTCCTGCCACTTGAACTTCTTGAACCTTCGTGCTACTTGAACTTCTTGAACTTCTTGAACCTTCCTGCTACTTGAACTACTTGAACTTCTTGAACCTTCCTGCGACTTGAAATTCTTGAACTTCTTGAACCTTCCTGGTACTTGAACTTCGTGAACCTTCCTGCTTCTTGAACTTCTTGAACCTTTTTGCTACTTGAACTTCTTGAACTTCTTGAACCTTCCTGCTACGTGAAAATCTTGAACCTTCCTGCTACTTGAATTTTTTGAACTTCTTGAACCTTCCTGCTACTTGAACTTCTTGAACCTTCCTGCTACTTGAACTTCTTGAACCTTCCTGCTACTTGAACTTCTTGAACTTCTTGAACCCTCGTGCTACTTGAACTTCTTGAACTTCTCGAACCTTCTTGCTACTTGAACTTCTTGAACCTTCCTGCTACTTTTTGAACTTGTTGAACCTTCCTGCTACTTGAACTTCTTGAATCTTCAAGCTACTTGATCTTCTTGAACATTCCTGCTACTTGAACTTCTTGAACCTTCCTGCTACTTGAACTTCTTGAACTTCTTGAACCTTCCTGCTACTTGAACTTCTTGAACCTTTATGCTACTTGCACTTCTTGAACCTTCCTGCTACTTGAACTTCTTGAACCTTCCTGCTACTTGAACTTCTTGAACATCTTGAACCTTCCTGCAACTTGAACTTCTTGAACGTCTTGAACCATCCTGCTACTTGAACTTCTTGAACATCTTGAACCTTCCTGCTACTTGAACTTCTTGAACTTCTTGAACTTTTCGCTACTTGAACTTTTTGAACCTTCCTGCTACTTGAACTTCTTGAAACTTCCTGGTACTTGAACTACTCGAACTTCTTGAACCCACCTGCTACTTGAACTTCTTGAACCTTCATGCTACTTGAACTTTTTGAACTTCTTGAACCTTCCTGCTACTTGAACTTCTTGAACCCTCCTGCTACTTGAACTACTTGAATCTTCCTGCTACTTGAACTTCTTGAACCTTCTTTCTACTTGAACTTCTTGAACCTTCCTGCAACTTGAACTTCTTGAACTTCTTCAACCTTCCTGCTACTTGAACTTCTTGAACCTATATGCTACTTGAACTTCTTGAACCTTCCTGCTACTTGAACTTCTTGAACCTTCCTGCTACTTGAACTTCTTGAACATCTTGAACCTTCCTGCAACTTAAACTTCTTGAACGTCTTGAACCGTCCTGCTACTTGAACTTCTTGAACTTCTTGAACCTTCCTGCTACTTGAACTTCTTGAACTTCTTGAACTTTCCTGCTACTTGAACTTTTTGAACCTTCCTGCTACTTGAACTTCTTGAAACTTCCTGGTACTTGAACTTCTTGAACTTCTTGAACCTACCTGCTACTTGAACTTCTTGAACCTTCTTGCTACTTGAACTTTTTGAACTTCTTGAACCTTCCTGCTACTTGAACTTCTTGAACCCTCCTGCTAATTGAACTACTTGAATCTTCCTGCTACTTGAACTTCTTGAACTTCATGAAATTTCCTGCTACTTGAACGTCTTTAACCTTCCTGCTACTTGAACTATTTGAACTTCTTGAACCGTCCTGCTACTTGAACTACTTAAACTTCTTGAACCTTCCTGCTACTTGAAATTCTTGAACCTTCCTGCTACTTGAACTTCTTGAACTTCTTGAACCTTCCTGCTACTTGAACTTCTTGAACCTTCCTGCTACTTGAACTTCTTGAACTTCTTGAACCCTCGAGCTACTTGAACTTCTTGAACTTCTTGAACCTTTTTGCTACTTGAACTTCTTGAACTTTCCTGCTACTTTTTGAACTCGTTGAACCTTCCTGCTACTTGAACTTCTTGAATCTTCATGCTACTTGATCTTCTTGAACATTCCTGCTACTTGAACTTCTTGAACCTTCCTGCTACTTGAACTTCTTGAACTTCTTGAACCTTCCTGCTACTTGAACTTCTTGAACCTTTATGCTACTTGAACTTCTTGAACCTTCCTGCTACTTGAACTTCTTGAACCTTTCTGCAACTTGAACTTCTTGAACATCTTGAACCTTCCTGCAACTTGAACTTCTAGAACGTCTTGAACCATCCTGTTACTTGAACTTCTTGAACATCTTGAACCTTCCTGCTACTTGAACTTCTTGAACCTTCCTGCTACTTGAACTTCTTGAACTTCTTGAACCTTCCTGCTACTTGATCTTCTCGAACTTCTTCAACCTTCCTGCTACTTGAACTTCTTGAACTTCTTGAACTTTCCTGCTCTTTGATCTTCTTGAACCTTCCTCCTACTTGAACTTCTTGAAACTTCCTGGTACTTGAACTTCTTGAACTTCATGAACCTACCTGCTACTTGAACTTCTTGAACCTTCATGCTACTTGAACTTCTTGAACTTCTTGAACCTTCCTGCTACTTGAACTTCTTGAACCCTCCTGCTACTTGAACTACTTGAACCTTCCTGCTACTTGAACTTCTTGAACTTCTTGAACCTTCCTGCTACTTGAACTTCTTTAAACTTCCTGCTACTTGAACTATTTGAACTTCTTGAACCTTCCTGCTACTTGAACTACTTGAACTTCTTGAACATTCCTGCTACTTGAACTTCTTGAACCTTCCTGCTACTTCAACTTCTTGAACTTCTTGAACCTTCCTGCTACTTGAACTTCTTGAACCTTCCTGCTACTTGAATTTCTTGAACTTTTCAAACCTTCCTGCTACTTGAACTTCTTGTACTTCTTTAACCTTCCTGCTACTTGAACTTCTTGAACCTTCCTGCTACTTGAACTTCTTGAACCCTCCTGCGACTCAAACTTCTTGAACCTTCCTGCTACTTGAACTTCTTGAACTTCTTGAACCTTCGTGCTACTTGAACTTCATGAACCTTACTGCTACTTGAACTTCTTGAACTTCTCGAACCTTCCTGCCACTTGAACTTCTTGAACCTTCGTGCTACTTGAACTTCTTGAACTTCTTGAACCTTCCTGCTACTTGAACTACTTGAACTTCTTGAACCTTCCTGCGACTTGAAATTCTTGAACTTCTTGATCCTTCCTGGTACTTGAACTTCGTGAACCTTCCTGCTTCTTGAACTTCTTGAACCTTTTTGCTACTTGAACTTCTTGAACTTTTTGAACCATCCTGCTACGTGAAAATCTTGAACCTTCCTGCTACTTGAATTTTTTGAACTTCTTGAACCTTCCTGCTACTTGAACTTCTTGAACCTTCCTGCTACTTGAACTTCTTGAACTTCTTGAACCCTCGTGCTACTTGAACTTCTTGAACTTCTTGAACCTTCTTGCTACTTGAACTTCTTGAACCTTCCTGCTATTTCTTGAACTTGTTGAACCTTCCTGCTACTTGAACTTCTTGAATCTTCAAGCTACTTGATCTTCTTGAACATTCCTGCTACTTGAACTTCTTGAACCTTCCTGCTACTTGAACTTCTTGAACTTCTTGACCCTTCTTGCTACTTGAACTTCTTGAACCTTTATGCTACTTGAACTTCTTGAACCTTCCTGCTACTTGAACTTCTTGAACCTTCCTGCTACCTGAACTTCTTGAACATCTTGAACCTTCCTGCAACTTGAACTTCTTGAACGTCTTGAACCATCCTGCTACTTGAACTTCTTGAACATCTTGAACTTTCCTGCTACTTGAACTTCTTGAACTTCTTGAACTTTCCTGCTACTTGAACTTTTTGAACCTTCCTGCTACTTGAACTTCTTGAAACTTCCTGGTACTTGAACTACTTGAACTTCTTGAACCTACCTGCTACTTGAACTTCTTGAACCTTCATGCTACTTGAACTTTTTGAACTTCTTGAACCTTCCTGCTACTTGAACTTCTTGAACCCTCCTGCTACTTGAACTACTTGAATCTTCCTGCTACTTGAACTTCTTGAACCTTCTTTCTACTTGAACTTCTTGAACCTTCCTGCTACTTGAACTTCTTGAACTTCTTGAACCTTCCTGCTACTTGAACTTCTTGAACCTTTATGCTACTTGAACTTTTTGAACCTTCCTGCTACTTGAACTTCTTGAAACTTCCTGGTACTTGAACTACTCGAACTTCTTGAACCTACCTGCTACTTGAACTTCTTGAACCTTCATGCTACTTGAACTTTTTGAACTTCTTGAACCTTCCTGCTACTTGAACTTCTTGAACCCTCCTGCTACTTGAACTACTTGAATCTTCCTGCTACTTGAACTTCTTGAACCTTCTTTCTACTTGAACTTCTTGAACCTTCCTGCAACTTGAACTTCTTGAACTTCTTCAACCTTCCTGCTACTTGAACTTCTTGAACCTATATGCTACTTGAACTTCTTGAACCTTCCTGCTACTTGAACCTCTTGAACCTTCCTGCTACTTGAACTTCTTGAACATCTTGAACCTTCCTGCAACTTGAACTTCTTGAACGTCTTGAACCGTCCTGCTACTTGAACTTCTTGAACTTCTTGAACCTTCCTGCTACTTGAACTTCTTGAACTTCTTGAACTTTCCTGCTACTTGAACTTTTTGAACATTCCTGCTACTTGAACTTCTTGAAACTTCCTGGTACTTGAACTTCTTGAACTTCTTGAACCTACCTGCTACTTGAACTTCTTGAACCTTCTTGCTACTTGAACTTTTTGAACTTCTTGAACCTTCCTGCTACTTGAACTTCTTGAACCCTCCTGCTAATTGAACTACTTGAATCTTCCTGCTACTTGAACTTCTTGAACTTCATGAAATGTCCTGCTACTTGAACGTCTTTAACCTTCCTGCTACTTGAACTATTTGAACTTCTTGAACCGTCCTGCTACTTGAACTACTTAAACTTCTTGAACCTTCCTGCTACTTGAAATTCTTGAACCTTCCTGCTACTTGAACTTCTTGAACTTCTTGAACCTTCCTGCTACTTGAACTTCTTGAACCTTCCTGCTACTTGAACTTCTTGAACTTCTTGAACCCTCGAGCTACTTGAACTTCTTGAACTTCTTGAACCTTCTTGCTACTTGAACTTCTTGAACTTTCCTGCTACTTTTTGAATTCGTTGAACCTTCCTGCTACTTGAACTTCTTGAATCTTCATGCTACTTGATCTTCTTGAACATTCCTGCTACTTGAACTTCTTGAACCTTCCTGCTACTTGAACTTCTTGAACTTCTTGAACCTTCCTGCTACTTGAACTTCTTGAACCTTTATGCTACTTGAACTTCTTGAACCTTCCTGCTACTTGAACTTCTTGAACCTTTCTGCAACTTGAACTTCTTGAACATCTTGAACCTTCCTGCAACTTGAACTTCTAGAACGTCTTGAACCATCCTGTTACTTGAACTTCTTGAACATCTTGAACCTTCCTGCTACTTGAACTTCTTGAACCTTCGTGCTACTTGAACTTCTTGAACTTCTTGAACCTTCCTGCTACTTGATCTTCTCGAACTTCTTCAACCTTCCTGCTACTTGAACTTCTTGAACTTCTTGAACTTTCCTGCTCTTTGATCTTCTTGAACCATCCTCCTACTTGAACTTCTTGAAACTTCCTGGTACTTGAACTTCTTGAACTTCATGAACCTACCTGCTACTTGAACTTCTTGAACCTTCATGCTACTTGAACTTCTTGAACTTCTTGAACCTTCCTGCTACTTGAACTTCTTGAACCCTCCTGCTACTTGAACTACTTGAACCTTCCTGCTACTTGAACTTCTTGAACTTCTTGAACCTTCCTGCTACTTGAACTTCTTTAAACTTCCAGCTACTTGAACTATTTGAACTTCTTGAACCTTCCTGCTACTTGAACTACTTGAACTTCTTGAACATTCCTGCTACTTGAACTTCTTGAACCTTCCTGCTACTTCAACTTCTTGAACTTCTTGAACCTTCCTGCTACTTGAACTTCTTGAACCTTCCTGCTACTTGAATTTCTTGAATTTTTCAAACCTTCCTGCTACTTGAACTTCTTGTACTTCTTTAACCTTCCTGCTACTTGAACTTCTTGAACCTTCCTGCTACTTGAACTTCTTGAACCCTCCTGCGACTCAAACTTCTTGAACCTTCCTGCTACTTGAACTTCTTGAACTTCTTGAACCTTCGTGCTACTTGAACTTCATGAACCTTACTGCTACTTGAACTTCTTGAACTTCTCGAACCTTCCTGCCACTTGAACTTCTTGAACCTTCGTGCTACTTGAACTTCTTGAACTTCTTGAACCTTCCTGCTACTTGAACTACTTGAACTTCTTGAACCTTCCTGCGACTTGAAATTCTTGAACTTCTTGATCCTTCCTGGTACTTGAACTTCGTGAACCTTCCTGCTTCTTGAACTTCTTGAACCTTTTTGCTACTTGAACTTCTTGAACTTTTTGAACCATCCTGCTACGTGAAAATCTTGAACCTTCCTGCTACTTGAATTTTTTGAACTTCTTGAACCTTCCTGCTACTTGAACTTCTTGAACCTTCCTGCTACTTGAACTTCTTGAACTTCTTGAACCCTCGTGCTACTTGAACTTCTTGAACTTCTTGAACCTTCTTGCTACTTGAACTTCTTGAACCTTCCTGCTACTTCTTGAACTTGTTGAACCTTCCTGCTACTTGAACTTCTTGAATCTTCAAGCTACTTGATCTTCTTGAACATTCCTGCTACTTGAACTTCTTGAACCTTCCTGCTACTTGAACTTCTTGAACTTCTTGACCCTTCTTGCTACTTGAACTTCTTGAACCTTTATGCTACTTGAACTTCTTGAACCTTCCTGCTACTTGAACTTCTTGAACCTTCCTGCTACCTGAACTTCTTGAACATCTTGAACCTTCCTGCAACTTGAACTTCTTGAACGTCTTGAACCATCCTGCTACTTGAACTTCTTGAACATCTTGAACCTTCCTGCTACTTGAACTTCTTGAACTTCTTGAACTTTCCTGCTACTTGAACTTTTTGAACCTTCCTGCTACTTGAACTTCTTGAAACTTCCTGGTACTTGAACTACTTGAACTTCTTGAACCTACCTGCTACTTGAACTTCTTGAACCTTCATGCTACTTGAACTTTTTGAACTTCTTGAACCTTCCTGCTACTTGAACTTCTTGAACCCTCCTGCTACTTGAACTACTTGAATCTTCCTGCTACTTGAACTTCTTGAACCTTCTTTCTACTTGAACTTCTTGAACCTTCCTGCTACTTGAACTTCTTGAACTTCTTGAACCTTCCTGCTACTTGAACTTCTTGAACCTTTATGCTACTTGAACTTCTTGAACCTTCCTGCTACTTGAACTTCTTGAACCTTCCTGCTACTTGAACTTCTTGAACATCTTGAACCTTCCTGCAACTTGAACTTCTTGAACGTCTTGAACCGTCCTGCTACTTGAACTTCTTGAACTTCTTGAACCTTCCTGCTACTTGAACTTCTTGAACTTCTTGAACTTTCCTGCTACTTGAACTTTTTGAACCTTCCTGCTACTTGAACTTCTTGAAACTTCCTGGTACTTGAACTTCTTGAACCCTCCTGCTACTTGAACTACTTGAATCTTCCTGCTACTTGAACTTCTTGAACTTCTTGAAATTTCCTGCTACTTGAACGTCTTTAACCTTCCTGCTACTTGAACTATTTGAACTTCTTGAACCTTCCTGCTACTTGAACTACTTGAACTTCTTGAACCTTCCTGCTACTTGAAATTCTTGAACTCTCCTGCTACTTGAACTTCTTGAACTTCTTGAACCTCCCTGCTACTTGAACTTCTTGAACTTCTTGAACCCTCGTGCTACTTGAACTTCTTGAACTTCTTGAACCTTCTTGCTACTTGAACTTCTTGAACCTTCCTGCTACTTCTTGAACTTGTTGAACCTTCCTGCTACTTGAACTTCTTGAATCTTCATGCTACTTGATCTTCTTGAACATTCCTGCTACTTGAACTTCTTGAACCTTCCTGCTACTTGAACTTTTTGAACTTCTTGAACCTTCCTGCTACTTGAACTTCTTGAACTTTTATGCTACTTGAACTTCTTGAACCTTCCTGCTACTTGAACTTCTTGAACCTTCCTGCTACTTGAACTTCTTGAACATCTTGAACCTTCCTGCAACTTGAACTTCTTGAACGTCTTGAACCATCCTGTTACTTGAATTTCTTGAACATCTTGAACATTCCTGCTACTTGAACTTCTTGAACTTCTTGAACTTTCCTGCTACTTGAACTTCTTGAACTTTTATGCTACTTGAACTTCTTGAACCTTACTTCTACTTGAACTTCTTGAACCTTCCTGCTACTTGAACTTCTTGAACCCTCCTGCCACTTGAACTACTTGAATCTTCCTGCTACTTGAACTTCTTGAACTTCTTGAAATTTCCTGCTACTTGAACGTCTTTAACCTTCCTGCTACTTGAACTATTTGAACTTCTTGAACCTTCCTGCTACTTGAACTACTTGAACTTCTTGAACCTTCCTGCTACTTGAAATTCTTGACCCTTCCTGCTAATTGAACTTCTTGAACTTCTTGAACCTTAATGCTACTTGAACTTCTTGAACCTTCCTGCTACTTGAACTTCTTGAACCTTCCTGCTACTTGAACTTCTTGACTTTCTCAAACCTTCGTGCTACTTGAACTTATTGTACTTCTTTGACCTTCCTGCTACTTGAACTTCTTGAACCTCCCTGCTACTTGAACTTTTTGAACCTTCCTGCTACTTGAACTTCTTTAACTTCTTGAACCTTCCTGCTACCTGAACTTCTCGAACCTTCCTGCAACTTGAACTTCTTGAACCTTCCTGCTTCTTGAGCTTCTTGAACCTTCCTGCTACTTGAACTTCTTGAACTTCCTGAACCTTCCTGCGACTTGAACTACTTGAACTTCTTGAACCTTCCTGCTACTTGAACTTCTTGACCCTTCCTGCTACTTGAACTTTTTGAACTTCTTGAACCCTCCTGCTACTTGAACTTCTTGAACCTTCCTGCTACTGGAACTTCTTGAACTTCTTGAATCTTCCTGCTACTTGAACTACTTGAACTTCTTGAACCTTCCTGCTACTTGAACTTCTTGAACTTCTTGAACCTTCCTGCTAGCTGAACTTCTTGAACTTATTGAACCTTCCTGCTATTTGAACTTCTTGAACCTTCCTGCTACAAGAACTTCTTGAACTTCTTGAACCTTCCTGCTACTTGAACTTCTTGAACCTTCCTGCTACTTGAACTTTTTGAACTTCCTGAACCTTCCTGCTACTTGAACTTCTGAACCTTCCTGCTACTAGAACTTCATGAACTTCTTGAACCTTACTGTTCTTAAACTTCTTGAACTTCTTGAACCTTCCTGCTACTTGAACTTCTTGAACCTTCCTGCTACTTGAACTTCTTGAACCTTCCTGCTACTTGAACTTCTTGAACCTTCCTGCTACTTGAACATCTTGAACCTTCCTGCTACTTGAACTTCTTGAACTTCTTGAACCTTCCCGCTACTTGATCTTCTCGAACTTCTTGAACCTTCCTGCTACTTGAACTTCTTGAACTTCTTGAACTTTCCTGCTACTTGAACTTCTTGAACCTTCCTCCTACTTGAACTTCTTGAAACTTCCTGGTACTTGAACTTCTTGAACTTCTTGAACCTACCTGCTACTTGAACTTCTTGAACCTTCATGCTACTTGAACTTCTTGAACTTCTTGAACCTTCCTGCTACTTGAACTTCTTGAACCCTCCTGCTACTTGAACTACTTGAACCTTCCTGCTACTCGAACTTCTTGAACTTCTTGAACCTTCCTGCTACTTGAACTTCTTTAAACTTCCTGCTACTTGAACTATTTGAACTTCTTGAACCTTCCTGCTACTTGAACTACTTGAACTTCTTGAACATTCCTGCTACTTGAACTTTTTGAACCTTCCTGCTACCTCAACTTCTTGAACTTCTTGAACCTTCCTGCTACTTGAACTTCTTGAACCTTCCTGCTACTTGAAATTTCTTGAACTTTTCAAACCTTCCTGCTACTTGAACTTTTTGTACTTCTTTAACCTTCCTGCTACTTGAACTTCTTGAAACTTCCTCCTACTTGAACTTCTTGAACCTTGCTGCTACTCAAACTTCTTGAACCTTCCTGCTACTTGAACTTCTTGAACTTCTTGAACCTTCGTGCTACTTTAACTTCTTGAACCTTCCTGCTACTTGAACTTTTCAAACTTCTCGAACCTTCCTGCCACTAGAACTTCTTGAACCTTCGTGCTACTTGAACTTCTTGAACTTCTTGAACCTTCCTGCTACTTGAACTACTTGAACTTCTTGAACCTTCCTGCTACTTGAAATTCTTGAACTTCTTGAACCTTCCTGGTACTTGAACTTCGTGAACCTTCCTGCTTCTTGAACTTCTTAAACCTTTTTGCTACTTGAACTTCTTGAACTTCTTGACCCTTCCTGCTACGTGAAAATCTTGAACCTTCCTGCTACTTGAATTTTTTAAACTTCTTGAACCTTCCTGCTACTTGAACTTCTTGAACCTTCCTGCTACTTGAACTTCTTGAACTTCTTGAACCCTCGTGCTACTTGAACTTCTTGAACTTCTTGAACCTTCTTGCTACTTGAACTTTTGAACCTTCCTGCTACTTCTTGAAATTGTTGAACCTTCCTGCTACTTGAACTTCTTGAATCTTCATGCTACTTGATCTTCTTGAACATTCCTGCTACTTGAACTTCTTGAACCTTCCTGCTACTTGAACTTCTTGAACTTCTTGAACCTTCCTGCTACTTGAACTTCTTGAACCTTTATGCTACTTGAACTTCTTGAACCTTCCTGCTACTTGAACTTCTTGAACCTTCCTGCTACTTGAACTTCTTGAACATCTTGAACCTTCCTGCAACTTGAACTTCTTGAACGTCTTGAACCATCCTGCTACTTGAACTTCTTGAACATCTTGAACCTTCCTGCTACTTGAACTTCTTGAACTTCTTGAACTTTCCTGCTACTTGAACTTTTGACCCTTCCTGCTACTTGAACTTCTTGAAACTTCCTGGTACTTGAACTTGTTGAACTTCTTGAACCTACCTGCTACTTGAACTTCTTGAACCTTCATGCTACTTGAACTTTTTGAACTTCTTGAACCTTCCTGCTACTTGAACTTCTTGAACCCTCCTGCTACTTGAACTAATTGAATCTTCCTGCTACTTGAACTTCTTGAACTTCTTGAAATTTCCTGCTACTTGAACGTCTTTAACCTTCCTGCTACTTGAACTATTTGAACTTCTTGAACCTTCCTGCTACTTGAACTACTTGAACTTCTTGAACCTTCCTGCTACTTGAAATTCTTGAACCTTCCTGCTACTTGAACTTCTTGAACTTCTTGAACCTTCATGCTACTTGAACTTCTTGAACCTTCCTGCTACTTGAACTTCTTGAACCTTCCTGCTACTTGAACTTCTTGACTTTCTCAAACCTTCTTGCTACTTGAACTTATTGTACTTCTTCAACCTTCCTGCTACTTGAACTTCTTGAACCTTCCTGCTATTTGAACTTTTTGAACCTTCCTGCTACTTGAACTTCTTGAATTTCTTGAACCTTCCTGCTACTTGAACTTCTCGAACCTTCCTGCAACTTGAACTTCTTGAACCTTCCTGCTACTTGAACTTCTTGAACCTTCCTGCTACTTGAACTTCTTGAACATCCTGAACCTTCCTGCTACTTGAACTACTTGAACTTCTTGAACCTTCCTGCTACTTGAACTTCTTGAACCTTCCTGCTACTTGAACTTTTTGAACTTCTTGAACCCTCCTGCTACTTGAACTTCTTGAACCTTCCTGCTACTCGAACTTCTTGAACTTCTTGAACCTTCCTGCTACTTGAACTACTTGAACTTCTCGAACCTTCCTGCTACTTGAACTTCTTGAACTTCTTGAACCTTCCTGTAACCTGAACTTCTTGAACTTATTGAACCTTCCTGCTACTTGAACTTCTTGAACCTTCCTGCCACAGGAACATCTTGAACTTCTTTACCCTTCCTGCTACTTGAACTTCTTGAACCTTCCTGCTACTTGAACTTCTTGAATTCTTGAACCCTCCTGCTACTTGAACTTCTTGAACTTCTTAAACCTTCCTGCTACTTGAACTTCTTTAACTTCTTGAACCTTCCTGTAACTTGAACTTCTTGAACTTCTTGAACCTTCCTGCTACTTGAATTTCTTGAACTTCTTGAACCTTCCTGCTACTTGAACTTTTTGAACTTCCTGAACCTTCTTGCTACTTGAACTTCTTGAACCTTCCTGCTACTAGAACTTCTTGAACTTCTTGAACCTTCCTGTTCTTAAACTTCTTGAACTTCTTGAACCTTCCTGCTACTTGAACTTCTTGAACCTTCCTGCTACTTGAACTTCTTGAACCTTCCTGCTACTTGAACTTCTTGAACCTTCCTGCTACTTGAACTTCTTGAACCTTCCTGCTACTTGATCTTCTCGAACTTCTTGAACCTTCCTGCTAATTGAACTTATTGAACTTCTTGAACTTTCCTGCTACTTGAACTTCTTGAAACTTCCTCCTACTTGAACTTCTTGAAACTTCCTGGTAGTTGAACTTCTTGAACTTCTTGAACCTACCTGCTACTTGAACTTCTTGAACCTTCATGCTACATGAACTTCTTAAACTTCTTGAATCTTCCTGCTAGTTGAACTTCTTGAACCCTCCTGCTACTTGAACTACTTGAACCTTCCTGCTACTTGAACTTCTTGAGCTTCTTGAACCTTCCTGCTACTTGAACTTCTTTAACCTTCCTGCAACTTGAACTATTTGAACTTCTTGAACCTTCCTGCTACTTGAACTACTTGAACTTCTTGAACATTCCTGCTACTTGAACTTCTTGAACCTTCCTGCTACTTCAACTTCTTGAACTTCTTGAACCTTCCTGCTACTTGAACTTCTTGAACCTTCCTGCTACTTGAATTTCTTGAACTTTTCAAACGTTCCTGCTACTTGAACTTCTTGTACTTCTTTAACCTTCCTGCTACTTGAACTTCTTGAACCTTCCTGCGACTTGAACTTCTTGAACCTTCCTGCTACTCAAACTTCTTGAACCTTCCTGCTACTTGAACTTCTTGAACTTCTCGAACCTTCGTGCTACTTGAACTTCTTGAACCTTCCTGCAACTTGAACTTCTTGAACTTCTCGAACCTTCCTGCTACTTGAACTTCTTGAACCTTCCTGCTACTTGAACTTCTTGAACTTCTTGAACCTTCCTGCTACTTAAACTTTTTGAACCTTCCTGCTATTTGAACTTCTTGAACCTTCCTGCTACTTGAACTTTTTTAACTCCTTTAACCTTCCCGCTACTTGAACTTCTTGAACCTTCCTGCTACTTTTACTTTTTGAACTTCTTGAACCTTGCTGCCACTTGATTTCTTTAACCTTCCTGCTACTTGAACTTCTTGAACCTTCCTGCTACTTGAATTTTTGAACCTTCCTGCTTCTTGAACTTCTTGGACTTTCCTGCTACTTGAACTTCTTGAACCTTCCTGCTACATGAACTTCTTGAACCATCCTGCTACCTGAACTTCTTGAACTTCTTGAACCTTCCTGCTACTTTAACTTCTTGAACCTTCCTGCTACCTGAACTTCTTGAACCTTCATGCTACTTGAACTTCTTGAACCTTCCTGCTACTTTAACTTCTTGAACCTTCTTGCTACTTGAACTTCTTGAACTTCTTGAACTTCTTGAAGCTTCCTGCAACTTGAACTTCTTGAACCTTCCTGCTACTTGAACTTCTTGAACTTCTTGAACCTTCCTGCTACTTGAACTTCTTGAACCTTCCTGCTACTTGAACTACTTGAACTTCTTAAACTTTCCTGCTACTTGAACTTCTCGAACTTTCCTGCTACTTGAACTTCTTGAACTTCTTGAACCTTCCTGCTACTTGAACTTCTTGAACCTTTCTGCTACTTGAACTTCTTGAACTTCTTGAACCTTCCTGCTACTTGAACTTTTCGAACTTCTTGAACCTTCCTGCTACTTGAACTTATTGAACCTTCCTGCTACTTGAACTTCTTGAACCTTCCTGCTACTTAAACTTCATGAATCATCCTGCTACTTGAACTTCTTGAAATTCTTGAACCTTCCTGCTACTTGAACTTCTTGAACCTTCGTGCTACTTGAACTTCTTGAACTTCTTGAACCTTCGTGCTACTTGAACTTCTTGAACTTCTTGAACCTTCCTGCTACTTGAACTTCTTGAACTTCTTGAACCTTCCTGCTACTTGAACTTCTTAAACCTTCCTGCTACTTGAACTTCTTGAACTTCTTGAACCTTCCTGCTACTTGAACTTTTTGAACCTTCCTGCTATTTGAACTTCTTGAACCTTCCTGCTACTTGAACTTCTCTAACTTCTTTAACCTTCCTGCTACTTGAACTTCTTGAACCTTCCTGCTACTTGAACTTTTTGAACTTCTTGAACCTTCCTGCTACTTGAATTTCTTGAACCTTCCTGCTACTTGAATTTCTTGAACTTCTTGAACCTTCCTGCTACTTGAACTTCTTAAACTTCTTGAACCTTCCTGCTACTTGAAATTTTTTAACTTCTTGAACCCTCCTGCTACTTGAACTTCTTGAACCTTCACGCTACTTGAACTTCTTGAACTTCTTGAACCTTCCTGCTACTTGAACTACTTGAACTTCTTGAACCTTCCTGCAACTTGAACTTCTTGAACTTCTTGAACCTTCCTGCTACCTGAACTACTTGAACTTCTTGAACCTTCCTGCTACTTGAACTTCTTGAAACTTCCTGCTACTTGAACTTCTTGAACTTCTTGAACCTACCTGCTACTTGAACTTCTTGAACTTCTCGAACCCTCCTGCTACTTGTACTTCTTGAACTTCTTCAACCTTCCTGCTACTTGAACTTCTTGAACTTCTTGAACCTTCCAGTTCCTTGAACTTTTGAACTTCTTGAACCTTTCTGCTACTTGAACTTCTTGAACTTCTTGAACCTTCCTGCTACTTTAACTTCTTGAACCTTCCTGCTTCTTGAACTTCTTTAACTTCTTGACCCTTTAAGCAACTTGAACTTCTTTAACGTCTTGAACCGTAATGCTACTTGAACTTCTTGAATTTCTTGAACCTTCCTGCTACTTGAACTCCTTGAACTTCTTGAACTTTCCTGCTACTTGAACTTATTGAACCTTCCTGCTACAGGAACTTCTTGAACTTCTTGAACCTTCCTGCTACTTGAACTACTTGAACCTTCCTGCTAATTGAACTTCTTGAACTTCTTGAACCTTCCTGCTATTTGAACTACTTGAACTTCTTGAACATTCCTGCTACTTGAACTTCTTGAATCTTCCTGCTACTTCAACTTCTTGAACTTCTTGAACCTTCCTGCTACTTGAACTTCTTGAACCTTCCTGCTACTTGAATTTCTTGAACTTTTCAAACCTTCCTGCTACTTGAACTTCTTGTACTTCTTTAACCTTCCTGCTACTTGAACTTCCTGAACTTCTTGAACCTTCCTGCGACTTGAACTTCTCGAACCTTTCTGCTACTTGAACTTCTTGAACCTTCCTGCTTCTTGAACTTCTTGAACTTCTTGAGCCTTCCTGCTCCTAGAACTTATTGAACTTCTTGAACCTTCCTGCTACTTGAACTTCTTGAACTTCTTGAACCTTCCTGCTACTTGAACTTCTAACCTTCCTGCTACTTGAACTTCTTGAACCTTCCTGCTATTTGAACTTCTTGACCTTCTTGAACCTTCCTGCTTCTTGAACTTCTTGAACCCTCCTGCTACTTGAACTTCTTGAACTTCTTGAACCTTCCTGCTACTTGAACTTCTTGACCTTCTTGAACCTTCCTGCTACTTGAACTTCGTGAACCTTCCTGCTACTTGAACTTCTTGAACTTCTTGAACCTTCCTGCTACTTAAACTTCTTGAACCTTAGTGCTACTTGAACTTCTTGAACTTCTTGAACCTTCCTGCTACCTGAACTACTTGAACTCCTTGAACCTTCCTGCTACTTGAACTTCTTGAACTTCTTGAACCTTCCTGCTACTTGAACTTTTTTAACCTTCCTGCTTCTTGACCTTCTTGAACCTTCCTGCTACTTGAACTTCTTGAACTTCTTGAACCTTCCTGCTACTTGAACTTTTTGAACTTCTTGAACCTTCCTGCTACTTGAACTTCTAGTACTTCTTTAACCTTCCTGCTACTTAAACTTGTTGAACCTTCCTGCTACTTGAACTTCTTGAACCTTCCTGCTACTTGAACTTCTCTAACCTTCCTGCTACTTGAACTTCTTGAACCTTCCTGCTACTTGAACTTCTTGACTTTCTTGAACCTTCCTGCTACTTGAAATTCTTGAACCTTCCTGCTACTTGAACTTCTTGAACTTCTTGAACCTTCCTGCTACTTGAACTTCTTGAACTTCTTGAACCTTCCTGCTACTTGAATTTCTTGAACTTCTTGAACCTTCCTGCTACTTGAACTTCTTGAACCTTCCTGCTACTTGAAATTTTTGAACTTCTTGAACCTTCCTGCTACTTGAACTTCTTGAACTTCTTGATCCTTCCTGCAACTTGAACTTCTTGAACGTCTTGAACCGTCATGCTACTTGAACTTCTTGAATTTCTTGAACCTTCCTGCTACTTGAACTTCTTGAACTTTCTGAACTTTCCTGCTACTTGAACTTCTTGAACCTTCCTGCTACAGGAACTTCTTGAACTTCTTGAACCTTCCTGCTACTTGAACTTCTTGAACCTTCCTGATACTTGAACTTCTTGAATTATTGAACCCTCCTGCTACTTGAACTTCTTGAACTTCTTCAACCTTCCTGCTACTTGAACTTCTTGAACTTTTTGAACCTTCCTGTAACTTGAACTTCTTGAACTTTTTGAACCTTCCTGCTACTTGAATTTCTTGAACTTCTTGAACCTTTCTGCTACTTGAACTTTTTGAACTTCCTGAACCTTCCTGCTACTTGAACTTCTTGAACCTTCCTGCTACTAGAACTTCTTGAACTTCTTGAACCTTCCTGTTCTTAAACTTCTTGAACTTCTTGAACCTTCCTGCTACTTGAACTTCTTGAACCTTCCTGCTACTTGAACTTCTTGAACTTCTTGAACCTTCCTGCTACTTGATCTTCTCGAACTTCTTGAACCTTCCTGCTACTTGAACTTCTTGAACTTCTTGAACTTTCCTGCTACTTGAACTTCTTGAACCTTCCTCCTACTTGAACTTCTTTAAACTTCCTGGTACTTGAACTTCTTGAACTTCTTGAACCTACCTGCTACTTGAACTTTTGAACCTTCATGCTACTTGAACTTCTTGAACTTTTTGAACCTTCCTGATACTTGAACTTCTTGAACCCTCCTGCTACATGAACTACTTGAACCTTCCTGATACTTGAACTTCTTGAACCCTCCTGCTACTTGAACTACTTGAACCTTCCTGCTACTTGAACTTCTTGAACTTCTTGAACCTTCCTGCTACTTGAACTTCTTGAACTTCTTGAACCTTCCTGCTACTTGAACTTCTTTCCCCTTCCTGCTACTTGAACTATTTGAACTTCTTGAACCTTCCTGCTACTTGAACTACTTGAACTTCTTGAACATTCCTGCTACTTGAACTTCTTGAATCTTCCTGCTACTTCAACTTCTTGAACTTCTTGAACCTTCCTGCTACTTGAACTTCTTGAACCTTCCTGCTACTTGAATTCCTTGAACTTTTCAAACCTTCCTGCTACTTGAACTTCTTGTACTTCTTCAACCTTCCTGCTACTTGAACTTCTTGAACTTCTTGAACCTTCCTGCGACTTGAATTTCTTGAACTTTTCAAACCTTCATGCTACTTGAACTTCTTGTACTTCTTTAACCTTCCTGCTACTTGAACTTCTTGAACTTCTTGAACCTTCCTGCGACTTGAACTTCTCGAACCTTTCTGCTACTTGAACTTCTTGAACCTTCCTGCTTCTTGAACTTCTTGAACTTCTTGAGCCTTCCTGCTACTTGAACTTATTGAACTTCTTGAACCTTCCTGCTACTTGAACTTCTTGAACCTTCCTGCTTCTTGAACTTCTTGAACCTTCCTGCTACTTGAACTTCTTGAACTTCTTGAACCTTCCTGCTACTTGAACTTCTAGAACCTTCCTGCTACTTGAACTTCTTGAACTTCTTGAACCTTCCTGCTACCTAAACTTCTTGAACCTTAGTGCTACTTGAACTTCTTGAACATCTTGAACCTTCCTGCTACTTGAACTACTTGAACTCCTTGAACCTAACTGCTACTTGAACTTCCTGAACTTCTTGAACCTTCCTGCTACTTGAACTTCTTGAACCTTCCTGCTTCTTGAACTTCTTGAACCTTCCTGCTACTTGAACTTCTTGAACTTCTTGAACCTTCCTGCTACTTGAACTTCTTGAACTTCTTGAAACCTCCTCCTACTTGAACTTCTTGAACTTCTTGAACCTTTCTGCTACTTGAACTTCTCGAACCTTCCTGCTACTTGAATTTCTCGAACCTTCCTGCTACTTGAACTTCTTGAACTTCTTGAACTTCTTGAACCTTCCTGCTACTTGAACTTCTTGAACCTTCCTGCTACTTGAACTTCTTGAATTTCTTGAACCTTCCTGCTACTTGAACTTCTTGAACTTCTTGAACCTTCTGCTACTTGAACTTCTTGAACCTTCGTGCTACTTGAACTTCTTGAACTTCTTGAACCTTCCTGCTACTTGAACTTCTTGTACTTCTTTAACCTTCCTGCTACTTGAACTTCCTGAACTTCTTGAACCTTCCTGCGACTTGAACTTCTCGAACCTTTCTGCTACTTGAACTTCTTGAACCTTCCTGCTTCTTGAACTTCTTGAACTTCTTGAGCCTTCCTGCTACTTGAACTTATTGAACTTCTTGAACCTTCCTGCTACTCTAACTTCTTGAACTTCTTGAACCTTCCTGCTACTTGAACTTCTAACCTTCCTGCTACTTGAACTTCTTGAACCTTCCTGCTATTTGAACTTCTTGACCTTCTTGAACCTTCCTGCTACTTGAACTTCTTGAACCCTCCTGCTACTTGAACTTCTTGAACTTCTTGAACCTTCCTGCTACTTGAACTTCTTGACCTTCTTGAACCTTCCTGCTACTTGAACTTCTTGAACCTTCCTGCTACTTGAACTTCTTGAACTTCTTGAACCTTCCTGCTTCTTAAACTTCTTGAACCTTAGTGCTACTTGAACTTCTTGAACTTCTTGAACCTTCCTGCTACCTGAACTACTTGAACTCCTTGAACCTTCCTGCTACTTGAACTTCTTGAACTTCTTGAACCTTCCTGCTACTTGAACTTCTTTACCCTTCCTGCTTCTTGAACTTCTTGAACCTTCCTGCTACTTGAACTTCTTGAACTTCTTGAACCTTCCTGCTACTTGAACATTTTGAACTTCTTGAACCCTCCTCCTACTTGAACTTCTTGAACTTCTTGAACTCTTCTGCTACTTGAACTTCTTGAACCTTCATGCTACTCGAACTTCTTGAACCTTCCTGCTACTTGAACTTCTTGAACTTCTTGAACCTTCTGCTACTTGAACTTCTTGAACCTTCGTGCTACTTGAACTTCTTGAACTTCTTGAACCTTCCTGCTACTTGTACTTCTTGAACTTCTTGAACCTTCCTGCTACTTGAACTTCTTGAACCTTCCTGCTACTTGAACTTTTCGAACCTTCCTGCTTCTTGAACTTCTTGAAATATCCTGCTACTTGAACTTCTTGAACTTCTTTAACCTTCCTGCTACTTGAACTTCTTGAACCTTCCTGGTACCTGAACTTTTTCAACTTCTTGAACCTTCCTGCTACTTGAACTTCTTGAACCTTCCTGCTAATTGAACTTCTTGAACCTTCATGCTACTTGAGCTTCTTGAACCTTCCTGCTACTTGAACTTCTTGAACCTTCCTGCTACTTGAACTTATTGAACTTCTTGAACCTTCCTGCTACTTGAACTTCTTGAACCTTCATGCTACTTGAACTTCTTGAACCTTCCTGCTAGTTTAACTTCTTGAACCTTCCTGCTTCTTGAATTTCTTGAACTTCTTGAACCTTCCTGCAACTTGAACTTCTTGAACGTCTTGAACCATCATGCTACTTGAACTTCTTGAATTTCTTAAACCTTCCTGCTACTTGAACTTCTTGAACTTCTTGAACTTTCCTGCTCCTTGAACTTCTTGAACCTTCCTGCTACTTGAACTTCTTGAAACTTCCTGGAACTTGAACTTCTTGAACTTCTTGAACCAACCTGCTACTTTAACTTCTTGGACCTTCATGCTACTTGAACAAATTGAACTTCTTGAACCTTCCTGCTACTTGAACTTCTTGAACCCTCCTGCTACTTGAACTACTTGAACCTTCCTGCTACTTGAACTTCTTGAATCTTCCTTCTACTTGAACTTCTTTAACATTCCTGCTGCTTGAACTATTTGAACTTCTTGAACCTTCCTGCTACATGAACTACTTGAACTTCTTGAACCTTCCTGCTACTTGAACTTCTTGAACATTCATGCTACTTGAACTTCTTGAACTTCTTGAACCTTCCTGCTACTTGAATTTCTTGAACTTCTAAAACCTTCCTGCTACTTGAACTTCTAGTACTTCTTTAACCTTCCTGCTACTTGAACTTGTTGAACCTTCCTGCTACTTGAACTTCTTGAACCTTCCTGCTACTTGAACTTCTCGAACCTTCCTGCTACTTGAACTTCTTGAACCTTCCTGCTACTTGAACTTCTTGATTTTCTTGAACCTTCCTGCTACTTGAAATTCTTGAACCTTCCTGCTACTTGAACTTCTTGAACTTCTTGAACCTTCCTGCTACTTGAACTTCTTGAACTTCTTGAACCTTCCTGCTACTTGAACTTCTTGAACTTCTTGAACCTTCCTGCTACTTGAACTTCTTGAACCTTCCTGCTACTTGAAATTTTTGAACTTCTTGAACCTTCATGCTACTTGAACTTCTTGAACCTTCCTGCTACTTGAACTTCTTGAACTTCTTGATCCTTCCTGCAACTTGAACTTCTTGAACGTCTTGAACCGTCATGCTACTTGAACTTCTTGAATTTCTTGAACCTTCCTGCTACTTGAACTTCTTGAACTTTCTGAACTTTCCTGCTACTTGAACTTCTTGAACCTTCCTGCTACAGGAACTTCTTGAACTTCTTGAACCTTCCTGCTACTTGAACTTCTTGAACCTTCCTGATACTTGAACTTTTTGAATTCTTGAACCCTCCTGCTACTTGAACTTCTTGAACTTCTTCAACCTTCCTGCTACTTGAACTTCTTGAACTTTTTGAACCTTCCTGTAACTTGAACTTCTTGAACTTTTTGAACCTTCCTGCTACTTGAATTTCTTGAACTTCTTGAACCTTTCTGCTACTTGAACTTTTTGAACTTCCTGAACCTTCCTGCTACTTGAACTTCTTGAACCTTCCTGCTACTAGAACTTCTTGAACTTCTTGAACCTTCCTGTTCTTAAACTTCTTGAACTTCTTGAACCTTCCTGCTACTTGAACTTCTCGAACCTTCCTGCTACTTGAACTTCTTGAACTTCTTGAACCTTCCTGCTACTTGATCTTCTCGAACTTCTTGAACCTTCCTGCTACTTGAACTTCTTGAACTTCTTGAACTTTCCTGCTACTTGAACTTCTTGAACCTTCCTCCTACTTGAACTTCTTTAAACTTCCTTGTACTTGAACTTCTTGAACTTCTTGAACCTACCTGCTACTTGAACTTTTGAACCTTCATGCTACTTGAACTTCTTGAACTTCTTGAACCTTCCTGATACTTGAACTTCTTGAACTTCTTGAACCTTCCTGCTACTTGAACTTCTTTCTTCTTCCTGCTACTTGAACTATTTGAACTTCTTGAACCTTCCTGCTACTTGAACTACTTGAACTTCTTGAACATTCCTGCTACTTGAACTTCTTGAATCTTCCTGCTACTTCAACTTCTTGAACTTCTTGAACCTTCCTGCTACTTGAACTTCTTGAACCTTCCTGCTACTTGAATTCCTTGAACTTTTCAAACCTTCCTGCTACTTGAACTTCTTGTACTTCTTCAACCTTCCTGCTACTTGAACTTCTTGAACTTCTTGAACCTTCCTGCGACTTGAATTTCTTGAACTTTTCAAACCTTCATGCTACTTGAACTTCTTGTACTTCTTTAACCTTCCTGCTACTTGAACTTCTTGAACTTCTTGAACCTTCCTGCGACTTGAACTTCTCGAACCTTTCTGCTACTTGAACTTCTTGAACCTTCCTGCTTCTTGAACTTCTTGAACTTCTTGAGCCTTCCTGCTACTTGAACTTATTGAACTTCTTGAACCTTCCTGCTACTTGAACTTCTTGAACCTTCCTGCTTCTTGAACTTCTTGAACCTTCCTGCTACTTGAACTTCTTGAACTTCTTGAACCTTCCTGCTACTTGAACTTCTAGAACCTTCCTGCTACTAGAACTTCTTGAACTTCTTGAAACTTCCTGCTACTTGAACTACTTGAACTTCTTAAACTTTCCTGCTACTTGAACTTCTTGAACTTTCCTGCTACTTGAACTTCTTGAACTTCTTGAACCTTCCTGCTACTTGAACTTCTTGAACCTTTCTGCTACTTGAACTTCTTGAACTTCTTGAACCTTCCTGCTACTTGAACTTTTCGAACTTCATGAACCTTCCTGCTACTTGAACTTATTGAACCTTCCTGCTACTTGAACTTCTTGAACCTTCCTGCTACTTAAACTTCATGAATCATCCTGCTACTTGAACTTCTTGAAATTCTTGAACCTTCCTGCTACTTGATCTTCTTGAACCTTCGTGCTACTTGAACTTCTTGAACTTCTTGAACCTTCGTGCTACTTGAACTTCTTGAACTTCTTGAACCTTCGTGCTACTTGAACTTCTTGAACTTCTTGAACCTTCCTGCTACTTGAACTTCTTGAACTTCTTGAACCTTCCTGCTACTTGAACTTCTTAAACCTTCCTGCTACTTGAACTTCTTGAACTTCTTGAACCTTCCTGCTACTTGAACTTTTTGAACCTTCCTGCTATTTGAACTTCTTGAACCTTCCTGCTACTTGAACTTCTCTAACTTCTTTCCCCTTCCTGCTACTTGAACTTCTTGAACCTTCCTGCTACTTGAACTTTTTGAACTTCTTGAACCTTCCTGCTACTTGAATTTCTTGAACCTTCCTGCTACTTGAATTTCTTGAACTTCTTGAACCTTCCTGCTACTTGAACTTCTTAAACTTCTTGAACCTTCCTGCTACTTGAAATTTTTTAACTTCTTGAACCTTCCTGCTACTTGAACTTCTTGAACCTTCACGCTACTTGAACTTCTTGAACTTCTTGAACCTTCCTGCTACTTGAACTACTTGAACTTCTTGAACCTTCCTGCAACTTGAACTTCTTGAACTTCTTGAACCTTCCTGCTACCTGAACTACTTGAACTTCTTGAACCTTCCTGCTACTTGAACTTCTTGAACCTTCCTGCTACTTGAACTTCTTGAACTTCTTGAACCTACCTGCTACTTGAACTTCTTGAACTTCTCGAACCCTCCTGCTACTTGTACTTCTTGAACTTCTTCAACCTTCCTGCTACTTGAACTTCTTGAACTTCTTGAACCTTCCAGTTCCTTGAACTTTTGAACTTCTTGAACCTTTCTGCTACTTGAACTTCTTGAACCTTCCTGCAACTTGAACTTCTTGAACTTCTTGAACTTCTTCAACCTTCCTGCTACTTGAACTTCTTGAACCATCCTGCTACTTGAACTTCTTGAACCTTCATGCTACTTGAACTTCTTGAACTTCTTGAACCTTTCTGCTACTTGAACTTCTTGAACCTTCCTGCAACCTGAACTACTAGAAACTTCTTGAACCTTCCTTGTACTTGAACTTCTTGAACTTCTTGAATCTTCCTGCTACTTGAACTTCTTGAACCTTCCTGCTACTTGAACTTTTCGAACCTTCCTGCTTCTTGAACTTCTTGAACTTTCCTGCTACTTGAACTTTTTGAGCCTTCATGCTACTTGAACTTCTTGAACCTTCCTGCTACTTGAACTTTTTGAACTTCTTGAACCTTCCTGCTTCTTGAACTTCTTGAACCTTCCTGCTACTTGAACTTTTTGAGCCTTCATGCTACTTGAACTTCTTGAACCTTCCTGCTACTTGAACTTTTTGAACTTCTTGAACCTTCCTGCTACTTGAACTTCTTGAACCTTCCTGCTACTTGAACTTCTTGAACTTCTTGCACCTTCCTGCTACTTGAACTTCTTGAACCTTCCTGCCACTTGATTTTTTGAACCTTCATGCTACTTGAACTTCTAGAACCTTCCTGCTACTTGAACTTTTTGAACCTTCCTGCTTCTTGAACTTCTTGAACTTTCCTGCTACTTGAACTTCTTGAACCTTCCTGCTACTTGAACTTCTTGAACTTCTTGAACCTTCCTGCTACCTGAACTTCTTGAACTTATTGAACCTTCCTGCTACTTGAACTTCTTGAACCTTCCTGCTACATGAACTTCTTGAACTTCTTGAACCTTCCTGCTACTTGAACTTCTTGAACCTTCCTGCTACTTGAACTTCTTGAACTTCTTGAACCCTCCTGCTACTTGAACTTCTTGAACTTCTTGAACCTTCCTGCTACTTGAACTTCTTGAACTTCTTGAACCTTCCTGTAACTTGAACTTCTTGAACTTCTTGACCCTTCCTGCTACTTGAATTTCTTGAACTTCTTGAACCTTCCTGCTACTTGAACATTTTGAACTTCCTGAACCTTCCTGCTATTTGAACTTCTTGAACCTTCCTGCTACGAGAACTTCTTGAACTTCTTGAACCTTCCTGTTCTTGAACTTCTTGAACTTCTTGAACCTTCCTGCTACTTGAACTTCTTGAAACTTCCTGCTACTTGAACTTCTTGAACCTTCCTGCTACTTGAACTTCTTGAACTTCTTGAACCTTCCTGCTACTTGAACTTCTTGAACCTTCCTGCCACTTGATTTCTTGAACCTTCCTGCTACTTGAACTTCTTAAACCTTCCTGCTACTTGAACTTTTTCAACCTTCCTGCTTCTTGAACTTCTTGAACTTTCCTGCTACTTGAACTTCTTGAACTTCTTGAGCCTTCATGCTACTTGAACTTCTTGAACCTTCCTGCTACTTGAACTTTTTGAACTTCTTGAACCTTCCTGCTACCTGAACTTCTTGAACCTTCCTGCTACTTGAACTTCTTGAACTTCTTGCACCTTCCTGCTACTTGAACTTCTTGAACCTTCCTGCCACTTGATTTCTTGAACCTTCATGCTACTTGAACTTCTTGAACCTTCCTGCTACTTGAACTTTTTGAACTTCTTGAGCCTTCATGCTACTTGAACTTCTTGAACCTTCCTGCTACTTGAACTTTTTAAACATCTTGAACCTTCCTGCTACTTGAGCTTCTTGAACCTTCCTGCTACTTGAACTTCTTGAACTTCTTGAACCTTCCTGCTCCTTGAAATTCTTGATTTTCTTGAACGCTCCTGCTACTTGAACCTCTTGAACCTTCTTGCTACCTGAACTTTTTGAACTTCTTGAACCTTCCTGCTACTTGAACTTCTTGAACCTTCCTGCTACTTGAAATACTTGAACTTCTTGAACCTTCCTGCTACCTGAACTTCTTGAACTTTCCTGCTACTTGAACTTCTTGAACTTCTTGAACCTTCCTGCTACTTGAACTTCTTGAACCTTTCTGCTACTCGAACTCCTTGAACTTCTTGAACCTTCCTGCTACTTGAACTTCTCGAACTTCTTGAACCTTCCTGCTACTTGAACTTCTTGAACCTTCCTGCTACTTGAACTTCTTGAACCTTCCTGCTACTCAAACTTCTTGAACCTTCCTGCTACTTGAACTTCTTGAACTTCTTTAACCTTCGTGCTACTTGAACTTCTTGAACTTCTTGAACCTTCCTGGTACTTGAACTTCTTGAACTTCTCGAACCTTCCTGCTACTTGAACTTCTTGAACTTCTCGAACCTTCCTGCTACTTGAACTTCTTGAACTTCTTGAACCTTCCTGCTACTTGAACTTTTTGAAACTTCCTGCTATTTGAACTTCTTGAACCTTCCTGCTACTTGAACTTTTTTAACTTCTTTAACCTTCTTGCTACTTGAACTTCTTGAACCTTCCTGCTACTTGAACTTTTTGAACTTCTTGAACCTTCCTGCCACTTGATTTCTTGAACCTTTCAGCTACTTGAACTTCTTGAACCTTCCTGCTACTTGAACTTTTTGAACCTTCCTGCTTCTTGAACTTCTTGGACTTTCCTGCTACTTGAACTTCTTGAACCTTCCTGCTACTTGAACTTTTTGAACTTCTTGAACCTTCCTGCCACTTGATTTCTTGAACCTTTCTGCTACTTGAACTTCTTGAACCTTCCTGCTACTTGAACTTTTTGAACCTTCCTGCTTCTTGAACTTCTTGAACTTTCCTGCTACTTGAACTTTTTGAGCCTTCATGCTACTTGAACTTCTTGAACCTTCCTGCTACTTGAACTTGTTGAACTTCTTGAACCTTCCTGCTTCTTGAACTTCTTGAACCTTCCTGCTACTTGAACTTTTTGAGCCTTCATCTACTTGAACTTCTTGAACCTTCCTGCTTCTTGAACTTCTTGAACTTCTTGAGCCTTCCTGCTACTTGAACTTATTGAACTTCTTGAACCTTCCTGCTACTCTAACTTCTTGAACTTCTTGAACCTTCCTGCTACTTGAACTTCTAACCTTCCTGCTACTTGAACTTCTTGAACCTTCCTGCTATTTGAACTTCTTGACCTTCTTGAACCTTCCTGCTACTTGAACTTCTTGAACCCTCCTGCTACTTGAACTTCTTGAACTTCTTGAACCTTCCTGCTACTTGAACTTCTTGACCTTCTTGAACCTTCCTGCTACTTGAACTTCTTGAACCTTCCTGCTACTTGAACTTCTTGAACTTCTTGAACCTTCCTGCTTCTTAAACTTCTTGAACCTTAGTGCTACTTGAACTTCTTGAACTTCTTGAACCTTCCTGCTACCTGAACTACTTGAACTCCTTGAACCTTCCTGCTACTTGAACTTCTTGAACTTCTTGAACCTTCCTGCTACTTGAACTTCTTTACCCTTCCTGCTTCTTGAACTTCTTGAACCTTCCTGCTACTTGAACTTCTTGAACTTCTTGAACCTTCCTGCTACTTGAACATTTTGAACTTCTTGAACCCTCCTCCTACTTGAACTTCTTGAACTTCTTGAACTCTTCTGCTACTTGAACTTCTTGAACCTTCATGCTACTCGAACTTCTTGAACCTTCCTGCTACTTGAACTTCTTGAACTTCTTGAACCTTCTGCTACTTGAACTTCTTGAACCTTCGTGCTACTTGAACTTCTTGAACTTCTTGAACCTTCCTGCTACTTGTACTTCTTGAACTTCTTGAACCTTCCTGCTACTTGAACTTCTTGAACCTTCCTGCTACTTGAACTTTTCGAACCTTCCTGCTTCTTGAACTTCTTGAAATATCCTGCTACTTGAACTTCTTGAACTTCTTTAACCTTCCTGCTACTTGAACTTCTTGAACCTTCCTGGTACCTGAACTTTTTCAACTTCTTGAACCTTCCTGCTACTTGAACTTCTTGAACCTTCCTGCTAATTGAACTTCTTGAACCTTCATGCTACTTGAGCTTCTTGAACCTTCCTGCTACTTGAACTTCTTGAACCTTCCTGCTACTTGAACTTATTGAACTTCTTGAACCTTCCTGCTACTTGAACTTCTTGAACCTTCATGCTACTTGAACTTCTTGAACCTTCCTGCTAGTTTAACTTCTTGAACCTTCCTGCTTCTTGAATTTCTTGAACTTCTTGAACCTTCCTGCAACTTGAACTTCTTGAACGTCTTGAACCATCATGCTACTTGAACTTCTTGAATTTCTTAAACCTTCCTGCTACTTGAACTTCTTGAACTTCTTGAACTTTCCTGCTCCTTGAACTTCTTGAACCTTCCTGCTACTTGAACTTCTTGAAACTTCCTGGAACTTGAACTTCTTGAACTTCTTGAACCAACCTGCTACTTTAACTTCTTGGACCTTCATGCTACTTGAACATCTTGAACTTCTTGAACCTTCCTGCTACTTGAACTTCTTGAACCCTCCTGCTACTTGAACTACTTGAACCTTCCTGCTACTTGAACTTCTTGAATCTTCCTTCTACTTGAACTTCTTTAACATTCCTGCTGCTTGAACTATTTGAACTTCTTGAACCTTCCTGCTACATGAACTACTTGAACTTCTTGAACCTTCCTGCTACTTGAACTTCTTGAACATTCATGCTACTTGAACTTCTTGAACTTCTTGAACCTTCCTGCTACTTGAATTTCTTGAACTTCTAAAACCTTCCTGCTACTTGAACTTCTAGTACTTCTTTAACCTTCCTGCTACTTGAACTTGTTGAACCTTCCTGCTACTTGAACTTCTTGAACCTTCCTGCTACTTGAACTTCTCGAACCTTCCTGCTACTTGAACTTCTTGAACCTTCCTGCTACTTGAACTTCTTGATTTTCTTGAACCTTCCTGCTACTTGAAATTCTTGAACCTTCCTGCTACTTGAACTTCTTGAACTTCTTGAACCTTCCTGCTACTTGAACTTCTTGAACTTCTTGAACCTTCCTGCTACTTGAACTTCTTGAACTTCTTGAACCTTCCTGCTACTTGAACTTCTTGAACCTTCCTGCTACTTGAAATTTTTGAACTTCTTGAACCTTCATGCTACTTGAACTTCTTGAACCTTCCTGCTACTTGAACTTCTTGAACTTCTTGATCCTTCCTGCAACTTGAACTTCTTGAACGTCTTGAACCGTCATGCTACTTGAACTTCTTGAATTTCTTGAACCTTCCTGCTACTTGAACTTCTTGAACTTTCTGAACTTTCCTGCTACTTGAACTTCTTGAACCTTCCTGCTACAGGAACTTCTTGAACTTCTTGAACCTTCCTGCTACTTGAACTTCTTGAACCTTCCTGATACTTGAACTTTTTGAATTCTTGAACCCTCCTGCTACTTGAACTTCTTGAACTTCTTCAACCTTCCTGCTACTTGAACTTCTTGAACTTTTTGAACCTTCCTGTAACTTGAACTTCTTGAACTTTTTGAACCTTCCTGCTACTTGAATTTCTTGAACTTCTTGAACCTTTCTGCTACTTGAACTTTTTGAACTTCCTGAACCTTCCTGCTACTTGAACTTCTTGAACCTTCCTGCTACTAGAACTTCTTGAACTTCTTGAACCTTCCTGTTCTTAAACTTCTTGAACTTCTTGAACCTTCCTGCTACTTGAACTTCTCGAACCTTCCTGCTACTTGAACTTCTTGAACTTCTTGAACCTTCCTGCTACTTGATCTTCTCGAACTTCTTGAACCTTCCTGCTACTTGAACTTCTTGAACTTCTTGAACTTTCCTGCTACTTGAACTTCTTGAACCTTCCTCCTACTTGAACTTCTTTAAACTTCCTTGTACTTGAACTTCTTGAACTTCTTGAACCTACCTGCTACTTGAACTTTTGAACCTTCATGCTACTTGAACTTCTTGAACTTCTTGAACCTTCCTGATACTTGAACTTCTTGAACTTCTTGAACCTTCCTGCTACTTGAACTTCTTTCTTCTTCCTGCTACTTGAACTATTTGAACTTCTTGAACCTTCCTGCTACTTGAACTACTTGAACTTCTTGAACATTCCTGCTACTTGAACTTCTTGAATCTTCCTGCTACTTCAACTTCTTGAACTTCTTGAACCTTCCTGCTACTTGAACTTCTTGAACCTTCCTGCTACTTGAATTCCTTGAACTTTTCAAACCTTCCTGCTACTTGAACTTCTTGTACTTCTTCAACCTTCCTGCTACTTGAACTTCTTGAACTTCTTGAACCTTCCTGCGACTTGAATTTCTTGAACTTTTCAAACCTTCATGCTACTTGAACTTCTTGTACTTCTTTAACCTTCCTGCTACTTGAACTTCTTGAACTTCTTGAACCTTCCTGCGACTTGAACTTCTCGAACCTTTCTGCTACTTGAACTTCTTGAACCTTCCTGCTTCTTGAACTTCTTGAACTTCTTGAGCCTTCCTGCTACTTGAACTTATTGAACTTCTTGAACCTTCCTGCTACTTGAACTTCTTGAACCTTCCTGCTTCTTGAACTTCTTGAACCTTCCTGCTACTTGAACTTCTTGAACTTCTTGAACCTTCCTGCTACTTGAACTTCTAGAACCTTCCTGCTACTAGAACTTCTTGAACTTCTTGAAACTTCCTGCTACTTGAACTACTTGAACTTCTTAAACTTTCCTGCTACTTGAACTTCTTGAACTTTCCTGCTACTTGAACTTCTTGAACTTCTTGAACCTTCCTGCTACTTGAACTTCTTGAACCTTTCTGCTACTTGAACTTCTTGAACTTCTTGAACCTTCCTGCTACTTGAACTTTTCGAACTTCATGAACCTTCCTGCTACTTGAACTTATTGAACCTTCCTGCTACTTGAACTTCTTGAACCTTCCTGCTACTTAAACTTCATGAATCATCCTGCTACTTGAACTTCTTGAAATTCTTGAACCTTCCTGCTACTTGATCTTCTTGAACCTTCGTGCTACTTGAACTTCTTGAACTTCTTGAACCTTCGTGCTACTTGAACTTCTTGAACTTCTTGAACCTTCGTGCTACTTGAACTTCTTGAACTTCTTGAACCTTCCTGCTACTTGAACTTCTTGAACTTCTTGAACCTTCCTGCTACTTGAACTTCTTAAACCTTCCTGCTACTTGAACTTCTTGAACTTCTTGAACCTTCCTGCTACTTGAACTTTTTGAACCTTCCTGCTATTTGAACTTCTTGAACCTTCCTGCTACTTGAACTTCTCTAACTTCTTTCCCCTTCCTGCTACTTGAACTTCTTGAACCTTCCTGCTACTTGAACTTTTTGAACTTCTTGAACCTTCCTGCTACTTGAATTTCTTGAACCTTCCTGCTACTTGAATTTCTTGAACTTCTTGAACCTTCCTGCTACTTGAACTTCTTAAACTTCTTGAACCTTCCTGCTACTTGAAATTTTTTAACTTCTTGAACCTTCCTGCTACTTGAACTTCTTGAACCTTCACGCTACTTGAACTTCTTGAACTTCTTGAACCTTCCTGCTACTTGAACTACTTGAACTTCTTGAACCTTCCTGCAACTTGAACTTCTTGAACTTCTTGAACCTTCCTGCTACCTGAACTACTTGAACTTCTTGAACCTTCCTGCTACTTGAACTTCTTGAACCTTCCTGCTACTTGAACTTCTTGAACTTCTTGAACCTACCTGCTACTTGAACTTCTTGAACTTCTCGAACCCTCCTGCTACTTGTACTTCTTGAACTTCTTCAACCTTCCTGCTACTTGAACTTCTTGAACTTCTTGAACCTTCCAGTTCCTTGAACTTTTGAACTTCTTGAACCTTTCTGCTACTTGAACTTCTTGAACCTTCCTGCAACTTGAACTTCTTGAACTTCTTGAACTTCTTCAACCTTCCTGCTACTTGAACTTCTTGAACCATCCTGCTACTTGAACTTCTTGAACCTTCATGCTACTTGAACTTCTTGAACTTCTTGAACCTTTCTGCTACTTGAACTTCTTGAACCTTCCTGCAACCTGAACTACTAGAAACTTCTTGAACCTTCCTTGTACTTGAACTTCTTGAACTTCTTGAATCTTCCTGCTACTTGAACTTCTTGAACCTTCCTGCTACTTGAACTTTTCGAACCTTCCTGCTTCTTGAACTTCTTGAACTTTCCTGCTACTTGAACTTTTTGAGCCTTCATGCTACTTGAACTTCTTGAACCTTCCTGCTACTTGAACTTTTTGAACTTCTTGAACCTTCCTGCTTCTTGAACTTCTTGAACCTTCCTGCTACTTGAACTTTTTGAGCCTTCATGCTACTTGAACTTCTTGAACCTTCCTGCTACTTGAACTTTTTGAACTTCTTGAACCTTCCTGCTACTTGAACTTCTTGAACCTTCCTGCTACTTGAACTTCTTGAACTTCTTGCACCTTCCTGCTACTTGAACTTCTTGAACCTTCCTGCCACTTGATTTTTTGAACCTTCATGCTACTTGAACTTCTAGAACCTTCCTGCTACTTGAACTTTTTGAACCTTCCTGCTTCTTGAACTTCTTGAACTTTCCTGCTACTTGAACTTCTTGAACCTTCCTGCTACTTGAACTTCTTGAACTTCTTGAACCTTCCTGCTACCTGAACTTCTTGAACTTATTGAACCTTCCTGCTACTTGAACTTCTTGAACCTTCCTGCTACATGAACTTCTTGAACTTCTTGAACCTTCCTGCTACTTGAACTTCTTGAACCTTCCTGCTACTTGAACTTCTTGAACTTCTTGAACCCTCCTGCTACTTGAACTTCTTGAACTTCTTGAACCTTCCTGCTACTTGAACTTCTTGAACTTCTTGAACCTTCCTGTAACTTGAACTTCTTGAACTTCTTGACCCTTCCTGCTACTTGAATTTCTTGAACTTCTTGAACCTTCCTGCTACTTGAACATTTTGAACTTCCTGAACCTTCCTGCTATTTGAACTTCTTGAACCTTCCTGCTACGAGAACTTCTTGAACTTCTTGAACCTTCCTGTTCTTGAACTTCTTGAACTTCTTGAACCTTCCTGCTACTTGAACTTCTTGAAACTTCCTGCTACTTGAACTTCTTGAACCTTCCTGCTACTTGAACTTCTTGAACTTCTTGAACCTTCCTGCTACTTGAACTTCTTGAACCTTCCTGCCACTTGATTTCTTGAACCTTCCTGCTACTTGAACTTCTTAAACCTTCCTGCTACTTGAACTTTTTCAACCTTCCTGCTTCTTGAACTTCTTGAACTTTCCTGCTACTTGAACTTCTTGAACTTCTTGAGCCTTCATGCTACTTGAACTTCTTGAACCTTCCTGCTACTTGAACTTTTTGAACTTCTTGAACCTTCCTGCTACCTGAACTTCTTGAACCTTCCTGCTACTTGAACTTCTTGAACTTCTTGCACCTTCCTGCTACTTGAACTTCTTGAACCTTCCTGCCACTTGATTTCTTGAACCTTCATGCTACTTGAACTTCTTGAACCTTCCTGCTACTTGAACTTTTTGAACTTCTTGAGCCTTCATGCTACTTGAACTTCTTGAACCTTCCTGCTACTTGAACTTTTTAAACATCTTGAACCTTCCTGCTACTTGAGCTTCTTGAACCTTCCTGCTACTTGAACTTCTTGAACTTCTTGAACCTTCCTGCTCCTTGAAATTCTTGATTTTCTTGAACGCTCCTGCTACTTGAACCTCTTGAACCTTCTTGCTACCTGAACTTTTTGAACTTCTTGAACCTTCCTGCTACTTGAACTTCTTGAACCTTCCTGCTACTTGAAATACTTGAACTTCTTGAACCTTCCTGCTACTTGAACTTCTTGAACTTTCCTGCTACTTGAACTTCTTGAACTTCTTGAACCTTCCTGCTACTTGAACTTCTTGAACCTTTCTGCTACTCGAACTCCTTGAACTTCTTGAACCTTCCTGCTACTTGAACTTCTCGAACTTCTTGAACCTTCCTGCTACTTGAACTTCTTGAACCTTCCTGCTACTTGAACTTCTTGAACCTTCCTGCTACTCAAACTTCTTGAACCTTCCTGCTACTTGAACTTCTTGAACTTCTTTAACCTTCGTGCTACTTGAACTTCTTGAACTTCTTGAACCTTCCTGGTACTTGAACTTCTTGAACTTCTCGAACCTTCCTGCTACTTGAACTTCTTGAACTTCTCGAACCTTCCTGCTACTTGAACTTCTTGAACTTCTTGAACCTTCCTGCTACTTGAACTTTTTGAAACTTCCTGCTATTTGAACTTCTTGAACCTTCCTGCTACTTGAACTTTTTTAACTTCTTTAACCTTCTTGCTACTTGAACTTCTTGAACCTTCCTGCTACTTGAACTTTTTGAACTTCTTGAACCTTCCTGCCACTTGATTTCTTGAACCTTTCAGCTACTTGAACTTCTTGAACCTTCCTGCTACTTGAACTTTTTGAACCTTCCTGCTTCTTGAACTTCTTGGACTTTCCTGCTACTTGAACTTCTTGAACCTTCCTGCTACTTGAACTTTTTGAACTTCTTGAACCTTCCTGCCACTTGATTTCTTGAACCTTTCTGCTACTTGAACTTCTTGAACCTTCCTGCTACTTGAACTTTTTGAACCTTCCTGCTTCTTGAACTTCTTGAACTTTCCTGCTACTTGAACTTTTTGAGCCTTCATGCTACTTGAACTTCTTGAACCTTCCTGCTACTTGAACTTGTTGAACTTCTTGAACCTTCCTGCTTCTTGAACTTCTTGAACCTTCCTGCTACTTGAACTTTTTGAGCCTTCATCTACTTGAACTTCTTGAACCTTCCTGCTACTTGAACTTTTTGAACTTCTTGAACCTTCATGCTACTTGAACTTCTTGAACCTTCCTGCTACTTGAACTTCTTGAACTTCTTGCACCTTCCTGCTACTTGAACTTCTTGAACCTTCCTGCCACTTGATTTCTTGAACCTTCATGCTACTTGAACTTCTTGAACCTTCCTGCTACTTGAACTTTTTGAACCTTCCTGCTTCTTGAACTTCTTGAACTTTCCTGCTACTTGAACTTCTTGAACTTCTTGAGCCTTCATGCTACTTGAACTTCTTGAACCTTCCTGCTACTTGAAATACTTGAACTTCTTGAACCTTCCTGCTACTTGAACTTCTTGAACTTTCCTGCTACTTGAACTTCTTGAACTTCTTGAACCTTCCTGCTACTTGAACTTCTTGAACCTTTCTGCTACTTGAACTTCTTGAACTTTTTGAACCTTCCTGCTACTTGAACTTCTCGAACTTCTTGAACCTTCCTGCTTCTTGAACTTCTTGAACCTTCCTGCTACTTGAACTTCTTGAACCTTCCTGCTACTCAAACTTCTTGAACCTTCCTGCTACTTGAACTTCTTGAACTTCTTGAACCTTCGTGCTACTTGAACTTCTTGAACTTCTTGAACCTTCCTGCTACTTGAACTTCTTGAACTTCTCGAACCTTCCTGCTACTTGAACTTCTTGAACTTCTCGAACCTTCCTGCTACTTGAACTTCTTGAACTTCTTGAACCTTCCTGCTACTTGAACTTTTTGAAACTTCCTACTATTTGAACTTCTTGAACCTTCCTGCTACTTGAACTTTTTTAACTTCTTTACCCTTCCTGCTACTGAACTTCTTGAACCTTCCTGCTACTTGAACTTTTTGAACTTCTTGAACCTTCCTGCCACTTGATTTCTTGAACCTTTCTGCTACTTGAACTTCTTGAACCTTCCTGCTACTTGAACTTTTTGAACCTTCCTGCTTCTTGAACTTCTTGGACTTTCCTGCTACTTGAACTTCTTGAACCTTCCTGCTACTTGAACTTCTTGAACCTTCTTGCTACCTGAACTTCTTGAACTTCATGAACCTTCCTGCTACTTGAACTTCATGAGCTTCTTGAACCTTCCTGCTACTTGAACTTCTTGAACTTCTTGAACCTTCCAGCTACTTGAACTTCTTGAACTTCTTGAACCTTCCTGCTACTTGAACTTCTTGAACCTTCCTGCTACCTGAACTTCTTGAACCTTCCTGCTACCTGAACTTCTTGAACCTTCCTGCTACTTGAACTTCTAGAACTTCTTGAACCTTCCTGCTACTTGAACTTCTTGAACCTTTCTGCTACTTGAACTTCTTGAACCTTCCTGCTACTTGAACTTCTTGAACTTCTTGAACCTTCCTGCAACTTGAACTTCTTGAACCTTCCTGCTACTTGAACTTCTTGAACTTCTTGAACCTTCCTGCTACTTGAACTTCTTGAACCTTCCTGCTACTTGAACTTCTTGAACCTTCCTGCTACTTGAACTACTTGAACTTCTTAAACCTTCCTGCTACTTGAACTTCTTGAACTTTCCTGCTACTTGAACTCCTTGAACTTCTTAAACCTTCCTGCTACTTGAACTTCTTGAACCTTTCTGTCACTTGAACTTCTTGAACTTCTTGAACCTTCCTGCTACTTAAACTTCTCGAACTTCTTGAACCTTCCTGCTACTTGAACTTCTTGAACCTTCCTGCTACTTGAACTTCTTGAACCTTCCTGCTACTTATACTTCTTGAATCTTCCTGCTACTTGAACTTCTTGAACTTCTTGAACCTTCTTGTTACCTGAACTTCTAGAACTTATTGAACCTTCCTGCTACTTGAACTTCTTGATTTTCTTGAACCTTCCTGCTACTTGAACTTTTTGAACTTCTTGAACCTTCCTGCTACTTGAACTTCTTGAACCTTCCTGCTACTTGAACTTCTTGAACTTCTTGAACCTTCCTGCTTCTTGAACTTCTTGAACCTTCCTGCTACTTGAACTTCTTGAACCTCCTTGCTACTTGAACTTCTTGAACCTTCTTGCTACTTGAACTTCTTGAACCTTCCTGCAACTCGAACTTCTTGAACCTTCCTGCTACTTGAACTTCTTGAACCTTCCTGCTACTTGAACTTCTTGAACTTTTAGAACCTTCCTGCTACTTGAACTTCTTGAACTTCTTGAACCTTCCTGCTACTTGAATTTCTTGAACTTCTAGAACCTTCCTGCTGCTTGAACTTCTTGAACTTCTTGAACCTTCCTGCTACTTGAACTTCTTGAACTTCTTGAACCTCCCTGCTACTTGAACTTCTTGAACCTTTCTGCTACTTGAACTTCTTGAACCTTCCTGCAACTTGAACTTCTTGAACTTCTTGAACTTCTTCAACCTTCCTGCTACTTGAACTTCTTGAACCATCCTGCTACTTGAACTTCTTGAACCTTCATGCTACTTGAACTTCTTGAACTTCTTGAACCTTTCTGCTACTTGAACTTCTTGAACCTTCCTGCAACCTGAACTACTAGAAACTTCTTGAACCTTCCTTGTACTTGAACTTCTTGAACTTCTTGAATCTTCCTGCTACTTGAACTTCTTGAACCTTCCTGCTACTTGAACTTTTCGAACCTTCCTGCTACTTGAACTTCATGAACTTCTTGAATCTTCCTGCTACTTGAACTTCTTGAACCTTCCTGCTACTTGGACTTCTTGAACCTTCCTGCTACTTGAACTTCTTGAACCTTCCTGCTACTTGAACTTTTTGAACCTTCCTGCTACTTGAACTTCTTGAACCTTCCTGCTACTTGAACTTCTTGAACCTTTCTGCTACTTGAAATTCTTGAACTTCTTGAACCTTCCTGCTACTTGAACTTTTTGAACTTCTTGAACCTTCCTGCTACTTGAACTTCTTGAACCTTCCTGCAACCTGAACTACTAGAAACTTCTTGAACCTTCCTGATACTTGAACTTCTTGAACTTCTTGAACCTTCCTTCTACTTAAACTTCTTGAACTTTTCGAACCTTCCTGCTACTTGAATTTCATGAACTTCTTGAATCTTCCTGCTACTTGAACTTCTTGAACCTTCCTGCTAATTGGACTTCTTGAACCTTCCTGCTACTTGAACTTCTTGAACCTTCCTGCTACTTGAACTTCTTGAACCTTCCTGCTACTTGAACTTCTTGAACCTTCCTGCTACTTGAACTTCTTGAACCTTTCTGCTACTTGAAATTCTTGAACTTCTTGAACCTTCCTGCTACTTGAACTTTTTGAACTTCTTGAACCTTCCTGCTACTTGAACTTCTTGAACTTCTTGAACCTTCCTGCTACTTGAACTTCATGAACTTCTTGAATCTTCCTGCTACTTGAACTTCTTGAACCTTCCTGCTACTTGGACTTCTTGAACCTTCCTGCTACTTGAACTTCTTGAACCTTCCTGCTACTTGAACTTCTTGAACCTTCCTGCTACTTGAACTTCTTGAACCTTCCTGCTACTTGAACTTCTTGAACCTTCCTGCTACTTGAACTTCTTGAACTTCTTGAACCTTCCTGCTACTTGTACTTTTGAACTTCTTGAACCTTCCTGCTACTTGAACTTTTTGAAACTTCCTGCTATTTGAACTTCTTGAACCTTCCTGCTACTTGAACTTTTTTAACTTCTTCAACCTTCCTGCTACTTGAACTTCTTGAACCTTCCTGCTACTTGAACTTTTTGAACTTCTTGAACCTTCCTGCCACTTGATTTCTTGAACCTTTCTGCTACTTGAACTTCTTGAACCTTCCTGCTACTTTAACTTTTTGAACCTTCCTGCTTCTTGAACTTCTTGGACTTTCCTGCTACTTGAACTTCTTGAACCTTCCTGCTACTTGAACTTCTTGAACCTTCTTGCTACCTGAACTTCTTGAACTTCATGAACCTTCCTGCTACTTGAACTTCATGAGCTTCTTGAACCTTCCTGCTACTTGAACTTCTTGAACTTCTTGAACCTTCCAGCTACTTGAACTTCTTGAACTTCTTGAACCTTCCTGCTACTTGAACTTCTTGAACCTTCCTGCTACCTGAACTTCTTGAACCTTCCTGCAACCTGAACTTCTTGAACCTTCCTGCTACTTGAACTTCTAGAACTTCTTGAACCTTCCTGCTACTTGAACTTCTTGAACCTTCCTGCTACTTGAACTTCTTGAACTTCTTGAACCTTCCTGCAACTTGAACTTCTTGAACCTTCCTGCTACATGAACTTCTCGAACTTCTTGAACCTTCCTGCTACTTGAACTACTTGAACTTCTTAAACCTTCCTGCTACTTGAACTTTTTGAACTTTCCTGCTACTTGAACTTCTTGAACTTCTTGAACCTTACTGCTACTTGAACTTCTTGAACCTTCCTGCTACTTGAACTTCTTGAACTTCTTGAACCCTCCTGCTACTTGAACTTCTTGAACTTCTTCAACCTTCCTGCTACTTGAACTTCTTGAACTTCTTGAATTTTCCTGTAACTTGAACTTCTTGAACCTTCCTGCTACTTGAATTTCTTGAACTTCTTGAACCTTCCTGCTACTTGAACTTTTTGAACTTCCTGAACCTTCCTGCTATTTGAACTTCTTGAACCTTCCTGCTACTAGAACTTCTTGAACTTCTTGAACCTTCCTGTTCTTAAACTTCTTGAACTTCTTGAACCTTCCTGCTACTTGAACTTCTTGAACCTTCCTGCTACTTGAACTTCTTGAACCTTCCTGCTACTTGAACTTCTTGAACTTCTTGAACCTTCCTGCTACTTGAACTTCTTGAACCTTCCTGCCACTTGATTTCTTGAACCTTCCTGCTACTTGAACTTCTTGAACCTTCCTGCTACTTGAACTTTTTAAACCTTCCTGCTTCTTGAACTTCTTGAACTTTCCTGCTACTTGAACTTCTTGAACTTCTTGAGCCTTCATGCTACTTGAACTTCTTGAACCTTCCTGCTACTTGAACTTTTTGAACTTCTTGAACCTTCCTGCTACTTGAACTTCTTGAACCTTCCTGCTACTTGAACTTCTTGAACTTCTTGCACCTTCCTGCTACTTGAACTTCTTGAACCTTCCTCCTACTTGAACTTCTTTAACTTCTTGAACCTTTCTGCTACATGAACTTCTTGTACCTTCCTGCTACTTGAACTTCTTGAACTTCTTGAACCTTCCTGCTCCTTGAAATTCTTGATTTTCTTGAACCCTCCTGCTACTTGAACTTCTTGAACCTTCTTTCTACCTGAACTTCTTGAACTTCTTGAACCTTCCTGCTACTTGAACTTTTCGAACTTCTTGAACCTTCCTGCTACTTGAACTTCTTGAACCTTCCTGCTACTTGAACTTCTTGAACCTTCCTGCAACCTGAACTTCTTGAACTTCTTGAACCTTCCTTCTACTTGAACTTCATGAACTTCTTGAACCTTCCTGCTACTTGAACTTCTTGAACTTCTTGAACCTTCCTGCTACTTGAACTTCTTGAACTTCTTGAACCTTCCTGCTACTTGAACTTCTAGAAACTTCCTGCTACCTGAACTTCTTGAACCTTCCTTCTACTTGAACTTCTTGAACTTCTTGAACCTTCCTGCTACTTGAACTTCTTGAACCTTCCTGCTACTTGAACTTCTTGAACCTTCCTGCTACTTGAACTTCATGAACCTTTCTGCTACTTGAACTTCTTGAACCTTCCTGCAACTTGAACTTCATGAACGTCTTGAACCGTCAAGCTACTTGAACTTCTTGAACCGTCAAGCTACTTGAACTTCTTGAACCTTCTTGCTACTTGAAATTCTTGAATTTCTTGAACTTTCCTGCTACTTGAACTTCTTGAACCTTCCTGCTACTTGAACTTCTTGAAACTTCCTGGTAATTGAACTTCTTGAACTTCTTGAACCTACCTGCTACTTGAACTTCATGAACCTTCATGCTACTTGAACTTCTTGAACTTCTTGAACCTTCCTGCTACTTGAACTTCTCGAACCTTCCTGCTACTTGAACTACTTTAACCTTCCTGCTACTTGAACTTCTTGAAATTTCCTGCTACTTGAACGTCTTTAACCTTCCTGCTACTTGAACTATTTGAACTTCTTGAACCTTCCTGCTACTTGAACTACTTGAACTTCTTGAACCTTCCAGCTACTTGAAATTCTTGAACCTTCCTGCTACTTGAACTTCCTGAACTTCTTGAACCTTCCTGCTACTTGAACTTCTTGAACCTTCCTGCTACTTGAACTTCTTGAACTTCTCAAACCTTCCTGCTACTTGAACTTATTGTACTTCTTTAACCTTCCTGTTACTTGAACTTCTTGAACCTTCCTGCTACTTGAACTTTTTGATCCTTCCTGCTACTTGAACTTCTTGAACTTCTTGAACATTCCTGCTACTTTAACTTCTCGAACCTTCCTGCTACTTGAACTTCTTGAACCTTCCTGCTACTTGAACTTCTTGAACCTTCCTGCTACTTGAACTTCTTGAACTTCTTGAACCCTTTTGCTACTTGAACTTCTTGAACTTCTTCAACCTTCCTGCTACTTGAACTTCTTGAACTTCTTGAACCTTCCTGTAACTTGAACTTCTTGAACTTCTTGAACCTTCCTGCTACTTGAATTTCTTGAACTTCTTGAACCTTCCTGCTACTTGAACTTTTTGAACTTCCTGAACCTTCCTGCTATTTGAACTTCTTGAACCTTCCTGCTACTAGAACTTCTTGAACTTCTTGAAACTTCCTGTTCTTAAACTTCTTGAGCTTCTTGAACCTTCCTGCTACTTGAACTTCTTGAACCTTCCTGCTACTTGAACTTCTTGAACCTTCCTGCTACTTGAACTTCTTGAACTTCTTGAACCTTCCTGCTACTTGAACTTCTTGAACCTTCCTGCCATTTGATTTCTTGAACCTTCCTGCTACTTGAACTTCTTGAACCTTCCTGCTACTTGAACTTTTTAAACCTTCCTGCTTCTTGAACTTCTTGAACTTTCCTGCTACTTGAACTTCTTGAACTTCTTGAGCCTTCATGCTACTTGAACTTCTTGAACCTTCCTGCTACTTGAACTTTTTGAACTTCTTGAACCTTCCTGCTACTTGAACTTCTTGAACCTTCCTGCTACTTGAACTTCTTGAACTTCTTGCACCTTCCTGCTACTTGAACTTCTTGAACCTTCCTCCTACTTGAACTTCTTTAACTTCTTGAACCTTTCTGCTACATGAACTTTTTTTACCTTCCTGCTACTTGAACTTCTTGAACTTCTTGAACCTTCCTGCTCCTTGAAATTCTTGATTTTCTTGAACCCTCCTGCTACTTGAACTTCTTGAACCTTCTTGCTACCTGAACTTCTTGAACTTCTTGAACCTTCCTGCTACTTGAACTTTTCGAACTTCTTGAACCTTCCTGCTACTTGAACTTCTTGAACCTTCCTGCTACTTGAACTTCTTGAACCTTCCTGCAACTTGAACTTCTTGAACTTCTTGAACCTTCCTGCTACTTGAACTTCATGAACTTCTTGAAACTTCCTGCTACTTGAACTTCTTGAACTTCTTGAACCTTCCTGCTACTTGAACTTCTTGAACTTCTTGAACCTTCCTGCTACTTGAACTTCTAGAAACTTCCTGCTACCTGAACTTCTTGAACCTTCCTGCTACTTGAACATCTTGAACTTCTTGAACTTTCCTGCTACTTGAACTTCTTGAACCTTCCTGCTACTTGAAATACTTGAACTTCTTGAACCTTCCTGCTACTTGAACTTCTTGAACTTTCCTGCAACTTGAACTTCTTGAACTTCTTGAAACTTCCTGCTACTTGAACTTCTTGAACCTTTCTGCTACTTGAACTTCTTGAACTTCTTGAACCTTCCTGCTACTTGAACTTCTAGAAACTTCCTGCTACCTGAACTTCTTGAACCTTCCTGCTACTTGAACTTCTTGAACTTCTTGAACCTTCCTGCTACTTGAACTTCTTGAACCTTCCTGCTACTTGAACTTCTTGAACCTTCCTGCTACTTGAACTTCATGAACCTTTCTGCTACTTGAACTTCTTGAAACTTCCTGCAACTTGAACTTCATGAACGTCTTGAACCGTCAAGCTACTTGAACTTCTTGAACCTTCTTGCTACTTGAACTTCTTGAATTTCTTGAACTTTCCTGCTACTTGAACTTCTTGAACCTTCCTGCTACTTGAACTTCTTGAAACTTCCTGGTAATTGAACTTCTCGAACTTCTTGAACCTACCTGCTACTTGAACTTCATGAACCTTCATGCTACTTGAACTTCTTGAACTTCTTGAACCTTCCTGCTACTTGAACTTCTCGAACCTTCCTGCTACTTGAACTACTTTAACCTTCCTGCTACTTGAACTTCTTGAACTTCTTGAAATTTCCTGCTACTTGAACGTCTTTAACCTTCCTGCTACTTGAACTATTTGAACTTCTTGAACCTTCCTGCTACTTGAACTACTTGAACTTCTTGAACCTTCCTGCTACTTGAAATTCTTGAACCTTCCTGCTACTTGAACTTCCTGAACTTCTTGAACCTTCCTGCTACTTGAACTTCTTGAACCTTCCTTCTACTTGAACTTCTTGAACTTCTCAAACCTTCCTGCTACTTGAACTTATTGTACTTCTTTAACCTTCCTGTTACTTGAACTTCTTGAACCTTCCTGCTACTTGAACTTTTTGATCCTTCCTGCTACTTGAACTTCTTGAACTTCTTGAACATTCCTGCTACTTTAACTTCTCGAACCTTCCTGCTACTTGAACTTCTTGAACCTTCCTGCTACTTGAACTTCTTGAACCATCCTGCTACTTGAACTTCTTGAACTTCCTGAACCTTCCTGCTACTTGAACTTCTTGAACTTCTTGCACCTTCCTGCTACTTGAACTTCTTGAACCTTCATGCTACTTGAACTTTTTGAACTTCTTGAAACCTCCTGCTACTTGAACTTCTTGAACCTTCCTGCTACTTGAACTTCTTGAACTTCTTGAACCTTCCTGTTACTTGAACTACTTGAACTTCTTGAACTACTTGAACTTCTTGAACTTCTTGAACTTCTTGAACCTTCCTGCTACTAGAACTACTTAAACTTCTTGAACCTTTCTGCTACTTGAACTTCTTGAACCTTCCTGCTACTTGAACTTCTTGAACTTCTTGAACCTTCCTGCTACTTGAACTTCTTGAACCTTCCTGCTACTTGAACTTCTTGAACTTCTTGAACCTTCCTGCTACTTGAACTTCATGAACCTTCCTGCTACTTGAACATCTTGAACTTCTTGAACTTTCCTGCTACTTGAACTTCTTGAACCTTCCTGCTACTTGAAATACTTGAACTTCTTGAACCTTCCTGCTACTTGAACTTCTTGAACTTTCCTGCAACTTGAACTTCTTGAACTTCTTGAAACTTCCTGCTACTTGAACTTCTTGAACCTTTCTGCTACTTGAACTTCTTGAACTTCTTGAACCTTCCTGCTACTTGAACTTCTAGAAACTTCCTGCTACCTGAACTTCTTGAACCTTCCTGCTACTTGAACTTCTTGAACTTCTTGAACCTTCCTGCTACTTGAACTTCTTGAACCTTCCTGCTACTTGAACTTCTTGAACCTTCCTGCTACTTGAACTTCATGAACCTTTCTGCTACTTGAACTTCTTGAAACTTCCTGCAACTTGAACTTCATGAACGTCTTGAACCGTCAAGCTACTTGAACTTCTTGAACCTTCTTGCTACTTGAACTTCTTGAATTTCTTGAACTTTCCTGCTACTTGAACTTCTTGAACCTTCCTGCTACTTGAACTTCTTGAAACTTCCTGGTAATTGAACTTCTTGAACTTCTTGAACCTACCTGCTACTTGAACTTCATGAACCTTCATGCTACTTGAACTTCTTGAACTTCTTGAACCTTCCTGCTACTTGAACTTCTCGAACCTTCCTGCTACTTGAACTACTTTAACCTTCCTGCTACTTGAACTTCTTGAACTTCTTGAAATTTCCTGCTACTTGAACGTCTTTAACCTTCCTGCTACTTGAACTATTTGAACTTCTTGAACCTTCCTGCTACTTGAACTACTTGAACTTCTTGAACCTTCCTGCTACTTGAAATTCTTGAACCTTCCTGCTACTTGAACTTCCTGAACTTCTTGAACCTTCCTGCTACTTGAACTTCTTGAACCTTCCTGCTACTTGAACTTCTTGAACTTCTCAAACCTTCCTGCTACTTGAACTTATTGTACTTCTTTAACCTTCCTGTTACTTGAACTTCTTGAACCTTCCTGCTACTTGAACTTTTTGATCCTTCCTGCTACTTGAACTTCTTGAACTTCTTGAACATTCCTGCTACTTTAACTTCTCGAACCTTCCTGCTACTTGAACTTCTTGAACCTTCCTGCTACTTGAACTTCTTGAACCTTCCTGCTACTTGAACTTCTTGAACTTCCTGAACCTTCCTGCTACTTGAACTTCTTGAACTTCTTGAACCTTCCTGCTACTTGAACTACTTGAACTTCTTGAACTACTTGAACTTCTTGAACTTCTTGAACTTCTTGAACCTTCCTGCTACTAGAACTACTTGAACTTCTTGAACCTTCCTGCTACTTGAACTTCTTGAACTTCTTGAACCTTCCTGCTACCTGAACTTCTTGAACTAATTGAACCTTCCTGCTACTTGAACTTATTGAACTTTCCTGCTACACGAACTTCTTGAACTTCTTGAACCTTACTGCTACTTGAACTTCTTGAACCTTCCTGCTACTTGAACTTCTTGAACTTCTTGAACCCTCCTGCTACTTGAACTTCTTGAACTTCTTCAACCTTCCTGCTACTTGAACTTCTTGAACTTCTTGAACCTTCCTGTAACTTGAACTTCTTGAACTTCTTGAACTTCTTGAACCTTCCTGCTACTTGAATTTCTTGAACTTCTTGAACCTTCCTGCTACTTGAACTTTTTGAACTTCCTGAACCTTCCTGCTATTTGAACTTCTTGAACCTTCCTGCTACTAGAACTTCTTGAACTTCTTGAACCTTCCTGTTCTTAAACTTCTTGAGCTTCTTGAACCTTCCTGCTACTTGAACTTCTTGAACCTTCCTGCTACTTGAACTTCTTGAACCTTCCTGCTACTTGAACTTCTTGAACTTCTTGAACCTTCCTGCTACTTGAACTTCTTGAACCTTCCTGCCACTTGATTTCTTGAACCTTCCTGCTACTTGAACTTCTTGAACCTTCCTGCTACTTGAACTTTTTAAACCTTCCTGCTTCTTGAACTTCTTGAACTTTCCTGCTACTTGAACTTCTTGAACTTCTTGAGCCTTCATGCTACTTGAACTTCTTGAACCTTCCTGCTACTTGAACTTTTTGAACTTCTTGAACCTTCCTGCTACTTGAACTTCTTGAACCTTCCTGCTACTTGAACTTCTTGAACTTCTTGCACCTTCCTGCTACTTGAACTTTTTGAACTTCTTGAACCTTCCTGCTACTTGAACTTCTTGAACCTTCCTGCTACTTGAACTTCTTGAACTTCTTGCACCTTCCTGCTACTTGAACTTCTTGAACCTTCCTCCTACTTGAACTTCTTTAACTTCTTGAACCTTTCTGCTACATGAACTTTTTGTACCTTCCTGCTACTTGAACTTCTTGAACTTCTTGAACCTTCCTGCTCCTTGAAATTCTTGATTTTCTTGAACCCTCCTGCTACTTGAACTTCTTGAACCTTCTTGCTACCTGAACTTCTTGAACTTCTTGAACCTTCCTGCTACTTGAACTTTTCGAACTTCTTGAACCTTCCTGCTACTTGAACTTCTTGAACCTTCCTGCTACTTGAACTTCTTGAACCTTCCTGCAACTTGAACTTCTTGAACTTCTTGAACCTTCCTGCTACTTGAACTTCATGAACTTCTTGAAACTTCCTGCTACTTGAACTTCTTGAACTTCTTGAACCTTCCTGCTACTTGAACTTCTTGAACTTCTTGAACCTTCCTGCTACTTGAACTTCTAGAAACTTCCTGCTACCTGAACTTCTTGAACCTTCCTGCTACTTGAACTTCTTGAACTTCTTGAACCTTCCTGCTACTTGAACTTCTTGAACCTTCCTGCTACTTGAACTTCTTGAACTTCTTGAACCTTCCTGCTACTTGAACTTCATGAACCTTCCTGCTACTTGAACATCTTGAACTTCTTGAACTTTCCTGCTACTTGAACTTCTTGAACCTTCCTGCTACTTGAAATACTTGAACTTCTTGAACCTTCCTGCTACTTGAACTTCTTGAACTTTCCTGCAACTTGAACTTCTTGAACTTCTTGAAACTTCCTGCTACTTGAACTTCTTGAACCTTTCTGCTACTTGAACTTCTTGAACTTCTTGAACCTTCCTGCTACTTGAACTTCTAGAAACTTCCTGCTACCTGAACTTCTTGAACCTTCCTGCTACTTGAACTTCTTGAACTTCTTGAACCTTCCTGCTACTTGAACTTCTTGAACCTTCCTGCTACTTGAACTTCTTGAACCTTCCTGCTACTTGAACTTCATGAACCTTTCTGCTACTTGAACTTCTTGAAACTTCCTGCAACTTGAACTTCATGAACGTCTTGAACCGTCAAGCTACTTGAACTTCTTGAACCTTCTTGCTACTTGAACTTCTTGAATTTCTTGAACTTTCCTGCTACTTGAACTTCTTGAACCTTCCTGCTACTTGAACTTCTTGAAACTTCCTGGTAATTGAACTTCTTGAACTTCTTGAACCTACCTGCTACTTGAACTTCATGAACCTTCATGCTACTTGAACTTCTTGAACTTCTTGAACCTTCCTGCTACTTGAACTTCTCGAACCTTCCTGCTACTTGAACTACTTTAACCTTCCTGCTACTTGAACTTCTTGAACTTCTTGAAATTTCCTGCTACTTGAACGTCTTTAACCTTCCTGCTACTTGAACTATTTGAACTTCTTGAACCTTCCTGCTACTTGAACTACTTGAACTTCTTGAACCTTCCTGCTACTTGAAATTCTTGAACCTTCCTGCTACTTGAACTTCCTGAACTTCTTGAACCTTCCTGCTACTTGAACTTCTTGAACCTTCCTTCTACTTGAACTTCTTGAACTTCTCAAACCTTCCTGCTACTTGAACTTATTGTACTTCTTTAACCTTCCTGTTACTTGAACTTCTTGAACTTTCCTGCTACTTGAACTTTTTGATCCTTCCTGCTACTTGAACTTCTTGAACTTCTTGAACATTCCTGCTACTTTAACTTCTCGAACCTTCCTGCTACTTGAACTTCTTGAACCTTCCTGCTACTTGAACTTCTTGAACCATCCTGCTACTTGAACTTCTTGAACTTCCTGAACCTTCCTGCTACTTGAACTTCTTGAACTTCTTGCACCTTCCTGCTACTTGAACTTCTTGAACCTTCCTGCTACTTGAACTTTTTGAACTTCTTGAAACCTCCTGCTACTTGAACTTCTTGAACCTTCCTGCTACTTGAACTTCTTGAACTTCTTGAACCTTCCTGTTACTTGAACTACTTGAACTTCTTGAACTACTTGAACTTCTTGAACTTCTTGAACTTCTTGAACCTTCCTGCTACTAGAACTACTTAAATTTCTTGAACCTTCCTGCTACTTGAACTTCTTGAACTTCTTGAACCTTCCTGCTACCTGAACTTCTTGAACTAATTGAACCTTCCTGCTACTTGAACTTCTTGAACTTTCCTTCTACACGAACTTCTTGAACTTCTTGAACCTTACTGCTACTTGAACTTCTTGAACCTTCCTGCTACTTGAACTTCTTGAACTTCTTGAACCCTCCTGCTACTTGAACTTCTTGAACTTCTTCAACCTTCCTGCTACTTGAACTTCTTGAACTTCTTGAACCTTCCTGTAACTTGAACTTCTTGAACTTCTTGAACCTTCCTGCTACTTGAATTTCTTGAACTTCTTGAACCTTCCTGCTACTTGAACTTTTTGAACTTCCTGAACCTTCCTGCTATTTGAACTTCGTGAACCTTCCTGCTACTAGAACTTCTCGAACTTCTTGAACCTTCCTGTTCTTAAACTTCTTGAACTTCTTGAACCTTCCTGCTACTTGAAATTTTTGAACTTCTTGAACCTTCCTGCCACTTGATTTCTTGAACCTTTCTGCTACTTGAACTTCTTGAACCTTCCTGCTACTTGAACTTTTTGAACCTTCCTGCTTCTTGAACTTTTCGGACTTTCCTGCTACTTGAACTTCTTGAACTATCCTGCTACTTGAACTTCTTGATACTTATTGCTACCTGAACTTCTTGAACTTCTTGAACCTTCCTGCTACTTAAACTTCATGAACTTCTTGAACCTTCCTGCTACTTGAACTTCTTGAACTTCTTGAACCTTCCAGCTACTTGAACTTCTTGAACTTCTTGAACCTTCCTGCTACCCGAACTTCTTGAACCTTCCTGCTACTTGAACTTCTAGAACTTCTTGAACCTTCCTGCTACTTGAACTTCTTGAACCTTCCTGCTACTTGAACTTCTTGAACTTCTTGAACCTTCCTGCAACTTGAACTTCTTGAACCTTCCTGCTACTTGAACTTCTTGAACTTCTTGAACCTTCCTGCTACTTGAACTTCTTGAACCTTCCTGCTACTTGAACTACTTGAACTTCTTAAACCTTCCTGCTACTTGAACTTCTTGAACTTTCCTGCTACTTGAACTTCTTGAACTTCCTAAACCTTCCTGCTACTTGAACTTCTTGAACCTTTCTGCAAATTGAACTTCTTGAACTTCTTGAACCTTCCTGCTACTTGAACTTCTCGAATTTCTTGAACCTTCCTGCTACTTGAACTTCTTGAACCTTCCTGCTACTTGAACTTCTTGAACCTTCCTGCTACTTAAACTTCTTGAATCTTCCTGCTACTTGAACTTCTTGAACTTCTTGAACCTTCCTGATACTTGAACTTCTTGAACCTTCGTGCTACTTGAACTTCTTGAACTTCTTGAACCTTCCTGCTACTTGAACTTCTTGAACTTATTGAAGCTTCCTGCTACTTGAACTTCTTGAACCTTCCTGCTACTTGAACTTCTTGAACTTCTTGAACCTTCCCGCAACTTGAACTTCTTTAACTTCTTTAACCTTCCTGCTACTTGAACTTCTTGAACTTCTAGAAACTTCCTGCTACTTGAACTTCTTGAACCTTCCTGCCACTTGATTTCTTGAACCTTCCTTCTACTTGAACTTCTTGAACCTTCCTGCTACTTGAACTTTTTGAACCTTCCTGCTTCTTTGACTTCTTGAACCTTCCTGCTACTTGAACTTCTTGAACTTCTTGAGCCTTTCTGCTACTTGAACTTCTGAAACCTTTCTGCTACTTGAACTTTTTGAACTTCTTGAACCTTCGTGCTACTTGAACTTCTTGAACTTCTTGAACCTTCCTGCTACCTGAACTTTTTGAACCTTCCTGCTACTTGAACTTCTTTACCTTCTTGAACCTTTCTGCTACTTGAACTTCATTACCTTCTTGAACCTTTCTGCTACTTGAACTTCTTGAACCTTCCTGGTACTTGAACTTCTTGAACTTCTTGAACCTTCCTGCTCCTTGAAATTCTTGATTTTCTTGAACCCTCCTGCTACTTGAACTTCTTGAACATTTTTGCTACCTGAACTCCTTGAACTTCTTGAACCTTCCTGCTTCTTGAACATCTTGAACTTTTTGAACCTTCCTGCTACTTGAACTTCTTGAACTTCTTGAACCTTCCTGCTACTTGAACTTCTTGAACCTTCCTGCTACTTGAACTTCTTGAACCTTCCTGCTACTTGAACTTCTTGAACTTCTTGAACCTTCCTGCCACTTGAACTTCTTGAACCTTCGTGCTACTGAACTTCTTGAACTTCTTGAACCTTCCTGCTACTTGAACTACTTGAGCTTCTTGAACCTTCTTGCTACCTAAACTTCTTGAACTTCTTGAACCTTCCTGCTACTTGAACTTTTCGAACTTCTTAAACCTTCCTGCTACTTGAACCTTCCTGCTACCTGAACTTCTTGAACTTCTACAACCTTCCTGCTACTCGAACTTCATGAACTTCTTGAACCTTCCTGCTACTTGAACTTCTTGAACTTCTTGAATCTTCCTGCTACTTGAACTTCTTGAACTTCTTGAACCTTCCTGCTACTTGAACTTCTTGAACCTTCCTGCTACCTGAACTTCTTGAATCTTCCTGCTACTTGAACTTCTTGAACTTCTTGAACCTTTCTGCTACTTGAACTTCTTGAACCTTCCTGCTACTTGAACATTTTGAACTTCTTGAACCTTTCTGCTACTTGAACTTCTTGACCCTTCCTGCTACTTGAACTTCTTGAACTTCTTGAACCTTCCTGCTACTTGAACTTCTTGAACCTTCCTGCTACTTGAAATACTTGAACTTCTTGAACCTTCCTGCTACTTGAACTTCTTGAACTTTCCTGCTACTTGAACTTCTTGAACTTCTTGAACCTTCCTGCTACTTGAACTTGTTGAACTTTTCTGCTACTTGAACTTCTTGAACTTCTTGAACCTTCCTGCTACTTGAACTTCTCGAACTTCTTGAACCTTCCTGCTACTTGAACTTCTTGAACCTTCCTGCTACTTGAACTTCTTGAACCTTCCTGCTACTCAAACTTCTTGAACCTTCCTGCTACTTGAACTTCTTGAACTTCTTGAACCTTCGTGCGACTTGAACTTCTTGAACCTTCCTGCTACTTGAACTTCTTGAACTTCTCGAACCTTCCTGCTACTTGAACTTCTTGAACTTCTTGAACCTTTCTGCTACTTGAAGTTTTTGAACCGTCCTGCTATTTGAACTTCTTGAACCTTCCTGCTACTTGAACTTTTTTAACTTCTTTAACCTTCCTGCTACTTGAACTTCTTGAACCTTCCTGCTACTTGAACTTCTTGAACCTTCCTGCCACTTGATTTCATGAACCTTCCTGCTACTTGAACTTCTTGAACCTTCCTGCTACTTGAATTTTTGAACCTTCCTGCTTCTTGAACTTCTCGGACTTTCCTGCTACTTGAACTTCTTGAACCTTCCTGCTACTTGAACTTCTTGAACCTTCCTGCTACCTGAACTTCTTGAACTTCTTGAACCTTCCTGCTACTTGAACTTCATGAATCTTCCTGCTACTTGAACTTCTTTAACTTCTTTAAACTTCCTGCTACTTGAAATTTTTGAACCTTCCTGCTACTTGAACTTCTTGAATCTTCCTGCTACTTTAACTTCTTGAACTTCTTGAACCTTCCTGCTACTTGAACTTCTTGAACCTTCGTGCTACTTGAACTTCTTGAACTACTTGAACCTTCCTGCTACTTGAACTTCTTGAACCTTCCTGCTACTTGAACTTCTTTAACTTCTTTAAACTTCCTGCTACTTGAAATTTTTGAACCTTCCTGCTACTTGAACTTTTTGAACTTCTTGAACCTTCCTGCTACTTGAATTTCTTGAACCTTCCTGCAACTTGAACTTCTTGAACTTCTTGAACCTTCCTGCTACTTGAACTTCATGAACTTCTTGAAACTTCCTGCTACTTGAACTTCTTGAACTTCTTGAACCTTCCTGCTACTTGAACTTCTTGAACTTCTTGAACCTTCCTGCTACTTGAACTTCTAGAAACTTCCTGCTACCTGAACTTCTTGAACCTTCCTGCTACTTGAACATCTTGAACTTCTTGAACTTTCCTGCTACTTGAACTTCTTGAACCTTCCTGCTACTTGAAATACTTGAACTTCTTGAACCTTCCTGCTACTTGAACTTCTTGAACTTTCCTGCAACTTGAACTTCTTGAACTTCTTGAAACTTCCTGCTACTTGAACTTCTTGAACCTTTCTGCTACTTGAACTTCTTGAACTTCTTGAACCTTCCTGCTACTTGAACTTCTAGAAACTTCCTGCTACCTGAACTTCTTGAACCTTCCTGCTACTTGAACTTCTTGAACTTCTTGAACCTTCCTGCTACTTGAACTTCTTGAACCTTCCTGCTACTTGAACTTCTTGAACCTTCCTGCTACTTGAACTTCATGAACCTTTCTGCTACTTGAACTTCTTGAAACTTCCTGCAACTTGAACTTCATGAACGTCTTGAACCGTCAAGCTACTTGAACTTCTTGAACCTTCTTGCTACTTGAACTTCTTGAATTTCTTGAACTTTCCTGCTACTTGAACTTCTTGAACCTTCCTGCTACTTGAACTTCTTGAAACTTCCTGGTAATTGAACTTCTCGAACTTCTTGAACCTACCTGCTACTTGAACTTCATGAACCTTCATGCTACTTGAACTTCTTGAACTTCTTGAACCTTCCTGCTACTTGAACTTCTCGAACCTTCCTGCTACTTGAACTACTTTAACCTTCCTGCTACTTGAACTTCTTGAACTTCTTGAAATTTCCTGCTACTTGAACGTCTTTAACCTTCCTGCTACTTGAACTATTTGAACTTCTTGAACCTTCCTGCTACTTGAACTACTTGAACTTCTAGAACCTTCCTGCTACTTGAAATTCTTGAACCTTCCTGCTACTTGAACTTCCTGAACTTCTTGAACCTTCCTGCTACTTGAACTTCTTGAACCTTCCTTCTACTTGAACTTCTTGAACTTCTCAAACCTTCCTGCTACTTGAACTTATTGTACTTCTTTAACCTTCCTGTTACTTGAACTTCTTGAACCTTCCTGCTACTTGAACTTTTTGATCCTTCCTGCTACTTGAACTTCTTGAACTTCTTGAACATTCCTGCTACTTTAACTTCTCGAACCTTCCTGCTACTTGAACTTCTTGAACCTTCCTGCTACTTGAACTTCTTGAACCATCCTGCTACTTGAACTTCTTGAACTTCCTGAACCTTCCTGCTACTTGAACTTCTTGAACTTCTTGCACCTTCCTGCTACTTGAACTTCTTGAACCTTCCTGCTACTTGAACTTTTTGAACTTCTTGAAACCTCCTGCTACTTGAACTTCTTGAACCTTCCTGCTACTTGAACTTCTTGAACTTCTTGAACCTTCCTGTTACTTGAACTACTTGAACTTCTTGAACTACTTGAACTTCTTGAACTTCTTGAACTTCTTGAACCTTCCTGCTACTAGAACTACTTAAACTTCTTGAACCTTTCTGCTACTTGAACTTCTTGAACCTTCCTGCTACTTGAACTTCTTGAACTTCTTGAACCTTCCTGCTACTTGAACTTCTTGAACCTTCCTGCTACTTGAACTTCTTGAACTTCTTGAACCTTCCTGCTACTTGAACTTCATGAACCTTCCTGCTACTTGAACATCTTGAACTTCTTGAACTTTCCTGCTACTTGAACTTCTTGAACCTTCCTGCTACTTGAAATACTTGAACTTCTTGAACCTTCCTGCTACTTGAACTTCTTGAACTTTCCTGCAACTTGAACTTCTTGAACTTCTTGAAACTTCCTGCTACTTGAACTTCTTGAACCTTTCTGCTACTTGAACTTCTTGAACTTCTTGAACCTTCCTGCTACTTGAACTTCTAGAAACTTCCTGCTACCTGAACTTCTTGAACCTTCCTGCTACTTGAACTTCTTGAACTTCTTGAACCTTCCTGCTACTTGAACTTCTTGAACCTTCCTGCTACTTGAACTTCTTGAACCTTCCTGCTACTTGAACTTCATGAACCTTTCTGCTACTTGAACTTCTTGAAACTTCCTGCAACTTGAACTTCATGAACGTCTTGAACCGTCAAGCTACTTGAACTTCTTGAACCTTCTTGCTACTTGAACTTCTTGAATTTCTTGAACTTTCCTGCTACTTGAACTTCTTGAACCTTCCTGCTACTTGAACTTCTTGAAACTTCCTGGTAATTGAACTTCTTGAACTTCTTGAACCTACCTGCTACTTGAACTTCATGAACCTTCATGCTACTTGAACTTCTTGAACTTCTTGAACCTTCCTGCTACTTGAACTTCTCGAACCTTCCTGCTACTTGAACTACTTTAACCTTCCTGCTACTTGAACTTCTTGAACTTCTTGAAATTTCCTGCTACTTGAACGTCTTTAACCTTCCTGCTACTTGAACTATTTGAACTTCTTGAACCTTCCTGCTACTTGAACTACTTGAACTTCTTGAACCTTCCTGCTACTTGAAATTCTTGAACCTTCCTGCTACTTGAACTTCCTGAACTTCTTGAACCTTCCTGCTACTTGAACTTCTTGAACCTTCCTGCTACTTGAACTTCTTGAACTTCTCAAACCTTCCTGCTACTTGAACTTATTGTACTTCTTTAACCTTCCTGTTACTTGAACTTCTTGAACCTTCCTGCTACTTGAACTTTTTGATCCTTCCTGCTACTTGAACTTCTTGAACTTCTTGAACATTCCTGCTACTTTAACTTCTCGAACCTTCCTGCTACTTGAACTTCTTGAACCTTCCTGCTACTTGAACTTCTTGAACCTTCCTGCTACTTGAACTTCTTGAACTTCCTGAACCTTCCTGCTACTTGAACTTCTTGAACTTCTTGAACCTTCCTGCTACTTGAACTACTTGAACTTCTTGAACTACTTGAACTTCTTGAACTTCTTGAACTTCTTGAACCTTCCTGCTACTAGAACTACTTGAACTTCTTGAACCTTCCTGCTACTTGAACTTCTTGAACTTCTTGAACCTTCCTGCTACCTGAACTTCTTGAACTAATTGAACCTTCCTGCTACTTGAACTTCTTGAACTTTCCTGCTACACGAACTTCTTGAACTTCTTGAACCTTACTGCTACTTGAACTTCTTGAACCTTCCTGCTACTTGAACTTCTTGAACTTCTTGAACCCTCCTGCTACTTGAACTTCTTGAACTTCTTCAACCTTCCTGCTACTTGAACTTCTTGAACTTCTTGAACCTTCCTGTAACTTGAACTTCTTGAACTTCTTGAACTTCTTGAACCTTCCTGCTACTTGAATTTCTTGAACTTCTTGAACCTTCCTGCTACTTGAACTTTTTGAACTTCCTGAACCTTCCTGCTATTTGAACTTCTTGAACCTTCCTGCTACTAGAACTTCTTGAACTTCTTGAACCTTCCTGTTCTTAAACTTCTTGAGCTTCTTGAACCTTCCTGCTACTTGAACTTCTTGAACCTTCCTGCTACTTGAACTTCTTGAACCTTCCTGCTACTTGAACTTCTTGAACTTCTTGAACCTTCCTGCTACTTGAACTTCTTGAACCTTCCTGCCACTTGATTTCTTGAACCTTCCTGCTACTTGAACTTCTTGAACCTTCCTGCTACTTGAACTTTTTAAACCTTCCTGCTTCTTGAACTTCTTGAACTTTCCTGCTACTTGAACTTCTTGAACTTCTTGAGCCTTCATGCTACTTGAACTTCTTGAACCTTCCTGCTACTTGAACTTTTTGAACTTCTTGAACCTTCCTGCTACTTGAACTTCTTGAACCTTCCTGCTACTTGAACTTCTTGAACTTCTTGCACCTTCCTGCTACTTGAACTTTTTGAACTTCTTGAACCTTCCTGCTACTTGAACTTCTTGAACCTTCCTGCTACTTGAACTTCTTGAACTTCTTGCACCTTCCTGCTACTTGAACTTCTTGAACCTTCCTCCTACTTGAACTTCTTTAACTTCTTGAACCTTTCTGCTACATGAACTTTTTGTACCTTCCTGCTACTTGAACTTCTTGAACTTCTTGAACCTTCCTGCTCCTTGAAATTCTTGATTTTCTTGAACCCTCCTGCTACTTGAACTTCTTGAACCTTCTTGCTACCTGAACTTCTTGAACTTCTTGAACCTTCCTGCTACTTGAACTTTTCGAACTTCTTGAACCTTCCTGCTACTTGAACTTCTTGAACCTTCCTGCTACTTGAACTTCTTGAACCTTCCTGCAACTTGAACTTCTTGAACTTCTTGAACCTTCCTGCTACTTGAACTTCATGAACTTCTTGAAACTTCCTGCTACTTGAACTTCTTGAACTTCTTGAACCTTCCTGCTACTTGAACTTCTTGAACTTCTTGAACCTTCCTGCTACTTGAACTTCTAGAAACTTCCTGCTACCTGAACTTCTTGAACCTTCCTGCTACTTGAACTTCTTGAACTTCTTGAACCTTCCTGCTACTTGAACTTCTTGAACCTTCCTGCTACTTGAACTTCTTGAACTTCTTGAACCTTCCTGCTACTTGAACTTCATGAACCTTCCTGCTACTTGAACATCTTGAACTTCTTGAACTTTCCTGCTACTTGAACTTCTTGAACCTTCCTGCTACTTGAAATACTTGAACTTCTTGAACCTTCCTGCTACTTGAACTTCTTGAACTTTCCTGCAACTTGAACTTCTTGAACTTCTTGAAACTTCCTGCTACTTGAACTTCTTGAACCTTTCTGCTACTTGAACTTCTTGAACTTCTTGAACCTTCCTGCTACTTGAACTTCTAGAAACTTCCTGCTACCTGAACTTCTTGAACCTTCCTGCTACTTGAACTTCTTGAACTTCTTGAACCTTCCTGCTACTTGAACTTCTTGAACCTTCCTGCTACTTGAACTTCTTGAACCTTCCTGCTACTTGAACTTCATGAACCTTTCTGCTACTTGAACTTCTTGAAACTTCCTGCAACTTGAACTTCATGAACGTCTTGAACCGTCAAGCTACTTGAACTTCTTGAACCTTCTTGCTACTTGAACTTCTTGAATTTCTTGAACTTTCCTGCTACTTGAACTTCTTGAACCTTCCTGCTACTTGAACTTCTTGAAACTTCCTGGTAATTGAACTTCTTGAACTTCTTGAACCTACCTGCTACTTGAACTTCATGAACCTTCATGCTACTTGAACTTCTTGAACTTCTTGAACCTTCCTGCTACTTGAACTTCTCGAACCTTCCTGCTACTTGAACTACTTTAACCTTCCTGCTACTTGAACTTCTTGAACTTCTTGAAATTTCCTGCTACTTGAACGTCTTTAACCTTCCTGCTACTTGAACTATTTGAACTTCTTGAACCTTCCTGCTACTTGAACTACTTGAACTTCTTGAACCTTCCTGCTACTTGAAATTCTTGAACCTTCCTGCTACTTGAACTTCCTGAACTTCTTGAACCTTCCTGCTACTTGAACTTCTTGAACCTTCCTTCTACTTGAACTTCTTGAACTTCTCAAACCTTCCTGCTACTTGAACTTATTGTACTTCTTTAACCTTCCTGTTACTTGAACTTCTTGAACCTTCCTGCTACTTGAACTTTTTGATCCTTCCTGCTACTTGAACTTCTTGAACTTCTTGAACATTCCTGCTACTTTAACTTCTCGAACCTTCCTGCTACTTGAACTTCTTGAACCTTCCTGCTACTTGAACTTCTTGAACCATCCTGCTACTTGAACTTCTTGAACTTCCTGAACCTTCCTGCTACTTGAACTTCTTGAACTTCTTGCACCTTCCTGCTACTTGAACTTCTTGAACCTTCCTGCTACTTGAACTTTTTGAACTTCTTGAAACCTCCTGCTACTTGAACTTCTTGAACCTTCCTGCTACTTGAACTTCTTGAACTTCTTGAACCTTCCTGTTACTTGAACTACTTGAACTTCTTGAACTACTTGAACTTCTTGAACTTCTTGAACTTCTTGAACCTTCCTGCTACTAGAACTACTTAAATTTCTTGAACCTTCCTGCTACTTGAACTTCTTGAACTTCTTGAACCTTCCTGCTACCTGAACTTCTTGAACTAATTGAACCTTCCTGCTACTTGAACTTCTTGAACTTTCCTTCTACACGAACTTCTTGAACTTCTTGAACCTTACTGCTACTTGAACTTCTTGAACCTTCCTGCTACTTGAACTTCTTGAACTTCTTGAACCCTCCTGCTACTTGAACTTCTTGAACTTCTTCAACCTTCCTGCTACTTGAACTTCTTGAACTTCTTGAACCTTCCTGTAACTTGAACTTCTTGAACTTCTTGAACCTTCCTGCTACTTGAATTTCTTGAACTTCTTGAACCTTCCTGCTACTTGAACTTTTTGAACTTCCTGAACCTTCCTGCTATTTGAACTTCGTGAACCTTCCTGCTACTAGAACTTCTCGAACTTCTTGAACCTTCCTGTTCTTAAACTTCTTGAACTTCTTGAACCTTCCTGCTACTTGAAATTTTTGAACTTCTTGAACCTTCCTGCCACTTGATTTCTTGAACCTTTCTGCTACTTGAACTTCTTGAACCTTCCTGCTACTTGAACTTTTTGAACCTTCCTGCTTCTTGAACTTTTCGGACTTTCCTGCTACTTGAACTTCTTGAACTATCCTGCTACTTGAACTTCTTGATACTTATTGCTACCTGAACTTCTTGAACTTCTTGAACCTTCCTGCTACTTAAACTTCATGAACTTCTTGAACCTTCCTGCTACTTGAACTTCTTGAACTTCTTGAACCTTCCAGCTACTTGAACTTCTTGAACTTCTTGAACCTTCCTGCTACCCGAACTTCTTGAACCTTCCTGCTACTTGAACTTCTAGAACTTCTTGAACCTTCCTGCTACTTGAACTTCTTGAACCTTCCTGCTACTTGAACTTCTTGAACTTCTTGAACCTTCCTGCAACTTGAACTTCTTGAACCTTCCTGCTACTTGAACTTCTTGAACTTCTTGAACCTTCCTGCTACTTGAACTTCTTGAACCTTCCTGCTACTTGAACTACTTGAACTTCTTAAACCTTCCTGCTACTTGAACTTCTTGAACTTTCCTGCTACTTGAACTTCTTGAACTTCCTAAACCTTCCTGCTACTTGAACTTCTTGAACCTTTCTGCAAATTGAACTTCTTGAACTTCTTGAACCTTCCTGCTACTTGAACTTCTCGAATTTCTTGAACCTTCCTGCTACTTGAACTTCTTGAACCTTCCTGCTACTTGAACTTCTTGAACCTTCCTGCTACTTAAACTTCTTGAATCTTCCTGCTACTTGAACTTCTTGAACTTCTTGAACCTTCCTGATACTTGAACTTCTTGAACCTTCGTGCTACTTGAACTTCTTGAACTTCTTGAACCTTCCTGCTACTTGAACTTCTTGAACTTATTGAAGCTTCCTGCTACTTGAACTTCTTGAACCTTCCTGCTACTTGAACTTCTTGAACTTCTTGAACCTTCCCGCAACTTGAACTTCTTTAACTTCTTTAACCTTCCTGCTACTTGAACTTCTTGAACTTCTAGAAACTTCCTGCTACTTGAACTTCTTGAACCTTCCTGCCACTTGATTTCTTGAACCTTCCTTCTACTTGAACTTCTTGAACCTTCCTGCTACTTGAACTTTTTGAACCTTCCTGCTTCTTTGACTTCTTGAACCTTCCTGCTACTTGAACTTCTTGAACTTCTTGAGCCTTTCTGCTACTTGAACTTCTGAAACCTTTCTGCTACTTGAACTTTTTGAACTTCTTGAACCTTCCTGCTACTTGAACTTCTTGAACTTCTTGAACCTTCCTGCTACCTGAACTTTTTGAACCTTCCTGCTACTTGAACTTCTTTACCTTCTTGAACCTTTCTGCTACTTGAACTTCATTACCTTCTTGAACCTTTCTGCTACTTGAACTTCTTGAACCTTCCTGGTACTTGAACTTCTTGAACTTCTTGAACCTTCCTGCTCCTTGAAATTCTTGATTTTCTTGAACCCTCCTGCTACTTGAACTTCTTGAACATTTTTGCTACCTGAACTCCTTGAACTTCTTGAACCTTCCTGCTTCTTGAACATCTTGAACTTTTTGAACCTTCCTGCTACTTGAACTTCTTGAACTTCTTGAACCTTCCTGCTACTTGAACTTCTTGAACCTTCCTGCTACTTGAACTTCTTGAACCTTCCTGCTACTTGAACTTCTTGAACTTCTTGAACCTTCCTGCCACTTGAACTTCTTGAACCTTCGTGCTACTGAACTTCTTGAACTTCTTGAACCTTCCTGCTACTTGAACTACTTGAGCTTCTTGAACCTTCTTGCTACCTAAACTTCTTGAACTTCTTGAACCTTCCTGCTACTTGAACTTTTCGAACTTCTTAAACCTTCCTGCTACTTGAACCTTCCTGCTACCTGAACTTCTTGAACTTCTAGAACCTTCCTGCTACTCGAACTTCATGAACTTCTTGAACCTTCCTGCTACTTGAACTTCTTGAACTTCTTGAATCTTCCTGCTACTTGAACTTCTTGAACTTCTTGAACCTTCCTGCTACTTGAACTTCTTGAACCTTCCTGCTACCTGAACTTCTTGAATCTTCCTGCTACTTGAACTTCTTGAACTTCTTGAACCTTTCTGCTACTTGAACTTCTTGAACCTTCCTGCTACTTGAACATTTTGAACTTCTTGAACCTTTCTGCTACTTGAACTTCTTGACCCTTCCTGCTACTTGAACTTCTTGAACTTCTTGAACCTTCCTGCTACTTGAACTTCTTGAACCTTCCTGCTACTTGAAATACTTGAACTTCTTGAACCTTCCTGCTACTTGAACTTCTTGAACTTTCCTGCTACTTGAACTTCTTGAACTTCTTGAACCTTCCTGCTACTTGAACTTGTTGAACTTTTCTGCTACTTGAACTTCTTGAACTTCTTGAACCTTCCTGCTACTTGAACTTCTCGAACTTCTTGAACCTTCCTGCTACTTGAACTTCTTGAACCTTCCTGCTACTTGAACTTCTTGAACCTTCCTGCTACTCAAACTTCTTGAACCTTCCTGCTACTTGAACTTCTTGAACTTCTTGAACCTTCGTGCGACTTGAACTTCTTGAACCTTCCTGCTACTTGAACTTCTTGAACTTCTCGAACCTTCCTGCTACTTGAACTTCTTGAACTTCTTGAACCTTTCTGCTACTTGAAGTTTTTGAACCGTCCTGCTATTTGAACTTCTTGAACCTTCCTGCTACTTGAACTTTTTTAACTTCTTTAACCTTCCTGCTACTTGAACTTCTTGAACCTTCCTGCTACTTGAACTTCTTGAACCTTCCTGCCACTTGATTTCTTGAACCTTCCTGCTACTTGAACTTCTTGAACCTTCCTGCTACTTGAATTTTTGAACCTTCCTGCTTCTTGAACTTCTCGGACTTTCCTGCTACTTGAACTTCTTGAACCTTCCTGCTACTTGAACTTCTTGAACCTTCCTGCTACCTGAACTTCTTGAACTTCTTGAACCTTCCTGCTACTTGAACTTCATGAATCTTCCTGCTACTTGAACTTCTTTAACTTCTTTAAACTTCCTGCTACTTGAAATTTTTGAACCTTCCTGCTACTTGAACTTCTTGAATCTTCCTGCTACTTTAACTTCTTGAACTTCTTGAACCTTCCTGCTACTTGAACTTCTTGAACCTTCGTGCTACTTGAACTTCTTGAACTACTTGAACCTTCCTGCTACTTGAACTTCTTGAACCTTCCTGCTACTTGAACTTCTTTAACTTCTTTAAACTTCCTGCTACTTGAAATTTTTGAACCTTCCTGCTACTTGAACTTTTTGAACTTCTTGAACCTTCCTGCTACTTGAATTTCTTGAACCTTCCTGCTACTTGAACTTCTTGAACTTCTTGAACCTTCCTGCTACTTGAACGTCTTGAACTTCTTGAACCTTCCTGCTACTTGAACTTCTTGAACCTTCCTGCCACTTGATTTCTTGAACCTTCCTGCTACTTGAACTTCTTGAACCTTCCTGCTACTTGAACTTTTTGAACCTTCCTGCTTCTTGAACTTCTTGAACTCTCCTGCTACTTGAACTTCTTTAGCCTTCCTGCTGCTTGAACTTCTTAAACTTTCCTGCTACTTGAACTTTTTGAACTTCATGAACCTTCCTGCTACTTGAACTTCTCGAACCTTCCTGCTACTTGAACTTCTTGAACTTCTTGAACCTTCCTGCTACCTGAACTTTTTGAACCTTCCTGCTACTTGAACTTCTTTACCTTCTTGAACCTTTCTGCTACTTGAACTTCTTGAACCTTCCTGCTACCTGAACTTCTTGAACTTCTTGAACCTTCCTGCTACTTGAACTTCTTGAACTTCTTGAACCTTCCTGCTACTTGAACTTCTTGAACTTCTTGAACCTTCCTGCTACTTGAACTTCTTGAACCTTCCTGCTACTTGAATTTCTTGAACTTCTTGAACCTTCCTGCTACTTGAACTTCAAACCTTCCTGCTACTTGAACTTCTTGAACTTCTTGAACCTTCCTGCTACTTGAACTTCTTGACCTTCTTGAACCTTCCTGCTACTTGAACCTCTTGAACCTTCCTGCTACTTGAACTTCTTGAACTTCTTGAACCTTCCTGCCAGTTGAAATTCTTGAACCTTCGTGCTACTTGAACTTCTTGAACTTCTTGAACCTTCCTGCAACTTGAACTACTTGAACTTCTTGAACCTTCCTGCTACTTGAACTTCTTGAACTTCTTGAACCTTCCTGGTACTTGAACTTCGTGAACCTTCCTGCTTCTTGAACTTCTTGAACCTTTTTGCTGCTTGAACTTCTTGAACTTCTTGAACCTTCCTGCTACGTGAAAATCTTGAACCTTCCTGCTACTTGAATTTTTCGAACTTCTTGAACCTTCCTGCTACCTGAACTTCTTGAACTTATTGAACCTTCCTGCTACTTGAACTTCTTGAACCTTCCTGCTACAAGAACTTCTTGAACTTCTCAAACGTTCCTGCTACTTGAACTTCTTGAATTCTTGAACCCTCCTGCTATTTGAACTTCTTGAACTTCTTCAGCCTTCCTGCTACTTGAACTTCTTGAACTTCTTGAACCTTCCTGTAACTTGAACTTCTTGAACTTCTTGAACCTTCCTGCTACTTGAACTTCTTGAACTTCTTGAACCTTCCTGCTACTTGAACTTCTTTAAACTTCCTGCTACTTGAACTATTTGAACTTCTTGAACCTTCCTGCTACTTGAACTACTTGAACTTCTTGAACATTCCTGCTACTTGAACTTCTTGAACCTTCCTGCTACTTCAACTTCTTGAACTTCTTGAACCTTCCTGCTACTTGAACTTCTTGAACCTTCCTGCTACTTGAATTTCTTGAACTTTTCAAACCTTCCTGCTACTTGAACTTCTTGTACTTCTTTAACCTTCCTGCTACTTGAACTTCTTGAACCTTCCTGCTACTTGAACTTCTTGAACCCTCCTGCGACTCAAACTTCTTGAACCTTCCTGCTACTTGAACTTCTTGAACTTCTTGAACCTTCGTGCTACTTGAACTTCATGAACCTTACTGCTACTTGAACTTCTTGAACTTCTCGAACCTTCCTGCCACTTGAACTTCTTGAACCTTCGTGCTACTTGAACTTCTTGAACTTCTTGAACCTTCCTGCTACTTGAACTACTTGAACTTCTTGAACCTTCCTGCGACTTGAAATTCTTGAACTTCTTGATCCTTCCTGGTACTTGAACTTCGTGAACCTTCCTGCTTCTTGAACTTCTTGAACCTTTTTGCTACTTGAACTTCTTGAACTTTTTGAACCATCCTGCTACGTGAAAATCTTGAACCTTCCTGCTACTTGAATTTTTTGAACTTCTTGAACCTTCCTGCTACTTGAACTTCTTGAACCTTCCTGCTACTTGAACTTCTTGAACTTCTTGAACCCTCGTGCTACTTGAACTTCTTGAACTTCTTGAACCTTCTTGCTACTTGAACTTCTTGAACCTTCCTGCTACTTCTTGAACTTGTTGAACCTTCCTGCTACTTGAACTTCTTGAATCTTCAAGCTACTTGATCTTCTTGAACATTCCTGCTACTTGAACTTCTTGAACCTTCCTGCTACTTGAACTTCTTGAACTTCTTGACCCTTCTTGCTACTTGAACTTCTTGAACCTTTATGCTACTTGAACTTCTTGAACCTTCCTGCTACTTGAACTTCTTGAACCTTCCTGCTACCTGAACTTCTTGAACATCTTGAACCTTCCTGCAACTTGAACTTCTTGAACGTCTTGAACCATCCTGCTACTTGAACTTCTTGAACATCTTGAACCTTCCTGCTACTTGAACTTCTTGAACTTCTTGAACTTTCCTACTACTTGAACTTTTTGAACCTTCCTGCTACTTGAACTTCTTGAAACTTCCTGGTACTTGAACTACTTGAACTTCTTGAACCTACCTGCTACTTGAACTTCTTGAACCTTCATGCTACTTGAACTTTTTGAACTTCTTGAACCTTCCTGCTACTTGAACTTCTTGAACCCTCCTGCTACTTGAACTACTTGAATCTTCCTGCTACTTGAACTTCTTGAACCTTCTTTCTACTTGAACTTCTTGAACCTTCCTGCTACTTGAACTTCTTGAACTTCTTGAACCTTCCTGCTACTTGAACTTCTTGAACCTTTATGCTTCTTGAACTTCTTGAACCTTCCTGCTACTTGAACTTCTTGAACCTTCCTGCTACTTGAACTTATTGAACATCTTGAACCTTCCTGCAACTTGAACTTCTTGAACGTCTTGAACCGTCCTGCTACTTGAACTTCTTGAACTTCTTGAACCTTCCTGCTACTTGAACTTCTTGAACTTCTTGAACTTTCCTGCTACTTGAACTTTTTGAACCTTCCTGCTACTTGAACTTCTTGAAACTTCCTGGTACTTGAACTTCATGAACTTCTTGAACCTACCTGCTACTTGAACTTCTTGAACCTTCTTGCTACTTGAACTTTTTGAACTTCTTGAACCTTCCTGCTACTTGAACTTCTTGAACCCTCCTGCTACTTGAACTACTTGAATCTTCCTGCTACTTGAACTTCTTGAACTTCTTGAAATTTCCTGCTACTTGAACGTCTTTAACCTTCCTGCTACTTGAACTATTTGAACTTCTTGAACCTTCCTGCTACTTGAACTACTTGAACTTCTTGAACCTTCCTGCTACTTGAAATTCTTGAACTCTCCTGCTACTTGAACTTCTTGAACTTCTTGAACCTCCCTGCTACTTGAACTTCTTGAACTTCTTGAACCCTCGTGCTACTTGAACTTCTTGAACTTCTTGAACCTTCTTGCTACTTGAACTTCTTGAACCTTCCTGCTACTTCTTGAACTTGTTGAACCTTCCTGCTACTTGAACTTCTTGAATCTTCATGCTACTTGATCTTCTTGAACATTCCTGCTACTTGAACTTCTTGAACCTTCCTGCTACTTGAACTTTTTGAACTTCTTGAACCTTCCTGCTACTTGAACTTCTTGAACTTTTATGCTACTTGAACTTCTTGAACCTTCCTGCTACTTGAACTTCTTGAACCTTCCTGCTACTTGAACTTCTTGAACATCTTGAACCTTCCTGCAACTTGAACTTCTTGAACGTCTTGAACCATCCTGTTACTTGAACTTCTTGAACATCTTGAACATTCCTGCTACTTGAACTTCTTGAACTTCTTGAACTTTCCTGCTACTTGAACTTCTTGAACTTTTATGCTACTTGAACTTCTTGAACCTTACTTCTACTTGAACTTCTTGAACCTTCCTGCTACATGAACTTCTTGAACCCTCCTGCCACTTGAACTACTTGAATCTTCCTGCTACTTGAACTTCTTGAACTTCTTGAAATTTCCTGCTACTTGAACGTCTTTAACCTTCCTGCTGCTTGAACTATTTGAACTTCTTGAACCTTCCTGCTACTTGAACTACTTGAACTTCTTGAACCTTCCTGCTACTTGAAATTCTTGACCCTTCCTGCTAATTGAACTTCTTGAACTTCTTGAACCTTAATGCTACTTGAACTTCTTGAACCTTCCTGCTACTTGAACTTCTTGAACCTTCCTGCTACTTGAACTTCTTGACTTTCTCAAACCTTCGTGCTACTTGAACTTATTGTACTTCTTTGACCTTCCTGCTACTTGAACTTCTTGAACCTCCCTGCTACTTGAACTTTTTGAACCTTCCTGCTACTTGAACTTCTTTAACTTCTTGAACCTTCCTGCTACCTGAACTTCTCGAACCTTCCTGCAACTTGAACTTCTTGAACCTTCCTGCTTCTTGAGCTTCTTGAACCTTCCTGCTACTTGAACTTCTTGAACTTCCTGAACCTTCCTGCGACTTGAACTACTTGAACTTCTTGAACCTTCCTGCTACTTGAACTTCTTGACCCTTCCTGCTACTTGAACTTTTTGAACTTCTTGAACCCTCCTGCTACTTGAACTTCTTGAACTTCTTGAACCTTCCTGCTACTTGAACTTCTTGACCTTCTTGAACCTTCCTGCTACTTGAACTTCTTGAACCTTCCTGCTACTTGAACTTCTTGAACTTCTTGAACCTTCCTGCTTCTTAAACTTCTTGAACCTTAGTGCTACTTGAACTTCTTGAACTTCTTGAACCTTCCTGCTACCTGAACTACTTGAACTCCTTGAACCTTCCTGCTACTTGAACTTCTTGAACTTCTTGAACCTTCCTGCTACTTGAACTTCTTTACCCTTCCTGCTTCTTGAACTTCTTGAACCTTCCTGCTCTTTGAACTTCTTGAACTTCTTGAACCTTCCTGCTACTTGAACTTTTTGAACTTCTTGAACCCTCCTCCTACTTGAACTTCTTGAACTTCTTGAACTCTTCTGCTACTTGAACTTCTTGAACCTTCCTGCTACTCGAACTTCTTGAACCTTCCTGCTACTTGAACTTCTTGAACTTCTTGAACCTTCTGCTACTTGAACTTCTTGAACCTTCGTGCTACTTGAACTTCTTGAACTTCTTGAACCTTCCTGCTACTTGTACTTCTTGAACTTCTTGAACCTTCCTGCTACTTGAACTTCTTGAACCTTCCTGCTACTTGACCTTTTCGAACCTTCCTGCTTCTTGAACTTCTTGAAATATCCTGCTACTTGAACTTCTTGAACTTCTTTAACCTTCCTGCTACTTGAACTTCTTGAACCTCCCTGGTACCTGAACTTTTTCAACTTCTTGAACCTTCCTGCTACTTGAACTTCTTGAACCTTCCTGCTAATTGAACTTCTTGAACCTTCATGCTACTTGAGCTTCTTGAACCTTCCTGCTACTTGAACTTCTTGAACCTTCCTGCTACTTGAACTTCTTGAACTTCTTGAACCTTCCTGCTACTTGAACTTCTTGAACCTTCATGCTACTTGAACTTCTTGAACCTTCCTGCTAGTTTAACTTCTTGAACCTTCCTGCTTCTTGAATTTCTTGAACTTCTTGAACCTTCCTGCAACTTGAACTTCTTGAACGTCTTGAACCATCATGCTACTTGAACTTCTTGAATTTCTTAAACCTTCCTGCTACTTGAACTTCTTGAACTTCTTGAACTTTCCTGCTCCTTGAACTTCTTGAACCTTCCTGCTACTTGAACTTCTTGAAACTTCCTGGAACTTGAACTTCTTGAACTTTTTGAACCAACCTGCTACTTTAACTTCTTGGACCTTCATGCTACTTGAACATCTTGAACTTCTTGAACCTTCCTGCTACTTGAACTTCTTGAACCCTCCTGCTACTTGAACTACTTGAACCTTCCTGCTACTTGAACTTCTTGAATCTTCCTTCTACTTGAACTTCTTTAACATTCCTGCTGCTTGAACTATTTGAACTTCTTGAACCTTCCTGCTACATGAACTACTTGAACTTCTTGAACCTTCCTGCTACTTGAACTTCTTGAACATTCATGCTACTTGAACTTCTTGAACTTCTTGAACCTTCCTACTACTTGAATTTCTTGAACTTCTAAAACCTTCCTGCTACTTGAACTTCTAGTACTTCTTTAACCTTCCTGCTACTTGAACTTGTTGAACCTTCCTGCAACTTGAACTTCTTGAACCTTCCTGCTACTTGAACTTCTCGAACCTTCCTGCTACTTGAACTTCTTGAACCTTCCTGCTACTTGAACTTCTTGACTTTCTTGAACCTTCCTGCTACTTGAAATTCTTGAACCTTCCTGCTACTTGAACTTCTTGAACTTCTTGAACCTTCCTGCTACTTGAACTTCTTGAACTTCTTGAACCTTCCTGCTACTTGAACTTCTTGAACTTCTTGAACCTTCCTGCTACTTGAACTTCTTGAACCTTCCTGCTACTTGAAATTTTTGAACTTCTTGAACCTTCCTGCTACTTGAACTTCTTGAACTTCTTGATCCTTCCTGCAACTTGAACTTCTTGAACGTCTTGAACCGTCATGCTACTTGAACTTCTTGAATTTCTTGAACCTTCCTGCTACTTGAACTTCTTGAACTTTCTGAACTTTCCTGCTACTTGAACTTCTTGAACCTTCCTGCTACAGGAACTTCTTGAACTTCTTGAACCTTCCTGCTACTTGAACTTCTTGAACCTTCCTGATACTTGAACTTTTTGAATTCTTGAACCCTCCTGCTACTTGAACTTCTTGAACTTCTTCAACCTTCCTGCTACTTGAACTTCTTGAACTTTTTGAACCTTCCTGTAACTTGAACTTCTTGAACTTTTTGAACCTTCCTGCTACTTGAATTTCTTGAACTTCTTGAACCTTTCTGCTACTTGAACTTTTTGAACTTCCTGAACCTTCCTGCTACTTGAACTTCTTGAACCTTCCTGCTACTAGAACTTCTTGAACTTCTTGAACCTTCCTGTTCTTAAACTTCTTGAACTTCTTGAACCTTCCTGCTACTTGAACTTCTCGAACCTTCCTGCTACTTGAACTTCTTGAACTTCTTGAACCTTCCTGCTACTTGATCTTCTCGAACTTCTTGAACCTTCCTGCTACTTGAACTTCTTGAACTTCTTGAACTTTCCTGCTACTTGAACTTCTTGAACCTTCCTCCTACTTGAACTTCTTTAAACTTCCTGGTACTTGAACTTCTTGAACTTCTTGAACCTACCTGCTACTTGAACTTTTGAACCTTCATGCTACTTGAACTTCTTGAACTTCTTGAACCTTCCTGATACTTGAACTTCTTGAACCCTCCTGCTACTTGAACTACTTGAACCTTCCTGCTACTTGAACTTCTTGAACTTCTTGAACCTTCCTGCTACTTGAACTTCTTTCTTCTTCCTGCTACTTGAACTATTTGAACTTCTTGAACCTTCCTGCTACTTGAACTACTTGAACTTCTTGAACATTCCTGCTACTTGAACTTCTTGAATCTTCCTGCTACTTCAACTTCTTGAACTTCTTGAACCTTCCTGCTACTTGAACTTCTTGAACCTTCCTGCTACTTGAATTCCTTGAACTTTTCAAACCTTCCTGCTACTTGAACTTCTTGTACTTCTTCAACATTCCTGCTACTTGAACTTCTTGAACTTCTTGAACCTTCCTGCGACTTGAATTTCTTGAACTTTTCAAACCTTCATGCTACTTGAACTTCTTGTACTTCTTTAACCTTCCTGCTACTTGAACTTCTTGAACTTCTTGAACCTTCCTGCGACTTGAACTTCTCGAACCTTTCTGCTACTTGAACTTCTTGAACCTTCCTGCTTCTTGAACTTCTTGAACTTCTTGAGCCTTCCTGCTACTTGAACTTATTGAACTTCTTGAACCTTCCTGCTACTTGAACTTCTTGAACCTTCCTGCTTCTTGAACTTCTTGAACCTTCCTGCTACTTGAACTTCTTGAACTTCTTGAACCTTCCTGCTACTTGAACTTCTAGAACCTTCCTGCTACTTGAACTTCTTGAACTTCTTGAACCTTCCTGCTACTTGAACTACTTGAACTTCTTAAACTTTCCTGCTACTTGAACTTCTTGAACTTTCCTGCTACTTGAACTTCTTGAACTTCTTGAACCTTCCTGCTACTTGAACTTCTTGAACCTTTCTGCTACTTGAACTTCTTGAACTTCTTGAACCTTCCTGCTACTTGAACTTTTCGAACTTCTTGAACCTTCCTGCTACTTGAACTTATTGAACCTTCCTGCTACTTGAACTTCTTGAACCTTCCTGCTACTTAAACTTCATGAATCATCCTGCTACTTGAACTTCTTGAAATTCTTGAACCTTCCTGCTACTTGAACTTCTTGAACCTTCGTGCTACTTGAACTTCTTGAACTTCTTGAACCTTCGTGCTACTTGAACTTCTTGAACTTCTTGAACCTTCCTGCTACTTGAACTTCTTGAACTTCTTGAACCTTCCTGCTACTTGAACTTCTTAAAACTTCCTGCTACTTGAACTTCTTGAACTTCTTGAACCTTCCTGCTACTTGAACTTTTTGAACCTTCCTGCTATTTGAACTTCTTGAACCTTCCTGCTACTTGAACTTCTCTAACTTCTTTCCCCTTCCTGCTACTTGAACTTCTTGAACCTTCCTGCTACTTGAACTTTTTGAACTTCTTGAACCTTCCTGCTACTTGAATTTCTTGAACCTTCCTGCTACTTGAATTTCTTGAACTTCTTGAACCTTCCTGCTACTTGAACTTCTTAAACTTCTTGAACCTTCCTGCTACTTGAAATTTTTTAACTTCTTGAACCTTCCTGCTACTTGAACTTCTTGAACCTTCACGCTACTTGAACTTCTTGAACCTTCACGCTACTTGAACTTCTTGAACTTCTTGAACCTTCCTGCTACTTGAACTACTTGAACTTCTTGAACCTTCCTGCAACTTGAACTTCTTGAACTTCTTGAACCTTCCTGCTACCTGAACTACTTGAACTTCTTGAACCTTCCTGCTACTTGAACTTCTTGAACTTCTTGAACCTACCTGCTACTTGAACTTCTTGAACTTCTCGAACCCTCCTGCTACTTGTACTTCTTGAACTTCTTCAACCTTCCTGCTACTTGAACTTCTTGAACTTCTTGAACCTTCCAGTTCCTTGAACTTTTGAACTTCTTGAACCTTTCTGCTACTTGAACTTCTTGAACTTCTTGAACCTTCCTGCTACTTTAACTTCTTGAACCTTCCTGCTTCTTGAACTTCTTTAACTTCTTGACCCTTTAAGCAACTTGAACTTCTTTAACGTCTTGAACCGTAATGCTACTTGAACTTCTTGAATTTCTTGAACCTTCCTGCTACTTGAACTCCTTGAACTTCTTGAACTTTCCTGCTACTTGAACTTATTGAACCTTCCTGCCACAGGAACTTCTTGAGTTTCTTGAACCTTCCTGCTACTTGAAATACTTGAACCTTCCTGCTAATTGAACTTCTTGAACTTCTTGAACCTTCCTGCTATTTGAACTACTTGAACTTCTTGAACATTCCTGCTACTTGAACTTCTTGAATCTTCCTGCTACTTCAACTTCTTGAACTTCTTGAACCTTCCTGCTACTTGAACTTCTTGAACCTTCCTGCTACTTGAATTTCTTGAACTTTTCAAACCTTCCTGCTACTTGAACTTCTTGTACTTCTTTAACCTTCCTGCTACTTGAACTTCCTGAACTTCTTGAACCTTCCTGCGACTTGAACTTCTCGAACCTTTCTGCTACTTGAACTTCTTGAACCTTCCTGCTTCTTGAACTTCTTGAACTTCTTGAGCCTTCCTGCTCCTTGAACTTATTGAACTTCTTGAACCTTCCTGCTACTTGAACTTCTTGAACTTCTTGAACCTTCCTGCTACTTGAACTTCTAACCTTCCTGCTACTTGAACTTCTTGAACCTTCCTGCTATTTGAACTTCTTGACCTTCTTGAACCTTCCTGCTTCTTGAACTTCTTGAACCCTCCTGCTACTTGAACTTCTTGAACTTCTTGAACCTTCCTGCTACTTGAACTTCTTGACCTTCTTGAACCTTCCTGTTACTTGAACTTCGTGAACCTTCCTGCTACTTGAACTTCTTGAACTTCTTGAACCTTCCTGCTACTTAAACTTCTTGAACCTTAGTGCTACTTGAACTTCTTGAACTTCTTGAACCTTCCTGCTACCTGAACTACTTGAACTCCTTGAACCTTCCTGCTACTTGAACTTCTTGAACTTCTTGAACCTTCCTGCTACTTGAACTTTTTTAACCTTCCTGCTTCTTGACCTTCTTGAACCTTCCTGCTACCTGAACTTCTTGAACTTCTTGAACCTTCCTGCTACTTGAACTTTTTGAACTTCTTGAACCTTCCTGCTACTTGAACTTCTAGTACTTCTTTAACCTTCCTGCTACTTGAACTTGTTGAACCTTCCTGCTACTTGAACTTCTTGAACCTTCCTGCTACTTGAACTTCTCTAACCTTCCTGCTACTTGAACTTCTTGAACCTTCCTGCTACTTGAACTTCTTGACTTTCTTGAACCTTCCTGCTACTTGAAATTCTTGAACCTTCCTGCTACTTGAACTTCTTGAACTTCTTGAACTCTCCTGCTACTTGAACTTCTTGAACTTCTTGAACCTTCCTGCTACTTGAACTTCTTGAACTTCTTGAACCTTCCTGCTACTTGAACTTCTTGAACCTTCCTGCTACTTGAAATTTTTGAACTTCTTGAACCTTCCTGCTACTTGAACTTCTTGAACTTCTTGATCCTTCCTGCAACTTGAACTTCTTGAACGTCTTGAACCGTCATGCTACTTGAACTTCTTGAATTTCTTGAACCTTCCTGCTACTTGAACTTCTTGAACTTTCTGAACTTTCCTGCTACTTGAACTTCTTGAACCTTCCTGCTACAGGAACTTCTTGAACTTCTTGAACCTTCCTGCTACTTGAACTTCTTGAACCTTCCTGATACTTGAACTTCTTGAATTATTGAACCCTCCTGCTACTTGAACTTCTTGAACTTCTTCAACCTTCCTGCTACTTGAACTTCTTGAACTTTTTGAACCTTCCTGTAACTTGAACTTCTTGAACTTTTTGAACCTTCCTGCTACTTGAATTTCTTGAACTTCTTGAACCTTTCTGCTACTTGAACTTTTTGAACTTCCTGAACCTTCCTGCTACTTGAACTTCTTGAACCTTCCTGCTACTAGAACTTCTTGAACTTCTTGAACCTTCCTGTTCTTAAACTTCTTGAACTTCTTGAACCTTCCTGCTACTTGAACTTCTTGAACTTTCCTGCTACTTGAACTTCTTGAACTTCTTGAACCTTCCTGCTACTTGATCTTCTCGAACTTCTTGAACCTTCCTGCTACTTGAACTTCTTGAACTTCTTGAACTTTCCTGCTACTTGAACTTCTTGAACCTTCCTCCTACTTGAATTTCTTTAAACTTCCTGGTACTTGAACTTCTTGAACTTCTTGAACCTACCTGCTACTTGAACTTTTGAACCTTCATGCTACTTGAACTTCTTGAACTTCTTGAACCTTCCTGATACTTGAACTTCTTGAACCCTCCTGCTATTTGAACTACTTGAACCTTCCTGATACTTGAACTTCTTGAACCCTCCTGCTACTTGAACTACTTGAACCTTCCTGCTACTTGAACTTCTTGAACTTCTTGAACCTTCCTGCTACTTGAACTTCTTTCCCCTTCCTGCTACTTGAACTATTTGAACTTCTTGAACCTTCCTGCTACTTGAACTACTTGAACTTCTTGAACATTCCTGCTACTTGAACTTCTTGAATCTTCCTGCTACTTCAACTTCTTGAACTTCTTGAACCTTCCTGCTACTTGAACTTCTTGAACCTTCCTGCTACTTGAATTCCTTGAACTTTTCAAACCTTCCTGCTACTTGAACTTCTTGTACTTCTTCAACCTTCCTGCTACTTGAACTTCTTGAACTTCTTGAACCTTCCTGCGACTTGAATTTCTTGAACTTTTCAAACCTTCATGCTACTTGAACTTCTTGTACTTCTTTAACCTTCCTGCTACTTGAACTTCTTGAACTTCTTGAACCTTCCTGCTACTTGAACTTCTCGATCCTTTCTGCTACTTGAACTTCTTGAACCTTCCTGCTTCTTGAACTTCTTGAACCTTCCTGCTACTTGAACTTCTTGAACTTCTTGAACCTTCCTGCTACTTGAACTTCTAGAACCTTCCTGCTACTTGAACTTCTTGAACTTCTTGAACCTTCCTGCTACTTAAACTTCTTGAACCTTAGTGCTACTTGAACTTCCTGAACTTCTTGAACCTTCCTGCTACTTGAACTACTTGAACTCCTTGAACCTAACTGCTACTTGAACTTCCTGAACTTCTTGAACCTTCCTGCTACTTGAACTTCTTGAACCTTCCTGCTTCTTGAACTTCTTGAACCTTCCTGCTACTTGAACTTCTTGAACTTCTTGAACCTTCCTGCTACTTGAACTTCTTGAACTTCTTGAAACCTCCTCCTACTTGAACTTCTTGAACTTCTTGAACCTTTCTGCTACTTGAACTTCTCGAACCTTTCTGCTACTTGAATTTCTCGAACCTTCCTGCTACTTGAACTTCTTGAACTTCTTGAACTTCTTGAACCTTCCTGCTACTTGAACTTCTTGAACCTTCCTGCTACTTGAACTTCTTGAACTTCTTGAACCTTCCTGCTACTTGAACTTCTTGAACCTTTCTGCTACTTAAACTTCTTGAACCTTCCTGCTACTTGAACTTCTTGAACTTCTTGAACCTTCTGCTACTTGAACTTCTTGAACCTTCGTGCTACTTGAACTTCTTGAACTTCTTGAACCTTCCTGCTACTTGAACTTCTTGTACTTCTTTAACCTTCCTGCTACTTGAACTTCCTGAACTTCTTGAACCTTCCTGCGACTTGAACTTCTCGAACCTTTCTGCTACTTGAACTTCTTGAACCTTCCTGCTTCTTGAACTTCTTGAACTTCTTGAGCCTTCCTGCTACTTGAACTTATTGAACTTCTTGAACCTTCCTGCTACTTGAACTTCTTGAACTTCTTGAACCTTCCTGCTACTTGAACTTCTAACCTTCCTGCTACTTGAACTTCTTGAACCTTCCTGCTATTTGAACGTCTTGACCTTCTTGAACCTTCCTGCTACTTGAACTTCTTGAACCCTCCTGCTACTTGAACTTCTTGAACTTCTTGAACCTTCCTGCTACTTGAACTTCTTGACCTTCTTGAACCTTCCTGCTACTTGAACTTCTTGAACCTTCCTGCTACTTGAACTTCTTGAACTTCTTGAACCTTCCTGCTTCTTAAACTTCTTGAACCTTAGTGCTACTTGAACTTCTTGAACTTCTTGAACCTTCCTGTTACCTGAACTACTTGAACTCCTTGAACCTTCCTGCTACTTGAACTTCTTGAACTTCTTGAACCTTCCTGCTACTTGAACTTCTTTACCCTTCCTGCTTCTTGAACTCCTTGAACCTTCCTGCTACTTGAACTTCTTGAACTTCTTGAACCTTCCTGCTACTTGAACTTTTTGAACTTCTTGAACCCTCCTCCTACTTGAACTTCTTGAACTTCTTGAACTCTTCTGCTACTTGAACTTCTTGAACCTTCCTGCTACTCGAACTTCTTGAACCTTCCTGCTACTTGAACTTCTTGAACTTCTTGAACCTTCTGCTACTTGAACTTCTTGAACCTTCGTGCTACTTGAACTTCTTGAACTTCTTGAACCTTCCTGCTACTTGTACTTCTTGAACTTCTTGAACCTTCCTGCTACTTGAACTTCTTGAACCTTCCTGCTACTTGAACTTTTCGAACCTTCCTGCTTCTTGAACTTCTTGAAATATCCTGCTACTTGAACTTCTTGAACTTCTTTAACCTTCCTGCTACTTGAACTTCTTGAACCTTCCTGGTACCTGAACTTTTTCAACTTCTTGAACCTTCCTGCTACTTGAACTTCTTGAACCTTCCTGCTAATTGAACTTCTTGAACCTTCATGCTACTTGAGCTTCTTGAACCTTCCTGCTACTTGAACTTCTTGAACCTTCCTGCTACTTGAACTTCTTGAACTTCTTGAACCTTCCTGCTACTTGAACTTCTTGAACCTTCATGCTACTTGAACTTCTTGAACCTTCCTGCTACTTTAACTTCTTGAACCTTCCTGCTTCTTGAATTTCTTGAACTTCTTGAACCTTCCTGCAACTTGAACTTCTTGAACGTCTTGAACCATCATGCTACTTGAACTTCTTGAATTTCTTAAACCTTCCTGCTACTTGAACTTCTTGAACTTCTTGAACTTTCCTGCTCCTTGAACTTCTTGAACCTTCCTGCTACTTGAACTTCTTGAAACTTCCTGGAACTTGAACTTATTGAACTTCTTGAACCAACCTGCTACTTTAACTTCTTGGACCTTTATGCTACTTGAACATCTTGAACTTCTTGAACCTTCCTGCTACTTGAACTTCTTGAACCCTCCTGCTACTTGAACTACTTGAACCTTCCTGCTACTTGAACTTCTTGAATCTTCCTTCTACTTGAACTTCTTTAACATTCCTGCTGCTTGAACTATTTGAACTTCTTGAACCTTCCTGCTACATTAACTACTTGAACTTCTTGAACCTTCCTGCTACTTGAACTTCTTTAACATTCATGCTACTTGAACTTCTTGAACTTCTTGAACCTTCCTGCTACTTGAATTTCTTGAACTTCTAAAACCTTCCTGCTACTTGAACTTCTAGTACTTCTTTAACCTTCCTGCTACTTGAACTTGTTGAACCTTCCTGCTACTTGAACTTCTTGAACCTTCCTGCTACTTGAACTTCTCGAACCTTCCTGCTACTTGAACTTCTTGAACCTTCCTGCTACTTGAACTTCTTGACTTTCTTGAACCTTCCTGCTACTTGAAATTCTTGAACCTTCCTGCTACTTGAACTTCTTGAACTTCTTGAACCTTCCTGCTACTTGAACTTCTTGAACTTCTTGAACCTTCCTGCTACTTGAACTTCTTGAACTTCTTGAACCTTCCTGCTACTTGAACTTCTTGAACCTTCCTGCTACTTGAAATTTTTGAACTTCTTGAACCTTCCTGCTACTTGAACTTCTTGAACTTCTTGATCCTTCCTGCAACTTGAACTTCTTGAACGTCTTGAACCGTCATGCTACTTGAACTTCTTGAATTTCTTGAACCTTCCTGCTACTTGAACTTCTTGAACTTTCTGAACTTTCCTGATACTTGAACTTCTTGAACCTTCCTGCTACAGGAACTTCTTGAACTTCTTGAACCTTCCTGCTACTTGAACTTCTTGAACCTTCCTGATACTTGAACTTCTTGAATTCTTGAACCCTCCTGCTACTTGAACTTCTTGAACTTCTTCAATCTTCCTGCTACTTGAACTTCTTGAACTTTTTGAACCTTCCTGTAACTTGAACTTCTTGAACTTTTTGAACCTTCCTGCTACTTGAATTTCTTGAACTTCTTGAACCTTTCTGCTACTTGAACTTTTTGAACTTCCTGAACCTTCCTGCTACTTGAACTTCTTGAACCTTCCTGCTACTAGAACTTCTTGAACTTCTTGAACCTTCCTGTTCTTAAACTTCTTGAACTTCTTGAAACTTCCTGCTACTTGAACTTCTCGAACCTTCCTGCTACTTGAACTTCTTGAACTTCTTGAACCTTCCTGCTACTTGATCTTCTCGAACTTCTTGAACCTTCCTGCTACTTGAACTTCTTGAACTTCTTGAACTTTCCTGCTACTTGAACTTCTTGAACCTTCCTCCTACTTGAACTTCTTTAAACTTCCTGGTACTTGAACTTCTTGAACTTCTTGAACCTACCTGCTACTTGAACTTTTGAACCTTCATGCTACTTGAACTTCTTGAACTTCTTGAACCTTCCTGATACTTGAACTTCTTGAACCCTCCTGCTACTTGAACTACTTGAACCTTCCTGCTACTTGAACTTCTTGAACTTCTTGAACCTTCCTGCTACTTGAACTTCTTTCTTCTTCCTGCTACTTGAACTATTTGAACTTCTTGAACCTTCCTGCTACTTGAACTACTTGAACTTCTTGAACATTCCTGCTACTTCAACTTCTTGAATCTTCCTGCTACTTCAACTTCTTGAACTTCTTGAACCTTCCTGCTACTTGAACTTCTTGAACCTTCCTGCTACTTGAATTCCTTGAACTTTTCAAACCTTCCTGCTACTTGAACTTCTTGAACTTCTTGAACCTTCCTGCTACTTGAACTTCTTTCTTCTTCCTGCTACTTGAACTATTTGAACTTCTTGAACCTTCCTGTTACCTGAACTACTTGAACTCCTTGAACCTTCCTGCTACTTGAACTTCTTGAACTTCTTGAACCTTCCTGCTACTTGAACTTCTTTACCCTTCCTGCTTCTTGAACTTCTTGAACCTTCCTGCTACTTGAACTTCTTGAACTTCTTGAACCTTCCTGCTACTTGAACTTTTTGAACTTCTTGAACCCTCCTCCTACTTGAACTTCTTGAACTTCTTGAACTCTTCTGCTACTTGAACTTCTTGAACCTTCCTGCTACTCGAACTTCTTGAACCTTCCTGCTACTTGAACTTCTTGAACTTCTTGAACCTTCTGCTACTTGAACTTCTTGAACCTTCGTGCTACTTGAACTTCTTGAACTTCTTGAACCTTCCTGCTACTTGTACTTCTTGAACTTCTTGAACCTTCCTGCTACTTGAACTTCTTGAACCTTCCTGCTACTTGAACTTTTCGAACCTTCCTGCTTCTTGAACTTCTTGAAATATCCTGCTACTTGAACTTCTTGAACTTCTTTAACCTTCCTGCTACTTGAACTTCTTGAACCTTCCTGGTACCTGAACTTTTTCAACTTCTTGAACCTTCCTGCTACTTGAACTTCTTGAACCTTCCTGCTAATTGAACTTCTTGAACCTTCATGCTACTTGAGCTTCTTGAACCTTCCTGCTACTTGAACTTCTTGAACCTTCCTGCTACTTGAACTTCTTGAACTTCTTGAACCTTCCTGCTACTTGAACTTCTTGAACCTTCATGCTACTTGAACTTCTTGATCCTTCCTGCTACTTTAACTTCTTGAACCTTCCTGCTTCTTGAATTTCTTGAACTTCTTGAACCTTCCTGCAACTTGAACTTCTTGAACGTCTTGAACAATCATGCTACTTGAACTTCTTGAATTTCTTAAACCTTCCTGCTACTTGAACTTCTTGAACTTCTTGAACTTTCCTGCTCCTTGAACTTCTTGAACCTTCCTGCTACTTGAACTTCTTGAAACTTCCTGGAACTTGAACTTATTGAACTTCTTGAACCAACCTGCTACTTTAACTTCTTGGACCTTCATGCTACTTGAACATCTTGAACTTCTTGAACCTTCCTGCTACTTGAACTTCTTGAACCCTCCTGCTACTTGAACTACTTGAACCTTCCTGCTACTTGAACTTCTTGAATCTTCCTTCTACTTGAACTTCTTTAACATTCCTGCTGCTTGAACTATTTGAACTTCTTGAACCTTCCTGCTACATTAACTACTTGAACTTCTTGAACCTTCCTGCTACTTGAACTTCTTGAACATTCATGCTACTTGAACTTCTTGAACTTCTTGAACCTTCCTGCTACTTGAATTTCTTGAACTTCTAAAACCTTCCTGCTACTTGAACTTCTAGTACTTCTTTAACCTTCCTGCTACTTGAACTTGTTGAACCTTCCTGCTACTTGAACTTCTTGAACCTTCCTGCTACTTGAACTTCTCGAACCTTCCTGCTACTTGAACTTCTTGAACCTTCCTGCTACTTGAACTTCTTGACTTTCTTGAACCTTCCTGCTACTTGAAATTCTTGAACCTTCCTGCTACTTGAACTTCTTGAACTTCTTGAACCTTCCTGCTACTTGAACTTCTTGAACTTCTTGAACCTTCCTGCTACTTGAACTTCTTGAATTCTTGAACCTTCCTGCTACTTGAACTTCTTGAACCTTCCTGCTACTTGAAATTTTTGAACTTCTTGAACCTTCCTGCTACTTGAACTTCTTGAACTTCTTGATCCTTCCTGCAACTTGAACTTCTTGAACGTCTTGAACCGTCATGCTACTTGAACTTCTTGAATTTCTTGAACCTTCCTGCTACTTGAACTTCATGAACTTTCTGAACTTTCCTGCTACTTGAACTTCTTGAACCTTCCTGCTACAGGAACTTCTTGAACTTCTTGAACCTTCCTGCTACTTGAACTTCTTGAACCTTCCTGATACTTGAACTTCTTGAATTCTTGAACCCTCCTGCTACTTGAACTTCTTGAACTTCTTCAATCTTCCTGCTACTTGAACTTCTTGAACTTTTTGAACCTTCCTGTAACTTGAACTTCTTGAACTTTTTGAACCTTCCTGCTACTTGAATTTCTTGAACTTCTTGAACCTTTCTGCTACTTGAACTTTTTGAACTTCCTGAACCTTCCTGCTACTTGAACTTCTTGAACCTTCCTGCTACTAGAACTTCTTGAACTTCTTGAACCTTCCTGTTCTTAAACTTCTTGAACTTCTTGAAACTTCCTGCTACTTGAACTTCTCGAACCTTCCTGCTACTTGAACTTCTTGAACTTCTTGAACCTTCCTGCTACTTGATCTTCTCGAACTTCTTGAACCTTCCTGCTACTTGAACTTCTTGAACTTCTTGAACTTTCCTGCTACTTGAACTTCTTGAACCTTCCTCCTACTTGAACTTCTTTAAACTTCCTGGTACTTGAACTTCTTGAACTTCTTGAACCTACCTGCTACTTGAACTTTTGAACCTTCATGCTACTTGAACTTCTTGAACTTCTTGAACCTTCCTGATACTTGAACTTCTTGAACCCTCCTGCTACTTGAACTACTTGAACCTTCCTGCTACTTGAACTTCTTGAACTTCTTGAACCTTCCTGCTACTTGAACTTCTTTCTTCTTCCTGCTACTTGAACTATTTGAACTTCTTGAACCTTCCTGCTACTTGAACTACTTGAACTTCTTGAACATTCCTGCTACTTCAACTTCTTGAATCTTCCTGCTACTTCAACTTCTTGAACTTCTTGAACCTTTCTGCTACTTGAACTTCTTGAACCTTCCTGCTACTTGAATTCCTTGAACTTTTCAAACCTTCCTGCTACTTGAACTTCTTGAACTTCTTGAACCTTCCTGCTACTTGAACTTCTTTCTTCTTCCTGCTACTTGAACTATTTGAACTTCTTGAACCTTCCTGCTACTTGAACTACTTGAACTTCTTGAACATTCCTGCTACTTGAACTTCTTGAATCTTCCTGCTACTTCAACTTCTTGAACTTCTTGAACCTTCCTGCTACTTGAACTTCTTGAACCTTCCTGCTACTTGAATTCCTTGAACTTTTCAAACCTTCCTGCTACTTGAACTTCTTGTACTTCTTCAACCTTCCTGCTACTTGAACTTCTTGAACTTCTTGAACCTTCCTGCGACTTGAATTTCTTGAACTTTTCAAACCTTCATGCTACTTGAACTTCTTGTACTTCTTTAACCTTCCTGCTACTTGAACTTCTTGAACTTCTTGAACCTTCCTGCGACTTGAACTTCTCGAACATTTCTGCTACTTGAACTTCTTGAACCTTCCTGCTTCTTGAACTTCTTGAACTTCTTGAGCCTTCCTGCTACTTGAACTTATTGAACTTCTTGAACCTTCCTGCTACTTGAACTTCTTGAACCTTCCTGCTTCTTGAACTTCTTGAACCTTCCTGCTACTTGAACTTCTTGAACTTCTTGAACCTTCCTGCTACTTGAACTTCTAGAACCTTCCTGCTACTTGAACTTCTTGAACTTCTTGAACCTTCCTGCTACTTAAACTTCTTGAACCTTAGTGCTACTTGAACTTCTTGAACTTCTTGAACCTTCCTGCTACTTGAACTACTTGAACTCCTTGAACCTAACTGCTACTTGAACTTCCTGAACTTCTTGAACCTTCCTGCTACTTGAACTTCTTGAACCTTCCTGCTTCTTGAACTTCTTGAACCTTCCTGCTACTTGAACTTCTTGAACTTCTAGAACCTTCCTGCTACTTGAACTTCTTGAACTTCTTGAAACCTCCTCCTACTTGAACTTCTTGAACTTCTTGAACCTTTCTGCTACTTGAACTTCTCGAATCTTCCTGCTACTTGAATTTCTCGAACCTTCCTGCTACTTGAACTTCTTGAACTTCTTGAACTTCTTGAACCTTCCTGCTACTTGAACTTCTTGAACCTTCCTGCTACTTGAACTTCTTGAACTTCTTGAACCTTCCTGCTACTTGAACTTCTTGAACCTTCCTGCTACTTAAACTTCTTGAACCTTCCTGCTACTTGAACTTCTTGAACTTCTTGAACCTTCTGCTACTTGAACTTCTTGAACCTTCGTGCTACTTGAACTTCTTGAACTTCTTGAACCTTCCTGCTACTTGAACTTCTTGTACTTCTTTAACCTTCCTGCTACTTGAACTTCCTGAACTTCTTGAACCTTCCTGCGACTTGAACTTCTCGAACCTTTCTGCTACTTGAACTTCTTGAACCTTCCTGCTTCTTGAACTTCTTGAACTTCTTGAGCCTTCCTGCTACTTGAACTTATTGAACTTCTTGAACCTTCCTGCTACTTGAACTTCTTGAACTTCTTGAACCTTCCTGCTACTTGAACTTCTAACCTTCCTGCTACTTGAACTTCTTGAACCTTCCTGCTATTTGAACTTCTTGACCTTCTTGAACCTTCCTGCTACTTGAACTTCTTGAACCCTCCTGCTACTTGAACTTCTTGAACTTCTTGAACCTTCCTGCTACTTGAACTTCTTGACCTTCTTGAACCTTCCTGCTACTTGAACTTCTTGAACCTTCCTGCTACTTGAACTTCTTGAACTTCTTGAACCTTCCTGCTTCTTAAACTTCTTGAACCTTAGTGCTTCTTGAACTTCTTGAACTTCTTGAACCTTCCTGCTACCTGAACTACTTGAAATCCTTGAACCTTCCTGCTACTTGAACTTCTTGAACTTCTTGAACCTTCCTGCTACTTGAACTTCTTTACCCTTCCTGCTTCTTGAACTTCTTAAACCTTCCTGCTACTTGAACTTCTTGAACTTCTTGAACCTTCCTGCTACTTGAACTTTTTGAACTTTTTGAACCCTCCTCCTACTTGAACTTCTTGAACTTCTTGAACTCTTCTGCTACTTGAACTTCTTGAACCTTCCTGCTACTCGAACTTCTTGAAACTTCCTGCTACTTGAACTTCTTGAACTTCTTGAACCTTTTGCTACTTGAACTTCTTGAACCTTCGTGCTACTTGAACTTCTTGAACTTCTTGAACCTTCCTGCTACTTGAACTTCTTGAACTTCTTGAACCTTCCTGCTACTTGAACTTCTTGAACCTTCCTGCTACTTGAACTTTTCGAACCTTCCTGCTTCTTGAACTTCTTGAAATATCCTGCTACTTGAACTTCTTGAACTTCTTGAACCTTCCTGCTACTTGAACTTCTTGAACCTTCCTGGTACCTGAACTTTTTCAACTTCTTGAACCTTCCTGCTACTTGAACTTCTTGAACCTTCCTGCTAATTGAACTTCTTGAACCTTCATGCTACTTGAGCTTCTTGAACCTTCCTGCTACTTGAACTTCTTGAACCTTCCTGCTACTTGAACTTCTTGAACTTCTTGAACCTTCCTGCTACTTGAACTTCTTGAACCTTCATGCTAACTGAACTTCTTGAACCTTCCTGCTACTTTAACTTCTTGAACCTTCCTGCTTCTTGAATTTCTTGAACTTCTTGAACCTTCCTGCAACTTGAACTTCTTGAACGTCTTGAACCGTCATGCTACTTGAACTTCTTGAATTTCTTAAACCTTCCTGCTACTTGAACTTCTTGAACTTCTTGAACTTTCCTGCTCCTTGAACTTCTTGAACCTTCCTGCTACTTGAACTTCTTGAAACTTCCTGGAACTTGAACTTCTTGAACTTCTTGAACCAACCTGCTACTTTAACTTCTTGGACCTTCATGCTACTTGAACATCTTGAACTTCTTGAACCTTCCTGCTACTTGAACTTCTTGAACCCTCCTGCTACTTGAACTACTTGAACCTTCCTGCTACTTGAACTTCTTGAATCTTCCTTCTACTTGAACTTCTTTAACATTCCTGCTGCTTGAACTATTTGAACTTCTTGAACCTTCCTGCTACATGAACTACTTGAACTTCTTGAACCTTCCTGCTACTTGAACTTCTTGAACATTCATGCTACTTGAACTTCTTGAACTTCTTGAACCTTCCTGCTACTTGAACTTCTTGAACTTCTAAAACCTTCCTGCTACTTGAACTTCTATTACTTCTTTAACCTTCCTGCTACTTGAACTTGTTGAAACTTCCTGCTACTTGAACTTCTTGAACCTTCCTGCTACTTGAACTTCTTGAACCTTCCTGCTACTTGAACTTCTTGAACCTTCCTGCTACTTGAACTTCTTGACTTTCTTGAACTTTCCTGCTACTTGAAATTCTTGAACCTTCCTGCTACTTGAACTTCTTGAACTTCTTGAACCTTCCTGCTACTTGAACTTCTTGAACCTTCCTGCTACTTGAAATTTTTGAACTTCTTGAACCTTCCTGCTACTTGAACTTCTTGAACTTCTTGATCCTTCCTGCAACTTGAACTTCTTGAACGTCTTGAACCGTCATGCTACTTGAACTTCTTGAATTTCTTGAACCTTCCTGCTACTTGAACTTCTTGAACTTTCTGAACTTTCCTGCTACTTGAACTTCTTGAACCTTCCTGCTACAGGAACTTCTTGAACTTCTTGAACCTTCCTGCTACTTGAACTTCTTGAACCTTCCTGATACTTGAACTTCTTGAATTCTTGAACCCTCCTGCTACTTGAACTTCTTGAACTTCTTCAACCTTCCTGCTACTTGAACTTCTTGAACTTTTTGAACCTTCCTGTAACTTGAACTTCTTGGACTTTTTGAACCTTCCTGCTACTTGAATTTCTTGAACTTCTTGAACCTTTCTGCTACTTGAACTTTTTGAACTTCCTGAACCTTCCTGCTACTTGAACTTCTTGAACCTTCCTGCTACTAGAACTTCTTGAACTTCTTGAACCTTTCTGTTCTTAAACTTCTTGAACTTCTTGAACCTTCCTGCTACTTGAACTTCTTGAACCTTCCTGCTACTTGAACTTCTTGAACTTCTTGAACCTTCCTGCTACTTGATCTTCTCGAACTTCTTGAACCTTCCTGCTACTTGAACTTCTTGAACTTCTTGAACTTTCCTGCTACTTGAACTTCTTGAACCTTCCTCCTACTTGAACTTCTTAAAACTTCCTGGTACTTGAACTTCTTGAACTTCTTGAACCTACCTGCTACTTGAACTTTTGAACCTTCATGCTACTTGAACTTCTTGAACTTCTTAAACCTTGCTGATACTTGAACTTCTTGAACCCTCCTGCTTTTTGAACTACTTGAACCTTCCTGCTACTTGAACTTCTTGAACTTCTTGAACCTTCCTGCTACTTGAACTTCTTTAACCTTCCTGCTACTTGAACTATTTGAACTTCTTGAACCTTCCTGCTACTTGAACTACTTGAACTTCTTGAACATTCCTGCTACTTGAACTTCTTGAATCTTCCTGCTACTTCAACTTCTTGAACTTCTTGAACCTTCCTGCTACTTGAACTTCTTCAACCTTCCTGCTACTTGAACTTCTTGAACTTCTTGAACCTTCCTGCGACTTGAATTTCTTGAACTTTTCAAACCTTCATGCTACTTGAACTTCTTGTACTTCTTTAACCTTCCTGCTACTTGAACTTCTTGAAATTCTTGAACCTTCCTGCGACTTGAACTTCTCGAACCTTTCTGCTACTTGAACTTCTTGAACCTTCCTGCTTCTTGAACTTCTTGAACTTCTTGAGCCTTCCTGCTACTTGAACTTATTGAACTTCTTGAACCTTCCTGCTACTTGAACTTCTTGAACCTTCCTGCTTCTTGAACTTCTTGAACCTTCCTGCTACTTGAACTTCTTGAACTTCTTGAACCTTCCTGCTACTTGAACTTCTAGAACCTTCCTGCTACTTGAACTTCTTGAACTTCTTGAACCTTCCTGCTACTTAAACTTCTTGAACCTTAGTGCTACTTGAACTTCTTGAACTTCTTGAACCTTCCTGCTACTTGAACTACTTGAACTCCTTGAACCTAACTGCTACTTGAACTTCCTGAACTTCTTGAACCTTCCTGCTACTTGAACTTCTTGAACCTTCCTGCTTCTTGAACTTCTTGAACCTTCCTGCTACTTGAACTTCTTGAACTTCTTGAACCTTCCTGCTACTTGAACTTCTTGAACTTCTTGAAACCTCCTCCTACTTGAACTTCTTGAACTTCTTGAACCTTTCTGCTACTTGAACTTCTCGAACCTTCCTGCTACTTGAATTTCTCGAACCTTCCTGCTACTTGAACTTCTTGAACTTCTTGAACTTGTTGAACCTTCCTGCTACTTGAACTTCTTGAACCTTCCTGCTACTTGAACTTCTTGAACTTCTTGAACCTTCCTGCTACTTGAACTTCTTGAACCTTCCTGCTACTTAAACTTCTTGAACCTTCCTGCTACTTGAACTTCTTGAACTTCTTGAACCTTCTGCTACTTGAACTTCTTGAACCTTCGTGCTACTTGAACTTCTTGAACTTCTTGAACCTTCCTGCTACTTGAACTTCTTGAACTTCTTGAACCTTCCTGCTACTTGAACTTCTTGAACCTTACTGCTACTTGAACTTTTAGAACTTCTTGAACCTTCCTGCTACTTGAACTTTTTGAACCTTCCTGCTATTTGAACTTCTTGAACCTTCCTGCTACTTGAACTTCTATAACTTCTTTACCCTTCCTGCTACTTGAACTTCTTGAACCTTCCTGCTACTTGAACTTCTATAACTTCTTCACCCTTCCTGCTACTTGAACTTCTTGAACCTTCCTGCTACTTGAACTTCTTGAACCTTCCTGCTACTTGAACTTTTTAAACTTCTTGAACCTTCCTGCTACTCGAACTTCTTGAACCTTCCTGCTACTTTAACTTCTTGAACTTCTTGAACTTTCCTGCTACTTGAACTTTTTGAACCTTCCTGCTACTTGAACTTTTTGAACCTTCCTGCTTCTTGAACTTCTAGAACTTTCCTGCTACTTGAACTTCTTGAACTTCTTGAACCTTCCTGCTACTTGAACTTCTTGAACCTTCATGCTACTTGAACTTCTTGAACTTCTTGAACCTTCCTGCTACTTGAACTTCTTGAACCCTCCTGCTACTTGAACTACTTGAACCTTCCTGCTACTTGAACTTCTTGAATCTTCTAGCTACTTGAACTTCTTTAACCTTCCTGCTACTTGAACTATTTGAACTTCTTGAACCTTCCTGCTTCATGAACTACTTAAACTTCTTGAACCTTCCTGCTACTTGAACTTCTTGAACTTATTGAACCTTCCTGCTACTTGAACTTCTTGAACCTTACTGCTACTTGAACTTCTTGAACATCTAAAACCTTCCTGCTACTTGAACTTCTAGTACTTCTTTAACCTTCCTTCTACTTGAACTTGTTGAACCTTCCTGCTACTTGAACTTCTTGAACGTTCCTGCTACTTGAACTTCTCGAACCTTCCTGCTACTTGAACTTCTTGAACCTTCCTGCTACTTGAACATCTTGACTTCCTTGAACCTTCCTGCTACTTGAAATTCCTGAACCTTTCTGCTACTTGAACTTCTTGAACTTCTTGAACCTTCCTGCTACTTGAACTTCTTGAACTTCTTGAACCTTCCTGCTACTTGAACTTCTTGAACTTCTCGAACCTTCCTGCTACTTGAACTTGAACCTTCCTGCTACTTGAAATTTTTGAACTTCTTGAACCTTCCTGCTACTTGAACTTCTTGAACCTTCCTGCCACTTGAACTTCCTGAACTTCTTGAACCTTCCTGCTACTTGAACTGCTTGAACTTCTTGAACCTTCCTGCTACTTGAACTTCTTGAACTTCTTGAACCTTCCTGCTACCTGAACTACTTGAACTTCTTGAACCTTCCTGCTACTTGAACTTCTTGAACCTTCCTGCTACTTGAACTTCTTCAACTTCTTGAACCTTCTTGCTACTTGAACTTCTTGAACTTCTTGAACCCTCCTGCTACTTGAACTTCTTGAACTTCTTCAACCTTCCTGCTACTTGAACTTCTTGAACTTCTTGAACCTTCCTGTTGCTTGAACTTTTTTAACTTCTTGAACCTTCCTGCTACTTGAACTTCTTGAAATTCTTGAACCTTCCTGCTACTTCAACTTCTTGAACCTTCCTGCTTCTTGAACTTCTTGAACTTCTTGAACCTTCCTGCAACTTGAACATCTTGAACGTCCTGAACCGTCATGCTACTTGAACTTCTTGAATTTCTTGAACCTTCCTGCTACTTGAACTTCTTGAACTTCTTGAACTTTCCTGCTACTTGAACTTCTTGAACCTTCCTGCTACTTGAACTTCTTGAAACTTCCTGGTACTTGAACTTCTTTAACTTCTTGAACCTACCCGGCACTTGAACTTCTTTAACCTTCATGCTACTTGAACTTCTTGAACTTCTTGAACCTTTCTGCTACTTGAACTTCTTGAACCCTCCTGCTACTTGAACTACTTGAACCTTCCTGCTACTTGAACTTCTTGAATCTTCCTGCTACTTGAACTTCTTTAAACTTCCTGCTACTTGAACTATTTGAACTTCTTGAACCTTCCTGCTACATGAACTACTTGAACTTCTTGAACCTTCCTGCTACTTGAACTTCTTGAACTTCTCAAACCTTCCTGCTACTTGAACTTCTAGTACTTCTTTAACCTTCCTGCTACTTGAACTTGTTGAACCTTCCTGCTACTTGAACTTCTTGAACCTTCCTGCTACTTGAACTTCTCGAACCTTCCTGCTACTTGAACTTCTTGAACCTTCCTGCTACTTGAACTTCTTGAACTTCTTGAACCTTCCTGCTACTTGAACTTCTTGAACCTTCCTGCTACTTGAACTTCTTGAACCTTCCTGCTACTTGAACTTCTTGAACTTCTTGAACCTTCCTGCTACTTGAACTTCTTGAACTTCTTGAACCTTCCTGCTACTTGAACTTCTTGAACTTCTTGAACCTTCCTGCTATTTGAACTTCTTGAACTTCTTGAACCTTCCTGCTACTTGAACTTCTTGAACCTTCCTGCTACTTGAACTTCTTGAACTTCTTGAACCTTCCTGCTACCTGAACTTTTTGAACATTCCTGCTACTTGAACTTCTTTAACTTCTTGAACCTTTCTGCTACTTGAACTTCTTGAACCTTCCTGCTACCTGAACTTCTTGAACTTCTTGAACCTTCCTGCTACTTGAACTTCTTGAACCTTCCTGCTACTTGAACTTCTTGAACTTCTTGAACCTTCCTGCTACTCGAACTTCCTGAACCTTCCTGCTACTTGAACTTCTTGAACTTCTTGAACCTTCCTGCTACTTGAACTTCTAACCTTCCTGCTACTTGAACTTCTTGAACTTCTTGAACCTTCCTGCTACTTGAACTTCTTGACCTTCTTGAACCTTCTTGAACCTTCCTGCTACTTGAACTTCTTGAACCTTCCTGCTACTTGAAGTTTTTGAACTTCTTGATCCTTCCTGCCACTTGAACTTCTTTAACCTTCGTGCTACTTGAACTTTTTGAACTTCTTGAACCTTCCTGCTACTTGAACTACTTGAACTTCTTGAACTTTCCTGCTACTTGAACTTCTTGAACTTCTTGAACCTTCCTGGTACATGAACTTCTTGAACCTTCCTGCTTCTTGTACTTCTTGAACCTTTTTGCTACTTGAACTTCTTGAACTTCTTGAACCTTCCTGCTACGTGAAAATCTTGAACCTTCCTGCTACTTGAATTTCTTGAACTTCTTGAACCTTCCTGCTACTTGAACTTCTTGAACTTCTTGAACCTTCCTGCTACTTGAACTTCTTGAACCTTCCTGTTTATTGAACTTCTTGAACTTCTTGAACCCTCGTGCTACTTGAACTTCTTGAACTTCTTGAACCTTCTTGCTACTTGAACTTCTTGAACCTTCCTGCTACTTGAACTTCTTGAACCTTCCTGCTACTTGAACTTCTAGAATCTTCATGCTACTTGATCTTCTTGAACATTCCTGCTACTTGAACTTCTTGAACCTTCCTGCTACTTGAACTTCTTGAACTTCATGAACCTTCCTGCTACTTGAACTTCATGAACTTCTTGAACCTTCCTGCTACTTGAACTTCTCGAAACTTCCTTCCACTTGAACTTCTTGAACCTTCCTGCTACTTGAAATTCTTGAACCTTCCTGCTACTTGAACTTCTTGAACTTCTTGAACCTTCCTGCTACTTGAACTTCTTGAACTTCTTGAACCTTCCTGCTACTTGAACTTCTTGAACTTCTTGAACCTTCCTGCTACTTGAACCCCTTGAACTTCCTGAACCTTCCTGCTACTTGAACTTCTTCAACCTTTCTGCTACTTAAACTTTTTGAACTTCTTGAACGTTCCTGCTACTTGAACTTCTTGAACCTTCATGCTACTTGAACTTCTTGAACTTCTTGAACCTTCCTGCTACTTGAACTACTTGAACTTCTTGAACCTTCCTGCTACTTGAACTTCTTGAACTTCTTGAACCTTCCTGCTATCTGAACTTCTTGAACTTCTTGAACCTTTCTGCTACTTGAACTTCTTGAACCTTCTTGCTACTTGAACTTCTTGAACCTTCCTGCTACTTGAACTTCTTCAACTTCTTGAACCTTCCTGCTACTTGAACTTCTTGAACTTCTTGAACCTTCCTGCTACTTGAACTTCTTAAACCTTCCTGCTACTTAAACTTCTTGAACCTTCCTGCTACTTGAACTTCTTGAACTTCTTGAACCTTCTGCTACTTGAACTTCTTGAACCTTCGTGCTACTTGAACTTCTTGAACTTCTTGAACCTTCCTGCTACTTGAACTTCTTGAACTTCTTGAACCTTCCTGCTACTTGAACTTCTTGAACCTTACTGCTACTTGAACTTTTAGAACTTCTTGAACCTTCCTGCTACTTGAACTTTTTGAACTTTCCTGCTATTTGAACTTCTTGAACCTTCCTGCTACTTGAACTTCTATAACTTCTTTACCCTTCCTGCTACTTGAACTTCTTAAACCTTCCTGCTACTTGAACTTCTATAACTTCTTTACCCTTCCTGCTACTTGAACTTCTTGAACCTTCCTGCTACTTGAACTTCTTGAACCTTCCTGCTACTTGAACTTTTTAAACTTCTTGAACCTTCCTGCTACTCGAACTTCTTGAACCTTCCTGCTACTTTAACTTCTTGAACTTCTTGAATTTTCCTGCTACTTGAACTTCTTGAACCTTCCTGCTACTTGAACTTTTTGAACCTTCCTGCTTCTTGAACTTCTAGAACTTTCCTGCTACTTGAACTTCTTGAACTTCTTGAACCTTCCTGCTACCTGAACTTCTTGAACCTTCCTGGTACCTGAACTTTTTCAACATCTTGAACCTTCCTGCTACTTGAACTTCTTGAACCTTCCTGCTACTTGAACTTCTTGAACCTTCATGCTACTTGAGCTTCTTGAACCTTCCTGCTACTTGAACTTCTTGAACCTTAGTGCTACTTGAACTTCTTGAACTTCTTGAACCTTCCTGCTACTTGAACTTCTTGAACCTTCGTGCTACTCGAACTTCTTGAACCTTCCTGCTACTTTAACTTCTTGAACCTTCCTGCTTCTTGAACTTCTTGAACTTCTTGAACCTTCCTGCAACTTGAACTTCTTGAACGTCTTGAACTGTCATGCTACTTGAACTTCTTGAATTTCTTGAACCTTCCTGCTACTTGAACTTCTTGATCTTCTTGAACTTTCCTGCTACTTGAACTTCTTGAACCTTCCTGCTACTTGAACTTCTTGAAACTTCCTGGAACTTGAACTTCTTGAACTTCTTGAACCAACCTGCTACTTGAACTTCTTGAACCTTCATGCTACTTGAACTTCTTGAACTTCTTGAACCTTCCTGCTACTTGAACTTCTTGAACCCTCCTGCTACTTGAACTACTTGAACCTTCCTGCTACTTGAACTTCTTGAATCTTCAAGCTACTTGAACTTCTTTAACCTTCCTGCTACTTGAACTATTTGAACTTCTTGAACCTTCCTGCTTCATGAACTACTTGAACTTCTTGAACCTTCCTGCTACTTGAACTTCTTGAACTTCTTGAACCTTCCTGCTACTTGAACTTCTAGTACTTCTTTAACCTTCCTTCTACTTGAACTTGTTGAACCTTCCTGCTACTTGAACTTCTTGAACCTTCCTGCTACTTGAACTTCTCGAACCTTCCTGCTACTTGAACTTTTGAACCTTCCTGCTACTTGAACATCTTGACTTCCTTGAACCTTCCTGCTACTTGAAATTCTTGAACCTTTCTGCTACTTGAACTTCTTGAACTTCTTGAACCTTCCTGCTACTTGAACTTCTTGAACTTCTTGAACCTTCCTGCTACTTGAACTTCTTGAACTTCTCGAACCTTCCTGCTACTTGAACTTGAACCTTCCTGCTACTTGAAATTTTTGAACTTCTTGAACCTTCCTGCTACTTGAACTTCTTGAACCTTCACGCCACTTGAACTTCCTGAACTTCTTGAACCTTCCTGCTACTTGAACTGCTTGAACTTCTTGAACCTTCCTGCTACTTGAACTTCTTGAACTTCTTGAACCTTCCTGCTACCTGAACTACTTGAACTTCTTGAACCTTCCTGCTACTTGAACTTCTTGAACCTTCCTGCTACTTGAACTTCTTCAACTTCTTGAACCTTCTTGCTACTTGAACTTCTTGAACTTCTTGAACCCTCCTGCTACTTGAACTTCTTGAACTTCTTCAACCTTCCTGCTACTTGAACTTCTTGAACTTCTTGAACCTTCCTGTTGCTTGAACTTTTTTAACTTCTTGAACCTTCCTGCTACTTGAACTTCTTGAACTTCTTGAACCTTCCTGCTACTTTAACTTCTTGAACCTTCCTGCTTCTTGAACTTCTTGAACTTCTTGAACCTTCCTGCAACTTGAACATCTTGAACGTCTTGAACCGTCATGCTACTTGAACTTCTTGAATTTCTTGAACCTTCCTGCTACTTGAACTTCTTGAACTTCTTGAACTTTCCTGCTACTTGAACTTCTTGAACCTTCCTGCTACTTGAACTTCTTGAAACTTCCTGGTACTTGAACTTCTTGAACTTCTTCAACCTACCTGGCACTTGAACTTCTTTAACCTTCATGCTACTTGAACTTCTTGAACTTCTTGAACCTTTCTGCTACTTGAACTTCTTGAACCCTCCTGCTACTTGAACTACTTGAACCTTCCTGCTACTTGAACTTCTTGAATCTTCCTGCTACTTGAACTTCTTTAAACTTCCTGCTACTTGAAATATTTGAACTTCTTGAACCTTCCTGCTACATGAACTACTTGAACTTCTTGAACCTTCCTGCTACTTGAACTTCTTGAACTTCTCAAACCTTCCTGCTACTTGATCTTCTAGTACTTCTTTAACCTTCCTGCTACTTGAACTTGTTGAACCTTCCTGCTACTTGAACTTCTTGAACCTTCCTGCTACTTGAACTTCTCGAACCTTCCTGCTACTTGAACTTCTTGAACCTTCCTGCTACTTGAACTTCTTGAACTTCTTGAACCTTCCTGCTACTTGAACTTCTTGAACCTTCCTGCTACTTGAACTTCTTGAACCTTCCTGCTACTTGAACTTCTTGAACTTCTTGAACCTTCCTGCTACTTGAACTTCTTGAACTTCTTGAACCTTCCTGCTACTTGAACTTCTTGAACTTCTTGAACCTTCCTGCTATTTGAACTTCTTGAACTTCTTGAACCTTCCTGCTACTTGAACTTCTTGAACCTTCCTGCTACTTGAACTTCTTGAACTTCTTGAACCTTCCTGCTACCTGAACTTTTTGAACATTCCTGCTACTTGAACTTCTTTAACTTCTTGAACCTTTCTGCTACTTGAACTTCTTGAACCTTCCTGCTACCTGAACTTCTTAAACTTCTTGAACCTTCCTGCTCCTTGAAATTCTTGATTTTCTTGAACCCTCCTGCTACTTGAACTTCTTGAACCTTCTTGCTACCTGAACTTCTTGAACTTCTTGAACCTTCCTGCTACTTGAACTTCTTGAACTTCTTGAACTTCTTGAACCTTCCTGCTACTTGAACTTCTTGAACCTTCCTGCTACTTGAACTTCTTGAACTTCTTGAACCTTCCTGCTACTTGAACTTCCTGAACCTTCCTGCTACTTGAACTTCTTGAACTTCTTGAACCTTCCTGCTACTTGAACTTCTAACCTTCCTGCTACTTGAACTTCTTGAACTTCTTGAACCTTCCTGCTACTTGAACTTCTTGACCTTCTTGAACCTTCTTGAACCTTCCTGCTATTTGAACTTCTTGAACCTTCCTGCTACTTGAAGTTCTTGAACTTCTTGATCCTTCCTGCCACTTGAACTTCTTGAACCTTCGTGCTACTTGAACTTTTTGAACTTCTTGAACCTTCCTGCTACTTGAACTACTTGAACTTCTTGAACTTTCCTGCTACTTGAACTTCTTGAACTTCTTGAACCTTCCTGGTACATGAACTTCTTGAACCTTCCTGCTTCTTGTACTTCTTGAACCTTTTTGCTACTTGAACTTCTTGAACTTCTTGAACCTTCCTGCTACGTGAAAATCTTGAACCTTCCTGCTACTTGAATTTCTTGAACTTCTTGAACCTTCCTGCTACTTGAACTTCTTGAAATTCTTGAACCTTCCTGCTACTTGAACTTCTTGAACCTTCCTGCTACTTGAAATACTTGAACTTCTTGAACCTTCCTGCTACTTGAACTTCTTGAACTTTCCTGCTACTTGAACTTCTTGAACTTCTTGAACCTTCCTGCTACTTGAACTTGTTGAACTTTTCTGCTACTTGAACTTCTTGAACTTCTTGAACCTTCCTGCTACTTGAACTTCTCGAACTTCTTGAACCTTCCTGCTACTTGAACTTCTTGAACCTTCCTGCTACTTGAACTTCTTGAACCTTCCTGCTACTCAAACTTCTTGAACCTTCCTGCTACTTGAACTTCTTGAACTTCTTGAACCTTCGTGCGACTTGAACTTCTTGAACCTTCCTGCTACTTGAACTTCTTGAACTTCTCGAACCTTCCTGCTACTTGAACTTCTTGAACTTCTTGAACCTTTCTGCTACTTGAAGTTTTTGAACCGTCCTGCTATTTGAACTTCCTGAACCTTCCTGCTACTTGAACTTTTTTAACTTCTTTAACCTTCCTGCTACTTGAACTTCTTGAACCTTCCTGCTACTTGAACTTCTTGAACCTTCCTGCCACTTGATTTCTTGAACCTTCCTGCTACTTGAACTTCTTGAACCTTCCTGCTACTTGAATTTTTGAACCTTCCTGCTTCTTGAACTTCTCGGACTTTCCTGCTACTTGAACTTCTTGAACCTTCCTGCTACTTGAACTTCTTGAACCTTCCTGCTACCTGAACTTCTTGAACTTCTTGAACCTTCCTGCTACTTGAACTTCATGAATCTTCCTGCTACTTGAACTTCTTTAACTTCTTTAAACTTCCTGCTACTTGAAATTTTTGAACCTTCCTGCTACTTGAACTTCTTGAATCTTCCTGCTACTTTAACTTCTTGAACTTCTTGAACCTTCCTGCTACTTGAACTTCTTGAACCTTCGTGCTACTTGAACTTCTTGAACTACTTGAACTTTCCTGCTACTTGAACTTCTTGAACCTTCCTGCTACTTGAACTTCTTTGACTTCTTTAAACTTCCTGCTACTTGAAATTTTTGAACCTTCCTGCTACTTGAACTTTTTGAACTTCTTGAACCTTCCTGCTACTTGAATTTCTTGAACCTTCCTGCTACTTGAACTTCTTGAACTTCTTGAACCTTCCTGCTACTTGAACTTCTTGAACTTCTTGAACCTTCCTGCTACTTGAACTTCTTGAACCTTCCTGCCACTTGATTTCTTGAACCTTCCTGCTACTTGAACTTCTTGAACCTTCCTGCTACTTGAACTTTTTGAACCTTCCTGCTTCTTGAACTTCTTGAACTCTCCTGCTACTTGAACTTCTTTAGCCTTCCTGCTGCTTGAACTTCTTAAACTTTCCTGCTACTTGAACTTTTTGAACTTCATGAACCTTCCTGCTACTTGAACTTCTCGAACCTTCCTGCTACTTGAACTTCTTGAACTTCTTGAACCTTCCTGCTACCTGAACTTTTTGAACCTTCCTGCTACTTGAACTTCTTTACCTTCTTGAACCTTTCTGCTACTTGAACTTCTTGAACCTTCCTGCTACCTGAACTTCTTGAACTTCTTGAACCTTCCTGCTACTTGAACTTCTTGAACTTCTTGAACCTTCCTGCTACTTGAACTTCTTGAACTTCTTGAACCTTCCTGCTACTTGAACTTCTTGAACCTTCCTGCTACTTGAACTTCTTGAACTTCTTGAACCTTCCTGCTACTTGAACTTCAAACCTTCCTGCTACTTGAACTTCTTGAACTTCTTGAACCTTCCTGCTACTTGAACTTCTTGACCTTCTTGAACCTTCCTGCTACTTGAACCTCTTGAACCTTCCTGCTACTTGAACTTCTTGAACTTCTTGAGCCTTCCTGCCAGTTGAACTTCTTGAACCTTCGTGCTACTTGAACTTCTTGAACTTCTTGAACCTTCCTGCAACTTGAACTACTTGAACTTCTTGAACCTTCCTGCTACTTGAACTTCTTGAACTTCTTGAACCTTCCTGGTACTAGAACTTCGTGAACCTTCCTGCTTCTTGAACTTCTTGAACCTTTTTGCTGCTTGAACTTCTTGAACTTCTTGAACCTTCCTGCTACGTGAAAATCTTGAACCTTCCTGCTACTTGAATTTTTCGAACTTCTTGAACCTTCCTGCTACCTGAACTTCTTGAACTTATTGAACCTTCCTGCTACTTGAACTTCTTGAACCTTCCTGCTACAAGAACTTCTTGAACTTCTCAAACGTTCCTGCTACTTGAACTTCTTGAATTCTTGAACCCTCCTGCTATTTGAACTTCTTGAACTTCTTCAGCCTTCCTGCTACTTGAACTTCTTGAACTTCTTGAACCTTCCTGTAACTTGAACTTCTTGAACTTCTTGAACCTTCCTGCTACTTGAATTTCTTGAACTTCTTGAACCTTCCTGCTACTTGAACTTTTTGAACTTCCTGAACCTTCCTGCTTCTTGAACTTCTGAACCTTTCTGCTACTAGAACTTCTTGAACTTCTTGAACCTTCCTGTTCTTAAACTTCTTGAACTTCTTGAACCTTCCTGCTACTTGAACTTCTTGAACCTTCCTGCTACTTGAACTTCTTGAACCTTCCTGCCACTTGAACTTCTTGAACCTTCCTGCTACTTGAACTTCTTGAACCTTCCTGCTACTTGAACTTCTTGAACTTCTTGAACCTTCCTGCTACTTGATCTTCTCGAACTTCTTCAACCTTCCTGCTACTTGAACTTCTTGAACTTCTTGAACTTTCCTGCTACTTGATCTTCTTGAACCTTCCTCCTACTTGAACTTCTTGAAACTTCCTGCTACTTGAACTTCTTGAACCTTCCTCCTACTTGAATTTCTTGAACTTTTCAAACCTTCCTGCTACTTGAACTTCTTGTACTTCTTTAACCTTCCTGCTACTTGAACTTAATGAACCTTTCTGCTACTTGAACTTCTTGAACCCTCCTGCTACTCAAACTTCTTGAACCTTCCTGCTACTTGAACTTCTTGAACTTCTTGAACCTTCGTGCTACTTGAACTTCATGAACCTTCCTGCTACTTGAACTTCTTGAACTTCTCGAACCTTCCTGCCACTTGAACTTCTTGAACCTTCGTGCTACTTGAACTTCTTGAACTTCTTGAACCTTCCTGCTACTTGAACTACTTGAACTTCTTGAACCTTCCTGCGACTTGAAATTCTTGAACTTCTTGAACCTTCCTGGTACTTGAACTTCGTGAACCTTCCTGCTTCTTGAACTTCTTGAACCTTTTTGCTACTTGAACTTCTTGAACTTCTTGAACCTTCCTGCTACGTGAAAATCTTGAACCTTCCTGCTACTTGAATTTTTTGAACTTCTTGAACCTTCCTGCTACTTGAACTTCTTGAACCTTCCTGCTACTTGAACTTCTTGAACCTTCCTGCTACTTGAACTTCTTGAACTTCTTGAACCCTCGTGCTACTTGAACTTCTTGAACTTCTCAAACCTTCTAGCTACTTGAACTTCTTGAACCTTCCTGCTACTTTTTGAACTTGTTGAACCTTCCTGCTACTTGAACTTCTTGAATCTTCAAGCTACTTGATCTTCTTGAACATTCCTGCTACTTGAACTTCTTGAACCTTCCTGCTACTTGAACTTCTTGAACTTCTTGAACCTTCCTGCTACTTGAACTTCTTGAACCTTTATGCTACTTGCACTTCTTGAACCTTCCTGCTACTTGAACTTCTTGAACCTTCCTGCTACTTGAACTTCTTGAACATCTTGAACCTTCCTGCAACTTGAACTTCTTGAACGTCTAGAACCATCCTGCTACTTGAACTTCTTGAACATCTTGAACCTTCCTGCTACTTGAACTTCTTGAACTTCTTGAACTTTTCGCTACTTGAACTTTTTGAACCTTCCTGCTACTTGAACTTCTTGAAACTTCCTGGTACTTGAACTACTCGAACTTCTTGAACCTACCTGCTATTTGAACTTCTTGAACCTTCATGCTACTTGAACTTTTTGAACTTCTTGAACCTTCCTGCTACTTGAACTTCTTGAACCCTCCTGCTACTTGAACTACTTGAATCTTCCTGCTACTTGAACTTCTTGAACCTTCTTTCTACTTGAACTTCTTGAACCTTCCTGCAACTTGAACTTCTTGAACTTCTTCAACCTTCCTGCTACTTGAACTTCTTGAACCTATATGCTACTTGAACTTCTTGAACCTTCCTGCTACTTGAACTTCTTGAACCTTCCTGCTACTTGAACTTCTTGAACATCTTGAACCTTCCTGCAACTTGAACTTCTTGAACGTCTTGAACCGTCCTGCTACTTGAACTTCTTGAACTTCTTGAACCTTCCTGCTACTTGAACTTCTTGAACTTCTTGAACTTTCCTGCTACTTGAACTTTTTGAACCTTCCTGCTACTTGAACTTCTTGAAACTTCCTGGTACTTGAACTTCTTGAACTTCTTGAACCTACCTGCTACTTGAACTTCTTGAACCTTCTTGCTACTTGAACTTTTTGAACTTCTTGAACCTTCCTGCTACTTGAACTTCTTGAACCCTCCTGCTAATTGAACTACTTGAATCTTCCTGCTACTTGAACTTCTTGAACTTCATGAAATTTCCTGCTACTTGAACGTCTTTAACCTTCCTGCTACTTGAACTATTTGAACTTCTTGAACCTTCCTGCTACTTGAACTACTTAAACTTCTTGAACCTTCCTGCTACTTGAAATTCTTGAACCTTCCTGCTACTTGAACTTCTTGAACTTCTTGAACCTTCCTGCTACTTGAACTTCTTGAACCTTCCTGCTACTTGAACTTCTTGAACTTCTTGAACCCTCGAGCTACTTGAACTTCTTGAACTTCTTGAACCTTCTTGCTACTTGAACTTCTTGAACTTTCCTGCTACTTTTTGAACTCGTTGAACCTTCCTGCTACTTGAACTTCTTGAATCTTCATGCTACTTGATCTTCTTGAACATTCCTGCTACTTGAACTTCTTGAACCTTCCTGCTACTTGAACTTCTTGAACTTCTTGAACCTTCCTGCTACTTGAACTTCTTGAACCTTTATGCTACTTGAACTTCTTGAACCTTCCTGCTACTTGAACTTCTTGAACCTTTCTGCAACTTGAACTTCTTGAACATCTTGAACCTTCCTGCAACTTGAACTTCTAGAACGTCTTGAACCATCCTGTTACTTGAACTTCTTGAACATCTTGAACCTTCCTGCTACTTGAACTTCTTGAACCTTCCTGCTACTTGAACTTCTTGAACTTCTTGAACCTTCCTGCTACTTGATCTTCTCGAACTTCTTCAACCTTCCTGCTACTTGAACTTCTTGAACTTCTTGAACTTTCCTGCTCTTTGATCTTCTTGAACCTTCCTCCTACTTGAACTTCTTGAAACTTCCTGGTACTTGAACTTCTTGAACTTCATGAACCTACCTGCTACTTGAACTTCTTGAACCTTCATGCTACTTGAACTTCTTGAACTTCTTGAACCTTCCTGCTACTTGAACTTCTTGAACCCTCCTGCTACTTGAACTACTTGAACCTTCCTGCTACTTGAACTTCTTGAACTTCTTGAACCTTCCTGCTACTTGAACTTCTTTAAACTTCCTGCTACTTGAACTATTTGAACTTCTTGAACCTTCCTGCTACTTGAACTACTTGAACTTCTTGAACATTCCTGCTACTTGAACTTCTTGAACCTTCCTGCTACTTCAACTTCTTGAACTTCTTGAACCTTCCTGCTACTTGAACTTCTTGAACCTTCCTGCTACTTGAATTTCTTGAACTTTTCAAACCTTCCTGCTACTTGAACTTCTTGTACTTCTTTAACCTTCCTGCTACTTGAACTTCTTGAACCTTCCTGCTACTTGAACTTCTTGAACCCTCCTGCGACTCAAACTTCTTGAACCTTCCTGCTACTTGAACTTCTTGAACTTCTTGAACCTTCGTGCTACTTGAACTTCATGAACCTTACTGCTACTTGAACTTCTTGAACTTCTCGAACCTTCCTGCCACTTGAACTTCTTGAACCTTCGTGCTACTTGAACTTCTTGAACTTCTTGAACCTTCCTGCTACTTGAACTACTTGAACTTCTTGAACCTTCCTGCGACTTGAAATTCTTGAACTTCTTGATCCTTCCTGGTACTTGAACTTCGTGAACCTTCCTGCTTCTTGAACTTCTTGAACCTTTTTGCTACTTGAACTTCTTGAACTTTTTGAACCATCCTGCTACGTGAAAATCTTGAACCTTCCTGCTACTTGAATTTTTTGAACTTCTTGAACCTTCCTGCTACTTGAACTTCTTGAACCTTCCTGCTACTTGAACTTCTTGAACTTCTTGAACCCTCGTGCTACTTGAACTTCTTGAACTTCTTGAACCTTCTTGCTACTTGAACTTCTTGAACCTTCCTGCTACTTCTTGAACTTGTTGAACCTTCCTGCTACTTGAACTTCTTGAATCTTCAAGCTACTTGATCTTCTTGAACATTCCTGCTACTTGAACTTCTTGAACCTTCCTGCTACTTGAACTTCTTGAACTTCTTGACCCTTCTTGCTACTTGAACTTCTTGAACCTTTATGCTACTTGAACTTCTTGAACCTTCCTGCTACTTGAACTTCTTGAACCTTCCTGCTACCTGAACTTCTTGAACATCTTGAACCTTCCTGCAACTTGAACTTCTTGAACGTCTTGAACCATCCTGCTACTTGAACTTCTTGAACATCTTGAACCTTCCTGCTACTTGAACTTCTTGAACTTCTTGAACTTTCCTTCTACTTGAACTTTTTGAACCTTCCTGCTACTTGAACTTCTTGAAACTTCCTGGTACTTGAACTACTTGAACTTCTTGAACCTACCTGCTACTTGAACTTCTTGAACCTTCATGCTACTTGAACTTTTTGAACTTCTTGAACCTTCCTGCTACTTGAACTTCTTGAACCCTCCTGCTACTTGAACTACTTGAATCTTCCTGCTACTTGAACTTCTTGAACCTTCTTTCTACTTGAACTTCTTGAACCTTCCTGCTACTTGAACTTCTTGAACTTCTTGAACCTCCCTGCTACTTGAACTTCTTGAACCTTTATGCTACTTGAACTTCTTGAACCTTCCTGCTACTTGAACTTCTTGAACCTTCCTGCTACTTGAACTTCTTGAACATCTTGAACCTTCCTGCAACTTGAACTTCTTGAACGTCTTGAACCGTCCTGCTACTTGAACTTCTTGAACTTCTTGAACCTTCCTGCTACTTGAACTTCTTGAACTTCTTGAACTTTCCTGCTACTTGAACTTTTTGAACCTTCTTGCTACTTGAACTTCTTGAAACTTCCTGGTACTTGAACTTCTTGAACTTCTTGAACCTACCTGCTACTTGAACTTCTTGAACCTTCTTGCTACTTGAACTTTTTGAACTTCTTGAACCTTCCTGCTACTTGAACTTCTTGAACCCTCCTGCTACTTGAACTACTTGAATCTTCCTGCTACTTGAACTTCTTGAACTTCTTGAAATTTCCTGCTACTTGAACGTCTTTAACCTTCCTGCTACTTGAACTATTTGAACTTCTTGAACCTTCCTGCTACTTGAACTACTTGAACTTCTTGAACCTTCCTGCTACTTGAAATTCTTGAACTCTCCTGCTACTTGAACTTCTTGAACTTCTTGAACCTCCCTGCTACTTGAACTTCTTGAACTTCTTGAACCCTCGTGCTACTTGAACTTCTTGAACTTCTTGAACCTTCTTGCTACTTGAACTTCTTGAACCTTCCTGCTACTTCTTGAACTTGTTGAACCTTCCTGCTACTTGAACTTCTTGAATCTTCATGCTACTTGATCTTCTTGAACATTCCTGCTACTTGAACTTCTTGAACCTTCCTGCTGCTTGAACTTTTTGAACTTCTTGAACCTTCCTGCTACTTGAACTTCTTGAACTTTTATGCTACTTGAACTTCTTGAACCTTCCTGCTACTTGAACTTCTTGAACCTTCCTGCTACTTGAACTTCTTGAACATCTTGAACCTTCCTGCAACTTGAACTTCTTGAACGTCTTGAACCATCCTGTTACTTGAACTTCTTGAACATCTTGAACATTCCTGCTACTTGAACTTCTTGAACTTCTTGAACTTTCCTGCTACTTGAACTTCTTGAACTTTTATGCTACTTGAACTTCTTGAACCTTACTTCTACTTGAACTTCTTGAACCTTCCTGCTACATGAACTTCTTGAACCCTCCTGCCACTTGAACTACTTGAATCTTCCTGCTACTTGAACTTCTTGAACTTCTTGAAATTTCCTGCTACTTGAACGTCTTTAACCTTCCTGCTACTTGAACTATTTGAACTTCTTGAACCTTCCTGCTACTTGAACTACTTGAACTTCTTGAACCTTCCTGCTACTTGAAATTCTTGACCCTTCCTGCTAATTGAACTTCATGAACTTCTTGAACCTTAATGCTACTTGAACTTCTTGAACCTTCCTGCTACTTGAACTTCTTGAACCTTCCTGCTACTTGAACTTCTTGACTTTCTCAAACCTTCGTGCTACTTGAACTTATTGTACTTCTTTGACCTTCCTGCTGCTTGAACTTCTTGAACCTCCCTGCTACTTGAACTTTTTGAACCTTCCTGCTACTTGAACTTCTTTAACTTCTTGAACCTTCCTGCTACCTGAACTTCTCGAACCTTCCTGCAACTTGAACTTCTTGAACCTTCCTGCTTCTTGAGCTTCTTGAACCTTCCTGCTACTTGAACTTCTTGAACTTCCTGAACCTTCCTGCGACTTGAACTACTTGAACTTCTTGAACCTTCCTGCTACTTGAACTTCTTGACCCTTCCTGCTACTTGAACTTTTTGAACTTCTTGAACCCTCCTGCTACTTGAACTTCTTGAACTTCTTGAACCTTCCTGCTACTTGAACTTCTTGACCTTCTTGAACCTTCCTGCTACTTGAACTTCTTGAACCTTCCTGCTACTTGAACTTCTTGAACTTCTTGAACCTTCCTGCTTCTTAAACTTCTTGAACCTTAGTGCTACTTGAACTTCTTGAACTTCTTGAACCTTCCTGCTACCTGAACTACTTGAACTCCTTGAACCTTCCTGCTACTTGAACTTCTTGAACTTCTTGAACCTTCCTGCTACTTGAACTTCTTTACCCTTCCTGCTTCTTGAACTTCTTGAACCTTCCTGCTACTTGAACTTCTTGAACTTCTTGAACCTTCCTGCTACTTGAACTTTTTGAACTTCTTGAACCCTCCTCCTACTTGAACTTCTTGAACTTCTTGAACTCTTCTGCTACTTGAACTTCTTGAACCTTCCTGCTACTCGAACTTCTTGAACCTTCCTGCTACTTGAACTTCTTGAACTTCTTGAACCTTCTGCTACTTGAACTTCTTGAACCTTCGTGCTACTTGAACTTCTTGAACTTCTTGAACCTTCCTGCTACTTGTACTTCTTGAACTTCTTGAACCTTCCTGCTACTTGAACTTCTTGAACCTTCCTGCTACTTGAACTTTTCGAACCTTCCTGCTTCTTGAACTTCTTGAAATATCCTGCTACTTGAACTTCTTGAACTTCTTTAACCTTCCTGCTACTTGAACTTCTTGAACCTCCCTGGTACCTGAACTTTTTCAACTTCTTGAACCTTCCTGCTACTTGAACTTCTTGAACCTTCCTGCTAATTGAACTTCTTGAACCTTCATGCTACTTGAGCTTCTTGAACCTTCCTGCTACTTGAACTTCTTGAACCTTCCTGCTACTTGAACTTCTTGAGCTTCTTGAACCTTCCTGCTACTTGAACTTCTTGAACCTTCATGCTACTTGAACTTCTTGAACCTTCCTGCTAGTTTAACTTCTTGAACCTTCCTGCTTCTTGAATTTCTTGAACTTCTTGAACCTTCCTGCAACTTGAACTTCTTGAACGTCTTGAACCATCATGCTACTTGAACTTCTTGAATTTCTTAAACCTTCCTGCTACTTGAACTTCTTGAACTTCTTGAACTTTCCTGCTCCTTGAACTTCTTGAACCTTCCTGCTACTTGAACTTCTTGAAACTTCCTGGAACTTGAACTTCTTGAACTTTTTGAACCAACCTGCTACTTTAACTTCTTGGACCTTCATGCTACTTGAACATCTTGAACTTCTTGAACCTTCCTGCTACTTGAACTTCTTGAACCCTCCTGCTACTTGAACTACTTGAACCTTCCTGCTACTTGAACTTCTTGAATCTTCCTTCTACTTGAACTTCTTTAACATTCCTGCTGCTTGAACTATTTGAACTTCTTGAACCTTCCTGCTACATGAACTACTTGAACTTCTTGAACCTTCCTGCTACTTGAACTTCTTGAACATTTATGCTACTTGAACTTCTTGAACTTCTTGAACCTTCCTGCTACTTGAATTTCTTGAACTTCTAAAACCTTCCTGCTACTTGAACTTCTAGTACTTCTTTAACCTTCCTGCTACTTGAACTTGTTGAACCTTCCTGCTACTTGAACTTCTTGAACCTTCCTGCTACTTGAACTTCTCGAACCTTCCTGCTACTTGAACTTCTTGAACCTTCCTGCTACTTGAACTTCTTGACTTTCTTGAACCTTCCTGCTACTTGAAATTCTTGAACCTTCCTGCTACTTGAACTTCTTGAACTTCTTGAACCTTCCTGCTACTTGAACTTCTTGAACTTCTTGAACCTTCCTGCTACTTGAACTTCTTGAACTTCTTGAACCTTCCTGCTACTTGAACTTCTTGAACCTTCCTGCTACTTGAAATTTTTGAACTTCTTGAACCTTCCTGCTACTTGAACTTCTTGAACTTCTTGATCCTTCCTGCAACTTGAACTTCTTGAACGTCTTGAACCGTCATGCTACTTGAACTTCTTGAATTTCTTGAACCTTCCTGCTACTTGAACTTCTTGAACTTTCTGAACTTTCCTGCTACTTGAACTTCTTGAACCTTCCTGCTACAGGAACTTCTTGAACTTCTTGAACCTTCCTGCTACTTGAACTTCTTGAACCTTCCTGATACTTGAACTTTTTGAATTCTTGAACCCTCCTGCTACTTGAACTTCTTGAACTTCTTCAACCTTCCTGCTACTTGAACTTCTTGAACTTTTTGAACCTTCCTGTAACTTGAACTTCTTGAACTTTTTGAACCTTCCTGCTACTTGAATTTCTTGAACTTCTTGAACCTTTCTGCTACTTGAACTTTTTGAACTTCCTGAACCTTCCTGCTACTTGAACTTCTTGAACCTTCCTGCTACTAGAACTTCTTGAACTTCTTGAACCTTCCTGTTCTTAAACTTCTTGAACTTCTTGAACCTTCCTGCTACTTGAACTTCTCGAACCTTCCTGCTACTTGAACTTCTTGAACTTCTTGAACCTTCCTGCTACTTGATCTTCTCGAACTTCTTGAACCTTCCTGCTACTTGAACTTCTTGAACTTCTTGAACTTTCCTGCTACTTGAACTTCTTGAACCTTCCTCCTACTTGAACTTCTTTAAACTTCCTGGTACTTGAACTTCTTGAACTTCTTGAACCTACCTGCTACTTGAACTTTTGAACCTTCATGCTACTTGAACTTCTTGAACTTCTTGAACCTTCCTGATACTTGAACTTCTTGAACCCTCCTGCTACTTGAACTACTTGAACCTTCCTGCTACTTGAACTTCTTGAACTTCTTGAACCTTCCTGCTACTTGAACTTCTTTCTTCTTCCTGCTACTTGAACTATTTGAACTTCTTGAACCTTCCTGCTACTTGAACTACTTGAACTTCTTGAACATTCCTGCTACTTGAACTTCTTGAATCTTCCTGCTACTTCAACTTCTTGAACTTCTTGAACCTTCCTGCTACTTGAACTTCTTGAACCTTCCTGCTACTTGAATTCCTTGAACTTTTCAAACCTTCCTGCTACTTGAACTTCTTGTACTTCTTCAACATTCCTGCTACTTGAACTTCTTGAACTTCTTGAACCTTCCTGCGACTTGAATTTCTTGAACTTTTCAAACCTTCATGCTACTTGAACTTCTTGTACTTCTTTAACCTTCCTGCTACTTGAACTTCTTGAACTTCTTGAACCTTCCTGCGACTTGAACTTCTCGAACCTTTCTGCTACTTGAACTTCTTGAACCTTCCTGCTTCTTGAACTTCTTGAACTTCTTGAGCCTTCCTGCTACTTGAACTTATTGAACTTCTTGAACCTTCCTGCTACTTGAACTTCTTGAACCTTCCTGCTTCTTGAACTTCTTGAACCTTCCTGCTACTTGAACTTCTTGAACTTCTTGAACCTTCCTGCTACTTGAACTTCTAGAACCTTCCTGCTACTTGAACTTCTTGAACTTCTTGAACCTTCCTGCTACTTGAACTACTTGAACTTCTTAAACTTTCCTGCTACTTGAACTTCTTGAACTTTCCTGCTACTTGAACTTCTTGAACTTCTTGAACCTTCCTGCTACTTGAACTTCTTGAACCTTTCTGCTACTTGAACTTCTTGAACTTCTTGAACCTTCCTGCTACTTGAACTTTTCGAACTTCTTGAACCTTCCTGCTACTTGAACTTATTGAACCTTCCTGCTACTTGAACTTCTTGAACCTTCCTGCTACTTAAACTTCATGAATCATCCTGCTACTTGAACTTCTTGAAATTCTTGAACCTTCCTGCTACTTGAACTTCTTGAACCTTCGTGCTACTTGAACTTCTTGAACTTCTTGAACCTTCGTGCTACTTGAACTTCTTGAACTTCTTGAACCTTCCTGCTACTTGAACTTCTTGAACTTCTTGAACCTTCCTGCTACTTGAACTTCTTAAAACTTCCTGCTACTTGAACTTCTTGAACTTCTTGAACCTTCCTGCTACTTGAACTTTTTGAACCTTCCTGCTATTTGAACTTCTTGAACCTTCCTGCTACTTGAACTTCTCTAACTTCTTTCCCCTTCCTGCTACTTGAACTTCTTGAACCTTCCTGCTACTTGAACTTTTTGAACTTCTTGAACCTTCCTGCTACTTGAATTTCTTGAACCTTCCTGCTACTTGAATTTCTTGAACTTCTTGAACCTTCCTGCTACTTGAACTTCTTAAACTTCTTGAACCTTCCTGCTACTTGAAATTTTTTAACTTCTTGAACCTTCCTGCTACTTGAACTTCTTGAACCTTCACGCTACTTGAACTTCTTGAACTTCTTGAACCTTCCTGCTACTTGAACTACTTGAACTTCTTGAACCTTCCTGCAACTTGAACTTCTTGAACTTCTTGAACCTTCCTGCTACCTGAACTACTTGAACTTCTTGAACCTTCCTGCTACTTGAACTTCTTGAACTTCTTGAACCTACCTGCTACTTGAACTTCTTGAACTTCTCGAACCCTCCTGCTACTTGTACTTCTTGAACTTCTTCAACCTTCCTGCTACTTGAACTTCTTGAACTTCTTGAACCTTCCAGTTCCTTGAACTTTTGAACTTCTTGAACCTTTCTGCTACTTGAACTTCTTGAACTTCTTGAACCTTCCTGCTACTTTAACTTCTTGAACCTTCCTGCTTCTTGAACTTCTTTAACTTCTTGACCCTTTAAGCAACTTGAACTTCTTTAACGTCTTGAACCGTAATGCTACTTGAACTTCTTGAATTTCTTGAACCTTCCTGCTACTTGAACTCCTTGAACTTCTTGAACTTTCCTGCTACTTGAACTTATTGAACCTTCCTGCCACAGGAACTTCTTGAACTTCTTGAACCTTCCTGCTACTTGAAATACTTGAGCCTTCCTGCTAATTGAACTTCTTGAACTTCTTGAACCTTCCTGCTATTTGAACTACTTGAAATTCTTGAACATTCCTGCTACTTGAACTTCTTGAATCTTCCTGCTACTTCAACTTCTTGAACTTCTTGAACCTTCCTGCTACTTGAACTTCTTGAACCTTCCTGCTACTTGAATTTCTTGAACTTTTCAAACCTTCCTGCTACTTGAACTTCTTGTACTTCTTTAACCTTCCTGCTACTTGAACTTCCTGAACTTCTTGAACCTTCCTGCGACTTGAACTTCTCGAACCTTTCTGCTACTTGAACTTCTTGAACCTTCCTGCTTCTTGAACTTCTTGAACTTCTTGAGCCTTCCTGCTCCTTGAACTTATTGAACTTCTTGAACCTTCCTGCTACTTGAACTTCTTGAACTTCTTGAACCTTCCTGCTACTTGAACTTCTAACCTTCCTGCTACTTGAACTTCTTGAACCTTCCTGCTATTTGAACTTCTTGACCTTCTTGAACCTTCCTGCTTCTTGAACTTCTTGAACCCTCCTGCTACTTGAACTTCTTGAACTTCTTGAACCTTCCTGCTACTTGAACTTCTTGACCTTCTTGAACCTTCCTGCTACTTGAACTTCGTGAACCTTCCTGCTACTTGAACTTCTTGAACTTCTTGAACCTTCCTGCTACTTAAACTTCTTGAACCTTAGTGCTACTTGAACTTCTTGAACTTCTTGAACCTTCCTGCTACCTGAACTACTTGAACTCCTTGAACCTTCCTGCTACTTGAACTTCTTGAACTTCTTGAACCTTCCTGCTACTTGAACTTTTTTCACCTTCCTGCTTCTTGACCTTCTTGAACCTTCCTGCTACTTGAACTTCTTGAACTTCTTGAACCTTCCTGCTACTTGAACTTTTTGAACTTCTTGAACCTTCCTGCTACTTGAACTTCTAGTACTTCTTTAACCTTCCTGCTACTTGAACTTGTTGAACCTTCCTGCTACTTGAACTTCTTGAACCTTCCTGCTACTTGAACTTCTCTAACCTTCCTGCTACTTGAACTTCTTGAACCTTCCTGCTACTTGAACTTCTTGACTTTCTTGAACCTTCCTGCTACTTGAAATTCTTGAACCTTCCTGCTACTTGAACTTCTTGAACTTCTTGAACTCTCCTGCTACTTGAACTTCTTGAACTTCTTGAACCTTCCTGCTACTTGAACTTCTTGAACTTCTTGAACCTTCCTGCTACTTGAACTTCTTGAACCTTCCTGCTACTTGAAATTTTTGAACTTCTTGAACCTTCCTGCTACTTGAACTTCTTGAACTTCTTGATCCTTCCTGCAACTTGAACTTCTTGAACGTCTTGAACCGTCATGCTACTTGAACTTCTTGAATTTCTTGAACCTTCCTGCTACTTGAACTTCTTGAACTTTCTGAACTTTCCTGCTACTTGAACTTCTTGAACCTTCCTGCTACAGGAACTTCTTGAACTTCTTGAACCTTCCTGCTACTTGAACTTCTTGAACCTTCCTGATACTTGAACTTCTTGAATTATTGAACCCTCCTGCTACATGAACTTCTTGAACTTCTTCAACCTTCCTGCTACTTGAACTTCTTGAACTTTTTGAACCTTCCTGTAACTTGAACTTCTTGAACTTTTTGAACCTTCCTGCTACTTGAATTTCTTGAACTTCTTGAACCTTTCTGCTACTTGAACTTTTTGAACTTCCTGAACCTTCCTGCTACTTGAACTTCTTGAACCTTCCTGCTACTAGAACTTCTTGAACTTCTTGAACCTTCCTGTTCTTAAACTTCTTGAACTTCTTGAACCTTCCTGCTACTTGAACTTCTTGAACCTTCCTGCTACTTGAACTTCTTGAACTTCTTGAACCTTCCTGCTACTTGATCTTCTCGAACTTCTTGAACCTTCCTGCTACTTGAACTTCTTGAACTTCTTGAACTTTCCTGCTACTTGAACTTCTTGAACCTTCCTCCTACTTGAACTTCTTTAAACTTCCTGGTACTTGAACTTCTTGAACTTCTTGAACCTACCTGCTACTTGAACTTTTGAACCTTCATGCTACTTGAACTTCTTGAACTTCTTGAACCTTCCTGATACTTGAACTTCTTGAACCCTCCTGCTACTTGAACTACTTGAACCTTCCTGATACTTGAACTTCTTGAACCCTCCTGCTACTTGAACTACTTGAACCTTCCTGCTACTTGAACTTCTTGAACTTCTTGAACCTTCCTGCTACTTGAACTTCTTTCCCCTTCCTGCTACTTGAACTATTTGAACTTCTTGAACCTTCCTGCTACTTGAACTACTTGAACTTCTTGAACATTCCTGCTACTTGAACTTCTTGAATCTTCCTGCTACTTCAACTTCTTGAACTTCTTGAACCTTCCTGCTACTTGAACTTCTTGAACCTTCCTGCTACTTGAATTCCTTGAACTTTTCAAACCTTCCTGCTACTTGAACTTCTTGTACTTCTTCAACCTTCCTGCTACTTGAACTTCTTGAACTTCTTGAACCTTCCTGCGACTTGAATTTCTTGAACTTTTCAAACCTTCATGCTACTTGAACTTCTTGTACTTCTTTAACCTTCCTGCTACTTGAACTTCTTGAACTTCTTGAACCTTCCTGCTACTTGAACTTCTCGATCCTTTCTGCTACTTGAACTTCTTGAACCTTCCTGCTTCTTGAACTTCTTGAACCTTCCTGCTACTTGAACTTCTTGAACTTCTTGAACCTTCCTGCTACTTGAACTTCTAGAACCTTCCTGCTACTTGAACTTCTTGAACTTCTTGAACCTTCCTGCTACTTAAACTTCTTGAACCTTAGTGCTACTTGAACTTCCTGAACTTCTTGAACCTTCCTGCTACTTGAACTACTTGAACTCCTTGAACCTAACTGCTACTTGAACTTCCTGAACTTCTTGAACCTTCCTGCTACTTGAACTTCTTGAACCTTCCTGCTTCTTGAACTTCTTGAACCTTCCTGCTACTTGAACTTCTTGAACTTCTTGAACCTTCCTGCTACTTGAACTTCTTGAACTTCTTGAAACCTCCTCCTACTTGAACTTCTTGAACTTCTTGAACCTTTCTGCTACTTGAACTTCTCGAACCTTTCTGCTACTTGAATTTCTCGAACCTTCCTGCTACTTGAACTTCTTGAACTTCTTGAACTTCTTGAACCTTCCTGCTACTTGAACTTCTTGAACCTTCCTGCTACTTGAACTTCTTGAACTTCTTGAACCTTCCTGCTACTTGAACTTCTTGAACCTTCCTGCTACTTAAACTTCTTGAACCTTCCTGCTACTTGAACTTCTTGAACTTCTTGAACCTTCCGCTACTTGAACTTCTTGAACCTTCGTGCTACTTGAACTTCTTGAACTTCTTGAACCTTCCTGCTACTTGAACTTCTTGTACTTCTTTAACCTTCCTGCTACTTGAACTTCCTGAACTTCTTGGACCTTCCTGCGACTTGAACTTCTCGAACCTTTCTGCTACTTGAACTTCTTGAACCTTCCTGCTTCTTGAACTTCTTGAACTTCTTGATCCTTCCTGCAACTTGAACTTCTTGAACTTCTTGAACCTTCCTGCTACTTGAACTTCTTGAACCTTCCTGCTACTTGAAATTTTTGAACTTCTTGAACCTTCCTGCTACTTGAACTTCTTGAACTTCTTGATCCTTCCTGCAACTTGAACTTCTTGAACGTCTTGAACCGTCATGCTACTTGAACTTCTTGAATTTCTTGAACCTTCCTGCTACTTGAACTTCTTGAACTTTCTGAACTTTCCTGCTACTTGAACTTCTTGAACCTTCCTGCTACAGGAACTTCTTGAACTTCTTGAACCTTCCTGCTACTTGAACTTCTTGAACCTTCCTGATACTTGAACTTCTTGAATTATTGAACCCTCCTGCTACTTGAACTTCTTGAACTTCTTCAACCTTCCTGCTACTTGAACTTCTTGAACTTTTTGAACCTTCCTGTAACTTGAACTTCTTGAACTTTTTGAACCTTCCTGCTACTTGAATTTCTTGAACTTCTTGAACCTTTCTGCTACTTGAACTTTTTGAACTTCCTGAACCTTCCTGCTACTTGAACTTCTTGAACCTTCCTGCTACTAGAACTTCTTGAACTTCTTGAACCTTCCTGTTCTTAAACTTCTTGAACTTCTTGAACCTTCCTGCTACTTGAACTTCTTGAACCTTCCTGCTACTTGAACTTCTTGAACTTCTTGAACCTTCCTGCTACTTGATCTTCTCGAACTTCTTGAACCTTCCTGCTACTTGAACTTCTTGAACTTCTTGAACTTTCCTGCTACTTGAACTTCTTGAACCTTCCTCCTACTTGAACTTCTTTAAACTTCCTGGTACTTGAACTTCTTGAACTTCTTGAACCTACCTGCTACTTGAACTTTTGAACCTTCATGCTACTTGAACTTCTTGAACTTCTTGAACCTTCCTGATACTTGAACTTCTTGAACCCTCCTGCTACTTGAACTACTTGAACCTTCCTGATACTTGAACTTCTTGAACCCTCCTGCTACTTGAACTACTTGAACCTTCCTGCTACTTGAACTTCTTGAACTTCTTGAACCTTCCTGCTACTTGAACTTCTTTCCCCTTCCTGCTACTTGAACTATTTGAACTTCTTGAACCTTCCTGCTACTTGAACTACTTGAACTTCTTGAACATTCCTGCTACTTGAACTTCTTGAATCTTCCTGCTACTTCAACTTCTTGAACTTCTTGAACCTTCCTGCTACTTGAACTTCTTGAACCTTCCTGCTACTTGAATTCCTTGAACTTTTCAAACCTTCCTGCTACTTGAACTTCTTGTACTTCTTCAACCTTCCTGCTACTTGAACTTCTTGAACTTCTTGAACCTTCCTGCGACTTGAATTTCTTGAACTTTTCAAACCTTCATGCTACTTGAACTTCTTGTACTTCTTTAACCTTCCTGCTACTTGAACTTCTTGAACTTCTTGAACCTTCCTGCTACTTGAACTTCTCGATCCTTTCTGCTACTTGAACTTCTTGAACCTTCCTGCTTCTTGAACTTCTTGAACCTTCCTGCTACTTGAACTTCTTGAACTTCTTGAACCTTCCTGCTACTTGAACTTCTAGAACCTTCCTGCTACTTGAACTTCTTGAACTTCTTGAACCTTCCTGCTACTTAAACTTCTTGAACCTTAGTGCTACTTGAACTTCCTGAACTTCTTGAACCTTCCTGCTACTTGAACTACTTGAACTCCTTGAACCTAACTGCTACTTGAACTTCCTGAACTTCTTGAACCTTCCTGCTACTTGAACTTCTTGAACCTTCCTGCTTCTTGAACTTCTTGAACCTTCCTGCTACTTGAACTTCTTGAACTTCTTGAACCTTCCTGCTACTTGAACTTCTTGAACTTCTTGAAACCTCCTCCTACTTGAACTTCTTGAACTTCTTGAACCTTTCTGCTACTTGAACTTCTCGAACCTTTCTGCTACTTGAATTTCTCGAACCTTCCTGCTACTTGAACTTCTTGAACTTCTTGAACTTCTTGAACCTTCCTGCTACTTGAACTTCTTGAACCTTCCTGCTACTTGAACTTCTTGAACTTCTTGAACCTTCCTGCTACTTGAACTTCTTGAACCTTCCTGCTACTTAAACTTCTTGAACCTTCCTGCTACTTGAACTTCTTGAACTTCTTGAACCTTCTGCTACTTGAACTTCTTGAACCTTCGTGCTACTTGAACTTCTTGAACTTCTTGAACCTTCCTGCTACTTGAACTTCTTGTACTTCTTTAACCTTCCTGCTACTTGAACTTCCTGAACTTCTTGGACCTTCCTGCGACTTGAACTTCTCGAACCTTTCTGCTACTTGAACTTCTTGAACCTTCCTGCTTCTTGAACTTCTTGAACTTCTTGAGCCTTCCTGCTACTTGAACTTATTGAACTTCTTGAACCTTCCTGCTACTTGAACTTCTTGAACTTCTTGAACCTTCCTGCTACTTGAACTTCTAACCTTCCTGCTACTTGAACTTCTTGAACCTTCCTGCTATTTGAACTTCTTGACCTTCTTGAACCTTCCTGCTACTTGAACTTCTTGAACCCTCCTGCTACTTGAACTTCTTGAACTTCTTGAACCTTCCTGCTACTTGAACTTCTTGACCTTCTTGAACCTTCCTGCTACTTGAACTTCTTGAACCTTCCTGCTACTTGAACTTCTTGAACTTCTTGAACCTTCCTGCTTCTTAAACTTCTTGAACCTTAGTGCTACTTGAACTTCTTGAACTTCTTGAACCTTCCTGTTACCTGAACTACTTGAACTCCTTGAACCTTCCTGCTACTTGAACTTCTTGAACTTCTTGAACCTTCCTGCTACTTGAACTTCTTTACCCTTCCTGCTTCTTGAACTTCTTGAACCTTCCTGCTACTTGAACTTCTTGAACTTCTTGAACCTTCCTGCTACTTGAACTTTTTGAACTTCTTGAACCCTCCTCCTACTTGAACTTCTTGAACTTCTTGAACTCTTCTGCTACTTGAACTTCTTGAACCTTCCTGCTACTCGAACTTCTTGAACCTTCCTGCTACTTGAACTTCTTGAACTTCTTGAACCTTCTGCTACTTGAACTTCTTGAACCTTCGTGCTACTTGAACTTCTTGAACTTCTTGAACCTTCCTGCTACTTGTACTTCTTGAACTTCTTGAACCTTCCTGCTACTTGAACTTCTTGAACCTTCCTGCTACTTGAACTTTTCGAACCTTCCTGCTTCTTGAACTTCTTGAAATATCCTGCTACTTGAACTTCTTGAACTTCTTTAACCTTCCTGCTACTTGAACTTCTTGAACCTTCCTGGTACCTGAACTTTTTCAACTTCTTGAACCTTCCTGCTACTTGAACTTCTTGAACCTTCCTGCTAATTGAACTTCTTGAACCTTCATGCTACTTGAGCTTCTTGAACCTTCCTGCTACTTGAACTTCTTGAACCTTCCTGCTACTTGAACTTCTTGAACTTCTTGAACCTTCCTGCTACTTGAACTTCTTGAACCTTCATGCTACTTGAACTTCTTGAACCTTCCTGCTACTTTAACTTCTTGAACCTTCCTGCTTCTTGAATTTCTTGAACTTCTTGAACCTTCCTGCAACTTGAACTTCTTGAACGTCTTGAACCATCATGCTACTTGAACTTCTTGAATTTCTTAAACCTTCCTGCTACTTGAACTTCTTGAACTTCTTGAACTTTCCTGCTCCTTGAACTTCTTGAACCTTCCTGCTACTTGAACTTCTTGAAACTTCCTGGAACTTGAACTTATTGAACTTCTTGAACCAACCTGCTACTTTAACTTCTTGGACCTTCATGCTACTTGAACATCTTGAACTTCTTGAACCTTCCTGCTACTTGAACTTCTTGAACCCTCCTGCTACTTGAACTACTTGAACCTTCCTGCTACTTGAACTTCTTGAATCTTCCTTCTACTTGAACTTCTTTAACATTCCTGCTGCTTGAACTATTTGAACTTCTTGAACCTTCCTGCTACATTAACTACTTGAACTTCTTGAACCTTCCTGCTACTTGAACTTCTTGAACATTCATGCTACTTGAACTTCTTGAACTTCTTGAACCTTCCTGCTACTTGAATTTCTTGAACTTCTAAAACCCTCCTGCTACTTGAACTTATAGTACTTCTTTAACCTTCCTGCTACTTGAACTTGTTGAACCTTCCTGCTACTTGAACTTCTTGAACCTTCCTGCTACTTGACCTTCTCGAACCTTCCTGCTACTTGAACTTCTTGAACCTTCCTGCTACTTGAACTTCTTGACTTTCTTGAACCTTCCTGCTACTTGAAATTCTTGAACCTTCCTGCTACTTGAACTTCTTGAACTTCTTGAACCTTCCTGCTACTTGAACTTCTTGAACTTCTTGAACCTTCGTGCTACTTGAACTTCTTGAACTTCTTGAACCTTCCTGCTACTTGAACTTCTTGAACCTTCCTGCTACTTGAAATTTTTGAACTTCTTGAACCTTCCTGCTACTTGAACTTCTTGAACTTCTTGATCCTTCCTGCAACTTGAACTTCTTGAACGTCTTGAACCGTCATGCTACTTGAACTTCTTGAATTTCTTGAACCTTCCTGCTACTTGAACTTCTTGAACTTTCTGAACTTTCCTGCTACTTGAACTTCTTGAACCTTCCTGCTACAGGAACTTCTTGAACTTCTTGAACCTTCCTGCTACTTGAACTTCTTGAACCTTCCTGATACTTGAACTTCTTGAATTCTTGAACCCTCCTGCTACTTGAACTTCTTGAACTTCTTCAATCTTCCTGCTACTTGAACTTCTTGAACTTTTTGAACCTTCATGTAACTTGAACTTCTTGAACTTTTTGAACCTTCCTGCTACTTGAATTTCTTGAACTTCTTGAACCTTTCTGCTACTTGAACTTTTTGAACTTCCTGAACCTTCCTGCTACTTGAACTTCTTGAACCTTCCTGCTACTAGAACTTCTTGAACTTCTTGAACCTTCCTGTTCTTAAACTTCTTGAACTTCTTGAAACTTCCTGCTACTTGAACTTCTCGAACCTTCCTGCTACTTGAACTTCTTGAACTTCTTGAACCTTCCTGCTACTTGATCTTCTCGAACTTCTTGAACCTTCCTGCTACTTGAACTTCTTGAACTTCTTGAACTTTCCTGCTACTTGAACTTCTTGAACCTTCCTCCTACTTGAACTTCTTTAAACTTCCTGGTACTTGAACTTCTTGAACTTCTTGAACCTACCTGCTACTTGAACTTTTGAACCTTCATGCTACTTGAACTTCTTGAACTTCTTGAACCTTCCTGATACTTGAACTTCTTGAACCCTCCTGCTACTTGAACTACTTGAACCTTCCTGCTACTTGAACTTCTTGAACTTCTTGAACCTTCCTGCTACTTGAACTTCTTTCTTCTTCCTGCTACTTGAACAATTTGAACTTCTTGAACCTTCCTGCTACTTGAACTACTTGAACTTCTTGAACATTCCTGCTACTTCAACTTCTTGAATCTTCCTGCTACTTCAACTTCTTGAACTTCTTGAACCTTCCTGCTACTTGAACTTCTTGAACCTTCCTGCTACTTGAATTCCTTGAACTTTTCAAACCTTCCTGCTACTTGAACTTCTTGAACTTCTTGAACCTTCCTGCTACTTGAACTTCTTTCTTCTTCCTGCTACTTGAACTATTTGAACTTCTTGAACCTTCCTGCTACTTGAACTACTTGAACTTCTTGAACATTCCTGCTACTTGAACTTCTTGAATCTTCCTGCTACTTCAACTTCTTGAACTTCTTGAACCTTCCTGCTACTTGAACTTCTTGAACCTTCCTGCTACTTGAATTCCTTGAACTTTTCAAACCTTCCTGCTACTTGAACTTCTTGTACTTCTTCAACCTTCCTGCTACTTGAACTTCTTGAACTTCTTGAACCTTCCTGCGACTTGAATTTCTTGAACTTTTCAAACCTTCATGCTACTTGAACTTCTTGTACTTCTTTAACCTTCCTGCTACTTGAACTTCTTGAACTTCTTGAACCTTCCTGCGACTTGAACTTCTCGAACCTTTCTGCTACTTGAACTTCTTGAACCTTCCTGCTTCTTGAACTTCTTGAACTTCTTGAGCCTTCCTGCTACTTGAACTTATTGAACTTCTTGAACCTTCCTGCTACTTGAACTTCTTGAACCTTCCTGCTTCTTGAACTTCTTGAACCTTCCTGCTACTTGAACTTCTTGAACTTCTTGAACCTTCCTGCTACTTGAACTTCTAGAACCTTCCTGCTACTTGAACTTCTTGAACTTCTTGAACCTTCCTGCTACTTAAACTTCTTGAACCTTAGTGCTACTTGAACTTCTTGAACTTCTTGAACCTTCCTGCTACTTGAACTACTTGAACTCCTTGAACCTAACTGCTACTTGAACTTCCTGAACTTCTTGAACCTTCCTGCTACTTGAACTTCTTGAACCTTCCTGCTTCTTGAACTTCTTGAACCTTCCTGCTACTTGAACTTCTTGAACTTCTAGAACCTTCCTGCTACTTGAACTTCTTGAACTTCTTGAAACCTCCTCCTACTTGAACTTCTTGAACTTCTTGAACCTTTCTGCTACTTGAACTTCTCGAATCTTCCTGCTACTTGAATTTCTCGAACCTTCCTGCTACTTGAACTTCTTGAACTTCTTGAACTTCTTGAACCTTCCTGCTACTTGAACTTCTTGAACCTTCCTGCTACTTGAACTTCTTGAACTTCTTGAACCTTCCTGCTACTTGAACTTCTTGAACCTTCCTGCTACTTAAACTTCTTGAACCTTCCTGCTACTTGAACTTCTTGAACTTCTTGAACCTTCTGCTACTTGAACTTCTTGAACCTTCGTGCTACTTGAACTTCTTGAACTTCTTGAACCTTCCTGCTACTTGAACTTCTTGTACTTCTTTAACCTTCCTGCTACTTGAACTTCCTGAACTTCTTGAACCTTCCTGCGACTTGAACTTCTCGAACCTTTCTGCTACTTGAACTTCTTGAACCTTCCTGCTTCTTGAACTTCTTGAACTTCTTGAGCCTTCCTGCTACTTGAACTTATTGAACTTCTTGAACCTTCCTGCTACTTGAACTTCTTGAACTTCTTGAACCTTCCTGCTACTTGAACTTCTAACCTTCCTGCTACTTGAACTTCTTGAACCTTCCTGCTATTTGAACTTCTTGACCTTCTTGAACCTTCCTGCTACTTGAACTTCTTGAACCCTCCTGCTACTTGAACTTCTTGAACTTCTTGAACCTTCCTGCTACTTGAACTTCTTGACCTTCTTGAACCTTCCTGCTACTTGAACTTCTTGAACCTTCCTGCTACTTGAACTTCTTGAACTTCTTGAACCTTCCTGCTTCTTAAACTTCTTGAACCTTAGTGCTTCTTGAACTTCTTGAACTTCTTGAACCTTCCTGCTACCTGAACTACTTGAAATCCTTGAACCTTCCTGCTACTTGAACTTCTTGAACTTCTTGAACCTTCCTGCTACTTGAACTTCTTTACCCTTCCTGCTTCTTGAACTTCTTAAACCTTCCTGCTACTTGAACTTCTTGAACTTCTTGAACCTTCCTGCTACTTGAACTTTTTGAACTTCTTGAACCCTCCTCCTACTTGAACTTTTTGAACTTCTTGAACTCTTCTGCTACTTGAACTTCTTGAACCTTCCTGCTACTCGAACTTCTTGAACCTTCCTGCTACTTGAACTTCTTGAACTTCTTGAACCTTTTGCTACTTGAACTTCTTGAACCTTCGTGCTACTTGAACTTCTTGAACCTCTTGAACCTTCCTGCTACTTGAACTTCTTTAACCTTCCTGCTACTTGAACTACTTGAACTTCTTGAACATTCCTGCTACTTGAACTTCTTGAATCTTCCTGCTACTTCAACTTCTTGAACTTCTTGAACCTTCCTGCTACTTGAACTTCTTGAACCTTCCTGCTACTTGAATTTCTTGAACTTTTCAAACCTTCCTGCTACTTGAACTTCTTGTACTTCTTCAACCTTCCTGCTACTTGAACTTCTTGAACTTCTTGAACCTTCCTGCGACTTGAATTTCTTGAACTTTTCAAACCTTCATGCTACTTGAACTTCTTGTACTTCTTTAACCTTCCTGCTACTTGAACTTCTTGAAATTCTTGAACCTTCCTGCGACTTGAACTTCTCGAACCTTTCTGCTACTTGAACTTCTTGAACCTTCCTGCTTCTTGAACTTCTTGAACTTCTTGAGCCTTCCTGCTACTTGAACTTATTGAACTTCTTGAACCTTCCTGCTACTTGAACTTCTTGAACCTTCCTGCTTCTTGAACTTCTTGAACCTTCCTGCTACTTGAACTTCTTGAACTTCTTGAACCTTCCTGCTACTTGAACTTCTAGAACCTTCCTGCTACTTGAACTTCTTGAACTTCTTGAACCTTCCTGCTACTTAAACTTCTTGAACCTTAGTGCTACTTGAACTTCTTGAACTTCTTGAACCTTCCTGCTACTTGAACTACTTGAACTCCTTGAACCTAACTGCTACTTGAACTTCCTGAACTTCTTGAACCTTCCTGCTACTTGAACTTCTTGAACCTTCCTGCTTCTTGAACTTCTTGAACCTTCCTGCTACTTGAACTTCTTGAACTTCTTCAACCTTCCTGCTACTTGAACTTCTTGAACTTCTTGAAACCTCCTCCTACTTGAACTTCTTGAACTTCTTGAACCTTTCTGCTACTTGAACTTCTCGAACCTTCCTGCTACTTGAATTTCTCGAACCTTCCTGCTACTTGAACTTCTTGAACTTCTTGAACTTGTTGAACCTTCCTGCTACTTGAACTTCTTGAACCTTCCTGCTACTTGAACTTCTTGAACTTCTTGAACCTTCCTGCTACTTGAACTTCTTGAACCTTCCTGCTACTTAAACTTCTTGAACCTTCCTGCTACTTGAACTTCTTGAACTTCTTGAACCTTCTGCTACTTGAACTTCTTGAACATTCGTGCTACTTGAACTTCTTGAACTTCTTGAACCTTCCTGCTACTTGAACTTCTTGAACTTCTTGAACCTTCCTGCTACTTGAACTTCTTGAACCTTACTGCTACTTGAACTTTTAGAACTTCTTGAACCTTCCTGCTACTTGAACTTTTTGAACCTTCCTGCTATTTGAACTTCTTGAAACTTCCTGCTACTTGAACTTCTATAACTTCTTTACCCTTCCTGCTACTTGAACTTCTTGAACCTTCCTGCTACTTGAACTTCTATAACTTCTTCACCCTTCCTGCTACTTGAACTTCTTGAACCTTCCTGCTACTTGAACTTCTTGAACCTTCCTGCTACTTGAACTTTTTAAACTTCTTGAACCTTCCTGCTACTCGAACTTCTTGAACCTTCCTGCTACTTTAACTTCTTGAACTTCTTGAACTTTCCTGCTACTTGAACTTCTTGAACTTCTTGAACCTTCCTGCTACTTGAACTTCTTGAACTTCTCGAACCTTCCTGCTACTTGAACTTGAACCTTCCTGCTACTTGAAATTTTTGAACTTCTTGAACCTTCCTGCTACTTGAACTTCTTGAACCTTCACGCCACTTGAACTTCCTGAACTTCTTGAACCTTCCTGCTACTTGAACTGCTTGAACTTCTTGAACCTTCCTGCTACTTGAACTTCTTGAACTTCTTGAACCTTCCTGCTACCTGAACTACTTGAACTTCTTGAACCTTCCTGCTACTTGAACTTCTTGAACCTTCCTGCTACTTGAACTTCTTCAACTTCTTGAACCTTCTTGCTACTTGAACTTCTTGAACTTCTTGAACCCTCCTGCTACTTGAACTTCTTGAACTTCTTCAACCTTCCTGCTACTTGAACTTCTTGAACTTCTTGAACCTTCCTGTTGCTTGAACTTTTTTAACTTCTTGAACCTTCCTGCTACTTGAACTTCTTGAACTTCTTGAACCTTCCTGCTACTTTAACTTCTTGAACCTTCCTGCTTCTTGAACTTCTTGAACTTCTTGAACCTTCCTGCAACTTGAACATCTTGAACGTCCTGAACCGTCATGCTACTTGAACTTCTTGAATTTCTTGAACCTTCCTGCTACTTGAACTTCTTGAACTTCTTGAACTTTCCTGCTACTTGAACTTCTTGAACCTTCCTGCTACTTGAACTTCTTGAAACTTCCTGGTACTTGAACTTCTTTAACTTCTTGAACCTACCCGGCACTTGAACTTCTTTAACCTTCATGCTACTTGAACTTCTTGAACTTCTTGAACCTTTCTGCTACTTGAACTTCTTGAACCATCCTGCTACTTGAACTACTTGAACCTTCCTGCTACTTGAACTTCTTGAATCTTCCTGCTACTTGAACTTCTTTAAACTTCCTGCTACTTGAACTATTTGAACTTCTTGAACCTTCCTGCTACATGAACTACTTGAACTTCTTGAACCTTCCTGCTACTTGAACTTCTTGAACTTCTCAAACCTTCCTGCTACTTGAACTTCTAGTACTTCTTTAACCTTCCTGCTACTTGAACTTGTTGAACCTTCCTGCTACTTGAACTTCTTGAACCTTCCTGCTACTTGAACTTCTCGAACCTTCCTGCTACTTGAACTTCTTGAACCTTCCTGCTACTTAAACTTCTTGAACTTCTTGAACCTTCCTGCTACTTGAACTTCTTGAACCTTCCTGCTACTTGAACTTCTTGAACCTTCCTGCTACTTGAACTTCTTGAACTTCTTGAACCTTCCTGCTACTTGAACTTCTTGAACTTCTTGAACCTTCCTGCTACTTGAACTTCTTGAACTTCTTGAACCTTCCTGCTATTTGAACTTCTTGAACTTCTTGAACCTTCCTGCTACTTGAACTTCTTGAACTTCTTGAACCTTCCTGCTACCTGAACTTTTTGAACATTCCTGCTACTTGAACTTCTTTAACTTCTTGAACCTTTCTGCTACTTGAACTTCTTGAACCTTCCTGCTACCTGAACTTCTTGAACTTCTTGAACCTTCCTGCTACTTGAACTTCTTGAACCTTCCTGCTACTTGAACTTCTTGAACTTCTTGAACCTTCCTGCTACTCGAACTTCCTGAACCTTCCTGCTACTTGAACTTCTTGAACTTCTTGAACCTTCCTGCTACTTGAACTTCTAACCTTCCTGCTACTTGAACTTCTTGAACTTCTTGAACCTTCCTGCTACTTGAACTTCTTGACCTTCTTGAACCTTCTTGAACCTTCCTGCTACTTGAACTTCTTGAACCTTCCTGCTACTTGAAGTTCTTGAACTTCTTGATCCTTCCTGCCACTTGAACTTCTTGAACCTTCGTGCTACTTGAACTTTTTGAACTTCTTGAACCTTCCTGCTACTTGAACTACTTGAACTTCTTGAACTTTCCTGCTACTTGAACTTCTTGAACTTCTTGAACCTTCCTGGTACATGAACTTCTTGAACCTTCCTGCTTCTTGTACTTCTTGAACTTCTTGAACCTTCCTGCTACTTGAACTTCTTGAACCTTCCTGTTTATTGAACTTCTTGAACTTCTTGAACCCTCGTGCTACTTGAACTTCTTGAACTTCTTGAACCTTCTTGCTACTTGAACTTCTTGAACCTTCCTGCTACTTGAACTTCTTGAACCTTCCTGCTACTTGAACTTCTAGAATCTTCATGCTAATTGATCTTCTTGAACATTCCTGCTACTTGAACTACTTGAACCATCCTGCTACTTGAACTTCTTGAACTTCATGAACCTTCCTGCTACTTGAACTTCATGAACTTCTTGAACCTTCCTGCTACTTGAACTTCTCGAAACTTCCTTCTACTTGAACTTCTTGAACCTTCCTGCTACTTGAAATTCTTGAACCTTCCTGCTACTTGAACTTCTTGAACTTCTTGAACCTTCCTGCTACTTGAACTTCTTGAACTTCTTGAACCTTCCTGCTACTTGAACTTCTTGAACTTCTTGAACCTTCCTGCTACTTGAACCCCTTGAACTTCCTGAACCTTCCTGCTACTTGAACTTCTTCAACCTTCCTGCTACTTAAACTTTTTGAACTTCTTGAACGTTCCTGCTACTTGAACTTCTTGAACCTTCATGCTACTTGAACTTCTTGAACTTCTTGAACCTTCCTGCTACTTGAACTACTTGAACTTCTTGAACCTTCCTGCTACTTGAACTTCTTGAACTTCTTGAACCTTCCTGCTATCTGAACTTCTTGAACTTCTTGAACCTTTCTGCTACTTGAACTTCTTGAACCTTCTTGCTACTTGAACTTCTTGAACCTTCCTGCTACTTGAACTTCTTCAACTTCTTGAACCTTCCTGCTACTTGAACTTCTTGAACTTCTTGAACCTTCCTGCTACTTGAACTTCTTAAACCTTCCTGCTACTTAAACTTCTTGAACCTTCCTGCTACTTGAACTTCTTGAACTTCTTGAACCTTCTGCTACTTGAACTTCTTGAACCTTCGTGCTACTTGAACTTCTTGAACTTCTTGAACCTTCCTGCTACTTGAACTTCTTGAACTTCTTGAACCTTCCTGCTACTTGAACTTCTTGAACCTTACTGCTACTTGAACTTTTAGAACTTCTTGAACCTTCCTGCTACTTGAACTTTTTGAACTTTCCTGCTATTTGAACTTCTTGAACCTTCCTGCTACTTGAACTTCTATAACTTCTTTACCCTTCCTGCTACTTGAACTTCTTAAACCTTCCTGCTACTTGAACTTCTATAACTTCTTTACCCTTCCTGCTACTTGAACTTCTTGAACCTTCCTGCTACTTGAACTTCTTGAACCTTCCTGCTACTTGAACTTCTTGAACCTTCCTGCTACTTGAACTTTTCAAACTTCTTGAACCTTCCTGCTACTCGAACTTCTTGAACCTTCCTGCTACTTTAACTTCTTGAACTTCTTGAACTTTCCTGCTACTTGAACTTCTTGAACCTTCCTGCTACTTGAACTTTTTGAACCTTCCTGCTTCTTGAACTTCTAGAACTTTCCTGCTACTTGAACTTCTTGAACTTCTTGAACCTTCCTGCTACCTGAACTTCTTGAACCTTCCTGGTACCTGAACTTTTTCAACATCTTGAACCTTCCTGCTACTTGAACTTCTTGAACCTTCCTGCTACTTGAACTTCTTGAACCTTCATGCTACTTGAGCTTCTTGAACCTTCCTGCTACTTGAACTTCTTGAACCTTAGTGCTACTTGAACTTCTTGAACTTCTTGAACCTTCCTGCTACTTGAACTTCTTGAACCTTCGTGCTACTCGAACTTCTTGAACCTTCCTGCTACTTTAACTTCTTGAACCTTCCTGCTTCTTGAACTTCTTGAACTTCTTGAACCTTCCTGCAACTTGAACTTCTTGAACGTCTTGAACTGTCATGCTACTTGAACTTCTTGAATTTCTTGAACCTTCCTGCTACTTGAACTTCTTGATCTTCTTGAACTTTCCTGCTACTTGAACTTCTTGAACCTTCCTGCTACTTGAACTTCTTGAAACTTCCTGGAACTTGAACTTCTTGAACTTCTTGAACCAACCTGCTACTTGAACTTCTTGAACCTTCATGCTACTTGAACTTCTTGAACTTCTTGAACCTTCCTGCTACTTGAACTTCTTGAACCCTCCTGCTACTTGAACTACTTGAACCTTCCTGCTACTTGAACTTCTTGAATCTTCAAGCTACTTGAACTTCTTTAACCTTCCTGCTACTTGAACTATTTGAACTTCTTGAACCTTCCTGCTTCATGAACTACTTGAACTTCTTGAACCTTCCTGCTACTTGAACTTCTTGAACTTCTTGAATCTTCCTGCTACTTGAACTTCTAGTACTTCTTTAACCTTCCTTCTACTTGAACTTGTTGAACCTTCCTGCTACTTGAACTTCTTGAACCTTCCTGCTACTTGAACTTCTCGAACCTTCCTGCTACTTGAACTTTTGAACCTTCCTGCTACTTGAACATCTTGACTTCCTTGAACCTTCCTGCTACTTGAAATTCTTGAACCTTTCTGCTACTTGAACTTCTTGAACTTCTTGAACCTTCCTGCTACTTGAACTTCTTGAACTTCTTGAACCTTCCTGCTACTTGAACTTCTTGAACTTCTCGAACCTTCCTGCTACTTGAACTTGAACCTTCCTGCTACTTGAAATTTTTGAACTTCTTGAACCTTCCTGCTACTTGAACTTCTTGAACCTTCACGCCACTTGAACTTCCTGAACTTCTTGAACCTTCCTGCTACTTGAACTGCTTGAACTTCTTGAACCTTCCTGCTACTTGAACTTCTTGAACTTCTTGAACCTTCCTGCTACCTGAACTACTTGAACTTCTTGAACCTTCCTGCTACTTGAACTTCTTGAACCTTCCTGCTACTTGAACTTCTTCAACTTCTTGAACCTTCTTGCTACTTGAACTTCTTGAACTTCTTGAACCCTCCTGCTACCTGAACTTTTTGAACATTCCTGCTACTTGAACTTCTTTAACTTCTTGAACCTTCCTGCTACTTGAAATTCTTGAACCTTCCTGCTACTTGAACTTCTTGAACTTCTTGAACCTTCCTGCTACTTGAACTTCTTGAACTTCTTGAACCTTCGTGCTACTTGAACTTCTTGAACTTCTTGAACCTTCCTGCTACTTGAACTTCTTGAACCTTCCTGCTACTTGAAATTTTTGAACTTCTTGAACCTTCCTGCTACTTGAACTTCTTGAACTTCTTGATCCTTCCTGCAACTTGAACTTCTTGAACGTCTTGAACCGTCATGCTACTTGAACTTCTTGAATTTCTTGAACCTTCCTGCTACTTGAACTTCTTGAACTTTCTGAACTTTCCTGCTACTTGAACTTCTTGAACCTTCCTGCTACAGGAACTTCTTGAACTTCTTGAACCTTCCTGCTACTTGAACTTCTTGAACCTTCCTGATACTTGAACTTCTTGAATTCTTGAACCCTCCTGCTACTTGAACTTCTTGAACTTCTTCAATCTTCCTGCTACTTGAACTTCTTGAACTTTTTGAACCTTCATGTAACTTGAACTTCTTGAACTTTTTGAACCTTCCTGCTACTTGAATTTCTTGAACTTCTTGAACCTTTCTGCTACTTGAACTTTTTGAACTTCCTGAACCTTCCTGCTACTTGAACTTCTTGAACCTTCCTGCTACTAGAACTTCTTGAACTTCTTGAACCTTCCTGTTCTTAAACTTCTTGAACTTCTTGAAACTTCCTGCTACTTGAACTTCTCGAACCTTCCTGCTACTTGAACTTCTTGAACTTCTTGAACCTTCCTGCTACTTGAACTTCTCGAACTTCTTGAACCTTCCTGCTACTTGAACTTCTTGAACTTCTTGAACTTTCCTGCTACTTGAACTTCTTGAACCTTCCTCCTACTTGAACTTCTTTAAACTTCCTGGTACTTGAACTTCTTGAACTTCTTGAACCTACCTGCTACTTGAACTTTTGAACCTTCATGCTACTTGAACTTCTTGAACTTCTTGAACCTTCCTGATACTTGAACTTCTTGAACCCTCCTGCTACTTGAACTACTTGAACCTTCCTGCTACTTGAACTTCTTGAACTTCTTGAACCTTCCTGCTACTTGAACTTCTTTCTTCTTCCTGCTACTTGAACAATTTGAACTTCTTGAACCTTCCTGCTACTTGAACTACTTGAACTTCTTGAACATTCCTGCTACTTCAACTTCTTGAATCTTCCTGCTACTTCAACTTCTTGAACTTCTTGAACCTTCCTGCTACTTGAACTTCTTGAACCTTCCTGCTACTTGAATTCCTTGAACTTTTCAAACCTTCCTGCTACTTGAACTTCTTGAACTTCTTGAACCTTCCTGCTACTTGAACTTCTTTCTTCTTCCTGCTACTTGAACTATTTGAACTTCTTGAACCTTCCTGCTACTTGAACTACTTGAACTTCTTGAACATTCCTGCTACTTGAACTTCTTGAATCTTCCTGCTACTTCAACTTCTTGAACTTCTTGAACCTTCCTGCTACTTGAACTTCTTGAACCTTCCTGCTACTTGAATTCCTTGAACTTTTCAAACCTTCCTGCTACTTGAACTTCTTGTACTTCTTCAACCTTCCTGCTACTTGAACTTCTTGAACTTCTTGAACCTTCCTGCGACTTGAATTTCTTGAACTTTTCAAACCTTCATGCTACTTGAACTTCTTGTACTTCTTTAACCTTCCTGCTACTTGAACTTCTTGAACTTCTTGAACCTTCCTGCGACTTGAACTTCTCGAACCTTTCTGCTACTTGAACTTCTTGAACCTTCCTGCTTCTTGAACTTCTTGAACTTCTTGAGCCTTCCTGCTACTTGAACTTATTGAACTTCTTGAACCTTCCTGCTACTTGAACTTCTTGAACCTTCCTGCTTCTTGAACTTCTTGAACCTTCCTGCTACTTGAACTTCTTGAACTTCTTGAACCTTCCTGCTACTTGAACTTCTAGAACCTTCCTGCTACTTGAACTTCTTGAACTTCTTGAACCTTCCTGCTACTTAAACTTCTTGAACCTTAGTGCTACTTGAACTTCTTGAACTTCTTGAACCTTCCTGCTACTTGAACTACTTGAACTCCTTGAACCTAACTGCTACTTGAACTTCCTGAACTTCTTGAACCTTCCTGCTACTTGAACTTCTTGAACCTTCCTGCTTCTTGAACTTCTTGAACCTTCCTGCTACTTGAACTTCTTGAACTTCTAGAACCTTCCTGCTACTTGAACTTCTTGAACTTCTTGAAACCTCCTCCTACTTGAACTTCTTGAACTTCTTGAACCTTTCTGCTACTTGAACTTCTCGAATCTTCCTGCTACTTGAATTTCTCGAACCTTCCTGCTACTTGAACTTCTTGAACTTCTTGAACTTCTTGAACCTTCCTGCTACTTGAACTTCTTGAACCTTCCTGCTACTTGAACTTCTTGAACTTCTTGAACCTTCCTGCTACTTGAACTTCTTGAACCTTCCTGCTACTTAAACTTCTTGAACCTTCCTGCTACTTGAACTTCTTGAACTTCTTGAACCTTCTGCTACTTGAACTTCTTGAACCTTCGTGCTACTTGAACTTCTTGAACTTCTTGAACCTTCCTGCTACTTGAACTTCTTGTACTTCTTTAACCTTCCTGCTACTTGAACTTCCTGAACTTCTTGAACCTTCCTGCGACTTGAACTTCTCGAACCTTTCTGCTACTTGAACTTCTTGAACCTTCCTGCTTCTTGAACTTCTTGAACTTCTTGAGCCTTCCTGCTACTTGAACTTATTGAACTTCTTGAACCTTCCTGCTACTTGAACTTCTTGAACTTCTTGAACCTTCCTGCTACTTGAACTTCTAACCTTCCTGCTACTTGAACTTCTTGAACCTTCCTGCTATTTGAACTTCTTGACCTTCTTGAACCTTCCTGCTACTTGAACTTCTTGAACCCTCCTGCTACTTGAACTTCTTGAACTTCTTGAACCTTCCTGCTACTTGAACTTCTTGACCTTCTTGAACCTTCCTGCTACTTGAACTTCTTGAACCTTCCTGCTACTTGAACTTCTTGAACTTCTTGAACCTTCCTGCTTCTTAAACTTCTTGAACCTTAGTGCTTCTTGAACTTCTTGAACTTCTTGAACCTTCCTGCTACCTGAACTACTTGAAATCCTTGAACTTTCCTGCTACTTGAACTTCTTGAACTTCTTGAACCTTCCTGCTACTTGAACTTCTTTACCCTTCCTGCTTCTTGAACTTCTTAAACCTTCCTGCTACTTGAACTTCTTGAACTTCTTGAACCTTCCTGCTACTTGAACTTTTTGAACTTCTTGAACCCTCCTCCTACTTGAACTTTTTGAACTTCTTGAACTCTTCTGCTACTTGAACTTCTTGAACCTTCCTGCTACTCGAACTTCTTGAACCTTCCTGCTACTTGAACTTCTTGAACTTCTTGAACCTTTTGCTACTTGAACTTCTTGAACCTTCGTGCTACTTGAACTTCTTGAACTTCTTGAACCTTCCTGCTACTTGAACTTCTTTAACCTTCCTGCTACTTGAACTACTTGAACTTCTTGAACATTCCTGCTACTTGAACTTCTTGAATCTTCCTGCTACTTCAACTTCTTGAACTTCTTGAACCTTCCTGCTACTTGAACTTCTTGAACCTTCCTGCTACTTGAATTTCTTGAACTTTTCAAACCTTCCTGCTACTTGAACTTCTTGTACTTCTTCAACCTTCCTGCTACTTGAACTTCTTGAACTTCTTGAACCTTCCTGCGACTTGAATTTCTTGAACTTTTCAAACCTTCATGCTACTTGAACTTCTTGTACTTCTTTAACCTTCCTGCTACTTGAACTTCTTGAAATTCTTGAACCTTCCTGCGACTTGAACTTCTCGAACCTTTCTGCTACTTGAACTTCTTGAACCTTCCTGCTTCTTGAACTTCTTGAACTTCTTGAGCCTTCCTGCTACTTGAACTTATTGAACTTCTTGAACCTTCCTGCTACTTGAACTTCTTGAACCTTCCTGCTTCTTGAACTTCTTGAACCTTCCTGCTACTTGAACTTCTTGAACTTCTTGAACCTTCCTGCTACTTGAACTTCTAGAACCTTCCTGCTACTTGAACTTCTTGAACTTCTTGAACCTTCCTGCTACTTAAACTTCTTGAACCTTAGTGCTACTTGAACTTCTTGAACTTCTTGAACCTTCCTGCTACTTGAACTTCTTGAACTTCTTCAACCTTCCTGCTACTTGAACTTCTTGAACTTCTTGAAACCTCCTCCTACTTGAACTTCTTGAACTTCTTGAACCTTTCTGCTACTTGAACTTCTCGAACCTTCCTGCTACTTGAATTTCTCGAACCTTCCTGCTACTTGAACTTCTTGAACTTCTTGAACTTGTTGAACCTTCCTGCTACTTGAACTTCTTGAACCTTCCTGCTACTTGAACTTCTTGAACTTCTTGAACCTTCCTGCTACTTGAACTTCTTGAACCTTCCTGCTACTTAAACTTCTTGAACCTTCCTGCTACTTGAACTTCTTGAACTTCTTGAACCTTCTGCTACTTGAACTTCTTGAACATTCGTGCTACTTGAACTTCTTGAACTTCTTGAACCTTCCTGCTACTTGAACTTCTTGAACTTCTTGAACCTTCCTGCTACTTGAACTTCTTGAACCTTACTGCTACTTGAACTTTTAGAACTTCTTGAACCTTCCTGCTACTTGAACTTTTTGAACCTTCCTGCTATTTGAACTTCTTGAAACTTCCTGCTACTTGAACTTCTATAACTTCTTTACCCTTCCTGCTACTTGAACTTCTTGAACCTTCCTGCTACTTGAACTTCTATAACTTCTTCACCCTTCCTGCTACTTGAACTTCTTGAACCTTCCTGCTACTTGAACTTCTTGAACCTTCCTGCTACTTGAACTTTTTAAACTTCTTGAACCTTCCTGCTACTCGAACTTCTTGAACCTTCCTGCTACTTTAACTTCTTGAACTTCTTGAACTTTCCTGCTACTTGAACTTCTTGAACTTCTTGAACCTTCCTGCTACTTGAACTTCTTGAACTTCTCGAACCTTCCTGCTACTTGAACTTGAACCTTCCTGCTACTTGAAATTTTTGAACTTCTTGAACCTTCCTGCTACTTGAACTTCTTGAACCTTCACGCCACTTGAACTTCCTGAACTTCTTGAACCTTCCTGCTACTTGAACTGCTTGAACTTCTTGAACCTTCCTGCTACTTGAACTTCTTGAACTTCTTGAACCTTCCTGCTACCTGAACTACTTGAACTTCTTGAACCTTCCTGCTACTTGAACTTCTTGAACCTTCCTGCTACTTGAACTTCTTCAACTTCTTGAACCTTCTTGCTACTTGAACTTCTTGAACTTCTTGAACCCTCCTGCTACTTGAACTTCTTGAACTTCTTCAACCTTCCTGCTACTTGAACTTCTTGAACTTCTTGAACCTTCCTGTTGCTTGAACTTTTTTAACTTCTTGAACCTTCCTGCTACTTGAACTTCTTGAACTTCTTGAACCTTCCTGCTACTTTAACTTCTTGAACCTTCCTGCTTCTTGAACTTCTTGAACTTCTTGAACCTTCCTGCAACTTGAACATCTTGAACGTCCTGAACCGTCATGCTACTTGAACTTCTTGAATTTCTTGAACCTTCCTGCTACTTGAACTTCTTGAACTTCTTGAACTTTCCTGCTACTTGAACTTCTTGAACCTTCCTGCTACTTGAACTTCTTGAAACTTCCTGGTACTTGAACTTCTTTAACTTCTTGAACCTACCCGGCACTTGAACTTCTTTAACCTTCATGCTACTTGAACTTCTTGAACTTCTTGAACCTTTCTGCTACTTGAACTTCTTGAACCATCCTGCTACTTGAACTACTTGAACCTTCCTGCTACTTGAACTTCTTGAATCTTCCTGCTACTTGAACTTCTTTAAACTTCCTGCTACTTGAACTATTTGAACTTCTTGAACCTTCCTGCTACATGAACTACTTGAACTTCTTGAACCTTCCTGCTACTTGAACTTCTTGAACTTCTCAAACCTTCCTGCTACTTGAACTTCTAGTACTTCTTTAACCTTCCTGCTACTTGAACTTGTTGAACCTTCCTGCTACTTGAACTTCTTGAACCTTCCTGCTACTTGAACTTCTCGAACCTTCCTGCTACTTGAACTTCTTGAACCTTCCTGCTACTTGAACTTCTTGAACTTCTTGAACCTTCCTGCTACTTGAACTTCTTGAACCTTCCTGCTACTTGAACTTCTTGAACCTTCCTGCTACTTGAACTTCTTGAACTTCTTGAACCTTCCTGCTACTTGAACTTCTTGAACTTCTTGAACCTTCCTGCTACTTGAACTTCTTGAACTTCTTGAACCTTCCTGCTATTTGAACTTCTTGAACTTCTTGAACCTTCCTGCTACTTGAACTTCTTGAACTTCTTGAACCTTCCTGCTACCTGAACTTTTTGAACATTCCTGCTACTTGAACTTCTTTAACTTCTTGAACCTTTCTGCTACTTGAACTTCTTGAACCTTCCTGCTACCTGAACTTCTTGAACTTCTTGAACCTTCCTGCTACTTGAACTTCTTGAACCTTCCTGCTACTTGAACTTCTTGAACTTCTTGAACCTTCCTGCTACTCGAACTTCCTGAACCTTCCTGCTACTTGAACTTCTTGAACTTCTTGAACCTTCCTGCTACTTGAACTTCTAACCTTCCTGCTACTTGAACTTCTTGAACTTCTTGAACCTTCCTGCTACTTGAACTTCTTGACCTTCTTGAACCTTCTTGAACCTTCCTGCTACTTGAACTTCTTGAACCTTCCTGCTACTTGAAGTTCTTGAACTTCTTGATCCTTCCTGCCACTTGAACTTCTTGAACCTTCGTGCTACTTGAACTTTTTGAACTTCTTGAACCTTCCTGCTACTTGAACTACTTGAACTTCTTGAACTTTCCTGCTACTTGAACTTCTTGAACTTCTTGAACCTTCCTGGTACATGAACTTCTTGAACCTTCCTGCTTCTTGTACTTCTTGAACTTCTTGAACCTTCCTGCTACTTGAACTTCTTGAACCTTCCTGTTTATTGAACTTCTTGAACTTTCTGAACCCTCGTGCTACTTGAACTTCTTGAACTTCTTGAACCTTCTTGCTACTTGAACTTCTTGAACCTTCCTGCTACTTGAACTTCTTGAACCTTCCTGCTACTTGAACTTCTAGAATCTTCATGCTAATTGATCTTCTTGAACATTCCTGCTACTTGAACTACTTGAACCATCCTGCTACTTGAACTTCTTGAACTTCATGAACCTTCCTGCTACTTGAACTTCATGAACTTCTTGAACCTTCCTGCTACTTGAACTTCTCGAAACTTCCTTCTACTTGAACTTCTTGAACCTTCCTGCTACTTGAAATTCTTGAACCTTCCTGCTACTTGAACTTCTTGAACTTCTTGAACCTTCCTGCTACTTGAACTTCTTGAACTTCTTGAACCTTCCTGCTACTTGAACTTCTTGAACTTCTTGAACCTTCCTGCTACTTGAACCCCTTGAACTTCCTGAACCTTCCTGCTACTTGAACTTCTTCAACCTTCCTGCTACTTAAACTTTTTGAACTTCTTGAACGTTCCTGCTACTTGAACTTCTTGAACCTTCATGCTACTTGAACTTCTTGAACTTCTTGAACCTTCCTGCTACTTGAACTACTTGAACTTCTTGAACCTTCCTGCTACTTGAACTTCTTGAACTTCTTGAACCTTCCTGCTATCTGAACTTCTTGAACTTCTTGAACCTTTCTGCTACTTGAACTTCTTGAACCTTCTTGCTACTTGAACTTCTTGAACCTTCCTGCTACTTGAACTTCTTCAACTTCTTGAACCTTCCTGCTACTTGAACTTCTTGAACTTCTTGAACCTTCCTGCTACTTGAACTTCTTAAACCTTCCTGCTACTTAAACTTCTTGAACCTTCCTGCTACTTGAACTTCTTGAACTTCTTGAACCTTCTGCTACTTGAACTTCTTGAACCTTCGTGCTACTTGAACTTCTTGAACTTCTTGAACCTTCCTGCTACTTGAACTTCTTGAACTTCTTGAACCTTCCTGCTACTTGAACTTCTTGAACCTTACTGCTACTTGAACTTTTAGAACTTCTTGAACCTTCCTGCTACTTGAACTTTTTGAACTTTCCTGCTATTTGAACTTCTTGAACCTTCCTGCTACTTGAACTTCTATAACTTCTTTACCCTTCCTGCTACTTGAACTTCTTAAACCTTCCTGCTACTTGAACTTCTATAACTTCTTTACCCTTCCTGCTACTTGAACTTCTTGAACCTTCCTGCTACTTGAACTTCTTGAACCTTCCTGCTACTTGAACTTCTTGAACCTTCCTGCTACTTGAACTTTTCAAACTTCTTGAACCTTCCTGCTACTCGAACTTCTTGAACCTTCCTGCTACTTTAACTTCTTGAACTTCTTGAACTTTCCTGCTACTTGAACTTCTTGAACCTTCCTGCTACTTGAACTTTTTGAACCTTCCTGCTTCTTGAACTTCTAGAACTTTCCTGCTACTTGAACTTCTTGAACTTCTTGAACCTTCCTGCTACCTGAACTTCTTGAACCTTCCTGGTACCTGAACTTTTTCAACATCTTGAACCTTCCTGCTACTTGAACTTCTTGAACCTTCCTGCTACTTGAACTTCTTGAACCTTCATGCTACTTGAGCTTCTTGAACCTTCCTGCTACTTGAACTTCTTGAACCTTAGTGCTACTTGAACTTCTTGAACTTCTTGAACCTTCCTGCTACTTGAACTTCTTGAACCTTCGTGCTACTCGAACTTCTTGAACCTTCCTGCTACTTTAACTTCTTGAACCTTCCTGCTTCTTGAACTTCTTGAACTTCTTGAACCTTCCTGCAACTTGAACTTCTTGAACGTCTTGAACTGTCATGCTACTTGAACTTCTTGAATTTCTTGAACCTTCCTGCTACTTGAACTTCTTGATCTTCTTGAACTTTCCTGCTACTTGAACTTCTTGAACCTTCCTGCTACTTGAACTTCTTGAAACTTCCTGGAACTTGAACTTCTTGAACTTCTTGAACCAACCTGCTACTTGAACTTCTTGAACCTTCATGCTACTTGAACTTCTTGAACTTCTTGAACCTTCCTGCTACTTGAACTTCTTGAACCCTCCTGCTACTTGAACTACTTGAACCTTCCTGCTACTTGAACTTCTTGAATCTTCAAGCTACTTGAACTTCTTTAACCTTCCTGCTACTTGAACTATTTGAACTTCTTGAACCTTCCTGCTTCATGAACTACTTGAACTTCTTGAACCTTCCTGCTACTTGAACTTCTTGAACTTCTTGAACCTTCCTGCTACTTGAACTTCTAGTACTTCTTTAACCTTCCTTCTACTTGAACTTGTTGAACCTTCCTGCTACTTGAACTTCTTGAACCTTCCTGCTACTTGAACTTCTCGAACCTTCCTGCTACTTGAACTTTTGAACCTTCCTGCTACTTGAACATCTTGACTTCCTTGAACCTTCCTGCTACTTGAAATTCTTGAACCTTTCTGCTACTTGAACTTCTTGAACTTCTTGAACCTTCCTGCTACTTGAACTTCTTGAACTTCTTGAACCTTCCTGCTACTTGAACTTCTTGAACTTCTCGAACCTTCCTGCTACTTGAACTTGAACCTTCCTGCTACTTGAAATTTTTGAACTTCTTGAACCTTCCTGCTACTTGAACTTCTTGAACCTTCACGCCACTTGAACTTCCTGAACTTCTTGAACCTTCCTGCTACTTGAACTGCTTGAACTTCTTGAACCTTCCTGCTACTTGAACTTCTTGAACTTCTTGAACCTTCCTGCTACCTGAACTACTTGAACTTCTTGAACCTTCCTGCTACTTGAACTTCTTGAACCTTCCTGCTACTTGAACTTCTTCAACTTCTTGAACCTTCTTGCTACTTGAACTTCTTGAACTTCTTGAACCCTCCTGCTACTTGAACTTCTTGAACTTCTTCAACCTTCCTGCTACTTGAACTTCTTGAACTTCTTGAACCTTCCTGTTGCTTGAACTTTTTTAACTTCTTGAACCTTCCTGCTACCTGAACTTCTTGAACTTCTTGAACCTTCCTGCTACTTTAACTTCTTGAACCTTCCTGCTTCTTGAACTTCTTGAACTTCTTGAACCTTCCTGCAACTTGAACATCTTGAACGTCTTGAACCGTCATGCTACTTGAACTTCTTGAATTTCTTGAACCTTCCTGCTACTTGAACTTCTTGAACTTCTTGAACTTTCCTGCTACTTGAACTTCTTGAACCTTCCTGCTACTTGAACTTCTTGAAACTTCCTGGTACTTGAACTTCTTGAACTTCTTGAACCTACCTGGCACTTGAACTTCTTTAACCTTCATGCTACTTGAACTTCTTGAACTTCTTGAACCTTTCTGCTACTTGAACTTCTTGAACCCTCCTGCTACTTGAACTACTTGAACCTTCCTGCTACTTGAACTTCTTGAATCTTCCTGCTACTTGAACTTCATTAAACTTCCTGCTACTTGAAATATTTGAACTTCTTGAACCTTCCTGCTACATGAACTACTTGAACTTCTTGAACCTTCCTGCTACTTGAACTTCTTGAACTTCTCAAACCTTCCTGCTACTTGATCTTCTAGTACTTCTTTAACCTTCCTGCTACTTGAACTTGTTGAACCTTCCTGCTACTTGAACTTCTTGAACCTTCCTGCTACTTGAACTTCTCGAACCTTCCTGCTACTTGAACTTCTTGAACCTTCCTGCTACTTGAACTTCTTGAACTTCTTGAACCTTCCTGCTACTTGAACTTCTTGAACCTTCCTGCTACTTGAACTTCTTGAACCTTCCTGCTACTTGAACTTCTTGAACTTCTTGAACCTTCCTGCTACTTGAACTTCTTGAACTTCTTGAACCTTCCTGCTACTTGAACTTCTTGAACTTCTTGAACCTTCCTGCTATTTGAACTTCTTGAACTTCTTGAACCTTCCTGCTACTTGAACTTCTTGAACCTTCCTGCTACTTGAACTTCTTGAACTTCTTGAACCTTCCTGCTACCTGAACTTTTTGAACATTCCTGCTACTTGAACTTCTTTAACTTCTTGAACCTTTCTGCTACTTGAACTTCTTGAACCTTCCTGCTACCTGAACTTCTTAAACTTCTTGAACCTTCCTGCTCCTTGAAATTCTTGATTTTCTTGAACCCTCCTGCTACTTGAACTTCTTGAACCTTCTTGCTACCTGAACTTCTTGAACTTCTTGAACCTTCCTGCTACTTGAACTTCTTGAACTTCTTGAACTTCTTGAACCTTCCTGCTACTTGAACTTCTTGAACCTTCCTGCTACTTGAACTTCTTGAACTTCTTGAACCTTCCTGCTACTTGAACTTCCTGAACCTTCCTGCTACTTGAACTTCTTGAACTTCTTGAACCTTCCTGCTACTTGAACTTCTAACCTTCCTGCTACTTGAACTTCTTGAACTTCTTGAACCTTCCTGCTACTTGAACTTCTTGACCTTCTTGAACCTTCTTGAACCTTCCTGCTACTTGAACTTCTTGAACCTTCCTGCTACTTGAAGTTCTTGAACTTCTTGATCCTTCCTGCCACTTGAACTTCTTGAACCTTCGTGCTACTTGAACTTTTTGAACTTCTTGAACCTTCCTGCTACTTGAACTACTTGAACTTCTTGAACTTTCCTGCTACTTGAACTTCTTGAACTTCTTGAACCTTCCTGGTACATGAACTTCTTGAACCTTCCTGCTTCTTGTACTTCTTGAACCTTTTTGCTACTTGAACTTCTTGAACTTCTTGAACCTTCCTGCTACGTGAAAATCTTGAACCTTCCTGCTACTTGAATTTCTTGAACTTCTTGAACCTTCCTGCTACTTGAACTTCTTGAAATTCTTGAACCTTCCTGCTACTTGAACTTCTTGAACTTCTTGAACCTTCCTGCTACTTGAACTTCTTGAACCTTCCTGTTTATTGAACTTCTTGAACTTCTTGAACCCTCGTGCTACTTGAACTTCTTGAACTTCTTGAACCTTCTTGCTACTTGAACTTCTTGAACCTTCCTGCTACTTGAACTTGTTGAACCTTCCTGCTACTTGAACTTCTAGAATCTTCATGCTACTTGATCTTCTTGAACATTCCTGCTACTTGAACTTCTTGAACCTTCCTGCTACTTGAACTTCTTGAACTTCATGAACCTTCCTGCTACTTGAACTTATTGAACCTTTATGCTACTTGAACTTCTTGAACCTTTTTGCTACTTGAACTTCTTGAACCTTCCTGCTACTTGAACTTCTTGAACATCTTGAACCTTCCTGCAACTTGAACTTCTTGAACGTCTTGAACTTTCCTGCTACTTGAACTTTTTGAACCTACCTGCTACTTGAACTTCTTGAAACTCCCTGGTACTTGAACTTCTTGAACTTCTTGAACCTACCTGCTACTTGAACTTCTTGAACCTTCATGCTACTTGAACTTTTTGAACTTCTTGAACCTTCCTGCTACTTGAACTTCTTGAACCCTCCTGCGACTTGAACTACTTGAATCTTCCTGCTACTTGAACTTCTTGAACTTCTTGAACCTTCCTGCAGTTTGAACTTCTTTAACCCTCCTGCTACTTGAACTATTTGAACTTCTTGAACCTTCCAGCAACTTGAACTACTTGAACTTCTTGAACCTTCCTGCTACTTGAACTTCTTGAACTTCTTGAACCTTCCTTCTACTTGTACTTTTTGAACCCTCCTGCTACTTGAACTTCTTGAACTTCTCAAACCTTCCTGCTACTTGAACTTCTTGTACTTCTTTGCCCTTCCTGCAACTTGAAATTCTTGAACCTTCCTGCTACTTGAACTTGTTGAACCTTCCTGCTACTTGAACTTCATGAACTTCTTGAACCTTCCTGCTACTTGAACTTCTCGAAACTTCCTTCTACTTGAACTTCTTGAACCTTCCTGCTACTTGAAATTCTTGAACCTTCCTGCTACTTGAACTTCTTGAACTTCTTGAACCTTCCTGCTACTTGAACTTCTTGAACTTCTTGAACTTTCCTGCTACTTGAACTTCTTGAACTTCTTGAACCTTCCTGCTACTTGAACTTCTTGAACTTCCTGAACCTTCCTGCTACTTGAACTTCTTCAACCTTCCTGCTACTTAAACTTTTTGAACTTCTTGAACGTTCCTGCTACTTGAACTTCTTGAACCTTCATGCTACTTGAACTACTTGAACTTCTTGAACCTACCTGCTACTTGAACTTCTTGAACCTTCATGCTACTTGAACTTTTTGAACTTCTTGAACCTTCCTGCTACTTGAACTTCTTGAACCCTCCTGCTAATTGAACTACTTGAATCTTCCTGCTACTTGAACTTCTTGAACTTCATGAAATTTCCTGCTACTTGAACGTCTTTAACCTTCCTGCTACTTGAACTATTTGAACTTCTTGAACCGTCCTGCTACTTGAACTACTTAAACTTCTTGAACCTTCCTGCTACTTGAAATTCTTGAACCTTCCTGCTACTTGAACTTCTTGAACTTCTTGAACCTTCCTGCCACTTGATTTCTTGAACCTTTCTGCTACTCGAACTTCTTGAACCTTCCTGCTACTTTAACTTTTTGAACCTTCCTGCTTCTTGAACTTCTTGGACTTTCCTGCTACTTGAACTTCTTGAACCTTACTGCTACTTGAACTTCTTGAACCTTCTTGCTACCTGAACTTCTTGAACTTCATGAACCTTCCTGCTACTTGAACTTCATGAGCTTCTTGAACCTTCCTGCTACTTGAACTTCTTGAACTTCTTGAACCTTCCAGCTACTTGAACTTCTTGAACTTCTTGAACCTTCCTGCTACTTGAACTTCTTGAACCTTCCTGCTACCTGAACTTCTTGAACCTTCCTGCAACCTGAACTTCTTGAACCTTCCTGCTACTTGAACTTCTAGAACTTCTTGAACCTTCCTGCTACTTGAACTTCTTGAACCTTCCTGCAACTTGAACTTCTTGAACCTTCCTGCTACATGAACTTCTTGAACTTCTTGAACCTTCCTGCTACTTGAACTTCTTGAACCTTCCTGCTACTTGAACTACTTGAACTTCTTAAACCTTCCTGCTACTTGAACTTTTTGAACTTTCCTGCTACTTGAACTTCTTGAACTTCTTGAACCTTACTGCTACTTGAACTTCTTGAACCTTCCTGCTACTTGAACTTCTTGAACTTCTTGAACCCTCCTGCTACTTGAACTTCTTGAACTTCTTCAACCTTCCTGCTACTTGAACTTCTTGAACTTCTTGAATTTTCCTGTAACTTGAACTTCTTGAACCTTCCTGCTACTTGAATTTCTTGAACTTCTTGAACCTTCCTGCTACTTGAACTTTTTGAACTTCCTGAACCTTCCTGTTCTTAAACTTCTTGAACTTCTTGAACCTTCCTGCAACTTGAACTTCTTGAACCTTCCTGCTACCTGAACTTCTTGAACCTTCCTGCAACCTGAACTTCTTGAACCTTCCTGCTACTTGAACTTCTAGAACTTCTTGAACCTTCCTGCTACTTGAACTTCTTGAACCTTCCTGCTACTTGAACTTCTTTAACCTTCCTGCTACCTGAACTTTTCGAACTTCTTGAACCTTCCTGCTACTTGAACTTCTTGAAACTTGCTGCTACTTGAACTTCTTGAACTTCTTGAACCTTCCTGCTACTTGAACTTCTTGAACTTCTTGAACCTTCCTGTTACCTGAACTTTTTGAACCTTCCTGCTACTTGAACTTCTTGAACCTTCCTGCCACTCGAACTTCTTGAACCTTCCTGCTACTTGAACTTCTTGAACCTTTCTGCTACTTGAAATTCTTGAACTTTCCTGCTACTTGAACTTTTTGAACCTTACTGCTTCTTGAACTTCTTGAACTTCTTGAACCTTCCTGCTAAATGAACTTCTTGAACTTTTTGAAATTTCTGCTACCTGAACTTCTTGAACTTCTTGAACCTTCCTGCTACTTGAACTTCTTGAACTTCTCGCACCTTCCTGCTACTTGAACTTCTAGAACTTTCCTGCTACTTGAACTACTTGAACGTTCCTGCTACTTGAACTTCTTGAAATTCTTGAACCTTCCTGCTACTTGAACTTCTTGAACCTTCCTGCTACTCAAACTTCTTGAACTTCTTGAACCTTCCTGCTACTTGAACTTCTTGAACCTTCTTGCTACTTGAACTTCTTGAACCTTCCTGCTACTTGAACTTCTTGAACTTTCCTGCTACTCGCACTTCTTGAACTTCTTGAACCTTTCTGCTACTTGAACTTCTTGAACGTTCCTGCTACTTGAACTACTTGAACTTCCTGAACCTTCCTGCTGCTTGAACTTCTTGAACCTTCCTGCTATTTGAACTTCTTGAACTTCTTGAACCTTCCTGCTACTTGAACTTCTTGAAACTTCCTGCTACATGAACTTCTTGAACTTCTTGAACCTTCCTGCTAATTGAACTTCTTGAACTTCTTGAACCTTCCTGCTACTTGAACTTTTTGAACCTTCCTGCTACTTGAACTTCTTGAACTTCTTGAACCTTCCTGCTACTTGAACTTCTTGAACTTCTTAAACCTTCCTGCTACTTGAACTACTTAAACTTCTTGAACCTTCCTGCTACTTGCACTTCTTGAACTTCTTGAACCTTCCTGCTACGTGAACTTCTTCAACCTTCCTGCTACTTGAACTTCTTGAACTTCTTGAACCTTCCTGCAACTTGATCTTCTTGAACCTTCATGCTACTTGAACTTCTTGAACCTTCCTGCTACTTGAACTTCTTGAACCTTCCTGCTACTTGAACTACTTGAACTTCTTGAACCTTACTGCTACTCGAACTTCTTGAACCTTCCTGCTACTTGAACTTCTTGAACTTCTTGACCCTTCCTGCTACTTGAACTTCTTAAACTTCTCGAACCTTACTGCTACTTGAACTTCTTGAACTTCTTGAAATTTCCTGCTACTTGAACTTCTTGAACCTTCCTGCTACTTGAACTTCATGAACTTCCTGAACCTTTCTGCTACTTGAACTTCTTGAACCTTCCTGCTGCTTTAACTTCTTGAACTTCTTAAACCTTCCTGCTACTTGAACTTCTTGAACTTCTTTCACCTTCCTGCTACTTAAACTTCTTGAACCTTCCTGCTACTTGAACTTCTCGAACTTCTTGAACCTTCCTGCTACTTGAACTTTTTGAACCTTCATGCTATTTGAACTTCTTGAACCTTCCTGCTACTTGAACTTCTTTACCTTCTTGAAGCTTCCTGCTACTTGAACTTCTTGAACCTTCCTGCTACTTGAACTTTTTGAACTTCTTGAACCTTCCTGCCACTTGATTTCCTGAACCTTCCTGCTACTTGAACTTCTTGAACCTTCCTGCTACTTGAACTTTTTGAACCTTCCTGCTTCTTGAACTTCTTGAACCTTCCTTCTACTTGAAATTCTTGAACTTCTTGAACCTTCCTGCTACTTGAACTTCTTGAACCTTCCTGCTACTTGAACTTCTTGAACCTTCCTGCTACTTGAACTTTTTGAACTTCTTGAACCTTCCTGCTACTTGAACTTCTTGAACCTTCCTGCTAGCTGAACTTCTTGAACTTCTTGAACCTTCCTGCTACTTGAACTTCTTGAACTTCTTGAACCTTTCTGCTACTTGAACTTCTTGAACCTTCCTGCTACTTGAACTTCTTGAACTTCTTGAACCTTCCTGCTTCATGAAATTCTTGAACTTCTTGAACCTTCCTGCTACTTGAACTTCTTGAACCTTCCTGCTACTTGAACTTTTCGAACTTCTTGAACCTTCCTGCTACTTGAACTTCTTGAACTTCTTGAACCTTCCTGGCACTTGAACTACTTGAACTTCTTGAACCTTCCTGCTACTTGAACTTCTTGAACTTCTTGAACCTTCCTGCTACTTGAACTTCTTGAACCTTCCTGCTACTTGAACTTCTTGAACCTTCCTGCCACTTGAACTTCTTGAACTTCTTGAACCTTCCTGCTACTTGAAATTCTTGAACCTTCCTGCTACTTGAACTTCTTGAACCTAATTGCTACTTGAACTTCTTGAACCTTCCTGCTACTTGAACTTCTTGAACTTCTTGAACCTTCCGGCAGCTTGAACTTCTTGAACTTCTTGAACCTTCCTGCTACTTGAACTTCTTGAACTTCTTGAACCTTCCTGCTACCTGAACTTCTTGAACATTCCTGCTACTTGATCTTCTTGAACTTTTTGAACCTTCCTGATACCTGAACTTCTTGAACCTTCCTGCTACTTGAACTTCTTGGACATTCCTGCTACTTGGTCTTCTTGAACTTTTTGAACCTTCCTGCTACTTGAACTTCTTGAACTTCTTGAACCTTCCTGCTACTTGAACTTCTTGAACTTCTTGAACTTCTTGAACCTTTCTGCTACTTGAACTTCTTGAACCTTCCTGCAACTTGAACTTCTTGAACTTCTTGAACCTTTCTGCTACTTGAAATTCTTGAACTTCTTGAACCTTTCTGCTACTTGAAATTCTTGAACTTCTTGAACCTTCCTGCAACTTGAACTTCTTGAACTTTTTGAACCTTCCTGCTACTTGAACTTCTTGAACTTCTTGAACCTTCCTGCTACTTGAACTTCTTGAACTTCTTGAACCTTCCTGCTACTTGAAATACTTGAACTTCTTGAACCTTCCTGCTACTTGAACTTCTTGAACCTTCCTGATACTTGAACTTCTTGAACCTTCCTGCTACTTGAACTTCTTGAACTTCTTCACCCTTCCTGCTACTTGAAATACTTGAACCTTCCTGCTACTTGAACTTATTGAACTTCTTGAACCTTCCTGCTACTTGAACTTCTTGAACCTTCCTGCTTCTTGAACTTCTTGAACCTTCCTGCTACTTGAACTTCTTGAACCTTCCTGCTACTTGAACTTCTTGAACTTTTTGAACCTTTCTGCTACTTGAACTTCTTGAACTTCTTGAACCTTCCTGCTACTTGAACTTCTTGAACTTCTTGAACCTTCCTGCTTCTTGAACTTCTTGAACCTTCCTGCTACTTGAACTTCTTAAACTTCTTGAACCTTCCTGCTACTTGAAATACTTGAATTTCTTGAACCTTCTGTGACTTCAATTTCTCGAACTTCTTGAACCTTCCTGCTACTTGAGCTTCTTGAACCTTCCTGCTACTTGAACTTCTTGAACTTCTTGACCCTTCCTGCTACTTGAACTTCTTTAACTTCTCGAACCTTACTGCTACTTGAACTTCTTGAATTTCTTGAAATTTCCTGCAACTTGAACTTCTTGAACCTTCCTGCTACTTGAACTTCTTGAACTTCCTGAACCTTTCTGCTACTTGAACTTATTGAACCTTCCTGCTACTTTAACTTCTTGAACTTCTTAAACCTTCCTGCTACTTGAACTTCTTGAACTTCTTTCACCTTCCTGCTACTTAAACTTCTTGAACCTTCCTGCTACTTGAACTTCTCGAACTTCTTGAACCTTCCTGCTACTTGAACTTTTTGAACCTTCATGCTATTTGAACTTCTTGAACCTTCCGGCTACTTGAACTTCTTTACCTTCTTGAAGCTTCCTGCAACTTGAACTTCTTGAACCTTCCTGCTACTTGAACTTTTTGAACTTCTTGAACCTTCCTGCCACTTGATTTCCTGAACCTTCCTGCTACTTGAACTTCTTGAACCTTCCTGCTACTTGAACTTTTTGAACCTTCCTGCTACTTGAACTTCTTGAACTTCTTGAACCTTCCTGCTACTTGAACTTCTTGAACTTCTTGAACTTCTTGAACCTTTCTGCTACTTGAACTTCTTGAACCTTCCTGCAACTTGAACTTCTTTAACTTCTTGAACCTTTCTGCTACTTGAAATTCTTGAACGTCTTGAACCTTCCTACTACTTGAACTTCTTGAACTTCTTGAACCTTCCTGCAACTTGAAGTTCTTGAACTTTTTGAACCTTCCTGCTACTTGAACTTCTTGAACTTCTTGAACCTTCCTGCTACTTGAACTTCTTGAACCTTCCTGCTACTTGAACTTCTTCAACCTTCCTGATACTTGAACTTCTTGAACCTTCCTGCTACTTGAACTTCTTGAACTTCTTCAACCTTCCTGCTACTTGAAATACTTGAACCTTCCTTCTACTTGAACTTATTGAACTTCTTAAACCTTCCTGCTACTTGAACTTCTTGAACCTTCCTGCTTCTTGAACTTCTTGAACCTTCCTGCTACTTGAACTTCTTGAACCTTCCTGCTACTTGAACTTCTTGAACTTTTTGAACCTTTCTGCTACTTAAACTTCTTGAACTTCTTCAACCTTCCTGCTACTTGAACTTCTTGAACTTCTTGAACCTTCCTGCTTCTTGAACTTCTTGAACCTTCCTGCTACTTGAACTTCTTAAACTTCTTGAACCTTCCTGCTACTTGAAATACTTGAATTTCTTGAACCTTCCTGTTACTTCAATTTCTCGAACTTCTTGAACCTTCCTGCTACTTGAACTTCTTGAACCTTCCTGCTACTTGAACTTCTTGAACGTCTTGACCCTTCCTGCTACTTGAACTTCTTAAACTTCTCGAACCTTACTGCTACTTGAACTTCTTGAACTTCTTGAAATTTCCTGCTACTTGAACTTCTTGAACCTTCCTGCTACTTGAACTTCTTGAACTTCCTGAACCTTTCTGCTACTTGAACTTCTTGAACCTTCCTGCTACTTTAACTTCTTGAACTTCTTAAACCTTCCTGCTACTTGAACTTCTTGAACTTCTTTCACCTTCCTGCTACTTAAACTTCTTGAACCTTCCTGCTACTTGAACTTCTCGAACTTCTTGAACCTTCCTGCTACTTGAACTTTTTGAACATTCATGCTATTTGAACTTCTTGAACCTTCCTGCTACTTGAACTTCTTTACCTTCTTGAAGCTCCCTGCTACTTGAACTTTTTGAACCTTCCTGCTACTTGAACTTTTTGAACTTCTTGAACCTTCCTGCCACTTGATTTCCTGAACCTTCCTGCTGCTTGAACTTCTTGAACCTTCCTGCCACTTGATTTCCTGAACCTTCCTGCTACTTGAACTTCTTGAACCTTCCTGCTACTTGAACTTTTTGAACCTTCCTGCTTCTTGAACTTCTTGAACCTTCCTTCCACTTGAAATTCTTGAACTTCTTGAACCTTCCTGCTACTTGAACTTCTTGAACCTTCCTGCTACTTGAACTTCTTGAACCTTCCTGCTACTTGAACTTCTTGAACCTTCCTGCTAGCTGAACTTCTTGAACTTCTTGAACCTTCCTGCTACTTGAACTTCTTGAACTTCTTGAACCTTTCTGCTACTTGAACTTCTTGAACCTTCCTGCTACTTGAACTTCTTGAACTTCTTGAACCTTCCTGCTTCATGAAATTCTTGAACTTCTTGAACCTTCCTGCTACTTGAACTTCTTGAACCTTCCTGCTACTTGAACTTTTCGAACTTCTTGAACCTTCCTGCTACTTGAACTTCTTGAACTTCTTGAACCTTCCTGGCACTTGAACTACTTGAACTTCTTGAACCTTCCTGCTACTTGAACTTCTTGAACTTCTTGAACCTTCCTGCTACTTGAACTTCTTGAACCTTCCTGCTAATTGAACTTCTTGAACCTTCCTGCCACTTGAACTTCTTGAACTTCTTGAACCTTCCTGCTACTTGAAATTCTTGAACCTTCCTGCTACTTGAACTTCTTGAACCTAATTGCTACTTGAACTTCTTGAACCTTCCTGCTACTTGAACTTCTTGAACTTCTTGAACCTTCCGGCAGCTTGAACTTCTTGAACTTCTTGAACCTTCCTGCTACTTGAACTTCTTGAACTTCTTGAACCTTCCTGCTACTTGAACTTCTTGAACATTCCTGCTACTTGATCTTCTTGAACTTTTTGAACCTTCCTGATACCTGAACTTCTTGAACCTTCCTGCTACTTGAACTTTTTGGACATTCCTGCTACTTGGTTTTCTTGAATTTTTTGAACCTTCCTGCTACTTGAATTTCTTGAACTTCTTGAACCTTCCTGCTACTTGAACTTCTTGAACTTCTTGAACTTCTTGAACCTTTCTGCTACTTGAACTTCTTGAACCTTCTTGCAACTTGAACTTTTTGAACTTCTTGAACCTTTCTGCTACTTGAAATTCTTGAACGTCTTGAACCTTCCTACTACTTGAACTTCTTGAACTTCTTGAACCTTCCTGCAACTTGAACTTCTTGAACTTTTTGAACCTTCCTGCTACTTGAACATCTTGAACTTCTTGAACCTTCCTGCTACTTGAACTTCTTGAACTTCTTGAACGTTCCTGCTACTTGAAATACTTGAACTTCTTGAACCTTCCTGCTACTTGAACTTCTTCAACCTTCCTGCTACTTGAACTTCTTGAACCTTCCTGCTACTTGAACTTCTTGAACTTCTTCAACCTTCCTGCTACTTGAAATACTTGAACCTTCCTGCTACTTGAACTTATTGAACTTCTTGAACCTTCCTGCTACTTGAACTTCTTGAACCTTCCTGCTTCTTGAACTTCTTGAACCTTCCTGCTACTTGAACTTCTTGAACCTTCCTGCTACTTGAACTTCTTGAACTTTTTGAACCTTTCTGCTACTTGAACTTCTTGAACTTCTTGAACCTTCCTGCTACTTGAACTTCTTGAACTTCTTGAACCTTCCTGCTTCTTGAACTTCTTGAACCTTCCTGCTACTTGAACTTCTTGAATTTCTTGAACCTTCCTGTTACTTCAATTTCTCGAACTTCTTGAACCTTCCTGCTACTTGAACTTCTTGAACCTTCCTGCTACTTGAACTTCTTGAACTTCTTGAGCCTTCCTGCTACTTGAACTTCTTGAACTTCTTGAACCTTCCTGCTACTTGAACTTCTTGAACTTCTTGAACCTTCCTGCTACTTGAACTTCTTGAACTTCTTGAACCTTCCTGCCACTTGAACTTCTTGAACTTCTTGAACCTTCCTGCTACTTGAACTTCTTGAACTTTTTGAACCTTTTTGCTTCTTGAACTTCTTGAACTTCTTGAACCTTCCTGCTACTTGAACTTTTTGAACTTCTTGAACCTTCCTGCTACTTGAACTTCTTGAACCTTCCTGCTACTTTAACTTCTTGAAACTTCCTGCTACTTGAACTTCTTGAACTTCTTGAACCTTCCTGCTACTTGAAATTCTTGAACTTCTTGAACCTTCCTGTTACTTGAACTTTTTGAATCTTCCTGCTACTTGAACTTCTTGAACCTTCCTGCTACTTGAACTTCTTGAACCTTGCTGCTACATGAACTTCTTGAACCTTCCTGCTACTTGAACTTCTTGAACTTTCCTGCTACTTGAACTTCATGAACCTTACTGATTCTTGAACTTCTTTAACTTCTTGAACCTTCCTGCTAAATGAACTTCTTGAACTTCTTGAACATTCCTGCTACTTGAACTTCTTGAACTTCTTGAACCTTCCTGCTACTTGAACTTCTTGAACTTTTTGCATCTTCCTGCTACTTGAACTTCTAGAACCTTCCTGCTACTTGAACTTCTTGAACCTTCCTGCTACTTGAACTTCTTGAACTTCTTGAACCTTCCTGCTACTTGAACTTCTTGAACCTTCCTGCTACTTGAACTTCTTGAACTTCTTGAATTTCTTGAACCTTCATGCTACCTGAACTTCTTGAACTTCTTTCACCTTCCTGCTACTTGAACTTCTAGAACCTTCCTGCTACTTGAACTTCTTGAACCTTCCTGCTACTTGAACTTCTTGAACTTCTTGAACCTTCCTGCTACTGGAACTTCTTGAACCTTCCTGCTACTTGAACTTCTTTAACCTTCCTGCTACTTGAACTTCTCGAACTTCTTGAGCCTTCCTGACACTTGAACTTCTTGAACTTCTTGAACTTCTTGAACCTTCCTGCTACCTGAACTTCTTGAACTTCTTGAACCTTCTTGCTATTTGAACTTCTTGAACTTCTTGAATCTTCCTGCTACTTGAACTTTTTGAACTTCTTGAACCTTCTTGCTACTTGAACTTCTTGAACCTTCCTGCTACTTGAAATTCTTGAACGTCTTGAACCTTCCTACTACTTGAACTTCTTGAACTTCTTGAACCTTCCTGCAACTTGAACTTCTTGAACTTTTTGAACCTTCCTGCTAATTGAACTTCTTGAACTTCTTGAACCTTCCTGCTACTTGAACTTCTTGAACCTTCCTGCTACTTGAACTTCTTCAACCTTCCTGATACTTGAACTTCTTGAACCTTCCTGCTACTTGAACTTCTTGAACTTCTTCAACCTTCCTGCTACTTGAAATACTTGAACCTTCCTGCTACTTGAACTTATTGAACTTCTTAAACCTTCCTGCTACTTGAACTTCTTGAACCTTCCTGCTTCTTGAACTTCTTGAACCTTCCTGCTACTTGAACTTCTTGAACCTTCCTGCTACTTGAACTTCTTGAACTTTTTGAACCTTTCTGCTACTTAAACTTCTTGAACTTCTTCAACCTTCCTGCTACTTGAACTTCTTGAACTTCTTGAACCTTCCTGCTTCTTGAACTTCTTGAACCTTCCTGCTACTTGAACTTCTTAAACTTCTTGAACCTTCCTGCTACTTGAAATACTTGAATTTCTTGAACCTTCCTGTTACTTCAATTTCTCGAACTTCTTGAACCTTCCTGCTACTTGAACTTCTTGAACCTTCCTGCTACTTGAACTTCTTGAACGTCTTGACCCTTCCTGCTACTTGAACTTCTTAAACTTCTCGAACCTTACTGCTACTTGAACTTCTTGAACTTCTTGAAATTTCCTGCTACTTGAACTTCTTGAACCTTCCTGCTACTTGAACTTCTTGAACTTCCTGAACCTTTCTGCTACTTGAACTTCTTGAACCTTCCTGCTACTTAAACTTCTTGAACTTCTTAAACCTTCCTGCTACTTGAACTTCTTGAACTTCTTTCACCTTCCTGCTACTTAAACTTCTTGAACCTTCCTGCTACTTGAACTTCTCGAACTTCTTGAACCTTCCTGCTACTTGAACTTTTTGAACATTCATGCTATTTGAACTTCTTGAACCTTCCTGCTACTTGAACTTCTTTACCTTCTTGAAGCTCCCTGCTACTTGAACTTCTTGAACCTTCCTGCTACTTGAACTTTTTGAACTTCTTGAACCTTCCTGCCACTTGATTTCCTGAACCTTCCTGCTGCTTGAACTTCTTGAACCTTCCTGCCACTTGATTTCCTGAACCTTCCTGCTACTTGAACTTCTTGAACCTTCCTGCTACTTGAACTTTTTGAACCTTCCTGCTTCTTGAACTTCTTGAACCTTCCTTCTACTTGAAATTCTTGAACTTCTTTAACCTTCCTGCTACTTGAACTTCTTGAACCTTCCTGCTACTTGAACTTCTTGAACCTTCCTGCTACTTGAACTTCTTGAACCTTCCTGCTACTTGAACTTCTTGAACCTTCCTGCTAGCTGAACTTCTTGAACTTCTTGAACCTTCCTGCTACTTGAACTTCTTGAACTTCTTGAACCTTTCTGCTACTTGAACTTCTTGAACCTTCCTGCTACTTGAACTTCTTGAACTTCTTGAACCTTCCTGCTTCATGAAATTCTTGAACTTCTTGAACCTTCCTGCTACTTGAACTTCTTGAACCTTCCTGCTACTTGAACTTTTCGAACTTCTTGAACCTTCCTGCTACTTGAACTTCTTGAACTTCTTGAACCTTCCTGGCACTTGAACTACTTGAACTTCTTGAACCTTCCTGCTACTTGAACTTCTTGAACTTCTTGAACCTTTCTGCTACTTGAACTTCTTGAACCTTCCTGCTAATTGAACTTCTTGAACCTTCCTGCCACTTGAACTTCTTGAACTTCTTGAACCTTCCTGCTACTTGAAATTCTTGAACCTTCCTGCTACTTGAACTTCTTGAACCTAATTGCTACTTGAACTTCTTGAACCTTCCTGCTACTTGAACTTCTTGAACTTCTTGAACCTTCCGGCAGCTTGAACTTCTTGAACTTCTTGAACCTTCCTGCTACTTGAACTTCTTGAACTTCTTGAACCTTCCTGCTACTTGAACTTCTTGAACATTCCTGCTACTTGATCTTCTTGAACTTTTTGAACCTTCCTGATACCTGAACTTCTTGAACCTTCCTGCTACTTGAACTTTTTGGACATTCCTGCTACTTGGTCTTCTTGAACTTCTTGAACCTTCCTGCTACTTGAACTTCTTGAACTTCTTGAACTTCTTGAACCTTTCTGCTACTTGAACTTCTTGAACCTTCCTGCAACTTGAACTTCTTGAACTTCTTGAACCTTTCTGCTACTTGAAATTCTTGAACGTCTTGAACCTTCCTTCCACTTGAACTTCTTGAACTTCTTGAACCTTCCTGCAACTTGAACTTCTTGAACTTTTTGAACCTTCCTGCTACTTGAACTTCTTGAACTTCTTGAACCTTCCTGCTACTTGAACTTCTTGAACTTCTTGAACGTTCCTGCTACTTGAAATACTTGAACTTCTTGAACCTTCCTGCTACTTGAACTTCTTCAACCTTCCTGCTACTTGAACTTCTTGAACCTTCCTGCTACTTGAACTTCTTGAACTTCTTCAACCTTCCTGCTACTTGAAATACTTGAACCTTCCTGCTACTTGAACTTATTGAACTTCTTGAACCTTCCTGCTACTTGAACTTCTTGAACCTTCCTGCTTCTTGAACTTCTTGAACCTTCCTGCTACTTGAACTTCTTGAACCTTCCTGCTACTTGAACTTCTTGAACTTTTTGAACCTTTCTGCTACTTGAACTTCTTGAACTTCTTGAACCTTCCTGCTACTTGAACTTCTTGAACTTCTTGAACCTTCCTGCTTCTTGAACTTCTTGAACCTTCCTGCTACTTGAACTTCTTAAACTTCTTGAACCTTCCTGCTACTTGAAATACTTGAATTTCTTGAACCTTCCTGTTACTCCAATTTCTCGAACTTCTTGAACCTTCCTGCTACTTGAACTTCTTGAACCTTCCTGCTACTTGAACTTCTTGAACTTCTTGAGCCTTCCTGCTACTTGAACTTCTTGAACTTCTTGAACCTTCCTGCTACTTGAACTTCTTGAACTTCTTGAACCTTCCTGCTACTTGAACTTCTTGAACTTCTTGAACCTTCCTGCCACTTGAACTTCTTGAACTTCTTGAACCTTCCTGCTACTTGAACTTCTTGAACTTTTTGAACCTTTTTGCTTCTTGAACTTCTTGAACTTCTTGAACCTTCCTGCTACTTGAACTTTTTGAACTTCTTGAACCTTCCTGCTACTTGAACTTCTTGAACCTTCCTGCTACTTTAACTTCTTGAAACTTCCTGCTACTTGAACTTCTTGAACTTCTTGAACCTTCCTGCTACTTGAAATTCTTGAACTTCTTGAACCTTCCTGTTACTTGAACTTTTTGAATCTTCCTGCTACTTAAACTTCTTGAACCTCCCTGCTACTTGAACTTCTTGAACCTTGCTGCTACTTGAACTTCTTGAACCTTCCTGCTACTTGAACTTCTTGAACTTTCCTGCTACTTGAACTTCATGAACCTTACTGATTCTTGAACTTCTTTAACTTCTTGAACCTTCCTGCTAAATGAACTTCTTGAACTTCTTGAACATTCCTGCTACTTGAACTTCTTGAACTTCTTGAACCTTCCTGCTACTTGAACTTCTTGAACTTTTTGCATCTTCCTGCTACTTGAACTTCTAGAACCTTCCTGCTACTTGAACTTCTTGAACCTTCCTGCTACTTGAACTTCTTGAACTTCTTGAACCTTCCTGCTACTTGAACTTCTTGAACCTTCCTGCTACTTGAACTTCTTGAACTTCTTGAACTTCTTGAACCTTCATGCTACCTGAACTTCTTGAACTTCTTTCACCTTCCTGCTACTTGAACTTCTAGAACCTTCCTGCTACTTGAACTTCTTGAACCTTCCTGCTACTTGAACTTCTTGAACTTCTTGAACCTTCCTGCTACTGGAACTTCTTGAACCTTCCTGCTACTTGAACTTCTTTAACCTTCCTGCTACTTGAACTTCTCGAACTTCTTGAGCCTTCCTGACACTTGAACTTCTTGAACTTCTTGAACTTCTTGAACCTTCCTGCTACCTGAACTTCTTGAACTTCTTGAACCTTCTTGCTATTTGAACTTCTTGAACTTCTTGAATCTTCCTGCTACTTGAACTTTTTGAACTTCTTGAACCTTCCTGCTACTTGAACTTCTTGAACCTTCCTGCTACTTGAACTTCTTGAAACTTGCTGCTACTTGAACTTCTTGAACCTTCCTGCTACTTGAACTTCTTGAACTTCTTGAACCTTCCTGTTACCTGAACTTTTTGAACCTTCCTGCTACTTGAACTTCTTGAACCTTCGTGCTACTTGAACTTCTTGAACCTTCCTGCTACTTGAATTTCTTGAACCTTCCTGCTACTTGAACTTCTTGAACTTTCCTGCTACTTGAACTTTTTGAACCTTACTGCTTCTTGAACTTCTTGAACTTCTTGAACCTTCCTGCTAAATGAACTTCTTGAACTTTTTGAAATTTCTGCTACCTGAACTTCTTGAACTTCTTGAACCTTCCTGCTACTTGAACTTCTTGAACTTTTCGCACCTTCCTGCTACTTGAAATTCTAGAACTTTCCTGCTACTTGAACTACTTGAACGTTCCTGCTACTTGAACTTCTTGAAATTCTTGAACCTTCCTGCTACTTGAACTTCTTGAACCTTCCTGCTACTTAAACTTCTTGAACTTCTTGAACCTTCCTGCTACTTGAACTTCTTGAACTTCTTGAACCTTCCTGCTACTTGAAATACTTGAACTTCTTGAACCTTCCTGCTACTTGAACTTCTTGAACCTTCATGCTACTTGAACTTCTTGAACTTCTTCAACCTTCCTGCTACTTGAAATACTTGAAACTTCCTGCTACTTGAACTTATTGAACTTCTTGAACCTTCCTGCTACTTGAACTTCTTGAACCTTCCTGCTTCTTGAACTTCTTGAACCTTCCTGCTACTTGAACTTCTTGAACCTTCCTGCTACTTGAACTTCTTGAACTTTTTGAACCTTTCTGCTACTTGAACTTCTTGAACTTCTTGAACATTCCTGCTACTTGAACTTCTTGAACATTCCTGCTACTTGAACTTCTTGAACTTCTTGAACCTTCCTGCTTCTTGAACTTCTTGAACCTTCCTGCTACTTGAACTTCTTAAACTTCTTGAACCTTCCTGCTACTTGAAATACTTGAATTTCTTGAACCTTCCTGTTACTTGAATTTCTCGAACTTCTTGAACCTTCCTGCTACTTGAACTTCTTGAACCTTCCTGCTACTTGAACTTCTTGAACTTCTTGAGCCTTCCTGCTACTTGAACTTCTTGAACTTCTTGAACCTTCCTGCTACTTGAACTTCTTGAACTTCTTGAACCTTCCTGCTACTTGAACTTCTTGAACTTCTTGAACCTTCCTGCTACTTGAACTTCTTGAACTTCTTGAACCTTCCTGCTACTTGAACTTCTTGAACTTTTTGAACCTTTTTGCTTCTTGAACTTCTTGAACTTCTTGAACCTTCCTGCTACTTGAACTTTTTGAACTTCTTGAACCTTCCTGCTACTTGAACTTCTCGAACCTTCCTGCTACTTGAACTTCTTGAAATTTCCTGCTACTTGAACTTCTTGAACTTCTTGAACCTTCCTGCTACTTGAAATTCTTGAACTTCTTGAACCTTCCTGTTACTTGAACTTTTCGAATCTTCCTGCTACTTGAACTTCTTGAACCTTCCTGCTACTTGAACTTCTTGAACCTTGCTGCTACTTGAACTTCTTGAACCTTCCTGCTACTTGAACTTCTTGAACTTTCCTGCTACTTGAACTTCATGAACCTTACTGATTCTTGAACTTCTTGAACTTCTTGAACCTTCCTGCTAAATGAACTTCTTGAACTTCTTGAACATTCCTGCTACTTGAACTTCTTGAACTTCTTGAACCTTCCTGCTACTTGAACTTCTTGAACTTTTTGCATCTTCCTGCTACTTGAACTTCTAGAACCTTCCTGCTACTTGAACTTCTTGAACCTTCCTGCTACTTGAACTTCTTGAACCTTCCTGCTACTTGAACTTCTTGAACTTCTTGAACTTCTTGAACCTTCCTGCTACCTGAACTTCTTGAACTTCTTGCACCTTCCTGCTACTTGAACTTCTAGAACCTTCCTGCTACTTGAACTTCTTGAACCTTCCTGCTACTTGAACTTCTTGAACTTCTTGAACCTTCCTGCTACTGGAACTTCTTGAACCTTCCTGCTACTTGAACTTCCTTAACCTTCCTGCTACTTGAACTTCTCGAACTTCTTGAGCCTTCCTGACACATGAACTTCTTGAACTTCTTGAACTTCTTGAACCTTCCTGCTACCTGAACTTCTTGAACTTCTTGAACCTTCTTGCTATTTGAACTTCTTGAACTTCTTGAATCTTCTGCTACTTGAACTTTTTGAACTTCTTGAACCTTCCTGCTACTTGAACTTCTTGAACCTTCCTGCTACTTGAACTTCTTGAACTTCTTGAACCTTCCTGTTAACTGAACTTTTTGAACCTTCCTGCTACTTGAACTTCTTGAACCTTCCTGCTACTTGAACTTAACCTTCCTGCTACTTGAACTTCTTGAACCTTCCTGCTACTTGAACTTCTTGAACTTTCCTGCTACTTGAACTTTTTGAACCTTACTGCTTCTTGAACTTCTTGAACTTCTTGAACCTTCCTGCTAAATGAACTTCTTGAACTTTTCGAAATTTCTGCTACCTGAACTTCTTGAACTTCTTGAACCTTCCTGCTACTTGAACTTCTTGAACTTTTCGCACCTTCCTGCTACTTGAACTTCTAGAACTTTCCTGCTACTTAAACTTCTTGAACTTCTTGAACCTTCCTGCTATTTGAACTTCTTGAACCTTCTTGCTACTTGAACTTCTTGAACCTTCCTGCTACTTGAACTTCTTGAACTTTCCTGCTACTCGCACTTCTTGAACTTCTTGAACCTTTCTGCTACTTGAACTTCTTGAACGTTCCTGCTACTTGAACTACTTGAACTTCCTGAACCTTCCTGCTACTTGAACTTCTTGAACCTTCCTGCTACATGAACTTCTTGAACTTCTTGAACCTTCCTGCTAATTGAACTTCTTGAACTTCTTGTACCTTCCTGCTACTTGAACTTCTTGAACCTTCCTGCTACTTGAACTTCTTGAACCTTCCTGCTACTTGAACTTCTTGAACTTCTTGAACCTTTCTGCTACTTGAACTTCTTTAACCTTCCTGCTACTTGAACTTCTTGAACTTCTTGAACCTTCCTGCTTCATGAAATTCTTGAACTTCTTGAACCTTCCTGCTACTTGAACTTCTTGAACCTTCCTGCTACTTGAACTTTTCGAACTTCTTGAACCTTCCTGCTACTTGAACTTCTTGAACTTCTTGAACCTTCCTGCTACTTGAACTACTTGAACTTCTTGAACCTTCCTGCTACTTGAACTTCTTGAACTTCTTGAACCTTCCTGCTACTTGAACTTCTAGAACCTTCCTGCTACTTGAACTTCTTGAACCTTCCTGCCACTTGAACTTCTTGAACTTCTTGAACCTTCCTGCTACATGAAATTCTTGAACCTTCCTGCTACTTGAACTTCTTGAACCTAATTGCTACTTGAACTTCTTGAACCTTCCTGCTACTTGAACTTCTTGAACTTCTTGAACCTTCCGGCTGCTTGAACTTCTTGAACTTCTTGAACCTTCCTGCTACTTGAACTTCTTGAACTTCTTGAACCTTCCTGCTACTTGAACTTCTTGAACCTTCCTGCTACTTGATCTTCTTGAACTTTTTGAACCTTCCTGATACCTGAACTTTTTGAACCTTCCTGCTACTTGAACTTCTTGGACATTCCTGCTACTTGATCTTCTTGAACTTTTTGAACCTTCCTGCTACTTGAACTTCTTGAACTTCTTGAACCTTCTTGCTACTTGAACTTCTTGAACTTCTTGAACTTCTTGAACCTTTCTGCTACTTGAACTTCTTGAACCTTCCTGCAACTTGAACTTCTTGAACTTCTTGAACCTTTCTGCTACTTGAAATTCTTGAACGTCTTGAACCTTCCTACTACTTGAACTTCTTGAACTTCTTGAACCTTCCTGCAACTTGAACTTCTTGAACTTTTTGAACCTTCCTGCTACTTGAACTTCTTGAACTTTTTGAACCTTCCTGCTACTTGAACTTCTTGAACTTCTTGAACCTTCCTGCTACTTGAAATACTTGAACTTCTTGAACCTTCCAGTTACTTGAACTTCTTGAACTTCTTGAACCTTCCTGCTACTTGAACTTCTTCAACCTTCCTGCTACTTGAACTTCTTGAACTTCTTCAACCTTCCTGCTACTTGAAATACTTGAACCTTCCTGCTACTTGAACTTATTGAACTTCTTGAACCTTCCTGCTACTTGAACTTCTTGAACCTTCCTGCTACTTGAACTTCTTGAACCTTCCTGCTACTTGAACTTCTTGAACTTTTTGAACCTTCCTGCTACTTGAACTTCTTGAACTTCTTGAACCTTCCTGCTACTTGAACTTCTTGAAAATCTTGAACCTTTCTGCTACTTGAACTTCTTGAACCTTCCTGCTACTTGAACTTCTTAAACTTCTTGAACCTTCCTGCTACTTGAAATACTTGAATTTTTCGAACCTTCCTGTTACATGAACTTCTTGAACTTCTTGAACCTTCCTGCTACTTGAACTTCTTTAACCTTCCTGCTTCTTGAACTTCTTGAACCTTCCTGCCACTTGAACTTCTACAACTTCTTGACCCTTCCTGCTACTTGAAATACTTGAACTTCTTGAACCTTCCTGTTATTTGAACTTCTTGAACTTCTTGAACCTTCCTGCTACTTGAACTTCTTGAAACTTCCTGTTACTTGAATTTCTTGAACTTCTTGAACCTTCCTGCTACTTGAACTTCTTGAATTTCTTGAGCCTTCCTGCTACTTGAACTTCTTGAACTTCTTGAACCTTCCTGCTACTTGAACTTCTTGAACTTCTTGAACCATCCTGCTACTTGAACTTCTTGAACTTTTTGAACCTTTTTGCTACTTGAACTTCTTGAACTTCTTGAACCTTCCTGCTACTTGAACTTTTTGAACTTCTTGAACCTTCCTGCTACTTGAACTTCTTGAACCTTCCTGCTACTTGAACTTCTTGAAACTTCCTGCTACTTGAACTTCTTGAACTTCTTGAACATTCCTGCTTCTTGAAATTCTTGAACTTCTTGAACCTTCCTGTTACTTGAACTTTTTGAATCTTCCTGCTACTTGAACTTCTTGAACCTTCATGCTACTTGAACTTCTTGAACCTTGCTGCTACTTGAACTTCTTGAACCTTCCTGCTACTTGAACTTCTTGAACTTTCCTGCTACTTGAACTTCATGAACCTTACTGATTCTTGAACTTCTTAAACTTCTTGAACCTTCCTGCTAAATGAACTTCTTGAACTTCTTGAACCTTCCTGCTACTTGAACTTCTTGAACTTCTTGAACCTTCCTGCTACTTGAACTTCTTGAACTTTTTGCACCTTCCTGCTACTTGAACTTCTAGAACCTTCCTGCTACTTGAACTTCTTGAACTTTCGTGCTACTTGAACTTCTTGAACTTCTTGAACCTTCCTGCTACTTGAACTTCTTGAACCTTCCTGCTACTTGAACTTCTTGAACTTCTTGACCCTTCCTGCTACCTGAACTTCTTGAACTTCTTGCACCTTCCTGCTACTTGAACTTCTAGAACCTTCCTGCTACTTGAACTTCTTGAACCTTCCTGCTACTTGAACTTCTTGAACTTCTTGAACCTTCCTGCTACTTGAACTTCTTGAACCTTCCTGCTACTTGAACTTCTTGAACTTCTTGAACTTCTTGAACCTTCCTGCTACTTGAACTTCTTGAACCTTCCTGCTACTTGAACTTATTGAACTTCTCGAACCTTCCTGCTTCATGAACTTCTTGAACTTCTTGAACTTTCCTGGTACTTGAACTTCTTGAACCTTCCTGCCACTTGATTTCTTGAACCTTTCTGCTACTTGAACTTCTTGAGCCTTCCTGCTACTTCGTTTTAAACCTTCCTGCTTCTTGAACTTCTTGAACCTTCCTTCTACTTGAACTTCTTGAACTTCTTGAACCTTCCTGCTACATGAACTTCTTGAACCTTCCTGCTACTTGAACTTCTTGAACTTCTTGAACCTTCCTGCTACTTGAAATTCTTGAACTTCTTGAACCTTCCTGCTACTTGAACTTCTTGAACCTTCCTGCTACTTGAACTTCTTGAACTTCTTGAACCTTCCTGCTACTTGAACTTTTCGAACTTCGTGAACCTTCCTGCAACTTGAACTTCTTGAACTTCTTGAACCTTCCTGCTACTTGAACTTCTTGAACTTCTTGAACCTTCCTGCTACTTGAACTTCTTGAACTTTTTGAACCTTTTTGCTTCTTGAACTTCTTGAACTTCTTGAACCTTCCTGCTACTTGAACTTTTTGAACTTCTTGAACCTTCCTGCTACTTGAACTTCTTGAACCTTCCTGCTACTTGAACTTCTTGAAACTTCCTGCTACTTGAACTTCTTGAACTTCTTGAACCTTCCTGCTACTTGAAATTCTTGAACTTCTTGAACCTTCCTGTTACTTGAACTTTTTGAATCTTCTTGCTACTTGAACTTCTTGAACCTTCCTGCTACTTGAACTTCTTGAACCTTGCTGCTACTTGAACTTCTTGAACCTTCCTGCTACTTGAACTTCTTGAACTTTCCTGCTACTTGAACTTCATGAACCTTACTGATTCTTGAACTTCTTGAACTTCTTGAACCTTCCTGCTAAATGAACTTCTTGAACTTCTTGAACATTCCTGCTACTTGAACTTCTTGAACTTCTTGAACCTTCCTGCTACTTGAACTTCTTGAACTTTTTGCATCTTCCTGCTACTTGAACTTCTAGAACCTTCCTGCTACTTGAACTTCTTGAACCTTCCTGCTACTTGAACTTCTTGAACTTCTTGAACCTTCCTGCTACTTGAACTTCTTGAACCTTCCTGCTACTTGAACTTCTTGAACTTCTTGAACTTCTTGAACCTTCCTGCTACCTGAACTTCTTGAACTTCTTGCACCTTCCTGCTACCTGAACTTCTAGAACCTTCCTGCTACTTGAACTACTTGAACCTTCCTGCTACTTGAACTTCTTGAACTTCTTGAACCTTCCTGCTACTGGAACTTCTTGAACCTTCCTGCTACTTGAACTTCTTTAACCTTCCTGCTACTTGAACTTCTCGAACTTCTTGAGCCTTCCTGACACTTGAACTTCTTGAACTTCTTGAACTTCTTGAACCTTCCTGCTACCTGAACTTCTTGAACTTCTTGAACCTTCTTGCTATTTGAACTTCTTGAACTTCTTGAATCTTCTGCTACTTGAACTTTTTGAACTTCTTGAACCTTCCTGCTACTTGAACTTCTTCAACCTTCCTGCTACTTGAAATTCTTGAAACTTGCTGCTACTTGAACTTCTTGAACTTCTTGAACCTTCCTGCTACTTGAACTTCTTGAACTTCTTGAACCTTCCTGTTAACTGAACTTTTTGAACCTTCCTGCTACTTGAACTTCTTGAACCTTCCTGCTACTTGAACTTCTTGAACCTTCCTGCTACTTGAACTTCTTGAACCTTCCTGCTACTTGAACTTCTTGAACTTTCCTGCTACTTGAACTTTTTGAACCTTACTGCTTCTTGAACTTCTTGAACTTCTTGAACCTTCCTGCTAAATGAACTTCTTGAACTTTTTGAAATTTCTGCTACCTGAACTTCTTGAACTTCTTGAACTTTCGTGCTACTTGAACTTCTTGAACTTCTTGAACCTTCCTGCTACTTGAACTTCTTGAACCTTCCTGCTACTTGAACTTCTTGAACTTCTTGAACTTCTTGAACCTTCCTGCTACCTGAACTTCTTGAACTTCTTGCACCTTCCTGCTACTTGAACTTCTAGAACCTTCCTGCTACTTGAACTTCTTGAACCTTCCTGCTACTTGAACTTCTTGAACTTCTTGAACCTTCCTGCTACTTGAACTTCTTGAACCTTCCTGCTACTTGAACTTCTTGAACTTCTTGAACTTCTTGAACCTTCCTGCTACTTGAACTTCTTGAACCTTCCTGCTACTTGAACTTATTGAACTTCTCGAACCTTCCTGCTTCATGAACTTCTTGAACTTCTTGAACTTTCCTGGTACTTGAACTTCTTGAACCTTCCTGCCACTTGATTTCTTGAACCTTTCTGCTACTTGAACTTCTTGAGCCTTCCTGCTACTTCTTTTTAAACTTTCCTGCTTCTTGAACTTCTTGAACCTTCCTTCTACTTGAACTTCTTGAACTTCTTGAACCTTCCTGCTACATGAACTTCTTGAACCTTCCTGCTACTTGAACTTCTTGAACTTCTTGAACCTTCCTGCTACTTGAAATTCTTGAACTTCTTTAACCTTCCTGCTACTTGAACTTCTTGAACCTTCCTGCTACTTGAACTTCTTGAACTTCTTGAACCTTCCTGCTACTTGAACTTTTCGAACTTCGTGAACCTTCCTGCAACTTGAACTTCTTGAACTTCTTGAACCTTCCTGCTACTTGAACTTCTTGAACCTTCCTGTTACTTGAACTTCTTGAACCTTCCTGCTCTCGAACTTCTTGAACCTTCCTGCTACCTGAACTTCTTGAACCTTGCTGCTACTTGAACTTCTTGAACCGTCCTGCTACTTGAACTTTTTGAACTTTCCTGCTACTTGAACTTCATGAACCTTACTGATTCTTGATCTTCTTGAACTTCTTGAACCTTCCTGCTAAATGAACTTCTTGAACTTCTTGCACCTTCCTGCTACTCGAACTTCTAGAACCTTCCTGCTACTCGAACTTCTTGAACCTTCCTGCTACTTGAACTTTTTGAACTTCTCGAACCTTCCTGCTACTTGAACTTCTTGAACTTCTTGAACTTTCCTGGTACTTGAACTTCTTGAACCTTCCTGCCACTTGATTTCTTGAACCTTCTTGCTACTTGAACTTCTTGAGCCTTCCTGCTACTTTACCTTTTTGAACCTTCCTGCTTCTTGAACTTCTTGAACCTTCCTTCTACTTGAACTTATTGAACTTCTTGAACCTTCCTGCTATATGAACTTCTTGAACCTTCCTGCTACTTGAACTTCTTGAACTTCTTGAACCTTCCTGCTACTTGAAATTCTTGAACTTCTTGAACCTTCCTGCTACTTGAATTTCTTGAACCTTCCTGCTACTTGAACTTCTTGAACTTCTTGAACCTTCCTGCTACTTGAACTTTTCGAACTTCGTGAACCTTCCTGCTACTTGAACTTCTTGAACTTCTTGAACCTTCCTGCTACTTGAACTACTTGAACTTCTTGAACCTTCCTGCTACTTGAACTTCTTGAACTTCTTGAACCTTCCTGCTACTTGAACTTCTTGAACCTTCCTGCTACTTGAACTTCTTGAACCTTCCTGCCACTTGAACTTCTTGAACTTCTTGAACCCTCCTGCTACTTGAAATTCTTGAACCTTCCTGCTACTTGAACTTCTTGAACTTCTTGAACCTTCCTGCTACTTGAACTTCTTGAACTTCTTGAACCTTTCTGCTACTTGAACTTCTTGAACTTCTTTAACCTTCCTGCTACTTGAACTTCTTGAACTTCTTGAACCTTCCTGCTTCTTGAACTTCTTGAACCTTCCTGCTAGTTGAACTTCTTGAACCTTCCTGCTACTTGAACTTCTTGAACCTTCCTTCTACTTGAACTTCTTGAACTTCTCGAAGCTTCCTGCTACTTGACTTTCTTGAACTTCTTAAACCTTCCTGCTACTTGAACTACTTAAATTTCTTGAACCTTCACGCTACTTGAACTTCTTGAACTTCTTGAACCTTCCTGCTACTTGAACTTCTTGTACCTTCCTGCTTCTTGAACTTCTTGAAACTTCCTGCTACATGAAGTTCTTGAACTTCTTGAACCTTCCTGCTACTTGAACTTCTTGAACCTTCCTGCTACTTGAACTTCTTGAACTTTTTGAACCTTCCTGCTACTTGAACTTCTTGAACTTCTCGAACCTTTCCGCTACTTGAACTTCTTGAACTTCTTGAACCGTCCTGCTACTTGAACTTCTTGAACTTCTTGAACCTTCCTGCTACTTGAACTTCTTGAACTTTCCTGCTACTTGAACTTCTTGAACTTCTTGAACCTTCCTGCTACTTGAACTTCTTGAACCTTCCTGCTACTTGAACTTCTTGAACTTTTTGAACCTTCCTGCTACTTGAACTTCTTGAACTTCCAGAACCTTCCTGCTACTTGAGCTTCTTGAACTTTCTGAACCTTCCTGCTACTTGAACTTCTTGAGCCTTCCTGCTACTTGAACTTCTTGAACCTTCCTGCTACTTGAACTTCTTGAACCTTCCTGCTACTTGAACTTCTTGAACCTTCCTGCTACTTGAAATTCTTGACCCTTCCTGCTACTCGAACTTCTTGAACCTTCCTGCTACTTGAACTTCTTGAACTTCTTGAACCTTCCTGCTACTTGAACTTCTTGAATGTGTTGAACCTTCCTGCTACTTGAACTTCTTGAACGTCTTGAACCTTCCTGCTACTTGAACTTCTTGAACTTTTTGAACCTTCCTACTACTTCAACTTCTTGAACCTTCCTGCTACTTGAACTTCTTGAATTTTCCTGCTACTTGAACTTCTTGAACTTCTTGAACCCTCCTGCTACTTGAACTTCTCGAACCTTCCTGCTTCTTGAACTTCTTGAACTTCTTGAACTTCTTGAACCTTCCTGCTACTTGAACTTCTTGAACTTCTTGAACCTTCCTGCTACTTGAACTTCTTGAACTTCTTGAACCTTCCTGCTACTTGAACTTCTTGAACCTTCCTGCAACTTGAACTTCTTCAACTTCTTGAACCCTCCTGCTACTTGAACTTCTTGAACCTTCCTGCTTCTTGAACTTCTTGAACTTCTTGAACCTTCCTGCTACTTGAACTTCTTGAACTTCTTGAACCTTCCTGCTACTTGAACGTCTTGAACCTTCCTGCTACTTAAGCTTCGTGAACCTTCCTGGAACTTGAACTTCTTGAACTTCTTGAACCTTCCTGCTACTTGAACTTCCTGAACTTCTTGAACCTTTCTGCTACTTGAACTTCTTGAACCTTCCTGCTACTTGAACTTCTCGAACTTCTTGTACCTTCCTGCTACTTGAACTTCTTGAACGTCTTGAACCTTCCTGCTACTTGAACTTCTTGAACTTCTTGAACCTTCCTGCTACTTGAACTTCTTGAACCTTCCTGCTACTTGAAATTCTTGAACTTTTTGAACCTTCCTGCTACTTGAACTTCTTTAACTTCTTGAACCTTAATGCTACTTGAACTTCTTGAACCTTCCTGCTAATTGAACTTCTTGAACTTCTTGAACCTTCCTGCTACTTGAACTACTTGAAATTCTTGAACCTTCCTGCACCTTGAACTTCTTGAACTTCTTGAACCTTCCTGCTACTTGAACATCTTGAACCTTCCTGCTACTTGAACTTCCCGAACCTTCCTGCCACTTGAACTTCTTGAACTTCTTGAACCTTCCTGCTACTTGAAATTCTTGAAACTTCCTGCTACTTGAACTTCTTGAACTTCTTGAACCTTCTTGCTATTTGAACTTCTTGAACTTCTTGAATCTTCCTGCTACTTGAACTTTTTGAACTTCTTGAACCTTCCTGCTACTTGAACTTCTTGAACCTTCCTGCTAGTTGAACTTCTTGAAACTTGCTGCTACTTGAACTTCTTGAACCTTCCTGCTACTTGAACTTCTTGAACTTCTTGAACCTTCCTGTTACCTGAACTTTTTGAACCTTCCTGCTACTTGAACTTCTTGAACCTTCGTGCTACTTGAACTTCTTGAACCTTCCTGCTACTTGAATTTCTTGAACCTTCCTGCTACTTGAACTTCTTGAACTTTCCTGCTACTTGAACTTTTTGAACCTTACTGCTTCTTGAACTTCTTGAACTTCTTGAACCTTCCTGCTAAATGAACTTCTTGAACTTTTTGAAATTTCTGCTACCTGAACTTCTTGAACTTCTTGAACCTTCCTGCTACTTGAACTTCTTGAACTTTTCGCACCTTCCTGCTACTTGAAATTCTAGAACTTTCCTGCTACTTGAACTACTTGAACGTTCCTGCTACTTGAACTTCTTGAAATTCTTGAACCTTCCTGCTACTTGAACTTCTTGAACCTTCCTGCTACTTAAACTTCTTGAACTTCTTGAACCTTCCTGCTATTTGAACTTCTTGAACCTTCTTGCTACTTGAACTTCTTGAACCTTCCTGCTACTTGAACTTCTTGAACTTTCCTGCTACTCGCACTTCTTGAACTTCTTGAACCTTTCTGCTACTTGAACTTCTTGAACGTTCCTGCTACTTGAACTACTTGAACTTCCTGAACCTTCCTGCTGCTTGAACTTCTTGAACCTTCCTGCTATTTGAACTTCTTGAACTTCTTACACCTTCCTGCTACTTGAACTTCTTGAACCTTCCTGCTACATGAACTTCTTGAACTTCTTGAACCTTCCTGCTAATTGAACTTCTTGAACTTCTTGAACCTTCCTGCTACTTGAACTTCTTGAACCTTCCTGCTACTTGAACTTCTTGAACTTCTTGAACCTTCCTGCTACTTGAACTTCTTGAACTTCTTAAACCTTCCTGCTACTTGAACTACTCAAACTTCTTGAACCTTCCTGCTACTTGCACTTCTTGAACTTCTTGAACCTTCCTGCTACGTGAACTTCTTTAACCTTCCTGCTACTTGAACTTCTTGAACTTCTTGAACCTTCCTGCTACTTGATCTTCTTGAACCTTCATGCTACTTGAACTTCTTGAACCTTCCTGCTACTTGAACTTCTTGAACCTTCCTGCTACTTGAACTACTTGAACTTCTTGAACCTTCCTGCTACTCGAACTTCTTGAACCTTCCTGCTACTTGAACTTCTTGAACTTCTTGACCCTTCCTGCTACTTGAACTTCTTAAACTTCTCGAACCTTCCTGCTACTTGAACTTCTTGAACTTCTTGAAATTTCCTGCTACTTGAACTTCTTGAACCTTTCTGCTACTTGAACTTCTTGAACTTCCTGAACCTTTCTGCTACTTGAACTTCTTGAACCTTCCTGCTACTTTAACTTCTTGAACTTCTTAAACCTTCCTGCTACTTGAACTTCTTGAACTTCTTTCACCTTCCTGCTACTTAAACTTCTTGAACCTTCCTGCTACTTGAACTTCTCGAACTTCTTGAACCTTCCTGCTACTTGAACTTTTTGAACCTTCATGCAATTTGAACTTCTTGTACCTTCCTGCTACTTGAACTTCTTTAACTTCTTGAAGCTTCCTGCTACTTGAACTTCTTGAACCTTCCTGCTACTTGAACTTTTTGAACTTCATGAACCTTCCTGCCACTTGATTTCCTGAACCTTCCTGCTACTTGAACTTCTTGAACCTTCCTGCTACTTGAACTTTTTGAACCTTCCTGCTTCTTGAACTTCTTGAACTTCTTGAACCTTCCTGCTACTTGAACTTCTTGAACTTCTTGAACCTTCCTGCTACTTGAACGTCTTGAACCTTCCTGCTACTTAAGCTTCCTGAACCTTCCTGGAACTTGAACTTCTTGAACTTCTTGAACCTTCCTGCTACTTGAACTTCCTGAACTTCTTGAACCTTTCTGCTACTTGAACTTCTTTAACCTTCCTGCTACTTGAACTTCTTGAACTTCTTGTACCTTCCTGCTACTTGAACTTCTTGAACGTCTTGAACCTTCCTGCTACTTGAACTTCTTGAACTTCTTGAACCTTCCTGCTACCTGAACTTCTTGAACCTTCCTGCTACTTGAAATTCTTGAACTTTTTGAACCTTCCTGCTACTTGAACTTCTTTAACTTCTTGAACCTTAATGCTACTTGAACTTCTTGAACCTTCCTGCTAATTGAACTTCTTGAACTTCTTGAACCTTCCTGCTACTTGAACTACTTGAAATTCTTGAACCTTCCTGCACCTTGAACTTCTTGAACTTCTTGAACCTTCCTGCTACTTGAACATCTTGAACCTTCCTGCTACTTGAACTTATCGAACCTTCCTGCCACTTGAACTTCTTGAACTTCTTGAACCTTCCTGCTACTTGAAATTCTTGAAACTTCCTGCTACTTGAACTTCTTGAACTTCTTGAACCTTCTTGCTATTTGAACTTCTTGAACTTCTTGAATCTTCCTGCTACTTGAACTTTTTGAACTTCTTGAACCTTCCTGCTACTTGAACTTCTTGAACCTTCCTGCTACTTGAACTTTTTGAACTTCTTGAACCTTCCTGCCACTTGATTTCCTGAACCTTCCTTCTACTTGAACTTCTTGAACCTTCCTGCTACTTGAACTTTTTGAACCTTCCTGCTTCTTGAACTTCTTGAACCTTCCTTCTACTTGAAATTCTTGAACTTCTTGAACCTTCCTGCTACTTGAACTTCTTGAACCTTCCTGCTACTTGAACTTCTTGAACCTTACTGCTACTTGAACTTTTTGAACTTCTTGAACCTTCCTGCTACTTGAACTTCTTGAACCTTCCTTCTAGCTGAACTTCTTGAACTTCTTCAACCTTCCTGCTACTTGAACTTCTTGAACATCTTGAACTTTTCTGCTACTTGAACTTCTTGAACCTTCCTGCTACTTGAACTTCTTGAACTTCTTGAACCTTCCTGCTTCATGAAATTCTTGAACTTCTTGAACCTTCCTGCTACTTGAACTTCTTGAACCTTCCTGCTACTTGAACTTTTCGAACTTCTTGAACCTTCCTGCTACTTGAACTTCTTGAACTTCTTGAACCTTCCTGCTACTTGAACTACTTGAACTTCTTGAACCTTCCTGCTACTTGAACTTCTTGAACTTCTTGAACCTTCCTGCTACTTGAACTTCTTGAACCTTCCTGCTACTTGAACTTCTTGAACCTTTCTGCCACTTGAACTTCTTGAACTTCTTGAACCTTCCTGCTACATGAAATTCTTGAACCTTCCTGCTACTTGAACTTCTTGAACCTAATTGCTACTTGAACTTCTTGAACCTTCCTGCTACTTGAACTTCTTGAACTTCTTGAACCTTCCGGCTGCTTGAACTTCTTGAACTTCTTGAACCTTCCTGCTACTTGAACTTCTTGAACTTCTTGAACCTTCCTGCTACTTGAACTTCTTGAACATTCCTGCTACTTGATCTTCTTGAACTTTTTGAACCTTCCTGCTACCTGAACTTCTTGAACCTTCCTGCTACTTGAACTTCTTGGACATTCCTGCTACTTGGTCTTCTTGAACTTTTTGAACCTTCCTGCTACTTGAACTTCTTGAACTTCTTGAACCTTCCTGCTACTTGAACTTCTTGAACTTCTTGAACTTTTTGAACCTTTCTGCTACTTGAACTTCTTGAACCTTCCTGCAACTTGAACTTCTTGAACTTCTTGAACCTTTCTGCTACTTGAAATTCTTGAACGTCTTGAACCTTCCTACTACTTGAACTTCTTGAACTTCTTGAACCTTCCTGCAACTTGAACTTCTTGAACTTTTTGAACCTTCCTGCTACTTGAACTTCTTGAACTTCTTGAACCTTCCTGCTACTTGAACTTCTTGAACTTCTTGAACCTTCCTGCTACTTGAAATACTTGAACTTCTTGAACCTTCCTGCTACTTGAACTTCTTGAACCTTCCTGCTACTTGAACTTCTTGAACTTCTTCAACCTTCCTGCTACTTGAAATACTTGAAACTTCCTGCTACTTGAACTTATTGAACTTCTTGAACCTTCCTGCTACTTGAACTTCTTGAACCTTCCTGCTTCTTGAACTTCTTGAACCTTCCTGCTACTTGAACTTCTTGAACCTTCCTGCTACTTGAACTTCTTGAACTTTTTGAACCTTTCTGCTACTTGAACTTCTTGAACTTCTTGAACCTTCCTGCTACTTGAACTTCTTGAACTTCTTGAACCTTCCTGCTTCTTGAACTTCTTGAACCTTCCTGCTACTTGAACTTCTTAAACTTCTTGAACCTTCCTGCTACTTGAAATACTTGAATTTCTTGAACCTTCCTGTTACTTGAATTTCTCGAACTTCTTGAACCTTCCTGCTACTTGAACTTCTTGAACCTTCCTGCTACTTGAACTTCTTGAACTTCTTGAGCCTTCCTGCTACTTGAACTTCTTGAACTTCTTGAACCTTCCTGCTACTTGAACTTCTTGAACTTCTTGAACCTTCCTGCTACTTGAACTTCTTGAACTTCTTGAACCTTCCTGCTACTTGAACTTCTTGAACTTCTTGAACCTTCCTGCTACTTGAACTTCTTGAACTTTTTGAACCTTTTTGCTTCTTGAACTTCTTGAACTTCTTGAACCTTCCTGCTACTTGAACTTTTTGAACTTCTTGAACCTTCCTGCTACTTGAACTTCTTGAACCTTCCTGCTACTTGAACTTCTTGAAACTTCCTGCTACTTGAACTTCTTGAACTTCTTGAACCTTCCTGCTACTTGAAATTCTTGAACTTCTTGAACCTTCCTGTTACTTGAACTTTTTGAATCTTCTTGCTACTTGAACTTCTTGAACCTTCCTGCTACTTGAACTTCTTGAACCTTGCTGCTACTTGAACTTCTTGAACCTTCCTGCTACTTGAACTTCTTGAACTTTCCTGCTACTTGAACTTCATGAACCTTACTGATTCTTGAACTTCTTGAACTTCTTGAACCTTCCTGCAAAATGAACTTCTTGAACTTCTTGAACATTCCTGCTACTTGAACTTCTTGAACTTCTTGAACCTTCCTGCTACTTGAACTTCTTGAACTTTTTGCATCTTCCTGCTACTTGAACTTCTAGAACCTTCCTGCTACTTGAACTTCTTGAACCTTCCTGCTACTTGAACTTCTTGAACTTCTTGAACCTTCCTGCTACTTGAACTTCTTGAACCTTCCTGCTACTTGAACTTCTTGAACTTCTTGAACTTCTTGAACCTTCCTGCTACCTGAACTTCTTGAACTTCTTGCACCTTCCTGCTACTTGAACTTCTAGAACCTTCCTGCTACTTGAACTTCTTGAACCTTCCTGCTACTTGAACTTCTTGAACTTCTTGAACCTTCCTGCTACTGGAACTTCTTGAACCTTCCTGCTACTTGAACTTCTTTAACCTTCCTGCTACTTGAACTTCTCGAACTTCTTGAGCCTTCCTGACACTTGAACTTCTTGAACTTCTTGAACTTCTTGAACCTTCCTGCTACCTGAACTTCTTGAACTTCTTGAACCTTCTTGCTATTTGAACTTCTTGAACTTCTTGAATCTTCTGCTACTTGAACTTTTTGAACTTCTTGAACCTTCCTGCTACTTGAACTTCTTGAACCTTCCTGCTACTTGAACTTCTTGAAACTTGCTGCTACTTGAACTTCTTGAACTTCTTGAACCTTCCTGCTACTTGAACTTCTTGAACTTCTTGAACCTTCCTGTTAACTGAACTTTTTGAACCTTCCTGCTACTTGAACTTCTTGAACCTTCCTGCTACTTGAACTTCTTGAACCTTCCTGCTACTTGAACTTCTTGAACCTTCCTGCTACTTGAACTTCTTGAACTTTCCTGCTACTTGAACTTTTTGAACCTTACTGCTTCTTGAACTTCTTGAACTTCTTGAACCTTCCTGCTAAATGAACTTCTTGAACTTTTTGAAATTTCTGCTGCCTGAACTTCTTGAACTTCTTGAACCTTCCTGCTACTTGAACTTCTTGAACTTTTCGCACCTTCCTGCTACTTGAACTTCTAGAACTTTCCTGCTACTTAAACTTCTTGAACTTCTTGAACCTTCCTGCTATTTGAACTTCTTGAACCTTCTTGCTACTTGAACTTCTTGAACCTTCCTGCTACTTGAACTTCTTGAACTTTCCTGCTACTCGCACTTCTTGAACTTCTTGAACCTTTCTGCTACTTGAACTTCTTGAACGTTCCTGCTACTTGAACTACTTGAACTTCCTGAACCTTCCTGCTACTTGAACTTCTTGAACCTTCCTGCTACATGAACTTCATGAACTTCTTGAACCTTCCTGCTAATTGAACTTCTTGAACTTCTTGAACCTTCCTGCTACTTGAACTTCTTGAACTTCTTGAACCTTCCTGCTACTTGAACTTCTTGAACCTTCCTGCTACTTGAACTTCTTGAACTTCTTGAACCTTTCTGCTACTTGAACTTCTTTAACCTTCCTGCTACTTGAACTTCTTGAACTTCTTGAACCTTCCTGCTTCATGAAATTCTTGAACTTCTTGAACCTTCCTGCTACTTGAACTTCTTGAACCTTCCTGCTACTTGAACTTTTCGAACTTCTTGAACCTTCCTGCTACTTGAACTTCTTGAACTTCTTGAACCTTCCTGCTACTTGAACTACTTGAACTTCTTGAAACTTCCTGCTACTTGAACTTCTTGAACTTCTTGAACCTTCCTGCTACTTGAACTTCTAGAACCTTCCTGCTTCTTGAACTTCTTGAACCTTCCTGCCACTTGAACTTCTTGAACTTCTTGAACCTTCCTGCTACATGAAATTCTTGAACCTTCCTGCTACTTGAACTTCTTGAACCTAATTGCTACTTGAACTTCTTGAACCTTCCTGCTACTTGAACTTCTTGAACTTCTTGAACCTTCCGGCTGCTTGAACTTCTTGAACTTCTTGAACCTTCCTGCTACTTGAACTTCTTGAACTTCTTGAACCTTCCTGCTACTTGAACTTCTTGAACCTTCCTGCTACTTGATCTTCTTGAACTTTTTGAACCTTCCTGATACCTGAACTTCTTGAACCTTCCTGCTACTTGAACTTCTTGGACATTCCTGCTACTTGGTCTTCTTGAACTTTTTGAACCTTCCTTCTACTTGAACTTCTTGAACTTCTTGAACCTTCTTGCTACTTGAACTTCTTGAACTTCTTGAACTTCTTGAACCTTTCTGCTACTTGAACTTCTTGAACCTTCCTGCAACTTGAACTTCTTGAACTTCTTGAACCTTTCTGCTACTTGAAATTCTTGAACGTCTTGAACCTTCCTACTACTTGAACTTCTTGAACTTCTTGAACCTTCCTGCAACTTGAACTTCTTGAACTTTTTGAACCTTCCTGCTACTTGAACTTCTTGAACTTTTTGAACCTTCCTGCTACTTGAACTTCTTGAACTTCTTGAACCTTCCTGCTACTTGAAATACTTGAACTTCTTGAACCTTCCAGTTACTTGAACTTCTTGAACTTCTTGAACCTTCCTGCTACTTGAACTTCTTCAACCTTCCTGCTACTTGAACTTCTTGAACTTCTTCAACCTTCCTGCTACTTGAAATACTTGAACCTTCCTGCTACTTGAACTTATTGAACTTCTTGAACCTTCCTGCTACTTGAACTTCTTGAACCTTCCTGCTACTTGAACTTCTTGAACCTTCCTGCTACTTGAACTTCTTGAACTTTTTGAACCTTCCTGCTACTTGAACTTCTTGAACTTCTTGAACCTTCCTGCTACTTGAACTTCTTGAAAATCTTGAACCTTTCTGCTACTTGAACTTCTTGAACCTTCCTGCTACTTGAACTTCTTAAACTTCTTGAACCTTCCTGCTACTTGAAATACTTGAATTTTTCGAACCTTCCTGTTACATGAACTTCTTGAACTTCTTGAACCTTCCTGCTACTTGAACTTCTTTAACCTTCCTGCTTCTTGAACTTCTTGAACCTTCCTGCCACTTGAACTTCTACAACTTCTTGACCCTTCCTGCTACTTGAAATACTTGAACTTCTTGAACCTTCCTGTTATTTGAACTTCTTGAACTTCTTGAACCTTCCTGCTACTTGAACTTCTTGAAACTTCCTGTTACTTGAATTTCTTGAACTTCTTGAACCTTCCTGCTACTTGATCTTCTTGAATTTCTTGAGCCTTCCTGCTACTTGAACTTCTTGAACTTCTTGAACCTTCCTGCTACTTGAACTTCTTGAACTTCTTGAACCATCCTGCTACTTGAACTTCTTGAACTTTTTGAACCTTTTTGCTACTTGAACTTCTTGAACTTCTTGAACCTTCCTGCTACTTGAACTTTTTGAACTTCTTGAACCTTCCTGCTACTTGAACTTCTTGAACCTTCCTGCTACTTGAACTTCTTGAAACTTCCTGCTACTTGAACTTCTTGAACTTCTTGAACCTTCCTGCTTCTTGAAATTCTTGAACTTCTTGAACCTTCCTGTTACTTGAACTTTTTGAATCTTCCTGCTACTTGAACTTCTTGAACCTTCCTGCTACTTGAACTTCTTGAACCTTGCTGCTACTTGAACTTCTTGAACCTTCCTGCTACTTGAACTTCTTGAACTTTCCTGCTACTTGAACTTCATGAACCTTACTGATTCTTGAACTTCTTGAACTTCTTGAACCTTCCTGCTAAATGAACTTCTTGAACTTCTTGAACCTTCCTGCTACTTGAACTTCTTGAACTTCTTGAACCTTCTTGCTACTTGAACTTCTTGAACTTTTTGCACCTTCCTGCTACTTGAACTTCTAGAACCTTCCTGCTACTTGAACTTCTTGAACCTTCGTGCTACTTGAACTTCTTGAACTTCTTGAACCTTCCTGCTACTTGAACTTCTTGAACCTTCCTGCTACTTGAACTTCTTGAACTTCTTGAACTTCTTGAACCTTCCTGCTACCTGAACTTCTTGAACTTCTTGCACCTTCCTGCTACTTGAACTTCTAGAACCTTCCTGCTACTTGAACTTCTTGAACCTTCCTGCTACTTGAACTTCTTGAACTTCTTGAACCTTCCTGCTACTTGAACTTCTTGAACCTTCCTGCTACTTGAACTTCTTGAACTTCTTGAACTTCTTGAACCTTCCTGCTACTTGAACTTCTTGAACCTTCCTGCTACTTGAACTTATTGAACTTCTCGAACCTTCCTGCTTCATGAACTTCTTGAACTTCTTGAACTTTCCTGGTACTTGAACTTCTTGAACCTTCCTGCCACTTGATTTCTTGAACCTTTCTGCTACTTGAACTTCTTGAGCCTTCCTGCTACTTCTTTTTAAACCTTCCTGCTTCTTGAACTTCTTGAACCTTCCTTCTACTTGAACTTCTTGAACTTCTTGAACCTTCCTGCTACATGAACTTCTTGAACCTTCCTGCTACTTGAACTTCTTGAACTTCTTGAACCTTCCTGCTACTTGAAATTCTTGAACTTCTTGAACCTTCCTGCTACTTGAACTTCTTGAACCTTCCTGCTACTTGAACTTCTTGAACTTCTTGAACCTTCCTGCTACTTGAACTTTTCGAACTTCGTGAACCTTCCTGCAACTTGAACTGCTTGAACTTCTTGAACCTTCCTGCTACTTGAACTTCTTGAACCTTCCTGTTACTTGAACTTCTTGAACCTTCCTGCTCTCGAACTTCTTGAACCTTCCTGCTACTTGAACTTCTTGAACCTTGCTGCTACTTGAACTTCTTGAACCGTCCTGCTACTTGAACTTTTTGAACTTTCCTGCTACTTGAACTTCATGAACCTTACTGATTCTTGATCTTCTTGAACTTCTTGAACCTTCCTGCTAAATGAACTTCTTGAACTTCTTGCACCTTCCTGCTACTCGAACTTCTAGAACCTTCCTGCTACTCGAACTTCTTGAACCTTCCTGTTACTTGAACTTCTTGAACCTTCCTGCTCTCGAACTTCTTGAACCTTCCTGCTACTTGAACTTCTTGAACCTTGCTGCTACTTGAACTTCTTGAACCGTCCTGCTACCTGAACTTTTTGAACTTTCCTGCTACTTGAACTTCATGAACCTTACTGATTCTTGATCTTCTTGAACTTCTTGAACCTTCCTGCTAAATGAACTTTTTGAACTTCTCGAACCTTCCTGCTACTTGAACTTCTTGAACTTCTTGAACTTTCCTGGTACTTGAACTTCTTGAACCTTCCTGCCACTTGATTTCTTGAACCTTCTTGCTACTTGAACTTCTTGAGCCTTCCTGCTACTTTAACTTTTTGAACCTTCCTGCTTCTTGAACTTCTTGAACCTTCCTTCTACTTGAACTTCTTGAACTTCTTGAACCTTCCTGCTACATGAACTTCTTGAACCTTCCTGCTACTTGAACTTCTTGAACTTCTTGAACCTTCCTGCTACTTGAAATTCTTGAACTTCTTGAACCTTCCTGCTACTTGAATTTCGTGAACCTTCCTGCTACTTGAACTTCTTGAACTTCTTGAACCTTCCTGCTACTTGAACTTTTCGAACTTCGTGAACCTTCCTGCTACTTGAACTTCTTGAACTTCTTGAACCTTCCTGCTACTTGAACTACTTGAACTTCTTGAACCTTCCTGCTACTTGAACTTCTTGAACTTCTTGAACCTTCCTGCTACTTGAACTTCTTGAACCTTCCTGCTACTTGAACTTCTTGAACCTTCCTGCCACTTGAACTTCTTGAACTTCTTGAACCCTCCTGCTACTTGAAATTCTTGAACCTTCCTGCTACTTGAACTTCTTGAACTTCTTGAACCTTCCTGCTACTTGAACTTCTTGAACTTCTTGAACCTTTCTGCTACTTGAACTTCTTGAACTTCTTTAACCTTCCTGCTACTTGAACTTCTTGAACTTCTTGAACCTTCCTGCTTCTTGAACTTCTTGAACCTTCCTGCTAGTTGAACTTCTTGAACCTTCCTGCTACTTGAACTTCTTGAACCTTCCTTCTACTTGAACTTCTTGAACTTCTCGAAGCTTCCTGCTACTTGACCTTCTTGAACTTCTTAAACCTTCCTGCTACTTGAACTACTTGAATTTCTTGAACCTTCACGCTACTTGAACTTCTTGAACTTCTTGAACCTTCCTGCTACTTGAACTTCTTGTACCTTCCTGCTTCTTGAACTTCTTGAAACTTCCTGCTACATGAAGTTCATGAACTTATTGAACCTTCCTGCTACTTGAACTTCTTGAACCTTCCTGCTACTTGAACTTCTTGAACTTTTTGAACCTTCCTGCTACTTGAACTTCTTGAACTTCTCGAACCTTTCCGCTACTTGAACTTCTTGAACTTCTTGAACCGTCCTGCTACTTGAACTTCTTGCACTTCTTGAACCTTCCTGCTACTTGAACTTTTTGAACTTTCCTGCTACTTGAACTTCTTGAACTTCTTGAACCTTCCTGCTACTTGAACTTCTTGAACTTCTTGAACCTTCCTGCTACTTGAACTTCTTGAACTTTTTGAACCTTCCTGCTACTTGAACTTCTTGAACTTCCTGCTACTTGAACTTCTTGAACCTTCCTGCTACTTGAACTTCTTGAACCTTCCTGCTACTTGAACTTCTTGAACCTTCCTGCTACTTGAACTTCTTGACATTTCCTGCTACTCGAACTTCTTGAACCTTCCTGCTACTTGAACTTCTTGAACTTCTTGAACCTTCCTGCTATTGAACTTCTTGAACGTGTTGAACCTTCCTGCTACTTGAACTTCTTGAACGTCTTGAACCTTCCTGCTACTTGAACTTCTTGAACTTCTTGAACCTTCCTGCTACTTCAACTTCTTGAACCTTCCTGCTACTTGAACTTCTTGAATTTTCCTGCTACTTGAACTTCTTGAACTTCTTGAACCCTCCTGCTACTTGAACTTCTCGAACCTTCCTGCTTCTTGAACTTCTTGAACTTCTTGAACCTTCCTGCTACTTGAACTTCTTGAACTTCTTGAACCTTCCTGCTACTTGAACTTCTTGAACTTCTTGAACCTTCCTGCTACTTGAACTTCTTGAACCTTCCTGCAACTTGAACTTCTTCAACTTCTTGAACCCTCCTGCTACTTGAACTTCTTGAACCTTCCTGCTTCTTGAACTTCTTGAACTTCTTGAACCTTCCTGCTACTTGAACTTCTTGAACTTCTTGAACCTTCCTGCTACTTGAACGTCTTGAACCTTCCTGCTACTTAAGCTTCCTGAACCTTCCTGGAACTTGAACTTCTTGAACTTCTTGAACCTTCCTGCTACTTGAACTTCCTGAACTTCTTGAACCTTTCTGCTACTTGAACTTCTTGAACGTCTTGAACCTTCCTGCTACTTGAACTTCTTGAACTTCTTGAACCTTCCTGCTACTTGAACTTCTTGAACCTTCCTGCTACTTGAACTTCTTGAACTTTTTGAACCTTCCTGCTACTTGAACTTCTTTAACTTCTTGAACCTTAATGCTACTTGAACTTCTTGAACCTTCCTGCTACTTGAACTTCTTGAACTTCTTGAACCTTCCTGCTACTTGAACTACTTGAAATTCTTGAACCTTCCTGCACCTTGAACTTCTTGAACTTCTTGAACCTTCCTGCTACTTGAACTTCTTGAACCTTCCTGCTACTTGAACTTCTCGAACCTTCCTGCCACTTGAACTTCTTGAACTTCTTGAACCTTCCTGCTACTTGAAATTCTTGAAACTTCCTGCTACTTGAACTTCTTGAACTTCTTGAACCTTCCTGCTACTTGAACTTCTTGAACTTCTTGAACCTTCCTGCTACTTGAACCTCTTGAACTTCTTGAACCTTCCTGCAACTTGAACTTCTTGAACTTCTTGAACCTTCCTGCTACTTGAACTTCTTGAACCTTACTGCTAATTGAACTTCTTGAACCTTCCTGCTGTTCCGGCCCTTTTCAGTATCAGGTCGTAACTAAACGCGAATGAGGTTCGGGAGTGAATCAGATGCTGCCACGTGGTTATCCTTTTATTATTACTTCAGAATTGACACAGGCTTCGTAATTGGTAGAGAATCTTTAGATCGGAAGGTAATCTATAGCGTATCTGTGATCTCTACAGATGCTTTCTCGACAGCCGAGCTTCCGCTACTGACAGCGACGCTTCTGTTGGTAAATGCTACCTCTACGGCAGACCACCTCTAATGAACCACGATGTCTCTCGCCGATCCTATTTATATGCCTGGCGGGCGCACATCTAGGACCCCCCACGCACAAAATTTTTTTATTACAATAAAAATATTTTTAAAACGTCAATCAATCACATTGATTATCCTTTGACGATCAATAACTCTTACAACTCGTCGAGTTAATTACACAGATCATAAAAATTGCTTCCGAATTATGAACGGAGGTAGGCAGGTATGGCCTTTGCCGTCATCATAAACAAATTTCAACGGTAATCCTACATCTTGTTAAACATTATTTTTAGTGTCAATTCAATACTAGATTTATTACCCAAAATCAATCAAATAATCACTCTACGCACTTAGCTCAAACAATTTTTCATTCATATCAAGTTATTTATCAATTGATTCTTAGAATTCTTGGATACTCCAGAAATTTCGGATACGAATGGATACACCACACAATTTTATTAACATATCAAAATATCAAAATCAAACATCAAAACGCGTACTTAATAAATCCTTTCCATAAGGTACACTTTCTTGCACAAACTGGACACCTACCGTCAGATCGAGAACAAAATTTTTATATTTTTATTTTGGATTAACATATGAACATATTTCGAGAACAGAATTTTGAATGCAATTGGAAATAAAGAAGGAAAAATCCATCATAAGACCATGTTACATAAAAATATAGAAAAGATGTTTAAATGCGCAAACAATACATTACATTACCGCAATTGGCAAGGTAAAAGTAGAATAGGTTTCAAATCGTCCTACGATTTAAATTAACATATCAATTCAACTAAAATAAAGATTGAAAGGAAATAAAAGAAAAATCAATAGCTAATTCAATTCCACCAATCTAAAACAATAAATGAACTTAGCAGAGGGCGAGTAACGCGACATCAATGTTTATAATTAACGACAATAAAAACATATTCCATATAAACATATATAATGTTTATAATTAACGACAATAAAAACATATTCCGTATATAATAGAAAAAATCTCCGTATAAAATAGTAGTAATCTAAGACATGGGAGGATTCTACTCCTCGGGAGATATTAAAACCAAGAATATGATAATCAGATCCATCTTAATCAGAGCTTAAGGTGAAACTGCAATTACTTGTTTAGGACTATTACAGATTTCTTTTAAGGCGGTTCGACGCAAAGCGACGTCCTCGCCACTTAGACGACCTATTACTCTATTAAGGTCGCGTTTTATGTAAATAATCATTACCGTAATTATGATAGTAATTATCGTGTAAAGAAGCAACATTATGTCGCTCAACTGGTCAGGAATGAGATCTACTCTCGTTTCCTCGGTGTGTCGGATGAGTTCATCCGATATTTGACCGTTGTTGGCTTTAATCGCCGTTAGAATGGTGACTACATTAAGGTTAGACACCTTGTTGCCCATCTTAGCAGGCCAAAAAGCTACTAACAGCGCGGGAATTAAAATTGTGATTTATTTTAATCACATAAATGTGATAAATAAATTATGACTTTATAAATGTTGATGTAGAAAAAGTAATTCCTCACTGGATATTTGTTGGGAATGCAGCAATTCTGATTATGAACACGAGTTCGACGTGTTCTCCAGATTCAAATACTTGAATTCGAGTACGCAACGGGGATTCGAGGTTCAGGAACACTTGAAAGTTGCAGTAGGCTTCCTGTAATACTTCCTTTGATATCCTTATGCCGAAGACTATTTTTGTTTCCTGCGGCTGCCACAGTTGATTTACCCCGGTGCACATCGGGATTTAAACGTGTTCAGAATAAAAAGTGGAAGTCTAGCGTTGTAGTATTAAACGCTAACCTTAGGTGGAACAACAAGTATTTGCTTATTACAATGGCATTAAACTTTGATTGATTGATTGATTAATTGATTGATTGATTGATTGATTGATTGATTGATTGATTGATTGATTGATTGATTGATTGATTGATTGATTTATTGATTGATTGATTTATTGATGTTAGATAAGTACGCTACCAAGTACTAATTGAAGGTTCAAAGTGTATGTGTATCTTGTAAATCGGAGTGTGCACTGTCCTGGAATTGTTCAGGAGTCGCCCAAGGATTCTGAAAGGATACGATACAGGATATTAGCATGGCCACAAGTTTAAGTAAGCAATTGTCGTTTCATAATAAGGCAACGCTTCATTCTAATTAAGACACATTCTCATTAAGACACTTTCATTCCAACTACACTGCCTAGCATTGTTGCCAAACAATTAGCGGCAGAAGCGCAGATCTCGCGGCTTCGCGCTCTCACTCTCGTGTTGACATTTCCAAGATTACATCTCCGTTTATCAACTCTAGCTGACGGCTTGACGAACACAACTTTGATGACGCAATAACAGTATGACAACATCCTAAGCTCAACATCTCTTCACAAGGTGTTTTCGCAACACAATATTTCCTAACGCAAGACATACATAAATCTATAATAAAAAGGCAGGAACAATGTTGGTCTATAATAGTATAGACATAATAGTATAACTCATAGAACACTCTTACAAACTAGAAACTCATAGAACGCACTTATGAACTAAAAACTCATAGAACGCATATATGGAATGACAAATTCGGAATATGTAAGAATGAACAATTACAAACTAGGTTGACAATGTCACCTTCTTAACTTATCTAAAGGCAGCACATAGTTTAAGTTCGATCGGATAATCTTGTTACCGATCTTAATATCTGCATAATTTTTGCCTATCCTTTCAATGATACCTGGTCCTAAGAAATTTAGCTGTAATTTGTGTTTTTTGGCATGATTTTTTACTAGTACACGGTCCGTCACTTTTAAATTTTTATCGCGACGTTTCATATTTCTATAGGCAGTTCTTTCGATTGTGGCGTTAATGATCGCATTTCTAATATTGTTCACTACAATAGATGACTCGGTAAATTTTTGTTTGTGAACATCTTCATATGTAGTCGCAACATTGAAGTCTTCTAAATTAGTAGAACTGATATAAACACACGTATCTCTACCGAAAACCGTGTATGCGGGTGTATCGCCGAGAGTTTCGTTAAAACTATGGTTAATAGAATTCTCCACAATATCCAATAGTCTATCCCACTCATTATGAGTAAGAAAATTTAGATATAACGTGAGCAGGTGTTGAATTTTTCCATTACATCGCTCAACAATGCCATTAGAAAAAGGGGAATATGCCAGAACTTCCTTTTTCAAGATAGAAAGTCCTTATGTGAAATTTCCCACATTAGATGATTTAAATTCTAGGGCGTTGTCGGATAACAGCACGTCCGGGGTACCGAACAAACAGCAAAAATTCCATAGACAGTCTGTAACAGTCTCTGTACGTCGGTCATTAGTCGAATATAATTTAACAAAACGTGAAAATAGATCGATAATTACAAGAATATATTTGTTACCATTGTCTGTCATTGTTAATGGACCGTAGAAGTCCATGCTGACCGTTTGAAAACATCGTGTTCCAATTGGAGCGTTTAGAATTTTAATCGGCGTCGGTATTCGTGATTTTAGAATCTTACAGATGTCACAAGATTCAACAATTTTGCGTGTAATTGTCCGTTCGTACGGATGAAAATATTTTAATTTAAACTTAAACAAGGTATGATTCAAATCTGTATGGGACAAATTATGGATGAATAGAATTGTCTTGTGCAGCAGAGTATACGGCACCACAATAGTCAGAATGGTGCTGGGTCTGTTGTCAATTCTTCGTCTTTTATACAAAATGTCATTCATAATCAGAAATTCATTCATGTCAGTATTAGAAACTTTTGTTGCATTCTCTAGGGCATCCTTTATTTCAGAACAAAAGGCATCACTATCTTGTTCACGTTTAAATTCGTCTAACGACCAGTTGTCGTTTATACTTGAATGGTCTGTAGTCTTGTTAACTTTATCCAGTCTGCATAAGCTCGTTTTCTGTCTGCTATTAAAGTCACTGGGTTCACGTCTGGGGCTTTCAGCAGTACTGTTGTTGTTTCTTCCGTCATCACTTCCTGGCATTGTCTCCTCTAACTCTTCCTTAGTCACTGGCTTGTTACATTTGTTACCTGCAGCAGCGGCTTGCTGCCTGGTTACAACGGGAAAAGTCTCTACATCTGGGGTTAAATCAGAACACTCTAATAGTTCTTTTTCTGTTAAAGGATTTTTGTCATGATTTAATCTACTTAATGCATCGGCGGCACTATTCGCTTTCCCAGAAAAATACTTCAATTTGGCATCAAAAGCTTGGACATAAATACTCCATCTAGCGAGCGTGTTGTCTTCAGGCAATTTCTTTGAAAATAAAGGAACTAAAGGCTTATGATCGGTGTAAATGACCAGATCATAGCCTAAAACAAGATATTTAAAGTACTTTAACGCTTCAACTATAGCGAACATTTCCTTTTTCGTAGTTGAGTATCGTCGTTGAGTGGAATTCAACGTTTTAGAGAAAAATGCGACAGGTCTCATGTTTCGAACTTTATCAGTAGATGATAGGAGTAAAACAGCTCCTATGCCTACATTCGATGCATCACAAAACAGATGAAAATTTTGATCGAAGTTTGGGTGACTCAAGGTTGTGTTGTCACACAGTTCACCCTTTAATTTTTCAAAAGCGTTTTGACAATCCTTAGACCAATTGAATTCGACATTTTTCCTCAGCAGATTATAGAGCGGGCTTGCGATGCTCGCAAAATTTTTTATGTATCTACGAAAGAAATTTACTAGACCTAGGAATGATTGCAATTGTTTAACATTCTTAGGAATTTCTAAATTCTTTACTTTGTCAGTACCGGTGCTTCTGGTTCCCATTCCACTAATGGAATGTCCGAGATATTCAATCTCGTTCCTAAAAAACTCACATTTTTCAGTTTTGATTGACAATCTAGCGTTTCTTAATAGTTCAAGTACAACTTTTATATCGGCAAGATGCTGTGCCTTCTCCTTAGAAAATATGAGCACGTCGTCCATAAAGACGAAAGATAGTTTTCCTAGAACAGGAGATAGCGTTTGCGTCATGACTGACTGGAAATATGCAGGTGAGGTTTTTAAACCAAAGGGTAAACGATTAAATTCATATTTTCTACTACCAACTGTAAATGCGGTTATTTCTTTACTCTCATCGGTCAGTGTAATATTATGATATCCTGACCTAAGGTCTAATTTTGAGAAATATTTTTGACCATTTAAACTATAGAGAAGCTCGTCCACTCTCGGCAGAGGGAATGATTCTTCATGAATTACCTCATTTACCTTGCGAAAGTCAACTACCGGACGTATAGTTCCATCTTTCTTATGAACTACAATTATCGGTGAATTATAAGCTGAAATCGATGGTCTAATAATTCCGTCGTCTAACATTTTTTCGTTAACGACTTTCAAGTCTTCCATGTAACGGTGGGCAATACGATAGGGAGGGACATTTACGACATCCACGTTAGGTTTTAAACGTATTTTATAAGGTTTAATCGCAGCAGCTGAGATCGATTCATTGTCTATAGTAATAACGTCTCTGAATTCATTCAACAAACTCAGCAATTCAGGCTTCATTTCGTCATCGTTACACTTGATATCATCGTTATTTAATTTCCGCCGACCACGGGCTACTTCTTTGGAATCATAAACGTACCCTTCGTCGACAACTCCTGTGATCCCGACAGATTTACTATTAGTGTCTTTCTTCTCGACATCTAAATGACTGTCCTGAACAACACTCGCTGCCTCCACAAAGGTACTCAGTCCTCCCTTTAATTCTCCTTGTACATCTGACAAGTAAACTTCGGATTCAACATGATCCTTCTCCACTTTTTCTAAGGTACTTATAATTGCATTTTCTGGTAAAACAATCGCTCTGTCGGAGCTATTAATTAACAACAACGGAATCTTTCTCCTATTGTTAACTCTCACAATCGCTTCTGCGACACAAATGCCTTCTTTTAAAGTTGCTTTCTTTATTATGTATTCTCCATTTTTACACTTTCCAACATGTCCAACATGTTTCAAAATTACATTGGGAGCAATCTCTACGTGTCGAGTGTGCACTCTTAACGGCCTTGGCCTTGTGTGGGAATTGGTAACTGCAACTACGCCTCGAACAGGCTGATTTTCTCTCTTACCATCCCTTTTTACTTTCTCACTTGCTTTCTCAGCAATGCACGTCCTCTTCTCTCTTAGCTTATTTAGGACTTTTTTCTTAGCTCTGGACGTAATCGTGTCCGCCATGAGACACTCAGTATTCTCTATTAAATACTCGAGACACTCTGTCTTTTTCTTTTTTCGTCGTTTTACCTCTGCAAAGGGAATTTTCTCATCTTTGATAATTAAACATCCTTGTTTTAAGTCTACAACGGCGTTCTTGTCCAATAAATCACGCCCAATAATGACGTCATAATTGTAAAAACCATCTTTAATTATTAAAGCATTTGTCTTTAAACTTACACCGTTTTTTAACTTTAGGACAAGCTCCACCTCGCCTTCAACATTACTCTTAGCGTTAACGCCTTTTATAGTCAGAGAACTTGGCTTCACGTCATTACTTATCTCACTTATTCTGTGGTAGCTGATTAGGCACTTCTCTGATCCTGAATCAATCAATGCATTCCACAGGTCTGCATCTTTTCTAAGCACAATCATGGGCTTATGACTTTTTCGTATTACAAATAATTCATTTTGTCCTGTAACTTCAACTTCTTCATCTTCTTCGTATTTACAAACGTTCGTCGTTAAATGGCTTTCAAAACTAGTGCCATGAGCGTTCAGATCATCACTTAATTCCGCCTCTCCCAGCGATTCATATCTATTTTGACACTTGATGAGTGGATCTACCATCTCAACATTTTTAACGAGGGAACCTCCAGACATGTTTAACACATCAACTCTCTCGACATTTTTAACGAGGGAATCTTCAGCACCAGAATTCTCCTCGGGTTCACAGGGATTTGTCGCCGTAGAGTCATACTTAGTTATTGTAGTTTCATTTTTACCATCTACGTTATTTCTATCGGAAATGAAATCGTCTCTGCTGTTTACGCTAAAAAATCATTGGCACTGTTAGTTTGGTAAGTTTCTACCTGGCCTTTTTCTGACATACGAGTTTTATACTGTCCTCGCGCACGGACACGAGCCGGTCTGCCGGGTCTGTTTAAATAGTCTCTTCTGGACCTACAATCTCTTGCGTAGTGTCCTAACTTATTACAACGAAAACAAGCTACATCACGCAGTGAATGCTCGGTGGCTGTATGAGATGAACCTGGTTTGTACCAATCAGTCGGTTTCCTAGCCACAACGGTTCCCGACACACTTTGTCATTGACAGACACACACATGGTTGTAACAATTCGAGCAACGCTTTGTTTCAGCTGTCTCCACTGCCTGAACTTCTAGAGTTCCTAATTCTCTATCTCCAACATAAGATTTTACGTGAGGTCTAGCACGGAAAGTTGGTCTCGGGAAATTTGGTCTCCAGTAGGGCCTACGCGTCCTACCTCTACCTCGAAATCCGCCTCTTTCTGTTGTATGCACTTCGGCCTCATCACAGGCTGCATCAAAGTTTGATTCGGACGAATGATCATCCTCAGCACAATAGATTTCCATAGATCTCTCAGATCGAGTCGCTAATATTTGTTTATCCTCGGGAAAATTGCGAATTACAGTCACTAGTCTCTGAAGGAGCTCTTCCGACGAGTTAAAGGGTTTGTTAAATAGTTTTTTGGAGAAATCTTCGGTTACTAGGGGGTTGATGATAACCATAGCTAATGCAACAATTAAAGTATTCTCGACATACTTATCGAGGGCAACAGGATCGGGACAATTTACTACATAGGGGTGGGCTCTGTTCGAACACTCCGGGCTGGTCATTATTCTGTGGGTTAGCTTACGGATTTTGGATAGAATAGCTACAAACTGGCTCGCTAATGCATCATTACGTTTTAGGCGTACGTTATTTAGATCACAGGCGACCGCGTGCAAAGATCTTTCACCTTTTGATACGTAGATATTTTCTAACAGGTGCACGACTTCTTCGAAACTTAACTCATAACCTTCACTAATTATGGAAGCTACAACCGTATTGAAGTCGCCTACCCGCTTGTCTGCAGTTCGCAACAATAAGTTTAGTTTCGCTTCTTCTGAATTGTCTGAAAGCATGTTGAAATACGCTCTCACATTTTTTATATGCGTTTCTAGTGATTTGTTTTCTATGAAGTCCGGGTCATTCTTTCGTTTTCTACCTCTGTACTGCGGCAGATCCTGCCCAGCAATCACAACACTAGGTATTGGACCTACAATAGAAGTTGACACAGCGGTAACCGTACTAGTTACAGGGCTTGTGGCAGTGACTGCACAGGTAACAGGGGTGACAGTAGTGGCGGTCGCCATGGTGGTAGGTATTTGAGGAATAGGTAATCTGAAAACAGGGACTGAAATTCTTCCTACTCGCGTCACGTAAGGGGTGGTTCTTATGTACTCGTATTCGTCAGAGTCACTGTCCGACATAAGCACAAAAATAATCCTATATTCATAAACCTCTAATTTCCATTAAAAGAAAAATGTTCTACACACAATAAAATTTTCTACATGCAAATGATAATATTCTACATACAATAAAATTTTAACTCACATTTTCAGTGGACTTAAACCAAGCTAATCCAGCACAAATTCAAAAAGTCAAGCTCATGAAGGTCGGCAGCAACTGAACAGAGCAAGCCGCTCCAGCTTCCTCTTATGTGCCGGAGAACAATGGGCCGAGAACAATAGCAACAACTTCCTTCAATTCTTCTGGAGAACAATGGACTACCTCTCCACACAACGTTTCCGCGTATACGCTCGCTCTCTCACTCCCGGGAAATCAGCTTGCTTACTGCGCTTTCGCATTGCCTATGCTGCTCGCTCTCCAGCTACCAGGAATCAGCTTGCTCTTGCAATGCCTACTGCTTACTTCTTACTGCTTACTGCTTACTGCTTAACTTCCTACTCATTAATTTTATATTGATGATGTATAATCATTAATTTGAGCGCATGCTTATTTTTAATTTGCAAGCAACATTATCGGCGTACACTTAACTTAATATTTTGGCGATGCGTAGTTCTCGTAGATCTTCTCGTTGCAGATGACGGTGCGTAGATGCGTAGATCTCGTCGACAGACCAGGTTGTTGGTCTGGACCCCTCACATCATCTTCTCCTTTGAGTAGCCCATTTTGTAGATTTTCGATTTTTTTCTCCCTCGAAGTGTTTCTTTCTCGAAGAGTTTCTTTCTTCTTCAATGGGGCAATATGGCAATGTGGATATCTTGAATGTGGCTCCCCATACTGTGGCCACCAGAAATGTTCCGGCCCTTTTCAGTATCAGGTCGTAACTAAACGCGAATGAGGTTCGGGAGTGAATCAGATGCAGCCACGTGGCTATCCTTTTATTATTACTTCAGAATTGACACAGGCTTCGTAATTGGTAGAGAATCTTTAGATCGGAAGGTAATCTATAGCGTATCTGTGATCTCTACAGATGCTTTCTCGACAGCCGAGCTTCCGCTACTGACAGCGACGCTTCTGTTGGTAAATGCTACCTCTACGGCAGACCACCTCTAATGAACCACGATGTCTCTCGCCGATCCTATTTATATGCCTGGCGGGCGCACACTGCTACTTAAACTTCTCGAACTTCTTGAACCTTCCTGCTACTTGAACTTCTTGAACCTTCCTGCTACTTGAACTGCTTGAACTTCTTGAACCTTCCTGCTACTTGAACTTCTTGAACTTCTTGAACCTTCCTGTTACTTGAACTTCTTGAACCTTCCTGCTTCTTGAACTTCTTGAACCTTCCTGCTACTTGAACTTCTTGAACCTTCCTGCTACTTGAACTTCTTGAACCTTCCTGCTACTTGAACTTCTTGAACCTTCCTGCTACTTGAACTGCTTAAACTTCTTGAACCTTCCTGCTACTTGAACTTCTTGAACTTCTTGAACCTTTCTGCTACTTGAACTTCTTGAACCTTCCTGCTACTTGAACTTCTTGAACTTCTTGAACCTTCCTGCTACTTGAACTTCTTGAACGTCTTGAACCTTCCTGCTACTTGAACTTCTTGAACTTCTTGAACCTTTCTTCTACTTGAACTTCTTGAACCTTCCTGCCACTTGAACTTCTTGAACTTTTTGAACCTTCCTGCAACTTGAACTTTTTGAACCTTCCTGCTACTTGAACTTCTTGAACTTCTTGAACCTTCCTGCTACTTGAACTTTTTGAACCTTCCTGCTACTTGAACTTTTTGAACTTCTTGAACCTTCCTGCTACTTGAAATACTTGAACTTCTTGAACCTTCCTGTTACTTGAACTTCTTGAACTTTTCGAACCTTCCTGCTACTTGAACTTCTTGAACTTTCCTGCTACCTGAACTTCTTGAACTTCTTGAACCTTCCTGCCACTTGAAATACTTGAACTTCTTGAAATTCCTGTTACTTGAACTTCTTGAACTTCCTGAAATTTCCTGCTACTTGAACTTCTTGAACCTCCCTGCTACTTGAACTTTTTGAACCTTCCTGCTACTTGAAGTTCTTGAACTTCTTGAACCTTCCTGCTACTTGAACTTCTTGAACCTTCCTGCTACTTGAACTTCTAGAACTTCTTGACCCTTCCTGCTACTAGAACTTCTTGAACTTCTTGAACCTTCCTGCTCCTTGAACTTCTTGAACTTCTTTAACCTTCCTGCTACTTGAACTTCTTGAACTTCTTGAACCTTCCTGCTACCTGAACTTTTTGAACTTCTTGAACCTTCCTGCTACGTGAACTTCTTGAACCTTCCTGCTACTTGAACTTCTTGAACCTTCCTGCTACTTGAACTTCTTGAACCTTCATGCTACTTGAACTTCTTGAACCTTCCTGCTACTTGAACTTCTTGAATCTTCCTGCTACTTGTACTACTTGAACTTCTTGAACCTTCCTGCCACTCGAACTTCTTGAACCTTCCTGCTACTTGAACTTCTTGAACTTCTTGAACATTCCTGCTACTTGAACTTCTTGAACCTTCCTGCTACTTGAACTTCTTAAACTTCTCGAACCTTCCTGCTACTTGAACTTCTTGAACTTTTTGAACCTTCCTTCTACTTGAACTTCTTGAACCTTCCTGCTACTTGAACTTCTTGAACCTTCCTGCTACCTGAACTTCTTGAACTTCTTGAACCTTTCTGCTACTCTAACTTCTTGAACCTTCCTGCTACTTGAACTTCTTGAACTTCTTTCCCCTTCCTGCTACTTAAACTTCTTGAACCTTCCTGCTACTTAAACTTCTTGAACCTTCCTGCTACTTGAACTTTTTGAACCTTCCTGCCATTTGAACTTCTTGAACCTTCCTGCTACTTGAACTTCTTCAACTTCTTGAACCTTCCTGCTACTTGAACTTCTTGAACCTTCCTGCTACTTGAACTTTTTGAACTTCTTGAACCTTCCTGCTACTTGAACTTTTTGAACTTCTTGATCCTTCCTGCTACTTGAACTTCTTGAACTTCATGAACCTTCCTGCTACTTGAACTTCTTGAACCTTCCTGCCAATTGATTTCTTGAACCTTCCTGCTACTTGAACTTCTTGAACCTTCCTGCTACTTGAACTTTTTGAACCTTCCTGCTTCTTGAACTTCTTGAACCTTCCTTCTACTTGAAATTCTTGAACTTCTTGAAGCTTCCTGCTACTTGAACTTCTTGAACCTTCCTGCTACTTGAACTTCTTGAACCTTCCTGCTACTTGAACTTTTTGAACTTCTTGAACCTTCCTGCTACTTGAACTTCTTGAACCTTCCTGCTAGCTGAACTTCTTGAACTTCTTGAACCTTCCTGCTACTTGAACTTCTTGAACCTTCCTGCTACTTGAACTTCTTGAACTTTTTGAACCTTTCTGCTACTTGAACTTCTTGAACCTTCTTGCTACTTGAACTTCTTGAACTTCTTGAACCTTCCTGCTACTTGAAATTCTTGAACTTCTTGAACCTTCCTGCTACTTGAACTTCTTGAACCTTCCTGCTACTTGAACTTTTCGAACTTTTTGAACCTTCCTGCTACTTGAACTTCTTGAACTTCTTGAACCTTCCTGCTACTTGAACTACTTGAACTTCTTGAACCTTCCTGCTACTTGAACTTCTTGAACTTGCTGAACCTTCCTGCTACTTGAACTTCTTGAACTTCCTGAACCTTCCTGCTACTTGAACTTCTTGAACTTCTTTAGCCTTCCTGCTACTTGAACTTCTTGAACCTTCCTGCTACTTGAACTTCTTGGACCTTCCTGCTACTTGAACTTCTTGAACCTTCCTGCTACCTGAACTTCTTAAACCTTCCTGCTACTCGAACTTCTTGAACCTTCCGGCTACTTGAACTTCTTGAACTTCTTGAACCTTCCTGCTACTTGAACTTCTTGAACGTGTTGAACCTTCCTGCTACTTGAACTTCTTGAACCTTCCTGCTACTTGAACTTCTTGAACCTTCCTGCTACTTGAACTTCTTGAACCTTCCTGCTACCTGAACTTCTTAAACCTTCCTGCTACTCGAACTTCTTGAACCTTACTGCTACTTGAACTTCTTGAACTTCTTGAACCTTCCTGCTACTTGAACTTCTTGAACGTGTTGAACCTTCCTGCTACTTGAACTTCTTGAACGTCTTGAACCTTCCTGCTACTTGAACTTCTTGAACTTCTTGAACCTTCCTGCTACTTGAACTTCTTGAACCTTCCTGCTACTTGAACTTCTTGAACCTTCCTGCTACTTGAACTTCTTGAACTTCTTGAACCCTCCTGCTACTTGAACTTCTTGAACCTTCCTGCTTCTTGAACTCCTTGGACTTCTTGAACCTTCCTGCAACTTGAACTTCTTGAACTTCTTGAACCTTCACGCTACTTGAACTTCTTGAACTTCTTGAACCTTCCTGCTACTTGAACTTCTTGAACCTTCCTGCTACCTGAACTTCTTAAACCTTCCTGCTACTCGAACTTCTTGAACCTTACTGCTACTTGAACTTCTTGAACTTCTTGAACCTTCCTGCTACTTGAACTTCTTGAACGTGTTGAACCTTCCTGCTACTTGAACTTCTTGAACGTCTTGAACCTTCCTGCTACTTGAACTTCTTGAACTTCTTGAACCTTCCTGCTACTTGAACTTCTTGAACCTTCCTGCTACTTGAACTTCTTGAACCTTCCTGCTACTTGAACTTCTTGAACTTCTTGAACCCTCCTGCTACTTGAACTTCTTGAACCTTCCTGCTTCTTGAACTCCTTGGACTTCTTGAACCTTCCTGCAACTTGAACTTCTTGAACTTCTTGAACCTTCACGCTACTTGAACTTCTTGAACTTCTTGAACCTTCCTGCTACTCTAACTTCTTGAACCTTCCTGCTACTTGAACTTCTTGAACTTCTTTCCCCTTCCTGCTACTTAAACTTCTTGAACCTTCCTGCTACTTAAACTTCTTGAACCTTCCTGCTACTTGAACTTTTTGAACCTTCCTGCCATTTGAACTTCTTGAACCTTCCTGCTACTTGAACTTCTTCAACTTCTTGAACCTTCCTGCTACTTGAACTTCTTGAACCTTCCTGCTACTTGAACTTTTTGAACTTCTTGAACCTTCCTGCTACTTGAACTTTTTGAACTTCTTGATCCTTCCTGCTACTTGAACTTCTTGAACTTCATGAACCTTCCTGCTACTTGAACTTCTTGAACCTTCCTGCCAATTGATTTCTTGAACCTTCCTGCTACTTGAACTTCTTGAACCTTCCTGCTACTTGAACTTTTTGAACCTTCCTGCTTCTTGAACTTCTTGAACCTTCCTTCTACTTGAAATTCTTGAACTTCTTGAAGCTTCCTGCTACTTGAACTTCTTGAACCTTCCTGCTACTTGAACTTCTTGAACCTTCCTGCTACTTGAACTTTTTGAACTTCTTGAACCTTCCTGCTACTTGAACTTCTTGAACCTTCCTGCTAGCTGAACTTCTTGAACTTCTTGAACCTTCCTGCTACTTGAACTTCTTGAACCTTCCTGCTACTTGAACTTCTTGAACTTTTTGAACCTTTCTGCTACTTGAACTTCTTGAACCTTCTTGCTACTTGAACTTCTTGAACTTCTTGAACCTTCCTGCTACTTGAAATTCTTGAACTTCTTGAACCTTCCTGCTACTTGAACTTCTTGAACCTTCCTGCTACTTGAACTTTTCGAACTTTTTGAACCTTCCTGCTACTTGAACTTCTTGAACTTCTTGAACCTTCCTGCTACTTGAACTACTTGAACTTCTTGAACCTTCCTGCTACTTGAACTTCTTGAACTTGCTGAACCTTCCTGCTACTTGAACTTCTTGAACTTCCTGAACCTTCCTGCTACTTGAACTTCTTGAACTTCTTTAGCCTTCCTGCTACTTGAACTTCTTGAACCTTCCTGCTACTTGAACTTCTTGGACCTTCCTGCTACTTGAACTTCTTGAACCTTCCTGCTACCTGAACTTCCTAAACCTTCCTGCTACTCGAACTTCTTGAACCTTCCTGCTACTTGAACTTCTTGAACTTCTTGAACCTTCCTGCTACTTGAACTTCTTGAACGTGTTGAACCTTCCTGCTACTTGAACTTCTTGAACCTTCCTGCTACTTGAACTTCTTGAACCTTCCTGCTACTTGAACTTCTTGAACCTTCCTGCTACCTGAACTTCTTAAACCTTCCTGCTACTCGAACTTCTTGAACCTTACTGCTACTTGAACTTCTTGAACTTCTTGAACCTTCCTGCTACTTGAACTTCTTGAACGTGTTGAACCTTCCTGCTACTTGAACTTCTTGAACGTCTTGAACCTTCTTGCTACTTGAACTTCTTGAACTTCTTGAACCTTCCTGCTACTTGAACTTCTTGAACCTTCCTGCTACTTGAACTTCTTGAACCTTCCTGCTACTTGAACTTCTTGAACTTCTTGAACCCTCCTGCTACTTGAACTTCTTGAACCTTCCTGCTTCTTGAACTCCTTGGACTTCTTGAACCTTCCTGCAACTTGAACTTCTTGAACTTCTTGAACCTTCACGCTACTTGAACTTCTTGAACTTCTTGAACCTTCCTGCTACTTGAACTTCTTGAACCTTCCTGCTTCTTGAACTTCTTGAAACTTCCTGATACATGAAGTTCTTGATCTTCTTGAACCTTTCTGCTACTTGAACTTCTTGAACCTTCCTGCTACTTGAACTTCTTGAACTTTTTGAACCTTCCTGCTACTTGAACTTCTTGAACTTCTTGAACCTTTCTGCTACTTGAACTTCTTGAACTTCTTGAACCGTCCTGCTACTTGAACTTCTTGAACTTCTTGAACCTTCCTGCTACTTGAACTTCTTGAACCTTCCTGCTACTTGAACTTCTTGAACTTCTTGAACCTTCCTGCTACTTGAACTTCTTGAACTTCTTGAACCTTCCTGCTACTTGAACTTCTTGAACTTTTTGAACCTTCCTACTACTTGAACTTCTTGAACTTCCTGAACCTTCCTGCTACTTGAACTTCTTGAACTTCCTGAACCTTCCTGCTACTTGAACTTCTTGAACTTCTTGAGCCTTCCTGCTACTTGAACTTCTTGAACCTTCCTGCTACTTGAACTTCTTGAACCTTCCTGCTACTTGAACTTCTTGAACCTTCCTGCTACTTGAACTTCTTGAACCTTCCTGCTACTCGAACTTTTTGAACCTTCCTGCTACTTGAACTTCTTGAACTTCTTGAACCTTCCCGCTACTTGAACTTCTTGAACGTGTTGAACCTTCCTGCTACTTGAACTTCTTGAACGTCTTGAACCTTCCTGCTACATGAACTTCTTGAACTTCTTGAACCTTCCTGCTACTTCAACTTCTTGAACCTTCCTGCTACTTTAACTTTTTGAACCTTCCTGCTACTTGAACTTCTTGAACTTCTTGAACCCTCCTGCTACTTGAACTTCTTGAACCTCCCTGCTTCTTGAACTTCTTGAACTTCTTGAACCTTCCTGCTACTTGAACTTCTTGAACTTCTTGAACCTTCCTGCTACTTGAACTTCTTGAACTTCTTGAACCTTCCTGCTACTTGAACTTCTTGAACCTTCCTGCTACTTGAACTTCTTGAACTTCTTCAAACCTCCTGCTACTTGAACTTCTTGAACCTTCCTGCTTCTTGAACGTCTTGAACTTCGTGAACCTTCCTGCTACTTGAACTTCTTGAACTTCTTGAACCTTCCTGCTACTTGAACTTCTTGAACCTTCCTGCTACTTAAGCTTCTTGAACCTTCCTGCTACTTGAACTTCTTGAACTTCTTGAACCTTCCTGCTACTTGAACTTCCTGAACTTCTTGAACCTTTCTGCTACTTGAACTTCTTGAACCTTCCTGCTACTTGAACTTCTTGAACTTCTTGTACCTTCCTGCTACTTGAACTTCTTGAACGTCTTGAACCTTCCTGCTACTTGAACTTCTTGAACTTCTTGAACCTTCCTGCTACTTGAACTTCTTGAACCTTCCTGCTACTTGAACTTCTCGAACTTTTTGAACCTTCCTGCTACTTGAACTTCTTGAACTTCTTGAACCTTAATGCTACTTGAACTTCTTGAACCTTTCTGCTACTTGAACTTCTTGAACTTCTTGAACCTTCCTGCTACTTGAACTACTTGAACTTCTTGAACCTTCCTGCCACTTGAACTTCTTGAACTTCTCGAACCTTCCTGCTACATGAAATTCTTGAAACTTCCTGCTACTTGAACTTCTTGAACTTCTTGAACCTTCCTGCTACTTGAACTTCTTGAACTTCTTGAACCTTCCTCCTACTTGAACTTCTTGAACTTCTTGAACCTTCCTGCTACTTGAACTTCTTGAACTTCTTGAACCTTCCTGCTACTTGAACTTCTTGAACCTTCCGGCTACTTGAACTTCTTGAACCTTCCTGCTACTTCTACTTCTTGAACCTTCCTGCTACTTTAACTTCTTGAACCTTCCTGCTACTTGAACTTCTTGAACTTCTTGAACCCTCCTGCTACTTGAACTTCTTGAACCTTCCTGCTACTTGAACTTCTTGAACTTCTTGAACTTCTTGAACCTTCCTGCTACTTGAACTTCTTGAACTTCTTGAACCTTCCTGCTAATTGAACTTCTTGAACTTCTTGAACCTTCCTGCTACTTGAACTTCTTGAACCTTCCTGCTACTTGAACTTCTTTAACCTTTCTGCTACTTGAACTTCTTGAACTTCTTGAACCCTCCTGCTACTTGAACTTCTTGAACCTTCCTGCTTCTTGAACTTCTTGAACTTCGTGAACCTCCCTGCTACTTGAACTTCTTGAACTTCTTGAACCTTCCTGCTACTTGATTTTCTTGAACCTTCCTGCTACTTGGGCTTCTTGAACCTTCCTGCTACTTGAACATCTTGAACTTCTTGAACCTTCCTGCTACTTGAACTTCCTGAACTTCTTGAACCTTTCTGCTACTTGAACTTCTTGAACCTTCCTGCAACTTGAACTTCTTGAACTTCTTGTACCTTCCTGCTACTTGAACTTCTTGAACGTCTTGAACCTTCCTGCTACTTGAACTTCTTGAACTTCTTGAACCTTCCTGCTACTTGAACTTCTTGAACCCTCCTGCTACTTGAACTTCTTGAACTTTTTGAACCTTCCTGCTACTTGAACTTCTTGAACTTCTTGAACCTTAATGCTACTTGAACTTCTTGAACCCTCCTGCTTCTTGAACTTCTTGAACTTCTTAAACCTTCCTGCTACTTGAACTACTTGAACTTCTTGAACCTTCCTGCTACTTGAACTTCTTGAACTTCTTGAACCTTCCTGCTACTTGAACTTCTTGAACCTTCCTGCTACTTGAACTTCTCGAACCTTCCTGCCACTTGAACTTCTTGAACTTCTTGAACCTTCCTGCTACTTGAAATTCTTGAAACTTCCTGCTACTTGAACTTCTTGAACTTCTTGAACCTTCCTGCTACTTGAACTTCTTGAACTTCTTGAACCTTCCTGCTACTTGAACTTCTTGAACTTCTTGAACCTTCCTGCTACTTGAACTTCTTGAACTTCTTGAACCTTCCTGCTACTTGAACTTCTTGAACTTCTTGAACCTTCCTGCTACTTGAACTTCTTGAACCTTCCTGCTACTTGAACTTCTTGAACTTCTTGAACCTTCCTGCTACTTGAACTTCTTGAACATCTAGAGCCTTCCTGCTACTTGAACTTCTTGAACCTTCCTGCTACTTGAACTTCTTGAACCTTCCTGCTACTTGAACTTCTTGAACCTTCCTGCTACTTGAACTTCTTGAACTTCTTGAACCTTCCTGCTACTTGAACTTCTTGAACATCTAGAGCCTTCCTGCTACTTGAACTTCTTGAACCTTCCTGCTACTTGAACTTCTTGAACCTTCCTGCTACTTGAACTTCTTGAACCTTCCTGCTACATGAACTTCTTGAACTTCTTGAACCCTCGTGCTACTTGAACTTCTTGAACCTTCCTGCTTCTTGAACTTCTTGAACTTCTTGAACCTTCCTGCTACTTGAACTTCTTGAACTTCTTGAACCTTCCTGCTACTTGAAATTCTTGAACTTCTTGAACCTTCCTGCTACTTGAACTTCTTGAACTTCTTGAACCTTCCTGCTACTTGAACTTCTTGAACTTCTTGAACCTTCCTGCTACTTGAACTTCTTGAACCTTCCTGCTACTTGAACTTCTTGAACCTTCCTGCTACTTGAACTTCTTGAGCCTTCCTGCTACTTGAACTTCTCGAACTTCTTGAACCCTCCTGCTACTTGAACTTCTTGAACCTTCCTGCTTCTTGAACTTCTTGAACTTCTTGAACCTCCTGCTACTTGAACTTCTTGAACTTCTTGAACCTTCCTGCTACTTGAACTTCTTGAACCTTCCTGCTACTTAAGCTTCTTGAACCTTCCTGCTACTTGAACTTCTTGAACTTCTTGAACCTTCCTGCTACTTGAACTTCCTTAACTTCTTGAACCTTTCTGCTACTTGAACTTCTTGAACCTTCCTGCTACTTGAACTTCTTGAACGTCTTGAGCCTTCCTGCTACTTGAACTTCTTCAACTTCTTGAACCTTCCTGCTACTTGAACTTCTTGAACTTTTTGAACCTTCCTGCTACTTGAACTTCTTGAATTTCTTGAACCTTAATGCTACTTGAAATTCTTGAACCTTCCTGCTACTTGAACTTCTTGAACTTCTTGAACCTTCCTGCTACTTGAACTACTTGAACTTCTTGAACTTTCTGCTACTTGAACTTTCCTGCTACTTGAACTTCTTGAACTTCTTGAACCTCCCTGCTACTTGAACTTCTTGAACCTTCCTGCTACTTGAACTTCTTGAACCTTCCTGCCACTTGAACTTCTTGAACTTCTTGAACCTTCCTGCTACTTGAAATTCTTGAAACTTCCTGCTACTTGAACTTCTTGAACTTCTTAAACCTTCCTGCTACTTGAACTTCTTGAACTTCTTGAACCTTCCTGCTACTTGAACTTCTTGAACTTCTTGAACCTTCCTGCTACTTGATATTCTTGAAACCTCCTGCTACTTGAACTTCTTGAACTTCTTGAACCTTCCTGCAACTTGAACTTCTTGAACTTCTTGAACCTTCATGCTACTTGAACTTCTTGAACTTCATGAACCTTCCTGCTACTTGAACTTCTTGAACTTCTTGAACCTTCCTGCTACTTGAACTTCTTGAACCTTCCTGCTACTTGAACTTCTTGAACCTTCCTGCTACTTGAACATCTTGAACTTCTTGAACCTTCCTGCTACTTGAACATCTTGAAACTTTCTGCTACTTGAACTTCTTGAACTTCTTGAACCTTCCTGGTACTTGAACTTCTTGAACCTTCCTGCTACTTGAAATTCTTGAACTTCTTAAACCTTCCTGCTACTTGAAATACTTGAACCTATTGAAATTCCTGTTACTTTAACTTCTTGAACTTCTTGAAATTTCCTGCTACTTGAACTTCTTGAACCTCCCTGCTACTTGAGCTTTTTGAACCTTCCTGCTACTTGGAGTTCTTGAACTTCTTGACCCTTCCTGCTACTTGAACTTCTTGAACCCTCCTGCTACTTGAACTTCTAGAACTTCTTGACCCTTCCTGCTACTAAAACTTCTTGAACTTCTTGAACCTTCCTGCTACTTGAACTTCTTGAACTTCTTTAACCTACCTGCTACTTGAACTTCTTAAACTTCTTGAACTTTCCTGCTACCTGAACTTTTTGAACTTCTTGAACCTTCCTGCTACGTGAACTTCTTGAACCTTCCTGCTACTTGAACTTCTTGAACCTTCCTGCTACTTGAACTTCTTGAACCTACATGCAACTTGAACTTCTTGAACCTTCCTGCTACTTGAACTTCTTGACCTTCCTGCTACTTGTACTACTTGAACTTCTTGAACCATCCTGCTACTCGAACTTCTTGAACCTTCCTGCTACTTGAACTTCTTGAACCTTCCTGCTACTTGAACTTCTTGAACCTTCCTGCTACTTGAACTTCTTGAACCTTCCTGCTACTTGAACTTCTTAAACTTTTCGAACCTTCCTGCTACTTGAACTTCTTGAACTTTTTGAACCTTCCTGCTACTTGGACTTCTTGAACCTTCCTGCTCCTTGAACTTCTTGAACCTTCCTGCTACCGGAACTTCTTGAACTTCTTGAACCTTTCAGCCACTTGAACTTCTTGAACCTTCCTGCTACTTGAACTTCTTGAACTTCTTGAACCTTCCTGCTACTTGAACTTCTTGAATGTGTTGAACCTTCCTGCTACTTGAACTTCTTGAACGTCTTGAACCTTCCTGCTACTTGAACTTCTTGAACTTCTTTAACCTTCCTGCTACTTCTACTTCTTGAACCTTCCTGCTACTTTAACTTCTTGAACCTTCCTGCTACTTGAACTTCTTGAACTTCTTGAACCCTCCTGCTACTTGAACTTCTTGAACCTCCCTGCTTCTTGAACTTCTTGAACTTCTTGAACCTTCCTGCTACTTGAACTTCTTGAACTTCTTGAACCTTCCTGCTACTTGAACTTCTTGAACTTCTTGAACCTTCCTGCTACTTGAACTTCTTGAACCTTCCTGCTACTTGAACTTCTTGAACTTCTTGAACCCTCCTGCTACTTGAACTTCTTGAACCTTCCTGCTTCTTGAACTTCTTGAACTTCGTGAACCTCCCTGCTACTTGAACTTCTTGAACTTCTTGAACCTTCCTGCTACTTGATTTTCTTGAACCTTCCTGCTACTTGGGCTCCTTGAACCTTCCTGCTACTTGAACTTCTTGAACTTCTTGAACCTTCCTGCTACTTGAACTTCTTGAACTTCTTGAACCTTCCTGCTACTTGAACTTCCTTAACTTCTTGAACCTTTCTGCTACTTGAACTTCTTGAACCTTCCTGCTACTTGAACTTCTTGAACGTCTTGAGCCTTCCTGCTACTTGAACTTCTTCAACTTCTTGAACCTTCCTGCTACTTGAACTTCTTGAACTTTTTGAACCTTCCTGCTACTTGAACTTCTTGAACTTCTTGAACCAAATGCTACTTGAAATTCTTGAACCTTCCTGCTACTTGAACTTCTTGAACTTCTTGAACCTTCCTGCTACTTGAACTACTTGAACTTCTTGAACTTTCTGCTACTTGAACTTTCCTGCTACTTGAACTTCTTGAACTTCTTGAACCTTCCTGCTACTTGAACTTCTTGAACCTTCCTGCTACTTGAACTTCTTGAACCTTCCTGCCACTTGAACTTCTTGAACTTCTTGAACCTTCCTGCTACTTGAAATTCTTGAAACTTCCTGCTACTTGAACTTCTTGAACTTCTTGAACCTTCCTGCTCTTTGAACTTCTTGAACTTCTTGAACCTTCCTGCTACTTGAACTTCTTGAACCTTCCTGCTACTTGAACTTCTTGAACCTTCCTGCTACTTGAACATCTTGAACTTCTTGAACCTTCCTGCTACTTGAACATCTTGAACCTTTCTGCTACTTGAACTTCTTGAACTTCTTGAACCTTCCTGCTACTTGAACTTCTTGAACTTCTTCAAACCTCCTGCTACTTGAACTTCTTGAACCTTCCTGCTACTTGAACTTCTTGAACCTTCCTGCTACTTAAGCTTCTTGAACCTTCCTGCTACTTGAACTTCTTGAACTTCTTGAACCTTCCTGCTACTTGAACTTCCTGAACTTCTTGAACCTTTCTGCTACTTGAACTTCTTGAACCTTCCTGCTACTTGAACTTCTTGAACTTCTTGTACCTTCCTGCTACTTGAACTTCTTGAACGTCTTGAACCTTCCTGCTACTTGAACTTCTTGAACTTCTTGAACCTTCCTGCTACTTGAACTTCTTGAACCTTCCTGCTACTTGAACTTCTCGAACTTTTTGAACCTTCCTGCTACTTGAACTTCTTGAACTTCTTGAACCTTAATGCTACTTGAACTTCTTGAACCTTTCTGCTACTTGAACTTCTTGAACTTCTTGAACCTTCCTGCTACTTGAACTACTTGAACTTCTTGAACCTTCCTGCTACTTGAACTTCTTGAACTTCTTGAACCTTCCAGCTACTTGAACTTCTTGAACCTTCCTGCTACTTGAACTTCTCGAACCTTCCTGCCACTTGAACTTCTTGAACTTCTCGAACCTTCCTGCTACATGAAATTCTTGAAACTTCCTGCTACTTGAACTTCTTGAACTTCTTGAACCTTCCTGCTACTTGAACTTCTTGAACTTCTTGAACCTTCCTCCTACTTGAACTTCTTGAACTTCTTGAACCTTCCTGCTACTTGAACTTCTTGAACTTCTTGAACCTTCCTGCTACTTGAACTTCTTGAACCTTCCGGCTACTTGAACTTCTTGAACCTTCCTGCTACTTGAACTTCTTGAACTTCTTGAACCTTCCTGCTACTTGAACTTCTTGAACCTTCCTGCTACTTGAACTTCTTGAACTTCTTGAACCTTCCTGCTACTTGAACTTCTTGAACCTTCCTGCTACTTGAACTTCTTGAACTTCTTGAACCTTCCTGCTACTTGAACTTCTTGAACTTCTTGAACCTTCCTGCTACTTGAACTTCTTGAACCTTCCTGCTACTTGAACTTCTTGAACCTTCCTGCTACTTGAACTTCTTGAACCTTCCTGCTAATTGAACTTCTTGAACCTTCTTGCTACTTGAACTGCTTAAACTTCTTGAACTTTCCTGCTACTTGAACTTCTTGAACTTCTTGAACCTTTCTGCTACTTGAACTTCTTGAACCTTCCTGCAACTTGAACTTCTTGAACTTCTTGAACCTTCCTGCTACCTGAACTTCTTGAACGTCTTGAACCTTCCTGCTACTTGAACTTCTTGAACTTCTTGAACCTTCCTTCTACTTGAACTTCTTGAACCTTCCTGCCACTTGAACTTCTTGAACTTTTTGAACCTTCCTGCTACTTGAACTTCTTGAACTTCTTGAACATTCCTGCTACTTGAACTTCTTGAACTTCTTAAACCTTCCTGCTACTTGAACTTCTTGAACCTTCCTGCTACTTGAACTTCTTGAACTTCTTGAACCTTCCTGCTACTTGAAATACTTGAACTTCTTGAACCTTCCTGTTACTTGAACTTCTTGAACTTTTCGAACGATCCTGCTACTTGAACTTCTTGAACCTTCCTGCTACTTGAAATTCTTGAACTTCTTAAACCTTCCTGCTACTTGAAATACTTGAACTTCTTGAAATTCCTGATACTTTAACTTCTTGAACTTCTTGAAATTTCCTGCTACTTGAACTTCTTGAACCTCCCTGCTACTTGAACTTTTTGAACCTTCCTGCTACTTGGAGTTCTTGAACTTCTTGACCCTTCCTGCTACTTGAACTTCTTGAACCCTCCTGCTACTTGAACTTCTAGAACTTCTTGACCCTTCCTGCTACTAAAACTTCTTGAACTTCTTGAACCTTCCTGCTACTTGAACTTCTTGAACTTCTTTAACCTACCTGCTACTTGAACTTCTTAAACTTCTTGAACTTTCCTGCTACCTGAACTTTTTGAACTTCTTGAACCTTCCTGCTACGTGAACTTCTTGAACCTTCCTGCTACTTGAACTTCTTGAACCTTCCTGCTACTTGAACTTCTTGAACCCACATGCAACTTGAACTTCTTGAACCTTCCTGCTACTTGAACTTCTTGAACCTTCCTGCTACTTGTACTACTTGAACTTCTTGAACCATCCTGCTACTCGAACTTCTTGAACCTTCCTGCAACTTGAACTTCTTGAACTTCTTGAACCTTCCTGCTACTTGAACTTCTTGAACCTTCCTGCTACTTGAACTTCTTAAACTTTTCGAACCTTCCTGCTACTTGAACTTCTTGAACTTTTTGAACCTTCCTGCTACTTGGACTTCTTGAACCTTCCTGCTCCTTGAACTTCTTGAACCTTCCTGCTACCGGAACTTCTTGAACTTCTTGAACCTTTCTGCCACTTGAACTTCTTGAACCTTCCTGCTACTTGAACTTCTTGAACTTCTTGAACCTTCCTGCTACTTGAACTTCTTGAATGTGTTGAACCTTCCTGCTACTTGAACTTCTTGAACGTCTTGAACCTTCCTGCTACTTGAACTTCTTGAACTTCTTGAACCTTCCTGCTACTTCTACTTCTTGAACCTTCCTGCTACTTTAACTTCTTGAACCTTCCTGCTACTTGAACTTCTTGAACTTCTTGAACCCTCCTGCTACTTGAACTTCTTGAACCTCCCTGCTTCTTGAACTTCTTGAACTTCTTGAACCTTCCTGCTACTTGAACTTCTTGAACTTCTTGAACTTCTTGAACCTTCCTGCTACTTGAACTTCTTGAACTTCTTGAACCTTCCTGCTACTTGAACTTCTTGAACTTCTTGAACCTTCCTGCTACTTGAACTTCTTGAACCTTCCTGCTACTTGAACTTCTTTAACCTTTCTGCTACTTGAACTTCTTGAACTTCTTGAACCCTCCTGCTACTTGAACTTCTCGAACCTTCCTGCTTCTTGAACTTCTTGAACTTCGTGAACCTCCCTGCTACTTGAACTTCTTGAACTTCTTGAACCTTCCTGCTACTTGATTTTCTTGAACCTTCCTGCTACTTGGGCTTCTTGAACCTTCCTGCTACTTGAACATCTTGAACTTCTTGAACCTTCCTGCTACTTGAACTTCCTGAACTTCTTGAACCTTTCTGCTACTTGAACTTCTTGAACCTTCCTCCAACTTGAACTTCTTGAACTTCTTGTACCTTCCTGCTACTTGAACTTCTTGAACGTCTTGAACCTTCCTGCTACTTGAACTTCTTGAACTTCTTGAACCTTCCTGCTACTTGAACTTCTTAAACCTTCCTGCTACTTGAACTTCTTGAACTTTTTGAACCTTCCTGCTACTTGAACTTCTTGAACTTCTTGAACCTTAATGCTACTTGAACTTCTTGAACCTTCCTGCTTCTTGAACTTCTTGAACTTCTTAAACCTTCCTGCTACTTGAACTACTTGAACTTCTTGAACCTTCCTGCTACTTGAACTTCTTGAACTTCTTGAACCTTCCTGCTACTTGAACTTCTTGAACCTTCCTGCTACTTGAACTTCTCGAACCTTCCTGCCACTTGAACTTCTTGAACTTCTTGAACCTTCCTGCTACTTGAAATTCTTGAAACTTCCTGCTACTTGAACTTCTTGAACTTCTTGAACCTTCCTGCTACTTGAACTTCTTGAACTTCTTGAACCTTCCTGCTACTTGAACTTCTTGAACTTCTTGAACCTTCCTGCTACTTGAACTTCTTGAACTTCTTGAACCTTCCTGCTACTTGAACTTCTTGAACTTCTTGAACCTTCCTGCTACTTGAACTTCTTGAACCTTCATGCAACTTGAACTTCTTGAACTTCTTGAACCTTCCTGCTACTTGAACTTCTTGAACTTCTTGAGCCTTCCTGCTACTTGAACTTCTTGAACCTTCCTGCTACTTGAACTTCTTGAACCTTCCTGCTACTTGAACTTCTTGAACTTCTTGAACCTTCCTGCTACTTGAACTTCTTGAACGTGTTGAAACTTCCTGCTACTTGAACTTCTTGAACCATCCTGCTACTTGAACTTCTTGAACCTTCCTGCTACTTGAACTTCTTGAACCTTCCTGCTACCTGAACTTCTTAAACCTTCCTGCTACTCGAACTTCTTGAACCTTCCTGCTACTTGAACTTCTTGAACTTCTTGAACCTTCCTGCTACTTGAACTTCTTGAACGTGTTGAACCTTCCTGCTACTTGAACTTCTTGAACGTCTTGAACCTTCCTGCTACTTGAACTTCTTGAACTTCTTGAACCTTCCTGCTACTTGAACTTCTTGAACCTTCCTGCTACTTGAACTTCTTGAACCTTCCTGCTACTTGAACTTCTTGAACTTCTTGAACCCTCCTGCTACTTGAACTTCTTGAACCTTCCTGCTTCTTGAACTCCTTGGACTTCTTGTACCTTCCTGCTACTTGAACTTCTTGAACTTCTTGAACCTTCACGCTACTTGAACTTCTTGAACTTCTTGAACCTTCCTGCTACTTGAACTTCTTGAACCTTCCTGCTTCTTGAACTTCTTGAAACTTCCTGCTACATGAAGTTCTTGAACTTCTTGAACCTTTCAGCTACTTGAACTTCTTGAACCTTCCTGCTACTTTAACTTCTTGAACTTTTTGAACCTTCCTGCTACTTGAACTTCTTGAACTTCTTGAACCTTTCTGCTACTTGAACTTCTTGAACTTCTTGAACCGTCCTGCTACTTGAACTTCTTGAACTTCTTGAACCTTCCTGCTACTTGAACTTCTTGAACCTTCCTGCTACTTGAACTTCTTGAACTTCTTGAACCTTCCTGCTACTTGAACTTCTTGAACTTCTTGAACCTTCCTGCTACTTGAACTTCTTGAACTTTTTGAACCTTCCTACTACTTGAACTTCTTGAACTTCCTGAACCTTCCTGCTACTTGAACTTCTTGAACTTCCTGAACCTTCCTGCTACTTGAACTTCTTGAACTTCTTGAGCCTTCCTGCTACTTGAACTTCTTGAACCTTCCTGCTACTTGAACTTCTTGAACCTTCCTGCTACTTGAACTTCTTGAACCTTCCTGCTACTTGAACTTCTTGAACCTTCCTGCTACTCGAACTTTTTGAACCTTCCTGCTACTTGAACTTCTTGAACTTCTTGAACCTTCCCGCTACTTGAACTTCTTGAACGTGTTGAACCTTCCTGCTACTTGAACTTCTTGAACGTCTTGAACCTTCCTGCTACATGAACTTCTTGAACTTCTTGAACCTTCCTGCTACTTCAACTTCTTGAACCTTCCTGCTACTTTAACTTCTTGAACCTTCCTGCTACTTGAACTTCTTGAACTTCTTGAACCCTCCTGCTACTTGAACTTCTTGAACCTCCCTGCTTCTTGAACTTCTTGAACTTCTTGAACCTTCCTGCTACTTGAACTTCTTGAACTTCTTGAACCTTCCTGCTACTTGAACTTCTTGAACTTCTTGAACCTTCCTGCTACTTGAACTTCTTGAACCTTCCTGCTACTTGAACTTCTTGAACTTCTTCAAACCTCCTGCTACTTGAACTTCTTGAACCTTCCTGCTTCTTGAACGTCTTGAACTTCGTGAACCTTCCTGCTACTTGAACTTCTTGAACTTCTTGAACCTTCCTGCTACTTGAACTTCTTGAACCTTCCTGCTACTTAAGCTTCTTGAACCTTCCTGCTACTTGAACTTCTTGAACTTCTTGAACCTTCCTGCTACTTGAACTTCCTGAACTTCTTGAACCTTTCTGCTACTTGAACTTCTTGAACCTTCCTGCAACTTGAACTTCTTGAACTTCTTGTACCTTCCTGCTACTTGAACTTCTTGAACGTCTTGAACCTTCCTGCTACTTGAACTTCTTGAACTTCTTGAACCTTCCTGCTACTTGAACTTCTTGAACCTTCCTGCTACTTGAACTTCTCGAACTTTTTGAACCTTCCTGCTACTTGAACTTCTTGAACTTCTTGAACCTTAATGCTACTTGAACTTCTTGAACCTTTCTGCTACTTGAACTTCTTGAACTTCTTGAACCTTCCTGCTACTTGAACTACTTGAACTTCTTGAACCTTCCTGCCACTTGAACTTCTTGAACTTCTCGAACCTTCCTGCTACATGAAATTCTTGAAACTTCCTGCTACTTGAACTTCTTGAACTTCTTGAACCTTCCTGCTACTTGAACTTCTTGAACTTCTTGAACCTTCCTCCTACTTGAACTTCTTGAACTTCTTGAACCTTCCTGCTACTTGAACTTCTTGAACTTCTTGAACCTTCCTGCTACTTGAACTTCTTGAACCTTCCGGCTACTTGAACTTCTTGAACCTTCCTGCTACTTCTACTTCTTGAACCTTCCTGCTACTTTAACTTCTTGAACCTTCCTGCTACTTGAACTTCTTGAACTTCTTGAACCCTCCTGCTACTTGAACTTCTTGAACCTTCCTGCTACTTGAACTTCTTGAACTTCTTGAACTTCTTGAACCTTCCTGCTACTTGAACTTCTTGAACTTCTTGAACCTTCCTGCTACTTGAACTTCTTGAACTTCTTGAACCTTCCTGCTACTTGAACTTCTTGAACCTTCCTGCTACTTGAACTTCTTTAACCTTTCTGCTACTTGAACTTCTTGAACTTCTTGAACCCTCCTGCTACTTGAACTTCTTGAACCTTCCTGCTTCTTGAACTTCTTGAACTTCGTGAACCTCCCTGCTACTTGAACTTCTTGAACTTCTTGAACCTTCCTGCTACTTGATTTTCTTGAACCTTCCTGCTACTTGGGCTTCTTGAACCTTCCTGCTACTTGAACATCTTGAACTTCTTGAACCTTCCTGCTACTTGAACTTCCTGAACTTCTTGAACCTTTCTGCTACTTGAACTTCTTGAACCTTCCTGCAACTTGAACTTCTTGAACTTCTTGTACCTTCCTGCTACTTGAACTTCTTGAACGTCTTGAACCTTCCTGCTACTTGAACTTCTTGAACTTCTTGAACCTTCCTGCTACTTGAACTTCTTGAACCTTCCTGCTACTTGAACTTCTTGAACTTTTTGAACCTTCCTGCTACTTGAACTTCTTGAACTTCTTGAACCTTAATGCTACTTGAACTTCTTGAACCTTCCTGCTTCTTGAACTTCTTGAACTTCTTAAACCTTCCTGCTACTTGAACTACTTGAACTTCTTGAACCTTCCTGCTACTTGAACTTCTTGAACTTCTTGAACCTTCCTGCTACTTGAACTTCTTGAACCTTCCTGCTACTTGAACTTCTCGAACCTTCCTGCCACTTGAACTTCTTGAACTTCTTGATCCTTCCTGCTACTTGAAATTCTTGAAACTTCCTGCTACTTGAACTTCTTGAACTTCTTGAACCTTCCTGCTACTTGAACTTCTTGAACTTCTTGAACCTTCCTGCTACTTGAACTTCTTGAACTTCTTGAACCTTCCTGCTACGTGAACTTCTTGAACTTCTTGAACCTTCCTGCTACTTGAACTTCTTGAACTTCTTGAACCTTCCTGCTACTTGAACTTCTTGAACCTTCCTGCTACTTGAACTTCTTGAACTTCTTGAACCTTCCTGCTACTTGAACTTCTTGAACTTCTTGAGCCTTCCTGCTACTTGAACTTCTTGAACCTTCCTGCTACTTGAACTTCTTGAACCTTCCTGCTACTTGAACTTCTTGAACCTTCCTGCTACATGAACTTCTTGAACTTCTTGAACCCTCGTGCTACTTGAACTTCTTGAACCTTCCTGCTTCTTGAACTTCTTGAACTTCTTGAACCTTCCTGCTACTTGAACTTCTTGAACTTCTTGAACTTTCTGCTACTTGAACTTTCCTGCTACTTGAACTTCTTGAACTTCTTGAACCTTCCTGCTACTTGAACTTCTTGAACCTTCCTGCTACTTGAACTTCTTGAACCTTCCTGCCACTTGAACTTCTTGAACTTCTTGAACCTTCCTGCTACTTGAAATTCTTGAAACTTCCTGCTACTTGAACTTCTTGAACTTCTTGAACCTTAATGCTACTTGAACTTCTTGAACCTTTCTGCTACTTGAACTTCTTGAACTTCTTGAACCTTCCTGCTACTTGAACTACTTGAACTTCTTGAACCTTCCTGCTACTTGAACTTCTTGAACTTCTTGAACCTTCCAGCTACTTGAACTTCTTGAACCTTCCTGCTACTTGAACTTCTCGAACCTTCCTGCCACTTGAACTTCTTGAACTTCTCGAACCTTCCTGCTACATGAAATTCTTGAAACTTCCTGCTACTTGAACTTCTTGAACTTCTTGAACCTTCCTGCTACTTGAACTTCTAGAACTTCTTGAACCTTCCTCCTACTTGAACTTCTTGAACTTCTTGAACCTTCCTGCTACTTGAACTTCTCGAACTTCTTGAACCTTCCTGCTACTTGAACTTCTTGAACCTTCCGGCTACTTGAACTTCTTGAACCTTCCTGCTACTTGAACTTCTTGAACTTCTTGAACCTTCCTGCTACTTGAACTTCTTGAACCTTCCTGCTACTTGAACTTCTTGAACTTCTTGAACCTTCCTGCTACTTGAACTTCTTGAACCTTCCTGCTACTTGAACTTCTTGAACTTCTTGAACCTTCCTGCTACTTGAACTTCTTGAACTTCTTGAACCTTCCTGCTACTTGAACTTCTTGAACCTTCCTGCTACTTGAACTTCTTGAACCTTCCTGCTACTTGAACTTCTTGAACCTTCCTGCTAATTGAACTTCTTGAACCTTCTTGCTACTTGAACTGCTTAAACTTCTTGAACTTTCCTGCTACTTGAACTTCTTGAACTTCTTGAACCTTTCTGCTACTTGAACTTCTTGAACCTTCCTGCAACTTGAACTTCTTGAACTTCTTGAACCTTCCTGCAACCTGAACTTCTTGAACGTCTTGAACCTTCCTGCTACTTGAACTTCTTGAACTTCTTGAACCTTCCTTCTACTTGAACTTCTTGAACCTTCCTGCCACTTGAACTTCTTGAACTTTTTGAACCTTCCTGCTACTTGAACTTCTTGAACTTCTTGAACATTCCTGCTACTTGAACTTCTTGAACTTCTTAAACCTTCCTGCTACTTGAACTTCTTGAACCTTCCTGCTACTTGAACTTCTTGAACTTCTTGAACCTTCCTGCTACTTGAAATACTTGAACTTCTTGAACCTTCCTGTTGCTTGAACTTCTTGAACTTTTCGAACGATCCTGCTACTTGAACTTCTTGAACCTTCCTGCTACTTGAAATTCTTGAACTTCTTAAACCTTCCTGCTACTTGAAATACTTGAACTTCTTGAAATTCCTGTTACTTTAACTTCTTGAACTTCTTGAAATTTCCTGCTACTTGAACTTCTTGAACCTCCCTGCTACTTGAACTTTTTGAACCTTCCTGCTACTTGGAGTTCTTGAACTTCTTGACCCTTCCTGCTACTTGAACTTCTTGAACCCTCCTGCTACTTGAACTTCTAGAACTTCTTGACCCTTCCTGCAACTAAAACTTCTTGAACTTCTTGAACCTTCCTGCTACTTGAACTTCTTGAACTTCTTTAACCTACCTGCTACTTGAACTTCTTAAACTTCTTGAACTTTCCTGCTACCTGAAATTTTTGAACTTCTTGAACCTTCCTGCTACGTGAACTTCTTGAACCTTCCTGCTACTTGAACTTCTTGAACCTTCCTGCTACTTGAACTTCTTGAACCTACATGCAACTTGAACTTCTTGAACCTTCCTGCTACTTGAACTTCTTGAACCTTCCTGCTACTTGTACTACTTGAAATTCTTGAACCATCCTGCTACTCGAACTTCTTGAACCTTCCTGCAACTTGAACTTCTTGAACTTCTTGAACCTTCCTGCTACTTGAACTTCTTGAACCTTCCTGCTACTTGAACTTCTTAAACTTTTCGAACCTTCCTGCTACTTGAACTTCTTGAACTTTTTGAACCTTCCTGCTACTTGGACTTCTTGAACCTTCCTGCTCCTTGAACTTCTTGAACCTTCCTGCTACCGGAACTTCTTGAACTTCTTGAACCTTTCTGCCACTTGAACTTCTTGAACCTTCCTGCTGCTTGAACTTCTTGAACTTCTTGAACCTTCCTGCTACTTGAACTTCTTGAATGTGTTGAACCTTCCTGCTACTTGAACTTCTTGAACGTCTTGAACCTTCCTGCTACTTGAACTTCTTGAACTTCTTGAACCTTCCTGCTACTTCTACTTCTTGAACCTTCCTGCTACTTTAACTTCTTGAACCTTCCTGCTACTTGAACTTCTTGAACTTCTTGAACCCTCCTGCTACTTGAACTTCTTGAACCTCCCTGCTTCTTGAACTTCTTGGACTTCTTGAACCTTCCTGCTACTTGAACTTCTTGAACTTCTTGAACTTCTTGAACCTTCCTGCTACTTGAACTTCTTGAACTTCTTGAACCTTCCTGCTACTTGAACTTCTTGAACTTCTTGAACCTTCCTGCTACTTGAACTTCTTGAACCTTCCTGCTACTTGAACTTCTTTACCTTTCTGCTACTTGAACTTCTTGAACTTCTTGAACCCTCCTGCTACTTGAACTACTTGAACCTTCCTGCTTCTTGAACTTCTTGAACTTCGTGAACCTCCCTGCTACTTGAACTTCTTGAACTTCTTGAACCTTCCTGCTACTTGATTTTCTTGAACCTTCCTGCTACTTGGGCTTCTTGAACCTTCCTGCTACTTGAACATCTTGAACTTCTTGAACCTTCCAGCTACTTGAACTTCCTGAACTTCTTGAACCTTTCTGCTACTTGAACTTCTTGAACCTTCCTGCAACTTGAACTTCTTGAACTTCTTGTACCTTCCTGCTACTTGAACTTCTTGAACGTCTTGAACCTTCCTGCTACTTGAACTTCTTGAACTTCTTGAACCTTCCTGCTACTTGAACTTCTTGAACCTTCCTGCTACTTGAACTTCTTGAACTTTTTGAACCTTCCTGCTACTTGAACTTCTTGAACTTCTTGAACCTTAATGCTACTTGAACTTCTTGAACCTTCCTGCTTCTTGAACTTCTTGAACTTCTTAAACCTTCCTGCTACTTGAACTACTTGAACTTCTTGAACCTTCCTGCTACTTGAACTTCTTGAACTTCTTGAACCTTCTTGCTACTTGAACTTCTTGAACCTTCCTGCTACTTGAACTTCTCGAACCTTCCTGCCACTTGAACTTCTTGAACTTCTTGAACCTTCCTGCTACTTGAAATTCTTGAAACTTCCTGCTACTTGAACTTCTTGAACTTCTTGAACCTTCCTGCTACTTGAACTTCTTGAACTTCTTGAACCTTCCTGCTACTTGAACTTCTTGAACTTCTTGAACCTTCCTGCTACTTGAACTTCTTGAACTTCTTGAACCTTCCTGCTACTTGAACTTCTTGAACTTCTTGAACCTTCCTGCTACTTGAACTTCTTGAACCTTCATGCAACTTGAACTTCTTGAACTTCTTGAACCTTCCTGCTACTTGAACTTCTTGAACTTCTTGAGCCTTCCTGCTACTTGAACTTCTTGAACCTTCCTGCTACTTGAACTTCTTGAACCTTCCTGCTACTTGAACTTCTTGAACTTCCTGCTACTTGAACTTCTTGAACTTCTTGAACCCTCCTGCTACTAGAACTTCTTGAACCTTCCTGCTTCTTGAACTTCTTGAACTTCTTGAACCTTCCTGCTACTTGAACTTCTTGAACTTCTTGAACCTTCCTGCTACTTGAAATTCTTGAACTTCTTGAACCTTCCTGCTACTTGAACTTCTTGAACTTCTTGAACCTTCCTGCTACTTGAACTTCTTGAACTTCTTGAACCTTCCTGCTACTTGAACTTCTTGAACCTTCCTGCTACTTGAACTTCTTGAACCTTCCTGCTACTTGAACTTCTTGAGCCTTCCTGCTACTTGAACTTCTCGAACTTCTTGAACCCTCCTGCTACTTGAACTTCTTGAACCTTCCTGCTTCTTGAACTTCTTGAACTTCTTGAACCTTCCTGCTACTTGAACTTCTTGAACTTCTTGAACCTTCCTGCTACTTGAACTTCTTGAACCTTCCTGCTACTTAAGCTTCTTGAACCTTCCTGCTACTTGAACTTCTTGAACTTCTTGAACCTTCCTGCTACTTGAACTTCCTTAACTTCTTGAACCTTTCTGCTACTTGAACTTCTTGAACCTTCCTGCTACTTGAACTTCTTGAACGTCTTGAGCCTTCCTGCTACTTGAACTTCTTCAACTTCTTGAACCTTCCTGCTACTTGAACTTCTTGAACTTTTTGAACCTTCCTGCTACTTGAACTTCTTGAATTTCTTGAACCTTAATGCTACTTGAAATTCTTGAACCTTCCTGCTACTTGAACTTCTTGAACTTCTTGAACCTTCCTGCTACTTGAACTACTTGAACTTCTTGAACTTTCTGCTACTTGAACTTTCCTGCTACTTGAACTTCTTGAACTTTTTGAACCTTCCTGCTACTTGAACTTCTTGAACCTTCCTGCTACTTGAACTTCTTGAACCTTCCTGCCACTTGAACTTCTTGAACTTCTTCAACCTTCCTGCTACTTGAAATTCTTGAAACTTCCTGCTACTTGAACTTCTTGAACTTCTTAAACCTTCCTGCTACTTGAACTTCTTGAACTTCTTGAACCTTCCTGCTACTTGAACTTCTTGAACTTCTTGAACCTTCCTGCTACTTGATATTCTTGAAACCTCCTGCTACTTGAACTTCTTGAACTTCTTGAACCTTCCTGCTACTTGTACTTCTTGAACTTCTTGAACCTTCATGCTACTTGAACTTCTTGAACTTCATGAACCTTCCTGCTACTTGAACTTCTTGAACTTCTTGAACCTTCCTGCTACTTGAACTTCTTGAACCTTCCTGCTACTTGAACTTCTTGAACCTTCCTGCTACTTGAACATCTTGAACTTCTTGAACCTTCCTGCTACTTGAACATCTTGAACCTTTCTGCTACTTGAACTTCTTGAACTTCTTGAACCTTCCTGCTACTTGAACTTCTTGAACCTTCCTGCTACTTGAAATTCTTGAACTTCTTAAACCTTCCTGCTACTTGAAATACTTGAACCTATTGAAATTCCTGTTACTTTAACTTCTTGAACTTCTTGAAATTTCCTGCTACTTGAACTTCTTGAACCTCCCTGCTACTTGAGCTTTTTGAACCTTCCTGCTACTTGGAGTTCTTGAACTTCTTGACCCTTCCTGCTACTTGAACTTCTTGAACCCTCCTGCTACTTGAACTTCTAGAACTTCTTGACCCTTCCTGCTACTAAAACTTCTTGAACTTCTTGAACCTTCCTGCTACTTGAACTTCTTGAACTTCTTTAACCTCCCTGCTACTTGAACTTCTTAAACTTCTTGAACTTTCCTGCTACCTGAACTTTTTGAACTTCTTGAACCTTCCTGCTACGTGAACTTCTTGAACCTTCCTGCTACTTGAACTTCTTGAACCTTCCTGCTACTTGAACTTCTTGAACCTACATGCAACTTGAACTTCTTGAACCTTCCTGCTACTTGAACTTCTTGAACCTTCCTGCTACTTGTACTACTTGAACTTCTTGAACCATCCTGCTACTCGAACTTCTTGAACCTTCCTGCTACTTGAACTTCTTGAACCTTCCTGCTACTTGAACTTCTTGAACCTTCCTGCTACTTGAACTTCTTGAACCTTCCTGCTACTTGAACTTCTTAAACTTTTCGAACCTTCCTGCTACTTGAACTTCTTGAACTTTTTGAACCTTCCTGCTACTTGGACTTCTTGAACCTTCCTGCTTCTTGAACTTCTTGAACCTTCCTGCTACCGGAACTTCTTGAACTTCTTGAACCTTTCAGCCACTTGAACTTCTTGAACCTTCCCGCTACTTGAACTTCTTGAACTTCTTGAACCTTCCTGCTACTTGAACTTCTTGAATGTGTTGAACCTTCCTGCTACTTGAACTTCTTGAACGTCTTGAACCTTCCTGCTACTTGAACTTCTTGAACTTCTTCAACCTTCCTGCTACTTCTACTTCTTGAACCTTCCTGCTACTTTAACTTCTTGAACCTTCCTGCTACTTGAACTTCTTGAACTTCTTGAACCCTCCTGCTACTTGAACTTCTTGAACCTCCCTGCTTCTTGAACTTCTTGAACTTCTTGAACCTTCCTGCTACTTGAACTTCTTGAACTTCTTGAACCTTCCTGCTACCTGAACTTCTTGAACTTCTTGAACCTTCCTGCTACTTGAACTTCTTGAACCTTCCTGCTACTTGAACTTCTTGAACTTCTTGAACCCTCCTGCTACTTGAACTTCTTGAACCTTCCTGCTTCTTGAAATTCTTGAACTTCGTGAACCTCCCTGCTACTTGAACTTCTTGAACTTCTTGAACCTTCCTGCTACTTGATTTTCTTGAACCTTCCTGCTACTTGGGCTCCTTGAACCTTCCTGCTACTTGAACTTCTTGAACTTCTTGAACCTTCCTGCTACTTGAACTTCCTTAACTTCTTGAACCTTTCTGCTACTTGAACTTCTTGAACCTTCCTGCTACTTGAACTTCTTGAACGTCTTTAGCCTTCCTGCTACTTGAACTTCTTCAACTTCTTGAACCTTCCTGCTACTTGAACTTCTTGAACTTTTTGAACCTCTCTGCTACTTGAACTTCTTGAACTTCTTGAACCAAATGCTACTTGAAATTCTTGAACCTTCCTGCTACTTGAACTTCTTGAACTTCTTGAACCTTCCTGCTACTTGAACTACTTGAACTTCTTGAACTTTCTGCTACTTGAACTTTCCTGCTACTTGAACTTCTTGAACTTCTTGAACCTTCCTGCTACTTGAAATTCTTGAACCTTCCTGCTACTTGAACTTCTTGAACCTTCCTGCCACTTGAACTTCTTGAACTTCTTGAACCTTCCTGCCACTTGAACTTCTTGAACTTCTTGAACCTTCCTGCTACTTGAAATTCTTGAAACATCCTGCTACTTGAACTTCTTGAACTTCTTGAACCTTCCTGCTACTTGAACTTCTTGAACTTCTTGAACCTTCCTGCTACTTGAACTTCTTGAACCTTCCTGCTACTTGAACTTCTTGAACCTTCCTGCTACTTGAACATCTTGAACTTCTTGAACCTTCCTGCTACTTGAACATCTTGAACCTTTCTGCTACTTGAACTTCTTGAACTTCTTGAACCTTCCTGCTACTTGAACTTCTTGAACCTTTCTGCTACCTGAAATTCTTGAACTTCTTAAACCTTCCTGCTACTTGAAATACTTGAACTTCTTGAAATTCCTGTTACTTTAACTTCTTGAACTTCTTGAAATTTCCTGCTACTTGAACTTCTTGAACCTCCCTGCTACTTGAGCTTTTTGAACCTTCCTGCTACTTGAAGTTCTTGAACTTCTTGACCCTTCCTGCTACTTGAACTTCTTGAACCCTCCTGCTACTTGAACTTCTAGAACTTCTTGACCCTTCCTGCTACTAAAACTTCTTGAACTTCTTGAACCTTCCTGCTACTTGAACTTCTTGAACTTCTTTAACCTACCTGCTACTTGAACTTCTTAAACTTCTTGAACTTTCCTGCTACCTGAACTTTTTGAACTTCTTGAACCTTCCTGCTACGTGAACTTCTTGAACCTTCCTGCTACTTGAACTTCTTGAACCTTCCTGCTACTTGAACTTCTTGAACCTACATGCAACTTGATCTTCTCGAACCTTCCTGCTACTTGAACTTCTTGAACCTTCCTGCTACTTGTACTACTTGAACTTCTTGAACCATCCTGCTACTCTAACTTCTTGAACCTTCCTGCTACTTGAACTTCTTGAACCTTCCTGCTACTTGAACTTCTTGAACCTTCCTGCTACTTGAACTTCTTGAACCTTCCTGCTACTTGAACTTCTTAAACTTTTCGAACCTTCCTGCTACTTGAACTTCTTGAACTTTTTGAACCTTCCTGCTACTTGGACTTCTTGAACCTTCCTGCTCCTTGAACTTCTTGAACTTCTTGAACCTTGCTGCTACTTGAACTTCTTGAATGTGTTGAACCTTCCTGCTACTTGAACTTCTTGAACGTCTTGAACCTTCCTGCTACTTGAACTTCTTGAACTTCTTGAACCTTCCTGCTACTTCTACTTCTTGAACCTTCCTGCTACTTTAACTTCTTGAACCTTCCTGCTACTTGAACTTCTTGAACATCTTGAACCCTCCTGCTACTTGAACTTCTTGAACCTCCCTGCTTCTTGAACTTCTTGAACTTCTTGAACCTTCCTGCTACTTGAACTTCTTGAACTTCTTGAACCTTCCTGCTACTTGAACTTCTTGAACTTCTTGAACCTTCCTGCTACTTGAACTTCTTGAACCTTCCTGCTACTTGAACTTCTTGAACCTTCCTGCTACTTGAACTTCTTGAACTTCTTGAACACTCCTGCTACTTGAACTTCTTGAACCTTCCTGCTTCTTGAATTTCTTGAACTTCGTGAACCTCCCTGCTACTTGAACTTCTTGAACTTTTTGAACCTTCCTGCTACTTGATTTTCTTGAACCTTCCTGCTACTTGGGCTCCTTGAACCTTCCTGCTACTTGAACTTCTTGAACTTCTTGAACCTTCCTGCTACTTGAACTTTCTGAACTTCTTGAACCTTTCTGCTACTTGAACTTCTTGAACCTTCCTGCAACTTGAACTTCTTGAACTTCTTGTACCTTCCTGCTACTTGAACTTCTTGAACGTCTTGAACCTTCCTGCTACTTGAACTTCTTGAACTTCTTGAACCTTCCTGCTACTTGAACTTCTTGAACCTTCCTGCTACTTGAACTTCTTGAACTTTTTGAACCTTCCTGCTACTTGAACTTCTTGAACTTCTTGAACCTTAATGCTACTTTAACTTCTTGAACCTTCCTGCTACTTGAACTTCTTGAACTTCTTGAACCTTCCTGCTACTTGAACTACTTGAACTTCTTGAACCTTCCTGCTACTTGAACTTCTTGAACTTCTTGAACCTTCCTGCTACTTGAACTTCTTGAACCTTCCTGCTACTTGAACTTCTCGAACCTTCCTGCCACTTGAACTTCTTGAACTTCTTGAACCTTCCTGCTACTTGAAATTCTTGAAACTTCCTGATACTTGAACTTCTTGAACTTCTTGAACCTTCCTGCTACTTGAACTTCTTGAACTTCTTGAAACTTCCTGCTACTTGAACTTCTTGAACTTCTTGAACCTTCCTGCTACTTGAACTTCTTGAACTTCTTGAACCTTCCTGCTACTTGAACTTCTTGAACTTCTTGAACCTTCCTGCTACTTGAACTTCTTGAACTTCTTGAACCTTCCTGCTACTTGAACTTCTTGAACTTCTTGAGCCTTCCTGCTACTTGAACTTCTTGAACCTTCCTGCTACTTGAACTTCTTGAACTTCTTGAACACTCCTGCTACTTGAACTTCTTGAACCTTCCTGCTTCTTGAACTTCTTGAACTTCGTGAACCTCCCTGCTACTTGAACTTCTTGAACTTCTTGAACCTTCCTGCTACTTGATTTTCTTGAACCTTCCTGCTACTTGGGCTCCTTGAACCTTCCTGCTACTTGAACTTCTTGAACTTCTTGAACCTTCCTGCTACTTGAACTTTCTGAACTTCTTGAACCTTTCTGCTACTTGAACTTCTTGAACCTTCCTGCAACTTGAACTTCTTGAACTTCTTGTACCTTCCTGCTACTTGAACTTCTTGAACGTCTTGAACCTTCCTGCTACTTGAACTTCTTGAACTTCTTGAACCTTCCTGCTACTTGAACTTCTTGAACCTTCCTGCTACTTGAACTTCTTGAACTTTTTGAACCTTCCTGCTACTTGAACTTCTTGAACTTCTTGAACCTTAATGCTACTTTAACTTCTTGAACCTTCCTGCTACTTGAACTTCTTGAACTTCTTGAACCTTCCTGCTACTTGAACTACTTGAACTTCTTGAACCTTCCTGCTACTTGAACTTCTTGAACTTCTTGAACCTTCCTGCTACTTGAACTTCTTGAACCTTCCTGCTACTTGAACTTCTCGAACCTTCCTGCCACTTGAACTTCTTGAACTTCTTGAACCTTCCTGCTACTTGAAATTCTTGAAACTTCCTGATACTTGAACTTCTTGAACTTCTTGAACCTTCCTGCTACTTGAACTTCTTGAACTTCTTGAAACTTCCTGCTACTTGAACTTCTTGAACTTCTTGAATCTTCCTGCTACTTGAACTTCTTGAACTTCTTGAACCTTCCTGCTACTTGAACTTCTTGAACTTCTTGAACCTTCCTGCTACTTGAACTTCTTGAACTTCTTGAACCTTCCTGCTACTTGAACTTCTTGAACTTCTTGAGCCTTCCTGCTACTTGAACTTCTTGAACCTTCCTGCTACTTGAACTTCTTGAACCTTCCTGCTACTTGAACTTCTTGAACCTTCCTGCTACTTGAACTTCTTGAACTTCTTGAACCCTCCTGCTACTTGAACTTCTTGAACCTTCCTGCTTCTTGAACTTCTTGAACTTCTTGAACCTTCCTGCTACTTGAACTTCTTGAACTTCTTGAACCTTCCTGCTACTTGAAATTCTTGAACTTCTTGAACCTTCCTGCTACTTGAACTTCTTGAACTTCTTGAACCTTCCTGCTACTTGAACTTCTTGAACTTCTTGAACCTTCCTGCTACTTGAACTTCTTGAACTTCTTGAACCTTCCTGCTACTTGAACTTCTTGAGCCTTCCTGCTACTTGAACTTCTTGAACCTTCCTGCTACTTGAACTTCTTGAGCCTTCCTGCTACTTGAACTTCTCGAACTTCTTGAACCCTCCTGCTACTTGAACTTCTTGAACCTTCCTGCTTCTTGAACTTCTTGAACTTCTTGAACCTTCCTGCTACTTGAACTTCTTGAACTTCTTGAACCTTCCTGCTACTTGAACTTCTTGAACCTTCCTGCTACTTAAGCTTCTTGAACCTTCCTGCTACTTGAACTTCTTAAACTTCTTGAACCTTCCTGCTACTTGAACTTCCTTAACTTCTTGAACCTTTCTGCTACTTGAACTTCTTGAACCTTCCTGCTACTTGAACTTCTTGAACGTCTTGAGCCATCCTGCTACTTGAACTTCTTCAATTTCTTGAACCTTCCTGCTACTTGAACTTCTTGAACTTTTTGAACCTTCCTGCTACTTGAACTTCTTGAACTTCTTGAACTTCTTGAACCTTAATGCTACTTGAAATTCTTGAACCTTCCTGCTACTTGAACTTCTTGAACTTCTTGAACCTTCCTGCTACTTGAACTACTTGAACTTCTTGAACTTTCTGCTACTTGAACTTTCCTGCTACTTGAACTTCTTGAACTTCTTGAACCTTCCTGCTACTTGAACTTCTTGAACCTTCCTGCTACTTGAACTTCTTGAACCTTCCTGCCACTTGAACTTCTTGAACTTCTTGAACCTTCCTGCTACTTGAAATTCTTGAAACTTGCTGCTACTTGAACTTCTTGAACTTCTTGAACCTTCCTGCTACTTGAACTTCTTGAACTTCTTGAACCTTCCTGCTACTTGATATTCTTGAAACTTCCTGCTACTTGAACTTCTTGAACTTCTTGAACCTTCCTGCAACTTGAACTTCTTGAACTTCTTGAACCTTCATGCTACTTGAACTTCTTGAACTTCATGAACCTTCCTGCTACTTGAACTTCTTGAACTTCTTGAACCTTCCTGCTACTTGAACTTCTTGAACCTTCCTGCTACTTGAACTTCTTGAACCTTCCTGCTACTTGAACATCTTGAACTTCTTGAACCTTCCTGCTACTTGAACATCTTGAACCTTTCTGCTACTTGAACTTCTTGAACTTCTTGAACCTTCCTGCTACTTGAACTTCTTGAACCTTCCTGCTACTTGAAATTCTTGAACTTCTTAAACCTTCCTGCTACATGAAATACTTGAACTTCTTGAAATTCCTGTTACTTTAACTTCTTGAACTTCTTGAAATTTCCTGCTACTTGAACTTCTTGAACCTCCCTGCTACTTGAGCTTTTTGAACCTTCCTGCTACTTGGAGTTCTTGAACTTCTTGACCCTTCCTGCTACTTGAACTTCTTGAACCCTCCTGCTACTTGAACTTCTAGAACTTCTTGACCCTTCCTGCTACTAAAACTTCTTGAACTTCTTGAACCTTCCTGCTACTTGAACTTCTTGAACTTCTTTAACCTACCTGCTACTTGAACTTCTTAAACTTCTTGAACTTTCCTGCTACCTGAACTTTTTGAACTTCTTGAACCTTCCTGCTACGTGAACTTCTTGAACCTTCCTGCTACTTGAACTTCTTGAACCTTCCTGCTACTTGAACTTCTTGAACCTACATGCAACTTGAACTTCTTGAACCTTCCTGCTACTTGAACTTCATGAACCTTCCTGCTACTTGTACTACTTGAACTTCTTGAACCATCCTGCTACTCGAACTTCTTGAACCTTCCTGCTACTTGAACTTCTTGAACCTTCCTGCTACTTGAACTTCTTGAACCTTCCTGCTACTTGAACTTCTTGAACCTTCCTGCTACTTGAACTTCTTAAACTTTTCGAACCTTCCTGCTACTTGAACTTCTTGAACTTTTTGAACCTTCCTGCTACTTGGACTTCTTGAACCTTCCTGCTCCTTGAACTTCTTGAACCTTCCTGCTACCGGAACTTCTTGAACTTCTTGAACCTTTCAGCCACTTGAACTTCTTGAACCTTCCTGCTACTTGAACTTCTTGAACTTCTTGAACCTTCCTGCTACTTGAACTTCTTGAATGTGTTGAACCTTCCTGCTACTTGAACTTCTTGAACGTCTTGAACCTTCCTGCTACTTGAACTTCTTGAACTTCTTGAACCTTCCTGCTACTTCTACTTCTTGAACCTTCCTGCTACTTTAACTTCTTGAACCTTCCTGCAACTTGAACTTCTTGAACTTCTTGAACCCTCCTGCTACTTGAACTTCTTGAACCTCCCTGCTTCTTGAACTTCTTGAACTTCTTGAACCTTCCTGCTACTTGAACTTCTTGAACTTCTTGAACCTTCCTGCTACTTGAACTTCTTGAACTTCTTGAACCTTCCTGCTACTTGAACTTCTTGAACTTCTTGAGCCTTCCTGCTACTTGAACTTCTTGAACCTTCCTGCTACTTGAACTTCTTGAACCTTCCTGCTACTTGAACTTCTTGAACCTTCCTGCTACTTGAACTTCTTGAACTTCTTGAACCCTCCTGCTACTTGAACTTCTTGAACCTTCCTGCTTCTTGAACTTCTTGAACTTCTTGAACCTTCCTGCTACTTGAACTTCTTGAACTTCTTGAACCTTCCTGCTACTTGAAATTCTTGAACTTCTTGAACCTTCCTGCTACTTGAACTTCTTGAACTTCTTGAACCTTCCTGCTACTTGAACTTCTTGAACTTCTTGAACCTTCCTGCTACTTGAACTTCTTGAACCTCCCTGCTACTTGAACTTCTTGAACCTTCCTGCTACTTGAACTTCTTGAGCCTTCCTGCTACTTGAACTTCTCGAACTTCTTGAACCCTCCTGCTACTTGAACTTCTTGAACCTTCCTGCTTCTTGAACTTCTTGAACTTCTTGAAACTTCCTGCTACTTGAACTTCTTGAACTTCTTGAACCTTCCGGCTACTTGAACTTCTTGAACCTTCCTGCTACTTAAGCTTCTTGAACCTTCCTGCTACTTGAACTTCTTGAACTTCTTGAACCTTCCTGCTACTTGAACTTCCTTAACTTCTTGAACCTTTCTGCTACTTGAACTTCTTGAACCTTCCTGCTACTTGAACTTCTTGAACGTCTTGAGCCTTCCTGCTACTTGAACTTCTTCAACTTCTTGAACCTTCCTGCTACTTGAACTTCTTGAACTTTTTGAACCTTCCTGCTACTTGAACTTCTTGAACTTCTTGAACCTTAATGCTACTTGAAATTCTTGAACCTTCCTGCTACTTGAACTTCTTGAACTTCTTGAACCTTCCTGCTACTTGAACTATTTGAACTTCTTGAACTTTCTGCTACTTGAACTTTCCTGCTACTTGAACTTCTTGAACTTCTTGAACCTTCCTGCTACTTGAACTTCTTGAACCTTCCTGCTACTTGAACTTCTTGAACCTTCCTGCCACTTGAACTTCTTGAACTTCTTGAACCTTCCTGCTACTTGAAATTCTTGAAACTTCCTGCTACTTGAACTTCTTGAACTTCTTGAACCTTCCTGCTACTTGAACTTCTTGAACTTCTTGAACCTTCCTGCTACTTGAACTTCTTGAACTTCTTGAACCTTCCTGCTACTTGATATTCTTGAAACTTCCTGCTACTTGAACTCCTTGAACTTCTTGAACCTTCCTGCTACTTGAACTTCTTGAACTTCTTGAACCTTCATGCTACTTGAACTTCTTGAACTTCATGAACCTTCCTGCTACTTGAACTTCTTGAACTTCTTGAACCTTCCTGCTACTTGAACTTCTTGAACCTTCCTGCTACTTGAACTTCTTGAACTTCTTGAACCTTCCTGCTACTTGAACATCTTGAACCTTCCTGCTACTTGAACTTCTTGAACTTCTTGAACCTTCCTGCTACTTGAACTTCTTGAACCTTCCTGCTACTTGAACTTCTTGAACCTTCCTGCTACTTGAACTTCTTGAACCTTCCTGCTACTTGAACTTCTTGAACCTTCCTGCTACTTGAACTTCTTGAACCTTCCTGCTACTTGAACTTCTTGAACATCTTGAACCTTCCTACTACTTGAACTTCTTGAACTTCTTGAACCTATCTGCTACTTGAACTTCTTGAACCTTCCTGCTATTTGAACTTCTTGAACTTCTTGAACCTTCCTGCTACTTGAACTTCTTGAACGTCTTGAACCTTCCTGCTACTTGAACTTCTTGAACTTCTTGAACCTTCCTGCTACTTGAACTTCTTGAACCTTCCTGCTACTTGAACTTCTTGAACCTTCCTGCTACTTGAACTTCTTGAACCTTCCTGCTACTCGAACTTCTTGAACCTTCCTGCTACTTGAACTTCTTGAACCTTCTGCTACTTGAACTTCTTGAACTTCTTGAACCTTGCTGCTACTTGAACTTCTTGAACTTCTTGAACCTATCTGCTACTTGATCTTCTTGAACCTTCCTGCTACTTGAACTTCTTGAACTTCTTGAACCTTCCTGCTACTTGAACTTCTTGAACGTCTTGAACCTTACTGCTACTTGAACTTCTTGAACTTCTTGAACTTTCCTTCTACTTGAACTTCTTGAACCTTCCTGCCACTTGAACTTCTTGAACTTTTTGAACCTTCCTGCTACTTGAACTTCTTGAACTTCTTGAACCTTCCTGCTACTTGAACTTCTTGAACTTCTTGAACCTTCCTGCTACTTGAACTTCTTGAACCTTCCTGCTACTTGAACTTCTCGAACTTCTTGAACCTTCCTGCTACTTGAAATACTTGAACTTCTTGAACCTTCCTGTTACTTGAACTTCTTGAACTTTTCGAACCTTCCTGCTACTAGAACTTCTTGAACCTTCCTGCTACTTGAACTTCTTGAACTTCTTGAACCTTCCTGCTACTTGAAATACTCGAACTTTTTGAACCTTCCTGTTACTTGAACTTCTTGAACTTCTTGAAATTTCCTGCAACTTGAACTTCTTGAACCTCCCTGCTACTTGAACTTCTTGAACCTTCCTGCTACTTGAAGTTCTTGATTTTCTTGAACCTTCCTGCTACTTGAACTCCTTGAACCTTCCTGCTACTTGAACTTCTAGAACTTCTTGACCCTTCTTGCTACTAGAACTTCTTGAACTTCTCGAACCTTCCTGCTACTTGAACTTCTTGAACTTCTTTAACCTTCCTGCTACTTGAACTTCTTGAACTTCTTGAACCTTCCTGCTACCTGAACTTTTTGAACTTTTTGAACCTTCCTGCTACGTGAACTTCCTGACCTTTCCTGCTACTTGAACTTCTTGAACCTTCCTGCTACTTGAACTTCTTGAACATTCATGCTACTTGAACTTCTTGAACCTTCCTGCTACTTGAACTTCTTGAACCTTCCTGCTACTTGTACTACTTGAACTTCTTGAACCTTCCTGCTACTCGAACTTCTTGAACCTTCCTGCTACTTGAACTTCTTGAAATTCTTGAACCTTCCTGCTACTTGAACTTCTTGAACCTTCCTGCTACTTGAACTTCTTGAACCTTCCTGCTACCTGAACTTCTTGAACTTCTTGAACCTCTCTGCTACTTGAACTTCTTGAACCTTCCTGCTACTTGAACTTCTTGAACTTCTTCAACCTTCCTGCTACTTAAACTTCTTGAACCTTCCTGCTACTTGAACTTCTTGAACTTCTTGAACCTTCCTGCTACTTGAACTTTTTAAACCTTCCTGCTATTTGAACTTCTTGAACCTTCCTGTTACTTGAACTTCTTTAACTTCTTGAACCTTCCTGCTACTTGAACTTCTTGAACCTTCCTGCTACTTGAACTTTTTGAACTTCTTGAACCTTCCTGCTACTTGAACTTTTTGAACTTCTTGATCCTTCCTGCTACTTGAACTTCTTGAACTTCATGAACCTTCCTGCTACTTGAACTTCTTGAACCTTCCTGCCAATTGATTTCTTGAACCTTCCTGCTACTTGAACTTCTTGATCCTTCCTGCTACTTGAACTTTTTGAACCTTCCTGCTTCTTGAACTTCTTGAACCTTCCTTCTACTTGAATTTCTTGAACTTCTTGAACCTTCCTGCTACTTGAACTTCTTGAACCTTCCTGCTACTTGAACTTCTTGAACCTTCCTGCAACTTGAACTTGTTGAACTTCTTGAACCTTCCTGCTACTTGAACTTCTTGAACCTTCCTGCTAGCTGAACTTCTTGAACTTCTTGAACCTTCCTGCTACTTGAACTTCTTGAACCTTCCTGCTACATGAACTTCTTGAACTTCTTGAACGTTCCTGCTACTTGAAATTCTTGAACTTCTTGAACCTTCCTGCTACTTGAACTTCTTGAACTTCTTGAACCTTCCTGCTACTTGAACTTCTTGAACCTTCCTGCTACTTGAACTTCTTTAACCTTTCTGCTACTTGAACTTCTTGAACTTCTTGAACCCTCCTGCTACTTGAACTTCTTGAACCTTCCTGCTTCTTGAACTTCTTGAACTTCGTGAACCTCCCTGCTACTTGAACTTCTTGAACTTCTTGAACCTTCCTGCTACTTGATTTTCTTGAACCTTCCTGCTACTTGGGCTTCTTGAACCTTCCTGCTACTTGAACATCTTGAACTTCTTGAACCTTCCTGCTACTTGAACTTCCTGAACTTCTTGAACCTTTCTGCTACTTGAACTTCTTGAACCTTCCTGCAACTTGAACTTCTTGAACTTCTTGTACCTTCCTGCTACTTGAACTTCTTGAACGTCTTGAACCTTCCTGCTACTTGAACTTCTTGAACTTCTTGAACCTTCCTGCTACTTGAACTTCTTGAACCTTCCTGCTTCTTGAACTTCTTGTACTTCTTGAACCTTCCTGCTACTTGAACTACTTGAACTTCTTGAACCTTCCTGCTACTTGAACTTCTTGAACTTCTTGAACCTTCCTGCTACTTGAACTTCTTGAACCTTCCTGCTACTTGAACTTCTCGAACCTTCCTGCCACTTGAACTTCTTGAACTTCTTGAACCTTCCTGCTACTTGAAATTCTTGAAACTTCCTGCTACTTGAACTTCTTGAACTTCTTGAACCTTCCTGCTACTTGAACTTCTTGAACTTCTTGAAACTTCCTGCTACTTGAACTTCTTGAACTTCTTGAACCTTCCTGCTACTTGAACTTCTTGAACTTCTTGAACCTTCCTGCTACTTGAACTTCTTGAACTTCTTGAACCTTCCTGCTACTTGAACTTCTTGAACCTTCCTGCTACTTGAACTTCTTGAACTTCTTGAACCTTCCTGCTACTTCAACTTCTTGAACTTCTTGAGCCTTCCTGCTACTTGAACTTCTTGAACCTTCCTGCTACTTGAACTTCTTGAACCTTCCTGCTACTTGAACTTCTTGAACCTTCCTGCTACTTGAACTTCTTGAACTTCTTGAACCCTCCTGCTACTTGAACTTCTTGAACCTTCCTGCTTCTTGAACTTCTTGAACTTCTTGAACCTTCCTGCTACTTGAACTTCTTGAACTTCTTGAACCTTCCTGCTACTTGAAATTCTTGAACTTCTTGAACCTTCCTGCTACTTGAACTTCTTGAACTTCTTGAACCTTCCTGCTACTTGAACTTCTTGAACTTCTTGAACCTTCCTGCTACTTGAACTTCTTGAACCTTCCTGCTACTTGAACTTCTTGAACCTTCCTGCTACTTGAACTTCTTGAGCCTTCCTGCTACTTGAACTTCTCGAACTTCTTGAACTCTCCTGCTACTTGAACTTCTTGAACCTTCCTGCTTCTTGAACTTCTTGAACTTCTTGAACCTTCCTGCTACTTGAACTTCTTGAACTTCTTGAACCTTCCTGCTACTTGAACTTCTTGAACCTTCCTGCTACTTAAGCTTCTTGAACCTTCCTGCTACTTGAACTTCTTGAACTTTTTGAACCTTCCTGCTACTTGAACTTCCTTAACTTCTTGAACCTTTCTGCTACTTGAACTTCTTGAACCTTCCTGCTACTTGAACTTCTTGAACGTCTTGAGCCTTCCTGCTACTTGAACTTCTTCAACTTCTTGAACCTTCCTGCTACTTGAACTTCTTGAACTTTTTGAACCTTCCTGCTACTTGAACTTCTTGAACTTCTTGAACCTTAATGCTACTTGAAATTCTTGAACCTTCCTGCTACTTGAACTTCTTGAACTTCTTGAACCTTCCTGCTACTTGAACTACTTGAACTTCTTGAACTTTCTGCTACTTGAACTTTCCTGCTACTTGAACTTCTTGAACTTCTTGAACCTTCCTGCTACTTGAACTTCTTGAACCTTCCTGCTACTTGAACTTCTTGAACCTTCCTGCCACTTGAACTTCTTGAACTTCTTGAACCTTCCTGCTACTTGAAATTCTTGAAACTTCCTGCTACTTGAACTTCTTGAACTTCTTGAACCTTCCTGCTACTTGAACTTCTTGAACTTCTTGAACCTTCCTGCTACTTGAACTTCTTGAACTTCTTGAACCTTCCTGCTACTTGATATTCTTGAAACCTCCTGCTGCTTGAACTTCTTGAACTTCTTGAACCTTCCTGCTACTTGAACTTCTTGAACTTCTTGAACCTTCATGCTACTTGAACTTCTTGAACTTCATGAACCTTCCTGCTACTTGAACTTCTTGAACTTCTTGAACCTTCCTGCTACTTGAACTTCTTGAACCTTCCTGCTACTTGAACTTCTTGAACCTTCCTGCTACTTGAACATCTTGAACTTCTTGAACCTTCCTGCTACTTGAACATCTTGAACCTTTCTGCTACTTGAACTTCTTGAACTTCTTGAACCTTCCTGCTACTTGAACTTCTTGAACCTTCCTGCTACTTGAAATTCTTGAACTTCTTAAACCTTCCTGCTACTTGAAATACTTGAACTTCTTGAAATTCCTGTTACTTTAACTTCTTGAACTTCTTGAAATTTCCTGCTACTTGAACTTCTTGAACCTCCCTGCTACTTGAGCTTTTTGAACCTTCCTGCTACTTGGAGTTCTTGAACTTCTTGACCCTTCCTGCTACTTGAACTTTTTGAACCCTCCTGCTACTTGAACTTCTAGAACTTCTTGACCCTTCCAGCTACTAAAACTTCTTGAACTTCTTGAACCTTCCTGCTACTTGAACTTCTTGAACTTCTTTAACCTACCTGCTACTTGAACTTCTTAAACTTCTTGAACTTTCCTGCTACCTGAACTTTTTGAACTTCTTGAACCTTCCTGCTACGTGAACTTCTTGAACCTTCCTGCTACTTGAACTTCTTGAACCTTCCTGCTACTTGAACTTCTTGAACCTACATGCAACTTGAACTTCTTGAACCTTCCTGCTACTTGAACTTCTTGAACCTTCCTGCTACTTGTACTACTTGAACTTCTTGAACCATCCTGCTACTCGAACTTCTTGAACCTTCCTGCTACTTGAACTTCTTGAACCTTCCTGCTACTTGAACTTCTTGAACCTTCCTGCTACTTGAACTTCTTGAACCTTCCTGCTACTTGAACTTCTTAAACTTTTCGAACCTTCCTGCTACTTGAACTTCTTGAACTTTTTGAACCTTCCTGCTACTTGGACTTCATGAACCTTCCTGCTCCTTGAACTTCTTGAACCTTCCTGCTACCGGAACTTCTTGAACTTCTTGAACCTTTCAGCCACTTGAACTTCTTGAACCTTCCTGCTACTTGAACTTCTTGAACTTCTTGAACCTTCCTGCTACTTGAACTTCTTGAATGTGTTGAACCTTCCTGCTACTTGAACTTCTTGAACGTCTTGAACCTTCCTGCTACTTGAACTTCTTGAACTTCTTGAACCTTCCTGCTACTTCTACTTCTTGAACCTTCCTGCTACTTTAACTTCTTGAACCTTCCTGCTACTTGAACTTCTTGAACTTTTTGAACCTTCCTGCTACTTGGACTTCTTGAACCTTCCTGCTCCTTGAACTTCTTGAACTTCTTGAACCTTGCTGCTACTTGAACTTCTTGAATGTGTTGAACCTTCCTGCTACTTGAACTTCTTGAACGTCTTGAACCTTCCTGCTACTTGAACTTCTTGAACTTCTTGAACCTTCCTGCTACTTCTACTTCTTGAACCTTCCTGCTATTTTAACTTCTTGAACCTTCCTGCTACTTGAACTTCTTGAACTTCTTGAACCCTCCTGCTACTTGAACTTCTTGAACCTCCCTGCTTCTTGAACTTCTTGAACTTCTTGAACCTTCCTGCTACTTGAACTTCTTGAACTTCTTGAACCTTCCTGCTACTTGAACTTCTTGAACTTCTTGAACCTTCCTGCTACTTGAACTTCTTGAACCTTCCTGCTACTTGAACTTCTTGAACCTTCCTGCTACTTGAACTTCTTGAACTTCTTGAACACTCCTGCTACTTGAACTTCTTGAACCTTCCTGCTTCTTGAACTTCTTGAACTTCGTGAACCTCCCTGCTACTTGAACCTTTTGAACTTCTTGAACCTTCCTGCTACTTGATTTTCTTGAACCTTCCTGCTACTTGGGCTCCTTGAACCTTCCTGCTACTTGAACTTCCTGAACTTCTTGAACCTTTCTGCTACTTGAACTTCTTGAACCTTCCTGCAACTTGAACTTCTTGAACTTCTTGTACCTTCCTGCTACTTGAACTTCTTGAACGTCTTGAACCTTCCTGCTACTTGAACTTCTTGAACTTCTTGAACCTTCCTGCTACTTGAACTTCTTGAACCTTCCTGCTACTTGAACTTCTTGAACTTTTTGAACCTTCCTGCTACTTGAACTTCTTGAACTTCTTGAACCTTAATGCTACTTTAACTTCTTGAACCTTCCTGCTACTTGAACTTCTTGAACTTCTTGAACCTTCCTGCTACTTGAACTACTTGAACTTCTTGAACCTTCCTGCTACTTGAACTTCTTGAACTTCTTGAACCTTCCTGCTACTTGAACTTCTTGAACCTTCCTGCTACTTGAACTTCTCGAACCTTCCTGCCACTTGAACTTCTTGAACTTCTTGAACCTTCCTGCTACTTGAAATTCTTGAAACTTCCTGCTACTTGAACTTCTTGAACTTCTTGAACCTTCCTGCTACTTGAACTTCTTGAACTTCTTGAAACTTCCTGCTACTTGAACTTCTTGAACTTCTTGAACCCTCCTGCTACTTGAACTTCTTGAACTTCTTGAACCTTCCTGCTACTTGAACTTCTTGAACTTCTTGAACCTTCCTGCTACTTGAACTTCTTGAACTTCTTGAACCTTCCTGCTACTTGAACTTCTTGAACTTCTTGAGCCTTCCTGCTACTTGAACTTCTTGAACCTTCCTGCTACTTGAACTTCTTGAACCTTCCTGCTACTTGAACTTCTTGAACCTTCCTGCTACTTGAACTTCTTGAACTTCTTGAACCCTCCTGCTACTTGAACTTCTTGAACCTTCCTGCTTCTTGAACTTCTTGAACTTCTTGAACCTTCCTGCTACTTGAACTTCTTGAACTTCTTGAACCTTCCTGCTACTTGAAATTCTTGAACTTCTTGAACCTTTCTGCTACTTGAACTTCTTGAACTTCTTGAACCTTCCTGCTACTTGAACTTCTTGAACTTCTTGAACCTTCCTGCTACTTGAACTTCTTGAACCTTCCTGCTACTTGAACTTCTTGAACCTTCCTGCTACTTGAACTTCTTGAGCCTTCCTGCTACTTGAACTTCTCGAACTTCTTGAACCCTCCTGCTACTTGAACTTCTTGAACCTTCCTGCTTCTTGAACTTCTTGAACTTCTTGAACCTTCCTGCTACTTGAACTTCTTGAACTTCTTGAACCTTGCTGCTACTTGAACTTCTTGAACCTTCCTGCTACTTAAGCTTCTTGAACCTTCCTGCTACTTGAACTTCTTGAACTTCTTGAACCTTCCTGCTACTTGAACTTCCTTAACTTCTTGAACCTTTCTGCTACTTGAACTTCTTGAACCTTCCTGCTACTTGAACTTCTTGAACGTCTTGAGCCTTCCTGCTACTTGAACTTCTTCAACTTCTTGAACCTTCCTGCTACTTGAACTTCTTGAACTTCTTGAACCTTCCTGCTACTTGAACTACTTGAACTTCTTGAACCTTCCTGCTACTTGAACTTCTTGAACTTCTTGAACCTTCCTGCTACTTGAACTTCTTGAACCTTCCTGCTACTTGAACTTCTCGAACCTTCCTGCCACTTGAACTTCTTGAACTTCTTGAACCTTCCTGCTACTTGAAATTCTTGAAACTTCCTGCTACTTGAACTTCTTGAACTTCTTGAACCTTCCTGCTACTTGAACTTCTTGAACTTCTTGAAACTTCCTGCTACTTGAACTTCTTGAACTTCTTGAACCTTCCTGCTACTTGAACTTCTTGAACTTCTTGAACCTTCCTGCTACTTGAACTTCTTGAACTTCTTGAACCTTCCTGCTACTTGAACTTCTTGAACTTCTTGAACCTTCCTGCTACTTGAACTTCTTGAACTTCTTGAGCCTTCCTGCTACTTGAACTTCTTGAACCTTCCTGCTACTTGAACTTCATGAACCTTCCTGCTACTTGAACTTCTTGAACCTTCCTGCTACTTGAACTTCTTGAACTTCTTGAACCCTCCTGCTACTTGAACTTCTTGAACCTTCCTGCTTCTTGAACTTCTTGAACTTCTTGAACCTTCCTGCTACTTGAACTTCTTGAACTTCTTGAACCTTCCTGCTACTTGAAATTCTTGAACTTCTTGAACCTTCCTGCTACTTGAACTTCTTGAACTTCTTGAACCTTCCTGCTACTTGAACTTCTTGAACTTCTTGAACCTTCCTGCTACTTGAACTTCTTGAACCTTCCTGCTACTTGAACTTCTTGAACTTTCCTACTAATTGAACTTCTTGAGCCTTCCTGCTACTTGAACTTCTCGAACTTCTTGAACCCTCCTGCTACTTGAACTTCTTGAACCTTCCTGCTTCTTGAACTTCTTGAACTTCTTGAACCTTCCTGCTACTTGAACTTCTTGAACTTCTTGAACCTTCCTGCTACTTGAACTTCTTGAACCTTCCTGCTACTTAAGCTTTTTGAACCTTCCTGCTACTTGAACTTCTTGAACTTCTTGAACCTTCCTGCTACTTGAACTTCCTTAACTTCTTGAACCTTTCTGCTACTTGAACTTCTTGAACCTTCCTGCTACTTGAACTTCTTGAACGTCTTGAGCCTTCCTGCTACTTGAACTTCTTCAACTTCTTGAACCTTCCTGCTACTTGAACTTCTTGAACTTTTTGAACCTTCCTGCTACTTGAACTTCTTGAACTTCTTGAACCTTAATGCTACTTGAAATTCTTGAACCTTCCTGCTACTTGAACTTCTTGAACTTCTTGAACCTTCCTGCTACTTGAACTACTTGAACTTCTTGAACTTTCTGCTACTTGAACTTTCCTGCTACTTGAACTTCTTGAACTTCTTGAACCTTCCTGCTACTTGAACTTCTTGAACCTTCCTGCTACTTGAACTTCTTGAACCTTCCTGCCACTTGAACTTCTTGAACTTCTTGAACCTTCCTGCTACTTGAAATTCTTTAAACTTCCTGCTACTTGAACTTCTTGAACTTCTTGAACCTTCCTGCTACTTGAACTTCTTGAACTTCTTGAACCTTCCTGCTACTTGAACTTCTTGAACTTCTTGAACCTTCCTGCTACTTGATATTCTTGAAACTTCCTGCTACTTGAACTTCCTTAACTTCTTGAACCTTCCTGCAACTTGAACTTCTTGAACTTCTTGAACCTTCATGCTACTTGAACTTCTTGAACTTCATGAACCTTCCTGCTACTTGAACTTCTTGAACTTCTTGAACCTTCCTGCTACTTGAACTTCTTGAACCTTCCTGCTACTTGAACTTCTTGAACCTTCCTGCTACTTGAACATCTTGAACTTCTTGAACCTTCCTGCTACTTGAACATCTTGAACCTTTCTGCTACTTGAACTTCTTGAACTTCTTGAACCTTCCTGCTACTTGAACATCTTGAACCTTCCTGCTACTTGAAATTCTTGAACTTCTTAAACCTTCCTGCTACTTGAAATACTTGAACTTCTTGAAATTCCTGTTACTTTAACTTCTTGAACTTCTTGAAATTTCCTGCTACTTGAACTTCTTGAACCTCCCTGCTACTTGAGCTTTTTGAACCTTCCTGCTACTTGGAGTTCATGAACTTCTTGACCCTTCCTGCTACTTGAACTTCTTGAACCCTCCTGCTACTTGAACCTCTAGAACTTCTTGACCCTTCCTGCTACTAAAACTTCTTGAACTTCTTGAACCTTCCTGCTACTTGAACTTCTTGAACTTCTTTAACCTACCTGCTACTTGAACTTCTTAAACTTCTTGAACTTTCCTGCTACCGGAACTTTTTGAACTTCTTGAACCTTCCTGCTACGTGAACTTCTTGAACCTTCCTGCTACTTGAACTTCTTGAACCTTCCTGCTACTTGAACTTCTTGAACCTACATGCAACTTGAACTTCTTGAACCTTCCTGCTACTTGAACTTCATGAACCTTCCTGCTACTTGTACCACTTGAACTTCTTGAACCATCCTGCTACTCGAACTTCTTGAACCTTCCTGCTACTTGAACTTCTTGAACCTTCCTGCTACTTGAACTTCTTGAACCTTCCTGCTACTTGAACTTCTTGAACCTTCCTGCTACTTGAACTTCTTAAACTTTTCGAACCTTCCTGCTACTTGAACTTCTTGAACTTTTTGAACCTTCCTGCTACTTGGACTTCTTGAACCTTCCTGCTCCTTGAACTTCTTGAACCTTCCTGCTACCGGAACTTCTTGAACTTCTTGAACCTTTCAGCCACTTGAACTTCTTGAACCTTCCTGCTACTTGAACTTCTTGAACTTCTTGAACCTTCCTGCTACTTGAACTTCTTGAATGTGTTGAACCTTCCTGCTACTTGAACTTCTTGAACGTCTTGAACCTTCCTGCTACTTGAACTTCTTGAACTTCTTGAACCTTCCTGCTACTTCTACTTCTTGAACCTTCCTGCTACTTTAACTTCTTGAACCTTCCTGCTACTTGAACTTCTTGAACTTCTTGAACCCTCCTGCTACTTGAACTTCTTGAACCTCCCTGCTTCTTGAACTTCTTGAACTTCTTGAACCTTCCTGCTACTTGAACTTCTTGAACTTCTTGAACCTTCCTGCTACTTGAACTTCTTGAACTTCTTGAACCTTCCTGCTACTTGAACTTCTTGAACTTCTTGAGCCTTCCTGCTACTTGAACTTCTTGAACCTTCCTGCTACTTGAACTTCTTGAACCTTCCTGCTACTTGAACTTCTTGAACCTTCCTGCTACTTGAACTTCTTGAACTTCTTGAACCCTCCTGCTACTTGAACTTCTTGAACCTTCCTGCTTCTTGAACTTCTTGAACTTCTTGAACCTTCCTGCCACTTGAACTTCTTGAACTTCTTGAACCTTCCTGCTACTTGAAATTCTTGAACTTCTTGAACCTTCCTGCTACTTGAACTTCTTGAACTTCTTGAACCTTCCTGCTACTTGAACTTCTTGAACTTCTTGAACCTTCCTGCTACTTGAACTTCTTGAACCTTCCTGCTACTTGAACTTCTTGAACCTTCCTGCTACTTGAACTTCTTGAACTTCTTGAAATTTCCTGCAACTTGAACTTCTTGAACCTTCCTGCTACTTGAACTTCTTGAACTTCTTGAACCTTCCTGCTACTTGAACTTCTTGAACCTTCCTGCTACTTGAACTTCTTGAACCTTCCTGCTACTTGAACTTCTTGAGCTTCTTGAAGCTTCCTGCTACTTGAACTTCTTGAACTTCTTGAACCTTCCTGCTACTTGAAATTCTTGAACCTTCCTGCTACTTAAGCTTCTTGAACCTTCCTGCTACTTGAACTTCTTGAACTTCTTGAACCTTCCTGCTACTTGAACTTCCTTAACTTCTTGAACCTTTCTGCTACTTGAACTTCTTGAACCTTCCTGCTACTTGAACTTCTTGAACGTCTTGAGCCTTCCTGCTACTTGAACTTCTTCAACTTCTTGAACCTTCATGCTACTTGAACTTCTTGAACTTTTTGAACCTTCCTGCTACTTGAACTTCTTGAACTTCTTGAACCTTAATGCTACTTGAAATTCTTGAACCTTCCTGCTACTTGAACTTCTTGAACTTCTTGAACCTTCCTGCTACTTGAACTACTTGAACTTCTTGAACTTTCTGCTACTTGAACTTTCCTGCTACTTGAACTTCTTGAACTTCTTGAACCTTCCTGCTACTTGAACTTCTTGAACCTTCCTGCTACTTGAACTTCTTGAACCTTCCTGCCACTTGAACTTCTTGAACTTCTTGAACCTTCCTGCTACTTGAAATTCTTGAAACTTCCTGCTACTTGAACTTCTTGAACTTCTTGAACCTTCCTGCTACTTGAACTTCTTGAACTTCTTGAACCGTCCTGCTACTTGAACTTCTTGAACTTCTTGAACCTTCCTGCTACTTGATATTCTTGAAACTTCCTGCTACTTGAACTTCTTGAACTTCTTGAACCTTCCTGCTACTTGAACTTCTTGAACTTCTTGAACCTTCCTGCTACTTGAACTTCTTGAACTTCTTGAACCTTCCTGCTACTTGAACATCTTGAACCTTCCTGCTACTTGAACTTCTTAAACTTCTTGAACCTTCCTGCTACTTGAACTTCTTGAACCTTCCTGCTACTTGAACTTCTTGAACCTTCCTGCTACTTGAACTTCTTGAACCTTCCTGCTACTTGAACTTCTTGAACATCATGAACCTTCCTGCTACTTGAACTTCTTGAACTTCTTGAACCTATCTGCTACTTGAACTTCTTGAACCTTCCTGCTATTTGAACTTCTTGAACTTCTTGAACCTTCCTGCTACTTGAACTTCTTGAACGTCTTGAACCTTCCTGCTACTTGAACTTCTTGAACTTCTTGAACCTTCCTGCTACTTGAACTTCTTGAACCTTCCTGCTACTTGAACTTCTTGAACCTTCCTGCTACTTGAACTTCTTGAACCTTCCAGCTACTCGAACTTCTTGAACCTTCCTGCTACTTGAACTTCTTGAACCTTCTGCTACTTGAACTTCTTGAACTTCTTGAACCTTGCTGCTACTTGAACTTCTTGAACTTCTTGAACCTATCTGCTACTTGATCTTCTTGAACCTTCCTGCTACTTGAACTTCTTGAACTTCTTGAACCTTCCTGCTACTTGAACTTCTTGAACGTCTTGAACCTTACTGCTACTTGAACTTCTTGAACTTCTTGAACCTTCCTTCTACTTGAACTTCTTGAACCTTCCTGCCACTTGAACTTCTTGAACTTTTTGAACCTTCCTGCTACTTGAACTTCTTGAACTTCTTGAACCTTCCTGCTACTTGAACTTCTTGAACTTCTTGAACCTTCCTGCTACTTGAACTTCTTGAACCTTCCTGCTACTTGAACTTCTCGAACTTCTTGAACCTTCCTGCTACTTGAAATACTTGAACTTCTTGAACCTTCCTGTTACTTGAACTTCTTGAACTTTTCGAACCTTCCTGCTACTAGAACTTCTTGAACCTTCCTGCTACTTGAACTTCTTGAACTTCTTGAACCTTCCTGCTACTTGAAATACTCGAACTTTTTGAACCTTCCTGTTACTTGAACTTCTTGAACTTCTTGAAATTTCCTGCAACTTGAACTTCTTGAACCTTCCTGCTACTTGAACTTCTTGAACTTCTTGAACCTTCCTGCTACTTGAACTTCTTGAACCTTCCTGCTACTTGAACTTCTTGAACCTTCCTGCTACTTGAACTTCTTGAACCTTCCTGCCACTTGAACTTCTTGAACTTCTTGAACCTTCCTGCTACTTGAAATTCTTGAAACTTCCTGCTACTTGAACTTCTTGAACTTCTTGAACCTTCCTGCTACTTGAACTTCTTGAACTTCTTGAACCTTCCTGCTACTTGAACTTCTTGAACCTTCCTGCTACTTGAACTTCTTTAACCTTCCTGCTACTTGAACATCTTGAACTTCTTGAACCTTCCTGCTACTTGAACATCTTGAACCTTTCTGCTAGTTGAACTTCTTGAACTTCTTGAACCTTCCTGCTACTTGAACTTCTTGAACCTTTCTGCTACCTGAAATTCTTGAACTTCTTAAACCTTCCTGCTACTTGAAATACTTGAACTTCTTGAAATTCCTGTTACTTTAACTTCTTGAACTTCTTGAAATTTCCTGCTACTTGAACTTCTTGAACTTCCCTGCTACTTGAGCTTTTTGAACCTTCCTGCTACTTGAAGTTCTTGAACTTCTTGACCCTTCCTGCTACTTGAACTTCTTGAACCCTCCTGCTACTTGAACTTCTAGAACTTCTTGACCCTTCCTGCTACTAAAACTTCTTGAACTTCTTGAACCTTCCTGCTACTTGAACTTCTTGAACTTCTTTAACCTACCTGCTACTTGAACTTCTTAAACTTCTTGAACTTTCCTGCTACCTGAACTTTTTGAACTTCTTGAACCTTCCTGCTACGTGAACTTCTTGAACCTTCCTGCTACTTGAACTTGTTGAACCTTCCTGCTACTTGAACTTCTTGAACCTACATGCAACTTGATCTTCTTGAACCTTCCTGCTACTTGAACTTCTTGAACCTTCCTGCTACTTGTACTACTTGAACCTTCCTGCTACTTGAACTTCTTGAACCTTCCTGCTACTTGAACTTCTTGAACCTTCGTGCTACTTGAACTTCTTAAACTTTTCGAACCTTCCTGCTACTTGAACTTCTTGAACTTTTTGAACCTTCCTGCTACTTGGACTTCTTGAACCTTCCTGCTCCTTGAACTTCTTGAACTTCTTGAACCTTGCTGCTACTTGAACTTCTTGAATGTGTTGAACCTTCCTGCTACTTGAACTTCTTGAACGTCTTGAACCATCCTGCTACTTGAACTTCTTGAACTTCTTGAACCTTCCTGCTACTTCTACTTCTTGAACCTTCCTGCTACTTTAACTTCTTGAACCTTCCTGCTACTTGAACTTCTTGAACATCTTGAACCCTCCTGCTACTTGAACTTCTTGAACCTCCCTGCTTCTTGAACTTCTTGAACTTCTTGAACCTTCCTGCTACTTGAACTTCTTGAACTTCTTGAACCTTCCTGCTACTTGAACTTCTTGAACTTCTTGAACCTTCCTGCTACTTGAACTTCTTGAACCTTCCTGCTACTTGAACTTCTTGAACCTTCCTGCTACTTGAACTTCTTGAACTTCTTGAACACTCCTGCTACTTGAACTTCTTGAACCTTCCTGCTTCTTGAACTTCTTGAACATCGTGAACCTCCCTGCTACTTGAACTTCTTGAACTTCTTGAACCTTCCTGCTACTTGATTTTCTTGAACCTTCCTGCTACTTGGGCTCCTTGAACCTTCCTGCTACTTGAACTTCTTGAACTTCTTGAACCTTCCTGCTACTTGAACTTTCTGAACTTCTTGAACCTTTCTGCTACTTGAACTTCTTGAACCTTCCTGCAACTTGAACTTCTTGAACTTCTTGTACCTTCCTGCTACTTGAACTTCTTGAACGTCTTGAACCTTCCTGCTACTTGAACTTCTTGAACTTCTTGAACCTTCCTGCTACTTGAACTTCTTGAACCTTCCTGCTACTTGAACTTCTTGAACTTTTTGAACCTTCCTGCTACTTGAACTTCTTGAACTTCTTGAACCTTAATGCTACTTTAACTTCTTGAACCTTCCTGCTACTTGAACTTCTTGAACTTCTTGAACCTTCCTGCTACTTGAACTACTTGAACTTCTTGAACCTTCCTGCTACTTGAACTTCTTGAACTTCTTGAACCTTCCTGTTACTTGAACTTCTTGAACTTTTCGAACCTTCCTGCTACTAGAACTTCTTGAACCTTCCTGCTACTTGAACTTCTTGAACTTCTTGAACCTTCCTGCTACTTGAAATACTCGAACTTTTTGAACCTTCCTGTTACTTGAACTTCTTGAACTTCTTGAAATTTCCTGCAACTTGAACTTCTTGAACCTCCCTGCTACTTGAACTTCTTGAACCTTCCTGCTACTTGAAGTTCTTGATTTTCTTGAACCTTCCTGCTACTTGAACTCCTTGAACCTTCCTGCTACTTGAACTTCTAGAACTTCTTGACCCTTCTTGCTACTAGAACTTCTTGAACTTCTCGAACCCTCCTGCTACTTGAACTTCTTGAACTTCTTTAACCTTCCTGCTACTTGAACTTCTTGAACTTCTTGAACCTTCCTGCTACCTGAACTTTTTGAACTTTTTGAACCTTCCTGCTACGTGAACTTCCTGACCTTTCCTGCTACTTGAACTTCTTGAACCTTCCTGCTACTTGAACTTCTTGAACATTCATGCTACTTGAACTTCTTGAACCTTCCTGCTACTTGAACTTCTTGAACCTTCCTGCTACTTGTACTACTTGAACTTCTTGAACCTTCCTGCTACTCGAACTTCTTGAACCTTCCTGCTACTTGAACTTCTTGAACTTCTTGAACCTTCCTGCTACTTGAACTTCTTGAACCTTCCTGCTACTTGAACTTCTTGAACCTTCCTGCTACCTGAACTTCTTGAACTTCTTGAACCTCTCTGCTACTTGAACTTCTTGAACCTTCCTGCTACTTGAACTTCTTGAACTTCTTCAACCTTCCTGCTACTTAAACTTCTTGAACCTTCCTGCTACTTGAACTTCTTGAACTTCTTGAACCTTCCTGCTACTTGAACTTTTTAAACCTTCCTGCTATTTGAACTTCTTGAACCTTCCTGTTACTTGAACTTCTTTAACTTCTTGAACCTTCCTGCTACTTGAACTTCTTGAACCTTCCTGCTACTTGAACTTTTTGAACTTCTTGAACCTTCCTGCTACTTGAACTTTTTGAACTTCTTGATCCTTCCTGCTACTTGAACTTCTTGAACTTCATGAACCTTCCTGCTACTTGAACTTCTTGAACCTTCCTGCCAATTGATTTCTTGAACCTTCCTGCTACTTGAACTTCTTGATCCTTCCTGCTACTTGAACTTTTTGAACCTTCCTGCTTCTTGAACTTCTTGAACCTTCCTTCTACTTGAATTTCTTGAACTTCTTGAACCTTCCTGCTACTTGAACTTCTTGAACCTTCCTGCTACTTGAACTTCTTGAACCTTCCTGCAACTTGAACTTGTTGAACTTCTTGAACCTTCCTGCTACTTGAACTTCTTGAACCTTCCTGCTAGCTGAACTTCTTGAACTTCTTGAACCTTCCTGCTACTTGAACTTCTTGAACCTTCCTGCTACATGAACTTCTTGAACTTCTTGAACGTTCCTGCTACTTGAAATTCTTGAACTTCTTGAACCTTCCTGCTACTTGAACTTCTTGAACTTCTTGAACCTTCCTGCTACTTGAACTTCTTGAACCTTCCTGCTACTTGAACTTCTTTAACCTTTCTGCTACTTGAACTTCTTGAACTTCTTGAACCCTCCTGCTACTTGAACTTCTTGAACCTTCCTGCTTCTTGAACTTCTTGAACTTCGTGAACCTCCCTGCTACTTGAACTTCTTGAACTTCTTGAACCTTCCTGCTACTTGATTTTCTTGAACCTTCCTGCTACTTGGGCTTCTTGAACCTTCCTGCTACTTGAACATCTTGAACTTCTTGAACCTTCCTGCTACTTGAACTTCCTGAACTTCTTGAACCTTTCTGCTACTTGAACTTCTTGAACCTTCCTGCAACTTGAACTTCTTGAACTTCTTGTACCTTCCTGCTACTTGAACTTCTTGAACGTCTTGAACCTTCCTGCTACTTGAACTTCTTGAACTTCTTGAACCTTCCTGCTACTTGAACTTCTTGAACCTTCCTGCTTCTTGAACTTCTTGTACTTCTTGAACCTTCCTGCTACTTGAACTACTTGAACTTCTTGAACCTTCCTGCTACTTGAACTTCTTGAACTTCTTGAACCTTCCTGCTACTTGAACTTCTTGAACCTTCCTGCTACTTGAACTTCTCGAACCTTCCTGCCACTTGAACTTCTTGAACTTCTTGAACCTTCCTGCTACTTGAAATTCTTGAAACTTCCTGCTACTTGAACTTCTTGAACTTCTTGAACCTTCCTGCTACTTGAACTTCTTGAACTTCTTGAAACTTCCTGCTACTTGAACTTCTTGAACTTCTTGAACCTTCCTGCTACTTGAACTTCTTGAACTTCTTGAACCTTCCTGCTACTTGAACTTCTTGAACTTCTTGAACCTTCCTGCTACTTGAACTTCTTGAACCTTCCTGCTACTTGAACTTCTTGAACTTCTTGAACCTTCCTGCTACTTCAACTTCTTGAACTTCTTGAGCCTTCCTGCTACTTGAACTTCTTGAACCTTCCTGCTACTTGAACTTCTTTAACCTTCCTGCTACTTGAACTTCTTGAACCTTCCTGCTACTTGAACTTCTTGAACTTCTTGAACCCTCCTGCTACTTGAACTTCTTGAACCTTCCTGCTTCTTGAACTTCTTGAACTTCTTGAACCTTCCTGCTACTTGAACTTCTTGAACTTCTTGAACCTTCCTGCTACTTGAAATTCTTGAACTTCTTGAACCTTCCTGCTACTTGAACTTCTTGAACTTCTTGAACCTTCCTGCTACTTGAACTTCTTGAACTTCTTGAACCTTCCTGCTACTTGAACTTCTTGAACCTTCCTGCTACTTGAACTTCTTGAACCTTCCTGCTACTTGAACTTCTTGAGCCTTCCTGCTACTTGAACTTCTCGAACTTCTTGAACCCTCCTGCTACTTGAACTTCTTGAACCTTCCTGCTTCTTGAACTTCTTGAACTTCTTGAACCTTCCTGCTACTTGAACTTCTTGAACTTCTTGAACCTTCCTGCTACTTGAACTTCTTGAACCTTCCTGCTACTTAAGCTTCTTGAACCTTCCTGCTACTTGAACTTCTTGAACTTTTTGAACCTTCCTGCCACTTGAACTTCCTTAACTTCTTGAACCTTTCTGCTACTTGAACTTCTTGAACCTTCCTGCTACTTGAACTTCTTGAACGTCTTGAGCCTTCCTGCTACTTGAACTTCTTCAACTTCTTGAACCTTCCTGCTACTTGAACTTCTTGAACTTTTTGAACCTTCCTGCTACTTGAACTTCTTGAACTTCTTGAACCTTAATGCTACTTGAAATTCTTGAACCTTCCTGCTACTTGAACTTCTTGAACTTCTTGAACCTTCCTGCTACTTGAACTACTTGAACTTCTTGAACTTTCTGCTACTTGAACTTTCCTGCTACTTGAACTTCTTGAACTTCTTGAACCTTCCTGCTACTTGAACTTCTTGAACCTTCCTGCTACTTGAACTTCTTGAACCTTCCTGCCACTTGAACTTCTTGAACTTCTTGAACCTTCCTGCTACTTGAAATTCTTGAAACTTCCTGCTACTTGAACTTCTTGAACTTCTTGAACCTTCCTGCTACTTGAACTTCTTGAACTTCTTGAACCTTCCTGCTACTTGATATTCTTGAAACCTCCTGCTGCTTGAACTTCTTGAACTTCTTGAACCTTCCTGCTACTTGAACTTCTTGAACTTCTTGAACCTTCATGCTACTTGAACTTCTTGAACTTCATGAACCTTCCTGCTACTTGAACTTCTTGAACTTCTTGAACCTTCCTGCTACTTGAACTTCTTGAACCTTCCTGCTACTTGAACTTCTTGAACCTTCCTGCTACTTGAACATCTTGAACTTCTTGAACCTTCCTGCTACTTGAACATCTTGAACCTTTCTGCTACTTGAACTTCTTGAACTTCTTGAACCTTCCTGCTACTTGAACTTCTTGAACCTTCCTGCTACTTGAAATTCTTGAACTTCTTAAACCTTCCTGCTACTTGAAATACTTGAACTTCTTGAAATTCCTGTTACTTTAACTTCTTGAACTTCTTGAAATTTCCTGCTACTTGAACTTCTTGAACCTCCCTGCTACTTGAGCTTTTTGAACCTTCCTGCTACTTGGAGTTCTTGAACTTCTTGACCCTTCCTGCTACTTGAACTTCTTGAACCCTCCTGCTACTTGAACTTCTAGAACTTCTTGACCCTTCCAGCTACTAAAACTTCTTGAACTTCTTGAACCTTCCTGCCACTTGAACTTCTTGAACTTCTTTAACCTACCTGCTACTTGAACTTCTTAAACTTCTGGAACTTTCCTGCTACCTGAACTTTTTGAACTTCTTGAACCTTCCTGCTACGTGAACTTCTTGAACCTTCCTGCTACTTGAACTTCTTGAACCTTCCTGCTACTTGAACTTCTTGAACCTACATGCAACTTGAACTTCTTGAACCTTCCTGCTACTTGAACTTCTTGAACCTTCCTGCTACTTGTACTACTTGAACTTCTTGAACCATCCTGCTACTCGAACTTCTTGAACCTTCCTGCTACTTGAACTTCTTGAACCTTCCTGCTACTTGAACTTCTTGAACCTTCCTGCTACTTGAACTTCTTGAACCTTCCTGCTACTTGAACTTCTTGAACCTTCCTGCTACTTGAACTTCTTAAACTTTTCGAACCTTCCTGCTACTTGAACTTCTTGAACTTTTTGAACCTTCCTGCTACTTGGACTTCATGAACCTTCCTGCTCCTTGAACTTCTTGAACCTTCCTGCTACCGGAACTTCTTGAACTTCTTGAACCTTTCAGCCACTTGAACTTCTTGAACCTTCCTGCTACTTGAACTTCTTGAACTTCTTGAACCTTCCTGCTACTTGAACTTCTTGAATGTGTTGAACCTTCCTGCTACTTGAACTTCTTGAACGTCTTGAAACTTCCTGCTACTTGAACTTCTTGAACTTCTTGAACCTTCCTGCTACTTCTACTTCTTGAACCTTCCTGCTACTTTAACTTCTTGAACCTTCCTGCTACTTGAACTTCTTGAACTTTTTGAACCTTCCTGCTACTTGGACTTCTTGAACCTTCCTGCTCCTTGAACTTCTTGAACTTCTTGAACCTTGCTGCTACTTGAACTTCTTGAATGTGTTGAACCTTCCTGCTACTTGAACTTCTTGAACGTCTTGAACCTTCCTGCTACTTGAACTTCTTGAACTTCTTGAACCTTCCTGCTACTTCTACTTCTTGAACCTTCCTGCTATTTTAACTTCTTGAACCTTCCTGCTACTTGAACTTCTTGAACTTCTTGAACCCTCCTGCTACTTGAACTTCTTGAACCTCCCTGCTTCTTGAACTTCTTGAACTTCTTGAACCTTCCTGCTACTTGAACTTCTTGAACTTCTTGAACCTTCCTGCTACTTGAACTTCTTGAACTTCTTGAACCTTCCTGCTACTTGAACTTCTTGAACCTTCCTGCTACTTGAACTTCTTGAACCTTCCTGCTACTTGAACTTCTTGAACTTCTTGAACACTCCTGCTACTTGAACTTCTTGAACCTTCCTGCTTCTTGAACTTCTTGAACTTCGTGAACCTCCCTGCTACTTGAACCTTTTGAACTTCTTGAACCTTCCTGCTACTTGATTTTCTTGAACCTTCCTGCTACTTGGGCTCCTTGAACCTTCCTGCTACTTGAACTTCTTGAACTTCTTGAACCTTCCTGCTACTTGAACTTCCTGAACTTCTTGAACCTTTCTGCTACTTGAACTTCTTGAACCTTCCTGCAACTTGAACTTCTTGAACTTCTTGTACCTTCCTGCTACTTGAACTTCTTGAACGTCTTGAACCTTCCTGCTACTTGAACTTCTTGAACTTCTTGAACCTTCCTGCTACTTGAACTTCTTGAACCTTCCTGCTACTTGAACTTCTTGAACTTTTTGAACCTTCCTGCTACTTGAACTTCTTGAACTTCTTGAACCTTAATGCTACTTTAACTTCTTGAACCTTCCTGCTACTTGAACTTCTTGAACTTCTTGAACCTTCCTGCTACTTGAACTACTTGAACTTCTTGAACCTTCCTGCTACTTGAACTTCTTGAACTTCTTGAACCTTCCTGCTACTTGAACTTCTTGAACCTTCCTGCTACTTGAACTTCTCGAACCTTCCTGCCACTTGAACTTCTTGAACTTCTTGAACCTTCCTGCTACTTGAAATTCTTGAAACTTCCTGCTACTTGAACTTCTTGAACTTCTTGAACCTTCCTGCTACTTGAACTTCTTGAACTTCTTGAAACTTCCTGCTACTTGAACTTCTTGAACTTCTTGAACCCTCCTGCTACTTGAACTTCTTGAACTTCTTGAACCTTCCTGCTACTTGAACTTCTTGAACTTCTTGAACCTTCCTGCTACTTGAACTTCTTGAACTTCTTGAACCTTCCTGCTACTTGAACTTCTTGAACTTCTTGAGCCTTCCTGCTACTTGAACTTCTTGAACCTTCCTGCTACTTGAACTTCTTGAACCTTCCTGCTACTTGAACTTCTTGAACCTTCCTGCTACTTGAACTTCTTGAACTTCTTGAACCCTCCTGCTACTTGAACTTCTTGAACCTTCCTGCTTCTTGAACTTCTTGAACTTCTTGAACCTTCCTGCTACTTGAACTTCTTGAACTTCTTGAACCTTCCTGCTACTTGAAATTCTTGAACTTCTTGAACCTTTCTGCTACTTGAACTTCTTGAACTTCTTGAACCTTCCTGCTACTTGAACTTCTTGAACTTCTTGAACCTTCCTGCTACTTGAACTTCTTGAACCTTCCTGCTACTTGAACTTCTTGAACCTTCCTGCTACTTGAACTTCTTGAGCCTTCCTGCTACTTGAACTTCTCGAACTTCTTGAACCCTCCTGCTACTTGAACTTCTTGAACCTTCCTGCTTCTTGAACTTCTTGAACTTCTTGAACCTTCCTGCTACTTGAACTTCTTGAACTTCTTGAACCTTCCTGCTACTTGAACTTCTTGAACCTTCCTGCTACTTAAGCTTCTTGAACCTTCCTGCTACTTGAACTTCTTGAACTTCTTGAACCTTCCTGCTACTTGAACTTCCTTAACTTCTTGAACCTTTCTGCTACTTGAACTTCTTGAACCTTCCTGCTACTTGAACTTCTTGAACGTCTTGAGCCTTCCTGCTACTTGAACTTCTTCAACTTCTTGAACCTTCCTGCTACTTGAACTTCTTGAACTTCTTGAACCTTCCTGCTACTTGAACTACTTGAACTTCTTGAACCTTCCTGCTACTTGAACTTCTTGAACTTCTTGAACCTTCCTGCTACTTGAACTTCTTGAACCTTCCTGCTACTTGAACTTCTCGAACCTTCCTGCCACTTGAACTTCTTGAACTTCTTGAACCTTCCTGCTACTTGAAATTCTTGAAACTTCCTGCTACTTGAACTTCTTGAACTTCTTGAACCTTCCTGCTACTTGAACTTCTTGAACTTCTTTAAACTTCCTGCTACTTGAACTTCTTGAACTTCTTGAACCTTCCTGCTACTTGAACTTCTTGAACTTCTTGAACCTTCCTGCTACTTGAACTTCTTGAACTTCTTGAACCTTCCTGCTACTTGAACTTCTTGAACTTCTTGAACCATCCTGCTACTTGAACTTCTTGAACTTCTTGAGCCTTCCTGCTACTTGAACTTCTTGAACCTTCCTGCTACTTGAACTTCTTGAACCTTCCTGCTACTTGAACTTCTTGAACCTTCCTGCTACTTGAACTTCTTGAACTTCTTGAACCCTCCTGCTACTTGAACTTCTTGAACCTTCCTGCTTCTTGAACTTCTTGAACTTCTTGAACCTTCCTGCTACTTGAACTTCTTGAACTTCTTGAACCTTCCTGCTACTTGAAATTCTTGAACTTCTTGAACCTTCCTGCTACTTGAACTTCTTGAACTTCTTGAACCTTCCTGCTACTTGAACTTCTTGAACTTCTTGAACCTTCCTGCTACTTGAACTTCTTGAACCTTCCTGCTACTTGAACTTCTTGAACCTTCCTGCTACTTGAACTTCTTGAGCCTTCCTGCTACTTGAACTTCTCGAACTTCTTGAACCCTCCTGCTACTTGAACTTCTTGAACCTTCCTGCTTCTTGAACTTCTTGAACTTCTTGAACCTTCCTGCTACTTGAACTTCTTGAACTTCTTGAACCTTCCTGCTACTTGAACTTCTTGAACCTTCCTGCTACTTAAGCTTCTTGAACCTTCCTGCTACTTGAACTTCTTGAACTTCTTGAACCTTCCTGCTACTTGAACTTCCTTAACTTCTTGAACCTTTCTGCTACTTGAACTTCTTGAACCTTCCTGCTACTTGAACTTCTTGAACGTCTTGAGCCTTCCTGCTACTTGAACTTCTTCAACTTCTTGAACCTTCCTGCTACTTGAACTTCTTGAACTTTTTGAACCTTCCTGCTACTTGAACTTCTTGAACTTCTTGAACCTTAATGCTACTTGAAATTCTTGAACCTTCCTGCTACTTGAACTTCTTGAACTTCTTGAACCTTCCTGCTACTTGAACTACTTGAACTTCTTGAACTTTCTGCTACTTGAACTTTCCTGCTACTTGAACTTCTTGAACTTCTTGAACCTTCCTGCTACTTGAACTTCTTGAACCTTCCTGCTACTTGAACTTCTTGAACCTTCCTGCCACTTGAACTTCTTGAACTTCTTGAACCTTCCTGCTACTTGAAATTCTTGAAACTTCCTGCTACTTGAACTTCTTGAACTTCTTGAACCTTCCTGCTACTTGAACTTCTTGAACTTCTTGAACCTTCCTGCTACTTGAACTTCTTGAACTTCTTGAACCTTTCTGCTACTTGATATTCTTGAAACTTCCTGCTACTTGAACTTCTTGAACTTCTTGAACCTTCCTGCTACTTGAACTTCTTGAACTTCTTGAACCTTCATGCTACTTGAACTTCTTGAACTTCATGAACCTTCCTGCTACTTGAACTTCTTGAACTTCTTGAACCTTCCTGCTACTTGAACTTCTTGAACCTTCCTGCTACTTGAACTTCTTGAACCTTCCTGCTACTTGAACATCTTGAACTTCTTGAACCTTCCTGCTACTTGAACATCTTGAACCTTTCTGCTACTTGAACTTCTTGAACTTCTTGAACCTTCCTGCTACTTGAACTTCTTGAACCTTCCTGCTACTTGAAATTCTTGAACTTCTTAAACCTTCCTGCTACTTGAAATACTTGAACTTCTTGAAATTCCTGTTACTTTAACTTCTTGAACTTCTTGAAATTTCCTGCTACTTGAACTTCTTGAACCTCCCTGCTACTTGAGCTTTTTGAACCTTCCTGCTACTTGGAGTTCTTGAACTTCTTGACCCTTCCTGCTACTTGAACTTCTTGAACCCTCCTGCTACTTGAACTTCTAGAACTTCTTGACCTTTCCTGCTACTAAAACTTCTTGAACTTCTTGAACCTTCCTGCTACTTGAACTTCTTGAACTTCTTTAACCTACCTGCTACTTGAACTTCTTAAACTTCTTGAACTTTCCTGCTACCTGAACTTTTTGAACTTCTTGAACCTTCCTGCTACGTGAACTTCTTGAACCTTCCTGCTACTTGAACTTCTTGAACCTTCCTGCTACTTGAACTTCTTGAACCTACATGCAACTTGAACTTCTTGAACCTTCCTGCTACTTGAACTTCTTGAACCTTCCTGCTACTTGTACTACTTGAACTTCTTGAACCATCCTGCTACTCGAACTTCTTGAACCTTCCTGCTACTTGAACTTCTTGAACCTTCCTGCTACTTGAACTTCTTGAACCTTCCTGCTACTTGAACTTCTTAAACTTTTCGAACCTTCCTGCTACTTGAACTTCTTGAACTTTTTGAACCTTCCTGCTACTTGGACTTCTTGAACCTTCCTGCTCCTTGAACTTCTTGAACCTTCCTGCTACCGGAACTTCTTGAACTTCTTGAACCTTTCAGCCCCTTGAACTTCTTGAACCTTCCTGCTACTTGAACTTCTTGAACTTCTTGAACCTTCCTGCTACTTGAACTTCTTGAATGTGTTGAACCTTCCTGCTACTTGAACTTCTTGAACGTCTTGAACCTTCCTGCTACTTGAACTTCTTGAACTTCTTGAACCTTCCTGCTACTTCTACTTCTTGAACCTTCCTGCTACTTTAACTTCTTGAACCTTCCTGCTACTTGAACTTCTTGAACTTCTTGAACCCTCCTGCTACTTGAACTTCTTGAACCTCCCTGCTTCTTGAACTTCTTGAACTTCTTGAACCTTCCTGCTACTTGAACTTCTTGAACTTCTTGAACCTTCCTGCTACTTGAACTTCTTGAACTTCTTGAACCTTCCTGCTACTTGAACTTCTTGGACCTTCCTGCTACTTGAACTTCTTGAACCTTCCTGCTACTTGAACTTCTTGAACTTCTTGAACCCTCCTGCTACTTGAACTTCTTGAACCTTCGTGCTTCTTGAACTTCTTGAACTTCGTGAACCTCCCTGCTACTTGAACTTCTTGAACTTCTTGAACCTTCCTGCTACTTGATTTTCTTGAACCTTCCTGCTACTTGGGCTCCTTGAACCTTCCTGCTACTTGAACTTCTTGAACTTCTTGAACCTTCCTGCTTCTTGAACTTCCTGAACTTCTTGAACCTTTCTGCTACTTGAACTTCTTGAAATTTCCTGCAACTTGAACTTCTTGAACTTCTTGTACCTTCCTGCTACTTGAACTTCTTGAACGTCTTGAACCTTCCTGCTACTTGAACTTCTTGAACTTCTTGAACCTTCCTGCTACTTGAACTTCTTGAACCTTCCTGCTACTTGAACTTCTTGAACTTTTTGAACCTTCCTGCTACTTGAACTTCTTGAACTTCTTGAACCTTAATGCTACTTGAACTTCTTGAACCCTCCTGCTACTTGAACTTCTTGAACCTTCCTGCTTCTTGAACTTCTTGAACTTCTTGAACCTTCCTGCTACTTGAACTTCTTGAACTTCTTGAACCTTCCTGCTACTTGAAATTCTTGAACTTCTTGAACCTTCCTGCTACTTGAACTTCTTTAACTTCTTGAACCTTCCTGCTACTTGAACTTCTTGAACTTCTTGAACCTTCCTGCTACTTGAACTTCTTGAACCTTCCTGCTACTTGAACTTCTTGAACCTTCCTGCTACTTGAACTTCTTGAGCCTTCCTGCTACTTGAACTTCTCGAACTTCTTGAACCCTCCTGCTACTTGAACTTCTTGAACCTTCCTGCTTCTTGAACTTCTTGAACTTCTTGAACCTTCCTGCTACTTGAACTTCTTGAACTTCTTGAACCTTCCTGCTACTTGAACTTCTTGAACCTTCCTGCTACTTAAGCTTCTTGAACCTTCCTGCTACTTGAACTTCTTGAACTTCTTGAACCTTCCTGCTACTTGAACTTCCTTAACTTCTTGAACCTTTCTGCTACTTGAACTTCTTGAACCTTCCTGCTACTTGAACTTCTTGAACGTCTTGAGCCTTCCTGCTACTTGAACTTCTTCAACTTCTTGAACCTTCCTGCTACTTGAACTTCTTGAACTTTTTGAACCTTCCTGCTACTTGAACTTCTTGAACTTCTTGAACCTTAATGCTACTTGAAATTCTTGAACCTTCCTGCTACTTGAACTTCTTGAACTTCTTGAACCTTCCTGCTACTTGAACTACTTGAACTTCTTGAACTTTCTGCTACTTGAACTTTCCTGCTACTTGAACTTCTTGAACTTCTTGAACCTTCCTGCTACTTGAATTTCTTGAACCTTCCTGCTACTTGAACTTCTTGAACCTTCCTGCCACTTGAACTTCTTGAACTTCTTGAACCTTCCTGCTACTTGAAATTCTTGAAACTTCCTGCTACTTGAACTTCTTGAACTTCTTGAACCTTCCTGCTACTTGAACTTCTTGAACTTCTTGAACCTTCCTGCTACTTGAACTTCTTGAACTTCTTGAACCTTCCTGCTACTTGATATTCTTGAAACTTCCTGCTACTTGAACTTCTTGAACTTCTTGAACCTTCCTGCTACTTGAACTTCTTGAACTTCTTGAACCTTCCTGCTACTTGAACTTCTTGAACCTTCCTGCTACTTGAACTTCTTGAACCTTCCTGCTACTTGAACATCTTGAACTTCTTGAACCTTCCTGCTACTTGAACATCTTGAACCTTTCTGCTACTTGAACTTCTTGAACTTCTTGAACCTTCCTGCTACTTGAACTTCTTGAACCTTCCTGCTACTTGAAATTCTTGAACTTCTTAAACCTTCCTGCTACTTGAAATACTTGAACTTCTTGAAATTCCTGTTACTTTAACTTCTTGAACTTCTTGAAATTTCCTGCTACTTGAACTTCTTGAACCTCCCTGCTACTTGAGCTTTTTGAACCTTCCTGCTACTTGGAGTTCTTGAACTTCTTGACCCTTCCTGCTACTTGAACTTCTTGAACCCTCCTGCTACTTGAACTTCTAGAACTTCTTGACCTTTCCTGCTACTAAAACTTCTTGAACTTCTTGAACCTTCCTGCTACTTGAACTTCTTGAACTTCTTTAACCTACCTGCTACTTGAACTTCTTAAACTTCTTGAACCTCCCTGCTTCTTGAACTTCTTGAACTTCTTGAACCTTCCTGCTACTTGAACTTCTTGAACTTCTTGAACCTTCCTGCTACTTGAACTTCTTGAACTTCTTGAACCTTCCTGCTACTTGAACTTCTTGGACCTTCCTGCTACTTGAACTTCTTGAACCTTCCTGCTACTTGAACTTCTTGAACTTCTTGAACCCTCCTGCTACATGAACTTCTTGAACCTTCGTGCTTCTTGAACTTCTTGAACTTCGTGAACCTCCCTGCTACTTGAACTTCTTGAACTTCTTGAACCTTCCTGCTACTTGATTTTCTTGAACCTTCCTGCTACTTGGGCTCCTTGAACCTCCCTGCTACTTGAACTTCTTGAACTTCTTGAACCTTCCTGCTACTTGAACTTCCTGAACCTTCCTGCTACTTGAACTTCTTGAACCTTCCTGCTACTTGAACTTCTTGAACCTTCCTGCTACTTGAACTTCTTAAACTTTTCGAACCTTCCTGCTACTTGAACTTCTTGAACTTTTTGAACCTTCCTGCTACTTGGACTTCTTGAACCTTCCTGCTCCTTGAACTTCTTGAACCTTCCTGCTACCGGAACTTCTTGAACTTCTTGAACCTTTCAGCCACTTGAACTTCTTGAACCTTCCTGCTACTTGAACTTCTTGAACTTCTTGAACCTTCCTGCTACTTGAACTTCTTGAAGGTGTTGAACCTTCCTGCTACTTGAACTTCTTGAACGTCTTGAACCTTCCTGCTACTTGAACTTCTTGAACTTCTTGAACCTTCCTGCTACTTCTACTTCTTGAACCTTCCTGCTACTTTAACTTCTTGAACCTTCCTGCTACTTGAACTTCTTGAACTTCTTGAACCCTCCTGCTACTTGAACTTCTTGAACCTCCCTGCTTCTTGAACTTCTTGAACTTCTTGAACCTTCCTGCTACTTGAACTTCTTGAACTTCTTGAACCTTCCTGCTACTTGAACTTCTTGAACTTCTTGAACCTTCCTGCTACTTGAACTTCTTGGACCTTCCTGCTACTTGAACTTCTTGAACCTTCCTGCTACTTGAACTTCTTGAACTTCTTGAACCCTCCTGCTACTTGAACTTCTTGAACCTTCGTGCTTCTTGAACTTCTTGAACTTCGTGAACCTCCCTGCTACTTGAACTTCTTGAACTTCTTGAACCTTCCTGCTACTTGATTTTCTTGAACCTTCCTGCTACTTGGGCTCCTTGAACCTTCCTGCTACTTGAACTTCTTGAACTTCTTGAACCTTCCTGCTACTTGAACTTCCTGAACTTCTTGAACCTTTCTGCTACTTGAACTTCTTGAACCTTCCTGCAACTTGAACTTCTTGAACTTCTTGTACCTTCCTGCTACTTGAACTTCTTGAACATCTTGAACCTTCCTGCTACTTGAACTTCTTGAACTTCTTGAACCTTCCTGCTACTTGAACTTCTTGAACCTTCCTGCTACTTGAACTTCTTGAACTTTTTGAACCTTCCTGCTACTTGAACTTCTTGAACTTCTTGAACCTTAATGCTACTTGAACTTCTTGAACCTTCCTGCTACTTGAACTTCTTGAACTTCTTGAACCTTCCTGCTACTTGAACTACTTGAACTTCTTGAACCTTCCTGTTACTTGAACTTCTTGAACTTCTTGAAATTTCCTGCTACTTGAACTTCTTGAACCTCCCTGCTACTTGAACTTCTTGAACCTTCCTGCTACTTGAAGTTCTTGATTTTCTTGAACCTTCCTGCTACTTGAACTCCTTGAACCTTCCTGCTACTTGAACTTCTAGAACTTCTTGACCCTTCTTGCTACTAGAACTTCTTGAACTTCTCGAACCTTCCTGCTACTTGAACTTCTTGAACTTCTTTAACCTTCCTGCTACTCGAACTTCTTGAACTTCTTGAACCTTCCTGCTACCTGAACTTTTTGAACTTCTTGAACCTTCCTGCTACGTGAACTTCCTGACCCTTCCTGCTACTTGAACTTCTTGAACCTTCCTGCTACTTGAACTTCTTGAACATTCATGCTACTCGAACTTCTTGAACCTTCCTGCTACTTGAACTTCTTGAACCTTCCTGCTACTTGTACTACTTGAACTTCTTGAACCTTCCTGCTACTTGAACTTCTTGAACCTTCCTGCTACTTGAACTTCTTGAACTTCTTGAACCTTCCTGCTACTTGAACTTCTTTAACCTTCCTGCTACTTGAACTTCTTAAACTTCTCGAATCTTCCTGCTACTTGAACTTCTTGAACTTTTTGAACCTTCCTGCTACTTGAACTTCTTGAACCTTCCTGCTACTTGAACTTCTTGAACCTTCCTGCTACCTGAACTTCTTGAACTTCTTGAACCTTTCTGCTACTTGAACTTCTTGAACCTTCCTGCTACTTGAACTTCTTGAACTTCTTCAACCTTCCTGCTACTTAAACTTCTTGAACCTTCCTGCTACTTGAACTTCTTGAACTTCTTGAACCTTCCTGCTACTTGAACTTTTCAAACCTTCCTGCTATTTGAACTTCTTGAACCTTCCTGTTACTTGAACTTCTTTAACTTCTTGAACCTTCCTGCTACTTGAACTTCTTGAACCTTCCTGCTACTTGAACTTTTTGAACTTCTTGAACCTTCCTGCTACTTGAACTTTTTGAACTTCTTGATCCTTCCTGCTACTTGAACTTCTTGAACTTCATGAACCTTCCTGCTACTTGAACTTCTTGAACCTTCCTGCCAATTGATTTCTTGAACCTTCCTGCTACTTGAACTTCTTGATCCTTCCTGCTACTTGAACTTTTTGAACCTTCCTGCTACTTGAACTTTTTGAACTTCTTGAACCTTCCTGCTACTTGAACTTCTTGAACCTTCCTGCTAGCTGAACTTCTTGAACTTCTTGAACCTTCCTGCTACTTGAACTTCTTGAACCTTCCTGCTACTTGAACTTTTTGAACCTTCCTGCTACTTGAACTTTTTGAACTTCTTGAACCTTCCTGCTACTTGAACTTCTTGAACCTTCCTGCTAGCTGAACTTCTTGAACTTCTTGAACCTTCCTGCTACTTGAACTTCTTGAACCTTCCTGCTACTTGAACTTCTTGAACTTCTTGAACGTTCCTGCTACTTGAAATTCTTGAACTTCTTGAACCTTCCTGCTACTTGAACTTCTTGAACCTTCCTGCTACTTGAACTTTTCGAACTTCTTGAACCTTCCTGCTACTTGAACTTCTTGAACTTCTTGAACCTTCCTGCTACTTGAACTCTTTGAACTTCTTGAACCCTCCTGCTACTTGAACTTCTTGAACTTCTTGAACCTTCCTGCTACTTGAACTTCATGAACCTTCCTGCTACTTGAACTTCTTGAACCTTTCTGCCACTTGAACTTCTAGAACTTCTTGAACCTTCCTGCTACTTGAAATTCTTGAACCTTCTTGCTACTTGAACTTCTTGAACTTCTTGAACCTTCCTGCTACTTGAACTTCTTGAACTTCTTGAACCTTCCTGCTACTTGAACTTCTTGAACCTTCCTTCTACTTGAACTTCTTAAACTTCTTGAACCTTCCTGCTACTTGAACTTCTTGAACTTCTTGAACCTTCCTGCTACTTGAACTTCTTGAACTTCATGAACCTTCCTGCTACTTGAACTGCTTTAACCTTCATGCTTCTTGAACTTCTTGAAACTTCCTGCTACATGAACTTCTTGAACTTCTTGAACCTTCCTGCTACTTGAACTTCTTGAACCGTATTGCTACTTGAACTTCTTGAACCTTCCTGCTGCTTGAACTTCTTGAACTTCTTGAACCTTCCGGCTACTTGAACTTCTTGAACTTCTTGAACCTTCCTGCTACTTGAACTTCCTGAACTTCTTAAACCTTCCTGCTACTTGAACTTCTTGAACCTTCCAGCTATTTGAACTTCTTGAACTTCTTGAACCTTCCTGCTACTTGAACTTCTTGAACTTCTTGAACCTTCCTGCTACTTGAACTTCTTGAACTTCTTGAACCTTCCTGCTACTTGAACTTCTTGAACTTCTTGAACCTTCCTGCTACTTGAACTTCTTGAACCTTCCTGCTACTTGGACTTTTGAACCTGCCTGATACTTGAACTTCTTGAACCTTCCTGCTACTTGAACTTCTTAAACCTTCCTGCTACTTGAACTTCTTGAACCTTCCTGCAACTTGAAGTTCTTGAACTTCTTGATCCTTTCTGCAACTTGAACTTTTCGAACTTCTTGAACCTTCCTGCTACTTGAACTTCTTGAACTTCTTGAACCTTCCTGCTACTTGAAATACTTGAACTTCTTGAACCTTCCTGCTACTTGAACTTCTTGAACTTCTTGAACCTTCCTGCTACTTGAACTTCTTGAACCTTACTGCTACTTGAACTTCTTGAACCTTTCTGCCACTTGAACTTCGTGAACTTCTTGAACCTTCCTGCTACTTGAAATTCTTGAACCTTCCTGCTGCTTGAACTTCTTGAACCTTCCTGCTACTTGAACTTCTTGAACTTCTTGAACCTTCCTGCTACTTGATATTCTTGAAACTTCCTGCTACTTGAACTTCTTGAACTTCTTGAACCTTCCTGCTACTTGAACTTCTTGAACTTCTTGAACCTTCATGCTACTTGAACTTCTTGAACTTCATGAACCTTCCTGCTACTTGAACTTCTTGAACTTCTTGAACCTTCCTGCTACTTGAACTTCTTGAACGTTCCTGCTACTTGAACTTCTTGAACTTCTTGAACCTTCCTGCTACTTGAACATCTTGAACCTTCCTGCTACTTGAACTTCTTGAACTTCTTGAACCTTCCTGCTACTTGAACTTCTTGAACCTTCCTGCTACTTGAACTTCTTGAACCTTCCTGCTGCTTGAACTTCTTGAACCTTCCTGCTACTTGAACTTCTTGAACCTTCCTGCTACTTGAACTTCTTGAACCTTCCTGCTACTTGAACTTCTTGAACATCTTGAACCTTCCTGCTACTTGAACTTCTTGAACTTCTTGAACCTATCTGCTACTTGAACTTCTTGAACCTTCCTGCTATTTGAACTTCTTGAACTTCTTGAACCTTCCTGCTACTTGAACTTCTTGAACCTTCCTGCTATTTGAACTTCTTGAACGTCTTGAACCTTCCTGCTACTTGAACTTCTTGAACGTCTTGAACCTTCCTGCTACTTGAACTTCTTGAACTTCTTGAACCTTCCTGCTACTTGAACTTCTTGAACCTTCCTGCTACTTGAACTTCTTTAACCTTCCTGCTACTTGAACTTCTTGAACCTTCCTGCTACTCGAACTTCTTGAACCTTCCTGCTACTTGAACTTCTTGAACCTTCTGCTACTTGAACTTCTTGAACTTCTTGAACCTTCCTGCTACTTGAACTTCTTGAACTTCTTGAACCTATCTGCTACTTGATCTTCTTGAACCTTCCTGCTACTTGAACTTCTTGAACTTCTTGAACCTTCCTGCTACTTGAACTTCTTGAACGTCTTGAACCTTACTGCTACTTGAACTTCTTGAACTTCTTGAACCTTCCTTCTACTTGAACTTCTTGAACCTTCCTGCCACTTGAACTTCTTGAACTTTTTGAACCTTCCTGCTACTTGAACTTCTTGAACTTCTTGAACCTTCCTGCTACTTGAACTTCTTGAACTTCTTGAACCTTCCTGCTACTTGAACTTCTTGAACCTTCCTGCTACTTGAACTTCTCGAACTTCTTGAACCTTCCTGCTACTTGAAATACTTGAACTTCTTGAACCTTCCTGCTACTAGAACTTCTTGAACCTTCCTGCTACTTGAACTTCTTGAACTTCTTGAACCTTCCTGCTACTTGAAGTTCTTGATTTTCTTGAACCTTCCTGCTACTTGAACTCCTTGAACCTTCCTGCTACTTGAACTTCTAGAACTTCTTGACCCTTTTTGCTATTAGAACTTCTTGAACTTCTCGAACCTTCCTGCTACTTGAACTTCTTGAACTTCTTCAACCTTCCTGCTACTTGAACTTCTTGAACTTCTTGAACCTTCCTGCTACCTGAACTTTTTGAACTTCTTGAACCTTCCTGCTACGTGAACTTCCTGACCTTTCCTGCTACTTGAACTTCTTGAAACTTCCTGCTACTTGAACTTCTTGAACATTCATGCTACTTGAACTTCTTGAACCTTCCTGCTACTTGAACTTCTTGAACCTTCCTGCTACTTGTACTACTTGAACTTCTTGAACCTTCCTGCTACTCGAACTTCTTGAACCTTCCTGCTACTTGAACTTCTTGAACCTTCCTGCTACTTGAACTTCTTGAACCTTCCTGCTACTTGAACTTCTTGAACCTTCCTGCTACCTGAACTTCTTGAACTTCTTGAACCTTTCTGCTACTTGAACTTCTTGAACCTTCCTGCTACTTGAACTTCTTGAACTTCTTCAACCTTCCTGCTACTTAAACTTCTTGAACCTTCCTGCTACTTGAACTTCTTGAACTTCTTGAACCTTCCTGCTACTTGAACTTTTTAAACCTTCCTGCTATTTGAACTTCTTGAACCTTCCTGTTACTTGAACTTCTTTAACTTCTTGAACCTTCCTGCTACTTGAACTTCTTGAACCTTCCTGCTACTTGAACTTTTTGAACTTCTTGAACCTTCCTGCTACTTGAACTTTTTGAACTTCTTGATCCTTCCTGCTACTTGAACTTCTTGAACTTCATGAACCTTCCTGCTACTTGAACTTCTTGAACCTTCCTGCCAATTGATTTCTTGAACCTTCCTGCTACTTGAACTTCTTGATCCTTCCTGCTACTTGAACTTTTTGAACCTTCCTGCTTCTTGAACTTCTTGAACATTCCTTCTACTTGAATTTCTTGAACTTCTTGAACCTTCCTGCTACTTGAACTTCTTGAACCTTCCTGCTACTTGAACTTCTTGAACCTTCCTGCTACTTGAACTTTTTGAACTTCTTGAACCTTCCTGCTACTTGAACTTTTTGAACTTCTTGAACCTTCCTGCTACTTGAACTTCTTGAACCTTCCTGCTAGCTGAACTTCTTGAACTTCTTGAACCTTCCTGCTACTTGAACTTCTTGAACCTTCCTGCTACTTGAACTTCTTGAACTTCTTGAACGTTCCTGCTACTTGAAATTCTTGAACTTCTTGAACCTTCCTGCTACTTGAACTTCTTGAACCTTCTTGCTACCTGAACTTTTCGAACTTCTCGAACCTTCCTGCTACTTGAACTTCTTGAACTTCTTGAACCTTCCTGCTACTTGAACTCTTTGAACTTCTTGAACCTTCCTGCTACTTGAACTTCTTGAACTTCTTGAACCTTCCTGCTACTTGAACTTCATGAACCTTCCTGCTACTTGAACTTCTTGAACCTTTCTGCCACTTGAACTTCTAGAACTTCTTGAACCTTCCTGCTACTTGAAATTCTTGAACCTTCTTGCTACTTGAACTTCTTGAACTTCTTGAACCTTCCTGCTACTTGAACTTCTTGAACTTCTTGAACCTTCCTGCTACTTGAACTTCTTGAACCTGCCTTCTACTTGAACTTCTTAAACTTCTTGAACCTTCCTGCTACTTGAACTTCTTGAACTTCTTGAACCTTCCTGCTACTTGAACTTCTTGAACTTCATGAACCTTCCTGCTACTTGAACTGCTTTAACCTTCATGCTTCTTGAACTTCTTGAAACTTCCTGCTACATGAACTTCTTGAACTTCTTGAACCTTCCTGCTACTTGAACTTCTTGAACCTTATTGCTACTTGAACTTCTTGAACCTTCCTGCTGCTTGAACTTCTTGAACTTCTTGAACCTTCCGGCTACTTGAACTTCTTGAACTTCTTGAACCTTCCTGCCACTTGAACTTCCTGAACTTCTTAAACCTTCCTGCTACATGAACTTCTTGAACCTTCCAGCTACTTGAACTTCTTGAACTTCTTGAACCTTCCTGCTACTTGAACTTCTTGAACTTCTAGAACCTTCCTGCTACTTGAACTTCTTGAACTTCTTGAACCTTCCTGCTACTTGAACTTCTTGAACCTTCCTGCTACTTGAACTTTTTGAACCTGCCTGATACTTGAACTTCTTGAACCTTCCTGCTACTTGAACTTCTTAAACCTTCCTGCTACTTGAACTTCTTGAACCTTCCGGCAACTTGAAGTTCTTGAACTTCTTGAACCTTTCTGCTACTTGAACTTTTCGAACTTCTTGAACCTTCCTGCTACTTGAACTTCTTGAACTTCTTGAACCTTCCTGCTACTTGAAATACTTGAACTTCTTGAACCTTCCTGCTACTTGAACTTCTTGAACTTCTTGAACCTTCCTGCTACTTGAACTTCTTGAACCTTCCTGCTACTTGAACTTCTTGAACTTCTTGAACCTTCATGCTACTTGAACTTCTTGAACTTCATGAACCTTCCTGCTACTTGAACTTCTTGAACTTCTTGAACCTTCCTGCTACTTGAACTTCTTGAACCTTCCTGCTACTTGAACTTCTTGAACCTTCCTGCTACTTGAACTTCTTGAACTTCTTGAACCTTCCTGCTACTTGAACTTCTTGAACTTCTTGAACCTTCCTGCTACTTGAACTTCTTGAACCTTCCTGCTACTTGAACTTCTTGAACCTTCCTGCTACTTGAACTTCTTGAACCTTCCTGCTACTTGAACTTCTTGTACCTTCCTGCTACTTGAACTTCTTGAACCTTCCTGCTACTTGAACTTCTTGAACATCTGGAACCTTCCTGCTACTTGAACTTCTTGAACTTCTTGAACCTATCTGCTACTTGAACTTCTTGAACCTTCCTGCTATTTGAACTTCTTGAACTTCTTGAACCTTCCTGCTACTTGAACTTCTTGAACGTCTTGAACCTTCCTGCTACTTGAACTTCTTGAACTTCTTGAACCTTCCTGCTACTTGAACTTCTTGAACCTTCCTGCTACTTGAACTTCTTGAACCTTCCTGCTACTTGAACTTCTTGAACCTTCCTGCTACTCGAACTTCTTGAACCTTCCTGCTACTTGAACTTCTTGAACCTTCCTGCTACTTGAACTTCTTGAACTTCTTGAACCTTCCTGCTACTTGAACTTCTTGAACTTCTTGAACCTATATGCTACTTGAACTTCTTGAACCTTCGTGCTACTTGAACTTCTTGAACTTCTTGAACCTTCCTGCTACTTGAACTTCTTGAACGTCTTGAACCTTACTGCTACTTGAACTTCTTGAACTTCTTGAACCTTCCTTCTACTTGAACTTCTTGAACCTTCCTGCCACTTGAACTTCTTGAACTTTTTGAACCTTCCTGCTACTTGAACTTCTTGAACTTCTTGAACCTTCCTGCTACTTGAACTTCTTGAACCTTCCTGCTACTTGAACTTCTTGAACCTTCCTGCTACTTGAACTTCTCGAACTTCTTGAACCTTCCTGCTACTTGAAATACTTGAACTTCTTGAACCTTCCTGTTACTTGAACACCTTGAACTTTTCGAACCTTCCTGCTACTAGAACTTCTTGAACCTTCCTGCTACTTGAACTTCTTGAACTTCTTGAACCTTCCTGCTACTTGAAATACTCGAACTTCTTGAACCTTCCTGTTACTTGAACTTCTTGAACTTCTTGAAATTTCCTGCTACTTGAACTTCTTGAACCTCCCTGCTACTTGAACTTCTTGAACCTTCCTCCTACTTGAAGTTCTTGATTTTCTTGAACCTTCCTGCTACTTGAACTCCTTGAACCTTCCTGCTACTTGAACTTCTAGAACTTCTTGACCCTTCTTGCTACTAGAACTTCTTGAACTTCTCGAACCTTCCTGCTACTTGAACTTCTTGAACTTCTTTAACCTTCCTGCTACTTGAACTTCTTGAACTTCTTGAACCTTCCTGCTACCTGAACTTTTTGAACTTCTTGAACCTTCCTGCTACGTGAACTTCCTGACCCTTCCTGCTACTTGAACTTCTTGAACCTTCCTGCTACTTGAACTTCTTGAACATTCATGCTACTTGAACTTCTTGAACCTTCCTGCTACTTGAACTTCTTGAACCTTCCTGCTACTTGTACTACTTGAACTTCTTGAACCTTCCTGCTACTCGAACTTCTTGAACCTTCCTGCTACTTGAACTTCTTGAACTTCTTGAACCTTCCTGCTACTTGAACTTCTTGAACCTTCCTGCTACTTGAACTTCTTAAACTTCTCGAATCTTCCTGCTACTTGAACTTCTTGAACTTTTTGAACCTTCCTGCTACTTGAACTTCTTGAACCTTCCTGCTACTTGAACTTCTTGAACCTTCCTGCTACCTGAACTTCTTGAACTTCTTGAACTTCTTTAACCTTTCTGCTACTTGAACTTCTTGAACCTTCCTGCTACTTGAACTTCTTGAACTTCTTCAACCTTCCTGCTACTTAAACTTCTTGAACCTTCCTGCTACTTGAATTTCTTGAACTTCTTGAACCTTCCTGCTACTTGAACTTTTCAAACCTTCCTGCTATTTGAACTTCTTGAACCTTCCTGTTACTTGAACTTCTTTAACTTCTTGAACCTTCCTGCTACTTGAACTTCTTGAACCTTCCTGCTACTTGAACTTTTTGAACTTCTTGAACCTTCCTGCTACTTGAACTTTTTGAACTTCTTGATCCTTCCTGCTTCTTGAACTTCATGAACCTTCCTGCTACTTGAACTTCTTGAACCTTCCTGCCAATTGATTTCTTGAACCTTCCTGCTACTTGAACTTCTTGATCCTTCCTGCTACTTGAACTTTTTGAACCTTCCTGCTACTTGAACTTTTTGAACTTCTTGAACCTTCCTGCTACTTGAACTTCTTGAACCTTCCTGCTAGCTGAACTTCTTGAACTTCTTGAACCTTCCTGCTACTTGAACTTCTTGAACCTTCCTGCTACTTGAACTTCTTGAACCTTCCTGCTACTTGAACTTTTTGAACCTTCCTGCTACTTGAACTTTTTGAACTTCTTGAACCTTCCTGCTACTTGAACTTCTTGAACCTTCCTGCTAGCTGAACTTCTTGAACTTCTTGAACCTTCCTGCTACTTGAACTTCTTGAACCTTCCTGCTACTTGAACTTCTTGAACTTCTTGAACGTTCCTGCTACTTGAAATTCTTGAACTTCTTGAACCTTCCTGCTACTTGAACTTCTTGAACCTTCCTGCTACTTGAACTTTTCGAACTTCTTGAACCTTCCTGCTACTTGAACTTCTTGAACTTCTTGAACCTTCTTGCTACTTGAACTCTTTGAACTTCTTGAACCCTCCTGCTACTTGACTTCTTGAACTTCTTGAACCTTCCTGCTACTTGAACTTCATGAACCTTCCTGCTACTTGAACTTCTTGAACCTTTCTGCCACTTGAACTTCTAGAACTTCTTGAACCTTCCTGCTACTTGAAATTCTTGAACCTTCTTGCTACTTGAACTTCTTGAACTTCTTGAACCTTCCTGCTACTTGAACTTCTTAAACTTCTTGAACCTTCCTGCTACTTGAACTTCTTGAACCTTCCTTCTACTTGAACTTCTTAAACTTCTTGAACCTTCCTGCTACTTGAACTTCTTGAACTTCTTGAACCTTCCTGCTACTTGAACTTCTTGAACTTCTTGAACCTTCCTGCTACTTGAACTTCTTGAACCTTCCTGCTACTTGAACTTCTCGAACTTCTTGAACCTTCCTGCTACTTGAAATACTTGAACTTCTTGAACCTTCCTGTTACTTGAACACCTTGAACTTTTCGAACCTTCCTGCTACTAGAACTTCTTGAACCTTCCTGCTACTTGAACTTCTTGAACTTCTTGAACCTTCCTGCTACTTGAAATACTCGAACTTCTTGAACCTTCCTGTTACTTGAACTTCTTGAACTTCTTGAAATTTCCTGCTACTTGAACTTCTTGAACCTCCCTGCTACTTGAACTTCTTGAACCTTCCTGCTACTTGAAGTTCTTGATTTTCTTGAACCTTCCTGCTACTTGAACTCCTTGAACCTTCCTGCTACTTGAACTTCTAGAACTTCTTGACCCTTCTTGCTACTAGAACTTCTTGAACTTCTCGAACCTTCCTGCTACTTGAACTTCTTGAACTTCTTTAACCTTCCTGCTACTTGAACTTCTTGAACTTCTTGAACCTTCCTGCTACCTGAACTTTTTGAACTTCTTGAACCTTCCTGCTACGTGAACTTCCTGACCCTTCCTGCTACTTGAACTTCTTGAACCTTCCTGCTACTTGAACTTCTTGAACATTCATGCTACTTGAACTTCTTGAACCTTCCTGCTACTTGAACTTCTTGAACCTTCCTGCTACTTGTACTACTTGAACTTCTTGAACCTTCCTGCTACTTGAACTTCTTGAACCTTCCTGCTACTTGAACTTCTTGAACTTCTTGAACCTTCCTGCTACTTGAACTTCTTAAACTTCTCGAATCTTCCTGCTACTTGAACTTCTTGAACTTTTTGAACCTTCCTGCTACTTGAACTTCTTGAACCTTCCTGCTACTTGAACTTCTTGAACCTTCCTGCTACCTGAACTTCTTGAACTTCTTGAACCTTTCTGCTACTTGAACTTCTTGAACCTTCCTGCTACTTGAACTTCTTGAACTTCTTCAACCTTCCTGCTACTTAAACTTCTTGAACCTTCCTGCTACTTGAACTTCTTGAACTTCTTGAACCTTCCTGCTACTTGAACTTTTCAAACCTTCCTGCTATTTGAACTTCTTGAACCTTCCTGTTACTTGAACTTCTTTAACTTCTTGAACCTTCCTGCTACTTGAACTTCTTGAACCTTCCTGCTACTTGAACTTTTTGAACTTCTTGAACCTTCCTGCTACTTGAACTTTTTGAACTTCTTGATCCTTCCTGCTACTTGAACTTCTTGAACTTCATGAACCTTCCTGCTACTTGAACTTCTTGAACCTTCCTGCCAATTGATTTCTTGAACCTTCCTGCTACTTGAACTTCTTGATCCTTCCTGCTACTTGAACTTTTTGAACCTTCCTGCTACTTGAACTTTTTGAACTTCTTGAACCTTCCTGCTACTTGAACTTCTTGAACCTTCCTGCTAGCTGAACTTCTTGAACTTCTTGAACCTTCCTGCTACTTGAACTTCTTAAACCTTCCAGCTACTTGAACTTTTTGAACCTTCCTGCTACTTGAACTTTTTGAACTTCTTGAACCTTCCTGCTACTTTAACTTCTTGAACCTTCCTGCTAGCTGAACTTCTTGAACTTCTTGAACCTTCCTGCTACTTGAACTTCTTGAACCTTCCTGCTACTTGAACTTCTTGAACTTCTTGAACGTTCCTGCTACTTGAAATTCTTGAACTTCTTGAACCTTCCTGCTACTTGAACTTCTTGAACCTTCCTGCTACTTGAACTTTTCGAACTTCTTGAACCTTCCTGCTACTTGAACTTCTTGAACTTCTTGAACCTTCCTGCTACTTGAACTCTTTGAACTTCTTGAACCCTCCTGCTACTTGAACTTCTTGAACTTCTTGAACCTTCCTGCTACTTGAACTTCATGAACCTTCCTGCTACTTGAACTTCTTGAACCTTTCTGCCACTTGAACTTCTAGAACTTCTTGAAGCTTCCTGCTACTTGAAATTCTTGAACCTTCTTGCTACTTGAACTTCTTGAACTTCTTGAACCTTCCTGCTACTTGAACTTCTTGAACTTCTTGAACCTTCCTGCTACTTGAACTTCTTGAACCTTCCTTCTACTTGAACTTCTTAAACTTCTTGAACCTTCCTGCTACTTGAACTTCTTGAACTTCTTGAACCTTCCTGCTACTTGAACTTCTTGAACTTCATGAACCTTCCTGCTACTTGAACTGCTTTAACCTTCATGCTTCTTGAACTTCTTGAAACTTCCTGCTACATGAACTTCTTGAACTTCTTGAACCTTCCTGCTACTTGAACTTCTTGAACCTTATTGCTACTTGAACTTCTTGAACCTTCCTGCTGCTTGAACTTCTTGAACTTCTTGAACCTTCCGGCTACTTGAACTTCTTGAACTTCTTGAACCTTCCTGCTACTTGAACTTCCTGAACTTCTTAAACCTTCCTGCTACTTGAACTTCTTGAACCTTCCAGCTACTTGAACTTCTTGAACTTCTTGAACCTTCCTGCTACTTGAACTTCTTGAACTTCTTGAACCTTCCTGCTACTTGAACTTCTTGAACTTCATGAACCTTCCTGCTACTTGAACTTCTTGAACCCTCCTGCTACTTGGACTTTTTGAACCTGCCTGATACTTGAACTTCTTGAACCTTCCTGCTACTTGAACTTCTTAAACCTTCCTGCTACTTGAACTTCTTGAACCTTCCTGCAACTTGAAGTTCTTGAACTTCTTGAACCTCTCTGCAACTTGAACTTTTCGAACTTCTTGAACCTTCCTGCTACTTGAACTTCTTGAACTTCTTGAACCTTCCTGCTACTTGAAATACTTGAACTTCTTGAACCTTCCTGCTACTTGAACTTCTTGAACTTCTTGAACCTTCCTGCTACTTGAACTTCTTGAACCTTCCTGCTACTTGAACTTCTTGAACCTTTCTGCCACTTGAACTTCGTGAACTTCTTGAACCTTCCTGCTACTTGAAATTCTTGAACCTTCCTGCTGCTTGAACTTCTTGAACTTCTTGAACCTTCCTGCTACTTGAACTTCTTGAACTTCTTGAACCTTCCTGCTACTTGATATTCTTGAAACTTCCTGCTACTTGAACTTCTTGAACTTCTTGAACCTTCCTGCTACTTGAACTTCTTGAACTTCTTGAACCTTCATGCTACTTGAACTTCTTGAACTTCATGAACCTTCCTGCTACTTGAACTTCTTGAACTTCTTGAACCTTCCTGCTACTTGAACTTCTAGAACTTCTTGACCCTTTTTGCTATTAGAACTTCTTGAACTTCTCGAACCTTCCTGCTACTTGAACTTCTTGAACTTCTTTAACCTTCCTGCTACTTGAACTTCTTGAACTTCTTGAACCTTCCTGCTACCTGAACTTTTTGAACTTCTTGAACCTTCCTGCTACGTGAACTTCCTGACCTTTCCTGCTACTTGAACTTCTTGAAACTTCCTGCTACTTGAACTTCTTGAACATTCATGCTACTTGAACTTCTTGAACCTTCCTGCTACTTGAACTTCTTGAACCTTCCTGCTACTTGTACTACTTGAACTTCTTGAACCTTCCTGCTACTCGAACTTCTTGAACCTTCCTGCTACTTGAACTTCTTGAACTTCTTGAACCTTCCTGCTACTTGAACTTCTTGAACCTTCCTGCTACTTGAACTACTTGAACCTTCCTGCTACCTGAACTTCTTGAACTTCTTGAACCTTTCTGCTACTTGAACTTCTTGAACCTTCCTGCTACTTGAACTTCTTGAACTTCTTCAACCTTCCTTCTACTTAAACTTCTTGAACCTTCCTGCTACTTGAACTTCTTGAACTTCTTGAACCTTCCTGCTACTTGAACTTTTTAAACCTTCCTGCTATTTGAACTTCTTGAACCTTCCTGTTACTTGAACTTCTTTAACTTCTTGAACCTTCCTGCTACTTGAACTTCTTGAACCTTCCTGCCAATTGATTTCTTGAACCTTCCTGCTACTTGAACTTCTTGATCCTTCCTGCTACTTGAACTTTTTGAACCTTCCTGCTTCTTGAACTTCTTGAACATTCCTTCTACTTGAATTTCTTGAACTTCTTGAACCTTCCTGCTACTTGAACTTCTTGAACCTTCCTGCTACTTGAACTTCTTGAACCTTCCTGCTACTTGAACTTTTTGAACTTCTTGAACCTTCCTGCTACTTGAACTTCTTGAACCTTCCTGCTAGCTGAACTTCTTGAACTTCTTGAACCTTCCTGCTACTTGAACTTCTTGAACCTTCCTGCTACTTGAACTTCTTGAACTTCTTGAACGTTCCTGCTACTTGAAATTCTTGAACTTCTTGAACCTTCCTGCTACTTGAACTTCTTGAACCTTCTTGCTACCTGAACTTTTCGAACTTCTCGAACCTTCCTGCTACTTGAACTTCTTGAACTTCTTGAACCTTCCTGCTACTTGAACTCTTTGAACTTCTTGAACCTTCCTGCTACTTGAACTTCTTGAACTTCTTGAACCTTCCTGCTACTTGAACTTCATGAACCTTCCTGCTACTTGAACTTCTTGAACCTTTCTGCCACTTGAACTTCTAGAACTTCTTGAACCTTCCTGCTACTTGAAATTCTTGAACCTTCTTGCTACTTGAACTTCTTGAACTTCTTGAACCTTCCTGCTACTTGAACTTCTTGAACTTCTTGAACCTTCCTGCTACTTGAACTTCTTGAACCTGCCTTCTACTTGAACTTCTTAAACTTCTTGAACCTTCCTGCTACTTGAACTTCTTGAACTTCTTGAACCTTCCTGCTACTTGAACTTCTTGAACTTCATGAACCTTCCTGCTACTTGAACTGCTTTAACCTTCATGCTTCTTGAACTTCTTGAAACTTCCTGCTACATGAACTTCTTGAACTTCTTGAACCTTCCTGCTACTTGAACTTCTTGAACCTTATTGCTACTTGAACTTCTTGAACCTTCCTGCTGCTTGAACTTCTTGAACTTCTTGAACCTTCCGGCTACTTGAACTTCTTGAACTTCTTGAACCTTCCTGCCACTTGAACTTCCTGAACTTCTTAAACCTTCCTGCTACATGAACTTCTTGAACCTTCCAGCTACTTGAACTTCTTGAACTTCTTGAACCTTCCTGCTACTTGAACTTCTTGAACTTCTAGAACCTTCCTGCTACTTGAACTTCTTGAACTTCTTGAACCTTCCTGCTACTTGAACTTCTTGAACCTTCCTGCTACTTGAACTTTTTGAACCTGCCTGATACTTGAACTTCTTGAACCTTCCTGCTACTTGAACTTCTTAAACCTTCCTGCTACTTGAACTTCTTGAACCTTCCGGCAACTTGAAGTTCTTGAACTTCTTGAACCTTTCTGCTACTTGAACTTTTCGAACTTCTTGAACCTTCCTGCTACTTGAACTTCTTGAACTTCTTGAACCTTCCTGCTACTTGAAATACTTGAACTTCTTGAACCTTCCTGCTACTTGAACTTCTTGAACTTCTTGAACCTTCCTGCTACTTGAACTTCTTGAACCTTCCTGCTACTTGAACTTCTTGAACTTCTTGAACCTTCATGCTACTTGAACTTCTTGAACTTCATGAACCTTCCTGCTACTTGAACTTCTTGAACTTCTTGAACCTTCCTGCTACTTGAACTTCTTGAACCTTCCTGCTACTTGAACTTCTTGAACCTTCCTGCTACTTGAACTTCTTGAACTTCTTGAACCTTCCTGCTACTTGAACATCTTGAACCTTCCTGCTACTTGAACTTCTTGAACTTCTTGAACCTTCCTGCTACTTGAACTTCTTGAACCTTCCTGCTACTTGTACTACTTGAACTTCTTGAACCTTCCTGCTACTCGAACTTCTTGAACCTTCCTGCTACTTGAACTTCTTGAACTTCTTGAACCTTCCTGCTACTTGAACTTCTTGAACCTTCCTGCTACTTGAACTTCTTGAACCTTCCTGCTACCTGAACTTCTTGAACTTCTTGAACCTTTCTGCTACTTGAACTTCTTGAACCTTCCTGCTACTTGAACTTCTTGAACTTCTTCAACCTTCCTTCTACTTAAACTTCTTGAACCTTCCTGCTACTTGAACTTCTTGAACTTCTTGAACCTTCCTGCTACTTGAACTTTTTAAACCTTCCTGCTATTTGAACTTCTTGAACCTTCCTGTTACTTGAACTTCTTTAACTTCTTGAACCTTCCTGCTACTTGAACTTCTTGAACCTTCCTGCTACTTGAACTTTTTGAACTTCTTGAACCTTCCTGCTACTTGAACTTTTTGAACTTCTTGATCCTTCCTGCTACTTGAACTTCTTGAACTTCATGAACCTTCCTGCTACTTGAACTTCTTGAACCTTCCTGCCAATTGATTTCTTGAACCTTCCTGCTACTTGAACTTCTTGATCCTTCCTGCTACTTGAACTTTTTGAACCTTCCTGCTTCTTGAACTTCTTGAACATTCCTTCTACTTGAATTTCTTGAACTTCTTGAACCTTCCTGCTACTTGAACTTCTTGAACCTTCCTGCTACTTGAACTTCTTGAACCTTCCTGCTACTTGAACTTTTTGAACTTCTTGAACCTTCCTGCTACTTGAACTTCTTGAACCTTCCTGCTAGCTGAACTTCTTGAACTTCTTGAACCTTCCTGCTACTTGAACTTCTTGAACCTTCGTGCTACTTGAACTTCTTGAACTTCTTGAACGTTCCTGCTACTTGAAATTCTTGAACTTCTTGAACCTTCCTGCTACTTGAACTTCTTGAACCTTCTTGCTACCTGAACTTTTCGAACTTCTCGAACCTTCCTGCTACTTGAACTTCTTGAACTTCTTGAACCTTCCTGCTACTTGAACTCTTTGAACTTCTTGAACCTTCCTGCTACTTGAACTTCTTGAACTTCTTGAACCTTCCTGCTACTTGAACTTCATGAACCTTCCTGCTACTTGAACTTCTTGAACCTTTCTGCCACTTGAACTTCTAGAACTTCTTGAACCTTCCTGCTACTTGAAATTCTTGAACCTTCTTGCTACTTGAACTTCTTGAACTTCTTGAACCTTCCTGCTACTTGAACTTCTTGAACTTCTTGAACCTTCCTGCTACTTGAACTTCTTGAACCTGCCTTCTACTTGAACTTCTTAAACTTCTTGAACCTTCCTGCTACTTGAACTTCTTGAACTTCTTGAACCTTCCTGCTACTTGAACTGCTTTAACCTTCATGCTTCTTGAACTTCTTGAAACTTCCTGCTACATGAACTTCTTGAACTTCTTGAACCTTCCTGCTACTTGAACTTCTTGAACCTTATTGCTACTTGAACTTCTTGAACCTTCCTGCTGCTTGAACTTCTTGAACTTCTTGAACCTTCCGGCTACTTGAACTTCTTGAACTTCTTGAACCTTCCTGCCACTTGAACTTCCTGAACTTCTTAAACCTTCCTGCTACATGAACTTCTTGAACCTTCCAGCTACTTGAACTTCTTGAACTTCTTGAACCTTCCTGCTACTTGAACTTCTTGAACTTCTAGAACCTTCCTGCTACTTGAACTTCTTGAACTTCTTGAACCTTCCTGCTACTTGAACTTCTTGAACCTTCCTGCTACTTGAACTTCATGAACCTTCCTGCTACTTGAACTTCTTGAACCTTTCTGCCACTTGAACTTCTAGAACTTCTTGAACCTTCCTGCTACTTGAAATTCTTGAACCTTCTTGCTACTTGAACTTCTTGAACTTCTTGAACCTTCCTGCTACTTGAACTTCTTGAACTTCTTGAACCTTCCTGCTACTTGAACTTCTTGAACCTGCCTTCTACTTGAACTTCTTAAACTTCTTGAACCTTCCTGCTACTTGAACTTCTTGAACTTCTTGAACCTTCCTGCTACTTGAACTGCTTTAACCTTCATGCTTCTTGAACTTCTTGAAACTTCCTGCTACATGAACTTCTTGAACTTCTTGAACCTTCCTGCTACTTGAACTTCTTGAACCTTATTGCTACTTGAACTTCTTGAACCTTCCTGCTGCTTGAACTTCTTGAACTTCTTGAACCTTCCGGCTACTTGAACTTCTTGAACTTCTTGAACCTTCCTGCCACTTGAACTTCCTGAACTTCTTAAACCTTCCTGCTACATGAACTTCTTGAACCTTCCAGCTACTTGAACTTCTTGAACTTCTTGAACCTTCCTGCTACTTGAACTTCTTGAACTTCTAGAACCTTCCTGCTACTTGAACTTCTTGAACTTCTTGAACCTTCCTGCTACTTGAACTTCTTGAACCTGCCTTCTACTTGAACTTCTTAAACTTCTTGAACCTTCCTGCTACTTGAACTTCTTGAACTTCTTGAACCTTCCTGCTACTTGAACTGCTTTAACCTTCATGCTTCTTGAACTTCTTGAAACTTCCTGCTACATGAACTTCTTGAACTTCTTGAACCTTCCTGCTACTTGAACTTCTTGAACCTTATTGCTACTTGAACTTCTTGAACCTTCCTGCTGCTTGAACTTCTTGAACTTCTTGAACCTTCCGGCTACTTGAACTTCTTGAACTTCTTGAACCTTCCTGCCACTTGAACTTCCTGAACTTCTTAAACCTTCCTGCTACATGAACTTCTTGAACCTTCCAGCTACTTGAACTTCTTGAACTTCTTGAACCTTTCTGCCACTTGAACTTCTAGAACTTCTTGAACCTTCCTGCTACTTGAAATTCTTGAACCTTCTTGCTACTTGAACTTCTTGAACTTCTTGAACCTTCCTGCTACTTGAACTTCTTGAACTTCTTGAACCTTCCTGCTACTTGAACTTCTTGAACCTGCCTTCTACTTGAACTTCTTAAACTTCTTGAACCTTCCTGCTACTTGAACTTCTTGAACTTCTTGAACCTTCCTGCTACTTGAACTGCTTTAACCTTCATGCTTCTTGAACTTCTTGAAACTTCCTGCTACATGAACTTCTTGAACTTCTTGAACCTTCCTGCTACTTGAACTTCTTGAACCTTATTGCTACTTGAACTTCTTGAACCTTCCTGCTGCTTGAACTTCTTGAACTTCTTGAACCTTCCGGCTACTTGAACTTCTTGAACTTCTTGAACCTTCCTGCCACTTGAACTTCCTGAACTTCTTAAACCTTCCTGCTACATGAACTTCTTGAACCTTCCAGCTACTTGAACTTCTTGAACTTCTTGAACCTTCCTGCTACTTGAACTTCTTGAACTTCTAGAACCTTCCTGCTACTTGAACTTCTTGAACTTCTTGAACCTTCCTGCTACTTGAACTTCTTGAACCTTCCTGCTACTTGAACTTCATGAACCTTCCTGCTACTTGAACTTCTTGAACCTTTCTGCCACTTGAACTTCTAGAACTTCTTGAACCTTCCTGCTACTTGAAATTCTTGAACCTTCTTGCTACTTGAACTTCTTGAACTTCTTGAACCTTCCTGCTACTTGAACTTCTTGAACTTCTTGAACCTTCCTGCTACTTGAACTTCTTGAACCTGCCTTCTACTTGAACTTCTTAAACTTCTTGAACCTTCCTGCTACTTGAACTTCTTGAACTTCTTGAACCTTCCTGCTACTTGAACTGCTTTAACCTTCATGCTTCTTGAACTTCTTGAAACTTCCTGCTACATGAACTTCTTGAACTTCTTGAACCTTCCTGCTACTTGAACTTCTTGAACCTTATTGCTACTTGAACTTCTTGAACCTTCCTGCTGCTTGAACTTCTTGAACTTCTTGAACCTTCCGGCTACTTGAACTTCTTGAACTTCTTGAACCTTCCTGCCACTTGAACTTCCTGAACTTCTTAAACCTTCCTGCTACATGAACTTCTTGAACCTTCCAGCTACTTGAACTTCTTGAACTTCTTGAACCTTCCTGCTACTTGAACTTCTTGAACTTCTAGAACCTTCCTGCTACTTGAACTTCTTGAACTTCTTGAACCTTCCTGCTACTTGAACTTCTTGAACCTGCCTTCTACTTGAACTTCTTAAACTTCTTGAACCTTCCTGCTACTTGAACTTCTTGAACTTCTTGAACCTTCCTGCTACTTGAACTGCTTTAACCTTCATGCTTCTTGAACTTCTTGAAACTTCCTGCTACATGAACTTCTTGAACTTCTTGAACCTTCCTGCTACTTGAACTTCTTGAACCTTATTGCTACTTGAACTTCTTGAACCTTCCTGCTGCTTGAACTTCTTGAACTTCTTGAACCTTCCGGCTACTTGAACTTCTTGAACTTCTTGAACCTTCCTGCCACTTGAACTTCCTGAACTTCTTAAACCTTCCTGCTACATGAACTTCTTGAACCTTCCAGCTACTTGAACTTCTTGAACTTCTTGAACCTTCCTGCTACTTGAACTTCTTGAACTTCTAGAACCTTCCTGCTACTTGAACTTCTTGAACTTCTTGAACCTTCCTGCTACTTGAACTTCTTGAACCTTCCTGCTACTTGAACTTTTTGAACCTGCCTGATACTTGAACTTCTTGAACCTTCCTGCTACTTGAACTTCTTAAACCTTCCTGCTACTTGAACTTCTTGAACCTTCCGGCAACTTGAAGTTCTTGAACTTCTTGAACCTTTCTGCTACTTGAACTTTTCGAACTTCTTGAACCTTCCTGCTACTTGAACTTCTTGAACTTCTTGAACCTTCCTGCTACTTGAAATACTTGAACTTCTTGAACTTTCCTGCTACTTGAACTTCTTGAACTTCTTGAACCTTCCTGCTACTTGAACTTCTTGAACCTTCCTGCTACTTGAACTTCTTGAACTTCTTGAACCTTCATGCTACTTGAACTTCTTGAACTTCATGAACCTTCCTGCTACTTGAACTTCTTGAACTTCTTGAACCTTCCTGCTACTTGAACTTCTTGAACCTTCCTGCTACTTGAACTTCTTGAACCTTCCTGCTACTTGAACTTCTTGAACTTCTTGAACCTTCCTGCTACTTGAACATCTTGAACCTTCCTGCTACTTGAACTTCTTGAACTTCTTGAACCTTCCTGCTACTTGAACTTCTTGAACCTTCCTGCTACTTGAACTTCTTGAACCTTCCTGCTACTTGAACTTCTTGAACCTTACTGCTACTTGAACTTCTTGAACCTTCCTGCTACTTGAACTTCTTGAACCTTCCTGCTACTTGAACTTCTTGAACATCTGGAACCCTCCTGCTACTTGAACTTCTTGAACTTCTTGAACCTATCTGCTACTTGAACTTCTTGAACCTTCCTGCTATTTGAACTTCTTGAACTTCTTGAACCTTCCTGCTACTTGAACTTCTTGAACGTCTTGAACCTTCCTGCTACTTGAACTTCTTGAACTTCTTGAACCTTCCTGCTACTTGAACTTCTTGAACCTTCCTGCTACTTGAACTTCTTGAACCTTCCTGCTACTTGAACTTCTTGAACCTTCCTGCTACTCGAACTTCTTGAACCTTCCTGCTACTTGAACTTCTTGAACCTTCCTGCTACTTGAACTTCTTGAACTTCTTGAACCTTCCTGCTACTTGAACTTCTTGAACTTCTTGAACCTATCTGCTACTTGAACTTCTTGAACCTTCGTGCTACTTGAACTTCTTGAACTTCTTGAACCTTCCTGCTACTTGAACTTCTTGAACGTCTTGAACCTTACTGCTACTTGAACTTCTTGAACTTCTTGAACCTTCCTTCTACTTGAACTTCTTGAACCTTCCTGCCACTTGAACTTCTTGAACTTTTTGAACCTTCCTGCTACTTGAACTTCTTGAACTTCTTGAACCTTCCTGCTACTTGAACTTCTTGAACCTTCCTGCTACTTGAACTTCTTGAACCTTCCTGCTACTTGAACTTCTCGAACTTCTTGAACCTTCCTGCTACTTGAAATACTTGAACTTCTTGAACCTTCCTGTTACTTGAACATCTTGAACTTTTCGAACCTTCCTGCTACTAGAACTTCTTGAACCTTCCTGCTACTTGAACTTCTTGAACCTCCCTGCTACTTGAACTTCTTGAACCTTCCTGCTACTTGAAGTTCTTGATTTTCTTGAACCTTCCTGCTACTTGAACTCCTTGAACCTTCCTGCTACTTGAACTTCTAGAACTTCTTGACCCTTCTTGCTACTAGAACTTCTTGAACTTCTCGAACCTTCCTGCTACTTGAACTTCTTGAACTTCTTTAACCTTCCTGCTACTTGAACTTCTTGAACTTCTTGAACCTTCCTGCTACCTGAACTTTTTGAACTTCTTGAACCTTCCTGCTACGTGAACTTCCTGACCCTTCCTGCTACTTGAACTTCTTGAACCTTCCTGCTACTTGAACTTCTTGAACATTCATGCTACTTGAACTTCTTGAACCTTCCTGCTACTTGAACTTCCTGAACCTTCCTGCTACTTGTACTACTTGAACTTCTTGAACCTTCCTGCTACTCGAACTTCTTGAACCTTCCTGTTACTTGAACTTCTTGAACTTCTTGAACCTTCCTGCTACTTGAACTTCTTGAACCTTCCTGCTACTTGAACTTCTTAAACTTCTCGAATCTTCCTGCTACTTGAACTTCTTGAACTTTTTGAACCTTCCTGCTACTTGAACTTCTTGAACCTTCCTGCTACTTGAACTTCTTGAACCTTCCTGCTACCTGAACTTCTTGAACTTCTTGAACCTTTCTGCTACTTGAACTTCTTGAACCTTCCTGCTACTTGAACTTCTTGAACTTCTTCAACCTTCCTGCTACTTAAACTTCTTGAACCTTCCTGCTACTTGAACTTCTTGAACTTCTTGAACCTTCCTGCTACTTGAACTTCTTGAACCTTCCTGCTACTTGAACTTTTTGAACTTCTTGAACCTTCCTGCTACTTGAACTTTTTGAACTTCTTGATCCTTCCTGCTACTTGAACTTCTTGAACTTCATGAACCTTCCTGCTACTTGAACTTCTTGAACCTTCCTGCCAATTGATTTCTTGAACCTTCCTGCTACTTGAACTTCTTGATCCTTCCTGCTACTTGAACTTTTTGAACCTTCCTGCTACTTGAACTTTTTGAACTTCTTGAACCTTCCTGCTACTTGAACTTCTTGAACCTTCCTGCTAGCTGAACTTCTTGAACTTCTTGAACCTTCCTGCTACTTGAACTTCTTGAACCTTCCTGCTACTTGAACTTCTTGAACCTTCCTGCTACTTGAACTTTTTGAACCTTCCTGCTACTTGAACTTTTTGAACTTCTTGAACCTTCCTGCTACTTGAACTTCTTGAACCTTCCTGCTAGCTGAACTTCTTGAACTTCTTGAACCTTCCTGCTACTTGAACTTCTTGAACCTTCCTGCTACTTGAACTTCTTGAACTTCTTGAACGTTCCTGCTACTTGAAATTCTTGAACTTCTTGAACCTTCCTGCTACTTGAACTTCTTGAACCTTCCTGCTACTTGAAATTCTTGAACTTCTTGAACCTTCCTGCTACTTGAACTTCTTGAACCTTCCTGCTACTTGAACTTTTCGAACTTCTTGAACCTTCCTGCTACTTGAACTTCTTGAACTTCTTGAACCTTCTTGCTACTTGAACTCTTTGAACTTCTTGAACCCTCCTGCTACTTGACTTCTTGAACTTCTTGAACCTTCCTGCTACTTGAACTTCATGAACCTTCCTGCTACTTGAACTTCTTGAACCTTTCTGCCACTTGAACTTCTAGAACTTCTTGAACCTTCCTGCTACTTGAAATTCTTGAACCTTCTTGCTACTTGAACTTCTTGAACTTCTTGAACCTTCCTGCTACTTGAACTTCTTGAACTTCTTGAACCTTCCTGCTACTTGAACTTCTTGAACCTTCCTTCTACTTGAACTTCTTAAACTTCTTGAACCTTCCTGCTACTTGAACTTCTTGAACTTCTTGAACCTTCCTGCTACTTGAACTTCTTGAACTTCATGAACCTTCCTGCTACTTGAACTGCTTTAACCTTCATGCTTCTTGAACTTCTTGAAACTTCCTGCTACATGAACTTCTTGAACTTCTTGAACCTTCCTGCTACTTGAACTTCTTGAACCTTATTGCTACTTGAACTTCTTGAACCTTCCTGCTGCTTGAACTTCTTGACATTCTTGAACCTTCCGGCTACTTGAACTTCTTGAACTTCTTGAACCTTCCTGCTACTTGAACTTCCTGAACTTCTTAAACCTTCCTGCTACTTGAACTTCTTGAACCTTCCAGCTACTTGAACTTCTTGAACTTCTTGAACCTTCCTGCTACTTGAACTTCTTGAACTTCTTGAACCTTCCTGCTACTTGAACTTCTTGAACTTCTTGAACCTTCCTGCTACTTGAACTTCTTGAACCTTCCTGCTACTTGGACTTTTTGAACCTGCCTGATACTTGAACTTCTTGAACCTTCCTGCTACTTGAACTTCTTAAACCTTCCTGCTACTTGAACTTCTTGAACCTTCCTGCAACTTGAAGTTCTTGAACTTCTTGAACCTTTCTGCAACTTGAACTTTTCGAACTTCTTGAACCTTCCTGCTACTTGAACTTCTTGAACTTCTTGAACCTTCCTGCTACTTGAAATACTTGAACTTCTTGAACCTTCCTGCTACTTGAACTTCTTGAACTTCTTGAACCTTCCTGCTACTTGAACTTCTTGAACCTTCCTGCTACTTGAACTTCTTGAACCTTTCTGCCACTTGAACTTTGTGAACTTCTTGAACCTTCCTCCTACTTGAAATTCTTGAACCTTCCTGCTGCTTGAACTTCTTGAACTTCTTGAACCTTCCTGCTACTTGAACTTCTTGAACTTCTTGTACCTTCCTGCTACTTGAACTTCTTGAACTTTCTTGCTACTTGAACATCTTGAACTTCTTGAACATTCCTGCTACTTGAATTTCTTGAACCTTCCTGCTACTTGAACTTCTTGAACTTCTTGAACCTTCCTGCTACTTGAACTTCTTGAACTTTTTGAACCTTCCTGCTACTTGAACTTCTTGAACTTCTTGAACCTTCCTGCTACTTGAACTTCTTGAACCTTCCTGCTACTTGAACTTTTTGAACCTGCCTGATACTTGAACTTCTTGAACCTTCCTGCTACTTGAACTTCTTAAACCTTCCTGCTACTTGAACTTCTTGAACCTTCCTGCTACTTGAACTTCTTGAACGTCTTGAACCTTCCTGCTACTTGAACTTCTTGAACTTCTTGAACCTTCCTGCTACTTGAACTTCTTGAACGTCTCGAACCTTCCTGCTACTTGAACTTCTTGAACTTCCTGAACCTTCCTGCTACTTGAACTTCTTGAACCTTCCTGCTACTCGAACTTCTTGAACCTTCCTGCTACTTGAACTTTTTGAACTTCTTGAACCTTCCTGCTACTTGAACTTTTTGAACTTCTTGATCCTTCCTGCTACTTGAACTTCTTGAACTTCATGAACCTTCCTGCTACTTGAACTTCTTGAACCTTCCTGCCAATTGATTTCTTGAACCTTCCTGCTACTTGAACTTCTTTAACTTCTTGAACCTTCCTGCTACTTGAACTTCTTGAACCTTCCCGCTACTTGAACTTTTTGAACTTCTTGAACCTTCCTGCTACTTGAACTTTTTGAACTTCTTGATCCTTCCTGCTACTTGAACTTCTTGAACTTCATGAACCTTCCTGCTACTTGAACTTCTTGAACCTTCCTGCCAATTGATTTCTTGAACCTTCCTGCTACTTGAACTTCTTGATCCTTCCTGCTACTTGAACTTTTTGAACCTTCCTGCTACTTGAACTTTTTGAACTTCTTGAACCTTCCTGCTACTTGAACTTCTTGAACCTTCCTGCTAGCTGAACTTCTTGAACTTCTTGAACCTTCCTGCTACTTGAACTTCTTGAACCTTCCTGCTACTTGAACTTTTTGAACCTTCCTGCTACTTGAACTTTTTGAACTTCTCGAACCTTCCTGCTACTTGAACTTCTTGAACCTTCCTGCTAGCTGAACTTCTTGAACTTCTTGAACCTTCCTGCTACTTGAACTTCTTGAACCTTCCTACTACTTGAACTTCTTGAACTTCTTGAACGTTCCTGCTACTTGAAATTCTTGAACTTCTTGAACCTTCCTGCTACTTGAACTTCTTGAACCTTCCTGCTACTTGAACTTTTCGAACTTCTTGAACCTTCCTGCTACTTGAACTTCTTGAACTTCTTGAACCTTCCTGCTACTTGAACTCTTTGAACTTCTTGAACCCTCCTGCTACTTGAACTTCTTGAACTTCTTGAACCTTCCTGCTACTTGAACTTCATGAACCTTCCTGCTACCTGAACTTCTTGAACCTTTCTGCCACTTGAACTTCTAGAACTTCTTGAACCTTCCTGCTACTTGAAATTCTTGAACCTTCTTGCTACTTGAACTTCTTGAACTTCTTGAACCTTCCTGCTACTTGAACTTCTTGAACTTCTTGAACCTTCCTGCTACTTGAACTTCTTGAACCTTCCTTCTACTTGAACACCTTAAACTTCTTGAACCTTCCTGCTACTTGAACTTCTTGAACTTCTTGAACCTTCCTGCTACTTGAACTTCTTGAACTTCATGAACCTTCCTGCTACTTGAACTGCTTTAACCTTCATGCTTCTTGAACTTCTTGAAACTTCCTGCTATATGAACTTCTTGAACTTCTTGAACCTTCCTGCTACTTGAACTTCTTGAACCTTATTGCTACTTGAACTTCTTGAACCTTCCTGCTGCTTGAACTTCTTGAACTTCTTGAACCTTCCGGCTACTTGATCTTCTTGAACTTCTTGAACCTTCCTGCTACTTGAACTTCCTGAACTTCTTAAACCTTCCTGCTACTTGAACTTCTTGAACCTTCCAGCTACTTGAACTTCTTGAACTTCTTGAACCTTCCTGCTACTTGAACTTCTTGAACTTCTTGAACCTTCCTGCTACTTGAACTTCTTGAACTTCTTGAACCTTCCTGCTACTTGAACTTCTTGAACCTTCCTGCTACTTGGACTTTTTGAACCTGCCTGATACTTGAACTTCTTGAACCTTCCTGCTACTTGAACTTCTTAAACCTTCCTGCTACTTGAACTTCTTGAACCTTCCTGCAACTCGAAGTTCTTGAACTTCTTGAACCTTTCTGCTACTTGAACTTTTCGAACTTCTTGAACCTTCCTGCTACTTGAACTTCTTGAACTTCTTGAACCTTCCTGCTACTTGAAATACTTGAACTTCTTGAACCTTCCTGCTACTTGAACTTCTTGAACTTCTTGAACCTTCCTGCTACTTGAACTTCTTGAACCTTCCTGCTACTTGAACTTCTTGAACCTTTCTGCCACTTGAACTTCGTGAACTTCTTGAACCTTCCTGCTACTTGAAATTCTTGAACCTTCCTGCTGCTTGAACTTCTTGAACTTCTTGAACCTTCCTGCTACTTGAACTTCTTGAACTTCTTGTACCTTCCTGCTACTTGAACTTCTTGAACTTTCTTGCTACTTGAACATCTTGAACTTCTTGAACCTTCCTGCTACCTGAATTTCTTGAACCTTCCTGCTACTTGAACTTCTTGAACTTCTTGAACCTTCCTGCTACTTGAACTTCTTGAACTTTTTGAACCTTCCTGCTACTTGAACTTCTTGATCTTCTTGAACCTTCCTGCTACTTGAACTTCTTAAACTTCTCGAATCTTCCTGCTACTTGAACTTCTTGAACTTTTTGAACCTTCCTGCTACTTGAACTTCTTGAACCTTCCTGCTACTTGAACTTCTTGAACCTTCCTGCTACCTGAACTTCTTGAACTTCTTGAACCTTTCTGCTACTTGAACTTCTTGAACCTTCCTGCTACTTGAACTTCTTGAACTTCTTCAACCTTCCTGCTACTTAAACTTCTTGAACCTTCCTGCTACTTGAACTTCTTGAACTTCTTGAACCTTCCTGCTACTTGAACTTTTCAAACCTTCCTGCTATTTGAACTTCTTGAACCTTCCTGTTACTTGAACTTCTTTAACTTCTTGAACCTTCCTGCTACTTGAACTTCTTGAACCTTCCTGCTACTTGAACTTTTTGAACTTCTTGAACCTTCCTGCTACTTGAACTTTTTGAACTTCTTGATCCTTCCTGCTACTTGAACTTCTTGAACTTCATGAACCTTCCTGCTACTTGAACTTCTTGAACCTTCCTGCCAATTGATTTCTTGAACCTTCCTGCTACTTGAACTTCTTGATCCTTCCTGCTACTTGAACTTTTTGAACCTTCCTGCTACTTGAACTTTTTGAACTTCTTGAACCTTCCTGCTACTTGAACTTCTTGAACCTTCCTGCTAGCTGAACTTCTTGAACTTCTTGAACCTTCCTGCTACTTGAACTTCTTGAACCTTCCTGCTACTTGAACTTCTTGAACCTTCCTGCTACTTGAACTTTTTGAACCTTCCTGCTACTTGAACTTTTTGAACTTCTTGAACCTTCCTGCTACTTGAACTTCTTGAACCTTCCTGCTACTTGAACTTCTTGAACTTCTTGAACGTTCCTGCTACTTGAAATTCTTGAACTTCTTGAACCTTCCTGCTACTTGAACTTCTTGAACCTTCCTGCTAGCTGAACTTCTTGAACTTCTTGAACCTTCCTGCTACTTGAACTTTTTGAACCTTCCTGCTACTTGAACTTTTTGAACTTCTTGAACCTTCCTGCTACTTGAACTTCTTGAACCTTCCTGCTACTTGAACTTCTTGAACTTCTTGAACGTTCCTGCTACTTGAAATTCTTGAACTTCTTGAACCTTCCTGCTACTTGAACTTCTTGAACCTTCCTGCTAGCTGAACTTCTTGAACTTCTTGAACCTTCCTGCTACTTGAACTTCTTGAACCTTCCTGCTACTTGAACTTCTTGAACTTCTTGAACGTTCCTGCTACTTGAAATTCTTGAACTTCTTGAACCTTCCTGCTACTTGAACTTCTTGAACCTTCCTGCTACTTGAAATTCTTGAACTTCTTGAACCTTCCTGCTACTTGAACTTCTTGAACCTTCCTGCTACTTGAACTTTTCGAACTTCTTGAACCTTCCTGCTACTTGAACTTCTTGAACTTCTTGAACCTTCTTGCTACTTGAACTCTTTGAACTTCTTGAACCCTCCTGCTACTTGACTTCTTGAACTTCTTGAACCTTCCTGCTACTTGAACTTCATGAACCTTCCTGCTACTTGAACTTCTTGAACCTTTCTGCCACTTGAACTTCTAGAACTTCTTGAACCTTCCTGCTACTTGAAATTCTTGAACCTTCTTGCTACTTGAACTTCTTGAACTTCTTGAACCTTCCTGCTACTTGAACTTCTTGAACTTCTTGAACCTTCCTGCTACTTGAACTTCTTGAACCTTCCTTCTACTTGAACTTCTTAAACTTCTTGAACCTTCCTGCTACTTGAACTTCTTGAACTTCTTGAACCTTCCTGCTACTTGAACTTCTTGAACTTTATGAACCTTCCTGCTACTTGAACTGCTTTAACCTTCATGCTTCTTGAACTTCTTGAAACTTCCTGCTACATGAACTTCTTGAACTTCTTGAACCTTCCTGCTACTTGAACTTCTTGAACCTTATTGCTACTTGAACTTCTTGAACCTTCCTGCTGCTTGAACTTCTTGAACTTCTTGAACCTTCCGGCTACTTGAACTTCTTGAACTTCTTGAACCTTCCTGCTACTTGAACTTCCTGAACTTCTTAAACCTTCCTGCTACTTGAACTTCTTGAACCTTCCAGCTACTTGAACTTCTTGAACTTCTTGAACCTTCCTGCTACTTGAACTTCTTGAACTTCTTGAACCTTCCTGCTACTTGAACTTCTTGAACTTCTTGAACCTTCCTGCTACTTGAACTTCTTGAACCTTCCTGCTACTTGGACTTTTTGAACCTGCCTGATACTTGAACTTCTTGAACCTTCCTGCTACTTGAACTTCTTAAACCTTCCTGCTACTTGAACTTCTTGAACCTTCCTGCAACTTGAAGTTCTTGAACTTCTTGAACCTTTCTGCAACTTGAACTTTTCGAACTTCTTGAACCTTCCTGCTACTTGAACTTCTTGAACTTCTTGAACCTTCCTGCTACTTGAAATACTTGAACTTCTTGAACCTTCCTGCTACTTGAACTTCTTGAACTTCTTGAACCTTCCTGCTACTTGAACTTCTTGAACCTTCCTGCTACTTGAACTTCTTGAACCTTTCTGCCACTTGAACTTCGTGAACTTCTTGAACCTTCCTCCTACTTGAAATTCTTGAACCTTCCTGCTGCTTGAACTTCTTGAACTTCTTGAACCTTCCTGCTACTTGAACTTCTTGAACTTCTTGTACCTTCCTGCTACTTGAACTTCTTGAACTTTCTTGCTACTTGAACATCTTGAACTTCTTGAACATTCCTGCTACTTGAATTTCTTGAACCTTCCTGCTACTTGAACTTCTTGAACTTCTTGAACCTTCCTGCTACTTGAACTTCTTGAACTTTTTGAACCTTCCTGCTACTTGAACTTCTTGAACTTCTTGAACCTTCCTGCTACTTGAACTTCTTGAACCTTCCTGCTACTTGAACTTTTTGAACCTGCCTGATACTTGAACTTCTTGAACCTTCCTGCTACTTGAACTTCTTAAACCTTCCTGCTACTTGAACTTCTTGAACCTTCCTGCTACTTGAACTTCTTGAACGTCTTGAACCTTCCTGCTACTTGAACTTCTTGAACTTCTTGAACCTTCCTGCTACTTGAACTTCTTGAACGTCTCGAACCTTCCTGCTACTTGAACTTCTTGAACTTCCTGAACCTTCCTGCTACTTGAACTTCTTGAACCTTCCTGCTACTCGAACTTCTTGAACCTTCCTGCTACTTGAACTTTTTGAACTTCTTGAACCTTCCTGCTACTTGAACTTTTTGAACTTCTTGATCCTTCCTGCTACTTGAACTTCTTGAACTTCATGAACCTTCCTGCTACTTGAACTTCTTGAACCTTCCTGCCAATTGATTTCTTGAACCTTCCTGCTACTTGAACTTCTTTAACTTCTTGAACCTTCCTGCTACTTGAACTTCTTGAACCTTCCCGCTACTTGAACTTTTTGAACTTCTTGAACCTTCCTGCTACTTGAACTTTTTGAACTTCTTGATCCTTCCTGCTACTTGAACTTCTTGAACTTCATGAACCTTCCTGCTACTTGAACTTCTTGAACCTTCCTGCCAATTGATTTCTTGAACCTTCCTGCTACTTGAACTTCTTGATCCTTCCTGCTACTTGAACTTTTTGAACCTTCCTGCTACTTGAACTTTTTGAACTTCTTGAACCTTCCTGCTACTTGAACTTCTTGAACCTTCCTGCTAGCTGAACTTCTTGAACTTCTTGAACCTTCCTGCTACTTGAACTTCTTGAACCTTCCTGCTACTTGAACTTTTTGAACCTTCCTGCTACTTGAACTTTTTGAACTTCTCGAACCTTCCTGCTACTTGAACTTCTTGAACCTTCCTGCTAGCTGAACTTCTTGAACTTCTTGAACCTTCCTGCTACTTGAACTTCTTGAACCTTCCTGCTACTTGAACTTCTTGAACTTCTTGAACGTTCCTGCTACTTGAAATTCTTGAACTTCTTGAACCTTCCTGCTACTTGAACTTCTTGAACCTTCCTGCTACTTGAACTTTTCGAACTTCTTGAACCTTCCTGCTACTTGAACTTCTTGAACTTCTTGAACCTTCCTGCTACTTGAACTCTTTGAACTTCTTGAACCCTCCTGCTACTTGAACTTCTTGAACTTCTTGAACCTTCCTGCTACTTGAACTTCATGAACCTTCCTGCTACTTGAACTTCTTGAACCTTTCTGCCACTTGAACTTCTAGAACTTCTTGAACCTTCCTGCTACTTGAAATTCTTGAACCTTCTTGCTACTTGAACTTCTTGAACTTCTTGAACCTTCCTGCTACTTGAACTTCTTGAACTTCTTGAACCTTCCTGCTACTTGAACTTCTTGAACCTTCCTTCTACTTGAACTTCTTAAACTTCTTGAACCTTCCTGCTACTTGAACTTCTTGAACTTCTTGAACCTTCCTGCTACTTGAACTTCTTGAACTTCATGAACCTTCCTGCTACTTGAACTGCTTTAACCTTCATGCTTCTTGAACTTCTTGAAACTTCCTGCTACATGAACTTCTTGAACTTCTTGAACCTTCCTGCTACTTGAACTTCTTGAACCTTATTGCTACTTGAACTTCTTGAACCTTCCTGCTGCTTGAACTTCTTGAACTTCTTGAACCTTCCGGCTACTTGAACTTCTTGAACTTCTTGAACCTTCCTGCTACTTGAACTTCCTGAACTTCTTAAACCTTCCTGCTACTTGAACTTCTTGAACCTTCCAGCTACTTGAACTTCTTGAACTTCTTGAACCTTCCTGCTACTTGAACTTCTTGAACTTCTTGAACCTTCCTGCTACTTGAACTTCTTGAACTTCTTGAACCTTCCTGCTACTTGAACTTCTTGAACCTTCCTGCTACTTGGACTTTTTGAACCTGCCTGATACTTGAACTTCTTGAACCTTCCTGCTACTTGAACTTCTTAAACCTTCCTGCTACTTGAACTTCTTGAACCTTCCTGCAACTCGAAGTTCTTGAACTTCTTGAACCTTTCTGCTACTTGAACTTTTCGAACTTCTTGAACCTTCCTGCTACTTGAACTTCTTGAACTTCTTGAACCTTCCTGCTACTTGAAATACTTGAACTTCTTGAACCTTCCTGCTACTTGAACTTCTTGAACTTCTTGAACCTTCCTGCTACTTGAACTTCTTGAACCTTCCTGCTACTTGAACTTCTTGAACCTTTCTGCCACTTGAACTTCGTGAACTTCTTGAACCTTCCTGCTACTTGAAATTCTTGAACCTTCCTGCTGCTTGAACTTCTTGAACTTCTTGAACCTTCCTGCTACTTGAACTTCTTGAACTTCTTGTACCTTCCTGCTACTTGAACTTCTTGAACTTTCTTGCTACTTGAACATCTTGAACTTCTTGAACCTTCCTGCTACCTGAATTTCTTGAACCTTCCTGCTACTTGAACTTCTTGAACTTCTTGAACCTTCCTGCTACTTGAACTTCTTGAACTTTTTGAACCTTCCTGCTACTTGAACTTCTTGAACTTCTTGAACCTTCCTGCTACTTGAACTTCTTGAACCTTCCTGCTACTTGAACTTTTTGAACCTGCCTGATACTTGAACTTCTTGAACCTTCCTGCTACTTGAACTTCTTAAACCTTCCTGCTACTTGAACTTCTTGAACCTTCCTGCTACTTGAACTTCTTGAACGTCTTGAACCTTCCTGCTACTTGAACTTCTTGAACTTCTTGAACCTTCCTGCTACTTGAACTTCTTGAACGTCTCGAACCTTCCTGCTACTTGAACTTCTTGAACTTCCTGAACCTTCCTGCTACTTGAACTTCTTGAACCTTCCTGCTACTCGAACTTCTTGAACCTTCCTGCTACTTGAACTTCTTGAACCTTGCAGCTACTTGAACTTCTTGAACTTCTTGAACCTTCCTGCTACTTCAACTTCTTGAACTTCTTGAACCTTCCTGCTACTTGAACTTCTTGAACCTTCCTGCTACTTGAACTTCTTGAACTTCTTGAACCTTCCTGCTACTTGAACTGCTTGAACTTCTTGTACCTTTCTGCAACTTGAACTTCTTAAGCCTTCCTGCTACTTGAACTTCTTGAACTTTTTGAACCTTCCTGCTACTGGAACTTCTTGAACGTCTTGAACCTTCCTGCTACATGAACTTCTTGAACTTCTTGAACCTGCCTGCTACTTGAACATGTTGAACTTTTTGAACCTTCCTGCTACTTGAACTTCTTGAACTTCTTGAACCTTCCTGCTACTTGAAATTCTTGAACCTTCCTGCTACTTGAACTTCTTGAACCTTCCTGCTACTTGAACTTCTTGAGCCTTCCTGCTACTTGAACTTCTTGAACTTCTTGAACCCTCCTGCTACTTGAACTTCTTGAACCTACCTGCTTCTTGAACTTCTTGAACTTCTTGAACCTTCCTGCTACTTGAACTTCTTGAACTTCTTGAACCTTCCTGCTACCTGAACTTCTTGAACCTTCCTGCTACTTAAGCTTCTTGAACCTTCCTGCTACTTGAACTTCTTGAACTTCTTGAACCTTCCTGCTACTTGAACTTCCTGAACTTCTTGAACCTTTTGCTACTTGAACTTCTTGAACCTTCCTGCTACTTGAACTTCTTGAACTTCTTGTACCTTCCTGCTACTTGAACTTCTTGAACGCCTTGAACCTTCCTGCTACTTGAACTTCTTGAACTTCTTGAACCTTCCAGCTACTTGAACTTCTTGAACTTTTGAACCTTCCTGCTACTTGAACTTCTTGAACTTCTTGAACCTTAATGCTACTTGAACTTCTTGAACCTTCCTGCTACTTGAACTTCTTTAACTTCTTGAACCTTCCTGCTACTTGAACTACTTGAACTTCTTGAACCTTCCTGCTACTTGAACTTCTTGAACTTCTTGAACCTTCCTGCTACTTGAACTTCTTGAACCTTCCTGCTACTTGAACTTCTTGAACTTCTTGAACCTTCCTGCCATTTGAACTTCTTGAACTTCTTGAACCTTCCTGCTACTTGAAATTCTTGAAACTTCCTGCTACTTGAACTTCTTGAACTTCTTGAACCTTCCTGCTACTTGAACTTCTTGAACTTCTTGAACCTTCCTGCTACTTGAAATTCTTGAACTTCTTGAACCTTCCTGCTACTTGAAATTCTTGAAACTTCCTGCTACTTGAACTTCTTGAACTTCTTGAACCTTCCTGCTACTTGAACTTCTTGAACTTCTTGAACCTTCCTGCTACTTGAACTTCTTGAACTTCATGAACCTTCCTGCTACTTGAACTTCTTGAACTTCTTGAACCTTCCTGCTACTTGAACTTCTTGAACCTTCCTGCTACTTGAACTTCTTGAACTTCTTGAACCTTCCTGCTACTTGAACATCTTGAACCTTCCTGCTACTTGAACTTCTTGAACCTTCCGGCTACTTGAACTTCTTGAACCTTCCTGCTACTTGAACTTCTTGAACCTTCCTGCTACTTGAACTTCTTGAACCTTCCTGCTACTTGAACTTCTTGAACCTTCCTGCTACTTGAACTTCTTGAACCTTCCTGCTATTTGAACTTCTTGAACTTCTTGAACCTTCCTGCTACTTGAACTTCTTGAACTTCTTGAATCTATCTGCTAATTGAACTTCTTGAACCTTCCTGCTACTTGAACTTCTTGAACTCCTTGAACCTTCCTGCTACTTGAACTTCTTGAACGTCTTGAACCTTCCTGCTACTTGAACTTCTTGAACTTCTTGAACCTTCCTGCTACTTGAACTTCTTGAACTTCTTGAACCTTCCTGCTACTCGAACTTCTTGAACCTTCCTGCTTCTTGAACTTCTTGAACTTTCCTGCTACTTGAACTTCTTGAACCTTCCTGCTACTTGAACTTCTTGAACTTCTTGAACCTTCCTGCTACTTGAACTTCTTGAACTTCTTGAACCTATCTGCTACTTGAACTTCTTGAACCTTCCTGCTACTTGAACTTCTTGAACTTCTTGAACCTTCCTGCTACTTGAACTTCTTAAACGTCTTGAACCTTCCTGCTACTTGAACTTCTTGAACTTCTTGAACCTTCCTTCTACTTGAACTTCTTGAACCTTCCTGCCACTTGAACTCCTTGAACTTTTTGAACCTTCCTGCTACTTGAACTTCTTGAACTTCTTGAACCTTCCTGCTACTTGAACTTCTTGAACTTCTTGAACCTTCCTGCTACTTGAACTTCTTGAACCTTCCTGCTACTTGAACTTCTTGAACCTTCCTGCTACTTGAACTTCTTGAACTTCTTGAACCTTCCTGCTACTTGAAATACTTAAACTTCTTGAACCTTCCTGTTACTTGAACTTCTTGAACTTTTCGAACCTTCCTGCTACTTGAACTTCTTGAACCTTCCTGTTACTTGAACTTCTTGAACTTCTTGAAATTTCCTGCTACTTGAACTTCTTGAACCTCCCTGCTACTTGAACTTCTTGAACCTTCCTGCTACTTGAAGTTCTTGACCTTCTTGAACCTTCCTGCTACTTGAACTCCTTGAACCTTCCTGCTACTTGAACTTCTAGAACTTCTTGACCCTTCCTGCTACTAGAACTTCTTGAACTTCTTGAACCTTCCTGCTACTTGAACTTCTTGAACTTCTTTAACCTTCCTGCTACTTGAACTTCTAGAACTTCTTGAACCTTCCTGCTACCTGAACTTTTTGAACTTCTTGAACCTTCCTGCTACGTGAACTTTCTGAACCTTCCTGCTACTTGAACTTCTTGAACCTTCCTGCTACTTGAACTTCTTGAACATTCATGCTACTTGAACTTCTTGAACCTTCCTGCTACTTGAACTTCTTGAACTTCTTGAACCTTCCTGCTACCTGAACTTTTTGAACTTCTTGAACCTTCCTGCTACGTGAACTTTCTGAACCTTCCTGCTACTCGAACTTTTTGAACCTTCCTGCTACTTGAACTTCTTGAACTTCTTGATCCTTCCTGCTACTTGAACTTCTTGAACCTTCCTGCTACTTGAACTTCTTAAACTTCTCGAATCTTCCTGCTACTTGAACTTCTTGAACCTTCCTGCTACTCGAACTTCTTGAACCTTCCTGCTACTTGAACTTCTTGAACCTTCCTGCTACCTGAACTTCTTGAACTTCTTGAACCTTTCTGCTACTTGAACTTCTTGAACCTTCCTGCTACTTGAACTTCTTGAACTTCTTTACCCTTCCTGCTACTTAAACTTCTTGAACCTTCCTGCTACTTGAACTTCTTGAACTTCTTGAACCTTCCTGCTACTTGAACTTTTTGAACCTTCCTGCTATTTGAACTTCTTGAACCTTCCCGTTACTTGAACTTCTTTAACTTCTTGAACCTTCCTGCTACTTGAACTTCTTGAACCTTCCTGCTACAAGAACTTTTTGAACTTCTTGAACCTTCCTGCTACTTGAACTGTTTGAACTTCTTGATCCTTCCTGCTACTTGAACTTCTTGAACTTCATGAACCTTCCTGCTACTTGAACTTCTTGAACCTTCCTGCCAATTGATTTCTTGAACCTTCCTGCTACTTGAACTTCTTGAACCTTCCTGCTACTTGAACTTTTTGAACCTTCCTGCTTCTTGAACTTCTTGAACCTTCCTTCTACTTGAATTTCTTGAACTTCTTGAACCTTCCTGCTAATGGAACTTCTTGAACCTTCCTGCTATTTGAACTTCTTGAAACTTCCTGCTACTTGAACTTCTTGAACTTCTTGAACCTTCCTGCTACTGGAACTTCTTGAACCTTCCTGCTATTTGAACTTCTTGAAACTTCCTGCTACTTGAACTTCTTGAACTTCTTGAACCTTCCTGCTACTTGAACTTCTTGAACGTCTTGAACCTTCCTGCTACTTGAACTTCTTGAACTTCTTGAACCTTCCTTCTACTTGAACTTCTTGAACGTCTTGAACCTTCCTGCTACTTGAACTTCTTGAACTTCCTGAACCTTCCTGCTACTTGAACTTCTTGAACCTTCCTGCTACTCGAACTTCTTGAACCTTCCTGCTACTTGAACTTCTTGAACCTTCCTGCTACTTGAACTTCTTGAACTTCTTGAACCTTCCTGCTACTTTAACTTCTTTAACTTCTTGAACCTTCCTGCTACTTGAACTTCTTGAACCTTCCTGCTACTTGAACTTCTTGAACTTCTTGAACCTTCCTGCTACTTGAACTTCTTGAACTTCTTGTACCTTTCTGCAACTTGAACTTCTTAAGCCTTCCTGCTACTTGAACTTCTTGAACTTTTTGAACCTTCCTGCTACTGGAACTTCTTGAACGTCTTGAACCTTCCTGCTACATGAACTTCTTGAACTTCTTGAACCTGCCTGCTACTTGAACATCTTGAACTTTTTGAACCTTCCTGCTACTTGAACTTCTTGAACTTCTTGAACCTTCCTGCTACTTGAAATTCTTGAACCTTCCTGCTACTTGAACTTCTTGAACCTTCCTGCTACTTGAACTTCTTGAGCCTTCCTGCTACTTGAACTTCTTGAACTTCTTGAACCCTCCTGCTACTTGAACTTCTTGAACCTTCCTGCTTCTTGAACTTCTTGAACTTCTTGAACCTTCCTGCTACTTGAACTTCTTGAACTTCTTGAACCTTCCTGCTACCTGAACTTCTTGAACCTTCCTGCTACTTAAGCTTCTTGAACCTTCCTGCTACTTGAACTTCTTGAACTTCTTGAACCTTCCTGCTACTTGAACTTCCTGAACTTCTTGAACCTTTCTGCTACTTGAACTTCTTGAACCTTCCTGCTACTTGAACTTCTCGAACTTCTTGTACCTTCCTGCTACTTGAACTTCTTGAACGCCTTGAACCTTCCTGCTACTTGAACTTCTTGAACTTCTTGAACCTTCCAGCTACTTGAACTTCTTGAACTTTTGAACCTTCCTGCTACTTGAACTTCTTGAACTTCTTGAACCTTAATGCTACTTGAACTTCTTGAACCTTCCTGCTACTTGAACTTCTTTAACTTCTTGAACCTTCCTGCTACTTGAACTACTTGAACTTCTTGAACCTTCCCGCTACTTAAACTTCTTGAACTTCTTGAACCTTCCTGCTACTTGAACTTCTTGAACCTTCCTGCTACTTGAACTTCTTGAACATCTTGAACCTTCCTGCCACTTGAACTTCTTGAACTTCTTGAACCTTCCTGCTACTTGAAATTCTTGAAACTTCCTGCTACTTGAACTTCTTGAACTTCTTGAACCTTCCTGCTACTTGAACTTCTTGAACTTCTTGAACCTTCCTGCTACTTGAAATTCTTGAACTTCTTGAACCTTCCTGCTACTTGAAATTCTTGAAACTTCCTGCTACTTGAACTTCTTGAACTTCTTGAACCTTCCTGCTAGTTGAACTTCTTGAACTTCTTGAACCTTCCTGCTACTTGAACTTCTTGAACTTCATGAACCTTCCTGCTACTTGAACTTCTTGAACTTCTTGAACCTTCCTGCTACTTGAACTTCTTGAACCTTCCTGCTACTTGAACTTCTTGAACTTCTTGAACCTTCCTGCTACTTGAACATCTTGAACCTTCCTGCTACTTGAACATCTTGAGCCTTCCTGCTACTTGAACTTCTTGAACCTTCCTGCTACTTGAACTTCTTGAACCTTCCTGCTACTTGAACTTCTTGAACTTCTTGAACCTTCCTGCTACTTGAACTTCTTGAACCTTCCTGCTACTTGAACTTCTTGAACCTTCCTGCTACTTGAACTTCTTGAACCTTCCTGCTACTTGAACTTCTTGAACCTTCCTGCTACTTGAACTTCTTGAACTTCTTGAACCTTCCTGCTACTTGAACTTCTTGAACTTCTTGAATCTATCTGCTACTTGAACTTCTTGAACCTTCCTGCTACTTGAACTTCTTGAACTTCTTGAACCTTCCTGCTACTTGAACTTCTTGAACGTCTTGAACCTTCCTGCTACTTGAACTTCTTGAACTTCTTGAACCTTCCTGCTACTTGAACTTCTTGAACTTCTTGAACCTTTCTGCTACTTGAACTTCTTGAACCTTCCTGCTACTTGAACTTCTTGAACTTTCCTTCTACTTGAACTTCTTGAACCTTCATGCTACTTGAACTTCTTGAACTTCTTGAACCTTCATGCTACTTGAACTTCTTGAACTTCTTGAACCTATCTGCTACTTGAACTTCTTGAACCTTCCTGCTACTTGAACTTCTTGAACTTCTTGAACCTTCCTGCTACTTGAACTTCTTAAACGTCTTGAACCTTCCTGCTACTTGAACTTCTTGAACTTCTCGAACCTTCCTTCTACTTGAACTTCTTGAACCTTCCTGCCACTTGAACTTCTTGAACTTTTTGAACCTTCCTGCTACTTGAACTTCTTGAACTTCTTGAACCTTCCTGCTACTTGAACTTCTTGAACTTCTTGAACCTTCCTGCTACTTGAACTTCTTGAACCTTCCTGCTACTTGAACTTCTTGAACTTCTTAAACCTTCCTGCTACTTGAAATACTTGAACTTCTTGAACCTTCCTGTTACTTGAACTTCTTGAACTTTTCGAACCTTCCCGCTACTTGAACTTCTTGAACCTTCCTGCTACCTGAACTTCTTGAACTTCTTGAACCTTCCTGCTACTTGAAATACTTGAACTTCTTGAACCTTCCTGTTACTTGAACTTCTTGAACTTCTTGAACCTTTCTGCTACTTGAACTTCTTGAACCTTCCTGCTACTTGAACTTCTTGAACTTCTTCAACCTTCCTGCTACTTAAACTTCTTGAACCTTCCTGCTACTTGAACTTCTTGAACTTCTTGAACCTTCCTGCTACTTGAACTTTTTAAACCTTCCTGCTATTTGAACTTCTTGAACCTTCCTGTTACTTGAACTTCTTTAACTTCTTGAACCTTCCTGCTACTTGAACTTCTTGAACCTTCCTGCTACTTGAACTTTTTGAACTTCTTGAACCTTCCTGCTTCTTGAACTTTTTGAGCTTCTTGATCCTTCCTGCTACTTGAACTTCTTGAACTTCATGAACCTTCCTGCTACTTGAACTTCTTGAACCTTCCTGCCAATTGATTTCTTGAACCTTCCTGCTACTTGAACTTCTTGATCCTTCCTGCTACTTGAACTTTTTGAACCTTCCTGCTTCTTGAACTTCTTGAACCTTCCTTCTACTTGAATTTCTTGAACTTCTTGAACCTTCCTGCTACTTGAACTTCTTGAACCTTCCTGCTACTTGAACTTTTTGAACTTCTTGAACCTTCCTGCTACTTGAACTTCTTGAACCTTCCTGCTAGCTGAACTTCTTGAACTTCTTGAACCTTCTTGCTACTTGAACTTCTTGAACCTTCCTGCTACTTGAACTTCTTGAACTTCTTGAACGTTCCTGCTACTTGAAATTCTTGAACTTCTTGAACCTTCCTGCTACTTGAACTTCTTGAACCTTCTTGCTACCTGAACTTTTCGAACTTCTCGAACCTTCCTGCTACTTGAACTTCTTGAACTTCTTGAACCTTCCTGCTACTTGAACTCTTTGAACTTCTTGAACCTTCCTGCTACTTGAACTTCTTGAACTTCTTGAACCTTCCTGCTACTTGAACTTCATGAACCTTCCTGCTACTTGAACTTCTTGAACCTTTCTGCCACTTGAACTTCTAGAACTTCTTGAACCTTCCTGCTACTTGAAATTCTTGAACCTTCTTGCTACTTGAACTTCTTGAACTTCTTGAACCTTCCTGCTACTTGAACTTCTTGAACTTCTTGAACCTTCCTGCTACTTGAACTTCTTGAACCTGCCTTCTACTTGAACTTCTTAAACTTCTTGAATCTTCCTGCTACTTGAACTTCTTGAACTTCTTGAACCTTCCTGCTACTTGAACTTCTTGAACTTCATGAACCTTCCTGCTACTTGAACTGCTTTAACCTTCATGCTTCTTGAACTTCTTGAAACTTCCTGCTACATGAACTTCTTGAACTTCTTGAACCTTCCTGCTACTTGAACTTCTTGAACCTTATTGCTACTTGAACTTCTTGAACCTTCCTGCTGCTTGAACTTCTTGAACTTCTTGAACCTTCCGGCTACTTGAACTTCTTGAACTTCTTGAACCTTCCTGCTACTTGAACTTCCTGAACTTCTTAAACCTTCGTGCTACTTGAACTTCTTGAACCTTCCAGCTACTTGAACTTCTTGAACTTCTTGAACCTTCCTGCTACTTGAACTTCTTGAACTTCTAGAACCTTCCTGCTACTTGAACTTCTTGAACTTCTTGAACCTTCCTGCTACTTGAACTTCTTGAACCTTCCTGCTACTTGAACTTTTTGAACCTGCCTGATACTTGAACTTCTTGAACCTTCCTGCTACTTGAACTTCTTAAACCTTCCTGCTACTTGAACTTCTTGAACCTTCCGGCAACTTGAAGTTCTTGAACTTCTTGAACCTTTCTGCTACTTGAACTTTTCGAACTTCTTGAACCTTCCTGCTACTTGAACTTCTTGAACTTCTTGAACCTTCCTGCTACTTAAAATACTTGAACTTCTTGAACCTTCCTGCTACTTGAACTTCTTGAACTTCTTGAACCTTCCTGCTACTTGAACTTCTTGAACCTTCCTGCTACTTGAACTTCTTGAACTTCTTGAACCTTCATGCTACTTGAACTTCTTGAACTTCATGAACCTTCCTGCTACTTGAACTTCTTGAACTTCTTGAACCTTCCTGCTACTTGAACTTCTTGAACCTTCCTGCTACTTGAACTTCTTGAACCTTCCTGCTACTTGAACTTCTTGAACTTCTTGAACCTTCCTGCTACTTGAACATCTTGAACCTTCCTGCTACTTGAACTTCTTGAACTTCTTGAACCTTCCTGCTACTTGAACTTCTTGAACCTTCCTGCTACTTGAACTTCTTGAACCTTCCTGCTACTTGAACTTCTTGAACCTTCCTGCTACTTGAACTTCTTGAACCTTCCTGCTACTTGAACTTCTTGAACCTTCCTGCTACTTGAACTTCTTGAACCTTCCTGCTACTTGAACTTCTTGAACATCTGGAAACTTCCTGCTACTTGAACTTCTTGAACTTCTTGAACCTATCTGCTACTTGAACTTCTTGAACCTTTCTGCTATTTGAACTTCTTGAACTTCTTGAACCTTCCTGCTACTTGAACTTCTTGAACGTCTTGAACCTTCCTGCTACTTGAACTTCTCGAACTTCTTGTACCTTCCTGCTACTTGAACTTCTTGAACGCCTTGAACCTTCCTGCTACTTGAACTTCTTGAACTTCTTGAACCTTCCAGCTACTTGAACTTCTTGAACTTTTGAACCTTCCTGCTACTTGAACTTCTTGAACTTCTTGAACCTTAATGCTACTTGAACTTCTTGAACCTTCCTGCTACTTGAACTTCTTTAACTTCTTGAACCTTCCTGCTACTTGAACTACTTGAACTTCTTGAACCTTCCCGCTACTTGAACTTCTTGAACTTCTTGAACCTTCCTGCTACTTGAACTTCTTGAACCTTCCTGCTACTTGAACTTCTTGAACATCTTGAACCTTCCTGCCACTTGAACTTCTTGAACTTCTTGAACCTTCCTGCTACTTGAAATTCTTGAAACTTCCTGCTACTTGAACTTCTTGAACTTCTTGAACCTTCCTGCTACTTGAACTTCTTGAACTTCTTGAACCTTCCTGCTACTTGAAATTCTTGAACTTCTTGAACCTTCCTGCTACTTGAAATTCTTGAAACTTCCTGCTACTTGAACTTCTTGAACTTCTTGAACCTTCCTGCTACTTGAACTTCTTGAACTTCTTGAACCTTCCTGCTACTTGAACTTCTTGAACTTCATGAACCTTCCTGCTACTTGAACTTCTTGAACTTCTTGAACCTTCCTGCTACTTGAACTTCTTGAACCTTCCTGCTACTTGAACTTCTTGAACCTTCCTGCTACTTGAACTTCTTGAACTTCTTGAACCTTCCTGCTACTTGAACATCTTGAACCTTCCTGCTACTTGAACTTCTTGAACTTCTTGAACCATCCTGCTACTTGAACTTCTTGAACTTCTTGAACCTTCCTGCTACTTGAACTTCTTGAACCTTCCTGCTACTTGAACTTCTTGAACCTTCCTGCTACTTGAACTTCTTGAACCTTCCTGCTACTTGAACTTCTTGAACCTTCCTGCTACTTGAACTTCTTGAATCTTCCTGCTACTTGAACTTCTTGAACTTCTTGACCCTTCCTGCTACTTGAACTTCTTGAACTTCTTGAATCTATCTGCTACTTGAACTTCTTGAACCTTCCTGCTACTTGAACTTCTTGAACTTCTTGAACCTTCCTGCTACTTGAACTTCTTGAACGTCTTGAACCTTCCTGCTACTTAAACTTCTTGAACTTCTTGAACCTTCCTGCTACTTGAACTTCTTGAACTTCTTGAACCTTTCTGCTACTTGAACTTCTTGAACCTTCCTGCTACTTGAACTTCTTGAACTTTCCTTCTACTTGAACTTCTTGAACCTTCATGCTACTTGAACTTCTTGAACTTCTTGAACCTTCATGCTACTTGAACTTCTTGAACTTCTTGAACCTATCTGCTACTTGAACTTCTTGAACCTTCCTGCTACTTGAACTTCTTGAACTTCTTGAACCTTCCTGCTACTTGAACTTCTTAAACGTCTTGAACCTTCCTGCTACTTGAACTTCTTGAACTTCTCGAACCTTCCTTCTCCTTGAACTTCTTGAACCTTCCTGCCACTTGAACTTCTTGAACTTTTTGAACCTTCCTGCTACTTGAACTTCTTGAACTTCTTGAACCTTCCTGCTACTTGAACTTCTTGAACTTCTTGAACCTTCCTGCTACTTGAACTTCTTGAACCTTCCTGCTACTTGAACTTCTTGAACTTCTTGAACCTTCCTGCTACTTGAAATACTTGAACTTCTTGAACCTTCCTGTTACTTGAACTTCTTGAACTTTTCGAACCTTCCCGCTACTTGAACTTCTTGAACCTTCCTGCTACCTGAACTTCTTGAACTTCTTGAACCTTCCTGCTACTTGAAATACTTGAACTTCTTGAACCTTACTGTTACTTGAACTTCTTGAACTTCTTGAACCTTTCTGCTACTTGAACTTCTTGAACCTTCCTGCTACTTGAACTTCTTGAACTTCTTCAACCTTCCTGCTACTTAAACTTCTTGAACCTTCCTGCTACTTGAACTTCTTGAACTTCTTGAACCTTCCTGCTACTTGAACTTTTTAAACCTTCCTGCTATTTGAACTTCTTGAACCTTCCTGTTACTTGAACTTCTTTAACTTCTTGAACCTTCCTGCTACTTGAACTTCTTGAACCTTCCTGCTACTTGAACTTTTTGAACTTCTTGAACCTTCCTGCTACTTGAACTTTTTGAACTTCTTGATCCTTCCTGCTACTTGAACTTCTTGAACTTCATGAACCTTCCTGCTACTTGAACTTCTTGAACCTTCCTGCCAATTGATTTCTTGAACCTTCCTGCTACTTGAACTTCTTGATCCTTCCTGCTACTTGAACTTTTTGAACCTTCCTGCTTCTTGAACTTCTTGAACCTTCCTTCTACTTGAATTTCTTGAACTTCTTGAACCTTCCTGCTACTTGAACTTCTTGAACCTTCCTGCTACTTGAACTTCTTGAACCTTCCTGCTACTTGAACTTTTTGAACTTCTTGAACCTTCCTGCTACTTGAACTTCTTGAACCTTCCTGCTAGCTGAACTTCTTGAACTTCTTGAACCTTCCTGCTACTTGAACTTCTTGAACCTTCCTGCTACTTGAACTTCTTGAACTTCTTGAACGTTCCTGCTACTTGAAATTCTTGAACTTCTTGAACCTTCCTGCTACTTGAACTTCTTGAACCTTCTTGCTACCTGAACTTTTCGAACTTCTCGAACCTTCCTGCTACTTGAACTTCTTGAACTTCTTGAACCTTCCTGCTACTTGAACTCTTTGAACTTCTTGAACCTTCCTGCTACTTGAACTTCTTGAACTTCTTGAACCTTCCTGCTACTTGAACTTCATGAACCTTCCTGCTACTTGAACTTCTTGAACCTTTCTGCCACTTGAACTTCTAGAACTTCTTGAACCTTCCTGCTACTTGAAATTCTTGAACCTTATGGCTACTTGAACTTCTTGAACTTCTTGAACCTTCCTGCTACTTGAACTTCTTGAACTTCTTGAACCTTCCTGCTACTTGAACTTCTTGAACCTGCCTTCTACTTGAACTTCTTAAACATCTTGAACCTTCCTGCTACTTGAACTTCTTGAACTTCTTGAACCTTCCTGCTACTTGAACTTCTTGAACTTCATGAACCTTCCTGCTACTTGAACTGCTTTAACCTTCATGCTTCTTGAACTTCTTGAAACTTCCTGCTACATGAACTTCTTGAACTTCTTGAACCTTCCTGCTACTTGAACTTCTTGAACCTTATTGCTACTTGAACTTCTTGAACCTTCCTGCTGCTTGAACTTCTTGAACTTCTTGAACCTTCCGGCTACTTGAACTTCTTGAACTTCTTGAACCTTCCTGCCACTTGAACTTCCTGAACTTCTTAAACCTTCGTGCTACTTGAACTTCTTGAACCTTCCAGCTACTTGAACTTCTTGAACTTCTTGAACCTTCCTGCTACTTGAACTTCTTGAACTTCTAGAACCTTCCTGCTACTTGAACTTCTTGAACTTCTTGAACCTTCCTGCTACTTGAACTTCTTGAACCGTCCTGCTACTTGAACTTTTTGAACCTGCCTGATACTTGAACTTCTTGAACCTTCCTGCTACTTGAACTTCTTAAACCTTCCTGCTACTTGAACTTCTTGAACCTTCCGGCAACTTGAAGTTCTTGAACTTCTTGAACCTTTCTGCTACTTGAACTTTTCGAACTTCTTGAACCTTCCTGCTACTTGAACTTCTTGAACTTCTTGAACCTTCCTGCTACTTAAAATACTTGAACTTCTTGAACCTTCCTGCTACTTGAACTTCTTGAACTTCTTGAACCTTCCTGCTACTTGAACTTCTTGAACCTTCCTGCTACTTGAACTTCTTGAACTTCTTGAACCTTCATGCTACTTGAACTTCTGGAACTTCATGAACCTTCCTGCTACTTGAACTTCTTGAACTTCTTGAACCTTCCTGCTACTTGAACTTCTTGAACCTTCCTGCTACTTGGACTTCTTGAACCTTCCTGCTACTTGAACTTCTTGAACTTCTTGAACCTTCCTGCTACTTGAACATCTTGAACCTTCCTGCTACTTGAACTTCTTGAACTTCTTGAACCTTCCTGCTACTTGAACTTCTTGAACCTTCCTGCTACTTGAACTTCTTGAACCTTCCTGCTACTTGAACTTCTTGAACCTTCCTGCTACTTGAACTTCTTGAACCTTCCTGCTACTTGAACTTCTTGAACCTTCCTGCTACTTGAACTTCTTGAACCTTCCTGCTACTTGAACTTCTTGAACATCTGGAACCTTCCTGCTACTTGAACTTCTTGAACTTCTTGAACCTATCTGCTACTTGAACTTCTTGAACCTTCCTGCTATTTGAACTTCTTGAACTTCTTGAACCTTCCTGCTACTTGAACTTCTTGAACGTCTTGAACCTTCCTGCTACTTGAACTTCTTGAACTTCTTGAACCTTCCTGCTACTTGAACTTCTTGAACCTTCCTGCTACTTGAACTTCTTGAACCTTCCTGCTACTTGAACTTCTTGAACCTTCCTGCTACTCGAACTTCTTGAACCTTCCTGCTACTTGAACTTCTTGAACCTTCCTGCTACTTGAACTTCTTGAACTTCTTGAACCTTCCTGCTACTTGAACTTCTTGAACTTCTTGAACCTATCTGCTACTTGAACTTCTTGAACCTTCGTGCTACTTGAACTTCTTGAACTTCTTGAACCTTCCTGCTACTTGAACTTCTTGAACGTCTTGAACCTTACTGCTACTTGAACTTCTTGAACTTCTTGAACCTTCCTTCTACTTGAACTTCTTGAACCTTCCTGCCACTTGAACTTCTTGAACTTTTTGAACCTTCCTGCTACTTGAACTTCTTGAACTTCTTGAACCTTCCTGCTACTTGAACTTCTTGAACCTTCCTGCTACTTGAACTTCTTGAACCTTCCTGCTACTTGAACTTCTCGAACTTCTTGAACCTTCCTGCTACTTGAACTTCTTGAACCTTCCTGCTTCTTGAACTTCTTGAACTTCTTGAACCTTCCTGCTACTTGAACTTCTTGAACTTCTTGAACCTTCCTGCTACCTGAACTTCTTGAACCTTCCTGCTACTTAAGCTTCTTGAACCTTCCTGCTACTTGAACTTCTTGAACTTCTTGAACCTTCCTGCTACTTGAGCTTCCTGAACTTCTTGAACCTTTCTGCTACTTGAACTTCTTGAACCTTCCTGCTACTTGAACTTCTCGAACTTCTTGTACCTTCCTGCTACTTGAACTTCTTGAACGCCTTGAACCTTCCTGCTACTTGAACTTCTTGAACTTCTTGAACCTTCCAGCTACTTGAACTTCTTGAACTTTTGAACCTTCCTGCTACTTGAACTTCTTGAACTTCTTGAACCTTAATGCTACTTGAACTTCTTGAACCTTCCTGCTACTTGAACTTCTTTAACTTCTTGAACCTTCCTGCTACTTGAACTACTTGAACTTCTTGAACCTTCCCGCTACTTAAACTTCTTGAACTTCTTGAACCTTCCTGCTACTTGAACTTCTTGAACCTTCCTGCTACTTGAACTTCTTGAACATCTTGAACCTTCCTGCCACTTGAACTTCTTGAACTTCTTGAACCTTCCTGCTACTTGAAATTCTTGAAACTTCCTGCTACTTGAACTTCTTGAACTTCTTGAACCTTCCTGCTACTTGAACTTCTTGAACTTCTTGAACCTTCCTGCTACTTGAAATTCTTGAACTTCTTGAACCTTCCTGCTACTTGAAATTCTTGAAACTTCCTGCTACTTGAACTTCTTGAACTTCTTGAACCTTCCTGCTAGTTGAACTTCTTGAACTTCTTGAACCTTCCTGCTACTTGAACTTCTTGAACTTCATGAACCTTCCTGCTACTTGAACTTCTTGAACTTCTTGAACCTTCCTGCTACTTGAACTTCTTGAACCTTCCTGCTACTTGAACTTCTTGAACTTCTTGAACCTTCCTGCTACTTGAACATCTTGAACCTTCCTGCTACTTGAACATCTTGAGCCTTCCTGCTACTTGAACTTCTTGAACTTCTTGAACCTTCCTGCTACTTGAACTTCTTGAACTTCTTGAACCTTCCTGCTACTTGAACTTCTTGAACCTTCCTGCTACTTGAACTTCTTGAACCTTCCTGCTACTTGAACTTCTTGAACCTTCCTGCTACTTGAACTTCTTGAACCTTCCTGCTACTTGAACTTCTTGAACTTCTTGAACCTTCCTGCTACTTGAACTTCTTGAACTTCTTGAATCTATCTGCTACTTGAACTTCTTGAACCTTCCTGCTACTTGAACTTCTTGAACTTCTTGAACCTTCCTGCTACTTGAACTTCTTGAACGTCTTGAACCTTCCTGCTACTTGAACTTCTTGAACTTCTTGAACCTTCCTGCTACTTGAACTTCTTGAACTTCTTGAACCTTTCTGCTACTTGAACTTCTTGAACCTTCCTGCTACTTGAACTTCTTGAACTTTCCTTCTACTTGAACTTCTTGAACCTTCATGCTACTTGAACTTCTTGAACTTCTTGAACCTTCATGCTACTTGAACTTCTTGAACTTCTTGAACCTATCTGCTACTTGAACTTCTTGAACCTTCCTGCTACTTGAACTTCTTGAACTTCTTGAACCTTCCTGCTACTTGAACTTCTTAAACGTCTTGAACCTTCCTGCTACTTGAACTTCTTGAACTTCTCGAACCTTCCTTCTACTTGAACTTCTTGAACCTTCCTGCCACTTGAACTTCTTGAACTTTTTGAACCTTCCTGCTACTTGAACTTCTTGAACTTCTTGAACCTTCCTGCTACTTGAACTTCTTGAACTTCTTGAACCTTCCTGCTACTTGAACTTCTTGAACCTTCCTGCTACTTGAACTTCTTGAACTTCTTAAACCTTCCTGCTACTTGAAATACTTGAACTTCTTGAACCTTCCTGTTACTTGAACTTCTTGAACTTTTCGAACCTTCCCGCTACTTGAACTTCTTGAACCTTCCTGCTACCTGAACTTCTTGAACTTCTTGAACCTTCCTGCTACTTGAAATACTTGAACTTCTTGAACCTTCCTGTTACTTGAACTTCTTGAACTTCTTGAACCTTTCTGCTACTTGAACTTCTTGAACCTTCCTGCTACTTGAACTTCTTGAACTTCTTCAACCTTCCTGCTACTTAAACTTCTTGAACCTTCCTGCTACTTGAACTTCTTGAACTTCTTGAACCTTCCTGCTACTTGAACTTTTTAAACCTTCCTGCTATTTGAACTTCTTGAACCTTCCTGTTACTTGAACTTCTTTAACTTCTTGAACCTTCCTGCTACTTGAACTTCTTGAACCTTCCTGCTACTTGAACTTTTTGAACTTCTTGAACCTTCCTGCTTCTTGAACTTTTTGAGCTTCTTGATCCTTCCTGCTACTTGAACTTCTTGAACTTCATGAACCTTCCTGCTACTTGAACTTCTTGAACCTTCCTGCCAATTGATTTCTTGAACCTTCCTGCTACTTGAACTTCTTGATCCTTCCTGCTACTTGAACTTTTTGAACCTTCCTGCTTCTTGAACTTCTTGAACCTTCCTTCTACTTGAATTTCTTGAACTTCTTGAACCTTCCTGCTACTTGAACTTCTTGAACCTTCCTGCTACTTGAACTTTTTGAACTTCTTGAACCTTCCTGCTACTTGAACTTCTTGAAACTTCCTGCTAGCTGAACTTCTTGAACTTCTTGAACCTTCTTGCTACTTGAACTTCTTGAACCTTCCTGCTACTTGAACTTCTTGAACTTCTTGAACGTTCCTGCTACTTGAAATTCTTGAACTTCTTGAACCTTCCTGCTACTTGAACTTCTTGAACCTTCTTGCTACCTGAACTTTTCGAACTTCTCGAACCTTCCTGCTACTTGAACTTCTTGAACTTCTTGAACCTTCCTGCTACTTGAACTCTTTGAACTTCTTGAACCTTCCTGCTACTTGAACTTCTTGAACTTCTTGAACCTTCCTGCTACTTGAACTTCATGAACCTTCCTGCTACTTGAACTTCTTGAACCTTTCTGCCACTTGAACTTCTAGAACTTCTTGAACCTTCCTGCTACTTGAAATTCTTGAACCTTCTTGCTACTTGAACTTCTTGAACTTCTTGAACCTTCCTGCTACTTGAACTTCTTGAACTTCTTGAACCTTCCTGCTACTTGAACTTCTTGAACCTGCCTTCTACTTGAACTTCTTAAACTTCTTGAATCTTCCTGCTACTTGAACTTCTTGAACTTCTTGAACCTTCCTGCTACTTGAACTTCTTGAACTTCATGAACCTTCCTGCTACTTGAACTGCTTTAACCTTCATGCTTCTTGAACTTCTTGAAACTTCCTGCTACATGAACTTCTTGAACTTCTTGAACCTTCCTGCTACTTGAACTTCTTGAACCTTATTGCTACTTGAACTTCTTGAACCTTCCTGCTGCTTGAACTTCTTGAACTTCTTGAACCTTCCGGCTACTTGAACTTCTTGAACTTCTTGAACCTTCCTGCTACTTGAACTTCCTGAACTTCTTAAACCTTCGTGCTACTTGAACTTCTTGAACCTTCCAGCTACTTGAACTTCTTGAACTTCTTGAACCTTCCTGCTACTTGAACTTCTTGAACTTCTAGAACCTTCCTGCTACTTGAACTTCTTGAACTTCTTGAACCTTCCTGCTACTTGAACTTCTTGAACCTTCCTGCTACTTGAACTTTTTGAACCTGCCTGATACTTGAACTTCTTGAACCTTCCTGCTACTTGAACTTCTTAAACCTTCCTGCTACTTGAACTTCTTGAACCTTCCGGCAACTTGAAGTTCTTGAACTTCTTGAACCTTTCTGCTACTTGAACTTTTCGAACTTCTTGAACCTTCCTGCTACTTGAACTTCTTGAACTTCTTGAACCTTCCTGCTACTTAAAATACTTGAACTTCTTGAACCTTCCTGCTACTTGAACTTCTTGAACTTCTTGAACCTTCCTGCTACTTGAACTTCTTGAACCTTCCTGCTACTTGAACTTCTTGAACTTCTTGAACCTTCATGCTACTTGAACTTCTTGAACTTCATGAACCTTCCTGCTACTTGAACTTCTTGAACTTCTTGAACCTTCCTGCTACTTGAACTTCTTGAACCTTCCTGCTACTTGAACTTCTTGAACCTTCCTGCTACTTGAACTTCTTGAACTTCTTGAACCTTCCTGCTACTTGAACATCTTGAACCTTCCTGCTACTTGAACTTCTTGAACTTCTTGAACCTTCCTGCTACTTGAACTTCTTGAACCTTCCTGCTACTTGAACTTCTTGAACCTTCCTGCTACTTGAACTTCTTGAACCTTCCTGCTACTTGAACTTCTTGAACCTTCCTGCTACTTGAACTTCTTGAACCTTCCTGCTACTTGAACTTCTTGAACCTTCCTGCTACTTGAACTTCTTGAACATCTGGAAACTTCCTGCTACTTGAACTTCTTGAACTTCTTGAACCTATCTGCTACTTGAACTTCTTGAACCTTTCTGCTATTTGAACTTCTTGAACTTCTTGAACCTTCCTGCTACTTGAACTTCTTGAACGTCTTGAACCTTCCTGCTACTTGAACTTCTCGAACTTCTTGTACCTTCCTGCTACTTGAACTTCTTGAACGCCTTGAACCTTCCTGCTACTTGAACTTCTTGAACTTCTTGAACCTTCCAGCTACTTGAACTTCTTGAACTTTTGAACCTTCCTGCTACTTGAACTTCTTGAACTTCTTGAACCTTAATGCTACTTGAACTTCTTGAACCTTCCTGCTACTTGAACTTCTTTAACTTCTTGAACCTTCCTGCTACTTGAACTACTTGAACTTCTTGAACCTTCCCGCTACTTGAACTTCTTGAACTTCTTGAACCTTCCTGCTACTTGAACTTCTTGAACCTTCCTGCTACTTGAACTTCTTGAACATCTTGAACCTTCCTGCCACTTGAACTTCTTGAACTTCTTGAACCTTCCTGCTACTTGAAATTCTTGAAACTTCCTGCTACTTGAACTTCTTGAACTTCTTGAACCTTCCTGCTACTTGAACTTCTTGAACTTCTTGAACCTTCCTGCTACTTGAAATTCTTGAACTTCTTGAACCTTCCTGCTACTTGAAATTCTTGAAACTTCCTGCTACTTGAACTTCTTGAACTTCTTGAACCTTCCTGCTACTTGAACTTCTTGAACTTCTTGAACCTTCCTGCTACTTGAACTTCTTGAACTTCATGAACCTTCCTGCTACTTGAACTTCTTGAACTTCTTGAACCTTCCTGCTACTTGAACTTCTTGAACCTTCCTGCTACTTGAACTTCTTGAACCTTCCTGCTACTTGAACTTCTTGAACTTCTTGAACCTTCCTGCTACTTGAACATCTTGAACCTTCCTGCTACTTGAACTTCTTGAACTTCTTGAACCATCCTGCTACTTGAACTTCTTGAACTTCTTGAACCTTCCTGCTACTTGAACTTCTTGAACCTTCCTGCTACTTGAACTTCTTGAACCTTCCTGCTACTTGAACTTCTTGAACCTTCCTGCTACTTGAACTTCTTGAACCTTCCTGCTACTTGAACTTCTTGAATCTTCCTGCTACTTGAACTTCTTGAACTTCTTGACCCTTCCTGCTACTTGAACTTCTTGAACTTCTTGAATCTATCTGCTACTTGAACTTCTTGAACCTTCCTGCTACTTGAACTTCTTGAACTTCTTGAACCTTCCTGCTACTTGAACTTCTTGAACGTCTTGAACCTTCCTGCTACTTGAACTTCTTGAACTTCTTGAACCTTCCTGCTACTTGAACTTCTTGAACTTCTTGAACCTTTCTGCTACTTGAACTTCTTGAACCTTCCTGCTACTTGAACTTCTTGAACTTTCCTTCTACTTGAACTTCTTGAACCTTCATGCTACTTGAACTTCTTGAACTTCTTGAACCTTCATGCTACTTGAACTTCTTGAACTTCTTGAACCTATCTGCTACTTGAACTTCTTGAACCTTCCTGCTACTTGAACTTCTTGAACTTCTTGAACCTTCCTGCTACTTGAACTTCTTAAACGTCTTGAACCTTCCTGCTACTTGAACTTCTTGAACTTCTCGAACCTTCCTTCTCCTTGAACTTCTTGAACCTTCCTGCCACTTGAACTTCTTGAACTTTTTGAACCTTCCTGCTACTTGAACTTCTTGAACTTCTTGAACCTTCCTGCTACTTGAACTTCTTGAACTTCTTGAACCTTCCTGCTACTTGAACTTCTTGAACCTTCCTGCTACTTGAACTTCTTGAACTTCTTGAACCTTCCTGCTACTTGAAATACTTGAACTTCTTGAACCTTCCTGTTACTTGAACTTCTTGAACTTTTCGAACCTTCCCGCTACTTGAACTTCTTGAACCTTCCTGCTACCTGAACTTCTTGAACTTCTTGAACCTTCCTGCTACTTGAAATACTTGAACTTCTTGAACCTTCCTGTTACTTGAACTTCTTGAACTTCTTGAACCTTTCTGCTACTTGAACTTCTTGAACCTTCCTGCTACTTGAACTTCTTGAACTTCTTCAACCTTCCTGCTACTTAAACTTCTTGAACCTTCCTGCTACTTGAACTTCTTGAACTTCTTGAACCTTCCTGCTACTTGAACTTTTTAAACCTTCCTGCTATTTGAACTTCTTGAACCTTCCTGTTACTTGAACTTCTTTAACTTCTTGAACCTTCCTGCTACTTGAACTTCTTGAACCTTCCTGCTACTTGAACTTTTTGAACTTCTTGAACCTTCCTGCTACTTGAACTTTTTGAACTTCTTGATCCTTCCTGCTACTTGAACTTCTTGAACTTCATGAACCTTCCTGCTACTTGAACTTCTTGAACCTTCCTGCCAATTGATTTCTTGAACCTTCCTGCTACTTGAACTTCTTGATCCTTCCTGCTACTTGAACTTTTTGAACCTTCCTGCTTCTTGAACTTCTTGAACCTTCCTTCTACTTGAATTTCTTGAACTTCTTGAACCTTCCTGCTACTTGAACTTCTTGAACCTTCCTGCTACTTGAACTTCTTGAACCTTCCTGCTACTTGAACTTTTTGAACTTCTTGAACCTTCCTGCTACTTGAACTTCTTGAACCTTCCTGCTAGCTGAACTTCTTGAACTTCTTGAACCTTCCTGCTACTTGAACTTCTTGAACCTTCCTGCTACTTGAACTTCTTGAACTTCTTGAACGTTCCTGCTACTTGAAATTCTTGAACTTCTTGAACCTTCCTGCTACTTGAACTTCTTGAACCTTCTTGCTACCTGAACTTTTCGAACTTCTCGAACCTTCCTGCTACTTGAACTTCTTGAACTTCTTGAACCTTCCTGCTACTTGAACTCTTTGAACTTCTTGAACCTTCCTGCTACTTGAACTTCTTGAACTTCTTGAACCTTCCTGCTACTTGAACTTCATGAACCTTCCTGCTACTTGAACTTCTTGAACCTTTCTGCCACTTGAACTTCTAGAACTTCTTGAACCTTCCTGCTACTTGAAATTCTTGAACCTTATGGCTACTTGAACTTCTTGAACTTCTTGAACCTTCCTGCTACTTGAACTTCTTGAACTTCTTGAACCTTCCTGCTACTTGAACTTCTTGAACCTGCCTTCTACTTGAACTTCTTAAACATCTTGAACCTTCCTGCTACTTGAACTTCTTGAACTTCTTGAACCTTCCTGCTACTTGAACTTCTTGAACTTCATGAACCTTCCTGCTACTTGAACTGCTTTAACCTTCATGCTTCTTGAACTTCTTGAAACTTCCTGCTACATGAACTTCTTGAACTTCTTGAACCTTCCTGCTACTTGAACTTCTTGAACCTTATTGCTACTTGAACTTCTTGAACCTTCCTGCTGCTTGAACTTCTTGAACTTCTTGAACCTTCCGGCTACTTGAACTTCTTGAACTTCTTGAACCTTCCTGCCACTTGAACTTCCTGAACTTCTTAAACCTTCGTGCTACTTGAACTTCTTGAACCTTCCAGCTACTTGAACTTCTTGAACTTCTTGAACCTTCCTGCTACTTGAACTTCTTGAACTTCTAGAACCTTCCTGCTACTTGAACTTCTTGAACTTCTTGAACCTTCCTGCTACTTGAACTTCTTGAACCGTCCTGCTACTTGAACTTTTTGAACCTGCCTGATACTTGAACTTCTTGAACCTTCCTGCTACTTGAACTTCTTAAACCTTCCTGCTACTTGAACTTCTTGAACCTTCCGGCAACTTGAAGTTCTTGAACTTCTTGAACCTTTCTGCTACTTGAACTTTTCGAACTTCTTGAACCTTCCTGCTACTTGAACTTCTTGAACTTCTTGAACCTTCCTGCTACTTAAAATACTTGAACTTCTTGAACCTTCCTGCTACTTGAACTTCTTGAACTTCTTGAACCTTCCTGCTACTTGAACTTCTTGAACCTTCCTGCTACTTGAACTTCTTGAACTTCTTGAACCTTCATGCTACTTGAACTTCTGGAACTTCATGAACCTTCCTGCTACTTGAACTTCTTGAACTTCTTGAACCTTCCTGCTACTTGAACTTCTTGAACCTTCCTGCTACTTGGACTTCTTGAACCTTCCTGCTACTTGAACTTCTTGAACTTCTTGAACCTTCCTGCTACTTGAACATCTTGAACCTTCCTGCTACTTGAACTTCTTGAACTTCTTGAACCTTCCTGCTACTTGAACTTCTTGAACCTTCCTGCTACTTGAACTTCTTGAACCTTCCTGCTACTTGAACTTCTTGAACCTTCCTGCTACTTGAACTTCTTGAACCTTCCTGCTACTTGAACTTCTTGAACCTTCCTGCTACTTGAACTTCTTGAACCTTCCTGCTACTTGAACTTCTTGAACATCTGGAACCTTCCTGCTACTTGAACTTCTTGAACTTCTTGAACCTATCTGCTACTTGAACTTCTTGAACCTTCCTGCTATTTGAACTTCTTGAACTTCTTGAACCTTCCTGCTACTTGAACTTCTTGAACGTCTTGAACCTTCCTGCTACTTGAACTTCTTGAACTTCTTGAACCTTCCTGCTACTTGAACTTCTTGAACCTTCCTGCTACTTGAACTTCTTGAACCTTCCTGCTACTTGAACTTCTTGAACCTTCCTGCTACTCGAACTTCTTGAACCTTCCTGCTACTTGAACTTCTTGAACCTTCCTGCTACTTGAACTTCTTGAACTTCTTGAACCTTCCTGCTACTTGAACTTCTTGAACTTCTTGAACCTATCTGCTACTTGAACTTCTTGAACCTTCGTGCTACTTGAACTTCTTGAACTTCTTGAACCTTCCTGCTACTTGAACTTCTTGAACGTCTTGAACCTTACTGCTACTTGAACTTCTTGAACTTCTTGAACCTTCCTTCTACTTGAACTTCTTGAACCTTCCTGCCACTTGAACTTCTTGAACTTTTTGAACCTTCCTGCTACTTGAACTTCTTGAACTTCTTGAACCTTCCTGCTACTTGAACTTCTTGAACCTTCCTGCTACTTGAACTTCTTGAACCTTCCTGCTACTTGAACTTCTCGAACTTCTTGAACCTTCCTGCTACTTGAAATACTTGAACTTCTTGAACCTTCCTGTTACTTGATCACCTTGAACTTTTCGAACCTTCCTGCTACTAGAACTTCTTGAACCTTCCTGCTACTTGAACTTCTTGAACTTCTTGAACCTTCCTGCTACTTGAAATACTCGAACTTCTTGAACCTTCCTGTTACTTGAACTTCTTGAACTTCTTGAAATTTCCTGCTACTTGAACTTCTTGAACCTCCCTGCTACTTGAACTTCTTGAACCTTCCTGCTACTTGAAGTTCTTGATTTTCTTGAACCTTCCTGCTACTTGAACTCCTTGAACCTTCCTGCTACTTGAACTTCTAGAACTTCTTGACCCTTCTTGCTACTAGAACTTCTTGAACTTCTCGAACCTTCCTGCTACTTGAACTTCTTGAACTTCTTTAACCTTCCTGCTACTTGAACTTCTTGAACTTCTTGAACCTTCCTGCTACCTGAACTTTTTGAACTTCTTGAACCTTCCTGCTACGTGAACTTCCTGACCCTTCCTGCTACTTGAACTTCTTGATCCTTCCTGCTACTTGAACTTCTTTAACATTCATGCTGCTTGAACTTCTTGAACCTTCCTGCTACTTGAACTTCTTGAACCTTCCTGCTACTTGTACTACTTGAACTTCTTGAACCTTCCTGCTACTCGAACTTCTTGAATCTTCCTGCTACTTGAACTTCTTGAACTTCTTGAACCTTCCTGCTACTTGAACTTCTTGAACCTTCCTGCTACTTGAACTTCTTAAACTTCTCGAATCTTCCTGCTACTTGAACTTCTTGAACTTTTTGAACCTTCCTGCTACTTGAACTTCTTGAACCTTCCTGCTACTTGAACTTCTTGAACCTTCCTGCTACCTGAACTTCTTGAACTTCTTGAACCTTTCTGCTACTTGAACTTCTTGAACCTTCCTGCTACTTGAACTTCTTGAACTTCTTCAACCTTCCTGCTACTTAAACTTCTTGAACCTTCCTGCTACTTGAACTTCTTGAACTTCTTGAACCTTCCTGCTACTTGAACTTTTCAAACCTTCCTGCTATTTGAACTTCTTGAACCTTCCTGTTACTTGAACTTCTTTAACTTCTTGAATGTCCTGCTACTTGAACTTCTTGAACCTTTCTGCTACTTGAACTTTTTGAACTTCTTGAACCTTCCTGCTACTTGAACTTTTTGAACTTCTTGATCCTTCTTGCTACTTGAACTTCTTGAACCTCATGAACCTTCCTGCTACTTGAACTTCTTGAACCTTCCTGCCAATTGATTTCTTGAACCTTCCTGCTACTTGAACTTCTTGATCCTTCCTGCTACTTGAACTTTTTGAACCTTCCTGCTACTTGAACTTTTTGAACTTATTGAACCTTCCTGCTACTTGAACTTCTTGAACCTTCCTGCTAGCTGAACTTCTTGAACTTCTTGAACCTTCCTGCTACTTGAACTTCTTGAACCTTCCTGCTACTTGAACTTTTTGAACCTTCCTGCTACTTGAACTTTTTGAACTTCTTGAACCTTCCTGCTACTTGAACTTCTTGAACCTTCCTGCTAGCTGAACTTCTTGAACTTCTTGAACCTTCCTGCTACTTGAACTTCTTGAACCTTCCTGCTACTTGAACTTCTTGAACTTCTTGAACGTTCCTGCTACTTGAAATTCTTGAACTTCTTGAACCTTCCTGCTACTTGAACTTCTTGAACCTTCCTGCTACTTGAACTTTTCGAACTTCTTGAACCTTCCTGCTACTTGAACTTCTTGAACTTCTTGAACCTTCCTGCTAATTGAACTCTTTGAACTTCTTGAACCCTCCTGCTACTTGAACTTCTTGAACTTCTTGAACCTTCCTGCTACTTGAACTTCATGAACCTTCCTGCTACTTGAACTTCTTGAACCTTTCTGCCACTTGAACTTCTAGAACTTCTTGAACCTTCCTGCTACTTGAAATTCTTGAACCTTCTTGCTACTTGAACTTCTTGAACTTCTTGAACCTTCCTGCTACTTGAACTTCTTGAACTTCTTGAACCTTCCTGCTACTTGAACTTCTTGAACCTTCCTTCTACTTGAACTTCTTAAACTTCTTGAACCTTCCTGCTACTTGAACTTCTTGAACTTCTTGAACCTTCCTGCTACTTGAACTTCTTGAACTTCATGAACCTTCCTGCTACTTGAACTGCTTTAACCTTCATGCTTCTTGAACTTCTTGAAACTTCCTGCTACATGAACTTCTTGAACTTCTTGAACCTTCCTAGTACTTGAACTTCTTGAACCTTATTGCTACTTGAACTTCTTGAACCTTCCTGCTGCTTGAACTTCTTGAACTTCTTGAACCTTCCGGCTACTTGAACTTCTTGAACTTCTTGAACCTTCCTGCTACTTGAACTTCCTGAACTTCTTAAACCTTCCTGCTACTTGAACTTCTTGAACCTTCCAGCTACTTGAACTTCTTGAACTTCTTGAACCTTCCTGCTACTTGAACTTCTTGAACTTCTTGAACCTTCCTGCTACTTGAACTTCTTGAACTTCTTGAACCTTCCTGCTACTTGAACTTCTTGAACCTTCCTGCTACTTGGACTTTTTGAACCTGCCTGATACTTGAACTTCTTGAACCTTCCTGCTACTTGAACTTCTTAAACCTTCCTGCTACTTGAACTTCTCGAACCTTCCTGCAACTTGAAGTTCTTGAACTTCTTGAACCTTTCTGCAACTTGAACTTTTCGAACTTCTTGAACCTTCCTGCTACTTGAACTTCTTGAACTTCTTGAACCTTCCTGCTACTTGAAATACTTGAACTTCTTGAACCTTCCTGCTACTTGAACTTCTTGAACTTCTTGAACCTTCCTGCTACTTGAACTTCTTGAACCTTCCTGCTACTTGAACTTCTTGAACCTTTCTGCCACTTGAACTTCGTGAACTTCTTGAACCTTCCTGCTACTTGAAATTCTTGAACCTTCCTGCTGCTTGAACTTCTTGAACTTCTTGAACCTTCCTGCTACTTGAACTTCTTGAACTTCTTGTACCTTCCTGCTACTTGAACTTCTTGAACTTTCTTGCTACTTGAACATCTTGAACTTCTTGAACCTTCCTGCTACTTGAATTTCTTGAACCTTCCTGCTACTTGAACTTCTTGAACTTCTTGAACCTTCCTGCTACTTGAACTTCTTGAACTTTTTGAACTTTCCTGCTACTTGAACTTCTTGAACTTCTTGAACCTTCCTGCTACTTGAACTTCTTGAACCTTCCTGCTACTTGAACTTTTTGAACCTGCCTGATACTTGAACTTCTTGAACCTTCCTGCTACTTGAACTTCTTAAACCTTCCTGCTACTTGAACTTCTTGAACCATCCTGCTACTTGAACTTCTTGAACGTCTTGAACCTTCCTGCTACTTGAACTTCTTGAACTTCTTGAACCTTCCTGCTACTTGAACTTCTTGAACGTCTCGAACCTTCCTGCTACTTGAACTTCTTGAACTTCCTGAACCTTCCTGCTACTTGAACTTCTTGAACCTTCCTGCTACTCGAACTTCTTGAACCTTCCTGCTACTTGAACTTTTTGAACTTCTTGAACCTTCCTGCTACTTGAACTTTTTGAACTTCTTGATCCTTCCTGCTACTTGAACTTCTTGAACTTCATGAACCTTCCTGCTACTTGAACTTCTTGAACCTTCCTGCCAATTGATTTCTTGAACCTTCCTGCTACTTGAACTTCTTTAACTTCTTGAACCTTCCTGCTACTTGAACTTCTTGAACCTTCCTGCTACATGAACTTTTTGAACTTCTTGAACCTTCCTGCTACTTGAACTTTTTGAACTTCTTGATCCTTCCTGCTACTTGAACTTCTTGAACTTCATGAACCTTCCTGCTACTTGAACTTCTTGAACCTTCCTGCCAATTGATTTCTTGAACCTTCCTGATACTTGAACTTCTTGATCCTTCCTGCTACTTGAACTTTTTGAACCTTCCTGCTACTTGAACTTTTTGAACTTCTTGAACCTTCCTGCTACTTGAACTTCTTGAACCTTCCTGCTAGCTGAACTTCTTGAACTTCTTGAACCTTCCTGCTACTTGAACTTCTTGAACCTTCCTGCTACTTGAACTTTTTGAACCTTCCTGCTACTTGAACTTTTTGAACTTCTTGAACCTTCCTGCTACTTGAACTTCTTGAACCTTCCTGCTAGCTGAACTTCTTGAACTTCTTGAACCTTCCTGCTACTTGAACTTCTTGAACCTTCCTGCTAATTGAACTTCTTGAACTTCTTGAACGTTCCTGCTACTTGAAATTCTTGAACTTCTTTAACCTTCCTGCTACTTGAACTTCTTGAACCTTCCTGCTACTTGAACTTTTCGAACTTCTTGAACCTTCCTGCTACTTGAACTTCTTGAACTTCTTGAACCTTCCTGCTACTTGAACTCTTTGAACTTCTTGAACCCTCCTGCTACTTGAACTTCTTGAACTTCTTGAACCTTCCTGCTACTTGAACTTCATGAACCTTCCTGCTACTTCAACTTCTTGAACCTTTCTGTCACTTGAACTTCTAGAACTTCTTGAACCTTCCTGCTACTTGAAATTCTTGAACCTTCTTGCTACTTGAACTTCTTGAACTTCTTGAACCTTCCTGCTACTTGAACTTCTTGAACTTCTTGAACCTTCCTGCTACTTGAACTTCTTGAACCTTCCTTCTACTTGAACTTCTTAAACTTCTTGAACCTTCCTGCTACTTGAACTTCTTGAACTTCTTGAACCTTCCTGCTACTTGAACTTCTTGAACTTCATGAACCTTCCTGCTACTTGAACTGCTTTAACCTTCATGCTTCTTGAACTTCTTGAAACTTCCTGCTACATGAACTTCTTGAACTTCTTGAACCTTCCTGCTACTTGAACTTCTTGAACCTTATTGCTACTTGAACTTCTTGAACCTTCCAGCTGCTTGAACTTCTTGAACTTCTTGAACCTTCCGGCTACTTGAACTTCTTGAACTTCTTGAACCTTCCTGCTACTTGAACTTCCTGAACTTCTTAAACCTTCCTGCTACTTGAACTTCTTGAACCTTCCAGCTACTTGAACTTCTTGAACTTCTTGAACCTTCCTGCTACTTGAACTTCTTGAACTTCTTGAACCTTCCTGCTACTTGAACTTCTTGAACTTCTTGAACCTTCCTGCTACTTGAACTTCTTGAACCTTCCTGCTACTTGGACTTTTTGAACCTGCCTGATACTTGAACTTCTTGAACCTTCCTGCTACTTGAACTTCTTAAACCTTCCTGCTACTTGAACTTCTTGAACCTTCCTGCAACTTGAAGTTCTTGAACTTCTTGAACCTTTCTGCTACTTGAACTTTTCGAACTTCTTGAACCTTCCTGCTACTTGAACTTCTTGAACTTCTTGAACCTTCCTGCTACTTGAAATACTTGAACTTCTTGAACCTTCCTGCTACTTGAACTTCTTGAACTTCTTGAACCTCCCTGCTACTTGAACTTCTTGAACCTTCCTGCTACTTGAACTTCTTGAACCTTTCTGCCACTTGAACTTCGTGAACTTCTTGAACCTTCCTGCTACTTGAAATTCTTGAACCTTCCTGCTGCTTGAACTTCTTGAACTTCTTGAAACTTCCTGCTACTTGAACTTCTTGAACTTCTTGTACCTTCCTGCTACTTGAACTTCTTGAACTTTCCTGCTACTTGAACATCTTGAACTTCTTGAACCTTCCTGCTTCTTGAATTTCTTGAGCCTTCCTGCTACTTGAACTTCTTGAACTTCTTGAACCTTCCTGCTACTTGAACTTCTTGAACTTTTTGAACCTTCCTGCTACTTGAACTTCTTGAACTTCTTGAACCTTCCTGCTACTTGAACTTCTTGAACCTTCCTGCTACTTGAACTTTTTGAACCTGCCTGATACTTGAACTTCTTGAACCTTCCTGCTACTTGAACTTCTTAAACCTTCCTGCTACTTGAACTTCTTGAACCTTCCTGCTACTTGAACTTCTTGAACGTCTTGAACCTTCCTGCTACTTGAACTTCTTGAACTTCTTGAACCTTCCTGCTACTTGAACTTCTTGAACGTCTCGAACCTTCCTGCTACTTGAACTTCTTGAACTTCCTGAACCCTCCTGCTACTTGAACTTCTTGAACCTTCCTGCTACTCGAACTTCTTGAACCTTCCTGCTACTTGAACTTCTTGAACCTTGCAGCTACTTGAACTTCTTGAACTTCTTGAACCTTCCTGCTACTTCAACTTCTTGAACTTCTTAAACCTTCCTGCTACTTGAACTTCTTGAACCTTCCTGCTACTTGAACTTCTTGAACTTCTTGAACCTTCCTGCTACTTGAACTTCTTGAACTTCTTGTACCTTTCTGCAACTTGAACTTCTTAAGCCTTCCTGCTACTTGAACTTCTTGAACTTTTTGAACCTTCCTGCTACTGGAACTTCTTGAACGTCTTGAACCTTCCTGCTACATGAACTTCTTGAACTTCTTGAACCTGCCTGCTACTTGAACATGTTGAACTTTTTGAACCTTCCTGCTACTTGAACTTCTTGAACTTCTTGAACCTTCCTGCTACTTGAAATTCTTGAACCTTCCTGCTACTTGAACTTCTTGAACCTTCCTGCTACTTGAACTTCTTGAGCCTTCCTGCTACTTGAACTTCTTGAACTTCTTGAACCCTCCTGCTACTTGAACTTCTTGAACCTTCCTGCTTCTTGAACTTCTTGAACTTCTTGAACCTTCCTGCTACTTGAACTTCTTGAACTTCTTGAACCTTCCTGCTACCTGAACTTATTGAACCTTCCTGCTACTTAAGCTTCTTGAACCTTCCTGCTACTTGAACTTCTTGAACTTCTTGAACCTTCCTGCTACTTGAACTTCCTGAACTTCTTGAACCTTTCTGCTACTTGAACTTCTTGAACCTTCCTGCTACTTGAACTTCTTGAACTTCTTGTACCTTCCTGCTACTTGAACTTCTTGAACTTCTTGAACCTTCCTGCTACTTGAACTTCTTGAACTTCATGAACCTTCCTGCTACTTGAACTGCTTTAACCTTCATGCTTCTTGAACTTCTTGAAACTTCCTGCTACATGAACTTCTTGAACTTCTTGAACCTTCCTGCTACTTGAACTTCTTGAACCTTATTGCTACTTGAACTTCTTGAACCTTCCTGCTGCTTGAACTTCTTGAACTTCTTGAACCTTCCGGCTACTTGAACTTCTTGAACTTCTTGAACCTTCCTGCTACTTGAACTTCCTGAACTTCTTAAACCTTCCTGCTACTTGAACTTCTTGAACCTTCCAGCTACTTGAACTTCTTGAACTTCTTGAACCTTCCTGCTACTTGAACTTCTTGAACTTCTTGAACCTTCCTGCTACTTGAACTTCTTGAACTTCTTGAACCTTCCTGCTACTTGAACTTCTTGAACCTTCCTGCTACTTGGACTTTTTGAACCTGCCTGATACTTGAACTTCTTGAACCTTCCTGCTACTTGAACTTCTTAAACCTTCCTGCTACTTGAACTTCTTGAACCTTCCTGCAACTTGAAGTTCTTGAACTTCTTGAACCTTTCTGCAACTTGAACTTTTCGAACTTCTTGAACCTTCCTGCTACTTGAACTTCTTGAACTTCTTGAACCTTCCTGCTACTTGAAATACTTGAACTTCTTGAACCTTCCTGCTACTTGAACTTCTTGAACTTCTTGAACCTTCCTGCTACTTGAACTTCTTGAACCTTCCTGCTACTTGAACTTCTTGAACCTTTCTGCCACTTGAACTTCGTGAACTTCTTGAACCTTCCTGCTACTTGAAATTCTTGAACCTTCCTGCTGCTTGAACTTCTTGAACTTCTTGAACCTTCCTGCTACTTGAACTTCTTGAACTTCTTGTACCTTCCTGCTACTTGAACTTCTTGAACTTTCTTGCTACTTGAACATCTTGAACTTCTTGAACCTTCCTGCTACTTGAATTTCTTGAACCTTCCTGCTACTTGAACTTCTTGAACTTCTTGAACCTTCCTGCTACTTGAACTTCTTAAACTTTTTGAACCTTCCTGCTACTTGAACTTCTTGAACTTCTTGAACCTTCCTGCTACTTGAACTTCTTGAACCTTCCTGCTACTTGAACTTTTTGAACCTGCCTGATACTTGAACTTCTTGAACCTTCCTGCTACTTGAACTTCTTAAACCTTCCTGCTACTTGAACTTCTTGAACCATCCTGCTACTTGAACTTCTTGAACGTCTTGAACCTTCCTGCTACTTGAACTTCTTGAACTTCTTGAACCTTCCTGCTACTTGAACTTCTTGAACGTCTCGAACCTTCCTGCTACTTGAACTTCTTGAACTTCCTGAACCTTCCTGCTACTTGAACTTCTTGAACCTTCCTGCTACTCGAACTTCTTGAACCTTCCTGCTACTTGAACTTTTTGAACTTCTTGAACCTTCCTGCTACTTGAACTTTTTGAACTTCTTGATCCTTCCTGCTACTTGAACTTCTTGAACTTCATGAACCTTCCTGCTACTTGAACTTCTTGAACCTTCCTGCCAATTGATTTCTTGAACCTTCCTGCTACTTGAACTTCTTTAACTTCTTGAACCTTCCTGCTACTTGAACTTCTTGAATCTTCCTGCTACTTGAACTTTTTGAACTTCTTGAACCTTCCTGCTACTTGAACTTTTTGAACTTCTTGATCCTTCCTGCTACTTGAACTTCTTGAACTTCATGAACCTTCCTGCTACTTGAACTTCTTGAACCTTCCTGCCAATTGATTTCTTGAACCTTCCTGCTACTTGAACTTCTTGATCCTTCCTGCTACTTGAACTTTTTGAACCTTCCTGCTACTTGAACTTTTTGAACTTCTTGAACCTTCCTGCTACTTGAACTTCTTGAACCTTCCTGCTAGCTGAACTTCTTGAACTTCTTGAACCTTCCTGCTACTTGAACTTCTTGAACCTTCCTGCTACTTGAACTTTTTGAACCTTCCTGCTACTTGAACTTTTTGAACTTCTTGAACCTTCCTGCTACTTGAACTTCTTGAACCTTCCTGCTAGCTGAACTTCTTGAACTTCTTGAACCTTCCTGCTACTTGAACTTCTTGAACCTTCCTGCTACTTGAACTTCTTGAACTTCCTGAACGTTCCTGCTACTTGAAATTCTTGAACTTCTTGAACCTTCCTGCTACTTGAACTTCTTGAACCTTCCTGCTACTTGAACTTTTCGAACTTCTTGAACCTTCCTGCTACTTGACCTTCTTGAACTTCTTGAACCTTCCTGCTACTTGAACTCTTTGAACTTCTTGAACCCTCCTGCTACTTGAACTTCTTGAACTTCTTGAACCTTCCTGCTACTTGAACTTCATGAACCTTCCTGCTACTTGAACTTCTTGAACCTTTCTGTCACTTGAACTTCTAGAACTTCTTGAACCTTCCTGCTACTTGAAATTCTTGAACCTTCTTGCTACTTGAACTTCTCGAACTTCTTGAACCTTACTGCTACTTGAACTTCTTGAACTTCTTGAACCTTCCTGCTACTTGAACTTCTTGAACCTTCCTTCTACTTGAACTTCTTAAACTTCTTGAACCTTCCTGCTACTTGAACTTCTTGAACTTCTTGAACCTTCCTGCTACTTGAACTTCTTGAACTTCATGAACCTCCCTGCTACTTGAACTGCTTTAACCTTCATGCTTCTTGAACTTCTTGAAACTTCCTGCTACATGAACTTCTTGAACTTCTTGAACCTTCCTGCTACTTGAACTTCTTGAACCTTATTGCTACTTGAACTTCTTGAACCTTCCTGCTGCTTGAACTTCTTGAACCTTATTGCTACTTGAACTTCTTGAACCTTCCTGCTGCTTGAACTTCTTGAACTTCTTGAACCTTCCGGCTACTTGAACTTCTTGAACTTCTTGAACCTTCCTGCTACTTGAACTTCCTGAACTTCTTAAACCTTCCTGCTACTTGAACTTCTTGAACCTTCCAGCTACTTGAACTTCTTGAACTTCTTGAAACTTCCTGCTACTTGAACTTCTTGAACTTCTTGAACCTTCCTGCTACTTGAACTTCTTGAACTTCTTGAACCTTCCTGCTACTTGAACTTCTTGAACCTTCCTGCTACTTGGACTTTTTGAACCTGCCTGATACTTGAACTTCTTGAACCTTCCTGCAACTTGAAGTTCTTGAACTTCTTGAACCTTTCTGCTACTTGAACTTTTCGAACCTTCCTGCTACTTGAACTTCTTGAACTTCTTGAACCTTCCTGCTACTTGAAATACTTGAACTTCTTGAACCTTCCTGCTACTTGAACTTCTTGAACTTCTTGAACCTTCCTGCTACTTGAACTTCTTGAACCTTCCTGCTACTTGAACTTCTTGAACCTTTCTGCCACTTGAACTTCGTGAACTTCTTGAACCTTCCTGCTACTTGAAATTCTTGAACCTTCCTGCTGCTTGAACTTCTTGAACTTCTTGAACCTTCCTGCTACTTGAACTTCTTGAACTTCTTGTACCTTCCTGCTACTTGAACTTCTTGAACTTTCCTGCTACTTGAACATCTTGAACTTCTTGAACCTTCCTGCTTCTTGAATTTCTTGAACCTTCCTGCTACTTGAACTTCTTGAACTTCTTGAACCTTCCTGCTACTTGAACTTCTTGAACTTTTTGAACCTTCCTGCTACTTGAACTTCTTGAACTTCTTGAACCTTCCTGCTACTTGAACTTCTTGAACCTTCCTGCTACTTGAACTTTTTGAACCTGCCTGATACTTGAACTTCTTGAACCTTCCTGCTACTTGAACTTCTTAAACCTTCCTGCTACTTGAACTTCTTGAACCTTCCTGCTACTTGAACTTCTTGAACGTCTTGAACCTTCCTGCTACTTGAACTTCTTGAACTTCTTGAACCTTCCTGCTACTTGAACTTCTTGAAGGTCTCGAACCTTCCTGCTACTTGAACTTCTTGAACTTCCTGAACCTTCCTGCTACTTGAACTTTTTGAACCTTCCTGCTACTCGAACTTCTTGAACCTTCCTGCTACTTGAACTTCTTGAACCTTGCAGCTACTTGAACTTCTTGAACTTCTTGAACCTTCCTGCTACTTCAACTTCTTGAACTTCTTGAACCTTCCTGCTACTTGAACTTCTTGAACCTTCCTGCTACTTGAACTTCTTGAACTTCTTGAACCTTCCTGCTACTTGAACTTCTTGAACTTCTTGTACCTTTCTGCAACTTGAACTTCTTAAGCCTTCCTGCTACTTGAACTTCTTGAACTTTTTGAACCTTCCTGCTACTGGAACTTCTTGAACGTCTTGAACCTTCCTGCTACATGAACTTCTTGAACTTCTTGAACCTGCCTGCTAATTGAACATGTTGAACTTTTTGAACCTTCCTGCTACTTGAACTTCTTGAACTTCTTGAACCTTCCTGCTACTTGAAATTCTTGAACCTTCCTGCTACTTGAACTTCTTGAACCTTCCTGCTACTTGAACTTCTTGAGCCTTCCTGCTACTTGAACTTCTTGAACTTCTTGAACCCTCCTGCTACTTGAACTTCTTGAACCTTCCTGCTTCTTGAACTTCTTGAACTTCTTGAACCTTCCTGCTACTTGAACTTCTTGAACTTCTTGAACCTTCCTGCTACCTGAACTTCTTGAACCTTCCTGCTACTTAAGCTTCTTGAACCTTCCTGCTACTTGAACTTCTTGAACTTCTTGAACCTTCCTGCTACTTGAACTTCCTGAACTTCTTGAACCTTTCTGCTACTTGAACTTCTTGAACCTTCCTGCTACTTGAACTTCTTGAACTTCTTGTACCTTCCTGCTACTTGAACTTCTTGAACGCCTTGAACCTTTCTGCTAATTGAACTTCTTGAACTTCTTGAACCTTCCAGCTACTTGAACTTCTTGAACTTTTGAACCTTCCTGCTACTTGAACTTCTTGAACTTCTTGAACCTTAATGCTACTTGAACTTCTTGAACCTTCCTGCTACTTGAACTTCTTTAACTTCTTGAACCTTCCTGCTACTTGAACTACTTGAACTTCTTGAACCTTCCTGCTACTTGAACTTCTTGAACTTCTTGAACCTTCCTGCTACTTGAACTTCTTGAACCTTCCGGCTACTTGAACTTCTTGAACTTCTTGAACCTTCCTGCTACTTGAACTTCCTGAACTTCTTAAACCTTCCTGCTACTTGAACTTCTTGAACCTTCCTGCTACTTGAACTTCTTGAACTTCTTGAACCTTCCTGCTACTTGAAATACTTGAACTTCTTGAACCTTCCTGCTACTTGAACTTCTTGAACTTCTTGAACCTCCCTGCTACTTGAACTTCTTGAACCTTCCTGCTACTTGAACTTCTTGAACCTTTCTGCCACTTGAACTTCGTGAACTTCTTGAACCTTCCTGCTACTTGAAATTCTTGAACCTTCCTGCTGCTTGAACTTCTTGAACTTCTTGAAACTTCCTGCTACTTGAACTTCTTGAACTTCTTGTACCTTCCTGCTACTTGAACTTCTTGAACTTTCCTGCTACTTGAACATCTTGAACTTCTTGAACCTTCCTGCTTCTTGAATTTCTTGAGCCTTCCTGCTACTTGAACTTCTTGAACTTCTTGAACCTTCCTGCTACTTGAACTTCTTGAACTTTTTGAACCTTCCTGCTACTTGAACTTCTTGAACTTCTTGAACCTTCCTGCTACTTGAACTTCTTGAACCTTCCTGCTACTTGAACTTTTTGAACCTGCCTGATACTTGAACTTCTTGAACCTTCCTGCTACTTGAACTTCTTAAACCTTCCTGCTACTTGAACTTCTTGAACCTTCCTGCTACTTGAACTTCTTGAACGTCTTGAACCTTCCTGCTACTTGAACTTCTTGAACTTCTTGAACCTTCCTGCTACTTGAACTTCTTGAACGTCTCGAACCTTCCTGCTACTTGAACTTCTTGAACTTCCTGAACCTTCCTGCTACTTGAACTTCTTGAACCTTCCTGCTACTCGAACTTCTTGAACCTTCCTGCTACTTGAACTTCTTGAACCTTGCAGCTACTTGAACTTCTTGAACTTCTTGAACCTTCCTGCTACTTCAACTTCTTGAACTTCTTAAACCTTCCTGCTACTTGAACTTCTTGAACCTTCCTGCTACTTGAACTTCTTGAACTTCTTGAACCTTCCTGCTACTTGAACTTCTTGAACTTCTTGTACCTTTCTGCAACTTGAACTTCTTAAGCCTTCCTGCTACTTGAACTTCTTGAACTTTTTGAACCTTCCTGCTACTGGAACTTCTTGAACGTCTTGAACCTTCCTGCTACATGAACTTCTTGAACTTCTTGAACCTGCCTGCTACTTGAACATGTTGAACTTTTTGAACCTTCCTGCTACTTGAACTTCTTGAACTTCTTGAACCTTCCTGCTACTTGAAATTCTTGAACCTTCCTGCTACTTGAACTTCTTGAACCTTCCTGCTACTTGAACTTCTTGAGCCTTCCTGCTACTTGAACTTCTTGAACTTCTTGAACCCTCCGGCTACTTGAACTTCTTGAACCTTCCTGCTTCTTGAACTTCTTGAACTTCTTGAACCTTCCTGCTACTTGAACTTCTTGAACTTCTTGAACCTTCCTGCTACCTGAACTTATTGAACCTTCCTGCTACTTAAGCTTCTTGAACCTTCCTGCTACTTGAACTTCTTGAACTTCTTGAACCTTCCTGCTACTTGAACTTCCTGAACTTCTTGAACCTTTCTGCTACTTGAACTTCTTGAACCTTCCTGCTACTTGAACTTCTTGAACTTCTTGTACCTTCCTGCTACTTGAACTTCTTGAACTTCTTGAACCTTCCTGCTACTTGAACTTCTTGAACTTCATGAACCTTCCTGCTACTTGAACTGCTTTAACCTTCATGCTTCTTGAACTTCTTGAAACTTCCTGCTACATGAACTTCTTGAACTTCTTGAACCTTCCTGCTACTTGAACTTCTTGAACCTTATTGCTACTTGAACTTCTTGAACCTTCCTGCTGCTTGAACTTCTTGAACTTCTTGAACCTTCCGGCTACTTGAACTTCTTGAACTTCTTGAACCTTCCTGCTACTTGAACTTCCTGAACTTCTTAAACCTTCCTGCTACTTGAACTTCTTGAACCTTCCAGCTACTTGAACTTCTTGAACTTCTTGAACCTTCCTGCTACTTGAACTTCTTGAACTTCTTGAACCTTCCTGCTACTTGAACTTCTTGAACTTCTTGAACCTTCCTGCTACTTGAACTTCTTGAACCTTCCTGCTACTTGGACTTTTTGAACCTGCCTGATACTTGAACTTCTTGAACCTTCCTGCTACTTGAACTTCTTAAACCTTCCTGCTACTTGAACTTCTTGAACCTTCCTGCAACTTGAAGTTCTTAAACTTCTTGAACCTTTCTGCAACTTGAACTTTTCGAACTTCTTGAACCTTCCTGCTACTTGAACTTCTTGAACTTCTTGAACCTTCCTGCTACTTGAAATACTTGAACTTCTTGAACCTTCCTGCTACTTGAACTTCTTGAACTTCTTGAACCTTCCTGCTACTTGAACTTCTTGAACCTTCCTGCTACTTGAACTTCTTGAACCTTTCTGCCACTTGAACTTCGTGAACTTCTTGAACCTTCCTGCTACTTGAAATTCTTGAACCTTCCTGCTGCTTGAACTTCTTGAACTTCTTGAACCTTCCTGCTACTTGAACTTCTTGAACTTCTTGTACCTTCCTGCTACTTGAACTTCTTGAACTTTCTTGCTACTTGAACATCTTGAACTTCTTGAACCTTCCTGCTACTTGAATTTCTTGAACCTTCCTGCTACTTGAACTTCTTGAACTTCTTGAACCTTCCTGCTACTTGAACTTCTTAAACTTTTTGAACCTTCCTGCTACTTGAACTTCTTGAACTTCTTGAACCTTCCTGCTACTTGAACTTCTTGAACCTTCCTGCTACTTGAACTTTTTGAACCTGCCTGATACTTGAACTTCTTGAACCTTCCTGCTACTTGAACTTCTTAAACCTTCCTGCTACTTGAACTTCTTGAACCATCCTGCTACTTGAACTTCTTGAACGTCTTGAACCTTCCTGCTACTTGAACTTCTTGAACTTCTTGAACCTTCCTGCTACTTGAACTTCTTGAACGTCTCGAACCTTCCTGCTACTTGAACTTCTTGAACTTCCTGAACCTTCCTGCTACTTGAACTTCTTGAACCTTCCTGCTACTCGAACTTCTTGAACCTTCCTGCTACTTGAACTTTTTGAACTTCTTGAACCTTCCTGCTACTTGAACTTTTTGAACTTCTTGATCCTTCCTGCTACTTGAACTTCTTGAACTTCATGAACCTTCCTGCTACTTGAACTTCTTGAACCTTCCTGCCAATTGATTTCTTGAACCTTCCTGCTACTTGAACTTCTTTAACTTCTTGAACCTTCCTGCTACTTGAACTTCTTGAACCTTCCTGCTACTTGAACTTTTTGAACTTCTTGAACCTTCCTGCTACTTGAACTTTTTGAACTTCTTGATCCTTCCTGCTACTTGAACTTCTTGAACTTCATGAACCTTCCTGCTACTTGAACTTCTTGAACCTTCCTGCCAATTGATTTCTTGAACCTTCCTGCTACTTGAACTTCTTGATCCTTCCTGCTACTTGAACTTTTTGAACCTTCCTGCTACTTGAACTTTTTGAACTTCTTGAACCTTCCTGCTACTTGAACTTCTTGAACCTTCCTGCTAGCTGAACTTCTTGAACTTCTTGAACCTTCCTGCTACTTGAACTTCTTGAACCTTCCTGCTACTTGAACTTTTTGAACCTTCCTGCTACTTGAACTTTTTGAACTTCTTGAACCTTCCTGCTACTTGAACTTCTTGAACCTTCCTGCTAGCTGAACTTCTTGAACTTCTTGAACCTTCCTGCTACTTGAACTTCTTGAACCTTCCTGCTACTTGAACTTCTTGAACTTCCTGAACGTTCCTGCTACTTGAAATTCTTGAACTTCTTGAACCTTCCTGCTACTTGAACTTCTTGAACCTTCCTGCTACTTGAACTTTTCGAACTTCTTGAACCTTCCTGCTACTTGACCTTCTTGAACTTCTTGAACCTTCCTGCTACTTGAACTCTTTGAACTTCTTGAACCCTCCTGCTACTTGAACTTCTTGAACTTCTTGAACCTTCCTGCTACTTGAACTTCATGAACCTTCCTGCTACTTGAACTTCTTGAACCTTTCTGTCACTTGAACTTCTAGAACTTCTTGAACCTTCCTGCTACTTGAAATTCTTGAACCTTCTTGCTACTTGAACTTCTTGAACTTCTTGAACCTTACTGCTACTTGAACTTCTTGAACTTCTTGAACCTTCCTGCTACTTGAACTTCTTGAACCTTCCTTCTACTTGAACTTCTTAAACTTCTTGAACCTTCCTGCTACTTGAACTTCTTGAACTTCTTGAACCTTCCTGCTACTTGAACTTCTTGAACTTCATGAACCTCCCTGCTACTTGAACTGCTTTAACCTTCATGCTTCTTGAACTTCTTGAAACTTCCTGCTACATGAACTTCTTGAACTTCTTGAACCTTCCTGCTACTTGAACTTCTTGAACCTTATTGCTACTTGAACTTCTTGAACCTTCCTGCTGCTTGAACTTCTTGAACCTTATTGCTACTTGAACTTCTTGAACCTTCCTGCTGCTTGAACTTCTTGAACTTCTTGAACCTTCCGGCTACTTGAACTTCTTGAACTTCTTGAACCTTCCTGCTACTTGAACTTCCTGAACTTCTTAAACCTTCCTGCTACTTGAACTTCTTGAACCTTCCAGCTACTTGAACTTCTTGAACTTCTTGAAACTTCCTGCTACTTGAACTTCTTGAACTTCTTGAACCTTCCTGCTACTTGAACTTCTTGAACTTCTTGAACCTTCCTGCTACTTGAACTTCTTGAACCTTCCTGCTACTTGGACTTTTTGAACCTGCCTGATACTTGAACTTCTTGAACCTTCCTGCAACTTGAAGTTCTTGAACTTCTTGAAATTTTCTGCTACTTGAACTTTTCGAACCTTCCTGCTACTTGAACTTCTTGAACTTCTTGAACCTTCCTGCTACTTGAAATACTTGAACTTCTTGAACCTTCCTGCTACTTGAACTTCTTGAACTTCTTGAACCTTCCTGCTACTTGAACTTCTTGAACCTTCCTGCTACTTGAACTTCTTGAACCTTTCTGCCACTTGAACTTCGTGAACTTCTTGAACCTTCCTGCTACTTGAAATTCTTGAACCTTCCTGCTGCTTGAACTTCTTGAACTTCTTGAACCTTCCTGCTACTTGAACTTCTTGAACTTCTTGTACCTTCCTGCTACTTGAACTTCTTGAACTTTCCTGCTACTTGAACATCTTGAACTTCTTGAACCTTCCTGCTTCTTGAATTTCTTGAACCTTCCTGCTACTTGAACTTCTTGAACTTCTTGAACCTTCCTGCTACTTGAACTTCTTGAACTTTTTGAACCTTCCTGCTACTTGAACTTCTTGAACTTCTTGAACCTTCCTGCTACTTGAACTTCTTGAACCTTCCTGCTACTTGAACTTTTTGAACCTGCCTGATACTTGAACTTCTTGAACCTTCCTGCTACTTGAACTTCTTAAACCTTCCTGCTACTTGAACTTCTTGAACCTTCCTGCTACTTGAACTTCTTGAACGTCTTGAACCTTCCTGCTACTTGAACTTCTTGAACTTCTTGAACCTTCCTGCTACTTGAACTTCTTGAACGTCTCGAACCTTCCTGCTACTTGAACTTCTTGAACTTCCTGAACCTTCCTGCTACTTGAACTTTTTGAACCTTCCTGCTACTCGAACTTCTTGAACCTTCCTGCTACTTGAACTTCTTGAACCTTGCAGCTACTTGAACTTCTTGAACTTCTTGAACCTTCCTGCTACTTCAACTTCTTGAACTTCTTGAACCTTCCTGCTACTTGAACTTCTTGAACCTTCCTGCTACTTGAACTTCTTGAACTTCTTGAACCTTCCTGCTACTTGAACTTCTTGAACTTCTTGTACCTTTCTGCAACTTGAACTTCTTAAGCCTTCCTGCTACTTGAACTTCTTGAACTTTTTGAACCTTCCTGCTACTGGAACTTCTTGAACGTCTTGAACCTTCCTGCTACATGAACTTCTTGAACTTCTTGAACCTGCCTGCTACTTGAACATGTTGAACTTTTTGAACCTTCCTGCTACTTGAACTTCTTGAACTTCTTGAACCTTCCTGCTACTTGAAATTCTTGAACCTTCCTGCTACTTGAACTTCTTGAACCTTCCTGCTACTTGAACTTCTTGAGCCTTCCTGCTACTTGAACTTCTTGAACTTCTTGAACCCTCCTGCTACTTGAACTTCTTGAACCTTCCTGCTTCTTGAACTTCTTGAACTTCTTGAACCTTCCTGCTACTTGAACTTCTTGAACTTCTTGAACCTTCCTGCTACCTGAACTTCTTGAACCTTCCTGCTACTTAAGCTTCTTGAACCTTCCTGCTACTTGAACTTCTTGAACTTCTTGAACCTTCCTGCTACTTGAACTTCCTGAACTTCTTGAACCTTTCTGCTACTTGAACTTCTTGAACCTTCCTGCTACTTGAACTTCTTGAACTTCTTGTACCTTCCTGCTACTTGAACTTCTTGAACGCCTTGAACCTTTCTGCTAATTGAACTTCTTGAACTTCTTGAACCTTCCAGCTACTTGAACTTCTTGAACTTTTGAACCTTCCTGCTACTTGAACTTCTTGAACTTCTTGAACCTTAATGCTACTAGAACTTCTTGAACCTTCCTGCTACTTGAACTTCTTTAACTTCTTGAACCTTCCTGCTACTTGAACTACTTGAACTTCTTGAACCTTCCTGCTACTTGAACTTCTTGAACTTCTTGAACCTTCCTGCTACTTGAACTTCTTGAACCTTCCTGCTACTTGAACTTCTTGAACTTCTTGAACCTTCCTGCCATTGGAACTTCTTGAACTTCTTGAACCTTCCTGCTACTTGAAATTCTTGAAACTTCCTGCTACTTGAACTTCTTGAACTTCTTGAACCTTCCTGCTACTTGAACTTCTTGAACTTCTTGAACCTTCCTGCTACTTGAAATTCTTGAACTTCTTGAACCTTCCTGCTACTTGAAATTCTTAAAACTTCCTGCTACTTGAACTTCTTGAACTTCTTGAACCTTCCTGCTACTTGAACTTCTTGAACTTCTTGAACCTTCCTGCTACTTGAACTTCATGAACCTTCCTGCTACTTGAACTTCTTGAACTTCTTGAACCTTCCTGCTACTTGAACTTCTTGAACTTCTTGAACCTTCCTGCTACTTGAACATCTTGAACCTTCCTGCTACTTGAACTTCTTGAACTTCTTGAACCTTCCTGCTACTTGAACTTCTTGAACTTCTTGAACCTTCCTGCTACTTGAACTTCTTGAACCTTCCGGCTACTTGAACTTCTTGAACCTTCCTGCTACTTGAACTTCTTGAACCTTCCTGCTACTTGAACTTCTTGAACCTTCCTGCTACTTGAACTTCTTGAACCTTCCTGCTACTTGAACTTCTTGAACCTTCCTGCTATTTGAACTTCTTGAACTTCTTGAACCTTCCTGCTACTTGAACTTCTTGAACTTCTTGAATCTATCTGCTAATTGAACTTCTTGAACCTTCCTGCTACTTGAACTTCTTGAACTTCTTGAACCTTCCTGCTACTTGAACTTCTTGAACGTCTTGAACCTTCCTGCTACTTGAACTTCTTGAACTTCTTGAACCTTCCTGCTACTTGAACTTCTTGAACTTCTTGAACCTTCCTGCTACTCGAACTTCTTGAACCTTCCTGCTTCTTGAACTTCTTGAACTTTCCTGCTACTTGAACTTCTTGAACCTTCCTGCTACTTGAACTTCTTGAACTTCTTGAACCTTCCTGCTACTTGAACTTCTTGAACTTCTTGAACCTATCTGCTACTTGAACTTCTTGAACCTTCCTGCTACTTGAACTTCTTGAACTTTTTGAACCTTCCTGCTACTTGAACTTCTTGAACTTCTTGAACCTTCCTGCTACTTGAACTTCTTGAACTTCTTGAACCTTCCTGCTACTTGAACTTCTTGAACCTTCCTGCTACTTGAACTTCTTGAACCTTCCTGCTACTTGAACTTCTTAAACTTCTTGAACCTTCCTGTTACTTGAACTTCTTTAACTTTTCGAACCTTCCTGCTACTTGAACTTCTTGAACATTCCTGCTACCTGAACTTCTTGAACTTCTTGAACCTTCCTGCTACTTGAAATACTTGAACTTCTTGAACCTTCCTGTTACTTGAACTTCTTGAACTTCTTGAAATTTCCTGCTACTTGAACTTCTTGAACCTCCCTGCTACTTGAACTTCTTGAACCTTCCTGCTACTTGAAGTTCTTGACCTTCTTGAACCTTCCTGCTACTTGAACTCCTTGAACCTTCCTGCTACTTGAACTTCTAGAACTTCTTGACCCTTCCTGCTACTAGAACTTCTTGAACTTCTTGAACCTTCCTGCTACTTGAACTTCTTGAACTTCTTTAACCTTCCTGCTACTTGAACTTCTTGAACTTCTTGAACCTTCCTGCTACCTGAACTTTTTGAACTTCTTGAACCTTCCTGCTACGTGAACTTTCTGAACCTTCCTGCTACTTGAACTTCTTGAACCTTCCTGCTACTTGAACTTCTTGAACATACATGCTACTTGAACTTCTTGAACCTTCCTGCTACTTGAACTTCTTGAACTTCTTGAACCTTCCTGCTACCTGAACTTTTTGAACTTCTTGAACCTTCCTGCTACGTGAACTTTCTGAACCTTCCTGCTACTCGAACTTTTTGAACCTTCCTGCTACTTGAACTTCTTGAACTTCTTGAACCTTCCTGCTACTTGAACTTCTTGAACCTTCCTGCTACTTGAACTTCTTAAACTTCTCGAATCTTCCTGCTACTTGAACTTCATGAACTTTTTGAACCTTCCTGCTACTTGAATTTCTTGAACCTTCCTGCTACTCGAACTTCTTGAACCTTCCTGCTACTTGAACTTCTTGAACCTTCCTGCCATTTGATTTCTTGAACCTTCCTGCTACTTGAACTTCTTGAACCTTCCTGCTACTTGAACTTTTTGAACCTTCCTGCTTCTTGAACTTCTTGAACCTTCCTTCTACTTGAATTTCTTGAACTTCTTGAACCTTCCTGCTAATGGAACTTCTTGAACCTTCCTGCTATTTGAACACTTTGAAACTTCCTGCTACTTGAACTTCTTGAACTTCTTGAACCTTCCTGCTACTGGAACTTCTTGAACCTTCCTGCTATTTGAACTTCTTGAAACTTCCTGCTACTTGAACTTCTTGAACTTCTTGAACCTTCCTGCTACTTGAACTTCTTGAACGTCTTGAACCTTCCTGCTACTTGAACTTCTTGAACTTCTTGAACCTTCCTTCTACTTGAACTTCTTGAACGTCTTGAACCTTCCTGCTACTTGAACTTCTTGAACTTCCTGAACCTTCCTGCTACTTGAACTTCTTGAACCTTCCTGCTACTCGAACTTCTTGAACCTTCCTGCTACTTGAACTTCTTGAACCTTCCTGCTACTTGAACTTCTTGAACTTCTTGAACCTTCCTGCTACTTTAACTTCTTTAACTTCTTGAACCTTCCTGCTACTTGAACTTCTTGAACTTCTTGAACCTTCCTGCTACTTGAACTTCTTGAACTTCTTGTACCTTTCTGCAACTTGAACTTCTTAAGCCTTCCTGCTACTTGAACTTCTTGAACTTTTTGAACCTTCCTGCTACTGGAACTTCTTGAACGTCTTGAACCTTCCTGCTACATGAACTTCTTGAACTTCTTGAACCTGCCTGCTACTTGAACATCTTGAACTTTTTGAACCTTCCTGCTACTTGAACTTCTTGAACTTCTTGAACCTTCCTGCGACTTGAAATTCTTGAACCTTCCTGCTACTTGAACTTCTTGAACCTTCCTGCTACTTGAACTTCTTGAGCCTTCCTGCTACTTGAACTTCTTGAACTTCTTGAACCCTCCTGCTACTTGAACTTCTTGAACCTTCCTGCTTCTTGAACTTCTTGAACTTCTTGAACCTTCCTGCTACTTGAACTTCTTGAACTTCTTGAACCTTCCTGCTACCTGAACTTCTTGAACCTTCCTGCTACTTAAGCTTCTTGAACCTTCCTGCTACTTGAACTTCTTGAACTTCTTGAACCTTCCTGCTACTTGAACTTCCTGAACTTCTTGAACCTTTCTGCTACTTGAACTTCTTGAACCTTCCTGCTACTTGAACTTCTCGAACTTCTTGTACCTTCCTGCTACTTGAACTTCTTGAACGCCTTGAACCTTCCTGCTACTTGAACTTCTTGAACTTCTTGAACCTTCCAGCTACTTGAACTTCTTGAACTTTTGAACCTTCCTGCTACTTGAACTTCTTGAACTTCTTGAACCTTAATGCTACTTGAACTTCTTGAACCTTCCTGCTACTTGAACTTCTTTAACTTCTTGAACCTTCCTGCTACTTGAACTACTTGAACTTCTTGAACCTTCCCGCTACTTGAACTTCTTGAACTTCTTGAACCTTCCTGCTACTTGAACTTCTTGAACCTTCCTGCTACTTGAACTTCTTGAACATCTTGAACCTTCCTGCCACTTGAACTTCTTGAACTTCTTGAACCTTCCTGCTACTTGAAATTCTTGAAACTTCCTGCTACTTGAACTTCTTGAACTTCTTGAACCTTCCTGCTACTTGAACTTCTTGAACTTCTTGAACCTTCCTGCTACTTGAAATTCTTGAACTTCTTGTACCTTCCTGCTACTTGAAATTCTTGAAACTTCCTGCTACTTGAACTTCTTGAACTTCTTGAACCTTCCTGCTACTTGAACTTCTTGAACTTCTTGAACCTTCCTGCTACTTGAACTTCTTGAACTTCATGAACCTTCCTGCTACTTGAACTTCTTGAACTTCTTGAACCTTCCTGCTACTTGAACTTCTTGAACCTTCCTGCTACTTGAACTTCTTGAACCTTCCTGCTACTTGAACTTCTTGAACTTCTTGAACCTTCCTGCTACTTGAACATCTTGAACCTTCCTGCTACTTGAACTTCTTGAACTTCTTGAACCTTCTTGCTACTTGAACTTCTTGAACTTCTTGAACCTTCCTGCTACTTGAACTTCTTGAACCTTCCTGCTACTTGAACTTCTTGAACCTTCCTGCTACTTGAACTTCTTGAACCTTCCTGCTACTTGAACTTCTTGAACTTCTTGAACCTTCCTGCTACTTGAACTTCTTGAACTTCTTGAATATATCTGCTACTTGAACTTCTTGAACCTTCCTGCTACTTGAACTTCTTGAACTTCTTGAACCTTCCTGCTACTTGAACTTCTTGAACGTCTTGAACCTTCCTGCTACTTGAACTTCTTGAACTTCTTGAACCTTCCTGCTACTTGAACTTCTTGAACTTCTTGAACCTTTCTGCTACTTGAACTTCTTGAACCTTCCTGCTACTTGAACTTCTTGAACTTTCCTTCTACTTGAACTTCTTGAACCTTCATGCTACTTGAACTTCTTGAACTTCTTGAACCTTCATGCTACTTGAACTTCTTGAACTTCTTGAACCTATCTGCTACTTGAACTTCTTGAACCTTCCTGCTACTTGAACTTCTTGAACTTCTTGAACCTTCCTGCTACTTGAACTTCTTAAACGTCTTGAACCTTCCTGCTACTTGAACTTCTTGAACTTCTCGAACCTTCCTTCTACTTGAACTTCTTGAACCTTCCTGCCACTTGAACTTCTTGAACTTTTTGAACCTTCCTGCTACTTGAACTTCTTGAACTTCTTGAACCTTCCTGCTACTTGAACTTCTTGAACTTCTTGAACCTTCCTGCTACTTGAAATTCTTGAACCTTCCTGCTACTTGAACTTCTTGAACTTCTTGAACCTTCCTGCTACTTGAAATACTTGAACTTCTTGAACCTTCCTGTTACTTGAACTTCTTGAACTTTTCGAACCTTCCCGCTACTTGAACTTCTTGAACCTTCCTGCTACCTGAACTTCTTGAACTTCTTGAACCTTCCTGCTACTTGAAATACTTGAACTTCTTGAACCTTCCTGTTACTTGAACTTCTTGAACTTCTTGAAATTTCCTGCTACTTGAACTTCTTGAACCTCCCTGCTACTTGAACTTCTTGAACCTTCCTGCTACTTGAAGTTCTTGACCTTCTTGAACCTTCCTGCTACTTGAACTCCTTGAACCTTCCTGCTACTTGAACTTCTAGAACTTCTTGACCCTTCCTGCTACTAGAACTTCTTGAACCTTCCTGCTACTTGAACTTCTTGAACTTCTTTAACCTTCCTGCTACTTGAACTTCTTGAACTTCTTGAACCTTCCTGCTACCTGAACTTTTTGAACTTCTTGAACCTTCCTGCTACGTGAACTTTCTGAACCTTCCTGCTACTTGAACTTCTTGAACCTTCCTGCTACTTGAACTTCTTGAACATTCATGCTACTTGAACTTCTGGAACCTTCCTGCTACTTGAACTTCTTGAACTTCTTGAACCTTCCTGCTACCTGAACTTTTTGAACTTCTTGAACCTTCCTGCTACGTGAACTTTCTGAAACTTCCTGCTACTCGAACTTTTCTAACCTTCCTGCTACTTGAACTTCTTGAACTTCTTGAACCTTCCTGCTACTTGAACTTCTTGAACCTTCCTGCTACTTGAACTTCTTAAACTTCTCGAATCTTCCTGCTACTTGAACTTCTTGAACTTTTTGAACCTTCCTGCTACTTGAACTTCTTGAACCTTCCTGCTACTTGAACTTCTTGAACCTTCCTGCTACTTGAACTTCTTGAACCTTCCTGCTACCTGAACTTCTTGAACTTATTGAACCTTTCTGCTACTTGAACTTCTTGAACCTTCCTGCTACTTGAACTTCTTGAACTTCTTTAACCTTCCTGCTACTTAAACTTCTTGAACCTTTCTGCTACTTGAACTTCTTGAACTTCTTGAACCTTCCTGCTAATTGAACTTTTTGAACCTTCCTGCTATTTGAACTTCTTGAACCTTCCCGATACTTGAACTTCTTTAACTTCTTGAACCTTCCTGCTACTTGAACTTCTTGAACCTTCCTGCTACAAGAAGTTTTTGAACTTCTTGAACCTTCCTGCTACTTGAACTGTTTGAACTTCTTGATCCTTCCTGCTACTTGAACTTCTTGAACTTCATGAACCTTCCTGCTACTTGAACTTCTTGAACCTTCCTGCCAATTGATTTCTTGAACCTTCCTGTTACTCGAACTTCTTGAACCTTCCTGCTACTTGAACTTTTTGAACCTTCCTGCTTCTTGAACTTCTTGAACCTTCCTTCTACTTGAATTTCTTGAACTTCTTAAACCTTCCTGCTACTTGAACTTCTTGAACCTTCCTGCTACTTGAACTTCTTGAACCTTCCTGCTACTTGAACTTTTTGAACTTCTTGAACCTTCCTGCTACTTGAACTTCTTGAACCTTCCTGCTAGCTGAACTTCTTGAACTTCTTGAACCTTCCTGCTACTTGAACTTCTTGAACCTTCCTGCTACTTGAACTTCTTGAACTTCTTGAACCTTTCTGCTACTTGAACTTCTTGAACCTTCCTACTACTTGAAATTTTTGAACTTCTTGAACCTTCCTGCTACTTGAACTTCTTGAACCTTCCTGCTACTTGAACTTTTCGAACTTCTTGAACCTTCCTGCTACTTGAACTTCTTGAACTTCTTGAACCTTCCTGCTACTTGAACTCTTTGAACTTCTTGAACCTTCCTGCTACTTGAACTTCTTGAACTTCTTGAACCTTCCTGCTACTTGAACTTCTTGAACCTTCCTGCTACTTGAACTTCTTGAACCTTCCTGCCACTTGAACTTCTAGAACTTCTTGAACTTTCCTGCTACTTGAAATTCTTGAACCTTCTTGCTACTTGAACTTCTTGAACTTCTTGAACCTTCCTGCTACTTGAACTTCTTGAACTTCTTGAACCTTCCTGCTACTTGAACTTCTTGAACCTTCCTTCTACTTGAACTTCTTAAACTTCTTGAACCTTCCTGCTACTTGAACTTCTTGAACTTCTTGAACCTTCCTGCTACTTGAACTTCTTGAACTTCTTGAACCTTCCTGCTACTTGAACTGCTTTAACCTTCATGCTTCTTGAACTTCTTGAAACTTCCTGCTACATGAACTTCTTGAACCTTCCGGCTACTTGAACTTCTTGAACTTCTTGAACCTTCCTGCTTCTTGAACTTCCTGAACTTCTTGAACCTTCCTGCTAATTGAACTTCTTGAACCTTCCAGCTACTTGAACTTCTTGAACTTCTTGAACCTTCCTGCTACTTAAACTTCTTGAACTTCTTGAACCTTCCTGCTACTTGAACTTCTTGAACTTCTTGAACATACCTGCTACTTGAACTTCTTGAACCTTCCTGCTACTTGAACTTCTTGAACCTTTCTGCCACTTGAACTTCGTGAACTTCTTGAACCTTCCTGCTACTTGAACTTCTTGAACTTCTTGTACCTTCCTGCTACTTGAAGTTCATGAACTTTCTTGCTACTTGAACATCTTGAACTTCTTGAACCTTCCTGCTACTTGAACTTCTTGAACCTTCCTGCTACTTGAACTTCTTGAACTTCTTGAACCTTCCTGCTACTTGAACTTCTTGAACTTTTTGAACCTTCCTGCTACTTGAACTTCTTTAACTTCTTGAACCTTCCTGCTACTTGAACTTCTTGAACCTTCCTGCTAATGGAACTTCTTGAACCTTCCTGCTATTTGAACTTCTTGAAACTTCCTGCTACTTGAACTTCTTGAACTTCTTGAACCTTCCTGCTACTGGAACTTCTTGAACCTTCCTGCTATTTGAACTTCTTGAAACTTCCTGCTACTTGAACTTCTTGAACTTCTTGAACCTTCCTGCTACTTGAACTTCTTGAACGTCTTGAACCTTCCTGCTACTTGAACTTCTTGAACTTCTTGAACCTTCCTGCTACTTGAACTTCTTGAACGTCTTGACCCATCCTGCTACTTGAACTTCTTGAACTTCCTGAACCTTCCTGCTACTTGAACTTCTTGAACCTTCCTGCCACTCGAACTTCTTGAACCTTCCTGCTACTTGAACTTCTTGAACCTTGCTGCTACTTGAACTTCTTGAACTTATGGAACCTTCCTGCTACTTTAACTTCTTGAACTTCTCGAACCTTCCTGCTACTTGAACTTCTTGAACCTTCCTGCTACTTGAACTTCTTGAACTTCTTGAACCTTCCTGCTACTTGAACTTCTTGAACTTCTTGTACCTTTCTGCAACTTGAACTTCTTAAGCCTTCCTGCTACTTGAACTTCTTGAACTTTTTGAACCTTCCTGCTACTGGAACTTCTTGAACGTCTTGAACCTTCCTGCTACATGAACTTCTTGAACTTCTTGAACCTGCCTGCTACTTGAACATCTTGAACTTTTTGAACCTTCCTGCTACTTGAACTTCTTGAACTTCTTGAACCTTCCTGCTACTTGAAATTCTTGAACCTTCCTGCTACTTGAACTTCTTGAACCTTCCTGCTACTTGAACTTCTTGAGCCTACCTGCTACTTGAACTTCTTGAACTTCTTGAACCCTCCTGCTACTTGAACTTCTTGAACCTTCCTTCTACTTGAACTTCTTAAACTTCTTGAACCTTCCTGCTACCTGAACTGCTTTAACCTTCATGCTTCTTGAACTTCTTGAAACTTCCTGCTACATGAACTTCTTGAACTTCTTGAACCTTCCGGCTACTTGAACTTCTTGAACTTCTTGAACCTTCCTGCTTCTTGAACTTCCTGAACTTCTTGAACCTTCCTGCTAATTGAACTTCTTGAACCTTCCATCTACTTGAACTTCTTGAACTTCTTGAACCTTCCTGCTACTTAAACTTCTTGAACTTCTTGAACCTTCCTGCTACTTGAACTTCTTGAACTTCTTGAACATACCTGCTACTTGAACTTCTTGAACCTTCCTGCTACTTGAACTTCTTGAACCTTTCTGCCACTTGAACTTCGTGAACTTCTTGAACCTTCCTGCTACTTGAACTTCTTGAACTTCTTGTACCTTCCTGCTACTTGAAGTTCTTGAACTTTCTTGCTACTTGAACATCTTGAACTTCTTGAACCTTCCTGCTACTTGAACTTCTTGAACCTTCCTGCTACTTGAACTTCTTGAACTTCTTGAACCTTCCTGCTACTTGAACTTCTTGAACTTTTTGAACCTTCCTGCTACTTGAACTTCTTTAACTTCTTGAACCTTCCTGCTACTTGAACTTCTTGAACCTTCCTGCTAATGGAACTTCTTGAACCTTCCTGCTATTTGAACTTCTTGAAACTTCCTGCTACTTGAACTTCTTGAACTTCTTGAACCTTCCTGCTACTGGAACTTCTTGAACCTTCCTGCTATTTGAACTTCTTGAAACTTCCTGCTACTTGAACTTCTTGAACTTCTTGAACCTTCCTGCTACTTGAACTTCTTGAATGTCTTGAACCTTCCTGCTACTTGAACTTCTTGAACTTCTTGAACCTTCCTGCTACTTGAACTTCTTGAACGTCTTGACCCATCCTGCTACTTGAACTTCTTGAACTTCCTGAACCTTCCTGCTACTTGAACTTCTTGAACCTTCCTGCCACTCGAACTTCTTGAACCTTCCTGCTACTTGAACTTCTTGAACCTTGCTGCTACTTGAACTTCTTGAACTTATGGAACCTTCCTGCTACTTTAACTTCTTGAACTTCTTGAACCTTCCTGCTACTTGAACTTCTTGAACCTTCCTGCTACTTGAACTTCTTAAACTTCTTGAACCTTCCTGCTACTTGAACTTCTTGAACTTCTTGTACCTTTCTGCAACTTGAACTTCTTAAGCCTTCCTGCTACTTGAACTTCTTGAACTTTTTGAACCTTCCTGCTACTGGAACTTCTTGAACGTCTTGAACCTTCCTGCTACATGAACTTCTTGAACTTCTTGAACCTGCCTGCTACTTGAACATCTTGAACTTTTTGAACCTTCCTGCTACTTGAACTTCTTGAACTTCTTGAACCTTCCTGCTACTTGAAATTCTTGAACCTTCCTGCTACTTGAACTTCTTGAACCTTCCTGCTACTTGAACTTCTTGAGCCTACCTGCTACTTGAACTTCTTGAACTTCTTGAACCCTCCTGCTACTTGAACTTCTTGAACCTTCCTGCTTCTTGAACTTCTTGAACTTCTTGAACCTTCCTGCTACTTGAACTTCTTGAACCCTCCTGCTACTTGAACTTCTTGAACCTTCCTGCTTCTTGAACTTCTTGAACTTCTTGAACCTTCCTGCTACTTGAACTTCTTGAACTTCTTGATCCTTCCTGCTACGTGAACTTCTTGAACATTCCTGCTACTTAAGCTTCTTGAACCTTCCTGCTACTTGAACTTCTTGAACTTCTTGACCCTTCCTGCTACTTGAACTTCCTGAACTTTTTGAACCTTTCTGCTACTTGAACTTCTTGAACCTTCCTGCTACTTGAACTTCTTGAACTTCTTGTACCTTCCTGCTACTTGAACTTCTTGAACGCCTTGAACCTTCCTGCTACCTGAACTTCTTGAACTTCTTGAAACTTCCAGCTACTTTAACTTCTTGAACTTTTGAACCTTCCTGCTACTTGAACTTCTTGAACTTCTTGAACCTTAATGCTACTTGAACTTCTTGAACCTTCCTGCTACTTGAACTTCTTTAACTTCTTGAACCTTCCTGCTACTTGAACTACTTGAACTTTTTGAACCTTCCTGCTACTTGAACTTCTTGAACTTCTTGAACCTTCCTGCTACTTGAACTTCTTGAACCTTCCTGCTACTTGAAATTCTTGAACCTTCCTGCCACTTGAACTTCTTGAACTTTTTGAACCTTCCTACTACTTGAAATTCTTGAAACTTCCTGCTACTTGAACTTCTTGAACTTCTTGAACCTTCCTGCTACTTGAACTTCTTGAACTTCTTGAACCTTCCTGCTACTTGAAATTCGTGAACTTCTTGAACCTTCCTGCTACTTGAAATTCTTGAAACTTCCTGCTACTTGAACTTCTTGAACTTCTTGAACCTTCCTGCTACTTGAACTTCTTGAACTTCTTGAACCTTCCTGCTACTTGAACTTCTTGAACTTCATGAACCTTCCTGCTACTTGAACTTCTTGAACTTCTTGAACCTTCCTGCTACTTGAACTTCTTGAACCTTCCTGCTACTTGAACTTCCTGAACTTCTAGAACCTTCCTGCTACTTGAACATCTTGAACCTTCCTGCTACTTGAACTTCTTGAACTTCTTGAACCTTCCTGCTACTTGAACTTCTTGAACTTCTTGAACCTTCCTGCTACTTGAACTTCTTGAACCTTCCTGCTACTTGAACTTCTTGAACCTTCCTGCTACTTGAACTTCTTGAACCTTCCTGCTACTTGAACTTCTTGAACCTTCCTGCTACTTGAACTTCTTGAACCTTCCTGCTACCTGAACTTCTTGAACCTTCCTGCTACTTGAACTTCTTGAACTTCTCGAACCTTCCTGCTACTTGAACTTCTTGAACTTCTTGAATCTATCTGCTACTTGAACTTCTTGAACCTTCCTGCTACTTGAACTTCTTGAACTTCTTGAACCTTCCTGCTACTTGAACTTCTTGAACGTCTTGAACCTTCCTGCTACTTGATCTTCTTGAACTTCTTGAACCTTCCTGCTACTTGAACTTTTTGAACTTCTTGAACCTTCCTGCTACTTGAACTTCTTGAACCTTCCTGCTACTTGAACTTCTTGAACTTTCCTGCTACTTGAACTTCTTGAACCTTCCTGGTACTTGAACTTCTTGAACTTCTTGAACCTTCCTGCTACTTGAACTTCTTGAACTTCTTGAACCTATCTGCTACTTGAACTTCTTGAACCTTCCTGCAACTTGAACTTCTTGAACTTCTTGAACCTTCCTGCTACTTGAACTTCTTGAACGTCTTGAACCTTCCTGCTACTTGAACTTCTTGAACTTCTTGAACCTTCCTTCTACTTGAACTTCTTGAACCTTCCTGCCACTTGAACTTCTTGAACTTTTTGAACCTTCCTGCTACTTGAACTTCTTGAACTTCTTGAACCTTCCTGCTACTTGAACTTCTTGAACTTCTTGAACCTTCCTGCTACTTGAACTTCTTGAACCTTCCTGCTACTTGAACTTCTTGAACTTCTTGAACCTTCCTGCTACTTGAAATACTTGAACTTCTTGAACCTTCCTGTTACTTGAACTTCTTGAACTTTTCGAACCTTCCTGCTACTTGAACTTCTTGAACCTTCCTGCTACCTGAACTTCTTGAACTTCTTGAACCTTCCTGCTACTTCAAATACTTGAACTTCTTGAACCTTCCTGTTACTTGAACTTCGTGAACTTCTTGAAATTTCCTGCTACTTGAACTTCTTGAACCTCCCTGCTACTTGAACTTCTTGAACCTTCCTGCTACTTGAAGTTCTTGACCTTCTTGAACCTTCCTGCTACTTGAACTCCTTGAACCTTCCTGCTACTTGAACTTCTAGAACTTCTTGACCCTTCCTGCTACTAGAACTTCTTGAACTTCTTGAACCTTCCTGCTACTTGAACTTCTTGAACTTCTTTAACCTTCCTGCTACTTGAACTTCTTGAACTTCTTGAACCTTCCTGCTACCTGAACTTTTTGAACTTCTTGAACCTTCCTGCTACGTGAACTTTCTGAACCTTCCTGCTACTTGAACTTCTTGAACCTTCCTGCTACTTGAACTTCTTGAACATTCATGCTACTTGAACTTCTTGAACCTTCCTGCTACTTGAACTTCTTGAACCTTCCTGCTACTTGTACTACTTGAACTTCTTGAACCTTCCTGCTACTCGAACTTTTTGAACCTTCCTGCTACTTGAACTTCTTGAACTTCTTGAACCTTCCTGCTACTTGAACTTCTTGAACCTTCCTGCTACTTGAACTTCTTAAACTTCTCGGATCTTCCTGCTACTTGAACTTCTTGAACTTTTTGAACCTTCCTGCTACTTGAACGTCTTGAACCTTCCTGCTACTTGAACTTCTTGAACCTTCCTGCTACTTGAACTTCTTGAACCTTCCTGCTACCTTAACTTCTTGAACTTCTTGAACCTTTCTGCTACTTGAACTTCTTGAACCTTCCTGCTACTTGAACTTCTTGAACTTCTTTAACCTTCCTGCTACTTAAACTTCTTGAACCTTCCTGCAACTTGAACTTCTTGAACTTCTTGAACCTTCCTGCTACCTGAACTTCTTGAACCTTCCTGCTACTTGAGCTTCTTGAACCTTCCTGCTACTTGAACTTCTTGAACTTCTTTACCCTTCCTGCTACTTGAACTTCCTGAACTTCTTGAACCTTTCTTCTACTTGAACTTCTTGAACCTTCCTGCTACTTGAACTTCTTGAAGTTCTTGTACCTTCCTGCTACTTGAACTTCTTGAACGCCTTGAACCTTCCTGCTACCTGAACTTCTTGAACTTCTTGAACCTTCCAGCTACTTGAACTTCTTGAACTTTTGAACCTTCCTGCTACTTGAACTTCTTGAACTTCTTGAACCTTAATGCTACTTGAACTTCTTGAACCTTCCTTCTACTTGAACTTCTTTAACTTCTTGAACCTTCCTGCTACTTGAACTACTTGAACTTTTTGAACCTTCCTGCTACTTGAACTTCTTGAACTTCTTGAACCTTCCTGCTACTTGAACTTCTTGAACCTTCCTGCTACTGGAAATTCTTGAACCTTCCTGCCACTTGAACTTCTTGAACTTCTTGAACCTTCTTGCTACTTGAAATTCTTGAAACTTCCTGCTACTTGAACTTCTTGAACTTCTTGAACCTTCCTGCTACTTGAACTTCTTGAACTTCTTGAACCTTCCTGCTACTTGAAATTCTTGAACTTCTTGAACCTTCCTGCTACTTGAAATTCTTGAAACTTCCTGCTACTTGAACTTCTTGAACTTCTTGAACCTTCCTGCTACTTGAACTTCTTGAACTTCTTGAACCTTCCTGCTACTTGAACTTCTTGAACTTCATGAACCTTCCTGCTACTTGAACTTCTTGAACTTCTTGAACCTTCCTGCTACTTGAACTTCTTGAACCTTCCTGCTACTTGAACTTCCTGAACTTCTTGAACCTTCCTGCTACTTGAACATCTTGAACCTTCCTGCTACTTGAACTTCTTGAACTTCTTGAACCTTCCTGCTAGTTGAACTTCTTGAACTTCTTGAACCTTCCTGCTACTTGAACTTCTTGAACCTTCCTGCTACTTGAACTTCTTGAACCTTCCTGCTACTTGAACTTCTTGAACCTTCCTGCTACTTGAACTTCTTGAACCTTCCTGCTACTTGAACTTCTTGAACTTCTTGAACTTTCCTGCTACTTGAACTTCTTGAACTTCTTGAATCTATCTGCTACTTGAACTTCTTGAACCTTCCTGCAACTTGAACTTCTTGAACTTCTTGAACCTTCCTGCTACTTGAACTTCTTGAACGTCTTGAACCTTCCTGCTACTTGATCTTCTTGAACTTCTTGAACCTTCCTGCTACTTGAACTTTTTGAACTTCTTGAACCTTCCTGCTACTTGAACTTCTTGAACCTTCCTGCTACTTGAACTTCTTGAACTTTCCTGCTACTTGAACTTCTTGAACCTTCCTGGTACTTGAACTTCTTGAACTTCTTGAACCTTCCTGCTACTTGAACTTCTTGAACTTCTTGAACCTATCTGCTACTTGAACTTCTTGAACCTTCCTGCTACTTGAACTTCTTGAACTTCTTGAACCTTCCTGCTACTTGAACTTCTTGAACGTCTTGAACCTTCCTGCTACTTGAACTTCTTGAACTTCTTGAACCTTCCTTCTACTGGAACTTCTTGAACCTTCCTGCCACTTGAACTTCTTGAACTTTTTGAACCTTCCTGCTACTTGAACTTCTTGAACTTCTTGAACCTTCCTGCTACTTGAACTTCTTGAACTTCTTGAACCTTCCTGCTACTTGAACTTCTTGAACCTTCCTGCTACTTGAACTTCTTGAACTTCTTGAACCTTCCTGCTACTTGAAATACTTGAACTTCTTGAACCTTCCTGTTACTTGAACTTCTTGAACTTTTCGAACCTTCCTGCTACTTGAACTTCTTGAACCTTCCTGCTACCTGAACTTCTTGAACTTCTTGAACCTTCCTGCTACTTCAAATACTTGAACTTCTTGAACCTTCCTGTTACTTGAACTTCGTGAACTTCTTGAAAGTTCCTGCTACTTGAACTTCTTGAACCTCCCTGCTACTTGAACTTCTTGAACCTTCCTGCTACTTGAAGTTCTTGACCTTCTTGAACCTTCCTGCTACTTGAACTCCTTGAAATTTCCTGCTACTTGAACTTCTTGAACCTCCCTGCTACTTGAACTTCTTGAACCTTCCTGCTACTTGAAGTTCTTGACCTTCTTGAACCTTCCTGCTACTTGAACTCCTTGAACCTTCCTGCTACTTGAACTTCTAGAACTTCTTGACCCTTCCTGCTACTAGAACTTCTTGAACTTCTTGAACCTTCCTGCTACTTGAACTTCTTGAACTTCTTTAACCTTCCTGCTACTTGAACTTCTTGAACTTCTTGAACCTTCCTGCTACCTGAACTTTTTGAACTTCTTGAACCTTCCTGCTACGTGAACTTTCTGAACCTTCCTGCTACTTGAACTTCTTGAACCTTCCTGCTACTTGAACTTCTTGAACATTCATGCTACTTGAACTTCTTGAACCTTCCTGCTACTTGAACTTCTTGAACCTTCCTGCTACTTGAACTTCTTGAACTTCTTTAACCTTCCTGCTACTTGAACTTCTTGAACTTCTTGAACCTTCCTGCTACCTGAACTTTTTGAACTTCTTGAACCTTCCTGCTACGTGAACTTTCTGAACCTTCCTGCTACTTGAACTTCTTGAACCTTCCTGCTACTTGAACTTCTTGAACCTTCCTGCTACTCGAACTTTTTGAACCTTCCTGCTACTTGAACTTCTTGAACTTCTTGAACCTTCCTGCTACTTGAACTTCTTGAACCTTCCTGCTACTTGAACTTCTTAAACTTCTCGAATCTTCCTGCTACTTGAACTTCTTGAACTTTTTGAACCTTCCTGCTACTTGAACTTCTTGAACCTTCCTGCTACTTGAACTTATTGAACCTTCCTGCTACTTGAACTTCTTGAACCTTCCTGCTACCTGAACTTCTTGATTTTCTTGAACCTTTCTGCTACTTGAACTTCTTGAACCTTCCTGCTACTTGAACTTCTTGAACTTCTTTAACCTTCCTGCTACTTAAACTTCTTGAACCTTCCTGCAACTTGAACTTCTTGAACTTCTTGAACCTTCCTGCTACTTGAACTTTTTGAACCTTCCTGCTATTTGAACTTCTTGAACCTTCCTGCTACTTGAACTTCTTGAGCCTTCCTGCTACTTGAACTTCTTGAACTTCTTGAACCCTCCTGCTACTTGAACTTCTTGAACCTTCCTGCTTCTTGAACTTCTTGAACTTCCTGAACCTTCCTGCTACTTGAACTTCTTGAACCCTCCTGCTACTTGAACTTCTTGAACCTTCCTGCTTCTTGAACTTCTTGAACTTTTTGAACCTTCCTGCTACTGGAACTTCTTGAACGTCTTGAACCTTCCTGCTACATGAACTTCTTGAACTTCTTGAACCTGCCTGCTACTTGAACATCTTGAACTTTTTGAACCTTCCTGCTACTTGAACTTCTTGAACTTCTTGAACCTTCCTGCTACTTGAAATTCTTGAACCTTCCTGCTACTTGAACTTCTTGAACCTTCCTGCTACTTGAACTTCTTGAGCCTTCCTGCTACTTGAACTTCTTGAACTTCTTGAACCCTCCTGCTACTTGAACTTCTTGAACCTTCCTGCTTCTTGAACTTCTTGAACTTCTTGAACCTTCCTGCTACTTGAACTTCTTGAACCCTCCTGCTACTTGAACTTCTTGAACCTTCCTGCTTCTTGAACTTCTTGAACTTCTTGAACCTTCCTGCTACTTGAACTTCTTGAACTTCTTGAACCTTCCTGCTACCTGAACTTCTTGAACCTTCCTGCTACTTAAGCTTCTTGAACCTTCCTGCTACTTGAACTTCTTGAACTTCTTGACCCTTCCTGCTACTTGAACTTCCTGAACTTCTTGAACCTTTCTGCTACTTGAACTTCTTGAACCTTCCTGCTACTTGAACTTCTTGAAGTTCTTGTACCTTCCTGCTACTTGAACTTCTTGAACGCCTTGAACCTTCCTGCTACCTGAACTTCTTGAACTTCTTGAACCTTCCAGCTACTTGAACTTCTTGAACTTTTGAACCTTCCTGCTACTTGAACTTCTTGAACTTCTTGAACCTTAATGCTACTTGAACTTCTTGAACCTTCCTGCTACTTGAACTTCTTTAACTTCTTGAACCTTCCTGCTACTTGAACTACTTGAACTTTTTGAACCTTCCTGCTACTTGAACTTCTTGAACTTCTTGAACCTTCCTGCTACTTGAACTTCTTGAACTTCTTGAACCTTCATGCTACTTGAACTTCTTGAACTTCATGAACCTTCCTGCTACTTGAACTTCTTGAACTTCTTGAACCTTCCTGCTACTTGAACTTCTTGAACCTTCCTGCTACTTGAACTTCTTGAACTTCTTGAACCTTCCTGCTACTTGAACATCTTGAACCTTCCTGCTACTTGAACTTCTTGAACTTCTTGAACCTTCCTGCTACTTGAACTTCTTGAACCTTCCTGCTACTTGAACTTCTTGAACCTTCCTGCTACTTGAACTTCTTGAACCTTCCTGCTACTTGAACTTCTTGAACCTTCCTGCTACTTGAACTTCTTGAACATCTTGAACCTTCCTACTACTTGAACTTCTTGAACTTCTTGAACCTATCTGCTACTTGAACTTCTTGAACCTTCCTGCTATTTGAACTTCTTGAACTTCTTGAACCTTCCTGCTACTTGAACTTCTTGAACCTTCCTGCTACTTGAACTTCTTGAACCTTCCTGCTACTTGAACTTCTTGAACCTTCCTGCTACTCGAACTTCTTGAACCTTCCTGCTACTTGAACTTCTTGAACCTTCTGCTACTTGAACTTCTTGAACTTCTTGAACCTTGCTGCTACTTGAACTTCTTGAACTTCTTGAACCTATCTGCTACTTGATCTTCTTGAACCTTCCTGCTACTTGAACTTCTTGAACTTCTTGAACCTTCCTGCTACTTGAACTTCTTGAACGTCTTGAACCTTACTGCTACTTGAACTTCTTGAACTTCTTGAACTTTCCTTCTACTTGAACTTCTTGAACCTTCCTGCCACTTGAACTTCTTGAACTTTTTGAACCTTCCTGCTACTTGAACTTCTTGAACTTCTTGAACCTTCCTGCTACTTGAACTTCTTGAACTTCTTGAACCTTCCTGCTACTTGAACTTCTTGAACCTTCCTGCTACTTGAACTTCTCGAACTTCTTGAACCTTCCTGCTACTTGAAATACTTGAACTTCTTGAACCTTCCTGTTACTTGAACTTCTTGAACTTTTCGAACCTTCCTGCTACTAGAACTTCTTGAACCTTCCTGCTACTTGAACTTCTTGAACTTCTTGAACCTTCCTGCTACTTGAAATACTCGAACTTTTTGAACCTTCCTGTTACTTGAACTTCTTGAACTTCTTGAAATTTCCTGCAACTTGAACTTCTTGAACCTCCCTGCTACTTGAACTTCTTGAACCTTCCTGCTACTTGAAGTTCTTGATTTTCTTGAACCTTCCTGCTACTTGAACTCCTTGAACCTTCCTGCTACTTGAACTTCTAGAACTTCTTGACCCTTCTTGCTACTAGAACTTCTTGAACTTCTCTAACCTTCCTGCTACTTGAACTTCTTGAACTTCTTTAACCTTCCTGCTACTTGAACTTCTTGAACTTCTTGAACCTTCCTGCTACCTGAACTTTTTGAACTTTTTGAACCTTCCTGCTACGTGAACTTCCTGACCTTTCCTGCTACTTGAACTTCTTGAACCTTCCTGCTACTTGAACTTCTTGAACATACATGCTACTTGAACTTCTTGAACCTTCCTGCTACTTGAACTTCTTGAACCTTCCTGCTACTTGTACTACTTGAACTTCTTGAACCTTCCTGCTACTCGAACTTCTTGAACCTTCCTGCTACTTGAACTTCTTGAACTTCTTGAACCTTCCTGCTACTTGAACTTCTTGAACCTTCCTGCTACTTGAACTTCTTGAACCTTCCTGCTACCTGAACTTCTTGAACTTCTTGAACCTCTCTGCTACTTGAACTTCTTGAACCTTCCTGCTACTTGAACTTCTTGAACTTCTTCAACCTTCCTGCTACTTAAACTTCTTGAACCTTCCTGCTACTTGAACTTCTTGAACTTCTTGAACCTTCCTGCTACTTGAACTTTTTAAACCTTCCTGCTATTTGAACTTCTTGAACCTTCCTGTTACTTGAACTTCTTTAACTTCTTGAACCTTCCTGCTACTTGAACTTCTTGAACCTTCCTGCTACTTGAACTTTTTGTACTTCTTGAACCTTCCTGCTACTTGAACTTTTTGAACTTCTTGATCCTTCCTGCTACTTGAACTTCTTGAACTTCATGAACCTTCCTGCTACTTGAACTTCTTGAACCTTCCTGCCAATTGATTTCTTGAACCTTCCTGCTACTTGAACTTCTTGATCCTTCCTGCTACTTGAACTTTTTGAACCTTCCTGCTTCTTGAACTTCTTGAACCTTCCTTCTACTTGAATTTCTTGAACTTCTTGAACCTTCCTGCTACTTGAACTTCTTGAACCTTCCTGCTACTTGAACTTCTTGAACCTTCCTGCAACTTGAACTTGTTGAACTTCTTGAACCTTCCTGCTACTTGAACTTCTTGAACCTTCCTGCTAGCTGAACTTCTTGAACTTCTTGAACCTTCCTGCTACTTGAACTTCTTGAACCTTCCTGCTATATGAACTTCTTGAACTTCTTGAACGTTCCTGCTACTTGAAATTCTTGAACTTCTTGAACCTTCCTGCTACTTGAACTTCTTGAACTTTCCTGCTACTTGAACTTCTTGAACCTTCCTGCTACTTGAACTTCTTTAACCTTTCTGCTACTTGAACTTCTTGAACTTCTTGAACCCTCCTGCTACTTGAACTTCTTGAACCTTCCTGCTTCTTGAACTTCTTGAACTTCGTGAACCTCCCTGCTACTTGAACTTCTTGAACTTCTTGAACCTTCCTGCTACTTGATTTTCTTGAACCTTCCTGCTACTTGGGCTTCTTGAACCTTCCTGCTACTTGAACATCTTGAACTTCTTGAACCTTCCTGCTACTTGAACTTCCTGAACTTCTTGAACCTTTCTGCTACTTGAACTTCTTGAACCTTCCTGCAACTTGAACTTCTTGAACTTCTTGTACCTTCCTGCTACTTGAACTTCTTGAACGTCTTGAACCTTCCTGCTACTTGAACTTCTTGAACTTCTTGAACCTTCCTGCTACTTGAACTTCTTGAACCTTCCTGCTTCTTGAACTTCTTGTACTTCTTGAACCTTCCTGCTACTTGAACTACTTGAACTTCTTGAACCTTCCTGCTACTTGAACTTCTTGAACTTCTTGAACCTTCCTGCTACTTGAACTTCTTGAACCTTCCTGCTACTTGAACTTCTCGAACCTTCCTGCCACTTGAACTTCTTGAACTTCTTGAACCTTCCTGCTACTTGAAATTCTTGAAACTTCCTGCTACTTGAACTTCTTGAACTTCTTGAACCTTCCTGCTACTTGAACTTCTTGAACTTCTTGAAACTTCCTGCTACTTGAACTTCTTGAACTTCTTGAACCTTCCTGCTACTTGAACTTCTTGAACTTCTTGAACCTTCCTGCTACTTGAACTTCTTGAACTTCTTGAACCTTCCTGCTACTTGAACTTCTTGAACCTTCCTGCTACTTGAACTTCTTGAACTTCTTGAACCTTCCTGCTACTTCAACTTCTTGAACTTCTTGAGCCTTCCTGCTACTTGAACTTCTTGAACCTTCCTGCTACTTGAACTTCTTGAACCTTCCTGCTACTTGAACTTCTTGAACCTTCCTGCTACTTGAACTTCTTGAACTTCTTGAACCCTCCTGCTACTTGAACTTCTTGAACCTTCCTGCTTCTTGAACTTCTTGAACTTCTTGAACCTTCCTGCTACTTGAACTTCTTGAACTTCTTGAACCTTCCTGCTACTTGAAATTCTTGAACTTCTTGAACCTTCCTGCTACTTGAACTTCTTGAACTTCTTGAACCTTCCTGCTACTTGAACTTCTTGAACTTCTTGAACCTTCCTGCTACTTGAACTTCTTGAACCTTCCTGCTACTTGAACTTCTTGAACCTTCCTGCTACTTGAACTTCTTGAGCCTTCCTGCTACTTGAACTTCTCGAACTTCTTGAACCCTCCTGCTACTTGAACTTCTTGAACCTTCCTGCTTCTTGAACTTCTTGAACTTCTTGAACCTTCCTGCTACTTGAACTTCTTGAACTTCTTGAACCTTCCTGCTACTTGAACTTCTTGAACCTTCCTGCTACTTAAGCTTCTTGAACCTTCCTGCTACTTGAACTTCTTGAACTTTTTGAACCTTCCTGCTACTTGAACTTCCTTAACTTCTTGAACCTTTCTGCTACTTGAACTTCTTGAACCTTCCTGCTACTTGAACTTCTTGAACGTCTTGAGCCTTCCTGCTACTTGAACTTCTTCAACTTCTTGAACCTTCCTGCTACTTGAACTTCTTGAACTTTTTGAACCTTCCTGCTACTTGAACTTCTTGAACTTCTTGAACCTTAATGCTACTTGAAATTCTTGAACCTTCCTGCTACTTGAACTTCTTGAACTTCTTGAACCTTCCTGCTACTTGAACTACTTGAACTTCTTGAACTTTCTGCTACTTGAACTTTCCTGCTACTTGAACTTCTTGAACTTCTTGAACCTTCCTGCTACTTGAACTTCTTGAACCTTCCTGCTACTTGAACTTCTTGAACCTTCCTGCCACTTGAACTTCTTGAACTTCTTGAACCTTCCTGCTACTTGAAATTCTTGAAACTTCCTGCTACTTGAACTTCTTGAACTTCTTGAACCTTCCTGCTACTTGAACTTCTTGAACTTCTTGAACCTTCCTGCTACTTGAACTTCTTGAACTTCTTGAACCTTCCTGCTACTTGATATTCTTGAAACCTCCTGCTGCTTGAACTTCTTGAACTTCTTGAACCTTCCTGCTACTTGAACTTCTTGAACTTCTTGAACCTTCATGCTACTTGAACTTCTTGAACTTCATGAACCTTCCTGCTACTTGAACTTCTTGAACTTCTTGAACCTTCCTGCTACTTGAACTTCTTGAACCTTCCTGCTACTTGAACTTCTTGAACCTTCCTGCTACTTGAACATCTTGAACTTCTTGAACCTTCCTGCTACTTGAACATCTTGAACCTTTCTGCTACTTGAACTTCTTGAACTTCTTGAACCTTCCTGCTACTTGAACTTCTTGAACCTTCCTGCTACTTGAAATTCTTGAACTTCTTAAACCTTCCTGCTACTTGAAATACTTGAACTTCTTGAAATTCCTGTTACTTTAACTTCTTGAACTTCTTGAAATTTCCTGCTACTTGAACTTCTTGAACCTCCCTGCTACTTGAGCTTTTTGAACCTTCCTGCTACTTGGAGTTCTTGAACTTCTTGACCCTTCCTGCTACTTGAACTTCTTGAACCCTCCTGCTACTTGAACTTCTAGAACTTCTTGACCCTTCCAGCTACTAAAACTTCTTGAACTTCTTGAACCTTCCTGCTACTTGAACTTCTTGAACTTCTTTAACCTACCTGCTACTTGAACTTCTTAAACTTCTTGAACTTTCCTGCTACCTGAACTTTTTGAACTTCTTGAACCTTCCTGCTACGTGAACTTCTTGAACCTTCCTGCTACTTGAACTTCTTGAACCTTCCTGCTACTTGAACTTCTTGAACCTACATGCAACTTGAACTTCTTGAACCTTCCTGCTACTTGAACTTCTTGAACCTTCCTGCTACTTGTACTACTTGAACTTCTTGAACCATCCTGCTACTCGAACTTCTTGAACCTTCCTGCTACTTGAACTTCTTGAACCTTCCTGCTACTTGAACTTCTTGAACTTTCCTGCTACTTGAACTTCTTGAACCTTCCTGCTACTTGAACTTCTTAAACTTTTCGAACCTTCCTGCTACTTGAACTTCTTGAACTTTTTGAACCTTCCTGCTACTTGGACTTCATGAACCTTCCTGCTCCTTGAACTTCTTGAACCTTCCTGCTACCGGAACTTCTTGAACTTCTTGAACCTTTCAGCCACTTGAACTTCTTGAACCTTCCTGCTACTTGAACTTCTTGAACTTCTTGAACCTTCCTGCTACTTGAACTTCTTGAATGTGTTGAACCTTCCTGCTACTTGAACTTCTTGAACGTCTTGAACCTTCCTGCTACTTGAACTTCTTGAACTTCTTGAACCTTCCTGCTACTTCTACTTCTTGAACCTTCCTGCTACTTTAACTTCTTGAACCTTCCTGCTACTTGAACTTCTTGAACTTTTTGAACCTTCCTGCTACTTGGACTTCTTGAACCTTCCTGCTCCTTGAACTTCTTGAACTTCTTGAACCTTGCTGCTACTTGAACTTCTTGAATGTGTTGAACCTTCCTGCTACTTGAACTTCTTGAACGTCTTGAACCTTCCTGCTACTTGAACTTCTTGAACTTCTTGAACCTTCCTGCTACTTCTACTTCTTGAACCTTCCTGCTATTTTAACTTCTTGAACCTTCCTGCTACTTGAACTTCTTGAACTTCTTGAACCCTCCTGCTACTTGAACTTCTTGAACCTCCCTGCTTCTTGAACTTCTTGAACTTCTTGAACCTTCCTGCTACTTGAACTTCTTGAACTTCTTGAACCTTCCTGCTACTTGAACTTCTTGAACTTCTTGAACCTTCCTGCTACTTGAACTTCTTGAACCTTCCTGCTACTTGAACTTCTTGAACCTTCCTGCTACTTGAACTTCTTGAACTTCTTGAACACTCCTGCTACTTGAACTTCTTGAACCTTCCTGCTTCTTGAACTTCTTGAACTTCGTGAACCTCCCTGCTACTTGAACCTTTTGAACTTCTTGAACCTTCCTGCTACTTGATTTTCTTGAACCTTCCTGCTACTTGGGCTCCTTGAACCTTCCTGCTACTTGAACTTCTTGAACTTCTTGAACCTTCCTGCTACTTGAACTTCCTGAACTTCTTGAACCTTTCTGCTACTTGAACTTCTTGAACCTTCCTGCAACTTGAACTTCTTGAACTTCTTGTACCTTCCTGCTACTTGAACTTCTTGAACGTCTTGAACCTTCCTGCTACTTGAACTTCTTGAACTTCTTGAACCTTCCTGCTACTTGAACTTCTTGAACCTTCCTGCTACTTGAACTTCTTGAACTTTTTGAACCTTCCTGCTACTTGAACTTCTTGAACTTCTTGAACCTTAATGCTACTTTAACTTCTTGAACCTTCCTGCTACTTGAACTTCTTGAACTTCTTGAACCTTCCTGCTACTTGAACTACTTGAACTTCTTGAACCTTCCTGCTACTTGAACTTCTTGAACTTCTTGAACCTTCCTGCTACTTGAACTTCTTGAACCTTCCTGCTACTTGAACTTCTCGAACCTTCCTGCCACTTGAACTTCTTGAACTTCTTGAACCTTCCTGCTACTTGAAATTCTTGAAACTTCCTGCTACTTGAACTTCTTGAACTTCTTGAACCTTCCTGCTACTTGAACTTCTTGAACTTCTTGAAACTTCCTGCTACTTGAACTTCTTGAACTTCTTGAACCCTCCTGCTACTTGAACTTCTTGAACTTCTTGAACCTTCCTGCTACTTGAACTTCTTGAACTTCTTGAACCTTCCTGCTACTTGAACTTCTTGAACTTCTTGAACCTTCCTGCTACTTGAACTTCTTGAACTTCTTGAGCCTTCCTGCTACTTGAACTTCTTGAACCTTCCTGCTACTTGAACTTCTTGAACCTTCCTGCTACTTGAACTTCTTGAACCTTCCTGCTACTTGAACTTCTTGAACTTCTTGAACCCTCCTGCTACTTGAACTTCTTGAACCTTCCTGCTTCTTGAACTTCTTGAACTTCTTGAACCTTCCTGCTACTTGAACTTCTTGAACTTCTTGAACCTTCCTGCTACTTGAAATTCTTGAACTTCTTGAACCTTTCTGCTACTTGAACTTCTTGAACTTCTTGAACCTTCCTGCTACTTGAACTTCTTGAACTTCTTGAACCTTCCTGCTACTTGAACTTCTTGAACCTTCCTGCTACTTGAACTTCTTGAACCTTCCTGCTACTTGAACTTCTTGAGCCTTCCTGCTACTTGAACTTCTCGAACTTCTTGAACCCTCCTGCTACTTGAACTTCTTGAACCTTCCTGCTTCTTGAACTTCTTGAACTTCTTGAACCTTCCTGCTACTTGAACTTCTTGAACTTCTTGAACCTTGCTGCTACTTGAACTTCTTGAACCTTCCTGCTACTTAAGCTTCTTGAACCTTCCTGCTACTTGAACTTCTTGAACTTCTTGAACCTTCCTGCTACTTGAACTTCCTTAACTTCTTGAACCTTTCTGCTACTTGAACTTCTTGAACCTTCCTGCTACTTGAACTTCTTGAACGTCTTGAGCCTTCCTGCTACTTGAACTTCTTCAACTTCTTGAACCTTCCTGCTACTTGAACTTCTTGAACTTCTTGAACCTTCCTGCTACTTGAACTACTTGAACTTCTTGAACCTTCCTGCTACTTGAACTTCTTGAACTTCTTGAACCTTCCTGCTACTTGAACTTCTTGAACCTTCCTGCTACTTGAACTTCTCGAACCTTCCTGCCACTTGAACTTCTTGAACTTCTTGAACCTTCCTGCTACTTGAAATTCTTGAAACTTCCTGCTACTTGAACTTCTTGAACTTCTTGAACCTTCCTGCTACTTGAACTTCTTGAACTTCTTGAAACTTCCTGCTACTTGAACTTCTTGAACTTCTTGAACCTTCCTGCTACTTGAACTTCTTGAACTTCTTGAACCTTCCTGCTACTTGAACTTCTTGAACTTCTTGAACCTTCCTGCTACTTGAACTTCTTGAACTTCTTGAACCTTCCTGCTACTTGAACTTCTTGAACTTCTTGAGCCTTCCTGCTACTTGAACTTCTTGAACCTTCCTGCTACTTGAACTTCTTGAACCTTCCTGCTACTTGAACTTCTTGAACCTTCCTGCTACTTGAACTTCTTGAACTTCTTGAACCCTCCTGCTACTTGAACTTCTTGAACCTTCCTGCTTCTTGAACTTCTTGAACTTCTTGAACCTTCCTGCTACTTGAACTTCTTGAACTTCTTGAACCTTCCTGCTACTTGAAATTCTTGAACTTCTTGAACCTTCCTGCTACTTGAACTTCTTGAACTTCTTGAACCTTCCTGCTACTTGAACTTCTTGAACTTCTTGAACCTTCCTGCTACTTGAACTTCTTGAACCTTCCTGCTACTTGAACTTCTTGAACTTTCCTGCTACTTGAACTTCTTGAGCCTTCCTGCTACTTGAACTTCTCGAACTTCTTGAACCCTCCTGCTACTTGAACTTCTTGAACCTTCCTGCTTCTTGAACTTCTTGAACTTCTTGAACCTTCCTGCTACTTGAACTTCTTGAACTTCTTGAACCTTCCTGCTACTTGAACTTCTTGAACCTTCCTGCTACTTAAGCTTTTTGAACCTTCCTGCTACTTGAACTTCTTGAACTTCTTGAACCTTCCTGCTACTTGAACTTCCTTAACTTCTTGAACCTTTCTGCTACTTGAACTTCTTGAACCTTCCTGCTACTTGAACTTCTTGAACGTCTTGAGCCTTCCTGCTACTTGAACTTCTTCAACTTCTTGAACCTTCCTGCTACTTGAACTTCTTGAACTTTTTGAACCTTCCTGCTACTTGAACTTCTTGAACTTCTTGAACCTTAATGCTACCTGAAATTCTTGAACCTTCCTGCTACTTGAACTTCTTGAACTTCTTGAACCTTCCTGCTACTTGAACTACTTGAACTTCTTGAACTTTCTGCTACTTGAACTTTCCTGCTACTTGAACTTCTTGAACTTCTTGAACCTTCCTGCTACTTGAACTTCTTGAACCTTCCTGCTACTTGAACTTCTTGAACCTTCCTGCCACTTGAACTTCTTGAACTTCTTGAACCTTCCTGCTACTTGAAATTCTTTAAACTTCCTGCTACTTGAACTTCTTGAACTTCTTGAACCTTCCTGCTACTTGAACTTCTTGAACTTCTTGAACCTTCCTGCTACTTGAACTTCTTGAACTTCTTGAACCTTCCTGCTACTTGATATTCTTGAAACTTCCTGCTACTTGAACTTCCTTAACTTCTTGAACCTTCCTGCAACTTGAACTTCTTGAACTTCTTGAACCTTCATGCTACTTGAACTTCTTGAACTTCATGAACCTTCCTGCTACTTGAACTTCTTGAACTTCTTGAACCTTCCTGCTACTTGAACTTCTTGAACCTTCCTGCTACTTGAACTTCTTGAACCTTCCTGCTACTTGAACATCTTGAACTTCTTGAACCTTCCTGCTACTTGAACATCTTGAACCTTTCTGCTACTTGAACTTCTTGAACTTCTTGAACCTTCCTGCTACTTGAACTTCTTGAACCTTCCTGCTACTTGAAATTCTTGAACTTCTTAAACCTTCCTGCTACTTGAAATACTTGAACTTCTTGAAATTCCTGTTACTTTAACTTCTTGAACTTCTTGAAATTTCCTGCTACTTGAACTTCTTGAACCTCCCTGCTACTTGAGCTTTTTGAACCTTCCTGCTACTTGGAGTTCATGAACTTCTTGACCCTTCCTGCTACTTGAACTTCTTGAACCCTCCTGCTACTTGAACCTCTAGAACTTCTTGACCCTTCCTGCTACTAAAACTTCTTGAACTTCTTGAACCTTCCTGCTACTTGAACTTCTTGAACTTCTTTAACCTACCTGCTACTTGAACTTCTTAAACTTCTTGAACTTTCCTGCTACCGGAACTTTTTGAACTTCTTGAACCTTCCTGCTACGTGAACTTCTTGAACCTTCCTGCTACTTGAACTTCTTGAACCTTCCTGCTACTTGAACTTCTTGAACCTACATGCAACTTGAACTTCTTGAACCTTCCTGCTACTTGAACTTCATGAACCTTCCTGCTACTTGTACCACTTGAACTTCTTGAACCATCCTGCTACTCGAACTTCTTGAACCTTCCTGCTACTTGAACTTCTTGAACCTTCCTGCTACTTGAACTTCTTGAACCTTCCTGCTACTTGAACTTCTTGAACCTTCCTGCTACTTGAACTTCTTAAACTTTTCGAACCTTCCTGCTACTTGAACTTCTTGAACTTTTTGAACCTTCCTGCTACTTGGACTTCTTGAACCTTCCTGCTCCTTGAACTTCTTGAACCTTCCTGCTACCGGAACTTCTTGAACTTCTTGAACCTTTCAGCCACTTGAACTTCTTGAACCTTCCTGCTACTTGAACTTCTTGAACTTCTTGAACCTTCCTGCTACTTGAACTTCTTGAACTTCTTGAACCCTCCTGCTACTTGAACTTCTTGAACCTCCCTGCTTCTTGAACTTCTTGAACTTCTTGAACCTTCCTGCTACTTGAACTTCTTGAACTTCTTGAACCTTCCTGCTACTTGAACTTCTTGAACTTCTTGAACCTTCCTGCTACTTGAACTTCTTGAACCTTCCTGCTACTTGAACTTCTTGAACCTTCCTGCTACTTGAACTTCTTGAACTTCTTGAACACTCCTGCTACTTGAACTTCTTGAACCTTCCTGCTTCTTGAACTTCTTGAACTTCGTGAACCTCCCTGCTACTTGAACCTTTTGAACTTCTTGAACCTTCCTGCTACTTGATTTTCTTGAACCTTCCTGCTACTTGGGCTCCTTGAACCTTCCTGCTACTTGAACTTCTTGAACTTCTTGAACCTTCCTGCTACTTGAACTTCCTGAACTTCTTGAACCTTTCTGCTACTTGAACTTCTTGAACCTTCCTGCAACTTGAACTTCTTGAACTTCTTGTACCTTCCTGCTACTTGAACTTCTTGAACGTCTTGAACCTTCCTGCTACTTGAACTTCTTGAACTTCTTGAACCTTCCTGCTACTTGAACTTCTTGAACCTTCCTGCTACTTGAACTTCTTGAACTTTTTGAACCTTCCTGCTACTTGAACTTCTTGAACTTCTTGAACCTTAATGCTACTTTAACTTCTTGAACCTTCCTGCTACTTGAACTTCTTGAACTTCTTGAACCTTCCTGCTACTTGAACTACTTGAACTTCTTGAACCTTCCTGCTACTTGAACTTCTTGAACTTCTTGAACCTTCCTGCTACTTGAACTTCTTGAACCTTCCTGCTACTTGAACTTCTCGAACCTTCCTGCCACTTGAACTTCTTGAACTTCTTGAACCTTCCTGCTACTTGAAATTCTTGAAACTTCCTGCTACTTGAACTTCTTGAACTTCTTGAACCTTCCTGCTACTTGAACTTCTTGAACTTCTTGAAACTTCCTGCTACTTGAACTTCTTGAACTTCTTGAACCCTCCTGCTACTTGAACTTCTTGAACTTCTTGAACCTTCCTGCTACTTGAACTTCTTGAACTTCTTGAACCTTCCTGCTACTTGAACTTCTTGAACTTCTTGAACCTTCCTGCTACTTGAACTTCTTGAACTTCTTGAGCCTTCCTGCTACTTGAACTTCTTGAACCTTCCTGCTTCTTGAACTTCTTGAACCTTCCTGCTACTTGAACTTCTTGAACCTTCCTGCTACTTGAACTTCTTGAACTTCTTGAACCCTCCTGCTACTTGAACTTCTTGAACCTTCCTGCTTCTTGAACTTCTTGAACTTCTTGAACCTTCCTGCTACTTGAACTTCTTGAACTTCTTGAACCTTCCTGCTACTTGAAATTCTTGAACTTCTTGAACCTTTCTGCTACTTGAACTTCTTGAACTTCTTGAACCTTCCTGCTACTTGAACTTCTTGAACTTCTTGAACCTTCCTGCTACTTGAACTTCTTGAACCTTCCTGCTACTTGAACTTCTTGAACCTTCCTGCTACTTGAACTTCTTGAGCCTTCCTGCTACTTGAACTTCTCGAACTTCTTGAACCCTCCTGCTACTTGAACTTCTTGAACCTTCCTGCTTCTTGAACTTCTTGAACTTCTTGAACCTTCCTGCTACTTGAACTTCTTGAACTTCTTGAACCTTGCTGCTACTTGAACTTCTTGAACCTTCCTGCTACTTAAGCTTCTTGAACCTTCCTGCTACTTGAACTTCTTGAACTTCTTGAACCTTCCTGCTACTTGAACTTCCTTAACTTCTTGAACCTTTCTGCTACTTGAACTTCTTGAACCTTCCTGCTACTTGAACTTCTTGAACGTCTTGAGCCTTCCTGCTACTTGAACTTCTTCAACTTCTTGAACCTTCCTGCTACTTGAACTTCTTGAACTTCTTGAACCTTCCTGCTACTTGAACTACTTGAACTTCTTGAACCTTCCTGCTACTTGAACTTCTTGAACTTCTTGAACCTTCCTGCTACTTGAACTTCTTGAACCTTCCTGCTACTTGAACTTCTCGAACCTTCCTGCCACTTGAACTTCTTGAACTTCTTGAACCTTCCTGCTACTTGAAATTCTTGAAACTTCCTGCTACTTGAACTTCTTGAACTTCTTGAACCTTCCTGCTACTTGAACTTCTTGAACTTCTTGAAACTTCCTGCTACTTGAACTTCTTGAACTTCTTGAACCTTCCTGCTACTTGAACTTCTTGAACTTCTTGAACCTTCCTGCTACTTGAACTTCTTGAACTTCTTGAACCTTCCTGCTACTTGAACTTCTTGAACTTCTTGAACCTTCCTGCTACTTGAACTTCTTGAACTTCTTGAGCCTTCCTGCTACTTGAACTTCTTGAACCTTCCTGCTACTTGAACTTCTTGAACCTTCCTGCTACTTGAACTTCTTGAACCTTCCTGCTACTTGAACTTCTTGAACTTCTTGAACCCTCCTGCTACTTGAACTTCTTGAACCTTCCTGCTTCTTGAACTTCTTGAACTTCTTGAACCTTCCTGCTACTTGAACTTCTTGAACTTCTTGAACCTTCCTGCTACTTGAAATTCTTGAACTTCTTGAACCTTCCTGCTACTTGAACTTCTTGAACTTCTTGAACCTTCCTGCTACTTGAACTTCTTGAACTTCTTGAACCTTCCTGCTACTTGAACTTCTTGAACCTTCCTGCTACTTGAACTTCTTGAACTTTCCTGCTACTTGAACTTCTTGAGCCTTCCTGCTACTTGAACTTCTCGAACTTCTTGAACCCTCCTGCTACTTGAACTTCTTGAACCTTCCTGCTTCTTGAACTTCTTGAACTTCTTGAACCTTCCTGCTACTTGAACTTCTTGAACTTCTTGAACCTTCCTGCTACTTGAACTTCTTGAACCTTCCTGCTACTTAAGCTTTTTGAACCTTCCTGCTACTTGAACTTCTTGAACTTCTTGAACCTTCCTGCTACTTGAACTTCCTTAACTTCTTGAACCTTTCTGCTACTTGAACTTCTTGAACCTTCCTGCTACTTGAACTTCTTGAACGTCTTGAGCCTTCCTGCTACTTGAACTTCTTCAACTTCTTGAACCTTCCTGCTACTTGAACTTCTTGAACTTTTTGAACCTTCCTGCTACTTGAACTTCTTGAACTTCTTGAACCTTAATGCTACCTGAAATTCTTGAACCTTCCTGCTACTTGAACTTCTTGAACTTCTTGAACCTTCCTGCTACTTGAACTACTTGAACTTCTTGAACTTTCTGCTACTTGAACTTTCCTGCTACTTGAACTTCTTGAACTTCTTGAACCTTCCTGCTACTTGAACTTCTTGAACCTTCCTGCTACTTGAACTTCTTGAACCTTCCTGCCACTTGAACTTCTTGAACTTCTTGAACCTTCCTGCTACTTGAAATTCTTTAAACTTCCTGCTACTTGAACTTCTTGAACTTCTTGAACCTTCCTGCTACTTGAACTTCTTGAACTTCTTGAACCTTCCTGCTACTTGAACTTCTTGAACTTCTTGAACCTTCCTGCTACTTGATATTCTTGAAACTTCCTGCTACTTGAACTTCCTTAACTTCTTGAACCTTCCTGCAACTTGAACTTCTTGAACTTCTTGAACCTTCATGCTACTTGAACTTCTTGAACTTCATGAACCTTCCTGCTACTTGAACTTCTTGAACTTCTTGAACCTTCCTGCTACTTGAACTTCTTGAACCTTCCTGCTACTTGAACTTCTTGAACCTTCCTGCTACTTGAACATCTTGAACTTCTTGAACCTTCCTGCTACTTGAACATCTTGAACCTTTCTGCTACTTGAACTTCTTGAACTTCTTGAACCTTCCTGCTACTTGAACTTCTTGAACCTTCCTGCTACTTGAAATTCTTGAACTTCTTAAACCTTCCTGCTACTTGAAATACTTGAACTTCTTGAAATTCCTGTTACTTTAACTTCTTGAACTTCTTGAAATTTCCTGCTACTTGAACTTCTTGAACCTCCCTGCTACTTGAGCTTTTTGAACCTTCCTGCTACTTGGAGTTCATGAACTTCTTGACCCTTCCTGCTACTTGAACTTCTTGAACCCTCCTGCTACTTGAACCTCTAGAACTTCTTGACCCTTCCTGCTACTAAAACTTCTTGAACTTCTTGAACCTTCCTGCTACTTGAACTTCTTGAACTTCTTTAACCTACCTGCTACTTGAACTTCTTAAACTTCTTGAACTTTCCTGCTACCGGAACTTTTTGAACTTCTTGAACCTTCCTGCTACGTGAACTTCTTGAACCTTCCTGCTACTTGAACTTCTTGAACCTTCCTGCTACTTGAACTTCTTGAACCTACATGCAACTTGAACTTCTTGAACCTTCCTGCTACTTGAACTTCATGAACCTTCCTGCTACTTGTACCACTTGAACTTCTTGAACCATCCTGCTACTCGAACTTCTTGAACCTTCCTGCTACTTGAACTTCTTGAACCTTCCTGCTACTTGAACTTCTTGAACCTTCCTGCTACTTGAACTTCTTGAACCTTCCTGCTACTTGAACTTCTTAAACTTTTCGAACCTTCCTGCTACTTGAACTTCTTGAACTTTTTGAACCTTCCTGCTACTTGGACTTCTTGAACCTTCCTGCTCCTTGAACTTCTTGAACCTTCCTGCTACCGGAACTTCTTGAACTTCTTGAACCTTTCAGCCACTTGAACTTCTTGAACCTTCCTGCTACTTGAACTTCTTGAACTTCTTGAACCTTCCTGCTACTTGAACTTCTTGAATGTGTTGAACCTTCCTGCTACTTGAACTTCTTGAACGTCTTGAACCTTCCTGCTACTTGAACTTCTTGAACTTCTTGAACCTTCCTGCTACTTCTACTTCTTGAACCTTCCTGCTACTTTAACTTCTTGAACCTTCCTGCTACTTGAACTTCTTGAACTTCTTGAACCCTCCTGCTACTTGAACTTCTTGAACCTCCCTGCTTCTTGAACTTCTTGAACTTCTTGAACCTTCCTGCTACTTGAACTTCTTGAACTTCTTGAACCTTCCTGCTACTTGAACTTCTTGAACTTCTTGAACCTTCCTGCTACTTGAACTTCTTGAACTTCTTGAGCCTTCCTGCTACTTGAACTTCTTCAACCTTCCTGCTACTTGAACTTCTTGAACCTTCCTGCTACTTGAACTTCTTGAACCTTCCTGCTACTTGAACTTCTTGAACTTCTTGAACCCTCCTGCTACTTGAACTTCTTGAACCTTCCTGCTTCTTGAACTTCTTGAACTTCTTGAACCTTCCTGCCACTTGAACTTCTTGAACTTCTTGAACCTTCCTGCTACTTGAAATTCTTGAACTTCTTGAACCTTCCTGCTACTTGAACTTCTTGAACTTCTTGAACCTTCCTGCTACTTGAACTTCTTGAACTTCTTGAACCTTCCTGCTACTTGAACTTCTTGAACCTTCCTGCTACTTGAACTTCTTGAACCTTCCTGCTACTTGAACTTCTTGAGCCTTCCTGCTACTTGAACTTCTCGAACTTCTTGAACCCTCCTGCTACTTGAACTTCTTGAACCTTCCTGCTTCTTGAACTTCTTGAGCTTCTTGAAGCTTCCTGCTACTTGAACTTCTTGAACTTCTTGAACCTTCCTGCTACTTGAAATTCTTGAACCTTCCTGCTACTTAAGCTTCTTGAACCTTCCTGCTACTTGAACTTCTTGAACTTCTTGAACCTTCCTGCTACTTGAACTTCCTTAACTTCTTGAACCTTTCTGCTACTTGAACTTCTTGAACCTTCCTGCTACTTGAACTTCTTGAACGTCTTGAGCCTTCCTGCTACTTGAACTTCTTCAACTTCTTGAACCTTCATGCTACTTGAACTTCTTGAACTTTTTGAACCTTCCTGCTACTTGAACTTCTTGAACTTCTTGAACCTTAATGCTACTTGAAATTCTTGAACCTTCCTGCTACTTGAACTTCTTGAACTTCTTGAACCTTCCTGCTACTTGAACTACTTGAACTTCTTGAACTTTCTGCTACTTGAACTTTCCTGCTACTTGAACTTCTTGAACTTCTTGAACCTTCCTGCTACTTGAACTTCTTGAACCTTCCTGCTACTTGAACTTCTTGAACCTTCCTGCCACTTGAACTTCTTGAACTTCTTGAACCTTCCTGCTACTTGAAATTCTTGAAACTTCCTGCTACTTGAACTTCTTGAACTTCTTGAACCTTCCTGCTACTTGAACTTCTTGAACTTCTTGAACCGTCCTGCTACTTGAACTTCTTGAACTTCTTGAACCTTCCTGCTACTTGATATTCTTGAAACTTCCTGCTACTTGAACTTCTTGAACTTCTTGAACCTTCCTGCTACTTGAACTTCTTGAACTTCTTGAACCTTCATGCTACTTGAACTTCTTGAACTTCATGAACCTTCCTGCTACTTGAACTTCTTGAACTTCTTGAACCCTCCTGCTACTTGAACTTCTTGAACCTTCCTGCTACTTGAACTTCTTGAACTTCTTGAACCTTCCTGCTACTTGAACATCTTGAACCTTCCTGCTACTTGAACTTCTTAAACTTCTTGAACCTTCCTGCTACTTGAACTTCTTGAACCTTCCTGCTACTTGAACTTCTTGAACCTTCCTGCTACTTGAACTTCTTGAACCTTCCTGCTACTTGAACTTCTTGAACATCATGAACCTTCCTGCTACTTGAACTTCTTGAACTTCTTGAACCTATCTGTTACTTGAACTTCTTGAACCTTCCTGCTATTTGAACTTCTTGAACTTCTTGAACCTTCCTGCTACTTGAACTTCTTGAACGTCTTGAACCTTCCTGCTACTTGAACTTCTTGAACTTCTTGAACCTTCCTGCTACTTGAACTTCTTGAACCTTCCTGCTACTTGAACTTCTTGAACCTTCCTGCTACTTGAACTTCTTGAACCTTCCAGCTACTCGAACTTCTTGAACCTTCCTGCTACTTGAACTTCTTGAACCTTCTGCTACTTGAACTTCTTGAACTTCTTGAACCTTGCTGCTACTTGAACTTCTTGAACTTCTTGAACCTATCTGCTACTTGATCTTCTTGAACCTTCCTGCTACTTGAACTTCTTGAACTTCTTGAACCTTCCTGCTACTTGAACTTCTTGAACGTCTTGAACCTTACTGCTACTTGAACTTCTTGAACTTCTTGAACCTTCCTTCTACTTGAACTTCTTGAACCTTCCTGCCACTTGAACTTCTTGAACTTTTTGAACCTTCCTGCTACTTGAACTTCTTGAACTTCTTGAACCTTCCTGCTACTTGAACTTCTTGAACTTCTTGAACCTTCCTGCTACTTGAACTTCTTGAACCTTCCTGCTACTTGAACTTCTCGAACTTCTTGAACCTTCCTGCTACTTGAAATACTTGAACTTCTTGAACCTTCCTGTTACTTGAACTTCTTGAACTTTTCGAACCTTCCTGCTACTAGAACTTCTTGAACCTTCCTGCTACTTGAACTTCTTGAACTTCTTGAACCTTCCTGCTACTTGAAATACTCGAACTTTTTGAACCTTCCTGTTACTTGAACTTCTTGAACTTCTTGAAATTTCCTGCAACTTGAACTTCTTGAACCTTCCTGCTACTTGAACTTCTTGAACTTCTTGAACCTTCCTGCTACTTGAACTTCTTGAACCTTCCTGCTACTTGAACTTCTTGAACCTTCCTGCTACTTGAACTTCTTGAACCTTCCTGCCACTTGAACTTCTTGAACTTCTTGAACCTTCCTGCTACTTGAAATTCTTGAAACTTCCTGCTACTTGAACTTCTTGAACTTCTTGAACCTTCCTGCTACTTGAACTTCTTGAACTTCTTGAACCTTCCTGCTACTTGAACTTCTTGAACCTTCCTGCTACTTGAACTTCTTTAACCTTCCTGCTACTTGAACATCTTGAACTTCTTGAACCTTCCTGCTACTTGAACATCTTGAACCTTCCTGCTACTTGAACTTCTTGAACTTCTTGAACCCTCCTGCTACTTGAACTTCTTGAACCTTCCTGCTTCTTGAACTTCTTGAACTTCTTGAACCTTCCTGCCACTTGAACTTCTTGAACTTCTTGAACCTTCCTGCTACTTGAAATTCTTGAACTTCTTGAACCTTCCTGCTACTTGAACTTCTTGAACTTCTTGAACCTTCCTGCTACTTGAACTTCTTGAACTTCTTGAACCTTCCTGCTACTTGAACTTCTTGAACCTTCCTGCTACTTGAACTTCTTGAACCTTCCTGCTACTTGAACTTCTTGAGCCTTCCTGCTACTTGAACTTCTCGAACTTCTTGAACCCTCCTGCTACTTGAACTTCTTGAACCTTCCTGCTTCTTGAACTTCTTGAGCTTCTTGAAGCTTCCTGCTACTTGAACTTCTTGAACTTCTTGAACCTTCCTGCTACTTGAAATTCTTGAACCTTCCTGCTACTTAAGCTTCTTGAACCTTCCTGCTACTTGAACTTCTTGAACTTCTTGAACCTTCCTGCTACTTGAACTTCCTTAACTTCTTGAACCTTTCTGCTACTTGAACTTCTTGAACCTTCCTGCTACTTGAACTTCTTGAACGTCTTGAGCCTTCCTGCTACTTGAACTTCTTCAACTTCTTGAACCTTCATGCTACTTGAACTTCTTGAACTTTTTGAACCTTCCTGCTACTTGAACTTCTTGAACTTCTTGAACCTTAATGCTACTTGAAATTCTTGAACCTTCCTGCTACTTGAACTTCTTGAACTTATTGAACCTTCCTGCTACTTGAACTACTTGAACTTCTTGAACTTTCTGCTACTTGAACTTTCCTGCTACTTGAACTTCTTGAACTTCTTGAACCTTCCTGCTACTTGAACTTCTTGAACCTTCCTGCTACTTGAACTTCTTGAACCTTCCTGCCACTTGAACTTCTTGAACTTCTTGAACCTTCCTGCTACTTGAAATTCTTGAAACTTCCTGCTACTTGAACTTCTTGAACTTCTTGAACCTTCCTGCTACTTGAACTTCTTGAACTTCTTGAACCGTCCTGCTACTTGAACTTCTTGAACTTCTTGAACCTTCCTGCTACTTGATATTCTTGAAACTTCCTGCTACTTGAACTTCTTGAACTTCTTGAACCTTCCTGCTACTTGAACTTCTTGAACTTCTTGAACCTTCATGCTACTTGAACTTCTTGAACTTCATGAACCTTCCTGCTACTTGAACTTCTTGAACTTCTTGAACCCTCCTGCTACTTGAACTTCTTGAACCTTCCTGCTACTTGAACTTCTTGAACTTCTTGAACCTTCCTGCTACTTGAACATCTTGAACCTTCCTGCTACTTGAACTTCTTAAACTTCTTGAACCTTCCTGCTACTTGAACTTCTTGAACCTTCCTGCTACTTGAACTTCTTGAACCTTCCTGCTACTTGAACTTCTTGAACCTTCCTGCTACTTGAACTTCTTGAACATCATGAACCTTCCTGCTACTTGAACTTCTTGAACTTCTTGAACCTATCTGCTACTTGAACTTCTTGAACCTTCCTGCTATTTGAACTTCTTGAACTTCTTGAACCTTCCTGCTACTTGAACTTCTTGAACGTCTTGAACCTTCCTGCTACTTGAACTTCTTGAACTTCTTGAACCTTCCTGCTACTTGAACTTCTTGAACCTTCCTGCTACTTGAACTTCTTGAACCTTCCTGCTACTTGAACTTCTTGAACCTTCCAGCTACTCGAACTTCTTGAACCTTCCTGCTACTTGAACTTCTTGAACCTTCTGCTACTTGAACTTCTTGAACTTCTTGAACCTTGCTGCTACTTGAACTTCTTGAACTTCTTGAACCTATCTGCTACTTGATCTTCTTGAACCTTCCTGCTACTTGAACTTCTTGAACTTCTTGAACCTTCCTGCTACTTGAACTTCTTGAACGTCTTGAACCTTACTGCTACTTGAACTTCTTGAACTTCTTGAACCTTCCTTCTACTTGAACTTCTTGAACCTTCCTGCCACTTGAACTTCTTGAACTTTTTGAACCTTCCTGCTACTTGAACTTCTTGAACTTCTTGAACCTTCCTGCTACTTGAACTTCTTGAACTTCTTGAACCTTCCTGCTACTTGAACTTCTTGAACCTTCCTGCTACTTGAACTTCTCGAACTTCTTGAACCTTCCTGCTACTTGAAATACTTGAACTTCTTGAACCTTCCTGTTACTTGAACTTCTTGAACTTTTCGAACCTTCCTGCTACTAGAACTTCTTGAACCTTCCTGCTACTTGAACTTCTTGAACTTCTTGAACCTTCCTGATACTTGAAATACTCGAACTTTTTGAACCTTCCTGTTACTTGAACTTCTTGAACTTCTTGAAATTTCCTGCAACTTGAACTTCTTGAACCTTCCTGCTACTTGAACTTCTTGAACTTATTGAACCTTCCTGCTACTTGAACTTCTTGAACCTTCCTGCTACTTGAACTTCTTGAACCTTCCTGCTACTTGAACTTCTTGAACCTTCCTGCCACTTGAACTTCTTGAACTTCTTGAACCTTCCTGCTACTTGAAATTCTTGAAACTTCCTGCTACTTGAACTTCTTGAACTTCTTGAACCTTCCTGCTACTTGAACTTCTTGAACTTCTTGAACCTTCCTGCTACTTGAACTTCTTGAACCTTCCTGCTACTTGAACTTCTTTAACCTTCCTGCTACTTGAACATCTTGAACTTCTTGAACCTTCCTGCTACTTGAACATCTTGAACCTTTCTGCTAGTTGAACTTCTTGAACTTCTTGAACCTTCCTGCTACTTGAACTTCTTGAACCTTTCTGCTACCTGAAATTCTTGAACTTCTTAAACCTTCCTGCTACTTGAAATACTTGAACTTCTTGAAATTCCTGTTACTTTAACTTCTTGAACTTCTTGAAATTTCCTGCTACTTGAACTTCTTGAACTTCCCTGCTACTTGAGCTTTTTGAACCTTCCTGCTACTTGAAGTTCTTGAACTTCTTGACCCTTCCTGCTACTTGAACTTCTTGAACCCTCCTGCTACTTGAACTTCTAGAACTTCTTGACCCTTCCTGCTACTAAAACTTCTTGAACTTCTTGAACCTTCCTGCTACTTGAACTTCTTGAACTTCTTTAACCTACCTGCTACTTGAACTTCTTAAACTTCTTGAACTTTCCTGCTACCTGAACTTTTTGAACTTCTTGAACCTTCCTGCTACGTGAACTTCTTGAACCTTCCTGCTACTTGAACTTCTTGAACCTTCCTGCTACTTGAACTTCTTGAACCTACATGCAACTTGATCTTCTTGAACCTTCCTGCTACTTGAACTTCTTGAACCTTCCTGCTACTTGTACTACTTGAACCTTCCTGCTACTTGAACTTCTTGAACCTTCCTGCTACTTGAACTTCTTGAACCTTCGTGCTACTTGAACTTCTTAAACTTTTCGAACCTTCCTGCTACTTGAACTTCTTGAACTTTTTGAACCTTCCTGCTACTTGGACTTCTTGAACCTTCCTGCTCCTTGAACTTCTTGAACTTCTTGAACCTTGCTGCTACTTGAACTTCTTGAATGTGTTGAACCTTCCTGCTACTTGAACTTCTTGAACGTCTTGAACCATCCTGCTACTTGAACTTCTTGAACTTCTTGAACCTTCCTGCTACTTCTACTTCTTGAACCTTCCTGCTACTTTAACTTCTTGAACCTTCCTGCTACTTGAACTTCTTGAACATCTTGAACCCTCCTGCTACTTGAACTTCTTGAACCTCCCTGCTTCTTGAACTTCTTGAACTTCTTGAACCTTCCTGCTACTTGAACTTCTTGAACTTCTTGAACCTTCCTGCTACTTGAACTTCTTGAACTTCTTGAACCTTCCTGCTACTTGAACTTCTTGAACCTTCCTGCTACTTGAACTTCTTGAACCTTCCTGCTACTTGAACTTCTTGAACTTCTTGAACACTCCTGCTACTTGAACTTCTTGAACCTTCCTGCTTCTTGAACTTCTTGAACTTCGTGAACCTCCCTGCTACTTGAACTTCTTGAACTTCTTGAACCTTCCTGCTACTTGAACTTCTTGAACCTTCCTGCTACTTGAAATTCTTGAACTTCTTAAACCTTCCTGCTACTTGAAATACTTGAACTTCTTGAAATTCCTGTTACTTCAACTTCTTGAACTTCTTGAAATTTCCTGCTACTTGAACTTGTTGAACCTCCCTGCTACTTGAGCTTTTTGAACCTTCCTGCTACTTGGAGTTCTTGAACTTCTTGACCCTTCCTGCTACTTGAACTTCTTGAACCCTCCTGCTACTTGAACTTCTAGAACTTCTTGACCCTTCCTGCTACTAAAACTTCTTGAACTTCTTGAACCTTCCTGCTACTTGAACTTCTTGAACTTCTTTAACCTACTTGCTACTTGAACTTCTTAAACTTCTTGAACTTTCCTGCTACCTGAACTTTTTGAACTTCTTGAACCTTCCTGCTACGTGAACTTCTTGAACCTTCCTGCTACTTGAACTTCTTGAACCTTCCTGCTACTTGAACTTCTTGAACCTACATGCAACTTGAACTTCTTGAACCTTCCTGCTACTTGAACTTCATGAACCTTCCTGCTACTTGTACTACTTGAACTTCTTGAACCATCCTGCTACTCGAACTTCTTGAACCTTCCTGCTACTTGAACTTCTTGAACCTTCCTGCTACTTGAACTTCTTGAACCTTCCTGCTACTTGAACTTCTTGAACCTTCCTGCTACTTGAACTTCTTAAACTTTTCGAACCTTCCTGCTACTTGAACTTCTTGAACTTTTTGAACCTTCCTGCTACTTGGACTTCTTGAACCTTCCTGCTCCTTGAACTTCTTGAACCTTCCTGCTACCGGAACTTCTTGAACTTCTTGACCCTTTCAGCCACTTGAACTTCTTGAACCTTCCTGCTACTTGAACTTCTTGAACTTCTTGAACCTTCCTGCTACTTGAACTTCTTGAATGTGTTGAACCTTCCTGCTACTTGAACTTCTTGAACGTCTTGAACCTTCCTGCTACTTGAACTTCTTGAACTTCTTGAACCTTCCTGCTACTTCTACTTCTTGAACCTTCCTGCAACTTTAACTTCTTGAACCTTCCTGCTACTTGAACTTCTTGAACTTCTTGAACCCTCCTGCTACTTGAACTTCTTGAACCTCCCTGCTTCTTGAACTTCTTGAACTTCTTGAACCTTCCTGCTACTTGAACTTCTTGAACTTCTTGAACCTTCCTGCTACTTGAACTTCTTGAACTTCTTGAACCTTCCTGCTACTTGAACTTCTTGAACTTCTTGAGCCTTCCTGCTACTTGAACTTCTTGAACCTTCCTGCTACTTGAACTTCTTGAACCTTCCTGCTACTTGAACTTCTTGAACCTTCCTGCTACTTGAACTTCTTGAACTTCTTGAACCCTCCTGCTACTTGAACTTCTTGAACCTTCCTGCTTCTTGAACTTCTTGAACTTCTTGAACCTTCCTGCTACTTGAACTTCTTGAACTTCTTGAACCTTCCTGCTACTTGAAATTCTTGAACTTCTTGAACCTTCCTGCTACTTGAACTTCTTGAACTTCTTGAACCTTCCTGCTACTTGAACTTCTTGAACTTCTTGAACCTTCCTGCTACTTGAACTTCTTGAACCTCCCTGCTGCTTGAACTTCTTGAACCTTCCTGCTACTTGAACTTCTTGAGCCTTCCTGCTACTTGAACTTCTCGAACTTCTTGAACCCTCCTGCTACTTGAACTTCTTGAACCTTCCTGCTTCTTGAACTTCTTGAACTTCTTGAAACTTCCTGCTACTTGAACTTCTTGAACTTCTTGAACCTTCCGGCTACTTGAACTTCTTGAACCTTCCTGCTACTTAAGCTTCTTGAACCTTCCTGCTACTTGAACTTCTTGAACTTCTTGAACCTTCCTGCTACTTGAACTTCCTTAACTTCTTGAACCTTTCTGCTACTTGAACTTCTTGAACCTTCCTGCTACTTGAACTTCTTGAACGTCTTGAGCCTTCCTGCTACTTGAACTTCTTCAACTTCTTGAACCTTCCTGCTACTTGAACTTCTTGAACTTTTTGAACCTTCCTGCTACTTGAACTTCTTGAACTTCTTGAACCTTAATGCTACTTGAAATTCTTGAACCTTCCTGCTACTTGAACTTCTTGAACTTCTTGAACCTTCCTGCTACTTGAATTACTTGAACTTCTTGAACTTTCTGCTACTTGAACTTTCCTGCTACTTGAACTTCTTGAACTTCTTGAACCTTCCTGCTACTTGAACTTCTTGAACCTTCCTGCTACTTGAACTTCTTGAACCTTCCTGCCACTTGAACTTCTTGAACTTCTTGAACCTTCCTGCTACTTGAAATTCTTGAAACTTCCTGCTACTTGAACTTCTTGAACTTCTTGAACCTTCCTGCTACTTGAACTTCTTGAACTTCTTGAACCTTCCTGCTACTTGAACTTCTTGAACTTCTTGAACCTTCCTGCTACTTGATATTCTTGAAACTTCCTGCTACTTGAACTCCTTGAACTTCTTGAACCTTCCTGCTACTTGAACTTCTTGAACTTCTTGAACCTTCATGCTACTTGAACTTCTTGAACTTCATGAACCTTCCTGCTACTTGAACTTCTTGAACTTCTTGAACCTTCCTGCTACTTGAACTTCTTGAACCTTCCTGCTACTTGAACTTCTTGAACTTCTTGAACCTTCCTGCTACTTGAACATCTTGAACCTTCCTGCTACTTGAACTTCTTGAACTTCTTGAACCTTCCTGCTACTTGAACTTCTTGAACCTTCCTGCTACTTGAACTTCTTGAACCTTCCTGCTACTTGAACTTCTTGAACCTTCCTGCTACTTGAACTTCTTGAACCTTCCTGCTACTTGAACTTCTTGAACCTTCCTGCTACTTGAACTTCTTGAACATCTTGAACCTTCCTACTACTTGAACTTCTTGAACTTCTTGAACCTATCTGCTACTTGAACTTCTTGAACCTTCCTGCTATTTGAACTTCTTGAACTTCTTGAACCTTCCTGCTACTTGAACTTCTTGAACGTCTTGAACCTTCCTGCTACTTGAACTTCTTGAACTTCTTGAACCTTCCTGCTACTTGAACTTCTTGAACCTTCCTGCTACTTGAACTTCTTGAACCTTCCTGCTACTTGAACTTCTTGAACCTTCCTGCTACTCGAACTTCTTGAACCTTCCTGCTACTTGAACTTCTTGAACCTTCTGCTACTTGAACTTCTTGAACTTCTTGAACCTTGCTGCTACTTGAACTTCTTGAACTTCTTGAACCTATCTGCTACTTGATCTTCTTGAACCTTCCTGCTACTTGAACTTCTTGAACTTCTTGAACCTTCCTGCTACTTGAACTTCTTGAACGTCTTGAACCTTACTGCTACTTGAACTTCTTGAACTTCTTGAACCTTCCTTCTACTTGAACTTCTTGAACCTTCCTGCCACTTGAACTTCTTGAACTTTTTGAACCTTCCTGCTACTTGAACTTCTTGAACTTCTTGAACCTTCCTGCTACTTGAACTTCTTGAACTTCTTGAACCTTCCTGCTACTTGAACTTCTTGAACCTTCCTGCTACTTGAACTTCTCGAACTTCTTGAACCTTCCTGCTACTTGAAATACTTGAACTTCTTGAACCCTCCTGTTACTTGAACTTCTTGAACTTTTCGAACCTTCCTGCTACTAGAACTTCTTGAACCTTCCTGCTACTTGAACTTCTTGAACTTCTTGAACCTTCCTGCTACTTGAAATACTCGAACTTTTTGAACCTTCCTGTTACTTGAACTTCTTGAACTTCTTGAAATTTCCTGCAACTTGAACTTCTTGAACCTCCCTGCTACTTGAACTTCTTGAACCTTCCTGCTACTTGAAGTTCTTGATTTTCTTGAACCTTCCTGCTACTTGAACTCCTTGAACCTTCCTGCTACTTGAACTTCTAGAACTTCTTGACCCTTCTTGCTACTAGAACTTCTTGAACTTCTCGAACCCTCCTGCTACTTGAACTTCTTGAACTTCTTTAACCTTCCTGCTACTTGAACTTCTTGAACTTCTTGAACCTTCCTGCTACCTGAACTTTTTGAACTTTTTGAACCTTCCTGCTACGTGAACTTCCTGACCTTTCCTGCTACTTGAACTTCTTGAACCTTCCTGCTACTTGAACTTCTTGAACATTCATGCTACTTGAACTTCTTGAACCTTCCTGCTACTTGAACTTCTTGAACCTTCCTGCTACTTGTACTACTTGAACTTCTTGAACCTTCCTGCTACTCGAACTTCTTGAACCTTCCTGCTACTTGAACTTCTTGAACTTCTTGAACCTTCCTGCTACTTGAACTTCTTGAACCTTCCTGCTACTTGAACTTCTTGAACCTTCCTGCTACCTGAACTTCTTGAACTTCTTGAACCTCTCTGCTACTTGAACTTCTTGAACCTTCCTGCTACTTGAACTTCTTGAACTTCTTCAACCTTCCTGCTACTTAAACTTCTTGAACCTTCCTGCTACTTGAACTTCTTGAACTTCTTGAACCTTCCTGCTACTTGAACTTTTTAAACCTTCCTGCTATTTGAACTTCTTGAACCTTCCTGTTACTTGAACTTCTTTAACTTCTTGAACCTTCCTGCTACTTGAACTTCTTGAACCTTCCTGCTACTTGAACTTTTTGAACTTCTTGAACCTTCCTGCTACTTGAACTTTTTGAACTTCTTGATCCTTCCTGCTACTTGAACTTCTTGAACTTCATGAACCTTCCTGCTACTTGAACTTCTTGAACCTTCCTGCCAATTGATTTCTTGAACCTTCCTGCTACTTGAACTTCTTGATCCTTCCTGCTACTTGAACTTTTTGAACCTTCCTGCTTCTTGAACTTCTTGAACCTTCCTTCTACTTGAATTTCTTGAACTTCTTGAACCTTCCTGCTACTTGAACTTCTTGAACCTTCCTGCTACTTGTGTACGGGCACGTTGTATCTGTCTGGATATCTGGAGTCTGTATTAGCAGTACATAAAAGCCGTTGCTGTCGAGGCTTAGGGGCTCAATCTACCGATTCCCATCCTGCTGTCAACACCTAGTGGAATAAACTCGCCAAGCTCACCATACTTGTTTCTCTGACCGCACATTAAGTGGTGGCCAGTTGCGATTCGAACTCACATTCGCATAAGTGTTACCTGAAGATTTAGTTCTCCGTGAAGATAGTTTTGAACAGTGTAAATACCAAATGTGTTCCAGCGAAAACAACCAGCTCTGGCGACCTGAAGAAACAGTCATTGTGTTTGGCATCATCGTCTCTAAAGAATTGTTGACGGAAGCTTACTGTAGATTTACAGTATTTCTTAATTTATACTCACCCCTGCGTACGAAAATTTTGGTCTACGAGTGTGAAAACGACACTATAGAACTCGTTTTTCAAGTGAAAATTGCAGCGTTCCCAGCGTCAACCAGTGAGTGAATTTTACAGCTACAAGAAGTGAATTCAACTCTACAAGTACTAAGAACAATTAAATTTGTGTAAGATAAATAACTACGATTGCACCAAAAACAGTAGCAGTGACTGTAGCAGTGAAGTGACACGTACTTTCAGTTTACAAGTGTAAATTCTGCAACGTGGTGCACAGTATAAACGCAGTATAATCTTGCTGTACCAGCCACAGCATCACAGCATCTCATTATTGCTGCAGGAGACGCTGTCAGCGTGTTCAGCGTGTCAGCGTGTTCAGCTGTCTTCAGTGTTCACAGTTAAGTCTTCTGTGAGAAATTTTTTTTTTCTCTCTTTGTTTAGTACTACCTCGCTCTGTCCCGGGCAGCTAGTCATTTTTTTTGTCGCACTTATTGCCGGTGTTTTTTTTTACCACGCCCGCTTCCTGAATAGTGGCACTCAGTGGCACTCTGAACGTCGTGTGAGAGACACGTAGGTCCCACGAATCTGGAACGTAGCTGGTTACCAGCTTTTACCGCGATTTGCATCGTGAGTTTCAAATTTTTTTGGCATTTGAATAGGAGTGTTAGTAGAAGTGTGTGAATCACCTCGATTTCAATTTTTGAAGCTTTAATGTGATAGAATTACACGTTCTTTGCTGTGGAGGAGCAATATTTTTTTTTAACGCCTTGTCGTAAGCCTCAGCATTCACGAGCACTCTGCACGTTTTATTGAGAAGTCACAAAGAGTTGCACTGCTTGTGGTATTAGAAAGTGCCACTATTTACTGAATTTAATTGGAAGTATTGGTTACGTAATTTTATTAGCGATATAGATGCCTTGTGATTACTATTGAGATTAACGTGTATTTTGCGCGTATTAGATGTGTTTTATTAGTTCTTACATACTATTTGTGATTCTTAACTCAAGTGGGATTATTAATTTTTTTGTGGTTCTTCAAAGTGTGTCTTTAATTAATTTTTGGGTGTTCTAAATGCATTTACGGTGTTTATTATCATTTTAAATGGTTTTAGGGTGTTTCTTATCATTCGCGGAGTCTGATATTAATTTTTAATTGAATTATTAAGTGAATTTTGGTAGTGAATTGTTAATTTTTAGTAGAATAGGATATTTTTCGATGAAAAACGACACATGTCGGATTTCTCTGATTCTTTAGATAGTGAGGACGAAGTAGTTAGAACTAAACCTACTGTAACTAAGTACGGACGAGTCAGTACTCCAAGGGTGACTACGGAGCCAGTAATTAGCAAAATGACGACTCCTACGGCAGCGACAGCTGGACCTAGTCCTAGTGCTGGACCTAGTAACGTGGACGCATCACAACTTGCACGTGACATAGCTGCAAATCTAAATGTTCCCTCTGTCGGTACGATAATGACTAATGCAGAGCTTCCTACCTTCAGGGGAAGACGACGGGTCCATGATTCCGAGTTTCTCGAGAATAAGAGCTTTCATACGCATATCCAAAATTTAAGGGCTTACATGTCCTTGTTGCCAGATGCCACTAGTGATGAGCGTAGAAAGGAATTTTTAGTACGATCTGCAAACAAGAACGTCGGCGATTTCAATAGTGTAGTAACTAAGCTAGTCAACGCTGACTTGAATTATTCTTTCGATCAGGTCGTTCAGATACTTGAAGACATTTACGTCTCGAAAGGAGAAAAGAGTATCCATGCATTGGCTTGCGATCTAAACGAGTTAAAATTAGTTAAAAATAATGCACTTGCTGCTCAGATCGTGAACGCGTTTTCGAAAATAAGGAAGCTAACCGAGAGTATTCTTAATTCAAACTCGTTAGGGTGGCAGCGGCACAGTTATTTCCAAAACTGCACGACTCAGGCTGAGTTAAAAAAATTTGTAGGCGACAGCATGTCGTACAGTTTGGCCTTATCAATTTTGGGTCCATTATTTGATGAGTCGTTCGCTAGAAAGATTTTTGAAACACAATTTTCAACGGCAGAGGAACTGTTAGCTAAGTTAATTTCCGCAGTGCGTAGTCAAAGCGAGTCTAAGAAAATTCTCGCACAAAAGTATCAGGTCAGACAGGACAGTGAGAGTTATGTAGGTGAAGTGACTAGGGAAGTCGAGGAAGTTTTGGAGGAGCAAGATCAATTCCAGGAGCACGAAGTGTACTACGGAGGTGTCGGAAATTATCGTAGGAATTTTCGATCAGGAATGAGGAGGATTGTTCCTAGACCTTGGCTAAATAGAGGACGAAGTAGAGGCAGAGAGTTTAACAGTTATGTAGGAGATAGAGGACATGGTTCCTTAGAATGTAACTGGGTTAAATCAGATAGCGGTAGTTCTGGAGTTGTAGGAAATTCCGGAGGAAATTCGGGCACGAAAAAGCCCGGGTTCCCGTACTGTACCTCCTGTTCAATGGTAGGGCACTTTGAGTGTCGACCTCAAAGAGGTCAAGTTCAAGGAGGTCAGAGAGGATGTTTTGCCTGCGGTGGAACTCACGTAGTAAAAAACTGTAGAGCGAGCGGTTCGGAGATCCGTAGCTATAGGGCGTATTTACGCGGCAGAGGTAGCGCGAACCGTGGCCAAAATGAAGTTCATTGGGCGGAGAGCAAGTCAAGTGATTTTTTAAACTAGGTGAAGGTAGTAAGGGGGATTTGAAACAGATTGAGCCCGAGTTAATTAGCGGTACCAAACTCGTTAAACTGGAGACCGTGGCAATCCCAGATACCACCGAAATAACCAAATCGTATGTTGACCCTGTGTTTAACTGTAAAAATAGATATAGTTTATTACAAGAAGAAGAGCTTGAAAATGACCATTGTCAAGGCAAAACGGTGGAATCATATTTTTCTGTGTCCGTTGTAAAGAATGTTGATAAAAACGCTGGATTAGTGTCATTTAAGGAGTGCAACAAGCCGACTATAATTATTCGCAATAACGATCAGTATTTGAATGCCTTAATTGACAGTGGATCGGAGAAGTGCCTTGTTAGTTACAGACAGATTAAAAATTTGAGTGATGAAGTCAAGCCGAGTAAATTAAGAGTCAAGGGAATAAGCGGAAAAAGCGACGTGACCGGTGAGGTAGAGTTATCCATTAAAATCCCGGGCACAAGTAAAGTAATTAAAACAAATGCACTCATTGTTCGTGAAGCCAAATTTAATTATGATTTAATTCTAGGTCGTGACGTCTTAAAAGACGCCGTAATAAACTTCAGAGAGAAGGAACTTCTTTGGAATAATGTTGCAATTCCTTTTCAAGATCTAAATGTGGAACCTTTGTTAAGCAGAGAAGCTGTAATGCAAAAAATAATGAAGAGTGATTGTCTGTTATCAGAGATTGCGGTCGCCAGAAAGACCAAGAGTCAATTAAAAAATGCTGACTGCGGCAGAAACAATGCTGACTGCAGGAGAGAAAATGCTGACTGCAGGACAATGAGAGCTGAGGTAGCTCAGAGACAGAGCATGAGAGCTGCGGTAGCTCAGGCACAGACAATGAGAACAAAACAATTAATTGTTCATTGTAATCAGGCTGAAGTACCTGGTAATTCGCTTAACGTTGTTTATGGGTTCATTAGGAAACCAATTGTAGGAGAATATATGGTGGTCAAAAGATATTTTGACAATGGTGCTTTAATAGCTGACTCAATTGTGCAAGTAAATGAGGACGGTGTGGTACCGGTCATGATTCTAAATGCTAACGAGGAGACGTTGTACTTCTCTGAGAACACGATGCTATGCAACGTGGAGTTGGTAAAAGCTGATGATATTGAGAGCGAAATGTATTTAACAAGTGTTGACACAGCGCTCAGAGATGCGTGTGAGGTTGAAGTAAATTTTGTTGCGGGGTCAGATACGATGGAAGTTAAATCGACATGTGGCGGAAGGAATGCCATAGTTGATAGGAAACTTTGTTCGGAAGCTGATACTCGTGGCAGAGGTGCAATTTCTGTTGATATTGTTGATAATAAGAAGTTAGAATCGAGTGGAGAAGGTGGAGAAAAGGAGTTACGCCGTAACTTGACCATAAATGATATTTCCTGTAATGAAGAAGACATTCAATTACCTTTAGTTAATTTGTTAAATAAATTCCGTGACGTAGTAACTTTGGAGGGAGAAAAAATAGGTGTAACCAACATTTTGAAGCATCATATTCAGTTGAAGACTGATGCGCCTGTGTTAAATTTAGCTCCCTACCGAATACCTCATAAGTACCAAGAAGAGGTAATGAGAATAACTAACGATATGCGCGATCAGGGAATAATAGAGGAGTCATCTTCTGAGTTCAATTTCCCTGTCATTATAGTTAAAAAAAAATCGGGAGATTTACGGCCCGTTATTGATTTCCGTGCTTTGAATAAAGTTTTAATTAAACATTCATATCCAATTCCCAGAATTGACGAGATTTTGTCGACCTTAGGTAATAACACGTGGTTCTCTAATCTTGATCTGCGCTCGGCATTTCATCAAATTGAGTTAGAACAAGAGAGTAGAAAATACACGGCATTTACCGTAAATTACCGTAAATATCAATTCTGCCGTGTACCATTCGGTCTTTCTACGTCTCCGGGAATATTTCAAAGAGTCATGACATCTGCACTTGCACCCATTCTGGGTAAACTAGCTTTCGTCTTCCTAGACGATATCCTGGTGTTCTCAAAAAATAAAGATCAGCACTTGGCTGATATAGAAATTGTCCTTAAAATGCTGCGGTCCGGTAAATTATCCTTAAAGCTTGAGAAATGCCATTTCTTCAAGAAAGAACTCGAATATCTGGGCCATATAATTGCCGCAGATGGAATTAAATGCAAATATTCAAAAAAATTACAAGAATGCCGAGCGCCAACCAATGTTAAAGAATTACAACAGTTTTTAGGTTTAGCGAATTATTTCCGCAGTTTTCTACCAAATTTCGCGGAGATAGCAAGTCCCTTGTATACACTTTTGAGAAAAAATGTAGTTTATACTTGGACTGCCGAATGTCAAAAAAGTTTTGAGGTTATGAAATCTCTATTGACTTCTGACACAGTTCTGAGACATCCCGACTATACTAAAGAATTCCATGTTTTCACAGACGCTTCCAATTCAGGAATTGGTGCTGTTTTAATGCAAGCAGATGATTCAAGCGACAAAATTCTAAGACCCATAGCTTACTATAGTAAAAATTTAAACTCCAGCCAGCGCCGGTACGCGACTACGAAAAAAGAATTCTACGCGATACACGCGGCCTTAAAACATTTTAGATACTTAATTACAGGGTATACGGTTCGCGTCTACACCGACCACCGCCCTCTTGCACCACTGTTCAATAAAAAATTACCAGACGATACCAGTATGTCACGCTGGTGCATTAACGTAAACTCCTATGACCCAGTGGTTAAATACCTTCCTGGCAAGGAAAATGTTGTGGCTGACTATTTGAGCAGATTACCTATTAATAACGAGAAACTAAATCTTAAAGAACTAAATTCTTGTGACGATTTGAAATCAGAATTTGAATCGGAAGTTTGCATTGCAGAGACACGTGCACGGAAGCGACAGACGCACGCTCGCATGACGACCGACGAAGCAGACGACCTGCCGGTTAGAGACAGTCTTGACCGAGACAAACACGCTTGTCCCAAGCTGCTTAGTTACGTACCAACTGAAGCTGAGATATCTTGGACGATTAAGGAATTTATCGACGAACAAAACAACGACGCTTTCTGTATAGAGATTAAGAATGCTTTGTTGCATGACAGTGTTTCGACTATTCCTGACTTAGATAAATTTCTAATGTTAAATAATATTCTTTATAGACGTAGAGAAATTGATAATCGACCGAGTACAATTTTGACTGCAGTTGTTCCTAATTCATTAATGAGTAAAGCTATCCTAGCGATACATAGTTTGTATCACGTAGATCACAAACATACTTTGTTCAAATTTAAGTTGAAATATTGGAATCAATTAGAGAAAACAATTGTGCGCAAAGTTGTTCAGCATTGCGAGGTGTGTAAGATTATTAAAGCACGACCCTCAGTTCCAATCAAAATTTTAACAGCTCCAATAGCTACGAAACCTTTCGAAGTTGTATCAATTGATTTGCTGGGGCCACTTAAAGTAACTGATAATGGGAATAAATATATTCTTGTTGTGATTGACCTGTTTTCAAGGTTTTGTCGTTTATATGCAATTTCAAATCGAAATACAGAAACAGTGATTTCTTGCTTAAGCAACTGTTTCTCGCTACTCGGGTACCCTAAGACGCTCATTTCAGATAATGCTTATGAGTTTAAATCAGTGGCTCTCAAACAATTTGCAAAATTACATGCCATTTCAAAAAGAGAAGTTTTGGCTTATAGCCCACATTCTAATGCAATTGTGGAACGCAACAATAAAAAAATTACGAATCTGTTAAAGCTCTATATTAATACGCTTGTTAATGTAGAGTGGGACCAATTATTGGAAGTAGTAGAAAATGCCTTGAATAATTCTTTAAACTCTACTATTGGCGAAACACCAAGCTATATAATGTTCAATCGCGATACGTGTGCCTATTATCAGTCTGACAGTTTCGATTCAGTAATTTACAGTTTTGATGAAGAAATAGATTTAGTGAATATTAGAGCTAGAGAAGCCGTTCGGACAGTAGAAAATATACGAAATTTAATTATTAACAACACAACAGAGCGAAATCTTTATAGAAACCTTAAGCGGCGCGATAAGGATATTCAAGTTGGTGACAGAGTCCTATTAAGGAATCATAACAAGAACCATAAATTGGAATTAACTTGGATTGGGCCTGCGGTCGTCCAAAAGGTTAAACGTAATTACGCTGATATTAAAATTGGATCTAAAATCGTTAGAAGTAACCTTAATCATGTTTTACCGCTCAAAAAGGTAAAATCTGTGAGTTAAAAAGACGAATTCATTCGACTATGTGACGTGCTAACTAATCGACGAGTAATATTACCCTTTTACAATTTTTTTTAACCTTTTACCGTTGTTTTACCGTTGTTTATAAATAATGTTAAGAGATATAATCATAATTTTAGAAGCGTTTTCTTGGCTATATGCAATATGCTTGCATTTATATTAATCTCAGTAATCAATGCGTTGTGTTTTAATATGTTAATCTTAATGTTGCTTTATGCTCAAGTAACTTGATGTAAATGTTAGACATTTACCCCAGAGGAATTTGTACTGTCTCGTCTAGCTGTCGCTAAGACGTTTCATTAATTCTTTTCTCGGATTCACCCAGACATCCGTTTTGCTAAATTGACAGTTTTAATCATGAACGATGCGCCGACGGCGAATTGCAAATCGCTGAGGTTGCTGTTCACCTTGCGAGATGGGTTGTTTTGACGCTGCGGCCGTATGCTGCGGTCTCGCGCCGAGCTATTTTTGTTCCGTCGGAATGTCCGGCAATCAGCAAATTTAGATTGCATTCATGAGAAAGGTGTCTTGTCACCGGTCACACATGATCAGCGTTTAATTGCTTTAGGCAAGACTATCGTGGTTGTCAAGGACAGTTGTCAGACAACCGAGAGTTGATACCAAATTGTATGTTGTATTTATTTTATTTAAACGGCCGTGCTAATCTTTCTGTATCTCTTCCTTGCAGGATTTACATGAACGCCTTCTACATGGGGGCGAAGGTATCATTGGTGGACGTCAATACGCTATCAACGGCGTTAGCGAAGAACCAAGGAGCCAGTGAAGCATTTTTAAAGGACTTGGTGAATACCAATGCCCGGGCAGATTTGCTACCCGACTCAATAACGGATGTCATAATAATGGTGTTGGCATTGACGACAATTGTCCTGGGGGCAATGATTTACTATACGAAGAGGGGCCTGGAGGCTTTGGCTGACCGAGCTGAGCGGCTAGAAGACTTTCAGCTGAGACGGTTACCACCTAGGGGAGCAGCTAGGTATGTTCAGCAAGATCAAGTCTGAACTGTAGCGACGAACTTGGAAAGGAGTAAAAAGGAAAATTAATAATTGAAAAGATGTAGTAGAAAAGTTATTTACTCTAAGAAAATTTAATTGACATTAGAAAAGTTATTTGAAAAAGGCGCGCAGTGATTGCAGGGTATGCATGTCGCATGAAACACGCGATAAAATATGCGCGCGGTGCTCTTTACTCTATTTTAAGTCTATTTAACCCATATGTTTAATTTAAGTATACTGTTTTTCATATTGACGCAAAAAATTTAATTAGCACATGCGTTACTTGTTTTGGTGTTAGAGGTGACATTTATAAATTGAATATGTTGTGTTTTGATTACAGTGTTTTTTAATTGTGTGACAATTCGAAATTCGAAAATGGCGGAAATTTTAAAAATGATTCATTGCGATTTTTTATTTTGTTTTTGTTTAAATTTTTGCGAAGACACAAAAGGTATTTGCGATGATGCAACGGGTAATTATTTTTTTTAAGTTGATTTGGCGTAGGTTGTTTTAAAAAAATATTCAAATGGCGTTTCAATATGACCCTTTTTACACCATTCTTCACGGCTGTCGACGTGCTGATTATATTTAAGCACGGTAAGTCAGTTGCTTTGCTTCTTTGCATATTTTTGATTGCTTTGCTTTTTGCTTTTAGTTATTAAGTTTTTATGATAACATGCCTTAAATTTTGTGCTGAAGTCGTGACAAAGATTTTTTTTCTTAAAGGTTGATTGAGGTAATGAGTTACGAATTTTAATGGGTTGAAAAAGGTTTTAAAATTTTAGTAGAATGCGGTGTTTCTAAATGTTGTTTTTCGGCGGTGTATTAATTATAATTTTAGTGTTCTAGAAAGTTTGACCTGATCATTATGCAATCTTTGGCGTTCTATTACTTTTGCAATGTGGATAACCTAACCGATTCGGCAGGGGGTGAATTGGTAAAAAGCATTTTCTTTTAGCATGCGTTTTATTGTGTTCTAGTTTTAGTTTAGAACTTGGGTTCTAGATTTAGTTGTGCGTTTTATTAATCAACGTGTTTGTTGCGTTACCCTATAATCATTTCTTGGGAATGGTAATGCAACATTGCTAGTTTCGGTAGTGTAAGTAACGGTAAATGCTTTTTAGCATGGTTCCTAAATTAAAATTCTAAAATTCTAAATTTAAATTCTTCCTCCGCGTTCAAGTTTTTAATGCATAGAATGCGTTACCTACAGTATAAGTGCTTTGCGTTATCCTATATCTTTTTTGGTAATGTAACCGTTCTTGCTTGACGTTTAGCGTGGCGTTTGTTTCAAGTTAAAAGTATTAACCTTAGTAGTTTTAGTGTTTTAGTTAAACCTGGTATGCGTATAGTGTTCGCTGGAAGCTACCTTGTTAATGCTTATTTCTGTTGCGGAAAACTACAATAATGCTTGGCTGGTGCGATTTATCAATTGATTAATATAATTTTTTTTATGATTATGGATGTTGTCACAGTTAACGTAAATTGGTTCCGAATACTTACGAAGAACGAGTTGTTAACGATGCTTGAGAGTATATTTGCCCTTAAGATTTTAGTTTTGGGCAGAGATTGTGTTTATTTTGGGTCGAATGCGTCTAAATTGGGTAATTAGTTTTGCGGTTTATTTTTGAAAATGTAGCCTCTCTAGTATTAAAGGGGGGGTGTTATGTACGGGCACGTTGTATCTGTCTGGATATCTGGAGTCTGTATTAGCAGTACATAAAAGCCGTTGCTGTCGAGGCTTAGGGGCTCAATCTACCGATTCCCATCCTGCTGTCAACACCTAGTTGAATAAACTCGCCAAGCTCACCATACTTGTTTCTCTGACCGCACACTTGAACTTCTTGAACCTTCCTGCAACTTGAACTTGTTGAACTTCTTGAACCTTCCTGCTACTTGAACTTCTTGAACCTTCCTGCTAGCTGAACTTCTTGAACTTCTTGAACCTTCCTGCTACTTGAACTTCTTGAACCTTCCTGCTACATGAACTTCTTGAACTTCTTGAACGTTCCTGCTACTTGAAATTCTTGAACTTCTTGAACCTTCCTGCTACTTGAACTTCTTGAACTTCTTGAACCTTCCTGCTACTTGAACTTCTTGAACCTTCCTGCTACTTGAACTTCTTTAACCTTTCTGCTACTTGAACTTCTTGAACTTCTTGAACCCTCCTGCTACTTGAACTTCTTGAACCTTCCTGCTTCTTGAACTTCTTGAACTTCGTGAACCTCCCTGCTACTTGAACTTCTTGAACTTCTTGAACCTTCCTGCTACTTGATTTTCTTGAACCTTCCTGCTACTTGGGCTTCTTGAACCTTCCTGCTACTTGAACATCTTGAACTTCTTGAACCTTCCTGCTACTTGAACTTCCTGAACTTCTTGAACCTTTCTGCTACTTGAACTTCTTGAACCTTCCTGCAACTTGAACTTCTTGAACTTCTTGTACCTTCCTGCTACTTGAACTTCTTGAACGTCTTGAACCTTCCTGCTACTTGAACTTCTTGAACTTCTTGAACCTTCCTGCTACTTGAACTTCTTGAACCTTCCTGCTTCTTGAACTTCTTGTACTTCTTGAACCTTCCTGCTACTTGAACTACTTGAACTTCTTGAACCTTCCTGCTACTTGAACTTCTTGAACTTCTTGAACCTTCCTGCTACTTGAACTTCTTGAACCTTCCTGCTACTTGAACTTCTCGAACCTTCCTGCCACTTGAACTTCTTGAACTTCTTGAACCTTCCTGCTACTTGAAATTCTTGAAACTTCCTGCTACTTGAACTTCTTGAACTTCTTGAACCTTCCTGCTACTTGAACTTCTTGAACTTCTTGAAACTTCCTGCTACTTGAACTTCTTGAACTTCTTGAACCTTCCTGCTACTTGAACTTCTTGAACTTCTTGAACCTTCCTGCTACTTGAACTTCTTGAACTTCTTGAACCTTCCTGCTACTTGAACTTCTTGAACCTTCCTGCTACTTGAACTTCTTGAACTTCTTGAACCTTCCTGCTACTTCAACTTCTTGAACTTCTTGAGCCTTCCTGCTACTTGAACTTCTTGAACCTTCCTGCTACTTGAACTTCTTTAACCTTCCTGCTACTTGAACTTCTTGAACCTTCCTGCTACTTGAACTTCTTGAACTTCTTGAACCCTCCTGCTACTTGAACTTCTTGAACCTTCCTGCTTCTTGAACTTCTTGAACTTCTTGAACCTTCCTGCTACTTGAACTTCTTGAACTTCTTGAACCTTCCTGCTACTTGAAATTCTTGAACTTCTTGAACCTTCCTGCTACTTGAACTTCTTGAACTTCTTGAACCTTCCTGCTACTTGAACTTCTTGAACTTCTTGAACCTTCCTGCTACTTGAACTTCTTGAACCTTCCTGCTACTTGAACTTCTTGAACCTTCCTGCTACTTGAACTTCTTGAGCCTTCCTGCTACTTGAACTTCTCGAACTTCTTGAACCCTCCTGCTACTTGAACTTCTTGAACCTTCCTGCTTCTTGAACTTCTTGAACTTCTTGAACCTTCCTGCTACTTGAACTTCTTGAACTTCTTGAACCTTCCTGCTACTTGAACTTCTTGAACCTTCCTGCTACTTAAGCTTCTTGAACCTTCCTGCTACTTGAACTTCTTGAACTTTTTGAACCTTCCTGCCACTTGAACTTCCTTAACTTCTTGAACCTTTCTGCTACTTGAACTTCTTGAACCTTCCTGCTACTTGAACTTCTTGAACGTCTTGAGCCTTCCTGCTACTTGAACTTCTTCAACTTCTTGAACCTTCCTGCTACTTGAACTTCTTGAACTTTTTGAACCTTCCTGCTACTTGAACTTCTTGAACTTCTTGAACCTTAATGCTACTTGAAATTCTTGAACCTTCCTGCTACTTGAACTTCTTGAACTTCTTGAACCTTCCTGCTACTTGAACTACTTGAACTTCTTGAACTTTCTGCTACTTGAACTTTCCTGCTACTTGAACTTCTTGAACTTCTTGAACCTTCCTGCTACTTGAACTTCTTGAACCTTCCTGCTACTTGAACTTCTTGAACCTTCCTGCCACTTGAACTTCTTGAACTTCTTGAACCTTCCTGCTACTTGAAATTCTTGAAACTTCCTGCTACTTGAACTTCTTGAACTTCTTGAACCTTCCTGCTACTTGAACTTCTTGAACTTCTTGAACCTTCCTGCTACTTGATATTCTTGAAACCTCCTGCTGCTTGAACTTCTTGAACTTCTTGAACCTTCCTGCTACTTGAACTTCTTGAACTTCTTGAACCTTCATGCTACTTGAACTTCTTGAACTTCATGAACCTTCCTGCTACTTGAACTTCTTGAACTTCTTGAACCTTCCTGCTACTTGAACTTCTTGAACCTTCCTGCTACTTGAACTTCTTGAACCTTCCTGCTACTTGAACATCTTGAACTTCTTGAACCTTCCTGCTACTTGAACATCTTGAACCTTTCTGCTACTTGAACTTCTTGAACTTCTTGAACCTTCCTGCTACTTGAACTTCTTGAACCTTCCTGCTACTTGAAATTCTTGAACTTCTTAAACCTTCCTGCTACTTGAAATACTTGAACTTCTTGAAATTCCTGTTACTTTAACTTCTTGAACTTCTTGAAATTTCCTGCTACTTGAACTTCTTGAACCTCCCTGCTACTTGAGCTTTTTGAACCTTCCTGCTACTTGGAGTTCTTGAACTTCTTGACCCTTCCTGCTACTTGAACTTCTTGAACCCTCCTGCTACTTGAACTTCTAGAACTTCTTGACCCTTCCAGCTACTAAAACTTCTTGAACTTCTTGAACCTTCCTGCTACTTGAACTTCTTGAACTTCTTTAACCTACCTGCTACTTGAACTTCTTAAACTTCTGGAACTTTCCTGCTACCTGAACTTTTTGAACTTCTTGAACCTTCCTGCTACGTGAACTTCTTGAACCTTCCTGCTACTTGAACTTCTTGAACCTTCCTGCTACTTGAACTTCTTGAACCTACATGCAACTTGAACTTCTTGAACCTTCCTGCTACTTGAACTTCTTGAACCTTCCTGCTACTTGTACTACTTGAACTTCTTGAACCATCCTGCTACTCGAACTTCTTGAACCTTCCTGCTACTTGAACTTCTTGAACCTTCCTGCTACTTGAACTTCTTGAACCTTCCTGCTACTTGAACTTCTTGAACCTTCCTGCTACTTGAACTTCTTGAACCTTCCTGCTACTTGAACTTCTTAAACTTTTCGAACCTTCCTGCTACTTGAACTTCTTGAACTTTTTGAACCTTCCTGCTACTTGGACTTCATGAACCTTCCTGCTCCTTGAACTTCTTGAACCTTCCTGCTACCGGAACTTCTTGAACTTCTTGAACCTTTCAGCCACTTGAACTTCTTGAACCTTCCTGCTACTTGAACTTCTTGAACTTCTTGAACCTTCCTGCTACTTGAACTTCTTGAATGTGTTGAACCTTCCTGCTACTTGAACTTCTTGAACGTCTTGAACCTTCCTGCTACTTGAACTTCTTGAACTTCTTGAACCTTCCTGCTACTTCTACTTCTTGAACCTTCCTGCTACTTTAACTTCTTGAACCTTCCTGCTACTTGAACTTCTTGAACTTTTTGAACCTTCCTGCTACTTGGACTTCTTGAACCTTCCTGCTCCTTGAACTTCTTGAACTTCTTGAACCTTGCTGCTACTTGAACTTCTTGAATGTGTTGAACCTTCCTGCTACTTGAACTTCTTGAACGTCTTGAACCTTCCTGCTACTTGAACTTCTTGAACTTCTTGAACCTTCCTGCTACTTCTACTTCTTGAACCTTCCTGCTATTTTAACTTCTTGAACCTTCCTGCTACTTGAACTTCTTGAACTTCTTGAACCCTCCTGCTACTTGAACTTCTTGAACCTCCCTGCTTCTTGAACTTCTTGAACTTCTTGAACCTTCCTGCTACTTGAACTTCTTGAACTTCTTGAACCTTCCTGCTACTTGAACTTCTTGAACTTCTTGAACCTTCCTGCTACTTGAACTTCTTGAACCTTCCTGCTACTTGAACTTCTTGAACCTTCCTGCTACTTGAACTTCTTGAACTTCTTGAACACTCCTGCTACTTGAACTTCTTGAACCTTCCTGCTTCTTGAACTTCTTGAACTTCGTGAACCTCCCTGCTACATGAACCTTTTGAACTTCTTGAACCTTCCTGCTACTTGATTTTCTTGAACCTTCCTGCTACTTGGGCTCCTTGAACCTTCCTGCTACTTGAACTTCTTGAACTTCTTGAACCTTCCTGCTACTTGAACTTCCTGAACTTCTTGAACCTTTCTGCTACTTGAACTTCTTGAACCTTCCTGCAACTTGAACTTCTTGAACTTCTTGTACCTTCCTGCTACTTGAACTTCTTGAACGTCTTGAACCTTCCTGCTACTTGAACTTCTTGAACTTCTTGAACCTTCCTGCTACTTGAACTTCTTGAACCTTCCTGCTACTTGAACTTCTTGAACTTTTTGAACCTTCCTGCTACTTGAACTTCTTGAACTTCTTGAACCTTAATGCTACTTTAACTTCTTGAACCTTCCTGCTACTTGAACTTCTTGAACTTCTTGAACCTTCCTGCTACTTGAACTACTTGAACTTCTTGAACCTTCCTGCTACTTGAACTTCTTGAACTTCTTGAACCTTCCTGCTACTTGAACTTCTTGAACCTTCCTGCTACTTGAACTTCTCGAACCTTCCTGCCACTTGAACTTCTTGAACTTCTTGAACCTTCCTGCTACTTGAAATTCTTGAAACTTCCTGCTACTTGAACTTCTTGAACTTCTTGAACCTTCCTGCTACTTGAACTTCTTGAACTTCTTGAAACTTCCTGCTACTTGAACTTCTTGAACTTCTTGAACCCTCCTGCTACTTGAACTTCTTGAACTTCTTGAACCTTCCTGCTACTTGAACTTCTTGAACTTCTTGAACCTTCCTGCTACTTGAACTTCTTGAACTTCTTGAACCTTCCTGCTACTTGAACTTCTTGAACTTCTTGAGCCTTCCTGCTACTTGAACTTCTTGAACCTTCCTGCTACTTGAACTTCTTGAACCTTCCTGCTACTTGAACTTCTTGAACCTTCCTGCTACTTGAACTTCTTGAACTTCTTGAACCCTCCTGCTACTTGAACTTCTTGAACCTTCTTGCTTCTTGAACTTCTTGAACTTCTTGAACCTTCCTGCTACTTGAACTTCTTGAACTTCTTGAACCTTCCTGCTACTTGAAATTCTTGAACTTCTTGAACCTTTCTGCTACTTGAACTTCTTGAACTTCTTGAACCTTCCTGCTACTTGAACTTCTTGAACTTCTTGAACCTTCCTGCTACTTGAACTTCTTGAACCTTCCTGCTACTTGAACTTCTTGAACCTTCCTGCTACTTGAACTTCTTGAGCCTTCCTGCTACTTGAACTTCTCGAACTTCTTGAACCCTCCTGCTACTTGAACTTCTTGAACCTTCCTGCTTCTTGAACTTCTTGAACTTCTTGAACCTTCCTGCTACTTGAACTTCTTGAACTTCTTGAACCTTCCTGCTACTTGAACTTCTTGAACCTTCCTGCTACTTAAGCTTCTTGAACCTTCCTGCTACTTGAACTTCTTGAACTTCTTGAACCTTCCTGCTACTTGAACTTCCTTAACTTCTTGAACCTTTCTGCTACTTGAACTTCTTGAACCTTCCTGCTACTTGAACTTCTTGAACGTCTTGAGCCTTCCTGCTACTTGAACTTCTTCAACTTCTTGAACCTTCCTGCTACTTGAACTTCTTGAACTTCTTGAACCTTCCTGCTACTTGAACTACTTGAACTTCTTGAACCTTCCTGCTACTTGAACTTCTTGAACTTCTTGAACCTTCCTGCTACTTGAACTTCTTGAACCTTCCTGCTACTTGAACTTCTCGAACCTTCCTGCCACTTGAACTTCTTGAACTTCTTGAACCTTCCTGCTACTTGAAATTCTTGAAACTTCCTGCTACTTGAACTTCTTGAACTTCTTGAACCTTCCTGCTACTTGAACTTCTTGAACTTCTTTAAACTTCCTGCTACTTGAACTTCTTGAACTTCTTGAACCTTCCTGCTACTTGAACTTCTTGAACTTCTTTAAACTTCCTGCTACTTGAACTTCTTGAACTTCTTGAACCTTCCTGCTACTTGAACTTCTTGAACTTCTTGAACCTTCCTGCTACTTGAACTTCTTGAACTTCTTGAGCCTTCCTGCTACTTGAACTTCTTGAACCTTCCTGCTACTTGAACTTCTTGAACCTTCCTGCTACTTGAACTTCTTGAACCTTCCTGCTACTTGAACTTCTTGAACTTCTTGAACCCTCCTGCTACTTGAACTTCTTGAACCTTCCTGCTTCTTGAACTTCTTGAACTTCTTGAACCTTCCTGCTACTTGAACTTCTTGAACTTCTTGAACCTTCCTGCTACTTGAAATTCTTGAACTTCTTGAACCTTCCTGCTACTTGAACTTCTTGAACTTCTTGAACCTTCCTGCTACTTGAACTTCTTGAACTTCTTGAACCTTCCTGCTACTTGAACTTCTTGAACCTTCCTGCTACTTGAACTTCTTGAACCTTCCTGCTACTTGAACTTCTTGAGCCTTCCTGCTACTTGAACTTCTCGAACTTCTTGAACCCTCCTGCTACTTGAACTTCTTGAACCTTCCTGCTTCTTGAACTTCTTGAACTTCTTGAACCTTCCTGCTACTTGAACTTCTTGAACTTCTTGAACCTTCCTGCTACTTGAACTTCTTGAACCTTCCTGCTACTTACGCTTCTTGAACCTTCCTGCTACTTGAACTTCTTGAACTTCTTGAACCTTCCTGCTACTTGAACTTCCTTAACTTCTTGAACCTTTCTGCTACTTGAACTTCTTGAACCTTCCTGCTACTTGAACTTCTTGAACGTCTTGAGCCTTCCTGCTACTTGAACTTCTTCAACTTCTTGAACCTTCCTGCTACTTGAACTTCTTGAACTTTTTGAACCTTCCTGCTACTTGAACTTCTTGAACTTCTTGAACCTTAATGCTACTTGAAATTCTTGAACCTTCCTGCTACTTGAACTTCTTGAACTTCTTGAACCTTCCTGCTACTTGAACTACTTGAACTTCTTGAACTTTCTGCTACTTGAACTTTCCTGCTACTTGAACTTCTTGAACTTCTTGAACCTTCCTGCTACTTGAACTTCTTGAACCTTCCTGCTACTTGAACTTCTTGAACCTTCCTGCCACTTGAACTTCTTGAACTTCTTGAACCTTCCTGCTACTTGAAATTCTTGAAACTTCCTGCTACTTGAACTTCTTGAACTTCTTGAACCTTCCTGCTACTTGAACTTCTTGAACTTCTTGAACCTTCCTGCTACTTGAACTTCTTGAACTTCTTGAACCTTTCTGCTACTTGATATTCTTGAAACTTCCTGCTACTTGAACTTCTTGAACTTCTTGAACCTTCCTGCTACTTGAACTTCTTGAACTTCTTGAACCTTCATGCTACTTGAACTTCTTGAACTTCATGAACCTTCCTGCTACTTGAACTTCTTGAACTTCTTGAACCTTCCTGCTACTTGAACTTCTTGAACCTTCCTGCTACTTGAACTTCTTGAACCTTCCTGCTACTTGAACATCTTGAACTTCTTGAACCTTCCTGCTACTTGAACATCTTGAACCTTTCTGCTACTTGAACTTCTTGAACTTCTTGAACCTTCCTGCTACTTGAACTTCTTGAACCTTCCTGCTACTTGAAATTCTTGAACTTCTTAAACCTTCCTGCTACTTGAAATACTTGAACTTCTTGAAATTCCTGTTACTTTAACTTCTTGAACTTCTTGAAATTTCCTGCTACTTGAACTTCTTGAACCTCCCTGCTACTTGAGCTTTTTGAACCTTCCTGCTACTTGGAGTTCTTGAACTTCTTGACCCTTCCTGCTACTTGAACTTCTTGAACCCTCCTGCTACTTGAACTTCTAGAACTTCTTGACCTTTCCTGCTACTAAAACTTCTTGAACTTCTTGAACCTTCCTGCTACTTGAACTTCTTGAACTTCTTTAACCTACCTGCTACTTGAACTTCTTAAACTTCTTGAACTTTCCTGCTACCTGAACTTTTTGAACTTCTTGAACCTTCCTGCTACGTGAACTTCTTGAACCTTCCTGCTACTTGAACTTCTTGAACCTTCCTGCTACTTGAACTTCTTGAACCTACATGCAACTTGAACTTCTTGAACCTTCCTGCTACTTGAACTTCTTGAACCTTCCTGCTACTTGTACTACTTGAACTTCTTGAACCATCCTGCTACTCGAACTTCTTGAACCTTCCTGCTACTTGAACTTCTTGAACCTTCCTGCTACTTGAACTTCTTGAACCTTCCTGCTACTTGAACTTCTTAAACTTTTCGAACCTTCCTGCTACTTGAACTTCTTGAACTTTTTGAACCTTCCTGCTACTTGGACTTCTTGAACCTTCCTGCTCCTTGAACTTCTTGAACCTTCCTGCTACCGGAACTTCTTGAACTTCTTGAACCTTTCAGCCCCTTGAACTTCTTGAACCTTCCTGCTACTTGAACTTCTTGAACTTCTTGAACCTTCCTGCTACTTGAACTTCTTGAATGTGTTGAACCTTCCTGCTACTTGAACTTCTTGAACGTCTTGAACCTTCCTGCTACTTGAACTTCTTGAACTTCTTGAACCTTCCTGCTACTTCTACTTCTTGAACCTTCCTGCTACTTTAACTTCTTGAACCTTCCTGCTACTTGAACTTCTTGAACTTCTTGAACCCTCCTGCTACTTGAACTTCTTGAACCTCCCTGCTTCTTGAACTTCTTGAACTTCTTGAACCTTCCTGCTACTTGAACTTCTTGAACTTCTTGAACCTTCCTGCTACTTGAACTTCTTGAACTTCTTGAACCTTCCTGCTACTTGAACTTCTTGGACCTTCCTGCTACTTGAACTTCTTGAACCTTCCTGCTACTTGAACTTCTTGAACTTCTTGAACCCTCCTGCTACTTGAACTTCTTGAACCTTCGTGCTTCTTGAACTTCTTGAACTTCGTGAACCTCCCTGCTACTTGAACTTCTTGAACTTCTTGAACCTTCCTGCTACTTGATTTTCTTGAACCTTCCTGCTACTTGGGCTCCTTGAACCTTCCTGCTACTTGAACTTCTTGAACTTCTTGAACCTTCCTGCTTCTTGAACTTCCTGAACTTCTTGAACCTTTCTGCTACTTGAACTTCTTGAAATTTCCTGCAACTTGAACTTCTTGAACTTCTTGTACCTTCCTGCTACTTGAACTTCTTGAACGTCTTGAACCTTCCTGCTACTTGAACTTCTTGAACTTCTTGAACCTTCCTGCTACTTGAACTTCTTGAACCTTCCTGCTACTTGAACTTCTTGAACTTTTTGAACCTTCCTGCTACTTGAACTTCTTGAACTTCTTGAACCTTAATGCTACTTGAACTTCTTGAACCCTCCTGCTACTTGAACTTCTTGAACCTTCCTGCTTCTTGAACTTCTTGAACTTCTTGAACCTTCCTGCTACTTGAACTTCTTGAACTTCTTGAACCTTCCTGCTACTTGAAATTCTTGAACTTCTTGAACCTTCCTGCTACTTGAACTTCTTGAACTTCTTGAACCTTCCTGCTACTTGAACTTCTTGAACTTCTTGAACCTTCCTGCTACTTGAACTTCTTGAACCTTCCTGCTACTTGAACTTCTTGAACCTTCCTGCTACTTGAACTTCTTGAGCCTTCCTGCTACTTGAACTTCTCGAACTTCTTGAACCCTCCTGCTACTTGAACTTCTTGAACCTTCCTGCTTCTTGAACTTCTTGAACTTCTTGAACCTTCCTGCTACTTGAACTTCTTGAACTTCTTGAACCTTCCTGCTACTTGAACTTCTTGAACCTTCCTGCTACTTAAGCTTCTTGAACCTTCCTGCTACTTGAACTTCTTGAACTTCTTGAACCTTCCTGCTACTTGAACTTCCTTAACTTCTTGAACCTTTCTGCTACTTGAACTTCTTGAACCTTCCTGCTACTTGAACTTCTTGAACGTCTTGAGCCTTCCTGCTACTTGAACTTCTTCAACTTCTTGAACCTTCCTGCTACTTGAACTTCTTGAACTTTTTGAACCTTCCTGCTACTTGAACTTCTTGAACTTCTTGAACCTTAATGCTACTTGAAATTCTTGAACCTTCCTGCTACTTGAACTTCTTGAACTTCTTGAACCTTCCTGCTACTTGAACTACTTGAACTTCTTGAACTTTCTGCTACTTGAACTTTCCTGCTACTTGAACTTCTTGAACTTCTTGAACCTTCCTGCTACTTGAATTTCTTGAACCTTCCTGCTACTTGAACTTCTTGAACCTTCCTGCCACTTGAACTTCTTGAACTTCTTGAACCTTCCTGCTACTTGAAATTCTTGAAACTTCCTGCTACTTGAACTTCTTGAACTTCTTGAACCTTCCTGCTACTTGAACTTCTTGAACTTCTTGAACCTTCCTGCTACTTGAACTTCTTGAACTTCTTGAACCTTCCTGCTACTTGATATTCTTGAAACTTCCTGCTACTTGAACTTCTTGAACTTCTTGAACCTTCCTGCTACTTGAACTTCTTGAACTTCTTGAACCTTCATGCTACTTGAACTTCTTGAACTTCATGAACCTTCCTGCTACTTGAACTTCTTGAACTTCTTGAACCTTCCTGCTACTTGAACTTCTTGAACCTTCCTGCTACTTGAACTTCTTGAACCTTCCTGCTACTTGAACATCTTGAACTTCTTGAACCTTCCTGCTACTTGAACATCTTGAACCTTTCTGCTACTTGAACTTCTTGAACTTCTTGAACCTTCCTGCTACTTGAACTTCTTGAACCTTCCTGCTACTTGAAATTCTTGAACTTCTTAAACCTTCCTGCTACTTGAAATACTTGAACTTCTTGAAATTCCTGTTACTTTAACTTCTTGAACTTCTTGAAATTTCCTGCTACTTGAACTTCTTGAACCTCCCTGCTACTTGAGCTTTTTGAACCTTCCTGCTACTTGGAGTTCTTGAACTTCTTGACCCTTCCTGCTACTTGAACTTCTTGAACCCTCCTGCTACTTGAACTTCTAGAACTTCTTGACCTTTCCTGCTACTAAAACTTCTTGAACTTCTTGAACCTTCCTGCTACTTGAACTTCTTGAACTTCTTTAACCTACCTGCTACTTGAACTTCTTAAACTTCTTGAACTTTCCTGCTACCTGAACTTTTTGAACTTCTTGAACCTTCCTGCTACGTGAACTTCTTGAACCTTCCTGCTACTTGAACTTCTTGAACCTTCCTGCTACTTGAACTTCTTGAACCTACATGCAACTTGAACTTCTTGAACCTTCCTGCTACTTGAACTTCTTGAACCTTCCTGCAACTTGTACTACTTGAACTTCTTGAACCATCCTGCTACTCGAACTTCTTGAACCTTCCTGCTACTTGAACTTCTTGAACCTTCCTGCTACTTGAACTTCTTGAACCTTCCTGCTACTTGAACTTCTTAAACTTTTCGAACCTTCCTGCTACTTGAACTTCTTGAACTTTTTGAACCTTCCTGCTACTTGGACTTCTTGAACCTTCCTGCTCCTTGAACTTCTTGAACCTTCCTGCTACCGGAACTTCTTGAACTTCTTGAACCTTTCAGCCACTTGAACTTCTTGAACCTTCCTGCTACTTGAACTTCTTGAACTTCTTGAACCTTCCTGCTACTTGAACTTCTTGAAGGTGTTGAACCTTCCTGCTACTTGAACTTCTTGAACGTCTTGAACCTTCCTGCTACTTGAACTTCTTGAACTTCTTGAACCTTCCTGCTACTTCTACTTCTTGAACCTTCCTGCTACTTTAACTTCTTGAACCTTCCTGCTACTTGAACTTCTTGAACTTCTTGAACCCTCCTGCTACTTGAACTTCTTGAACCTCCCTGCTTCTTGAACTTCTTGAACTTCTTGAACCTTCCTGCTACTTGAACTTCTTGAACTTCTTGAACCTTCCTGCTACTTGAACTTCTTGAACTTCTTGAACCTTCCTGCTACTTGAACTTCTTGGACCTTCCTGCTACTTGAACTTCTTGAACCTTCCTGCTACTTGAACTTCTTGAACTTCTTGAACCCTCCTGCTACTTGAACTTCTTGAACCTTCGTGCTTCTTGAACTTCTTGAACTTCGTGAACCTCCCTGCTACTTGAACTTCTTGAACTTCTTGAACCTTCCTGCTACTTGATTTTCTTGAACCTTCCTGCTACTTGGGCTCCTTGAACCTCCCTGCTACTTGAACTTCTTGAACTTCTTGAACCTTCCTGCTACTTGAACTTCCTGAACCTTCCTGCTACTTGAACTTCTTGAACCTTCCTGCTACTTGAACTTCTTGAACCTTCCTGCTACTTGAACTTCTTAAACTTTTCGAACCTTCCTGCTACTTGAACTTCTTGAACTTTTTGAACCTTCCTGCTACTTGGACTTCTTGAACCTTCCTGCTCCTTGAACTTCTTGAACCTTCCTGCTACCGGAACTTCTTGAACTTCTTGAACCTTTCAGCCACTTGAACTTCTTGAACCTTCCTGCTACTTGAACTTCTTGAACTTCTTGAACCTTCCTGCTACTTGAACTTCTTGAAGGTGTTGAACCTTCCTGCTACTTGAACTTCTTGAACGTCTTGAACCTTCCTGCTACTTGAACTTCTTGAACTTCTTGAACCTTCCTGCTACTTCTACTTCTTGAACCTTCCTGCTACTTTAACTTCTTGAACCTTCCTGCTACTTGAACTTCTTGAACTTCTTGAACCCTCCTGCTACTTGAACTTCTTGAACCTCCCTGCTTCTTGAACTTCTTGAACTTCTTGAACCTTCCTGCTACTTGAACTTCTTGAACTTCTTGAACCTTCCTGCTACTTGAACTTCTTGAACTTCTTGAACCTTCCTGCTACTTGAACTTCTTGGACCTTCCTGCTACTTGAACTTCTTGAACCTTCCTGCTACTTGAACTTCTTGAACTTCTTGAACCCTCCTGCTACTTGAACTTCTTGAACCTTCGTGCTTCTTGAACTTCTTGAACTTCGTGAACCTCCCTGCTACTTGAACTTCTTGAACTTCTTGAACCTTCCTGCTACTTGATTTTCTTGAACCTTCCTGCTACTTGGGCTCCTTGAACCTTCCTGCTACTTGAACTTCTTGAACTTCTTGAACCTTCCTGCTACTTGAACTTCCTGAACTTCTTGAACCTTTCTGCTACTTGAACTTCTTGAACCTTCCTGCAACTTTAACTTCTTGAACTTCTTGTACCTTCCTGCTACTTGAACTTCTTGAACATCTTGAACCTTCCTGCTACTTGAACTTCTTGAACTTCTTGAACCTTCCTGCTACTTGAACTTCTTGAACCTTCCTGCTACTTGAACTTCTTGAACTTTTTGAACCTTCCTGCTACTTGAACTTCTTGAACTTCTTGAACCTTAATGCTACTTGAACTTCTTGAACCTTCCTGCTACTTGAACTTCTTGAACTTCTTGAACCTTCCTGCTACTTGAACTACTTGAACTTCTTGAACCTTCCTGCTACTTGAACTTCTTGAACTTCTTGAACCTTCCTGCTACTTGAACTTCATGAACCTTCCTGCTACTTGAACTTCTCGAACCTTCCTGCCACTTGAACTTCTTGAACTTCTTGAACCTTCCTGCTACTTGAAATTCTTGAAACTTCCTGCTACTTGAACTTCTTGAACTTCTTGAACCTTCCTGCTACTTGAACTTCTTGAACTTCTTGAAACTTCCTGCTACTTGAACTTCTTGAACTTCTTGAACCTTCCTGCTACTTGAACTTCTTGAACTTCTTGAACCTTCCTGCTACTTGAACTTCTTGAACTTCTTGAACCTTCCTGCTACTTGAACTTCTTGAACTTCTTGAACCTTCCTGCTACTTGAACTTCTTGAACTTCTTGAGCCTTCCTGCTACTTGAACTTCTTGAACCTTCCTGCTACTTGAACTTCTTGAACCTTCATGCTACTTGAACTTCTTGAACCTTCCTGCTACTTGAACTTCTTGAACTTCTTGAACCCTCCTGCTACTTGAACTTCTTGAACCTTCCTGCTTCTTGAACTTCTTGAACTTCTTGAACCTTCCTGCTACTTGAACTTCTTGAACTTCTTGAACCTTCCTGCTACTTGAAATTCTTGAACTTCTTGAACCTTCCTGCTACTTGAACTTCTTGAACTTCTTGAACCTTCCTGCTACTTGAACTTCTTGAACTTCTTGAACCTTCCTGCTCCTTGAACTTCTTGAACCTTCCTGCTACTTGAACTTCTTGAACCTTCCTGCTACTTGAACTTCTTGAGCCTTCCTGCTACTTGAACTTCTCGAACTTCTTGAACCCTCCTGCTACTTGAACTTCTTGAACCTTCCTGCTTCTTGAACTTCTTGAACTTCTTGAACCTTCCTGCTACTTGAACTTCTTGAACTTCTTGAACCTTCCTGCTACTTGAACTTCTTGAACCTTCCTGCTACTTAAGCTTCTTGAACCTTCCTGCTACTTGAACTTCTTGAACTTCTTGAATCTTCCTGCGACTTGAACTTCCTTAACTTCTTGAACCTTTCTGCTACTTGAACTTCTTGAACCTTCCTGCTACTTGAACTTTTTGAACGTCTTGAGCCTTCCTGCTACTTGAACTTCTTCAACTTCTTGAACCTTCCTGCTACTTGAACTTCTTGAACTTTTTGAACCTTCCTGCTACTTGAACTTCTTGAACTTCTTGAACCTTAATGCTACTTGAAATTCTTGAACCTTCCTGCTACTTGAACTTCTTGAACTTCTTGAACCTTCCTGCTACTTGAACTACTTGAACTTCTTGAACTTTCTGCTACTTGAACTTTCCTGCTACTTGAACTTCTTGAACTTCTTGAACCTTCCTGCTACTTGAACTTCTTGAACCTTCCTGCTACTTGAACTTCTTGAACCTTCCTGCCACTTGAACTTCTTGAACTTCTTGAACCTTCCTGCTACTTGAAATTCTTGAAACTTCCTGCTACTTGAACTTCTTGAACTTCTTGAACCTTCCTGCTACTTGAACTTCTTGAACTTCTTGAACCTTCCTGCTACTTGAACTTCTTGAACTTCTTGAACCTTCCTGCTACTTGATATTCTTGAAACTTCCTGCTACTTGAACTTCTTGAACTTCTTGAACCTTCCTGCTACTTGAACTTCTTGAACTTCTTGAACCTTCATGCTACTTGAACTTCTTGAACTTCATGAACCTTCCTGCTACTTGAACTTCTTGAACTTCTTGAACCTTCCTGCTACTTGAACTTCTTGAACGTTCCTGCTACTTGAACTTCTTGAACTTCTTGAACCTTCCTGCTACTTGAACATCTTGAACCTTCCTGCTACGTGAACTTTTTGAACTTCTTGAACCTTCCTGCTACTTGAACTTCTTGAACCTTCCTGCTACTTGAACTTCTTGAACCTTCCTGCTACTTGAACTTCTTGAACCTTCCTGCTACTTGAACTTCTTGAACCTTCCTGCTACTTGAACTTCTTGAACCTTCCTGCTACTTGAACTTCTTGAACATCTTGAACCTTCCTGCTACTTGAACTTCTTGAACTTCTTGAACCTATCTGCTACTTGAACTTCTTGAACCTTCCTGCTATTTGAACTTCTTGAACTTCTTGAACCTTCCTGCTACTTGAACTTCTTGAACGTCTTGAACCTTCCTGCTACTTGAACTTCTTGAACTTCTTGAACCTTCCTGCTACTTGAACTTCTTGAACCTTCCTGCTACTTGAACTTCTTTAACCTTCCTGCTACTTGAACTTCTTGAACCTTCCTGCTACTCGAACTTCTTGAACCTTCCTGCTACTTGAACTTCTTGAACCTTCTGCTACTTGAACTTCTTGAACTTCTTGAACCTTCCTGCTACTTGAACTTCTTGAACTTCTTGAACCTATCTGCTACTTGATCTTCTTGAACCTTCCTGCTACTTGAACTTCTTGAACTTCTTGAACCTTCCTGCTACTTGAACTTCTTGAACGTCTTGAACCTTACTGCTACTTGAACTTCTTGAACTTCTTGAACCTTCCTTCTACTTGAACTTCTTGAACCTTCCTGCCACTTGAACTTCTTGAACTTTTTGAACCTTCCTGCTACTTGAACTTCTTGAACTTCTTGAACCTTCCTGCTACTTGAACTTCTCGAACTTCTTGAACCTTCCTGCTACTTGAAATACTTGAACTTCTTGAACCTTCCTGTTACTTGAACTTCTTGAACTTTTCGAACCTTCCTGCTACTAGAACTTCTTGAACCTTCCTGCTACTTGAACTTCTTGAACTTCTTGAACCTTCCTGATACTTGAAATACTCGAACTTTTTGAACCTTCCTGTTACTTGAACTTCTTGAACTTCTTGAAATTTCCTGCAACTTGAACTTCTTGAACCTCCCTGCTACTTGAACTTCTTGAACCTTCCTGCTACTTGAAGTTCTTGATTTTCTTGAACCTTCCTGCTACTTGAACTCCTTAAACCTTCCTGCTACTTGAACTTCTAGAACTTCTTGACCCTTCTTGCTACTAGAACTTCTTGAACTTCTCGAACCTTCCTGCTACTTGAACTTCTTGAACTTCTTTAACCTTCCTGCTACTTGAACTTCTTGAACTTCTTGAACCTTCCTGCTACCTGAACTTTTTGAACTTCTTGAACCTTCCTGCTACGTGAACTTCCTGACCTTTCCTGCTACTTGAACTTCTTGAAACTTCCTGCTACTTGAACTTCTTGAACATTCATGCTACTTGAACTTCTTGAACCTTCCTGCTACTTGAACTTCTTGAACCTTCCTGCTACTTGTACTACTTGAACTTCTTGAACCTTCCTGCTACTCGAACTTCTTGAACCTTCCTGCTACTTGAACTTCTTGAACTTCTTGAACCTTCCTGCTACTTGAACTTCTTGAACCTTCCTGCTACTTGAACTTCTTGAACCTTCCTGCTACCTGAACTTCTTGAACTTCTTGAACCTTTCTGCTACTTGAACTTCTTGAACCTTCCTGCTACTTGAACTTCTTGAACTTCTTCAACCTTCCTGCTACTTAAACTTCTTGAACCTTCCTGCTACTTGAACTTCTTGAACTTCTTGAACCTTCCTGCTACTTGAACTTTTTAAACCTTCCTGCTATTTGAACTTCTTGAACCTTCCTGTTACTTGAACTTCTTTAACTTCTTGAACCTTCCTGCTACTCGAACTTCTTGAACCTTCCTGCTACTTGAACTTTTTGAACTTCTTGAACCTTCCTGCTACTTGAACTTTTTGAACTTCTTGATCCTTCCTGCTACTTGAACTTCTTGAACTTCATGAACCTTCCTGCTACTTGAACTTCTTGAACCTTCCTGCCAATTGATTTCTTGAACCTTCCTGCTACTTGAACTTCTTGATCCTTCCTGCTACTTGAACTTTTTGAACCTTCCTGCTTCTTGAACTTCTTGAACATTCCTTCTACTTGAATTTCTTGAACTTCTTGAACCTTCCTGCTACTTGAACTTCTTGAACCTTCCTGCTACTTGAACTTCTTGAACCTTCCTGCTACTTGAACTTTTTGAACTTCTTGAACCTTCCTGCTACTTGAACTTCTTGAACCTTCCTGCTAGCTGAACTTCTTTAACTTCTTGAACCTTCCTGCTACTTGAACTTCTTGAACCTTCCTGCTACTTGAACTTCTTGAACTTCTTGAACGTTCCTGCTACTTGAAATTCTTGAACTTCTTGAACCTTCCTGCTACTTGAACTTCTTGAACCTTCTTGCTACCTGAACTTTTCGAACTTCTCGAACCTTCCTGCTACTTGAACTTCTTGAACTTCTTGAACCTTCCTGCTACTTGAACTTTTTGAACTTCTTGAACCTTCCTGCTACTTGAACTTCTTGAACTTCTTGAACCTTCCTGCTACTTGAACTTCATGAACCTTCCTGCTACTTGAACTTCTTGAACCTTTCTGCCACTTGAACTTCTAGAACTTCTTGAACCTTCCTGCTACTTGAAATTCTTGAACCTTCTTGCTACTTGAACTTCTTGAACTTCTTGAACCTTCCTGCTACTTGAACTTCTTGAACTTCTTGAACCTTCCTGCTACTTGAACTTCTTGAACCTGCCTTCTACTTGAACTTCTTAAACTTCTTGAACCTTCCTGCTACTTGAACTTCTTGAACTTCTTGAACCTTCCTGCTACTTGAACTTCTTGAACTTCATGAACCTTCCTTCTACTTGAACTGCTTTAACCTTCATGCTTCTTGAACTTCTTGAAACTTCCTGCTACATGAACTTCTTGAACTTCTTGAACCTTCCTGCTACTTGAACTTCTTGAACCTTATTGTTACTTGAACTTCTTGAACCTTCCTGCTGCTTGAACTTCTTGAACTTCTTGAACCTTCCGGCTACTTGAACTTCTTGAACTTCTTGAACCTTCCTGCTACTTGAACTTCCTGAACTTCTTAAACCTTCCTGCTACTTGAACTTCTTGAACCTTCCAGCTACTTGAACTTCTTGAACTTCTTGAACCTTCCTGCTACTTGAACTTCTTGAACTTCTAGAACCTTCCTGCTACTTGAACTTCTTGAACTTCTTGAACCTTCCTGCTACTTGAACTTCTTGAACCTTCCTGCTACTTGAACTTTTTGAACCTGCCTGATACTTGAACTTCTTGAACCTTCCTGCTACTTGAACTTCTTAAACCTTCCTGCTACTTGAACTTCTTGAACCTTCCGGCAACTTGAAGTTCTTGAACTTCTTGAACCTTTCTGCTACTTGAACTTTTCGAACTTCTTGAACCTTCCTGCTACTTGAACTTCTTGAACTTCTTGAACCTTCCTGCTACTTGAAATACTTGAACTTCTTGAACCTTCCTGCTACTTGAACTTCTTGAACTTCTTGAACCTTCCTGCTACTTGAACTTCTTGAACCTTCCTGCTACTTGAACTTCTTGAACTTCTTGAACCTTCATGCTACTTGAACTTCTTGAACTTCATGAACCTTCCTGCTACTTGAACTTCTTGAACTTCTTGAACCTTCCTGCTACTTGAACTTCTTGAACCTTCCTGCTACTTGAACTTCTTGAACCTTCCTGCTACTTGAACTTCTTGAACTTCTTGAACCTTCCTGCTACTTGAACATCTTGAACCTTCCTGCTACTTGAACTTCTTGAACTTCTTGAACCTTCCTGCTACTTGAACTTCTTGAACCTTCCTGCTACTTGAACTTCTTGAACCTTCCTGCTACTTGAACTTCTTGAACCTTCCTGCTACTTGAACTTCTTGAACCTTCCTGCTACTTGAACTTCTTGAACCTTCCTGCTACTTGAACTTCTTGAACATCTGGAACATTCCTGCTACTTGAACTTCTTGAACTTCTTGAACCTATCTGCTACTTGAACTTCTTGAACCTTCCTGCTACTTGAACTTCTTGAACTTCTTGAACCTTCCTGCTACTTGAACTTCTTGAACCTTCCTGCTACTTGAACTTCTTGAACCTTCCTGCTACTTGAACTTCTTGAACCTTCCTGCTACTCGAACTTCTTGAACCATCCTGCTACTTGAACTTCTTGAACCTTCCTGCTACTTGAACTTCTTGAACTTCTTGAACCTTCCTGCTACTTGAACTTCTTGAACTTCTTGAACCTATCTGCTACTTGAACTTCTTGAACCTTCGTGCTACTTGAACTTCTTGAACTTCTTGAACCTTCCTGCTACTTGAACTTCTTGAACGTCTTGAACCTTACTGCTACTTGAACTTCTTGAACTTCTTGAACCTTCCTTCTACTTGAACTTCTTGAACCTTCCTGCCACTTGAACTTCTTGAACTTTTTGAACCTTCCTGCTACTTGAACTTCTTGAACTTCTTGAACCTTCCTGCTACTTGAACTTCTTGAACCTTCCTGCTACTTGAACTTCTTGAACCTTCCTGCTACTTGAACTTCTCGAACTTCTTGAACCTTCCTGCTACTTGAAATACTTGAACTTCTTGAACCTTCCTGTTACTTGAACACCTTGAACTTTTCGAACCTTCCTGCTACTAGAACTTCTTGAACCTTCCTGCTACTTGAACTTCTTGAACTTCTTGAACCTTCCTGCTACTTGAAATACTCGAACTTCTTGAACCTTCCTGTTACTTGAACTTCTTGAACTTCTTGAAATTTCCTGCTACTTGAACTTCTTGAACCTCCCTGCTACTTGAACTTCTTGAACCTTCCTGCTACTTGAAGTTCTTGATTTTCTTGAACCTTCCTGCTACTTGAACTCCTTGAACCTTCCTGCTACTTGAACTTCTAGAACTTCTTGACCCTTCTTGCTACTAGAACTTCTTGAACTTCTCGAACCTTCCTGCTACTTGAACTTCTTGAACTTCTTTAACCTTCCTGCTACTTGAACTTCTTGAACTTCTTGAACCTTCCTGCTACCTGAACTTTTTGAACTTCTTGAACCTTCCTGCTACGTGAACTTCCTGACCCTTCCTGCTACTTGAACTTCTTGAACCTTCCTGCTACTTGAACTTCTTGAACATTCATGCTACTCGAACTTCTTGAACCTTCCTGCTACTTGAACTTCTTGAACCTTCCTGCTACTTGTACTACTTGAACTTCTTGAACCTTCCTGCTACTTGAACTTCTTGAACCTTCCTGCTACTTGAACTTCTTGAACTTCTTGAACCTTCCTGCTACTTGAACTTCTTTAACCTTCCTGCTACTTGAACTTCTTAAACTTCTCGAATCTTCCTGCTACTTGAACTTCTTGAACTTTTTGAACCTTCCTGCTACTTGAACTTCTTGAACCTTCCTGCTACTTGAACTTCTTGAACCTTCCTGCTACCTGAACTTCTTGAACTTCTTGAACCTTTCTGCTACTTGAACTTCTTGAACCTTCCTGCTACTTGAACTTCTTGAACTTCTTCAACCTTCCTGCTACTTAAACTTCTTGAACCTTCCTGCTACTTGAACTTCTTGAACTTCTTGAACCTTCCTGCTACTTGAACTTTTCAAACCTTCCTGCTATTTGAACTTCTTGAACCTTCCTGTTACTTGAACTTCTTTAACTTCTTGAACCTTCCTGCTACTTGAACTTCTTGAACCTTCCTGCTACTTGAACTTTTTGAACTTCTTGAACCTTCCTGCTACTTGAACTTTTTGAACTTCTTGATCCTTCCTGCTACTTGAACTTCTTGAACTTCATGAACCTTCCTGCTACTTGAACTTCTTGAACCTTCCTGCCAATTGATTTCTTGAACCTTCCTGCTACTTGAACTTCTTGATCCTTCCTGCTACTTGAACTTTTTGAACCTTCCTGCTACTTGAACTTTTTGAACTTCTTGAACCTTCCTGCTACTTGAACTTCTTGAACCTTCCTGCTAGCTGAACTTCTTGAACTTCTTGAACCTTCCTGCTACTTGAACTTCTTGAACCTTCCTGCTACTTGAACTTTTTGAACCTTCCTGCTACTTGAACTTTTTGAACTTCTTGAACCTTCCTGCTACTTGAACTTCTTGAACCTTCCTGCTAGCTGAACTTCTTGAACTTCTTGAACCTTCCTGCTACTTGAACTTCTTGAACCTTCCTGCTACTTGAACTTCTTGAACTTCTTGAACGTTCCTGCTACTTGAAATTCTTGAACTTCTTGAACCTTCCTGCTACTTGAACTTCTTGAACCTTCCTGCTACTTGAACTTTTCGAACTTCTTGAACCTTCCTGCTACTTGAACTTCTTGAACTTCTTGAACCTTCCTGCTACTTGAACTCTTTGAACTTCTTGAACCCTCCTGCTACTTGAACTTCTTGAACTTCTTGAACCTTCCTGCTACTTGAACTTCATGAACCTTCCTGCTACTTGAACTTCTTGAACCTTTCTGCCACTTGAACTTCTAGAACTTCTTGAACCTTCCTGCTACTTGAAATTCTTGAACCTTCTTGCTACTTGAACTTCTTGAACTTCTTGAACCTTCCTGCTACTTGAACTTCTTGAACTTCTTGAACCTTCCTGCTACTTGAACTTCTTGAACCTTCCTTCTACTTGAACTTCTTAAACTTCTTGAACCTTCCTGCTACTTGAACTTCTTGAACTTCTTGAACCTTCCTGCTACTTGAACTTCTTGAACTTCATGAACCTTCCTGCTACTTGAACTGCTTTAACCTTCATGCTTCTTGAACTTCTTGAAACTTCCTGCTACATGAACTTCTTGAACTTCTTGAACCTTCCTGCTACTTGAACTTCTTGAACCGTATTGCTACTTGAACTTCTTGAACCTTCCTGCTGCTTGAACTTCTTGAACTTCTTGAACCTTCCGGCTACTTGAACTTCTTGAACTTCTTGAACCTTCCTGCTACTTGAACTTCCTGAACTTCTTAAACCTTTCTGCTACTTGAACTTCTTGAACCTTCCAGCTACTTGAACTTCTTGAACTTCTTGAACCTTCCTGCTACTTGAACTTCTTGAACTTCTTGAACCTTCCTGCTACTTGAACTTCTTGAACTTCTTGAACCTTCCTGCTACTTGAACTTCTTGAACCTTCCTGCTACTTGGACTTTTTGAACCTGCCTGATACTTGAACTTCTTGAACCTTCCTGCTACTTGAACTTCTTAAACCTTCCTGCTACTTGAACTTCTTGAACCTTCCTGCAACTTGAAGTTCTTGAACTTCTTGAACCTTTCTGCAACTTGAACTTTTCGAACTTCTTGAACCTTCCTGCTACTTGAACTTCTTGAACTTCTTGAACCTTCCTGCTACTTGAAATACTTGAACTTCTTGAACCTTCCTGCTACTTGAACTTCTTGAACTTCTTGAACCTTCCTGCTACTTGAACTTCTTGAACCTTACTGCTACTTGAACTTCTTGAACCTTTCTGCCACTTGAACTTCGTGAACTTCTTGAACCTTCCTGCTACTTGAAATTCTTGAACCTTCCTGCTGCTTGAACTTCTTGAACCTTCCTGCTACTTGAACTTCTTGAACTTCTTGAACCTTCCTGCTACTTGATATTCTTGAAACTTCCTGCTACTTGAACTTCTTGAACTTCTTGAACCTTCCTGCTACTTGAACTTCTTGAACTTCTTGAACCTTCATGCTACTTGAACTTCTTGAACTTCATGAACCTTCCTGCTACTTGAACTTCTTGAACTTCTTGAACCTTCCTGCTACTTGAACTTCTTGAACGTTCCTGCTACTTGAACTTCTTGAACTTCTTGAACCTTCCTGCTACTTGAACATCTTGAACCTTCCTGCTACTTGAACTTCTTGAACTTCTTGAACCTTCCTGCTACTTGAACTTCTTGAACCTTCCTGCTACTTGAACTTCTTGAACCTTCCTGCTACTTGAACTTCTTGAACCTTCCTGCTACTTGAACTTCTTGAACCTTCCTGCTACTTGAACTTCTTGAACCTTCCTGCTACTTGAACTTCTTGAACATCTTGAACCTTCCTGCTACTTGAACTTCTTGAACTTCTTGAACCTATCTGCTACTTGAACTTCTTGAACCTTCCTGCTATTTGAACTTCTTGAACTTCTTGAACCTTCCTGCTACTTGAACTTCTTGAACCTTCCTGCTATTTGAACTTCTTGAACTTCTTGAACCTTCCTGCTACTTGAACTTCTTGAACGTCTTGAACCTTCCTGCTACTTGAACTTCTTGAACTTCTTGAACCTTCCTGCTACTTGAACTTCTTGAACCTTCCTGCTACTTGAACTTCTTTAACCTTCCTGCTACTTGAACTTCTTGAACCTTCCTGCTACTCGAACTTCTTGAACCTTCCTGCTACTTGAACTTCTTGAACCTTCTGCTACTTGAACTTCTTGAACTTCTTGAACCTTCCTGCTACTTGAACTTCTTGAACTTCTTGAACCTATCTGCTACTTGATCTTCTTGAACCTTCCTGCTACTTGAACTTCTTGAACTTCTTGAACCTTCCTGCTACTTGAACTTCTTGAACGTCTTGAACCTTACTGCTACTTGAACTTCTTGAACTTCTTGAACCTTCCTTCTACTTGAACTTCTTGAACCTTCCTGCCACTTGAACTTCTTGAACTTTTTGAACCTTCCTGCTACTTGAACTTCTTGAACTTCTTGAACCTTCCTGCTACTTGAACTTCTTGAACTTCTTGAACCTTCCTGCTACTTGAACTTCTTGAACCTTCCTGCTACTTGAACTTCTCGAACTTCTTGAACCTTCCTGCTACTTGAAATACTTGAACTTCTTGAACCTTCCTGTTACTTGAACTTCTTGAACTTTTCGAACCTTCCTGCTACTAGAACTTCTTGAACCTTCCTGCTACTTGAACTTCTTGAACTTCTTGAACCTTCCTGCTACTTGAAGTTCTTGATTTTCTTGAACCTTCCTGCTACTTGAACTCCTTGAACCTTCCTGCTACTTGAACTTCTAGAACTTCTTGACCCTTTTTGCTATTAGAACTTCTTGAACTTCTCGAACCTTCCTGCTACTTGAACTTCTTGAACTTCTTCAACCTTCCTGCTACTTGAACTTCTTGAACTTCTTGAACCTTCCTGCTACCTGAACTTTTTGAACTTCTTGAACCTTCCTGCTACGTGAACTTCCTGACCTTTCCTGCTACTTGAACTTCTTGAAACTTCCTGCTACTTGAACTTCTTGAACATTCATGCTACTTGAACTTCTTGAACCTTCCTGCTACTTGAACTTCTTGAACCTTCCTGCTACTTGTACTACTTGAACTTCTTGAACCTTCCTGCTACTCGAACTTCTTGAACCTTCCTGCTACTTGAACTTCTTGAACTTCTTGAACCTTCCTGCTACTTGAACTTCTTGAACCTTCCTGCTACTTGAACTTCTTGAACCTTCCTGCTACCTGAACTTCTTGAACTTCTTGAACCTTTCTGCTACTTGAACTTCTTGAACCTTCCTGCTACTTGAACTTCTTGAACTTCTTCAACCTTCCTGCTACTTAAACTTCTTGAACCTTCCTGCTACTTGAACTTCTTGAACTTCTTGAACCTTCCTGCTACTTGAACTTTTTAAACCTTCCTGCTATTTGAACTTCTTGAACCTTCCTGTTACTTGAACTTCTTTGACTTCTTGAACCTTCCTGCTACTTGAACTTCTTGAACCTTCCTGCTACTTGAACTTTTTGAACTTCTTGAACCTTCCTGCTACTTGAACTTTTTGAACTTCTTGATCCTTCCTGCTACTTGAACTTCTTGAACTTCATGAACCTTCCTGCTACTTGAACTTCTTGAACCTTCCTGCCAATTGATTTCTTGAACCTTCCTGCTACTTGAACTTCTTGATCCTTCCTGCTACTTGAACTTTTTGAACCTTCCTGCTTCTTGAACTTCTTGAACATTCCTTCTACTTGAATTTCTTGAACTTCTTGAACCTTCCTGCTACTTGAACTTCTTGAACCTTCCTGCTACTTGAACTTCTTGAACCTTCCTGCTACTTGAACTTTTTGAACTTCTTGAACCTTCCTGCTACTTGAACTTTTTGAACTTCTTGAACCTTCCTGCTACTTGAACTTCTTGAACCTTCCTGCTAGCTGAACTTCTTGAACTTCTTGAACCTTCCTGCTACTTGAACTTCTTGAACCTTCCTGCTACTTGAACTTCTTGAACTTCTTGAACGTTCCTGCTACTTGAAATTCTTGAACTTCTTGAACCTTCCTGCTACTTGAACTTCTTGAACCTTCTTGCTACCTGAACTTTTCGAACTTCTCGAACCTTCCTGCTACTTGAACTTCTTGAACTTCTTGAACCTTCCTGCTACTTGAACTCTTTGAACTTCTTGAACCTTCCTGCTACTTGAACTTCTTGAACTTCTTGAACCTTCCTGCTACTTGAACTTCATGAACCTTCCTGCTACTTGAACTTCTTGAACCTTTCTGCCACTTGAACTTCTAGAACTTCTTGAACCTTCCTGCTACTTGAAATTCTTGAACCTTCTTGCTACTTGAACTTCTTGAACTTCTTGAACCTTCCTGCTACTTGAACTTCTTGAACTTCTTGAACCTTCCTGCTACTTGAACTTCTTGAACCTGCCTTCTACTTGAACTTCTTAAACTTCTTGAACCTTCCTGCTACTTGAACTTCTTGAACTTCTTGAACCTTCCTGCTACTTGAACTTCTTGAACTTCATGAACCTTCCTGCTACTTGAACTGCTTTAACCTTCATGCTTCTTGAACTTCTTGAAACTTCCTGCTACATGAACTTCTTGAACTTCTTGAACCTTCCTGCTACTTGAACTTCTTGAACCTTATTGCTACTTGAACTTCTTGAACCTTCCTGCTGCTTGAACTTCTTGAACTTCTTGAACCTTCCGGCTACTTGAACTTCTTGAACTTCTTGAACCTTCCTGCCACTTGAACTTCCTGAACTTCTTAAACCTTCCTGCTACATGAACTTCTTGAACCTTCCAGCTACTTGAACTTCTTGAACTTCTTGAACCTTCCTGCTACTTGAACTTCTTGAACTTCTAGAACCTCCCTGCTACTTGAACTTCTTGAACTTCTTGAACCTTCCTGCTACTTGAACTTCTTGAACCTTCCTGCTACTTGAACTTTTTGAACCTGCCTGATACTTGAACTTCTTGAACCTTCCTGCTACTTGAACTTCTTAAACCTTCCTGCTACTTGAACTTCTTGAACCTTCCGGCAACTTGAAGTTCTTGAACTTCTTGAACCTTTCTGCTACTTGAACTTTTCGAACTTCTTGAACCTTCCTGCTACTTGAACTTCTTGAACTTCTTGAACCTTCCTGCTACTTGAAATACTTGAACTTCTTGAACCTTCCTGCTACTTGAACTTCTTGAACTTCTTGAACCTTCCTGCTACTTGAACTTCTTGAACCTTCCTGCTACTTGAACTTCTTGAACTTCTTGAACCTTCATGCTACTTGAACTTCTTGAACTTCATGAACCTTCCTGCTACTTGAACTTCTTGAACTTCTTGAACCTTCCTGCTACTTGAACTTCTTGAACCTTCCTGCTACTTGAACTTCTTGAACCTTCCTGCTACTTGAACTTCTTGAACTTCTTGAACCTTCCTGCTACTTGAACATCTTGAACCTTCCTGCTACTTGAACTTCTTGAACTTCTTGAACCTTCCTGCTACTTGAACTTCTTGAACCTTCCTGCTACTTGAACTTCTTGAACCTTCCTGCTACTTGAACTTCTTGAACCTTCCTGCTACTTGAACTTCTTGAACCTTCCTGCTACTTGAACTTCTTGAACCTTCCTGCTACTTGAACTTCTTGAACATCTGGAACCTTCCTGCTACTTGAACTTCTTGAACTTCTTGAACCTATCTGCTACTTGAACTTCTTGAACCTTCCTGCTATTTGAACTTCTTGAACTTCTTGAACCTTCCTGCTACTTGAACTTCTTGAACGTCTTGAACCTTCCTGCTACTTGAACTTCTTGAACTTCTTGAACCTTCCTGCTACTTGAACTTCTTGAACCTTCCTGCTACTTGAACTTCTTGAACCTTCCTGCTACTTGAACTTCTTGAACCTTCCTGCTACTCGAACTTCTTGAACCTTCCTGCTACTTGAACTTCTTGAACCTTCCTGCTACTTGAACTTCTTGAACTTCTTGAACCTTCCTGCTACTTGAACTTCTTGAACTTCTTGAACCTATCTGCTACTTGAACTTCTTGAACCTTCGTGCTACTTGAACTTCTTGAACTTCTTGAACCTTCCTGCTACTTGAACTTCTTGAACGTCTTGAACCTTACTGCTACTTGAACTTCTTGAACTTCTTGAACCTTCCTTCTACTTGAACTTCTTGAACCTTCCTGCCACTTGAACTTCTTGAACTTTTTGAACCTTCCTGCTACTTGAACTTCTTGAACTTCTTGAACCTTCCTGCTACTTGAACTTCTTGAACCTTCCTGCTACTTGAACTTCTTGAACCTTCCTGCTACTTGAACTTCTCGAACTTCTTGAACCTTCCTGCTACTTGAAATACTTGAACTTCTTGAACCTTCCTGTTACTTGAACACCTTGAACTTTTCGAACCTTCCTGCTACTAGAACTTCTTGAACCTTCCTGCTACTTGAACTTCTTGAACTTCTTGAACCTTCCTGCTACTTGAAATACTCGAACTTCTTGAACCTTCCGTTTACTTGAACTTCTTGAACTTCTTGAAATTTCCTGCTACTTGAACTTCTTGAACCTCCCTGCTACTTGAACTTCTTGAACCTTCCTCCTACTTGAAGTTCTTGATTTTCTTGAACCTTGCTGCTACTTGAACTCCTTGAACCTTCCTGCTACTTGAACTTCTAGAACTTCTTGACCCTTCTTGCTACTAGAACTTCTTGAACTTCTCGAACCTTCCTGCTACTTGAACTTCTTGAACTTCTTTAACCTTCCTGCTACTTGAACTTCTTGAACTTCTTGAACCTTCCTGCTACCTGAACTTTTTGAACTTCTTGAACCTTCCTGCTACGTGAACTTCCTGACCCTTCCTGCTACTTGAACTTCTTGAACCTTCCTGCTACTTGAACTTCTTGAACATTCATGCTACTTGAACTTCTTGAACCTTCCTGCTACTTGAACTTCTTGAACCTTCCTGCTACTTGTACTACTTGAACTTCTTGAACCTTCCTGCTACTCGAACTTCTTGAACCTTCCTGCTACTTGAACTTCTTGAACTTCTTGAACCTTCCTGCTACTTGAACTTCTTGAACCTTCCTGCTACTTGAACTTCTTAAACTTCTCGAATCTTCCTGCTACTTGAACTTCTTGAACTTTTTGAACCTTCCTGCTACTTGAACTTCTTGAACCTTCCTGCTACTTGAACTTCTTGAACCTTCCTGCTACCTGAACTTCTTGAACTTCTTGAACTTCTTTAACCTTTCTGCTACTTGAACTTCTTGAACCTTCCTGCTACTTGAACTTCTTGAACTTCTTCAACCTTCCTGCTACTTAAACTTCTTGAACCTTCCTGCTACTTGAATTTCTTGAACTTCTTGAACCTTCCTGCTACTTGAACTTTTCAAACCTTCCTGCTATTTGAACTTCTTGAACCTTCCTGTTACTTGAACTTCTTTAACTTCTTGAACCTTCCTGCTACTTGAACTTCTTGAACCTTCCTGCTACTTGAACTTTTTGAACTTCTTGAACCTTCCTGCTACTTGAACTTTTTGAACTTCTTGATCCTTCCTGCTACTTGAACTTCTTGAACTTCATGAACCTTCCTGCTACTTGAACTTCTTGAACCTTCCTGCCAATTGATTTCTTGAACCTTCCTGCTACTTGAACTTCTTGATCCTTCCTGCTACTTGAACTTTTTGAACCTTCCTGCTACTTGAACTTTTTGAACTTCTTGAACCTTCCTGCTACTTGAACTTCTTGAACCTTCCTGCTAGCTGAACTTCTTGAACTTCTTGAACCTTCCTGCTACTTGAACTTCTTGAACCTTCCTGCTACTTGAACTTCTTGAACCTTCCTGCTACTTGAACTTTTTGAACCTTCCTGCTACTTGAACTTTTTGAACTTCTTGAACCTTCCTGCTACTTGAACTTCTTGAACCTTCCTGCTAGCTGAACTTCTTGAACTTCTTGAACCTTCCTGCTACTTGAACTTCTTGAACCTTCCTGCTACTTGAACTTCTTGAACTTCTTGAACGTTCCTGCTACTTGAAATTCTTGAACTTCTTGAACCTTCCTGCTACTTGAACTTCTTGAACCTTCCTGCTACTTGAACTTTTCGAACTTCTTGAACCTTCCTGCTACTTGAACTTCTTGAACTTCTTGAACCTTCTTGCTACTTGAACTCTTTGAACTTCTTGAACCCTCCTGCTACTTGACTTCTTGAACTTCTTGAACCTTCCTGCTACTTGAACTTCATGAACCTTCCTGCTACTTGAACTTCTTGAACCTTTCTGCCACTTGAACTTCTAGAACTTCTTGAACCTTCCTGCTACTTGAAATTCTTGAACCTTCTTGCTACTTGAACTTCTTGAACTTCTTGAACCTTCCTGCTACTTGAACTTCTTAAACTTCTTGAACCTTCCTGCTACTTGAACTTCTTGAACCTTCCTTCTACTTGAACTTCTTAAACTTCTTGAACCTTCCTGCTACTTGAACTTCTTGAACTTCTTGAACCTTCCTGCTACTTGAACTTCTTGAACTTCTTGAACCTTCCTGCTACTTGAACTTCTTGAACCTTCCTGCTACTTGAACTTCTCGAACTTCTTGAACCTTCCTGCTACTTGAAATACTTGAACTTCTTGAACCTTCCTGTTACTTGAACACCTTGAACTTTTCGAACCTTCCTGCTACTAGAACTTCTTGAACCTTCCTGCTACTTGAACTTCTTGAACTTCTTGAACCTTCCTGCTACTTGAAATACTCGAACTTCTTGAACCTTCCTGTTACTTGAACTTCTTGAACTTCTTGAAATTTCCTGCTACTTGAACTTCTTGAACCTCCCTGCTACTTGAACTTCTTGAACCTTCCTGCTACTTGAAGTTCTTGATTTTCTTGAACCTTCCTGCTACTTGAACTCCTTGAACCTTCCTGCTACTTGAACTTCTAGAACTTCTTGACCCTTCTTGCTACTAGAACTTCTTGAACTTCTCGAACCTTCCTGCTACTTGAACTTCTTGAACTTCTTTAACCTTCCTGCTACTTGAACTTCTTGAACTTCTTGAACCTTCCTGCTACCTGAACTTTTTGAACTTCTTGAACCTTCCTGCTACGTGAACTTCCTGACCCTTCCTGCTACTTGAACTTCTTGAACCTTCCTGCTACTTGAACTTCTTGAACATTCATGCTACTTGAACTTCTTGAACCTTCCTGCTACTTGAACTTCTTGAACCTTCCTGCTACTTGAACTTTTTGAACGTCTTGAGCCTTCCTGCTACTTGAACTTCTTCAACTTCTTGAACCTTCCTGCTACTTGAACTTCTTGAACTTTTTGAACCTTCCTGCTACTTGAACTTCTTGAACTTCTTGAACCTTAATGCTACTTGAAATTCTTGAACCTTCCTGCTACTTGAACTTCTTGAACTTCTTGAACCTTCCTGCTACTTGAACTACTTGAACTTCTTGAACTTTCTGCTACTTGAACTTTCCTGCTACTTGAACTTCTTGAACTTCTTGAACCTTCCTGCTACTTGAACTTCTTGAACCTTCCTGCTACTTGAACTTCTTGAACCTTCCTGCCACTTGAACTTCTTGAACTTCTTGAACCTTCCTGCTACTTGAAATTCTTGAAACTTCCTGCTACTTGAACTTCTTGAACTTCTTGAACCTTCCTGCTACTTGAACTTCTTGAACTTCTTGAACCTTCCTGCTACTTGAACTTCTTGAACTTCTTGAACCTTCCTGCTACTTGATATTCTTGAAACTTCCTGCTACTTGAACTTCTTGAACTTCTTGAACCTTCCTGCTACTTGAACTTCTTGAACTTCTTGAACCTTCATGCTACTTGAACTTCTTGAACTTCATGAACCTTCCTGCTACTTGAACTTCTTGAACTTCTTGAACCTTCCTGCTACTTGAACTTCTTGAACGTTCCTGCTACTTGAACTTCTTGAACTTCTTGAACCTTCCTGCTACTTGAACATCTTGAACCTTCCTGCTACGTGAACTTTTTGAACTTCTTGAACCTTCCTGCTACTTGAACTTCTTGAACCTTCCTGCTACTTGAACTTCTTGAACCTTCCTGCTACTTGAACTTCTTGAACCTTCCTGCAACTTGAACTTCTTGAACCTTCCTGCTACTTGAACTTCTTGAACCTTCCTGCTACTTGAACTTCTTGAACATCTTGAACCTTCCTGCTACTTGAACTTCTTGAACTTCTTGAACCTATCTGCTACTTGAACTTCTTGAACCTTCCTGCTATTTGAACTTCTTGAACTTCTTGAACCTTCCTGCTACTTGAACTTCTTGAACGTCTTGAACCTTCCTGCTACTTGAACTTCTTGAACTTCTTGAACCTTCCTGCTACTTGAACTTCTTGAACCTTCCTGCTACTTGAACTTCTTTAACCTTCCTGCTACTTGAACTTCTTGAACCTTCCTGCTACTCGAACTTCTTGAACCTTCCTGCTACTTGAACTTCTTGAACCTTCTGCTACTTGAACTTCTTGAACTTCTTGAACCTTCCTGCTACTTGAACTTCTTGAACTTCTTGAACCTATCTGCTACTTGATCTTCTTGAACCTTCCTGCTACTTGAACTTCTTGAACTTCTTGAACCTTCCTGCTACTTGAACTTCTTGAACGTCTTGAACCTTACTGCTACTTGAACTTCTTGAACTTCTTGAACCTTCCTTCTACTTGAACTTCTTGAACCTTCCTGCCACTTGAACTTCTTGAACTTTTTGAACCTTCCTGCTACTTGAACTTCTTGAACTTCTTGAACCTTCCTGCTACTTGAACTTCTCGAACTTCTTGAACCTTCCTGCTACTTGAAATACTTGAACTTCTTGAACCTTCCTGTTACTTGAACTTCTTGAACTTTTCGAACCTTCCTGCTACTAGAACTTCTTGAACCTTCCTGCTACTTGAACTTCTTGAACTTCTTGAACCTTCCTGATACTTGAAATACTCGAACTTTTTGAACCTTCCTGTTACTTGAACTTCTTGAACTTCTTGAAATTTCCTGCAACTTGAACTTCTTGAACCTCCCTGCTACTTGAACTTCTTGAACCTTCCTGCTACTTGAAGTTCTTGATTTTCTTGAACCTTCCTGCTACTTGAACTCCTTAAACCTTCCTGCTACTTGAACTTCTAGAACTTCTTGACCCTTCTTGCTACTAGAACTTCTTGAACTTCTCGAACCTTCCTGCTACTTGAACTTCTTGAACTTCTTTAACCTTCCTGCTACTTGAACTTCTTGAACTTCTTGAACCTTCCTGCTACCTGAACTTTTTGAACTTCTTGAACCTTCCTGCTACGTGAACTTCCTGACCTTTCCTGCTACTTGAACTTCTTGAAACTTCCTGCTACTTGAACTTCTTGAACATTCATGCTACTTGAACTTCTTGAACCTTCCTGCTACTTGAACTTCTTGAACCTTCCTGCTACTTGTACTACTTGAACTTCTTGAACCTTCCTGCTACTCGAACTTCTTGAACCTTCCTGCTACTTGAACTTCTTGAACTTCTTGAACCTTCCTGCTACTTGAACTTCTTGAACCTTCCTGCTACTTGAACTTCTTGAACCTTCCTGCTACCTGAACTTCTTGAACTTCTTGAACCTTTCTGCTACTTGAACTTCTTGAACCTTCCTGCTACTTGAACTTCTTGAACTTCTTCAACCTTCCTGCTACTTAAACTTCTTGAACCTTCCTGCTACTTGAACTTCTTGAACTTCTTGAACCTTCCTGCTACTTGAACTTTTTAAACCTTCCTGCTATTTGAACTTCTTGAACCTTCCTGTTACTTGAACTTCTTTAACTTCTTGAACCTTCCTGCTACTTGAACTTCTTGAACCTTCCTGCTACTTGAACTTTTTGAACTTCTTGAACCTTCCTGCTACTTGAACTTTTTGAACTTCTTGATCCTTCCTGCTACTTGAACTTCTTGAACTTCATGAACCTTCCTGCTACTTGAACTTCTTGAACCTTCCTGCCAATTGATTTCTTGAACCTTCCTGCTACTTGAACTTCTTGATCCTTCCTGCTACTTGAACTTTTTGAACCTTCCTGCTTCTTGAACTTCTTGAACATTCCTTCTACTTGAATTTCTTGAACTTCTTGAACCTTCCTGCTACTTGAACTTCTTGAACCCTCCTGCTACTTGAACTTCTTGAACCTTCCTGCTACTTGAACTTTTTGAACTTCTTGAACCTTCCTGCTACTTGAACTTCTTGAACCTTCCTGCTAGCTGAACTTCTTTAACTTCTTGAACCTTCCTGCTACTTGAACTTCTTGAACCTTCCTGCTACTTGAACTTCTTGAACTTCTTGAACGTTCCTGCTACTTGAAATTCTTGAACTTCTTGAACCTTCCTGCTACTTGAACTTCTTGAACCTTCTTGCTACCTGAACTTTTCGAACTTCTCGAACCTTCCTGCTACTTGAACTTCTTGAACTTCTTGAACCTTCCTGCTACTTGAACTTTTTGAACTTCTTGAACCTTCCTGCTACTTGAACTTCTTGAACTTCTTGAACCTTCCTGCTACTTGAACTTCATGAACCTTCCTGCTACTTGAACTTCTTGAACCTTTCTGCCACTTGAACTTCTAGAACTTCTTGAACCTTCCTGCTACTTGAAATTCTTGAACCTTCTTGCTACTTGAACTTCTTGAACTTCTTGAACCTTCCTGCTACTTGAACTTCTTGAACTTCTTGAACCTTCCTGCTACTTGAACTTCTTGAACCTGCCTTCTACTTGAACTTCTTAAACTTCTTGAACCTTCCTGCTACTTGAACTTCTTGAACTTCTTGAACCTTCCTGCTACTTGAACTTCTTGAACTTCATGAACCTTCCTTCTACTTGAACTGCTTTAACCTTCATGCTTCTTGAACTTCTTGAAACTTCCTGCTACATGAACTTCTTGAACTTCTTGAACCTTCCTGCTACTTGAACTTCTTGAACCTTATTGTTACTTGAACTTCTTGAACCTTCCTGCTGCTTGAACTTCTTGAACTTCTTGAACCTTCCGGCTACTTGAACTTCTTGAACTTCTTGAACCTTCCTGCTACTTGAACTTCCTGAACTTCTTAAACCTTCCTGCTACTTGAACTTCTTGAACCTTCCAGCTACTTGAACTTCTTGAACTTCTTGAACCTTCCTGCTACTTGAACTTCTTGAACTTCTAGAACCTTCCTGCTACTTGAACTTCTTGAACTTCTTGAACCTTCCTGCTACTTGAACTTCTTGAACCTTCCTGCTACTTGAACTTTTTGAACCTGCCTGATACTTGAACTTCTTGAACCTTCCTGCTACTTGAACTTCTTAAACCTTCCTGCTACTTGAACTTCTTGAACCTTCCGGCAACTTGAAGTTCTTGAACTTCTTGAACCTTTCTGCTACTTGAACTTTTCGAACTTCTTGAACCTTCCTGCTACTTGAACTTCTTGAACTTCTTGAACCTTCCTGCTACTTGAAATACTTGAACTTCTTGAACCTTCCTGCTACTTGAACTTCTTGAACTTCTTGAACCTTCCTGCTACTTGAACTTCTTGAACCTTCCTGCTACTTGAACTTCTTGAACTTCTTGAACCTTCATGCTACTTGAACTTCTTGAACTTCATGAACCTTCCTGCTACTTGAACTTCTTGAACTTCTTGAACCTTCCTGCTACTTGAACTTCTTGAACCTTCCTGCTACTTGAACTTCTTGAACCTTCCTGCTACTTGAACTTCTTGAACTTCTTGAACCTTCCTGCTACTTGAACATCTTGAACCTTCCTGCTACTTGAACTTCTTGAACTTCTTGAACCTTCCTGCTACTTGAACTTCTTGAACCTTCCTGCTACTTGAACTTCTTGAACCTTCCTGCTACTTGAACTTCTTGAACCTTCCTGCTACTTGAACTTCTTGAACCTTCCTGCTACTTGAACTTCTTGAACCTTCCTGCTACTTGAACTTCTTGAACATCTGGAACATTCCTGCTACTTGAACTTCTTGAACTTCTTGAACCTATCTGCTACTTGAACTTCTTGAACCTTCCTGCTACTTGAACTTCTTGAACTTCTTGAACCTTCCTGCTACTTGAACTTCTTGAACCTTCCTGCTACTTGAACTTCTTGAACCTTCCTGCTACTTGAACTTCTTGAACCTTCCTGCTACTCGAACTTCTTGAACCATCCTGCTACTTGAACTTCTTGAACCTTCCTGCTACTTGAACTTCTTGAACTTCTTGAACCTTCCTGCTACTTGAACTTCTTGAACTTCTTGAACCTATCTGCTACTTGAACTTCTTGAACCTTCGTGCTACTTGAACTTCTTGAACTTCTTGAACCTTCCTGCTACTTGAACTTCTTGAACGTCTTGAACCTTACTGCTACTTGAACTTCTTGAACTTCTTGAACCTTCCTTCTACTTGAACTTCTTGAACCTTCCTGCCACTTGAACTTCTTGAACTTTTTGAACCTTCCTGCTACTTGAACTTCTTGAACTTCTTGAACCTTCCTGCTACTTGAACTTCTTGAACCTTCCTGCTACTTGAACTTCTTGAACCTTCCTGCTACTTGAACTTCTCGAACTTCTTGAACCTTCCTGCTACTTGAAATACTTGAACTTCTTGAACCTTCCTGTTACTTGAACACCTTGAACTTTTCGAACCTTCCTGCTACTAGAACTTCTTGAACCTTCCTGCTACTTGAACTTCTTGAACTTCTTGAACCTTCCTGCTACTTGAAATACTCGAACTTCTTGAACCTTCCTGTTACTTGAACTTCTTGAACTTCTTGAAATTTCCTGCTACTTGAACTTCTTGAACCTCCCTGCTACTTGAACTTCTTGAACCTTCCTGCTACTTGAAGTTCTTGATTTTCTTGAACCTTCCTGCTACTTGAACTCCTTGAACCTTCCTGCTACTTGAACTTCTAGAACTTCTTGACCCTTCTTGCTACTAGAACTTCTTGAACTTCTCGAACCTTCCTGCTACTTGAACTTCTTGAACTTCTTTAACCTTCCTGCTACTTGAACTTCTTGAACTTCTTGAACCTTCCTGCTACCTGAACTTTTTGAACTTCTTGAACCTTCCTGCTACGTGAACTTCCTGACCCTTCCTGCTACTTGAACTTCTTGAACCTTCCTGCTACTTGAACTTCTTGAACATTCATGCTACTCGAACTTCTTGAACCTTCCTGCTACTTGAACTTCTTGAACCTTCCTGCTACTTGTACTACTTGAACTTCTTGAACCTTCCTGCTACTTGAACTTCTTGAACCTTCCTGCTACTTGAACTTCTTGAACTTCTTGAACCTTCCTGCTACTTGAACTTCTTTAACCTTCCTGCTACTTGAACTTCTTAAACTTCTCGAATCTTCCTGCTACTTGAACTTCTTGAACTTTTTGAACCTTCCTGCTACTTGAACTTCTTGAACCTTCCTGCTACTTGAACTTCTTGAACCTTCCTGCTACCTGAACTTCTTGAACTTCTTGAACCTTTCTGCTACTTGAACTTCTTGAACCTTCCTGCTACTTGAACTTCTTGAACTTCTTCAACCTTCCTGCTACTTAAACTTCTTGAACCTTCCTGCTACTTGAACTTCTTGAACTTCTTGAACCTTCCTGCTACTTGAACTTTTCAAACCTTCCTGCTATTTGAACTTCTTGAACCTTCCTGTTACTTGAACTTCTTTAACTTCTTGAACCTTCCTGCTACTTGAACTTCTTGAACCTTCCTGCTACTTGAACTTTTTGAACTTCTTGAACCTTCCTGCTACTTGAACTTTTTGAACTTCTTGATCCTTCCTGCTACTTGAACTTCTTGAACTTCATGAACCTTCCTGCTACTTGAACTTCTTGAACCTTCCTGCCAATTGATTTCTTGAACCTTCCTGCTACTTGAACTTCTTGATCCTTCCTGCTACTTGAACTTTTTGAACCTTCCTGCTACTTGAACTTTTTGAACTTCTTGAACCTTCCTGCTACTTGAACTTCTTGAACCTTCCTGCTAGCTGAACTTCTTGAACTTCTTGAACCTTCCTGCTACTTGAACTTCTTGAACCTTCCTGCTACTTGAACTTTTTGAACCTTCCTGCTACTTGAACTTTTTGAACTTCTTGAACCTTCCTGCTACTTGAACTTCTTGAACCTTCCTGCTAGCTGAACTTCTTGAACTTCTTGAACCTTCCTGCTACTTGAACTTCTTGAACCTTCCTGCTACTTGAACTTCTTGAACTTCTTGAACGTTCCTGCTACTTGAAATTCTTGAACTTCTTGAACCTTCCTGCTACTTGAACTTCTTGAACCTTCCTGCTACTTGAACTTTTCGAACTTCTTGAACCTTCCTGCTACTTGAACTTCTTGAACTTCTTGAACCTTCCTGCTACTTGAACTCTTTGAACTTCTTGAACCCTCCTGCTACTTGAACTTCTTGAACTTCTTGAACCTTCCTGCTACTTGAACTTCATGAACCTTCCTGCTACTTGAACTTCTTGAACCTTTCTGCCACTTGAACTTCTAGAACTTCTTGAACCTTCCTGCTACTTGAAATTCTTGAACCTTCTTGCTACTTGAACTTCGTGAACTTCTTGAACCTTCCTGCTACTTGAACTTCTTGAACTTCTTGAACCTTCCTGCTACTTGAACTTCTTGAACCTTCCTTCTACTTGAACTTCTTAAACTTCTTGAACCTTCCTGCTACTTGAACTTCTTGAACTTCTTGAACCTTCCTGCTACTTGAACTTCTTGAACTTCATGAACCTTCCTGCTACTTGAACTGCTTTAACCTTCATGCTTCTTGAACTTCTTGAAACTTCCTGCTACATGAACTTCTTGAACTTCTTGAACCTTCCTGCTACTTGAACTTCTTGAACCGTATTGCTACTTGAACTTCTTGAACCTTCCTGCTGCTTGAACTTCTTGAACTTCTTGAACCTTCCGGCTACTTGAACTTCTTGAACTTCTTGAACCTTCCTGCTACTTGAACTTCCTGAACTTCTTAAACCTTTCTGCTACTTGAACTTCTTGAACCTTCCAGCTACTTGAACTTCTTGAACTTCTTGAACCTTCCTGCTACTTGAACTTCTTGAACTTCTTGAACCTTCCTGCTACTTGAACTTCTTGAACTTCTTGAACCTTCCTGCTACTTGAACTTCTTGAACCTTCCTGCTACTTGGACTTTTTGAACCTGCCTGATACTTGAACTTCTTGAACCTTCCTGCTACTTGAACTTCTTAAACCTTCCTGCTACTTGAACTTCTTGAACCTTCCTGCAACTTGAAGTTCTTGAACTTCTTGAACCTTTCTGCAACTTGAACTTTTCGAACTTCTTGAACCTTCCTGCTACTTGAACTTCTTGAACTTCTTGAACCTTCCTGCTACTTGAAATACTTGAACTTCTTGAACCTTCCTGCTACTTGAACTTCTTGAACTTCTTGAACCTTCCTGCTACTTGAACTTCTTGAACCTTACTGCTACTTGAACTTCTTGAACCTTTCTGCCACTTGAACTTCGTGAACTTCTTGAACCTTCCTGCTACTTGAAATTCTTGAACCTTCCTGCTGCTTGAACTTCTTGAACCTTCCTGCTACTTGAACTTCTTGAACTTCTTGAACCTTCCTGCTACTTGATATTCTTGAAACTTCCTGCTACTTGAACTTCTTGAACTTCTTGAACCTTCCTGCTACTTGAACTTCTTGAACTTCTTGAACCTTCATGCTACTTGAACTTCTTGAACTTCATGAACCTTCCTGCTACTTGAACTTCTTGAACTTCTTGAACCTTCCTGCTACTTGAACTTCTTGAACGTTCCTGCTACTTGAACTTCTTGAACTTCTTGAACCTTCCTGCTACTTGAACATCTTGAACCTTCCTGCTACTTGAACTTCTTGAACTTCTTGAACCTTCCTGCTACTTGAACTTCTTGAACCTTCCTGCTACTTGAACTTCTTGAACCTTCCTGCTACTTGAACTTCTTGAACCTTCCTGCTACTTGAACTTCTTGAACCTTCCTGCTACTTGAACTTCTTGAACCTTCCTGCTACTTGAACTTCTTGAACATCTTGAACCTTCCTGCTACTTGAACTTCTTGAACTTCTTGAACCTATCTGCTACTTGAACTTCTTGAACCTTCATGCTATTTGAACTTCTTGAACTTCTTGAACCTTCCTGCTACTTGAACTTCTTGAACCTTCCTGCTATTTGAACTTCTTGAACTTCTTGAACCTTCCTGCTACTTGAACTTCTTGAACGTCTTGAACCTTCCTGCTACTTGAACTTCTTGAACTTCTTGAACCTTCCTGCTACTTGAACTTCTTGAACCTTCCTGCTACTTGAACTTCTTTAACCTTCCTGCTACTTGAACTTCTTGAACCTTCCTGCTACTCGAACTTCTTGAACCTTCCTGCTACTTGAACTTCTTGAACCTTCTGCTACTTGAACTTCTTGAACTTCTTGAACCTTCCTGCTACTTGAACTTCTTGAACTTCTTGAACCTATCTGCTACTTGATCTTCTTGAACCTTCCTGCTACTTGAACTTCTTGAACTTCTTGAACCTTCCTGCTACTTGAACTTCTTGAACGTCTTGAACCTTACTGCTACTTGAACTTCTTGAACTTCTTGAACCTTCCTTCTACTTGAACTTCTTGAACCTTCCTGCCACTTGAACTTCTTGAACTTTTTGAACCTTCCTGCTACTTGAACTTCTTGAACTTCTTGAACCTTCCTGCTACTTGAACTTCTTGAACTTCTTGAACCTTCCTGCTACTTGAACTTCTTGAACCTTCCTGCTACTTGAACTTCTCGAACTTCTTGAACCTTCCTGCTACTTGAAATACTTGAACTTCTTGAACCTTCCTGTTACTTGAACTTCTTGAACTTTTCGAACCTTCCTGCTACTAGAACTTCTTGAACCTTCCTGCTACTTGAACTTCTTGAACTTCTTGAACCTTCCTGCTACTTGAAGTTCTTGATTTTCTTGAACCTTCCTGCTACTTGAACTCCTTGAACCTTCCTGCTACTTGAACTTCTAGAACTTCTTGACCCTTTTTGCTATTAGAACTTCTTGAACTTCTCGAACCTTCCTGCTACTTGAACTTCTTGAACTTCTTCAACCTTCCTGCTACTTGAACTTCTTGAACTTCTTGAACCTTCCTGCTACCTGAACTTTTTGAACTTCTTGAACCTTCCTGCTACGTGAACTTCCTGACCTTTCCTGCTACTTGAACTTCTTGAAACTTCCTGCTACTTGAACTTCTTGAACATTCATGCTACTTGAACTTCTTGAACCTTCCTGCTACTTGAACTTCTTGAACCTTCCTGCTACTTGTACTACTTGAACTTCTTGAACCTTCCTGCTACTCGAACTTCTTGAACCTTCCTGCTACTTGAACTTCTTGAACTTCTTGAACCTTCCTGCTACTTGAACTTCTTGAACCTTCCTGCTACTTGAACTTCTTGAACCTTCCTGCTACCTGAACTTCTTGAACTTCTTGAACCTTTCTGCTACTTGAACTTCTTGAACCTTCCTGCTACTTGAACTTCTTGAACTTCTTCAACCTTCCTGCTACTTAAACTTCTTGAACCTTCCTGCTACTTGAACTTCTTGAACTTCTTGAACCTTCCTGCTACTTGAACTTTTTAAACCTTCCTGCTATTTGAACTTCTTGAACCTTCCTGTTACTTGAACTTCTTTGACTTCTTGAACCTTCCTGCTACTTGAACTTCTTGAACCTTCCTGCTACTTGAACTTTTTGAACTTCTTGAACCTTCCTGCTACTTGAACTTTTTGAACTTCTTGATCCTTCCTGCTACTTGAACTTCTTGAACTTCATGAACCTTCCTGCTACTTGAACTTCTTGAACCTTCCTGCCAATTGATTTCTTGAACCTTCCTGCTACTTGAACTTCTTGATCCTTCCTGCTACTTGAACTTTTTGAACCTTCCTGCTTCTTGAACTTCTTGAACATTCCTTCTACTTGAATTTCTTGAACTTCTTGAACCTTCCTGCTACTTGAACTTCTTGAACCTTCCTGCTACTTGAACTTCTTGAACCTTCCTGCTACTTGAACTTTTTGAACTTCTTGAACCTTCCTGCTACTTGAACTTTTTGAACTTCTTGAACCTTCCTGCTACTTGAACTTCTTGAACCTTCCTGCTAGCTGAACTTCTTGAACTTCTTGAACCTTCCTGCTACTTGAACTTCTTGAACCTTCCTGCTACTTGAACTTCTTGAACTTCTTGAACGTTCCTGCTACTTGAAATTCTTGAACTTCTTGAACCTTCCTGCTACTTGAACTTCTTGAACCTTCTTGCTACCTGAACTTTTCGAACTTCTCGAACCTTCCTGCTACTTGAACTTCTTGAACTTCTTGAACCTTCCTGCTACTTGAACTCTTTGAACTTCTTGAACCTTCCTGCTACTTGAACTTCTTGAACTTCTTGAACCTTCCTGCTACTTGAACTTCATGAACCTTCCTGCTACTTGAACTTCTTGAACCTTTCTGCCACTTGAACTTCTAGAACTTCTTGAACCTTCCTGCTACTTGAAATTCTTGAACCTTCTTGCTACTTGAACTTCTTGAACTTCTTGAACCTTCCTGCTACTTGAACTTCTTGAACTTCTTGAACCTTCCTGCTACTTGAACTTCTTGAACCTGCCTTCTACTTGAACTTCTTAAACTTCTTGAACCTTCCTGCTACTTGAACTTCTTGAACTTCTTGAACCTTCCTGCTACTTGAACTTCTTGAACTTCATGAACCTTCCTGCTACTTGAACTGCTTTAACCTTCATGCTTCTTGAACTTCTTGAAACTTCCTGCTACATGAACTTCTTGAACTTCTTGAACCTTCCTGCTACTTGAACTTCTTGAACCTTATTGCTACTTGAACTTCTTGAACCTTCCTGCTGCTTGAACTTCTTGAACTTCTTGAACCTTCCGGCTACTTGAACTTCTTGAACTTCTTGAACCTTCCTGCCACTTGAACTTCCTGAACTTCTTAAACCTTCCTGCTACATGAACTTCTTGAACCTTCCAGCTACTTGAACTTCTTGAACTTCTTGAACCTTCCTGCTACTTGAACTTCTTGAACTTCTAGAACCTCCCTGCTACTTGAACTTCTTGAACTTCTTGAACCTTCCTGCTACTTGAACTTCTTGAACCTTCCTGCTACTTGAACTTTTTGAACCTGCCTGATACTTGAACTTCTTGAACCTTCCTGCTACTTGAACTTCTTAAACCTTCCTGCTACTTGAACTTCTTGAACCTTCCGGCAACTTGAAGTTCTTGAACTTCTTGAACCTTTCTGCTACTTGAACTTTTCGAACTTCTTGAACCTTCCTGCTACTTGAACTTCTTGAACTTCTTGAACCTTCCTGCTACTTGAAATACTTGAACTTCTTGAACCTTCCTGCTACTTGAACTTCTTGAACTTCTTGAACCTTCCTGCTACTTGAACTTCTTGAACCTTCCTGCTACTTGAACTTCTTGAACTTCTTGAACCTTCATGCTACTTGAACTTCTTGAACTTCATGAACCTTCCTGCTACTTGAACTTCTTGAACTTCTTGAACCTTCCTGCTACTTGAACTTCTTGAACCTTCCTGCTACTTGAACTTCTTGAACCTTCCTGCTACTTGAACTTCTTGAACTTCTTGAACCTTCCTGCTACTTGAACATCTTGAACCTTCCTGCTACTTGAACTTCTTGAACTTCTTGAACCTTCCTGCTACTTGAACTTCTTGAACCTTCCTGCTACTTGAACTTCTTGAACCTTCCTGCTACTTGAACTTCTTGAACCTTCCTGCTACTTGAACTTCTTGAACCTTCCTGCTACTTGAACTTCTTGAACCTTCCTGCTACTTGAACTTCTTGAACATCTGGAACCTTCCTGCTACTTGAACTTCTTGAACTTCTTGAACCTATCTGCTACTTGAACTTCTTGAACCTTCCTGCTATTTGAACTTCTTGAACTTCTTGAACCTTCCTGCTACTTGAACTTCTTGAACGTCTTGAACCTTCCTGCTACTTGAACTTCTTGAACTTCTTGAACCTTCCTGCTACTTGAACTTCTTGAACCTTCCTGCTACTTGAACTTCTTGAACCTTCCTGCTACTTGAACTTCTTGAACCTTCCTGCTACTCGAACTTCTTGAACCTTCCTGCTACTTGAACTTCTTGAACCTTCCTGCTACTTGAACTTCTTGAACTTCTTGAACCTTCCTGCTACTTGAACTTCTTGAACTTCTTGAACCTATCTGCTACTTGAACTTCTTGAACCTTCGTGCTACTTGAACTTCTTGAACTTCTTGAACCTTCCTGCTACTTGAACTTCTTGAACGTCTTGAACCTTACTGCTACTTGAACTTCTTGAACTTCTTGAACCTTCCTTCTACTTGAACTTCTTGAACCTTCCTGCCACTTGAACTTCTTGAACTTTTTGAACCTTCCTGCTACTTGAACTTCTTGAACTTCTTGAACCTTCCTGCTACTTGAACTTCTTGAACCTTCCTGCTACTTGAACTTCTTGAACCTTCCTGCTACTTGAACTTCTCGAACTTCTTGAACCTTCCTGCTACTTGAAATACTTGAACTTCTTGAACCTTCCTGTTACTTGAACACCTTGAACTTTTCGAACCTTCCTGCTACTAGAACTTCTTGAACCTTCCTGCTACTTGAACTTCTTGAACTTCTTGAACCTTCCTGCTACTTGAAATACTCGAACTTCTTGAACCTTCCGTTTACTTGAACTTCTTGAACTTCTTGAAATTTCCTGCTACTTGAACTTCTTGAACCTCCCTGCTACTTGAACTTCTTGAACCTTCCTCCTACTTGAAGTTCTTGATTTTCTTGAACCTTGCTGCTACTTGAACTCCTTGAACCTTCCTGCTACTTGAACTTCTAGAACTTCTTGACCCTTCTTGCTACTAGAACTTCTTGAACTTCTCGAACCTTCCTGCTACTTGAACTTCTTGAACTTCTTTAACCTTCCTGCTACTTGAACTTCTTGAACTTCTTGAACCTTCCTGCTACCTGAACTTTTTGAACTTCTTGAACCTTCCTGCTACGTGAACTTCCTGACCCTTCCTGCTACTTGAACTTCTTGAACCTTCCTGCTACTTGAACTTCTTGAACATTCATGCTACTTGAACTTCTTGAACCTTCCTGCTACTTGAACTTCTTGAACCTTCCTGCTACTTGTACTACTTGAACTTCTTGAACCTTCCTGCTACTCGAACTTCTTGAACCTTCCTGCTACTTGAACTTCTTGAACTTCTTGAACCTTCCTGCTACTTGAACTTCTTGAACCTTCCTGCTACTTGAACTTCTTAAACTTCTCGAATCTTCCTGCTACTTGAACTTCTTGAACTTTTTGAACCTTCCTGCTACTTGAACTTCTTGAACCTTCCTGCTACTTGAACTTCTTGAACCTTCCTGCTACCTGAACTTCTTGAACTTCTTGAACTTCTTTAACCTTTCTGCTACTTGAACTTCTTGAACCTTCCTGCTACTTGAACTTCTTGAACTTCTTCAACCTTCCTGCTACTTAAACTTCTTGAACCTTCCTGCTACTTGAATTTCTTGAACTTCTTGAACCTTCCTGCTACTTGAACTTTTCAAACCTTCCTGCTATTTGAACTTCTTGAACCTTCCTGTTACTTGAACTTCTTTAACTTCTTGAACCTTCCTGCTACTTGAACTTCTTGAACCTTCCTGCTACTTGAACTTTTTGAACTTCTTGAACCTTCCTGCTACTTGAACTTTTTGAACTTCTTGATCCTTCCTGCTACTTGAACTTCTTGAACTTCATGAACCTTCCTGCTACTTGAACTTCTTGAACCTTCCTGCCAATTGATTTCTTGAACCTTCCTGCTACTTGAACTTCTTGATCCTTCCTGCTACTTGAACTTTTTGAACCTTCCTGCTACTTGAACTTTTTGAACTTCTTGAACCTTCCTGCTACTTGAACTTCTTGAACCTTCCTGCTAGCTGAACTTCTTGAACTTCTTGAACCTTCCTGCTACTTGAACTTCTTGAACCTTCCTGCTACTTGAACTTCTTGAACCTTCCTGCTACTTGAACTTTTTGAACCTTCCTGCTACTTGAACTTTTTGAACTTCTTGAACCTTCCTGCTACTTGAACTTCTTGAACCTTCCTGCTAGCTGAACTTCTTGAACTTCTTGAACCTTCCTGCTACTTGAACTTCTTGAACCTTCCTGCTACTTGAACTTCTTGAACTTCTTGAACGTTCCTGCTACTTGAAATTCTTGAACTTCTTGAACCTTCCTGCTACTTGAACTTCTTGAACCTTCCTGCTACTTGAACTTTTCGAACTTCTTGAACCTTCCTGCTACTTGAACTTCTTGAACTTCTTGAACCTTCTTGCTACTTGAACTCTTTGAACTTCTTGAACCCTCCTGCTACTTGACTTCTTGAACTTCTTGAACCTTCCTGCTACTTGAACTTCATGAACCTTCCTGCTACTTGAACTTCTTGAACCTTTCTGCCACTTGAACTTCTAGAACTTCTTGAACCTTCCTGCTACTTGAAATTCTTGAACCTTCTTGCTACTTGAACTTCTTGAACTTCTTGAACCTTCCTGCTACTTGAACTTCTTAAACTTCTTGAACCTTCCTGCTACTTGAACTTCTTGAACCTTCCTTCTACTTGAACTTCTTAAACTTCTTGAACCTTCCTGCTACTTGAACTTCTTGAACTTCTTGAACCTTCCTGCTACTTGAACTTCTTGAACTTCTTGAACCTTCCTGCTACTTGAACTTCTTGAACCTTCCTGCTACTTGAACTTCTCGAACTTCTTGAACCTTCCTGCTACTTGAAATACTTGAACTTCTTGAACCTTCCTGTTACTTGAACACCTTGAACTTTTCGAACCTTCCTGCTACTAGAACTTCTTGAACCTTCCTGCTACTTGAACTTCTTGAACTTCTTGAACCTTCCTGCTACTTGAAATACTCGAACTTCTTGAACCTTCCTGTTACTTGAACTTCTTGAACTTCTTGAAATTTCCTGCTACTTGAACTTCTTGAACCTCCCTGCTACTTGAACTTCTTGAACCTTCCTGCTACTTGAAGTTCTTGATTTTCTTGAACCTTCCTGCTACTTGAACTCCTTGAACCTTCCTGCTACTTGAACTTCTAGAACTTCTTGACCCTTCTTGCTACTAGAACTTCTTGAACTTCTCGAACCTTCCTGCTACTTGAACTTCTTGAACTTCTTTAACCTTCCTGCTACTTGAACTTCTTGAACTTCTTGAACCTTCCTGCTACCTGAACTTTTTGAACTTCTTGAACCTTCCTGCTACGTGAACTTCCTGACCCTTCCTGCTACTTGAACTTCTTGAACCTTCCTGCTACTTGAACTTCTTGAACATTCATGCTACTTGAACTTCTTGAACCTTCCTGCTACTTGAACTTCTTGAACCTTCCTGCTACTTGTACTACTTGAACTTCTTGAACCTTCCTGCTACTTGAACTTCTTGAACCTTCCTGCTACTTGAACTTCTTGAACTTCTTGAACCTTCCTGCTACTTGAACTTCTTAAACTTCTCGAATCTTCCTGCTACTTGAACTTCTTGAACTTTTTGAACCTTCCTGCTACTTGAACTTCTTGAACCTTCCTGCTACTTGAACTTCTTGAACCTTCCTGCTACCTGAACTTCTTGAACTTCTTGAACCTTTCTGCTACTTGAACTTCTTGAACCTTCCTGCTACTTGAACTTCTTGAACTTCTTCAACCTTCCTGCTACTTAAACTTCTTGAACCTTCCTGCTACTTGAACTTCTTGAACTTCTTGAACCTTCCTGCTACTTGAACTTTTCAAACCTTCCTGCTATTTGAACTTCTTGAACCTTCCTGTTACTTGAACTTCTTTAACTTCTTGAACCTTCCTGCTACTTGAACTTCTTGAACCTTCCTGCTACTTGAACTTTTTGAACTTCTTGAACCTTCCTGCTACTTGAACTTTTTGAACTTCTTGATCCTTCCTGCTACTTGAACTTCTTGAACTTCATGAACCTTCCTGCTACTTGAACTTCTTGAACCTTCCTGCCAATTGATTTCTTGAACCTTCCTGCTACTTGAACTTCTTGATCCTTCCTGCTACTTGAACTTTTTGAACCTTCCTGCTACTTGAACTTTTTGAACTTCTTGAACCTTCCTGCTACTTGAACTTCTTGAACCTTCCTGCTAGCTGAACTTCTTGAACTTCTTGAACCTTCCTGCTACTTGAACTTCTTAAACCTTCCTGCTACTTGAACTTTTTGAACCTTCCTGCTACTTGAACTTTTTGAACTTCTTGAACCTTCCTGCTACTTTAACTTCTTGAACCTTCCTGCTAGCTGAACTTCTTGAACTTCTTGAACCTTCCTGCTACTTGAACTTCTTGAACCTTCCTGCTACTTGAACTTCTTGAACTTCTTGAACGTTCCTGCTACTTGAAATTCTTGAACTTCTTGAACCTTCCTGCTACTTGAACTTCTTGAACCTTCCTGCTACTTGAACTTTTCGAACTTCTTGAACCTTCCTGCTACTTGAACTTCTTGAACTTCTTGAACCTTCCTGCTACTTGAACTCTTTGAACTTCTTGAACCCTCCTGCTACTTGAACTTCTTGAACTTCTTGAACCTTCCTGCTACTTGAACTTCATGAACCTTCCTGCTACTTGAACTTCTTGAACCTTTCTGCCACTTGAACTTCTAGAACTTCTTGAAGCTTCCTGCTACTTGAAATTCTTGAACCTTCTTGCTACTTGAACTTCTTGAACTTCTTGAACCTTCCTGCTACTTGAACTTCTTGAACTTCTTGAACCTTCCTGCTACTTGAACTTCTTGAACCTTCCTTCTACTTGAACTTCTTAAACTTCTTGAACCTTCCTGCTACTTGAACTTCTTGAACTTCTTGAACCTTCCTGCTACTTGAACTTCTTGAACTTCATGAACCTTCCTGCTACTTGAACTGCTTTAACCTTCATGCTTCTTGAACTTCTTGAAACTTCCTGCTACATGAACTTCTTGAACTTCTTGAACCTTCCTGCTACTTGAACTTCTTGAACCTTATTGCTACTTGAACTTCTTGAACCTTCCTGCTGCTTGAACTTCTTGAACTTCTTGAACCTTCCGGCTACTTGAACTTCTTGAACTTCTTGAACCTTCCTGCTACTTGAACTTCCTGAACTTCTTAAACCTTCCTGCTACTTGAACTTCTTGAACCTTCCAGCTACTTGAACTTCTTGAACTTCTTGAACCTTCCTGCTACTTGAACTTCTTGAACTTCTTGAACCTTCCTGCTACTTGAACTTCTTGAACTTCTTGAACCTTCCTGCTACTTGAACTTCTTGAACCTTCCTGCTACTTGGACTTTTTGAACCTGCCTGATACTTGAACTTCTTGAACCTTCCTGCTACTTGAACTTCTTAAACCTTCCTGCTACTTGAACTTCTTGAACCTTCCTGCAACTTGAAGTTCTTGAACTTCTTGAACCTCTCTGCAACTTGAACTTTTCGAACTTCTTGAACCTTCCTGCTACTTGAACTTCTTGAACTTCTTGAACCTTCCTGCTACTTGAAATACTTGAACTTCTTGAACCTTCCTGCTACTTGAACTTCTTGAACTTCTTGAACCTTCCTGCTACTTGAACTTCTTGAACCTTCCTGCTACTTGAACTTCTTGAACCTTTCTGCCACTTGAACTTCGTGAACTTCTTGAACCTTCCTGCTACTTGAAATTCTTGAACCTTCCTGCTGCTTGAACTTCTTGAACTTCTTGAACCTTCCTGCTACTTGAACTTCTTGAACTTCTTGAACCTTCCTGCTACTTGATATTCTTGAAACTTCCTGCTACTTGAACTTCTTGAACTTCTTGAACCTTCCTGCTACTTGAACTTCTTGAACTTCTTGAACCTTCATGCTACTTGAACTTCTTGAACTTCATGAACCTTCCTGCTACTTGAACTTCTTGAACTTCTTGAACCTTCCTGCTACTTGAACTTCTTGAACGTGCCTGCTACTTGAACTTCTTGAACTTCTTGAACCTTCCTGCTACTTGAACATCTTGAACCTTCCTGCTACTTGAACTTCTTGAACTTCTTGAACCTTCCTGCTACTTGAACTTCTTGAACCTTCCTGCTACTTGAACTTCTTGAACCTTCCTGCTACTTGAACTTCTTGAACCTTCCTGCTACTTGAACTTCTTGAACCTTCCTGCTACTTGAACTTCTTGAACATCTTGAACCTTCCTGCTACTTGAACTTCTTGAACTTCTTGAACCTATCTGCTACTTGAACTTCTTGAACCTTCCTGCTATTTGAACTTCTTGAACTTCTTGAACCTTCCTGCTACTTGAACTTCTTGAACGTCTTGAACCTTCCTGCTACTTGAACTTCTTGAACTTCTTGAACCTTCCTGCTACTTGAACTTCTTGAACCTTCCTGCTACTTGAACTTCTTTAACCTTCCTGCTACTTGAACTTCTTGAACCTTCCTGCTACTCGAACTTCTTGAACCTTCCTGCTACTTGAACTTCTTGAACCTTCTGCTACTTGAACTTCTTGAACTTCTTGAACCTTCCTGCTACTTGAACTTCTTGAACTTCTTGAACCTATCTGCTACTTGATCTTCTTGAACCTTCCTGCTACTTGAACTTCTTGAACTTCTTGAACCTTCCTGCTACTTGAACTTCTTGAACGTCTTGAACCTTACTGCTACTTGAACTTCTTGAACTTCTTGAACCTTCCTTCTACTTGAACTTCTTGAACCTTCCTGCCACTTGAACTTCTTGAACTTTTTGAACCTTCCTGCTACTTGAACTTCTTGAACTTCTTGAACCTTCCTGCTACTTGAACTTCTTGAACTTCTTGAACCTTCCTGCTACTTGAACTTCTTGAACCTTCCTGCTACTTGAACTTCTCGAACTTCTTGAACCTTCCTGCTACTTGAAATACTTGAACTTCTTGAACCTTCCTGTTACTTGAACTTCTTGAACTTTTCGAACCTTCCTGCTACTAGAACTTCTTGAACCTTCCTGCTACTTGAACTTCTTGAACTTCTTGAACCTTCCTGCTACTTGAAGTTCTTGATTTTCTTGAACCTTCCTGCTACTTGAACTCCTTGAACCTTCCTGCTACTTGAACTTCTAGAACTTCTTGACCCTTTTTGCTATTAGAACTTCTTGAACTTCTCGAACCTTCCTGCTACTTGAACTTCTTGAACTTCTTTAACCTTCCTGCTACTTGAACTTCTTGAACTTCTTGAACCTTCCTGCTACCTGAACTTTTTGAACTTCTTGAACCTTCCTGCTACGTGAACTTCCTGACCTTTCCTGCTACTTGAACTTCTTGAAACTTCCTGCTACTTGAACTTCTTGAACATTCATGCTACTTGAACTTCTTGAACCTTCCTGCTACTTGAACTTCTTGAACCTTCCTGCTACTTGTACTACTTGAACTTCTTGAACCTTCCTGCTACTCGAACTTCTTGAACCTTCCTGCTACTTGAACTTCTTGAACTTCTTGAACCTTCCTGCTACTTGAACTTCTTGAACCTTCCTGCTACTTGAACTTCTTGAACCTTCCTGCTACCTGAACTTCTTGAACTTCTTGAACCTTTCTGCTACTTGAACTTCTTGAACCTTCCTGCTACTTGAACTTCTTGAACTTCTTCAACCTTCCTTCTACTTAAACTTCTTGAACCTTCCTGCTACTTGAACTTCTTGAACTTCTTGAACCTTCCTGCTACTTGAACTTTTTAAACCTTCCTGCTATTTGAACTTCTTGAACCTTCCTGTTACTTGAACTTCTTTAACTTCTTGAACCTTCCTGCTACTTGAACTTCTTGAACCTTCCTGCTACTTGAACTTTTTGAACTTCTTGAACCTTCCTGCTACTTGAACTTTTTGAACTTCTTGATCCTTCCTGCTACTTGAACTTCTTGAACTTCATGAACCTTCCTGCTACTTGAACTTCTTGAACCTTCCTGCCAATTGATTTCTTGAACCTTCCTGCTACTTGAACTTCTTGATCCTTCCTGCTACTTGAACTTTTTGAACCTTCCTGCTTCTTGAACTTCTTGAACATTCCTTCTACTTGAATTTCTTGAACTTCTTGAACCTTCCTGCTACTTGAACTTCTTGAACCTTCCTGCTACTTGAACTTCTTGAACCTTCCTGCTACTTGAACTTTTTGAACTTCTTGAACCTTCCTGCTACTTGAACTTCTTGAACCTTCCTGCTAGCTGAACTTCTTGAACTTCTTGAACCTTCCTGCTACTTGAACTTCTTGAACCTTCCTGCTACTTGAACTTCTTGAACTTCTTGAACGTTCCTGCTACTTGAAATTCTTGAACTTCTTGAACCTTCCTGCTACTTGAACTTCTTGAACCTTCTTGCTACCTGAACTTTTCGAACTTCTCGAACCTTCCTGCTACTTGAACTTCTTGAACTTCTTGAACCTTCCTGCTACTTGAACTCTTTGAACTTCTTGAACCTTCCTGCTACTTGAACTTCTTGAACTTCTTGAACCTTCCTGCTACTTGAACTTCATGAACCTTCCTGCTACTTGAACTTCTTGAACCTTTCTGCCACTTGAACTTCTAGAACTTCTTGAACCTTCCTGCTACTTGAAATTCTTGAACCTTCTTGCTACTTGAACTTCTTGAACTTCTTGAACCTTCCTGCTACTTGAACTTCTTGAACTTCTTGAACCTTCCTGCTACTTGAACTTCTTGAACCTGCCTTCTACTTGAACTTCTTAAACTTCTTGAACCTTCCTGCTACTTGAACTTCTTGAACTTCTTGAACCTTCCTGCTACTTGAACTTCTTGAACTTCATGAACCTTCCTGCTACTTGAACTGCTTTAACCTTCATGCTTCTTGAACTTCTTGAAACTTCCTGCTACATGAACTTCTTGAACTTCTTGAACCTTCCTGCTACTTGAACTTCTTGAACCTTATTGCTACTTGAACTTCTTGAACCTTCCTGCTGCTTGAACTTCTTGAACTTCTTGAACCTTCCGGCTACTTGAACTTCTTGAACTTCTTGAACCTTCCTGCCACTTGAACTTCCTGAACTTCTTAAACCTTCCTGCTACATGAACTTCTTGAACCTTCCAGCTACTTGAACTTCTTGAACTTCTTGAACCTTCCTGCTACTTGAACTTCTTGAACTTCTAGAACCTTCCTGCTACTTGAACTTCTTGAACTTCTTGAACCTTCCTGCTACTTGAACTTCTTGAACCTTCCTGCTACTTGAAATTTTTGAACCTGCCTGATACTTGAACTTCTTGAACCTTCCTGCTACTTGAACTTCTTAAACCTTCCTGCTACTTGAACTTCTTGAACCTTCCGGCAACTTGAAGTTCTTGAACTTCTTGAACCTTTCTGCTACTTGAACTTTTCGAACTTCTTGAACCTTCCTGCTACTTGAACTTCTTGAACTTCTTGAACCTTCCTGCTACTTGAAATACTTGAACTTCTTGAACCTTCCTGCTACTTGAACTTCTTGAACTTCTTGAACCTTCCTGCTACTTGAACTTCTTGAACCTTCCTGCTACTTGAACTTCTTGAACTTCTTGAACCTTCATGCTACTTGAACTTCTTGAACTTCATGAACCTTCCTGCTACTTGAACTTCTTGAACTTCTTGAACCTTCCTGCTACTTGAACTTCTTGAACCTTCCTGCTACTTGAACTTCTTGAACCTTCCTGCTACTTGAACTTCTTGAACTTCTTGAACCTTCCTGCTACTTGAACATCTTGAACCTTCCTGCTACTTGAACTTCTTGAACTTCTTGAACCTTCCTGCTACTTGAACTTCTTGAACCTTCCTGCTACTTGTACTACTTGAACTTCTTGAACCTTCCTGCTACTCGAACTTCTTGAACCTTCCTGCTACTTGAACTTCTTGAACTTCTTGAACCTTCCTGCTACTTGAACTTCTTGAACCTTCCTGCTACTTGAACTTCTTGAACCTTCCTGCTACCTGAACTTCTTGAACTTCTTGAACCTTTCTGCTACTTGAACTTCTTGAACCTTCCTGCTACTTGAACTTCTTGAACTTCTTCAACCTTCCTTCTACTTAAACTTCTTGAACCTTCCTGCTACTTGAACTTCTTGAACTTCTTGAACCTTCCTGCTACTTGAACTTTTTAAACCTTCCTGCTATTTGAACTTCTTGAACCTTCCTGTTACTTGAACTTCTTTAACTTCTTGAACCTTCCTGCTACTTGAACTTCTTGAACCTTCCTGCTACTTGAACTTTTTGAACTTCTTGAACCTTCCTGCTACTTGAACTTTTTGAACTTCTTGATCCTTCCTGCTACTTGAACTTCTTGAACTTCATGAACCTTCCTGCTACTTGAACTTCTTAAACCTTCCTGCCAATTGATTTCTTGAACCTTCCTGCTACTTGAACTTCTTGATCCTTCCTGCTACTTGAACTTTTTGAACCTTCCTGCGTCTTGAACTTCTTGAACATTCCTTCTACTTGAATTTCTTGAACTTCTTGAACCTTCCTGCTACTTGAACTTCTTGAACCTTCCTGCTACTTGAACTTCTTGAACCTTCCTGCTACTTGAACTTTTTGAACTTCTTGAACATTCCTGCTACTTGAACTTCTTGAACCTTCCTGCTAGCTGAACTTCTTGAACTTCTTGAACCTTCCTGCTACTTGAACTTCTTGAACCTTCCTGCTACTTGAACTTCTTGAACTTCTTGAACGTTCCTGCTACTTGAAATTCTTGAACTTCTTGAACCTTCCTGCTACTTGAACTTCTTGAACCTTCTTGCTACCTGAACTTTTCGAACTTCTCGAACCTTCCTGCTACTTGAACTTCTTGAACTTCTTGAACCTTCCTGCTACTTGAACTCTTTGAACTTCTTGAACCTTCCTGCTACTTGAACTTCTTGAACTTCTTGAACCTTCCTGCTACTTGAACTTCATGAACCTTCCTGCTACTTGAACTTCTTGAACCTTTCTGCCACTTGAACTTCTAGAACTTCTTGAACCTTCCTGCTACTTGAAATTCTTGAACCTTCTTGCTACTTGAACTTCTTGAACTTCTTGAACCTTCCTGCTACTTGAACTTCTTGAACTTCTTGAACCTTCCTGCTACTTGAACTTCTTGAACCTGCCTTCTACTTGAACTTCTTTAACTTCTTGAACCTTCCTGCTACTTGAACTTCTTGAACTTCTTGAACCTTCCTGCTACTTGAACTGCTTTAACCTTCATGCTTCTTGAACTTCTTGAAACTTCCTGCTACATGAACTTCTTGAACTTCTTGAACCTTCCTGCTACTTGAACTTCTTGAACCTTATTGCTACTTGAACTTCTTGAACCTTCCTGCTGCTTGAACTTCTTGAACTTCTTGAACCTTCCGGCTACTTGAACTTCTTGAACTTCTTGAACCTTCCTGCCACTTGAACTTCCTGAACTTCTTAAACCTTCCTGCTACATGAACTTCTTGAACCTTCCAGCTACTTGAACTTCTTGAACTTCTTGAACCTTCCTGCTACTTGAACTTCTTGAACTTCTAGAACCTTCCTGCTACTTGAACTTCTTGAACTTCTTGAACCTTCCTGCTACTTGAACTTCTTGAACCTTCCTGCTACTTGAACTTCATGAACCTTCCTGCTACTTGAACTTCTTGAACCTTTCTGCCACTTGAACTTCTAGAACTTCTTGAACCTTCCTGCTACTTGAAATTCTTGAACCTTCTTGCTACTTGAACTTCTTGAACTTCTTGAACCTTCCTGCTACTTGAACTTCTTGAACTTCTTGAACCTTCCTGCTACTTGAACTTCTTGAACCTGCCTTCTACTTGAACTTCTTAAACTTCTTGAACCTCCCTGCTACTTGAACTTCTTGAACTTCTTGAACCTTCCTGCTACTTGAACTGCTTTAACCTTCATGCTTCTTGAACTTCTTGAAACTTCCTGCTACATGAACTTCTTGAACTTCTTGAACCTTCCTGCTACTTGAACTTCTTGAACCTTATTGCTACTTGAACTTCTTGAACCTTCCTGCTGCTTGAACTTCTTGAACTTCTTGAACCTTCCGGCTACTTGAACTTCTTGAACTTCTTGAACCTTCCTGCCACTTGAACTTCCTGAACTTCTTAAACCTTCCTGCTACATGAACTTCTTGAACCTTCCAGCTACTTGAACTTCTTGAACTTCTTGAACCTTCCTGCTACTTGAACTTCTTGAACTTCTAGAACCTTCCTGCTACTTGAACTTCTTGAACTTCTTGAACCTTCCTGCTACTTGAACTTCTTGAACCTGCCTTCTACTTGAACTTCTTAAACTTCTTGAACCTTCCTGCTACTTGAACTTCTTGAACTTCTTGAACCTTCCTGCTACTTGAACTGCTTTAACCTTCATGCTTCTTGAACTTCTTGAAACTTCCTGCTACATGAACTTCTTGAACTTCTTGAACCTTCCTGCTACTTGAACTTCTTGAACCTTATTGCTACTTGAACTTCTTGAACCTTCCTGCTGCTTGAACTTCTTGAACTTCTTGAACCTTCCGGCTACTTGAACTTCTTGAACTTCTTGAACCTTCCTGCCACTTGAACTTCCTGAACTTCTTAAACCTTCCTGCTACATGAACTTCTTGAACCTTCCAGCTACTTGAACTTCTTGAACTTCTTGAACCTTTCTGCCACTTGAACTTCTAGAACTTCTTGAACCTTCCTGCTACTTGAAATTCTTGAACCTTCTTGCTACTTGAACTTCTTGAACTTCTTGAACCTTCCTGCTACTTGAACTTCTTGAACTTCTTGAACCTTCCTGCTACTTGAACTTCTTGAACCTGCCTTCTACTTGAACTTCTTAAACTTCTTGAACCTTCCTGCTACTTGAACTTCTTGAACTTCTTGAACCTTCCTGCTACTTGAACTGCTTTAACCTTCATGCTTCTTGAACTTCTTGAAACTTCCTGCTACATGAACTTCTTGAACTTCTTGAACCTTCCTGCTACTTGAACTTCTTGAACCTTATTGCTACTTGAACTTCTTGAACCTTCCTGCTGCTTGAACTTCTTGAACTTCTTGAACCTTCCGGCTACTTGAACTTCTTGAACTTCTTGAACCTTCCTGCCACTTGAACTTCCTGAACTTCTTAAACCTTCCTGCTACATGAACTTCTTGAACCTTCCAGCTACTTGAACTTCTTGAACTTCTTGAACCTTCCTGCTACTTGAACTTCTTGAACTTCTAGAACCTTCCTGCTACTTGAACTTCTTGAACTTCTTGAACCTTCCTGCTACTTGAACTTCTTGAACCTTCCTGCTACTTGAACTTCATGAACCTTCCTGCTACTTGAACTTCTTGAACCTTTCTGCCACTTGAACTTCTAGAACTTCTTGAACCTTCCTGCTACTTGAAATTCTTGAACCTTCTTGCTACTTGAACTTCTTGAACTTCTTGAACCTTCCTGCTACTTGAACTTCTTGAACTTCTTGAACCTTCCTGCTACTTGAACTTCTTGAACCTGCCTTCTACTTGAACTTCTTAAACTTCTTGAACCTTCCTGCTACTTGAACTTCTTGAACTTCTTGAACCTTCCTGCTACTTGAACTGCTTTAACCTTCATGCTTCTTGAACTTCTTGAAACTTCCTGCTACATGAACTTCTTGAACTTCTTGAACCTTCCTGCTACTTGAACTTCTTGAACCTTATTGCTACTTGAACTTCTTGAACCTTCCTGCTGCTTGAACTTCTTGAACTTCTTGAACCTTCCGGCTACTTGAACTTCTTGAACTTCTTGAACCTTCCTGCCACTTGAACTTCCTGAACTTCTTAAACCTTCCTGCTACATGAACTTCTTGAACCTTCCAGCTACTTGAACTTCTTGAACTTCTTGAACCTTCCTGCTACTTGAACTTCTTGAACTTCTAGAACCTTCCTGCTACTTGAACTTCTTGAACTTCTTGAACCTTCCTGCTACTTGAACTTCTTGAACCTGCCTTCTACTTGAACTTCTTAAACTTCTTGAACCTTCCTGCTACTTGAACTTCTTGAACTTCTTGAACCTTCCTGCTACTTGAACTGCTTTAACCTTCATGCTTCTTGAACTTCTTGAAACTTCCTGCTACATGAACTTCTTGAACTTCTTGAACCTTCCTGCTACTTGAACTTCTTGAACCTTATTGCTACTTGAACTTCTTGAACCTTCCTGCTGCTTGAACTTCTTGAACTTCTTGAACCTTCCGGCTACTTGAACTTCTTGAACTTCCTGAACCTTCCTGCCACTTGAACTTCCTGAACTTCTTAAACCTTCCTGCTACATGAACTTCTTGAACCTTCCAGCTACTTGAACTTCTTGAACTTCTTGAACCTTCCTGCTACTTGAACTTCTTGAACTTCTAGAACCTTCCTGCTACTTGAACTTCTTGAACTTCTTGAACCTTCCTGCTACTTGAACTTCTTGAACCTTCCTGCTACTTGAACTTTTTGAACCTGCCTGATACTTGAACTTCTTGAACCTTCCTGCTACTTGAACTTCTTAAACCTTCCTGCTACTTGAACTTCTTGAACCTTCCGGCAACTTGAAGTTCTTGAACTTCTTGAACCTTTCTGCTACTTGAACTTTTCGAACTTCTTGAACCTTCCTGCTACTTGAACTTCTTGAACTTCTTGAACCTTCCTGCTACTTGAAATACTTGAACTTCTTGAACTTTCCTGCTACTTGAACTTCTTGAACTTCTTGAACCTTCCTGCTACTTGAACTTCTTGAACCTTCCTGCTACTTGAACTTCTTGAACTTCTTGAACCTTCATGCTACTTGAACTTCTTGAACTTCATGAACCTTCCTGCTACTTGAACTTCTTGAACTTCTTGAACCTTCCTGCTACTTGAACTTCTTGAACCTTCCTGCTACTTGAACTTCTTGAACCTTCCTGCTACTTGAACTTCTTGAACTTCTTGAACCTTCCTGCTACTTGAACATCTTGAACCTTCCTGCTATTTGAACTTCTTGAACTTCTTGAACCTTCCTGCTACTTGAACTTCTTGAACCTTCCTGCTACTTGAACTTCTTGAACCTTCCTGCTACTTGAACTTCTTGAACCTTCCTGCTACTTGACCTTCTTGAACCTTCCTGCTACTTGAACTTCTTGAACCTTCCTGCTACTTGAACTTCTTGAACATCTGGAACCTTCCTGCTACTTGAACTTCTTGAACTTCTTGAACCTATCTGCTACTTGAACTTCTTGAACCTTCCTGCTATTTGAACTTCTTGAACTTCTTGAACCTTCCTGCTACTTGAACTTCTTGAACGTCTTGAACCTTCCTGCTACTTGAACTTCTTGAACTTCTTGAACCTTCCTGCTACTTGAACTTCTTGAACCTTCCTGCTACTTGAACTTCTTGAACCTTCCTGCTACTTGAACTTCTTGAACCTTCCTGCTACTCGAACTTCTTGAACCTTCCTGCTACTTGAACTTCTTGAACCTTCCTGCTACTTGAACTTCTTGAACTTCTTGAACCTTCCTGCTACTTGAACTTCTTGAACTTCTTGAACCTATCTGCTACTTGAACTTCTTGAACCTTCGTGCTACTTGAACTTCTTGAACTTCTTGAACCTTCCTGCTACTTGAACTTCTTGAACGTCTTGAACCTTACTGCTACTTGAACTTCTTGAACTTCTTGAACCTTCCTTCTACTTGAACTTCTTGAACCTTCCTGCCACTTGAACTTCTTGAACTTTTTGAACCTTCCTGCTACTTGAACTTCTTGAACTTCTTGAACCTTCCTGCTACTTGAACTTCTTGAACCTTCCTGCTACTTGAACTTCTTGAACCTTCCTGCTACTTGAACTTCTCGAACTTCTTGAACCTTCCTGCTACTTGAAATACTTGAACTTCTTGAACCTTCCTGTTACTTGAACATCTTGAACTTTTCGAACCTTCCTGCTACTAGAACTTCTTGAACCTTCCTGCTACTTGAACTTCTTGAACCTCCCTGCTACTTGAACTTCTTGAACCTTCCTGCTACTTGAAGTTCTTGATTTTCTTGAACCTTCCTGCTACTTGAACTCCTTGAACCTTCCTGCTACTTGAACTTCTAGAACTTCTTGACCCTTCTTGCTACTAGAACTTCTTGAACTTCTCGAACCTTCCTGCTACTTGAACTTCTTGAACTTCTTTAACCTTCCTGCTACTTGAACTTCTTGAACTTCTTGAACCTTCCTGCTACCTGAACTTTTTGAACTTCTTGAACCTTCCTGCTACGTGAACTTCCTGACCCTTCCTGCTACTTGAACTTCTTGAACCTTCCTGCTACTTGAACTTCTTGAACATTCATGCTACTTGAACTTCTTGAACCTTCCTGCTACTTGAACTTCTTGAACCTTCCTGCTACTTGTACTACTTGAACTTCTTGAAATTTCCTGCTACTCGAACTTCTTGAACCTTCCTGTTACTTGAACTTCTTGAACTTCTTGAACCTTCCTGCTACTTGAACTTCTTGAACCTTCCTGCTACTTGAACTTCTTAAACTTCTCGAATCTTCCTGCTACTTGAACTTCTTGAACTTTTTGAACCTTCCTGCTACTTGAACTTCTTGAACCTTCCTGCTACTTGAACTTCTTGAACCTTCCTGCTACCTGAACTTCTTGAACTTCTTGAACCTTTCTGCTACTTGAACTTCTTGAACCTTCCTGCTACTTGAACTTCTTGAACTTCTTCAACCTTCCTGCTACTTAAACTTCTTGAACCTTCCTGCTACTTGAACTTCTTGAACTTCTTGAACCTTCCTGCTACTTGAACTTCTTGAACCTTCCTGCTACTTGAACTTTTTGAACTTCTTGAACCTTCCTGCTACTTGAACTTTTTGAACTTCTTGATCCTTCCTGCTACTTGAACTTCTTGAACTTCATGAACCTTCCTGCTACTTGAACTTCTTGAACCTTCCTGCCAATTGATTTCTTGAACCTTCCTGCTACTTGAACTTCTTGATCCTTCCTGCTACTTGAACTTTTTGAACCTTCCTGCTACTTGAACTTTTTGAACTTCTTGAACCTTCCTGCTACTTGAACTTCTTGAACCTTCCTGCTAGCTGAACTTCTTGAACTTCTTGAACCTTCCTGCTACTTGAACTTCTTGAACCTTCCTGCTACTTGAACTTCTTGAACCTTCCTGCTACTTGAACTTTTTGAACCTTCCTGCTACTTGAACTTTTTGAACTTCTTGAACCTTCCTGCTACTTGAACTTCTTGAACCTTCCTGCTAGCTGAACTTCTTGAACTTCTTGAACCTTCCTGCTACTTGAACTTCTTGAACCTTCCTGCTACTTGAACTTCTTGAACTTCTTGAACGTTCCTGCTACTTGAAATTCTTGAACTTCTTGAACCTTCCTGCTACTTGAACTTCTTGAACCTTCCTGCTACTTGAAATTCTTGAACTTCTTGAACCTTCCTGCTACTTGAACTTCTTGAACCTTCCTGCTACTTGAACTTTTCGAACTTCTTGAACCTTCCTGCTACTTGAACTTCTTGAACTTCTTGAACCTTCTTGCTACTTGAACTCTTTGAACTTCTTGAACCCTCCTGCTACTTGACTTCTTGAACTTCTTGAACCTTCCTGCTACTTGAACTTCATGAACCTTCCTGCTACTTGAACTTCTTGAACCTTTCTGCCACTTGAACTTCTAGAACTTCTTGAACCTTCCTGCTACTTGAAATTCTTGAACCTTCTTGCTACTTGAACTTCTTGAACTTCTTGAACCTTCCTGCTACTTGAACTTCTTGAACTTCTTGAACCTTCCTGCTACTTGAACTTCTTGAACCTTCCTTCTACTTGAACTTCTTAAACTTCTTGAACCTTCCTGCTACTTGAACTTCTTGAACTTCTTGAACCTTCCTGCTACTTGAACTTCTTGAACTTCATGAACCTTCCTGCTACTTGAACTGCTTTAACCTTCATGCTTCTTGAACTTCTTGAAACTTCCTGCTACATGAACTTCTTGAACTTCTTGAACCTTCCTGCTACTTGAACTTCTTGAACCTTATTGCTACTTGAACTTCTTGAACCTTCCTGCTGCTTGAACTTCTTGACATTCTTGAACCTTCCGGCTACTTGAACTTCTTGAACTTCTTGAACCTTCCTGCTACTTGAACTTCCTGAACTTCTTAAACCTTCCTGCTACTTGAACTTCTTGAACCTTCCAGCTACTTGAACTTCTTGAACTTCTTGAACCTTCCTGCTACTTGAACTTCTTGAACTTCTTGAACCTTCCTGCTACTTGAACTTCTTGAACTTCTTGAACCTTCCTGCTACTTGAACTTCTTGAACCTTCCTGCTACTTGGACTTTTTGAACCTGCCTGATACTTGAACTTCTTGAACCTTCCTGCTACTTGAACTTCTTAAACCTTCCTGCTACTTGAACTTCTTGAACCTTCCTGCAACTTGAAGTTCTTGAACTTCTTGAACCTTTCTGCAACTTGAACTTTTCGAACTTCTTGAACCTTCCTGCTACTTGAACTTCTTGAACTTCTTGAACCTTCCTGCTACTTGAAATACTTGAACTTCTTGAACCTTCCTGCTACTTGAACTTCTTGAACTTCTTGAACCTTCCTGCTACTTGAACTTCTTGAACCTTCCTGCTACTTGAACTTCTTGAACCTTTCTGCCACTTGAACTTTGTGAACTTCTTGAACCTTCCTCCTACTTGAAATTCTTGAACCTTCCTGCTGCTTGAACTTCTTGAACTTCTTGAACCTTCCTGCTACTTGAACTTCTTGAACTTCTTGTACCTTCCTGCTACTTGAACTTCTTGAACTTTCTTGCTACTTGAACATCTTGAACTTCTTGAACATTCCTGCTACTTGAATTTCTTGAACCTTCCTGCTACTTGAACTTCTTGAACTTCTTGAACCTTCCTGCTACTTGAACTTCTTGAACTTTTTGAACCTTCCTGCTACTTGAACTTCTTGAACTTCTTGAACCTTCCTGCTACTTGAACTTCTTGAACCTTCCTGCTACTTGAACTTTTTGAACCTGCCTGATACTTGAACTTCTTGAACCTTCCTGCTACTTGAACTTCTTAAACCTTCCTGCTACTTGAACTTCTTGAACCTTCCTGCTACTTGAACTTCTTGAACGTCTTGAACCTTCCTGCTACTTGAACTTCTTGAACTTCTTGAACCTTCCTGCTACTTGAACTTCTTGAACGTCTCGAACCTTCCTGCTACTTGAACTTCTTGAACTTCCTGAACCTTCCTGCTACTTGAACTTCTTGAACCTTCCTGCTACTCGAACTTCTTGAACCTTCCTGCTACTTGAACTTTTTGAACTTCTTGAACCTTCCTGCTACTTGAACTTTTTGAACTTCTTGATCCTTCCTGCTACTTGAACTTCTTGAACTTCATGAACCTTCCTGCTACTTGAACTTCTTGAACCTTCCTGCCAATTGATTTCTTGAACCTTCCTGCTACTTGAACTTCTTTAACTTCTTGAACCTTCCTGCTACTTGAACTTCTTGAACCTTCCCGCTACTTGAACTTTTTGAACTTCTTGAACCTTCCTGCTACTTGAATTTTTTGAACTTCTTGATCCTTCCTGCTACTTGAACTTCTTGAACTTCATGAACCTTCCTGCTACTTGAACTTCTTGAACCTTCCTGCCAATTGATTTCTTTAACCTTCCTGCTACTTGAACTTCTTGATCCTTCCTGCTACTTGAACTTTTTGAACCTTCCTGCTACTTGAACTTTTTGAACTTCTTGAACCTTCCTGCTACTTGAACTTCTTGAACCTTCCTGCTAGCTGAACTTCTTGAACTTCTTGAACCTTCCTGCTACTTGAACTTCTTGAACCTTCCTGCTACTTGAACTTTTTGAACCTTCCTGCTACTTGAACTTTTTGAACTTCTCGAACCTTCCTGCTACTTGAACTTCTTGAACCTTCCTGCTAGCTGAACTTCTTGAACTTCTTGAACCTTCCTGCTACTTGAACTTCTTGAACCTTCCTGCTACTTGAACTTCTTGAACTTCTTGAACGTTCCTGCTACTTGAAATTCTTGAACTTCTTGAACCTTCCTGCTACTTGAACTTCTTGAACCTTCCTGCTACTTGAACTTTTCGAACTTCTTGAACCTTCCTGCTACTTGAACTTCTTGAACTTCTTGAACCTTCCTGCTACTTGAACTCTTTGAACTTCTTGAACCCTCCTGCTACTTGAACTTCTTGAACTTCTTGAACCTTCCTGCTACTTGAACTTCATGAACCTTCCTGCTACTTGAACTTCTTGAACCTTTCTGCCATTTGAACTTCTAGAACTTCTTGAACCTTCCTGCTACTTGAAATTCTTGAACCTTCTTGCTACTTGAACTTCTTGAACTTCTTGAACCTTCCTGCTACTTGAACTTCTTGAACTTCTTGAACCTTCCTGCTACTTGAACTTCTTGAACCTTCCTTCTACTTGAACATCTTAAACTTCTTGAACCTTCCTGCTACTTGAACTTCTTGAACTTCTTGAACCTTCCTGCTACTTGAACTTCTTGAACTTCATGAACCTTCCTGCTACTTGAACTGCTTTAACCTTCATGCTTCTTGAACTTCTTGAAACTTCCTGCTATATGAACTTCTTGAACTTCTTGAACCTTCCTGCTACTTGAACTTCTTGAACCTTATTGCTACTTGAACTTCTTGAACCTTCCTGCTGCTTGAACTTCTTGAACTTCTTGAACCTTCCGGCTACTTGATCTTCTTGAACTTCTTGAACCTTCCTGCTACTTGAACTTCCTGAACTTCTTAAACCTTCCTGCTACTTGAACTTCTTGAACCTTCCAGCTACTTGAACTTCTTGAACTTCTTGAACCTTCCTGCTACTTGAACTTCTTGAACTTCTTGAACCTTCCTGCTACTTGAACTTCTTGAACTTCTTGAACCTTCCTGCTACTTGAACTTCTTGAACCTTCCTGCTACTTGGACTTTTTGAACCTGCCTGATACTTGAACTTCTTGAACCTTCCTGCTACTTGAACTTCTTAAACCTTCCTGCTACTTGAACTTCTTGAACCTTCCTGCAACTCGAAGTTCTTGAACTTCTTGAACCTTTCTGCTACTTGAACTTTTCGAACTTCTTGAACCTTCCTGCTACTTGAACTTCTTGAACTTCTTGAACCTTCCTGCTACTTGAAATACTTGAACTTCTTGAACCTTCCTGCTACTTGAACTTCTTGAACTTCTTGAACCTTCCTGCTACTTGAACTTCTGGAACCTTCCTGCTACTTGAACTTCGTGAACTTCTTGAACCTTCCTGCTACTTGAAATTCTTGAACCTTCCTGCTGCTTGAACTTCTTGAACTTCTTGAACCTTCCTGCTACTTGAACTTCTTGAACTTCTTGTACCTTCCTGCTACTTGAACTTCTTGAACTTTCTTGCTACTTGAACATCTTGAACTTCTTGAACCTTCCTGCTACCTGAATTTCTTGAACCTTCCTGCTACTTGAACTTCTTGAACTTCTTGAACCTTCCTGCTACTTGAACTTCTTGAACTTTTTGAACCTTCCTGCTACTTGAACTTCTTGAACTTCTTGAACCTTCCTGCTACTTGAACTTCTTAAACTTCTCGAATCTTCCTGCTACTTGAACTTCTTGAACTTTTTGAACCTTCCTGCTACTTGAACTTCTTGAACCTTCCTGCTATTTGAACTTCTTGAACCTTCCTGCTACCTGAACTTCTTGAACTTCTTGAACCTTTCTGCTACTTGAACTTCTTGAACCTTCCTGCTACTTGAACTTCTTGAACTTCTTCAACCTTCCTGCTACTTAAACTTCTTGAACCTTCCTGCTACTTGAACTTCTTGAACTTCTTGAACCTTCCTGCTACTTGAACTTTTCAAACCTTCCTGCTATTTGAACTTCTTGAACCTTCCTGTTACTTGAACTTCTTTAACTTCTTGAACCTTCCTGCTACTTGAACTTCTTGAACCTTCCTGCTACTTGAACTTTTTGAACTTCTTGAACCTTCCTGCTACTTGAACTTTTTGAACTTCTTGATCCTTCCTGCTACTTGAACTTCTTGAACTTCATGAACCTTCCTGCTACTTGAACTTCTTGAACCTTCCTGCCAATTGATTTCTTGAACCTTCCTGCTACTTGAACTTCTTGATCCTTCCTGCTACTTGAACTTTTTGAACCTTCCTGCTACTTGAACTTTTTGAACTTCTTGAACCTTCCTGCTACTTGAACTTCTTGAACCTTCCTGCTAGCTGAACTTCTTGAACTTCTTGAACCTTCCTGCTACTTGAACTTCTTGAACCTTCCTGCTACTTGAACTTTTTGAACCTTCCTGCTACTTGAACTTTTTGAACTTCTTGAACCTTCCTGCTACTTGAACTTCTTGAACCTTCCTGCTAGCTGAACTTCTTGAACTTCTTGAACCTTCCTGCTACTTGAACTTCTTGAACCTTCCTGCTACTTGAACTTCTTGAACTTCTTGAACGTTCCTGCTACTTGAAATTCTTGAACTTCTTGAACCTTCCTGCTACTTGAACTTCTTGAACCTTCCTGCTACTTGAAATTCTTGAACTTCTTGAACCTTCCTGCTACTTGAACTTCTTGAACCTTCCTGCTACTTGAACTTTTCGAACTTCTTGAACCTTCCTGCTACTTGAACTTCTTGAACTTCTTGAACCTTCTTGCTACTTGAACTCTTTGAACTTCTTGAACCCTCCTGCTACTTGACTTCTTGAACTTCTTGAACCTTCCTGCTACTTGAACTTCATGAACCTTCCTGCTACTTGAACTTCTTGAACCTTTCTGCCACTTGAACTTCTAGAACTTCTTGAACCTTCCTGCTACTTGAAATTCTTGAACCTTCTTGCTACTTGAACTTCTTGAACTTCTTGAACCTTCCTGCTACTTGAACTTCTTGAACTTCTTGAACCTTCCTGCTACTTGAACTTCTTGAACCTTCCTTCTACTTGAACTTCTTAAACTTCTTGAACCTTCCTGCTACTTGAACTTCTTGAACTTCTTGAACCTTCCTGCTACTTGAACTTCTTGAACTTTATGAACCTTCCTGCTACTTGAACTGCTTTAACCTTCATGCTTCTTGAACTTCTTGAAACTTCCTGCTACATGAACTTCTTGAACTTCTTGAACCTTCCTGCTACTTGAACTTCTTGAACCTTATTGCTACTTGAACTTCTTGAACCTTCCTGCTGCTTGAACTTCTTGAACTTCTTGAACCTTCCGGCTACTTGAACTTCTTGAACTTCTTGAACCTTCCTGCTACTTGAACTTCCTGAACTTCTTAAACCTTCCTGCTACTTGAACTTCTTGAACCTTCCAGCTACTTGAACTTCTTGAACTTCTTGAACCTTCCTGCTACTTGAACTTCTTGAACTTCTTGAACCTTCCTGCTACTTGAACTTCTTGAACTTCTTGAACCTTCCTGCTACTTGAACTTCTTGAACCTTCCTGCTACTTGGACTTTTTGAACCTGCCTGATACTTGAACTTCTTGAACCTTCCTGCTACTTGAACTTCTTAAACCTTCCTGCTACTTGAACTTCTTGAACCTTCCTGCAACTTGAAGTTCTTGAACTTCTTGAACCTTTCTGCAACTTGAACTTTTCGAACTTCTTGAACCTTCCTGCTACTTGAACTTCTTGAACTTCTTGAACCTTCCTGCTACTTGAAATACTTGAACTTCTTGAACCTTCCTGCTACTTGAACTTCTTGAACTTCTTGAACCTTCCTGCTACTTGAACTTCTTGAACCTTCCTGCTACTTGAACTTCTTGAACCTTTCTGCCACTTGAACTTCGTGAACTTCTTGAACCTTCCTCCTACTTGAAATTCTTGAACCTTCCTGCTGCTTGAACTTCTTGAACTTCTTGAACCTTCCTGCTACTTGAACTTCTTGAACTTCTTGTACCTTCCTGCTACTTGAACTTCTTGAACTTTCTTGCTACTTGAACATCTTGAACTTCTTGAACATTCCTGCTACTTGAATTTCTTGAACCTTCCTGCTACTTGAACTTCTTGAACTTCTTGAACCTTCCTGCTACTTGAACTTCTTGAACTTTTTGAACCTTCCTGCTACTTGAACTTCTTGAACCTTCCTGCTACTTGAACTTTTTGAACCTGCCTGATACTTGAACTTCTTGAACCTTCCTGCTACTTGAACTTCTTAAACCTTCCTGCTACTTGAACTTCTTGAACCTTCCTGCTACTTGAACTTCTTGAACGTCTTGAACCTTCCTGCTACTTGAACTTCTTGATCTTCTTGAACCTTCCTGCTACTTGAACTTCTTGAACGTCTCGAACCTTCCTGCTACTTGAACTTCTTGAACTTCCTGAACCTTCCTGCTACTTGAACTTCTTGAACCTTCCTGCTACTCGAACTTCTTGAACCTTCCTGCTACTTGAACTTTTTGAACTTCTTGAACCTTCCTGCTACTTGAACTTTTTGAACTTCTTGATCCTTCCTGCTACTTGAACTTCTTGAACTTCATGAACCTTCCTGCTACTTGAACTTCTTGAACCTTCCTGCCAATTGATTTCTTGAACCTTCCTGCTACTTGAACTTCTTTAACTTCTTGAACCTTCCTGCTACTTGAAATTCTTGAACCTTCCCGCTACTTGAACTTTTTGAACTTCTTGAACCTTCCTGCTACTTGAACTTTTTGAACTTCTTGATCCTTCCTGCTACTTGAACTTCTTGAACTTCATGAACCTTCCTGCTACTTGAACTTCTTGAACCTTCCTGCCAATTGATTTCTTGAACCTTCCTGCTACTTGAACTTCTTGATCCTTCCTGCTACTTGAACTTTTTGAACCTTCCTGCTACTTGAACTTTTTGAACTTCTTGAACCTTCCTGCTACTTGAACTTCTTGAACCTTCCTGCTAGCTGAACTTCTTGAACTTCTTGAACCTTCCTGCTACTTGAACTTCTTGAACCTTCCTGCTACTTGAACTTTTTGAACCTTCCTGCTACTTGAACTTTTTGAACTTCTCGAACCTTCCTGCTACTTGAACTTCTTGAACCTTCCTGCTAGCTGAACTTCTTGAACTTCTTGAACCTTCCTGCTACTTGAACTTCTTGAACCTTCCTGCTACTTGAACTTCTTGAACTTCTTGAACGTTCCTGCTACTTGAAATTCTTGAACTTCTTGAACCTTCCTGCTACTTGAACTTCTTGAACCTTCCTGCTACTTGAACTTTTCGAACTTCTTGAACCTTCCTGCTACTTGAACTTCTTGAACTTCTTGAACCTTCCTGCTACTTGAACTCTTTGAACTTCTTGAACCCTCCTGCTACTTGAACTTCTTGAACTTCTTGAACCTTCCTGCTACTTGAACTTCATGAACCTTCCTGCTACTTGAACTTCTTGAACCTTTCTGCCACTTGAACTTCTAAAACTTCTTGAACCTTCCTGCTACTTGAAATTCTTGAACCTTCTTGCTACTTGAACTTCTTGAACTTCTTGAACCTTCCTGCTACTTGAACTTCTTGAACTTCTTGAACCTTCCTGCTACTTGAACTTCTTGAACCTTCCTTCTACTTGAACTTCTTAAACTTCTTGAACCTTCCTGCTACTTGAACTTCTTGAACTTCTTGAACCTTCCTGCTACTTGAACTTCTTGAACTTCATGAACCTTCCTGCTACTTGAACTGCTTTAACCTTCATGCTTCTTGAACTTCTTGAAACTTCCTGCTACATGAACTTCTTGAACTTCTTGAACCTTCCTGCTACTTGAACTTCTTGAACCTTATTGCTACTTGAACTTCTTGAACCTTCCTGCTGCTTGAACTTCTTGAACTTCTTGAACCTTCCGGCTACTTGAACTTCTTGAACTTCTTGAACCTTCCTGCTACTTGAACTTCCTGAACTTCTTAAACCTTCCTGCTACTTGAACTTCTTGAACCTTCCAGCTACTTGAACTTCTTGAACTTCTTGAACCTTCCTGCTACTTGAACTTCTTGAACTTCTTGAACCTTCCTGCTACTTGAACTTCTTGAACTTCTTGAACCTTCCTGCTACTTGAACTTCTTGAACCTTCCTGCTACTTGGACTTTTTGAACCTGCCTGATACTTGAACTTCTTGAACCTTCCTGCTACTTGAACTTCTTAAACCTTCCTGCTACTTGAACTTCTTGAACCTTCCTGCAACTCGAAGTTCTTGAACTTCTTGAACCTTTCTGCTACTTGAACTTTTCGAACTTCTTGAACCTTCCTGCTACTTGAACTTCTTGAACTTCTTGAACCTTCCTGCTACTTGAAATACTTGAACTTCTTGAACCTTCCTGCTACTTGAACTTCTTGAACTTCTTGAACCTTCCTGCTACTTGAACTTCTTGAACCTTCCTGCTACTTGAACTTCTTGAACCTTTCTGCCACTTGAACTTCGTGAACTTCTTGAACCTTCCTGCTACTTGAAATTCTTGAACCTTCCTGCTGCTTGAACTTCTTGAACTTCTTGAACCTTCCTGCTACTTGAACTTCTTGAACTTCTTGTACCTTCCTGCTACTTGAACTTCTTGAACTTTCTTGCTACTTGAACATCTTGAACTTCTTGAACCTTCCTGCTACCTGAATTTCTTGAACCTTCCTGCTACTTGAACTTCTTGAACTTCTTGAACCTTCCTGCTACTTGAACTTCTTGAACTTTTTGAACCTTCCTGCTACTTGAACTTCTTGAACTTCTTGAACCTTCCTGCTACTTGAACTTCTTGAACCTTCCTGCTACTTGAACTTTTTGAACCTGCCTGATACTTGAACTTCTTGAACCTTCCTGCTACTTGAACTTCTTAAACCTTCCTGCTACTTGAACTTCTTGAACCTTCCTGCTACTTGAACTTCTTGAACGTCTTGAACCTTCCTGCTACTTGAACTTCTTGAACTTCTTGAACCTTCCTGCTACTTGAACTTCTTGAACGTCTCGAACCTTCCTGCTACTTGAACTTCTTGAACTTCCTGAACCTTCCTGCTACTTGAACTTCTTGAACCTTCCTGCTACTCGAACTTCTTGAACCTTCCTGCTACTTGAACTTCTTGAACCTTGCAGCTACTTGAACTTCTTGAACTTCTTGAACCTTCCTGCTACTTCAACTTCTTGAACTTCTTGAACCTTCCTGCTACTTGAACTTCTTGAACCTTCCTGCTACTTGAACTTCTTGAACTTCTTGAACCTTCCTGCTACTTGAACTGCTTGAACTTCTTGTACCTTTCTGCAACTTGAACTTCTTAAGCCTTCCTGCTACTTGAACTTCTTGAACTTTTTGAACCTTCCTGCTACTGGAACTTCTTGAACGTCTTGAACCTTCCTGCTACATGAACTTCTTGAACTTCTTGAACCTGCCTGCTACTTGAACATGTTGAACTTTTTGAACCTTCCTGCTACTTGAACTTCTTGAACTTCTTGAACCTTCCTGCTACTTGAAATTCTTGAACCTTCCTGCTACTTGAACTTCTTGAACCTTCCTGCTACTTGAACTTCTTGAGCCTTCCTGCTACTTGAACTTCTTGAACTTCTTGAACCCTCCTGCTACTTGAACTTCTTGAACCTACCTGCTTCTTGAACTTCTTGAACTTCTTGAACCTTCCTGCTACTTGAACTTCTTGAACTTCTTGAACCTTCCTGCTACCTGAACTTCTTGAACCTTCCTGCTACTTAAGCTTCTTGAACCTTCCTGCTACTTGAACTTCTTGAACTTCTTGAACCTTCCTGCTACTTGAACTTCCTGAACTTCTTGAACCTTTTGCTACTTGAACTTCTTGAACCTTCCTGCTACTTGAACTTCTTGAACTTCTTGTACCTTCCTGCTACTTGAACTTCTTGAACGCCTTGAACCTTCCTGCTACTTGAACTTCTTGAACTTCTTGAACCTTCCAGCTACTTGAACTTCTTGAACTTTTGAACCTTCCTGCTACTTGAACTTCTTGAACTTCTTGAACCTTAATGCTACTTGAACTTCTTGAACCTTCCTGCTACTTGAACTTCTTTAACTTCTTGAACCTTCCTGCTACTTGAACTACTTGAACTTCTTGAACCTTCCTGCTACTTGAACTTCTTGAACTTCTTGAACCTTCCTGCTACTTGAACTTCTTGAACCTTCCTGCTACTTGAACTTCTTGAACTTCTTGAACCTTCCTGCCATTTGAACTTCTTGAACTTCTTGAACCTTCCTGCTACTTGAAATTCTTGAAACTTCCTGCTACTTGAACTTCTTGAACTTCTTGAACCTTCCTGCTACTTGAACTTCTTGAACTTCTTGAACCTTCCTGCTACTTGAAATTCTTGAACTTCTTGAACCTTCCTGCTACTTGAAATTCTTGAAACTTCCTGCTACTTGAACTTCTTGAACTTCTTGAACCTTCCTGCTACTTGAACTTCTTGAACTTCTTGAACCTTCCTGCTACTTGAACTTCTTGAACTTCATGAACCTTCCTGCTACTTGAACTTCTTGAACTTCTTGAACCTTCCTGCTACTTGAACTTCTTGAACCTTCCTGCTACTTGAACTTCTTGAACTTCTTGAACCTTCCTGCTACTTGAACATCTTGAACCTTCCTGCTACTTGAACTTCTTGAACTTCTTGAACCTTCCTGCTACTTGAACTTCTTGAACTTCTTGAACCTTCCTGCTACTTGAACTTCTTGAACCTTCCGGCTACTTGAACTTCTTGAACCTTCCTGCTACTTGAACTTCTTGAACCTTCCTGCTACTTGAACTTCTTGAACCTTCCTGCTACTTGAACTTCTTGAACCTTCCTGCTACTTGAACTTCTTGAACCTTCCTGCTATTTGAACTTCTTGAACTTCTTGAACCTTCCTGCTACTTGAACTTCTTGAACTTCTTGAATCTATCTGCTAATTGAACTTCTTGAACCTTCCTGCTACTTGAACTTCTTGAACTTCTTGAACCTTCCTGCTACTTGAACTTCTTGAACGTCATGAACCTTCCTGCTACTTGAACTTCTTGAACTTCTTGAACCTTCCTGCTACTTGAACTTCTTGAACTTCTTGAACCTTCCTGCTACTCGAACTTCTTGAACCTTCCTGCTTCTTGAACTTCTTGAACTTTCCTGCTACTTGAACTTCTTGAACCTTCCTGCTACTTGAACTTCTTGAACTTCTTGAACCTTCCTGCTACTTGAACTTCTTGAACTTCTTGAACCTATCTGCTACTTGAACTTCTTGAACCTTCCTGCTACTTGAACTTCTTGAACTTCTTGAACCTTCCTGCTACTTGAACTTCTTAAACGTCTTGAACCTTCCTGCTACTTGAACTTCTTGAACTTCTTGAACCTTCCTTCTACTTGAACGTCTTGAACCTTCCTGCCACTTGAACTCCTTGAACTTTTTGAACCTTCCTGCTACTTGAACTTCTTGAACTTCTTGAACCTTCCTGCTACTTGAACTTCTTGAACTTCTTGAACCTTCCTGCTACTTGAACTTCTTGAACCTTCCTGCTACTTGAACTTCTTGAACCTTCCTGCTACTTGAACTTCTTGAACTTCTTGAACCTTCCTGCTACTTGAAATACTTAAACTTCTTGAACCTTCCTGTTACTTGAACTTCTTGAACTTTTCGAACCTTCCTGCTACTTGAACTTCTTGAACCTTCCTGTTACTTGAACTTCTTGAACTTCTTGAAATTTCCTGCTACTTGAACTTCTTGAACCTCCCTGCTACTTGAACTTCTTGAACCTTCCTGCTACTTGAAGTTCTTGACCTTCTTGAACCTTCCTGCTACTTGAACTCCTTGAACCTTCCTGCTACTTGAACTTCTAGAACTTCTTGACCCTTCCTGCTACTAGAACTTCTTGAACTTCTTGAACCTTCCTGCTACTTGAACTTCTTGAACTTCTTTAACCTTCCTGCTACTTGAACTTCTTGAACTTCTTGAACCTTCCTGCTACCTGAACTTTTTGAACTTCTTGAACCTTCCTGCTACGTGAACTTTCTGAACCTTCCTGCTACTTGAACTTCTTGAACCTTCCTGCTACTTGAACTTCTTGAACATTCATGCTACTTGAACTTCTTGAACCTTCCTGCTACTTGAACTTCTTGAACTTCTTGAACCTTCCTGCTACCTGAACTTTTTGAACTTCTTGAACCTTCCTGCTACGTGAACTTTCTGAACCTTCCTGCTACTCGAACTTTTTGAACCTTCCTGCTACTTGAACTTCTTGAACTTCTTGATCCTTCCTGCTACTTGAACTTCTTGAACCTTCCTGCTACTTGAACTTCTTAAACTTCTCGAATCTTCCTGCTACTTGAACTTCTTGAACCTTCCTGCTACTCGAACTTCTTGAACCTTCCTGCTACTTGAACTTCTTGAACCTTCCTGCTACCTGAACTTCTTGAACTTCTTGAACCTTTCTGCTACTTGAACTTCTTGAACCTTCCTGCTACTTGAACTTCTTGAACTTCTTTACCCTTCCTGCTACTTAAACTTCTTGAACCTTCCTGCTACTTGAACTTCTTGAACTTCTTGAACCTTCCTGCTACTTGAACTTTTTGAACCTTCCTGCTATTTGAACTTCTTGAACCTTCCCGTTACTTGAACTTCTTTAACTTCTTGAACCTTCCTGCTACTTGAACTTCTTGAACCTTCCTGCTACAAGAACTTTTTGAACTTCTTGAACCTTCCTGCTACTTGAACTGTTTGAACTTCTTGATCCTTCCTGCTACTTGAACTTCTTGAACTTCATGAACCTTCCTGCTACTTGAACTTCTTGAACCTTCCTGCCAATTGATTTCTTGAACCTTCCTGCTACTTGAACTTCTTGAACCTTCCTGCTACTTGAACTTTTTGAACCTTCCTGCTTCTTGAACTTCTTGAACCTTCCTTCTACTTGAATTTCTTGAACTTCTTGAACCTTCCTGCTAATGGAACTTCTTGAACCTTCCTGCTATTTGAACTTCTTGAAACTTCCTGCTACTTGAACTTCTTGAACTTCTTGAACCTTCCTGCTACTGGAACTTCTTGAACCTTCCTGCTATTTGAACTTCTTGAAACTTCCTGCTACTTGAACTTCTTGAACTTCTTGAACCTTCCTGCTACTTGAACTTCTTGAACGTCTTGAACCTTCCTGCTACTTGAACTTCTTGAACTTCTTGAACCTTCCTTCTACTTGAACTTCTTGAACGTCTTGAACCTTCCTGCTACTTGAACTTCTTGAACTTCCTGAACCTTCCTGCTACTTGAACTTCTTGAACCTTCCTGCTACTCGAACTTCTTGAACCTTCCTGCTACTTGAACTTCTTGAACCTTCCTGCTACTTGAACTTCTTGAACTTCTTGAACCTTCCTGCTACTTTAACTTCTTTAACTTCTTGAACCTTCCTGCTACTTGAACTTCTTGAACCTTCCTGCTACTTGAACTTCTTGAACTTCTTGAACCTTCCTGCTACTTGAACTTCTTGAACTTCTTGTACCTTTCTGCAACTTGAACTTCTTAAGCCTTCCTGCTACTTGAACTTCTTGAACTTTTTGAACCTTCCTGCTACTGGAACTTCTTGAACGTCTTGAACCTTCCTGCTACATGAACTTCATGAACTTCTTGAACCTGCCTGCTACTTGAACATCTTGAACTTTTTGAACCTTCCTGCTACTTGAACTTCTTGAACTTCTTGAACCTTCCTGCTACTTGAAATTCTTGAACCTTCCTGCTACTTGAACTTCTTGAACCTTCCTGCTACTTGAACTTCTTGAGCCTTCCTGCTACTTGAACTTCTTGAACTTCTTGAACCCTCCTGCTACTTGAACTTCTTGAACCTTCCTGCTTCTCGAACTTCTTGAACTTCTTGAACCTTCCTGCTACTTGAACTTCTTGAACTTCTTGAACCTTCCTGCTACCTGAACTTCTTGAACCTTCCTGCTACTTAAGCTTCTTGAACCTTCCTGCTACTTGAACTTCTTGAACTTCTTGAACCTTCCTGCTACTTGAACTTCCTGAACTTCTTGAACCTTTCTGCTACTTGAACTTCTTGAACCTTCCTGCTACTTGAACTTCTCGAACTTCTTGTACCTTCCTGCTACTTGAACTTCTTGAACGCCTTGAACCTTCCTGCTACTTGAACTTCTTGAACTTCTTGAACCTTCCAGCTACTTGAACTTCTTGAACTTTTGAACCTTCCTGCTACTTGAACTTCTTGAACTTCTTGAACCTTAATGCTACTTGAACTTCTTGAACCTTCCTGCTACTTGAACTTCTTTAACTTCTTGAACCTTCCTGCTACTTGAACTACTTGAACTTCTTGAACCTTCCCGCTACTTAAACTTCTTGAACTTCTTGAACCTTCCTGCTACTTGAACTTCTTGAACCTTCCTGCTACTTGAACTTCTTGAACATCTTGAACCTTCCTGCCACTTGAACTTCTTGAACTTCTTGAACCTTCCTGCTACTTGAAATTCTTGAAACTTCCTGCTACTTGAACTTCTTGAACTTCTTGAACCTTCCTGCTACTTGAACTTCTTGAACTTCTTGAACCTTCCTGCTACTTGAAATTCTTGAACTTCTTGAACCTTCCTGCTGCTTGAAATTCTTGAAACTTCCTGCTACTTGAACTTCTTGAACTTCTTGAACCTTCCTGCTAGTTGAACTTCTTGAACTTCTTGAACCTTCCTGCTACTTGAACTTCTTGAACTTCATGAACCTTCCTGCTACTTGAACTTCTTGAACTTCTTGAACCTTCCTGCTACTTGAACTTCTTGAACCTTCCTGCTACTTGAACTTCTTGAACCTTCCTGCTACTTGAACTTCTTGAACTTCTTGAACCTTCCTGCTACTTGAACATCTTGAACCTTCCTGCTACTTGAACATCTTGAGCCTTCCTGCTACTTGAACTTCTTGAACTTCTTGAACCTTCCTGCTACTTGAACTTCTTGAACTTCTTGAACCTTCCTGCTACTTGAACTTCTTGAACCTTCCTGCTACTTGAACTTCTTGAACCTTCCTGCTACTTGAACTTCTTGAACCTTCCTGCTACTTGAACTTCTTGAACCTTCCTGCTACTTGAACTTCTTGAACTTCTTGAACCTTCCTGCTACTTGAACTTCTTGAACTTCTTGAATCTATCTGCTACTTGAACTTCTTGAACCTTCCTGCTACTTGAACTTCTTGAACTTCTTGAACCTTCCTGCTACTTGAACTTCTTGAACGTCTTGAACCTTCCTGCTACTTGAACTTCTTGAACTTCTTGAACCTTCCTGCTACTTGAACTTCTTGAACTTCTTGAACCTTTCTGCTACTTGAACTTCTTGAACCTTCCTGCTACTTGAACTTCTTGAACTTTCCTTCTACTTGAACTTCTTGAACCTTCATGCTAATTGAACTTCTTGAACTTCTTGAACCTTCATGCTACTTGAACTTCTTGAACTTCTTGAACCTATCTGCTACTTGAACTTCTTGAACCTTCCTGCTACTTGAACTTCTTGAACTTCTTGAACCTTCCTGCTACTTGAACTTCTTAAACGTCTTGAACCTTCCTGCTACTTGAACTTCTTGAACTTCTCGAACCTTCCTTCTACTTGAACTTCTTGAACCTTCCTGCCACTTGAACTTCTTGAACTTTTTGAACCTTCCTGCTACTTGAACTTCTTGAACTTCTTGAACCTTCCTGCTACTTGAACTTCTTGAACTTCTTGAACCTTCCTGCTACTTGAACTTCTTGAACCTTCCTGCTACTTGAACTTCTTGAACTTCTTAAACCTTCCTGCTACTTGAAATACTTGAACTTCTTGAACCTTCCTGTTACTTGAACTTCTTGAACTTTTCGAACCTTCCCGCTACTTGAACTTCTTGAACCTTCCTGCTACCTGAACTTCTTGAACTTCTTGAACCTTCCTGCTACTTGAAATACTTGAACTTCTTGAACCTTCCTGTTACTTGAACTTCTTGAACTTCTTGAACCTTTCTGCTACTTGAACTTCTTGAACCTTCCTGCTACTTGAACTTCTTGAACTTCTTCAACCTTCCTGCTACTTAAACTTCTTGAACCTTCCTGCTACTTGAACTTCTTGAACTTCTTGAACCTTCCTGCTACTTGAACTTTTTAAACCTTCCTGCTATTTGAACTTCTTGAACCTTCCTGTTACTTGAACTTCTTTAACTTCTTGAACCTTCCTGCTACTTGAACTTCTTGAACCTTCCTGCTACTTGAACTTTTTGAACTTCTTGAACCTTCCTGCTTCTTGAACTTTTTGAGCTTCTTGATCCTTCCTGCTACTTGAACTTCTTGAACTTCATGAACCTTCCTGCTACTTGAACTTCTTGAACCTTCCTGCCAATTGATTTCTTGAACCTTCCTGCTACTTGAACTTCTTGATCCTTCCTGCTACTTGAACTTTTTGAACCTTCCTGCTTCTTGAACTTCTTGAACCTTCCTTCTACTTGAATTTCTTGAACTTCTTGAACCTTCCTGCTACTTGAACTTCTTGAACCTTCCTGCTACTTGAACTTTTTGAACTTCTTGAACCTTCCTGCTACTTGAACTTCTTGAACCTTCCTGCTAGCTGAACTTCTTGAACTTCTTGAACCTTCTTGCTACTTGAACTTCTTGAACCTTCCTGCTACTTGAACTTCTTGAACTTCTTGAACGTTCCTGCTACTTGAAATTCTTGAACTTCTTGAACCTTCCTGCTACTTGAACTTCTTGAACCTTCTTGCTACCTGAACTTTTCGAACTTCTCGAACCTTCCTGCTACTTGAACTTCTTGAACTTCTTGAACCTTCCTGCTACTTGAACTCTTTGAACTTCTTGAACCTTCCTGCTACTTGAACTTCTTGAACTTCTTGAACCTTCCTGCTACTTGAACTTCATGAACCTTCCTGCTACTTGAACTTCTTGAACCTTTCTGCCACTTGAACTTCTAGAACTTCTTGAACCTTCCTGCTACTTGAAATTCTTGAACCTTCTTGCTACTTGAACTTCTTGAACTTCTTGAACCTTCCTGCTACTTGAACTTCTTGAACTTCTTGAACCTTCCTGCTACTTGAACTTCTTGAACCTGCCTTCTACTTGAACTTCTTAAACTTCTTGAACCTTCCTGCTACTTGAACTTCTTGAACTTCTTGAACCTTCCTGCTACTTGAACTTCTTGAACTTCATGAACCTTCCTGCTACTTGAACTGCTTTAACCTTCATGCTTCTTGAACTTCTTGAAACTTCCTGCTACATGAACTTCTTGAACTTCTTGAACCTTCCTGCTACTTGAACTTCTTGAACCTTATTGCTACTTGAACTTCTTGAACCTTCCTGCTGCTTGAACTTCTTGAACTTCTTGAACCTTCCGGCTACTTGAACTTCTTGAACTTCTTGAACCTTCCTGCTACTTGAACTTCCTGAACTTCTTAAACCTTCGTGCTACTTGAACTTCTTGAACCTTCCAGCTACTTGAACTTCTTGAACTTCTTGAACCTTCCTGCTACTTGAACTTCTTGAACTTCTAGAACCTTCCTGCTACTTGAACTTCTTGAACTTCTTGAACCTTCCTGCTACTTGAACTTCTTGAACCTTCCTGCTACTTGAACTTTTTGAACCTGCCTGATACTTGAACTTCTTGAACCTTCCTGCTACTTGAACTTCTTAAACCTTCCTGCTACTTGAACTTCTTGAACCTTCCGGCAACTTGAAGTTCTTGAACTTCTTGAACCTTTCTGCTACTTGAACTTTTCGAACTTCTTGAACCTTCCTGCTACTTGAACTTCTTGAACTTCTTGAACCTTCCTGCTACTTAAAATACTTGAACTTCTTGAACCTTCCTGCTACTTGAACTTCTTGAACTTCTTGAACCTTCCTGCTACTTGAACTTCTTGAACCTTCCTGCTACTTGAACTTCTTGAACTTCTTGAACCTTCATGCTACTTGAACTTCTTGAACTTCATGAACCTTCCTGCTACTTGAACTTCTTGAACTTCTTGAACCTTCCTGCTACTTGAACTTCTTGAACCTTCCTGCTACTTGAACTTCTTGAACCTTCCTGCTACTTGAACTTCTTGAACTTCTTGAACCTTCCTGCTACTTGAACATCTTGAACCTTCCTGCTACTTGAACTTCTTGAACTTCTTGAACCTTCCTGCTACTTGAACTTCTTGAACCTTCCTGCTACTTGAACTTCTTGAACCTTCCTGCTACTTGAACTTCTTGAACCTTCCTGCTACTTGAACTTCTTGAACCTTCCTGCTACTTGAACTTCTTGAACCTTCCTGCTACTTGAACTTCTTGAACCTTCCTGCTACTTGAACTTCTTGAACATCTGGAAACTTCCTGCTACTTGAACTTCTTGAACTTCTTGAACCTATCTGCTACTTGAACTTCTTGAACCTTTCTGCTATTTGAACTTCTTGAACTTCTTGAACCTTCCTGCTACTTGAACTTCTTGAACGTCTTGAACCTTCCTGCTACTTGAACTTCTCGAACTTCTTGTACCTTCCTGCTACTTGAACTTCTTGAACGCCTTGAACCTTCCTGCTACTTGAACTTCTTGAACTTCTTGAACCTTCCAGCTACTTGAACTTCTTGAACTTTTGAACCTTCCTGCTACTTGAACTTCTTGAACTTCTTGAACCTTAATGCTACTTGAACTTCTTGAACCTTCCTGCTACTTGAACTTCTTTAACTTCTTGAACCTTCCTGCTACTTGAACTACTTGAACTTCTTGAACCTTCCCGCTACTTGAACTTCTTGAACTTCTTGAACCTTCCTGCTACTTGAACTTCTTGAACCTTCCTGCTACTTGAACTTCTTGAACATCTTGAACCTTCCTGCCACTTGAACTTCTTGAACTTCTTGAACCTTCCTGCTACTTGAAATTCTTGAAACTTCCTGCTACTTGAACTTCTTGAACTTCTTGAACCTTCCTGCTACTTGAACTTCTTGAACTTCTTGAACCTTCCTGCTACTTGAAATTCTTGAACTTCTTGAACCTTCCTGCTACTTGAAATTCTTGAAACTTCCTGCTACTTGAACTTCTTGAACTTCTTGAACCCTCCTGCTACTTGAACTTCTTGAACTTCTTGAACCTTCCTGCTACTTGAACTTCTTGAACTTCATGAACCTTCCTGCTACTTGAACTTCTTGAACTTCTTGAACCTTCCTGCTACTTGAACTTCTTGAACCTTCCTGCTACTTGAAATTCTTGAACCTTCCTGCTACTTGAACTTCTTGAACTTCTTGAACCTTCCTGCTACTTGAACATCTTGAACCTTCCTGCCACTTGAACTTCTTGAACTTCTTGAACCTTCCTGCTACTTGAACTTCTTGAACTTCTTGAACCTTCCTGCTACTTGAACTTCTTGAACCTTCCTGCTACTTGAACTTCTTGAACCTTCCTGCTACTTGAACTTCTTGAACCTTCCTGCTACTTGAACTTCTTGAACCTTCCTGCTACTTGAACTTCTTGAATCTTCCTGCTACTTGAACTTCTTGAACTTCTTGACCCTTCCTGCTACTTGAACTTCTTGAACTTCTTGAATCTATCTGCTACTTGAACTTCTTGAACCTTCCTGCTACTTGAACTTCTTGAACTTCTTGAACCTTCCTGCTACTTGAACTTCTTGAACGTCTTGAACCTTCCTGCTACTTGAACTTCTTGAACTTCTTGAACCTTCCTGCTACTTGAACTTCTTGAACTTCTTGAACCTTTCTGCTACTTGAACTTCTTGAACCTTCCTGCTACTTGAACTTCTTGAACTTTCCTTCTACTTGAACTTCTTGAACCTTCATGCTACTTGAACTTCTTGAACTTCTTGAACCTTCATGCTACTTGAACTTCTTGAACTTCTTGAACCTATCTGCTACTTGAACTTCTTGAACCTTCCTGCTACTTGAACTTCTTGAACTTCTTGAACCTTCCTGCTACTTGAACTTCTTAAACGTCTTGAACCTTCCTGCTACTTGAACTTCTTGAACTTCTCGAACCTTCCTTCTACTTGAACTTCTTGAACCTTCCTGCCACTTGAACTTCTTGAATTTTTTGAACCTTCCTGCTACTTGAACTTCTTGAACTTCTTGAACCTTCCTGCTACTTGAACTTCTTGAACTTCTTGAACCTTCCTGCTACTTGAACTTCTTGAACCTTCCTGCTACTTGAACTTCTTGAACTTCTTGAACCTTCCTGCTACTTGAAATACTTGAACTTCTTGAACCTTCCTGTTACTTGAACTTCTTGAACTTTTCGAACCTTCCCGCTACTTGAACTTCTTGAACCTTCCTGCTACCTGAACTTCTTGAACTTCTTGAACCTTCCTGCTACTTGAAATACTTGAACTTCTTGAACCTTCCTGTTACTTGAACTTCTTGAACTTCTTGAACCTTTCTGCTACTTGAACTTCTTGAACCTTCCTGCTACTTGAACTTCTTGAACTTCTTCAACCTTCCTGCTACTTAAACTTCTTGAACCTTCCTGCTACTTGAACTTCTTGAACTTCTTGAACCTTCCTGCTACTTGAACTTTTTAAACCTTCCTGCTATTTGAACTTCTTGAACCTTCCTGTTACTTGAACTTCTTTAACTTCTTGAACCTTCCTGCTACTTGAACTTCTTGAACCTTCCTGCTACTTGAACTTTTTGAACTTCTTGAACCTTCCTGCTACTTGAACTTTTTGAACTTCTTGATCCTTCCTGCTACTTGAACTTCTTGAACTTCATGAACCTTCCTGCTACTTGAACTTCTTGAACCTTCCTGCCAATTGATTTCTTGAACCTTCCTGCTACTTGAACTTCTTGATCCTTCCTGCTACTTGAACTTTTTGAACCTTCCTGCTTCTTGAACTTCTTGAACCTTCCTTCTACTTGAATTTCTTGAACTTCTTGAACCTTCCTGCTACTTGAACTTCTTGAACCTTCCTGCTACTTGAACTTCTTGAACCTTCCTGCTACTTGAACTTTTTGAACTTCTTGAACCTTCCTGCTACTTGAACTTCTTGAACCTTCCTGCTAGCTGAACTTCTTGAACTTCTTGAACCTTCCTGCTACTTGAACTTCTTGAACCTTCCTGCTACTTGAACTTCTTGAACTTCTTGAACGTTCCTGCTACTTGAAATTCTTGAACTTCTTGAACCTTCCTGCTACTTGAACTTCTTGAACCTTCTTGCTACCTGAACTTTTCGAACTTCTCGAACCTTCCTGCTACTTGAACTTCTTGAACTTCTTGAACCTTCCTGCTACTTGAACTCTTTGAACTTCTTGAACCTTCCTGCTACTTGAACTTCTTGAACTTCTTGAACCTTCCTGCTACTTGAACTTCATGAACCTTCCTGCTACTTGAACTTCTTGAACCTTTCTGCCACTTGAACTTCTAGAACTTCTTGAACCTTCCTGCTACTTGAAATTCTTGAACCTTATGGCTACTTGAACTTCTTGAACTTCGTGAACCTTCCTGCTACTTGAACTTCTTGAACTTCTTGAACCTTCCTGCTACTTGAACTTCTTGAACCTGCCTTCTACTTGAACTTCTTAAACATCTTGAACCTTCCTGCTACTTGAACTTCTTGAACTTCTTGAACCTTCCTGCTACTTGAACTTCTTGAACTTCATGAACCTTCCTGCTACTTGAACTGCTTTAACCTTCATGCTTCTTGAACTTCTTGAAACTTCCTGCTACATGAACTTCTTGAACTTCTTGAACCTTCCTGCTACTTGAACTTCTTGAACCTTATTGCTACTTGAACTTCTTGAACCTTCCTGCTGCTTGAACTTCTTGAACTTCTTGAACCTTCCGGCTACTTGAACTTCTTGAACTTCTTGAACCTTCCTGCCACTTGAACTTCCTGAACTTCTTAAACCTTCGTGCTACTTGAACTTCTTGAACCTTCCAGCTACTTGAACTTCTTGAACTTCTTGAACCTTCCTGCTACTTGAACTTCTTGAACTTCTAGAACCTTCCTGCTACTTGAACTTCTTGAACTTCTTGAACCTTCCTGCTACTTGAACTTCTTGAACCGTCCTGCTACTTGAACTTTTTGAACCTGCCTGATACTTGAACTTCTTGAACCTTCCTGCTACTTGAACTTCTTAAACCTTCCTGCTACTTGAACTTCTTGAACCTTCCGGCAACTTGAAGTTCTTGAACTTCTTGAACCTTTCTGCTACTTGAACTTTTCGAACTTCTTGAACCTTCCTGCTACTTGAACTTCTTGAACTTCTTGAACCTTCCTGCTACTTAAAATACTTGAACTTCTTGAACCTTCCTGCTACTTGAACTTCTTGAACTTCTTGAACCTTCCTGCTACTTGAACTTCTTGAACCTTCCTGCTACTTGAACTTCTTGAACTTCTTGAACCTTCATGCTACTTGAACTTCTGGAACTTCATGAACCTTCCTGCTACTTGAACTTCTTGAACTTCTTGAACCTTCCTGCTACTTGAACTTCTTGAACCTTCCTGCTACTTGGACTTCTTGAACCTTCCTGCTACTTGAACTTCTTGAACTTCTTGAACCTTCCTGCTACTTGAACATCTTGAACCTTCCTGCTACTTGAACTTCTTGAACTTCTTGAACCTTCCTGCTACTTGAACTTCTTGAACCTTCCTGCTACTTGAACTTCTTGAACCTTCCTGCTACTTGAACTTCTTGAACCTTCCTGCTACTTGAACTTCTTGAACCTTCCTGCTACTTGAACTTCTTGAACCTTCCTGCTACTTGAACTTCTTGAACCTTCCTGCTACTTGAACTTCTTGAACATCTGGAACCTTCCTGCTACTTGAACTTCTTGAACTTCTTGAACCTATCTGCTACTTGAACTTCTTGAACCTTCCTGCTATTTGAACTTCTTGAACTTCTTGAACCTTCCTGCTACTTGAACTTCTTGAACGTCTTGAACCTTCCTGCTACTTGAACTTCTTGAACTTCTTGAACCTTCCTGCTACTTGAACTTCTTGAACCTTCCTGCTACTTGAACTTCTTGAACCTTCCTGCTACTTGAACTTCTTGAACCTTCCTGCTACTCGAACTTCTTGAACCTTCCTGCTACTTGAACTTCTTGAACCTTCCTGCTACTTGAACTTCTTGAACTTCTTGAACCTTCCTGCTACTTGAACTTCTTGAACTTCTTGAACCTATCTGCTACTTGAACTTCTTGAACCTTCGTGCTACTTGAACTTCTTGAACTTCTTGAACCTTCCTGCTACTTGAACTTCTTGAACGTCTTGAACCTTACTGCTACTTGAACTTCTTGAACTTCTTGAACCTTCCTTCTACTTGAACTTCTTGAACCTTCCTGCCACTTGAACTTCTTGAACTTTTTGAACCTTCCTGCTACTTGAACTTCTTGAACTTCTTGAACCTTCCTGCTACTTGAACTTCTTGAACCTTCCTGCTACTTGAACTTCTTGAACCTTCCTGCTACTTGAACTTCTCGAACTTCTTGAACCTTCCTGCTACTTGAAATACTTGAGCTTCTTGAACCTTCCTGTTACTTGATCACCTTGAACTTTTCGAACCTTCCTGCTACTAGAACTTCTTGAACCTTCCTGCTACTTGAACTTCTTGAACTTCTTGAACCTTCCTGCTACTTGAAATACTCGAACTTCTTGAACCTTCCTGTTACTTGAACTTCTTGAACTTCTTGAAATTTCCTGCTACTTGAACTTCTTGAACCTCCCTGCTACTTGAACTTCTTGAACCTTCCTGCTACTTGAAGTTCTTGATTTTCTTGAACCTTCCTGCTACTTGAACTCCTTGAACCTTCCTGCTACTTGAACTTCTAGAACTTCTTGACCCTTCTTGCTACTAGAACTTCTTGAACTTCTCGAACCTTCCTGCTACTTGAACTTCTTGAACTTCTTTAACCTTCCTGCTACTTGAACTTCTTGAACTTCTTGAACCTTCCTGCTACCTGAACTTTTTGAACTTCTTGAACCTTCCTGCTACGTGAACTTCCTGACCCTTCCTGCTACTTGAACTTCTTGAACCTTCCTGCTACTTGAACTTCTTTAACATTCATGCTACTTGAACTTCTTGAACCTTCCTGCTACTTGAACTTCTTGAACCTTCCTGCTACTTGTACTACTTGAACTTCTTGAACCTTCCTGCTACTCGAACTTCTTGAATCTTCCTGCTACTTGAACTTCTTGAACTTCTTGAACCTTCCTGCTACTTGAACTTCTTGAACCTTCCTGCTACTTGAACTTCTTAAACTTCTCGAATCTTCCTGCTACTTGAACTTCTTGAACTTTTTGAACCTTCCTGCTACTTGAACTTCTTGAACCTTCCTGCTACTTGAACTTCTTGAACCTTCCTGCTACCTGAACTTCTTGAACTTCTTGAACCTTTCTGCTACTTGAACTTCTTGAACCTTCCTGCTACTTGAACTTCTTGAACTTCTTCAACCTTCCTGCTACTTAAACTTCTTGAACCTTCCTGCTACTTGAACTTCTTGAACTTCTTGAACCTTCCTGCTACTTGAACTTTTCAAACCTTCCTGCTATTTGAACTTCTTGAACCTTCCTGTTACTTGAACTTCTTTAACTTCTTGAATGTCCTGCTACTTGAACTTCTTGAACCTTTCTGCTACTTGAACTTTTTGAACTTCTTGAACCTTCCTGCTACTTGAACTTTTTGAACTTCTTGATCCTTCTTGCTACTTGAACTTCTTGAACCTCATGAACCTTCCTGCTAATTGAACTTCTTGAACCTTCCTGCCAATTGATTTCTTGAACCTTCCTGCTACTTGAACTTCTTGATCCTTCCTGCTACTTGAACTTTTTGAACCTTCCTGCTACTTGAACTTTTTGAACTTATTGAACCTTCCTGCTACTTGAACTTCTTGAACCTTCCTGCTAGCTGAACTTCTTGAACTTCTTGAACCTTCCTGCTACTTGAACTTCTTGAACCTTCCTGCTACTTGAACTTTTTGAACCTTCCTGCTACTTGAACTTTTTGAACTTCTTGAACCTTCCTGCTACTTGAACTTCTTGAACCTTCCTGCTAGCTGAACTTCTTGAACTTCTTGAACCTTCCTGCTACTTGAACTTCTTGAACCTTCCTGCTACTTGAACTTCTTGAACTTCTTGAACGTTCCTGCTACTTGAAATTCTTGAACTTCTTGAACCTTCCTGCTACTTGAACTTCTTGAACCTTCCTGCTACTTGAACTTTTCGAACTTCTTGAACCTTCCTGCTACTTGAACTTCTTGAACTTCTTGAACCTTCCTGCTAATTGAACTCTTTGAACTTCTTGAACCCTCCTGCTACTTGAACTTCTTGAACTTCTTGAACCTTCCTGCTACTTGAACTTCATGAACCTTCCTGCTACTTGAACTTCTTGAACCTTTCTGCCACTTGAACTTCTAGAACTTCTTGAACCTTCCTGCTACTTGAAATTCTTGAACCTTCTTGCTACTTGAACTTCTTGAACTTCTTGAACCTTCCTGCTACTTGAACTTCTTGAACTTCTTGAACCTTCCTGCTACTTGAACTTCTTGAACCTTCCTTCTACTTGAACTTCTTAAACTTCTTGAACCTTCCTGCTACTTGAACTTCTTGAACTTCTTGAACCTTCCTGCTACTTGAACTTCTTGAACTTCATGAACCTTCCTGCTACTTGAACTGCTTTAACCTTCATGCTTCTTGAACTTCTTGAAACTTCCTGCTACATGAACTTCTTGAACTTCTTGAACCTTCCTAGTACTTGAACTTCTTGAACCTTATTGCTACTTGAACTTCTTGAACCTTCCTGCTGCTTGAACTTCTTGAACTTCTTGAACCTTCCGGCTACTTGAACTTCTTGAACTTCTTGAACCTTCCTGCTACTTGAACTTCCTGAACTTCTTAAACCTTCCTGCTACTTGAACTTCTTGAACCTTCCAGCTACTTGAACTTCTTGAACTTCTTGAACCTTCCTGCTACTTGAACTTCTTGAACTTCTTGAACCTTCCTGCTACTTGAACTTCTTGAACTTCTTGAACCTTCCTGCTACTTGAACTTCTTGAACCTTCCTGCTACTTGGACTTTTTGAACCTGCCTGATACTTGAACTTCTTGAACCTTCCTGCTACTTGAACTTCTTAAACCTTCCTGCTACTTGAACTTCTTGAACCTTCCTGCAACTTGAAGTTCTTGAACTTCTTGAACCTTTCTGCAACTTGAACTTTTCGAACTTCTTGAACCTTCCTGCTACTTGAACTTCTTGAACTTCTTGAACCTTCCTGCTACTTGAAATACTTGAACTTCTTGAACCTTCCTGCTACTTGAACTTCTTGAACTTCTTGAACCTTCCTGCTACTTGAACTTCTTGAACCTTCCTGCTACTTGAACTTCTTGAACCTTTCTGCCACTTGAACTTCGTGAACTTCTTGAACCTTCCTGCTACTTGAAATTCTTGAACCTTCCTGCTGCTTGAACTTCTTTAACTTCTTGAACCTTCCTGCTACTTGAACTTCTTGAACTTCTTGTACCTTCCTGCTACTTGAACTTCTTGAACTTTCTTGCTACTTGAACATCTTGAACTTCTTGAACCTTCCTGCTACTTGAATTTCTTGAACCTTCCTGCTACTTGAACTTCTTGAACTTCTTGAACCTTCCTGCTACTTGAACTTCTTGAACTTTTTGAACTTTCCTGCTACTTGAACTTCTTGAACTTCTTGAACCTTCCTGCTACTTGAACTTCTTGAACCTTCCTGCTACTTGAACTTTTTGAACCTGCCTGATACTTGAACTTCTTGAACCTTCCTGCTACTTGAACTTCTTAAACCTTCCTGCTACTTGAACTTCTTGAACCATCCTGCTACTTGAACTTCTTGAACGTCTTGAACCTTCCTGCTACTTGAACTTCTTGAACTTCTTGAACCTTCCTGCTACTTGAACTTCTTGAACGTCTCGAACCTTCCTGCTACTTGAACTTCTTGAACTTCCTGAACCTTCCTGCTACTTGAACTTCTTGAACCTTCCTGCTACTCGAACTTCTTGAACCTTCCTGCTACTTGAACTTTTTGAACTTCTTGAACCTTCCTGCTACTTGAACTTTTTGAACTTCTTGATCCTTCCTGCTACTTGAACTTCTTGAACTTCATGAACCTTCCTGCTACTTGAACTTCTTGAACCTTCCTGCCAATTGATTTCTTGAACCTTCCTGCTACTTGAACTTCTTTAACTTCTTGAACCTTCCTGCTACTTGAACTTCTTGAACCTTCCTGCTACATGAACTTTTTGAACTTCTTGAACCTTCCTGCTACTTGAACTTTTTGAACTTCTTGATCCTTCCTGCTACTTGAACTTCTTGAACTTCATGAACCTTCCTGCTACTTGAACTTCTTGAACCTTCCTGCCAATTGATTTCTTGAACCTTCCTGCTACTTGAACTTCTTGATCCTTCCTGCTACTTGAACTTTTTGAACCTTCCTGCTACTTGAACTTTTTGAACTTCTTGAACCTTCCTGCTACTTGAACTTCTTGAACCTTCCTGCTAGCTGAACTTCTTGAACTTCTTGAACCTTCCTGCTACTTGAACTTCTTGAACCTTCCTGCTACTTGAACTTTTTGAACCTTCCTGCTACTTGAACTTTTTGAACTTCTTGAACCTTCCTGCTACTTGAACTTCTTGAACCTTCCTGCTAGCTGAACTTCTTGAACTTCTTGAACCTTCCTGCTACTTGAACTTCTTGAACCTTCCTGCTACTTGAACTTCTTGAACTTCTTGAACGTTCCTGCTACTTGAAATTCTTGAACTTCTTTAACCTTCCTGCTACTTGAACTTCTTGAACCTTCCTGCTACTTGAACTTTTCGAACTTCTTGAACCTTCCTGCTACTTGAACTTCTTGAACTTCTTGAACCTTCCTGCTACTTGAACTCTTTGAACTTCTTGAACCCTCCTGCTACTTGAACTTCTTGAACTTCTTGAACCTTCCTGCTACTTGAACTTCATGAACCTTCCTGCTACTTCAACTTCTTGAACCTTTCTGTCACTTGAACTTCTAGAACTTCTTGAACCTTCCTGCTACTTGAAATTCTTGAACCTTCTTGCTACTTGAACTTCTTGAACTTCTTGAACCTTCCTGCTACTTGAACTTCTTGAACTTCTTGAACCTTCCTGCTACTTGAACTTCTTGAACCTTCCTTCTACTTGAACTTCTTAAACTTCTTGAACCTTCCTGCTACTTGAACTTCTTGAACTTCTTGAACCTTCCTGCTACTTGAACTTCTTGAACTTCATGAACCTTCCTGCTACTTGAACTGCTTTAACCTTCATGCTTCTTGAACTTCTTGAAACTTCCTGCTACATGAACTTCTTGAACTTCTTGAACCTTCCTGCTACTTGAACTTCTTGAACCTTATTGCTACTTGAACTTCTTGAACCTTCCAGCTGCTTGAACTTCTTGAACTTCTTGAACCTTCCGGCTACTTGAACTTCTTGAACTTCTTGAACCTTCCTGCTACTTGAACTTCCTGAACTTCTTAAACCATCCTGCTACTTGAACTTCTTGAACCTTCCAGCTACTTGAACTTCTTGAACTTCTTGAACCTTCCTGCTACTTGAACTTCTTGAACTTCTTGAACCTTCCTGCTACTTGAACTTCTTGAACTTCTTGAACCTTCCTGCTACTTGAACTTCTTGAACCTTCCTGCTACTTGGACTTTTTGAACCTGCCTGATACTTGAACTTCTTGAACCTTCCTGCTACTTGAACTTCTTAAACCTTCCTGCTACTTGAACTTCTTGAACCTTCCTGCAACTTGAAGTTCTTGAACTTCTTGAACCTTTCTGCTACTTGAACTTTTCGAACTTCTTGAACCTTCCTGCTACTTGAACTTCTTGAACTTCTTGAACCTTCCTGCTACTTGAAATACTTGAACTTCTTGAACCTTCCTGCTACTTGAACTTCTTGAACTTCTTGAACCTCCCTGCTACTTGAACTTCTTGAACCTTCCTGCTACTTGAACTTCTTGAACCTTTCTGCCACTTGAACTTCGTGAACTTCTTGAACCTTCCTGCTACTTGAAATTCTTGAACCTTCCTGCTGCTTGAACTTCTTGAACTTCTTGAACCTTCCTGCTACTTGAACTTCTTGAACTTCTTGTACCTTCCTGCTACTTGAACTTCTTGAACTTTCCTGCTACTTGAACATCTTGAACTTCTTGAACCTTCCTGCTTCTTGAATTTCTTGAGCCTTCCTGCTACTTGAACTTCTTGAACTTCTTGAACCTTCCTGCTACTTGAACTTCTTGAACTTTTTGAACCTTCCTGCTACTTGAACTTCTTGAACTTCTTGAACCTTCCTGCTACTTGAACTTCTTGAACCTTCCTGCTACTTGAACTTTTTGAACCTGCCTGATACTTGAACTTCTTGAACCTTCCTGCTACTTGAACTTCTTAAACCTTCCTGCTACTTGAACTTCTTGAACCTTCCTGCTACTTGAACTTCTTGAACGTCTTGAACCTTCCTGCTACTTGAACTTCTTGAACTTCTTGAACCTTCCTGCTACTTGAACTTCTTGAACGTCTCGAACCTTCCTGCTACTTGAACTTCTTGAACTTCCTGAACCTTCCTGCTACTTGAACTTCTTGAACCTTCCTGCTACTCGAACTTCTTGAACCTTCCTGCTACTTGAACTTCTTGAACCTTGCAGCTACTTGAACTTCTTGAACTTCTTGAACCTTCCTGCTACTTCAACTTCTTGAACTTCTTGAACCTTCCTGCTACTTGAACTTCTTGAACCTTCCTGCTACTTGAACTTCTTGAACTTCTTGAACCTTCCTGCTACTTGAACTTCTTGAACTTCTTGTACCTTTCTGCAACTTGAACTTCTTAAGCCTTCCTGCTACTTGAACTTCTTGAACTTTTTGAACCTTCCTGCTACTGGAACTTCTTGAACGTCTTGAACCTTCCTGCTACATGAACTTCTTGAACTTCTTGAACCTGCCTGCTACTTGAACATGTTGAACTTTTTGAACCTTCCTGCTACTTGAACTTCTTGAACTTCTTGAACCTTCCTGCTACTTGAAATTCTTGAACCTTCCTGCTACTTGAACTTCTTGAACCTTCCTGCTACTTGAACTTCTTGAGCCTTCCTGCTACTTGAACTTCTTGAACTTCTTGAACCCTCCTGCTACTTGAACTTCTTGAACCTTCCTGCTTCTTGAACTTCTTGAACTTCTTGAACCTTCCTGCTACTTGAACTTCTTGAACTTCTTGAACCTTCCTGCTACCTGAACTTCTTGAACCTTCCTGCTACTTAAGCTTCTTGAACCTTCCTGCTACTTGAACTTCTTGAACTTCTTGAACCTTCCTGCTACTTGAACTTCCTGAACTTCTTGAACCTTTCTGCTACTTGAACTTCTTGAACCTTCCTGCTACTTGAACTTCTTGAACTTCTTGTACCTTCCTGCTACTTGAACTTCTTGAACTTCTTGAACCTTCCTGCTACTTGAACTTCTTGAACTTCATGAACCTTCCTGCTACTTGAACTGCTTTAACCTTCATGCTTTTTGAACTTCTTGAAACTTCCTGCTACATGAACTTCTTGAACTTCTTGAACCTTCCTGCTACTTGAACTTCTTGAACCTTATTGCTACTTGAACTTCTTGAACCTTCCTGCTGCTTGAACTTCTTGAACTTCTTGAACCTTCCGGCTACTTGAACTTCTTGAACTTCTTGAACCTTCCTGCTACTTGAACTTCCTGAACTTCTTAAACCTTCCTGCTACTTGAACTTCTTGAACCTTCCAGCTACTTGAACTTCTTGAACTTCTTGAACCTTCCTGCTACTTGAACTTCTTGAACTTCTTGAACCTTCCTGCTACTTGAACTTCTTGAACTTCTTGAACCTTCCTGCTACTTGAACTTCTTGAACCTTCCTGCTACTTGGACTTTTTGAACCTGCCTGATACTTGAACTTCTTGAACCTTCCTGCTACTTGACCTTCTTAAACCTTCCTGCTACTTGAACTTCTTGAACCTTCCTGCAACTTGAAGTTCTTGAACTTCTTGAACCTTTCTGCAACTTGAACTTTTCGAACTTCTTGAACCTTCCTGCTACTTGAACTTCTTGAACTTCTTGAACCTTCCTGCTACTTGAAATACTTGAACTTCTTGAACCTTCCTGCTACTTGAACTTCTTGAACTTCTTGAACCTTCCTGCTACTTGAACTTCTTGAACCTTCCTGCTACTTGAACTTCTTGAACCTTTCTGCCACTTGAACTTCGTGAACTTCTTGAACCTTCCTGCTACTTGAAATTCTTGAACCTTCCTGCTGCTTGAACTTCTTGAACTTCTTGAACCTTCCTGCTACTTGAACTTCTTGAACTTCTTGTACCTTCCTGCTACTTGAACTTCTTGAACTTTCTTGCTACTTGAACATCTTGAACTTCTTGAACCTTCCTGCTACTTGAATTTCTTGAACCTTCCTGCTACTTGAACTTCTTGAACTTCTTGAACCTTCCTGCTACTTGAACTTCTTAAACTTTTTGAACCTTCCTGCAACTTGAACTTCTTGAACTTCTTGAACCTTCCTGCTACTTGAACTTCTTGAACCTTCCTGCTACTTGAACTTTTTGAACCTGCCTGATACTTGAACTTCTTGAACCTTCCTGCTACTTGAACTTCTTAAACCTTCCTGCTACTTGAACTTCTTGAACCATCCTGCTACTTGAACTTCTTGAACGTCTTGAACCTTCCTGCTACTTGAACTTCTTGAACTTCTTGAACCTTCCTGCTACTTGAACTTCTTGAACGTCTCGAACCTTCCTGCTACTTGAACTTCTTGAACTTCCTGAACCTTCCTGCTACTTGAACTTCTTGAACCTTCCTGCTACTCGAACTTCTTGAACCTTCCTGCTACTTGAACTTTTTGAACTTCTTGAACCTTCCTGCTACTTGAACTTTTTGAACTTCTTGATCCTTCCTGCTACTTGAACTTCTTGAACTTCATGAACCTTCCTGCTACTTGAATTTCTTGAACCTTCCTGCCAATTGATTTCTTGAGCCTTCCTGCTACTTGAACTTCTTTAACTTCTTGAACCTTCCTGCTACTTGAACTTCTTGAACCTTCCTGCTACTTGAACTTTTTGAACTTCTTGAACCTTCCTGCTACTTGAACTTTTTGAACTTCTTGATCCTTCCTGCTACTTGAACTTCTTGAACTTCATGAACCTTCCTGCTACTTGAACTTCTTGAACCTTCCTGCCAATTGATTTCTTGAACCTTCCTGCTACTTGAACTTCTTGATCCTTCCTGCTACTTGAACTTTTTGAACCTTCCTGCTACTTGAACTTTTTGAACTTCTTGAACCTTCCTGCTACTTGAACTTCTTGAACCTTCCTGCTAGCTGAACTTCTTGAACTTCTTGAACCTTCCTGCTACTTGAACTTCTTGAACCTTCCTGCTACTTGAACTTTTTGAACCTTCCTGCTACTTGAACTTTTTGAACTTCTTGAACCTTCCTGCTACTTGAACTTCTTGAACCTTCCTGCTAGCTGAACGTCTTGAACTTCTTGAACCTTCCTGCTACTTGAACTTCTTGAACCTTCCTGCTACTTGAACTTCTTGAACTTCCTGAACGTTCCTGCTACTTGAAATTCTTGAACTTCTTGAACCTTCCTGCTACTTGAACTTCTTGAACCTTCCTGCTACTTGAACTTTTCGAACTTCTTGAACCTTCCTGCTACTTGACCTTCTTGAACTTCTTGAACCTTCCTGCTACTTGAACTCTTTGAACTTCTTGAACCCTCCTGCTACTTGAACTTCTTGAACTTCTTGAACCTTCCTGCTACTTGAACTTCATGAACCTTCCTGCTACTTGAACTTCTTGAACCTTTCTGTCACTTGAACTTCTAGAACTTCTTGAACCTTCCTGCTACTTGAAATTCTTGAACCTTCTTGCTACTTGAACTTCTTGAACTTCTTGAACCTTACTGCTACTTGAACTTCTTGAACTTCTTGAACCTTCCTGCTACTTGAACTTCTTGAACCTTCCTTCTACTTGAACTTCTTAAACTTCTTGAACCTTCCTGCTACTTGAACTTCTTGAACTTCTTGAACCTTCCTGCTACTTGAACTTCTTGAACTTCATGAACCTTCCTGCTACTTGAACTGCTTTAACCTTCATGCTTCTTGAACTTCTTGAAACTTCCTGCTACATGAACTTCTTGAACTTCTTGAACCTTCCTGCTACTTGAACTTCTTGAACCTTATTGCTACTTGAACTTCTTGAACCTTCCTGCTGCTTGAACTTCTTGAACTTCTTGAACCTTCCGGCTACTTGAACTTCTTGAACTTCTTGAACCTTCCTGCTACTTGAACTTCCTGAACTTCTTAAACCTTCCTGCTACTTGAACTTCTTGAACCTTCCAGCTACTTGAACTTCTTGAACTTCTTGAAACTTCCTGCTACTTGAACTTCTTGAACTTCTTGAACCTTCCTGCTACTTGAACTTCTTGAACTTCTTGAACCTTCCTGCTACTTGAACTTCTTGAACCTTCCTGCTACTTGGACTTTTTGAACCTGCCTGATACTTGAACTTCTTGAACCTTCCTGCAACTTGAAGTTCTTGAACTTCTTGAACCTTTCTGCTACTTGAACTTTTCGAACCTTCCTGCTACTTGAACTTCTTGAACTTCTTGAACCTTCCTGCTACTTGAAATACTTGAACTTCTTGAACCTTCCTGCTACTTGAACTTCTTGAACTTCTTGAACCTTCCTGCTACTTGAACTTCTTGAACCTTCCTGCTACTTGAACTTCTTGAACCTTTCTGCCACTTGAACTTCGTGAACTTCTTGAACCTTCCTGCTACTTGAAATTCTTGAACCTTCCTGCTGCTTGAACTTCTTGAACTTCTTGAACCTTCCTGCTACTTGAACTTCTTGAACTTCTTGTACCTTCCTGCTACTTGAACTTCTTGAACTTTCCTGCTACTTGAACATCTTGAACTTCTTGAACCTTCCTGCTTCTTGAATTTCTTGAACCTTCCTGCTACTTGAACTTCTTGAACTTCTTGAACCTTCCTGCTACTTGAACTTCTTGAACTTTTTGAACCTTCCTGCTACTTGAACTTCTTGAACTTCTTGAACCTTCCTGCTACTTGAACTTCTTGAACCTTCCTGCTACTTGAACTTTTTGAACCTGCCTGATACTTGAACTTCTTGAACCTTCCTGCTACTTGAACTTCTTAAACCTTCCTGCTACTTGAACTTCTTGAACCTTCCTGCTACTTGAACTTCTTGAACGTCTTGAACCTTCCTGCTACTTGAACTTCTTGAACTTCTTGAACCTTCCTGCTACTTGAACTTCTTGAACGTCTCGAACCTTCCTGCTACTTGAACTTCTTGAACTTCCTGAACCTTCCTGCTACTTGAACTTTTTGAACCTTCCTGCTACTCGAACTTCTTGAACCTTCCTGCTACTTGAACTTCTTGAACCTTGCAGCTACTTGAACTTCTTGAACTTCTTGAACCTTCCTGCTACTTCAACTTCTTGAACTTCTTGAACCTTCCTGCTACTTGAACTTCTTGAACCTTCCTGCTACTTGAACTTCTTGAACTTCTTGAACCTTCCTGCTACTTGAACTTCTTGAACTTCTTGTACCTTTCTGCAACTTGAACTTCTTAAGCCTTCCTGCTACTTGAACTTCTTGAACTTTTTGAACCTTCCTGCTACTGGAACTTCTTGAACGTCTTGAACCTTCCTGCTACATGAACTTCTTGAACTTCTTGAACCTGCCTGCTACTTGAACATGTTGAACTTTTTGAACCTTCCTGCTACTTGAACTTCTTGAACTTCTTGAACCTTCCTGCTACTTGAAATTCTTGAACCTTCCTGCTACTTGAACTTCTTGAACCTTCCTGCTACTTGAACTTCTTGAGCCTTCCTGCTACTTGAACTTCTTGAACTTCTTGAACCCTCCTGCTACTTGAACTTCTTGAACCTTTCTGCTTCTTGAACTTCTTGAACTTCTTGAACCTTCCTGCTACTTGAACTTCTTGAACTTCTTGAACCTTCCTGCTACCTGAACTTCTTGAACCTTCCTGCTACTTAAGCTTCTTGAACCTTCCTGCTACTTGAACTTCTTGAACTTCTTGAACCATCCTGCTACTTGAACTTCCTGAACTTCTTGAACCTTTCTGCTACTTGAACTTCTTGAACCTTCCTGCTACTTGAACTTCTTGAACTTCTTGTACCTTCCTGCTACTTGAACTTCTTGAACGCCTTGAACCTTTCTGCTAATTGAACTTCTTGAACTTCTTGAACCTTCCAGCTACTTGAACTTCTTGAACTTTTGAACCTTCCTGCTACTTGAACTTCTTGAACTTCTTGAACCTTAATGCTACTTGAACTTCTTGAACCTTCCTGCTACTTGAACTTCTTTAACTTCTTGAACCTTCCTGCTACTTGAACTACTTGAACTTCTTGAACCTTCCTGCTACTTGAACTTCTTGAACTTCTTGAACCTTCCTGCTACTTGAACTTCTTGAACCTTCCTGCTACTTGAACTTCTTGAACTTCTTGAACCTTCCTGCCATTTGAACTTCTTGAACTTCTTGAACCTTCCTGCTACTTGAAATTCTTGAAACTTCCTGCTACTTGAACTTCTTGAACTTCTTGAACCTTCCTGCTACTTGAACTTCTTGAACTTCTTGAACCTTCCTGCTACTTGAAATTCTTGAACTTCTTGAACCTTCCTGCTACTTGAAATTCTTAAAACTTCCTGCTACTTGAACTTCTTGAACTTCTTGAACCTTCCTGCTACTTGAACTTCTTGAACTTCTTGAACCTTCCTGCTACTTGAACTTCTTGAACTTCATGAACCTTCCTGCTACTTGAACTTCTTGAACTTCTTGAACCTTCCTGCTACTTGAACTTCTTGAACTTCTTGAACCTTCCTGCTACTTGAACATCTTGAACCTTCCTGCTACTTGAACTTCTTGAACTTCTTGAACCTTCCTGCTACTTGAACTTCTTGAACTTCTTGAACCTTCCTGCTACTTGAACTTCTTGAACCTTCCGGCTACTTGAACTTCTTGAACCTTCCTGCTACTTGAACTTCTTGAACCTTCCTGCTACTTGAACTTCTTGAACCTTCCTGCTACTTGAACTTCTTGAACCTTCCTGCTACTTGAACTTCTTGAACCTTCCTGCTATTTGAACTTCTTGAACTTCTTGAACCTTCCTGCTACTTGAACTTCTTGAACTTCTTGAATCTATCTGCTAATTGAACTTCTTGAACCTTCCTGCTACTTGAACTTCTTGAACTTCTTGAACCTTCCTGCTACTTGAACTTCTTGAACGTCTTGAACCTTCCTGCTACTTGAACTTCTTGAACTTCTTGAACCTTCCTGCTACTTGAACTTCTTGAACTTCTTGAACCTTCCTGCTACTCGAACTTCTTGAACCTTCCTGCTTCTTGAACTTCTTGAACTTTCCTGCTACTTGAACTTCTTGAACCTTCCTGCTACTTGAACTTCTTGAACTTCTTGAACCTTCCTGCTACTTGAACTTCTTGAACTTCTTGAACCTATCTGCTACTTGAACTTCTTGAACCTTCCTGCTACTTGAACTTCTTGAACTTCTTGAACCTTCCTGCTACTTGAACTTCTTAAACGTCTTGAACCTTCCTGCTACTTGAACTTTTTGAACTTCTTGAACCTTCCTTCTACTTGAACTTCTTGAACCTTCCTGCCACTTGAACTTCTTGAACTTTTTGAACCTTCCTGCTACTTGAACTTCTTGAACTTCTTGAACCTTCCTGCTACTTGAACTTCTTGAACTTCTTGAACCTTCCTGCTACTTGAACTTCTTGAACCTTCCTGCTACTTGAACTTCTTGAACCTTCCTGCTACTTGAACTTCTTGAACTTCTTGAACCTTCCTGCTACTTGAAATACTTAAACTTCTTGAACCTTCCTGTTACTTGAACTTCTTTAACTTTTCGAACCTTCCTGCTACTTGAACTTCTTGAACATTCCTGCTACCTGAACTTCTTGAACTTCTTGAACCTTCCTGCTACTTGAAATACTTGAACTTCTTGAACCTTCCTGTTACTTGAACTTCTTGAACTTCTTGAAATTTCCTGCTACTTGAACTTCTTGAACCTCCCTGCTACTTGAATTTCTTGAACCTTCCTGCTACTTGAAGTTCTTGACCTTCTTGAACCTTCCTGCTACTTGAACTCCTTGAACCTTCCTGCTACTTGAACTTCTAGAACTTCTTGACCCTTCCTGCTACTAGAACTTCTTGAACTTCTTGAACCTTCCTGCTACTTGAACTTCTTGAACTTCTTTAACCTTCCTGCTACTTGAACTTCTTGAACTTCTTGAACCTTCCTGCTACCTGAACTTTTTGAACTTCTTGAACCTTCCTGCTACGTGAACTTTCTGAACCTTCCTGCTACTTGAACTTCTTGAACCTTCCTGCTACTTGAACTTCTTGAACATACATGCTACTTGAACTTCTTGAACCTTCCTGCTACTTGAACTTCTTGAACTTCTTGAACCTTCCTGCTACCTGAACTTTTTGAACTTCTTGAACCTTCCTGCTACGTGAACTTTCTGAACCTTCCTGCTACTCGAACTTTTTGAACCTTCCTGCTACTTGAACTTCTTGAACTTCTTGAACCTTCCTGCTACTTGAACTTCTTGAACCTTCCTGCTACTTGAACTTCTTAAACTTCTCGAATCTTCCTGCTACTTGAACTTCATGAACTTTTTGAACCTTCCTGCTACTTGAATTTCTTGAACCTTCCTGCTACTCGAACTTCTTGAACCTTCCTGCTACTTGAACTTCTTGAACCTTCCTGCCAATTGATTTCTTGAACCTTCCTGCTACTTGAACTTCTTGAACCTTCCTGCTACTTGAACTTTTTGAACCTTCCTGCTTCTTGAACTTCTTGAACCTTCCTTCTACTTGAATTTCTTGAACTTCTTGAACCTTCCTGCTAATGGAACTTCTTGAACCTTCCTGCTATTTGAACACTTTGAAACTTCCTGCTACTTGAACTTCTTGAACTTCTTGAACCTTCCTGCTACTGGAACTTCTTGAACCTTCCTGCTATTTGAACTTCTTGAAACTTCCTGCTACTTGAACTTCTTGAACTTCTTGAACCTTCCTGCTACTTGAACTTCTTGAACGTCTTGAACCTTCCTGCTACTTGAACTTCTTGAACTTCTTGAACCTTCCTTCTACTTGAACTTCTTGAACGTCTTGAACCTTCCTGCTACTTGAACTTCTTGAACTTCCTGAACCTTCCTGCTACTTGAACTTCTTGAACCTTCCTGCTACTCGAACTTCTTGAACCTTCCTGCTACTTGAACTTCTTGAACCTTCCTGCTACTTGAACTTCTTGAACTTCTTGAACCTTCCTGCTACTTTAACTTCTTTAACTTCTTGAACCTTCCTGCTACTTGAACTTCTTGAACCTTCCTGCTACTTGAACTTCTTGAACTTCTTGAACCTTCCTGCTACTTGAACTTCTTGAACTTCTTGTACCTTTCTGCAACTTGAACTTCTTAAGCCTTCCTGCTACTTGAACTTCTTGAACTTTTTGAACCTTCCTGCTACTGGAACTTCTTGAACGTCTTGAACCTTCCTGCTACATGAACTTCTTGAACTTCTTGAACCTGCCTGCTACTTGAACATCTTGAACTTTTTGAACCTTCCTGCTACTTGAACTTCTTGAACTTCTTGAACCTTCCTGCGACTTGAAATTCTTGAACCTTCCTGCTACTTGAACTTCTTGAACCTTCCTGCTACTTGAACTTCTTGAGCCTTCCTGCTACTTGAACTTCTTGAACTTCTTGAACCCTCCTGCTACTTGAACTTCTTGAACCTTCCTGCTTCTTGAACTTCTTGAACTTCTTGAACCTTCCTGCTACTTGAACTTCTTGAACTTCTTGAACCTTCCTGCTACCTGAACTTCTTGAACCTTCCTGCTACTTAAGCTTCTTGAACCTTCCTGCTACTTGAACTTCTTGAACTTCTTGAACCTTCCTGCTACTTGAACTTCCTGAACTTCTTGAACCTTTCTGCTACTTGAACTTCTTGAACCTTCCTGCTACTTGAACTTCTCGAACTTCTTGTACCTTCCTGCTACTTGAACTTCTTGAACGCCTTGAACCTTCCTGCTACTTGAACTTCTTGAACTTCTTGAACCTTCCAGCTACTTGAACTTCTTGAACTTTTGAACCTTCCTGCTACTTGAACTTCTTGAACTTCTTGAACCTTAATGCTACTTGAACTTCTTGAACCTTCCTGCTACTTGAACTTCTTTAACTTCTTGAACCTTCCTGCTACTTGAACTACTTGAACTTCTTGAACCTTCCCGCTACTTGAACTTCTTGAACTTCTTGAACCTTCCTGCTACTTGAACTTCTTGAACCTTCCTGCTACTTGAACTTCTTGAACATCTTGAACCTTCCTGCCACTTGAACTTCTTGAACTTCTTGAACCTTCCTGCTACTTGAAATTCTTGAAACTTCCTGCTACTTGAACTTCTTGAACTTCTTGAACCTTCCTGCTACTTGAACTTCTTGAACTTCTTGAACCTTCCTGCTACTTGAAATTCTTGAACTTCTTGTACCTTCCTGCTACTTGAAATTCTTGAAACTTCCTGCTACTTGAACTTCTTGAACTTCTTGAACCTTCCTGCTACTTGAACTTCTTGAACTTCTTGAACCTTCCTGCTACTTGAACTTCTTGAACTTCATGAACCTTCCTGCTACTTGAACTTCTTGAACTTCTTGAACCTTCCTGCTACTTGAACTTCTTGAACCTTCCTGCTACTTGAACTTCTTGAACCTTCCTGCTACTTGAACTTCTTGAACTTCTTGAACCTTCCTGCTACTTGAACATCTTGAACCTTCCTGCTACTTGAACTTCTTGAACTTCTTGAACCTTCCTGCTACTTGAACTTCTTGAACTTCTTGAACCTTCCTGCTACTTGAACTTCTTGAACCTTCCTGCTACTTGAACTTCTTGAACCTTCCTGCTACTTGAACTTCTTGAACCTTCCTGCTACTTGAACTTCTTGAACTTCTTGAACCTTCCTGCTACTTGAACTTCTTGAACTTCTTGAATCTATCTGCTACTTGAACTTCTTGAACCTTCCTGCTACTTGAACTTCTTGAACTTCTTGAACCTTCCTGCTACTTGAACTTCTTGAACGTCTTGAACCTTCCTGCTACTTGAACTTCTTGAACTTCTTGAACCTTCCTGCTACTTGAACTTCTTGAACTTCTTGAACCTTTCTGCTACTTGAACTTCTTGAACCTTCCTGCTACTTGAACTTCTTGAACTTTCCTTCTACTTGAACTTCTTGAACCTTCATGCTACTTGAACTTCTTGAACTTCTTGAACCTTCATGCTACTTGAACTTCTTGAACTTCTTGAACCTATCTGCTACTTGAACTTCTTGAACCTTCCTGCTACTTGAACTTCTTGAACTTCTTGAACCTTCCTGCTACTTGAACTTCTTAAACGTCTTGAACCTTCCTGCTACTTGAACTTCTTGAACTTCTCGAACCTTCCTTCTACTTGAACTTCTTGAACCTTCCTGCCACTTGAACTTCTTGAACTTTTTGAACCTTCCTGCTACTTGAACTTCTTGAACTTCTTGAACCTTCCTGCTACTTGAACTTCTTGAACTTCTTGAACCTTCCTGCTACTTGAAATTCTTGAACCTTCCTGCTACTTGAACTTCTTGAACTTCTTGAACCTTCCTGCTACTTGAAATACTTGAACTTCTTGAACCTTCCTGTTACTTGAACTTCTTGAACTTTTCGAACCTTCCCGCTACTTGAACTTCTTGAACCTTCCTGCTACCTGAACTTCTTGAACTTCTTGAACCTTCCTGCTACTTGAAATACTTGAACTTCTTGAACCTTCCTGTTACTTGAACTTCTTGAACTTCTTGAAATTTCCTGCTACTTGAACTTCTTGAACCTCCCTGCTACTTGAACTTCTTGAACCTTCCTGCTACTTGAAGTTCTTGACCTTCTTGAACCTTCCTGCTACTTGAACTCCTTGAACCTTCCTGCTACTTGAACTTCTAGAACTTCTTGACCCTTCCTGCTACTAGAACTTCTTGAACCTTCCTGCTACTTGAACTTCTTGAACTTCTTTAACCTTCCTGCTACTTGAACTTCTTGAACTTCTTGAACCTTCCTGCTACCTGAACTTTTTGAACTTCTTGAACCTTCCTGCTACGTGAACTTTCTGAACCTTCCTGCTACTTGAACTTCTTGAACCTTCCTGCTACTTGAACTTCTTGAACATTCATGCTACTTGAACTTCTGGAACCTTCCTGCTACTTGAACTTCTTGAACTTCTTGAACCTTCCTGCTACCTGAACTTTTTGAACTTCTTGAACCTTCCTGCTACGTGAACTTTCTGAAACTTCCTGCTACTCGAACTTTTCTAACCTTCCTGCTACTTGAACTTCTTGAACTTCTTGAACCTTCCTGCTACTTGAACTTTTTGAACCTTCCTGCTACTTGAACTTCTTAAACTTCTCGAATCTTCCTGCTACTTGAACTTCTTGAACTTTTTGAACCTTCCTGCTACTTGAACTTCTTGAACCTTCCTGCTACTTGAACTTCTTGAACCTTCCTGCTACTTGAACTTCTTGAACCTTCCTGCTACCTGAACTTCTTGAACTTATTGAACCTTTCTGCTACTTGAACTTCTTGAACCTTCCTGCTACTTGAACTTCTTGAACTTCTTTAACCTTCCTGCTACTTAAACTTCTTGAACCTTTCTGCTACTTGAACTTCTTGAACTTCTTGAACCTTCCTGCTAATTGAACTTTTTGAACCTTCCTGCTATTTGAACTTCTTGAACCTTCCCGATACTTGAACTTCTTTACCTTCTTGAACCTTCCTGCTACTTGAACTTCTTGAACCTTCCTGCTACAAGAAGTTTTTGAACTTCTTGAACCTTCCTGCTACTTGAACTGTTTGAACTTCTTGATCCTTCCTGCTACTTGAACTTCTTGAACTTCATGAACCTTCCTGCTACTTGAACTTCTTGAACCTTCCTGCCAATTGATTTCTTGAACCTTCCTGTTACTCGAACTTCTTGAACCTTCCTGCTACTTGAACTTTTTGAACCTTCCTGCTTCTTGAACTTCTTGAACCTTCCTTCTACTTGAATTTCTTGAACTTCTTAAACCTTCCTGCTACTTGAACTTCTTGAACCTTCCTGCTACTTGAACTTCTTGAACCTTCCTGCTACTTGAACTTTTTGAACTTCTTGAACCTTCCTGCTACTTGAACTTCTTGAACCTTCCTGCTAGCTGAACTTCTTGAACTTCTTGAACCTTCCTGCTACTTGAACTTCTTGAACCTTCCTGCTACTTGAACTTCTTGAACTTCTTGAACCTTTCTGCTACTTGAACTTCTTGAACCTTCCTACTACTTGAAATTTTTGAACTTCTTGAACCTTCCTGCTACTTGAACTTCTTGAACCTTCCTGCTACTTGAACTTTTCGAACTTCTTGAACCTTCCTGCTACTTGAACTTCTTGAACTTCTTGAACCTTCCTGCTACTTGAACTCTTTGAACTTCTTGAACCTTCCTGCTACTTGAACTTCTTGAACTTCTTGAACCTTCCTGCTACTTGAACTTCTTGAACCTTCCTGCTACTTGAACTTCTTGAACCTTCCTGCCACTTGAACTTCTAGAACTTCTTGAACTTTCCTGCTACTTGAAATTCTTGAACCTTCTTGCTACTTGAACTTCTTGAACTTCTTGAACCTTCCTGCTACTTGAACTTCTTGAACTTCTTGAACCTTCCTGCTACTTGAACTTCTTGAACCTTCCTTCTACTTGAACTTCTTAAACTTCTTGAACCTTCCTGCTACTTGAACTTCTTGAACTTCTTGAACCTTCCTGCTACTTGAACTTCTTGAACTTCTTGAACCTTCCTGCTACTTGAACTGCTTTAACCTTCATGCTTCTTGAACTTCTTGAAACTTCCTGCTACATGAACTTCTTGAACCTTCCGGCTACTTGAACTTCTTGAACTTCTTGAACCTTCCTGCTTCTTGAACTTCCTGAACTTCTTGAACCTTCCTGCTAATTGAACTTCTTGAACCTTCCAGCTACTTGAACTTCTTGAACTTCTTGAACCTTCCTGCTACTTAAACTTCTTGAACTTCTTGAACCTTCCTGCTACTTGAACTTCTTGAACTTCTTGAACATACCTGCTACTTGAACTTCTTGAACCTTCCTGCTACTTGAACTTCTTGAACCTTTCTGCCACTTGAACTTCGTGAACTTCTTGAACCTTCCTGCTACTTGAACTTCTTGAACTTCTTGTACCTTCCTGCTACTTGAAGTTCTTGAACTTTCTTGCTACTTGAACATCTTGAACTTCTTGAACCTTCCTGCTACTTGAACTTCTTGAACCTTCCTGCTACTTGAACTTCTTGAACTTCTTGAACCTTCCTGCTACTTGAACTTCTTGAACTTTTTGAACCTTCCTGCTACTTGAACTTCTTTAACTTCTTGAACCTTCCTGCTACTTGAACTTCTTGAACCTTCCTGCTAATGGAACTTCTTGAACCTTCCTGCTATTTGAACTTCTTGAAACTTCCTGCTACTTGAACTTCTTGAACTTCTTGAACCTTCCTGCTACTGGAACTTCTTGAACCTTCCTGCTATTTGAACTTCTTGAAACTTCCTGCTACTTGAACTTCTTGAACTTCTTGAACCTTCCTGCTACTTGAACTTCTTGAACGTCTTGAACCTTCCTGCTACTTGAACTTCTTGAACTTCTTGAACCTTCCTGCTACTTGAACTTCTTGAACGTCTTGACCCATCCTGCTACTTGAACTTCTTGAACTTCCTGAACCTTCCTGCTACTTGAACTTCTTGAACCTTCCTGCCACTCGAACTTCTTGAACCTTCCTGCTACTTGAACTTCTTGAACCTTGCTGCTACTTGAACTTCTTGAACTTATGGAACCTTCCTGCTACTTTAACTTCTTGAACTTCTCGAACCTTCCTGCTACTTGAACTTCTTGAACCTTCCTGCTACTTGAACTTCTTGAACTTCTTGAACCTTCCTGCTACTTGAACTTCTTGAACTTCTTGTACCTTTCTGCAACTTGAACTTCTTAAGCCTTCCTGCTACTTGAACTTCTTGAACTTTTTGAACCTTCCTGCTACTGGAACTTCTTGAACGTCTTGAACCTTCCTGCTACATGAACTTCTTGAACTTCTTGAACCTGCCTGCTACTTGAACATCTTGAACTTTTTGAACCTTCCTGCTACTTGAACTTCTTGAACTTCTTGAACCTTCCTGCTACTTGAAATTCTTGAACCTTCCTGCTACTTGAACTTCTTGAACCTTCCTGCTACTTGAACTTCTTGAGCCTACCTGCTACTTGAACTTCTTGAACTTCTTGAACCCTCCTGCTACTTGAACTTCTTGAACCTTCCTTCTACTTGAACTTCTTAAACTTCTTGAACCTTCCTGCTACTTGAACTGCTTTAACCTTCATGCTTCTTGAACTTCTTGAAACTTCCTGCTACATGAACTTCTTGAACTTCTTGAACCTTCCGGCTACTTGAACTTCTTGAACTTCTTGAACCTTCCTGCTTCTTGAACTTCCTGAACTTCTTGAACCTTCCTGCTAATTGAACTTCTTGAACCTTCCAGCTACTTGAACTTCTTGAACTTCTTGAACCTTCCTGCTACTTAAACTTCTTGAACTTCTTGAACCTTCCTGCTACTTGAACTTCTTGAACTTCTTGAACATACCTGCTACTTGAACTTCTTGAACCTTCCTGCTACTTGAACTTCTTGAACCTTTCTGCCACTTGAACTTCGTGAACTTCTTGAACCTTCCTGCTACTTGAACTTCTTGAACTTCTTGTACCTTCCTGCTACTTGAAGTTCTTGAACTTTCTTGCTACTTGAACATCTTGAACTTCTTGAACCTTCCTGCTACTTGAACTTCTTGAACCTTCCTGCTACTTGAACTTCTTGAACTTCTTGAACCTTCCTGCTACTTGAACTTCTTGAACTTTTTGAACCTTCCTGCTACTTGAACTTCTTTAACTTCTTGAACCTTCCTGCTACTTGAACTTCTTGAACCTTCCTGCTAATGGAACTTCTTGAACCTTCCTGCTATTTGAACTTCTTGAAACTTCCTGCTACTTGAACTTCTTGAACTTCTTGAACCTTCCTGCTACTGGAACTTCTTGAACCTTCCTGCTATTTGAACTTCTTGAAACTTCCTGCTACTTGAACTTCTTGAACTTCTTGAACCTTCCTGCTACTTGAACTTCTTGAACGTCTTGAACCTTCCTGCTACTTGAACTTCTTGAACTTCTTGAACCTTCCTGCTACTTGAACTTCTTGAACGTCTTGACCCATCCTGCTACTTGAACTTCTTGAACTTCCTGAACCTTCCTGCTACTTGAACTTCTTGAACCTTCCTGCCACTCGAACTTCTTGAACCTTCCTGCTACTTGAACTTCTTGAACCTTGCTGCTACTTGAACTTCTTGAACTTATGGAACCTTCCTGCTACTTTAACTTCTTGAACTTCTTGAACCTTCCTGCTACTTGAACTTCTTGAACCTTCCTGCTACTTGAACTTCTTAAACTTCTTGAACCTTCCTGCTACTTGAACTTCTTGAACTTCTTGTACCTTTCTGCAACTTGAACTTCTTAAGCCTTCCTGCTACTTGAACTTCTTGAACTTTTTGAACCTTCCTGCTACTGGAACTTCTTGAACGTCTTGAACCTTCCTGCTACATGAACTTCTTGAACTTCTTGAACCTGCCTGCTACTTGAACATCTTGAACTTTTTGAACCTTCCTGCTACTTGAACTTCTTGAACTTCTTGAACCTTCCTGCTACTTGAAATTCTTGAACCTTCCTGCTACTTGAACTTCTTGAACCTTCCTGCTACTTGAACTTCTTGAGCCTACCTGCTACTTGAACTTCTTGAACTTCTTGAACCCTCCTGCTACTTGAACTTCTTGAACCTTCCTGCTTCTTGAACTTCTTGAACTTCTTGAACCTTCCTGCTACTTGAACTTCTTGAACCCTCCTGCTACTTGAACTTCTTGAACCTTCCTGCTTCTTGAACTTCTTGAACTTCTTGAACCTTCCTGCTACTTGAACTTCTTGAACTTCTTGATCCTTCCTGCTACGTGAACTTCTTGAACATTCCTGCTACTTAAGCTTCTTGAACCTTCCTGCTACTTGAACTTCTTGAACTTCTTGACCCTTCCTGCTACTTGAACTTCCTGAACTTTTTGAACCTTTCTGCTACTTGAACTTCTTGAACCTTCCTGCTACTTGAACTTCTTGAACTTCTTGTACCTTCCTGCTACTTGAACTTCTTGAACGCCTTGAACCTTCCTGCTACCTGAACTTCTTGAACTTCTTGAACCTTCCAGCTACTTTAACTTCTTGAACTTTTGAACCTTCCTGCTACTTGAACTTCTTGAACTTCTTGAACCTTAATGCTACTTGAACTTCTTGAACCTTCCTGCTACTTGAACTTCTTTAACTTCTTGAACCTTCCTGCTACTTGAACTACTTGAACTTTTTGAACCTTCCTGCTACTTGAACTTCTTGAACTTCTTGAACCTTCCTGCTACTTGAACTTCTTGAACCTTCCTGCTACTTGAAATTCTTGAACCTTCCTGCCACTTGAACTTCTTGAACTTTTTGAACCTTCCTACTACTTGAAATTCTTGAAACTTCCTGCTACTTGAACTTCTTGAACTTCTTGAACCTTCCTGCTACTTGAACTTCTTGAACTTCTTGAACCTTCCTGCTACTTGAAATTCGTGAACTTCTTGAACCTTCCTGCTACTTGAAATTCTTGAAACTTCCTGCTACTTGAACTTCTTGAACTTCTTGAACCTTCCTGCTACTTGAACTTCTTGAACTTCTTGAACCTTCCTGCTACTTGAACTTCTTGAACTTCATGAACCTTCCTGCTACTTGAACTTCTTGAACTTCTTGAACCTTCCTGCTACTTGAACTTCTTGAACCTTCCTGCTACTTGAACTTCCTGAACTTCTAGAACCTTCCTGCTACTTGAACATCTTGAACCTTCCTGCTACTTGAACTTCTTGAACTTCTTGAACCTTCCTGCTACTTGAACTTCTTGAACTTCTTGAACCTTCCTGCTACTTGAACTTCTTGAACCTTCCTGCTACTTGAACTTCTTGAACCTTCCTGCTACTTGAACTTCTTGAACCTTCCTGCTACTTGAACTTCTTGAACCTTCCTGCTACTTGAACTTCTTGAACCTTCCTGCTACCTGAACTTCTTGAACCTTCCTGCTACTTGAACTTCTTGAACTTCTCGAACCTTCCTGCTACTTGAACTTCTTGAACTTCTTGAATCTATCTGCTACTTGAACTTCTTGAACCTTCCTGCTACTTGAACTTCTTGAACTTCTTGAACCTTCCTGCTACTTGAACTTCTTGAACGTCTTGAACCTTCCTGCTACTTGATCTTCTTGAACTTCTTGAACCTTCCTGCTACTTGAACTTTTTGAACTTCTTGAACCTTCCTGCTACTTGAACTTCTTGAACCTTCCTGCTACTTGAACTTCTTGAACTTTCCTGCTACTTGAACTTCTTGAACCTTCCTGGTACTTGAACTTCTTGAACTTCTTGAACCTTCCTGCTACTTGAACTTCTTGAACTTCTTGAACCTATCTGCTACTTGAACTTCTTGAACCTTCCTGCAACTTGAACTTCTTGAACTTCTTGAACCTTCCTGCTACTTGAACTTCTTGAACGTCTTGAACCTTCCTGCTACTTGAACTTCTTGAACTTCTTGAACCTTCCTTCTACTTGAACTTCTTGAACCTTCCTGCCACTTGAACTTCTTGAACTTTTTGAACCTTCCTGCTACTTGAACTTCTTGAACTTCTTGAACCTTCCTGCTACTTGAACTTCTTGAACTTCTTGAACCTTCCTGCTACTTGAACTTCTTGAACCTTCCTGCTACTTGAACTTCTTGAACTTCTTGAACCTTCCTGCTACTTGAAATACTTGAACTTCTTGAACCTTCCTGTTACTTGAACTTCTTGAACTTTTCGAACCTTCCTGCTACTTGAACTTCTTGAACCTTCCTGCTACCTGAACTTCTTGAACTTCTTGAACCTTCCTGCTACTTCAAATACTTGAACTTCTTGAACCTTCCTGTTACTTGAACTTCGTGAACTTCTTGAAATTTCCTGCTACTTGAACTTCTTGAACCTCCCTGCTACTTGAACTTCTTGAACCTTCCTGCTACTTGAAGTTCTTGACCTTCTTGAACCTTCCTGCTACTTGAACTCCTTGAACCTTCCTGCTACTTGAACTTCTAGAACTTCTTGACCCTTCCTGCTACTAGAACTTCTTGAACTTCTTGAACCTTCCTGCTACTTGAACTTCTTGAACTTCTTTAACCTTCCTGCTACTTGAACTTCTTGAACCTCTTGAACCTTCCTGCTACCTGAACTTTTTGAACTTCTTGAACCTTCCTGCTACGTGAACTTTCTGAACCTTCCTGCTACTTGAACTTCTTGAACCTTCCTGCTACTTGAACTTCTTGAACATTCATGCTACTTGAACTTCTTGAACCTTCCTGCTACTTGAACTTCTTGAACCTTCCTGCTACTTGTACTACTTGAACTTCTTGAACCTTCCTGCTACTCGAACTTTTTGAACCTTCCTGCTACTTGAACTTCTTGAACTTCTTGAACCTTCCTGCTACTTGAACTTCTTGAACCTTCCTGCTACTTGAACTTCTTAAACTTCTCGGATCTTCCTGCTACTTGAACTTCTTGAACTTTTTGAACCTTCCTTCTACTTGAACGTCTTGAACCTTCCTGCTACTTGAACTTCTTGAACCTTCCTGCTACTTGAACTTCTTGAACCTTCCTGCTACCTTAACTTCTTGAACTTCTTGAACCTTTCTGCTACTTGAACTTCTTGAACCTTCCTGCTACTTGAACTTCTTGAACTTCTTTAACCTTCCTGCTACTTAAACTTCTTGAACCTTCCTGCAACTTGAACTTCTTGAACTTCTTGAACCTTCCTGCTACTTGAACTTTTTGAACCTTCCTGCTATTTGAACTTCTTGAACCTTCCCGTTACTTGAACTTCTTTAACTTCTTGAACCTTCCTGCTACTTGAACTTCTTGAACCTTCCTGCTACAAGAACTTTTTGAACTTCTTGAACCTTCCTGCTACTTGAACTGTTTGAACTTCTTGATCCTTCCTGCTACTTGAACTTCTTGAACTTCTTGAATCATCCTGCTACTTGAACTTCTTGAACTTTTTGAACCTTTTTGCTACTTGAACTTTTCGAACCTGCCTGATACTTGAACTTCTTGAACCTTCCTGCTACTAGAACTTCTTAAACCTTCCTGCTACTTGAACTTCTTGAACCTTCCTGCAACTTGAAGTTCTTGAACTTCTTGAACCTTTCTGCTACTTGAACTTTTCGAACTTCTTGAACCTTCCTGCTACTTGAACTTCTTGAACTTCTTGAACCTTCCTGCTACTTGAAATACTTGAACTTCTTGAACCTTCCTGCTACTTGAACTTCTTGAACTTCTTGAACGTTCCTGCTACATGAACTTCTTGAACCTTCCTGCTACTTGAACTTCTTGAACCTTTCAGCCACTTGAACTTCGTGAACTTCTTGAACCTTCCTGCTACTGGAACTTCTTGAACCTTCCTGCTATTTGAACTTCTTGAAACTTCCTGCTACTTGAACTTCTTGAACTTCTTGAACCTTCCTGCTACTTGAACTTCTTGAACGTCTTGAACCTTCCTGCTACTTGAACTTCTTGAACTTCTTGAACCTTCCTGCTACTTGAACTTCTTGAACGTCTTGAACCTTCCTGCTACTTGAACTTCTTGAACTTCCTGAACCTTCCTGCTACTTGAACTTCTTGAACCTTCCTGCCACTCGAACTTCTTGAACCTTCCTGCTACTTGAACTTCTTGAACCTTCCTGCTACTTGAACTTCTTGAACTTATGGAACCTTCCTGCTACTTTAACTTCTTGAACTTCTTGAACCTTCCTGCTACTTGAACTTCTTGAACCTTCCTGCTACTTGAACTTCTTGAACTTCTTGAACCTTCCTGCTACTTGAACTTTTTGAACTTCTTGTACCTTTCTGCAACTTGAATTTCTTAAGCCTTCCTGCTACTTGAACTTCTTGAACTTTTTGAACCTTCCTGCTACTGGAACTTCTTGAACGTCTTGAACCTTCCTGCTACATGAACTTCTTGAACATCTTGAACCTGCCTGCTACTTGAACATCTTGAACTTTTTGAACCTTCCTGCTACTTGAACTTCTTGAACTTCTTGAACCTTCCTGCTACTTGAAATTCTTGAACCTTCCTGCTACTTGAACTTCTTGAACCTTCCTGCTACTTGAACTTCTTGAGCCTTCCTGCTACTTGAACTTCTTGAACTTCTTGAACCCTCCTGCTACTTGAACTTCTTGAACCTTCCTGCTTCTTGAACTTCTTGAACTTCTTGAACCTTCCTGCTACTTGAACTTCTTGAACCCTCCTGCTACTTGAACTTCTTGAACCTTCCTGCTTCTTGAACTTCTTGAACTTCTTGAACCTTCCTGCTACTTGAACTTCTTGAACTTCTTGAACCTTCCTGCTACCTGAACTTCTTGAACCTTCCTGCTACTTGAGCTTCTTGAACCTTCCTGCTACTTGAACTTCTTGAACTTCTTTACCCTTCCTGCTACTTGAACTTCCTGAACTTCTTGAACCTTTCTGCTACTTGAACTTCTTGAACCTTCCTGCTACTTGAACTTCTTGAAGTTCTTGTACCTTCCTGCTACTTGAACTTCTTGAACGCCTTGAACCTTCCTGCTACCTGAACTTCTTGAACTTCTTGAACCTTCCAGCTCCTTGAACTTCTTGAACTTTTGAACCTTCCTGCTACTTGAACTTCTTGAACTTCTTGAACCTTAATGCTACTTGAACTTCTTGAACCTTCCTTCTACTTGAACTTCTTTAACTTCTTGAACCTTCCTGCTACTTGAACTACTTGAACTTTTTGAACCTTCCTGCTACTTGAACTTCTTGAACTTCTTGAACCTTCCTGCTACTTGAACTTCTTGAACCTTCCTGCTACTGGAAATTCTTGAACCTTCCTGCCACTTGAACTTCTTGAACTTCTTGAACCTTCCTGCTACTTGAAATTCTTGAAACTTCCTGCTACTTGAACTTCTTGAACTTCTTGAACCTTCCTGCTACTTGAACTTCTTGAACTTCTTGAACCTTCCTGCTACTTGAAATTCTTGAACTTCTTGAACCTTCCTGCTACTTGAAATTCTTGAAACTTCCTGCTACTTGAACTTCTTGAACTTCTTGAACCTTCCTGCTACTTGAACTTCTTGAACTTCTTGAACCTTCCTGCTACTTGAACTTCTTGAACTTCATGAACCTTCCTGCTACTTGAACTTCTTGAACTTCTTGAACCTTCCTGCTACTTGAACTTCTTGAACCTTCCTGCTACTTGAACTTCCTGAACTTCTTGAACCTTCCTGCTACTTGAACATCTTGAACCTTCCTGCTACATGAACTTCTTGAACTTCTTGAACCTTCCTGCTACTTGAACTTCTTGAACTTCTTGAACCTTCCTGCTACTTGAACTTCTTGAACCTTCCTGCTACTTGAACTTCTTGAACCTTCCTGCTACTTGAACTTCTTGAACCTTCCTGCTACTTGAACTTCTTGAACCTTCCTGCTACTTGAACTTCTTGAACTTCTTGAACCTTCCTGCTACTTGAACTTCTTGAACTTCTTGAATCTATCTGCTACTTGAACTTCTTGAACCTTCCTGCAACTTGAACTTCTTGAACTTCTTGAACCTTCCTGCTACTTGAACTTCTTGAACGTCTTGAACCTTCCTGCTACTTGATCTTCTTGAACTTCTTGAACCTTCCTGCTACTTGAACTTTTTGAACTTCTTGAACCTTCCTGCTACTTGAACTTCTTGAACCTTCCTGCTACTTGAACTTCTTGAACTTTCCTGCTACTTGAACTTCTTGAACCTTCCTGGTACTTGAACTTCTTGAACTTCTTGAACCTTCCTGCTACTTGAACTTCTTGAACTTCTTGAACCTATCTGCTACTTGAACTTCTTGAACCTTCCTGCTACTTGAACTTCTTGAACTTCTTGAACCTTCCTGCTACTTGAACTTCTTGAACGTCTTGAACCTTCCTGCTACTTGAACTTCTTGAACTTCTTGAACCTTCCTTCTACTTGAACTTCTTGAACCTTCCTGCCACTTGAACTTCTTGAACTTTTTGAACCTTCCTGCTACTTGAACTTCTTGAACTTCTTGAACCTTCCTGCTACTTGAACTTCTTGAACTTCTTGAACCTTCCTGCTACTTGAACTTCTTGAACCTTCCTGCTACTTGAACTTCTTGAACTTCTTGAACCTTCCTGCTACTTGAAATACTTGAACTTCTTGAACCTTCCTGTTACTTGAACTTCTTGAACTTTTCGAACCTTCCTGCTACTTGAACTTCTTGAACCTTCCTGCTACCTGAACTTCTTGAACTTCTTGAACCTTCCTGCTACTTCAAATACTTGAACTTCTTGAACCTTCCTGTTACTTGAACTTCGTGAACTTCTTGAAATTTCCTGCTACTTGAACTTCTTGAACCTCCCTGCTACTTGAACTTCTTGAACCTTCCTGCTACTTGAAGTTCTTGACCTTCTTGAACCTTCCTGCTACTTGAACTCCTTGAAATTTCCTGCTACTTGAACTTCTTGAACCTCCCTGCTATTTGAACTTCTTGAACCTTCCTGCTACTTGAAGTTCTTGACCTTCTTGAACCTTCCTGCTACTTGAACTCCTTGAACCTTCCTGCTACTTGAACTTCTAGAACTTCTTGACCCTTCCTGCAACTAGAACTTCTTGAACTTCTTGAACCTTCCTGCTACTTGAACTTCTTGAACTTCTTTAACCTTCCTGCTACTTGAACTTCTTGAACTTCTTGAACCTTCCTGCTACCTGAACTTTTTGAACTTCTTGAACCTTCCTGCTACGTGAACTTTCTGAACCTTCCTGCTACTTGAACTTCTTGAACCTTCCTGCTACTTGAACTTCTTGAACATTCATGCTACTTGAACTTCTTGAACCTTCCTGCTACTTGAACTTCTTGAACCTTCCTGCTACTTGAACTTCTTGAACTTCTTTAACCTTCCTGCTACTTGAACTTCTTGAACTTCTTGAACCTTCCTGCTACCTGAACTTTTTGAACTTCTTGAACCTTCCTGCTACGTGAACTTTCTGAACCTTCCTGCTACTTGAACTTCTTGAACCTTCCTGCTACTTGAACTTCTTGAACCTTCCTGCTACTCGAACTTTTTGAACCTTCCTGCTACTTGAACTTCTTGAACTTCTTGAACCTTCCTGCTACTTGAACTTCTTGAACCTTCCTGCTACTTGAACTTCTTAAACTTCTCGAATCTTCCTGCTACTTGAACTTCTTGAACTTTTTGAACCTTCCTGCTACTTGAACTTCTTGAACCTTCCTGCTACTTGAACTTCTTGAACCTTCCTGCTACTTGAACTTCTTGAACCTTCCTGCTACCTGAACTTCTTGAACTTCTTGAACCTTTCTGCTACTTGAACTTCTTGAACCTTCCTGCTACTTGAACTTCTTGAACTTCTTTAACCTTCCTGCTACTTAAACTTCTTGAACCTTCCTGCAACTTGAACTTCTTGAACTTCTTGAACCTTCCTGCTACTTGAACTTTTTGAACCTTCCTGCTATTTGAACTTCTTGAACCTTCCTGCTACTTGAACTTCTTGAGCCTTCCTGCTACTTGAACTTCTTGAACTTCTTGAACCCTCCTGCTACTTGAACTTCTTGAACCTTCCTGCTTCTTGAACTTCTTGAACTTCCTGAACCTTCCTGCTACTTGAACTTCTTGAACCCTCCTGCTACTTGAACTTCTTGAACCTTCCTGCTTCTTGAACTTCTTGAACTTTTTGAACCTTCCTGCTACTGGAACTTCTTGAACGTCTTGAACCTTCCTGCTACATGAACTTCTTGAACTTCTTGAACCTGCCTGCTACTTGAACATCTTGAACTTTTTGAACCTTCCTGCTACTTGAACTTCTTGAACTTCTTGAACCTTCCTGCTACTTGAAATTCTTGAACCTTCCTGCTACTTGAACTTCTTGAACCTTCCTGCTACTTGAACTTCTTGAGCCTTCCTGCTACTTGAACTTCTTGAACTTCTTGAACCCTCCTGCTACTTGAACTTCTTGAACCTTCCTGCTTCTTGAACTTCTTGAACTTCTTGAACCTTCCTGCTACTTGAACTTCTTGAACCCTCCTGCTACTTGAACTTCTTGAACCTTCCTGCTTCTTGAACTTCTTGAACTTCTTGAACCTTCCTGCTACTTGAACTTCTTGAACTTCTTGAACCTTCCTGCTACCTGAACTTCTTGAACCTTCCTGCTACTTAAGCTTCTTGAACCTTCCTGCTACTTGAACTTCTTGAACTTCTTGACCCTTCCTGCTACTTGAACTTCCTGAACTTCTTGAACCTTTCTGCTACTTGAACTTCTTGAACCTTCCTGCTACTTGAACTTCTTGAAGTTCTTGTACCTTCCTGCTACTTGAACTTCTTGAACGCCTTGAACCTTCCTGCTACCTGAACTTCTTGAACTTCTTGAACCTTCCAGCTACTTGAACTTCTTGAACTTTTGAACCTTCCTGCTACTTGAACTTCTTGAACTTCTTGAACCTTAATGCTACTTGAACTTCTTGAACCTTCCTGCTACTTGAACTTCTTTAACTTCTTGAACCTTCCTGCTACTTGAACTACTTGAACTTTTTGAACCTTCCTGCTACTTGAACTTCTTGAACTTCTTGAACCTTCCTGCTACTTGAACTTCTTGAACCTTCCTGCTACTGGAAATTCTTGAACCTTCCTGCCACTTGAACTTGTTGAACTTCTTGAACCTTCCTGCTACTTGAAATTCTTGAAACTTCCTGCTACTTGAACTTCTTGAACTTCTTGAACCTTCCTGCTACTTGAACTTCTTGAACTTTTTGAACCTTCCTGCTACTTGAAATTCTTGAACTTCTTGAACCTTCCTGCTACTTGAAATTCTTGAAACTTCCTGCTACTTGAACTTCTTGAACTTCTTGAACCTTCCTGCTACTTGAACTTCTTGAACTTCTTGAACCTTCCTGCTACTTGAACTTCTTGAACTTCATGAACCTTCCTGCTACTTGAACTTCTTGAACTTCTTGAACCTTCCTGCTACTTGAACTTCTTGAACCTTCCTGATAATTGAACTTCCTGAACTTCTTGAACCTTCCTGCTACTTGAACATCTTGAACCTTCCTGCTACTTGAACTTCTTGAACTTCTTGAACCTTCCTGCTACTTGAACTTCTTGAACTTCTTGAACCTTCCTGCTACTTGAACTTCTTGAACCTTCCTGCTACTTGAACTTCTTGAACCTTCCTGCTACTTGAACTTCTTGAACCTTCCTGCTACTTGAACTTCTTGAACCTTCCTGCTACTTGAACTTCTTGAACCTTCCTGCTACTTGAACTTCTTGAACCTTCCTGCTACTTGAACTTCTTGAACTTCTTGAACCTTCCTGCTACTTGAACTTCTTGAACTTCTTGAATCTATCTGCTACTTGAACTTCTTGAACCTTCCTGCTACTTGAACTTCTTGAACTTCTTGAACCTTCCTGCTACTTGAACTTCTTGAACGTCTTGAACCTTCCTGCTACTTGATCTTCTTGAACTTCTTGAACCTTCCTGCTACTTGAACTTTTTGAACTTCTTGAACCTTCCTGCTACTTGAACTTCTTGAACCTTCCTGCTACTTGAACTTCTTGAACTTTCCTGCTACTTGGTTTTCTTGAACCTTCCTGGTACTTGAACTTCTTGAACTTCTTGAACCTTCCTGCTACTTGAACTTCTTGAACTTCTTGAACCTATCTGCTACTTGAACTTCTTGAACCTTCTTGCTACTTGAACTTCTTGAACTTCTTGAACCTTCCTGCTACTTGAACTTCTTGAACGTCTTGAACCTTCCTGCTACTTGAACTTCTTTAACTTCTTGAACCTTCCTTCTACTTGAACTTCTTGAACCTTCCTGCCACTTGAACTTCTTGAACTTTTTGAACCTTCCTGCTACTTGAACTTCTTGAACTTCTTGAACCTTCCTGCTACTTGAACTTCTTGAACTCCTTGAACCTTCCTGCTACTTGAACTTCTTGAACCTTCCTGCTACTTGAACTTCTTGAACTTCTTGAACCTTCCTGCTACTTGAAATACTTGAACTTCTTGAACCTTCCTGTTACTTGAACTTCTTGAACTTTTCGAACCTTCCTGCTACTTGAACTTCTTGAACCTTCCTGCTACCTGAACTTCTTGAACTTCTTGAACCTTCCTGCTACTTCAAATACTTGAACTTCTTGAACCTTCCTGTTACTTGAACTTCGTGAACTTCTTGAAATTTCCTGCTACTTGAACTTCTTGAACCTCCCTGCTACTTGAACTTCTTGAACCTTACTGCTACTTGAAGTTCTTGACCTTCTTGAACCTTCCTGCTACTTGAACTCCTTGAAATTTCATGCTACTTGAACTTCTTGAACCTCCCTGCTACTTGAACTTCTTGAACCTTCCTGCTACTTGAAGTTCTTGACCTTCTTGAACCTTCCTGCTACTTGAACTCCTTGAACCTTCCTGCTACTTGAACTTCTAGAACTTCTTGACCCTTCCTGCTACTAGAACTTCTTGAACTTCTTGAACCTTCCTGCTACTTGAACTTCTTGAACTTCTTTAACCTTCCTGCTACTTGAACTTCTTGAACTTCTTGAACCTTCCTGCTACCTGAACTTTTTGAACTTCTTGAACCTTCCTGCTACGTGAACTTTCTGAACCTTCCTGCTACTTGAACTTCTTGAACCTTCCTGCTACTTGAACTTCTTGAACATTCATGCTACTTGAACTTCTTGAACCTTCCTGCTACTTGAACTTCTTGAACCTTCCTGCTACTTGTACTACTTGAACTTCTTGAACCTTCCTGCTACTCGAACTTTTTGAACCTTCCTGCTACTTGAACTTCTTGAACTTCTTGAACCTTCCTGCTACTTGAACTTCTTAAACTTCTCGAATCTTCCTGCTACTTGAACTTCTTGAACTTTTTGAACCTTCCTGCTACTTGAACTTCTTGAACCTTCCTGCTACTTGAACTTCTTGAACCTTCCTGCTACTTGAACTTCTTGAACCTTCCTGCTACCTGAACTTCTAGAACTTCTTGAACCTTCCTGCTACTTAAACTTCTTGAACCTTCCTGCAACTTGAACTTCTTGAACTTCTTGAACCTTCCTGCTACTTGAACTTTTTGAACCTTCCTGCTATTTGAACTTCTTGAACCTTCCCGTTACTTGAACTTCTTTAACTTCTTGAACCTTCCTGCTACTTGAACTTCTTGAACCTTCCTGCTACAAGAACTTTTCGAACTTCTTGAACCTTCCTGCTACTTGAACTGTTTGAACTTCTTGATCCTTCCTGCTACTTGAACTTCTTGAACTTCATGAACCTTCCTGCTACTTGAACTTCTTGAACCTTCCTGCCAATTGATTTCTTGAACCTTCCTGCTACTTGAACTTCTTGAACCTTCCTGCTACTTGAACTTTTTGAACCTTCCTGCTTCTTGAACTTCTTGAACCTTCCTTCTACTTGAATTTCTTGAACTTCTTGAACCTTCCTGCTACTTGAACTTCTTGAACCTTCCTGCTACTTGAACTTCTTGAACCTTCCTGCTACTTGAACTTTTTGAACTTCTTGAACCTTCCTGCTACTTGAACTTCTTGAACCTTCCTGCTAGCTGAACTTCTTGAACTTCATGAACCTTCCTGCTACTTGAACTTCTTGAACCTTCCTGCTACTTGAACTTCTTGAACTTCTTGAACCTTTCTGCTACTTGAACTTCTTGAACCTTCCTGCTACTTGAACTTCTTGAACCTTCCTGCTACTTGAATTTTTTGAACTTCTTGAACCTTCCTGCTACTTGAACTTCTTGAACCTTCCTGCTACTTGAACTTTTCGAACTTCTTGAACCTTCCTGCTACTTGAACTTCTTGAACTTCTTGAACCTTCCTGCTACTTGAACTCTTTGAACTTCTTGAACCTTCCTGCTACTTGAACTTTTCGAACTTCTTGAACCTTCCTGCTACTTGAACTTCTTGAACCTTCCTGCTACTTGAACTTCTTGAACCTTCCAGCCACTTGAACTTCTAGAACTTCTTGAACTTTCCTGCTACTTGAAATTCTTGAACCTTCTTGCTACTTGAATTTCTTGAACTTCTTGAACCTTCCTGCTACTTGAACTTCTTGAACTTCTTGAACCTTCCTGCTACTTGAACTTCTTGAACCTTCCTTCTACTTGAACTTCTTGAACTTCTTGAACCTTCCTGCTACTTGAACTTCTTGAACTTCTTGAACCTTCCTGCTACTTGAACTGCTTTAACCTTCATGCTTCTTGAACTTCTTGAAACTTCCTGCTACATGAACTTCTTGAACTTCTTGAACCTTCCTGTTACTTGAACTTCTTGAACCTTATTGCTACTTGAACTTCTTGAACCTTCCTGCTACTTGAACTTTTTGATCTTCTTGAACCTTCCTGCTACTTGAACTTCTTGAACCTTCCTGCTAGCTGAACTTCTTGAACTTCTTGAACCTTCCTGCTACTTGAACTTCTTGAACCTTCCTGCTACTTGAACTTCTTGAACTTCTTGAACCTTTCTGCTACTTGAACTTCTTGAACCTTCCTGCTACTTGAACTTCTTGAACCTTCCTGCTACTTGAATTTTTTGAACTTCTTGAACCTTCCTGCTACTTGAACTTCTTGAACCTTCCTGCTACTTGAACTTTTCGAACTTCTTGAACCTTCCTGCTACTTGAACTTCTTGAACTTCTTGAACCTTCCTGCTACTTGAACTCTTTGAACTTCTTGAACCTTCCTGCTACTTGAACTTTTCGAACTTGTTGAACCTTCCTGCTACTTGAACTTCTTGAACCTTCCTGCTACTTGAACTTCTTGAACCTTCCAGCCACTTGAACTTCTAGAACTTCTTGAACTTTCCTGCTACTTGAAATTCTTGAACCTTCTTGCTACTTGAATTTCTTGAACTTCTTGAACCTTCCTGCTACTTGAACTTCTTGAACTTCTTGAACCTTCCTGCTACTTGAACTTCTTGAACCTTCCTTCTACTTGAACTTCTTGAACTTCTTGAACCTTCCTGCTACTTGAACTTCTTGAACTTCTTGAACCTTCCTGCTACTTGAACTGCTTTAACCTTCATGCTTCTTGAACTTCTTGAAACTTCCTGCTACATGAACTTCTTGAACTTCTTGAACCTTCCTGTTACTTGAACTTCTTGAACCTTATTGCTACTTGAACTTCTTGAACCTTCCTGCTGCTTGAACTTCCTGAACTTCTTGAACCTTCCTGCTACTTGAACTTCTTGAACCTTCCAGCTACTTGAACTTCTTTAACTTCTTGAACCTTCCTGCTACTTAAACTTCTAGAACTTCTTGAACCTTCCTGCTACTTGAACTTCTTGAACTTCTTGAACCTTCCTGCTACTTGAACTTCTTGAACCTTCCTGCTACTTGAACTTTTTGAACCTGCCTGATACTTGAACTTCTTGAACCTTCCTGCTACTTGAACTTCTTGAACTTCTTGAACCTTCCTGCTACTTGAACTGCTTTAACCTTCATGCTTCTTGAACTTCTTGAAACTTCCTGCTACATGAACTTCTTGAACTTCTTGAACCTTCCTGTTACTTGAACTTCTTGAACCTTATTGCTACTTGAACTTCTTGAACCTTCCTGCTGCTTGAACTTCTTGAACTTCTTGAACCTTCCGGCTACTTGAACTTCTTGAACTTCTTGAACCTTCCTGCTGCTTGAACTTCCTGAACTTCTTGAACCTTCCTGCTACTTGAACTTCTTGAACCTTCCAGCTACTTGAACTTCTTGAACTTCTTGAACCTTCCTGCTACTTATACTTCTTGAACTTCTTGAACCTTCCTGCTACTTGAACTTCTTGAACTTCTTGAACCTTCCTGCTACTTGAACTTCTTGAACCTTCCTGCTACTTGAACTTTTTGAACCTGCCTGATACTTGAACTTCTTGAACCTTCCTGCTACTTGAACTTCTTAAACCTTCCTGCTACTTGAACTTCTTGAACCTTCCTGCAACTTGAACTTCTTGAACTTCTTGAACCTTTCTGCTACTTGAACTTTTCGAACTTCTTGAACCTTCCTGCTACTTGAACTTCTTGAACTTCTTGAACCTTCCTGCTACTTGAAATACTTGAACTTCTTGAACCTTCCGGCTACTTGAACTTCTTGAACTTCTTGAACCTTCCTGCTACTTGAACTTCTTGAACCTTCCTGCAACCTGAACTTCTTGAACCTTTCTGCAACTTGAACTTCCTGAACTTCTTGAACCTTCCTGCTACTTGAAATTCTTGAACCTTCCTGCTGCTTGAACTTCTTGAACTTCTTGAACCTTCCTGCTACTTGAACTTCTTGAACTTCTTGTACCTTCCTGCTACTTGAACTTCTTGAACTTTCTTTCTACTTGAACATCTTGAACTTCTTGAACCTTCCTGCTACTTGAACTTCTTGAACCTTCCTGCTACTTGAACTTCTTGAACTTCTTGAACCTTCCTGCTACTTGAACTTCTTGAACTTTTTGAACCTTCCTGCTACTTGAACTTCTTGAACCTTCCTGCTACTTGAACTTCTTGAACCTTCCTGCTAATGGAACTTCTTGAACCTTCCTGCTATTTGAACTTCTTGAAACTTCTGCTACTTGAACTTCTTGAACTTCTTGAACCTTCCTGCTACTGGAACTTCTTGAACCTTCCTGCTATTTGAACTTCTTGAAACTTCCTGCTACTTGAACTTCTTGAACTTCTTGAACCTTCCTGTTACTTGAACTTCTTGAACGTCTTGAACCTTCCTGCTACTTGAACTTCTTGAACTTCTTGAACCTTCCTGCTACTTGAACTTCTTGAACGTCTTGAACCTTCCTGCTACTTGAACTTCTTGAACTTCCTGAACCTTCCTGCTACTTGAACTTCTTGAACCTTCCTGCTTCTTGAACTTCTTGAACCTTCCTGCTACTTGAACTTCTTGAACCTTCCTGCTACTTGAACTTCTTGAACTTCTTGAACCTTCCTGCTACTTTACCTTCTTGAACTTCTTGAACCTTCCTGCTACTTGAACTTCTTGAACCTTCCTATACTTGAACTTCTTGAACTTCTTGAACCTTCCTGCTACTTGAACTTCTTGAACTTCTTGTACCTTTCTGCAACTTGAACTTCTTAAGCCTTCCTGCTACTTGAACTTCTTGAACTTTTTGACCGTTCCTGCTACTGGAACTTCTTGAACGTCTTGAACCTTCCTGCTACATGAACTTCTTGAACTTCTTGAACCTGCCTGCTACTTGAACATCTTGAACTTTTTGAACTTTCCTGCTACTTGAACTTCTTGAACTTCTTGAACCTTCCTGCTACTTGAACTTCTTGAACTTCTTGAACCTTCCTGCTACTTGAACTTCTTGAACCTTCCTGCTACTTGAACTTCTTGAACTTCTTGAACCTTCCTGCTACTTGAAATACTTGAACTTCTTTAACCTTCCTGTTACATGAACTTCTTGAACTTCTTGAACCTTCCTGCTACTTGAACTTCCTGAACCTCCCTGCTACTTGAACTTCTTGAACTTCTTGAACCTTCCTGCTACTTGAAATACTTGGACTTCTTGAACCTTCCTGTTACTTGAACTTCTTGAACTTCTTGAACCTTCCTGCTACTAAAACTTTCAGACCCTCCCTGCTACTCGAACTTCTTGAACCTTCCTGCTACTTGAACTTCTTGAACTTCTTGAACCTTCCTTCTACTTGAACTTCTTGAACCTTCCTGCTACTTGAACTTCTTGAACTTCTTGACCCTTCCTGCTACTTGAACTTATTAAACTTCTTGAACCTTCCTGCTACTTGAACTTCTTGAACTTCTTCAACCTTCCTGCTACTTGAACTTCTTGAACTTCTTGAACCTTCCTTCCTGCTACTTGAACTTCTTGAACCTTCCTGCTACTTGAACTTCTTGGACCTTCCTGCTACTTGAACTTCTTGAACTTTCCTGCTACTTGAACTTCTTGAACCTTACTGCTTCTTGAACTTCTTGAACTTCTTGAACCTTCCTGCTAAATGAACTTCTTGAACTTCTTGAACCTTCCTGCTACTTGAACTTTTTGAACTTCTTGAACCTTCCTGCTACTTGAACTTCTAGAACCTTCCTGCTACTTGAACTTCTTGAACCTTCCTGCTACTTGAACTTCTTGAACTTATTGAACCTTCCTGCTACTTGAAATTCTTGAACTTCTTGAACCTTCCTGCTACTTGAAATTCTTGAAACTTCCTGCTACTTGAACTTCTTGAACTTCTTGAACCTTCCTGCTACTTGAACTTCTTGAATTTCTTGAACCTTCCTGCTACTTGAACTTCTTGAACTTCATGAACCTTCCTGCTACTTGAACTTCTTGAACTTCTTGAACCTTCCTGCTACTTGAACTTCTTGAACCTTCCTGCTACTTGAACTTCCTGAACTTCTTGAACCTTCCTGCTACTTGAACATCTTGAACCTTCCTGCTACTTGAACTTCTTGAACTTCTTGAACCTTCCTGCTACTTGAACTTCTTGAACTTCTTGAACCTTCCTGCTACTTGAACTTCTTGAACCTTCCTGCTACTTGAACTTCTTGAACCTTCCTGCTACTTGAACTTCTTGAACCTTCCTGCTACTTGAACTTCTTGAACTTCTTGAACCTTCCTGCTACTTGAACTTCTTGAACTTCTTGAATCTATCTGCTACTTGAACTTCTTGAACCTTCCTGCTACTTGAACTTCTTGAACTTCTTGAACCTTCCTGCTACTTGAACTTCTTGAACGTCTTGAACCTTCCTGCTACTTGATCTTCTTGAACTTCTTGAACCTTCCTGCTACTTGAACTTTTTGAACTTCTTGAACCTTCCTGCTACTTGAACTTCTTGAACCTTCCTGCTACTTGAACTTCTTGAACTTTCCTGCTACTTGGTTTTCTTGAACCTTCCTGGTACTTGAACTTCTTGAACTTCTTGAACCTTCCTGCTACTTGAACTTCTTGAACTTCTTGAACCTATCTGCTACTTGAACTTCTTGAACCTTCTTGCTACTTGAACTTCTTGAACTTCTTGAACCTTCCTGCTACTTGAACTTCTTGAACGTCTTGAACCTTCCTGCTACTTGAACTTCTTTAACTTCTTGAACCTTCCTTCTACTTGAACTTCTTGAACCTTCCTGCCACTTGAACTTCTTGAACTTTTTGAACCTTCCTGCTACTTGAACTTCTTGAACTTCTTGAACCTTCCTGCTACTTGAACTTCTTGAACTTCTTGAACCTTCCTGCTACTTGAACTTCTTGAACCTTCCTGCTACTTGAACTTCTTGAACTTCTTGAACCTTCCTGCTACTTGAAATACTTGAACTTCTTGAACCTTCCTGTTACATGAACTTCTTGAACTTTTCGAACCTTCCTGCTACTTGAACTTCTTGAACCTTCCTGCTACCTGAACTTCTTGAACTTCTTGAACCTTCCTGCTACTTCAAATACTTGAACTTCTTGAACCTTCCTGTTACTTGAACTTCGTGAACTTCTTGAAATTTCCTGCTACTTGAACTTCTTGAACCTCCCTGCTACTTGAACTTCTTGAACCTTCCTGCTACTTGAAGTTCTTGACCTTCTTGAACCTTCCTGCTACTTGAACTCCTTGAAATTTCCTGCTACTTGAACTTCTTGAACCTCCCTGCTACTTGAACTTCTTGAACCTTCCTGCTACTTGAAGTTCTTGACCTTCTTGAACCTTCCTGCTACTTGAACTCCTTGAACCTTCCTGCTACTTGAACTTCTAGAACTTCTTGACCCTTCCTGCTACTAGAACTTCTTGAACTTCTTGAACCTTCCTGCTACTTGAACTTCTTGAACTTCTTTAACCTTCCTGCTACTTGAACTTCTTGAACTTCTTGAACCTTCCTGCTACCTGAACTTTTTGAACTTCTTGAACCTTCCTGCTACGTGAACTTTCTGAACCTTCCTGCTACTTGAACTTCTTGAACCTTCCTGCTACTTGAACTTCTTGAACATTCATGCTACTTGAACTTCTTGAACCTTCCTGCTACTTGAACTTCTTGAACCTTCCTGCTACTTGTACTACTTGAACTTCTTGAACCTTCCTGCTACTCGAACTTTTTGAACCTTCCTGCTACTTGAACTTCTTGAACTTCTTGAACCTTCCTGCTACTTGAACTTCTTAAACTTCTCGAATCTTCCTGCTACTTGAACTTCTTGAACTTTTTGAACCTTCCTGCTACTTGAACTTCTTGAACCTTCCTGCTACTTGAACTTCTTGAACCTTCCTGCTACTTGAACTTCTTGAACCTTCCTGCTACCTGAACTTCTTGAACTTCTTGAACCTTTCTGCTACTTGAACTTCTTGAACCTTCCAGCTACTTGAACTTCTTGAACTTCTTTAACCTTCCTGCTACTTAAACTTCTTGAACCTTCCTGCAACTTGAACTTCTTGAACTTCTTGAACCTTCCTGCTACTTGAACTTTTTGAACCTTCCTGCTATTTGAACTTCTTGAACCTTCCCGTTACTTGAACTTCTTTAACTTCTTGAACCTTCCTGCTACTTGAACTTCTTGAACCTTCCTGCTACAAGAACTTTTCGAACTTCATGAACCTTCCTGCTACTTGAACTGTTTGAACTTCTTGATCCTTCCTGCTACTTGAACTTCTTGAACTTCATGAACCTTCCTGCTACTTGAACTTCTTGAACCTTCCTGCCAATTGATTTCTTGAACCTTCCTGCTACTTGAACTTCTTGAACCTTCCTGCTACTTGAACTTTTTGAACCTTCCTGCTTCTTGAACTTCTTGAACCTTCCTTCTACTTGAATTTCTTGAACTTCTTGAACCTTCCTGCTACTTGAACTTCTTGAACCTTCCTGCTACTTGAACTTCTTGAACCTTCCTGCTACTTGAACTTTTTGAACTTCTTGAACCTTCCTGCTACTTGAACTTCTTGAACCTTCCTGCTAGCTGAACTTCTTGAACTTCTTGAACCTTCCTGCTACTTGAACTTCTTGAACCTTCCTGCTACTTGAACTTCTTGAACTTCTTGAACCTTTCTGCTACTTGAACTTCTTGAACCTTCCTGCTACTTGAACTTCTTGAACCTTCCTGCTACTTGAATTTTTTGAACTTCTTGAACCTTCCTGCTACTTGAACTTCTTGAACCTTCCTGCTACTTGAACTTTTCGAACTTCTTGAACCTTCCTGCTACTTGAACTTCTTGAACTTCTTGAACCTTCCTGCTACTTGAACTCTTTGAACTTCTTGAACCTTCCTGCTACTTGAACTTTTCGAACTTCTTGAACCTTCCTGCTACTTGAACTTCTTGAACCTTCCTGCTACTTGAACTTCTTGAACCTTCCAGCCACTTGAACTTCTAGAACTTCTTGAACTTTCCTGCTACTTGAAATTCTTGAACCTTCTTGCTACTTGAATTTCTTGAACTTCTTGAACCTTCCTGCTACTTGAACTTCTTGAACTTCTTGAACCTTCCTGCTACTTGAACTTCTTGAACCTTCCTTCTACTTGAACTTCTTGAACTTCTTGAACCTTCCTGCTACTTGAACTTCTTGAACTTCTTGAACCTTCCTGCTACTTGAACTGCTTTAACCTTCATGCTTCTTGAACTTCTTGAAACTTCTTGCTACATGAACTTCTTGAACTTCTTGAACCTTCCTGTTACTTGAACTTCTTGAACCTTATTGCTACTTGAACTTCTTGAACCTTCCTGCTGCTTGAACTTCTTGAACTTCTTGAACCTTCCGGCTACTTGAACTTCTTGAACTTCTTGAACCTTCCTGCTGCTTGAACTTCCTGAACTTCTTGAACCTTCCTGCTACTTGAACTTCTTGAACCTTCCAGCTACTTGAACTTCTTTAACTTCTTGAACCTTCCTGCTACTTAAACTTCTTGAACTTCTTGAACCTTCCTGCTACTTGAACTTCTTGAACTTCTTGAACCTTCCTGCTACTTGAACTTCTTGAACCTTCCTGCTACTTGAACTTTTTGAACCTGCCTGATACTTGAACTTCTTGAACCTTCCTGCTACTTGAACTTCTTGAACTTCTTGAACCTTCCTGCTACTTGAACTGCTTTAACCTTCATGCTTCTTGAACTTCTTGAAACTTCCTGCTACATGAACTTCTTGAACTTCTTGAACCTTCCTGTTACTTGAACTTCTTGAACCTTATTGCTACTTGAACTTCTTGAACCTTCCTGCTGCTTGAACTTCTTGAACTTCTTGAACCTTCCGGCTACTTGAACTTCTTGAACTTCTTGAACCTTCCTGCTGCTTGAACTTCCTGAACTTCTTGAACCTTCCTGCTACTTGAACTTCTTGAACCTTCCAGCTACTTGAACTTCTTGAACTTCTTGAACCTTCCTGCTACTTATACTTCTTGAACTTCTTGAACCTTCCTGCTACTTGAACTTCTTGAACTTCTTGAACCTTCCTGCTACTTGAACTTCTTGAACCTTCCTGCTACTTGAACTTTTTGAACCTGCCTGATACTTGAACTTCTTGAACCTTCCTGCTACTTGAACTTCTTAAACCTTCCTGCTACTTGAACTTCTTGAACCTTCCTGCAACTTGAACTTCTTGAACTTCTTGAACCTTTCTGCTACTTGAACTTTTCGAACTTCTTGAACCTTCCTGCTACTTGAACTTCTTGAACTTCTTGAACCTTCCTGCTACTTGAAATACTTGAACTTCTTGAACCTTCCTGCTACTTGAACTTCTTGAACTTCTTGAACCTTCCTGCTACTTGAACTTCTTGAACCTTCCTGCAACCTGAACTTCTTGAACCTTTCTGCCACTTGAACTTCCTGAACTTCTTGAACCTTCCTGCTACTTGAAATTCTTGAACCTTCCTGCTGCTTGAACTTCTTGAACTTCTTGAACCTTCCTGCTAATTGAACTTCTTGAACTTCTTGTACCTTCCTGCTACTTGAACTTCTTGAACTTTCTTTCTACTTGAACATCTTGAACTTCTTGAACCTTCCTGCTACTTGAACTTCTTGAACCTTCCTGCTACTTGAACTTCTTGAACTTCTTGAACCTTCCTGCTACTTGAACTTCTTGAACTTCTTGAACCTTCCTGCTACTTGAACTTCTTGAACTTCTTGAACCTTCCTGCTAATGGAACTTCTTGAACCTTCCTGCTATTTGAACTTCTTGAAACTTCTGCTACTTGAACTTCTTGAACTTCTTGAACCTTCCTGCTACTGGAACTTCTTGAACCTTCCTGCTATTTGAACTTCTTGAAACTTCCTGCTACTTGAACTTCTTGAACTTCTTGAACCTTCCTGTTACTTGAACTTCTTGAACGTCTTGAACCTTCCTGCTACTTGAACTTCTTGAACTTCTTGAACCTTCCTGCTACTTGAACTTCTTGAACGTCTTGAACCTTCCTGCTACTTGAACTTCTTGAACTTCCTGAACCTTCCTGCTACTTGAACTTCTTGAACCTTCCTGCTTCTTGAACTTCTTGAACCTTCCTGCTACTTGAACTTCTTGAACCTTCCTGCTACTTGAACTTCTTGAACTTCTTGAACCTTCCTGCTACTTTACCTTCTTGAACTTCTTGAACCTTCCTGCTACTTGAACTTCTTGAACCTTCCTATACTTGAACTTCTTGAACTTCTTGAACCTTCCTGCTACTTGAACTTCTTGAACTTCTTGTACCTTTCTGCAACTTGAACTTCTTAAGCCTTCCTGCTACTTGAACTTCTTGAACTTTTTGACCGTTCCTGCTACTGGAACTTCTTGAACGTCTTGAACCTTCCTGCTACATGAACTTCTTGAACTTCTTGAACCTGCCTGCTACTTGAACATCTTGAACTTTTTGAACTTTCCTGCTACTTGAACTTCTTGAACTTCTTGAACCTTCCTGCTACTTGAACTTCTTGAACTTCTTGAACCTTCCTGCTACTTGAACTTCTTGAACCTTCCTGCTACTTGAACTTCTTGAACTTCTTGAACCTTCCTGCTACTTGAAATACTTGAACTTCTTTAACCTTCCTGTTACATGAACTTCTTGAACTTCTTGAACCTTCCTGCTACTTGAACTTCCTGAACCTCCCTGCTACTTGAACTTCCTGAACCTCCCTGCTACTTGAACTTCTTGAACTTCTTGAACCTTCCTGCTACTTGAAATACTTGGACTTCTTGAACCTTCCTGTTACTTGAACTTCTTGAACTTCTTGAACCTTCCTGCTACTAAAACTTTCAGACCCTCCCTGCTACTCGAACTTCTTGAACCTTCCTGCTACTTGAACTTCTTGAACTTCTTGAACCTTCCTTCTACTTGAACTTCTTGAACCTTCCTGCTACTTGAACTTCTTGAACTTCTTGACCCTTCCTGCTACTTGAACTTATTGAACTTCTTGAACCTTCCTGCTACTTGAACTTCTTGAACTTCTTCAACCTTCCTGCTACTTGAACTTCTTGAACTTCTTGAACCTTCCTTCCTGCTACTTGAACTTCTTGAACCTTCCTGCTACTTGAACTTCTTGGACCTTCCTGCTACTTGAACTTCTTGAACTTTCCTGCTACTTGAACTTCTTGAACCTTACTGCTTCTTGAACTTCTTGAACTTCTTGAACCTTCCTGCTAAATGAACTTCTTGAACTTCTTGAACCTTCCTGCTACTTGAACTTTTTGAACTTCTTGAACCTTCCTGCTACTTGAACTTCTAGAACCTTCCTGCTACTTGAACTTCTTGAACCTTCCTGCTACTTGAACTTCTTGAACTTCTTGAACCTTTCTTCTACTTGAACTTCTTGAACCTTCCTGCTACCTGAACAACTTGAACTTCCTGCACCTTCCTGCTGCTTGAACTTCTTGAACCTTCCTGCTACTAGAACTTCTTGAACTTCTTGAACCTTCCTGCTACTTGAATTTCTTGAACCTTCTTGCTGCTTGAACTTCTTGAACTTTCCTGCTACTTGAACTTCTTGAACCTTCATGCTACTTGAACTTCTTGAACTTCTTGAACCTTTCTGCTGCTTGAACTTCTTGAACCTTCCTGCTACCTGAACTACTTGAACTTCCTGCACCTTCCTGCTGCTTGAACTTCTTGAACCTTCCTGCTACTAGAACTTCTTGAACTTCTTGAACCTTCCTGCTACTTGAACTTCTTGAACTTCTTTAACCTTCCTGCTACTTGAACTTCTTGAACTTCTTGAACCTTCCTGCTACCTGAACTTTTTGAAATTCTTGAACCTTCCTGCTACGTGAACTTCCTGAACCTTCCTGCTACTTGAACTTCTTGAACCTTCCTGCTACTTAAACTTCTTGAACATTCATGCTACTTGAACTTCTTGAACCTTCCTGCTACTTGAACTTCTTGAACCTTCCTGCTACTTGTACTACTTGAACTTCTTGAACCTTCCTGCTACTCGAACTTCTTGAACCTTCCTGCTACTTGAACTTCTTGAACTTCTTGAACCTTCCTGCTACTTGAACTTCTTGAACCTTCCTGCTACTTGAACTTCTTGAACCTTCCTGCTACTTGAACTTCTTAAACTTCTCGAATCTTCCTGCTACTTGAACTTCTTGAACTTTTTGAACCTTCCTGCTACTTGAACTTCTTGAACCTTCCTGCTACTTGAACTTCTTGAACCTTCCTGCTACCTGAACTTCTTGAACTTCTTGAACCTTTCTGCTACTTGAACTTCTTGAACCTTCCAGCTACTTGAACTTCTTGAACTTCTTTAACCTTCCTGCTACTTAAACTTCTTGAACCTTCCTGCAACTTGAACTTCTTGAACTTCTTGAACCTTCCTGCTACTTGAACTTTTTGAACCTTCCTGCTATTTGAACTTCTTGAACCTTCCCGTTACTTGAACTTCTTTAACATCTTGAACCGTCCTGCTACTTGAACTTCTTGAACCTTCCTGCTACAAGAACTTTTCGAACTTCTTGAACCTTCCTGCTACTTGAACTGTTTGAACTTCTTGATCCTTCCTGCTACTTGAACTTCTTGAACTTCATGAACCTTCCTGCTACTTGAACTTCTTGAACCTTCCTGCCAATTGATTTCTTGAACCTTCCTGCTACTTGAACTTCTTGAACCTTCCTGCTACTTGAACTTTTTGAACCTTCCTGCTTCTTGAACTTCTTGAACCTTCCTTCTACTTGAATTTCTTGAACTTCTTGAACCTTCCTGCTACTTGAACTTCTTGAACCTTTCTGCTACTTGAACTTCTTGAACCTTCCTGCTACTTGAACTTTTTGAACTTCTTGAACCTTCCTGCTACTTGAACTTCTTGAACCTTCCTGCTAGCTGAACTTCTTGAACTTCTTGAACCTTCCTGCTACTTGAACTTCTTGAACCTTCCTGCTACTTGAACTTCTTGAACTTCTTGAACCTTTCTGCTACTTGAACTTCTTGAACCTTCCTGCTACTTGAACTTCTTGAACCTTCCTGCTACTTGAATTTTTTGAACTTCTTGAACCTTCCTGCTACTTGAACTTCTTGAACCTTCCTGCTACTTGAACTTTTCGAACTTCTTGAACCTTCCTGCTACTTGAACTTCTTGAACTTCTTGAACCTTCCTGCTACTTGAACTCTTTGAACTTCTTGAACCTTCCTGCTACTTGAACTTTTCGAACTTCTTGAACCTTCCTGCTACTTGAACTTCTTGAACCTTCCTGCTACTTGAACTTCTTGAACCTTCCAGCCACTTGAACTTCTAGAACTTCTTGAACTTTCCTGCTACTTGAAATTCTTGAACCTTCTTGCTACTTGAATTTCTTGAACTTCTTGAACCTTCCTGCTACTTGAACTTCTTGAACTTCTTGAACCTTCCTGCTACTTGAACTTCTTGAACCTTCCTTCTACTTGAACTTCTTGAACTTCTTGAACCTTCCTGCTACTTGAACTTCTTGAACTTCTTGAACCTTCCTGCTACTTGAACTGCTTTAACCTTCATGCTTCTTGAACTTCTTGAAACTTCCTGCTACATGAACTTCTTGAACTTCTTGAACCTTCCTGTTACTTGAACTTCTTGAACCTTATAGCTACTTGAACTTCTTGAACCTTCCTGCTGCTTGAACTTCTTGAACTTCTTGAACCTTCCGGCTACTTGAACTTCTTGAACTTCTTGAATCTTCCTGCTGCTTGAACTTCCTGAACTTCTTGAACCTTCCTGCTACTTGAACTTCTTGAACCTTCCAGCTACTTGAACTTCTTTAACTTCTTGAACCTTCCTGCTACTTAAACTTCTTGAACTTCTTGAACCTTCCTGCTACTTGAACTTCTTGAACTTCTTGAACCTTCCTGCTACTTGAACTTTTTGAACCTGCCTGATACTTGAACTTCTTGAACCTTCCTGCTACTTGAACTTCTTGAACTTCTTGAACCTTCCTGCTACTTGAACTGCTTTAACCTTCATGCTTCTTGAACTTCTTGAAACTTCCTGCTACATGAACTTCTTGAACTTCTTGAACCTTCCTGTTACTTGAACTTCTTGAACCTTATTGCTACTTGAACTTCTTGAACCTTCCTGCTGCTTGAACTTCTTGAACTTCTTGAACCTTCCGGCTACTTGAACTTCTTGAACTTCTTGAACCTTCCTGCTGCTTGAACTTCCTGAACTTCTTGAACCTTCCTGCTACTTGAACTTCTTGAACCTTCCAGCTACTTGAACTTCTTGAACTTCTTGAACCTTCCTGCTACTTATACTTCTTGAACTTCTTGAACCTTCCTGCTACTTGGACTTCTTGAACTTCTTAAACCTTCCTGCTACTTGAACTTCTTGAACCTTCCTGCTACTTGAACTTTTTGAACCTGCCTGATACTTGAACTTCTTGAACCTTCCTGCTACTTGAACTTCTTAAACCTTCCTGCTACTTGAACTTCTTGAACCTTCCTGCAACTTGAACTTCTTGAACTTCTTGAACCTTTCTGCTACTTGAACTTTTCGAACTTCTTGAACCTTCCTGCTACTTGAACTTCTTGAACTTCTTGAACCTTCCTGCTACTTGAAATACTTGAACTTCTTGAACCTTCCTGCTACTTGAACTTCTTGAACTTCTTGAACCTTCCTGCTACTTGAACTTCTTGAACCTTCCTGCAACCTGAACTTCTTGAAACTTTCTGCCACTTGAACTTCCTGAACTTCTTGAACCTTCCTGCTACTTGAAATTCTTGAACCTTCCTGCTGCTTGAACTTCTTGAACTTCTTGAACCTTCCTGCTACTTGAACTTCTTGAACTTCTTGTACCTTCCTGCTACTTGAACTTCTTGAACTTTCTTTCTACTTGAACATCTTGAACTTCTTGAACCTTCCTGCTACTTGAACTTCTTGAACCTTCCTGCTACTTGAACTTCTTGAACTTCTTGAACCTTCCTGCTACTTGAACTTCTTGAACTTTTTGAACCTTCCTGCTACTTGAACTTCTTGAACTTCTTGAACCTTCCTGCTACTTGAACTTCTTGAACCTTCCTGCTAATGGAACTTCTTGAACCTTCCTGCTATTTGAACTTCTTGAAACTTCTGCTACTTGAACTTCTTGAACTTCTTGAACCTTCCTGCTACTGGAACTTCTTGAACCTTCCTGCTATTTGAACTTCTTGAAACTTCCTGCTACTTGAACTTCTTGAACTTCTTGAACCTTCCTGTTACTTGAACTTCTTGAACGTCTTGAACCTTCCTGCTACTTGAACTTCTTGAACTTCTTGAACCTTCCTGCTACTTGAACTTCTTGAACGTCTTGAACCTTCCTGCTACTTGAACTTCTTGAACTTCCTGAACCTTCCTGCTACTTGAACTTCTAGAACCTTCCTGCTTCTTGAACTTCTTGAACCTTCCTGCTACTTGAACTTCTTGAACCTTCCTGCTACTTGAACTTCTTGAACTTCTTGAACCTTCCTGCTACTTGAACTTCTTGAACTTCTTGTACCTTTCTGCAACTTGAACTTCTTAAGCCTTCCTGCTACTTGAACTTCTTGAACTTTTTGACCGTTCCTGCTACTGGAACTTCTTGAACGTCTTGAAACTTCCTGCTACATGAACTTCTTGAACTTCTTGAACCTGCCTGCTACTTGAACATCTTGAACTTTTTGAACTTTCCTGCTACTTGAACTTCTTGAACTTCTTGAACCTTCCTGCTACTTGAACTTCTTGAACCTCTTGAACCTTCCTGCTACTTGAACTTCTTGAACCTTCCTGCTACTTGAACTTCTTGAACTTCTTGAACCTTCCTGCTACTTGAAATACTTGAACTTCTTTACCCTTCCTGTTACATGAACTTCTTGAACTTCTTGAACCATCCTGCTACTTGAACTTCCTGAACCTCCCTGCTACTTGAACTTCTTGAACTTCTTGAACCTTCCTGCTACTTGAAATACTTGGACTTATTGAACCTTCCTGTTACTTGAACTTCTTGAACTTCTTGAACCTTCCTGCTACTAAAACTTTCAGACCCTCCCTGCTACTCGAACTTCTTGAACCTTCCTGCTACTTGAACTTCTTGAACTTCTTGAACCTTCCTTCTACTTGAACTTCTTGAACCTTCCTGCTACTTGAACTTCTTGAACTTCTTGACCCTTCCTGCTACTTGAACTTATTGAACTTCTTGAACCTTCCTGCTACTTGAACTTCTTGAACTTCTTCAACCTTCCTGCTACTTGAACTTCTTGAACTTCTTGAACCTTCCTTCCTGCTACTTGAACTTCTTGAACCTTCCTGCTACTTGAACTTCTTGGACCTTCCTGCTACTTGAACTTCTTGAACTTTCCTGCTACTTGAACTTCTTGAACCTTACTGCTTCTTGAACTTCTTGAACTTCTTGAACCTTCCTGCTAAATGAACTTCTTGAACTTCTTGAACCTTCCTGCTACTTGAACTTTTTGAACTTCTTGAACCTTCCTGCTACTTGAACTTCTAGAACCTTCCTGCTACTTGAACTTCTTGAACCTTCCTGCTACTTGAACTTCTTGAACTTCTTGAACCTTTCTTCTACTTGAACTTCTTGAACCTTCCTGCTACCTGAACTACTTGAACTTCCTGCACCTTCCTGCTGCTTGAACTTCTTGAACCTTCCTGCTACTAGAACTTCTTGAACTTCTTGAACCTTCCTGCTACTTGAACTTCTTGAACCTTCTTGCTGCTTGAACTTCTTGAACTTTCCTGCTACTTGAACTTCTTGAACCTTCATGCTACTTGAACTTCTTGAACTTCTTGAACCTATCTGCTGCTTGAACTTCTTGAACCTTCCTGCTACCTGAACTACTTGAACTTCCTGCACCTTCCTGCTGCTTGAACTTCTTGAACCTTCCTGCTACTAGAACTTCTTGAACTTCTTGAACCTTCCTGCTACTTGAACTTCTTGAACTTCTTTAACCTTCCTGCTACTTGAACTTCTTGAACTTCTTGAACCTTCCTGCTACCTGAACTTTTTGAACTTCTTGAACCTTCCTGCTACGTGAACTTCCTGAACCTTCCTGCTACTTGAACTTCTTGAACCTTCCTGCTACTTGAACTTCTTGAACATTCATGCTACTTCAACTTCTTGAACCTTCCTGCTACTTGAACTTCTTGAACCTTCCTGCTACTTGCACTACTTGAACTTCTTGAACCTTCCTGCTACTCGAACTTCTTGAACCTTCCTGCTACTTGAACTTCTTGAACTTCTTGAACCTTCCTGCTACTTGAACTTCTTGAACCTTCCTGCTACTTGAACTTCTTGAACCTTCCTGGTACTTGAACTTCTTAAACTTCTCGAATCTTCCTGCTACTTGAACTTCTTGAACTTTTTGAACCTTCCTGCTACTTGAACTTCTTGAACCTTCCTGCTACTTGAACTTCTTGAACCTTCCTGCTACCTGAACTTCTTGAACTTCTTGAACCTTTCTGCTACTTGAACTTCTTGAACCTTCCTGCTACTTGAACTTCTTGAACTTCTTTAACCTTCCTGCTACTTAAACTTCTTGAACCTTCCTGCTACTTGAACTTCTTGAACTTCTTGAACCTTCCTGCTACTTGAACTTTTTGAACCTTCCTGCTATTTGAACTTCTTGAACCTTCCTGTTACTTGAACTTCTTTAACTTCTTGAACCTTCCTGCTACTTGAACTTTTTGAACTTCTTGAACCTTCCTGCTACTTGAACTTTTTGAACTTCTTGATCCTTCCTGCTACTTGAACTTCTTGAACTTCATGAACCTTCCTGCTACTTGAACTTCTTGAACCTTCCTGCCAATTGATTTCTTGAACCTTCCTGCTACTTGAACTTCTTGAACCTTCCTGCTACTTGAACTTTTTGAGCCTTCCTGCTTCTTGAACTTCTTGAACCTTCCTTCTACTTGAATTTCTTGAAATTCTCGAACCTTAGTGCTACTTGAACTTCTTGAACCTTCCTGCTAATTGAACTTCTTGAACCTTCCTGCTACTTGAACTTCTTGAACCCTCCTGCTACTTGAACTTTTTGAACTTCTTGAACCTTCCTGCTACTTGAACTTCTTGAACCTTCCTGCTAGCTGAACTTCTTGAACTTCTTGAACCTTCCTGCTACTTGAACTTCTTGAACCTTCTTGCTACTTGAACTTCTTGAACTTCTTGAACCTTTCTGCTACTTGAACTTCTTGAACCTTCATGCTACTTGAACTTCTTGAACTTCTTGAACCTTCCTGCTACTTGAAATTCTTGAACTTCTTGAACATTCCTGCTACCTGAACTTCTTGAACCTTCCTGCTACTTGAACTTTTCGAACTTCTTGAACCTTCCTGCTACTTGAACTTCTTGAACCTTCCTGCTACTTGAACTCTTTGAACTTCTTGAACCTTCCTGCTACTTGAACTTCTTGAACCTTCCTGCTACTTGAACTTCTTGAACCTTCCTGCCACTTGAACTTCTAGAACTTCTTAAACCTGCCTGCTACTTGAAATTCGTGAACCTTCTTGCTACTTGAACTTCTTGAACTTCTTGAACCTTCCTGCTACTTGAACTTCTTGAACTTCTTGAACCTTCCTGCTACTTGAACTTCTTGAACCTTCCTTCTACTTGAACTTCTTGAACTTCTCGAACCTTCCTGCTACTTGAACTTCTTGAACTTCTTGAACCTTCCTGCTACTTGAACTTCTTGAACTTCTTGAACCTTCCTGCTACTTGAACTGCTTTAACCTTCATGCTTCTTGAACTTCTTGAAACTTCCTGCTACATGAACTTCTTGAACTTCTTGAACCTTCCTGCTACTTGAAATTCTTGAACCTTCCTGCTGCTTGAACTTCTTCAACCTTCCTGCTACTTGAACTTCTTGAACTTCTTGAACCTTCCTGCTACTTGAACTTCTTGAACTTTCTTTCTACTTGAACATCTTGAACTTCTTGAACCTTCCTGCTACTTAAACTTCTTGAACCTTCCTGCTACTTGAACTTCTTGAACTTCTTGAACCTTCCTGCTACTTGAACTTCTTGAACTTTTTAAACCTTCCTGCTACTTGAACTTCTTGAGCTTCTTGAACCTTCCTGCTACTTGAACTTCTTGAACCTTCCTGCTAATGGAACTTCTTGAACCTTCCTGCTATTTGAACTTCTTGAAACTTCCTGCTACTTGAACTTCTTGAACCTCTTGAACCTTCCTGCTACTGGAACTTCTTGAACCTTCCTGCTATTTGAACTTCTTGAAACTTGCTGCTACTTGAACTTCTTGAACTTCTTGAACCTTCCTGCTACTTGAACTTCTTGAACGTCTTGAACCTTCCTGCTACTTGAACTTCTTGAACTTCTTGAACCTTCCTGCTACTTGAACTTCTTGAACGTCTTGAACCTTCCTGCTACTTGAACTTCTTGAACTTCCTGAACCTTCCTGCTACTTGAACTTCTTGAACCTTCCTGCTACTTGAACTTCTTGAACCTTCCTGCTACTTGAACTTCTTGAACCTTCCTGCACCTTGAACTTCTTGAACTTCTTGAACCTTCCTGCTACTTTACCTTCTTGAACTTCTTGAACCTTCCTGCTACTTGAACTTCTTGAACCTTCCTGCTACTTGAACTTCTTGAACTTCTTGAACCTTCCTGCTACATGAACTTCTTGAACTTCTTGAACCTTCCTGCTACTTGAACATCTTGAACTTTTTGAACCTTCCCGCTACCTGAACTTCTTGAACTTCTTGAACCTTCCTGCTACTTGAACTTCTTGAAATTCTTGAACCTTCCTACTACTTGAACTTCTTGAACCTTCCTGCTACTTGAACTTCTTGAACTTTTTGAACCTTCCTGCTACTTGAAATACTTGAACTTCTTCAACCTACCTGTTACTTGAACTTCTTGAACTTCTTGAACCTTCCTGCTACTTGAACTTCTTGAACTTCTTGAACCTTCCTGCTACTTGAAATACTTGAACTTCTTGAACCTTCCTGTTACTTGAACTTCTTGAACTTCTTGAACCTTCCTGCTACTTAAACTTTTAGACCCTTCCTGCTACTTGAACTTCTTGAACCTTCCTGCTACTTGAACTTCTTGAACTTCTTGAACCTTCCTTCTACTTGAACTTCTTGAACCTTCCTGCTACTTGAACTTCTTGAACTTCTTGACCCTTCCTGCTACTTGAACTTATTGAACTTCTTGAACCTTCCTGCTACTTGAACTTCTTGAACTTCTTCAACCTTCCTGCTACTTGAACTTCTTGAACTTCTTGAACCTTCCTGATACTTGAACTTTTTGAACTTCTTGAACCTTCCTGCTACTTGAACTTCTTGAACCTTCCTGCTACTTGAACTTCTTGGACCTTCCTGCTATTTGAACTTCTTGAACTTTCCTGCTACTTGAACTTCTTGAACCTTACTGCTTCTTGAACTTCTTGAACCTTCCTGCTAAATGAACTTCTTGAACTTCTTGAACCTTCCTGCTACTTGAACTTTTTGAACTTCTTTAACCTTCCTGCTACTTGACCTTTTTGAACTTCTTGAACCTTCCTGCTACTTGAACTTCTAGAACCTTCCTGTTACTTGAACTTCTTGAACCTTCCTGCTACTTGAACTTCTTGAACTTCTTGAACCTTCTTGCAACCTGAACTTCTTGAACCTTCCTGCTACTTGAATTTCTTGAACCTTCTTGCTGCTTGAACTTCTTGAACTTTCCTGCTACTTGAACTTCTTGAACCTTCCTGCTACTTGAACTTCTTGAACTTCTTGAACCTTTCTGCTACTTGAACTTCTTGAACCTTCCTGCTACCTGGACTACTTGAACTTCCTGCACCTTCCTGCTGCTTGAACTTCTTGAACCTTCCTGCTACTTGAACTTCTTGAACCTTCCTGCTACTTGAACTTCTTGAACCTTCCTGCTACTTGAACTTCTTGAACTTCATGAACCTTCCTGCTACTTGAACTTCTTGAACTTCTTGAACCTTCCTGCTACTTGAACTTCTTGAACTTATTGAACCTTCCTGCTACTTGAACTACTTAAACTTTTCGAACCTTCCTGCTACTTGAACTTCTTGAACTTCTTGAACTTTCCTGCTACGTGAACTTCTTGAACCTTCCTGCTACTTGAACTTCTTGAACTTCTTGAACCTTCCTGCTACTTGAACTTCTTGAACCTTCCTGCTACTTGAACTTATTGAACTTCTTGAACCTTCCTGCTACTTGAACTTCTTGAACTTCTTCAACCTTCCTGCTACCTGAACTTCTTGAACTTCTTGAACCTTCCTGATACTTGAACTTTTTGAACTTCTTGAACCTTCCTGCTACTTGAACTTCTTGAACCTTCCTGCTACTTGAACTTCTTGGACCTTCCTGCTACTTGAACTTCTTGAACTTTCCTGCTACTTGAACTTCTTGAACCTTACTGCTTCTTGAACTTCTTGAACTTCTTGAACCTTCCTGCTAAATGAACTTCTTGAACTTCTTGAACCTTCCTGCTACTTGAACTTTTTGAACTTCTTTAACCTTCCTGCTACTTGACCTTTTTGAACTTCTTGAACCTTCCTGCTACTTGAACTTCTAGAACCTTCCTGCTACTTGAACTTCTTGAACCTTCCTGCTACTTGAACTTCTTGAACTTCTTGAACCTTCCTGCAACCTGAACTTCTTGAACCTTCCTGCTACTTGAACTTCTTGAATCTTCTTGCTGCTTGAACTTCTTGAACTTTCCTGCTACTTGAACTTCTTGAACCTTCCTGCTACTTGAACTTCTTGAACTTCTTGAACCTTTCTGCTACTTGAACTTCTTGAACCTTCCTGCTACCTGGACTACTTGAACTTCCTGCACCTTCCTGCTGCTTGAACTTCTTGACCCTTCCTGCTACTTGAACTTCTTGAACCTTCCTGCTACTTGAACTTCTTGAACCTTCCTGCTACTTGAACTTCTTGAACTTCTTGAACCTTCCTGCTACTTGAACTTCTTGAACTTCTTGAACCTTCCTGCTACTTGAACTTCTTGGACTTTCTTTCTACTTGAACATCTTGAACTTCTTGAACCTTCCTGCTACTTGAACTTCTTGAACCTTTCTGCCACTTGAACTTCCAGAACTTGTTGAACCTTCCTGCTACTTGAAATTCTTGAACCTTCCTGCTGCTTGAACTTCTTGAACTTCTTGAACCTTCTTGCTACTTGAACTTCTTGAACTTCTTGAACCTTCCTGCTACTTGAACTTCTTGAACTTTCTTTCCACTTGAACATCTTGAACTTCTTGAACCTTCCTGCTACTTGAACTACTTGAACTTCTTGAACCTTCCTGCTACTTGAACTTCTTGAACTTTTTGAACCTTCCTGCTACTTGAACTTCTTGAACTTCTTGAACCTTCCTGCTACTGGAACTTCTTGAACCTTCCTGCTATTTGAACTTCTTGAAACTTCCTGCTACTTGAACTTCTTGAACTTCTTGACCCTTCCTGCTACTGGAACTTCTTGAACCTTCCTGCTATTTGAACATCTTGAAACTTCCTGCTACTTGAACTTCTTGAACTTCTTGAACCTTCCTGCTACTTGAACTTCTTGAACGTCTTGAACCTTCCTGCTACTTGAACTTCTTGAACCTTCCTGCTACTTGAACTTCTTGAACTTCTTGAACCTTCCTGCTACTTGAACTTCTTGAACCTTCCTGCTACTTGAACTTCTTGAACGTCTTGAACCTTCCTGCTACTTGAACTTCTTGAACCTTCCTGCTACTTGAACTTTTTGAACCTGCCTGATACTTGAACTTCTTGAACCTTCCTGCTTCTTGAACGTCTTGAACCTTCCTGCTACTTGAACTTCTTGAACGTCTTGAACCTTCCTGCTACTTGAACTTCTTGAACTTCCTGAACCTTCCTGCTACTTGAACTTTTTGAACCTTCCTGCTCCTTGAACTTCTTGAACCTTCCTGCTACTTGAACTTCTTGAACCTTCCTGCTACTTGAACTTCTTGAACTTCTTGAACCTTCCTGCTACTTTAACTTCTTGAACTTCTTGAACCTTCCTGCTACTTGAACTTCTTGAACCTTCCTGCTACTTGAACTTCTTGAACTTCATGAACCTTCCTGCTACTCGAACTTCTTGAACTTCTTGTACCTTTCTGCAACTTGAACTTCTTAAGCCATCCTACTACTTGAACTTCTTGAACTTTTTGAACCTTCCTGCCACTGGAACTTCTTGAACGTCTTGAACCTTCCTGCTACATGAACTTCTTGAACTTCTTGAACCTTCCTGCTACTTGAACATCTTGAACTTTTTGAACCTTCCTGCTACTTGAACTTCTTGAACTTCTTGAACCTTCCTGCTACTTGAACTTCTTGAACTTCTTGAACCTTCCTGCTACTTGAACTTCTTGAACCTTCCTGCTACTTGAACTTCTTGAACTTCTTGAACCTTCCTGCTACTTGAAATACTTGAACTTCTTGAACCTTCCTGTTACTTGAACTTCTTGAACTTCTTGAACCTTCCTGCTACTTGAACTTCTTGGACCTTCCTGCTACTTGAACTTCTTGAACTTCTTGAACCTTCCTGCTACTTGAAATACTTGAACTTCTTGAACCTTCCTGTTACTTGAACTTCTTGAACTTCTTGAACCTTCCTGCTACTTAAACTTTTAGACCCTTCCTGCTACCTGAACTTCTTGAACCTTCCTGCTACTTGAACTTCTTGAACTTCTTGAACCTTCCTTCTACTTGAACTTCTTGAACCTTCCTGCTACTTGAACTTCTTGAACTTCTTGACCCTTCCTGCTACTTGAACATATTGAACTTCTTGAACCTTCCTGCTACTTGAACTTCTTGAACTTCTTCAACCTTCCTGCTACTTGAACTTCTCAAACTTCTTGGACCCACCTGCTACTTGAACTTCTTGAACCTCTTGAACATTCCTGCTACTTGAACTTCTTGAACTTCTTGAACCTTCTTGCTATTTGAACTTCTTGAACTTCTTGAACCTTCCTGCTACTTGAATTTTTTGAACTTCTTGAACCTTCCTGCTACTTGAACTTCTTGAACCTTCCTGCTACTTGAACTTCTTGGACCTTCCTGCTACTTGAACTTCTTGAACATTCCTGCTACTTGAACTTCTTTAACCTTACTGCTTCTTGAACTTCTTGAACTTCTTGAACCTTCCTGCTAAATGAACTTCTTGAACTTCTTGAACCTTCCTGCTACTTGAACTTTTTGAACTTCTTTAACCTTCCTGCTACTTGAACTTTTTGAACTTCTTGAACCTTCCTGCTACTTGAACTTCTAGAACCTTCCTGCTACTTGAACTTCTTGAACCTTCCTGCTACTTGAACTTCTTGAACTTCTTGAACCTTCCTGCAACCTGAACTTCTTGAACCTTCCTGCTACTTGAACTTCTTGAACCTTCTTGCTGCTTGAACTTCTTGAACTTTCCTGCTACTTGAACTTCTTGAACCTTCCTGCCACTTGAACTTCTTGAACTTCTTGAACCTTTCTGCTACTTGAAATTCTTGAACCTTCCTGCTACCTGAACTACTTGAACTTCCTGCACCTTCCTGCTGCTCGAACTTCTTGAACCTTCCTGCTACTTGAACTTCTTGAACTTCTTGAACCTTCCTGCTACTAGAACTTCTTGAACCTTCCTGCTACTTGAACTTCTTGAACTTATTGAACCTTCCTGCTACTTGAACTACTTAAACTTTTTGAACCTTCCTGCTACTTGAACTTCTTGAACTTCTTGAACCTTCCTGCTACTTGAACTTTTTGAACCTTCCTGCTATTTGAACTTCTTGAACCTTCCTGTTACTTGAACTTCTTTAACTTCTTGAACCTTCCTGCTACTTGAACTTATTGAACCTTCCTGCTACCTGAACTTCTTGAACTTCTTGAACCTTCCTGCTACTTGAACTTCTTGAACCTTCCTGCTACTTGAACTTCTTGAACTTCTTTAACCTACATTCTACTTAAACTTCTTGAACCTTCCTGCTACTTGAACTTCTTGAACTTCTTGAACCTTCCTGGTACTTGAACTTTTTGAACCTTCCTGCTATTTGAACTTCTTGAACCTTCCTGTTACTTGAACTTCTTTAACTTCTTGAACCTTCCTGCTACTTGAACTTTTTGAACTTCTTGAACCTTCCTGCTACTTGAACTTTTTGAACTTCTTGATCCTTCCTGCTACTTGAACTTCTTGAACTTGATGAACCTTCCTGCTACTTGGACTTCTTGAACCTTCCTGCCAATTGATTTCTTGAACCTTCCTGCTACTTGAACTTCTTGAACCTTCCTGCTACTTGAACTTTTTGAACCTTCCTGCTTCTTGAACTTCTTGAACCTTCCTGCTACTTGAAATTCTTGAACTTCTTGAACCTTCCTGCTACTTGAACTTCTTGAACCTTCCTGCTACATGAACTTTTCGAACTTCTTGAACCTTCCAGCTACTTGAACTTCTTGAACCTTCCTGCTACTTGAACTCTTTGAACTTCTTGAACCTTCCTGCTACTTAAACTTCTTGAACTTCTTGAAGCTTCCTGCTACTTGAACTTCTTGAACCTTCCTGCTAATTGAACTTCTTGAACCTTCCTGCCACTTGAACTTCTAGAACTTCTTGAACCTGCCTGCTACTTGAAATTCTTGAACCTTCTTGCTACTTGAACTTCTTGAACTTCTTGAACCTTCCTGCTACTTGAACTTCTTGAACTTCTTGAACCTTCCTGCTACTTGAACTTCTTGAACCTTCCTTCTACTTGAACTTCTTAAACATCTCGAACCTTCCTGCTACCTGAACTTCTTGAACTTCTTGAACCTTCATGCTACTTGAACTTCTTGAACTTCTTGAACCTTCCTGTTACTTGAACTGCTTTAACCTTCATGCTTCTTGAACTTCTTGAAACTTCCTGCTACATGAACTTCTTGAACTTCTTGAACCTTCCTGCTACTTGAACTTCTTGAACCTTATTGCTACTTGAACTGCTTGAACCTTCCTGCTGCTTGAACTTCTTGAAGTTCTTGAACCTTCCGGCTACTTGAACTTCTTGAACTTCTTGAACCTTCCTGCTACTTGAACTTCCTGAACTTCTTGAACCTTCCTGCTATTTGAACTTCTTGAACCTTCCAGCTACTTGAACTTCTTGAACTTCTTGAACCTTCCTGCTACTTGAACTTCTTGAACTTCCTGAACCTTCCTGCTACTTGAACTTCTTGAACTTCTTGAACCTTCCTGCTACTTGAACTTCTTGAACCTTCCTGCTACTTGAACTTTTTGAACCTGCCTGATACTTGAACTTCTTGAACCTTCCTGCTACTTGAACTTCTTAAACCTTCCTGTTACTTGAACTTCTTGAACCTTCCTGCAACTTGAACTTCTTGAAGTTCTTGAACCTTTCTGCTACTTGAACTTTTCGAACTTCTTGAACCTTCCTGCTACTTGAACTTCTTGAACTTCTTGAACCTTCCTGCTACTTGAAATACTTGAACTTCTTGAACCTTCCTGCTACTTGAACTTCTTGAACTTCTTGAACCTTCCTGCTACTTGAACTTCTTGAACCTTCCTGCTACTTGAACTTCTTGAACCTTTCTGCCACTTGAACTTCCTGAACTTCTTGAACCTTCCTGCTACTTGAAATTCTTGAACCTTCCTGCTGCTTGAACTTCTTGAAATTCTTGAACCTTCCTGCTACTTGAACTTCTTGAACTTCTTGAACCTTCCTGCTACTTGAACTTCTTGAACTTTCTTTCTACTTGAACATCTTGAACTTCTTGAACCTTCCTGCTACTTGAACTTCTTGAACCTTCCTGCTACTTGAACTTCTTGAACTTCTTGAACCTTCCTGCTACTTGAACTTCTTGAACTTTATGAACCTTCCTGCTACTTGAACTTCTTGAACCTCTTGAACCTTCCTGCTACTTGAACTTCTTGAACCTTCCTGCTAATGGAACTTCTTGAACCTTCCTGCTATTTGAACTTCTTGAAACTTCCTGCTACTTGAACTTCTTGAACTTCTTGAACCTTCCTGCTACTGGAACTTCTTGAACCTTCCTGCTATTTGAACTTCTTGAAACTTCCTGCTACTTGAACTTCTTGAACTTCTTGAACCTTCCTGCTACTTGAACTTCTTGAACGTCTTGAACCTTCCTGCTACTTGAACTTCTTGAACTTCTTGAACCTTCCTGCTACTTGAACTTCTCGAACGTCTTGAACCTTCCTGCTACTTGAACTTCTTGAACTTCCTGAACCTTCCTGCTACTTGAACTTCTTGAACCTTCCTGCTACTTGAACTTCTTGAACCTTCCTGCTACTTGAACTTCTTGAACCTTCCTGCTCCTTGAACTTCTTGAACTTCTTGAACCTTCCTGCTACTTTAACTTCTTGAACTTCTTGAACCTTCCTGCTACTTGAACTTCTTGAACCATCCTGCTACTTGAACTTCTTGAACCTTCCTGCTACTTGAACTTCTTGAACCTTCCTGCTACTTGAACTTCTTGAACTTCTTGAACCTTCCTGCTACTTAAACTTCTTGAACTTCTTGTACCTTTCTGCAACTTGAACTTCTTAAGCCTTCCTGCTACTTGAACTTCTTGAACTTTTTGAACCTTCCTGCTACTGGAACTTCTTGAACGTCTTGATCCTTCCTGCTACATGAACTTCTTGAACTTCTTGAACCTTCCTGCTACTTGAACATCTTGAACTTTTTGAACCTTCCTGCTACTTGAACTTCTTGAACTTCTTGAACCTTCCTGCTACTTGAACTTCTTGAACTTCTTGAACCTTCCTACTACTTGAATTTCTTGAACCTTCATGCTACTTGAACTTCTTGAACTTCTTGAACCTTCCTGCTACTTGAAATACTTGAACTTCTTTAACCTTCCTTTTACTTGAACTTCTTGAACTTCCTGAACCTTCCTGCTACTTGAACTTCTTGAACTTCTTGAACCTTCCTGCTACTTTAAATACTTGAACTTCTTGAACGTTCCTGTTACTTGAACTTCTTGAACTTCTTGAACTTCTTGAACCTTCATGCTACTTAAACTTTTAGACCCTTCCTGCTACTTGAACTTCTTGAACCTTCCTGCTACTTGAACTTCTCGAACTTCTTGAACCTTCCTTCTACTTGAACTTCTTGAACCTTCCTGCTACTTGAACTTCTTGAACTTCTTGACCCTTCCTGCTACTTGAACTTATTGAACTTCTTGAACCTTCCTGCTACTTGAACTTCTTGAACTTCTTCAACCTTCCTGCTACTTGAACTTCTTGAACTTCTTGAACCTTCGTGCTACTTGAACTGCTTTAACCTTCATGCTTCTTGAACTTCTTGAAACTTCCTGCTACATGAACTTCTTGAACTTCTTGAACCTTCCTGCTACTTGAACTTCTTGATCCTTATTGCTACTTGAACTGCTTGAACCTTCCTGCTGCTTGAACTTCTTGAACTTCTTGAACCTTCCTGCTGCTTGAACTTCTTGAACTTCTTGAACCTTCCGGCTACTTGAACTTCTTGAACTTCTTGAACCTTCCTGCTACTTGAACTTCCTGAACTTCTTGAACCTTCCTGCTACTTGAACTTCTTGAACCTTCCAGCTACTTGAACTTCTTGAACTTCTTGAACCTTCCTGCTACTTGAACTTCTTGAACTTCTTGATCCTTCCTGCTACTTGAACTTCTTGAACTTCTTGAACCTTCCTTCTACTTGAACTTCTTGAACCTTCCTGCTACTTGAACTTCTTGAACTTCTTGACCCTTCCTGCTACTTGAACTTATTGAACTTCTTGAACCTTCCTGCTACTTGAACTTCTTGAACTTCTTCAACCTTCCTGCTACTTGAACTTCTTAAACTTCTTGGACCCACCTGCTACTTGAACTTCTTGAACCTCTTGAACATTCCTGCTACTTGAACTTCTTGAACTTCTTGAACCTTCTTGCTATTTGAACTTCTTGAACTTCTTGAACCTTCCTGCTACTTGAATTTTTTGAACTTCTTGAACCTTCCTGCTACTTGAACTTCTTGAACCTTCCTGCTACTTGAACTTCTTGGACCTTCCTGCTACTTGAACTTCTTGAACTTTCCTGCTACTTGAACTTCTTTAACCTTACTGCTTCTAGAACTTCTTGAACTTCTTGAACCTTCCTGCTAAATGAACTTCTTGAACTTCTTGAACCTTCCTGCTACTTGAACTTTTTGAACTTCTTTAACCTTCCTGCTACTTGAACTTTTTGAACTTCTTGAACCTTCCTGCTACTTGAACTTCTAGAACCTTCCTGCTACTTGAACTTCTTGAACCTTCCTGCTACTTGAACTTCTTGAACTTCTTGAACCTTCCTGCAACCTGAACTTCTTGAACCTTCCTGCTACTTGAACTTCTTGAACCTTCTTGCTGCTTGAACTTCTTGAACTTTCCTGCTACTTGAACTTCTTGAACCTTCCTGCTACTTGAACTTCTTGAACTTCTTGAACCTTTCTGCTACTTGAAATTCTTGAACCTTCCTGCTACCTGAACTACTTGAACTTCCTGCACCTTCCTGCTGCTCGAACTTCTTGAACCTTCCTGCTACTTGAACTTCTTGAACTTTTTGAACCTTCCTGCTACTGGAACTTCTTGAACCTTCCTGCTACTGGAACTTCTTGAACCTTCCTGCTACTTGAACTTCTTGAACTTAGTGAACCTTCCTGCTACTTGAACTACTTAAACTTTTTGAACCTTCCTGCTACTTGAACTTCTTGAACTTCTTGAACCTTCCTGCTACTTGAACTTTTCGAACCTTCCTGCTATTTGAACTTCTTGAACCTTCCTGTTACTTGAACTTCTTTAACTTCTTGAACCTTCCTGCTACTTGAACTTCTTGAACCTTCCTGCTACCTGAACTTCTTGAACTTCTTGAACCTTCCTGCTACTTGAACTTCTTGAACCTTCCTGCTACTTGAACTTTTTGAACTTCTTTAACCTACATTCTACTTAAACTTCTTGAACCTTCCTGCTACTTGAACTTCTTGAACTTCTTGAACCTTCCTGGTACTTGAACTTTTTGAACCTTCCTGCTATTTGAACTTCTTGAACCTTCCTGTTACTTGAACTTCTTTAACTTCTTGAACCTTCCTGCTACTTGAACTTTTTGAACTTCTTGAACCTTCCTGCTACTTGAACTTTTTGAACTTCTTGATCCTTCCTGCTACTTGAACTTCTTGAACTTCATGAACCTTCCTGCTACTTGAACTTCTTGAACCTTCCTGCCAATTGATTTCTTGAACCTTCCTGCTACTTGAACTTCTTGAACCTTCCTGCTACTTGAACTTTTTGAACCTTCCTGCTTCTTGAACTTCTTGAACCTTCCTTCTACTTGAATTTCTTGAACTTCTTAACCTTCCTGCCACTTGAACTTCTTGAACCTTCCTGCTACTTGAACTTCTTGAACCTTCCTGCTACTTGGACTTTTTGAACTTCTTGAACCTTCCTGCTACTTGAACTTCTTGAACCTTCCTGCTAGCTGAACTTCTTGAACTTCTTGAACCTTCCTGCTACTTGAACTTCTTGAACCTTCTTGCTTCTTGAACTTCTTGAACTTCTTGAACCTTCCTGCTACTTGAACTTCTTGAACCTTCCTGCTGCTTGAACTTCTTGAAATTCTTGAACCTTCCTGCTACTTGAACTTCTTGAACTTCTTGAACCTTCCTGCTACTTGAACTTCTTGAACTTTCTTTGTACTTGAACATCTTGAACTTCTTGAACCTTCCTGCTACTTGAACTTCTTGAACCTTCCTGCTACTTGAACTTCTTGAACTTCTTGAACCTTCCTGCTACTTGAACTTCTTGAACTTTTTGAACCTTCCTGCTACTTGAACTTCTTGAACCTCTTGAACCTTCCTGCTACTTGAACTTCTTGAACCTTCCTGCTAATGGAACTTCTTGAACCTTCCTGCTATTTGAACTTCTTGAAACTTCCTGCTACTTGAACTTCTTGAACTTCTTGAACCTTCCTGCTACTGGAACTTCTTGAACCTTCCTGCTATTTGAACTTCTTGAAACTTCCTGCTACTTGAACTTCTTGAACTTCTTGAACCTTCCTGCTACTTGAACTTCTTGAACGTCTTGAACCTTCCTGCTACTTGAACTTCTTGAACTTCTTGAACCTTCCTGCTACTTGAACTTCTCGAACGTCTTGAACCTTCCTGCTACTTGAACTTCTTGAACTTCCTGAACCTTCCTGCTACTTGAACTTCTTGAACCTTCCTGCTACTTGAACTTCTTGAACCTTCCTGCTACTTGAACTTCTTGAACCTTCCTGCTCCTTGAACTTCTTGAACTTCTTGAACCTTCCTGCTACTTTAACTTCTTGAACTTCTTGAACCTTCCTGCTACTTGAACTTCTTGAACCTTCCTGCTACTTGAACTTCTTGAACTTCTTGAACCTTCCTGCTACTTAAACTTCTTGAACTTCTTGTACCTTTCTGCAACTTGAACTTCTTAAGCCTTCCTGCTACTTGAACTTCTTGAACTTTTTGAACCTTCCTGCTACTGGAACTTCTTGAACGTCTTGATCCTTCCTGCTACATGAACTTCTTGAACTTCTTGAACCTTCCTGCTACTTGAACATCTTGAACTTTTTGAACCTTCCTGCTACTTGAACTTCTTGAACTTCTTGAACCTTCCTGCTACTTGAACTTCTTGAACTTCTTGAACCTTCCTACTACTTGAATTTCTTGAACCTTCATGCTACTTGAACTTCTTGAACTTCTTGAACCTTCCTGCTACTTGAAATACTTGAACTTCTTTAACCTTCCTTTTACTTGAACTTCTTGAACTTCCTGAACCTTCCTGCTACTTGAACTTCTTGAACTTCTTGAACCTTCCTGCTACTTTAAATACTTGAACTTCTTGAACCTTCCTGTTACTTGAACTTCTTGAACTTCTTGAACTTCTTGAACCTTCATGCTACTTAAACTTTTAGACCCTTCCTGCTACTTGAACTTCTTGAACCTTCCTGCTACTTGAACTTCTCGAACTTCTTGAACCTTCCTTCTACTTGAACTTCTTGAACCTTCCTGCTACTTGAACTTCTTGAACTTCTTGACCCTTCCTGCTACTTGAACTTATTGAACTTCTTGAACCTTCCTGCTACTTGAACTTCTTGAACTTCTTCAACCTTCCTGCTACTTGAACTTCTTGAACTTCTTGAACCTTCGTGCTACTTGAACTGCTTTAACCTTCATGCTTCTTGAACTTCTTGAAACTTCCTGCTACATGAACTTCTTGAACTTCTTGAACCTTCCTGCTACTTGAACTTCTTGAACCTTATTGCTACTTGAACTGCTTGAACCTTCCTGCTGCTTGAACTTCTTGAACTTCTTGAACCTTCCTGCTGCTTGAACTTCTTGAACTTCTTGAACCTTCCGGCTACTTGAACTTCTTGAACTTCTTGAACCTTCCTGCTACTTGAACTTCCTGAACTTCTTGAACCTTCCTGCTACTTGAACTTCTTGAACCTTCCAGCTACTTGAACTTCTTGAACTTCTTGAACCTTCCTGCTACTTGAACTTCTTGAACTTCTTGATCCTTCCTGCTACTTGAACTTCTTGAACTTCTTGAACCTTCCTTCTACTTGAACTTCTTGAACCTTCCTGCTACTTGAACTTCTTGAACTTCTTGACCCTTCCTGCTACTTGAACTTATTGAACTTCTTGAACCTTCCTGCTACTTGAACTTCTTGAACTTCTTCAACCTTCCTGCTACTTGAACTTCTTAAACTTCTTGGACCCACCTGCTACTTGAACTTCTTGAACTTCTTGAACCTTCCTTCTACTTGAACTTCTTGAACCTTCCTGCTACTTGAACTTCTTGAACTTCTTGACCCTTCCTGCTACTTGAACTTATTGAACTTCTTGAACCTTCCTGCTACTTGAACTTCTTGAACTTCTTCAACCTTCCTGCTACTTGAACTTCTTAAACTTCTTGGACCCACCTGCTACTTGAACTTCTTGAACCTCTTGAACATTCCTGCTACTTGAACTTCTTGAACTTCTTGAACCTTCTTGCTATTTGAACTTCTTGAACTTCTTGAACCTTCCTGCTACTTGAATTTTTTGAACTTCTTGAACCTTCCTGCTACTTGAACTTCTTGAACCTTCCTGCTACTTGAACTTCTTGGACCTTCCTGCTACTTGAACTTCTTGAACTTTCCTGCTACTTGAACTTCTTTAACCTTACTGCTTCTAGAACTTCTTGAACTTCTTGAACCTTCCTGCTAAATGAACTTCTTGAACTTCTTGAACCTTCCTGCTACTTGAACTTTTTGAACTTCTTTAACCTTCCTGCTACTTGAACTTTTTGAACTTCTTGAACCTTCCTGCTACTTGAACTTCTAGAACCTTCCTGCTACTTGAACTTCTTGAACCTTCCTGCTACTTGAACTTCTTGAACTTCTTGAACCTTCCTGCAACCTGAACTTCTTGAACCTTCCTGCTACTTGAACTTCTTGAACCTTCTTGCTGCTTGAACTTCTTGAACTTTCCTGCTACTTGAACTTCTTGAACCTTCCTGCTACTTGAACTTCTTGAACTTCTTGAACCTTTCTGCTACTTGAAATTCTTGAACCTTCCTGCTACCTGAACTACTTGAACTTCCTGCACCTTCCTGCTGCTCGAACTTCTTGAACCTTCCTGCTACTTGAACTTCTTGAACTTTTTGAACCTTCCTGCTACTGGAACTTCTTGAACCTTCCTGCTACTGGAACTTCTTGAACCTTCCTGCTACTTGAACTTCTTGAACTTAGTGAACCTTCCTGCTACTTGAACTACTTAAACTTTTTGAACCTTCCTGCTACTTGAACTTCTTGAACTTCTTGAACCTTCCTGCTACTTGAACTTTTCGAACCTTCCTGCTATTTGAACTTCTTGAACCTTCCTGTTACTTGAACTTCTTTAACTTCTTGAACCTTCCTGCTACTTGAACTTCTTGAACCTTCCTGCTACCTGAACTTCTTGAACTTCTTGAACCTTCCTGCTACTTGAACTTCTTGAACCTTCCTGCTACTTGAACTTTTTGAACTTCTTTAACCTACATTCTACTTAAACTTCTTGAACCTTCCTGCTACTTGAACTTCTTGAACTTCTTGAACCTTCCTGGTACTTGAACTTTTTGAACCTTCCTGCTATTTGAACTTCTTGAACCTTCCTGTTACTTGAACTTCTTTAACTTCTTGAACCTTCCTGCTACTTGAACTTTTTGAACTTCTTGAACCTTCCTGCTACTTGAACTTTTTGAACTTCTTGATCCTTCCTGCTACTTGAACTTCTTGAACTTCATGAACCTTCCTGCTACTTGAACTTCTTGAACCTTCCTGCCAATTGATTTCTTGAACCTTCCTGCTACTTGAACTTCTTGAACCTTCCTGCTACTTGAACTTTTTGAACCTTCCTGCTTCTTGAACTTCTTGAACCTTCCTTCTACTTGAATTTCTTGAACTTCTTAACCTTCCTGCCACTTGAACTTCTTGAACCTTCCTGCTACTTGAACTTCTTGAACCTTCCTGCTACTTGGACTTTTTGAACTTCTTGAACCTTCCTGCTACTTGAACTTCTTGAACCTTCCTGCTAGCTGAACTTCTTGAACTTCTTGAACCTTCCTGCTACTTGAACTTCTTGAACCTTCTTGCTTCTTGAACTTCTTGAACTTCTTGAACCTTCCTGCTACTTGAACTTCTTGAACCTTCCTGCTGCTTGAACTTCTTGAAATTCTTGAACCTTCCTGCTACTTGAACTTCTTGAACTTCTTGAACCTTCCTGCTACTTGAACTTCTTGAACTTTCTTTGTACTTGAACATCTTGAACTTCTTGAACCTTCCTGCTACTTGAACTTCTTGAACCTTCCTGCTACTTGAACTTCTTGAACTTCTTGAACCTTCCTGCTACTTGAACTTCTTGAACTTTTTGAACCTTCCTGCTACTTGAACTTCTTGAACCTCTTGAACCTTCCTGCTACTTGAACTTCTTGAACCTTCCTGCTAATGGAACTTCTTGAACCTTCCTGCTATTTGAACTTCTTGAAACTTCCTGCTACTTGAACTTCTTGAACTTCTTGAACCTTCCTGCTACTGGAACTTCTTGAACCTTCCTGCTATTTGAACTTCTTGAAACTTCCTGCTACTTGAACTTCTTGAACTTCTTGAACCTTCCTGCTACTTGAACTTCTTGAACGTCTTGAACCTTCCTGCTACTTGAACTTCTTGAACTTCTTGAACCTTCCTGCTACTTGAACTTCTCGAACGTCTTGAACCTTCCTGCTACTTGAACTTCTTGAACTTCCTGAACCTTTCTGCTACTTGAACTTCTTGAACCTTCCTGCTACTTGAACTTCTTGAACCTTCCTGCTACTTGAACTTCTTGAACCTTCCTGCTCCTTGAACTTCTTGAACTTCTTGAACCTTCCTGCTACTTTAACTTCTTGAACTTCTTGAACCTTCCTGCTACTTGAACTTCTTGAACCTTCCTGCTACTTGAACTTCTTGAACTTCTTGAACCTTCCTGCTACTTAAACTTCTTGAACTTCTTGTACCTTTCTGCAACTTGAACTTCTTAAGCCTTCCTGCTACTTGAACTTCTTGAACTTTTTGAACCTTCCTGCTACTGGAACTTCTTGAACGTCTTGATCCTTCCTGCTACATGAACTTCTTGAACTTCTTGAACCTTCCTGCTACTTGAACATCTTGAACTTTTTGAACCTTCCTGCTACTTGAACTTCTTGAACTTCTTGAACCTTCCTGCTACTTGAACTTCTTGAACTTCTTGAACCTTCCTACTACTTGAATTTCTTGAACCTTCATGCTACTTGAACTTCTTGAACTTCTTGAACCTTCCTGCTACTTGAAATACTTGAACTTCTTTAACCTTCCTTTTACTTGAACTTCTTGAACTTCCTGAACCTTCCTGCTACTTGAACTTCTTGAACTTCTTGAACCTTCCTGCTACTTTAAATACTTGAACTTCTTGAACCTTCCTGTTACTTGAACTTCTTGAACTTCTTGAACTTCTTGAACCTTCATGCTACTTAAACTTTTAGACCCTTCCTGCTACTTGAACTTCTTGAACCTTCCTGCTACTTGAACTTCTCGAACTTCTTGAACCTTCCTTCTACTTGAACTTCTTGAACCTTCCTGCTACTTGAACTTCTTGAACTTCTTGACCCTTCCTGCTACTTGAACTTATTGAACTTCTTGAACCTTCCTGCTACTTGAACTTCTTGAACTTCTTCAACCTTCCTGCTACTTGAACTTCTTGAACTTCTTGAACCTTCGTGCTACTTGAACTGCTTTAACCTTCATGCTTCTTGAACTTCTTGAAACTTCCTGCTACATGAACTTCTTGAACTTCTTGAACCTTCCTGCTACTTGAACTTCTTGAACCTTATTGCTACTTGAACTGCTTGAACCTTCCTGCTGCTTGAACTTCTTGAACTTCTTGAACCTTCCTGCTGCTTGAACTTCTTGAACTTCTTGAACCTTCCGGCTACTTGAACTTCTTGAACTTCTTGAACCTTCCTGCTACTTGAACTTCCTGAACTTCTTGAACCTTCCTGCTACTTGAACTTCTTGAACCTTCCAGCTACTTGAACTTCTTGAACTTCTTGAACCTTCCTGCTACTTGAACTTCTTGAACTTCTTGATCCTTCCTGCTACTTGAACTTCTTGAACTTCTTGAACCTTCCTTCTACTTGAACTTCTTGAACCTTCCTGCTACTTGAACTTCTTGAACTTCTTGACCCTTCCTGCTACTTGAACTTATTGAACTTCTTGAACCTTCCTGCTACTTGAACTTCTTGAACTTCTTCAACCTTCCTGCTACTTGAACTTCTTAAACTTCTTGGACCCACCTGCTACTTGAACTTCTTGAACCTCTTGAACATTCCTGCTACTTGAACTTCTTGAACTTCTTGAACCTTCTTGCTATTTGAACTTCTTGAACTTCTTGAACCTTCCTGCTACTTGAATTTTTTGAACTTCTTGAACCTTCCTGCTACTTGAACTTCTTGAACCTTCCTGCTACTTGAACTTCTTGGACCTTCCTGCTACTTGAACTTCTTGAACTTTCCTGCTACTTGAACTTCTTTAACCTTACTGCTTCTAGAACTTCTTGAACTTCTTGAACCTTCCTGCTAAATGAACTTCTTGAACTTCTTGAACCTTCCTGCTACTTGAACTTTTTGAACTTCTTTAACCTTCCTGCTACTTGAACTTTTTGAACTTCTTGAACCTTCCTGCTACTTGAACTTCTAGAACCTTCCTGCTACTTGAACTTCTTGAACCTTCCTGCTACTTGAACTTCTTGAACTTCTTGAACCTTCCTGCAACCTGAACTTCTTGAACCTTCCTGCTACTTGAACTTCTTGAACCTTCTTGCTGCTTGAACTTCTTGAACTTTCCTGCTACTTGAACTTCTTGAACCTTCCTGCTACTTGAACTTCTTGAACTTCTTGAACCTTTCTGCTACTTGAAATTCTTGAACCTTCCTGCTACCTGAACTACTTGAACTTCCTGCACCTTCCTGCTGCTCGAACTTCTTGAACCTTCCTGCTACTTGAACTTCTTGAACTTTTTGAACCTTCCTGCTACTGGAACTTCTTGAACCTTCCTGCTACTGGAACTTCTTGAACCTTCCTGCTACTTGAACTTCTTGAACTTAGTGAACCTTCCTGCTACTTGAACTACTTAAACTTTTTGAACCTTCCTGCTACTTGAACTTCTTGAACTTCTTGAACCTTCCTGCTACTTGAACTTTTCGAACCTTCCTGCTATTTGAACTTCTTGAACCTTCCTGTTACTTGAACTTCTTTAACTTCTTGAACCTTCCTGCTACTTGAACTTCTTGAACCTTCCTGCTACCTGAACTTCTTGAACTTCTTGAACCTTCCTGCTACTTGAACTTCTTGAACCTTCCTGCTACTTGAACTTCTTGAACTTTCCTGCTACTTGAACTTCTTGAACCTTCCTGGTACTTGAACTTCTTGAACTTCTTGAACCTTCCTGCTACTTGAACTTCTTGAACTTCTTGAACCTATCTGCTACTTGAACTTCTTGAACCTTCCTGCTACTTGAACTTCTTGAACTTCTTGAACCTTCCTGCTACTTGAACTTCTTGAACGTCTTGAACCTTCCTGCTACTTGAACTTCTTGAACTTCTTGAACCTTCCTTCTACTTGAACTTCTTGAACCTTCCTGCCACTTGAACTTCTTGAACTTTTTGAACCTTCCTGCTACTTGAACTTCTTGAACTTCTTGAACCTTCCTGCTACTTGAACTTCTTGAACTTCTTGAACCTTCCTGCTACTTGAACTTCTTGAACCTTCCTGCTACTTGAACTTCTTGAACTTCTTGAACCTTCCTGCTACTTGAAATACTTGAACTTCTTGAACCTTCCTGTTACTTGAACTTCTTGAACTTTTCGAACCTTCCTGCTACTTGAACTTCTTGAACCTTCCTGCTACCTGAACTTCTTGAACTTCTTGAACCTTCCTGCTACTTCAAATACTTGAACTTCTTGAACCTTCCTGTTACTTGAACTTCGTGAACTTCTTGAAATTTCCTGCTACTTGAACTTCTTGAACCTCCCTGCTACTTGAACTTCTTGAACCTTCCTGCTACTTGAAGTTCTTGACCTTCTTGAACCTTCCTGCTACTTGAACTCCTTGAAATTTCCTGCTACTTGAACTTCTTGAACCTCCCTGCTATTTGAACTTCTTGAACCTTCCTGCTACTTGAAGTTCTTGACCTTCTTGAACCTTCCTGCTACTTGAACTCCTTGAACCTTCCTGCTACTTGAACTTCTAGAACTTCTTGACCCTTCCTGCAACTAGAACTTCTTGAACTTCTTGAACCTTCCTGCTACTTGAACTTCTTGAACTTCTTTAACCTTCCTGCTACTTGAACTTCTTGAACTTCTTGAACCTTCCTGCTACCTGAACTTTTTGAACTTCTTGAACCTTCCTGCTACGTGAACTTTCTGAACCTTCCTGCTACTTGAACTTCTTGAACCTTCCTGCTACTTGAACTTCTTGAACATTCATGCTACTTGAACTTCTTGAACCTTCCTGCTACTTGAACTTCTTGAACCTTCCTGCTACTTGAACTTCTTGAACTTCTTTAACCTTCCTGCTACTTGAACTTCTTGAACTTCTTGAACCTTCCTGCTACCTGAACTTTTTGAACTTCTTGAACCTTCCTGCTACGTGAACTTTCTGAACCTTCCTGCTACTTGAACTTCTTGAACCTTCCTGCTACTTGAACTTCTTGAACCTTCCTGCTACTCGAACTTTTTGAACCTTCCTGCTACTTGAACTTCTTGAACTTCTTGAACCTTCCTGCTACTTGAACTTCTTGAACCTTCCTGCTACTTGAACTTCTTAAACTTCTCGAATCTTCCTGCTACTTGAACTTCTTGAACTTTTTGAACCTTCCTGCTACTTGAACTTCTTGAACCTTCCTGCTACTTGAACTTCTTGAACCTTCCTGCTACTTGAACTTCTTGAACCTTCCTGCTACCTGAACTTCTTGAACTTCTTGAACCTTTCTGCTACTTGAACTTCTTGAACCTTCCTGCTACTTGAACTTCTTGAACTTCTTTAACCTTCCTGCTACTTAAACTTCTTGAACCTTCCTGCAACTTGAACTTCTTGAACTTCTTGAACCTTCCTGCTACTTGAACTTTTTGAACCTTCCTGCTATTTGAACTTCTTGAACCTTCCTGCTACTTGAACTTCTTGAGCCTTCCTGCTACTTGAACTTCTTGAACTTCTTGAACCCTCCTGCTACTTGAACTTCTTGAACCTTCCTGCTTCTTGAACTTCTTGAACTTCCTGAACCTTCCTGCTACTTGAACTTCTTGAACCCTCCTGCTACTTGAACTTCTTGAACCTTCCTGCTTCTTGAACTTCTTGAACTTTTTGAACCTTCCTGCTACTGGAACTTCTTGAACGTCTTGAACCTTCCTGCTACATGAACTTCTTGAACTTCTTGAACCTGCCTGCTACTTGAACATCTTGAACTTTTTGAACCTTCCTGCTACTTGAACTTCTTGAACTTCTTGAACCTTCCTGCTACTTGAAATTCTTGAACCTTCCTGCTACTTGAACTTCTTGAACCTTCCTGCTACTTGAACTTCTTGAGCCTTCCTGCTACTTGAACTTCTTGAACTTCTTGAACCCTCCTGCTACTTGAACTTCTTGAACCTTCCTGCTTCTTGAACTTCTTGAACTTCTTGAACCTTCCTGCTACTTGAACTTCTTGAACCCTCCTGCTACTTGAACTTCTTGAACCTTCCTGCTTCTTGAACTTCTTGAACTTCTTGAACCTTCCTGCTACTTGAACTTCTTGAACTTCTTGAACCTTCCTGCTACCTGAACTTCTTGAACCTTCCTGCTACTTAAGCTTCTTGAACCTTCCTGCTACTTGAACTTCTTGAACTTCTTGACCCTTCCTGCTACTTGAACTTCCTGAACTTCTTGAACCTTTCTGCTACTTGAACTTCTTGAACCTTCCTGCTACTTGAACTTCTTGAAGTTCTTGTACCTTCCTGCTACTTGAACTTCTTGAACGCCTTGAACCTTCCTGCTACCTGAACTTCTTGAACTTCTTGAACCTTCCAGCTACTTGAACTTCTTGAACTTTTGAACCTTCCTGCTACTTGAACTTCTTGAACTTCTTGAACCTTAATGCTACTTGAACTTCTTGAACCTTCCTGCTACTTGAACTTCTTTAACTTCTTGAACCTTCCTGCTACTTGAACTACTTGAACTTTTTGAACCTTCCTGCTACTTGAACTTCTTGAACTTCTTGAACCTTCCTGCTACTTGAACTTCTTGAACCTTCCTGCTACTGGAAATTCTTGAACCTTCCTGCCACTTGAACTTGTTGAACTTCTTGAACCTTCCTGCTACTTGAAATTCTTGAAACTTCCTGCTACTTGAACTTCTTGAACTTCTTGAACCTTCCTGCTACTTGAACTTCTTGAACTTTTTGAACCTTCCTGCTACTTGAAATTCTTGAACTTCTTGAACCTTCCTGCTACTTGAAATTCTTGAAACTTCCTGCTACTTGAACTTCTTGAACTTCTTGAACCTTCCTGCTACTTGAACTTCTTGAACTTCTTGAACCTTCCTGCTACTTGAACTTCTTGAACTTCATGAACCTTCCTGCTACTTGAACTTCTTGAACTTCTTGAACCTTCCTGCTACTTGAACTTCTTGAACCTTCCTGATAATTGAACTTCCTGAACTTCTTGAACCTTCCTGCTACTTGAACATCTTGAACCTTCCTGCTACTTGAACTTCTTGAACTTCTTGAACCTTCCTGCTACTTGAACTTCTTGAACTTCTTGAACCTTCCTGCTACTTGAACTTCTTGAACCTTCCTGCTACTTGAACTTCTTGAACCTTCCTGCTACTTGAACTTCTTGAACCTTCCTGCTACTTGAACTTCTTGAACCTTCCTGCTACTTGAACTTCTTGAACCTTCCTGCTACTTGAACTTCTTGAACCTTCCTGCTACTTGAACTTCTTGAACTTCTTGAACCTTCCTGCTACTTGAACTTCTTGAACTTCTTGAATCTATCTGCTACTTGAACTTCTTGAACCTTCCTGCTACTTGAACTTCTTGAACTTCTTGAACCTTCCTGCTACTTGAACTTCTTGAACGTCTTGAACCTTCCTGCTACTTGATCTTCTTGAACTTCTTGAACCTTCCTGCTACTTGAACTTTTTGAACTTCTTGAACCTTCCTGCTACTTGAACTTCTTGAACCTTCCTGCTACTTGAACTTCTTGAACTTTCCTGCTACTTGGTTTTCTTGAACCTTCCTGGTACTTGAACTTCTTGAACTTCTTGAACCTTCCTGCTACTTGAACTTCTTGAACTTCTTGAACCTATCTGCTACTTGAACTTCTTGAACCTTCTTGCTACTTGAACTTCTTGAACTTCTTGAACCTTCCTGCTACTTGAACTTCTTGAACGTCTTGAACCTTCCTGCTACTTGAACTTCTTTAACTTCTTGAACCTTCCTTCTACTTGAACTTCTTGAACCTTCCTGCCACTTGAACTTCTTGAACTTTTTGAACCTTCCTGCTACTTGAACTTCTTGAACTTCTTGAACCTTCCTGCTACTTGAACTTCTTGAACTCCTTGAACCTTCCTGCTACTTGAACTTCTTGAACCTTCCTGCTACTTGAACTTCTTGAACTTCTTGAACCTTCCTGCTACTTGAAATACTTGAACTTCTTGAACCTTCCTGTTACTTGAACTTCTTGAACTTTTCGAACCTTCCTGCTACTTGAACTTCTTGAACCTTCCTGCTACCTGAACTTCTTGAACTTCTTGAACCTTCCTGCTACTTCAAATACTTGAACTTCTTGAACCTTCCTGTTACTTGAACTTCGTGAACTTCTTGAAATTTCCTGCTACTTGAACTTCTTGAACCTCCCTGCTACTTGAACTTCTTGAACCTTACTGCTACTTGAAGTTCTTGACCTTCTTGAACCTTCCTGCTACTTGAACTCCTTGAAATTTCATGCTACTTGAACTTCTTGAACCTCCCTGCTACTTGAACTTCTTGAACCTTCCTGCTACTTGAAGTTCTTGACCTTCTTGAACCTTCCTGCTACTTGAACTCCTTGAACCTTCCTGCTACTTGAACTTCTAGAACTTCTTGACCCTTCCTGCTACTAGAACTTCTTGAACTTCTTGAACCTTCCTGCTACTTGAACTTCTTGAACTTCTTTAACCTTCCTGCTACTTGAACTTCTTGAACTTCTTGAACCTTCCTGCTACCTGAACTTTTTGAACTTCTTGAACCTTCCTGCTACGTGAACTTTCTGAACCTTCCTGCTACTTGAACTTCTTGAACCTTCCTGCTACTTGAACTTCTTGAACATTCATGCTACTTGAACTTCTTGAACCTTCCTGCTACTTGAACTTCTTGAACCTTCCTGCTACTTGTACTACTTGAACTTCTTGAACCTTCCTGCTACTCGAACTTTTTGAACCTTCCTGCTACTTGAACTTCTTGAACTTCTTGAACCTTCCTGCTACTTGAACTTCTTAAACTTCTCGAATCTTCCTGCTACTTGAACTTCTTGAACTTTTTGAACCTTCCTGCTACTTGAACTTCTTGAACCTTCCTGCTACTTGAACTTCTTGAACCTTCCTGCTACTTGAACTTCTTGAACCTTCCTGCTACCTGAACTTCTAGAACTTCTTGAACCTTCCTGCTACTTAAACTTCTTGAACCTTCCTGCAACTTGAACTTCTTGAACTTCTTGAACCTTCCTGCTACTTGAACTTTTTGAACCTTCCTGCTATTTGAACTTCTTGAACCTTCCCGTTACTTGAACTTCTTTAACTTCTTGAACCTTCCTGCTACTTGAACTTCTTGAACCTTCCTGCTACAAGAACTTTTCGAACTTCTTGAACCTTCCTGCTACTTGAACTGTTTGAACTTCTTGATCCTTCCTGCTACTTGAACTTCTTGAACTTCATGAACCTTCCTGCTACTTGAACTTCTTGAACCTTCCTGCCAATTGATTTCTTGAACCTTCCTGCTACTTGAACTTCTTGAACCTTCCTGCTACTTGAACTTTTTGAACCTTCCTGCTTCTTGAACTTCTTGAACCTTCCTTCTACTTGAATTTCTTGAACTTCTTGAACCTTCCTGCTACTTGAACTTCTTGAACCTTCCTGCTACTTGAACTTCTTGAACCTTCCTGCTACTTGAACTTTTTGAACTTCTTGAACCTTCCTGCTACTTGAACTTCTTGAACCTTCCTGCTAGCTGAACTTCTTGAACTTCATGAACCTTCCTGCTACTTGAACTTCTTGAACCTTCCTGCTACTTGAACTTCTTGAACTTCTTGAACCTTTCTGCTACTTGAACTTCTTGAACCTTCCTGCTACTTGAACTTCTTGAACCTTCCTGCTACTTGAATTTTTTGAACTTCTTGAACCTTCCTGCTACTTGAACTTCTTGAACCTTCCTGCTACTTGAACTTTTCGAACTTCTTGAACCTTCCTGCTACTTGAACTTCTTGAACTTCTTGAACCTTCCTGCTACTTGAACTCTTTGAACTTCTTGAACCTTCCTGCTACTTGAACTTTTCGAACTTCTTGAACCTTCCTGCTACTTGAACTTCTTGAACCTTCCTGCTACTTGAACTTCTTGAACCTTCCAGCCACTTGAACTTCTAGAACTTCTTGAACTTTCCTGCTACTTGAAATTCTTGAACCTTCTTGCTACTTGAATTTCTTGAACTTCTTGAACCTTCCTGCTACTTGAACTTCTTGAACTTCTTGAACCTTCCTGCTACTTGAACTTCTTGAACCTTCCTTCTACTTGAACTTCTTGAACTTCTTGAACCTTCCTGCTACTTGAACTTCTTGAACTTCTTGAACCTTCCTGCTACTTGAACTGCTTTAACCTTCATGCTTCTTGAACTTCTTGAAACTTCCTGCTACATGAACTTCTTGAACTTCTTGAACCTTCCTGTTACTTGAACTTCTTGAACCTTATTGCTACTTGAACTTCTTGAACCTTCCTGCTACTTGAACTTTTTGATCTTCTTGAACCTTCCTGCTACTTGAACTTCTTGAACCTTCCTGCTAGCTGAACTTCTTGAACTTCTTGAACCTTCCTGCTACTTGAACTTCTTGAACCTTCCTGCTACTTGAACTTCTTGAACTTCTTGAACCTTTCTGCTACTTGAACTTCTTGAACCTTCCTGCTACTTGAACTTCTTGAACCTTCCTGCTACTTGAATTTTTTGAACTTCTTGAACCTTCCTGCTACTTGAACTTCTTGAACCTTCCTGCTACTTGAACTTTTCGAACTTCTTGAACCTTCCTGCTACTTGAACTTCTTGAACTTCTTGAACCTTCCTGCTACTTGAACTCTTTGAACTTCTTGAACCTTCCTGCTACTTGAACTTTTCGAACTTGTTGAACCTTCCTGCTACTTGAACTTCTTGAACCTTCCTGCTACTTGAACTTCTTGAACCTTCCAGCCACTTGAACTTCTAGAACTTCTTGAACTTTCCTGCTACTTGAAATTCTTGAACCTTCTTGCTACTTGAATTTCTTGAACTTCTTGAACCTTCCTGCTACTTGAACTTCTTGAACTTCTTGAACCTTCCTGCTACTTGAACTTCTTGAACCTTCCTTCTACTTGAACTTCTTGAACTTCTTGAACCTTCCTGCTACTTGAACTTCTTGAACTTCTTGAACCTTCCTGCTACTTGAACTGCTTTAACCTTCATGCTTCTTGAACTTCTTGAAACTTCCTGCTACATGAACTTCTTGAACTTCTTGAACCTTCCTGTTACTTGAACTTCTTGAACCTTATTGCTACTTGAACTTCTTGAACCTTCCTGCTGCTTGAACTTCCTGAACTTCTTGAACCTTCCTGCTACTTGAACTTCTTGAACCTTCCAGCTACTTGAACTTCTTTAACTTCTTGAACCTTCCTGCTACTTAAACTTCTAGAACTTCTTGAACCTTCCTGCTACTTGAACTTCTTGAACTTCTTGAACCTTCCTGCTACTTGAACTTCTTGAACCTTCCTGCTACTTGAACTTTTTGAACCTGCCTGATACTTGAACTTCTTGAACCTTCCTGCTACTTGAACTTCTTGAACTTCTTGAACCTTCCTGCTACTTGAACTGCTTTAACCTTCATGCTTCTTGAACTTCTTGAAACTTCCTGCTACATGAACTTCTTGAACTTCTTGAACCTTCCTGTTACTTGAACTTCTTGAACCTTATTGCTACTTGAACTTCTTGAACCTTCCTGCTGCTTGAACTTCTTGAACTTCTTGAACCTTCCGGCTACTTGAACTTCTTGAACTTCTTGAACCTTCCTGCTGCTTGAACTTCCTGAACTTCTTGAACCTTCCTGCTACTTGAACTTCTTGAACCTTCCAGCTACTTGAACTTCTTGAACTTCTTGAACCTTCCTGCTACTTATACTTCTTGAACTTCTTGAACCTTCCTGCTACTTGAACTTCTTGAACTTCTTGAACCTTCCTGCTACTTGAACTTCTTGAACCTTCCTGCTACTTGAACTTTTTGAACCTGCCTGATACTTGAACTTCTTGAACCTTCCTGCTACTTGAACTTCTTAAACCTTCCTGCTACTTGAACTTCTTGAACCTTCCTGCAACTTGAACTTCTTGAACTTCTTGAACCTTTCTGCTACTTGAACTTTTCGAACTTCTTGAACCTTCCTGCTACTTGAACTTCTTGAACTTCTTGAACCTTCCTGCTACTTGAAATACTTGAACTTCTTGAACCTTCCGGCTACTTGAACTTCTTGAACTTCTTGAACCTTCCTGCTACTTGAACTTCTTGAACCTTCCTGCAACCTGAACTTCTTGAACCTTTCTGCAACTTGAACTTCCTGAACTTCTTGAACCTTCCTGCTACTTGAAATTCTTGAACCTTCCTGCTGCTTGAACTTCTTGAACTTCTTGAACCTTCCTGCTACTTGAACTTCTTGAACTTCTTGTACCTTCCTGCTACTTGAACTTCTTGAACTTTCTTTCTACTTGAACATCTTGAACTTCTTGAACCTTCCTGCTACTTGAACTTCTTGAACCTTCCTGCTACTTGAACTTCTTGAACTTCTTGAACCTTCCTGCTACTTGAACTTCTTGAACTTTTTGAACCTTCCTGCTACTTGAACTTCTTGAACCTTCCTGCTACTTGAACTTCTTGAACCTTCCTGCTAATGGAACTTCTTGAACCTTCCTGCTATTTGAACTTCTTGAAACTTCTGCTACTTGAACTTCTTGAACTTCTTGAACCTTCCTGCTACTGGAACTTCTTGAACCTTCCTGCTATTTGAACTTCTTGAAACTTCCTGCTACTTGAACTTCTTGAACTTCTTGAACCTTCCTGTTACTTGAACTTCTTGAACGTCTTGAACCTTCCTGCTACTTGAACTTCTTGAACTTCTTGAACCTTCCTGCTACTTGAACTTCTTGAACGTCTTGAACCTTCCTGCTACTTGAACTTCTTGAACTTCCTGAACCTTCCTGCTACTTGAACTTCTTGAACCTTCCTGCTTCTTGAACTTCTTGAACCTTCCTGCTACTTGAACTTCTTGAACCTTCCTGCTACTTGAACTTCTTGAACTTCTTGAACCTTCCTGCTACTTTACCTTCTTGAACTTCTTGAACCTTCCTGCTACTTGAACTTCTTGAACCTTCCTATACTTGAACTTCTTGAACTTCTTGAACCTTCCTGCTACTTGAACTTCTTGAACTTCTTGTACCTTTCTGCAACTTGAACTTCTTAAGCCTTCCTGCTACTTGAACTTCTTGAACTTTTTGACCGTTCCTGCTACTGGAACTTCTTGAACGTCTTGAACCTTCCTGCTACATGAACTTCTTGAACTTCTTGAACCTGCCTGCTACTTGAACATCTTGAACTTTTTGAACTTTCCTGCTACTTGAACTTCTTGAACTTCTTGAACCTTCCTGCTACTTGAACTTCTTGAACTTCTTGAACCTTCCTGCTACTTGAACTTCTTGAACCTTCCTGCTACTTGAACTTCTTGAACTTCTTGAACCTTCCTGCTACTTGAAATACTTGAACTTCTTTAACCTTCCTGTTACATGAACTTCTTGAACTTCTTGAACCTTCCTGCTACTTGAACTTCCTGAACCTCCCTGCTACTTGAACTTCTTGAACTTCTTGAACCTTCCTGCTACTTGAAATACTTGGACTTCTTGAACCTTCCTGTTACTTGAACTTCTTGAACTTCTTGAACCTTCCTGCTACTAAAACTTTCAGACCCTCCCTGCTACTCGAACTTCTTGAACCTTCCTGCTACTTGAACTTCTTGAACTTCTTGAACCTTCCTTCTACTTGAACTTCTTGAACCTTCCTGCTACTTGAACTTCTTGAACTTCTTGACCCTTCCTGCTACTTGAACTTATTAAACTTCTTGAACCTTCCTGCTACTTGAACTTCTTGAACTTCTTCAACCTTCCTGCTACTTGAACTTCTTGAACTTCTTGAACCTTCCTTCCTGCTACTTGAACTTCTTGAACCTTCCTGCTACTTGAACTTCTTGGACCTTCCTGCTACTTGAACTTCTTGAACTTTCCTGCTACTTGAACTTCTTGAACCTTACTGCTTCTTGAACTTCTTGAACTTCTTGAACCTTCCTGCTAAATGAACTTCTTGAACTTCTTGAACCTTCCTGCTACTTGAACTTTTTGAACTTCTTGAACCTTCCTGCTACTTGAACTTCTAGAACCTTCCTGCTACTTGAACTTCTTGAACCTTCCTGCTACTTGAACTTCTTGAACTTATTGAACCTTCCTGCTACTTGAAATTCTTGAACTTCTTGAACCTTCCTGCTACTTGAAATTCTTGAAACTTCCTGCTACTTGAACTTCTTGAACTTCTTGAACCTTCCTGCTACTTGAACTTCTTGAATTTCTTGAACCTTCCTGCTACTTGAACTTCTTGAACTTCATGAACCTTCCTGCTACTTGAACTTCTTGAACTTCTTGAACCTTCCTGCTACTTGAACTTCTTGAACCTTCCTGCTACTTGAACTTCCTGAACTTCTTGAACCTTCCTGCTACTTGAACATCTTGAACCTTCCTGCTACTTGAACTTCTTGAACTTCTTGAACCTTCCTGCTACTTGAACTTCTTGAACTTCTTGAACCTTCCTGCTACTTGAACTTCTTGAACCTTCCTGCTACTTGAACTTCTTGAACCTTCCTGCTACTTGAACTTCTTGAACCTTCCTGCTACTTGAACTTCTTGAACTTCTTGAACCTTCCTGCTACTTGAACTTCTTGAACTTCTTGAATCTATCTGCTACTTGAACTTCTTGAACCTTCCTGCTACTTGAACTTCTTGAACTTCTTGAACCTTCCTGCTACTTGAACTTCTTGAACGTCTTGAACCTTCCTGCTACTTGATCTTCTTGAACTTCTTGAACCTTCCTGCTACTTGAACTTTTTGAACTTCTTGAACCTTCCTGCTACTTGAACTTCTTGAACCTTCCTGCTACTTGAACTTCTTGAACTTTCCTGCTACTTGGTTTTCTTGAACCTTCCTGGTACTTGAACTTCTTGAACTTCTTGAACCTTCCTGCTACTTGAACTTCTTGAACTTCTTGAACCTATCTGCTACTTGAACTTCTTGAACCTTCTTGCTACTTGAACTTCTTGAACTTCTTGAACCTTCCTGCTACTTGAACTTCTTGAACGTCTTGAACCTTCCTGCTACTTGAACTTCTTTAACTTCTTGAACCTTCCTTCTACTTGAACTTCTTGAACCTTCCTGCCACTTGAACTTCTTGAACTTTTTGAACCTTCCTGCTACTTGAACTTCTTGAACTTCTTGAACCTTCCTGCTACTTGAACTTCTTGAACTTCTTGAACCTTCCTGCTACTTGAACTTCTTGAACCTTCCTGCTACTTGAACTTCTTGAACTTCTTGAACCTTCCTGCTACTTGAAATACTTGAACTTCTTGAACCTTCCTGTTACATGAACTTCTTGAACTTTTCGAACCTTCCTGCTACTTGAACTTCTTGAACCTTCCTGCTACCTGAACTTCTTGAACTTCTTGAACCTTCCTGCTACTTCAAATACTTGAACTTCTTGAACCTTCCTGTTACTTGAACTTCGTGAACTTCTTGAAATTTCCTGCTACTTGAACTTCTTGAACCTCCCTGCTACTTGAACTTCTTGAACCTTCCTGCTACTTGAAGTTCTTGACCTTCTTGAACCTTCCTGCTACTTGAACTCCTTGAAATTTCCTGCTACTTGAACTTCTTGAACCTCCCTGCTACTTGAACTTCTTGAACCTTCCTGCTACTTGAAGTTCTTGACCTTCTTGAACCTTCCTGCTACTTGAACTCCTTGAACCTTCCTGCTACTTGAACTTCTAGAACTTCTTGACCCTTCCTGCTACTAGAACTTCTTGAACTTCTTGAACCTTCCTGCTACTTGAACTTCTTGAACTTCTTTAACCTTCCTGCTACTTGAACTTCTTGAACTTCTTGAACCTTCCTGCTACCTGAACTTTTTGAACTTCTTGAACCTTCCTGCTACGTGAACTTTCTGAACCTTCCTGCTACTTGAACTTCTTGAACCTTCCTGCTACTTGAACTTCTTGAACATTCATGCTACTTGAACTTCTTGAACCTTCCTGCTACTTGAACTTCTTGAACCTTCCTGCTACTTGTACTACTTGAACTTCTTGAACCTTCCTGCTACTCGAACTTTTTGAACCTTCCTGCTACTTGAACTTCTTGAACTTCTTGAACCTTCCTGCTACTTGAACTTCTTAAACTTCTCGAATCTTCCTGCTACTTGAACTTCTTGAACTTTTTGAACCTTCCTGCTACTTGAACTTCTTGAACCTTCCTGCTACTTGAACTTCTTGAACCTTCCTGCTACTTGAACTTCTTGAACCTTCCTGCTACCTGAACTTCTTGAACTTCTTGAACCTTTCTGCTACTTGAACTTCTTGAACCTTCCAGCTACTTGAACTTCTTGAACTTCTTTAACCTTCCTGCTACTTAAACTTCTTGAACCTTCCTGCAACTTGAACTTCTTGAACTTCTTGAACCTTCCTGCTACTTGAACTTTTTGAACCTTCCTGCTATTTGAACTTCTTGAACCTTCCCGTTACTTGAACTTCTTTAACTTCTTGAACCTTCCTGCTACTTGAACTTCTTGAACCTTCCTGCTACAAGAACTTTTCGAACTTCATGAACCTTCCTGCTACTTGAACTGTTTGAACTTCTTGATCCTTCCTGCTACTTGAACTTCTTGAACTTCATGAACCTTCCTGCTACTTGAACTTCTTGAACCTTCCTGCCAATTGATTTCTTGAACCTTCCTGCTACTTGAACTTCTTGAACCTTCCTGCTACTTGAACTTTTTGAACCTTCCTGCTTCTTGAACTTCTTGAACCTTCCTTCTACTTGAATTTCTTGAACTTCTTGAACCTTCCTGCTACTTGAACTTCTTGAACCTTCCTGCTACTTGAACTTCTTGAACCTTCCTGCTACTTGAACTTTTTGAACTTCTTGAACCTTCCTGCTACTTGAACTTCTTGAACCTTCCTGCTAGCTGAACTTCTTGAACTTCTTGAACCTTCCTGCTACTTGAACTTCTTGAACCTTCCTGCTACTTGAACTTCTTGAACTTCTTGAACCTTTCTGCTACTTGAACTTCTTGAACCTTCCTGCTACTTGAACTTCTTGAACCTTCCTGCTACTTGAATTTTTTGAACTTCTTGAACCTTCCTGCTACTTGAACTTCTTGAACCTTCCTGCTACTTGAACTTTTCGAACTTCTTGAACCTTCCTGCTACTTGAACTTCTTGAACTTCTTGAACCTTCCTGCTACTTGAACTCTTTGAACTTCTTGAACCTTCCTGCTACTTGAACTTTTCGAACTTCTTGAACCTTCCTGCTACTTGAACTTCTTGAACCTTCCTGCTACTTGAACTTCTTGAACCTTCCAGCCACTTGAACTTCTAGAACTTCTTGAACTTTCCTGCTACTTGAAATTCTTGAACCTTCTTGCTACTTGAATTTCTTGAACTTCTTGAACCTTCCTGCTACTTGAACTTCTTGAACTTCTTGAACCTTCCTGCTACTTGAACTTCTTGAACCTTCCTTCTACTTGAACTTCTTGAACTTCTTGAACCTTCCTGCTACTTGAACTTCTTGAACTTCTTGAACCTTCCTGCTACTTGAACTGCTTTAACCTTCATGCTTCTTGAACTTCTTGAAACTTCTTGCTACATGAACTTCTTGAACTTCTTGAACCTTCCTGTTACTTGAACTTCTTGAACCTTATTGCTACTTGAACTTCTTGAACCTTCCTGCTGCTTGAACTTCTTGAACTTCTTGAACCTTCCGGCTACTTGAACTTCTTGAACTTCTTGAACCTTCCTGCTGCTTGAACTTCCTGAACTTCTTGAACCTTCCTGCTACTTGAACTTCTTGAACCTTCCAGCTACTTGAACTTCTTTAACTTCTTGAACCTTCCTGCTACTTAAACTTCTTGAACTTCTTGAACCTTCCTGCTACTTGAACTTCTTGAACTTCTTGAACCTTCCTGCTACTTGAACTTCTTGAACCTTCCTGCTACTTGAACTTTTTGAACCTGCCTGATACTTGAACTTCTTGAACCTTCCTGCTACTTGAACTTCTTGAACTTCTTGAACCTTCCTGCTACTTGAACTGCTTTAACCTTCATGCTTCTTGAACTTCTTGAAACTTCCTGCTACATGAACTTCTTGAACTTCTTGAACCTTCCTGTTACTTGAACTTCTTGAACCTTATTGCTACTTGAACTTCTTGAACCTTCCTGCTGCTTGAACTTCTTGAACTTCTTGAACCTTCCGGCTACTTGAACTTCTTGAACTTCTTGAACCTTCCTGCTGCTTGAACTTCCTGAACTTCTTGAACCTTCCTGCTACTTGAACTTCTTGAACCTTCCAGCTACTTGAACTTCTTGAACTTCTTGAACCTTCCTGCTACTTATACTTCTTGAACTTCTTGAACCTTCCTGCTACTTGAACTTCTTGAACTTCTTGAACCTTCCTGCTACTTGAACTTCTTGAACCTTCCTGCTACTTGAACTTTTTGAACCTGCCTGATACTTGAACTTCTTGAACCTTCCTGCTACTTGAACTTCTTAAACCTTCCTGCTACTTGAACTTCTTGAACCTTCCTGCAACTTGAACTTCTTGAACTTCTTGAACCTTTCTGCTACTTGAACTTTTCGAACTTCTTGAACCTTCCTGCTACTTGAACTTCTTGAACTTCTTGAACCTTCCTGCTACTTGAAATACTTGAACTTCTTGAACCTTCCTGCTACTTGAACTTCTTGAACTTCTTGAACCTTCCTGCTACTTGAACTTCTTGAACCTTCCTGCAACCTGAACTTCTTGAACCTTTCTGCCACTTGAACTTCCTGAACTTCTTGAACCTTCCTGCTACTTGAAATTCTTGAACCTTCCTGCTGCTTGAACTTCTTGAACTTCTTGAACCTTCCTGCTAATTGAACTTCTTGAACTTCTTGTACCTTCCTGCTACTTGAACTTCTTGAACTTTCTTTCTACTTGAACATCTTGAACTTCTTGAACCTTCCTGCTACTTGAACTTCTTGAACCTTCCTGCTACTTGAACTTCTTGAACTTCTTGAACCTTCCTGCTACTTGAACTTCTTGAACTTCTTGAACCTTCCTGCTACTTGAACTTCTTGAACTTCTTGAACCTTCCTGCTAATGGAACTTCTTGAACCTTCCTGCTATTTGAACTTCTTGAAACTTCTGCTACTTGAACTTCTTGAACTTCTTGAACCTTCCTGCTACTGGAACTTCTTGAACCTTCCTGCTATTTGAACTTCTTGAAACTTCCTGCTACTTGAACTTCTTGAACTTCTTGAACCTTCCTGTTACTTGAACTTCTTGAACGTCTTGAACCTTCCTGCTACTTGAACTTCTTGAACTTCTTGAACCTTCCTGCTACTTGAACTTCTTGAACGTCTTGAACCTTCCTGCTACTTGAACTTCTTGAACTTCCTGAACCTTCCTGCTACTTGAACTTCTTGAACCTTCCTGCTTCTTGAACTTCTTGAACCTTCCTGCTACTTGAACTTCTTGAACCTTCCTGCTACTTGAACTTCTTGAACTTCTTGAACCTTCCTGCTACTTTACCTTCTTGAACTTCTTGAACCTTCCTGCTACTTGAACTTCTTGAACCTTCCTATACTTGAACTTCTTGAACTTCTTGAACCTTCCTGCTACTTGAACTTCTTGAACTTCTTGTACCTTTCTGCAACTTGAACTTCTTAAGCCTTCCTGCTACTTGAACTTCTTGAACTTTTTGACCGTTCCTGCTACTGGAACTTCTTGAACGTCTTGAACCTTCCTGCTACATGAACTTCTTGAACTTCTTGAACCTGCCTGCTACTTGAACATCTTGAACTTTTTGAACTTTCCTGCTACTTGAACTTCTTGAACTTCTTGAACCTTCCTGCTACTTGAACTTCTTGAACTTCTTGAACCTTCCTGCTACTTGAACTTCTTGAACCTTCCTGCTACTTGAACTTCTTGAACTTCTTGAACCTTCCTGCTACTTGAAATACTTGAACTTCTTTAACCTTCCTGTTACATGAACTTCTTGAACTTCTTGAACCTTCCTGCTACTTGAACTTCCTGAACCTCCCTGCTACTTGAACTTCCTGAACCTCCCTGCTACTTGAACTTCTTGAACTTCTTGAACCTTCCTGCTACTTGAAATACTTGGACTTCTTGAACCTTCCTGTTACTTGAACTTCTTGAACTTCTTGAACCTTCCTGCTACTAAAACTTTCAGACCCTCCCTGCTACTCGAACTTCTTGAACCTTCCTGCTACTTGAACTTCTTGAACTTCTTGAACCTTCCTTCTACTTGAACTTCTTGAACCTTCCTGCTACTTGAACTTCTTGAACTTCTTGACCCTTCCTGCTACTTGAACTTATTGAACTTCTTGAACCTTCCTGCTACTTGAACTTCTTGAACTTCTTCAACCTTCCTGCTACTTGAACTTCTTGAACTTCTTGAACCTTCCTTCCTGCTACTTGAACTTCTTGAACCTTCCTGCTACTTGAACTTCTTGGACCTTCCTGCTACTTGAACTTCTTGAACTTTCCTGCTACTTGAACTTCTTGAACCTTACTGCTTCTTGAACTTCTTGAACTTCTTGAACCTTCCTGCTAAATGAACTTCTTGAACTTCTTGAACCTTCCTGCTACTTGAACTTTTTGAACTTCTTGAACCTTCCTGCTACTTGAACTTCTAGAACCTTCCTGCTACTTGAACTTCTTGAACCTTCCTGCTACTTGAACTTCTTGAACTTCTTGAACCTTTCTTCTACTTGAACTTCTTGAACCTTCCTGCTACCTGAACAACTTGAACTTCCTGCACCTTCCTGCTGCTTGAACTTCTTGAACCTTCCTGCTACTAGAACTTCTTGAACTTCTTGAACCTTCCTGCTACTTGAATTTCTTGAACCTTCTTGCTGCTTGAACTTCTTGAACTTTCCTGCTACTTGAACTTCTTGAACCTTCATGCTACTTGAACTTCTTGAACTTCTTGAACCTTTCTGCTGCTTGAACTTCTTGAACCTTCCTGCTACCTGAACTACTTGAACTTCCTGCACCTTCCTGCTGCTTGAACTTCTTGAACCTTCCTGCTACTAGAACTTCTTGAACTTCTTGAACCTTCCTGCTACTTGAACTTCTTGAACTTCTTTAACCTTCCTGCTACTTGAACTTCTTGAACTTCTTGAACCTTCCTGCTACCTGAACTTTTTGAAATTCTTGAACCTTCCTGCTACGTGAACTTCCTGAACCTTCCTGCTACTTGAACTTCTTGAACCTTCCTGCTACTTAAACTTCTTGAACATTCATGCTACTTGAACTTCTTGAACCTTCCTGCTACTTGAACTTCTTGAACCTTCCTGCTACTTGTACTACTTGAACTTCTTGAACCTTCCTGCTACTCGAACTTCTTGAACCTTCCTGCTACTTGAACTTCTTGAACTTCTTGAACCTTCCTGCTACTTGAACTTCTTGAACCTTCCTGCTACTTGAACTTCTTGAACCTTCCTGCTACTTGAACTTCTTAAACTTCTCGAATCTTCCTGCTACTTGAACTTCTTGAACTTTTTGAACCTTCCTGCTACTTGAACTTCTTGAACCTTCCTGCTACTTGAACTTCTTGAACCTTCCTGCTACCTGAACTTCTTGAACTTCTTGAACCTTTCTGCTACTTGAACTTCTTGAACCTTCCAGCTACTTGAACTTCTTGAACTTCTTTAACCTTCCTGCTACTTAAACTTCTTGAACCTTCCTGCAACTTGAACTTCTTGAACTTCTTGAACCTTCCTGCTACTTGAACTTTTTGAACCTTCCTGCTATTTGAACTTCTTGAACCTTCCCGTTACTTGAACTTCTTTAACATCTTGAACCGTCCTGCTACTTGAACTTCTTGAACCTTCCTGCTACAAGAACTTTTCGAACTTCTTGAACCTTCCTGCTACTTGAACTGTTTGAACTTCTTGATCCTTCCTGCTACTTGAACTTCTTGAACTTCATGAACCTTCCTGCTACTTGAACTTCTTGAACCTTCCTGCCAATTGATTTCTTGAACCTTCCTGCTACTTGAACTTCTTGAACCTTCCTGCTACTTGAACTTTTTGAACCTTCCTGCTTCTTGAACTTCTTGAACCTTCCTTCTACTTGAATTTCTTGAACTTCTTGAACCTTCCTGCTACTTGAACTTCTTGAACCTTTCTGCTACTTGAACTTCTTGAACCTTCCTGCTACTTGAACTTTTTGAACTTCTTGAACCTTCCTGCTACTTGAACTTCTTGAACCTTCCTGCTAGCTGAACTTCTTGAACTTCTTGAACCTTCCTGCTACTTGAACTTCTTGAACCTTCCTGCTACTTGAACTTCTTGAACTTCTTGAACCTTTCTGCTACTTGAACTTCTTGAACCTTCCTGCTACTTGAACTTCTTGAACCTTCCTGCTACTTGAATTTTTTGAACTTCTTGAACCTTCCTGCTACTTGAACTTCTTGAACCTTCCTGCTACTTGAACTTTTCGAACTTCTTGAACCTTCCTGCTACTTGAACTTCTTGAACTTCTTGAACCTTCCTGCTACTTGAACTCTTTGAACTTCTTGAACCTTCCTGCTACTTGAACTTTTCGAACTTCTTGAACCTTCCTGCTACTTGAACTTCTTGAACCTTCCTGCTACTTGAACTTCTTGAACCTTCCAGCCACTTGAACTTCTAGAACTTCTTGAACTTTCCTGCTACTTGAAATTCTTGAACCTTCTTGCTACTTGAATTTCTTGAACTTCTTGAACCTTCCTGCTACTTGAACTTCTTGAACTTCTTGAACCTTCCTGCTACTTGAACTTCTTGAACCTTCCTTCTACTTGAACTTCTTGAACTTCTTGAACCTTCCTGCTACTTGAACTTCTTGAACTTCTTGAACCTTCCTGCTACTTGAACTGCTTTAACCTTCATGCTTCTTGAACTTCTTGAAACTTCCTGCTACATGAACTTCTTGAACTTCTTGAACCTTCCTGTTACTTGAACTTCTTGAACCTTATAGCTACTTGAACTTCTTGAACCTTCCTGCTGCTTGAACTTCTTGAACTTCTTGAACCTTCCGGCTACTTGAACTTCTTGAACTTCTTGAATCTTCCTGCTGCTTGAACTTCCTGAACTTCTTGAACCTTCCTGCTACTTGAACTTCTTGAACCTTCCAGCTACTTGAACTTCTTTAACTTCTTGAACCTTCCTGCTACTTAAACTTCTTGAACTTCTTGAACCTTCCTGCTACTTGAACTTCTTGAACTTCTTGAACCTTCCTGCTACTTGAACTTTTTGAACCTGCCTGATACTTGAACTTCTTGAACCTTCCTGCTACTTGAACTTCTTGAACTTCTTGAACCTTCCTGCTACTTGAACTGCTTTAACCTTCATGCTTCTTGAACTTCTTGAAACTTCCTGCTACATGAACTTCTTGAACTTCTTGAACCTTCCTGTTACTTGAACTTCTTGAACCTTATTGCTACTTGAACTTCTTGAACCTTCCTGCTGCTTGAACTTCTTGAACTTCTTGAACCTTCCGGCTACTTGAACTTCTTGAACTTCTTGAACCTTCCTGCTGCTTGAACTTCCTGAACTTCTTGAACCTTCCTGCTACTTGAACTTCTTGAACCTTCCAGCTACTTGAACTTCTTGAACTTCTTGAACCTTCCTGCTACTTATACTTCTTGAACTTCTTGAACCTTCCTGCTACTTGGACTTCTTGAACTTCTTAAACCTTCCTGCTACTTGAACTTCTTGAACCTTCCTGCTACTTGAACTTTTTGAACCTGCCTGATACTTGAACTTCTTGAACCTTCCTGCTACTTGAACTTCTTAAACCTTCCTGCTACTTGAACTTCTTGAACCTTCCTGCAACTTGAACTTCTTGAACTTCTTGAACCTTTCTGCTACTTGAACTTTTCGAACTTCTTGAACCTTCCTGCTACTTGAACTTCTTGAACTTCTTGAACCTTCCTGCTACTTGAAATACTTGAACTTCTTGAACCTTCCTGCTACTTGAACTTCTTGAACTTCTTGAACCTTCCTGCTACTTGAACTTCTTGAACCTTCCTGCAACCTGAACTTCTTGAAACTTTCTGCCACTTGAACTTCCTGAACTTCTTGAACCTTCCTGCTACTTGAAATTCTTGAACCTTCCTGCTGCTTGAACTTCTTGAACTTCTTGAACCTTCCTGCTACTTGAACTTCTTGAACTTCTTGTACCTTCCTGCTACTTGAACTTCTTGAACTTTCTTTCTACTTGAACATCTTGAACTTCTTGAACCTTCCTGCTACTTGAACTTCTTGAACCTTCCTGCTACTTGAACTTCTTGAACTTCTTGAACCTTCCTGCTACTTGAACTTCTTGAACTTTTTGAACCTTCCTGCTACTTGAACTTCTTGAACTTCTTGAACCTTCCTGCTACTTGAACTTCTTGAACCTTCCTGCTAATGGAACTTCTTGAACCTTCCTGCTATTTGAACTTCTTGAAACTTCTGCTACTTGAACTTCTTGAACTTCTTGAACCTTCCTGCTACTGGAACTTCTTGAACCTTCCTGCTATTTGAACTTCTTGAAACTTCCTGCTACTTGAACTTCTTGAACTTCTTGAACCTTCCTGTTACTTGAACTTCTTGAACGTCTTGAACCTTCCTGCTACTTGAACTTCTTGAACTTCTTGAACCTTCCTGCTACTTGAACTTCTTGAACGTCTTGAACCTTCCTGCTACTTGAACTTCTTGAACTTCCTGAACCTTCCTGCTACTTGAACTTCTAGAACCTTCCTGCTTCTTGAACTTCTTGAACCTTCCTGCTACTTGAACTTCTTGAACCTTCCTGCTACTTGAACTTCTTGAACTTCTTGAACCTTCCTGCTACTTGAACTTCTTGAACTTCTTGTACCTTTCTGCAACTTGAACTTCTTAAGCCTTCCTGCTACTTGAACTTCTTGAACTTTTTGACCGTTCCTGCTACTGGAACTTCTTGAACGTCTTGAAACTTCCTGCTACATGAACTTCTTGAACTTCTTGAACCTGCCTGCTACTTGAACATCTTGAACTTTTTGAACTTTCCTGCTACTTGAACTTCTTGAACTTCTTGAACCTTCCTGCTACTTGAACTTCTTGAACCTCTTGAACCTTCCTGCTACTTGAACTTCTTGAACCTTCCTGCTACTTGAACTTCTTGAACTTCTTGAACCTTCCTGCTACTTGAAATACTTGAACTTCTTTACCCTTCCTGTTACATGAACTTCTTGAACTTCTTGAACCATCCTGCTACTTGAACTTCCTGAACCTCCCTGCTACTTGAACTTCTTGAACTTCTTGAACCTTCCTGCTACTTGAAATACTTGGACTTATTGAACCTTCCTGTTACTTGAACTTCTTGAACTTCTTGAACCTTCCTGCTACTAAAACTTTCAGACCCTCCCTGCTACTCGAACTTCTTGAACCTTCCTGCTACTTGAACTTCTTGAACTTCTTGAACCTTCCTTCTACTTGAACTTCTTGAACCTTCCTGCTACTTGAACTTCTTGAACTTCTTGACCCTTCCTGCTACTTGAACTTATTGAACTTCTTGAACCTTCCTGCTACTTGAACTTCTTGAACTTCTTCAACCTTCCTGCTACTTGAACTTCTTGAACTTCTTGAACCTTCCTTCCTGCTACTTGAACTTCTTGAACCTTCCTGCTACTTGAACTTCTTGGACCTTCCTGCTACTTGAACTTCTTGAACTTTCCTGCTACTTGAACTTCTTGAACCTTACTGCTTCTTGAACTTCTTGAACTTCTTGAACCTTCCTGCTAAATGAACTTCTTGAACTTCTTGAACCTTCCTGCTACTTGAACTTTTTGAACTTCTTGAACCTTCCTGCTACTTGAACTTCTAGAACCTTCCTGCTACTTGAACTTCTTGAACCTTCCTGCTACTTGAACTTCTTGAACTTCTTGAACCTTTCTTCTACTTGAACTTCTTGAACCTTCCTGCTACCTGAACTACTTGAACTTCCTGCACCTTCCTGCTGCTTGAACTTCTTGAACCTTCCTGCTACTAGAACTTCTTGAACTTCTTGAACCTTCCTGCTACTTGAACTTCTTGAACCTTCTTGCTGCTTGAACTTCTTGAACTTTCCTGCTACTTGAACTTCTTGAACCTTCATGCTACTTGAACTTCTTGAACTTCTTGAACCTATCTGCTGCTTGAACTTCTTGAACCTTCCTGCTACCTGAACTACTTGAACTTCCTGCACCTTCCTGCTGCTTGAACTTCTTGAACCTTCCTGCTACTAGAACTTCTTGAACTTCTTGAACCTTCCTGCTACTTGAACTTCTTGAACTTCTTTAACCTTCCTGCTACTTGAACTTCTTGAACTTCTTGAACCTTCCTGCTACCTGAACTTTTTGAACTTCTTGAACCTTCCTGCTACGTGAACTTCCTGAACCTTCCTGCTACTTGAACTTCTTGAACCTTCCTGCTACTTGAACTTCTTGAACATTCATGCTACTTCAACTTCTTGAACCTTCCTGCTACTTGAACTTCTTGAACCTTCCTGCTACTTGCACTACTTGAACTTCTTGAACCTTCCTGCTACTCGAACTTCTTGAACCTTCCTGCTACTTGAACTTCTTGAACTTCTTGAACCTTCCTGCTACTTGAACTTCTTGAACCTTCCTGCTACTTGAACTTCTTGAACCTTCCTGGTACTTGAACTTCTTAAACTTCTCGAATCTTCCTGCTACTTGAACTTCTTGAACTTTTTGAACCTTCCTGCTACTTGAACTTCTTGAACCTTCCTGCTACTTGAACTTCTTGAACCTTCCTGCTACCTGAACTTCTTGAACTTCTTGAACCTTTCTGCTACTTGAACTTCTTGAACCTTCCTGCTACTTGAACTTCTTGAACTTCTTTAACCTTCCTGCTACTTAAACTTCTTGAACCTTCCTGCTACTTGAACTTCTTGAACTTCTTGAACCTTCCTGCTACTTGAACTTTTTGAACCTTCCTGCTATTTGAACTTCTTGAACCTTCCTGTTACTTGAACTTCTTTAACTTCTTGAACCTTCCTGCTACTTGAACTTTTTGAACTTCTTGAACCTTCCTGCTACTTGAACTTTTTGAACTTCTTGATCCTTCCTGCTACTTGAACTTCTTGAACTTCATGAACCTTCCTGCTACTTGAACTTCTTGAACCTTCCTGCCAATTGATTTCTTGAACCTTCCTGCTACTTGAACTTCTTGAACCTTCCTGCTACTTGAACTTTTTGAGCCTTCCTGCTTCTTGAACTTCTTGAACCTTCCTTCTACTTGAATTTCTTGAAATTCTCGAACCTTAGTGCTACTTGAACTTCTTGAACCTTCCTGCTAATTGAACTTCTTGAACCTTCCTGCTACTTGAACTTCTTGAACCCTCCTGCTACTTGAACTTTTTGAACTTCTTGAACCTTCCTGCTACTTGAACTTCTTGAACCTTCCTGCTAGCTGAACTTCTTGAACTTCTTGAACCTTCCTGCTACTTGAACTTCTTGAACCTTCTTGCTACTTGAACTTCTTGAACTTCTTGAACCTTTCTGCTACTTGAACTTCTTGAACCTTCATGCTACTTGAACTTCTTGAACTTCTTGAACCTTCCTGCTACTTGAAATTCTTGAACTTCTTGAACATTCCTGCTACCTGAACTTCTTGAACCTTCCTGCTACTTGAACTTTTCGAACTTCTTGAACCTTCCTGCTACTTGAACTTCTTGAACCTTCCTGCTACTTGAACTCTTTGAACTTCTTGAACCTTCCTGCTACTTGAACTTCTTGAACCTTCCTGCTACTTGAACTTCTTGAACCTTCCTGCCACTTGAACTTCTAGAACTTCTTAAACCTGCCTGCTACTTGAAATTCGTGAACCTTCTTGCTACTTGAACTTCTTGAACTTCTTGAACCTTCCTGCTACTTGAACTTCTTGAACTTCTTGAACCTTCCTGCTACTTGAACTTCTTGAACCTTCCTTCTACTTGAACTTCTTGAACTTCTCGAACCTTCCTGCTACTTGAACTTCTTGAACTTCTTGAACCTTCCTGCTACTTGAACTTCTTGAACTTCTTGAACCTTCCTGCTACTTGAACTGCTTTAACCTTCATGCTTCTTGAACTTCTTGAAACTTCCTGCTACATGAACTTCTTGAACTTCTTGAACCTTCCTGCTACTTGAAATTCTTGAACCTTCCTGCTGCTTGAACTTCTTCAACCTTCCTGCTACTTGAACTTCTTGAACTTCTTGAACCTTCCTGCTACTTGAACTTCTTGAACTTTCTTTCTACTTGAACATCTTGAACTTCTTGAACCTTCCTGCTACTTAAACTTCTTGAACCTTCCTGCTACTTGAACTTCTTGAACTTCTTGAACCTTCCTGCTACTTGAACTTCTTGAACTTTTTAAACCTTCCTGCTACTTGAACTTCTTGAGCTTCTTGAACCTTCCTGCTACTTGAACTTCTTGAACCTTCCTGCTAATGGAACTTCTTGAACCTTCCTGCTATTTGAACTTCTTGAAACTTCCTGCTACTTGAACTTCTTGAACCTCTTGAACCTTCCTGCTACTGGAACTTCTTGAACCTTCCTGCTATTTGAACTTCTTGAAACTTGCTGCTACTTGAACTTCTTGAACTTCTTGAACCTTCCTGCTACTTGAACTTCTTGAACGTCTTGAACCTTCCTGCTACTTGAACTTCTTGAACTTCTTGAACCTTCCTGCTACTTGAACTTCTTGAACGTCTTGAACCTTCCTGCTACTTGAACTTCTTGAACTTCCTGAACCTTCCTGCTACTTGAACTTCTTGAACCTTCCTGCTACTTGAACTTCTTGAACCTTCCTGCTACTTGAACTTCTTGAACCTTCCTGCACCTTGAACTTCTTGAACTTCTTGAACCTTCCTGCTACTTTACCTTCTTGAACTTCTTGAACCTTCCTGCTACTTGAACTTCTTGAACCTTCCTGCTACTTGAACTTCTTGAACTTCTTGAACCTTCCTGCTACATGAACTTCTTGAACTTCTTGAACCTTCCTGCTACTTGAACATCTTGAACTTTTTGAACCTTCCCGCTACCTGAACTTCTTGAACTTCTTGAACCTTCCTGCTACTTGAACTTCTTGAAATTCTTGAACCTTCCTACTACTTGAACTTCTTGAACCTTCCTGCTACTTGAACTTCTTGAACTTTTTGAACCTTCCTGCTACTTGAAATACTTGAACTTCTTCAACCTACCTGTTACTTGAACTTCTTGAACTTCTTGAACCTTCCTGCTACTTGAACTTCTTGAACTTCTTGAACCTTCCTGCTACTTGAAATACTTGAACTTCTTGAACCTTCCTGTTACTTGAACTTCTTGAACTTCTTGAACCTTCCTGCTACTTAAACTTTTAGACCCTTCCTGCTACTTGAACTTCTTGAACCTTCCTGCTACTTGAACTTCTTGAACTTCTTGAACCTTCCTTCTACTTGAACTTCTTGAACCTTCCTGCTACTTGAACTTCTTGAACTTCTTGACCCTTCCTGCTACTTGAACTTATTGAACTTCTTGAACCTTCCTGCTACTTGAACTTCTTGAACTTCTTCAACCTTCCTGCTACTTGAACTTCTTGAACTTCTTGAACCTTCCTGATACTTGAACTTTTTGAACTTCTTGAACCTTCCTGCTACTTGAACTTCTTGAACCTTCCTGCTACTTGAACTTCTTGGACCTTCCTGCTATTTGAACTTCTTGAACTTTCCTGCTACTTGAACTTCTTGAACCTTACTGCTTCTTGAACTTCTTGAACCTTCCTGCTAAATGAACTTCTTGAACTTCTTGAACCTTCCTGCTACTTGAACTTTTTGAACTTCTTTAACCTTCCTGCTACTTGACCTTTTTGAACTTCTTGAACCTTCCTGCTACTTGAACTTCTAGAACCTTCCTGTTACTTGAACTTCTTGAACCTTCCTGCTACTTGAACTTCTTGAACTTCTTGAACCTTCTTGCAACCTGAACTTCTTGAACCTTCCTGCTACTTGAATTTCTTGAACCTTCTTGCTGCTTGAACTTCTTGAACTTTCCTGCTACTTGAACTTCTTGAACCTTCCTGCTACTTGAACTTCTTGAACTTCTTGAACCTTTCTGCTACTTGAACTTCTTGAACCTTCCTGCTACCTGGACTACTTGAACTTCCTGCACCTTCCTGCTGCTTGAACTTCTTGAACCTTCCTGCTACTTGAACTTCTTGAACCTTCCTGCTACTTGAACTTCTTGAACCTTCCTGCTACTTGAACTTCTTGAACTTCATGAACCTTCCTGCTACTTGAACTTCTTGAACTTCTTGAACCTTCCTGCTACTTGAACTTCTTGAACTTATTGAACCTTCCTGCTACTTGAACTACTTAAACTTTTCGAACCTTCCTGCTACTTGAACTTCTTGAACTTCTTGAACTTTCCTGCTACGTGAACTTCTTGAACCTTCCTGCTACTTGAACTTCTTGAACTTCTTGAACCTTCCTGCTACTTGAACTTCTTGAACCTTCCTGCTACTTGAACTTATTGAACTTCTTGAACCTTCCTGCTACTTGAACTTCTTGAACTTCTTCAACCTTCCTGCTACCTGAACTTCTTGAACTTCTTGAACCTTCCTGATACTTGAACTTTTTGAACTTCTTGAACCTTCCTGCTACTTGAACTTCTTGAACCTTCCTGCTACTTGAACTTCTTGGACCTTCCTGCTACTTGAACTTCTTGAACTTTCCTGCTACTTGAACTTCTTGAACCTTACTGCTTCTTGAACTTCTTGAACTTCTTGAACCTTCCTGCTAAATGAACTTCTTGAACTTCTTGAACCTTCCTGCTACTTGAACTTTTTGAACTTCTTTAACCTTCCTGCTACTTGACCTTTTTGAACTTCTTGAACCTTCCTGCTACTTGAACTTCTAGAACCTTCCTGCTACTTGAACTTCTTGAACCTTCCTGCTACTTGAACTTCTTGAACTTCTTGAACCTTCCTGCAACCTGAACTTCTTGAACCTTCCTGCTACTTGAACTTCTTGAATCTTCTTGCTGCTTGAACTTCTTGAACTTTCCTGCTACTTGAACTTCTTGAACCTTCCTGCTACTTGAACTTCTTGAACTTCTTGAACCTTTCTGCTACTTGAACTTCTTGAACCTTCCTGCTACCTGGACTACTTGAACTTCCTGCACCTTCCTGCTGCTTGAACTTCTTGACCCTTCCTGCTACTTGAACTTCTTGAACCTTCCTGCTACTTGAACTTCTTGAACCTTCCTGCTACTTGAACTTCTTGAACTTCTTGAACCTTCCTGCTACTTGAACTTCTTGAACTTCTTGAACCTTCCTGCTACTTGAACTTCTTGGACTTTCTTTCTACTTGAACATCTTGAACTTCTTGAACCTTCCTGCTACTTGAACTTCTTGAACCTTTCTGCCACTTGAACTTCCAGAACTTGTTGAACCTTCCTGCTACTTGAAATTCTTGAACCTTCCTGCTGCTTGAACTTCTTGAACTTCTTGAACCTTCTTGCTACTTGAACTTCTTGAACTTCTTGAACCTTCCTGCTACTTGAACTTCTTGAACTTTCTTTCCACTTGAACATCTTGAACTTCTTGAACCTTCCTGCTACTTGAACTACTTGAACTTCTTGAACCTTCCTGCTACTTGAACTTCTTGAACTTTTTGAACCTTCCTGCTACTTGAACTTCTTGAACTTCTTGAACCTTCCTGCTACTGGAACTTCTTGAACCTTCCTGCTATTTGAACTTCTTGAAACTTCCTGCTACTTGAACTTCTTGAACTTCTTGACCCTTCCTGCTACTGGAACTTCTTGAACCTTCCTGCTATTTGAACATCTTGAAACTTCCTGCTACTTGAACTTCTTGAACTTCTTGAACCTTCCTGCTACTTGAACTTCTTGAACGTCTTGAACCTTCCTGCTACTTGAACTTCTTGAACCTTCCTGCTACTTGAACTTCTTGAACTTCTTGAACCTTCCTGCTACTTGAACTTCTTGAACCTTCCTGCTACTTGAACTTCTTGAACGTCTTGAACCTTCCTGCTACTTGAACTTCTTGAACCTTCCTGCTACTTGAACTTTTTGAACCTGCCTGATACTTGAACTTCTTGAACCTTCCTGCTTCTTGAACGTCTTGAACCTTCCTGCTACTTGAACTTCTTGAACGTCTTGAACCTTCCTGCTACTTGAACTTCTTGAACTTCCTGAACCTTCCTGCTACTTGAACTTTTTGAACCTTCCTGCTCCTTGAACTTCTTGAACCTTCCTGCTACTTGAACTTCTTGAACCTTCCTGCTACTTGAACTTCTTGAACTTCTTGAACCTTCCTGCTACTTTAACTTCTTGAACTTCTTGAACCTTCCTGCTACTTGAACTTCTTGAACCTTCCTGCTACTTGAACTTCTTGAACTTCATGAACCTTCCTGCTACTCGAACTTCTTGAACTTCTTGTACCTTTCTGCAACTTGAACTTCTTAAGCCATCCTACTACTTGAACTTCTTGAACTTTTTGAACCTTCCTGCCACTGGAACTTCTTGAACGTCTTGAACCTTCCTGCTACATGAACTTCTTGAACTTCTTGAACCTTCCTGCTACTTGAACATCTTGAACTTTTTGAACCTTCCTGCTACTTGAACTTCTTGAACTTCTTGAACCTTCCTGCTACTTGAACTTCTTGAACTTCTTGAACCTTCCTGCTACTTGAACTTCTTGAACCTTCCTGCTACTTGAACTTCTTGAACTTCTTGAACCTTCCTGCTACTTGAAATACTTGAACTTCTTGAACCTTCCTGTTACTTGAACTTCTTGAACTTCTTGAACCTTCCTGCTACTTGAACTTCTTGGACCTTCCTGCTACTTGAACTTCTTGAACTTCTTGAACCTTCCTGCTACTTGAAATACTTGAACTTCTTGAACCTTCCTGTTACTTGAACTTCTTGAACTTCTTGAACCTTCCTGCTACTTAAACTTTTAGACCCTTCCTGCTACCTGAACTTCTTGAACCTTCCTGCTACTTGAACTTCTTGAACTTCTTGAACCTTCCTTCTACTTGAACTTCTTGAACCTTCCTGCTACTTGAACTTCTTGAACTTCTTGACCCTTCCTGCTACTTGAACATATTGAACTTCTTGAACCTTCCTGCTACTTGAACTTCTTGAACTTCTTCAACCTTCCTGCTACTTGAACTTCTCAAACTTCTTGGACCCACCTGCTACTTGAACTTCTTGAACCTCTTGAACATTCCTGCTACTTGAACTTCTTGAACTTCTTGAACCTTCTTGCTATTTGAACTTCTTGAACTTCTTGAACCTTCCTGCTACTTGAATTTTTTGAACTTCTTGAACCTTCCTGCTACTTGAACTTCTTGAACCTTCCTGCTACTTGAACTTCTTGGACCTTCCTGCTACTTGAACTTCTTGAACATTCCTGCTACTTGAACTTCTTTAACCTTACTGCTTCTTGAACTTCTTGAACTTCTTGAACCTTCCTGCTAAATGAACTTCTTGAACTTCTTGAACCTTCCTGCTACTTGAACTTTTTGAACTTCTTTAACCTTCCTGCTACTTGAACTTTTTGAACTTCTTGAACCTTCCTGCTACTTGAACTTCTAGAACCTTCCTGCTACTTGAACTTCTTGAACCTTCCTGCTACTTGAACTTCTTGAACTTCTTGAACCTTCCTGCAACCTGAACTTCTTGAACCTTCCTGCTACTTGAACTTCTTGAACCTTCTTGCTGCTTGAACTTCTTGAACTTTCCTGCTACTTGAACTTCTTGAACCTTCCTGCCACTTGAACTTCTTGAACTTCTTGAACCTTTCTGCTACTTGAAATTCTTGAACCTTCCTGCTACCTGAACTACTTGAACTTCCTGCACCTTCCTGCTGCTCGAACTTCTTGAACCTTCCTGCTACTTGAACTTCTTGAACTTCTTGAACCTTCCTGCTACTAGAACTTCTTGAACCTTCCTGCTACTTGAACTTCTTGAACTTATTGAACCTTCCTGCTACTTGAACTACTTAAACTTTTTGAACCTTCCTGCTACTTGAACTTCTTGAACTTCTTGAACCTTCCTGCTACTTGAACTTTTTGAACCTTCCTGCTATTTGAACTTCTTGAACCTTCCTGTTACTTGAACTTCTTTAACTTCTTGAACCTTCCTGCTACTTGAACTTATTGAACCTTCCTGCTACCTGAACTTCTTGAACTTCTTGAACCTTCCTGCTACTTGAACTTCTTGAACCTTCCTGCTACTTGAACTTCTTGAACTTCTTTAACCTACATTCTACTTAAACTTCTTGAACCTTCCTGCTACTTGAACTTCTTGAACTTCTTGAACCTTCCTGGTACTTGAACTTTTTGAACCTTCCTGCTATTTGAACTTCTTGAACCTTCCTGTTACTTGAACTTCTTTAACTTCTTGAACCTTCCTGCTACTTGAACTTTTTGAACTTCTTGAACCTTCCTGCTACTTGAACTTTTTGAACTTCTTGATCCTTCCTGCTACTTGAACTTCTTGAACTTGATGAACCTTCCTGCTACTTGGACTTCTTGAACCTTCCTGCCAATTGATTTCTTGAACCTTCCTGCTACTTGAACTTCTTGAACCTTCCTGCTACTTGAACTTTTTGAACCTTCCTGCTTCTTGAACTTCTTGAACCTTCCTGCTACTTGAAATTCTTGAACTTCTTGAACCTTCCTGCTACTTGAACTTCTTGAACCTTCCTGCTACATGAACTTTTCGAACTTCTTGAACCTTCCAGCTACTTGAACTTCTTGAACCTTCCTGCTACTTGAACTCTTTGAACTTCTTGAACCTTCCTGCTACTTAAACTTCTTGAACTTCTTGAAGCTTCCTGCTACTTGAACTTCTTGAACCTTCCTGCTAATTGAACTTCTTGAACCTTCCTGCCACTTGAACTTCTAGAACTTCTTGAACCTGCCTGCTACTTGAAATTCTTGAACCTTCTTGCTACTTGAACTTCTTGAACTTCTTGAACCTTCCTGCTACTTGAACTTCTTGAACTTCTTGAACCTTCCTGCTACTTGAACTTCTTGAACCTTCCTTCTACTTGAACTTCTTAAACATCTCGAACCTTCCTGCTACCTGAACTTCTTGAACTTCTTGAACCTTCATGCTACTTGAACTTCTTGAACTTCTTGAACCTTCCTGTTACTTGAACTGCTTTAACCTTCATGCTTCTTGAACTTCTTGAAACTTCCTGCTACATGAACTTCTTGAACTTCTTGAACCTTCCTGCTACTTGAACTTCTTGAACCTTATTGCTACTTGAACTGCTTGAACCTTCCTGCTGCTTGAACTTCTTGAAGTTCTTGAACCTTCCGGCTACTTGAACTTCTTGAACTTCTTGAACCTTCCTGCTACTTGAACTTCCTGAACTTCTTGAACCTTCCTGCTATTTGAACTTCTTGAACCTTCCAGCTACTTGAACTTCTTGAACTTCTTGAACCTTCCTGCTACTTGAACTTCTTGAACTTCCTGAACCTTCCTGCTACTTGAACTTCTTGAACTTCTTGAACCTTCCTGCTACTTGAACTTCTTGAACCTTCCTGCTACTTGAACTTTTTGAACCTGCCTGATACTTGAACTTCTTGAACCTTCCTGCTACTTGAACTTCTTAAACCTTCCTGTTACTTGAACTTCTTGAACCTTCCTGCAACTTGAACTTCTTGAAGTTCTTGAACCTTTCTGCTACTTGAACTTTTCGAACTTCTTGAACCTTCCTGCTACTTGAACTTCTTGAACTTCTTGAACCTTCCTGCTACTTGAAATACTTGAACTTCTTGAACCTTCCTGCTACTTGAACTTCTTGAACTTCTTGAACCTTCCTGCTACTTGAACTTCTTGAACCTTCCTGCTACTTGAACTTCTTGAACCTTTCTGCCACTTGAACTTCCTGAACTTCTTGAACCTTCCTGCTACTTGAAATTCTTGAACCTTCCTGCTGCTTGAACTTCTTGAAATTCTTGAACCTTCCTGCTACTTGAACTTCTTGAACTTCTTGAACCTTCCTGCTACTTGAACTTCTTGAACTTTCTTTCTACTTGAACATCTTGAACTTCTTGAACCTTCCTGCTACTTGAACTTCTTGAACCTTCCTGCTACTTGAACTTCTTGAACTTCTTGAACCTTCCTGCTACTTGAACTTCTTGAACTTTATGAACCTTCCTGCTACTTGAACTTCTTGAACCTCTTGAACCTTCCTGCTACTTGAACTTCTTGAACCTTCCTGCTAATGGAACTTCTTGAACCTTCCTGCTATTTGAACTTCTTGAAACTTCCTGCTACTTGAACTTCTTGAACTTCTTGAACCTTCCTGCTACTGGAACTTCTTGAACCTTCCTGCTATTTGAACTTCTTGAAACTTCCTGCTACTTGAACTTCTTGAACTTCTTGAACCTTCCTGCTACTTGAACTTCTTGAACGTCTTGAACCTTCCTGCTACTTGAACTTCTTGAACTTCTTGAACCTTCCTGCTACTTGAACTTCTCGAACGTCTTGAACCTTCCTGCTACTTGAACTTCTTGAACTTCCTGAACCTTCCTGCTACTTGAACTTCTTGAACCTTCCTGCTACTTGAACTTCTTGAACCTTCCTGCTACTTGAACTTCTTGAACCTTCCTGCTCCTTGAACTTCTTGAACTTCTTGAACCTTCCTGCTACTTTAACTTCTTGAACTTCTTGAACCTTCCTGCTACTTGAACTTCTTGAACCATCCTGCTACTTGAACTTCTTGAACCTTCCTGCTACTTGAACTTCTTGAACCTTCCTGCTACTTGAACTTCTTGAACTTCTTGAACCTTCCTGCTACTTAAACTTCTTGAACTTCTTGTACCTTTCTGCAACTTGAACTTCTTAAGCCTTCCTGCTACTTGAACTTCTTGAACTTTTTGAACCTTCCTGCTACTGGAACTTCTTGAACGTCTTGATCCTTCCTGCTACATGAACTTCTTGAACTTCTTGAACCTTCCTGCTACTTGAACATCTTGAACTTTTTGAACCTTCCTGCTACTTGAACTTCTTGAACTTCTTGAACCTTCCTGCTACTTGAACTTCTTGAACTTCTTGAACCTTCCTACTACTTGAATTTCTTGAACCTTCATGCTACTTGAACTTCTTGAACTTCTTGAACCTTCCTGCTACTTGAAATACTTGAACTTCTTTAACCTTCCTTTTACTTGAACTTCTTGAACTTCCTGAACCTTCCTGCTACTTGAACTTCTTGAACTTCTTGAACCTTCCTGCTACTTTAAATACTTGAACTTCTTGAACGTTCCTGTTACTTGAACTTCTTGAACTTCTTGAACTTCTTGAACCTTCATGCTACTTAAACTTTTAGACCCTTCCTGCTACTTGAACTTCTTGAACCTTCCTGCTACTTGAACTTCTCGAACTTCTTGAACCTTCCTTCTACTTGAACTTCTTGAACCTTCCTGCTACTTGAACTTCTTGAACTTCTTGACCCTTCCTGCTACTTGAACTTATTGAACTTCTTGAACCTTCCTGCTACTTGAACTTCTTGAACTTCTTCAACCTTCCTGCTACTTGAACTTCTTGAACTTCTTGAACCTTCGTGCTACTTGAACTGCTTTAACCTTCATGCTTCTTGAACTTCTTGAAACTTCCTGCTACATGAACTTCTTGAACTTCTTGAACCTTCCTGCTACTTGAACTTCTTGATCCTTATTGCTACTTGAACTGCTTGAACCTTCCTGCTGCTTGAACTTCTTGAACTTCTTGAACCTTCCTGCTGCTTGAACTTCTTGAACTTCTTGAACCTTCCGGCTACTTGAACTTCTTGAACTTCTTGAACCTTCCTGCTACTTGAACTTCCTGAACTTCTTGAACCTTCCTGCTACTTGAACTTCTTGAACCTTCCAGCTACTTGAACTTCTTGAACTTCTTGAACCTTCCTGCTACTTGAACTTCTTGAACTTCTTGATCCTTCCTGCTACTTGAACTTCTTGAACTTCTTGAACCTTCCTTCTACTTGAACTTCTTGAACCTTCCTGCTACTTGAACTTCTTGAACTTCTTGACCCTTCCTGCTACTTGAACTTATTGAACTTCTTGAACCTTCCTGCTACTTGAACTTCTTGAACTTCTTCAACCTTCCTGCTACTTGAACTTCTTAAACTTCTTGGACCCACCTGCTACTTGAACTTCTTGAACCTCTTGAACATTCCTGCTACTTGAACTTCTTGAACTTCTTGAACCTTCTTGCTATTTGAACTTCTTGAACTTCTTGAACCTTCCTGCTACTTGAATTTTTTGAACTTCTTGAACCTTCCTGCTACTTGAACTTCTTGAACCTTCCTGCTACTTGAACTTCTTGGACCTTCCTGCTACTTGAACTTCTTGAACTTTCCTGCTACTTGAACTTCTTTAACCTTACTGCTTCTAGAACTTCTTGAACTTCTTGAACCTTCCTGCTAAATGAACTTCTTGAACTTCTTGAACCTTCCTGCTACTTGAACTTTTTGAACTTCTTTAACCTTCCTGCTACTTGAACTTTTTGAACTTCTTGAACCTTCCTGCTACTTGAACTTCTAGAACCTTCCTGCTACTTGAACTTCTTGAACCTTCCTGCTACTTGAACTTCTTGAACTTCTTGAACCTTCCTGCAACCTGAACTTCTTGAACCTTCCTGCTACTTGAACTTCTTGAACCTTCTTGCTGCTTGAACTTCTTGAACTTTCCTGCTACTTGAACTTCTTGAACCTTCCTGCTACTTGAACTTCTTGAACTTCTTGAACCTTTCTGCTACTTGAAATTCTTGAACCTTCCTGCTACCTGAACTACTTGAACTTCCTGCACCTTCCTGCTGCTCGAACTTCTTGAACCTTCCTGCTACTTGAACTTCTTGAACTTTTTGAACCTTCCTGCTACTGGAACTTCTTGAACCTTCCTGCTACTGGAACTTCTTGAACCTTCCTGCTACTTGAACTTCTTGAACTTAGTGAACCTTCCTGCTACTTGAACTACTTAAACTTTTTGAACCTTCCTGCTACTTGAACTTCTTGAACTTCTTGAACCTTCCTGCTACTTGAACTTTTCGAACCTTCCTGCTATTTGAACTTCTTGAACCTTCCTGTTACTTGAACTTCTTTAACTTCTTGAACCTTCCTGCTACTTGAACTTCTTGAACCTTCCTGCTACCTGAACTTCTTGAACTTCTTGAACCTTCCTGCTACTTGAACTTCTTGAACCTTCCTGCTACTTGAACTTTTTGAACTTCTTTAACCTACATTCTACTTAAACTTCTTGAACCTTCCTGCTACTTGAACTTCTTGAACTTCTTGAACCTTCCTGGTACTTGAACTTTTTGAACCTTCCTGCTATTTGAACTTCTTGAACCTTCCTGTTACTTGAACTTCTTTAACTTCTTGAACCTTCCTGCTACTTGAACTTTTTGAACTTCTTGAACCTTCCTGCTACTTGAACTTTTTGAACTTCTTGATCCTTCCTGCTACTTGAACTTCTTGAACTTCATGAACCTTCCTGCTACTTGAACTTCTTGAACCTTCCTGCCAATTGATTTCTTGAACCTTCCTGCTACTTGAACTTCTTGAACCTTCCTGCTACTTGAACTTTTTGAACCTTCCTGCTTCTTGAACTTCTTGAACCTTCCTTCTACTTGAATTTCTTGAACTTCTTAACCTTCCTGCCACTTGAACTTCTTGAACCTTCCTGCTACTTGAACTTCTTGAACCTTCCTGCTACTTGGACTTTTTGAACTTCTTGAACCTTCCTGCTACTTGAACTTCTTGAACCTTCCTGCTAGCTGAACTTCTTGAACTTCTTGAACCTTCCTGCTACTTGAACTTCTTGAACCTTCTTGCTTCTTGAACTTCTTGAACTTCTTGAACCTTCCTGCTACTTGAACTTCTTGAACCTTCCTGCTGCTTGAACTTCTTGAAATTCTTGAACCTTCCTGCTACTTGAACTTCTTGAACTTCTTGAACCTTCCTGCTACTTGAACTTCTTGAACTTTCTTTGTACTTGAACATCTTGAACTTCTTGAACCTTCCTGCTACTTGAACTTCTTGAACCTTCCTGCTACTTGAACTTCTTGAACTTCTTGAACCTTCCTGCTACTTGAACTTCTTGAACTTTTTGAACCTTCCTGCTACTTGAACTTCTTGAACCTCTTGAACCTTCCTGCTACTTGAACTTCTTGAACCTTCCTGCTAATGGAACTTCTTGAACCTTCCTGCTATTTGAACTTCTTGAAACTTCCTGCTACTTGAACTTCTTGAACTTCTTGAACCTTCCTGCTACTGGAACTTCTTGAACCTTCCTGCTATTTGAACTTCTTGAAACTTCCTGCTACTTGAACTTCTTGAACTTCTTGAACCTTCCTGCTACTTGAACTTCTTGAACGTCTTGAACCTTCCTGCTACTTGAACTTCTTGAACTTCTTGAACCTTCCTGCTACTTGAACTTCTCGAACGTCTTGAACCTTCCTGCTACTTGAACTTCTTGAACTTCCTGAACCTTCCTGCTACTTGAACTTCTTGAACCTTCCTGCTACTTGAACTTCTTGAACCTTCCTGCTACTTGAACTTCTTGAACCTTCCTGCTCCTTGAACTTCTTGAACTTCTTGAACCTTCCTGCTACTTTAACTTCTTGAACTTCTTGAACCTTCCTGCTACTTGAACTTCTTGAACCTTCCTGCTACTTGAACTTCTTGAACTTCTTGAACCTTCCTGCTACTTAAACTTCTTGAACTTCTTGTACCTTTCTGCAACTTGAACTTCTTAAGCCTTCCTGCTACTTGAACTTCTTGAACTTTTTGAACCTTCCTGCTACTGGAACTTCTTGAACGTCTTGATCCTTCCTGCTACATGAACTTCTTGAACTTCTTGAACCTTCCTGCTACTTGAACATCTTGAACTTTTTGAACCTTCCTGCTACTTGAACTTCTTGAACTTCTTGAACCTTCCTGCTACTTGAACTTCTTGAACTTCTTGAACCTTCCTACTACTTGAATTTCTTGAACCTTCATGCTACTTGAACTTCTTGAACTTCTTGAACCTTCCTGCTACTTGAAATACTTGAACTTCTTTAACCTTCCTTTTACTTGAACTTCTTGAACTTCCTGAACCTTCCTGCTACTTGAACTTCTTGAACTTCTTGAACCTTCCTGCTACTTTAAATACTTGAACTTCTTGAACCTTCCTGTTACTTGAACTTCTTGAACTTCTTGAACTTCTTGAACCTTCATGCTACTTAAACTTTTAGACCCTTCCTGCTACTTGAACTTCTTGAACCTTCCTGCTACTTGAACTTCTCGAACTTCTTGAACCTTCCTTCTACTTGAACTTCTTGAACCTTCCTGCTACTTGAACTTCTTGAACTTCTTGACCCTTCCTGCTACTTGAACTTATTGAACTTCTTGAACCTTCCTGCTACTTGAACTTCTTGAACTTCTTCAACCTTCCTGCTACTTGAACTTCTTGAACTTCTTGAACCTTCGTGCTACTTGAACTGCTTTAACCTTCATGCTTCTTGAACTTCTTGAAACTTCCTGCTACATGAACTTCTTGAACTTCTTGAACCTTCCTGCTACTTGAACTTCTTGAACCTTATTGCTACTTGAACTGCTTGAACCTTCCTGCTGCTTGAACTTCTTGAACTTCTTGAACCTTCCTGCTGCTTGAACTTCTTGAACTTCTTGAACCTTCCGGCTACTTGAACTTCTTGAACTTCTTGAACCTTCCTGCTACTTGAACTTCCTGAACTTCTTGAACCTTCCTGCTACTTGAACTTCTTGAACCTTCCAGCTACTTGAACTTCTTGAACTTCTTGAACCTTCCTGCTACTTGAACTTCTTGAACTTCTTGATCCTTCCTGCTACTTGAACTTCTTGAACTTCTTGAACCTTCCTTCTACTTGAACTTCTTGAACCTTCCTGCTACTTGAACTTCTTGAACTTCTTGACCCTTCCTGCTACTTGAACTTATTGAACTTCTTGAACCTTCCTGCTACTTGAACTTCTTGAACTTCTTCAACCTTCCTGCTACTTGAACTTCTTAAACTTCTTGGACCCACCTGCTACTTGAACTTCTTGAACTTCTTGAACCTTCCTTCTACTTGAACTTCTTGAACCTTCCTGCTACTTGAACTTCTTGAACTTCTTGACCCTTCCTGCTACTTGAACTTATTGAACTTCTTGAACCTTCCTGCTACTTGAACTTCTTGAACTTCTTCAACCTTCCTGCTACTTGAACTTCTTAAACTTCTTGGACCCACCTGCTACTTGAACTTCTTGAACCTCTTGAACATTCCTGCTACTTGAACTTCTTGAACTTCTTGAACCTTCTTGCTATTTGAACTTCTTGAACTTCTTGAACCTTCCTGCTACTTGAATTTTTTGAACTTCTTGAACCTTCCTGCTACTTGAACTTCTTGAACCTTCCTGCTACTTGAACTTCTTGGACCTTCCTGCTACTTGAACTTCTTGAACTTTCCTGCTACTTGAACTTCTTTAACCTTACTGCTTCTAGAACTTCTTGAACTTCTTGAACCTTCCTGCTAAATGAACTTCTTGAACTTCTTGAACCTTCCTGCTACTTGAACTTTTTGAACTTCTTTAACCTTCCTGCTACTTGAACTTTTTGAACTTCTTGAACCTTCCTGCTACTTGAACTTCTAGAACCTTCCTGCTACTTGAACTTCTTGAACCTTCCTGCTACTTGAACTTCTTGAACTTCTTGAACCTTCCTGCAACCTGAACTTCTTGAACCTTCCTGCTACTTGAACTTCTTGAACCTTCTTGCTGCTTGAACTTCTTGAACTTTCCTGCTACTTGAACTTCTTGAACCTTCCTGCTACTTGAACTTCTTGAACTTCTTGAACCTTTCTGCTACTTGAAATTCTTGAACCTTCCTGCTACCTGAACTACTTGAACTTCCTGCACCTTCCTGCTGCTCGAACTTCTTGAACCTTCCTGCTACTTGAACTTCTTGAACTTTTTGAACCTTCCTGCTACTGGAACTTCTTGAACCTTCCTGCTACTGGAACTTCTTGAACCTTCCTGCTACTTGAACTTCTTGAACTTAGTGAACCTTCCTGCTACTTGAACTACTTAAACTTTTTGAACCTTCCTGCTACTTGAACTTCTTGAACTTCTTGAACCTTCCTGCTACTTGAACTTTTCGAACCTTCCTGCTATTTGAACTTCTTGAACCTTCCTGTTACTTGAACTTCTTTAACTTCTTGAACCTTCCTGCTACTTGAACTTCTTGAACCTTCCTGCTACCTGAACTTCTTGAACTTCTTGAACCTTCCTGCTACTTGAACTTCTTGAACCTTCCTGCTACTTGAACTTTTTGAACTTCTTTAACCTACATTCTACTTAAACTTCTTGAACCTTCCTGCTACTTGAACTTCTTGAACTTCTTGAACCTTCCTGGTACTTGAACTTTTTGAACCTTCCTGCTATTTGAACTTCTTGAACCTTCCTGTTACTTGAACTTCTTTAACTTCTTGAACCTTCCTGCTACTTGAACTTTTTGAACTTCTTGAACCTTCCTGCTACTTGAACTTTTTGAACTTCTTGATCCTTCCTGCTACTTGAACTTCTTGAACTTCATGAACCTTCCTGCTACTTGAACTTCTTGAACCTTCCTGCCAATTGATTTCTTGAACCTTCCTGCTACTTGAACTTCTTGAACCTTCCTGCTACTTGAACTTTTTGAACCTTCCTGCTTCTTGAACTTCTTGAACCTTCCTTCTACTTGAATTTCTTGAACTTCTTAACCTTCCTGCCACTTGAACTTCTTGAACCTTCCTGCTACTTGAACTTCTTGAACCTTCCTGCTACTTGGACTTTTTGAACTTCTTGAACCTTCCTGCTACTTGAACTTCTTGAACCTTCCTGCTAGCTGAACTTCTTGAACTTCTTGAACCTTCCTGCTACTTGAACTTCTTGAACCTTCTTGCTTCTTGAACTTCTTGAACTTCTTGAACCTTCCTGCTACTTGAACTTCTTGAACCTTCCTGCTGCTTGAACTTCTTGAAATTCTTGAACCTTCCTGCTACTTGAACTTCTTGAACTTCTTGAACCTTCCTGCTACTTGAACTTCTTGAACTTTCTTTGTACTTGAACATCTTGAACTTCTTGAACCTTCCTGCTACTTGAACTTCTTGAACCTTCCTGCTACTTGAACTTCTTGAACTTCTTGAACCTTCCTGCTACTTGAACTTCTTGAACTTTTTGAACCTTCCTGCTACTTGAACTTCTTGAACCTCTTGAACCTTCCTGCTACTTGAACTTCTTGAACCTTCCTGCTAATGGAACTTCTTGAACCTTCCTGCTATTTGAACTTCTTGAAACTTCCTGCTACTTGAACTTCTTGAACTTCTTGAACCTTCCTGCTACTGGAACTTCTTGAACCTTCCTGCTATTTGAACTTCTTGAAACTTCCTGCTACTTGAACTTCTTGAACTTCTTGAACCTTCCTGCTACTTGAACTTCTTGAACGTCTTGAACCTTCCTGCTACTTGAACTTCTTGAACTTCTTGAACCTTCCTGCTACTTGAACTTCTCGAACGTCTTGAACCTTCCTGCTACTTGAACTTCTTGAACTTCCTGAACCTTCCTGCTACTTGAACTTCTTGAACCTTCCTGCTACTTGAACTTCTTGAACCTTCCTGCTACTTGAACTTCTTGAACCTTCCTGCTCCTTGAACTTCTTGAACTTCTTGAACCTTCCTGCTACTTTAACTTCTTGAACTTCTTGAACCTTCCTGCTACTTGAACTTCTTGAACCTTCCTGCTACTTGAACTTCTTGAACTTCTTGAACCTTCCTGCTACTTAAACTTCTTGAACTTCTTGTACCTTTCTGCAACTTGAACTTCTTAAGCCTTCCTGCTACTTGAACTTCTTGAACTTTTTGAACCTTCCTGCTACTGGAACTTCTTGAACGTCTTGATCCTTCCTGCTACATGAACTTCTTGAACTTCTTGAACCTTCCTGCTACTTGAACATCTTGAACTTTTTGAACCTTCCTGCTACTTGAACTTCTTGAACTTCTTGAACCTTCCTGCTACTTGAACTTCTTGAACTTCTTGAACCTTCCTACTACTTGAATTTCTTGAACCTTCATGCTACTTGAACTTCTTGAACTTCTTGAACCTTCCTGCTACTTGAAATACTTGAACTTCTTTAACCTTCCTTTTACTTGAACTTCTTGAACTTCCTGAACCTTCCTGCTACTTGAACTTCTTGAACTTCTTGAACCTTCCTGCTACTTTAAATACTTGAACTTCTTGAACCTTCCTGTTACTTGAACTTCTTGAACTTCTTGAACTTCTTGAACCTTCATGCTACTTAAACTTTTAGACCCTTCCTGCTACTTGAACTTCTTGAACCTTCCTGCTACTTGAACTTCTCGAACTTCTTGAACCTTCCTTCTACTTGAACTTCTTGAACCTTCCTGCTACTTGAACTTCTTGAACTTCTTGACCCTTCCTGCTACTTGAACTTATTGAACTTCTTGAACCTTCCTGCTACTTGAACTTCTTGAACTTCTTCAACCTTCCTGCTACTTGAACTTCTTGAACTTCTTGAACCTTCGTGCTACTTGAACTGCTTTAACCTTCATGCTTCTTGAACTTCTTGAAACTTCCTGCTACATGAACTTCTTGAACTTCTTGAACCTTCCTGCTACTTGAACTTCTTGAACCTTATTGCTACTTGAACTGCTTGAACCTTCCTGCTGCTTGAACTTCTTGAACTTCTTGAACCTTCCTGCTGCTTGAACTTCTTGAACTTCTTGAACCTTCCGGCTACTTGAACTTCTTGAACTTCTTGAACCTTCCTGCTACTTGAACTTCCTGAACTTCTTGAACCTTCCTGCTACTTGAACTTCTTGAACCTTCCAGCTACTTGAACTTCTTGAACTTCTTGAACCTTCCTGCTACTTGAACTTCTTGAACTTCTTGATCCTTCCTGCTACTTGAACTTCTTGAACTTCTTGAACCTTCCTTCTACTTGAACTTCTTGAACCTTCCTGCTACTTGAACTTCTTGAACTTCTTGACCCTTCCTGCTACTTGAACTTATTGAACTTCTTGAACCTTCCTGCTACTTGAACTTCTTGAACTTCTTCAACCTTCCTGCTACTTGAACTTCTTAAACTTCTTGGACCCACCTGCTACTTGAACTTCTTGAACCTCTTGAACATTCCTGCTACTTGAACTTCTTGAACTTCTTGAACCTTCTTGCTATTTGAACTTCTTGAACTTCTTGAACCTTCCTGCTACTTGAATTTTTTGAACTTCTTGAACCTTCCTGCTACTTGAACTTCTTGAACCTTCCTGCTACTTGAACTTCTTGGACCTTCCTGCTACTTGAACTTCTTGAACTTTCCTGCTACTTGAACTTCTTTAACCTTACTGCTTCTAGAACTTCTTGAACTTCTTGAACCTTCCTGCTAAATGAACTTCTTGAACTTCTTGAACCTTCCTGCTACTTGAACTTTTTGAACTTCTTTAACCTTCCTGCTACTTGAACTTTTTGAACTTCTTGAACCTTCCTGCTACTTGAACTTCTAGAACCTTCCTGCTACTTGAACTTCTTGAACCTTCCTGCTACTTGAACTTCTTGAACTTCTTGAACCTTCCTGCAACCTGAACTTCTTGAACCTTCCTGCTACTTGAACTTCTTGAACCTTCTTGCTGCTTGAACTTCTTGAACTTTCCTGCTACTTGAACTTCTTGAACCTTCCTGCTACTTGAACTTCTTGAACTTCTTGAACCTTTCTGCTACTTGAAATTCTTGAACCTTCCTGCTACCTGAACTACTTGAACTTCCTGCACCTTCCTGCTGCTCGAACTTCTTGAACCTTCCTGCTACTTGAACTTCTTGAACTTTTTGAACCTTCCTGCTACTGGAACTTCTTGAACCTTCCTGCTACTGGAACTTCTTGAACCTTCCTGCTACTTGAACTTCTTGAACTTAGTGAACCTTCCTGCTACTTGAACTACTTAAACTTTTTGAACCTTCCTGCTACTTGAACTTCTTGAACTTCTTGAACCTTCCTGCTACTTGAACTTTTCGAACCTTCCTGCTATTTGAACTTCTTGAACCTTCCTGTTACTTGAACTTCTTTAACTTCTTGAACCTTCCTGCTACTTGAACTTCTTGAACCTTCCTGCTACCTGAACTTCTTGAACTTCTTGAACCTTCCTGCTACTTGAACTTCTTGAACCTTCCTGCTACTTGAACTTTTTGAACTTCTTTAACCTACATTCTACTTAAACTTCTTGAACCTTCCTGCTACTTGAACTTCTTGAACTTCTTGAACCTTCCTGGTACTTGAACTTTTTGAACCTTCCTGCTATTTGAACTTCTTGAACCTTCCTGTTACTTGAACTTCTTTAACTTCTTGAACCTTCCTGCTACTTGAACTTTTTGAACTTCTTGAACCTTCCTGCTACTTGAACTTTTTGAACTTCTTGATCCTTCCTGCTACTTGAACTTCTTGAACTTCATGAACCTTCCTGCTACTTGAACTTCTTGAACCTTCCTGCCAATTGATTTCTTGAACCTTCCTGCTACTTGAACTTCTTGAACCTTCCTGCTACTTGAACTTTTTGAACCTTCCTGCTTCTTGAACTTCTTGAACCTTCCTTCTACTTGAATTTCTTGAACTTCTTAACCTTCCTGCCACTTGAACTTCTTGAACCTTCCTGCTACTTGAACTTCTTGAACCTTCCTGCTACTTGGACTTTTTGAACTTCTTGAACCTTCCTGCTACTTGAACTTCTTGAACCTTCCTGCTAGCTGAACTTCTTGAACTTCTTGAACCTTCCTGCTACTTGAACTTCTTGAACCTTCTTGCTTCTTGAACTTCTTGAACTTCTTGAACCTTTCTGCTACTTGAACTTCTTGAACCTTCATGCTACTTGAACTTCTTGAACTTCTTGAACCTTCCTGCTACTTGAAATTCTTGAACTTCTTGAACCTTCCTGCTACTTGAACTTCTTGAACCTTCCTGCTACATGAACTTTTCGAACTTCTTGAACCTTCCAGCTACTTGAACTTCTTGAACCTTCCTGCTACTTGAACTCTTTGAACTTCTTGAACCTTCCTGCTACTTAAACTTCTTGAACTTCTTGAACCTTCCTGCTACTTGAACTTCTTGAACCTTCCTGCTAATTGAACTTCTTGAACCTTCCTGCCACTTGAACTTCTAGAACTTCTTGAACCTGCCTGCTACTTGAAATTCTTGAACCTTCTTGCTACTTGAACTTCTTGAACTTCTTGAACCTTCCTGCTACTTGAACTTCTTGAACTTCTTGAACCTTCCTGCTACTTGAACTTCTTGAACCTTCCTTCTACTTGAACTTCTTAAACATCTCGAACCTTCCTGCTACTTGAACTTCTTGAACTTCTTGAACCTTCCTGCTACTTGAACTTCTTGAACTTCTTGAACCTTCCTGTTACTTGAACTGCTTTAATTTTCATGCTTCTTGAACTTCTTGAAACTTCCTGCTACATGAACTTCTTGAACATCTTGAACCTTCCTGCTACTTGAACTTATTGAACCTTATTGCTACTTGAACTGCTTGAACCTTCCTACTGCTTGAACTTCTTGAACCTTCCGGCTACTTGAACTTCTTGAACTTCTTGAACCTTCCTGCTACTTGAACTTCCTGAACTTCTTGAACCTTCCTGCTATTTGAACTTCTTGAACCTTCCAGCTACTTGAACTTCTTGAACTTCTTGAACCTTCCTGCTACTTGAACTTCTTGAACTTCTTGAACCTTCCTGCTACTTGAACTTCTTGAACTTCTTGAACCTTCCTGCTACTTGAACTTCTTGAACCTTCCTGCTACTTGAACTTTTTGAACATGCCTGATACTTGAACTTCTTGAACCTTCCTGCTACTTGAACTTCTTAAACCTTCCTGCTACTTGAACTTCTTGAACCTTCCTGCAACTTGAACTTCTTGAAGTTCTTGAACCTTTCTGCTACTTGAACTTTTCGAACTTCTTGAACCTTCCTGCTACTTGAACTTCTTGAACTTCTTGAACCTCCCTGCTACTTGAAATACTTGAACTTCTTGAACCTTCCTGCTACTTGAACTTCTTGAACTTCTTGAACCTTCCTGCTACTTGAACTTCTTGAACCTTCCTGCTACTTGAACTTCTTGAACCTTTCTGCCACTTGAACTTCCTGAACTTCTTGAACCTTCCTGCTACTTGAAATTCTTGAACCTTCCTGCTGCTTGAACTTCTTGAAATTCTTGAACCTTCCTGCTACTTGAACTTCTTGAACTTCTTGAACCTTCCTGCTACTTGAACTTCTTGAACTTTCTTTCTACTTGAACATCTTGAACTTCTTGAACCTTCCTGCTACTTGAACTTCTTGAACCTTCCTGCTACTTGAACTTCTTGAACTTCTTGAACCTTCCTGCTACTTGAACTTCTTGAACTTTTTGAACCTTCCTGCTACTTGAACTTCTTGAACCTCTTGAACCTTCCTGCTACTTGTACTTCTTGAACCTTCCTGCTAATTGAACTTCTTGAACCTTCCTGCTATTTGAACTTCTTGAAACTTCCTGCTACTTGAACTTCTTGAACTTCTTGAACCTTCCTGCTACTAGAACTTCTTGAACCTTCCTGCTATTTGAACTTCTTGAAACTTCCTGCTACTTGAACTTCTTGAACTTCTTGAACCTTCCTGCTACTTGAACTTCTTGAACGTCTTGAACCTTCCTGCTACTTGAACTTCTTGAACTTCTTGAACCTTCCTGCTACTTGAACTTCTCGAACGTCTTGAACCTTCCTGCTACTTGAACTTCTTGAACTTCCTGAACCTTCCTGCTACTTGAACTTCTTGAACCTTCCTGCTACTTGAACTTCTTGAACCTTCCTGCTACTTGAACTTCTTGAACCTTCCTGCACCTTGAACTTCTTGAACTTCTTGAACCTTCCTGCTACTTTAACTTCTTGAACTTCTTGAACCTTCCTGCTACTTGAACTTCTTGAACCTTCCTGCTACTTGAACTTCTTGAACTTCTTGAACCTTCCTGCTACTTAAACTTCTTGAACTTCTTGTACCTTTCTGCAACTTGAACTTCTTAAGCCTTCCTGCTACTTGAACTTCTTGAACTTTTTGAACCTTCCTGCTACTGGAACTTCTTGAACGTCTTGATCCTTCCTGCTACATGAACTTCTTGAACTTCTTGAACCTTCCTGCTACTTGAACATATTGAACTTTTTGAACCTTCCTGCTACTTGAACTTCTTGAACTTCTTGAACCTTCCTGCTACTTGAACTTCTTGAACTTCTTGAACCTTCCTACTACTTGAATTTCTTGAACCTTCATGCTACTTGAACTTCTTGAACTTCTTGAACCTTCCTGCTACTTGAAAAACTTGAACTTCTTTAACCTTCCTGTTACTTGAACTTCTTGAACTTCTTGAACCTTCCTGCTACTTGAACTTCTTGAACTTCTTGAACCTTCCTGCTACTTTAAATACTTGAACTTCTTGAACCTTCCTGTTACTTGAACTTCTTGAACTTCTTAAACTTCTTGAACCTTCATGCTACTTAAACTTTTAGACCCTTCCTGCTACTTGAACTTCTTGAACCTTCCTGCTACTTGAACTTCTTGAACTTCTTGAACCTTCCTTCTACTTGAACTTCTTGAACCTTCCTGCTACTTGAACTTCTTGAACTTCTTGACCCTTCCTGCTACTTGAACTTATTGAACTTCTTGAACCTTCCTGCTACTTGAACTTCTTGAACTTCTTCAACCTTCCTGCTACTTGAACTTCTTGAACTTCTTGAACCTTCCTGCTACTTGAACTTTTTGAACTTCTTGAACCTTCCTGCTACTTGAACTTCTTGAACCTTCCTGCTACTTGGACTTCTTGGACCTTCCTGCTACTTGAACTTCTTGAACTTTCCTGCTACTTGAACTTCTTGAACCTTACTGCTTCTTGAACTTCTTGAACTTCTTGAACCTTCCTGCTAAATGAACTTCTTGAACTTCTTGAACCTTCCTGCTACTTGAACTTTTTGAACTTCTTTAACCTTCCTGCTACTTGAACTTTTTGAACTTCTTGAACCTTCCGGCTACTTGAACTTCTAGAACCTTCCTGCTACTTGAACTTCTTGAACCTTCCTGCTACTTGAACTTCTTGAACTTCTTGAACCTTCCTGCAACCTGAACTTCTTGAACCTTCCTGCTACTTGAAATTCTTGAACCTTCTTGCTGCTTGAACTTCTTGAACTTTCCTGCTACTTGAACTTCTTGAACCTTCCTGCTACTTAAACTTCTTGAACTTCTTGAACCTTTCTGCTACTTGAACTTCTTGAACCTTCCTGCTACCTGAACTACTTGAACTTCCTGCACCTTCCTGCTGCTTGAACTTCTTGAACCTTCCTGCTACTTGAACTTCTTGAACTTCTTGAACCTTCCTGCTACTTGAACTTCTTGAACGTTCCTGCTACTTGAACTTCTTGAACTTCTTGAACCTTCCTGCTACTTGAACTTCTTGAACTTCTTGAACCTTCCTGCTACTTGAACTTCTTGAACCTTCCTGCTACTTGAACTTCTTGAACTCATTGAACCTTCCTGCTACTTGAACTACTTAAACTTTTCGAACCTTCCTGCTACTTGAACTTCTTGAACTTCTTGAACTTTCCTGCTACGTGAACTTCTTGAACCTTCCTGCTAATTGAACTTCTTGAACTTCTTGAATCTTCCTGGTACTTGAACTTCTTAAACCTTCATGCTACTCGAACTTCTTGAACCTTCCTGCTACTTGAACTTCTTGAACTTCTTGAACCTTCCTGCTACTTGAACTTCTTGAACTTCTTGAACCTTCCTGCTACTTGAACTTCTTGTACTTCTTGAACCTTCCTGCTACTTGAACTTCTTGAACATTCTTTCTACTTGAACATCTTGAACTTCTTGAACCTTCCGGCTACTTGAACTTCTTGAACCTTCCTGCTACTTGAACTTCTTGAACTAGTCTTCTTGAACCTTCCTGCTACTTGAAATTCTTGAACCTTCCTGCTGCTTGAACTTCTTCAACTTCTTGAACCTTCCTGCTACTTGAACTTCTTGAACTTCTTGAACCTTCCTGCTACTTGAACTTCTTGGACTTTTTTTCTACTTGAACATCTTGAACTTCTTGAACCTTCCTGCTACTTGAACTTCTTGAACCTTTCTGCCACTTGAACTTACTGAACTTCTTGAACCTTCCTGCTACTTGAAATTCTTGAACCTTCCTGCTGCTTGAACTTCTTGAACTTCTTGAACCTTCCTGCTACTTGAACTTCTTGAACTTCTTGAACCTTCCTGCTACTTGAACTTCTTGAACTTTCTCTCCACTTGAACATCTTGAACTTCTTGAACCTTCCTGCTACTTGAACTTCTTGAACCTTCCTGCTACTTGAACTTCTTGAACTTCTTGAACCTTCCTGCTACTTGAACTTCTTGAACTTTTTGAACCTTCCTGCTACTTGAACTTCTTGAACTTCTTGAACCTTCCTTCTACTTGAACTTCTTGAACCTTCCTGCTAATGGAACTTCTTGAACTTTCCTGCTATTTGAACTTCTTGAAACTTTCTGCTACTTGAACTTCTTGAACTTCTTGACCCTTCCTGCTACTGGAACTTCTTGAACCTTCCTGCTATTTGAACTTCTTGAAACTTCCTGCTACTTGAACTTCTTGAACTTCTTGAACCTTCCTGCTACTTGAACTTCTTGAACGTATTGAACCTTCCTGCTACTTGAACTTCTTGAACTTCTTGAACCTTCCTGCTACTTGAACTTCTTGAACGTCTTGAACCTTCCTGCTACTTGAACTTCTTGAACTTCCTGAACCTTCCTGCTACTTGAACTTTTTGAACCTTCCTGCTACTTGAACTTCTTGAACCTTCCTGCTACTTGAACTTCTTGAACCTTCCTGCTACTTGAACTTCTTGAACTTCTTGAACCTTCCTGCTACTTTAACTTCTTGAACTTCTTGAACCTTCCTGCTACTTGAACTTCTTGAACCTTCCTGCTACTTGAACTTCTTGAACTTCTTGAACCTTCCTGCTACTTGAACTTCTTGAACTTCTTGTACCTTTCTTCAACTTGAACTTCTTAAGCCTTCCTGCTACTTGAACTTCTTGAACTTTTTGAACCTTCCTGCTACTGGAACTTTTTGAACGTCTTGAACCTTCCTGCTAAATGAACTTCTTGAACTTCGTGAACCTTCCTGCTACTTGAACATCTTGAACTTTTTGAACCTTCCTGCTACTTGAACTTCTTGAACTTCTTGAACCTTCCTGCTACTTAAACTTCTTGAACTTCTTGAACCTTCCAGCTACTTGAACTTCTTGAACCTTCCTGCTACTTGAACTTCTTGAACCTTCCTGCTACTTGAACTTCTTGAACTTCTTGAACCTTCCTGCTACTTGAAATACTTGAACTTCTTGAACCTTCCTGTTACTTGAACTTCTTGAACTTCTTGAACCTTCCTGCTACTTGAACTTCTTGAACCTTCCTGCAACTTGAACTTCTTGAACTTCTTCAACCTTCCTGCTACTTGAAATACTTGAACTTCTTGAACCTTCCTGTTACTTGAACTTCTTGAACTTCTTGAACCTTCCTGCTACTTAAATTTTTAGACCCTTCCTGCTACTTGAACTTCTTGAACCTTCCTGCTACTTGAACTTCTTGAACTTCTTGAACCTTCATTCTACTTGAACTTCTTGAACCTTCGTGCTACTTGAACTTCTTGAACTTCTTGACCCTTCCTGCTACTTGAACTTATTGAACTTCTTGAACCTTCCTGCTACTTGAACTTCTTGAACTTCTTCAACCTTCCTGCTACTTGAACTTCTTAAACTTCTTGAACCTTCCTGCTACTTGAACTTCTAGAACCTTCCTGCTACTTGAACTTCTTGAACCTTCCTGCTACTTGAACTTCTTGAACTTCTTGAACCTTCCTGCTACTTGAACTACTTGAACCTTCCTGCTACTTGAACTTCTTGAACTTCTTGAACTTCTTGAACCTTTCTGCTACTTGAAATTCTTGAACCTTCCTGCTACCTGAACTACTTGAACTTCCTGCACCTTCCTGCTGCTTGAACTTCTTGAACCTTCCTGCTACTTGAACTTCATGAACTTCTTGAACCTTCCTGCTACTTGAACTTCTTGAACCTTCCTGCTACTTGAACTTCTTGAACTTATTGAACCTTCCTGCTACTTGAACTACTTAAACTTTTTGAACCTTCCTGCTACTTGAACTTCTTGAACTTCTTGAACCTTCCTGCTACGTGAACTTCTTGAACCTTCCTGCTAATTGAACTTCTTGAACTTCTTGAACCTTCCTGCTACTTGAACTTCTTGAACCTTCATGCTACTCGAACTTTTTGAACCTTCCTGCTACTTGAACTTCTTGAACTTCTTGAAACTTCCTGCTACTTGAACTTCTTGAACTTCTCGAACCTTCTTGCTACTTGAACTTCTTGAACTTCTTGAACCTCCCTGCTACTTGAAATTTTTTAACCTTCCTGCTACTTGAACTTCTTGAACCTTCCTGCTACTTGAACTTCTTGAACTTCTTGAACCTTTCTGCTACTTGAACTTCTTGAACCTTCCTGCTACTTGAACTTCTTGAACTTCTTGAATCTTCCTGCTACTTGAACTTCTTGAACTTCTTGAACCTTCCTGCTACTTGAACTTCTTAAACCTCCCTGCTACTTGAACTTCTTGAACTTATTGAACCTTCCTGCTACTTGAACTACTTAAACTTTTTGAACCTTCCTGCTACTTGAACTTCTTGAACTTCTTAAACCTTCCTGCTACGTGAACTTCTTAAACCTTCCTGCTAATTGAACTTCTTGAACTTCTTGAACCTTCCTGCTACTTGATCTTCTTGAACCTTCATGCTACTCGAACTTCTTGAACCTTCCTGCTACTTGAACTTCTTGAACTTCTTGAAACTTCCTGCTACTTGAACTTCTTGAACTTCTCGAACCTTCTTGCTACTTGAACTTCTTGAACTTCTTGAACCTTCCTGCTACTTGAAATTCTTGAACTTCTTGAACCTTCCTGCTACTTGAACTTCTTGAACCTTCCTGCTACTTGAACTTCTTGAACCTTCCTGCTACTTGAACTTCATGAACCTCCCTGCTACTTGAACTTCTTGAACCTTCCTGCTACTTGAACTTCTTGAACCTTCCTGCTACTTGAACTTCTTGAACCTTCCTGCTACTTGAACTTCTTGAACCTTCCTGCTACTTGAACTTTTTGAACCTCCCTGCCACTTGAACTTCTTGAACCTTCCTGCTACTTGAATTTCTCGAACTTTTTGAACCTTCCTGCTACTTGAACTTCTTGAACCTTCCTGCTACTTGAACTTCTTGAACCTTCCTGCTACTTGAACTTCTTGAACCTTCCTGCTACTTTAACTTCTTGAACCTTCCTGCTACTTGAACTTCTTGAACCTTCCTACTACTTGAACTTCTTGAACCTTCCTGCTACTTGAACTTCTTGAACTTCTTGAACCTTCCTCCTACTTGAACTTCTTGAACCTTCCTGCTACTTGAACTTCTTGAACCTTCCTGCTACTTGAACTTTTTGAACTTTTTGATCCTTCCTGCTACTTGAACTTTTTGAACCTCCCTGCTACTTGAACTTCTTGAACCTTCCGGCTACTTGAACATCATGAACCTTCCTGCTACTTGAACTTCTTGAACTTCTTGAACCTTCCTGCTACTTGAACTTCTTGAACTTCTTGAACCTTCCTGCTACTTGAACATTTTGAACCTTCCTGTTACTTGAACTTCTTGAACGTCATGAACCTTCCTGCTACTTGAACTTCTTAAACCTTACTACTACTTGAACTTCTTGAACCTTCCTGGTACATGAACTTTTTGAACTTCTTGAACCTTCCTGCTACTTGAACTTCTTGAACCTTCCTGCTCTTTGAACTTTTTGAAATTCTTGAACCTTCCTGCTACCTGAACTTCTTGAACCTTCCTGCTACTCGAACTTCTTGAACTTCTTGAACCTTGCTGCTACTTGAACTTCTTGAACCTTCCTGCTACTTGAACTTTTTGAACTTCATGAACCTTCCTGCTACCTGAACTTCTTGAACCTTTCTGCCACTTGAATTTCTTGAACTTCTTGAAATTTCCTGCTACTTGAACTTCTTGAACCTTCCTGCTACTTGAAATTCTTGAAACTTCCTGCTACTTGAACTTCTTGAACTTCTTGAACCTTCCTGCTACTTGAAATACTTGAACTTCTTTAACCTTCCTGTTACTTGAACTTCTTGAACTTCTTGAACCTTCCTGCTACTTGAACTTCTTGAACTTCTTGAACCTTCCTGCTACTTGAAATACTTGAACTTCTTGAACCTTCCTGTTACTTGAACTTCTTGAACTTCTTGAACCTTCCTGCTACTTAATCTTTTAGATCCTTCCTGCTACTTGAACTTCTTGAACCTTCCTGCTACTTGAACTTCTTGAACTTCTTGACCCTTCCTGCTACTTGAACTTATTGAACTTCTTGAACCTTCCTGCTACTTGAACTTCTTGAACTTCTTCAACCTTCATGCTACTTGAACTTCTTGAACCTTCCTGCTACTTGAACTTTTTGAACTTCTTGAACCTTCCTGCTACATGAACTTCTTGAACCTTCCTGCTACTTGAACTTCTTGGACCTTCCTGCTACTTGAACTTCTTGAACTTTCCTGCTACTTGAACTTCTTGAACCTTACTGTTTCTTGAACTTCTTGAACTTCTTGAACCTTTCTGCTAAATGAACTTCTTGAACTTCTTGAACCTTCCTGCTACTTGAACTTTTTGAACTTCTTTAACCTTCCTGCTACTTGAACTTTTTGAACTTCTTGAACCTTCCTGCTACTTGAACTTCTAGAACCTTCCTGCTACTTGAACTTCTTGAACCTTCCTGCTACTTGAACTTCTTGAACTTCTTGAACCTTCCTGCAACCTGAACTTCTTGAACCTTCCTGCTACTTGAACTTCTTGAACCTTCTTGCTGCTTGAACTTCTTGAACTTTCCTGCTACTTGAACTTCTTGAACCTTCCTGCTACTTGAACTTCTTGAACTTCTTGAACCTTTCTGCTACTTGAACTTCTTGAACCTTCCTGCTACCTGAACTACTTGAACTTCCTGCACCTTCCTGCTGCTTGAACTTTTTGAACCTTCCTGCTACTTGAACTTCTTGAACTTCTTGAACCTTCCTGCTACTTGAAATTCATGAACTTCTTGAACCTTCCTGCTACTTGAACTTCTTGAACCTTCCTGCTACTTGAACTTCTTGAACTTATTGAACCTTCCTGCTACTTGAACTACTTAAACTTTTCGAACCTTCCTGCTACTTGAACTTCTTGAACTTCTTGAACTTTCCTGCTACGTGAACTTCTTGAACCTTCCTGCTAATTGAACTTCTTGAACTTCTTGAACCTTCCTGGTACTTGAACTTCTTGAACCTTCATGCTACTCGAACTTCTTGAACCTTACTGCTACTTGAACTTCTTGAACTTCTTGAACCTTCCTGCTACTTGAACTTCTTGAACTTTCTTTCTACTTGAACATCTTGAACTTCTTGAACCTTCCTGCTACTTGAACTTCTTGAACTTTTTGAACCTTCCTGCTACTTGAACTTCTTGAACTTTTTGAACCTTCCTGCTACTTGAACTTCTTGAACTTCTTGAACCTTCCTGCTACTTGAACTTCTTGAACCTTCCTGCTAATGGAACTTCTTGAACCTTCCTGCTATTTGAACTTCTTGAAACTTTCTGCTACTTGAACTTCTTGAACTTCTTGACCCTTCCTGCTACTGGAACTTCTTGAACCTTCCTGCTATTTGAACTTCTTGAAACTTCCTGCTACTTGAACTACTTGAACTTCTTGAACCTTCCTGCTACTTGAACTTCTTGAACGTCTTGAACCTTCCTGCTACATGAACTTCTTGAACTTCTCGAACCTTCCTGCTACTTGAACTTCTTGAACGTCTTGAACCTTCCTGCTACTTGAACTTCTTGAACTTCCTGAACCTTCCTGCTACTTGAACTTCTTGAACCTTACTGCTACTTGAACTTCTTGAACCTTCCTGCTACTTGAACTTCTTGAACCTTCCTGCTACTTGAACTTCTTGAACTTCTTGAACCTTCCTGCTACTTTAACTTCTTGAACTTCTTGAACCTTCCTGCTACTTGAACTTCTTGAACCTTCCTGCTACTTGAACTTCTTGAACTTCTTGAACCTTCCTGCTACTTGAACTTCTTGAACTTCTTGTACCTTTCTGCAACTTGAACTTCTTAAGCCTTCCTGCTACTTGAACTTTTTGAACTTTTTGAACCTTCCTGCTACTGGAACTTCTTGAACGTCTTGAACCTTCCTGCTACATGAACTTCTTGAACTTCTTGAACCTTCCTGCTACTTGAACATCTTGAACTTTTTGAACCTTCCTGCTACTTGAACTTCTTGAACTTCTTGAACCTTCCTGCTACTTGAACTTCTTGAACTTCTTGAACCTTCCTGCTACTTGAACTTCTTGAACCTTCCTGCTACTTGAACTTCTAGAACTTCTTGAACCTTCCTGCTACTTGAAATACTTGAACTTCTTGAACCTTCCTGTTACTTGAACTTCTTGAACTTCTTGAACTTCTTGAACCTTCCTGCTACTTGAACTTCTTGAACCTTCCTGCTACTTGAACTTCTTGAACTTCTTGAACCTTCCTGCTACTTGAAATACTTGAACTTCTTGAACCTTCCTGTTACTTGAACTTCTTGAACTTCTTGAACCTTCCTGTTACTTAAACTTTTAGACCCTTCCTGCTACTTGAACTTCTTGAACCTTCCTGCTACTTGAACTTCTTGAACTTCATGAACCTTCCTTCTACTTGAACTTCTTGAACCTTCCTGCTACTTGAACTTCTTGAACTTCTTGACCCTTCCTGCTACTTGAACTTATTGAACTTCTTGAACCTTCCTGCTACTTGAACTTCTTGAACTTCTTCAACCTTCCTGCTACTTGAACTTCTTAAACTTCTTGTACCCTCCTGCTACTTGAACTTCTTGAACTTCTTGAACATTCCTGCTACTTGAACTTCTTGAACTTCTTGAACCTTCTTGCTATTTGAACTTCTTGAACTTCTTGAACCTTCCTGCTACTTGAATTTTTTGAACTTCTTGAAACTTCCTGCTACTTGAACTTCTTGAACCTTCCTGCTACTTGAACTTCTTGGACCTTCCTGCTACTTGAACTTCTTGAACTTTCCTGCTACTTGAACCTCTTTAACCTTACTGCTTCTTGAACTTCTTGAACTTCTTGAACCTTCCTGCTAAATGAACTTCTTGAACTTCTTGAACCTTCCTGCTACTTGAACTTTTTGAACTTCTTTAACCTTCCTGCTACGTGAACTTCTTGAACCTTCCTGCTACTTGAACTTCTTGAACTTCTTGAACCTTCCTGCACCCTGAAATTCTTGAACCTTCCTGCTACTTGAACTTCTTGAACCTTCTTGCTGCTTGAACTTCTTGAACTTTCCTGCTACTTGAACTTCTTGAACCTTCCTGCTACTTGAACTTCTTGAACTTCTTGAACCTTTCTGCTACTTGAAATTCTTGAACCTTCCTGCTACCTGAACTACTTGAACTTCCTGCACCTTCCTGCTGCTTGAACTTCTTGAACCTTCCTGCTACTTGAACTTCTTGAACTTCTTGAACCTTCCTGCTACCTGAACTTCTTGAACCTTCCTGCTACTTGAACTTCTTGAACTTATTGAACCTTCCTGCTACTTGAACTACTTAAACTTTTTGAACCTTCCTGCTACTTGAACTTCTTGAACTTCTTGAACCTTCCTGCTACGTGAACTTCTTGAACCTTCCTGCTAATTGAACTTCTTGAACTTCTTGAACCTTCCTGCTACTTGAACTTCTTGAACCTTCATGCTACTCGAACTTCTTCAACCTTCCTGCTACTTGAACTTCTTGAACTTCTTGAAACTTCCTGCTACTTGAATTTCTTGAACTTCTCGAACCTTCTTGCTACTTGAACTTCTTGAACTTCTTGAACCTTCCTGCTACTTGAAATTCTTGAACCTTCCTGCTACTTGAACTTCTTGAACCTTCCTGCTACTTGAACTTCTTGAACTTCTTGAACCTTCCTCCTACTTGAACTTCTTGAACCTTCCTGCTACTTGAACTTCTTGAACCTTCCTGCTACTTGAACTTTTTGAACTTTTTGATCCTTCCTGCTACTTGAACTTTTTGAACCTCCCTGCTACTTGAACTTCTTGAACCTTCCGGCTAATTGAACATCATGAACTTTCCTGCTACTTGAACTTCTTGAACTTCTTGAACCTTCCTGCTACTTGAACTTCTTGAACTTCTTGAACCTTCCTGCTACTTGAACTTTTTGAACCTTCCTGTTACTTGAACTTCTTGAACGTCATGAACCTTCCTGCTACTTGAACTTCTTGAACCTTCCTGCTACTTGAACTTCTTGAACCTTCCTGCACCTTGAACTTCTTGAACTTCTTGAACCTTCCTGCTACTTTAACTTCTTGAACTTCTTGAACCTTCCTGCTACTTGAACTTCTTGAACCTTCCTGCTACTTGAACTTCTTGAACTTCTTGAACCTTCCTGCTACTTAAACTTCTTGAACTTCTTGTACCTTTCTGCAACTTGAACTTCTTAAGCCTTCCTGCTACTTGAACTTCTTGAACTTTTTGAACCTTCCTGCTACTGGAACTTCTTGAACGTCTTGATCCTTCCTGCTACATGAACTTCTTGAACTTCTTGAACCTTCCTGCTACTTGAACATATTGAACTTTTTGAACCTTCCTGCTACTTGAACTTCTTGAACTTCTTGAACCTTCCTGCTACTTGAACTTCTTGAACTTCTTGAACCTTCCTACTACTTGAATTTCTTGAACCTTCATGCTACTTGAACTTCTTGAACTTCTTGAACCTTCCTGCTACTTGAAAAACTTGAACTTCTTTCACCTTCCTGTTACTTGAACTTCTTGAACTTCTTGAACCTTCCTGCTACTTGAACTTCTTGAACTTCTTGAACCTTCCTGCTACTTTAAATACTTGAACTTCTTGAACCTTCCTGTTACTTGAACTTCTTGAACTTCTTAAACTTCTTGAACCTTCATGCTACTTAAACTTTTAGACCCTTCCTGCTACTTGAACTTCTTGAACCTTCCTGCTACTTGAACTTCTTGAACTTCTTGAACCTTCCTTCTACTTGAACTTCTTGAACCTTCCTGCTACTTGAACTTCTTGAACTTCTTGACCCTTCCTGCTACTTGAACTTATTGAACTTCTTGAACCTTCCTGCTACTTGAACTTCTTGAACTTCTTCAACCTTCCTGCTACTTGAACTTCTTGAACTTCTTGAACCTTCCTGCTACTTGAACTTTTTGAACTTCTTGAACCTTCCTGCTACTTGAACTTCTTGAACCTTCCTGCTACTTGGACTTCTTGGACCTTCCTGCTACTTGAACTTCTTGAACTTTCCTGCTACTTGAACTTCTTGAACCTTACTGCTTCTTGAACTTCTTGAACTTCTTGAACCTTCCTGCTAAATGAACTTCTTGAACTTCTTGAACCTTCCTGCTACTTGAACTTTTTGAACTTCTTTAACCTTCCTGCTACTTGAACTTTTTGAACTTCTTGAACCTTCCGGCTACTTGAACTTCTAGAACCTTCCTGCTACTTGAACTTCTTGAACCTTCCTGCTACTTGAACTTCTTGAACTTCTTGAACCTTCCTGCAACCTGAACTTCTTGAACCTTCCTGCTACTTGAAATTCTTGAACCTTCTTGCTGCTTGAACTTCTTGAACTTTCCTGCTACTTGAACTTCTTGAACCTTCCTGCTACTTAAACTTCTTGAACTTCTTGAACCTTTCTGCTACTTGAACTTCTTGAACCTTCCTGCTACCTGAACTACTTGAACTTCCTGCACCTTCCTGCTGCTTGAACTTCTTGAACCTTCCTGCTACTTGAACTTCTTGAACTTCTTGAACCTTCCTGCTACTTGAACTTCTTGAACGTTCCTGCTACTTGAACTTCTTGAACTTCTTGAACCTTCCTGCTACTTGAACTTCTTGAACTTCTTGAACCTTCCTGCTACTTGAACTTCTTGAACCTTCCTGCTACTTGAACTTCTTGAACTCATTGAACCTTCCTGCTACTTGAACTACTTAAACTTTTCGAACCTTCCTGCTACTTGAACTTCTTGAACTTCTTGAACTTTCCTGCTACGTGAACTTCTTGAACCTTCCTGCTAATTGAACTTCTTGAACTTCTTGAATCTTCCTGGTACTTGAACTTCTTAAACCTTCATGCTACTCGAACTTCTTGAACCTTCCTGCTACTTGAACTTCTTGAACTTCTTGAACCTTCCTGCTACTTGAACTTCTTGAACTTCTTGAACCTTCCTGCTACTTGAACTTCTTGAACTTCTTGAACCTTCCTGCTACTTGAACTTCTTGAACATTCTTTCTACTTGAACATCTTGAACTTCTTGAACCTTCCGGCTACTTGAACTTCTTGAACCTTCCTGCTACTTGAACTTCTTGAACTAGTCTTCTTGAACCTTCCTGCTACTTGAAATTCTTGAACCTTCCTGCTGCTTGAACTTCTTCAACTTCTTGAACCTTCCTGCTACTTGAACTTCTTGAACTTCTTGAACCTTCCTGCTACTTGAACTTCTTGGACTTTTTTTCTACTTGAACATCTTGAACTTCTTGAACCTTCCTGCTACTTGAACTTCTTGAACCTTTCTGCCACTTGAACTTACTGAACTTCTTGAACCTTCCTGCTACTTGAAATTCTTGAACCTTCCTGCTGCTTGAACTTCTTGAACTTCTTGAACCTTCCTGCTACTTGAACTTCTTGAACTTCTTGAACCTTCCTGCTACTTGAACTTCTTGAACTTTCTCTCTACTTGAACATCTTGAACTTCTTGAACCTTCCTGCTACTTGAACTTCTTGAACCTTCCTGCTACTTGAACTTCTTGAACTTCTTGAACCTTCCTGCTACTTGAACTTGTTGAACTTTTTGAACCTTCCTGCTACTTGAACTTCTTGAACTTCTTGAACCTTCCTGCTACTTGAACTTCTTGAACCTTCCTGCTAATGGAACTTCTTGAACTTTCCTGCTATTTGAACTTCTTGAAACTTTCTGCTACTTGAACTTCTTGAACTTCTTGACCCTTCCTGCTACTAGAACTTCTTGAACCTTCCTGCTATTTGAACTTCTTGAAACTTCCTGCTACTTGAACTTCTTGAACTTCTTGAACCTTCCTGCTACTTGAACTTCTTGAACGTATTGAACCTTCCTGCTACTTGAACTTCTTGAACTTCTTGAACCTTCCTGCTACTTGAACTTCTTGAACGTCTTGAACCTTCCTGCTACTTGAACTTCTTGAACTTCCTGAACCTTCCTGCTACTTGAACTTTTTGAACCTTCCTGCTACTTGAACTTCTTGAACCTTCCTGCTACTTGAACTTCTTGAACCTTCCTGCTACTTGAACTTCTTGAACTTCTTGAACCTTCCTGCTACTTTAACTTCTTGAACTTCTTGAACCTTCCTGCTACTTGAACTTCTTGAACCTTCCTGCTACTTGAACTTCTTGAACTTCTTGAACCTTCCTGCTACTTGAACTTCTTGAACTTCTTGTACCTTTCTTCAACTTGAACTTCTTAAGCCTTCCTGCTACTTGAACTTCTTGAACTTTTTGAACCTTCCTGCTACTGGAACTTCTTGAACGTCTTGAACCTTCCTGCTAAATGAACTTCTTGAACTTCGTGAACCTTCCTGCTACTTGAACATCTTGAACTTTTTGAACCTTCCTGCTACTTGAACTTCTTGAACTTCTTGAACCTTCCTGCTACTTAAACTTCTTGAACTTCTTGAACCTTCCAGCTACTTGAACTTCTTGAACCTTCCTGCTACTTGAACTTCTTGAACCTTCCTGCTACTTGAACTTCTTGAACTTCTTGAACCTTCCTGCTACTTGAAATACTTGAACTTCTTGAACCTTCCTGTTACTTGAACTTCTTGAACTTCTTGAACCTTCCTGCTACTTGAACTTCTTGAACCTTCCTGCAACTTGAACTTCTTGAACTTCTTGAACCTTCCTGCTACTTGAAATACTTGAACTTCTTGAACCTTCCTGTTACTTGAACTTCTTGAACTTCTTGAACCTTCCTGCTACTTAAACTTTTAGACCCTTCCTGCTACTTGAACTTCTTGAACCTTCCTGCTACTTGAACTTCTTGAACTTCTTGAACCTTCATTCTACTTGAACTTCTTGAACCTTCGTGCTACTTGAACTTCTTGAACTTCTTGACCCTTCCTGCTACTTGAACTTATTGAACTTCTTGAACCTTCCTGCTACTTGAACTTCTTGAACTTCTTCAACCTTCCTGCTACTTGAACTTCTTAAACTTCTTGAACCTTCCTGCTACTTGAACTTCTAGAACCTTCCTGCTACTTGAACTTCTTGAACCTTCCTGCTACTTGAACTTCTTGAACTTCTTGAACCTTCCTGCTACTTGAACTACTTGAACCTTCCTGCTACTTGAACTTCTTGAACTTCTTGAACTTCTTGAACCTTTCTGCTACTTGAAATTCTTGAACCTTCCTGCTACCTGAACTACTTGAACTTCCTGCACCTTCCTGCTGCTTGAACTTCTTGAACCTTCCTGCTACTTGAACTTCATGAACTTCTTGAACCTTCCTGCTACTTGAACTTCTTGAACCTTCCTGCTACTTGAACTTCTTGAACTTATTGAACCTTCCTGCTACTTGAACTACCTAAACTTTTTGAACCTTCCTGCTACTTGAACTTCTTGAACTTCTTGAACCTTCCTGCTACGTGAACTTCTTGAACCTTCCTGCTAATTGAACTTCTTGAACTTCTTGAACCTTCCTGCTACTTGAACTTCTTGAACCTTCATGCTACTCGAACTTTTTGAACCTTCCTGCTACTTGAACTTCTTGAACTTCTTGAAACTTCCTGCTACTTGAACTTCTTGAACTTCTCGAACCTTCTTGCTACTTGAACTTCTTGAACTTCTTGAACCTCCCTGCTACTTGAAATTTTTTAACCTTCCTGCTACTTGAACTTCTTGAACCTTCCTGCTACTTGAACTTCTTGAACTTCTTGAACCTTTCTGCTACTTGAACTTCTTGAACCTTCCTGCTACTTGAACTTCTTGAACTTCTTGAATCTTCCTGCTACTTGAACTTCTTGAACTTCTTGAACCTTCCTGCTACTTGAACTTCTTAAACCTCCCTGCTACTTGAACTTCTTGAACTTATTGAACCTTCCTGCTACTTGAACTACTTAAACTTTTTGAACCTTCCTGCTACTTGAACTTCTTGAACTTCTTAAACCTTCCTGCTACGTGAACTTCTTAAACCTTCCTGCTAATTGAACTTCTTGAACTTCTTGAACCTTCCTGCTACTTGATCTTCTTGAACCTTCATGCTACTCGAACTTCTTGAACCTTCCTGCTACTTGAACTTCTTGAACTTCTTGAAACTTCCTGCTACTTGAACTTCTTGAACTTCTCGAACCTTCTTGCTACTTGAACTTCTTGAACTTCTTGAACCTTCCTGCTACTTGAAATTCTTGAACTTCTTGAACCTTCCTGCTACTTGAACTTCTTGAACCTTCCTGCTACTTGAACTTCTTGAACCTTCCTGCTACTTGAACTTCATGAACCTCCCTGCTACTTGAACTTCTTGAACCTTCCTGCTACTTGAACTTCTTGAACCTTCCTGCTACTTGAACTTCTTGAACCTTCCTGCTACTTGAACTTCTTGAACCTTCCTGCTACTTGAACTTTTTGAACCTCCCTGCCACTTGAACTTCTTGAACCTTCCTGCTACTTGAATTTCTCGAACTTTTTGAACCTTCCTGCTACTTGAACTTCTTGAACCTTCCTGCTACTTGAACTTCTTGAACCTTCCTGCTACTTGAACTTCTTGAACCTTCCTGCTACTTTAACTTCTTGAACCTTCCTGCTACTTGAACTTCTTGAACCTTCCTGCTACTTGAACTTCTTGAACCTTCCTGCTACTTGAACTTCTTGAACTTCTTGAACCTTCCTCCTACTTGAACTTCTTGAACCTTCCTGCTACTTGAACTTCTTGAACCTTCCTGCTACTTGAACTTTTTGAACTTTTTGATCCTTCCTGCTACTTGAACTTTTTGAACCTCCCTGCTACTTGAACTTCTTGAACCTTCCGGCTACTTGAACATCATGAACCTTCCTGCTACTTGAACTTCTTGAACTTCTTGAACCTTCCTGCTACTTGAACTTCTTGAACTTCTTGAACCTTCCTGCTACTTGAACATTTTGAACCTTCCTGTTACTTGAACTTCTTGAACGTCATGAACCTTCCTGCTACTTGAACTTCTTAAACCTTACTACTACTTGAACTTCTTGAACCTTCCTGGTACATGAACTTTTTGAACTTCTTGAACCTTCCTGCTACTTGAACTTCTTGAACCTTCCTGCTCTTTGAACTTTTTGAAATTCTTGAACCTTCCTGCTACCTGAACTTCTTGAACCTTCCTGCTACTCGAACTTCTTGAACTTCTTGAACCTTGCTGCTACTTGAACTTCTTGAACCTTCCTGCTACTTGAACTTTTTGAACTTCATGAACCTTCCTGCTACCTGAACTTCTTGAACATTTCTGCCACTTGAATTTCTTGAACTTCTTGAAATTTCCTGCTACTTGAACTTCTTGAACCTTCCTGCTACTTGAAATTCTTGAAACTTCCTGCTACTTGAACTTCTTGAACTTCTTGAACCTTCCTGCTACTTGAAATACTTGAACTTCTTTAACCTTCCTGTTACTTGAACTTCTTGAACTTCTTGAACCTTCCTGCTACTTGAACTTCTTGAACTTCTTGAACCTTCCTGCTACTTGAAATACTTGAACTTCTTGAACCTTCCTGTTACTTGAACTTCTTGAACTTCTTGAACCTTCCTGCTACTTAATCTTTTAGATCCTTCCTGCTACTTGAACTTCTTGAACCTTCCTGCTACTTGAACTTCTTGAACTTCTTGACCCTTCCTGCTACTTGAACTTATTGAACTTCTTGAACCTTCCTGCTACTTGAACTTCTTGAACTTCTTCAACCTTCATGCTACTTGAACTTCTTGAACTTCTTGAACCTTCCTGCTACTTGAACATTTTGAACTTCTTGAACCTTCCTGCTACATGAACTTCTTGAACCTTCCTGCTACTTGAACTTCTTGGACCTTCCTGCTACTTGAACTTCTTGAACTTTCCTGCTACTTGAACTTCTTGAACCTTACTGTTTCTTGAACTTCTTGAACTTCTTGAACCTTTCTGCTAAATGAACTTCTTGAACTTCTTGAACCTTCCTGCTACTTGAACTTTTTGAACTTCTTTAACCTTCCTGCTACTTGAACTTTTTGAACTTCTTGAACCTTCCTGCTACTTGAACTTCTAGAACCTTCCTGCTACTTGAACTTCTTGAACCTTCCTGCTACTTGAACTTCTTGAACTTCTTGAACCTTCCTGCAACCTGAACTTCTTGAACCTTCCTGCTACTTGAACTTCTTGAACCTTCTTGCTGCTTGAACTTCTTGAACTTTCCTGCTACTTGAACTTCTTGAACCTTCCTGCTACTTGAACTTCTTGAACTTCTTGAACCTTTCTGCTACTTGAACTTCTTGAACCTTCCTGCTACCTGAACTACTTGAACTTCCTGCACCTTCCTGCTGCTTGAACTTTTTGAACCTTCCTGCTACTTGAACTTCTTGAACTTCTTGAACCTTCCTGCTACTTGAAATTCTTGAACTTCTTGAACCTTCCTGCTACTTGAACTTCTTGAACCTTCCTGCTACTTGAACTTCTTGAACTTATTGAACCTTCCTGCTACTTGAACTACTTAAACTTTTCGAACCTTCCTGCTACTTGAACTTCTTGAACTTCTTGAACTTTCCTGCTACGTGAACTTCTTGAACCTTCCTGCTAATTGAACTTCTTGAACTTCTTGAACCTTCCTGGTACTTGAACTTCTTGAACCTTCATGCTACTCGAACTTCTTGAACCTTACTGCTACTTGAACTTCTTGAACTTCTTGAACCTTCCTGCTACTTGAACTTCTTGAACTTTCTTTCTACTTGAACATCTTGAACTTCTTGAACCTTCCTGCTACTTGAACTTCTTGAACTTTTTGAACCTTCCTGCTACTTGAACTTCTTGAACTTTTTGAACCTTCCTGCTACTTGAACTTCTTGAACTTCTTGAACCTTCCTGCTACTTGAACTTCTTGAACCTTCCTGCTAATGGAACTTCTTGAACCTTCCTGCTATTTGAACTTCTTGAAACTTTCTGCTACTTGAACTTCTTGAACTTCTTGACCCTTCCTGCTACTGGAACTTCTTGAACCTTCCTGCTATTTGAACTTCTTGAAACTTCCTGCTACTTGAACTACTTGAACTTCTTGAACCTTCCTGCTACTTGAACTTCTTGAACGTCTTGAACCTTCCTGCTACATGAACTTCTTGAACTTCTCGAACCTTCCTGCTACTTGAACTTCTTGAACGTCTTGAACCTTCCTGCTACTTGAACTTCTTGAACTTCCTGAACCTTCCTGCTACTTGAACTTCTTGAACCTTACTGCTACTTGAACTTCTTGAACCTTCCTGCTACTTGAACTTCTTGAACCTTCCTGCTACTTGAACTTCTTGAACTTCTTGAACCTTCCTGCTACTTTAACTTCTTGAACTTCTTGAACCTTCCTGCTACTTGAACTTCTTGAACCTTCCTGCTACTTGAACTTCTTGAACTTCTTGAACGTTCCTGCTACTTGAACTTCTTGAACTTCTTGTACCTTTCTGCAACTTGAACTTCTTAAGCCTTCCTGCTACTTGAACTTTTTGAACTTTTTGAACCTTCCTGCTACTGGAACTTCTTGAACGTCTTGAACCTTCCTGCTACATGAACTTCTTGAACTTCTTGAACCTTCCTGCTACTTGAACATCTTGAACTTTTTGAACCTTCCTGCTACTTGAACTTCTTGAACTTCTTGAACCTTCCTGCTACTTGAACTTCTTGAACTTCTTGAACCTTCCTGCTACTTGAACTTCTTGAACCTTCCTGCTACTTGAACTTCTAGAACTTCTTGAACCTTCCTGCTACTTGAAATACTTGAACTTCTTGAACCTTCCTGTTACTTGAACTTCTTGAACTTCTTGAACTTCTTGAACCTTCATGCTACTTGAACTTCTTGAACCTTCCTGCTACTTGAACTTCTTGAACTTCTTGAACCTTCCTGCTACTTGAAATACTTGAACTTCTTGAACCTTCCTGTTACTTGAACTTCTTGAACTTCTTGAACCTTCCTGTTACTTAAACTTTTAGACCCTTCCTGCTACTTGAACTTCTTGAACCTTCCTGCTACTTGAACTTCTTGAACTTCATGAACCTTCCTTCTACTTGAACTTCTTGAACCTTCCTGCTACTTGAACTTCTTGAACTTCTTGACCCTTCCTGCTACTTGAACTTATTGAACTTCTTGAACCTTCCTGCTACTTGAACTTCTTGAACTTCTTCAACCTTCCTGCTACTTGAACTTCTTAAACTTCTTTTACCCTCCTGCTACTTGAACTTCTTGAACTTCTTGAACATTCCTGCTACTTGAACTTCTTGAACTTCTTGAACCTTCTTGCTATTTGAACTTCTTGAACTTCTTGAACCTTCCTGCTACTTGAATTTTTTGAACTTCTTGAAACTTCCTGCTACTTGAACTTCTTGAACCTTCCTGCTACTTGAACTTCTTGGACCTTCCTGCTACTTGAACTTCTTGAACTTTCCTGCTACTTGAACCTCTTTAACCTTACTGCTTCTTGAACTTCTTGAACTTCTTGAACCTTCCTGCTAAATGAACTTCTTGAACTTCTTGAACCTTCCTGCTACTTGAACTTTTTGAACTTCTTTAACCTTCCTGCTACGTGAACTTCTTGAACCTTCCTGCTACTTGAACTTCTTGAACTTCTTGAACCTTCCTGCAACCTGAAATTCTTGAACCTTCCTGCTACTTGAACTTTTTGAACCTTCTTGCTGCTTGAACTTCTTGAACTTTCCTGCTACTTGAACTTCTTGAACCTTCCTGCTACTTGAACTTCTTGAACTTCTTGAACCTTTCTGCTACTTGAAATTCTTGAACCTTCCTGCTACCTGAACTACTTGAACTTCCTGCACCTTCCTGCTGCTTGAACTTCTTGAACCTTCCTGCTACTTGAACTTCTTGAACTTCTTGAACCTTCCTGCTACCTGAACTTCTTGAACCTTCCTGCTACTTGAACTTCTTGAACTTATTGAACCTTCCTGCTACTTGAACTACTTAAACTTTTTGAACCTTCCTGCTACTTGAACTTCTTGAACTTCTTGAACCTTCCTGCTACGTGAACTTCTTGAACCTTCCTGCTAATTGAACTTCTTGAACTTCTTGAACCTTCCTGCTACTTGAACTTCTTGAACCTTCATGCTACTCGAACTTCTTCAACCTTCCTGCTACTTGAACTTCTTGAACTTCTTGAAACTTCCTGCTACTTGAATTTCTTGAACTTCTCGAACCTTCTTGCTACTTGAACTTCTTGAACTTCTTGAACCTTCCTGCTACTTGAAATTCTTGAACCTTCCTGCTACTTGAACTTCTTGAACCTTCCTGCTACTTGAACTTCTTGAACTTCTTGAACCTTCCTCCTACTTGAACTTCTTGAACCTTCCTGCTACTTGAACTTCTTGAACCTTCCTGCTACTTGAACTTTTTGAACTTTTTGATCCTTCCTGCTACTTGAACTTTTTGAACCTCCCTGCTACTTGAACTTCTTGAACCTTCCGGCTACTTGAACATCATGAACCTTCCTGCTACTTGAACTTCTTGAACTTCTTGAACCTTCCTGCTACTTGAACTTCTTGAACTTCTTGAACCTTCCTGCTACTTGAACTTTTTGAACCTTCCTGTTACTTGAACTTCTTGAACGTCATGAACCTTCCTGCTACTTGAACTTCTTAAACCTTACTACTACTTGAACTTCTTGAACCTTCCTGGTACATGAACTTTTTGAACTTCTTGAACCTTCCTGCTACTTGAACTTCTTGAACCTTCCTGCTCTTTGAACTTTTTGAAATTCTTGAACCTTCCTGCTACCTGAACTTCTTGAACCTTCCTGCTACTCGAACTTCTTGAACTTCTTGAACCTTGCTGCTACTTGAACTTCTTGAACCTTCCTGCTACTTGAAATTCTTGAAACTTCCTGCTACTTGAACTTCTTGAACTTCTTGAACCTTCCTGCTACTTGAAATACTTGAACTTCTTTAACCTTCCTGTTACTTGAACTTCTTGAACTTCTTGAACCTTCCTGCTACTTGAACTTCTTGAACTTCTTGAACCTTCCTGCTACTTGAAATACTTGAACTTCTTGAACCTTCCTGTTACTTGAACTTCTTGAACTTCTTGAACCTTCCTGCTACTTAATCTTTTAGATCCTTCCTGCTACTTGAACTTCTTGAACCTTCCTGCTACTTGAACTTCTTGAACTTCTTGACCCTTCCTGCTACTTGAACTTATTGAACTTCTTGAACCTTCCTGCTACTTGAACTTCTTGAACTTCTTCAACCTTCATGCTACTTGAACTTCTTGAACTTCTTGAACCTTCCTGCTACTTGAACTTTTTGAACTTCTTGAACCTTCCTGCTACATGAACTTCTTGAACCTTCCTGCTACTTGAACTTCTTGGACCTTCCTGCTACTTGAACTTCTTGAACTTTCCTGCTACTTGAACTTCTTGAACCTTACTGTTTCTTGAACTTCTTGAACTTCTTGAACCTTTCTGCTAAATGAACTTCTTGAACTTCTTGAACCTTCCTGCTACTTGAACTTTTTGAACTTCTTTAACCTTCCTGCTACTTGAACTTTTTGAACTTCTTGAACCTTCCTGCTACTTGAACTTCTAGAACCTTCCTGCTACTTGAACTTCTTGAACCTTCCTGCTACTTGAACTTCTTGAACTTCTTGAACCTTCCTGCAACCTGAACTTCTTGAACCTTCCTGCTACTTGAACTTCTTGAACCTTCTTGCTGCTTGAACTTCTTGAACTTTCCTGCTACTTGAACTTCTTGAACCTTCCTGCTACTTGAACTTCTTGAACTTCTTGAACCTTTCTGCTACTTGAACTTCTTGAACCTTCCTGCTACCTGAACTACTTGAACTTCCTGCACCTTCCTGCTGCTTGAACTTCTTGAACCTTCCTGCTACTTGAACTTCTTGAACTTCTTGAACCTTCCTGCTACTTGAAATTCTTGAACTTCTTGAACCTTCCTGCTACTTGAACTTCTTGAACTTATTGAACCTTCCTGCTACTTGAACTACTTAAACTTTTCGAACCTTCCTGCTACTTGAACTTCTTGAACTTCTTGAACTTTCCTGCTACGTGAACTTCTTGAACCTTCCTGCTAATTGAACTTCTTGAACTTCTTGAACCTTCCTGGTACTTGAACTTCTTGAACCTTCATGCTACTCGAACTTCTTGAACCTTACTGCTACTTGAACTTCTTGAACTTCTTGAACCTTCCTGCTACTTGAACTTCTTGAACTTTCTTTCTACTTGAACATCTTGAACTTCTTGAACCTTCCTGCTACTTGAACTTCTTGAACTTTTTGAACCTTCCTGCTACTTGAACTTCTTGAACTTTTTGAACCTTCCTGCTACTTGAACTTCTTGAACTTCTTGAACCTTCCTGCTACTTGAACTTCTTGAACCTTCCTGCTAATGGAACTTCTTGAACCTTCCTGCTATTTGAACTTCTTGAAACTTTCTGCTACTTGAACTTCTTGAACTTCTTGACCCTTCCTGCTACTGGAACTTCTTGAACCTTCCTGCTATTTGAACTTCTTGAAACTTCCTGCTACTTGAACTACTTGAACTTCTTGAACCTTCCTGCTACTTGAACTTCTTGAACGTCTTGAACCTTCCTGCTACATGAACTTCTTGAACTTCTCGAACCTTCCTGCTACTTGAACTTCTTGAACGTCTTGAACCTTCCTGCTACTTGAACTTCTTGAACTTCCTGAACCTTCCTGCTACTTGAACTTTTTGAACCTTCCTGCTACTTGAACTTCTTGAACCTTCCTGCTACTTGAACTTCTTGAACCTTCCTGCTACTTGAACTTCTTGAACTTCTTGAACCTTCCTGCTACTTTAACTTCTTGAACTTCTTGAACCTTCCTGCTGCTTGAACTTCTTGAACCTTCCTGCTACTTGAACTTCTTGAACTTCTTGAACCTTCCTGCTACTTGAACTTCTTGAACTTCTTGTACCTTTCTGCAACTTGAACTTCTTAAGCCTTCCTGCTACTTGATTTTTTTGAACTTTTTGAACCTTCCTGCTACTGGAACTTCTTGAACGTCTTGAACCTTCCTGCTACATGAACTTCTTGAACTTCTTGAACCTTCCTGCTACTTGAACATCTTGAACTTTTTGAACCTTCCTGCTACTTGAACTTCTTGAACTTCTTGAACCTTCCTGCTACTTGAACTTCTTGAACTTCTTGAACCTTCCTGCTACTTGAACTTCTTGAACCTTCCTGCTACTTGAACTTCTAGAACTTCTTGAACCTTCCTGCTACTTGAAATACTTGAACTTCTTGAACCTTCCTGTTACTTGAACTTCTTGAACTTCTTGAACTTCTTGAACCTTCCTGCTACTTGAACTTCTTGAACCTTCCTGCTACTTGAACTTCTTGAACTTCTTGAACCTTCCTGCTACTTGAAATACTTGAACTTCTTGAACCTTCCTGTTACTTGAACTTCTTGAACTTCTTGAACCTTCCTGTTACTTAAACTTTTAGACCCTTCCTGCTACTTGAACTTCTTGAACCTTCCTGCTACTTGAACTTCTTGAACTTCTTGAACCTTCCTTCTACTTGAACTTCTTGAACCTTCCTGCTACTTGAACTTCTTGAACTTCTTGACCCTTCCTGCTACTTGAACTTATTGAACTTCTTGAACCTTCCTGCTACTTGAACTTCTTGAACTTCTTCAACCTTCCTGCTACTTGAACTTCTTAAACTTCTTGTACCCTCCTGCTACTTGAACTTCTTGAACTTCTTGAACATTCCTGCTACTTGAACTTCTTGAACTTCTTGAACCTTCTTGCTATTTGAACTTCTTGAACTTCTTGAACCTTCCTGCTACTTGAATTTTTTGAACTTCTTGAAACTTCCTGCTACTTGAACTTCTTGAACCTTCCTGCTACTTGAACTTCTTGGACCTTCCTGCTACTTGAACTTCTTGAACTTTCCTGCTACTTGAACCTCTTTAACCTTACTGCTTCTTGAACTTCTTGAACTTCTTGAACCTTCCTGCTAAATGAACTTCTTGAACTTCTTGAACCTTCCTGCTACTTGAACTTTTTGAACTTCTTTAACCTTCCTGCTACGTGAACTTCTTGAACCTTCCTGCTACTTGAACTTCTTGAACCTTCCTGCAACCTGAAATTCTTGAACCTTCCTGCTACTTGAACTTCTTGAACCTTCTTGCTGCTTGAACTTCTTGAACTTTCCTGCTACTTGAACTTCTTGAACCTTCCTGCTACTTGAACTTCTTGAACTTCTTGAACCTTTCTGCTACTTGAAATTCTTGAACCTTCCTGCTACCTGAACTACTTGAACTTCCTGCACCTTCCTGCTGCTTGAACTTCTTGAACCTTCCTGCTACTTGAACTTCTTGAACTTCTTGAACCTTCCTGCTACCTGAACTTCTTGAACCTTCCTGCTGCCTGAACTTCTTGAACTTATTGAACCTTCCTGCTATTTGAACTACTTAAACTTTTTGAACCTTCCTGCTACTTGAACTTCTTGAACTTCTTGAACCTTCCTGCTACGTGAACTTCTTGAACCTTCCTGCTAATTGAACTTCTTGAACTTCTTGAACCTTCCTGCTACTTGAACTTCTTGAACCTTCATGCTACTCGAACTTCTTCAACCTTCCTGCTACTTGAACTTCTTGAACTTCTTGAAACTTCCTGCTACTTGAACTTCTTGAACTTCTCGAACCTTCTTGCTACTTGAACTTCTTGAACTTCTTGAACCTTCCTGCTACTTGAAATTCTTGAACCTTCCTGCTACTTGAACTTCTTGAACCTTCCTGCTACTTGAACTTCTTGAACTTCTTGAACCTTTCTGCTACTTGAACTTCTTGAACCTTCCTGCTACTTGAACTTCTTGAACTTCTTGAACCTTCCTGCTACTTGAACTTCTTGAACTTCTTGAACCTTCCTGCTACTTGAACTTCTCAAACCTCCCTGCTACTTGAACTTCTTGAACTTATTGAACCTTCCTGCTACTTGAACTACTTAAACTTTTTGAACCTTCCTGCTACTTGAACTTCTTGAACTTCTTAAACCTTCCTGCTACGTGAACTTCTTGAACCTTCCTGCTAATTGAACTTCTTGAACTTATTGAACCTTCCTGCTACTTGAACTTCTTGAACCTTCATGCTACTCGAACTTCTTAAACCTTCCTGCTACTTGAACTTCTTGAACTTCTTGAAACTTCCTGCTACTTGAACTTCTTGAACTTCTCGAACCTTCTTGCTACTTGAACTTCTTGAACTTCTTGAACCTTCCTGCTACTTGAACTTCTTGAACTTCTTAAACCTTCCTGCTACTTGAACTTCTTGAACCTTCCTGCTACTTGAACTTCTTGAACCTTCCTGCTACTTGAACTTCATGAACCTCCCTGCTACTTGAACTTCTTGAACCTTCCTGCTACTTGAACTTCTTGAACCTTCCTGCTACTTGAACTTCTTGAACCTTCCTGCTATTTGAACTTTTTGAACCTCCCTGCCACTTGAACTTCTTGAACCTTCCTGCTACTTGAATTTCTCGAACTTTTTGAACCTTCCTGCTACTTGAACTTCTTGAACCTTCCTGCTACTTGAACTTCTTGAACCTTCCTGCTACTTGAACTTCTGGAACCTTCCTGCTACTTGAACTTCTTGAACCTTCCTGCTACTTGAACTTCTTGAACCTTCCTGCTACTTGAACTTCTTGAACTTCTTGAACCTTCCTCCTACTTGAACTTCTTCAACCTTCCTGCCACTCGAACTTCTTGAACCTTCCTGCTACTTGAACTTTTTGAACTTTTTGATCCTTCCTGCTACTTGAACTTCTTGAACCTCCCTGCTACTTGAACTTCTTGAACCTTCCGGCTACTTGAACATCATGAACCTTCCTGCTACTTGAACTTCTTGAACTTCTTGAACCTTCCTGCTACTTGAACTTCTTGAACTTCTTGAACCTTCCTGCTACTTGAACTTTTTGAACCTTCCTGTTACTTGAACTACTTGAACGTCATGAACCTTCCTGCTACTTGAACTTCTTGAACCTTACTACTACTTGAACTTCTTGAACCTTCCTGGTACATGAACTTTTTGAACTTCTTGAACCTTCCTGCTACTTGAACTTCTTGAACCTTCCTGCTCTTTGAACTTTTTGAAATTCTTGAACCTTCCTGCTACCTGAACTTCTTGAACCTTCATGCTACTCGAACTTCTTGAACTTCTTGAACCTTGCTGCTACTTGAACTTCTTGAACCTTCCTGCTACTTGAACTTTTTGAACTTCTTGAACCTTCCTGCTACCTGAACTTCTTGAACCTTCCTGCTACCTGAACTTCTTGAACCTTTCTGCCACTTGAATTTCTTGAACTTCTTGAAATTTCCTGCTACTTGAACTTCTTGAACCTTCGTGCTACTTGAAATTCTTGAAACTTCCTGCTACTTGAACTTCTTGAACTTCTTGAACCTTCCTGCTACTTGAAATACTTGAACTTCTTTAACCTTCCTGTTACTTGAACTTCTTGAACTTCTTGAACCTTCCTGCTACTTGAACTTCTTGAACTTCTTGAACCTTCCTGCTACTTGAAATACTTGAACTTCTTGAACTTCTTGAACCTTCCTGCTACTTAAACTTTTAGACCCTTCCTGCAACTTGAACTTCTTGAACCTTCCTTCTACTTGAACTTCTTGAACTTCATGAACCTTCCTTCTACTTGAACTTCTTGAACCTTCCTGCTACTTGAACTTCTTGAACCTTCCTGCTACTTGAACTTCTTGAACTTCTTGAACCTTCCTGCAACCTGAACTTCTTGAACCTTCCTGCTACTTGAACTTCTTGAACCTTCTTGCTGCTTGAACTTCTTGAACTTTCCTGCTACTTGAACTTCTTGAACCTTCCTGCTACATGAACTTCTTGAACTTCTTGAACCTTTCTGCTACTTGAACTTCTTGAACCTTCCTGTACCTGAACTAATTGAACTTCCTGCACCTTCCTGCTGCTTGAACTTCTTGAACCTTCCTGCTACTTGAACTTCTTGAACTTCTTGAACCTTCCTGCTACTTGAAATACTTGAACTTCTTGAACTTCTTGAACCTTCCTGCTACTTAAACTTTTAGACCCTTCCTGCTACTTGAACTTCTTGAACCTTCCTTCTACTTGAACTTCTTGAACTTCATGAACCTTCCTTCTACTTGAACTTCTTGAACCTTCCTGCTACTTGAACTTCTTGAACCTTCCTGCTACTTGAACTTCTTGAACCTTCCTGCTACTTGAACTTCTTGAACTTCTTGAACCTTCCTGCTACTTGAACTTCTTGAACCTTCCTGCTACTTGAACTTCTTGAACTTATTGAACCTTCCTGCTACTTGAACTACTTAAACTTTTCGAACCTTCCTGCTACTTGAACTTCTTGAACTTCTTGAACTTTCCTGCTACGTGAACTTCTTGAACCTTCCTGCTAATTGAACTTCTTGAACTTCTTGAACCTTAATGGTACTTGAACTTCTTGAACCTTCATGCTACTCGAACTTCTTGAACCTTCCTGCTACTTGAACTTCTTGAACTTCTTGAACCTTCCTGCTACTTGAACTTCTTGAACTTCTTGAACCTTTCTGCTACTTGAACTTCTTGAAATTTCTTTCTACTTGAACATCTTGAACTTCTTGAACCTTCCTGCTACTTGAACTTCTTGAACCTTCCTGCTACTTGAACTTCTTGAACTTCTTGAACCTTCCTGCTAGTTGAAATTCTTGACCCTTTCTGCTGCTTGAACTTCTTGAACTTCTTGAACCTTCCTGCTACTTGAACTTCTTGAACTTCTTGAACCTTCCTGCTACTTGAACTTCTAGGACTTTTTTTCTACTTGAACATCTTGAACTTCTTGAACCTTCCTGTTACTTGAACTTCTTGAACCTTTCTGCCACTTGAACTTCCTGAACTTCTTGAACCTTCCTGCTACTCCAAATTCTTGAACCTTCCTGCTGCTTGAACTTCTTGAACTTTTTGAACCTTCCTGCTTCTTGAACTTCTTGAACTTGTTGAACCTTCCTGCTACTTGAACTTCTTGAACTTTCTTTCTACTTGAACATCTTGAACTTCTTGAACCTTCCTGCTACTTGAACTTCTTGAACCTTCCTGCTACTTGAACTTCTTGAACTTCTTGAACCTTCCTGCTACTTGAACTTCTTGAACTTCTTGAACCTTCCTGCTACTTGAACTTCTTGAACTTTTTGAACCTTCCTGCTACTTGAACTTCTTGAACTTCTTGAACCTTCCTGCTACTTGAACTTCTTGAACCTTCCTGCTAATGGAACTTCTTGAACCTTCCTGCTATTTGAACTTCTTGAAACTTCCTGCTACTTGAACTTCTTGAACTTCTTGACCCTTCCTGCTACTGGAACTTCTTGAACCTTCCTGCTATTTGAACTTCTTGAAACTTCCTGCTACTTGAACTTCTTGAACTTCTTGAACCTTCCTGCTACTTGAACTTCTTGAACGTCTTGAACCTTCCTGCTACTTGAACTTCTTGAACTTCTTGAACCTTCCTGCTACTTGAACTTCTTGAACGTCTTGAACCTTCCTGCTATTTGAACTTCTTGAACTTCCTGAACCTTCCTGTTACTTGAACTTTTTGAACCTTCCTGCTACTTGAACTTCTTGAACCTTCCTGCTACATGAACTTCTTGAACCTTCCTGCTACTTGAACTTCTTGAACTTCTTGAACCTTCCTGCTACTTGAACTTCTTGAACGTCTTGAACCTTCCTGCTACTTGAACTTCTTGAACTTCCTGAACCTTCCTGTTACTCGAACTTTTTGAACCTTCCTGCTACTTGAACTTCTTGAACTTCTTGAACCTTCCTGCTACTTGAACTTCTTGAACTTCTTGAACCTTCCTGCTACTTGAACTTCTCGAACCTTCCTGCTACTTGAACTTCTTGAACTTCTTGAACCTTCCTGCTACTTGAAATACATGAACTTCTTGAACCTTCCTTTTACTTGAACTTCTTGAACTTCTTGAACCTTCCTGCTACTTGAACTTCTTGAACCTTCCTGCTACTTGAACTTCTTGAACTTCTTGAACCTTCCTGCTACTTGAAATACTTGAACTTCTTGAACCTTCCTGTTACTTGAACTTCTTGAACTTCTTGAACCTTCCTGCTACTTAAACTTTTAGACCCTTCCTGCTACTTGAACTTCTTGAACCTTCCTGCTACTTGAACTTCTTGAACTTCTTGAACCTTCCTTCTACTTGAACTTCTTGAACCTTCCTGCTACTTGAACTTCTTGAATTTCTTGACCCTTCCGGCTACTTGAACTTATTGAACTTCTTGAACCTTCCTGCTACTTGAACTTCTTGAACTTCTTCAACCTTCCTGCTACTTGAACTTCTTAAACTTCTTGGACCCTCCTGCTACTTGAACTTCTTGAACTTCTTGAACATTTCTGCTACTTGAACTTCTTGAACTTCTTGAACCTTCTTGCTATTTGAACTTCTTGAACTTCTTGAACCTTCCTGCTACTTGAATTTTTTGAACTTCTTGAACCTTCCTGCTACTTGAACTTCTTGAACCTTCCTGCTACTTGAACTTCTTGGACCTTCCTGCTACTTGAACTTCTTGAACTTTCCTGCTACTTGAACTTCTTTAACCTTACTGCTTCTTGAACTTCTTGAACTTCTTGAACCTTCCTGCTAAATGAACTTCTCGAACTTCTTGAACCTTCCTGCTACTTGAACTTTTTGAACTTCTTTAACCTTCCTGCTACTTGAACTTTTTGAACTTCTTGAACCTTCCTGCTACTTGAACTTCTAGAACCTTCCTGCTACTTGAACTTCTTGAACCTTCCTGCTACTTGAACTTCTTGAACTTCTTGAACCTTCCAGCAACCTGAACTTCTTAAACCTTCCTGCTACTTGAACTTCTTGAACCTTCTTGCTGCTTTAACTTCTTGAACTTTCCTGCTACTTGAACTTCTTAAATCTTCCTGCTACTTGAACTTCTTGAACTTCTTGAACCTGTCTGCTACTTGAAATTCTTGAACCTTCCTGCTACCTGAACTACTTGAACTTCCTGCACCTTCCTGCTGCTTGAACTTCTTGAACCTTCCTGCTACTTGAACTTCTTGAACTTCTTGAACCTTCCTGCTACTTGAACTTCTTGAACCTTCGTGCTACTTGAACTTCTTGAACTTATTGAACCTTCCTGCTACTTGAACTACTTAAACTTTTTGAACCTTCCTGCTACTTGAACTTCTTGAACTTCTTGAACCTTCCTGCTACGTGAACTTCTTGAACCTTCCTGCTAATTGAACTTCTTGAACTTCTTGAACCTTCCTGCTACTTGAACTTCTTGAACCTTCATGCTACTCGAACTTCTTGAACCTTCTTGCTACTTGAACTTCTTGATCTTCTTGAAACTTCCTGCTACTTGAACTTCTTGAACTTCTCGAACCTTCTTGCTACTTGAACTTCTTGAACTTTTTGAACCTTCCTGCTACTTGAAATTCTTGAACCTTCCTGCTACTTGAACTTCTTGAACCTTCCTGCTACTTGAACTTCTTGAACTTCTTGAACCTTTCTGCTACTTGAACTTCTTGAACCTTCCTGCTACTTGAACTTCTTGAACTTCTTGAACCTTCCTGCTACTTGAACTTCTTGAACCTCCCTGCTACTTGAACTTCTTGAACTTATTGAACCTTCCTGCTACTTGAACTACTTAAACTTTTTGAACCTTCCTGCTACTTGAACTTCTTGAACTTCTTAAACCTTCCTGCTACGTGAACTTCTTGAACCTTCCTGCTAATTGAACTTCTTGAACTTCTTGAACCTTCCTGCTAATTGAACTTCTTGAACTTCTTGAACCTTCCTGCTACTTGAACTTCTTGAACCTTCATGCTACTCGAACTTCTTGAACCTTCCTGCTACTTGAACTTCTTGAACTTCTTGATATTTTCCTGCTACTTGAACTTCTTGGACTTCTCGAACCTTCTTGCTACTTGAACTTCTTGAACTTCTTGAACCTTCCTGCTACTTGAACTTCTTGAACTTCTTGAAACTTCCTGCTACCTGAACTTTTTGAACCTTCCTGCTACTTGAACTTCGTGAACCTTCCTGCTACTTGAACTTAATGAACCTCCCTGCTACTTGAACTTCTTGAACCTTCCTGCTACTTGAACTTCTTGAACCTTCCTGCTACTTGAACTTCTTGAACCTTCCTGCTACTTGAACTTTTTGAACCTCCCTGCCACTTGAACTTCTTGGACCTTCCTGCTACTTGAATTTCTCGATCTTTTTGAACCTTCCTGCTACTTGAACTTCTTGAACCTTCCTGCTACTTGAACTTCTTGAACCTTCCTGCTACTTGAACTTTTTGAACCTCCCTGCCACTTGAACTTCTTGAACCTTCATGCTACTTGAATTTCTCGATCTTTTTGAACCTTCCTGCTACTTGAACTTCTTGAACCTTCCTGCTACTTGAACTTCTTAAACCTTCCTGCTACTTGAACTTCTTGAACTTCTTGAACCTTAATGCTACTTGAACTTCTTGAACCTTCCTGCTACTTGAACTTCTTGAACCTTCCTGCTACTTGAACTTCTTGAACCTTTCTGCTACTTGAACTTTTTGAACTTTTTGATCCTTCCTGCTACTTGAACTTCTTGAACCTCCCTGCTACTTGAACTTCTTGAACCTTCCGGCTACTTGAACATCATGAACCTTCCTGCTACTTGAACTTCTTGAACTTCTTGAACCTTCCGGCTACTTGAACTTCTTGAACTTCTTGAACCTTCCTGCTACTTGAACTTTTTGAACCTTCCTGTTACTTGAACTTCTTGAACGTCATGAACCTACCTGCTACTTGAACTTCTTAAACCTTACTACTACTTGAACTTCTTGAACCTTCCTGGTACATGAACTTTTTGAACTTCTTGAACCTTCCTGCTACTTGAACTTCTTGAACCTTCCTGCTCTTTGAACTTTTTGAAATTCTTGAACCTTCCTGCTACCTGAACTTCTTGAACCTTCCTGCTACTCGAACTACTTGAACTTCTTGAACCTTGCTGCTACTTGAACTTCTTGAACCTTCCTGCTACTTGAACTTTTTGAACTTCTTGAACCTTCCTGCTACCTGAACTTCTTGAACCTTTCTGCCACTTGAATTTCTTGAACTTCTTGAACCTTCCTGCTACTTGAACTTCTTGAACCTTCCTGCTACTTGAAATTCTTGAAACTTCCTGCTACTTGAACTTCTTGAACTTCTTGAACCTTCCTGCTACATGAACTACTTGAACTTCTTGAACCTTCCTGCTACTTGAACTTCTTGAACCTTCCTGGTACTTGAAATTCTCGAACTTCTTGAACCTTCCTGCTACTTGCACTTCTTGAACTTCTTGAACCTTCCAGCTACTTGAACTTCTTGAACTTATTGAACCTTCCTGCACCTTGAAGTTCTTGAACTTCTTGAACTTCTTGAACCTTCCTGCTACCTGAACTTCTTGAACTTCTTGAACCTTCCCGCTACTTGAACTTCATTAACCTTCCTGCTACTTGAACTTTTTGAACCTTCCTGCTACTAGAACTTCTTGAACCTTCCTGCTACTTGAACTTCTGGAACTTCTTGAACCTTCCTGCTACTTGAACTTTTTAAACATTCTTGCTACATGAACTTCTTGAACCTTCCTGCTACTTGAACTCCTTGAACTTCTTGAACCTTCCTGCTACTTGAACTTCTTGAACCTTCCTGCTACTTGAACTTCTTGAACTTCTTGAACCTTCCTGCTACTTGAACTACTTGAACTTCTTGAACCTTCCTGCTACTTGAACTACTTGAACTACTTAAACCTTCCTGCTACTTGAACTTCTTTAACCTTCCTGGTACTTGAACTTCTTGAACTTCTTGAACCTTCCTGCTACTTGAACTTCTTGAACTTCTCGAACCTTCCTGCTACTTGAACTTCTTGAACCTTCCTGCTAATGGAACTTCTTGAACCTTCCTGCTATTTGAACTTCTTGAAACTTACTGCTACTTGAACTTCTTGAACTTCTTGAACCTTCCTGCTACTTGAACTTCTTGAACGTCTTGAACCTTCCTGCTACTTGAACTTCTTGAACTTCTTGAACCTTCCTGCTACTTGAACTTCTTGAACGTCTTGAACCTTCCTGCTACTTGAACTTCTTGAACTTCCTGAACCTTCCTGCTACTTGAACTTTTTGAACCCTCTTGCTACTTGAACTTTTTGAACCTTCCTGCTACTTGAACTTCTTGAACCTTCCTGCTACTTGAACTTCTTGAACTTCTTGAACCTTCCTGTTCTTTAACTTCTTGAACTTCTTGAACCTTCCTGCTACTTGAACTTCTTGAACCTACCTGCTACTTGAACTTCTTGAACTTCTTGAACCTTCCTGCTACTTTAACTTCTTGAACTTCTTGTACCTTTCTGCAACTTGAACTTCTTAAGCCTTCCTGCTACTTGAACTTCTTGAACTTTTTGAACCTTAGTGCTACTGGAACTTCTTGAACGTCTAGAACCTTGCTGCTACATGAACTTCTTGAACTTCTTGAACCTTCCTGCTACTTGAACATCTTGAACTTTTTGAACCTTCCTGCTACTTGAACTTCTTGAACTTCTTGAACCTTCCTGCTACTTGAACTTCTTGAACTTCTTGAACCTTCCTGCTACTTGAACTTCTCGAACCTTCCTGCTACTTGAACTTCTTGAACTTCTTGAACCTTCCTGCTACTTGAAATACTTGAACTTCTTGAACCTTCCTGTTACTTGAACTTCTTGAACTTCTTGAACCTTCCTGCTACTTGAACTTCTTGAACCTTCCTGCTACTTGAACTTCTTGAACTTCTTGAACCTTCCTGCTACTTGAAATACTTGAACTTCTTGAACCTTCCTGTTACTTGAACTTCTTGAACTTCTTGAACCTTCCTGCTACTTAAACTTTTAGACCCTTCCTGCTACTTGAACTTCTTGAACCTTCCTGCTACTTGAACTTCTTGAACTTCTTGAACCTTCCTTCCACTTGAACTTCTTGAACCTTCCTGCTACTTGAACTTCTTGAACTTCTTGACCCTTCCTGCTACTTGAACTTACTGAACTTCTTGAACCTTCCTGCTACTTGAACTTCTTGAACTTCTTCAACCTTCCTGCTGCTTGAACTTCCTAAACTTCTTGGACCCTCCTGCTACTTGAACTTCTTGAACATTCCTGCTACTTGAACTTCTTGAACTTCTTGAACCTTCTTGCTATTTGAACTTCTTGAACTTCTTGAACCTTCCTGCTACTTGAATTTTTTGAACTTCTTGAACCTTCCTGCAACTTGAACTTCTTGAACCTTCCTGCTACTTGAACTTCTTGGACCTTCCTGCTACTTGAACTTCTTGAACTTTCCTGCTACTTGAACTTCTTTAACCTTACTGCTTCTTGAACTTCTTGAACTTCTTGAACCTTCCTGCTAAATGAACTTCTCGAACTTCTTGAACCTTCCTGCTACTTGAACTTTTTGAACTTCTTTAACCTTCCTGCTACTTGAACTTTTTGAACTTCTTGAACCTTCCTGCTACTTGAACTTCTAGAACCTTCCTGCTACTTGAACTTCTTGAACCTTCCTGCTACTTGAACTTCTTGAACTTCTTGAACCTTCCAGCAACCTGAACTTCTTGAACCTTCCTGCTACTTGAACTTCTTGAACCTTCTTGCTGCTTTAACTTCTTGAACTTTCCTGCTACTTGAACTTCTTAAATCTTCCTGCTACTTGAACTTCTTGAACTTCTTGAACCTGTCTGCTACTTGAAATTCTTGAACCTTCCTGCTACCTGAACTACTTGAACTTCCTGCACCTTCCTGCTGCTTGAACTTCTTGAACCTTCCTGCTACTTGAACTTCTTGAACTTCTTGAACCTTCCTGCTACTTGAACTTCTTGAACCTTCCTGCTACTTGAACTTCTTGAACTTATTGAACCTTCCTGCTACTTGAACTACTTAAACTTTTTGAACCTTCCTGCTACTTGAACTTCTTGAACTTCTTGAACCTTCCTGCTACGTGAACTTCTTGAACCTTCCTGCTTATTGAACTTCTTGAACTTCTTGAACCTTCCTGCTACTTGAACTTCTTGAACCTTCATGCTACTCGAACTTCTTGAACCTTCTTGCTACTTGAACTTCTTGATCTTCTTGAAACTTCCTGCTACTTGAACTTCTTGAACTTCTCGAACCTTCTTGCTACTTGAACTTCTTGAACTTTTTGAACCTTCCTGCTACTTGAAATTCTTGAACCTTCCTGCTACTTGAACTTCTTGAACCTTCCTGCTACTTGAACTTCTTGAACTTCTTGAACCTTTCTGCTACTTGAACTTCTTGAACCTTCCTGCTACTTGAACTTCTTGAACTTCTTGAACCTTCCTGCTACTTGAACTTCTTGAACCTCCCTGCTACTTGAACTTCTTGAACTTATTGAACCTTCCTGCTACTTGAACTACTTAAACTTTTTGAACCTTCCTGCTACTTGAACTTCTTGAACTTCTTAAACCTTCCTGCTACGTGAACTTCTTGAACCTTCCTGCTAATTGAACTTCTTGAACTTCTTGAACCTTCCTGCTACTTGAACTTCTTGAACCTTCATGCTACTCGAACTTCTTGAACCTTCCTGCCACTTGAACTTCTTGAACTTCTTGAAACTTCCTGCTACCTGAACTTCTTGGACTTCTCGAACCTTTTTGCTACTTGAACTTCTTGAACTTCTTGAACCTTCCTGCTACTTGAACTTCTTGAACTTCTTGAACCTTCCTGCTACCTGAACTTTTTGAACCTTCCTGCTACTTGAACTTCTTGAACCTTCCTGCTACTTGAACTTCATGAACCTCCCTGCTACTTGAACTTCTTGAACCTTCCTGCTACTTGAACTTCTTGAACCTTCCTGCTACTTGAACTTCTTGAACCTTCCTGCTACTTGAACTTTTTGAACCTCCCTGCCACTTGAACTTCTTGGACCTTCCTGCTACTTGAATTTCTCGATCTTTTTGAACCTTCCTGCTACTTGAACTTCTTGAACCTTCCTGCTACTTGAACTTCTTGAACCTTCCTGCTACTTGAACTTTTTGAACCTCCCTGCCACTTGAACTTCTTGAACCTTCCTGCTACTTGAATTTCTCGATCTTTTTGAACCTTCCTGCTACTTGAACTTCTTGAACCTTCCTGCTACTTGAACTTCTTGAACCTTCCTGCTACTTAAACTTCTTGAACTTCTTGAACCTTCCTGCTACTTGAACTTCTTGAACCTTCCTGCTACTTGAACTTCTTGAACCTTCCTGCTACTTGAACTTCTTGAACCTTTCTGCTACTTGAACTTTTTGAACTTTTTGATCCTTCCTGCTACTTGAACTTCTTGAACCTCCCTGCTACTTGAACTTCTTGAACCTTCCGGCTACTTGAACATCATGAACCTTCCTGCTACTTGAACTTCTTGAACTTCTTGAACCTTCCTGCTACTTGAACTTCTTGAACTTCTTGAACCTTCCTGCTACTTGAACTTTTTGAACCTTCCTGTTACTTGAACTTCTTGAACGTCATGAACCTTCCTGCTACTTGAACTTCTTAAACCTTACTACTACTTGAACTTCTTGAACCTTCCTGGTACATGAACTTTTTGAACTTCTTGAACCTTCCTGCTACTTGAACTTCTTGAACCTTCCTGCTCTTTGAACTTTTTGAAATTCTTGAACCTTCCTGCTACCTGAACTTCTTGAACCTTCCTGCTACTCGAACTACTTGAACTTCTTGAACCTTGCTGCTACTTGAACTTCTTGAACCTTCCTGCTACTTGAACTTTTTGAACATCTTGAACCTTCCTGCTACCTGAACTTCTTGAACCTTTCTGCCACTTGAATTTCTTGAACTTCTTGAACCTTCCTGCTACTTGAACTTCTTGAACCTTCCTGCTACTTGAAATTCTTGAAACTTCCTGCTACTTGAACTTCTTGAACTTCTTGAACCTTCCTGCTACATGAACTACTTGAACTTCTTGAACCTTCCTGGTACTTGAAATTCTCGAACTTCTTGAACCTTCCTGCTACTTGCACTTCTTGAACTTCTTGAACCTTCCAGCTACTTGAACTTCTTGAACTTCTTGAACCTTCCTGCACCTTGAAGTTCTTGAACTTCTTGAACTTCTTGAACCTTCCTGCTACCTGAACTTCTTGAATTTCTTGAACCTTCCCGCTACTTGAACTTCATTAACCTTCCTGCTACTTGAACTTCTTGAACCTTCCTGCTACTAGAACTTCTTGAACCTTCCTGCTACTTGAACTTCTGGAACTTCTTGAACCTTCCTGCTACTTGAACTTTTTAAACATTCTTGCTACATGAACTTCTTGAACCTTCCTGCTACTTGAACTCCTTGAACTTCTTGAACCTTCCTGCTACTTGAACTTCTTGAACCTTCCTGCTACTTGAACTTCTTGAACTTCTTGAACCTTCCTGCTACATGAACTACTTGAACTTCTTGAACCTTCCTGCTACTTGAACTACTTGAACTACTTAAACCTTCCTGCTACTTGAACTTCTTTAACCTTCCTGGTACTTGAACTTCTTGAACTTCTTGAACCTTCCTGCTACTTGAACTTCTTGAACTTCTTGAACCTTCCTGTTCTTTAACTTCTTGAACTTCTTGAACCTTCCTTCTACTTGAACTTCTTGAACCTTCCTGCTACTTGAACTTCTTGAACTTCTTGAACCTTCCTGCTACTTTAACTTCTTGAACTTCTTGTACCTTTCTGCAACTTGAACTTCTTAAGCCTTCCTGCTACTTGAACTTCTTGAACTTTTTGAACCTTAGTGCTACTGGAACTTCTTGAACGTCTTGAACCTTCCTGCTACATGAACTTCTTGAACTTCTTGTACCTTCCTGCTACTTGAACATCTTGAACTTTTTGAACCTTCCTGCTACTTGAACTTCTTGAACTTCTTGAACCTTCCTGCTACTTGAACTTCTTGAACTTCTTGAACCTTCCTGCTACTTGAACTTCTCGAACCTTCCTGCTACTTGAACTTCTTGAACTTCTTGAACCTTCCTGCTACTTGAAATACTTGAACTTCTTGAACCTTCCTGTTACTTGAACTTCTTGAACTTCTTGAACCTTCCTGCTACTTGAACTTCTTGAACCTTCCTGCTACTTGAACTTCTTGAACTTCTTGAACCTTCCTGCTACTTGAAATACTTGAACTACTTGAACCTTCCTGTTACTTGAACTTCTTGAACTTCTTGAACCTTCCTGCTACCCAAACTTTTAGACCCTTCCTGCTACTTGAACTTCTTGAACTATCCTGCTACTTGAACTTCTTGAACTTCTTGAACCTTCCTTCCACTTGAACTTCTTGAAACTTCCTGCTACTTGAACTTCTTGAACTTCTTGACCCTTCCTGCTACTTGAACTTATTGAACTTCTTGAACCTTGCTGCTACTTGAACTTCTTGAACTTCTTCAACCTTCCTGCTGCTTGAACTTCCTAAACTTCTTGGACCCTCCTGCTACTTGAACTTCTTGAACTTCTTGAACATTCCTGCTACTTGAACTTCTTGAACTTCTTGAACCTTCTTGCTATTTGAACTTCTTGAACTTCTTGAACCTTACTGCTACTTGAATTTTTTGAACTTCTTGAACCTTCCTGCTACTTGAACTTCTTGAACCTTCCTGCTACTTGAACTTCTTGGACCTTCCTGCTGCTTGAACTTCTTGATCTTTCCTGCTACTTGAACTTCTTTAACCTTACTGCTTCTTGAACTTCTTGAACTTCTTGAACCTTCCTGCTAAATGAACTTCTTGAACTTCTTGAACCTTCCTGCTACTTCAACTTTTTGAACTTCTTTAACCTTCATGCTACTTGAACTATTTGAACTTCTTGAACCTTCCTGCTACTTGAAATTCTAGAACCTTCCTGCTACTTGAACTTCTTGAACCTTCCTGCTCCTTGAACTTCTTGAACTTCTTGAACCTTCCTGCAACCTGAACTTGTTGAACCTTCCTGCTACTTGAACTTCTTGAACCTTCTTGCTGCTTGAACTTCTTGAACTTTCCTGCTACTTGAACTTCTTGAACCTTCCTGCTACTTGAACTTCTTGAACTTCTTGAACCTTTCTGCTACTTGAAATTCTTGAACCTTCCTGCTACCTGAACTACTTGAACTTCCTGCACCTTCCTGCTGCTTGAACTTCTTGAACCTTCCTGCTACTTGAACTTCTTGAACTTCTTGAACCTTCCTGCTACTTGAAGTTCTTGAACCTTCCTGCTACTTGAACTTCTTGAACTTATTGAACCTTCCTGCTACTTGAACTACTTAAACTTTTTGAACCTTCCTGCTACTTGAACTTCTTGAACTTCTTGAACCTTCCTGATACGTGAACTTCTTGAAACTTCCTGCTAATTGAACTTCTTGAACTTCTTGAACCTTCCTGCTACTTGATCTTCTTGAACTTCTTGAAACTTCCTGCTACTTGAACTTCTTGAACTTCTCGAACCTTCTTGCTACTTGAACTTCTTGAACTTCTTGAACCTTCCTGCTACTTGAAATTCTTGAACCTTACTGCTACTTGAACTTCTTGAACCTTCCTGCTACTTGAACTTCTTGAACTTCTTGAACCTTTCTGCTACTTGAACTTCTTGAACCTTCCTGCAACTTGAACTTCTTGAACTTCTTGAACCTTCCTGCTACTTGAACTTCTTGAACTTCTTGAACCTTCCTGCTACTTGAACTTCTTGAACCTTCCTGCTACTTGAACTTCTTGAACTTATTGAACCTTCCTGCTACTTGAACTACTTAAACTTTTTGAACCTTCCTGCTATTTGAACTTCTTGAACTTCTTGAACCTTCCTGCTACGTGAACTTCTTGAACCTTCCTGCTAATTGAATTTCTTGAACTTCTTGAACCTCTCTGCTACTTGAACTTCTTGAACCTTCATGCTACTCGAACTTCTTGATCCTTCCTGCTACTTGAACTTCTTGAACTTCTTGAAACTTCCTGCTACTTGAACTTCTTGAACTTCTCGAAATTTCTTGCGTCTTGAACTTCTTGAACTTCTTGAACCTTCCTGCTACTTGAAATTCTTGAACCTTCCTGCTACTTGAACTTCTTGAACCTTCCTGCTACTTGAACTTCTTGAACTTCTTGAACCTTTCTGCTACTTGAACTTCTTGAACCTTCCTGCTACTTGAACTTCTAGAACTTCTTTAACCTTCCTGCTACTTAAACTTCTTGAACCTTCCTGCTACTTGAACTTCTTGAACTTCTTGAACCTTCCTGCCACTTGAACTTTTTGAACCTTCCTGCTATTTGAACTTCTTGAACCTTCCGGCTACTTGAACTTCTTTAACTTCTTGAACCTTCCTGCTACTTGAACTTCTTGAACCTTCCTGCCACTTGAACTTTTTGAACTTCTTGAACCTTCCTGCTACTTGAACTTCTTGAACCTTCCTGATACTTGAACTTTTTGAACCTTCCTGCTACTTGAACTTCTTGAACCCTCCTGCTACTTGAACTTCTTGAACTTGTTGAACCCTCCTGCTACTTGAACTTCTTGAACCTTCGTGCTTCTTGAACTTCTTGAATTTATTGAACCTTCCTGCTACTTGAACTTCTTGAACTTCTTGAACCTTCCTGCTACTTGAACTTCTTGAACCTTCCTGCTACTTAAGCTTCTTGAACCTTCCTGCTACTTGAACTTCTTGAACTTCTTGAACCTTCCTGCTACTTGAACTTCCTGAACTTCTTGTACCTTTCTGCTACTTGAACTTCTTGAACCGTCCTGCTACTTGAACTTCTTGAACTTCTTGTACCTTAATGCTACTTGAACTTCTTGAACGTCTTGAACCTTCCTGCTACTTGAACTTCTTGAACTTCTTGAACCTTCCTGCTACTTGAACTTCTTGAACCTTCCTGCTACTTGAACTTCTTGAACTTTTTGAACCTTTCGGCTACTTGAACTTCTTGAACTTCCTGAACCTTAATGCTACTTGAACTTCTTGAACCTTCCTGCTACTTGAACTTCTTGAACTTCTTGAACCTTCCTGCTACTTGAACTACTTGAACTTCTTGAACCTTCCTGCTACTTGAACTTCTTGAACTTCTTGAACCTTCCTGCTACTTGAAATTCTTGAAACTTCCTGCTACTTGAACTTCTTGAACTTCTTGAACCTTCCTGCTACTTGAACTTCTTGAACTTCTTGAACCTTCCTGCTACTTGAACTTCTTGAACTTCTTGAACCTTCCTGCTACTTGAACTTTTTGAACTTCTTGAACCTTCCTGCTACTTGAACTTCTTGAACGTTCCTGCTACTTGAACTTCTTGAACCTTCCTGCTACTTGAACTTCTTGAACGTTCCTGCTACTTGAACTTCTAGAACTTTTTGAACCTTCCTGCTACTTGAACTTCTTGAACCTTCCTGCTACTTGAACTTCTTGAACTTCTTGAACCTTCCTGCTACTTGAACTTCTTGAACCTTCCTGCTACTTGAACTTCTTGAACCTTCCTGCTACTTGAACTTCTTGAACCTTCCTGCTACCTGAACTTCTTGAACCTTCCTGCTACTTGAACCTCTTGAACCTTCCTGCTACTTGAACTTCTTGAACTTCTTGAACCTTCCTGCTACTTGAACTTCTTGAACTTCTTGAACCTTTCTGATACTTGAACTTTTTGAACCTTCCTGCTACTTGAACTTCTTGAACTTCTTGAATTTTCCTGCTTCTTGAACTTCTTGAACGTCTTGAACCTTCCTGCTACTTGAACTTCTTGAACTTCTTGAACCTTCCTTCTACTTGAACTTCTTGAACCTTCCTGCCACCTGAACTTCTTGAACTTTTTGAACCTTCCTGCTACTTGAACTTCTTGAACTTCTTGAACCTTCCTGCTACTTGAACTTCTTGAACTTCTTGAACCTACCTGCTACTTGAACTTCTTGAACCTTCCTGCTACTTGAAATTCTTGAACTTCTTGAACCTTCCTGCTACTTGCAATACTTGAACTTCTTGAACCTTCCTGTTACTTGAACTTCTCGAACTTTTCGAACCTTCCTGCTACTTGAACTTCTTGAACCTTTCTGCTACTTGAACTTCTTGAACTTCTTGAACCGTCCTGCTACTTGAAATACTTGAACTTCTTGAACCTTCCTGTTACTTGAACTTCTTGAACTTCTTGAAATTTCCTGCTACTTGAACTTCTTGAACCTCCCTGCTACTTGAACTTCTTGAACTTCTTGAACCCTCCTGCTACTTGAACTTCTTGAACTTCTTGAACCCTCCTGCAACTAGAACTTCTTGAACTTTCCTGCTTCTTGAACTTCTTGAACTTCTTGAACCTTCCTGCTACTTGAACTTCTTGAACTTCTTGAACCTTCCTGCTACTTGAACTTCTTGAACTTCTTGAACCTTCCTGCTACTTGAAATACTTGAACTTCTTGAACCTTCCTGCTACTTGAACTTCTTCAACCTTCCTGCTACTTGAACTTCTTGAACCTTCCTGCTACTTGAACTTCTTGAACTTCTTCAACCTTCCTGCTACTTGAAATACTTGAACCTTCCTGCTACTTGAACTTATTGAACTTCTTGAACCTTCCTGCTACTTGAACTTCTTGAACCTTCCTGCTTCTTGAACTTCTTGAACCTTCCTGCTACTTGAACTTCTTGAACCTCCCTGCTACTTGAACTTCTTGAACTTTTTGAACCTTTCTGCTACTTGAACTTCTTGAACTTCTTGAACCTTCCTGCTACTTGAACTTCTTGAACTTCTTGAACCTTCCTGCTTCTTGAACTTCTTGAACCTTCCTGCTACTTGAACTTCTTAAACTTCTTGAACCTTCCTGCTACTTGAAATACTTGAATTTCTTGAACCTTCCTGTTTATTCAATTTCTCGAACTTCTTGAACCTTCCTGCTACTTGAACTTCTTGAACCTTCCTGCTACTTGAACTTCTTGAACTTATTGAGCCTTCCTGCTACTTGAACTTCTTGAACTTCTTGAACCTTCCTGCTACTTGAACTTCTTGAACTTCTTGAACCTTCCTGCTACTTGAACTTCTTGAACTTCTTGAACCTTCCTGCTACTTGAACTTCTTGAACTTCTTGAACCTTCCTGCTACTTGAACTTCTTGAACTTTTTGAACCTTTTTGCTTCTTGAACTTCTTGAACTTCTTGAACCTTCCTGCTACTTGAACTTTTTAAACTTCTTGAACCTTCCTGCTACTTGAACTTCTTGAACCTTCCTGCTACTTGAACTTCTTGAAACTTCCTGCTACTTGAACTTCTTGAACTTCTTGAACCTTCCTGCTACTTGAAATTCTTGAACTTCTTGAACCTTCCTGTTACATGAACTTTTTGAATCTTCCTGCTACTTGAACTTCTTGAACCTTCCTGCTACCTGAACTTCTTGAACCTTGCTGCTACTTGAACTTCTTGAACCTTCCTGCTACTTGAACTTCTTGAACTTTCCTGCTACTTGAACTTCATGAACCTTACTGATTCTTGAACTTCTTGAACTTCTTGAACCTTACTGCTAAATGAACTTCTTGAACTTCTTGAACATTCCTGCTACTTGAACTTCTTGAACTTCTTGAACCTTCCTGCTACTTGAACTTCTTGAACTTTTTGCATCTTCCTGCTACTTGAACTTCTAGAACCTTCCTGCTACTTGAACTTCTTGAACCTTCCTGCTACTTGAACTTCTTGAACTTCTTGAACCTTCCTGCTACTTGAACTTCTTGAACTTCTTGAACCTTCCTGCTACCTGAACTTTTTGAACTTCTTGCACCTTCCTGCTACTTGAAATTCTAGAACCTTCCTGCTACTTGAACTTCTTGAACCTTCCTGCTACTTGAACTTCTTGAACTTCTTGAACCTTCCTGCTACTGGAACTTCTTGAACCTTCCTGCTACTTGAACTTCTTTAACCTTCCTGCTACTTGAACTTCTCGAACTTCTTGAGCCTTCCTGACACTTGAACTTCTTGAACTTCTTGAACTTCTTGAACCTTCCTGCTACCTGAACTTCTTGAACTTCTTGAACCTTCTTGCTATTTGAACTTCTTGAACTTCTTGAATCTTCCTGCTACTTGAACTTTTTGAACCTTCCTGCTACTTGAACTTCATGAACCTTCCTGCTACTTGAACTTCTTGAAACTTGCTGCTACTTGAACTTCTGGAACTTCTTGAACCTTCCTGCTACTTGAACTTCTTGAACTTCTTGAACCTTCCTGTTACCTGAACTTTTTGAACCTTCCTGCTACTTGAACTTCTTGAACCTTCCTGCTACTTGAACTTCTTGAACCTTCCTGCTACTTGAACTTCTTGAATCTTCCTGCTACTTGAACTTCTTGAACTTTCCTGCTACTTGAACTTTTTGAACCTTACTGCTTCTTGAACTTCTTGAACTTCTTGAACCTTCCTGCTAAATGAACTTCTTGAACTGTTTGAAATTTCTGCTACCTGAAATTCTTGAACTTCTTGAACCTTCCTGCTACTTGAACTTCTTGAACTTTCCTGCTACTTGAACTACTTGAACGTTCCTGCTACTTGAACTTCTTGAAATTCTTGAACCTTCCTGCTACTTGAACTTCTTGAACCTTCCTGCTACTTAAATTCTTGAACTTCTTGAACCTTCCTGCTATTTGAACTTCTTGAACCTTCTTGCTACTTGAACTTCTTGAACCTTCCTGCTACTTGAACTTCTTGAACTTTCCTGCTACTCGCACTTCTTGAACTTCTTGAACCTTTCTGCTACTTGAACTTCTTGAACGTTCCTGCTACTTGAACTACTTGAACTTCCTGAACCTTCCTGCTGCTTGAACTTCTTGAACCTTCCTGCTATTTGAACTTCTTGAACTTCTTGAACCTTCCTGCTACTTGAACTTCTTGAACCTTCCTACTACATGAACTTCTTGAACTTCTTGAACCTTCCTGCTAATTGAACTTCTTGAACTTCTTGAACCTTCCTGCTACTTGAACTTCTTGAACCTTCCTGCTACTTGAACTTCTTGAACCTTCCTGCTACTTGAACTTCTTGAACTTCTTGAACCTTCCTGCTACTTGAACTTCTTGAACTTCTTAAACCTTCCTGCTACTTGAACTACTTAAACTTCTTGCACCTTCCTGCTACTTGCACTTCTTGAACTTCTTGAACCTTCCTGCTACGTGAACTTCTTTAACCTTCCTGCTACTTGAACTTCTTGAACTTCTTGAACCTTCCTGCTACTTGATCTTCTTGAACCTTCATGCTACTTGAACTTCTTGAACCTTCCTGCTACTTGAACTTCTTGAACCTTCCTGCTACTTGAACTACTTGAACTTCTTGAACCTTCCTGCTCCTCGAACTTCTTGAACCTTCCTGCTACTTGAACTTCTTGAACTTCTTGACCCTTCCTGCTACTTGAACTTCTTAAACTTCTCGAACCTTCCTGCTACTTGAACTTCTTGAACTTCTTGAAATTTCCTGCTACTTGAACTTCTTGAACCTTTCTGCTACTTGAACTTCTTGAACTTCCTGAACCTTTCTGCTACTTTAACTTCTTGAACTTCTTAAACCTTCCTGCTACTTGAACTTCTTGAACTTCTTTCACCTTCCTGCTACTTAAACTTCTTGAACCTTCCTGCTACTTGAACTTCTCGAACTTCTTGAACCTTCTTGCTACTTGAACTTTTTGAACCTTCATGCTATTTGAACTTCTTGTACCTTCCTGCTACTTGAACTTCTTTAACTTCTTGAAGCTTCCTGCTACTTGAACTTCTTGAACCTTCCTGCTACTTGAACTTTTTGAACTTCTTGAACCTTCCTGCCACTTGATTTCCTGAACCTTCCTGCTACTTGAACTTCTTGAACCTTCCTGCTACTTGAACTTTTTGAACCTTCCTGCTTCTTGAACTTCTTGAACCTTCCTTCTTCTTGAAATTCTTGAACTTCTTGAACCTTCCTGCTACTTGAACTTCTTGAACCTTCCTGCTACTTGAACTTCTTGAATCTTACTGCTACTTGAACTTTTTGAACTTCTTGAACCTTCCTGCTACTTGAACTTCTTGAACCTTCCTGCTAGCTGAACTTCTTGAACTTCTTGAACCTTCCTGCTACTTGAACTTCTTGAACTTCTTGAACCTTTCTGCTACTTGAACTTCTTGAACCTTCCTGCTACTTGAACTTCTTGAACTTCTTGAACCTTCCTGCTTCATGAAATTCTTGAACTTCTTGAACCTTCCTGCTACTTGAAATTCTTGAACTTCTTGAACCTTCCTGCTACTTGAACTTCTTGAACCTTCCTGCTACTTGAACTTTTCGAACTTCTTGAACCTTCCTGCTACTTGAACTTCTTGAACTTCTTGAACCTTCCTGCTACTTGAACTACTTGAACTTCTTGAACCTTCCTGCTACTTGAACTTCTTGAACTTCTTGAACCTTCCTGCTACTTGAACTTCTTGAACCTTCCTGCTACTTGAATTTCTTGAACCTTCCTGCCACTTGAACTTCTTTAACTTCTTGAACCTTCCTGCTACATGAAATTCTTGAACCTTCCTGCTACTTGAACTTCTTGAACCTAATTGCTACTTGAACTTCTTGAACCTTCCTGCTACTTGAACTTCTTGAACTTCTTGAACCTTCCGGCTGCTTGAACTTCTTGAACTTCTTGAACCTTCCTGCTACTTGAACTTCTTGAACTTCTTGAACCTTCCTGCTACTTGAACTTCTTGAACATTCCTGCTACTTGATCTTCTTGAACTTTTTGAACCTTCCTGATACTTGAACTTCTTGAACCTTCCTGCTACTTGAACTTCTTGAACCTTCCTGCTACTTGAACTTCTTGAACCTTCCTGCCACTTGAACTTCTTGAACCTTCCTGCTACTTGAACTTCTTGAACCTTCCTGCTACTCGAACTTCTTTAACCTTGCTGCTACTTGAACTTCTTGAACCTTCCTGCTACTTGAACTTCTTGAACCTTCCTGCTACTTGAACTTCTTTAACCTTGCTGCTACTTGAACTTCTTGAACCTTCCTGCTACTTGAACTTCTTTATCCTTGCTGCTACTTGAACTTCTTGAACTTCTTGAGCCTTCCTGCCATTTGAACTTCTTGAACTTCTTGAACCTTCCTGCTACCTGAACTTCTTGAACTTCTTGAACCTTCTTGCTATTTGAATTTCTTGAACTTCTTGAATCTTCCTGCTACTTGAACTTTTTGAACTTATTGAACCTTCCTGCTACTTGAACTTCTTGAACCTTCCTGCTACTTGAACTTCTTGAAACTTGCTGCTACTTGAACTTCTTGAACCTTCTTGCCAATTGAACTTCATGAACTTTCCTGCTACTTGAACTTCATGAACCTTACTGATTCTTGAACTTCTTGAACTTCTTGAACCTTCCTGCTAAATGAACTTCTTGAACTTCTTGAACCTTAATGCTACTTGAACTACTTGAACTTCTTGAACCTTCCTGCTACTTGAACTTCTTGAACTTCTTGCACCTTCCTGCTACTTGAACTTCTAGAACCTTCCTGCTTCTTGAACTTCTTGAACCTTCCTGCTACTTGAACTTCTTGAACTTCTTGAACCATCCTGCTACTTGAACTTCTTGAACCTTCCTGCTACTTGAACTTCTTGAACTTCTTGAACCTTCGTGCTACTTGAACTACTTGAACTTCCTGAACCTTCCTGCTGCTTGAACTTCTTGAACCTTCCTGCTACTTGAACTTTTTAAACCTTCCTGCTACTTGAACTTCTTGAACCTTCCTGCTACTTGAACTTCTTGAACCTTCCTGCTACCTGAACCTTTTGAACCTTCCTGCTACTTGAAGTTCTTGAACCTTCCTGCTACTTTAACTTCTCGAACTTCTTGAACCTTATTGCTTCTTGAACTTCTTGAACCTTCCTGTTACTTGAACATGAACTTCTTGAACCTTCCTGCTACTTGAACTACTTGAACTTCTTGAACCTTCCTGCTACTTGAAGTTCTTGAACCTTTCTGCTACTTGAACTTTTTGAACTTCTTGAACCTTCCTGCTACTTGAACTTCTTGAACCTTCCTGCTACTTGAACTTCTTGAACCTTTCTGCTACTTGAACTTCTTCAACCTTCCTGCCACTTGAACTTCTTGAACTTCTTGAACTTTCCTGCTACTGGAAATTCTTGAACATTCCTGCTACTTGAACTTCTTGAACTTCTTGAACCTTCCTGCTACTTGAACTTCTTGAACTTCTTGAACCTTCCTGCTACTTGAACTTCTTGAACCTTCCTGCTTCTTGAACTTCTTGAAACTTTCTGCTACATGAACTTCTTAAACTTCTTGAACCTTCCTGCTACTTGAAGTTCTTGAACCTTCCTGCTACTTGAACTTCTTGAACTTCTTGAACCTTCCTGCTACTTGAACTTCTTGAACTTCTTGAACCTTCCTGCTACTTGAACTTATTGAACCTTCCTGCTACTTGAACTTCTTGACCTTCCTGCTACATGAACTTCTTGAACTTCTTGAACCTTCCTGCTACTTGAACTTCTTGAACCTTCCTGCTACTTGAACTTCTTGAACCTTCCTGTTACTTGAACTTCTTGAACCTTCCTGCTACTTGAACTTCTTGAACCTTCCTGCTACTTGAACTTCTTGAACCTTCCTGCTACTTGAACTTCTTGAACCTTCCTGTTACTTGAACTTCTTGAACCTTCCTGCTACTTGAACTTCTTGAACCTTCCTGCTACTTGAACTTCTTGAACCTTCCTGCTACTTGAACTTCTTGAACCTTCCTGCTACTTGAACTTCTTGAACCTTCCTGTTACTTGAACTTCTTGAACCTTCCTGCTACTTGAACTTCTTGAACCTTCCTGCTACTTGAACTTCTTGAACCTTCCTGCTACTTGAACTTCTTGACCTTCCTGCTACATGAACTTCTTGAACTTCTTGAACCTTCCTGCTACTTGAACTTCTTGAACCTTCCTGCTACTTGAACTTCTTGAACCTTCCTGTTACTTGAACTTCTAGAACCTTCCTGCTACTTGAACTTCTTGAACCTTCCTGCTACTTGATTTTCTTGAACTTCTTGAACCTTCCTGCTACTTGAACTTCTTGAACCTTCCTGCTACTTGAACTTCTTGAACTTCTTGAACTTCTTGAACCTTCCTGCTACATGAACTTCTTGAACTTCTTGCACCTTCCTGCTACTTGAACTTCTAGAACCTTCCTGCTACTTGAACTTCTTGAACCTTCCTGCTACTTGAACTTCTTGAACTTCTTGAACCTTCCTGCTACTTGAACTTCTTGAACCTTCCTGCTACTTGAACTTCTTTAACCTTCCTGCTACTTGAACTTCTCGAACTTCTTGAGCCTTCCTGCCACTTGAACTTCTTGAACTTCTTGAACCTTCCTGCTACCTGAACTTCTTGAACTTCTTGAACCTTCTTGCTATTTGAACTTCTTGAACTTCTTGAATCTTCCTGCTACTTGAACTTTTTGAACTTCTTGAACCTTCCTGCTACTTGAACTTCTTGAAACTTGCTGCTACTTGATTTTCTTGAACTTCTTGAACCTTCCTGCTACTTGAACTTCTTGAACTTCTTGAACCTTCCTGTTACCTGAACTTTTTAAACCTTCCTGCTACTTGAACTTCTTGAACCTTCCTGCTACTTGAACTTCTTGAACCTTCCTGCTACTTGAACTTCTTGAACCTTCCTGCTACTTGAAATTCTTGAACTTTCCTGCTACTTGAACTTTTTGAACCTTACTGCTTCTTGAACTTCTTGAACTTCTTGAACCTTCCTGCTAAATGAACTTCTTGAACTTCTCGCACCTTCCTGCTACTTGAACTTCTAGAACTCTCCTGCTACTTGAACTACTTGAACGTTCCTGCTACTTGAACTTCTTGAAATTCTTGAACCTTCCTGCTACTTGAACTTCTTGAACCTTCCTGCTACTTAAACTTCTTGAACTTCTTGAACCTTCCTGCTACTTGAACTTCTTGAACCTTCTTGCTACTTGAACTTCTTGAACCTTCCTGCTACTTGAACTTCTTGAACTTTCCTGCTACTCGCACTTCTTGAACTTCTTGAACCTTTCTGCTACTTGAACTTCTTGAACGTTCCTGCTACTTGAACTACTTGAACTTCCTGAACCTTCCTGCTGCTTGAACTTCTTGAACCTTCCTGCTATTTGAACTTCTTGAATTCTTGAACCTTCCTGCTACTTGAACTTCTTGAAACTTCGTGCTACATGAACTTCTTGAACTTCTTGAACCTTCCTGCTAATTGAACTTCTTGAACTTCTTGAACCTTCCTGCTACTTGAACTTCTTGAACCTTCCTGCTACTTGAACTTCTTGAACTTCTTGAACCTTCCTGCTACTTGAACTTCTTGAACTTCTTAAACCTTCCTGCTACTTGAACTACTTAAACTTCTTGAACCTTCCTGCTACTTGCACTTCTTGAACTTCTTGAACCTTCCTGCTACGTGAACTTCTTCAACCTTCCTGCTACTTGAACTTCTTGAACTTCTTGAACCTTCCTGCTACTTGATCTTCTTGAACCTTCATGCTACTTGAACTTCTTGAACCTTCCTGCTACTTGAACTTCTTGAACCTTCCTGCTACTTGAACTACTTGAACTTCTTGAACCTTACTGCTACTCGAACTTCTTGAACCTTCCTGCTACTTGAACTTCTTGAACTTCTTGACCCTTCCTGCTACTTGAACTTCTTAAACTTCTCAAACCTTACTGCTACTTGAACTTCTTGAACTTCTTGAAATTTCCTGCTACTTGAACTTCTTGAACCTTCCTGCTACTTGAACTTCTTGTACTTCCTGAACCTTTCTGCTACTTGAACTTCTTGAACCTTCCTGCTACTTTAACTTCTTGAACTTCTTAAACCTTTCTGCTACTTGAACTTCTTGAACTTCTTTCACCTTCCTGCTACTTAAACTTCTTGAACCTTCCTGCTACTTGAACTTCTCGAACTTCTTGAACCTTCCTGCTACTTGAACTTTTTGAACCTTCATGCTATTTGAACTTCTTGAACCTTCCTGCTACTTGAACTTCTTTACCTTCTTGAAGCTTCCTGCTACTTGAACTTCTTGAACCTTCCTGCTACTTGAACTTTTTGAACTTCTTGAACCTTCCTGCCGCTTGATTTCCTGAACCTTCCTGCTACTTGAACTTCTTGAACCTTCCTGCTACTTGAACTTTTTGAACCTTCCTGCTTCTTGAACTTCTTGAACCTTCCTTCTACTTGAAATTCTTGAACTTCTTGAACCTTCCTGCTACTTGAACTTCTTGAACCTTCCTGCTACTTGAACTTCTTGAACCTTCCTGCTACTTGAACTTTTTGAACTTCTTGAACCTTCCTGCTACTTGAACTTCTTGAACCTTCCTGCTAGCTGAACTTCTTGAACTTCTTGAACCTTCCTGCTACTTGAACTTCTTGAACTTCTTGAACCTTTCTGCTACTTGAACTTCTTGAACCTTCCTGCTACTTGAACTTCTTGAACTTCTTGAACCTTCCTGCTTCATGAAATTCTTGAACTTCTTGAACCTTCCTGCTACTTGAACTTCTTGAACCTTCCTGCTACTTGAACTTTTCGAAATTCTTGAACCTTCCTGCTACTTGAACTTCTTGAACTTCTTGAACCTTCCTGGCACTTGAACTACTTGAACTTCTTGAACCTTCCTGCTACTTGAACTTCTTGAACTTCTTGAACCTTCCTGCTACTTGAACTTCTTGAACCTTCCTGCTACTTGAACTTCTTGAACCTTCCTGCCACTTGAACTTCTTGAACTTCTTGAACCTTCCTGCTACTTGAAATTCTTGAACCTTCCTGCTACTTGAACTTCTTGAACCTAATTGCTACTTGAACTTCTTGAACCTTCCTGCTACTTGAACTTCTTGAACTTCTTGAACCTTCCGGCAGCTTGAACTTCTTGAACTTCTTGAACCTTCCTGCTACTTGAACTTCTTGAACTTCTTGAACCTTCCTGCTACTTGAACTTCTTGAACATTCCTGCTACTTGATCTTCTTGAACTTTTTGAACCTTCCTGATACCTGAACTTCTTGAACCTTCCTGCTACTTGAACTTCTTGGACATTCCTGCTACTTGGTCTTCTTGAACTTTTTGAACCTTCCTGCTACTTGAACTTCTTGAACTTCTTGAACCTTCTTGCTACTTGAACTTCTTGAACTTCTTGAACTTCTTGAACCTTTCTGCTACTTGAACTTCTTGAACCTTCCTGCAACTTGAACTTCTTGAACTTCTTGAACCTTTCTGCTACTTGAAATTCTTGAACGTCTTGAACCTTCCTACTACTTGAACTTCTTGAACTTCTTGAACCTTCCTGCAACTTGAACTTCTTGAACTTTTTGAACCTTCCTGCTACTTGAACTTCTTGAACTTCTTGAACCTTCCTGCTACTTGAACTTCTTGAACTTCTTGAACCTTCCTGCTACTTGAAATACTTGAACTTCTTGAACCTTTCTGCTACTTGAACTTCTTCAACCTTCCTGATACTTGAACTTCTTGAACCTTCCTGCTACTTGAACTTCTTGAACTTCTTCAACCTTCCTGCTACTTGAAATACTTGAACCTTCCTGCTACTTGAACTTCTTCAACCTTCCTGATACTTGAACTTCTTGAACCTTCCTGCTACTTGAACTTCTTGAACTTCTTCAACCTTCCTGCTACTTGAAATACTTGAACCTTCCTGCTACTTGAACTTATTGAACTTCTTGAACCTTCCTGCTACTTGAACTTCTTGAATCTTCCTGCTTCTTGAACTTCTTGAACCTTCCTGCTACTTGAACTTCTTGAACCTTCCTGCTACTTGAACTTCTTGAACTTTTTGAACCTTTCTGCTACTTGAACTTCTTGAACTTCTTGAACCTTCCTGCTACTTGAACTTCTTGAACTTCTTGAACCTTCCTGCTTCTTGAACTTCTTGAACCTTCCTGCTACTTGAACTTCTTAAACTTCTTGAACCTTCCTGCTACTTGAAATACTTGAATTTCTTGAACCTTCCTGTTACTTCAATTTCTCGAACTTCTTGAACCTTCCTGCTACTTGAGCTTCTTGAACCTTCCTGCTACTTGAACTTCTTGAACTTCTTGACCCTTCCTGCTACTTGAACTTCTTAAACTTCTCGAACCTTACTGCTACTTGAACTTCTTGAACTTCTTGAAATTTCCTGCTACTTGAACTTCTTGAACCTTCCTGCTACTTGAACTTCTTGAACTTCCTGAACCTTTCTGCTACTTGAACTTCTTGAACCTTCCTGCTACTTTAACTTCTTGAACTTCTTAAACCTTCCTGCTACTTGAACTTCTTGAACTTCTTGAACCTTTCTGCTACTTGAACTTCTTGAACCTTCCTGCAACTTGAACTTCTTGAACTTCTTGAACCTTCCTGCTACTTGAACTTCTCGAACTTCTTGAACCTTCCTGCTACTTGAACTTCTTGAACCTTCCTGCTACTTGAACTTCTTGAACTTATTGAACCTTCCTGCTACTTGAACTACTTAAACTTTTTGAACCTTCCTGCTACTTGAACTTCTTGAACTTCTTGAACCTTCCTGCTACGTGAACTTCTTGAACCTTCCTGCTAATTGAACTTCTTGAACTTCTTGAACCTCTCTGCTACTTGAACTTCTTGAACCTTCATGCTACTCGAACTTCTTGAACCTTCCTGCTACTTGAACTTCTTGAACTTCTTGAAACTTCCTGCTACTTGAACTTCTTGAACTTCTCGAAATTACTTGCGTCTTGAACTTCTTGAACTTCTTGAACCTTCCTGCTACTTGAAATTCTTGAACCTTCCTGCTACTTGAACTTCTTGAACCTTCCTGCTACTTGAACTTCTTGAACTTCTTGAACCTTTCTGCTACTTGAACTTCTTGAACCTTCCTGCAACTTGAACTTCTTGAACTTCTTGAACCTTCCTGCTACTTGAACTTCTTGAACTTCTTGAACCTTCCTGCTACTTGAACTTCTTGAACCTTCCTGCTACTTGAACTTGTTGAACTTATTGAACCTTCCTGCTACTTGAACTACTTGAACTTCTTGAACCTTCCTGCTACTTGAACTTCTTGAACTTCTTGAACCTTCCTGCTACTTGAACTTCTTGAACCTTCCTGCTACTTGAACTTCTTTAACCTTCCTGCTACTTGAACTTCTCGAACTTCTTGAGCCTTCCTGCCACTTGAACTTCTTGAACTTCTTGAACCTTCCTGCTACCTGAACTTCTTGAACTTCTTGAACCTTCTTGCTATTTGAACTTCTTGAACTTCTTGAATCTTCCTGCTACTTGAACTTTTTGAACTTCTTGAACCTTCCTGCTACTTGAACTTCTTGAAACTTGCTGCTACTTGATTTTCTTGAACTTCTTGAACCTTCCTGCTACTTGAACTTCTTGAACTTCTTGAACCTTCCTGTTACCTGAACTTTTTAAACCTTCCTGCTACTTGAACTTCTTGAACCTTCCTGCTACTTGAACTTCTTGAACCTTCCTGCTACTTGAACTTCTTGAACCTTCCTGCTACTTGAAATTCTTGAACTTTCCTGCTACTTGAACTTTTTGAACCTTACTGCTTCTTGAACTTCTTGAACTTCTTGAACCTTCCTGCTAAATGAACTTCTTGAACTTCTCGCACCTTCCTGCTACTTGAACTTCTAGAACTCTCCTGCTACTTGAACTACTTGAACGTTCCTGCTACTTGAACTTCTTGAAATTCTTGAACCTTCCTGCTACTTGAACTTCTTGAACCTTCCTGCTACTTAAACTTCTTGAACTTCTTGAACCTTCCTGCTACTTGAACTTCTTGAACCTTCTTGCTACTTGAACTTCTTGAACCTTCCTGCTACTTGAACTTCTTGAACTTTCCTGCTACTCGCACTTCTTGAACTTCTTGAACCTTTCTGCTACTTGAACTTCTTGAACGTTCCTGCTACTTGAACTACTTGAACTTCCTGAACCTTCCTGCTGCTTGAACTTCTTGAACCTTCCTGCTATTTGAACTTCTTGAATTCTTGAACCTTCCTGCTACTTGAACTTCTTGAAACTTCGTGCTACATGAACTTCTTGAACTTCTTGAACCTTCCTGCTAATTGAACTTCTTGAACTTCTTGAACCTTCCTGCTACTTGAACTTCTTGAACCTTCCTGCTACTTGAACTTCTTGAACTTCTTGAACCTTCCTGCTACTTGAACTTCTTGAACTTCTTAAACCTTCCTGCTACTTGAACTACTTAAACTTCTTGAACCTTCCTGCTACTTGCACTTCTTGAACTTCTTGAACCTTCCTGCTACGTGAACTTCTTCAACCTTCCTGCTACTTGAACTTCTTGAACTTCTTGAACCTTCCTGCTACTTGATCTTCTTGAACCTTCATGCTACTTGAACTTCTTGAACCTTCCTGCTACTTGAACTTCTTGAACCTTCCTGCTACTTGAACTACTTGAACTTCTTGAACCTTACTGCTACTCGAACTTCTTGAACCTTCCTGCTACTTGAACTTCTTGAACTTCTTGACCCTTCCTGCTACTTGAACTTCTTAAACTTCTCAAACCTTACTGCTACTTGAACTTCTTGAACTTCTTGAAATTTCCTGCTACTTGAACTTCTTGAACCTTCCTGCTACTTGAACTTCTTGTACTTCCTGAACCTTTCTGCTACTTGAACTTCTTGAACCTTCCTGCTACTTTAACTTCTTGAACTTCTTAAACCTTTCTGCTACTTGAACTTCTTGAACTTCTTTCACCTTCCTGCTACTTAAACTTCTTGAACCTTCCTGCTACTTGAACTTCTCGAACTTCTTGAACCTTCCTGCTACTTGAACTTTTTGAACCTTCATGCTATTTGAACTTCTTGAACCTTCCTGCTACTTGAACTTCTTTACCTTCTTGAAGCTTCCTGCTACTTGAACTTCTTGAACCTTCCTGCTACTTGAACTTTTTGAACTTCTTGAACCTTCCTGCCGCTTGATTTCCTGAACCTTCCTGCTACTTGAACTTCTTGAACCTTCCTGCTACTTGAACTTTTTGAACCTTCCTGCTTCTTGAACTTCTTGAACCTTCCTTCTACTTGAAATTCTTGAACTTCTTGAACCTTCCTGCTACTTGAACTTCTTGAACCTTCCTGCTACTTGAACTTCTTGAACCTTCCTGCTACTTGAACTTTTTGAACTTCTTGAACCTTCCTGCTACTTGAACTTCTTGAACCTTCCTGCTAGCTGAACTTCTTGAACTTCTTGAACCTTCCTGCTACTTGAACTTCTTGAACTTCTTGAACCTTTCTGCTACTTGAACTTCTTGAACCTTCCTGCTACTTGAACTTCTTGAACTTCTTGAACCTTCCTGCTTCATGAAATTCTTGAACTTCTTGAACCTTCCTGCTACTTGAACTTCTTGAACCTTCCTGCTACTTGAACTTTTCGAAATTCTTGAACCTTCCTGCTACTTGAACTTCTTGAACTTCTTGAACCTTCCTGGCACTTGAACTACTTGAACTTCTTGAACCTTCCTGCTACTTGAACTTCTTGAACTTCTTGAACCTTCCTGCTACTTGAACTTCTTGAACCTTCCTGCTACTTGAACTTCTTGAACCTTCCTGCCACTTGAACTTCTTGAACTTCTTGAACCTTCCTGCTACTTGAAATTCTTGAACCTTCCTGCTACTTGAACTTCTTGAACCTAATTGCTACTTGAACTTCTTGAACCTTCCTGCTACTTGAACTTCTTGAACTTCTTGAACCTTCCGGCAGCTTGAACTTCTTGAACTTCTTGAACCTTCCTGCTACTTGAACTTCTTGAACTTCTTGAACCTTCCTGCTACTTGAACTTCTTGAACATTCCTGCTACTTGATCTTCTTGAACTTTTTGAACCTTCCTGATACCTGAACTTCTTGAACCTTCCTGCTACTTGAACTTCTTGGACATTCCTGCTACTTGGTCTTCTTGAACTTTTTGAACCTTCCTGCTACTTGAACTTCTTGAACTTCTTGAACCTTCTTGCTACTTGAACTTCTTGAACTTCTTGAACTTCTTGAACCTTTCTGCTACTTGAACTTCTTGAACCTTCCTGCAACTTGAACTTCTTGAACTTCTTGAACCTTTCTGCTACTTGAAATTCTTGAACGTCTTGAACCTTCCTACTACTTGAACTTCTTGAACTTCTTGAACCTTCCTGCAACTTGAACTTCTTGAACTTTTTGAACCTTCCTGCTACTTGAACTTCTTGAACTTCTTGAACCTTCCTGCTACTTGAACTTCTTGAACTTCTTGAACCTTCCTGCTACTTGAAATACTTGAACTTCTTGAACCTTTCTGCTACTTGAACTTCTTCAACCTTCCTGATACTTGAACTTCTTGAACCTTCCTGCTACTTGAACTTCTTGAACTTCTTCAACCTTCCTGCTACTTGAAATACTTGAACCTTCCTGCTACTTGAACTTCTTCAACCTTCCTGATACTTGAACTTCTTGAACCTTCCTGCTACTTGAACTTCTTGAACTTCTTCAACCTTCCTGCTACTTGAAATACTTGAACCTTCCTGCTACTTGAACTTATTGAACTTCTTGAACCTTCCTGCTACTTGAACTTCTTGAATCTTCCTGCTTCTTGAACTTCTTGAACCTTCCTGCTACTTGAACTTCTTGAACCTTCCTGCTACTTGAACTTCTTGAACTTTTTGAACCTTTCTGCTACTTGAACTTCTTGAACTTCTTGAACCTTCCTGCTACTTGAACTTCTTGAACTTCTTGAACCTTCCTGCTTCTTGAACTTCTTGAACCTTCCTGCTACTTGAACTTCTTAAACTTCTTGAACCTTCCTGCTACTTGAAATACTTGAATTTCTTGAACCTTCCTGTTACTTCAATTTCTCGAACTTCTTGAACCTTCCTGCTACTTGAGCTTCTTGAACCTTCCTGCTACTTGAACTTCTTGAACTTCTTGACCCTTCCTGCTACTTGAACTTCTTAAACTTCTCGAACCTTACTGCTACTTGAACTTCTTGAACTTCTTGAAATTTCCTGCTACTTGAACTTCTTGAACCTTCCTGCTACTTGAACTTCTTGAACTTCCTGAACCTTTCTGCTACTTGAACTTCTTGAACCTTCCTGCTACTTTAACTTCTTGAACTTCTTAAACCTTCCTGCTACTTGAACTTCTTGAACTTCTTGAACCTTTCTGCTACTTGAACTTCTTGAACCTTCCTGCAACTTGAACTTCTTGAACTTCTTGAACCTTCCTGCTACTTGAACTTCTCGAACTTCTTGAACCTTCCTGCTACTTGAACTTCTTGAACCTTCCTGCTACTTGAACTTCTTGAACTTATTGAACCTTCCTGCTACTTGAACTACTTAAACTTTTTGAACCTTCCTGCTACTTGAACTTCTTGAACTTCTTGAACCTTCCTGCTACGTGAACTTCTTGAACCTTCCTGCTAATTGAACTTCTTGAACTTCTTGAACCTCTCTGCTACTTGAACTTCTTGAACCTTCATGCTACTCGAACTTCTTGAACCTTCCTGCTACTTGAACTTCTTGAACTTCTTGAAACTTCCTGCTACTTGAACTTCTTGAACTTCTCGAAATTACTTGCGTCTTGAACTTCTTGAACTTCTTGAACCTTCCTGCTACTTGAAATTCTTGAACCTTCCTGCTACTTGAACTTCTTGAACCTTCCTGCTACTTGAACTTCTTGAACTTCTTGAACCTTTCTGCTACTTGAACTTCTTGAACCTTCCTGCAACTTGAACTTCTTGAACTTCTTGAACCTTCCTGCTACTTGAACTTCTTGAACTTCTTGAACCTTCCTGCTACTTGAACTTCTTGAACCTTCCTGCTACTTGAACTTGTTGAACTTATTGAACCTTCCTGCTACTTGAACTACTTAAACTTTTTGAACCTTCCTGCTACTTGAACTTCTTGAACTTCTTGAACCTTCCTGCTACGTGAACTTCTTGAACCTTCCTGCTAATTGAATTTCTTGAACTTCTTGAACCTCTCTGCTACTTGAACTTCTTGAACCTTCATGCTACTCGAACTTCTTGATCCTTCCTGCTACTTGAACTTCTTGAACTTCTTGAAACTTCCTGCTACTTGAACTTCTTGAACTTCTCGAAATTTCTTGCGTCTTGAACTTCTTGAACTTCTTGAAGCTTCCTGCTACTTGAAATTCTTGAACCTTCCTGCTACTTGAACTTCTTGAACCTTCCTGCTACTTGAACTTCTTGAACTTCTTGAACCTTTCTGCTACTTGAACTTCTTGAACCTTCCTGCTACTTGAACTTCTAGAACTTCTTTAACCTTCCTGCTACTTAAACTTCTTGAACCTTCCTGCTACTTGAACTTCTTGAACTTCTTGAACCTTCCTGCCACTTGAACTTTTTGAACCTTCCTGCTATTTGAACTTCTTGAACCTTCCGGCTACTTGAACTTCTTTAACTTCTTGAACCTTCCTGCTACTTGAACTTCTTGAACCTTCCTGCCACTTGAACTTTTTGAACTTCTTGAACCTTCCTGCTACTTGAACTTCTTGAACCTTCCTGATACTTGAACTTTTTGAACCTTCCTGCTACTTGAACTTCTTGAACCCTCCTGCTACTTGAACTTCTTGAACTTGTTGAACCCTCCTGCTACTTGAACTTCTTGAACCTTCGTGCTTCTTGAACTTCTTGAATTTATTGAACCTTCCTGCTACTTGAACTTCTTGAACTTCTTGAACCTTCCTGCTACTTGAACTTCTTGAACCTTCCTGCTACTTAAGCTTCTTGAACCTTCCTGCTACTTGAACTTCTTGAACTTCTTGAACCTTCCTGCTACTTGAACTTCCTGAACTTCTTGTACCTTTCTGCTACTTGAACTTCTTGAACCGTCCTGCTACTTGAACTTCTTGAACTTCTTGTACCTTAATGCTACTTGAACTTCTTGAACGTCTTGAACCTTCCTGCTACTTGAACTTCTTGAACTTCTTGAACCTTCCTGCTACTTGAACTTCTTGAACCTTCCTGCTACTTGAACTTCTTGAACTTTTTGAACCTTTCGGCTACTTGAACTTCTTGAACTTCCTGAACCTTAATGCTACTTGAACTTCTTGAACCTTCCTGCTACTTGAACTTCTTGAACTTCTTGAACCTTCCTGCTACTTGAACTACTTGAACTTCTTGAACCTTCCTGCTACTTGAACTTCTTGAACTTCTTGAACCTTCCTGCTACTTGAAATTCTTGAAACTTCCTGCTACTTGAACTTCTTGAACTTCTTGAACCTTCCTGCTACTTGAACTTCTTGAACTTCTTGAACCTTCCTGCTACTTGAACTTCTTGAACTTCTTGAACCTTCCTGCTACTTGAACTTTTTGAACTTCTTGAACCTTCCTGCTACTTGAACTTCTTGAACGTTCCTGCTACTTGAACTTCTTGAACCTTCCTGCTACTTGAACTTCTTGAACGTTCCTGCTACTTGAACTTCTAGAACTTTTTGAACCTTCCTGCTACTTTAACTTCTTGAACCTTCCTGCTACTTGAACTTCTTGAACTTCTTGAACCTTCCTGCTACTTGAACTTCTTGAACCTTCCTGCTACTTGAACTTCTTGAATCTTCCTGCTACTTGAACTTCTTGAACCTTCCTGCTACCTGAACTTCTTGAACCTTCCTGCTACTTGAACCTCTTGAACCTTCCTGCTACTTGAACTTCTTGAACTTCTTGAACCTTCCTGCTACTTGAACTTCTTGAACTTCTTGAACCTTTCTGATACTTGAACTTTTTGAACCTTCCTGCTACTTGAACTTCTTGAACTTCTTGAATTTTCCTGCTTCTTGAACTTCTTGAACGTCTTGAACCTTCCTGCTACTTGAACTTCTTGAACTTCTTGAACCTTCCTTCTACTTGAACTTCTTGAACCTTCCTGCCACCTGAACTTCTTGAACTTTTTGAACCTTCCTGCTACTTGAACTTCTTGAACTTCTTGAACCTTCCTGCTACTTGAACTTCTTGAACTTCTTGAACCTACCTGCTACTTGAACTTCTTGAACCTTCCTGCTACTTGAAATTCTTGAACTTCTTGAACCTTCCTGCTACTTGCAATACTTGAACTTCTTGAACCTTCCTGTTACTTGAACTTCTCGAACTTTTCGAACCTTCCTGCTACTTGAACTTCTTGAACCTTTCTGCTACTTGAACTTCTTGAACTTCTTGAACCGTCCTGCTACTTGAAATACTTGAACTTCTTGAACCTTCCTGTTACTTGAACTTCTTGAACTTCTTGAAATTTCCTGCTACTTGAACTTCTTGAACCTCCCTGCTACTTGAACTTCTTGAACTTCTTGAACCCTCCTGCTACTTGAACTTCTTGAACTTCTTGAACCCTCCTGCAACTAGAACTTCTTGAACTTTCCTGCTTCTTGAACTTCTTGAACTTCTTGAACCTTCCTGCTACTTGAACTTCTTGAACTTCTTGAACCTTCCTGCTACTTGAACTTCTTGAACTTCTTGAACCTTCCTGCTACTTGAAATACTTGAACTTCTTGAACCTTCCTGCTACTTGAACTTCTTCAACCTTCCTGCTACTTGAACTTCTTGAACCTTCCTGCTACTTGAACTTCTTGAACTTCTTCAACCTTCCTGCTACTTGAAATACTTGAACCTTCCTGCTACTTGAACTTCTTGAACTTTTTGAACCTTTCTGCTACTTGAACTTCTTGAACTTCTTGAACCTTCCTGCTACTTGAACTTCTTGAACTTCTTGAACCTTCCTGCTACTTGAACTTCTTGAACTTCTTGAACCTTCCTGCTACTTGAACTTCTTGAACTTCTTGAACCTTCCTGCTACTTGAAATACTTGAACTTCTTGAACCTTCCTGCTACTTGAACTTCTTCAACCTTCCTGCTACTTGAACTTCTTGAACCTTCCTGCTACTTGAACTTCTTGAACTTCTTCAACCTTCCTGCTACTTGAAATACTTGAACCTTCCTGCTACTTGAACTTCTTGAACATTCCTGCTTCTTGAACTTCTTGAACCTTCCTGCTACTTGAACTTCTTGAACCTTCCTGCTACTTGAACTTCTTGAACTTTTTGAACCTTTCTGCTACTTGAACTTCTTGAACTTCTTGAACCTTCCTGCTACTTGAACTTCTTGAACTTCTTGAACCTTCCTGCTTCTTGAACTTCTTGAACCTTCCTGCTACTTGAACTTCTTAAACTTCTTGAACCTTCCTGCTACTTGAAATACTTGAATTTCTTGAACCTTCCTGTTTATTCAATTTCTCGAACTTCTTGAACCTTCCTGCTACTTGAACTTCTTGAACATTCCTGCTTCTTGAACTTCTTGAACCTTCCTGCTACTTGAACTTCTTGAACCTTCCTGCTACTTGAACTTCTTGAACTTTTTGAACCTTTCTGCTACTTGAACTTCTTGAACTTCTTGAACCTTCCTGCTACTTGAACTTCTTGAACTTCTTGAACCTTCCTGCTTCTTGAACTTCTTGAACCTTCCTGCTACTTGAACTTCTTAAACTTCTTGAACCTTCCTGCTACTTGAAATACTTGAATTTCTTGAACCTTCCTGTTTATTCAATTTCTCGAACTTCTTGAACCTTCCTGCTACTTGAACTTCTTGAACCTTCCTGCTACTTGAACTTCTTGAACTTATTGAGCCTTCCTGCTACTTGAACTTCTTGAACTTCTTGAACCTTCCTGCTACTTGAACTTCTTGAACTTCTTGAACCTTCCTGCTACTTGAACTTCTTGAACTTCTTGAACCTTCCTGCTACTTGAACTTCTTGAACTTCTTGAACCTTCCTGCTACTTGAACTTCTTGAACTTTTTGAACCTTTTTGCTTCTTGAACTTCTTGAACTTCTTGAACCTTCCTGCTACTTGAACTTTTTAAACTTCTTGAACCTTCCTGCTACTTGAACTTCTTGAACCTTCCTGCTACTCGAACTTCTTGAAACTTCCTGCTACTTGAACTTCTTGAACTTCTTGAACCTTCCTGCTACTTGAAATTCTTGAACTTCTTGAACCTTCCTGTTACTTGAACTTTTTGAATCTTCCTGCTACTTGAACTTCTTGAACCTTCCTGCTACCTGAACTTCTTGAACCTTGCTGCTACTTGAACTTCTTGAACCTTCCTGCTACTTGAACTTCTTGAACTTTCCTGCTACTTGAACTTCATGAACCTTACTGATTCTTGAACTTCTTGAACTTCTTGAACCTTCCTGCTAAATGAACTTCTTGAACTTCTTGAACATTCCTGCTACTTGAACTTCTTGAACTTCTTGAACCTTCCTGCTACTTGAACTTCTTGAACTTTTTGCATCTTCCTGCTACTTGAACTTCTAGAACCTTCCTGCTACTTGAACTTCTTGAACCTTCCTGCTACTTGAACTTCTTGAACTTCTTGAACCTTCCTGCTACTTGAACTTCTTGAACCTTCCTGCTACTTGAACTTCTTGAACTTCTTGAACCTTCCTGCTACCTGAACTTTTTGAACTTCTTGCACCTTCCTGCTACTTGAAATTCTAGAACCTTCCTGCTACTTGAACTTCTTGAACCTTCCTGCTACTTGAACTTCTTGAACTTCTTGAACCTTCCTGCTACTGGAACTTCTTGAACCTTCCTGCTACTTGAACTTCTTTAACCTTCCTGCTACTTGAACTTCTCGAACTTCTTGAGCCTTCCTGACACTTGAACTTCTTGAACTTCTTGAATTTCTTGAACCTTCCTGCTACCTGAACTTCTTGAACTTCTTGAACCTTCTTGCTATTTGAACTTCTTGAACTTCTTGAATCTTCCTGCTACTTGAACTTTTTGAACCTTCCTGCTACTTGAACTTCTTGAACCTTCCTGCTACTTGAACTTCTTGAAACTTGCTGCTACTTGAACTTCTTGAACTTCTTGAACCTTCCTGCTACTTGAACTTCTTGAACTTCTTGAACCTTCCTGTTACCTGAACTTTTTGAACCTTCCTGCTACTTGAACTTCTTGAACCTTCCTGCTACTTGAACTTCTTGAACCTTCCTGCTACTTGAACTTCTTGAATCTTCCTGCTACTTGAACTTCTTGAACTTTTCTGCTACTTGAACTTTTTGAACCTTACTGCTTCTTGAACTTCTTGAACTTCTTGAACCTTCCTGCTAAATGAACTTCTTGAACTGTTTGAAATTTCTGCTACCTGAACTTCTTGAACTTCTTGAACCTTCCTGCTACTTGAACTTCTTGAACTTTTCGCACCTTCCTGCTACTTGAACTTCTAGAACTTTCCTGCTACTTGAACTACTTGAACGTTCCTGCTACTTGAACTTCTTGAAATTCTTGAACCTTCCTGCTACTTGAACTTCTTGAACCTTCCTGCTACTTAAATTCTTGAACTTCTTGAACCTTCCTGCTATTTGAACTTCTTGAACCTTCTTGCTACTTGAACTTCTTGAACCTTCCTGCTACTTGAACTTCTTGAACTTTCCTGCTACTCGCACTTCTTGAACTTCTTGAACCTTTCTGCTACTTGAACTTCTTGAACGTTCCTGCTACTTGAACTACTTGAACTTCCTGAACCTTCCTGCTGCTTGAACTTCTTGAACCTTCCTGCTATTTGAACTTCTTGAACTTCTTGAACCTTCCTGCTACTTGAACTTCTTGAACCTTCCTGCTACATGAACTTCTTGAACCTTCCTGCTAATTGAACTTCTTGAACTTCTTGAACCTTCCTGCTACTTGAACTTCTTGAACCTTCCTGCTACTTGAACTTCTTGAACCTTCCTGCTACTTGAACTTCTTGAACTTCTTGAACTTTCCTGCTACTTGAACTTCTTGAACTTCTTAAACCTTCCTGCTACTTGAACTACTTAAACTTCTTGCACCTTCCTGCTACTTGCACTTCTTGAACTTCTTGAACCTTCCTGCTACGTGAACTTCTTTAACCTTCCTGCTACTTGAACTTCTTGAACTTCTTGAACCTTCCTGCTACTTGATCTTCTTGAACCTTCATGCTACTTGAACTTCTTGAACCTTCCTGCTACTTGAACTTCTTGAACCTTCCTGCTACTTGAACTACTTGAACTTCTTGAACCTTCCTGCTTCTCGAACTTCTTGAACCTTCCTGCTACTTGAACTTCTTGAACTTCTTGACCCTTCCTGCTACTTGAACTTCTTAAACTTCTCGAACCTTCCTGCTACTTGAACTTCTTGAACTTCTTGAAATTTCCTGCTACTTGAACTTCTTGAACCTTTCTGCTACTTGAACTTCTTGAACTTCCTGAACCTTTCTGCTACTTTAACTTCTTGAACTTCTTAAACCTTCCTGCTACTTGAACTTCTTGAACTTCTTTCACCTTCCTGCTACTTAAACTTCTTGAACCTTCCTGCTACTTGAACTTCTCGAACTTCTTGAACCTTCTTGCTACTTGAACTTTTTGAACCTTCATGCTATTTGAACTTCTTGTACCTTCCTGCTACTTGAACTTCTTTAACTTCTTGAAGCTTCCTGCTACTTGAACTTCTTGAACCTTCCTGCTACTTGAACTTTTTGAACTTCTTGAACCTTCCTGCCACTTGATTTCCTGAACCTTCCTGCTACTTGAACTTCTTGAACCTTCCTGCTACTTGAACTTTTTGAACCTTCCTGCTTCTTGAACTTCTTGAACCTTCCTTCTTCTTGAAATTCTTGAACCTTCCTGCTACTCGAACTTCTTTAACCTTGCTGCTACTTGAACTTCTTGAACCTTCCTGCTACTTGAACTTCTTGAACCTTCCTGCTACTTGAACTTCTTTAACCTTGCTGCTACTTGAACTTCTTGAACCTTCCTGCCACTTGAACTTCTTTAACCTTGCTGCTACTTGAACTTCTTGAACTTCTTGAGCCTTCCTGCCATTTGAACTTCTTGAACTTCTTGAACCTTCCTGCTACCTGAACTTCTTGAACTTCTTGAACCTTCTTGCTATTTGAATTTCTTGAACTTCTTGAATCTTCCTGCTACTTGAACTTTTTGAACTTATTGAACCTTCCTGCTACTTGAACTTCTTGAACCTTCCTGCTACTTGAACTTCTTGAAACTTGCTGCTACTTGAACTTCTTGAACCTTCTTGCCAATTGAACTTCATGAACTTTCCTGCTACTTGAACTTCATGAACCTTACTGATTCTTGAACTTCTTGAACTTCTTGAACCTTCCTGCTAAATGAACTTCTTGAACTTCTTGAACCTTAATGCTACTTGAACTACTTGAACTTCTTGAACCTTCCTGCTACTTGAAGTTCTTGAACTTCTTGCACCTTCCTGCTACTTGAACTTCTAGAACCTTCCTGCTTCTTGAACTTCTTGAACCTTCCTGCTACTTGAACTTCTTGAACTTCTTGAACCATCCTGCTACTTGAACTTCTTGAACCTTCCTGCTACTTGAACTTCTTGAACTTCTTGAACCTTCCTGCTTCTTGAACTTCTTGAACCTTCCTGCTACTTGAACTTCTTAAACTTCTTGAACCTTCCTGCTACTTGAAATACTTGAATTTCTTGAACCTTCCTGTTACTTCAATTTCTCGAACTTCTTGAACCTTCCTGCTACTTGAGCTTCTTGAACCTTCCTGCTACTTGAACTTCTTGAACTTCTTGACCCTTCCTGCTACTTGAACTTCTTAAACTTCTCGAACCTTACTGCTACTTGAACTTCTTGAACTTCTTGAAATTTCCTGCTACTTGAACTTCTTGAACCTTCCTGCTACTTGAACTTCTTGAACTTCCTGAACCTTTCTGCTACTTGAACTTCTTGAACCTTCCTGCTACTTTCACTTCTTGAACTTCTTAAACCTTCCTGCTACTTGAACTTCTTGAACTTCTTGAACCTTTCTGCTACTTGAACTTCTTCAACCTTCCTGCAACTTGAACTTCTTGAACTTCTTGAACCTTCCTGCTACTTGAACTTCTCGAACTTCTTGAACCTTCCTGCTACTTGAACTTCTTGAACCTTCCTGCTACTTGAACTTCTTGAACTTATTGAACCTTCCTGCTACTTGAACTACTTAAACTTTTTGAACCTTCCTGCTACTTGAACTTCTTGAACTTCTTGAACCTTCCTGCTACGTGAACTTCTTGAACCTTCCTGCTAATTGAACTTCTTGAACTTCTTGAACCTCTCTGCTACTTGAACTTCTTGAACCTTCATGCTACTCGAACTTCTTGAACCTTCCTGCTACTTGAACTTCTTGAACTTCTTGAAACTTCCTGCTACTTGAACTTCTTGAACTTCTCGAAATTTCTTGCGTCTTGAACTTCTTGAACTTCTTGAACCTTCCTGCTACTTGAAATTCTTGAACCTTCCTGCTACTTGAACTTCTTGAACCTTCCTGCTACTTGAACTTCTTGAACTTCTTGAACCTTTCTGCTACTTGAACTTCTTGAACCTTCCTGCAACTTGAACTTCTTGAACTTCTTGAACCTTCCTGCTACTTGAACTTCTTGAACTTCTTGAACCTTCCTGCTACTTGAACTTCTTGAACCTTCCTGCTACTTGAACTTCTTGAACTTATTGAACCTTCCTGCTACTTGAACTACTTAAACTTTTTGAACCTTCCTGCTACTTGAACTTCTTGAACTTCTTGAACCTTCCTGCTACGTGAACTTTTTGAACCTTCCTGCTAATTGAATTTCTTGAACTTCTTGAACCTCTCTGCTACTTGAACTTCTTGAACCTTCATGCTACTCGAACTTCTTGATCCTTCCTGCTACTTGAACTTCTTGAACTTCTTGAAACTTCCTGCTACTTGAACTTCTTGAACTTCTCGAAATTTCTTGCGTCTTGAACTTCTTGAACTTATTGAACCTTCCTGCTACTTGAAATTCTTGAACCTTCCTGCTACTTGAACTTCTTGAACCTTCCTGCTACTTGAACTTCTTGAACTTCTTGAACCTTTCTGCTACTTGAACTTCTTGAACCTTCCTGCTACTTGAACTTCTAGAACTTCTTTAACCTTCCTGCTACTTAAACTTCTTGAACCTTCCTGCTACTTGAACTTCTTGAACTTCTTGAACCTTCCTGCCACTTGAACTTTTTGAACCTTCCTGCTATTTGAACTTCTTGAACCTTCCGGCTACTTGAACTTCTTTAACTTCTTGAACCTTCCTGCTACTTGAACTTCTTGAACCTTCCTGCCACTTGAACTTTTTGAACTTCTTGAACCTTCCTGCTACTTGAACTTCTTGAACCTTCCTGATACTTGAACTTTTTGAACCTTCCTGCTACTTGAACTTCTTGAACCCTCCTGCTACTTGAACTTCTTGAACTTGTTGAACCCTCCTGCTACTTGAACTTCTTGAACCTTCGTGCTTCTTGAACTTCTTGAATTTATTGAACCTTCCTGCTACTTGAACTTCTTGAACTTCTTGAACCTTCCTGCTACTTGAACTTCTTGAACCTTCCTGCTACTTAAGCTTCTTGAACCTTCCTGCTACTTGAACTTCTTGAACTTCTTGAACCTTCCTGCTACTTGAACTTCCTGAACTTCTTGTACCTTTCTGCTACTTGAACTTCTTGAAGCGTCCTGCTACTTGAACTTCTTGAACTTCTTGTACCTTAATGCTACTTGAACTTCTTGAACGTCTTGAACCTTCCTGCTACTTGAACTTCTTGAACTTCTTGAACCTTCCTGCTACTTGAACTTCTTGAACCTTCCTGCTACTTGAACTTCTTGAACTTTTTGAACCTTTCGGCTACTTGAACTTCTTGAACTTCCTGAACCTTAATGCTACTTGAACTTCTTGAACCTTCCTGCTACTTGAACTTCTTGAACTTCTTGAACCTTTCTGCTACTTGAACTACTTGAACTTCTTGAACCTTCCTGCTACTTGAACTTCTTGAACTTCTTGAACCTTCCTGCTACTTGAAATTCTTGAAACTTCCTGCTACTTGAACTTCTTGAACTTCTTGAACCTTCCTGCTACATGAACTTCTTGAACTTCTTGAACCTTCCTGCTACTTGAACTTCTTGAACTTCTTGAACCTTCCTGCTACTTGAACTTTTTGAACTTCTTGAACCTTCCTGCTACTTGAACTTCTTGAACGTTCCTGCTACTTGAACTTCTTGAACCTTCCTGCTACTTGAACTTCTTGAACGTTCCTGCTACTTGAACTTCTAGAACTTTTTGAACCTTCCTGCTACTTGAACTTCTTGAACCTTCCTGCTCCTTGAACTTCTTGAACTTCTTGAACCTTCCTGCTACTTGAACTTCTTGAACCTTCCTGCTACTTGAACTTCTTGAACCTTCCTGCTACTTGAACTTCTTGAACCTTCCTGCTACCTGAACTTCTTGAACCTTCCTGCTACTTGAACCTCTTGAACCTTCCTGCTACTTGAACTTCTTGAACTTCTTGAACCTTCCTGCTACTTGAACTTCTTGAACTTCTTGAACCTTTCTGATACTTGAACTTTTTGAACCTTCCTGCTACTTGAACTTCTTGAACTTCTTGAATTTTCCTGCTTCTTGAACTTCTTGAACGTCTTGAACCTTCCTGCTACTTGAACTTCTTGAACTTCTTGAACCTTCCTTCTACTTGAACTTCTTGAACCTTCCTGCCACCTGAACTTCTTGAACTTTTTGAACCTTCCTGCTACTTGAACTTCTTGAACTTCTTGAACCTTCCTGCTACTTGAACTTCTTGAACTTCTTGAACCTACCTGCTACTTGAACTTCTTGAACCTTCCTGCTACTTGAAATTCTTCAACTTCTTGAACCTTCCTGCTACTTGCAATACTTGAACTTCTTGAACCTTCCTGTTACTTGAACTTCTCGAACTTTTCGAACCTTCCTGCTACTTGAACTTCTTGAACCTTTCTGCTACTTGAACTTCTTGAACTTCTTGAACCGTCCTGCTACTTGAAATACTTGAACTTCTTGAACCTTCCTGTTACTTGAACTTCTTGAACTTCTTGAAATTTCCTGCTACTTGAACTTCTTGAACCTCCCTGCTACTTGAACTTCTTGAACTTCTTGAACCCTCCTGCTACTTGAACTTCTTGAACTTCTTGAACCCTCCTGCAACTAGAACTTCTTGAACTTTCCTGCTTCTTGAACTTCTTGAACTTCTTGAACCTTCCTGCTACTTGAACTTCTTGAACTTCTTGAACCTTCCTGCTACTTGAACTTCTTGAACTTCTTGAACCTTCCTGCTACTTGAAATACTTGAACTTCTTGAACCTTCCTGCTACTTGAACTTCTTCAACCTTCCTGCTACTTGAACTTCTTGAACCTTCCTGCTACTTGAACTTCTTGAACTTCTTCAACCTTCCTGCTACTTGAAATACTTGAACCTTCCTGCTACTTGAACTTATTGAACTTCTTGAACCTTCCTGCTACTTGAACTTCTTGAACCTTCCTGCTTCTTGAACTTCTTGAACCTTCCTGCTACTTGAACTTCTTGAACCTTCCTGCTACTTGAACTTCTTGAACTTTTTGAACCTTTCTGCTACTTGAACTTCTTGAACTTCTTGAACCTTCCTGCTACTTGAACTTCTTGAACTTCTTGAACCTTCCTGCTTCTTGAACTTCTTGAACCTTCCTGCTACTTGAACTTCTTAAACTTCTTGAACCTTCCTGCTACTTGAAATACTTGAATTTCTTGAACCTTCCTGTTTATTCAATTTCTCGAACTTCTTGAACCTTCCTGCTACTTGAACTTCTTGAACCTTCCTGCTACTTGAACTTCTTGAACTTATTGAGCCTTCCTGCTACTTGAACTTCTTGAACTTCTTGAACCTTCCTGCTACTTGAACTTCTTGAACTTCTTGAACCTTCCTGCTACTTGAACTTCTTGAACTTTTTGAACCTTCCTGCTACTTGAACTTCTTGAACTTCTTGAACCTTCCTGCTACTTGAACTTCTTGAACTTTTTGAACCTTTTTGCTTCTTGAACTTCTTGAACTTCTTGAACCTTCCTGCTACTTGAACTTTTTAAACTTCTTGAACCTTCCTGCTACTTGAACTTCTTGAACCTTCCTGCTACTCGAACTTCTTGAAACTTCCTGCTACTTGAACTTCTTGAACTTCTTGAACCTTCCTGCTACTTGAAATTCTTGAACTTCTTGAACCTTCCTGTTACTTGAACTTTTTGAATCTTCCTGCTACTTGAACTTCTTGAACCTTCCTGCTACCTGAACTTCTTGAACCTTGCTGCTACTTGAACTTCTTGAACCTTCCTGCTACTTGAACTTCTTGAACTTTCCTGCTACTTGAACTTCATGAACCTTACTGATTCTTGAACTTCTTGAACTTCTTGAACCTTCCTGCTAAATGAACTTCTTGAACTTCTTGAACATTCCTGCTACTTGAACTTCTTGAACTTCTTGAACCTTCCTGCTACTTGAACTTCTTGAACTTTTTGCATCTTCCTGCTACTTGAACTTCTAGAACCTTCCTGCTACTTGAACTTCTTGAACCTTCCTGCTACTTGAACTTCTTGAACTTCTTGAACCTTCCTGCTACTTGAACTTCTTGAACCTTCCTGCTACTTGAACTTCTTGAACTTCTTGAACCTTCCTGCTACCTGAACTTTTTGAACTTCTTGCACCTTCCTGCTACTTGAAATTCTAGAACCTTCCTGCTACTTGAACTTCTCGAACCTTCCTGCTACTTGAACTTCTTGAACTTCTTGAACCTTCCTGCTACTGGAACTTCTTGAACCTTCCTGCTACTTGAACTTCTTTAACCTTCCTGCTACTTGAACTTCTCGAACTTCTTGAGCCTTCCTGACACTTGAACTTCTTGAACTTCTTGAACTTCTTGAACCTTCCTGCTACCTGAACTTCTTGAACTTCTTGAACCTTCTTGCTATTTGAACTTCTTGAACTTCTTGAATCTTCCTGCTACTTGAACTTTTTGAACCTTCCTGCTACTTGAACTTCTTGAACCTTCCTGCTACTTGAACTTCTTGAAACTTGCTGCTACTTGAACTTCTTGAACTTCTTGAACCTTCCTGCTACTTGAACTTCTTGAACTTCTTGAACCTTCCTGTTACCTGAACTTTTTGAACCTTCCTGCTACTTGAACTTCTTGAACCTTCCTGCTACTTGAACTTCTTGAACCTTCCTGCTACTTGAACTTCTTGAATCTTCCTGCTACTTGAACTTCTTGAACTTTCCTGCTACTTGAACTTTTTGAACCTTACTGCTTCTTGAACTTCTTGAACTTCTTGAACCTTCCTGCTAAATGAACTTCTTGAACTGTTTGAAATTTCTGCTACCTGAACTTCTTGAACTTCTTGAACCTTCCTGCTACTTGAACTTCTTGAACTTTTCGCACCTTCCTGCTACTTGAACTTCTAGAACTTTCCTGCTACTTGAACTACTTGAACGTTCCTGCTACTTGAACTTCTTGAAATTCTTGAACCTTCCTGCTACTTGAACTTCTTGAACCTTCCTGCTACTTAAATTCTTGAACTTCTTGAACCTTCCTGCTATTTGAACTTCTTGAACCTTCTTGCTACTTGAACTTCTTGAACCTTCCTGCTACTTGAACTTCTTGAACTTTCCTGCTACTCGCACTTCTTGAACTTCTTGAACCTTTCTGCTACTTGAACTTCTTGAACGTTCCTGCTACTTGAACTACTTGAACTTCCTGAACCTTCCTGCTGCTTGAACTTCTTGAACCTTCCTGCTATTTGAACTTCTTGAACTTCTTGAACCTTCCTGCTACTTGAACTTCTTGAACCTTCCTGCTACATGAACTTCTTGAACCTTCCTGCTAATTGAACTTCTTGAACTTCTTGAACCTTCCTGCTACTTGAACTTCTTGAACCTTCCTGCTACTTGAACTTCTTGAACCTTCCTGCTACTTGAACTTCTTGAACTTCTTGAACCTTCCTGCTACTTGAACTTCTTGAACTTCTTAAACCTTCCTGCTACTTGAACTACTTAAACTTCTTGCACCTTCCTGCTACTTGCACTTCTTGAACTTCTTGAACCTTCCTGCTACGTGAACTTCTTTAACCTTCCTGCTACTTGAACTTCTTGAACTTCTTGAACCTTCCTGCTACTTGATCTTCTTGAACCTTCATGCTACTTGAACTTCTTGAACCTTCCTGCTACTTGAACTTCTTGAACCTTCCTGCTACTTGAACTACTTGAACTTCTTGAACCTTCCTGCTTCTCGAACTTCTTGAACCTTCCTGCTACTTGAACTTCTTGAACTTCTTGACCCTTCCTGCTACTTGAACTTCTTAAACTTCTCGAACCTTCCTGCTACTTGAACTTCTTGAACTTCTTGAAATTTCCTGCTACTTGAACTTCTTGAACCTTTCTGCTACTTGAACTTCTTGAACTTCCTGAACCTTTCTGCTACTTTAACTTCTTGAACTTCTTAAACCTTCCTGCTACTTGAACTTCTTGAACTTCTTTCACCTTCCTGCTACTTAAACTTCTTGAACCTTCCTGCTACTTGAACTTCTCGAACTTCTTGAACCTTCTTGCTACTTGAACTTTTTGAACCTTCATGCTATTTGAACTTCTTGTACCTTCCTGCTACTTGAACTTCTTTAACTTCTTGAAGCTTCCTGCTACTTGAACTTCTTGAACCTTCCTGCTACTTGAACTTTTTGAACTTCTTGAACCTTCCTGCCACTTGATTTCCTGAACCTTCCTGCTACTTGAACTTCTTGAACCTTCCTGCTACTTGAACTTTTTGAACCTTCCTGCTTCTTGAACTTCTTGAACCTTCCTTCTTCTTTAAATTCTTGAACTTCTTGAACCTTCCTGCTACTTGAACTTCTTGAACCTTCCTGCTACTTGAACTTCTTGAATCTTACTGCTACTTGAACTTTTTGAACTTCTTGAACCTTCCTGCTACTTGAACTTCTTGAACCTTCCTGCTAGCTGAACTTCTTGAACTTCTTGAACCTTCCTGCTACTTGAACTTCTTGAACTTCTTGAACCTTTCTGCTACTTGAACTTCTTGAACCTTCCTGCTACTTGAACTTCTTGAACTTCTTGAACCTTCCTGCTTCATGAAATTCTTGAACTTCTTGAACCTTCCTGCTACTTGAACTTCTTGAACCTTCCTGCTACTTGAACTTTTCGAACTTCTTGAACCTTCCTGCTACTTGAACTTCTTGAACTTCTTGAACCTTCCTGCTACTTGAACTACTTGAACTTCTTGAACCTTCCTGCTACTTGAACTTCTTGAACTTCTTGAACCTTCCTGCTACTTGAACTTCTTGAACCTTCCTGCTACTTGAATTTCTTGAACCTTCCTGCCACTTGAACTTCTTTAACTTCTTGAACCTTCCTGCTACATGAAATTCTTGAACCTTCCTGCAACTTGAACTTCTTGAACCTAATTGCTACTTGAACTTCTTGAACCTTCCTGCTACTTGAACTTCTTGAACTTCTTGAACCTTCCGGCTGCTTGAACTTCTTGAACTTCTTGAACCTTCCTGCTACTTGAACTTCTTGAACTTCTTGAACCTTCCTGCTACTTGAACTTCTTGAACATTCCTGCTACTTGATCTTCTTGAACTTTTTGAACCTTCCTGATACTTGAACTTCTTGAACCTTCCTGCTACTTGAACTTCTTGAACCTTCCTGCTACTTGAACTTCTTGAACCTTCCTGCCACTTGAACTTCTTGAACCTTCCTGCTACTTGAACTTCTTGAACCTTCCTGCTACTTGAACTTCTTTAACCTTGCTGCTACTTGAACTTCTTGAACCTTCCTGCTACTTGAACTTCTTGAACCTTCCTGCTACTTGAACTTCTTTAACCTTGCTGCTACTTGAACTTCTTGAACCTTCCTGCTACTTGAACTTCTTTAACCTTGCTGCTACTTGAACTTCTTGAACTTCTTGAGCCTTCCTGCCATTTGAACTTCTTGAACTTCTTGAACCTTCCTGCTACCTGAACTTCTTGAACTTCTTGAACCTTCTTGCTATTTGAATTTCTTGAACTTCTTGAATCTTCCTGCTACTTGAACTTTTTGAACTTATTGAACCTTCCTGCTACTTGAACTTCTTGAACCTTCCTGCTACTTGAACTTCTTGAAACTTGCTGCTACTTGAACTTCTTGAACCTTCTTGCCAATTGAACTTCATGAACTTTCCTGCTACTTGAACTTCATGAACCTTACTGATTCTTGAACTTCTTGAACTTCTTGAACCTTCCTGCTAAATGAACTTCTTGAACTTCTTGAACCTTAATGCTACTTGAACTACTTGAACTTCTTGAACCTTCCTGCTACTTGAAGTTCTTGAACTTCTTGCACCTTCCTGCTACTTGAACTTCTAGAACCTTCCTGCTTCTTGAACTTCTTGAACCTTCCTGCTACTTGAACTTCTTGAACTTCTTGAACCATCCTGCTACTTGAACTTCTTGAACCTTCCTGCTACTTGAACTTCTTGAACTTCTTGAACCTTCGTGCTACTTGAACTACTTGAACTTCCTGAACCTCCCTGCTGCTTGAACTTCTTGAACCGTCCTGCTACTTGAACTTTTTAAACCTTCCTGCTACTTGAACTTCTTGAACCTTCCTGCTACTTGAACTTCTTGAACCTTCCTGCTACCTGAACCTTTTGAACCTTCCTGCTACTTGAAGTTCTTGAACCTTCCTGCTACTTTAACTTCTCGAACTTCTTGAACCTTCCTGCTTCTTGAACTTCTTGAACCTTCCTGTTACTTGAACATGAACTTCTTGAACCTTCCTGCTACTTGAACTACTTGAACTTCTTGAACCTTCCTGCCACTTGAAGTTCTTGAACCTTTCTGCTACTTGAACTTTTTGAACTTCTTGAACCTTCCTGCTACTTGAACTTCTTGAACCTTCCTGCTACTTGAACTTCTTGAACCTTTCTGCTACTTGAACTTCTTCAACCTTCCTGCCACTTGAACTTCTTGAACTTCTTGAACTTCCCTGCTACTTGAAATTCTTGAACATTCCTGCTACTTGAACTTCTTGAACTTCTTGAACCTTCCTGCTACTTGAACTTCTTGAACTTCTTGAACCTTCCTGCTACTTGAACTTCTTGAACCTTCCTGCTTCTTGAACTTCTTGAAACTTTCTGCTACATGAACTTCTTAAACTTCTTGAACCTTCCTGCTACTTGAAGTTCTTGAACCTTCCTGCTACTTGAACTTCTTGAACTTCTTGAACCTTCCTGCTACTTGAACTTCTTGAACTTCTTGAACCTTCCTGCTACTTGAACTTATTGAACCTTCCTGCTACTTGAACTTCTTGACCTTCCTCCTACATGAACTTCTTGAACTTCTTGAACCTTCCTGCTACTTGAACTTCTTGAACCTTCCTGCTACTTGAACTTCTTGAACCTTCCTGTTACTTGAACTTCTTGAACCTTTCTGCTACTTGAACTTCTTGAACCTTCCTGCTACTTGAACTTCTTGAACCTTCCTGCTACTTGAACTTCTTGAACCTTCCTGTTACTTGAACTTCTTGAACCTTCCTGCTACTTGAACTTCTTGAACCTTCCTGCTACTTGAACTTCTTGAACCTTCCTGCTACTTGAACTTCTTGAACCTTCCTGCTACTTGAACTTCTTGAACCTTCCTGTTACTTGAACTTCTTGAACCTTCCTGCTACTTGAACTTCTTGAACCTTCCTGCTACTTGAACTTCTTGAACCTTCCTGCTACTTGAACTTCTTGACCTTCCTGCTACATGAACTTCTTGAACTTCTTGAACCTTCCTGCTACTTGAACTTCTTGAACCTTCCTGCTACTTGAACTTCTTGAACCTTCCTGTTACTTGAACTTCTAGAACCTTCCTGCTACTTGAACTTCTTGAACCTTCCTGCTACTTGAACTTCTTGAACTTCTTGAACCTTCCTGCTACTTGAACTTCTTGAACCTTCCTGCTACTTGAACTTCTTGAACTTCTTGAACTTCTTGAACCTTCCTGCTACATGAACTTCTTGAACTTCTTGCACCTTCCTGCTACTTGAACTTCTAGAACCTTCCTGCTACTTGAACTTCTTGAACCTTCCTGCTACTTGAACTTCTTGAACTTCTTGAACCTTCCTGCTACTTGAACTTCTTGAACCTTCCTGCTACTTGAACTTCTTTAACCTTCCTGCTACTTGAACTTCTCGAACTTCTTGAGCCTTCCTGCCACTTGAACTTCTTGAACTTCTTGAACCTTCCTGCTACCTGAACTTCTTGAACTTCTTGAACCTTCTTGCTATTTGAACTTCTTGAACTTCTTGAATCTTCCTGCTACTTGAACTTTTTGAACTTCTTGAACCTTCCTGCTACTTGAACTTCTTGAAACTTGCTGCTACTTGATTTTCTTGAACTTCTTGAACCTTCCTGCTACTTGAACTTCTTGAACTTCTTGAACCTTCCTGTTACCTGAACTTTTTAAACCTTCCTGCTACTTGAACTTCTTGAACCTTCCTGCTACTTGAACTTCTTGAACCTTCCTGCTACTTGAACTTCTTGAACCTTCCTGCTACTTGAAATTCTTGAACTTTCCTGCTACTTGAACTTTTTGAACCGTACTGCTTCTTGAACTTCTTGAACTTCTTGAACCTTCCTGCTAAATGAACTTCTTGAACTTTTTGAAATTTCTGCTACCTGAACTTCTTGAACTTCTTGAACCTTCCTGCTACTTGAACTTCTTGAACTTCTCGCACCTTCCTGCTACTTGAACTTCTAGAACTCTCCTGCTACTTGAACTACTTGAACGTTCCTGCTACTTGAACTTCTTGAAATTCTTGAACCTTCCTGCTACTTGAACTTCTTGAACCTTCCTGCTACTTAAACTTCTTGAACTTCTTGAACCTTCCTGCTACTTGAACTTCTTGAACCTTCTTGCTACTTGAACTTCTTGAACCTTCCTGCTACTTGAACTTCTTGAACTTTCCTGCTACTCGCACTTCTTGAACTTCTTGAACCTTTCTGCTACTTGAACTTCTTGAACGTTCCTGCTACTTGAACTACTTGAACTTCCTGAACCTTCCTGCTGCTTGAACTTCTTGAACCTTCCTGCTATTTGAACTTCTTGAAGTTCTTGAACCTTCCTGCTACTTGAACTTCTTGAAACTTCCTGCTACATGAACTTCTTGAACTTCTTGAACCTTCCTGCTAATTGAACTTCTTGAACTTCTTGAACCTTCCTGCTACTTGAACTTCTTGAACCTTCCTGCTACTTGAACTTCTTGAACTTCTTGAACCTTCCTGCTACTTGAACTTCTTGAACTTCTTAAACCTTCCTGCTACTTGAACTACTTAAACTTCTTGAACCTTCCTGCTACTTGCACTTCTTGAACTTCTTGAACCTTCCTGCTACGTGAACTTCTTCAACCTTCCTGCTACTTGAACTTCTTGAACTTCTTGAACCTTCCTGCTACTTGATCTTCTTGAACCTTCATGCTACTTGAACTTCTTGAACCTTCCTGCTACTTGAACTTCTTGAACCTTCCTGCTACTTGAACTACTTGAACTTCTTGAACCTTACTGCTACTCGAACTTCTTGAACCTTCCTGCTACTTGAACTTCTTGAACTTCTTGACCCTTCCTGCTACTTGAACTTCTTAAACTTCTCGAACCTTACTGCTACTTGAACTTCTTGAACTTCTTGAAATTTCCTGCTACTTGAACTTCTTGAACCTTCCTGCTACTTGAACTTCTTGAACTTCCTGAACCTTTCTGCTACTTGAACTTCTTGAACCTTCCTTCTACTTTAACTTCTTGAACTTCTTAAACCTTTCTGCTACTTGAACTTCTTGAACTTCTTTCACCTTCCTGCTACTTAAACTTCTTGAACCTTCCTGCTACTTGAACTTCTCGAACTTCTTGAACCTTCCTGCTACTTGAACTTTTTGAACCTTCATGCTATTTGAACTTCTTGAACCTTCCTGCTACTTGAACTTCTTTACCTTCTTGAAGCTTCCTGCTACTTGAACTTCTTGAACCTTCCTGCTACTTGAACTTTTTGAACTTCTTGAACCTTCCTGCCACTTGATTTCCTGAACCTTCCTGCTACTTGAACTTCTTGAACCTTCCTGATACTTGAACTTTTTGAACCTTCCTGCTTCTTGAACTTCTTGAACCTTCCTTCTACTTGAAATTCTTGAACTTCTTGAACCTTCCTGCTACTTGAACTTCTTGAACCTTCCTGCTACTTGAACTTTTTGAACTTCTTGAACCTTCCTGCTACTTGAACTTCTTGAACCTTCCTGCTAGCTGAACTTCTTGAACTTCTTGAACCTTCCTGCTACTTGAACTTCTTGAACTTCTTGAACCTTTCTGCTACTTGAACTTCTTGAACCTTCCTGCTACTTGAACTTCTTGAACTTCTTGAACCTTCCTGCTTCATGTAATTCTTGAACTTCTTGAACCTTCCTGCTACTTGAACTTCTTGAACCTTCCTGCTACTTGAACTTTTCGAAATTCTTGAACCTTCCTGCTACTTGAACTTCTTGAACTTCTTGAACCTTCCTGGCACTTGAACTACTTGAACTTCTTGAACCTTCCTGCTACTTGAACTTCTTGAACTTCTTGAACCTTCCTGCTACTTGAACTTCTTGAACCTTCCTGCTACTTGAACTTCTTGAACCTTCCTGCCACTTGAACTTCTTGAACTTCTTGAACCTTCCTGCTACTTGAAATTCTTGAGCCTTCCTGCTACTTGAACTTCTTGAACCTAATTGCTACTTGAACTTCTTGAACCTTCCTGCTACTTGAACTTCTTGAACTTCTTGAACCTTCCGGCAGCTTGAACTTCTTGAACTTCTTGACCCTTCCTGCTACTTGAACTTCTTGAACTTCTTGAACCTTCCTGCTACTTGAACTTCTTGAACATTCCTGCTACTTGATCTTCTTGAACTTTTTGAACCTTCCTGATACCTGAACTTCTTGAACGTTCCTGCTACTTGAACTTCTTGGACATTCCTGCTACTTGGTCTTCTTGAACTTTTTGAACCTTCCTGCTACTTGAACTTCTTGAACTTCTTGAACCTTCTTGCTACTTGAACTTCTTGAACTTCTTGAACTTCTTGAACCTTTCTGCTACTTGAACTTCTTGAACCTTCCTGCAACTTGAACTTCTTGAACTTCTTGAACCTTTCTGCTACTTGAAATTCTTGAACGTCTTGAACCTTCCTACTACTTGAACTTCTTGAACTTCTTGAACCTTCCTGCAACTTGAACTTCTTGAACTTTTTGAACCTTCCTGCTACTTGAACTTCTTGAACTTCTTGAACCTTCCTGCTACTTGAAATACTTGAACTTCTTGAACCTTCCTGCTACTTGAACTTCTTCAACCTTCCTGATACTTGAACTTCTTGAACCTTCCTGCTACTTGAACTTCTTGAACTTCTTCAACCTTCCTGCTACTTGAAATACTTGAACCTTCCTGCTACTTGAACTTCTTCAACCTTCCTGATACTTGAACTTCTTGAACCTTCCTGCTACTTGAACTTCTTGAACTTCTTCAACCTTCCTGCTACTTGAAATACTTGAACCTTCCTTCTACTTGAACTTATTGAACTTCTTGAACCTTCCTGCTACTTGAACTTCTTGAATCTTCCTGCTTCTTGAACCTCTTGAACCTTCCTGCTACTTGAACTTCTTGAACCTTCCTGCTACTTGAACTTCTTGAACTTTTTGAACCTTTCTGCTACTTGAACTTCTTGAACTTCTTGAACCTTCCTGCTACTTGAACTTCTTGAACTTCTTGAACCTTCCTGCTTCTTGAACTTCTTGAACCTTCCTGCTACTTGAACTTCTTAAACTTCTTGAACCTTCCTGCTACTTGAAATACTTGAATTTCTTGAACCTTCCTGTTACTTCAATTTCTCGAACTTCTTGAACCTTCCTGCTACTTGAGCTTCTTGAACCTTCCTGCTACTTGAACTTCTTGAACTTCTTGACCCTTCCTGCTACTTGAACTTCTTAAACTTCTCGAACCTTACTGCTACTTGAACTTCTTGAACTTCTTGAAATTTCCTGCTACTTGAACTTCTTGAACCTTCCTGCTACTTGAACTTCTTGAACTTCCTGAACCTTTCTGCTACTTGAACTTCTTGAACCTTCCTGCTACTTTAACTTCTTGAACTTCTTAAACCTTCCTGCTACTTGAACTTCTTGAACTTCTTGAACCTTTCTGCTACTTGAACTTCTTGAACCTTCCTGCAACTTGAACTTCTTGAACTTCTTGAACCTTCCTGCTACTTGAACTTCTCGAACTTCTTGAACCTTCCTGCTACTTGAACTTCTTGAACCTTCCTGCTACTTGAACTTCTTGAACTTATTGAACCTTCCTGCTACTTGAACTACTTAAACTTTTTGAACCTTCCTGCTACTTGAACTTCTTGAACTTCTTGAACCTTCCTGCTACGTGAACTTCTTGAACCTTCCTGCTAATTGAACTTCTTGAACTTCTTGAACCTCTCTGCTACTTGAACTTCTTGAACCTTCATGCTACTCGAACTTCTTGAACCTTCCTGCTACTTGAACTTCTTGAACTTCTTGAAACTTCCTGCTACTTGAACTTCTTGAACTTCTCGAAATTTCTTGCGTCTTGAACTTCTTGAACTTCTTGAACCTTCCTGCTACTTGAAATTCTTAAACCTTCCTGCTACTTGAACTTCTTGAACCTTCCTGCTACTTGAACTTCTTGAACTTCTTGAACCTTTCTGCTACTTGAACTTCTTGAACCTTCCTGCTACTTGAACTTCTAGAACTTCTTTAAACTTCCTGCTACTTAAACTTCTTGAACCTTCCTGCTACTTGAACTTCTTGAACTTCTTGAACCTTCCTGCCACTTGAACTTTTTGAACCTTCCTGCTATTTGAACTTCTTGAACCTTCCGGCTACTTGAACTTCTTTAACTTCTTGAACCTTCCTGCTACTTGAACTTTTTGAACCTTCCTGCCACTTGAACTTTTTGAACTTCTTGAACCTTCCTGCTACTTGAACTTCTTGAACCTTCCTGATACTTGAACTTTTTGAACCTTCCTGCTACTTGAACTTCTTGAACCCTCCTGCTACTTGAACTTCTTGAACTTCTTGAACCCTCCTGCTACTTGAACTTCTTGAACCTTCGTGCTTCTTGAACTTCTTGAACTTCTTGAACCTTCCTGCTACTTGAATTTCTTGAACTTCTTGAACCTTCCTGCTACTTGAACTTCTTGAACCTTCCTGCTACTTGAGCTTCTTGAACCTTCCTGCTACTTGAACTTCTTGAACTTCTTGAACCTTCCTGCTACTTGAACTTCCTGAACTTCTTGTACCTTTCTGCTACTTGAACTTCTTGAACCGTCCTGCTACTTGAACTTCTTGAACTTCTTGTACCTTAATGCTACTTGAACTTCTTGAACGTCTTGAACCTTCCTGCTACTTGAACTTCTTGAACTTCTTGAACCTTCCTGCTACTTGAACTTCTTGAACCTTCCTGCTACTTGAACTTCTTGAACTTTTTGAACCTTTCGGCTACTTGAACTTCTTGAACTTCCTGAACCTTAATGCTACTTGAACTTATTGAACCTTACTGCTACTTGAACTTCTTGAACTTCTTGAACCTTCCTGCTACTTGAACTACTTGAACTTCTTGAACCTTCCTGCTACTTGAACTTCTTGAACTTCTTGAACCTTCCTGCTACTTGAAATTCTTGAAACTTCCTGCTACTTGAACTTCTTGAACTTCTTGAACCTTCCTGCTACTTGAACTTCTTGAACTTCTTGAACCTTCCTGCTACTTGAACTTCTTGAACTTCTTGAACCTTCCTGCTACTTGAACTTTTTGAACTTCTTGAACCTACCTTCTACTTGAACTTCTTGAACCTTCCTGCCACCTGAACTTTTTGAACTTTTTGAACCTTCCTGCTACTTGAACTTCTTGAACTTCTTGAACCTTCCTGCTACTTGAACTTCTTGAACTTCTTGAACCTACCTGCTACTTGAACTTCTTGAACCTTCCTGCTACTTGAAATTCTTGAACTTCTTGAACCTTCCTGCTACTTGCAATACTTGAACTTCTTGAACCTTCCTGTTACTTGAACTTCTCGAACTTTTCGAACCTTCCTGCTACTTGAACTTCTTGAACCTTTCTGCTACTTGAACTTCTTGAACTTCTTGAACCGTCCTGCTACTTGAAATACTTGAACTTCTTGAACCTTCCTGTTACTTGAACTTCTTGAACTTCTTGAAATTTCCTGCTACTTGAACTTCTTGAACCTCCCTGCTACTTGAACTTCTTGAACTTCTTGAACCCTCCTGCTACTTGAACTTCTTGAACTTCTTGAACCCTCCTGCAACTAGAACTTCTTGAACTTTCCTGCTTCTTGAACTTCTTGAACTTCTTGAACCTTCCTGCTACTTGAACTTCTTGAACTTCTTGAACCTTCCTGCTACTTGAACTTCTTGAACTTCTTGAACCTTCCTGCTACTTGAAATACTTGAACTTCTTGAACCTTCCTGCTACTTGAACTTCTTCAACCTTCCTGCTACTTGAACTTCTTGAACCTTCCTGCTACTTGAACTTCCTGAACTTCTTCAACCTTCCTGCTACTTGAAATACTTGAACCTTCCTGCTACTTGAACTTATTGAACTTCTTGAACCTTCCTGCTACTTGAACTTCTTGAACCTTCCTGCTTCTTGAACTTCTTGAACCTTCCTGCTACTTGAACTTCTTGAACCTTCCTGCTACTTGAACTTCTTGAACTTTTTGAACCTTTCTGCTACTTGAACTTCTTGAACTTCTTGAACCTTCCTGCTACTTGAACTTCTTGAACTTCTTGAACCTTCCTGCTTCTTGAACTTTTTGAACCTTCCTGCTACTTGAACTTCTTAAACTTCTTGAACCTTCCTGCTACTTGAAATACTTGAATTTCTTGAACCTTCCTGTTTATTCAATTTCTCGAACTTCTTGAACCTTCCTGCTACTTGAACTTCTTGAACCTTCCTGCTACTTGAACTTCTTGAACTTATTGAGCCTTCCTGCTACTTGAACTTCTTGAACTTCTTGAACCTTCCTGCTACTTGAACTTCTTGAACTTCTTGAACCTTCCTGCTACTTGAACTTCTTGAACTTCTTGAACCTTCCTGCTACTTGAACTTCTTGAACTTCTTGAACCTTCCTGCTACTTGAACTTCTTGAACTTTTTGAACCTTTTTGCTTCTTGAACTTCTTGAACTTCTTGAACTTTCCTGCTACTTGAACTTTTTGAACTTCTTGAACCTTCCTGCTACTTGAACTTCTTGAACCTTCCTGCTACTTGAACTTCTTGAAACTTCCTGCTACTTGAACTTCATGAACTTCTTGAACCTTCCTGCTACTTGAAATTCTTGAACTTCTTGAACCTTCCTGTTACTTGAACTTTTTGAATCTTCCTGCTACTTGAACTTCTTGAACCTTCCTGCTACCTGAACTTCTTGAACCTTGCTGCTACTTGAACTTCTTGAACCTTCCTGCTACTTGAACTTCTTGAACTTTCCTGCTACTTGAACTTCATGAACCTTACTGATTCTTCAACTTCTTGAAATTCTTGAACCTTCCTGCTGAATGAACTTCTTGAACTTCTTGAACATTCCTGCTACTTGAACTTCTTGAACTTCTTGAACCTTCCTGCTACTTGAACTTCTTGAACTTTTTGCATCTTCCTGCTACTTGAACTTCTAGAACCTTCCTGCTACTTGAACTTCTTGAACCTTCCTGCTACTTGAACTTCTTGAACTTCTTGAACCTTCCTGCTACTTGAACTTCTTGAACCTTCCTGCTACTTGAACTTCTTGAACTTATTGAACTTCTTGAACCTTCCTGCAACCTGAACTTCTTGAACTTCTTGCACCTTCCTGCTACTTGAAATTCTAGAACCTTCCTGCTACTTGAACTTCTTGAACCTTCCTGCTACTTGAACTTCTTGAACTTCTTGAACCTTCCTGCTACTGGAACTTCTTGAACCTTCCTGCTACTTGAACTTCTTTAACCTTCCTGCTACTTGAACTTCTCGAACTTCTTGAGCCTTCCTGACACTTGAACTTCTTGAACTTCTTGAACTTCTTGAACCTTCCTGCTACCTGAACTTCTTGAACTTCTTGAACCTTCTTGCTATTTGAACTTCTTGAACTTCTTGAATCTTCCTGCTACTTGAACTTTTTGAACTTCTTGAACCTTCCTGCTACTTGAACTTCTTGAACCTTCCAGCTACTTGAACTTCTTGAAACTTGCTGCTACTTGAACTTCTTGAACTTCTTGAACCTTCCTGCTACTTGAACTTCTTGAACTTCTTGAACCTTCCTGTTACCTGAACTTTTTGAACCTTCCTGCTACTTGAACTTCTTGAACCATCCTGCTACTTGAACTTCTTGAACCTTCCTGCTACTTGAACTTCTTGAACCTTCCTGCTACTTGAACTTCTTGAACTTTCCTTTTACTTGAAGTTTTTGAACCTTACTGCTTCTTGAACTTCTTGAACTTCTTGAACCTTCCTGCTAAATGAACTTCTTGAACTGTTTGAAATTTCTGCTACCTGAACTTCTTGAACTTCTTGAACCTTCCTGCTACTTGAACTTCTTGAACTTTTCGCACCTTCCTGCTACTTGAACTTCTAGAACTTTCCTGCTACTTGAACTACTTGAACGTTCCTGCTACTTGAACTTCTTGAAATTCTTGAACCTTCCTGATACTTGAACTTCTTGAACCTTCCTGCTACTTAAACTTCTTGAACTTCTTGAACCTTCCTGCTATTTGAACTTCTTGAACCTTCTTGCTACTTGAACTTCTTGAACCTTCCTGCTACTTGAACTTCTTGAACTTTCCTGCTACTCGCACTTCTTGAACTTCTTGAACCTTTCTGCTACTTGAACTTCTTGAACGTTCCTGCTACTTGAACTACTTGAACTTCCTGAACCTTCCTGCTGCTTGAACTTCTTGAACCTTCCTGCTATTTGAACTTCTTGAACTTCTTGAACCTTCCTGCTACTTGAACTTCTTGAACCTTCCTGCTACATGAACTTCTTGAACTTCTTGAACCTTCCTGCTAATTGAACTTCTTGAACTTCTTGAACCTTCCTGCTACTTGAACTTCTTGAACCTTCCTGCTACTTGAACTTCTTGAACCTTCCTGCTACTTGAACTTCTTGAACTTCTTGAACCTTCCTGCTACTTGAACTTCTTGAACTTCTTAAACCTTCCTGCTACTTGAACTACTTAAACTTCTTGCACCTTCCTGCTACTTGCACTTCTTGAACTTCTTGAACCTTCCTGCTACGTGAACTTCTTTAACCTTCCTGCTACTTGAACTTCTTGAACTTCTTGAACCTTCCTGCTACTTGATCTTCTTGAACCTTCATGCTACTTGAACTTCTTGAACCTTAATGCTACTTGAACTTCTTGAACCTTCCGGCTACTTGAACAACTTGAACTTCTTGAACCTTCCTGCTACTCGAACTTCTTGAACCTTCCTGCTACTTGAACTTCTTGAACTTCTTGACCCTTCCTGCTACTTGAACTTCTTAAACTTCTCGAACCTTCCTGCTACTTGAACTTCTTGAACTTCTTGAAATTTCCTGCTACTTGAACTTCTTGAACTTCCTGAACCTTTCTGCTACTTTAACTTCTTGAACTTCTTAAACCTTCCTGCTACTTGAACTTCTTGAACTTCTTTCACCTTCCTGCTACTTAAACTTCTTGAACCTTCCTGCTACTTGAACTTCTCGAACTTCTTGAACCTTCCTGCTACTTGAACTTTTTGAACCTTCATGCTATTTGAACTTCTTGTACCTTCCTGCTACTTGAACTTCTTTAACTTCTTGAAGCTTCCTGCTACTTGAACTTCTTGAACCTTCCTGCTACTTGAATTTTTTGAACTTCTTGAACCTTCCTGCCACTTGATTTCCTGAACCTTCCTGCTACTTGAAATTCTTGAACCTTCCTGCTACTTGAACTTTTTGAACCTTCCTGCTTCTTGAACTTCTTGAACCTTCCTTCTACTTGAAATTCTTGAACTTCTTGAACCTTCCTGCTACTTGAACTTCTTGAACCTTCCTGCTACTTGAACTTCTTGAACCTTACTGCTACTTGAACTTTTTGAACTTCTTGAACCTTCCTGCTACTTGAACTTCTTGAACCTTCCTGCTAGCTGAACTTCTTGAACTTCTTGAACCTTCCTGCTACTTGAACTTCTTGAACTTCTTGAACCTTTCTGCTACTTGAACTTCTTGAACCTTCCTGCTACTTGAACTTCTTGAACTTCTTGAACCTTCCTGCTTCATGAAATTCTTGAACTTCTTGAACCTTCCTGCTACTTGAACTTCTTGAACCTTCCTGCTACTTGAACTTTTCGAATTTCTTGAACCTTCCTGCTACTTGAACTTCTTGAACTTCTTGAACCTTCCTGCTACTTGAACTACTTGAACTTCTTGAACCTTCCTGCTACTTGAACTTCTTGAACTTCTTGAACCTTCCTGCTACTTGCACTTCTTGAACTTCTTGAACCTTCCTGCTACGTGAACTTCTTCAACCTTCCTGCTACTTGAACTTCTTGAACTTCTTGAACCTTCCTGCTACTTGATCTTCTTGAACCTTCATGCTACTTGAACTTCTTGAACCTTCCTGCTACTTGAACTTCTTGAACCTTCCTGCTACTTGAACTACTTGAACTTCTTGAACCTTCCTGCTACTCGAACTTCTTGAACCTTCCTGCTACTTGAACTTCTTGAACTTCTTGAACCTTCCTGCTACTTGAACTTCTTGAACTTTTTGCATCTTCCTGCTACTTGAACTTCTAGAACCTTCCTGCTACTTGAACTTCTTGAACCTTCCTGCTACTTGAACTTCCTGAACTTCTTGAACCTTCCTGCTACTTGAACTTCTTGAACTTCTTGAACTTCTTGAACCTTCCTGCTACCTGAACTTCTTGAACTTCTTGCACCTTCCTGCTACTTGAAATTCTAGAACCTTCCTGCTACTTGAACTTCTTGAACCTTCCTGCTACTTGAACTTCTTGAACTTCTTGAACCTTCCCGCTACTGGAACTTCTTGAACCTTCCTGCTACTTGAACTTCTTTAACCTTCCTGCTACTTGAACTTCTCGAACTTCTTGAGCCTTCCTGACACTTGAACTTCTTGAACTTCTTGAACTTCTTGAACCTTCCTGCTACCTGAACTTCTTGAACTTCTTGAACCTTCTTGCTATTTGAACTTCTTGAACTTCTTGAATCTTCCTGCTACTTGAACTTTTTGAACTTCTTGAACCTTCCTGCTACTTGAACTTCTTGAACTTTCCTGCTACTTGAACTTCTTGAAACTTGCTGCTACTTGAACTTCTTGAACTTCTTGAACCTTCCTGCTACTTGAACTTCTTGAACTTCTTGAACCTTCCTGTTACCTGAACTTTTTGAACCTTCCTGCTACTTGAACTTCTTGAACCTTCCTGCTACTTGAACTTCTTGAACCTTCCTGCTACTTGAACTTCTTGAACCTTCCTGCTACTTGAACTTCTTGAACTTTCCTGCTACTTGAAGTTTTTGAACCTTACTGCTTCTTGAACTTCTTGAACTGTTTGAAATTTCTGCTACATGAACTTCTTGAACTTCTTGAACCTTCCTGCTACTTGAACTTCTTGAACTTTTCGCACCTTCCTGCTACTTGAACTTCTAGAACTTTCCTGCTACTTGAACTACTTGAACGTTCCTGCTACTTGAACTTCTTGAAATTCTTGAACCTTCCTGCTACTTGAACTTCTTGAACCTTCCTGCTACTTAAACTTCTTGAACTTCTTGAACCTTCCTGCTATTTGAACTTCTTGAACCTTCTTGCTACTTGAACTTCTTGAACCTTCCTGCTACTTGAACTTCTTGAACTTTCCTGCTACTCGCACTTCTTGAACTTCTTGAACCTTTCTGCTACTTGAACTTCTTGAACGTTCCTGCTACTTGAACTACTTGAACTTCCTGAACCTTCCTGCTGCTTGAACTTCTTGAACCTTCCTGCTATTTGAACTTCTTGAACTTCTTGAACCTTCCTGCTACGTGAACTTCTTGAACCTTCCTGCTACATGAACTTCTTGAACTTCTTGAACCTTCCTGCTAATTGAACTTCTTGAACTTCTTGAATCTTCCTGCTACTTGAACTTCTTGCACCTTCCTGCTACTTGAACTTCTTGAACCTTCCTGCTACTTGAACTTCTTGAACTTCTTGAACCTTCCTGCTACTTGAACTTCTTGAACTTCTTAAACCTTCCTGCTACTTGAACTTCTTAAACTTCTTGCACCTTCCTGCTACTTGCACTTCTTGAACTTCTTGAACCTTCCTGCTACGTGAACTTCTTTAACCTTCCTGCTACTTGAACTTCTTGAACTTCTTGAACCTTCCTGCTACTTGATCTTCTTGAACCTTTATGCTACTTGAACTTCTTGAACCTTCCTTCTACTTGAACTTCTTGAACCTTCCTGCTACTTGAACTACTTGAACTTCTTGAACCTTCCTGCTACTCGAACTTCTTGAACCTTCCTGCTACTTGAACTTCTTGAACTTCTTGACCCTTCCTGCTACTTGAACTTCTTAAACTTCTCGAACCTTCCTGCTACTTGAACTTCTTGAACTTCTTGAAATTTCCTGCTACTTGAACTTCTTGAACTTCCTGAACCTTTCTGCTACTTTAACTTCTTGAACTTCTTAAACCTTCCTGCTACTTGAACTTCTTGAACTTCTTTCCCCTTCCTGCTACTTAAACTTCTTGAACCTTCCTGCTACTTGAACTTCTCGAACTTCTTGAACCTTCCTGCTACTTGAACTTTTTGAACCTTCATGCTATTTGAACTTCTTGTACCTTCCTGCTACTTGAACTTCTTTAACTTCTTGAAGCTTCCTGCTACTTGAACTTCTTGAACCTTCCTTCTACTTGAAATTTTTGAACTTCTTGAACCTTCCTGCCACTTGATTTCCTGAACCTTCCTGCTACTTGAACTTCTTGAACCTTCCTGCTACTTGAACTTTTTGAACCTTCCTGCTTCTTGAACTTCTTGAACCTTCCTTCTACTTGAAATTCTTGAACTTCTTGAACCTTCCTGCTACTTGAACTTCTTGAACCTTCCTGCTACTTGAACTTCTTGAACCTTACTGCTACTTGAACTTTTTGAACTTCTTGAACCTTCCTGCTACTTGAACTTCTTGAACCTTCCTGCTAGCTGAACTTCTTGAACTTCTTGAACCTTCCTGCTACTTGAACTTCTTGAACTTCTTGAACCTTTCTGCTACTTGAACTTCTTGAACCTTCCTGCTACTTGAACTTCTTGAACTTCTTGAACCTTCCTGCTTCATGAAATTCTTGAACTTCTTGAACCTTCCTGCTACTTGAACTTCTTGAACCTTCCTGCTACTTGAACTTTTCGAACTTCTTGAACCTTCCTGCTACTTGAACTTCTTGAACTTCTTGAACCTTCCTGCTACTTGAACTACTTGAACTTCTTGAACCTTCCTGCTACTTGAACTTCTTGAACTTCTTGAACCTTCCTGCTACTTGAACTTCTTGAACCTTCCTGCTACTTGAACTTCTTGAACCTTCCTGCCACTTGAACTTCTTGAACTTCTTGAACCTTCCTGCTACATGAAATTCTTGAACCTTCCTGCTACTTGAACTTCTTGAACCTAATTGCTACTTGAACTTCTTGAACCTTCCAGCTACTTGAACTTCTTGAACTTCTTGAACCTTCCGGCTGCTTGAACTTCTTGAACTTCTTGAACCTTCCTGCTACTTGAACTTCTTGAACTTCTTGAACCTTCCTGCTACTTGAACTTCTTGAACATTCCTGCTACTTGATCTTCTTGAACTTTTTGAACCTTCCTGATACTTGAACTTCTTGAACCTTCCTGCTACTTGAACTTCTTGAACCTTCCTGCTACTTGAACTTCTTGAACCTTCCTGCCACTTGAACTTCTTGAACTTCTTGAACCTTCCTGCTACATGAAATTCTTGAACCTTCCTGCTACTTGAACTTCTTGAACCTAATTGCTACTTGAACTTCTTGAACCTTCCTGCTACTTGAACTTCTTGAACTTCTTGAACCTTCCTGCTACTTGAAATACTTGAACTTCTCGAACCTTCCTGTTACATGAACTTCTTGAACTTCTTGAACCTTTCTGCTACTTGAACTTCTTTAACCTTCCTGCTACTTGAACTTCTTGAACCTTCCTGCTACTTGAATTTCTTGAACTTCATGAACCTTCCTGCTACTTGAAATACTTGAACTTCTTGAACCTTCCTGTCACTTGAACTTCTTGAACTTCCTGAACCTTCCTGCTACTTGAACTTCTTGAACCTTCCTGCTACTTGAACTTCATGAACCTTCCTGCTACTTGAACTTCTTGAACCTTCCTGCTACTTGAACTTCTTTAACCTTCCTGCTACTTGAACTTCTTGAACTTCTTGAGCCTTCCTGCCATTTGAACTTCTTGAACTTCTTGAACCTTCCTGCTACCTGAACTTCTTGAACTTCTTGAACCTTCTTGCTATTTGAACTTCTTGAACTTCTTGAATCTTCCTGCTACTTGAACTTTTTGAACTTCTTGAACCTTCCTGCTACTTGAACTTCTTGAACGTTCCTGCTACTTGAACTTCTTGAACCTTCCTGCTACTTGAACTTCTTGAACCTTCCTGCTACTTGAACTTCTAGAACTTTTTGAACCTTCCTGCTACTTGAACTTCTTGAACCTTCCTGCTACTTGAACTTCTTGAACTTCTTGAACCTTCCTGCTACTTGAACTTCTTGAACCTTCCTGCTACTTGAACTTCTTGAACCTTCCTGCTACTTGAACTTCTTGAACCTTCCTGCTACCTGAACTTCTTGAACCTTGCTGCTACTTGAACTTCTTGAACCTTCCTGCTACTTGAACTTCTTGAACTTCTTGAACCTTCCTGCTACTTGAACTTCTTGAACTTCTTGAACCTTTCTGATACTTGAACTTCTTGAACCTTCCTGCTACTTGAACTTCTTGAACTTCTTGAATTTTCCTGCTTCTTGAACTTCTTGAACGTCTTGAACCTTCCTGCTACTTGAACTTCTTGAACTTCTTGAACCTTCCTTCTACTTGAACTTCTTGAACCTTCCTGCCACCTGAACTTTTTGAACTTTTTGAACCTTCCTGCTACTTGAACTTCTTGAACTTCTTGAACCTTCCTGCTACTTGAACTTCTTGAACTTCTTGAACCTACCTGCTACTTGAACTTCTTGAACCTTCCTGCTACTTGAAATTCTTGAACTTCTTGAACCTTCCTGCTACTTGCAATACTTGAACTTCTTGAACCTTCCTGTTACTTGAACTTCTCGAACTTTTCGAACCTTCCTGCTACTTGAACTTCTTGAACCTTTCTGCTACTTGAACTTCTTGAACTTCTTGAACCGTCCTGCTACTTGAAATACTTGAACTTCTTGAACCTTCCTGTTACTTGAACTTCTTGAACTTCTTGAAATTTCCTGCTACTTGAACTTCTTGAACCTCCCTGCTACTTGAACTTCTTGAACTTCTTGAACCCTCCTGCTACTTGAACTTCTTGAACTTCTTGAACCCTCCTGCAACTAGAACTTCTTGAACTTTCCTGCTTCTTGAACTTCTAGAACTTCTTGAACCTTCCTGCTACTTGAACTTCTTGAACTTCTTGAACCTTCCTGCTATTTGAACATCTTGAACTTCTTGAACCTTCCTGCTACTTGAAATACTTGAACTTCTTGAAGCTTCCTGCTACTTGAACTTCTTCAACCTTCCTGCTACTTGAACTTCTTGAACCTTCCTGCTACTTGAACTTCTTGAACTTCTTCAACCTTCCTGCTACTTGAAATACTTGAACCTTCCTGCTACTTGAACTTATTGAACTTCTTTAACCTTCCTGCTACTTGAACTTCTTGAACCTTCCTGCTTCTTGAACTTCTTGAACCTTCCTGCTACTTGAACTTCTTGAACCTTCCTGCTACTTGAACTTCTTGAACTTTTTGAACCTTTCTGCTACTTGAACTTCTTGAACTTCTTGAACCTTCCTGCTACTTGAACTTCTTGAACTTCTTGAACCTTCCTGCTTCTTGAACTTTTTGAACCTTCCTGCTACTTGAACTTCTTAAACTTCTTGAACCTTCCTGCTACTTGAAATACTTGAATTTCTTGAACCTTCCTGTTTATTCAATTTCTCGAACTTCTTGAACTTTCCTGCTACTTGAACTTCTTGAACCTTCCTGCTACTTGAACTTCTTGAACTTATTGAGCCTTCCTGCTACTTGAACTTCTTGAACTTCTTGAACCTTCCTGCTACTTGAACTTCTTGAACTTCTTGAACCTTCCTGCTACTTGAACTTCTTGAACTTCTTGAACCTTCCTGCTACTTGAACTTCTTGAACTTCTTGAACCTTCCTGCTACTTGAACTTCTTGAACTTTTTGAACCTTTTTGCTTCTTGAACTTCTTGAACTTCTTGAACTTTCCTGCTACTTGAACTTTTTGAACTTCTTGAACCTTCCTGCTACTTGAACTTCTTGAACCTTCCTGCTACTTGAACTTCTTGAAACTTCCTGCTACTTGAACTTCTTGAACTTCTTGAACCTTCCTGCTACTTGAAATTCTTGAACTTCTTGAACCTTCCTATTACTTGAACTTTTTGAATCTTCCTGCTACTTGAACTTCTTGAACCTTCCTGCTACCTGAACTTCTTGAACCTTGCTGCTACTTGAACTTCTTGAACCTTCCTGCTACTTGAACTTCTTGAACTTTCCTGCTACTTGAACTTCATGAACCTTACTGATACTTCAACTTCTTGAACTTCTTGAACCTTCCTGCTAAATGAACTTCTTGAACTTCTTGAACATTCCTGCTACTTGAACTTCTTGAACTTCTTGAACCTTCCTGCTACTTGAACTTCTTGAACTTTTTGCATCTTCCTGCTACTTGAACTTCTAGAACCTTCCTGCTACTTGAACTTCTTGAACCTTCCTGCTACTTGAACTTCTTGAACTTCTTGAACCTTCCTGCTACTTGAACTTCTTGAACCTTCCTGCTACTTGAACTTCTTGAACTTATTGAACTTCTTGAACTTATTGAACTTCTTGAACCTTCCTGCTACCTGAACTTCTTGAACTTCTTGCACCTTCCTGCTACTTGAAATTCTAGAACCTTCCTGCTACTTGAACTTCTTGAACCTTCCTGCTACTTGAACTTCTTGAACTTCTTGAACCTTCCTGCTACTGGAACTTCTTGAACCTTCCTGCTACTTGAACTTCTTTAACCTTCCTGCTACTTGAACTTCTCGAACTTCTTGAGCCTTCCTGACACTTGAACTTCTTGAACTTCTTGAACTTCTTGAACCTTCCTGCTACCTGAACTTCTTGAACTTCTTGAACCTTCTTGCTATTTGAACTTCTTGAACTTCTTGAATCTTCCTGCTACTTGAACTTTTTGAACTTCTTGAACCTTCCTGCTACTTGAACTTCTTGAACCTTCCTGCTACTTGAACTTCTTGAAACTTGCTGCTACTTGAACTTCTTGAACTTCTTGAACCTTCCTGCTACTTGAACTTCTTGAACTTCTTGAACCTTCCTGTTACCTGAACTTTTTGAACCTTCCTGCTACTTGAACTTCTTGAACCATCCTGCTACTTGAACTTCTTGAACCTTCCTGCTACTTGAACTTCTTGAACCTTCCTGCTACTTGAACTTCTTGAACTTTCCTTTTACTTGAAGTTTTTGAACCTTACTGCTTCTTGAACTTCTTGAACTTCTTGAACCCTCCTGCTAAATGAACTTCTTGAACTGTTTGAAATTTCTGCTACCTGAACTTCTTGAACTTCTTGAACCTTCCTGCTACTTGAACTTCTTGAACTTTTCGCACCTTCCTGCTACTTGAACTTCTAGAACTTTCCTGCTACTTGAACTACTTGAACGTTCCTGCTACTTGAACTTCTTGAAATTCTTGAACCTTCCTGATACTTGAACTTCTTGAACCTTCCTGCTACTTAAACTTCTTGAACTTCTTGAACCTTCCTGCTATTTGAACTTCTTGAACCTTCTTGCTACTTGAACTTCTTGAACCTTCCTGCTACTTGAACTTCTTGAACTTTCCTGCTACTCGCACTTCTTGAACTTCTTGAACCTTTCTGCTACTTGAACTTCTTGAACGTTCCTGCTACTTGAACTACTTGAACTTCCTGAACCTTCCTGCTGCTTGAACTTCTTGAACCTTCCTGCTATTTGAACTTCTTGAACTTCTTGAACCTTCCTGCTACTTGAACTTCTTGAACCTTCCTGCTACATGAACTTCTTGAACTTCTTGAACCTTCCTGCTAATTGAACTTCTTGAACTTCTTGAACCTTCCTGCTACTTGAACTTCTTGAACCTTCCTGCTACTTGAACTTCTTGAACCTTCCTGCTACTTGAACTTCTTGAACTTCTTGAACCTTCCTGCTACTTGAACTTCTTGAACTTCTTAAACCTTCCTGCTACTTGAACTACTTAAACTTCTTGCACCTTCCTGCTACTTGCACTTCTTGAACTTCTTGAACCTTCCTGCTACGTAAACTTCTTTAACCTTCCTGCTACTTGAACTTCTTGAACTTCTTGAACCTTCCTGCTACTTGATCTTCTTGAACCTTCATGCTACTTGAACTTCTTGAACCTTCCTGCTACTTGAACTTCTTGAAATTTCCTGCTACTTGAACTTTTTGAACTTCCTGAACCTTTCTGCTACTTTAACTTCTTGAACTTCTTAAACCTTCCTGCTACTTGAACTTCTTGAACTTCATTCACCTTCCTGCTACTTAAACTTCTTGAACCTTCCTGCTACTTGAACTTCTCGAACTTCTTGAACCTTCCTGCTACTTGAACTTTTTGAACCTTCATGCTATTTGAACTTCTTGTACCTTCCTGCTACTTGAACTTCTTTAACTTCTTGAAGCTTCCTGCTACTTGAACTTCTTGAACCTTCCTGCTACTTGAATTTTTTGAACTTCTTGAACCTTCCTGCCACTTGATTTCCTGAACCTTCCTGCTACTTGAAATTCTTGAACCTTCCTGCTATTTGAACTTTTTGAACCTTCCTGCTTCTTGAACTTCTTGAACCTTCCTTCTACTTGAAATTCTTGAACTTCTTGAACCTTCCTGCTACTTGAACTTCTTGAACCTTCCTGCTACTTGAACTTCTTGAACCTTACTGCTACTTGAACTTTTTGAACTTCTTGAACCTTCCTGCTACTTGAACTTCTTGAACCTTCCTGCTAGCTGAACTTCTTGAACTTCTTGAACCTTCCTGCTACTTGAACTTCTTGAACTTCTTGAACCTTTCTGCTACTTGAACTTCTTGAACCTTCCTGCTACTTGAACTTCTTGAACTTCTTGAACCTTCCTGCTTCATGAAATTCTTGAACTTCTTGAACCTTCCTGCTACTTGAACTTCTTGAACCTTCCTGCTACTTGAACTTTTCGAATTTCTTGAACCTTCCTGCTACTTGAACTTCTTGAACTTCTTGAACCTTCCTGCTACTTGAACTACTTGAACTTCTTGAACCTTCCTGCTACTTGAACTTCTTGAACTTCTTGAACCTTCCTGCTACTTGCACTTCTTGAACTTCTTGAACCTTCCTGCTACGTGAACTTCTTTAACCTTCCTGCTACTTGAACTTCTTGAACTTCTTGAACCTTCCTGCTACTTGATCTTCTTGAACCTTCATGCTACTTGAACTTCTTGAACCTTCCTGCTACTTGAACTTCTTGAACCTTCCTGCTACTTGAACTACTTGAACTTCTTGAACCTTCCTGCTACTCGAACTTCTTGAACCTTCCTGCTACTTGAACTTCTTGAACTTTTTGCTTCTTCCTGCTACTTGAACTTCTAGAACCTTCCTGCTACTTGAACTTCTTGAACCTTCCTGCTACTTGAACTTCTTGAACTTCTTGAACCTTCCTGCTACTTGAACTTCTTGAACCTTCCTGCTACTTGAACTTCTTGAACTTCTTGAACTTCTTGAACCTTCCTGCTACCTGAACTTCTTGAACTTCTTGCACCTTCCTGCTACTTGAAATTCTAGAACCTTCCTGCTACTTGAACTTCTTGAACCTTCCTGCTACTTGAACTTCTTGAACTTCTTGAACCTTCCTGCTACTGGAACTTCTTGAACCTTCCTGCTACTTGAACTTCTTTAACCTTCCTGCTACTTGAACTTCTCGAACTTCTTGAGCCTTCCTGACACTTGAACTTCTTGAACTTCTTGAACTTCTTGAACCTTCCTGCTACCTGAACTTCTTGAACTTCTTGAACCTTCTTGCTATTTGAACTTCTTGAACTTCTTGAATCTTCCTGCTACTTGAACTTTTTGAACTTCTTGAACCTTCCTGCTACTTGAATTTCTTGAACTTTCCTGCTACTTGAACTTCTTGAAACTTGCTGCTACTTGAACTTCTTGAACTTCTTGAACCTTCCTGCTACTTGAACTTCTTGAACTTCTTGAACCTTCCTGTTACCTGAACTTTTTGAACCTTCCTGCTACTTGAACTTCTTGAACCTTCCTGCTACTTGAACTTCTTGAACCTTCCTGCTACTTGAACTTCTTGAACCTTCCTGCTACTTGAACTTCTTGAACTTTCCTGCTACTTGAAGTTTTTGAACCTTACTGCTTCTTGAACTTCTTGAACTTCTTGAACCTTCCTGCTAAATGAACTTCTTGAACTGTTTGAAATTTCTGCTACCTGAACTTCTTGAACTTCTTGAACCTTCCTGCTACTTGAACTTCTTGAACTTTTCGCACCTTCCTGCTACTTGAACTTCTAGAACTTTCCTGCTACTTGAACTACTTGAACGTTCCTGCTACTTGAACTTCTTGAAATTCTTGAACCTTCCTGCTACCTGAACTTCTTGAACCTTCCTGCTACTTAAACTTCTTGAACTTCTTGAACCTTCCTGCTATTTGAACTTCTTGAACCTTCTTGCTACTTGAACTTCTTGAACCTTCCTGCTACTTGAACTTCTTGAACTTTCCTGCTACTCGCACTTCTTGAACTTCTTGAACCTTTCTGCTACTTGAACTACTTAAACTTCTTGCACCTTCCTGCTACTTGCACTTCTTGAACTTCTTAAACCTTCCTGCTACTTGAACTACTTAAACTTCTTGCACCTTCCTGCTACTTGCACTTCTTGAACTTCTTGAACCTTCCTGCTACGTGAACTTCTTTAACCTTCCTGCTACTTGAACTTCTTGAACTTCTTGAACCTTCCTGCTACTTGATCTTCTTGAACCTTTATGCTACTTGAACTTCTTGAACCTTCCTGCTACTTGAACTTCTTGAACCTTCCTGCTACTTGAACTACTTGAACTTCTTGAACCTTCCTGCTACTCGAACTTCTTGAACCTTCCTGCTACTTGAACTTCTTGAACTTCTTGACCCTTCCTGCTACTTGAACTTCTTAAACTTCTCGAACCTTCCTGCTACTTGAACTTCTTGAACTTCTTGAAATTTCCTGCTACTTGAACTTCTTGAACTTCCTGAACCTTTCTGCTACTTTAACTTCTTGAACTTCTTAAACCTTCCTGCTACTTGAACTTCTTGAACTTCTTTCCCCTTCCTGCTACTTAAACTTCTTGAACCTTCCTGCTACTTGAACTTCTCGAACTTCTTGAACCTTCCTGCTACTTGAACTTTTTGAACCTTCATGCTATTTGAACTTCTTGTACCTTCATGCTACTTGAACTTCTTTAACTTCTTGAAGCTTCCTGCTACTTGAACTTCTTGAACCTTCCTGCTACTTGAAATTTTTGAACTTCTTGAACCTTCCTGCCACTTGATTTCCTCAACCTTCCTGCTACTTGAACTTCTTGAACCTTCCTGCTACTTGAACTTTTTGAACCTTCCTGCTTCTTGAACTTCTTGAACCTTCCTTCTACTAGAAATTCTTGAACTTCTTGAACCTTCCTGCTACTTGAACTTCTTGAACCTTCCTGCTACTTGAACTTCTTGAACCTTACTGCTACTTGAACTTTTTGAACTTCTTGAACCTTCCTGCTACTTGAACTTCTTGAACCTTCCTGCTAGCTGAACTTCTTGAACTTCTTGAACCTTCCTGCTACTTGAACTTCTTGAACTTCTTGAACCTTTCTGCTACTTGAACTTCTTGAACCTTCCTGCTACTTGAACTTCTTGAACTTCTTGAACCTTCCTGCTTCATGAAATTCTTGAACTTCTTGAACCTTCCTGCTACTTGAACTTCTTGAACCTTCCTGCTACTTGAACTTTTCGAACTTCTTGAACCTTCCTGCTACTTGAACTTCTTGAACTTCTTGAACCTTCCTGCTACTTGAACTGCTTGAACTTCTTGAACCTTCCTGCTACTTGAACTTCTTGAACTTCTTGAACCTTCCTGCTACTTGAACTTCTTGAACCTTCCTGCTACTTGAACTTCTTGAACCTTCCTGCCACTTGAACTTCTTGAACTTCTTGAACCTTCCTGCTACATGAAATTCTTGAACCTTCCTGCTACTTGAACTTCTTGAACCTAATTGCTACTTGAATTTCTTGAACCTTCCTGCTACTTTAACTTCTTGAACTTCTTGAACCTTCCGGCTGCTTGAACTTCTTGAACTTCTTGAACCTTCCTGCTACTTGAACTTCTTGAACTTCTTGAACCTTCCTGCTACTTGAACTTCTTGAACATTCCTGCTACTTGATCTTCTTGAACTTTTTGAACCTTCCTGATACTTGAACTTCTTGAACCTTCCTGCTACTTGAACTTCTTGAACCTTCCTGCTACTTGAACTTCTTGAACCTTCCTGCCACTTGAACTTCTTTAACTTCTTGAACCTTCCTGCTACATGAAATTCTTGAACCTTCCTGCTACTTGAACTTCTTGAACCTAATTGCTACTTGAACTTCTTGAACCTTCCTGCTACTTGAACTTCTTGAACTTCTTGAACCTTCCTGCTACTTGAAATACTTGAACTTCTCGAACCTTCCTGTTACATGAACTTCTTGAACTTCTTGAACCTTTCTGCTACTTGAACTTCTTTAACCTTCCTGCTACTTGAACTTCTTGAACCTTCCTGCTACTTGAATTTCTTGAACTTCTTGAACCTTCCTGCTACTTGAAATACTTGAACTTCTTGAACCTTCCTGTCACTTGAACTTCTTGAACTTCCTGAACCTTCCTGCTACTTGAACTTCTTGAACCTTCCTGCTACTTGAACTTCTTGAACCTTCCTGCTACTTGAACTTCTTGAACCTTCCTGCTACTTGAACTTCTTTAACCTTCCTGCTACTTGAACTTCTTGAACTTCTTGAGCCTTCCTGCCATTTGAACTTCTTGAACTTCTTGAACCTTCCTGCTACCTGAACTTCTTGAACTTCTTGAACCTTCTTGCTATTTGAACTTCTTGAACTTCTTGAATCTTCCTGCTACTTGAACTTTTTGAACTTCTTGAACCTTCCTGCTACTTGAACTTCTTGAACCTTCCTGCTACTTGAACTTCTTGAAACTTGCTGCTACTTGAACTTCTTGAACCTTCTTGCCAATTGAACTTCATGAACTTTCCTGCTACTTGAACTTCATGAACCTTACTGATTCTTGAACTTCTGGAACTTCTTGAACCTTCCTGCTAAATGAACTTCTTGAACTTCTTGAACCTTAATGCTACTTGAACTACTTGAACTTCTTGAACCTTCCTGCTACTTGAACTTCTTGAACTTCTTGCACCTTCCTGCTACTTGAACTTCTAGAACCTTCCTGCTTCTTGAACTTCTTGAACCTTCCTGCTACTTGAACTTCTTGAACTTCTTGAACCATCCTGCTACTTGAACTTCTTGAACCTTCCTGCTACTTGAACTTCTTGAACTTCTTGAACCTTCCTGCTACTTGAACTTCTTGAACTTCTTGAACCTTTCTGCTACTTGAACTTCTCGAACCTTCCTGCTACTTGAACTTCTTGAACTTCTTGAACCTTCCTGCTTCATGAAATTCTTGAACTTCTTGAACCTTCCTGCTACTTGAACTTCTTGAACCTTCCTGCTACTTGAACTTTTCGAACTTCTTGAACCTTCCTGCTACTTGAACTTCTTGAACTTCTTGAACCTTCCTGCTACTTGAACTACTTGAACTTCTTGAACCTTCCTGCTACTTGAACTTCTTGAACTTCTTGAACCTTCCTGCTACTTGAACTTCTTGAACCTTCCTGCTACTTGAACTTCTTGAACCTTCCTGCCACTTGAACTTCTTGAACTTCTTGAACCTTCCTGCTACATGAAATTCTTGAACCTTCCTGCTACTTGAACTTCTTGAACCTAATTGCTACTTGAACTTCTTGAACCTTCCTGCTACTTGAACTTCTTGAACTTCTTGAACCTTCCGGCTGCTTGAACTTCTTGAACTTCTTGAACCTTCCTGCTACTTGAACTTCTTGAACTTCTTGAACCTTCCTGCTACTTGAACTTCTTGAACATTCCTGCTACTTGATCTTCTTGAACTTTTTGAACCTTCCTGATACTTGAACTTCTTGAACCTTCCTGCTACTTGAACTTCTTGAACCTTCCTGCTACTTGAACTTCTTGAACCTTCCTGCCACTTGAACTTCTTGAACTTCTTGAACCTTCCTGCTACATGAAATTCTTGAACCTTCCTGCTACTTGAACTTCTTGAACCTAATTGCTACTTGAACTTCTTGAACCTTCCTGCTACTTGAACTTCTTGAACTTCTTGAACCTTCCTGCTACTTGAAATACTTGAACTTCTCGAACCTTCCTGTTACATGAACTTCTTGAACTTCTTGAACCTTTCTGCTACTTGAACTTCTTTAACCTTCCTGCTACTTGAACTTCTTGAACCTTCCTGCTACTTGAATTTCTTGAACTTCTTGAACCTTCCTGCTACTTGAAATACTTGAACTTCTTGAACCTTCCTGTCACTTGAACTTCTTGAACTTCCTGAACCTTCCTGCTACTTGAACTTCTTGAACCTTCCTGCTACTTGAACTTCATGAACCTTCCTGCTACTTGAACTTCTTGAACCTTCCTGCTACTTGAACTTCTTTAACCTTCCTGCTACTTGAACTTCTTGAACTTCTTGAGCCTTCCTGCCATTTGAACTTCTTGAACTTCTTGAACCTTCCTGCTACCTGAACTTCTTGAACTTCTTGAACCTTCTTGCTATTTGAACTTCTTGAACTTCTTGAATCTTCCTGCTACTTGAACTTTTTGAACTTCTTGAACCTTCCTGCTACTTGAACTTCTTGAACGTTCCTGCTACTTGAACTTCTTGAACCTTCCTGCTACTTGAACTTCTTGAACCTTCCTGCTACTTGAACTTCTAGAACTTTTTGAACCTTCCTGCTACTTGAACTTCTTGAACCTTCCTGCTACTTGAACTTCTTGAACTTCTTGAACCTTCCTGCTACTTGAACTTCTTGAACCTTCCTGCTACTTGAACTTCTTGAACCTTCCTGCTACTTGAACTTCTTGAACCTTCCTGCTACCTGAACTTCTTGAACCTTGCTGCTACTTGAACTTCTTGAACCTTCCTGCTACTTGAACTTCTTGAACTTCTTGAACCTTCCTGCTACTTGAACTTCTTGAACTTCTTGAACCTTTCTGATACTTGAACTTCTTGAACCTTCCTGCTACTTGAACTTCTTGAACTTCTTGAATTTTCCTGCTTCTTGAACTTCTTGAACGTCTTGAACCTTCCTGCTACTTGAACTTCTTGAACTTCTTGAACCTTCCTTCTACTTGAACTTCTTGAACCTTCCTGCCACCTGAACTTTTTGAACTTTTTGAACCTTCCTGCTACTTGAACTTCTTGAACTTCTTGAACCTTCCTGCTACTTGAACTTCTTGAACTTCTTGAACCTACCTGCTACTTGAACTTCTTGAACCTTCCTGCTACTTGAAATTCTTGAACTTCTTGAACCTTCCTGCTACTTGCAATACTTGAACTTCTTGAACCTTCCTGTTACTTGAACTTCTCGAACTTTTCGAACCTTCCTGCTACTTGAACTTCTTGAACCTTTCTGCTACTTGAACTTCTTGAACTTCTTGAACCGTCCTGCTACTTGAAATACTTGAACTTCTTGAACCTTCCTGTTACTTGAACTTCTTGAACTTCTTGAAATTTCCTGCTACTTGAACTTCTTGAACCTCCCTGCTACTTGAACTTCTTGAACTTCTTGAACCCTCCTGCTACTTGAACTTCTTGAACTTCTTGAACCCTCCTGCAACTAGAACTTCTTGAACTTTCCTGCTTCTTGAACTTCTTGAACTTCTTGAACCTTCCTGCTACTTGAACTTCTTGAACTTCTTGAACCTTCCTGCTATTTGAACTTCTTGAACTTCTTGAACCTTCCTGCTACTTGAAATACTTGAACTTCTTGAAGCTTCCTGCTACTTGAACTTCTTCAACCTTCCTGCTACTTGAACTTCTTGAACCTTCCTGCTACTTGAACTTCTTGAACTTCTTCAACCTTCCTGCTACTTGAAATACTTGAACCTTCCTGCTACTTGAACTTATTGAACTTCTTTAACCTTCCTGCTACTTGAACTTCTTGAACCTTCCTGCTTCTTGAACTTCTTGAACCTTCCTGCTACTTGAACTTCTTGAACCTTCCTGCTACTTGAACTTCTTGAACTTTTTGAACCTTTCTGCTACTTGAACTTCTTGAACTTCTTGAACCTTCCTGCTACTTGAACTTCTTGAACTTCTTGAACCTTCCTGCTTCTTGAACTTTTTGAACCTTCCTGCTACTTGAACTTCTTAAACTTCTTGAACCTTCCTCCTACTTGAAATACTTGAATTTCTTGAACCTTCCTGTTTATTCAATTTCTCGAACTTCTTGAACTTTCCTGCTACTTGAACTTCTTGAACCTTCCTGCTACTTGAACTTCTTGAACTTATTGAGCCTTCCTGCTACTTGAACTTCTTGAACTTCTTGAACCTTCCTGCTACTTGAACTTCTTGAACTTCTTGAACCTTCCTGCTACTTGAACTTCTTGAACTTCTTGAACCTTCCTGCTACTTGAACTTCTTGAACTTCTTGAACCTTCCTGCTACTTGAACTTCTTGAACTTTTTGAACCTTTTTGCTTCTTGAACTTCTTGAACTTCTTGAACTTTCCTGCTACTTGAACTTTTTGAACTTCTTGAACCTTCCTGCTACTTGAACTTCTTGAACCTTCCTGCTACTTGAACTTCTTGAAACTTCCTGCTACTTGAACTTCTTGAACTTCTTGAACCTTCCTGCTACTTGAAATTCTTGAACTTCTTGAACCTTCCTATTACTTGAACTTTTTGAATCTTCCTGCTACTTGAACTTCTTGAACCTTCCTGCTACCTGAACTTCTTGAACCTTGCTGCTACTTGAACTTCTTGAACCTTCCTGCTACTTGAACTTCTTGAACTTTCCTGCTACTTGAACTTCATGAACCTTACTGATACTTCAACTTCTTGAACTTCTTGAACCTTCCTGCTAAATGAACTTCTTGAACTTCTTGAACATTCCTGCTACTTGAACTTCTTGAACTTCTTGAACCTTCCTGCTACTTGAACTTCTTGAACTTTTTGCATCTTCCTGCTACTTGAACTTCTAGAACCTTCCTGCTACTTGAACTTCTTGAACCTTCCTGCTACTTGAACTTCTTGAACTTCTTGAACCTTCCTGCTACTTGAACTTCTTGAACCTTCCTGCTACTTGAACTTCTTGAACTTATTGAACTTCTTGAACTTATTGAACTTCTTGAACCTTCCTGCTACCTGAACTTCTTGAACTTCTTGCACCTTCCTGCTACTTGAAATTCTAGAACCTTCCTGCTACTTGAACTTCTTGAACCTTCCTGCTACTTGAACTTCTTGAACTTCTTGAACCTTCCTGCTACTGGAACTTCTTGAACCTTCCTGCTACTTGAACTTCTTTAACCTTCCTGCTACTTGAACTTCTCGAACTTCTTGAGCCTTCCTGACACTTGAACTTCTTGAACTTCTTGAACTTCTTGAACCTTCCTGCTACCTGAACTTCTTGAACTTCTTGAACCTTCTTGCTATTTGAACTTCTTGAACTTCTTGAATCTTCCTGCTACTTGAACTTTTTGAACTTCTTGAACCTTCCTGCTACTTGAACTTCTTGAACCTTCCTGCTACTTGAACTTCTTGAAACTTGCTGCTACTTGAACTTCTTGAACTTCTTGAACCTTCCTGCTACTTGAACTTCTTGAACTTCTTGAACCTTCCTGTTACCTGAACTTTTTGAACCTTCCTGCTACTTGAACTTCTTGAACCATCCTGCTACTTGAACTTCTTGAACCTTCCTGCTACTTGAACTTCTTGAACCTTCCTGCTACTTGAACTTCTTGAACTTTCCTTTTACTTGAAGTTTTTGAACCTTACTGCTTCTTGAACTTCTTGAACTTCTTGAACCCTCCTGCTAAATGAACTTCTTGAACTGTTTGAAATTTCTGCTACCTGAACTTCTTGAACTTCTTGAACCTTCCTGCTACTTGAACTTCTTGAACTTTTCGCACCTTCCTGCTACTTGAACTTCTAGAACTTTCCTGCTACTTGAACTACTTGAACGTTCCTGCTACTTGAACTTCTTGAAATTCTTGAACCTTCCTGATACTTGAACTTCTTGAACCTTCCTGCTACTTAAACTTCTTGAACTTCTTGAACCTTCCTGCTATTTGAACTTCTTGAACCTTCTTGCTACTTGAACTTCTTGAACCTTCCTGCTACTTGAACTTCTTGAACTTTCCTGCTACTCGCACTTCTTGAACTTCTTGAACCTTTCTGCTACTTGAACTTCTTGAACGTTCCTGCTACTTGAACTACTTGAACTTCCTGAACCTTCCTGCTGCTTGAACTTCTTGAACCTTCCTGCTATTTGAACTTCTTGAACTTCTTGAACCTTCCTGCTACTTGAACTTCTTGAACCTTCCTGCTACATGAACTTCTTGAACTTCTTGAACCTTCCTGCTAATTGAACTTCTTGAACTTCTTGAACCTTCCTGCTACTTGAACTTCTTGAACCTTCCTGCTACTTGAACTTCTTGAACCTTCCTGCTACTTGAACTTCTTGAACTTCTTGAACCTTCCTGCTACTTGAACTTCTTGAACTTCTTAAACCTTCCTGCTACTTGAACTACTTAAACTTCTTGCACCTTCCTGCTACTTGCACTTCTTGAACTTCTTGAACCTTCCTGCTACGTAAACTTCTTTAACCTTCCTGCTACTTGAACTTCTTGAACTTCTTGAACCTTCCTGCTACTTGATCTTCTTGAACCTTCATGCTACTTGAACTTCTTGAACCTTCCTGCTACTTGAACTTCTTGAACCTTCCTGCTACTTGAACTACTTGAACTTCTTGAACCTTCCTGCTACTCGAACTTCTTGAACCTTCCTGCTACTTGAACTTCTTGAACTTCTTGACCCTTCCTGCTACTTGAACTTCTTAAACTTCTCGAACCTTCCTGCTACTTGAACTTCTTGAACTTCTTGAAATTTCCTGCTACTTGAACTTCTTGAACTTCCTGAACCTTTCTGCTACTTTAACTTCTTGAACTTCTTAAACCTTCCTGCTACTTGAACTTCTTGAACTTCATTCACCTTCCTGCTACTTAAACTTCTTGAACCTTCCTGCTACTTGAACTTCTCGAACTTCTTGAACCTTCCTGCTACTTGAACTTTTTGAACCTTCATGCTATTTGAACTTCTTGTACCTTCCTGCTACTTGAACTTCTTTAACTTCTTGAAGCTTCCTGCTACTTGAACTTCTTGAACCTTCCTGCTACTTGAATTTTTTGAACTTCTTGAACCTTCCTGCCACTTGATTTCCTGAACCTTCCTGCTACTTGAAATTCTTGAACCTTCCTGCTATTTGAACTTTTTGAACCTTCCTGCTTCTTGAACTTCTTGAACCTTCCTTCTACTTGAAATTCTTGAACTTCTTGAACCTTCCTGCTACTTGAACTTCTTGAACCTTCCTGCTACTTGAACTTCTTGAACCTTACTGCTACTTGAACTTTTTGAACTTCTTGAACCTTCCTGCTACTTGAACTTCTTGAACCTTCCTGCTAGCTGAACTTCTTGAACTTCTTGAACCTTCCTGCTACTTGAACTTCTTGAACTTCTTGAACCTTTCTGCTACTTGAACTTCTTGAACCTTCCTGCTACTTGAACTTCTTGAACTTCTTGAACCTTCCTGCTTCATGAAATTCTTGAACTTCTTGAACCTTCCTGCTACTTGAACTTCTTGAACCTTCCTGCTACTTGAACTTTTCGAATTTCTTGAACCTTCCTGCTACTTGAACTTCTTGAACTTCTTGAACCTTCCTGCTACTTGAACTACTTGAACTTCTTGAACCTTCCTGCTACTTGAACTTCTTGAACTTCTTGAACCTTCCTGCTACTTGCACTTCTTGAACTTCTTGAACCTTCCTGCTACGTGAACTTCTTTAACCTTCCTGCTACTTGAACTTCTTGAACTTCTTGAACCTTCCTGCTACTTGATCTTCTTGAACCTTCATGCTACTTGAACTTCTTGAACCTTCCTGCTACTTGAACTTCTTGAACCTTCCTGCTACTTGAACTACTTGAACTTCTTGAACCTTCCTGCTACTCGAACTTCTTGAACCTTCCTGCTACTTGAACTTCTTGAACTTTTTGCTTCTTCCTGCTACTTGAACTTCTAGAACCTTCCTGCTACTTGAACTTCTTGAACCTTCCTGCTACTTGAACTTCTTGAACTTCTTGAACCTTCCTGCTACTTGAACTTCTTGAACCTTCCTGCTACTTGAACTTCTTGAACTTCTTGAACTTCTTGAACCTTCCTGCTACCTGAACTTCTTGAACTTCTTGCACCTTCCTGCTACTTGAAATTCTAGAACCTTCCTGCTACTTGAACTTCTTGAACCTTCCTGCTACTTGAACTTCTTGAACTTCTTGAACCTTCCTGCTACTGGAACTTCTTGAACCTTCCTGCTACTTGAACTTCTTTAACCTTCCTGCTACTTGAACTTCTCGAACTTCTTGAGCCTTCCTGACACTTGAACTTCTTGAACTTCTTGAACTTCTTGAACCTTCCTGCTACCTGAACTTCTTGAACTTCTTGAACCTTCTTGCTATTTGAACTTCTTGAACTTCTTGAATCTTCCTGCTACTTGAACTTTTTGAACTTCTTGAACCTTCCTGCTACTTGAATTTCTTGAACTTTCCTGCTACTTGAACTTCTTGAAACTTGCTGCTACTTGAACTTCTTGAACTTCTTGAACCTTCCTGCTACTTGAACTTCTTGAACTTCTTGAACCTTCCTGTTACCTGAACTTTTTGAACCTTCCTGCTACTTGAACTTCTTGAACCTTCCTGCTACTTGAACTTCTTGAACCTTCCTGCTACTTGAACTTCTTGAACCTTCCTGCTACTTGAACTTCTTGAACTTTCCTGCTACTTGAAGTTTTTGAACCTTACTGCTTCTTGAACTTCTTGAACTTCTTGAACCTTCCTGCTAAATGAACTTCTTGAACTGTTTGAAATTTCTGCTACCTGAACTTCTTGAACTTCTTGAACCTTCCTGCTACTTGAACTTCTTGAACTTTTCGCACCTTCCTGCTACTTGAACTTCTAGAACTTTCCTGCTACTTGAACTACTTGAACGTTCCTGCTACTTGAACTTCTTGAAATTCTTGAACCTTCCTGCTACCTGAACTTCTTGAACCTTCCTGCTACTTAAACTTCTTGAACTTCTTGAACCTTCCTGCTATTTGAACTTCTTGAACCTTCTTGCTACTTGAACTTCTTGAACCTTCCTGCTACTTGAACTTCTTGAACTTTCCTGCTACTCGCACTTCTTGAACTTCTTGAACCTTTCTGCTACTTGAACTACTTAAACTTCTTGCACCTTCCTGCTACTTGCACTTCTTGAACTTCTTAAACCTTCCTGCTACTTGAACTACTTAAACTTCTTGCACCTTCCTGCTACTTGCACTTCTTGAACTTCTTGAACCTTCCTGCTACGTGAACTTCTTTAACCTTCCTGCTACTTGAACTTCTTGAACTTCTTGAACCTTCCTGCTACTTGATCTTCTTGAACCTTTATGCTACTTGAACTTCTTGAACCTTCCTGCTACTTGAACTTCTTGAACCTTCCTGCTACTTGAACTACTTGAACTTCTTGAACCTTCCTGCTACTCGAACTTCTTGAACCTTCCTGCTACTTGAACTTCTTGAACTTCTTGACCCTTCCTGCTACTTGAACTTCTTAAACTTCTCGAACCTTCCTGCTACTTGAACTTCTTGAACTTCTTGAAATTTCCTGCTACTTGAACTTCTTGAACTTCCTGAACCTTTCTGCTACTTTAACTTCTTGAACTTCTTAAACCTTCCTGCTACTTGAACTTCTTGAACTTCTTTCCCCTTCCTGCTACTTAAACTTCTTGAACCTTCCTGCTACTTGAACTTCTCGAACTTCTTGAACCTTCCTGCTACTTGAACTTTTTGAACCTTCATGCTATTTGAACTTCTTGTACCTTCATGCTACTTGAACTTCTTTAACTTCTTGAAGCTTCCTGCTACTTGAACTTCTTGAACCTTCCTGCTACTTGAAATTTTTGAACTTCTTGAACCTTCCTGCCACTTGATTTCCTCAACCTTCCTGCTACTTGAACTTCTTGAACCTTCCTGCTACTTGAACTTTTTGAACCTTCCTGCTTCTTGAACTTCTTGAACCTTCCTTCTACTAGAAATTCTTGAACTTCTTGAACCTTCCTGCTACTTGAACTTCTTGAACCTTCCTGCTACTTGAACTTCTTGAACCTTACTGCTACTTGAACTTTTTGAACTTCTTGAACCTTCCTGCTACTTGAACTTCTTGAACCTTCCTGCTAGCTGAACTTCTTGAACTTCTTGAACCTTCCTGCTACTTGAACTTCTTGAACTTCTTGAACCTTTCTGCTACTTGAACTTCTTGAACCTTCCTGCTACTTGAACTTCTTGAACTTCTTGAACCTTCCTGCTTCATGAAATTCTTGAACTTCTTGAACCTTCCTGCTACTTGAACTTCTTGAACCTTCCTGCTACTTGAACTTTTCGAACTTCTTGAACCTTCCTGCTACTTGAACTTCTTGAACTTCTTGAACCTTCCTGCTACTTGAACTACTTGAACTTCTTGAACCTTCCTGCTACTTGAACTTCTTGAACTTCTTGAACCTTCCTGCTACTTGAACTTCTTGAACCTTCCTGCTACTTGAACTTCTTGAACCTTCCTGCCACTTGAACTTCTTGAACTTCTTGAACCTTCCTGCTACATGAAATTCTTGAATCTTCCTGCTACTTGAACTTCTTGAACCTAATTGCTACTTGAATTTCTTGAACCTTCCTGCTACTTTAACTTCTTGAACTTCTTGAACCTTCCGGCTGCTTGAACTTCTTGAACTTCTTGAACCTTCCTGCTACTTGAACTTCTTGAACTTCTTGAACCTTCCTGCTACTTGAACTTCTTGAACATTCCTGCTACTTGATCTTCTTGAACTTTTTGAACCTTCCTGATACTTGAACTTCTTGAACCTTCCTGCTACTTGAACTTCTTGAACCTTCCTGCTACTTGAACTTCTTGAACCTTCCTGCCACTTGAACTTCTTTAACTTCTTGAACCTTCCTGCTACATGAAATTCTTGAACCTTCCTGCTACTTGAACTTCTTGAACCTAATTGCTACTTGAACTTCTTGAACCTTCCTGCTACTTGAACTTCTTGAACTTCTTGAACCTTCCTGCTACTTGAAATACTTGAACTTCTCGAACCTTCCTGTTACATGAACTTCTTGAACTTCTTGAACCTTTCTGCTACTTGAACTTCTTTAACCTTCCTGCTACTTGAACTTCTTGAACCTTCCTGCTACTTGAATTTCTTGAACTTCTTGAACCTTCCTGCTACTTGAAATACTTGAACTTCTTGAACCTTCCTGTCACTTGAACTTCTTGAACTTCCTGAACCTTCCTGCTACTTGAACTTCTTGAACCTTCCTGCTACTTGAACTTCTTGAACCTTCCTGCTACTTGAACTTCTTGAACCTTCCTGCTACTTGAACTTCTTTAACCTTCCTGCTACTTGAACTTCTTGAACTTCTTGAGCCTTCCTGCCATTTGAACTTCTTGAACTTCTTGAACCTTCCTGCTACCTGAACTTCTTGAACTTCTTGAACCTTCTTGCTATTTGAACTTCTTGAACTTCTTGAATCTTCCTGCTACTTGAACTTTTTGAACTTCTTGAACCTTCCTGCTACTTGAACTTCTTGAACCTTCCTGCTACTTGAACTTCTTGAAACTTGCTGCTACTTGAACTTCTTGAACCTTCTTGCCAATTGAACTTCATGAACTTTCCTGCTACTTGAACTTCATGAACCTTACTGATTCTTGAACTTCTGGAACTTCTTGAACCTTCCTGCTAAATGAACTTCTTGAACTTCTTGAACCTTAATGCTACTTGAACTACTTGAACTTCTTGAACCTTCCTGCTACTTGAACTTCTTGAACTTCTTGCACCTTCCTGCTACTTGAACTTCTAGAACCTTCCTGCTTCTTGAACTTCTTGAACCTTCCTGCTACTTGAACTTCTTGAACTTCTTGAACCATCCTGCTACTTGAACTTCTTGAACCTTCCTGCTACTTGAACTTCTTGAACTTCTTGAACCTTCCTGCTACTTGAACTACTTGAACTTCCTGAACCTTCCTGCTGCTTGAACTTCTTGAACCTTCCTGCTACTTGAACTTTTTAAACCTTCCTGCTACTTGAACTTCTTGAACCTTCCTGCTACTTGAACTTCTTGAACCTTCCTGCTACCTGAACCTTTTGAAACTTCCTGCTACTTGAAGTTCTTGAACCTTCCTGCTACTTTAACTTCTCGAACTTCTTGAACCTTCCTGCTTCTTGAACTTCTTGAACCTTCCTGTTACTTGAACATGAACTTCTTGAACCTTCCTGCTACTTGAACTACTTGAACTTCTTGAACCTTCCTGCTACTTGAAGTTCTTGAACCTTTCTGCTACTTGAACTTCTTGAACTTCTTGAACCTTCCTGCTACTTGAACTTCTTGAACCTTCCTGCTACTTGAACTTCTTGAACCTTTCTGCTACTTGAACTTCTTCAACCTTCCTGCCACTTGAACTTCTTGAACTTCTTGAACTTTCCTGCTACTTGAAATTCTTGAACATTCCTGCTACTTGAACTTCTTGAACTTCTTGAACCTTCCTGCTACTTGAACTTGTTGAACTTCTTGAACCTTCCTGCTACTTGAACTTCTTGAACCTTCCTGCTTCTTGAACTTCTTGAAACTTCCTGCTACATGAACTTCTTAAACTTCTTGAACCTTCCTGCTACTTGAAGTTCTTGAACCTTCCTGCTACTTGAACTTCTTGAACTTCTTGAACCTTCCTGCTACTTGAACTTCTTGAACTTCTTGAACCTTCCTGCTACTTGAACTTATTGAACCTTCCTGCTACTTGAACTTCTTGACCTTCCTGCTACATGAACTTCTTGAACTTCTTGAACCTTCCTGCTACTTGAACTTCTTGAACCTTCCTGCTACTTGAACTTCTTGAACCTTCCTGTTACTTGAACTTCTTGAACCTTCCTGCTACTTGAACTTCTTGAACCTTCCTGCTACTTGAACTTCTTGAACCTTCCTGCTACTTGAACTTCTTGAACCTTCCTGTTACTTGAACTTCTTGAACCTTCCTGCTACTTGAACTTCTTGAACCTTCCTGGTACTTGAACTTCTTGAACCTTCCTGCTACTTGAACTTCTTGAACCTTCCTGCTACTTGAACTTCTTGAACCTTCCTGTTACTTGAACTTCTTGAACCTTCCTGCTACTTGAACTTCTTGAACCTTCCTGCTACTTGAACTTCTTGAACCTTCCTGCTACTTGAACTTCTTGACCTTCCTGCTACATGAACTTCTTGAACTTCTTGAACCTTCCTGCTACTTGAACTTCTTGAACCTTCCTGCTACTTGAACTTCTTGAACCTTCCTGCTACTTGAACTTCTAGAACCTTCCTGCTACTTGAACTTCTTGAACCTTCCTGCTACTTGAACTTCTTGAACTTCTTGAACCTTCCTGCTACTTGAACTTCTTGAACCTTCCTGCTACTTGAACTTCTTGAACTTCTTGAACTTCTTGAACCTTCCTGCTACATGAACTTCTTGAACTTCTTGCACCTTCCTGCTACTTGAACTTCTAGAAACTTCCTGCTACTTTAACTTCTTGAACCTTCCTGCTACTTGAACTTCTTGAACTTCTTGAACCTTCCTGCTACTTGAACTTCTTGAACCTTCCTGCTACTTGAACTTCTTTGACCTTCCTGCTACTTGAACTTCTCGAACTTCTTGAGCCTTCCTGCCACTTGAACTTCTTGAACTTCTTGAACCTTCCTGCTACCTGAACTTCTTGAACTTCTTGAACCTTCTTGCTATTTGAACTTCTTGAACTTCTTGAAGCTTCCTGCTACTTGAACTTCTTGAACCTTCCTGCTACTTGAAATTTTTGAACTTCTTGAACCTTCCTGCCACTTGATTTCCTGAACCTTCCTGCTACTTGAACTTCTTGAACCTTCCTGCTACTTGAACTTTTTGAACCTTCCTGCTTCTTGAACTTCTTGAACCTTCCTTCTACTTGAAATTCTTGAACTTCTTGAACCTTCCTGCTACTTGAACTTCTTGAACCTTCCTGCTACTTGAACTTCTTGAACCTTACTGCTACTTGAACTTTTTGAACTTCTTGAACCTTCCTGCTACTTGAACTTCTTGAACCTTCCTGCTAGCTGAACTTCTTGAACTTCTTGAACCTTCCTGCTACTTGAACTTCTTGAACTTCTTGAACCTTTCTGCTACTTGAACTTCTTGAACCTTCCTGCTACTTGAACTTCTTGAACTTCTTGAACCTTCCTGCTTCATGAAATTATTGAACTTCTTGAACCTTCCTGCTACTTGAACTTCTTGAACCTTCCTGCTACTTGAACTTTTCGAACTTCTTGAACCTTCCTGCTACTTGAACTTCTTGAACTTCTTGAACCTTCCTGCTACTTGAACTACTTGAACTTCTTGAACCTTCCTGCTACTTGAACTTCTTGAACTTCTTGAACCTTCCTGCTACTTGAACTTCTTGAACCTTCCTGCTACTTGAACTTCTTGAACCTTCCTGCCACTTGAACTTCTTGAACTTCTTGAACCTTCCTGCTACATGAAATTCTTGAACCTTCCTGCTACTTGAACTTCTTGAACCTAATTGCTACTTGAACTTCTTGAACCTTCCTGCTACTTGAACTTCTTGAACTTCTTGAACCTTCCGGCTGCTTGAACTTCTTGAACTTCTTGAACCTTCCTGCTACTTGAACTCCTTGAACTTCTTGAACCTTCCTGCTACTTGAACTTCTTGAACATTCCTGCTACTTGATCTTGAACTTTTTGAACCTTCCTGATACTTGAACTTCTTGAACCTTCCTGCTACTTGAACTTCTTGAACCTTCCTGCTACTTGAACTTCTTGAACCTTCCTGCCACTTGAACTTCTTGAACTTCTTGAACCTTCCTGCTACATGAAATTCTTGAACCTTCCTGCTACTTGAACTTCTTGAACCTAATTGCTACTTGAACTTCTTGAACCTTCCTGCTACTTGAACTTCTTGAACTTCTTGAACCTTCCTGCTACTTGAAATACTTGAACTTCTCGAACCTTCCTGTTACATGAACTTCTTGAACTTCTTGAACCTTTCTGCTACTTGAACTTCTTTAACCTTCCTGCTACTTGAACTTCTTGAACTTTCCTGCTACTTGAATTTCTTGAACTTCTTGAACCTTCCTGCTACTTGAAATACTTGAACTTCTTGAACCTTCCTGTCACTTGAACTTCTTGAACTTCCTGAACCTTCCTGCTACTTGAACTTCTTGAACCTTCCTGCTACTTGAACTTCTTGAACCTTCCTGCTACTTGAACTTCTTGAACCTTCCTGCTACTTGAACTTCTTTAACCTTCCTGCTACTTGAACTTCTTGAACTTCTTGAGCCTTCCTGCCATTTGAACTTCTTGAACTTCTTGAACCTTCCTGCTACCTGAACTTCTTGAACTTCTTGAACCTTCTTGCTATTTGAACTTCTTGAACTTCTTGAATCTTCCTGCTACTTGAACTTTTTGAACTTCTTGAACCTTCCTGCTACTTGAACTTCTTGAACCTTCCTGCTACTTGAACTTCTTGAAACTTGCTGCTACTTGAACTTCTTGAACCTTCTTGCCAATTGAACTTCATGAACTTTCCTGCTACTTGAACTTCATGAACCTTACTGATTCTTGAACTTCTGGAACTTCTTGAACCTTCCTGCTAAATGAACTTCTTGAACTTCTTGAACCTTAATGCTACTTGAACTACTTGAACTTCTTGAACCTTCCTGCTACTTGAACTTCTTGAACTTCTTGCACCTTCCTGCTACTTGAACTTCTAGAACCTTCCTGCTTCTTGAACTTCTTGAACCTTCCTGCTACTTGAACTTCTTGAACTTCTTGAACCATCCTGCTACTTGAACTTCTTGAACCTTCCTGCTACTTGAACTTCTTGAACTTCTTGAACCTTCCTGCTACTTGAACTACTTGAACTTCCTGAACCTTCCTGCAGCTTGAACTTCTTGAACCTTCCTGCTACTTGAACTTTTTAAACCTTCCTGCTACTTGAACTTCTTGAACCTTCCTGCTACTTGAACTTCTTGAACCTTCCTGCTACCTGAACCTTTTGAACCTTCCTGCTACTTGAAGTTCTTGAACCTTCCTGCTACTTTAACTTCTCGAACTTCTTGAACCTTCCTGCTTCTTGAACTTCTTGAACCTTCCTGTTACTTGAACATGAACTTCTTGAACCTTCCTGCTACTTGAACTACTTGAACTTCTTGAACCTTCCTGCTACTTGAAGTTCTTGAACCTTTCTGCTACTTGAACTTCTTGAACTTCTTGAACCTTCCTGCTACTTGAACTTCTTGAACCTTCCTGCTACTTGAACTTCTTGAACCTTTCTGCTACTTGAACTTCTTCAACCTTCCTGCCACTTGAACTTCTTGAACTTCTTGAACTTTCCTGCTACTTTAAATTCTTGAACATTCCTGCTACTTGAACTTCTTGAACTTCTTGAACCTTCCTGCTACTTGAACTTGTTGAACTTCTTGAACCTTCCTGCTACTTGAACTTCTCGAACCTTCCTGCTTCTTGAACTTCTTGAAACTTCCTGCTACATGAACTTCTTAAACTTCTTGAACCTTCCTGCTACTTGAACTTCTTGAACTTCTTGAACCTTCCTGCTACTTGAACTTCTTGAGCTTCTTGAACCTTCCTGCTACTTGAACTTATTGAACCTTCCTGCTACTTGAACTTCTTGACCTTCCTGCTACATGAACTTCTTGAACTTCTTGAACCTTCCTGCTACTTGAACTTCTTGAACCTTCCTGCTACTTGAACTTCTTGAACCTTCCTGTTACTTGAACTTCTTGAACCTTCCTGCTACTTGAACTTCTTGAACCTTCCTGCTACTTGAACTTCTTGAACCTTCCTGCTACTTGAACTTCTTGAACCTTCCTGTTACTTGAACTTCTTGAACCTTCCTGCTACTTGAACTTCTTGAACCTTCCTGGTACTTGAACTTCTTGAACCTTCCTGCTACTTGAACTTCTTGAACCTTCCTGCTACTTGAACTTCTTGAACCTTCCTGTTACTTGAACTTCTTGAACCTTCCTGCTACTTGAACTTCTTGAACCTTCCTGCTACTTGAACTTCTTGAACCTTCCTGCTACTTGAACTTCTTGACCTTCCTGCTACATGAACTTCTTGAACTTCTTGAACCTTCCTGCTACTTGAACTTCTTGAACCTTCCTGCTACTTGAACTTCTTGAACCTTCCTGCTACTTGAACTTCTAGAACCTTCCTGCTACTTGAACTTCTTGAACCTTCCTGCTACTTGAACTTCTTGAACTTCTTGAACCTTCCTGCTACTTGAACTTCTTGAACCTTCCTGCTACTTGAACTTCTTGAACTTCTTGAACTTCTTGAACCTTCCTGCTACATGAACTTCTTGAACTTCTTGCACCTTCCTGCTACTTGAACTTCTAGAAACTTCCTGCTACTTTAACTTCTTGAACCTTCCTGCTACTTGAACTTCTTGAACTTCTTGAACCTTCCTGCTACTTGAACTTCTTGAACCTTCCTGCTACTTGAACTTCTTTAACCTTCCTGCTACTTGAACTTCTCGAACTTCTTGAGCCTTCCTGCCACTTGAACTTCTTGAACTTCTTGAACCTTCCTGCTACCTGAACTTCTTGAACTTCTTGAACCTTCTTGCTATTTGAACTTCTTGAACTTCTTGAAGCTTCCTGCTACTTGAACTTCTTGAACCTTCCTGCTACTTGAAATTTTTGAACTTCTTGAACCTTCCTGCCACTTGATTTCCTGAACCTTCCTGCTACTTGAACTTCTTGAACCTTCCTGCTACTTGAACTTTTTGAACCTTCCTGCTTCTTGAACTTCTTGAACCTTCCTTCTACTTGAAATTCTTGAACTTCTTGAACCTTCCTGCTACTTGAACTTCTTGAACCTTCCTGCTACTTGAACTTCTTGAACCTTACTGCTACTTGAACTTTTTGAACTTCTTGAACCTTCCTGCTACTTGAACTTCTTGAACCTTCCTGCTAGCTGAACTTCTTGAACTTCTTGAACCTTCCTGCTACTTGAACTTCTTGAACTTCTTGAACCTTTCTGCTACTTGAACTTCTTGAACCTTCCTGCTACTTGAACTTCTTGAACTTCTTGAACCTTCCTGCTTCATGAAATTATTGAACTTCTTGAACCTTCCTGCTACTTGAACTTCTTGAACCTTCCTGCTACTTGAACTTTTCGAACTTCTTGAACCTTCCTGCTACTTGAACTTCTTGAACTTCTTGAACCTTCCTGCTACTTGAACTACTTGAACTTCTTGAACCTTCCTGCTACTTGAACTTCTTGAACTTCTTGAACCTTCCTGCTACTTGAACTTCTTGAACCTTCCTGCTACTTGAACTTCTTGAACCTTCCTGCCACTTGAACTTCTTGAACTTCTTGAACCTTCCTGCTACATGAAATTCTTGAACCTTCCTGCTACTTGAACTTCTTGAACCTAATTGCTACTTGAACTTCTTGAACCTTCCTGCTACTTGAACTTCTTGAACTTCTTGAACCTTCCGGCTGCTTGAACTTCTTGAACTTCTTGAACCTTCCTGCTACTTGAACTCCTTGAACTTCTTGAACCTTCCTGCTACTTGAACTTCTTGAACATTCCTGCTACTTGATCTTGAACTTTTTGAACCTTCCTGATACTTGAACTTCTTGAACCTTCCTGCTACTTGAACTTCTTGAACCTTCCTGCTACTTGAACTTCTTGAACCTTCCTGCCACTTGAACTTCTTGAACTTCTTGAACCTTCCTGCTACATGAAATTCTTGAACCTTCCTGCTACTTGAACTTCTTGAACCTAATTGCTACTTCAACTTCTTGAACCTTCCTGCTACTTGAACTTCTTGAACTTCTTGAACCTTCCTGCTACTTGAAATACTTGAACTTCTCGAACCTTCCTGTTACATGAACTTCTTGAACTTCTTGAACCTTTCTGCTACTTGAACTTCTTTAACCTTCCTGCTACTTGAACTTCTTGAACCTTCCTGCTACTTGAATTTCTTGAACTTCTTGAACCTTCCTGCTACTTGAAATACTTGAACTTCTTGAACCTTCCTGTCACTTGAACTTCTTGAACTTCCTGAACCTTCCTGCTACTTGAACTTCTTGAACCTTCCTGCTACTTGAACTTCTTGAACCTTCCTGCTACTTGAACTTCTTGAACCTTCCTGCTACTTGAACTTCTTTAACCTTCCTGCTACTTGAACTTCTTGAACTTCTTGAGCCTTCCTGCCATTTGAACTTCTTGAACTTCTTGAACCTTCCTGCTACCTGAACTTCTTGAACTTCTTGAACCTTCTTGCTATTTGAACTTCTTGAACTTCTTGAATCTTCCTGCAACTTGAACTTATTGAACTTCTTGAACCTTCCTGCTACTTGAACTTCTTGAACCTTCCTGCTACTTGAACTTCTTGAAACTTGCTGCTACTTGAACTTCTTGAACCTTCTTGCCAATTGAACTTCATGAACTTTCCTGCTACTTGAACTTCATGAACCTTACTGATTCTTGAACTTCTGGAACTTCTTGAACCTTCCTGCTAAATGAACTTCTTGAACTTCTTGAACCTTAATGCTACTTGAACTACTTGAACTTCTTGAACCTTCCTGCTACTTGAACTTCTTAAACTTCTTGCACCTTCCTGCTACTTGAACTTCTAGAACCTTCCTGCTTCTTGAACTTCTTGAACCTTCCTGCTACTTGAACTTCTTGAACTTCTTGAACCATCCTGCTACTTGAACTTCTTGAACCTTCCTGCTACTTGAACTTCTTGAACTTCTTGAACCTTCCTGCTACTTGAACTACTTGAACTTCCTGAACCTTCCTGCTGCTTGAACTTCTTGAACCTTCCTGCTACTTGAACTTTTTAAACCTTCCTGCTACCTGAACTTCTTGAACATTCCTGCTACTTGAACTTCTTGAACCTTCCTGCTACCTGAACCTTTTGAACCTTCCTGCTACTTGAAGTTCTTGAACCTTCCTGCTACTTTAACTTCTCGAACTTCTTGAACCTTCCTGCTTCTTGAACTTCTTGAACCTTCCTGTTACTTGAACATGAACTTCTTGAACCTTCCTGCTACTTGAACTACTTGAACTTCTTGAACCTTCCTGCTACTTGAAGTTCTTGAACCTTTCTGCTACTTGAACTTCTTGAACTTCTTGAACCTTCCTGCTACTTGAACTTCTTGAACCTTCCTGCTACTTGAACTTCTTGAACCTTTCTGCTACTTGAACTTCTTCAACCTTCCTGCCACTTGAACTTCTTGAACTTCTTGAACTTTCCTGCTACTTGAAATTCTTGAACATTCCTGCTACTTGAACTTCTTGAACTTCTTGAACCTTCCTGCTACTTGAACTTGTTGAACTTCTTGAACCTTCCTGCTACTTGAACTTCTTGAACCTTCCTGCTTCTTGAACTTCTTGAAACTTCCTGCTACATGAACTTCTTAAACTTCTTGAACCTTCCTGCTACTTGAAGTTCTTGAACCTTCCTGCTACTTGAACTTCTTGAACTTCTTGAACCTTCCTGCTACTTGAACTTCTTGAACTTCTTGAACCTTCCTGCTACTTGAACTTATTGAACCTTCCTGCTACTTGAACTTCTTGACCTTCCTGCTACATGAACTTCTTGAACTTCTTGAACCTTCCTGCTACTTGAACTTCTTGAACCTTCCTGCTACTTGAACTTCTTGAACCTTCCTGTTACTTGAACTTCTTGAACCTTCCTGCTACTTGAACTTCTTGAACCTTCCTGCTACTTGAACTTCTTGAACCTTCCTGCTACTTGAACTTCTTGAACCTTCCTGTTACTTGAACTTCTTGAACCTTCCTGCTACTTGAACTTCTTGAACCTTCCTGGTACTTGAACTTCTTGAACCTTCCTGCTACTTGAACTTCTTGAACCTTCCTGCTACTTGAACTTCTTGAACCTTCCTGTTACTTGAACTTCTTGAACCTTCCTGCTACTTGAACTTCTTGAACCTTCCTGCTACTTGAACTTCTTGAACCTTCCTGCTACTTGAACTTCTTGACCTTCCTGCTACATGAACTTCTTGAACTTCTTGAACCTTCCTGCTACTTGAACTTCTTGAACCTTCCTGCTACTTGAACTTCTTGAACCTTCCTGTTACTTGAACTTCTAGAACCTTCCTGCTACTTGAACTTCTTGAACCTTCCTGCTACTTGAACTTCTTGAACTTCTTGAACCTTCCTGCTACTTGAACTTCTTTAACCTTCCTGCTACTTGAACTTCTTGAACTTCTTGAACTTCTTGAACCTTCCTGCTACATGAACTTCTTGAACTTCTTGCACCTTCCTGCTACTTGAACTTCTAGAACCTTCCTGCTACTTGAACTTCTTGAACCTTCCTGCTACTTGAACTTCTTGAACTTCTTGAACCTTCCTGCTACTTGAACTTCTTGAACCTTCTTGCTACTTGAACTTCTTTAACCTTCCTGCTACTTGAACTTCTCGAACTTCTTGAGCCTTCCTGCCACTTGAACTTCTTGAACTTCTTGAACCTTCCTGCTACCTGAACTTCTTGAACTTCTTGAACCTTCTTGCTATTTGAACTTCTTGAACTTCTTGAATCTTCCTGCTACTTGAACTTTTTGAACTTCTTGAACCTTCCTGCTACTTGAACTTCTTGAAACTTGCTGCTACTTGAACTTCTTGAACTTCTTGAACCTTCCTGCTACTTGAAATTCTTGAACTTCTTGAACCTTCCTGTTACCTGAACTTTTTGAACCTTCCTGCTACTTGAACTTCTTGAACCTTCCTGCTACTTGAACTTCTTGAACCTTCCTGCTACTTGAACTTCTTGAACCTTCCTGCTACTTGAAATTCTTGAACTTTCCTGTTACTTGAACTTTTTGAACCTTACTGCTTCTTGAACTTCTTGAACTTCTTGAACCTTCCTGCTAAATGAACTTCTTGAACTTTTTGAAATTTCTGCTACCTGAACTTCTTGAACTTCTTGAACCTTCCTGCTACTTGAACTTCTTGAACTTCTCGCACCTTCCTGCTACTTGAACTTCTAGAACTTTCCTGCTACTTGAACTACTTGAACGTTCCTGCTACTTGAACTTCTTGAAATTCTTGAACCTTCCTGCTACTTGAACTTCTTGAACCTTCCTGCTACTTAAACTTCTTGAACTTCTTGAACCTTCCTGCTACTTGAACTTCTTGAACCTTCTTGCTACTTGAACTTCTTGAACCTTCCTGCTACTTGAACTTCTTTAACCTTCCTGCTACTTGAACTTCTCGAACTTCTTGAGCCTTCCTGCCACTTGAACTTCTTGAACTTCTTGAACCTTCCTGCTACCTGAACTTCTTGAACTTCTTGAACCTTCTTGCTATTTGAACTTCTTGAACTTCTTGAATCTTCCTGCTACTTGAACTTTTTGAACTTCTTGAACCTTCCTGCTACTTGAACTTCTTGAAACTTGCTGCTACTTGAACTTCTTGAACTTCTTGAACCTTCCTGCTACTTGAACTTCTTGAACTTCTTGAACCTTCCTGTTACCTGAACTTTTTGAACCTTCCTGCTACTTGAACTTCTTGAACCTTCCTGCTACTTGAACTTCTTGAACCTTCCTGCTACTTGAACTTCTTGAACCTTCCTGCTACTTGAAATTCTTGAACTTTCCTGCTACTTGAACTTTTTGAACCTTACTGCTTCTTGAACTTCTTGAACTTCTTGAACCTTCCTGCTAAATGAACTTCTTGAACTTTTTGAAATTTCTGCTACCTGAACTTCTTGAACTTCTTGAACCTTCCTGCTACTTGAACTTCTTGAACTTCTCGCACCTTCCTGCTACTTGAACTTCTAGAACTTTCCTGCTACTTGAACTACTTGAACGTTCCTGCTACTTGAACTTCTTGAAATTCTTGAACCTTCCTGCTACTTGAACTTCTTGAACCTTCCTGCTACTTAAACTTCTTGAACTTCTTGAACCTTCCTGCTACTTGAACTTCTTGAACCTTCTTGCTACTTGAACTTCTTGAACCTTCCTGCTACTTGAACTTCTTGAACTTTCCTGCTACTCGCACTTCTTGAACTTCTTGAACCTTTCTGCTACTTGAACTTCTTGAACGTTCCTGCTACTTGAACTACTTGAACTTCCTGAACCTTCCTGCTGCTTGAACTTCTTGAACCTTCCTGCTATTCGAACTTCTTGAACTTCTTGAACCTTCCTGCTACTTGAACTTCTTGAAACTTCCTGCTACATGAACTTCTTGAACTTCTTGAACCTTCCTGCTAATTGAACTTCTTGAACTTCTTGAACCTTCCTGCTACTTGAACTTCTTGAACCTTCCTGCTACTTGAACTTCTTGAACTTCTTGAACCTTCCTGCTACTTGAACTTCTTGAACTTCTTAAACCTTCCTGCTACTTGAACTACTTAAACTTCTTGAACCTTCCTGCTACTTGCACTTCTTGAACTTCTTGAACCTTCCTGCTACGTGAACTTCTTCAACCTTCCTGCTACTTGAACTTCTTGAACTTCTTGAACCTTCCTGCTACTTGATCTTCTTGAACCTTCATGCTACTTGAACTTCTTGAACCTTCCTCCTACTTGAACTTCTTGAACCTTCCTGCTACTTGAATTTCTTGAACTTCTTGACCCTTCCTGCTACTTGAACTTCTTAAACTTCTCGAACCTTACTGCTACTTGAACTTCTTGAACTTCTTGAAATTTCCTGCTACTTGAACTTCTTGAACCTTCCTGCTACTTGAACTTCTTGAACTTCCTGAACCTTTCTGCTACTTGAACTTCTTGAACCTTCCTGCTACTTTAACTTCTTGAACTTCTTAAACCTTTCTGCTACTTGAACTTCTTGAACTTCTTTCACCTTCCTGCTACTTAAACTTCTTGAACCTTCCTGCTACTTGAACTTCTCGAACTTCTTGAACCTTCCTGCTACTTGAGTTTTTTGAACCTTCATGCTATTTGAACTTCTTGAACCTTCCTGCTACTTGAACTTCTTTACCTTCTTGAAGCTTCCTGCTACTTGAACTTCTTGAACCTTCCTGCTACTTGAACTTTTTGAACTTCTTGAACCTTCCTGCCACTTGATTTCCTGAACCTTCCTGCTACTTGAACTTCTTGAACCTTCCTGCTACTTGAACTTTTTGAACCTTCCTGCTTCTTGAACTTCTTGAACTTTCCTTCTACTTGAAATTCTTGAACTTCTTGAACCTTCCTGCTACTTGAACTTCTTGAACCTTCCTGCTACTTGAACTTCTTGAACCTTCCTGCCACTTGAACTTCTTGAACTTCTTGAACCTTCCTGCTACTTGAAATTCTTAAACCTTCCTGCTACTTGAACTTCTTGAACCTAATTGCTACTTGAACTTCTTGAACCTTCCTGCTACTTGAACTTCTTGAACTTCTTGAACCTTCCGGCAGCTTGAACTTCTTGAACTTCTTGAACCTTCCTGCTACTTGAACTTCTTGAACTTCTTGAACCTTCCTACTACTTGAACTTCTTGAACATTCCTGCTACTTGATTTTCTTGAACTTTTTGAACCTTCCTGATACCTGAACTTCTTGAACCTTCCTGCTACTTGAACATCTTGGACATTCCTGCTACTTGGTCTTCTTGAACTTTTTGAACCTTCCTGCTACTTGAACTTCTTGAACTTCTTGAACCTTCTTGCTACTTGAACTTCTTGAACTTCTTGAACTTCTTGAACCTTTCTGCTACTTGAACTTCTTGAACCTTCCTGCAACTTGAACTTCTTGAACTTCTTGAACCTTTCTGCTACTTGAAATTCTTGAACGTCTTGAACCTTCCTACTACTTGAACTTCTTGAACTTCTTGAACCTTCCTGCAACTTGAACTTCTTGAACTTTTTGAACCTTCCTGCTACTTGAACTTCTTGAACTTCTTGAACCTTCCTGCTACTTGAACTTCTTGAACTTCTTGAACCTTCCTGCTACTTGAAATACTTGAACTTCTTGAACCTTCCTGCAACTTGAACTTCTTGAACTTTTTGAACCTTCCTGCTACTTGAACTTCTTGAACTTCTTGAACCTTCCTGCTACTTGAACTTCTTGAACTTCTTGAACCTTCCTGCTACTTGAAATACTTGAACTTCTTGAACCTTCCTGCTACTTGAACTTCTTCAACCTTCCTGATACTTGAACTTCTTGAACCTTCCTGCTACTTGAACTTCTTGAACTTCTTCAACCTTCCTGCTACTTGAAATACTTGAACCTTCCTGCTACTTGAACTCATTGAACTTCTTAAACCTTCCTGCTACTTGAACTTCTTGAACCTTCCTGCTTCTTGAACTTCTTGAACCTTCCTGCTACTTGAACTTCTTGAACCTTCCTGCTACTTGAACTTCTTGAACTTTTTGAACCTTTCTGCTACTTGAACTTCTTGAACTTCTTGAACCTTCCTGCTACTTGAACTTCTTGAACTTCTTGAACCTTCCTGCTTCTTGAACTTCTTGAACCTTCCTGCTACTTGAACTTCTTGAACTTCTTGAACCTTCCTGCTACTTGAACTTCTTGAACCTTCCTGCTACTTGAACTTCTTTAACCTTCCTGCTACTTGAACTTCTCGAACTTCTTGAGCCTTCCTGCCACTTGAACTTCTTGAACTTCTTGAACCTTCCTGCTACCTGAACTTCTTGAACTTCTTGAACCTTCTTGCTATTTGAACTTCTTGAACTTCTTGAATCTTCCTGCTACTTGAACTTTTTGAACTTCTTGAACCTTCCTGCTACTTGAACTTCTTGAAACTTGCTGCTACTTGAACTTCTTGAACTTCTTGAACCTTCCTGCTACTTGAACTTCTTGAACTTCTTGAACCTTCCTGTTACCTGAACTTTTTGAACCTTCCTGCTACTTGAACTTCTTGAACCTTCCTGCTACTTGAACTTCTTGAACCTTCCTGCTACTTGAACTTCTTGAACCTTCCTGCTACTTGAAATTCTTGAACTTTCCTGCTACTTGAACTTTTTGAACCTTACTGCTTCTTGAACTTCTTGAACTTCTTGAACCTTCCTGCTAAATGAACTTCTTGAACTTTTTGAAATTTCTGCTACCTGAACTTCTTGAACTTCTTGAACCTTCCTGCTACTTGAACTTCTCGAACTTCTCGCACCTTCCTGCTACTTGAACTTCTAGAACTTTCCTGCTACTTGAACGACTTGAACGTTCCTGCTACTTGAACTTCTTGAAATTCTTGAACCTTCCTGCTACTTGAACTTCTTGAACCTTCCTGCTACTTGAACTTCTTGAACCTTCCTGCTACTTGAAATACTTGAATTTCTTGAACCTTCCTGTTACTTCAATTTCTCCAACTTCTTGAACCTTCCTGCTACTTGAGCTTCTTGAACCTTCCTGCTACTTGAACTTCTTGAACTTCTTGACCCTTCCTGCTACTTGAACTTCTTAAACTTCTCGAACCTTACTGCTACTTGAACTTCTTGAACTTCTTGAAATTTCCTGCTACTTGAACTTCTTGAACCTTCCTGCTACTTGAACTTCTTGAACTTCCTGAACCTTTCTGCTACTTGAACTTCTTGAACCTTCCTGCTACTTTAACTTCTTGAACTTCTTAAACCTTCCTGCTACTTGAACTTCTTGAACTTCTTTCACCTTCCTGCTACTTAAACTTCTTGAACCTTCCTGCTACTTGAACTTCTCGAACTTCTTGAACCTTCCTGCTACTTGAACTTTTTGAACCTTCATGCTATTTGAACTTCCTGAACCTTCCTGCTACTTGAACTTCTTAACCTTCTTGAAGCTTCCTGCTACTTGAACTTCTTGAACCTTCTTGCTACTTGAACTTTTTGAACTTCTTGAACCTTCCTGCCACTTGATTTCCTGAACCTTCCTGCTACTTGAACTTCTTGAACCTTCCTGCTACTTGAACTTTTTGAACCTTCCTGCTACTTGAACTTCTTGAACTTCTTGAACCTTCCTGCTACTTGAACTTCTTGAACTTCTTGAACTTCTTGAACCTTTCTGCTAGTTGAACTTCTTGAACCTTCCTGCAACTTGAACTTCTTGAACTTCTTGAACCTTTCTGCTACTTGAAATTCTTGAACGTCTTGAACCTTCCTACTACTTGAACTTCTTGAACTTCTTGAACCTTCCTGCAACTTGAACTTCTTGAACTTTTTGAACCTTCCTGCTACTTGAACTTCTTGAACTTCTTGAACCTTCCTGCTACTTGAACTTCTTGAACTTCTTGAACCTTCCTGCTACTTGAAATACTTGAACTTCTTGAACCTTCCTGCTACTTGAACTTCTTCAACCTTCCTGATACTTGAACTTCTTGAACCTTCCTGCTACTTGAACTTCTTGAACTTCTTCAACCTTCCTGCTACTTGAAATACTTGAACCTTCCTGCTACTTGAACTCATTGAACTTCTTAAACCTTCCTGCTACTTGAACTTCTTGAACCTTCCTGCTTCTTGAACTTCTTGAACCTTCCTGCTACTTGAACTTCTTGAACCTTCCTGCTACTTGAACTTCTTGAACTTTTTGAACCTTTCTGCTACTTGAACTTCTTGAACTTCTTGAACCTTCCTGCTACTTGAACTTCTTGAACTTCTTGAACCTTCCTGCTTCTTGAACTTCTTGAACCTTCCTGCTACTTGAACTTCTTGAACTTCTTGAACCTTCCTGCTACTTGAACTTCTTGAACCTTCCTGCTACTTGAACTTCTTTAACCTTCCTGCTACTTGAACTTCTCGAACTTCTTGAGCCTTCCTGCCACTTGAACTTCTTGAACTTCTTGAACCTTCCTGCTACCTGAACTTCTTGAACTTCTTGAACCTTCTTGCTATTTGAACTTCTTGAACTTCTTGAATCTTCCTGCTACTTGAACTTTTTGAACTTCTTGAACCTTCCTGCTACTTGAACTTCTTGAAACTTGCTGCTACTTGAACTTCTTGAACTTCTTGAACCTTCCTGCTACTTGAACTTCTTGAACTTCTTGAACCTTCCTGTTACCTGAACTTTTTGAACCTTCCTGCTACTTGAACTTCTTGAACCTTCCTGCTACTTGAACTTCTTGAACCTTCCTGCTACTTGAACTTCTTGAACCTTCCTGCTACTTGAAATTCTTGAACTTTCCTGCTACTTGAACTTTTTGAACCTTACTGCTTCTTGAACTTCTTGAACTTCTTGAACCTTCCTGCTAAATGAACTTCTTGAACTTTTTGAAATTTCTGCTACCTGAACTTCTTGAACTTCTTGAACCTTCCTGCTACTTGAACTTCTCGAACTTCTCGCACCTTCCTGCTACTTGAACTTCTAGAACTTTCCTGCTACTTGAACGACTTGAACGTTCCTGCTACTTGAACTTCTTGAAATTCTTGAACCTTCCTGCTACTTGAACTTCTTGAACCTTCCTGCTACTTGAACTTCTTGAACCTTCCTGCTACTTAAACTTCTTGAACTTCTTGAACCTTCCTGCTACTTGAACTTCTTGAACCTTCTTGCTACTTGAACTTCTTGAACCTTCCTGCTACTTGAACTTCTTGAACTTTCCTGCTACTCGCACTTCTTGAACTTCTTGAACCTTTCTGCTACTTGAACTTCTTGAACGTTCCTGCTACTTGAACTACTTGAACTTCCTGAACCTTCCTGCTGCTTGAACTTCTTGAACCTTCCTGCTATTTGAACTTCTTGAACTTCTTGAACCTTCCTGCTACTTGAACTTCTTGAAACTTCCTGCTACATGAACTTCTTGAACTTCTTGAACCTTCCTGCTAATTGAACTTCTTGAACTTCTTGAACCTTCCTGCTACTTGAACTTCTTGAACCTTCCTGCTACTTGAAATTCTTGAACTTTCCTGCTACTTGAACTTTTTGAACCTTACTGCTTCTTGAACTTCTTGAACTTCTTGAACCTTCCTGCTAAATGAACTTCTTGAACTTTTTGAAATTTCTGCTACCTGAACTTCTTGAACTTCTTGAACCTTCCTGCTACTTGAACTTCTCGAACTTCTCGCACCTTCCTGCTACTTGAACTTCTAGAACTTTCCTGCTACTTGAACGACTTGAACGTTCCTGCTACTTGAACTTCTTGAAATTCTTGAACCTTCCTGCTACTTGAACTTCTTGAACCTTCCTGCTACTTGAACTTCTTGAACCTTCCTGCTACTTGAAATACTTGAATTTCTTGAACCTTCCTGTTACTTCAATTTCTCCAACTTCTTGAACCTTCCTGCTACTTGAGCTTCTTGAACCTTCCTGCTACTTGAACTTCTTGAACTTCTTGACCCTTCCTGCTACTTGAACTTCTTAAACTTCTCGAACCTTACTGCTACTTGAACTTCTTGAACTTCTTGAAATTTCCTGCTACTTGAACTTCTTGAACCTTCCTGCTACTTGAACTTCTTGAACTTCCTGAACCTTTCTGCTACTTGAACTTCTTGAACCTTCCTGCTACTTTAACTTCTTGAACTTCTTAAACCTTCCTGCTACTTGAACTTCTTGAACTTCTTTCACCTTCCTGCTACTTAAACTTCTTGAACCTTCCTGCTACTTGAACTTCTCGAACTTCTTGAACCTTCCTGCTACTTGAACTTTTTGAACCTTCATGCTATTTGAACTTCCTGAACCTTCCTGCTACTTGAACTTCTTAACCTTCTTGAAGCTTCCTGCTACTTGAACTTCTTGAACCTTCTTGCTACTTGAACTTTTTGAACTTCTTGAACCTTCCTGCCACTTGATTTCCTGAACCTTCCTGCTACTTGAACTTCTTGAACCTTCCTGCTACTTGAACTTTTTGAACCTTCCTGCTACTTGAACTTCTTGAACTTCTTGAACCTTCCTGCTACTTGAACTTCTTGAACTTCTTGAACTTCTTGAACCTTTCTGCTACTTGAACTTCTTGAACCTTCCTGCAACTTGAACTTCTTGAACTTCTTGAACCTTTCTGCTACTTGAAATTCTTGAACGTCTTGAACCTTCCTACTACTTGAACTTCTTGAACTTCTTGAACCTTCCTGCAACTTGAACTTCTTGAACTTTTTGAACCTTCCTGCTACTTGAACTTCTTGAACTTCTTGAACCTTCCTGCTACTTGAACTTCTTGAACTTCTTGAACCTTCCTGCTACTTGAAATACTTGAACTTCTTGAACCTTCCTGCTACTTGAACTTCTTCAACCTTCCTGATACTTGAACTTCTTGAACCTTCCTGCTACTTGAACTTCTTGAACTTCTTCAACCTTCCTGCTACTTGAAATACTTGAACCTTCCTGCTACTTGAACTCATTGAACTTCTTAAACCTTCCTGCTACTTGAACTTCTTGAACCTTCCTGCTTCTTGAACTTCTTGAACCTTCCTGCTACTTGAACTTCTTGAACCTTCCTGCTACTTGAACTTCTTGAACTTTTTGAACCTTTCTGCTACTTGAACTTCTTGAACTTCTTGAACCTTCCTGCTACTTGAACTTCTTGAACTTCTTGAACCTTCCTGCTTCTTGAACTTCTTGAACCTTCCTGCTACTTGAACTTCTTGAACTTCTTGAACCTTCCTGCTACTTGAACTTCTTGAACCTTCCTGCTACTTGAACTTCTTTAACCTTCCTGCTACTTGAACTTCTCGAACTTCTTGAGCCTTCCTGCCACTTGAACTTCTTGAACTTCTTGAACCTTCCTGCTACCTGAACTTCTTGAACTTCTTGAACCTTCTTGCTATTTGAACTTCTTGAACTTCTTGAATCTTCCTGCTACTTGAACTTTTTGAACTTCTTGAACCTTCCTGCTACTTGAACTTCTTGAAACTTGCTGCTACTTGAACTTCTTGAACTTCTTGAACCTTCCTGCTACTTGAACTTCTTGAACTTCTTGAACCTTCCTGTTACCTGAACTTTTTGAACCTTCCTGCTACTTGAACTTCTTGAACCTTCCTGCTACTTGAACTTCTTGAACCTTCCTGCTACTTGAACTTCTTGAACCTTCCTGCTACTTGAAATTCTTGAACTTTCCTGCTACTTGAACTTTTTGAACCTTACTGCTTCTTGAACTTCTTGAACTTCTTGAACCTTCCTGCTAAATGAACTTCTTGAACTTTTTGAAATTTCTGCTACCTGAACTTCTTGAACTTCTTGAACCTTCCTGCTACTTGAACTTCTCGAACTTCTCGCACCTTCCTGCTACTTGAACTTCTAGAACTTTCCTGCTACTTGAACGACTTGAACGTTCCTGCTACTTGAACTTCTTGAAATTCTTGAACCTTCCTGCTACTTGAACTTCTTGAACCTTCCTGCTACTTGAACTTCTTGAACCTTCCTGCTACTTAAACTTCTTGAACTTCTTGAACCTTCCTGCTACTTGAACTTCTTGAACCTTCTTGCTACTTGAACTTCTTGAACCTTCCTGCTACTTGAACTTCTTGAACTTTCCTGCTACTCGCACTTCTTGAACTTCTTGAACCTTTCTGCTACTTGAACTTCTTGAACGTTCCTGCTACTTGAACTACTTGAACTTCCTGAACCTTCCTGCTGCTTGAACTTCTTGAACCTTCCTGCTATTTGAACTTCTTGAACTTCTTGAACCTTCCTGCTACTTGAACTTCTTGAAACTTCCTGCTACATGAACTTCTTGAACTTCTTGAACCTTCCTGCTAATTGAACTTCTTGAACTTCTTGAACCTTCCTGCTACTTGAACTTCTTGAACCTTCCTGCTTCTTGAACTTCTTGAACTTCTTGAACCTTCCTGCTACTTGAACTTCTTGAACTTCTTAAACCTTCCTGCTACTTGAACTACTTGAACTTCTTGAACCTTCCTGCTACTTGCACTTCTTGAACTTCTTGAACCTTCCTGCTACGTGAACTTCTTCAACCTTCCTGCTACTTGAACTTCTTGAACTTCTTGAACCTTCCTGCTACTTGAACATCTTGGACATTCCTGCTACTTGGTCTTCTTGAACTTTTTGAACCTTCCTGCTACTTGAACTTCTTGAACTTCTTGAACCTTCTTGCTACTTGAACTTCTTGAACTTCTTGAACTTCTTGAACCTTTCTGCTACTTGAACTTCTTGAACCTTCCTGCAACTTGAACTTCTTGAACTTCTTGAACCTTTCTGCTACTTGAAATTCTTGAACGTCTTGAACCTTCCTACTACTTGAACTTCTTGAACTTTTTGAACCTTCCTGCAACTTGAACTTCTTGAACTTTTTGAACCTTCCTGCTACTTGAACTTCTTGAACTTCTTGAACCTTCCTGCTACTTGAACTTCTTGAACTTCTTGAACCTTCCTGCTACTTGAAATACTTGAACTTCTTGAACCTTCCTGCTACTTGAACTTCTTCAACCTTCCTGATACTTGAACTTCTTGAACCTTCCTGCTACTTGAACTTCTTGAACTTCTTCAACCTTCCTGCTACTTGAAATACTTGAACCTTCCTGCTACTTGAACTTCTTCAACCTTCCTGATACTTGAACTTCTTGAACCTTCCTGCTACTTGAACTTCTTGAACTTCTTCAACCTTCCTGCTACTTGAAATACTTGAACCTTCCTGCTACTTGAACTTATTGAACTTCTTGAACCTTCCTGCTACTTGAACTTATTGAACTTCTTGAACCTTCCTGCTACTTGAACTTCTTGAACCATCCTGCTTCTTGAACTTCTTGAACCTTCCTGCTACTTGAACTTCTTGAACCTTCCTGCTACTTGAACTTCTTGAATTTTTTGAACCTTTCTGCTACTTGAACTTCTTGAACTTCTTGAACCTTCCTGCTACTTGAACTTCTTGAACTTCTTGAACCTTCTTGCTACTTGAACTTCTTGAACTTCTTGAACTTCTTGAACCTTTCTGCTACTTGAACTTCTTGAACCTTCCTGCAACTTGAACTTCTTGAACTTCTTGAACCTTTCTGCTACTTGAAATTCTTGAACGTCTTGAACCTTCCTACTACTTGAACTTCTTGAACTTTTTGAACCTTCCTGCAACTTGAACTTCTTGAACTTTTTGAACCTTCCTGCTACATGAACTTCTTGAACTTCTTGAACCTTCCTGCTACTTGAACTTCTTGAACTTCTTGAACCTTCCTGCTACTTGAAATACTTGAACTTCTTGAACCTTCCTGCTACTTGAACTTCTTCAACCTTCCTGATACTTGAACTTCTTGAACCTTCCTGCTACTTGAACTTCTTGAACTTCTTCAACCTTCCTGCTACTTGAAATACTTGAACCTTCCTGCTACTTGAACTTCTTCAACCTTCCTGATACTTGAACTTCTTGAACCTTCCTGCTACTTGAACTTCTTGAACTTCTTCAACCTTCCTGCTACTTGAAATACTTGAACCTTCCTGCTACTTGAACTTATTGAACTTCTTGAACCTTCCTGCTACTTGAACTTATTGAACTTCTTGAACCTTCCTGCTACTTGAACTTCTTGAACCATCCTGCTTCTTGAACTTCTTGAACCTTCCTGCTACTTGAACTTCTTGAACCTTCCTGCTACTTGAACTTCTTGAACTTTTTGAACCTTTCTGCTACTTGAACTTCTTGAACTTCTTGAACCTTCCTGCTACTTGAACTTCTTGAACTTCTCGAACCTTCCTGCTTCTTGAACTTCTTGAACCTTCCTGCTACTTGAACTTCTTAAACTTCTTGAACCTTCCTGCTACTTGAAATACTTGAATTTCTTGAACCTTCCTGTTACTTCAATTTCTCCAACTTCTTGAACCTTCCTGCTACTTGAGCTTCTTGAACCTTCCTGCTACTTGAACTTCTTGAACTTCTTGACCCTTCCTGCTACTTGAACTTCTTAAACTTCTCGAACCTTACTGCTACTTGAACTTCTTGAACTTCTTGAAATTTCCTGCTACTTGAACTTCTTGAACCTTCCTGCTACTTGAACTTCTTGAACTTCCTGAACCTTTCTGCTACTTGAACTTCTTGAACCTTCCTGCTACTTTAACTTCTTGAACTTCTTAAACCTTCCTGCTACTTGAACTTCTTGAACTTCTTTCACCTTCCTGCTACTTAAACTTCTTGAACCTTCCTGCTACTTGAACTTCTCGAACTTCTTGAACCTTCCTGCTACTTGAACTTTTTGAACCTTCATGCTATTTGAACTTCTTGAACCTTCCTGCTACTTGAACTTCTTTACCTTCTTGAAGCTTCCTGCTACTTGAACTTCTTGAACCTTCCTGCTACTTGAACTTTTTGAACTTCTTGAACCTTCCTGCCACTTGATTTCCTGAACCTTCCTGCTACTTGAACTTCTTGAACCTTCCTGCTACTTGAACTTTTTGAACCTTCCTGCTACTTGAACTTCTTGAACTTCTTGAACCTTCCTGCTACTTGAACTTCTTGAACTTCTTGAACTTCTTGAACCTTTCTGCTACTTGAACTTCTTGAACCTTCCTGCAACTTGAACTTCTTGAACTTCTTGAACCTTTCTGCTACTTGAAATTCTTGAACGTCTTGAACCTTCCTACTACTTGAACTTCTTGAACTTCTTGAACCTTCCTGCAACTTGAACTTCTTGAACTTTTTGAACCTTCCTGCTACTTGAACTTCTTGAACTTCTTGAACCTTCCTGCTACTTGAACTTCTTGAACTTCTTGAACCTTCCTGCTACTTGAAATACTTGAACTTCTTGAACCTTCCTGCTACTTGAACTTCTTCAACCTTCCTGATACTTGAACTTCTTGAACCTTCCTGCTACTTGAACTTCTTGAACTTCTTCAACCTTCCTGCTACTTGAAATACTTGAACCTTCCTGCTACTTGAACTTATTGAACTTCTTAAACCTTCCTGCTACTTGAACTTCTTGAACCTTCCTGCTTCTTGAACTTCTTGAACCTTCCTGCTACTTGAACTTCTTGAACCTTCCTGCTACTTGAACTTCTTGAACTTTTTGAACCTTTCTGCTACTTGAACTTCTTGAACTTCTTGAACCTTCCTGCTACTTGAACTTCTTGAACTTCTTGAACCTTCCTGCTACTTGAACTTCTTGAACCTTCCTGCTACTTGAACTTCTTTAACCTTCCTGCTACTTGAACTTCTCGAACTTCTTGAGCCTTCCTGCCACTTGAACTTCTTGAACTTCTTGAACCTTCCTGCTACCTGAACTCCTTGAACTTCTTGAACCTTCTTGCTATTTGAACTTCTTGAACTTCTTGAATCTTCCTGCTACTTGAACTTTTTGAACTTCTTGAACCTTCCTGCTACTTGAACTTCTTGAAACTTGCTGCTACTTGAACTTCTTGAACTTCTTGAACCTTCCTGCTACTTGAACTTCTTGAACTTCTTGAACCTTCCTGTTACCTGAACTTTTTGAACCTTCCTGCTACTTGAACTTCTTGAACCTTCCTGCTACTTGAACTTCTTGAACCTTCCTGCTACTTGAACTTCTTGAACCTTCCTGCTACTTGAAATTCTTGAACTTTCCTGCTACTTGAACTTTTTGAACCTTACTGCTTCTTGAACTTCTTGAACTTCTTGAACCTTCCTGCTAAATGAACTTCTTGAACTTTTTGAAATTTCTGCTACCTGAACTTCTTGAACTTCTTGAACCTTCCTGCTACTTGAACTTCTCGAACTTCTCGCACCTTCCTGCTACTTGAACTTCTAGAACTTTCCTGCTACTTGAACGACTTGAACGTTCCTGCTATTTGAACTTCTTGAAATTCTTGAACCTTCCTGCTACTTGAACTTCTTGAACCTTCCTGCTACTTGAACTTCTTGAACCTTCCTGCTACTTAAACTTCTTGAACTTCTTGAACCTTCCTGCTACTTGAACTTCTTGAACCTTCTTGCTACTTGAACTTCTTGAACCTTCCTGCTACTTGAACTTCTTGAACTTTCCTGCTACTCGCACTTCTTGAACTTCTTGAACCTTTCTGCTACTTGAACTTCTTGAACGTTCCTGCTACTTGAACTACTTGAACTTCCTGAACCTTCCTGCTGCTTGAACTTCTTGAACCTTCCTGCTATTTGAACTTCTTGAACTTCTTGAACCTTCCTGCTACTTGAACTTCTTGAAACTTCCTGCTACATGAACTTCTTGAACTTCTTGAACCTTCCTGCTAATTGAACTTCTTGAACTTCTTGAACCTTCCTGCTACTTGAACTTCTTGAACCTTCCTGCTACTTGAACTTCTTGAACCTTCCTGCTACTTGAACTTCTTGAACTTCTTAAACCTTCCTGCTACTTGAACTACTTAAACTTCTTGAACCTTCCTGCTACTTGCACTTCTTGAACTTCTTGAACCTTCCTGCTACGTGAACTTCTTCAACCTTCCTGCTACTTGAACTTCTTGAACTTCTTGAACCTTCCTGCTACTTGATCTTCTTGAACCTTCATGCTACTTGAACTTCTTGAACCTTCCTCCTACTTGAACTTCTTGAACCTTCCTGCTACTTGAACTACTTGAACTTCTTGAACCTTACTGCTACTCGAACTTCTTGAACCTTCCTGCTACTTGAACTTCTTGAACTTCTTGACCCTTCCTGCTACTTGAACTTCTTAAACTTCTCGAACCTTACTGCTACTTGAACTTCTTGAACTTCTTGAAATTTCCTGCTACTTGAACTTCTTGAACCTTCCTGCTACTTGAACTTCTTGAACTTCCTGAACCTTTCTGCTACTTGAACTTCTTGAACCTTCCTGCTACTTTAACTTCTTGAACTTCTTAAACCTTTCTGCTTCTTGAACTTCTTGAACTTCTTTCACCTTCCTGCTACTTAAACTTCTTGAACCTTCCTGCTACTTGAACTTCTCGAACTTCTTGAACCTTCCTGCTACTTGAACTTTTTGAACCTTCATGCTATTTGAACTTCTTGAACCTTCCTGCTACTTGAACTTCTTTACCTTCTTGAAGCTTCCTGCTACTTGAACTTCTTGAACCTTCCTGCTACTTGAACTTTTTTTACTTCTTGAACCTTCCTGCCACTTGATTTCCTGAACCTTCCTGCTACTTGAACTTCTTGAACCTTCCTGCTACTTGAACTTTTTGAACCTTCCTGCTTCTTGAACTTCTTGAACCTTCCTTCTACTTGAAATTCTTGAACTTCTTGAACCATCCTGCTACTTGAACTTCTTGAACCTTCCTGCTACTTGAACTTCTTGAACCTTCCTGCTACTTGAACTTTTTGAACTTCTTGAACCTTCCTGCTACTTGAACTTCTTGAACCTACCTGCTAGCTGAACTTCTTGAACTTCTTGAACCTTCCTGCTACTTGAACTTCTTGAACTTCTTGAACCTTTCTGCTACTTGAACTTCTTGAACCTTCCTGCTACTTGAACTTCTTGAACTTCTTGAACCTTCCTGCTTCATGAAATTCTTGAACTTCTTGAACCTTCCTGCTACTTGAACTTCTTGAACCTTCCTGCTACTTGAACTTTTCGAACTTCTTGAACCTTCCTGCTACTTGAACTTCTTGAACTTCTTGAACCTTCCTGGCACTTGAACTACTTGAACTTCTTGAACCTTCCTGCTACTTGAACTTCTTGAACTTCTTGAACCTTCCTGCTACTTGAACTTCTTGAACCTTCCTGCTACTTGAACTTCTTGAACCTTCCTGCCACTTGAACTTCTTGAACTTCTTGAACCTTCCTGCTACTTGAAATTCTTGAACCTTCCTGCTACTTGAACTTCTTGAACCTAATTGCTACCTGAACTTCTTGAACCTTCCTGCTACTTGAACTTCTTGAACTTCTTGAACCTTCCTGCTACTTGAACTTCTTGAACTTCTTGAACCTTCCGGCAGCTTGAACTTCTTGAACTTCTTGAACCTTCCTGCTACTTGAACTTCTTGAACTTCTTGAACCTTCCTACTACTTGAACTTCTTGAACATTCCTGCTACTTGATCTTCTTGAACTTTTTGAACCTTCCTGATACCTGAACTTCTTGAACCTTCCTGCTACTTGAACATCTTGGACATTCCTGCTACTTGGTCTTCTTGAACTTTTTGAACCTTCCTGCTACTTGAACTTCTTGAACTTCTTGAACCTTCTTGCTACTTGAACTTCTTGAACTTCTTGAACTTCTTGAACCTTTCTGCTACTTGAACTTCTTGAACCTTCCTGCAACTTGAACTTCTTGAACTTCTTGAACCTTTCTGCTACTTGAAATTCTTGAACGTCTTGAACCTTCCTACTACTTGAACTTCTTGAACTTCTTGAACCTTCCTGCAACTTGAACTTCTTGAACTTTTTGAACCTTCCTGCTACTTGAACTTCTTGAACTTCTTGAACCTTCCTGCTACTTGAACTTCTTGAACTTCTTGAACCTTCCTGCTACTTGAAATACTTGAACTTCTTGAACCTTCCTGCTACTTGAGTTTCTTCAACCTTCCTGATACTTGAACTTCTTGAACCTTCCTGCTACTTGAACTTCTTGAACTTCTTCAACCTTCCTGCTACTTGAAATGCTTGAACCTTCCTGCTACTTGAACTTCTTCAACCTTCCTGATACTTGAACTTCTTGAACCTTCCTGCTACTTGAACTTCTTGAACTTCTTCAACCTTCCTGCTACTTGAAATACTTGAACCTTCCTGCTACTTGAACTTATTGAACTTCTTGAACCTTCCTGCTACTTGAACTTCTTGAACCTTCCTGCTTCTTGAACTTCTTGAACCTTCCTGCTACTTGAACTTCTTGAACCTTCCTGCTACTTGAACTTCTTGAACTTTTTGAACCTTTCTGCTACTTGAACTTCTTGAACTTCTTGAACCTTCCTGCTACTTGAACTTCTTGAACTTCTTGAACCTTCCTGCTTCTTGAACTTCTTGAACCTTCCTGCTACTTGAACTTCTTAAACTTCTTGAACCTTCCTGCTACTTGAAATACTTGAATTTCTTGAACCTTCCTGTTACTTCAATTTCTCCAACTTCTTGAACCTTCCTGCTACTTGAGCTTCTTGAACCTTCCTGCTACTTGAACTTCTTGAACTTCTTGACCCTTCCTGCTACTTGAACTTCTTAAACTTCTCGAACCTTACTGCTACTTGAACTTCTTGAACTTCTTGAAATTTCCTGCTACTTGAACTTCTTGAACCTTCCTGCTACTTGAACTTCTTGAACTTCCTGAACCTTTCTGCTACTTGAACTTCTTGAACCTTCCTGCTACTTTAACTTCTTGAACTTCTTAAACCTTCCTGCTACTTGAACTTCTTGAACTTCTTTCACCTTCCTGCTACTTAATCTTCTTGAACCTTCCTGCTACTTGAACTTCTCGAACTTCTTGAACCTTCCTGCTACTTGAACTTTTTGAACCTTCATGCTATTTGAACTTCTTGAACCTTCCTGCTACTTGAACTTCTTTACCTTCTTGAAGCTTCCTGCTACTTGAACTTCTTGAACCTTACTGCTACTTGAACTTTTTGAACTTCTTGAACCTTCCTGCCACTTGATTTCCTGAAACTTCCTGCTACTTGAACTTCTTGAACCTTCCTGCTACTTGAACTTTTTGAACCTTCCTGCTACTTGAACTTCTTGAACTTCTTGAACCTTCCTGCTACTTGAACTTCTTGAACTTCTTGAACTTCTTGAACCTTTCTGCTACTTGAACTTCTTGAACCTTCCTGCAACTTGAACTTCTTGAACTTCTTGAACCTTTCTGCTACTTGAAATTCTTGAACGTCTTGAACCTTCCTACTACTTGAACTTCTTGAACTTCTTGAACCTTCCTGCAACTTGAACTTCTTGAACTTTTTGAACCTTCCTGCTACTTGAACTTCTTGAACTTCTTGAACCTTCCTGCTACTTGAACTTCTTGAACTTCTTGAACCTTCCTGCTACTTGAAATACTTGAACTTCTTGAACCTTCCTGCTACTTGAACTTCTTCAACTTCCTGATACATGAACTTCTTGAACCTTCCTGCTACTTGAACTTCTTGAACTTCTTCAACCTTCCTGCTACTTGAACTTATTGAACTTCTTAAACCTTCCTGCTACTTGAACTTCTTGAACCTTCCTGCTTCTTGAACTTCTTGAACCTTACTGCTACTTGAACTTCTTGAACCTTCCTGCTACTTGAACTTCTTGAACTTTTTGAACCTTTCTGCTACTTGAACTTCTTGAACTTCTTGAACCTTCCTGCTACTTGAACTTCTTGAACTTCTTGAACCTTCCTGCTTCTTGAACTTCTTGAACCTTCCTGCTACTTGAACTTATTGAACTTCTTGAACCTTCCTGCTACTTGAACTTCTTGAACCTTCCTGCTTCTTGAACTTCTTGAACCTTCCTGCTACTTGAACTTCTTGAACCTTCCTGCTACTTGAACTTCTTGAACTTTTTGAACCTTTCTGCTACTTGAACTTCTTGAACTTCTTGAACCTTCCTGCTACTTGAACTTCTTGAACTTCTTGAACCTTCCTGCTTCTTGAACTTCTTGAACCTTCCTGCTACTTGAACTTCTTAAACTTCTTGAACCTTCCTGCTACTTGAAATACTTGAATTTCTTGAACCTTCCTGTTACTTCAATTTCTCCAACTTCTTGAACCTTCCTGCTACTAGAGCTTCTTGAACCTTCCTGCTACTTGAACTTCTTGAACTTCTTGACCCTTCCGGCTACTTGAACTTCTTAAACTTCTCGAACTTTACTGCTACTTGATCTTCTTGAACTTCTTGAAATTTCCTGCTAATTGAACTTCTTGAACCTTCCTGCTACTTGAACTTCTTGAACTTCCTGAACCTTTCTGCTACTTGAACTTCTTGAAGCTTCCTGCTACTTTAACTTCTTGAACTTCTTAAACCTTCCTGCTTCTTGAACTTCTTGAACTTCTTTCACCTTCCTGCTACTTAAACTTCTTGAACCTTCCTGCTACTTGAACTTCTCGAACTTCTTGAACCTTCCTGCTACTTGAACTTTTTGAACCTTCATGCTATTTGAACTTCTTGAACCTTCCTGCTACTTGAACTTCTTTACCTTCTTGAAGCTTCCTGCTACTTGAACTTCTTGAACCTTCCTGCTACTTGAACTTTTTGAACTTCTTGAACCTTCCTGCCACTTGATTTCCTGAACCTTCCTGCTACTTGAACTTCTTGAACCTTCCTGCTACTTGAACTTTTTGAACCTTCCTGCTACTTGAACTTCTTGAACTTCTTGAACCTTCCTGCTACTTGAACTTCTTGAACTTTTTGAACTTCTTGAACCTTTCTGCTACTTGAACTTCTTGAACCTTCCTGCAACTTGAACTTCTTGAACTTCTTGAACCTTTCTGCTACTTGAAATTCTTGAACGTCTTGAACCTTCCTACTACTTGAACTTCTTGAACTTCTTGAACCTTCCTGCAACTTGAACTTCTTGAACTTTTTGAACCTTCCTGCTACTTGAACTTCTTGAACTTCTTGAACCTTCCTGCTACTTGAACTTCTTGAACTTCTTGAACCTTCCTGCTACTTGAAATACTTGAACTTCTTGAACCTTCCTGCTACTTGAACTTCTTCAACCTTCCTGATACTTGAACTTCTTGAACCTTCCTGCTACTTGAACTTCTTGAACTTCTTCAACCTTCCTGCTACTTGAAATACTTGAACCTTCCTGCTACTTGAACTTATTGAACTTCTTAAACCTTCCTGCTACTTGAACTTCTTGAACCTTCCTGCTTCTTGAACTTCTTGAACCTTCCTGCTACTTGAACTTCTTGAACCTTCCTGCTACTTGAACTTCTTGAACTTTTTGAACCTTTCTGCTACTTGAACTTCTTGAACTTCTTGAACCTTCCTGCTACTTGAACTTCTTGAACTTCTTGAACCTTCCTGCTTCTTGAACTTATTGAACCTTCCTGCTACTTGAACTTCTTAAACTTCTTGAACCTTCCTGCTACTTGAAATACTTGAATTTCTTGAACCTTCCTGTTACTTCAATTTCTCGAACTTCTTGAACCTTCCTGCTACTTGAACTTCTTGAACCTTCCTGCTACTTGAACTTCTTGAACTTCTTGACCCTTCCTGCTACTTGAACTTCTTAAACTTCTCGAACCTTACTGCTACTTGAACTTCTTGAACTTCTTGAAATTTCCTGCTACTTGAACTTCTTGAACCTTCCTGCGTCTTGAACTTCTTGAACTTCCTGAACCTTTCTGCTACTTGAACTTCTTGAACCTTCCTGCTACTTTAACTTCTTGAACTTCTTAAACCTTCCTGCTACTTGAACTTCTTGAACTTCTTTCACCTTCCTGCTACTTAAACTTCTTGAACCTTCCTGCTACTTAAACTTCTTGAACCTTCCTGCTACTTGAACTTCTCGAACTTCTTGAACCTTCCTGCTACTTGAACTTTTTGAACCTTCATGCTATTTGAACTTCTTGAACCTTCCTGCTACTTGAACTTCTTTACCTTCTTGAAGCTTCCTGCTACTTGAACTTCTTGAACCTTCCTGCTACTTGAACTTTTTGAACTTCTTGAACCTTCCTGCCACTTGATTTCCTGAACCTTCCTGCTACTTGAACTTCTTGAACCTTCCTGCTACTTGAACTTTTTGAACCTTCCTGCTTCTTGAACTTCTTGAACCTTCCTTCTACTTGAAATTCTTGAACTTCTTGAACCTTCCTGCTACTTGAAGTTTTTGAACTTCTTGAACCTTCCTGCTACTTGAACTTCTTGAACCTTCCTGCTAGCTGAACTTCTTGAACTTCTTGAACCTTCCTGCTACTTGAACTTCTTGAACTTCTTGAACCTTTCTGCTACTTGAACTTCTTGAACCTTCCTGCTACTTGAACTTCTTGAACTTCTTGAACCTTCCTGTTTCATGAAATTCTTGAACTTCTTGAACCTTCCTGCTACTTGAACTTCTTGAACCTTCCTGCTGCTTGAACTTTTCGAACTTCTTGAACCTTCCTGCTACTTGAACTTCTTGAACTTCTTGAACCTTCCTGGCACTTGAACAACTTGAACTTCTTGAACCTTCCTGCTACTTGAACTTCTTGAACTTCTTGAACCTTCCTGTTACTTGAAATTCTTGAACCTTCCTGCTACTTGAACTTCTTGAACCTAATTGCTACTTGAACTTCTTGAACCTTCCTGCTACTTGAACTTTTTGAACTTCTTGAACCTTCCGGCAGCTTGAACTTCTTGAACTTCTTGAACCTTCCTGCTACTTGAACTTCTTGAACTTCTTGAACCTTCCTGCTACTTGAACTTCTTGAACATTCCTGCTACTTGATCTTCTTGAACTTTTTGAACCTTCCTGATACCTGAACGTCTTGAACCTTCCTGCTACTTGAACTTCTTGGACATTCCTGCTACTTGGTCTTCTTGAACTTTTTGAACCTTCCTGCTACTTGAACTTCTTGAACTTCTTGAACCTTCCTGCTACTTGAACTTCTTGAACTTCTTGAACTTCTTGAACCTTTCTGCTACTTGAACTTCTTGAACCTTCCTGCAACTTGAACTTCTTGAACTTCTTGAACCTTTCTGCTACTTGAAATTCTTGAACGTCTTGAACCTTCCTACTACTTGAACTTATTGAACTTCTTGAACCTTCCTGCAACTTGAACTTCTTGAACTTTTTGAACCTTCCTGCTACTTGAACTTCTTGAACTTCTTGAACCTTCCTGCTACTTGAACTTCTTGAACTTCTTGAACCTTCCTGCTACTTGAAATACTTGAACTTCTTGAACCTTCCTGCTACTTGAACTTCTTCAACCTTCCTGCTACTTGAACTTCTTGAACCTTCCTGCTACTTGAACTTCTTGAACTTCTTCAACCTTCCTGCTACTTGAAATACTTGAACCTTCCTGCTACTTGAACTTATTGAACTTCTTGAACCTTCCTGCTACTTGAACTTATTGAACTTCTTGAACCTTCCTGCTACTTGAACTTCTTGAACCTTCCTGCTTCTTGAACTTCTTGAACCTTCCTGCTACTTGAACTTCTTGAACCTTCCTGCTACTTGAACTTCTTGAACTTTTTGAACCTTTCTGCTACTTGAACTTCTTGAACTTCTTGAACCTTCCTGCTACTTGAACTTCTTGAACTTCTTGAACCTTCCTGCTTCTTGAACTTCTTGAACCTTCCTGCTACTTGAACTTCTTAAACTTCTTGAACCTTCCTGCTACTTGAAATACTTGAATTTCTTGAACCTTCCTGTTACTTCAATTTCTCGAACTTCTTGAACCTTCCTGCTACTTGAACTTCTTGAACCTTCCTGCTACTTGAACTTCTTGAACTTCTTGAGCCTTCCTGCTACCTGAACTTCTTGAACTTCTTGAACCTTCCTGCTACTTGAACTTCTTGAACTTCTTGAACCTTCCTGCTACTTGAACTTCTTGAACTTCTTGAACCTTCCTGCTACTTGAACTTCTTGAACTTCTTGAACCTTCCTGCTATCTGAACTTCTTGAACTTTTTGAACCTTTTTGCTTCTTGAACTTCTTGAACTTCTTGAACCTTCCTGCTACTTGAACTTTTTGAACTTTTTGAACCTTCCTGCTACTTGAACTTCTTGAACCTTCCTGCTACTTGAACTTCTTGAAACTTCCTGCTACTTGAACTTCTTGAACATCTTGAACCTTCCTGCTACTTGAAAATCTTGAACTTCTTGAACCTTCCTGTTACTTGAACTTTTTGAATCTTCCTGCTACTTGAACTTCTTGAACCTTCCTGCTACTTGAACTTCTTGAACCTTGCTGCTACTTGAACTTCTTGAACCTTCCTGCTACTTGAACTTCTTGAACTTTCCTGCTACTTGAACTTCATGAACCTTACTGATTCTTGAACTTCTTTAACTTCTTGAACCTTCCTGCTAAATGAACTTCTTGAACTTCTTGAACATTCCTGCTACTTGAACTTCTTGAACTTCTTGAACCTTCCTGCTACTTGAACTTCTTGAACTTTTTGCATCTTCCTGCTACTTGAACTTCTAGAACCTTCCTGCTACTTGAACTTCTTGAACCTTCCTGCTACTTGAACTTCTTGAACTTCTTGAACCTTCCTGCTACTTGAACTTCTTGAACCTTCCTGCTACTTGAACTTCTTGAACTTCTTGAACTTCTTGAACCTTCCTGCTACCTGAACTTCTTGAACTTCTTTCACCTTCCTGCTACTTGAACTTCTAGAACCTTCCTGCTACTTGAACTTCTTGAACCTTCCTGCTACTTGAACTTCTTGAACTTCTTGAACCTTCCTGCTACTGGAACTTCTTGAACCTTCCTGCTACTTGAACTTCTTTAACCTTCCTGCTACTTGAACTTCTCGAACTTCTTCAGCCTTCCTGACACTTGAACTTCTTGAACTTCTTGAACTTCTTGAACCTTCCTGCTACCTGAACTTCTTGAACTTCTTGAACCTTCTTGCTATTTGAACTTCTTGAACTTCATGAATCTTCCTGCTACTTGAACTTTTTGAACTTCTTGAACCTTCCTGCTACTTGAACTTCTTGAACCTTCCTGCTACTTGAACTTCTTGAAACTTGCTGCTACTTGAACTTCTTGAACTTCTTGAACCTTCCTGCTACTTGAACTTCTTGAACTTCTTGAACCTTCCTGTTACCTGAACTTTTTGAACCTTCCTGCTACTTGAACTTCTTGAACCTTCCTGCTACTTGAACTTCTTGAACCTTCCTGCTACTTGAACTTCTTGAACCTTCCTGCTACTTGAACTTCTTGAACTTTCCTGCTACTTGAACTTTTTGAACCTTACTGCTTCTTGAACTTCTTGAACTTCTTGAACCTTCCTGCTAAATGAACTTCTTGAACTTTTTGAAATTTCTGCAACCTGAACTTCTTGAACTTCTTGAACCTTCCTGCTACTTGAACTTCTTGAACTTTTCGCACCTTCCTGCTACTTGAACTTCTAGAACTTTCCTGCTACTTGAACTACTTGAACGTTCCTGCTACTTGAACTTCTTGAAATTCTTGAACCTTCCTGCTACTTGAACTTCTTGAACCTTCCTGCTACTTAAACTTCTTGAACTTCTTGAACCTTCCTGCTATTTGAACTTCTTGAACCTTCTTGCTACTTGAACTTCTTGAACCTTCCTGCTACTTGAACTTCTTGAACTTTCCTGCTACTCGCACTTCTTGAACTTCTTGAACCTTTCTGCTTCTTGAACTTCTTGAACGTTCCTGCTACTTGAACTACTTGAACTTCCTGAACCTTCCTGCTGCTTGAACTTCTTGAACCTTCCGGCTATTTGAACTTCTTGAACTTCTTGAACCTTCCTGCTACTTGAACTTCTTGAACCTTCCTGCTACATGAACTTCTTAACTTCTTGAACCTTCCTGCTAATTGAACTTCTTGAACTTCTTGAACCTTCCTGCTACTTGAACTTCTTGAACCTTCCTGCTACTTGAACTTCTTGAACTTCTTGAACCTTCCTGCTACTTGAACTTCTTGAACTTCTTAAACCTTCCTGCTACTTGAACTACTTAAACTTCTTGAACCTTCCTGCTACTTGCACTTCTTGAACTTCTTGAACCTTCCTGCTACGTGAACTTCTTTAACCTTCCTGCTACTCGAACTTCTTGAACTTCTTGAACCTTCCTGCTACTTGATCTTCTTGAACCTTCATGCTACTTGAACTTCTTGAACCTTCCTGCTACTTGAACTTCTTGAACCTTCCTGCTACTTGAACTACTTGAACTTCTTGAACCTTCCTGCTACTCGAACTTCTTGAACCTTCCTGCTACTTGAACTTCTTGAACTTCTTGACCCTTCCTGCTACTTGAACTTCTTAAACTTCTCGAACCTTCCTGCTACTTGAACTTCTTGAACTTCTCGAAATTTCCTGCTACTTGAACTTCTTGAACCTTTCTGCTACTTGAACTTCTTGAACTTCCTGAACCTTTCTGCTACTTGAACTTCTTGAACCTTCCTGCTACTTTAACTTCTTGAACTTCTTAAACCTTCCTGCTACTTGAACTTCTTGAATTTCTTTCACCTTCCTGCTACTTAAACTTCTTGAACCTTCCTGCTACTTGAACTTCTCGAACTTCTTGAACCTTCCTGCTACTTGAACTTCTCGAACTTCTTGAACCTTCCTGCTACTTGAACTTTTTGAACCTTCATGCTATTTGAACTTCTTGTACCTTCCTGCTACTTGAACTTCTTTAACTTCTTGAAGCTTCCTGCTACTTGAACTTCTTGAACCTTCCTGCTACTTGAACTTTTTGAACTTCTTGAACCTTCCTGCCACTTGATTTCCTGAACCTTCCTGCTACTTGAACTTCTCGAACCTTCCTGCTACTTGAACTTTTTGAACCTTCCTGCTTCTTGAATTTCTTGAACCTTCCTTCTACTTGAAATTCTTGAACTTCTTGAACCTTCCTGCTACTTGAACTTCTTGAACCTTCCTGCTACTTGAACTTCTTGAACCTTACTGCTACTTGAACTTTTTGAACTTCTTGAACCTTCCTGCTACTTGAACTTCTTGAACCTTCCTGCTAGCTGAACTTCTTGAACTTCTTGAACCTTCCTGCTACTTGAACTTCTTGAACTTCTTGAACCTTTCTGCTACTTGAACTTCTTGAACCTTCCTGCTTCTTGAACTTCTTGAACATCTTGAACCTTCCTGCTTCATGAAATTCTTGAACTTCTTGAACCTTCCTGCTACTTGAACTTCTTGAACCTTCCTGCTACTTGAACTTTTCGAACTTCTTGAACCTTCCTGCTACTTGAACTTCTTGAACTTCTTGAACCTTCCTGCTACTTGAACTACTTGAACTTCTTGAACCTTCCTGCTACTTGAACTTCTTGAACTTCTTGAACCTTCCTGCTACTTGAACTTCTTGAACCTTCCTGCTACTTGAACTTCTTGAACCTTCCTGCCACTTGAAATTCTTGAACTTCTTGAACCTTCCTGCTACATGAAATTCTTGAACCTTCCTGCTACTTGAACTTCTTGAACCTAATTGCTACTTGAACTTCTTGAACCTTCCTGCTACTTGAACTTCTTGAACTTCTTGAACCTTCCGGCTGCTTGAACTTCTTGAACTTCTTGAACCTTCCTGCTACTTGAACTTCTTGAACTTCTTGAACCTTCCTGCTACTTGAACTTCTTGAACATTCCTGCTACTTGATCTTCTTGAACTTTTTTAACCTTCCTGATACCTGAACTTCTTGAACCTTCCTGCTACTTGAACTTCTTGGACATTCCTGCTACTTGGTCTTCTTGAACTTTTTGAACCTTCCTGCTACTTGAACTTCTTGAACTTCTTGAACCTTCCTGCTACTTGAACTTCTTGAACTTCTTGAACTTTTTGAACCTTTCTGCTACTTGAACTTCTTGAACCTTCCTGCAACTTGAACTTCTTGAACTTCTTGAACCTTTCTGCTACTTGAAATTCTTGAACGTCGTGAACCTTCCTACTACTTGAACTTCTTGAACTTCTTGAACCTTCCTGCAACTTGAACTTCTTGAACTTTTTGAACCTTCCTGCTACTTGAACTTCTTGAACTTCTTGAACCTTCCTGCTACTTGAACTTCTTGAACTTCTTGAACCTTCCTGCTACTTGAAATACTTGAACTTCTTGAACCTTCCTGCTACTTGAACTTCTTGAACCTTCCTGCTACTTGAACTTCTTGAACCTTCCTGCTACTTGAACTTCTTGAACTTCTTCAACCTTCCTGCTACTTGAAATACTTGAACCTTCCTGCTACTTGAACTTATTGAACTTCTTGAACCTTCCTGCTACTTGAACTTCTTGAACCTTCCTGCTTCTTGAACTTCTTGAACCTTCCTGCTACTTGAACTTCTTGAACCTTCCTGCTACTTGAACTTCTTGAACTTTTCGCACCTTCCTGCTACTTGAACTTCTAGAACTTTCCTGCTACTTGAACTACTTGAACGTTCCTGCTACTTGAACTTCTTGAAATTCTTGAACCTTCCTGCTACTTGAACTTCTTGAACCTTCCTGCTACTTAAACTTCTTGAACTTCTTGAACCTTCCTGCTATTTGAACTTCTTGAACCTTCTTGCTACTTGAACTTCTTGAACCTTCCTGCTACTTGAACTTCTTGAACTTTCCTGCTACTCGCACTTCTTGAACTTCTTGAACCTTTCTGCTTCTTGAACTTCTTGAACGTTCCTGCTACTTGAACTACTTGAACTTCCTGAACCTTCCTGCTGCTTGAACTTCTTGAACCTTCCGGCTATTTGAACTTCTTGAACTTCTTGAACCTTCCTGCTACTTGAACTTCTTGAACCTTCCTGCTACATGAACTTCTTAACTTCTTGAACCTTCCTGCTAATTGAACTTCTTGAACTTCTTGAACCTTCCTGCTACTTGAACTTCTTGAACCTTCCTGCTACTTGAACTTCTTGAACTTCTTGAACCTTCCTGCTACTTGAACTTCTTGAACTTCTTAAACCTTCCTGCTACTTGAACTACTTAAACTTCTTGAACCTTCCTGCTACTTGCACTTCTTGAACTTCTTGAACCTTCCTGCTACGTGAACTTCTTTAACCTTCCTGCTACTCGAACTTCTTGAACTTCTTGAACCTTCCTGCTACTTGATCTTCTTGAACCTTCATGCTACTTGAACTTCTTGAACCTTCCTGCTACTTGAACTTCTTGAACCTTCCTGCTACTTGAACTACTTGAACTTCTTGAACCTTCCTGCTACTCGAACTTCTTGAACCTTCCTGCTACTTGAACTTCTTGAACTTCTTGACCCTTCCTGCTACTTGAACTTCTTAAACTTCTCGAACCTTCCTGCTACTTGAACTTCTTGAACTTCTCGAAATTTCCTGCTACTTGAACTTCTTGAACCTTTCTGCTACTTGAACTTCTTGAACTTCCTGAACCTTTCTGCTACTTGAACTTCTTGAACCTTCCTGCTACTTTAACTTCTTGAACTTCTTAAACCTTCCTGCTACTTGAACTTCTTGAATTTCTTTCACCTTCCTGCTACTTAAACTTCTTGAACCTTCCTGCTACTTGAACTTCTCGAACTTCTTGAACCTTCCTGCTACTTGAACTTCTCGAACTTCTTGAACCTTCCTGCTACTTGAACTTTTTGAACCTTCATGCTATTTGAACTTCTTGTACCTTCCTGCTACTTGAACTTCTTTAACTTCTTGAAGCTTCCTGCTACTTGAACTTCTTGAACCTTCCTGCTACTTGAACTTTTTGAACTTCTTGAACCTTCCTGCCACTTGATTTCCTGAACCTTCCTGCTACTTGAACTTCTCGAACCTTCCTGCTACTTGAACTTTTTGAACCTTCCTGCTTCTTGAATTTCTTGAACCTTCCTTCTACTTGAAATTCTTGAACTTCTTGAACCTTCCTGCTACTTGAACTTCTTGAACCTTCCTGCTACTTGAACTTCTTGAACCTTACTGCTACTTGAACTTTTTGAACTTCTTGAACCTTCCTGCTACTTGAACTTCTTGAACCTTCCTGCTAGCTGAACTTCTTGAACTTCTTGAACCTTCCTGCTACTTGAACTTCTTGAACTTCTTGAACCTTTCTGCTACTTGAACTTCTTGAACCTTCCTGCTTCTTGAACTTCTTGAACATCTTGAACCTTCCTGCTTCATGAAATTCTTGAACTTCTTGAACCTTCCTGCTACTTGAACTTCTTGAACCTTCCTGCTACTTGAACTTTTCGAACTTCTTGAACCTTCCTGCTACTTGAACTTCTTGAACTTCTTGAACCTTCCTGCTACTTGAACTACTTGAACTTCTTGAACCTTCCTGCTACTTGAACTTCTTGAACTTCTTGAACCTTCCTGCTACTTGAACTTCTTGAACCTTCCTGCTACTTGAACTTCTTGAACCTTCCTGCCACTTGAAATTCTTGAACTTCTTGAACCTTCCTGCTACATGAAATTCTTGAACCTTCCTGCTACTTGAACTTCTTGAACCTAATTGCTACTTGAACTTCTTGAACCTTCCTGCTACTTGAACTTCTTGAACTTCTTGAACCTTCCGGCTGCTTGAACTTCTTGAACTTCTTGAACCTTCCTGCTACTTGAACTTCTTGAACTTCTTGAACCTTCCTGCTACTTGAACTTCTTGAACATTCCTGCTACTTGATCTTCTTGAACTTTTTTAACCTTCCTGATACCTGAACTTCTTGAACCTTCCTGCTACTTGAACTTCTTGGACATTCCTGCTACTTGGTCTTCTTGAACTTTTTGAACCTTCCTGCTACTTGAACTTCTTGAACTTCTTGAACCTTCCTGCTACTTGAACTTCTTGAACTTCTTGAACTTTTTGAACCTTTCTGCTACTTGAACTTCTTGAACCTTCCTGCAACTTGAACTTCTTGAACTTCTTGAACCTTTCTGCTACTTGAAATTCTTGAACGTCGTGAACCTTCCTACTACTTGAACTTCTTGAACTTCTTGAACCTTCCTGCAACTTGAACTTCTTGAACTTTTTGAACCTTCCTGCTACTTGAACTTCTTGAACTTCTTGAACCTTCCTGCTACTTGAACTTCTTGAACTTCTTGAACCTTCCTGCTACTTGAAATACTTGAACTTCTTGAACCTTCCTGCTACTTGAACTTCTTGAACCTTCCTGCTACTTGAACTTCTTGAACCTTCCTGCTACTTGAACTTCTTGAACTTCTTCAACCTTCCTGCTACTTGAAATACTTGAACCTTCCTGCTACTTGAACTTATTGAACTTCTTGAACCTTCCTGCTACTTGAACTTCTTGAACCTTCCTGCTTCTTGAACTTCTTGAACCTTCCTGCTACTTGAACTTCTTGAACCTTCCTGCTACTTGAACTTCTTGAACTTTTTGAACCTTTCTGCTACTTGAACTTCTTGAACTTCTTGAACCTTCCTGCTACTTGAACTTCTTGAACTTCTTGAACCTTCCTGCTTCTTGAACTTCTTGAACCTTCCTGCTACTTGAACTTCTTAAACTTCTTGAACCTTCCTGCTACTTGAAATACTTGAATTTCTTGAACCTTCCTGTTACTTGAATTTCTCGAACTTCTTGAACCTTCCTGCTACTTGAACTTCTTGAACCTTCCTGCTACTTGAACTTCTTGAACTTCTTGAGCCTTCCTGCTACTTGAACTTCTTGAACTTCTTGAACCTTCCTGCTACTTGAACTTCTTGAACTTCTTGAACCTTCCTGCTACTTGAACTTCTTGAACTTCTTGAACCTTCCTGCTACTTGAACTTCTTGAACTTCTTGAACCTTCCTGCTACTTGAACTTCTTGAACTTTTTGAACCTTTTTGCTTCTTGAACTTCTTGAACTTCTTGAACCTTCCTGCTACTTGAACTTTTTGAACTTCTTGAACCTTCCTGCTACTTGAACTTCTTGAACCTTCCTGCTACTTGAACTTCTTGAAACTTCCTGCTACTTGAACTTCTTGAACTTCTTGAACCTTCCTGCTACTTGAAATTCTTGAACTTCTTGAACCTTCCTGTTACTTGAACTTTTTGAATCTTCCTGCTACTTGAACTTCTTGAACCTTCCTGCTACTTGAACTTCTTGAACCTTGCTGCTACTTGAACTTCTTGAACCTTCCTGCTACTTGAACTTCTTGAACTTTCCTGCTACTTGAACTTCATGAACCTTACTGATTCTTGAACTTCTTGAACTTCTTGAACCTTCCTGCTAAATGAACTTCTTGAACTTCTTGAACATTCCTGCTACTTGAACTTCTTGAACTTCTTGAACCTTCCTGCTACTTGAACTTCTTGAACTTTTTGCATCTTCCTGCTACTTGAACTTCTAGAACCTTCCTGCTACTTGAACTTCTTGAACCTTCCTGCTACTTGAACTTCTTGAACTTCTTGAACCTTCCTGCTACTTGAACTTCTTGAACCTTCCTGCTACTTGAACTTCTTGAACCTCTTGAACTTCTTGAACCTTCCTGCTACCTGAACTTCATGAACTTCTTGCACCTTCCTGCTAATTGAACTTCTAGAAACTTCCTGCTACTTGAACTTCTTGAACCTTCCTGCTACTTGAACTTCTTGAACTTCTTGAACCTTCCTGCTACTGGAACTTCTTGAACCTTCCTGCTACTTGAACTTCTTTAACCTTCCTGCTACTTGAACTTCTCGAACTTCTTGAGCCTTCCTGACACTTGAACTTCTTGAACTTCTTGAACTTCTTGAACCTTCCTGCTACCTGAACTTCTTGAACTTCTTGAACCTTCTTGCTATTTGAAATTCTTGAACTTCTTGAATCTTCTGCTACTTGAACTTTTTGAACTTCTTGAACCTTCCTGCTACTTGAACTTCTTGAACCTTCCTGCTACTTGAACTTCTTGAAACTTGCTGCTACTTGAACTTCTTGAACTTCTTGAACCTTCCTGCTACTTGAACTTCTTGAACTTCTTGAACCTTCCTGTTACCTGAACTTTTTGAACCTTCCTGCTACTTGAACTTCTTGAACCTTCCTGCTACTTGAACTTCTTGATCCTTCCTGCTACTTGAACTTCTTGAACCTTCCTGCTACTTGAACTTCTTGAACTTTCCTGCTACTTGAACTTTTTGAACCTTACTGCTTCTTGAACTTCTTGAACTTCTTGAACCTTCCTGCTAAATGAACTTCTTGAACTTTTTGAAATTTCTGCTACCTGAACTTCTTGAACTTCTTGAACCTTCCTGCTACTTGAACTTCTTGAACTTTTCGCACCTTCCTGCTACTTGAACTTCTAGAACTTTCCTGCTACTTAAACTTCTTGAACTTCTTGAACCTTCCTGCTATTTGAACTTCTTGAACCTTCTTGCTACTTGAACTTCTTGAACATTCCTGCTACTTGAACTTCTTGAACATTCCTGCTACTCGCACTTCTTGAACTTCTTGAACCTTTCTGCTACTTAAACTTCTTGAACGTTCCTGCTACTTGAACTACTTGAACTTCCTGAACCTTCCTGCTGCTTGAACTTCTTGAACCTTCCTGCTATTTGAACTTCTTGACCTTCTTGAACCTTCCTGCTACTTGAACTTCTTGAACCTTCCTGCTACATGAACTTCTTGAACTTCTTGAACCTTCCTGCTAATTGAACTTCTTGAACTTCTTGAACCTTCCTGCTACTTGAACTTCTTGACCCTTCCTGCTACTTGAACTTCTTGAACTTCTTGAACCTTCCTGCTACTTGAACTTCTTGAACTTCTTAAACCTTCCTGCTACTTGAACTACTTAAACTTCTTGAACCTTCCTGCTACTTGCACTTCTTGAACTTCTTGAACCTTCCTGCTACGTGAACTTCTTTAACCTTCCTGCTACTTGAACTTCTTGAACTTCTTGAACCTTCCTGCTACTTGATCTTCTTGAACCTTCATGCTACTTGAACTTCTTGAACCTTCCTGCTACTTGAACTTCTTGAACCTTCCTGCTACTTGAACTTCTTGAACTTCTTGACCCTTCCTGCTACTTGAACTTCTTAAACTTCTCGAACCTTGCTGCTACTTGAACTTCTTGAACTTCTTGAAATTTCCTGCTACTTGAACTTCTTGAACCTTTCTGCTACTTGAACTTCTTGAACTTCCTGAACCTTTCTGCTACTTGAACTTCTTGAACCTTCCTGCTACTTTACCTTCTTGAACTTCTTAAACCTTCCTGCTACTTGAACTTCTTGAACTGCTTTCACCTTCCTGCTACCTAAACTTCTTGAACCTTCCTGCTACCTGAACTTCTCGAACTTCTTGAACCTTCCTGCTACTTGAACTTTTTGAACCTTCATGCTATTTGAACTTCTTGTACCTTCCTGCTACTTGAACTTCTTTAACTTCTTGAAGCTTCCTGCTACTTGAACTTCTTGAACCTTCCTGCTACTTGAACTTTTTGAACTTCTTGAACCTTCCTGCCACTTGATTTCCTGAACCTTCCTGCTACTTGAACTTCTTGAACCTTCCTGCTACTTGAACTTTTTGAACCTTCCTGCTTCTTGAACTTCTTGAACCTTCCTTCTACTTGAAATTCTTGAACTTCTTGAACCTTCCTGCTACTTGAACTTCTTGAACCTTCCTACTACTTGAACTTCTTGAACCTTATTGCTACTTGAACTTTTTGAACTTCTTGAACCTTCCTGCTACTTGAACTTCTTGAACCTTCCTGCTAGCTGAACTTCTTGAACTTCTTGAACCTTCCTGCTACTTGAACTTCTTGAACTTCTTGAACCTTTCTGCTACTTGAACTTCTTGAACCTTCCTGCTACTTGAACTTCTTGAACTTCTTGAACCTTCCTGCTTCATGAAATTCTTGAACTTCTTGAACTTCTTGAACTTCTTGAACCTTTCTGCTATTTGAACTTCGTAAACTTCTTGAACCTTCCTGCTACTTGAAATACTTGAATTTTTCGAACCTTCCTGTTACATGAACTTCTTGAACTTCTTGAACCTTCCTGCTACTTGAACTTCTTTAACCTTCCTGCTACTTGAACTTCTTTAATCTTCCTGCTACTTGAACTTCTTGAACCTTCCTGCCACTTGAACTTCTACAACTTCTTGACCCTTCCTGCTACTTGAAATACTTGAACTTCTTGAACCTTCCTGTTATTTGAACTTCTTGAACTTCTTGAACCTTCCTGCTACTTGAACTTCTTGATACTTCCTGTTACTTGAATTTCTTGAACTTCTTGAACCTTCCTGCTACTTGAACTTCTTGAACTTCTTGAGCCTTCCTGCTACTTGAACTTCTTGAACTTCTTGAACCTTTCTGCTACTTGAACTTCTTGAACTTCTTGAACCTTCCTGCTACTTGAACTTCTTGAACTTCTTGAACCTTCCTGCTACTTGAACTTCTTGAACTTCTTGAACCATCCTGCTACTTGAACTTCTTGAACTTTTTGAACCTTTTTGCTACTTGAACTTCTTGAACTTCTTGAACCTTCCTGCTACTTGAACTTTTTGAACTTCTTGAACCTTCCTGCTACTTGAACTTCTTGAACCTTCCTGCTACTTGAACTTCTTTAAACTTCCTGCTACTTGAACTTCTTGAACTTCTTGAACCTTCCTGCTTCTTGAAATTCTTGAACTTCTTGAACCTTCCTGTTACTTGAACTTTTTGAATCTTCCTGCTACTTGAACTTCTTGAACCTTCCTGCTACTTGAACTTCTTGAACCTTGCTGCTACTTGAACTTCTTGAACCTTCCTGCTACTTGAACTTCTTGAACTTTCCTGCTACTTGAACTTCATGAACCTTACTGATTCTTGAACTTCTTGAACTTCTTGAACCTTCCTGCTAAATGAACTTCTTGAACTTCTTGAACCTTCCTGCTACTTGAACTTCTTGAACTTCTTGAACCTTCCTGCTACTTGAACTTCTTGAACTTTTTGCACCTTCGTGCTACTTGAACTTCTAGAACCTTCCTGCTACTTGAACTTCTTGAACCTTCCTGCTACTTGAACTTCTTGAACTTCTTGAACCTTCCTGCTACTTGAACTTCTTGAACCTTCCTGCTACTTGAACTTCTTGAACTTCTTGAACTTCTTGAACCTTCCTGCTACCTGAACTTCTTGAACTTCTTGCACCTTCCTGCTACTTGAACTTCTAGAACCTTCCTGCTACTTGAACTTCTTGAACCTTCCTGCTACTTGAACTTCTTGAACTTCTTGAACCTTCCTGCTACTTGAACTTCTTGAACCTTCCTGCTACTTGAACTTCTTGAACTTCTTGAACTTCTTGAACCTTCCTGCTACTTGAACTTCTTGAACCTTCCTGCTACTTGAACTTATTGAACTTCTCGAACCTTCCTGCTTCATGAACTTCTTGAACTTCTTGAACTTTCCTGGTACTTGAACTTCTTGAACCTTCCTGCCACTTGATTTCTTGAACCTTTCTGCTACTTGAACTTCTTGAGCCTTCCTGCTACTTCTTTTTAAACCTTCCTGCTTCTTGAACTTCTTGAACCTTCCTTCTACTTGAACTTCTTGAACTTCTTGAACCTTCCTGCTACATGAACTTCTTGAACCTTCCTGCTACTTGAAATTCTTGAACTTCTTGAACCTTCCTGCTACTTGAACTTCTTGAACCTTCCTGCTACTTGAACTTCTTGAACTTCTTGAACCTTCCTGCTACTTGAACTTTTCGAACTTCGTGAACCTTCCTGCATCTTGAACTTCTTGAACTTCTTGAACCTTCCTGCTACTTGAACTTCTTGAACCTTCCTGTTACTTGAACTTCTTGAACCTTCCTGCTCTCGAACTTCTTGAACCTTCCTGCTACTTGAACTTCTTGAACCTTGCTGCTACTTGAACTTCTTGAACTGTCCTGCTACTTGAACTTCTTGAACTTTCCTGCTACTTGAACTTCATGAACCTTACTGATTCTTGATCTTCTTGAACTTCTTGAACCTTCCTGCTAAATGAACTTCTTGAACTTCTTGCACCTTCCTGCTACTCGAACTTCTAGAACCTTCCTGCTACTCGAACTTCTTGAACCTTCCTGCTACTTGAACTTTTTGAACTTCTCGAACCTTCCTGCTACTTGAACTTCTTGAACTTCTTGAACTTTCCTGGTACTTGAACTTCTTGAACCTTTCTGCCACTTGATTTCTTGAACCTTCCTGCTACTTGAACTTCTTGAGCCTTCCTGATACTTTAACTTTTTGAACCTTCCTGCTTCTTGAACTTCTTGAACCTTCCTTCTACTTGAACTTATTGAACTTCTTGAACCTTCCTGCTACATGAACTTCTTGAACCTTCCTGCTACTTGAACTTTTTGAACTTCTTGAACCTTCCTGCTACTTGAAATTCTTGAACTTCTTGAACCTTCCTGCTACTTGAATTTCTTGAACCTTCCTGCTACTTGAACTTCTTGAACTTCTTGAACCTTCCTGCTACTTGAACTTTTCGAACTTCGTGAACCTTCCTGCTACTTGAACTTCTTGAACTTCTTGAACCTTCCTGCTACTTGAACTACTTGAACTTCTTGAACCTTCCTGCTACTTGAACTTTTTGAACTTCTTGAACCTTCCTGCTACTTGAACTTCTTGAACCTTCCTGCTACTTGAACTTCTTGAACCTTCCTGCCACTTGAACTTCTTGAACTTCTTGAACCCTCCTGCTACTTGAAATTCTTGAACCTTCCTGCTACTCGAACTTCTTGAACTTCTTGAACCTTCCTGCTACTTGAACTTCTTGAACTTCTTGAACCTTTCTGCTACTTGAACTTCTTGAACTTCTTTAACCTTCCTGCTACTTGAACTTCTTGAACTTCTTGAACCTTCCTGCTTCTTGAACTTCTTGAACCTTCCTGCTAGTTGAACTTCTTGAACCTTCCTGCTACTTGAACTTCTTGAACCTTCCTTCTACTTGAACTTCTTGAACTTCTCGAAGCTTCCTGCTACTTGACCTTCTTGAACTTCTTAAACCTTCCTGCTACTTGAACTACTTGAATTTCTTGAACCTTCACGCTACTTGAACTTCTTGAACTTCTTTAACCTTCCTGCTACTTGAACTTCTTGAACCTTCCTGCTTCTTGAACTTCTTGAAACTTCCTGCTACATGAAGTTCTTGAACTTCTTGAACCTTCCTGCTACTTGAACTTCTTGAACCTTCCTGCTACTTGAACTTCTTGAACTTTTCGAACCTTCCTGCTACTTGAACTTCTTGAACTTCTCGAACCTTTGCGCTACTTGAACTTCTTGAACTTCTTGAACCGTCCTGCTACTTGAACTTCTTGAACTTCTTGAACCTTCCTGCTACTTGAACTTCTTGAACTTTCCTGCTACTTGAACTTCTTGAACTTCTTGAACCTTCCTGCTACTTGAACTTCTTGAACTTCTTGAACCTTCCTGCTACTTGAACTTCTTGAACTTTTTGAACCTTCCTGCTACTTGAACTTCTTGAACTTCCAGAACCTTCCTGCTACTTGAGCTTCTTGAACTTCCTGAACCTTCCTGCTACTTGAACTTCTTGAACTTCTTGAGCCTTCCTGCTACTTGAACTTCTTGAACCTTCCTGCTACTTGAACTTCTTGAACCTTCCTGCTACTTGAACTTCTTGAACCTTCCTGCTACTTGAACTTCTTGAACCTTCCTGCTACTCGAACTTCTTGAACCTTCCTGCTACTTGAACTTCTTGAACTTCTTGAACCTTCCTGCTACTTGAACTTCATGAACGTGTTGAACCTTCCTGCTACTTGAACTTCTTGAACGTCTTGAACCTTCCTGCTACTTGAACTTCTTGAACTTCTTGAACCTTCCTGCTACTTCAACTTCTTGAACCTTCCTGCTACTTGAACTTCTTGAATTTTCCTGCTACTTGAACTTCTTTAACTTCTTGAACCCTCCTGCTACTTGAACTTCTCGAACCTTCCTGCTTCTTGAACTTCTTGAACTTCTTGAACCTTCCTGCTACTTGAACTTCTTGAACTTCTTGAACCTTCCTGCTACTTGAACTTCTTGAACCTTCCTGCAACTTGAACTTCTTCAACTTCTTGAACCCTCCTGCTACTTGAACTTCTTGAACCTTCCTGCTTCTTGAACTTCTTGAACTTCTTGAACCTTCCTGCTACTTGAACTTCTTGAACTTCTTGAACCTTCCTGCTACTTGAACGTCTTGAACCTTCCTGCTACTTAAGCTTCCTTAACCTTCCTGCTACTTGAACTTCTTGAACTTCTTGAACCTTCCTGCTACTTGAACTTCCTGAACTTCTTGAACCTTTCTGCTACTTGAACTTCTTGAACCTTCCTGCTACTTGAACTTCTTGAATTTCTTGTACCTTCCTGCTACTTGAACTTCTTGAACGTCTTGAACCTTCCTGCTACTTGAACTTCTTGAACTTCTTGAACCTTCCTGCAACTTGAAGTTCTTGAACCTTCCTGCTACTTGAACTTCTTGAACTTCTTGAACCTTCCTTCTACTTGAACTTATTGAACTTCTTGAACCTTCCTGCTACATGAACTTCTTGAACCTTCCTGCTACTTGAACTTCTTGAACTTCTTGAACCTTCCTGCTACTTGAAATTCTTGAACTTCTTGAACCTTCCTGCTACTTGAATTTCTTGAACCTTCCTGCTACTTGAACTTCTTGAACTTCTTGAACCTTCCTGCTACTTGAACTTTTCGAACTTCGTGAACCTTCCTGCTACTTGAACTTCTTGAACTTCTTGAACCTTCCTGCTACTTGAACTACTTGAACTTCTTGAACCTTCCTGCTACTTGAACTTTTTGAACTTCTTGAACCTTCCTGCTACTTGAACTTCTTGAACCTTCCTGCTACTTGAACTTCTTGAACCTTCCTGCCACTTGAACTTCTTGAACTTCTTGAACCCTCCTGCTACTTGAAATTCTTGAACCTTCCTGCTACTTGAACTTCTTGAACTTCTTGAACCTTCCTGCTACTTGAACTTCTTGAACTTCTTGAACCTTTCTGCTACTTGAACTTCTTGAACTTCTTTAACCTTCCTGCTACTTGAACTTCTTGAACTTCTTGAACCTTCCTGCTTCTTGAACTTCTTGAACCTTCCTGCTAGTTGAACTTCTTGAACCTTCCTGCTACTTGAACTTCTTGAACCTTCCTTCTACTTGAACTTCTTGAACTTCTCGAAGCTTCCTGCTACTTGACCTTCTTGAACTTCTTAAACCTTCCTGCTACTTGAACTACTTGAATTTCTTGAACCTTCACGCTACTTGAACTTCTTGAACTTCTTTAACCTTCCTGCTACTTGAACTTCTTGAACCTTCCTGCTTCTTGAACTTCTTGAAACTTCCTGCTACATGAAGTTCTTGAACTTCTTGAACCTTCCTGCTACTTGAACTTCTTGAACCTTCCTGCTACTTGAACTTCTTGAACTTTTTGAACCTTCCTGCTACTTGAACTTCTTGAACTTCTCGAACCTTTGCGCTACTTGAACTTCTTGAACTTCTTGAACCGTCCTGCTACTTGAACTTCTTGAACTTCTTGAACCTTCCTGCTACTTGAACTTCTTGAACTTTCCTGCTACTTGAACTTCTTGAACTTCTTGAACCTTCCTGCTACTTGAACTTCTTGAACTTCTTGAACCTTCCTGCTACTTGAACTTCTTGAACTTTTTGAACCTTCCTGCTACTTGAACTTCTTGAACTTCCAGAACATTCCTGCTACTTGAGCTTCTTGAACTTCCTGAACCTTCCTGCTACTTGAACTTCTTGAACTTCTTGAGCCTTCCTGCTACTTGAACTTCTTGAACCTTCCTGCTACTTGAACTTCTTGAACCTTCCTGCTACTTGAACTTCTTGAACCTTCCTGCTACTTGAACTTCTTGAACCTTCCTGCTACTCGAACTTCTTGAACCTTCCTGCTACTTGAACTTCTTGAACTTCTTGAACCTTCCTGCTACTTGAACTTCATGAACGTGTTGAACCTTCCTGCTACTTGAACTTCTTGAACGTCTTGAACCTTCCTGCTACTTGAACTTCTTGAACTTCTTGAACCTTCCTGCTACTTGAACTTCTTGAACCTTCCTGCTACTTGAACTTCTAGAACTTCTTGACCCTTCCTGCTACTAGAACTTCTTGAACTTCTTGAACCTTCCTGCTCCTTGAACTTTTTGAACTCCTTTAAACTTCCTGCTACTTGAACTTCTTGAACCTTCCTGCTACCTGAACTTTTTGAACTTCTTGAACCTTCCTGCTACGTGAACTTCTTGAACCTTCCTGCTACTTGAACTTCTTGAACCTTCCTGCTACTTGAACTTCTTGAACCTTCATGCTACTTGAACTTCTTGAACCTTCCTGCTACTTGAACTTCTTGAATCTTCCTGCTACTTGTACTACTTGAACTTCTTGAACCTTCCTGCCACTCGAACTTCTTGAACCTTCCTGCTACTTGAACTTCTTGAACTTCTTGAACATTCCTGCTACTTGAACTTTTTGAACCTTCCTGCTACTTGAACTTCTTAAACTTCTCGAACCTTCCTGCTACTTGAACTTCTTGAACTTTTTGAACCTTCCTGCTACTTTAACTTCTTGAACCTTCCTGCTACTTGAACTTCTTGAACCTTCCTGCTACCTGAACTTCTTGAACTTCTTGAACCTTTCTGCTACTCTAACTTCTTGAACCTTCCTGCTACTTGAACTTCTTGAACTTCTTTAACCTTCCTGCTACTTAAACTTCTTGAACCTTCCTGCTACTTAAACTTCTTGAACCTTCCTGCTACTTGAACTTCTTGAACTTCTTGAACCTTCCTGCTACTTGAACTTTTTGAACCTTCCTGCCATTTGAACTTCTTGAACCTTCCTGCTACTTGAACTTCTTTAACTTCTTGAACCTTCCTGCTACTAGAACTTCTTGAACCTTCCTGCTACTTGAACTTTTTGAACTTCTTGAACCTTCCTGCTACTTGAACTTTTTGAACTTCTTGATCCTTCCTGCTACTTGAACTTCTTGAACTTCATGAACCTTCCTGCTACTTGAACTTCTTGAACCTTCCTGCCAATTGATTTCTTGAACCTTCCTGCTACTTGAACTTCTTGAACCTTCCTGCTACTTGAACTTTTTGAACCTTCCTGCTTCTTGAACTTCTTGAACCTTCCTTCTACTTGAAATTCTTGAACTTCTTGAACCTTCCTGCTACTTGAACTTCTTGAACCTTCCTGCTACTTGAACTTCTTGAACCTTCCTGCTACTTGAACTTTTTGAACTTCTTGAACCTTCCTGCTACTTGAACTTCTTGAACCTTCCTGCTAGCTGAACTTCTTGAACTTCTTGAACCTTCCTGCTACTTGAACTTCTTGAACCTTCCTGCTACTTGAACTTCTTGAACTTCTTGAACCTTTCTGCTACTTGAACTTCTTGAACCTTCTTGCTATTTGAACTTCTTGAACTTCTTGAACCTTCCTGCTACTTGAAATTCTTGAACTTCTTGAACCTTCCTGCTACTTGAACTTCTTGAACCTTCCTGCTACTTGAACTTTTCGAACTTCTTGAATCTTCCTGCTACTTGAACTTCTTGAACTTCTTGAACCTTCCTGCTACTTGAACTACTTGAACTTCTTGAACCTTCCTGCTACTTGAACTTCTTGAACTTGCTGAACCTTCCTGCTACTTGAACTTCTTGAACTTCCTGAACCTTCCTGCTACTTGAACTTCTTGAACTTCTTTAGCCTTCCTGCTACTTGAACTTCTTGAACCTTCCTGCTACTTGAACTTCTTGGACCTTCCTGCTACTTGAACTTCTTGAACCTTCCTGCTACCTGAACTTCTTGAACCTTCCTGCTACTCGAACTTCTTGAACCTTCCTGCTACTTGAACTTCTTGAACTTCTTGAACCTTCCTGCTACTTGAACTTCTTGAACGTGTTGAACCTTCCTGCTACTTGAACTTCTTGAACCTTCCTGCTACTTGAACTTCTTGAACCTTCCTGCTACTTGAACTTCTTGAACCTTCCTGCTACCTGAACTTCTTAAACCTTCCTGCTACTCGAACTTCTTGAACCTTCCTGCTACTCGAACTTCTTGAACTTCTTGAACCTTCCTGCTACTTGAACTTCTTGAACGTGTTGAACCTTCCTGCTACTTGAACTTCTTGAACGTCTTGAACCTTCCTGCTACTTGAACTTCTTGAACTTCTTGAACCTTCCTGCTACTTGAACTTCTTGAACCTTCCTGCTACTTGAACTTCTTGAACCTTCCTGCTACTTGAACTTCTTGAACTTCTTGAACCCTCCTGCAACTTGAACTTCTTGAACCTTCCTGCTTCTTGAACTTCTTGGACTTCTTGAACCTTCCTGCTACTTGAACTTCTTGAACTTCTTGAACCTTCACGCTACTTGAACTTCTTGAACTTCTTGAACCTTCCTGCTACTTGAACTTCTTGAACCTTCCTGCTTCTTGAACTTCTTGAAACTTCCTGCTACATGAAGTTCTTGAACTTCTTGAACCTTTCTGCTACTTGAACTTCTTGAACCTTCCTGCTACTTGAACTTCTTGAACTTTTTGAACCTTCCTGCTACTTGAACTTCTTGAACTTCTTGAAACTTTCTGCTACTTGAACTTCTTGAACTTCTTGAACCGTCCTGCTACTTGAACTTCTTGAACTTCTTTAACCTTCCTGCTACTTGAACTTCTTGAACCTTCCTGCTACTTGAACTTCTTGAACTCCTTGAACCTTCCTGCTACTTGAACTTCTTGAACTTCTTGAACCTTCCTGCTACTTGAACTTCTTGAACTTTTTGAACCTTCCTACTACTTGAACTTCTTGAACTTCCTGAACCTTCCTGCTACTTGAACTTCTTGAACTTCCTGAACCTTCCTGCTACTTGAACTTCTTGAACTTCTTGAGCCTTCCTGCTACTTGAACTTCTTGAACCTTCCTGCTACTTGAACTTCTTGAACCTTCCTGCTACTTGAACTTCTTGAACCTTCCTGCTACTTGAACTTCTTGAACCTTCCTGCTACTCGAACTTTTTGAACCTTCCTGCTACTTGAACTTCTTGAACTTCTTGAACCTTCCCGCTACTTGAACTTCTTGAACGTGTTGAACCTTCCTGCTACTTGAACTTCTTGAACGTCTTGAACCTTCCTGCTACATGAACTTCTTGAACTTCTTGAACCTTCCTGCTACTTCAACTTCTTGAACCTTCCTGCTACTTTAACTTCTTGAACCTTCCTGCTACTTGAACTTCTTGAACTTCTTGAACCCTCCTGCTACTTGAACTTCTTGAACCTCCCTGCTTCTTGAACTTCTTGAACTTCTTGAACCTTCCTGCTACTTGAAATTCTTGAACTTCTTGAAACTTCCTGCTACTTGAACTTCTTGAACTTCTTGAACCTTCCTGCTACTTGAACTTCTTGAACCTTCCTGCTACTTGAACTTCTTGAACTTCTTCAAACCTCCTGCTACTTGAACTTCTTGAACCTTCCTGCTTCTTGAACGTCTTGAACTTCGTGAACCTTCCTGCTACTTGAACTTCTTGAACTTCTTGAACCTTCCTGCTACTTGAACTTCTTGAACCTTCCTGCTACTTAAGCTTCTTGAACCTTCCTGCTACTTGAAATTCTTGAACTTCTTGAAACTTCCTGCTACTTGAACTTCTTGAACTTCTTGAACCTTCCTGCTACTTGAACTTCTTGAACCTTCCTGCTACTTGAACTTCATGAACCTTCCTGCTACTTGAACTTCTTGAACCTTTCTGCCACTTGAACTTCTAGAACTTCTTGAACCTTCCTGCTACTTGAAATTCTTGAACCTTCTTGCTACTTGAACTTCTTGAACTTCTTGAACCTTCCTGCTACTTGAACTTCTTGAACTTCTTGAACCTTCCTGCTACTTGAACTTCTTGAACCTGCCTTCTACTTGAACTTCTTAAACTTCTTGAACCTCCCTGCTACTTGAACTTCTTGAACTTCTTGAACCTTCCTGCTACTTGAACTGCTTTAACCTTCATGCTTCTTGAACTTCTTGAAACTTCCTGCTACATGAACTTCTTGAACCTTCCTGCTACTTAAGCTTCTTGAACCTTCCTGCTACTTGAAATTCTTGAACTTCTTGAAACTTCCTGCTACTTGAACTTCTTGAACTTCTTGAACCTTCCTGCTACTTGAACTTCTTGAACCTTCCTGCTTCTTGATCGTCTTGAACTTCGTGAACCTTCCTGCTACATGAACTTCTTGAACTTCTTGAACCTTCCTGCTACTTGAACTTCTTGAACCTTCCTGCTACTTGAACTTCTTGAACCTTCCTGCTACTTGAACTTCTTGAACTTCTTGAACTTCTTGAACCTTCCTGCTACTTGAACTTCTTGAACCTTCCTGCTACTTGAACTTATTGAACTTCTCGAACCTTCCTGCTTCATGAACTTCTTGAACTTCTTGAACTTTCCTGGTACTTGAACTTCTTGAACCTTCCAGCCACTTGATTTCTTGAACCTTTCTGCTACTTGAACGTCTTGAGCCTTCCTGCTACTTCTTTTTAAACCTTCCTGCTTCTTGAACTTCTTGAACCTTCCTTCTACTTGAACTTCTTGAACTTCTTGAACCTTCCTGCTACATGAACTTCTTGAACCTTCCTGCTACTTGAAATTCTTGAACTTCTTGAACCTTCCTGCTACTTGAACTTCTTGAACCTTCCTGCTACTTGAACTTCTTGAACTTCTTGAACCTTCCTGCTACTTGAACTTTTCGAACTTCGTGAACCTTCCTGCATCTTGAACTTCTTGAACTTCTTGAACCTTCCTGCTACTTGAACTTCTTGAACCTTCCTGTTACTTGAACTTCTTGAACCTTCCTGCTCTCGAACTTCTTGAACCTTCCTGCTACTTGAACTTCTTGAACCTTGCTGCTACTTGAACTTCTTGAACCGTCCTGCTACTTGAACTTCTTGAACTTTCCTGCTACTTGAACTTCATGAACCTTACTGATTCTTGATCTTCTTGAACTTCTTGAACCTTCCTGCTAAATGAACTTCTTGATCTTCTTGCACCTTCCTGCTACTCGAACTTCTAGAACCTTCCTGCTACTCGAACTTCTTGAACCTTCCTGCTACTTGAACTTTTTGAACTTCTCGAACCTTCCTGCTACTTGAACTTCTTGAACTTCTTGAACTTTCCTGGTACTTGAACTTCTTGAACCTTCCTGCCACTTGATTTCTTGAACCTTCCTGCTACTTGAACTTCTTGAGCCTTCCTGATACTTTAACTTTTTGAACCTTCCTGCTTCTTGAACTTCTTGAACCTTCCTTCTACTTGAACTTATTGAACTTCTTGAACCTTCCTGCTACATGAACTTCTTGAACCTTCCTGCTACTTGAACTTCTTGAACTTCTTGAACCTTCCTGCTACTTGAAATTCTTGAACTTCTTGAACCTTCCTGCTACTTGAATTTCTTGAACCTTCCTGCTACTTGAACTTCTTGAACTTCTTGACCCTTCCTGCTACTTGAACTTTTCGAACTTCGTGAACCTTCCTGCTACTTGAACTTCTTGAACTTCTTGAACCTTCCTGCTACTTGAACTACTTGAACTTCTTGAACCTTCCTGCTACTTGAACTTCTTGAACTTCTTGAACCTTCCTGCTACTTGAACTTCTTGAACCTTCCTGCTACTTGAACTTCTTGAACCTTCCTGCCACTTGAACTTCTTGAACTTCTTGAACCCTCCTGCTACTTGAAATTCTTGAACCTTCCTGCTACTTGAACTTCTTGAACTTCTTGAGCCTTCCTGCTACTTGAACTTCTTGAACCTTCCTGCTACTTGAACTTCTTGAACCTTCCTGCTACTTGAACTTCTTGAACCTTCCTGCTACTTGAACTTCTTGAACTTCTTGAACCTTTCTGCTACTTGAACTTCTTGAACCTTCCTGCTACTTGAACTTCTTGAACTTTTTGAACCTTCCTGCTACTTGAACTTCTTTAACTTCTTGAACCTTAATGCTACTTGAACTTCTTGAACCTTCCTGCTACTTGAACTTCTTGAACTTCTTGAACCTTCCTGCTACTTGAACTACTTGAAATTCTTGAACCTTCCTGCACCTTGAACTTCTTGAACTTCTTGAACCTTCCTGCTACTTGAACTTCTTGAACCTTCCTGCTACTTGAACTTCTCGAACCTTCCTGCCACTTGAACTTCTTGAACTTCTTGAACCTTCCTGCTACTTGAAATTCTTGAAACTTCCTGCTACTTGAACTTCTTGAACTTCTTGAACCTTCCTGCTACTTGAACTTCTTGAACCTTCCTGCTACTTGAACTTCTTGAACTTCTTGAACCTTCCTGCAACTTGAACTTCTTGAACTTCTTGAACCTTCCTGCTACTTGAACTTCTTGAACCTTACTGCTAATTGAACTTCTTGAACCTTCCTGCTACTTAAACTTCTTGAACTTCTTGAACCTTCCTGCTACTTGAACTTCTTGAACCTTCCTGCTACTTGAACTTCTTGAACTTCTTGAACCTTCCTGCTACTTGAACTTCTTGAACTTCTTGAACCTTCCTGTTACTTGAACTTCTTGAACCTTCCTGCTACTTGAACTTCTTGAACCTTCCTGCTACTTGAACTTCTTGAACCTTCCTGCTACTTGAACTTTTTGAACCTTCCTGCTACTTGAACTTCTTGAACCTTCCTGCTACTTGAACTGCTTAAACTTCTTGAACCTTCGTGCTACTTGAAATTCTTGAACTTCTTGAACCTTTCTGCTACTTGAACTTCTTGAACCTTCCTGCTACTTGAACTTCTTGAACTTCTTGAACCTTCATGCTACTTGAACTTCTTGAACGTCTTGAACCTTCCTGCTACTTGAACTTCTTGAACTTCTTGAACCTTCCTTCTACTTGAACTTCTTGAACCTTCCTGCCACTTGAACTTCTTGAACTTTTTGAACCTTCCTGCAACTTGAACTTTTTGAACCTTCCTGCTACTTGAACTTCTTGAACTTCTTGAACCTTCCTGCTACTTGAACTTTTTGAACCTTCCTGCTACTTGAACTTTTTGAACTTCTTGAACCTTCCTGCTACTTGAAATACTTGAACTTCTTGAACCTTCCTGTTACTTGAACTTCTTGAACTTTTCGAACCTTCCTGCTACTTGAACTTCTTGAACTTTCCTGCTACTTGAACTTCTTGAACTTCTTGAACCTTCCTGCCACTTGAAATACTTGAACTTCTTGAAATTCCTGTTACTTGAACTTCTTGAACTTCCTGAAATTTCCTGCTACTTGAACTTCTTGAACCTCCCTGCTACTTGAACTTTTTGAACCTTCCTGCTACTTGAAGTTCTTGAACTTCTTGAACCTTCCTGCTACTTGAACTTCTTGAACCTTCCTGCTACTTGAACTTCTAGAACTTCTTGACCCTTCCTGCTACTAGAACTTCTTGAACTTCTTGAACCTTCCTGCTCCTTGAACTTTTTGAACTCCTTTAAACTTCCTGCTACTTGAACTTCTTGAACCTTCCTGCTACCTGAACTTTTTGAACTTCTTGAACCTTCCTGCTACGTGAACTTCTTGAACCTTCCTGCTACTTGAACTTCTTGAACCTTCCTGCTACTTGAACTTCTTGAACCTTCATGCTACTTGAACTTCTTGAACCTTCCTGCTACTTGAACTTCTTGAATCTTCCTGCTACTTGTACTACTTGAACTTCTTGAACCTTCCTGCCACTCGAACTTCTTGAACCTTCCTGCTACTTGAACTTCTTGAACTTCTTGAACCTTCCTGCTACTTGAACTTCTTGAACCTTCCTGCAACTTGAACTTCTTCAACTTCTTGAACCCTCCTGCTACTTGAACTTCTTGAACCTTCCTGCTTCTTGAACTTCTTGAACTTCTTGAACCTTCCTGCTACTTGAACTTCTTGAACTTCTTGAACCTTCCTGCTACTTGAACGTCTTGAACCTTCCTGCTACTTAAGCTTCCTGAACCTTCCTGCTACTTGAACTTCTTGAACTTCTTGAACCTTCCTGCTACTTGAACTTCCTGAACTTCTTGAACCTTTCTGCTACTTGAACTTCTTGAACCTTCCTGCTACTTGAACTTCTTGAACTTCTTGTACCTTCCTGCTACTTGAACTTCTTGAACGTCTTGAACCTTCCTTCTACTTGAACTTCTTGAACTTCTTGAACCTTCCTGCTACTTGAACTTCTTGAACCTTCCTGCTACTTGAACTTCTTGAACTTTTTGAACCTTCCTGCTACTTGAACTTCTTTAACTTCTTGAACCTTAATGCTACTTGAACTTCTTGAACCTTCCTGCTACTTGAACTTCTTGAACTTCTTGAACCTTCCTGCTACTTGAACTACTTGAAATTCTTGAACTTTCCTGCACCTTGAACTTCTTGAACTTCTTGAACCTTCCTGCTACTTGAACTTCTTGAACCTTTCTGCTACTTGAACTTCTCGAACCTTCCTGCCACTTGAACTTCTTGAACTTCTTGAACCTTCCTGCTACTTGAAATTCTTGAAACTTCCTGCTACTTGAACTTCTTGAACTTCTTGAACCTTCCTGCTACTTGAACTTCTTGAACCTTCCTGCTACTTGAACTTCTTGAACTTCTTGAACCTTCCTGCAACTTGAACTTCTTGAACTTCTTGAACCTTCCTGCTACTTGAACTTCTTGAACCTTACTGCTAATTGAACTTCTTGAACCTTCCTGCTACTTAAACTTCTTGAACTTCTTGAACCTTCCTGCTACTTGAACTTCTTGAACCTTCCTGCTACTTGAACTTCTTGAACTTCTTGAACCTTCCTGCTACTTGAACTTCTTGAACTTTTTGAACCTTCCTGTTACTTGAACTTCTTGAACCTTCCTGCTACTTGAACTTCTTGAACCTTCCTGCTACTTGAACTTCTTGAACCTTCCTGCTACTTGAACTTTTTGAACCTTCCTGCTACTTGAACTTCTTGAACCTTCCTGCTACTTGAACTGCTTAAACTTCTTGAACCTTCGTGCTACTTGAACTTCTTGAACTTCTTGAACCTTTCTGCTACTTGAACTTCTTGAACCTTCCTGCTACTTGAACTTCTTGAACTTCTTGAACCTTCCTGCTACTTGAACTTCTTGAACGTCTTGAACCTTCCTGCTACTTGAACTTCTTGAACTTCTTGAACCTTCCTTCTACTTGAACTTCTTGAACCTTCCTGCCACTTGAACTTCTTGAACTTTTTGAACCTTCCTGCAACTTGAACTTTTTGAACCTTCATGCTACTTGAACTTCTTGAACTTCTTGAACCTTCCTGCTACTTGAACTTTTTGAACCTTCCTGCTACTTGAACTTTTTGAACTTCTTGAACCTTCCTGCTACTTGAAATACTTGAACTTCTTGAACCTTCCTGTTACTTGAACTTCTTGAACTTTTCGAACCTTCCTGCTACTTGAACTTCTTGAACTTTCCTGCTACTTTAACTTCTTGAACTTCTTGAACCTTCCTGCCACTTGAAATACTTGAACTTCTTGAAATTCCTGTTACTTGAACTTCTTGAACTTCCTGAAATTTCCGGCTACTTGAACTTCTTGAACCTCCCTGCTACTTGAACTTTTTGAACCTTCCTGCTACTTGAAGTTCTTGAACTTCTTGAACCTTCCTGCTACTTGAACTTCTTGAACCTTCCTGCTACTTGAACTTCTAGAACTTCTTGACCCTTCCTGCTACTAGAACTTCTTGATCTTCTTGAACCTTCCTGCTCCTTGAACTTTTTGAACTCCTTTAAACTTCCTGCTACTTGAACTTCTTGAACCTTCCTGCTACCTGAACTTTTTGAACTTCTTGAACCTTCCTGCTACGTGAACTTCTTGAACCTTCCTGCTACTTGAACTTCTTGAACCTTCCTGCTACTTGAACTTCTTGAACCTTCATGCTACTTGAACTTCTTGAACCTTCCTGCTACTTGAACTTCTTGAATCTTCCTGCTACTTGTACTACTTGAACTTCTTGAACCTTCCTGCCACTCGAACTTCTTGAACCTTCCTGCTACTTGAACTTCTTGAACTTCTTGAACATTCCTGCTACTTGAACTTTTTGAACCTTCCTGCTACTTGAACTTCTTAAACTTCTCGAACCTTCCTGCTACTTGAACTTCTTGAACTTTTTGAACCTTCCTGCTACTTGAACTTCTTGAACCTTCCTGCTACTTGAACTTCTTGAACCTTCCTGCTACCTGAACTTCTTGAACTTCTTGAACCTTTCTTCTACTCTAACTTCTTGAACCTTCCTGCTACTTGAACTTCTTGAACTTCTTTAACCTTCCTGCTACTTAAACTTCCTGAACCTTCCTGCAACTTAAACTTCTTGAACCTTCCTGCTTCTTGAACTTCTTGAACTTCTTGAACCTTCCTGCTACTTGAACTTTTTGAACCTTCCTGCCATTTGAACTTCTTGAACCTTCCTGCTACTTGAACTTCTTTAACTTCTTGAACCTTCCTGCTACTAGAACTTCTTGAACCTTCCTGCTACTTGAACTTTTTGAACTTCTTGAACCTTCCTGCTACTTGAACTTTTTGAACTTCTTGATCCTTCCTGCTACTTGAACTTCTTGAACTTCATGAACCTTCCTGCTACTTGAACTTCTTGAACCTTCCTGCCAATTGATTTCTTGAACCTTCCTGCTACTTGAACTTCTTGAACCTTCCTGCTACTTGAACTTTTTGAACCTTCCTGCTTCTTGAACTTCTTGAACCTTCCTTCTACTTGAAATTCTTGAACTTCTTGAACCTTCCTGCTACTTGAACTTCTTGAACCTTCCTGCTACTTGAACTTCTTGAACCTTCCTGCTACTTGAACTTTTTGAACTTCTTGAACCTTCCTGCTACTTGAACTTCTTGAACCTTCCTGCTAGCTGAACTTCTTGAACTTCTTGAACCTTCCTGCTACTTGAACTTCTTGAACCTTTCTGCTACTTGAACTTCTTGAACTTCTTGAACCTTTCTGCTACTTGAACTTCTTGAACCTTCTTGCTACTTGAACTTCTTGAACTTCTTGAACCTTCCTGCTACTTGAAATTCTTGAACTTCTTGAACCTTCCTGCTACTTGAACTTCTTGAACCTTCCTGCTACTTGAACTTTTCGAACTTCTTGAATCTTCCTGCTACTTGAACTTCTTGAACTTCTTGAACCTTCCTGCTACTTGAACTACTTGAACTTCTTGAACCTTCCTGCTACTTGAACTTCTTGAACTTGCTGAACCTTCCTGCTACTTGAACTTCTTGAACTTCCTGAACCTTCCTGCTACTTGAACTTCTTGAACTTCTTTAGCCTTCCTGCTACTTGAACTTCTTGAACCTTCCTGCTACTTGAACTTCTTGGACCTTCCTGCTACTTGAACTTCTTGAACCTTCCTGCTACCTGAACTTCTTAAACCTTCCTGCTACTCGAACTTCTTGAACCTTCCTGCTACTTGAACTTCTTGAACTTCTTGAACCTTCCTGCTACTTGAATTTCTTGAACGTGTTGAACCTTCCTGCTACTTGAACTTCTTGAACCTTCCTGCTACTTGAACTTCTTGAACCTTCCTGCTACTTGAACTTCTTGAACCTTCCTGCTACCTGAACTTCTTAAACCTTCCTGCTACTCGAACTTCTTGAACCTTCCTGCTACTTGAACTTCTTGAACTTCTTGAACCTTCCTGCTACTTGAACTTCTTGAACGTGTTGAACCTTCCTGCTACTTGAACTTCTTGAACGTCTTGAACCTTCCTGCTACTTGAACTTCTTGAACTTCTTGAACCTTCCTGCTACTTGAACTTCTTGAACCTTCCTGCTACTTGAACTTCTTGAACCTTCCTGCTACTCGAACTTCTTGAACTTCTTGAACCCTCCTGCAACTTGAACTTCTTGAACCTTCCTGCTTCTTGAACTTCTTGGACTTCTTGAACCTTCCTGCTACTTGAACTTCTTGAACTTCTTGAACCTTCACGCTACTTGAACTTCTTGAACTTCTTGAACCTTCCTGCTACTTGAACTTCTTGAACCTTCCTGCTTCTTGAACTTCTTGAAACTTCCTGCTACATGAAGTTCTTGAACTTCTTTAACCTCTCTGCTACTTGAACTTCTTGAACCTTCCTGCTACTTGAACTTCTTGAACTTTTTGAACCTTCCTGCTACTTGAACTTCTTGAACTTCTTGAACCTTTCTGCTACTTGAACTTCTTGAACTTCTTGAACCGTCCTGCTACTTGAACTTCTTGAACTTCTTGAACCTTCCTGCTACTTGAACTTCTTGAACCTTCCTGCTACTTGAACTTCTTGAACTCCTTGAACCTTCCTGCTACTTGAACTTCTTGAACTTCTTGAACCTTCCTGCTACTTGAACTTCTTGAACTTTTTGAACCTTCCTACTACTTGAACTTCTTGAACTTCCTGAACCTTCCTGCTACTTGAACTTCTTGAACTTCCTGAACCTTCCTGCTACTTGAACTTCTTGAACTTCTTGAGCCTTCCTGCTACTTGAACTTCTTGAACCTTCCTGCTACTTGAACTTCTTGAACCTTCCTGCTACTTGAACTTCTTGAACCTTCCTGCTACTTGAACTTCTTGAACCTTCCTGCTACTCGAACTTTTTGAACCTTCCTGCTACTTGAACTTCTTGAACTTCTTGAACCTTCCCGCTACTTGAACTTCTTGAACGTGTTGAACCTTCCTGCCACTTGAACTTCTTGAACGTCTTGAACCTTCCTGCTACATGAACTTCTTGAACTTCTTGAACCTTCCTGCTACTTCAACTTCTTGAACCTTCCTGCTACTTTAACTTCTTGAACCTTCCTGCTACTTGAACTTCTTGAACTTCTTGAACCCTCCTGCTACTTGAACTTCTTGAACCTCCCTGCTTCTTGAACTTCTTGAACTTCTTGAACCTTCCTGCTACTTGAAATTCTTGAACTTCTTGAAACTTCCTGCTACTTGAACTTCTTGAACTTCTTGAACCTTCCTGCTACTTGAACTTCTTGAACCTTCCTGCTACTTGAACTTCTTGAACTTCTTCAAACCTCCTGCTACTTGAACTTCTTGAACCTTCCTGCTTCTTGAACGTCTTGAACTTCGTGAACCTTCCTGCTACTTGAACTTCTTGAACTTCTTGAACCTTCCTGCTACTTGAACTTCTTGAACCTTCCTGCTACTTAAGCTTCTTGAACCTTCCTGCTACTTGAACTTCTTGAACTTCTTGAACCTTCCTGCTACTTGAACTTCCTGAACTTCTTGAACCTTTCTGCTACTTGAACTTCTTGAACCTTCCTGCTACTTGAACTTCTTGAACTTCTTGTACCTTCCTGCTACTTGAACTTCTTGAACGTCTTGAACCTTCCTGCTACTTGAACTTCTTGAACTTCTTGAACCTTCCTGCTACTTGAACTTCTTGAACCTTCCTGCTACTTGAACTTCTCGAACTTTTTGAACCTTCCTGCTACTTGAACTTCTTGAACTTCTTGAACCTTAATGCTAATTGAACTTCTTGAACCTTTCTGCTACTTGAACTTCTTGAACTTCTTGAACCTTCCTGCTACTTGAACTACTTGAACTTCTTGAACCTTCCTGCTACTTGAACTTCTTGAACTTCTTGAACCTTCCAGCTACTTGAACTTCTTGAACCTTCCTGCTACTTGAACTTCTCGAACCTTCCTGCCACTTGAACTTCTTGAACTTCTCGAACCTTCCTGCTACTTGAAATTCTTGAAACTTCCTGCTACTTGAACTTCTTGAACTTCTTGAACCTTCCTGCTACTTGAACTTCTTGAACTTCTTGAACCTTCCTCCTACTTGAACTTCTTGAACTTCTTGAACCTTCCTGCTACTTGAACTTCTTGAACTTCTTGAACCTTCCTGCTACTTGAACTTCTTGAACCTTCCGGCTACTTGAACTTCTTGAACCTTCCTGCTACTTGAACTTCTTGAACTTCTTGAACCTTCCTGCTACTTGAACTTCTTGAACCTTCCTGCTACTTGAACTTCTTGAACTTCTTGAACCTTCCTGCTACTTGAACTTCTTGAACCTTCCTGCTACTTGAACTTCTTGAACCTTCCTGCTACTTGAACTTCTTGAACCTTCCTGCTACTTGAACTTCTTGAACCTTCCTGCTAATTGAACTTCTTGAACCTTCCTGCTACTTGAACTGCTTAAACTTCTTGAACCTTGATGCTACTTGAACTTCTTGAACTTCTTGAACCTTTCTGCTACTTGAACTTCTTGAACCTTCCTGCTACTTGAACTTCTTGAACTTCTTGAACCTTCCTGCTACTTGAACTTCTTGAACGTCTTGAACCTTCCTGCTACTTGAACTTCTTGAACTTCTTGAACCTTCCTTCTACTTGAACTTCTTGAACCTTCCTGCCACTTGAACTTCTTGAACTTTTTGAACCTTCCTGCTACTTGAACTTCTTGAACTTCTTGAACATTCCTGCTACTTGAACTTCTTGAACTTCTTAAACCTTCCTGCTACTTGAACTTCTTGAACCTTCCTGCTACTTGAACTTCTTGAACTTCTTGAACCTTCCTGCTACTTGAAATACTTGAACTTCTTGAACCTTCCTGTTACTTGAACTTCTTGAACTTTTCGAACGTTCCTGCTACTTGAACTTCTTGAACCTTCCTGCTACTTGAAATTCTTGAACTTCTTAAACCTTCCTGCTACTTGAAATACTTGAACTTCTTGAAATTCCTGTTACTTTAACTTCTTGAACTTCTTGAAATTTCCTGCTACTTGAACTTCTTGAACCTCCCTGCTACTTGAACTTTTTGAACCTTCCTGCTACTTGGAGTTCTTGAACTTCTTGACCCTTCCTGCTACTTGAACTTCTTGAACCCTCCTGCTACTTGAACTTCTAGAACTTCTTGACCCTTCCTGCTACTAAAACTTCTTGAACTTCTTGAACCTTCCTGCTACTTGAACTTCTTGAACTTCTTCAACCTACCTGCTACTTGAACTTCTTAAACTTCTTGAACTTTCCTGCTACCTGAACTTTTTGAACTTCTTGAACCTTCCTGCTACGTGAACTTCTTGAACCTTCCTGCTACTTGAACTTCTTGAACCTTCCTGCTACTTGAACTTCTTGAACCTACATGCAACTTGAACTTCTTGAACCTTCCTGCTACTTGAACTTCTTGAACCTTCCTGCTACTTGTACTACTTGAACTTCTTGAACCATCCTGCTACTCGAACTTCTTGAACCTTCCTGCAACTTGAACTTCTTGAACTTCTCGAACCTTCCTGCTACTTGAACTTCTTGAACCTTCCTGCTACTTGAACTTCTTAAACTTTTCGAACCTTCCTGCTACTTGAACTTCTTGAACTTTTTGAACCTTCCTGCTACTTGGACTTCTTGAACCTTCCTGCTCCTTGAACTTCTTGAACCTTCCTGCTACCGGAACTTCTTGAACTTCTTGAACCTTTCTGCCACTTGAACTTCTTGAACCTTCCTGCTACTTGAACTTCTTGAACTTCTTGAACCTTCCTGCTACTTGAACTTCTTGAATGTGTTGAACCTTCCTGCTACTTGAACTTCTTGAACGTCTAGAACCTTCCTGCTACTTGAACTTCTTGAACTTCTTGAACCTTCCTGCTACTTCTACTTCTTGAACCTTCATGCTACTTTAACTTCTTGAACCTTCCTGCTACTTGAACTTCTTGAACTTCTTGAACCCTCCTGCTACTTGAACTTCTTGAACCTCCCTGCTTCTTGAACTTCTTGAACTTCTTGAACCTTCCTGCTACTTGAACTTCTTGAACTTCTTGAACCTTCCTGCTACTTGAACTTCTTGAACTTCTTGAACCTTCCTGCTACTTGAACTTCTTGAACCTTCCTGCTACTTGAACTTCTTGAACCTTCCTGCTACTTGAACTTCTTGAACTTCTTGAACCCTCCTGCTACTTGAACTTCTTGAACCTTCCTGCTTCTTGAACTTCTTGAACTTCGTGAACCTCCCTGCTACTTGAACTTCTTGAACTTCTTGAACCTTCCTGCTACTTGATTTTCTTGAACCTTCCTGCTACTTGGGCTTCTTGAACCTTCCTGCTACTTGAACTTCTTGAACTTCTTGAACTTTCCTGCTACTTGAACTTCCTGAACTTCTTGAACCTTTCTGCTACTTGAATTTCTTGAACCTTCCTGCAACTTGAACTTCTTGAACTTCTTGTACCTTCCTGCTACTTGAACTTCTTGAACGTCTTGAACCTTCCTGCTACTTGAACTTCTTGAACTTCTTGAACCTTCCTGCTACTTGAACTTCTTGAACCTTCCTGATACTTGAACTTCTTGAACTTTTTGAACCTTCCTGCTACTTGAACTTCTTGAACTTCTTGAACCTTAATGCTACTTGAACTTCTTGAACCTTCCTGCCACTTGAACTTCTAGAACCTTCCTGCCACTTGAACTACTTGAACTTCTTGAAACTTCCTGCTACTTGAACTTCTTGAACTTCTTGAACCTTCCTGCTACTTGAACTTCTTGAACCTTCCTGCTACTTGAACTTCTCGAACCTTCCTGCCACTTGAACTTCTTGAACTTCTTGAACCTTCCTGCTACTTGAAATTCTTGAAACTTCCTGCTACTTGAACTTCTTGAACTTCTTGAACCTTCCTGCTACTTGAACTTCTTGAACTTCTTGAAACTTCCTGCTACTTGAACTTCTTGAACTTCTTGAACCTTCCTGCTACTTGAACTTCTTGAACTTCTTGAACCTTCCTGCTACTTGAACTTCTTGAACCTTCCTGCTACTTGAACTTCTTGAACCTTCCTGCTACTTGAACTTCTTGAACTTCTTGAACCTTCCTGCTACTTGAACTTCTTGAACTTCTTGAGCCTGCCTGCTACTTGAACTTCTTGAACCTTCCTGCTACTTGAACTTCTTGAACCTTCCTGCTACTTGAACTTCTTGAACCTTCCTGCTACTTGAACTTCTTGAACTTCTTGAACCCTCCTGCTACTTGAACTTCTTGAACCTTCCTGCTTCTTGAACTTCTTGAACGTCTTGAACCTTCCTGCTACTTGAACTTCTTGAACTTCTTGAACCTTCCTGCTACTTGAACTTCTTGAACCTTCCTGCTACTTGAACTTCTCGAACTTTTTGAACCTTCCTGCTACTTGAACTTCTTGAACTTCTTGAACCTTAATGCTACTTGAACTTCTTGAACCTTTCTGCTACTTGAACTTCTTGAACTTCTTGAACCTTCCTGCTACTTGAACTACTTGAACTTCTTGAACCTTCCTGCTACTTGAACTTCTTGAACTTCTTGAACCTTCCAGCTACTTGAACTTCTTGAACCTTCCTGCTACTTGAACTTCTCGAACCTTCCTGCCACTTGAACTTCTTGAACTTCTCGAACCTTCCTGCTACTTGAAATTCTTGAAACTTCCTGCTACTTGAACATCTTGAACTTCTTGAACCTTCCTGCTACTTGAACTTCTTGAACTTCTTGAACCTTCCTCCTACTTGAACTTCTTGAACTTCTTGAACCTTCCTGCTACTTGAACTTCTTGAACTTCTTGAACCTTCCTGCTACTTGAACTTCTTGAACCTTCCGGCTACTTGAACTTCTTGAACCTTCCTGCTACTTGAACTTCTTGAACTTCTTGAACCTTCCTGCTACTTGAACTTCTTGAACCTTCCTGCTACTTGAACTTCTTGAACTTCTTGAACCTTCCTGCTACTTGAACTTCTTGAACCTTCCTGCTACTTGAACTTCTTGAACCTTCCTGCTACTTGAACTTCTTGAACCTTCCTGCTACTTGAACTTCTTGGACCTTCCTGCTAATTGAACTTCTTGAACCTTCCTGCTACTTGAACTGCCTAAACTTCTTGAACCTTGATGCTACTTGAACTTCTTGAACTTCTTGAACCTTTCTGCTACTTGAACTTCTTGAACCTTCCTGCTACTTGAACTTCTTGAACTTCTTGAACCTTCCTGCTACTTGAAATTCTTGAACGTCTTGAACCTTACTGCTACTTGAACTTCTTGAACTTCTTGAACCTTCCTTCTACTTGAACTTCTTGAACCTTCCTGCCACTTGAACTTCTTGAACTTTTTGAACCTTCCTGCTACTTGAACTTCTTGAACTTCTTGAACATTCCTGCCACTTGAACTTCTTGAACTTCTTAAACCTTCCTGCTACTTGAACTTCTTGAACCTTCCTGCTACTTGAACTTCTTGAACTTCTTGAACCTTCCTGCTACTTGAAATACTTGAACTTCTTGAACCTTCCTGTTACTTGAACTTCTTGAACTTTTCGAACGTTCCTGCTACTTGAACTTCTTGAACCTTCCTGCTACTTGAAATTCTTGAACTTCTTAAACCTTCCTGCTACTTGAAGTACTTGAACTTCTTGAAATTCCTGTTACTCTAACTTCTTGAACTTCTTGAAATTTCCTGCTACTTGAACTTCTTGAACCTCCCTGCTACTTGAACTTTTTGAACCTTCCTGCTACTTGGAGTTCTTGAACTTCTTGACCCTTCCTGCTACTTGAACTTCTTGAACCCTCCTGCTACTTGAACTTCTAGAACTTCTTGACCCTTCCTGCTACTAAAACTTCTTGAACTTCTTGAACCTTCCTGCTACTTGAACTTCTTGAACTTCTTTAACCTACCTGCTACTTGAACTTCTTAAACTTCTTGAACTTTCCTGCTACCTGAACTTTTTGAACTTCTTGAACCTTCCTGCTACGTGAACTTCTTGAACCTTCGTGCTACTTGAACTTCTTGAACCTTCCTGCTACTTGAACTTCTTGAACCTACATGCAACTTGAACTTCTTGAACCTTCCTGCTACTTGAACTTCTTGAACCTTCCTGCTACTTGTACTACTTGAACTTCTTGAACCATCCTGCTACTCGAACTTCTTGAACCTTCCTGCAACTTGAACTTCTTGAACTTCTCGAACCTTCCTGCTACTTGAACTTCTTGAACCTTCCTGCTACTTGAACTTCTTAAACTTTTCGAACCTTCCTGCTACTTGAACTTCTTGAACTTTTTGAACCTTCCTGCTACTTGGACTTCTTGAACCTTCCTGCTCCTTGAACTTCTTGAACCTTCCTGCTACCGGAACTTCTTGAACTTCTTGAACCTTTCTGCCACTTGAACTTCTTGAACCTTCCTGCTACTTGAACTTCTTGAACTTCTTGAACCTTCCTGCTACTTGAACTTCTTGAATGTGTTGAACCTTCCTGCTACTTGAACTTCTTGAACGTCTAGAACCTTCCTGCTACTTGAACTTCTTGAACTTCTTGAACCTTCCTGCTACTTCTACTTCTTGAACCTTCATGCTACTTTAACTTCTTGAACCTTCCTGCTACTTGAACTTCTTGAACTTCTTGAACCCTCCTGCTACTTAAACTTCTTGAACCTCCCTGCTTCTTGAACTTCTTGAACTTCTTGAACCTTCCTGCTACTTGAACTTCTTGAACTTCTTGAACCTTCCTGCTACTTGAACTTCTTGAACTTCTTGAACCTTCCTGCTACTTGAACTTCTTGAACTTCTTGAACCTTCCTGCTACTTGAACTTCTTGAACCTTCCTGCTACTTGAACTTCTTGAACCTTCCTGCTACTTGAACTTCTTGAACTTCTTGAACCCTCCTGCTACTTGAACTTCTTGAACCTTCCTGCTTCTTGAACTTCTTGAACTTCGTGAACCTCCCTGCTACTTGAACTTCTTGAACTTCTTGAACCTTCCTGCTACTTGATTTTCTTGAACCTTCCTGCTACTTGGGCTTCTTGAACCTTCCTGCTACTTGAACTTCTTGAACTTCTTGAACCTTCCTGCTACTTGAACTTCCTGAACTTCTTGAACCTTTCTGCTACTTGAATTTCTTGAACCTTCCAGCAACTTGAACTTTTTGAACTTCTTGTACCTTCCTGCTACTTGAACTTCTTGAACGTCTTGAACCTTCCTGCTACTTGAACTTCTTGAACTTCTTGAACCTTCCTGCTACTTGAACTTCTTGAACCTTCCTGCTACTTGAACTTCTTGAACTTTTTGAACCTTCCTGCTACTTGAACTTCTTGAACTTCTTGAACCTTAATGCTACTTGAACTTCTTGAACCTTCCTGCTACTTGAACTTCTAGAACCTTCCTGCTACTTGAACTACTTGAACTTCTTGAACCTTCCTGCTACTTGAACTTCTTGAACTTCTTGAACCTTCCTGCTACTTGAACTTCTTGAACCTTCCTGCTACTTGAACTTCTCGAACCTTCCTGCCACTTGAACTTCTTGAACTTCTTGAACCTTCCTGCTACTTGAAATTCTTGAAACTTCCTGCTACTTGAACTTCTTGAACTTCTTGAACCTTCCTGCTACTTGAACTTCTTGAACTTCTTGAAACTTCCTGCTACTTGAACTTCTTGAACTTCTTGAACCTTCCTGCTACTTGAACTTCTTGAACTTCTTGAACCTTCCTGCTACTTGAATTTCTTGAACTTCTTGAACCTTCCTGCTACTTGAACTTCTTGAACCTTCCTGCTACATGAACTTCTTGAACTTCTTGAACCTTCCTGCTACTTGAACTTCTTGAACTTCTTGAGCCTTCCTGCTACTTGAACTTCTTGAACCTTCCTGCTACTTGAACTTCTTGAACCTTCCTGCTACTTGAACTTCTTGAACCTTCCTGCTACTTGAACTTCTTGAACTTCTTGAACCCTCCTGCTACTTGAACTTCTTGAACCTTCCTGCTTCTTGAACTTCTTGAACTTCTTGAACCTTCCTGCTACTTGAACTTCTTGAACTTCTTGAACCTTCCTGCTACTTGAAATTCTTGAACTTCTTGAACCTTCCTGCTACTTGAACTTCTTGAACTTCTTGAACCTTCCTGCTACTTGAACTTCTTGAACTTCTTGAACCTTCCTGCTACTTGAACTTCTTGAACCTTCCTGCTACTTGAACTTCCTTAACTTCTTGAACCTTTCTGCTACTTGAACTTCTTGAACTTCTTGAACCTTCCTGCTACTTGAACTTCTTGAACTTCTTGAACCTTCCTGCTACTTGAACTTCTTGAACCTTCCTGCTACTTGAACTTCTTGAACCTTCCTGCTACTTGAACTTCTTGAACGTCTTGAGCCTTCCTGCTACTTGAACTTCTTCAACTTCTTGAACCTTCCTGCTACTTGAACTTCTTGAACTTTTTGAACCTTCCTGCTACTTGAACTTCTTGAACCTTAATGCTACTTGAAATTCTTGAACCTTCCTGCTACTTGAACTTCTTGAACTTCTTGAACCTTCCTGCTACTTGAACTACTTGAACTTCTTGAACTTTCTGCTACTTGAACTTTCCTGCTACTTGAACTTCTTGAACTTCTTGAACCTTCCTGCTACTTGAACTTCTTGAACCTTCCTGCTACTTGAACTTCTTGAACCTTCCTGCCACTTGAACTTCTTGAACTTCTTGAACCTTCCTGCTACTTAAAATTCTTGAAACTTCCTGCTACTTGAACTTCTTGAACTTCTTGAACCTTCCTGCTACTTGAACTTCTTGAACTTCTTGAACCTTCCTGCTACTTGAACTTCTTGAACTTCTTGAACCTTCCTGCTACTTGATATTCTTGAAACTTCCTGCTACTTGAACTTCTTGAACTTCTTGAACCTTCCTGCTACTTGAACTTCTTGAACTTCTTGAACCTTCATGCTACTTGAACTTCTTGAACTTCATGAACCTTCCTGCTACTTGAACTTCTTGAACTTCTTGAACCTTCCTGCTACTTGAACTTCTTGAACCTTCCTGCTACTTGAACTTCTTGAACCTTCCTGCTACTTGAACATCTTGAACTTCTTGAACCTTCCTGCTACTTGAACATCTTGAACCTTTCTGCTACTTGAACTTCTTGAACTTCTTGAACCTTCCTGCTACTTGAACTTCTTGAACCTTCCTGCTACTTGAAATTCTTGAACTTCTTAAACCTTCCTGCTTCTTGAAATACTTGAACTTCTTGAAATTCCTGTTACTTTAACTTCTTGAACTTCTTGAAATTTCCTGCTACTTGAACTTCTTGAACCTCCCTGCTACTTGAGCTTTTTGAACCTTCCTGCTACTTGGAGTTCTTGAACTTCTTGACCCTTCCTGCTACTTGAACTTCTTGAACCCTCCTGCTACTTGAACTTCTAGAACTTCTTGACCCATCCTGCTACTAAAACTTCTTGAACTTCTTGAACCTTCCTGCTACTTGAACTTCTTGAACTTCTTTAACCTACCTGCTACTTGAACTTCTTAAACTTCTTGAACTTTCCTGCTACCTGAACTTTTTGAACTTCTTGAACCTTCCTGCTACGTGAACTTCTTGAACCTTCCTGCTACTTGAACTTCTTGAACCTTCCTGCTACTTGAACTTCTTGAACCTACATGCAACTTGAACTTCTTGAACCTTCCTGCTACTTGAACTTCTTGAACCTTCCTGCTACTTGTACTACTTGAACTTCTTGAACCATCCTGCTACTCGAACTTCTTGAACCTTCCTGCAACTTGAACTTCTTGAACTTCTTGAACCTTCCTGCTACTTGAACTTCTTGAACCTTCCTGCTACTTGAACTTCTTAAACTTTTCGAACCTTCCTGCTACTTGAACTTCTTGAACTTTTTGAACCTTCCTGCTACTTGGACTTCTTGAACCTTCCTGCTCCTTGAACTTCTTGAACCTTCCTGCTACCGGAACTTCTTGAACTTCTTGAACCTTTCAGCCACTTGAACTTCTTGAACCTTCCTGCTACTTGAACTTCTTGAACTTCTTGAACCTTCCTGCTACTTGAACTTCTTGAATGTGTTGAACCTTCCTGCTACTTGAACTTCTTGAACGTCTTGAACCTTCCTGCTACTTGAACTTCTTGAACTTCTTGAACCTTCCTGCTACTTCTACTTCTTGAACCTTCCTGCTACTTTAACTTCTTGAACCTTCCTGCTACTTGAACTTCTTGAACTTCTTGAACCCTCCTGGTACTTGAACTTCTTGAACCTCCCTGCTTCTTGAACTTCTTGAACTTCTTGAACCTTCCTGCTACTTGAACTTCTTGAACTTCTTGAACCTTCCTGCTACTTGAACTTCTTGAACTTCTTGAACCTTCCTGCTACTTGAACTTCTTGAACCTTCCTGCTACTTGAACTTCTTGAACCTTCCTGCTACTTGAACTTCTTGAACTTCTTGAACCCTCCTGCTACTTGAACTTCTTGAACCTTGCTGCTTCTTGAACTTCTTGAACTTCGTGAACCTCCCTGCTACTTGAACTTCTTGAACTTCTTGAACCTTCCTGCTACTTGATTTTCTTGAACCTTCCTGCTACTTGGGCTTCTTGAACCTTCCTGCTACTTGAACTTCTTGAACTTCTTGAACCTTCCTGCTACTTGAACTTCCTGAACTTCTTGAACCTTTCTGCTACTTGAACTTTTTGAACCTTCCTGAAACTTGAACTTCTTGAACTTCTTGTACCTTCCTGCTACTTGAACTTCTTGAACGTCTTGAACCTTCCTGCTACTTGAACTTCTTGAACTTCTTGAACCTTCCTGCTACATGAACTTCTTGAACCTTCCTGCTACTTGAACTTCTTGAACTTTTTGAACCTTCCTGCTACTTGAACTTCTTGAACTTCTTGAACCTTAATGCTACTTGAACTTCTTGAACCTTCCTGCTACTTGAACTTCTTGAACTTCTTGAACCTTCCTGCTACTTGAACTACTTGAACTTCTTGAACCTTCCTGCTACTTGAACTTCTTGAACTTCTTGAACCTTCCTGCTACTTGAACTTCTTGAACCTTCCTGCTACTTGAACTTCTCGAACCTTCCTGCCACTTGAACTTCTTGAACTTCTTGATCCTTCCTGCTACTTGAAATTCTTGAAACTTCCTGCTACTTGAACTTCTTGAACTTCTTGAACCTTCCTGCTACTTGAACTTCTTGAACATCTTGAAACTTCCTGCTACTTGAACTTCTTGAACTTCTTGAACCTTCCTGCTACTTGAACTTCTTGAATTTCTTGAACCTTCCTGCTACTTGAACTTCTTGAACTTCTTGAACCTTCCTGCTACTTGAACGTCTTGAACTTCTTGAACCTTCCTGCTACTTGAACTTCTTGAACTTCTTGAGCCTTCCTGCTACTTGAACTTCTTGAACCTTCCTGCTACTAGAACTTCTTGAACCTTCCTGCTACTTGAACTTCTTGAACCTTCCTGCTACTTGAACTTCTTGAACTTCTTGAACCCTCCTGCTACTTGAACTTCTTGAACCTTCCTGCTTCTTGAACTTCTTGAACTTCTTGAACCTTCCTGCTACTTGAACTTCTTGATTTTCTTGAACCTTCCTGCTACTTGAAATTCTTGAACTTCTTGAACCTTCCTGCTAGTTGAACTTCTTGAACTTCTTGAACCTTCCTGCTACTTGAACTTCTTGAACTTCTTGAACCTTCCTGCTACTTGAACTTCTTGAACCTTCCTGCTACTTGAACTTCTTGAACCTTCCTGCTACTTGAACTTCTTGAGCCTTCCTGCTACTTGAACTTCTCGAACTTCTTGAACCCTCCTGCTACTTGAACTTCTTGAACCTTCCTGCTTCTTGAACTTCTTGAACTTCTTGAACCTTCCTGCTACTTGAACTTCTTGAACTTCTTGAACCTTCCTGCTACTTGAACTTCTTGAACCTTCCTGCTACTAAAGCTTCTTAACCTTCCTGCTACTTGAACTTCTTGAACTTCTTGAACCTTCCTGCTACTTGAACTTCCTTAACTTCTTGAACCTTTCTGCTACTTGAACTTCTTGAACCTTCCTGCTACTTGAACTTCTTGAACGTCTTGAGCCTTCCTGCTACTTGAACTTCTTCAACTTCTTGAACCTTCCTGCTTCTTGAACTTCTTGAACTTTTTGAACCTTCCTGCTACTTGAACTTCTTGAACTTCTTGAACCTTAATGCTACTTGAAATTCTTGAACCTTCCTGCTACTTGAACTTCTTGAACTTCTTGAACCTTCCTGCTACTTGAACTACTTGAACTTCTTGAACTTTCTGCTACTTGAACTTTCCTGCTACTTGAACTTCTTGAACTTCTTGAACCTTTCTGCTACTTGAACTTCTTGAACCTTCCTGCGACTTGAACTTCTTGAACCTTCCTGCCACTTGAACTTCTTGAACTTCTTGAACCTTCCTGCTACTTGAAATTCTTGAAACTTCCTGCTACTTGAACTTCTTGAACTTCTTGAACCTTCCTGCTACTTGAACTTCTTGAACTTCTTGAACCTTCCTGCTACTTGAACTTCTTGAACTTCTTGAACCTTCCTGCTACTTGATATTCTTGAAACTTCCTGCTACTTGAACTTCTTGAACTTCTTGAACCTTCCTGCTACTTGAACTTCTTGAACTTCTTGAACCTTCATGCTACTTGAACTTCTTGAACTTCATGAACCTTCCTGCTACTTGAACTTCTTGAACTTCTTGAACCTTCCTGCTACTTGAACTTCTTGAACCTTCCTGCTACTTGAACTTCTTGAACCTTCCTGCTACTTGAACTTCTTGAACTTCTTGAACCTTCATGCTACTTGAACATCTTGAACCTTCCTGCTACTTGAACTTCTTGAACTTCTTGAACCTTCCTGCTACTTGAACTTCTTGAACCTTCCTGCTACTTGAACTTCTTGAACCTTCCTGCTACTTGAACTTCTTGAACCTTCCTGCTACTTGAACTTCTTGAACCTTCCTGCTACTTGAACTTCTTGAACCTTCCTGCTACTTGAACTTCTTGAACCTTCCTCCTACTTGAACTTCTTGAACCTTCCTGCTACTTGAACTTCTTGAACCTTCCTGCTACTTGAACTTCTTGAACATCTTGAACCTTCCTGCTACTTGAACTTCTTGAACTTCTTGAACCTATCTGCTACTTGAACTTCTTGAACCTTCCTGCTATTTGAACTTCTTGAACTTCTTGAACCTTCCTGCTACTTGAACTTCTTGAACGTCTTGAACCTTCCTGCTACTTGAACTTCTTGAACTTCTTGAACCTTCCTGCTACTTGAACTTCTTGAACCTTCCTGCTACTTGAACTTCTTGAACCTTCCTGCTACTTGAACTTCTTGAACCTTCCTGCTACTCGAACTTCTTGAACCTTCCTGCTACTTGAACTTCTTGAACCTTCTGCTACTTGAACTTCTTGAGCTTCTTGAACCTTCCTGCTACTTGAACTTCTTGAACTTCTTGAACCTATCTGCTACTTGAACTTCTTGAACCTTCCTGCTACTTGAACTTCTTGAACTTCTTGAACCTTCCTGCTACTTGAACTTCTTGAACGTCTTGAACCTTACTGCTACTTGAACTTCATGAACTTCTTGAACCTTCCTTCTACTTGAACTTCTTGAACCTTCCTGCCACTTGAACTTCTTGAACTTTTTGAACCTTCCTGCTACTTGAACTTCTTGAACTTCTTGAACCTTCCTGCTACTTGAACTTCTTGAACTTCTTGAACCTTCCTGCTACTTGAACTTCTTGAACCTTCCTGCTACTTGAACTTCTCGAACTTCTCGAACCTTCCTGCTACTTGAAATACTTGAACTTCTTGAACCTTCCTGTTACTTGAACTTCTTGAACTTTTCGAACCTTCCTGCTACTAGAACTTCTCGAACTTCTTGAACCTTCCTGCTACTTGAAATACTTGAACTTCTTGACCCTTCCTGCTACTTGAACTTCTTGAACCCTCCTGCTACTTGAACTTCTAGAACTTCTTGACCCTTCCTGCTACTAAAACTTCTTGAACTTCTTGAACCTTCCTGCTACTTGAACTTCTTGAACTTCTTTAACCTACCTGCTACTTGAACTTCTTAAACTTCTTGAACTTTCCTGCTACCTGAACTTTTTGAACTTCTTGAACCTTCCTGCTACGTGAACTTCTTGAACCTTCCTGCTACTTGAACTTCTTGAACCTTCCTGCTACTTGAACTTCTTGAACCTACATGCAACTTGAACTTCTTGAACCTTCCTGCTACTTGAACTTCTTGAACCTTCCTGCTACTTGTACTACTTGAACTTCTTGAACCATCCTGCAACTCGAACTTCTTGAACCTTCCTGCAACTTGAACTTCTTGAACTTCTTGAACCTTCCTGCTACTTGAACTTCTTGAACCTTCCTGCTACTTGAACTTCTTAAACTTTTCGAACCTTCCTGCTACTTGAACTTCTTGAACTTTTTGAACCTTCCTGCTACTTGGACTTCTTGAACCTTCCTGCTCCTTGAACTTCTTGAACCTTCCTGCTACCGGAACTTCTTGAACTTCTTGAACCTTTCTGCCACTTGAACTTCTTGAACCTTCCTGCTACTTGAACTTCTTGAACTTCTTGAACCTTCCTGCTACTTGAACTTCTTGAATGTGTTGAACCTTCCTGCTACTTGAACTTCTTGAACGTCTTGAACCTTCCTGCTACTTGAACTTCTTGAACTTCTTGAACCTTCCTGCTACTTCTACTTCTTGAACCTTCATGCTACTTTAACTTCTTGAACCTTCCTGCTACTTGAACTTCTTGAACTTCTTGAACCCTCCTGCTACTTGAACTTCTTGAACCTCCCTGCTTCTTGAACTTCTTGAACTTCTTGAACCTTCCTGCTACTTGAACTTCTTGAACTTCTTGAACCTTCCTGCTACTTGAACTTCTTGAACTTCTTGAACCTTCCTGCTACTTGAACTTCTTGAACCTTCCTGCTACTTGAACTTCTTGAACCTTCCTGCTACTTGAACTTCTTGAACTTCTTGAACCCTCCTGCTACTTGAACTTCTTGAACCTTCCTGCTTCTTGAACTTCTTGAACTTCGTGAACCTCCCTGCTACTTGAACTTCTTGAACTTCTTGAACCTTCCTGCTACTTGATTTTCTTGAACCTTCCTGCTACTTGGGCTTCTTGAACCTTCCTGCTACTTGAACTTCTTGAACTTCTTGAACCTTCCTGCTACTTGAACTTCCTGAACTTCTTGAACCTTTCTGCTACTTGAATTTCTTGAACCTTCCTGCAACTTGAACTTCTTGAACTTCTTGTACCTTCCTGCTACTTGAACTTCTTGAACGTCTTGAACCTTCCTGCTACTTGAACTATTTGAACTTCTTGAACCTTCCTGCTACTTGAACTTCTTGAACCTTCCTGCTACTTGAACTTCTTGAACTTTTTGAACCTTCCTGCTACTTGAACTTCTTGAACTTCTTGAACCTTAATGCTACTTGAACTTCTTGAACCTTCCTGCTACTTGAACTTCTTGAACTTCTTGAACCTTCCTGCTACTTGAACTACTTGAACTTCTTGAACCTTCCTGCTACTTGAACTTCTTGAACTTCTTGAACCTTCCTGCTACTTGAACTTCTTGAACCTTCCTGCTACTTGAACTTCTTGAACTTCTTGAACCTTCCTGCTACTTGAACTTCTTGAACTTCTTGAAACTTCCTGCTACTTGAACTTCTTGAACTTCTTGAACCTTCCTGCTACTTGAACTTCTTGAACTTCTTGAACCTTCCTGCTACTTGAACTTCTTGAACTTCTTGAACCTTCCTGCTACTTGAACTTCTTGAACCTTCCTGCTACTTGAACTTCTTGAACTTCTTGAACCTTCCTGCTACTTGAACTTCTTGAACTTCTTGAGCCTTCCTGCTACTTGAACTTCTTGAACCTTCCTGCTACTTGAACTTCTTGAACCTTCCTGCTACTTGAACTTCTTGAACCTTCCTGCTACTTGAACTTCTTGAACTTCTTGAAACCTCCTGCTACTTGAACTTCTTGAACCTTCCTGCTTCTTGAACTTCTTGAACTTCTTGAACCTTCCTGCTACTTGAACTTCTTGAACTTCTTGAACCTTCCTGCTACTTGAAATTCTTGAACTTCTTGAACCTTCCTGCTACTTGAACTTCTTGAACTTCTTGAACCTTCCTGCTACTTGAAAATCTTGAACTTCTTGAACCTTCCTGCTACTTGAACTTCTTGAACCTTCCTGCTACTTGAACTTCTTGAACCTTCCTGCTACTTGAACTTCTTGAGCCTTCCTGCTACTTGAACTTCTCGAACTTCTTGAACCCTCCTGCTACTTGAACTTCTTGAACCTTCCTGCTTCTTGAACTTCTTGAACTTCTTGAACCTTCCTGCTACTTGAACTTCTTGAACTTCTTGAACCTTCCTGCTACTTGAACTTCTTGAACCTTCCTGCTACTTAAGCTTCTTGAACCTTCCTGCTACTTGAACTTCCTTAACTTCTTGAACCTTTCTGCTACTTGAACTTCTTGAACCTTCCTGCTACTTGAACTTCTTGAACGTCTTGAGCCTTCCTGCTACTTGAACTTCTTCAACTTCTTGAACCTTCCTGCTACTTGAACTTCTTGAACTTTTTGAACCTTCCTGCTACTTGAACTTCTTGAACTTCTTGAACCTTAATGCTACTTGAAATTCTTGAACCTTCCTGCTACTTGAACTTCTTGAACTTCTTGAACCTTCCTGCTACTTGAACTACTTGAACTTCTTGAACTTTCTGCTACTTGAACTTTCCTGCTACTTGAACTTCTTGAACTTCTTGAACCTTCCTGCTACTTGAACTTCTTGAACCTTCCTGCTACTTGAACTTCTTGAACCTTCCTGCCACTTGAACTTCTTGAACTTCTTGAACCTTCCTGCTACTTGAAATTCTTGAAACTTCCTGCTACTTGAACTTCTTGAACTTCTTGAAACTTCCTGCTACTTGAACTTCTTGAACTTCTTGAACCTTCCTGCTACTTGAACTTCTTGAACTTCTTGAACCTTCCTGCTACTTGATATTCTTGAAACTTCCTGCTACTTGAACTTCTTGAACTTCTTGAACCTTCCTGCTACTTGAACTTCTTGAACTTCTTGAACCTTCATGCTACTTGAACTTCTTGAACTTCATGAACCTTCCTGCTACTTGAACTTCTTGAACTTCTTGAACCTTCCTGCTACTTGAACTTCTTGAACCTTCCTGCTACTTGAACTTCTTGAACCTTCCTGCTACTTGAACTTCTTGAACCTTCCTGCTACTTGAACATCTTGAACTTCTTGAACCTTCCTGCTACTTGAACATCTTGAACCTTTCTGCTACTTGAACTTCTTGAACTTCTTGAACCTTCCTGCTACTTGAACTTCTTGAACCTTCCTGCTACTTGAACTTCTTGAACCTTCCTGCTACTTGAAATTCTTGAACTTCTTAAACCTTCCTGCTACTTGAAATACTTGAACTTCTTGAAATTCCTGTTACTTTAACTTCTTGAAATTTCCTGCTACTTGAACTTCTTGAACCTCCCTGCTACATGAGCTTTTTGAACCTTCCTGCTACTTAGAGTTCTTGAACTTCTTGACCCTTCCTGCTACTTGAACTTCTTGAACCCTCCTGCTACTTGAACTTCTAGAACTTCTTGACCCTTCCTGCTACTAAAACTTCTTGAACTTCTTGAACCTTCCTGCTACTTGAACTTCTTGAACTTCTTTAACCTACCTGCTACTTGAACTTCTTAAACTTCTTGAACTTTCCTGCTACCTGAACTTTTTGAACTTCTTGAACCTTCCTGCTACGTGAACTTCTTGAACCTTCCTGCTACTTGAACTTCTTGAACCTTCCTGCTACTTGAACTTCTTGAACCTACATGCAACTTGAACTTCTTGAACCTTCCTGCTACTTGAACTTCTTGAACTTTCCTGCTACTTGTACTACTTGAACTTCTTGAACCATCCTGCTACTCGAACTTCTTGAACCTTCCTGCAACTTGAACTTCTTGAACTTCTTGAACCTTCCTGCTACTTGAACTTCTTGAACCTTCCTGCTACTTGAACTTCTTAAACTTTTCGAACCTTCCTGCTACTTGAACTTCTTGAACTTTTTGAACCTTCCTGCTACTTGGACTTCTTGAACCTTCCTGCTCCTTGAACTTCTTGAACCTTCCTGCTACCGGAACTTCTTGAACTTCTTGAACCTTTCAGCCACTTGAACTTCTTGAACCTTCCTGCCACTTGAACTTCTTGAACTTCTTGAACCTTCCTGCTACTTGAACTTCTTGAATGTGTTGAACCTTCCTGCTACTTGAACTTCTTGAACGTCTTGAACCTTCCCGCTACTTGAACTTCTTGAACTTCTTGAACATTCCTGCTACTTCTACTTCTTGAACCTTCCTGCTACTTTAACTTCTTGAACCTTCCTGCTACTTGAACTTCTTGAACTTCTTGAACCCTCCTGCTACTTGAACTTCTTGAACCTCCCTGCTTCTTGAACTTCTTGAACTTCTTGAACCTTCCTGCTACTTGAACTTCTTGAACTTCTTGAACCTTCCTGCTACTTGAACTTCTTGAACTTCTTGAACTATCCTGCTACTTGAACTTCTTGAACCTTCCTGCTACTTGAACTTCTTGAACCTTCCTGCTACTTGAACTTCTTGAACTTCTTGAACCCTCCTGCTACTTGAACTTCTTGAACCTTCCTGCTTCTTGAACTTCTTGAACTTCGTGAACCTCCCTGCTACTTGAACTTCTTGAACTTCTTGAACCTTCCTGCTACTTGATTTTCTTGAACCTTCCTGCTACTTGGGCTTCTTGAACCTTCCTGCTACTTGAACTTCTTGAACTTCTTGAACCTTCCTGCTACTTGAACTTCCTGAACTTCTTGAACCTTTCTGCTACTTGAACTTCTTGAACCTTCCTGCAACTTGAACTTCTTGAACTTCTTGTACCTTCCTGCTACTTGAACTTCTTGAACGTCTTGAACCTTCCTGCTACTTGAACTTCTTGAACTTCTTGAACCTTCCTGCTACTTGAACTTCTTGAACCTTCCTGCTATTTGAACTTCTTGAACTTTTTGAACCTTCCTGCTACTTGAACTTCTTGAACTTCTTGAACCTTAATGCTACTTGAACTTCTTGAACCTTCCTGCTACTTGAACTTCTTGAACTTCTTGAACCTTCCTGCTACTTGAACTTCTTGAACCTTCCTGCTACTTGAACTTCTCGAACCTTCCTGCCACTCTATCTTCTTGAACTTCTTGAACCTTCCTGCTACTTGAAATTCTTGAAACTTCCTGCTACTTGAACTTCTTGAACTTCTTGAACCTTCCTGCTACTTGAACTTCTTGAACTTCTTGAAACTTCCTGCTACTTGAACTTCTTGAACTTCTTGAACCTTCCTGCTACTTGAACTTTTTGAACTTCTTGAACCTTCCTGCTACTTGAACTTCTTGAACTTCTTGAACCTTCCTGCTACTTGAACTTCTTGAACTTCTTGAACCTTCCTGCTACTTGAACTTCTTGAACTTCTTGAGCCTTCCTGCTACTTGAACTTCTTGAACCTTCCTGCTACTTGAACTTCTTGAACCTTCCTGCTACTTGAACTTCTTGAACCTTCCTGCTACTTGAACTTCTTGAACTTCTTGAACCCTCCTGCTACTTGAACTTCTTGAACCTTCCTGCTTCTTGAACTTCTTGAACTTCTTGAACCTTCCTGCTACTTGAACTTCTTGAACTTCTTGAACCTTCCTGCTACTTGAAATTCTTGAACTTCTTGAACCTTCCTGCTACTTGAACTTCTTGAACTTCTTAAACCTTCCTGCTACTTGAACTTCTTGAACTTCTTGAACCTTCCTGCTACTTGAACTTCTTGAACCTTCCTGCTACTTGAACTTCTTGAACCTTCCTGCTACTTGAACTTCTTGAGCCTTCCTGCTACTTGAACTTCTCGAACTTCTTGAACCCTCCTGCTACTTGAACTTCTTGAACCTTCCTGCTTCTTGAACTTCTTGAACTTCTTGAACCTTCCTGCTACTTGAACTTCTTGAACTTCTTGAACCTTCCTGCTACTTGAACTTCTTGAACCTTCCTGCTACTAGAGCTTCTTGAACCTTCCTGCTACTTGAACTTCTTGAACTTCTTGAACCTTCCTGCTACTTGAACTTCCTTAACTTCTTGAACCTTTCTGCTACTTGAACTTCTGGAACCTTCCTGCTACTTGAACTTCTTGAACGTCTTGAGCCTTCCTGCTACTTGAACTTCTTCAACTTCTTGAACCTTCCTGCTTCTTGAACTTCTTGAACTTTTTGAACCTTCCTGCTACTTGAACTTCTTGAACTTCTTGAACCTTCCTGCTACTTGAACTTCTTGAACTTCTTGAACATTCCTGCTACTTGAACTTCTTGAACCTTCCTGCAACTTGAACTTCTTGAACTTCTTGAACCTTCCTGCTACTTGAACTTCTTGAACCTTCCTGCTACTTGAACTTCTTAAACTTTTCGAACCTTCCTGCTACTTGAACTTCTTGAACTTTTTGAACCTTCCTGCTACTTGGACTTCTTGAACCTTCCTGCTCCTTGAACTTCTTGAACCTTCCTGCTACCGGAACTTCTTGAACTTCTTGAACCTTTCAGCCACTTGAACTTCTTGAACCTTCCTGCCACTTGAACTTCTTGAACTTCTTGAACCTTCCTGCTACTTGAACTTCTTGAATGTGTTGAACCTTCCTGCTACTTGAACTTCTTGAACGTCTTGAACCTTCCTGCTACTTGAACTTCTTGAACTTCTTGAACCTTCCTGCTACTTCTACTTCTTGAACCTTCCTGCTACTTTAACTTCTTGAACCTTCCTGCTACTTGAACTTCTTGAACTTCTTGAACCCTCCTGCTACTTGAACTTCTTGAACCTCCCTGCTTCTTGAACTTCTTGAACTTCTTGAACCTTCCTGCTACTTGAACTTCTTGAACTTCTTGAACCTTCCTGCTACTTGAACTTCTTGAACTTCTTGAACCTTCCTGCTACTTGAACTTCTTGAACCTTCCTGCTACTTGAACTTCTTGAACCTTCCTGCTACTTGAACTTCTTGAACTTCTTGAACCCTCCTGCTACTTGAACTTCTTGAACCTTCCTGCTTCTTGAACTTCTTGAACTTCGTGAACCTCCCTGCTACTTGAACTTCTTGAACTTCTTGAACCTTCCTGCTACTTGATTTTCTTGAACCTTCCTGCTACTTGGGCTTCTTGAACCTTCCTGCTACTTGAACTTCTTGAACTTCTTGAACCTTCCTGCTACTTGAACTTCCTGAACTTCTTGAACCTTTCTGCTACTTGAACTTCTTGAACCTTCCTGCAACTTGAACTTCTTGAACTTCTTGTACCTTCCTGCTACTTGAACTTCTTGAACGTCTTGAACCTTCCTGCTACTTGAACTTCTTGAACTTCTTGAACCTTCCTGCTACTTGAACTTCTTGAACCTTCCTGCTACTTGAACTTCTTGAACTTTTTGAACTATCCTGCTACTTGAACTTCTTGAACTTCTTGAACCTTAATGCTACTTGAACTTCTTGAACCTTCCTGCTACTTGAACTTCTTGAACTTCTTGAACCTTCCTGCTACTTGAACTTCTTGAACCTTCCTGCTACTTGAACTTCTCGAACCTTCCTGCCACTTGAACTTCTTGAACTTCTTGAACCTTCCTGCTACTTGAAATTCTTGAAACTTCCTGCTACTTGAACTTCTTGAACTTCTTGAACCTTCCTGCTACTTGAACTTCTTGAACTTCTTGAAACTTCCTGCTACTTGAACTTCTTGAACTTCTTGAACCTTCCTGCTACTTGAACTTTTTGAACTTCTTGAACCTTCCTGCTACTTGAACTTCTTGAACTTCTTGAACCTTCCTGCTACTTGAACTTCTTGAAATTCTTGAACCTTCCTGCTACTTGAACTTCTTGAACTTCTTGAGACTTCCTGCTACTTGAACTTCTTGAACCTTCCTGCTACTTGAACTTCTTGAACCTTCCTGCTACTTGAACTTCTTGAACCTTCCTGCTACTTGAACTTCTTGAACTTCTTGAACCCTCCTGCTACTTGAACTTCTTGAACCTTCCTGCTTCTTGAACTTCTTGAACTTCTTGAACCTTCCTGCTACTTGAACTTCTTGAACTTCTTGAACCTTCCTGCTACTTGAAATTCTTGAACTTCTTGAACCTTCCTGCTACTTGAACTTCTTGAACTTCTTGAACCTTCCTGCTACTTGAACTTCTTGAACTTCTTGAACCTTCCTGCTACTTGAACTTCTTGAACCTTCCTGCTACTTGAACTTCTTGAACCTTCCTGCTACTTGAACTTCTTGAGCCTTCCTGCTACTTGCACTTCTCGAACTTCTTGAACCCTCCTGCTACTTGAACTTCTTGAACCTTCCTGCTTCTTGAACTTCTTGAACTTCTTGAACCTTCCTGCTACTTGAACTTCTTGAACTTCTTGAACCTTCCTGCTACTTGAACTTCTTGAACCTTCCTGCTACTAGAGCTTCTTGAACCTTCCTGCTACTTGAACTTCTTGAACTTCTTGAACCTTCCTGCTACTTGAACTTAATTAACTTCTTGAACCTTTCTGCTACTTGAACTTCTTGAACCTTCCTGCTACTTGAACTTCTTGAACGTCTTGAGCCTTCCTGCTACTTGAACTTCTTCAACTTCTTGAACCTTCCTGCTTCTTGAACTTCTTGAACTTTTTGAACCTTCCTGCTACTTGAACTTCTTGAACTTCTTGAACCTTAATGCTACTTGAAATTCTTGAACCTTCCTGCTACTTGAACTTCTTGAACTTCTTGAACCTTCCTGCTACTTGAACTACTTGAACTTCTTGAACTTTCTGCTACTTGAACTTTCCTGCTACTTGAACTTCTTGAACTTCTTGAACCTTCCTGCTACTTGAACTTCTTGAACCTTCCTGCTACTTGAACTTCTTGAACTTCTTGAACCTTCCTGCTACTTGAACTTCTTGAACCTTCCTGCTACTTAAGCTTCTTGAACCTTCCTGCTACTTGAACTTCTTGAACTTCTTGAACCTTCCTGCTACTTGAACTTCCTTAACTTCTTGAACCTTTCTGCTACTTGAACTTCTTGAACCTTCCTGCTACTTGAACTTCTTGAACGTCTTGAGCCTTCCTGCTACTTGAACTTCTTCAACTTCTTGAACCTTCCTGCTACTTGAACTTCTTGAACTTTTTGAACCTTCCTGCTACTTGAACTTCTTGAACTTCTTGAACCTTAATGCTACTTGAAATTCTTGAACCTTCCTGCTACTTGAACTTCTTGAACTTCTTGAACCTTCCTGCTACTTGAACTACTTGAACTTCTTGAACTTTCTGCTACTTGAACTTTCCTGCTACTTGAACTTCTTGAACTTCTTGAACCTTCCTGCTACTTGAACTTCTTGAACCTTCCTGCTACTTGAACTTCTTGAACCTTCCTGCCACTTGAACTTCTTGAACTTCTTGAACCTTCCTGCTACTTGAAATTCTTGAAACTTCCTGCTACTTGAACTTCTTGAACTTCTTGAACCTTCCTGCTACTTGAACTTCTTGAACTTCTTGAACCTTCCTGCTACTTGAACTTCTTGAACTTCTTGAACCTTCTTGCTACTTGATATTCTTGAAACTTCCTGCTACTTGAACTTCTAGAACTTCTTGAACCTTCCTGCTACTTGAACTTCTTGAACTTCTTGAACCTTCATGCTACTTGAACTTCTTGAACTTCATGAACCTTCCTGCTACTTGAACTTCTTGAACTTATTGAACCTTCATGCTACTTGAACTTCTTGAACCTTCCTGCTACTTGAACTTCTTGAACCTTCCTGCTACTTGAACTTCTTGAACCTTCCTGCTACTTGAACATCTTGAACTTCTTGAACCTTCCTGCTACTTGAACATCTTGAACCTTTCTGCTACTTGAACTTCTTGAACTTCTTGAACCTTCCTGCTACTTGAACTTCTTGAACCTTCCTGCTACTTGAACTTCTTGAACCTTCCTGCTACTTGAAATTCTTGAACTTCTTAAACCTTCCTGCTACTTGAAATACTTGAACTTCTTGAAATTCCTGTTACTTTAACTTCTTGAACTTCTTGAGCCTTCCTGCTACTTGAACTTCTTGAACCTTCCTGCTACTTGAACTTCTTGAACCTTCCTGCTACTTGAACTTCTTGAACTTCTTGAAACTTCGTGCTACTTGAACTTCTTGAACTTCTTGAACCTTCCTGCTACTTGAACTTCTTGAACTTCTTGAACCTTCCTGCTACTTGAACTTCTTGAACTTCTTGAACCTTCCTGCTACTTGAACTTCTTGAACTTCTTGAACCTTCCTGCTACTTGAACTTCTTGAACTTCTTGAGCCTTCCTGCTACTTGAACTTCTTGAACCTTCCTGCTACTTGAACTTCTTGAACCTTCCTGCTACTTGAACTTCTTGAACTTCTTGAACCCTCCTGCTACTTGAACTTCTTGAACCTTCCTGCTTCTTGAACTTCTTGAACTTCTTGAACCTTCCTGCTACTTGAACTTCTTGAACTTCTTGAACCTTCCTGCTACTTGAAATTCTTGAACTTCTTGAACCTTCCTGCTACTTGAACTTCTTGAACTTCTTGAACCTTCCTGCTACTTGAACTTCTTGAACTTCTTGAACCTTCCTTCTACTTGAACTTCTTGAACCTTCTTGCTACTTGAACTTCTTGAACCTTCCTGCTACTTGAACTTCTTGAGCCTTCCTGCTACTTGAACTTCTCGAACTTCTTGAACCCTCCTGCTACTTGAACTTCTTGAACCTTCCTGCTTCTTTAACTTCTTGAACTTCTTGAACCTTCCTGCTACTTGAACTTCTTGAACTTCTTGAACCTTTCTGCTACTTGAACTTCTTGAACCTTCCTGCTACTAAAGCTTCTTGAACCTTCCTGCTACTTGAACTTCTTGAACTTCTTGAACCTTCCTGCTACTTAAACTTCCTTAACTTCTTGAACCTTTCTGCTACTTGAACTTCTTGAACCTTCCTGCTACTTGAACTTCTTGAACGTCTTGAGCCTTCCTGCTACTTGAACTTCTTCAACTTCTTGAACCTTCCTGCTTCTTGAACTTCTTGAACTTTTTGAACCTTCCTGCTACTTGAACTTCTTGAACTTCTTGAACCTTAATGCTACTTGAAATTCTTGAACCTTCCTGCTACTTGAACTTCTTGAACTTCTTGAACCTTCCTGCTACTTGAACTACTTGAACTTCTTGAACTTTCTGCTACTTGAACTTTCCTGCTACTTGAACTTCTTGAACTTCTTGAACCTTCCTGCTACTTGAACTTCTTGAACCTTCCTGCTACTTGAACTTCTTGAACCTTCCTGCCACTTGAACTTCTTGAACTTCTTGAACCTTCCTGCTACTTGAAATTCTTGAAACTTCCTGCTACTTGAACTTCTTGAACTTCTTGAACCTTCCTGCTACTTGAACTTCTTGAACTTCTTGAACCTTCCTGCTACTTGAACTTCTTGAACTTCTTGAACCTTCCTGCTACTTGATATTCTTGAAACTTCCAGCTACTTGAACTTCTTGAACTTCTTGAACCTTCCTGCTACTTGAACTTCTTGAACTTCTTGAACCTTCATGCTACTTGAACTTCTTGAACTTCATGAACCTTCCTGCTACTTGAACTTCATGAACTTCTTGAACCTTCCTGCTACTTGAACTTCTTGAACCTTCCTGCTACTTGAACTTCTTGAACCTTTCTGCTACTTGAATTTCTTGAACTTCTTGAACCTTCCTGCTACTTGAACATCTTGAACCTTCCTGCTACTTGAACTTCTTGAACTTCTTGAACCTTCCTGCTACTTGAACTTCTTGAACCTTCCTGCTACTTGAACTTCTTGAACCTTCCTGCTACTTGAACTTCTTGAACCTTCCTGCTACTTGAACTTCTTGAACCTTCCTGCTACTTGAACTTCTTGAACCTTCCTGCTACTTGAACTTCTTGAACCTTCCTCCTACTTGAACTTCTTGAACCTTCCTGCTACTTGAACTTCTTGAACCTTCCTGCTACTTGAACTTCTTGAACATCTTGAACCATCCTGCTACTTGAACTTCTTGAACTTCTTGAACCTATCTGCTACTTGAACTTCTTGAACCTTCCTGCTATTTGAACTTCTTGAACTTCTTGAACCTTCCTGCTACTTGAACTTCTTGAACGTCTTGAACCTTCCTGCTACTTGAACTTCTTGAACTTCTTGAACCTTCCTGCTACTTGAACTTCTTGAACCTTCCTGCTACTTGAACTTCTTGAACCTTCCTGCTACTTGAACTTCTTGAACCTTCCTGCTACTCGAACTTCTTGAACCTTCCTGCTACTTGAACTTCTTGAACCTTCTGCTACTTGAACTTCTTGAACTTCTTGAACCTTCCTGCTACTTGAACTTCTTGAACTTCTTGAACCTATCTGCTACTTGAACTTCTTGAACCTTCCTGCTACTTGAACTTCTTGAACTTCTTGAACCTTCCTGCTACTTGAACTTCTTGAACGCCTTTAACCTTACTGCTACTTGAACTTCTTGAACTTCTTGAACCTTCCTTCTACTTGAACTTCTTGAACTTTCCTGCCACTTGAACTTCTTGAACTTTTTGAACCTTCCTGCTACTTGAACTTCTTGAACCTTCCTGCTACTTGAACTTCTTGAACTTCTTGAACCTTCCTGCTACTTGAACTTCTTGAACCTTCCTGCTACTTGAACTTCTCGAACTTCTTGAACCTTCCTGCTACTTGAAATACTTGAACTTCTTGAACCTTCCTGTTACTTGAACTTCTTGAACTTTTCGAACCTTCCTGCTACTAGAACTTCTTGAACCTTCCTGCTACTTGAACTTCTTGAACTTCTTGAACCTTCCTGCTACTTGAAATACTCGAACTTCTCGAACCTTCCTGTTACTTGAACTTCTTGAACTTCTTGAAATTTCCTGCAACTTGAACTTCTTGAACCTCCCTGCTACTTGAACTTCTTGAACCTTCCTGCTACTTGGAGTTCTTGAACTTCTTGACCCTTCCTGCTACTTGAACTTCTTGAACCCTCCTGCTACTTGAACTTCTAGAACTTCTTGACCCTTCCTGCTACTAAAACTTCTTGAACTTCTTGAACCTTCCTGCTACTTGAACTTCTTGAACTTCTTTAACCTACCTGCTACTTGAACTTCTTAAACTTCTTGAACTTTCCTGCTACCTGAACTTTTTGAACTTCTTGAACCTTCCTGCTACGTGAACTTCTTGAACCTTCCTGCTACTTGAACTTCTTGAACCTTCCTGCTACTTGAACTTCTTGAACCTACATGCAACTTGAACTTCTTGAACCTTCCTGCTACTTGAACTTCTTGAACCTTCCTGCTACTTGTACTACTTGAACTTCTTGAACCATCCTGCTACTCGAACTTCTTGAACCTTCCTGCAACTTGAACTTCTTGAACTTCTTGAACCTTCCTGCTACTTGAACTTCTTGAACCTTCCTGCTACTTGAACTTCTTAAACTTTTCGAACCTTCCTGCTACTTGAACTTCTTGAACTTTTTGAACCTTCCTGCTACCTGGACTTCTTGAACCTTCCTGCTCCTTGAACTTCTTGAACCTTCCTGCTACCGGAACTTCTTGAACTTCTTGAACCTTTCAGCCACTTGAACTTCTTGAACCTTCCTGCTACTTGAACTTCTTGAACTTCTTGAACCTTCCTGCTACTTGAACTTCTTGAATGTGTTGAACCTTCCTGCTACTTGAACTTCTTGAACGTCTTGAACCTTCCTGCTACTTGAACTTCTTGAACTTCTTGAACCTTCCTGCTACTTCTACTTCTTGAACCTTCCTGCTACTTTAACTTCTTGAACCTTCCTGCTACTTGAACTTCTTGAACTTCTTGAACCCTCCTGCTACTTGAACTTCTTGAACCTCCCTGCTTCTTGAACTTCTTGAACTTCTTGAACCTTCCTGCTACTTGAACTTCTTGAACTTCGTGAACCTTCCTGCTACTTGAACTTCTTGAACTTCTTGAACCTTCCTGCTACTTAAACTTCTTGAACCTTCCTGCTACTTGAACTTCTTGAACCTTCCTGCTACTTGAACTTCTTGAACTTCTTGAACCCTCCTGCTACTTGAACTTCTTGAACCTTCCTGCTTCTTGAACTTCTTGAACTTCGTGAACCTCCCTGCTACTTGAACTTCTTGAACTTCTTGAACCTTCCTGCTACTTGATTTTCTTGAACCTTCCTGCTACTTGGGCTTCTTGAACCTTCCTGCTACTTGAACTTCTTGAACTTCTTGAACCTTCCTGCTACTTGAACTTCCTGAACTTCTTGAACCTTTCTGCTACTTGAACTTCTTGAACCTTCCTGCAACTTGAACTTCTTGAACTTCTTGTACCTTCCTGCTACCTCAACTTCTTGAACGTCTTGAACCTTCCTGCTACTTGAACTTCTTGAACTTCTTGAACCTTCCTGCTACTTGAACTTCTTGAACCTTCCTGCTACTTGAACTTCTTGAACTTTTTGAACCTTCCTGCTACTTGAACTTCTTGAACTTCTTGAACCTTAATGCTACTTGAACTTCTTGAACCTTCCTGCTACTTGAACTTCTTGAACTTCTTGAACCTTCCTGCTACTTGAACTACTTGAACTTCTTGAACCTTCCTGCTACTTGAACTTCTTGAACTTCTTGAACCTTCCTGCTACTTGAACTTCTTGAACCTTCCTGCTACTTGAACTTCTCGAACCTTCCTGCCACTTGAACTTCTTGAACTTCTTGAACCTTCCTGCTACTTGAAATTCTTGAAACTTTCTGCTACTTGAACTTCTTGAACTTCTTGAACCTTCCTGCTACTTGAACTTCTTGAACTTCTTGAAACTTCCTGCTACTTGAACTTCTTGAACTTCTTGAACCTTCCTGCTACTTGAACTTCTTGAACTTCTTGAACCTTCCTGCTACTTGAACTTCTTGAACTTCTTGAACCTTCCTGCTACTTGAACTTCTTGAACTTCTTGAACCTTCCTGCTACTTGAACTTCTTGAACTTCTTGAGCCTTCCTGCTACTTGAACTTCTTGAACCTTCCTGCTACTTGAACTTCTTGAACCTTCCTGCTAATTGAACTTCTTGAACCTTCCTGCTACTTGAACTTCTTGAACTTCTTGAACCCTCCTGCTACTTGAACTTCTTGAACCTTCCTGCTTCTTGAACTTCTTGAACTTCTTGAACCTTCCTGCTACTTGAACTTCTTGAACTTCTTGAACCTTCCTGCTACTTGAAATTCTTGAACTTCTTGAACCTTCCTGCTACTTGAACTTCTTGAACTTCTTGAACCTTCCTGCTACTTGAATTTCTTGAACTTCTTGAACCTTCCTGCTACTTGAACTTCTTGAACCTTCCTGCTACTTGAGCTTCTTGAACCTTCCTGCTACTCGAACTTCTTGAGCCTTCCTGCTACTTGAACTTCTCGAACTTCTTGAACCTTCCTGCTACTTGAACTTCTTGAACCTTCCTGCTACTAAAGCTTCTTGAACCTTCCTGCTACTTGAACTTCTTGAACTTCTTGAACCTTCCTGCTACTTGAACTACTTGAACTTCTTGAACTTTCTGCTACTTGAACTTTCCTGCTACTTGAACTTCTTGAACTTCTTGAACCTTCCTGCTACTTGAACTTCTTGAACCTTCCTGCTACTTGAACTTCTTGAACCTTCCTGCCACTTGAACTTCTTGAACTTCTTGAACCTTCCTGCTACTTGAAATTCTTGAAACTTCCTGCTACTTGAACTTCTTGAACTTCTTGAACCTTCCTGCTACTTGAACTTCTTGAACTTCTTGAACCTTCCTGCTACTTGAACTTCTTGAACTTTTTGAACCTTCCTGCTACTTGATATTCTTGAAACTTCCTGCTACTTGAACTTCTTGAACTTCTTGAACCTTCCTGCTACTCGAACTTCTTGAACTTCTTGAACCATCATGCTACTTGAACTTCTTGAACTTCATGAACCTCCCTGCTACTTGAACTTCTTGAACTTCTTGAACCTTCCTGCTACTTGAACTTCTTGAACCTTCCTGCTACTTGAACTTCTTGAACCTTCCTGCTACTTGAACTTCTTGAACTTCTTGAACCTTCCTGGTACTTGAACATCTTGAACCTTCCTGCTACTTGAACTTCTTGAACTTCTTGAACCTTCCTGCTACTTGAACTTCTTGAACCTTCCTGCTACTTGAACTTCTTGAACCTTCCTGCTACTTGAACTTCTTGAACCTTCCTGCTACTTGAACTTCTTGAACCTTCCTGCTACTTGAACTTCTTGAACCTTCCTGCTACTTGAACTTCTTGAACCTTCCTCCTACTTGAACTTCTTGAACCTTCCTGCTACTTGAACTTCTTGAACCTTCCTGCTACTTGAACTTCTTGAACATCTTGAACCTTCCTGCTACTTGAACTTCTTGAACTTCTTGAACCTATCTGCTACTTGAACTTCTTGAACCTTCCTGCTATTTGAACTTCTTGAACTTCTTGAACCTTCCTGCTACTTGAACTTCTTGAACGTCTTGAACCTTCCTGCTACTTGAACTTCTTGAACTTCTTGAACCTTCCTGCTACTTGAACTTCTTGAACCTTCCTGCTACTTGAACTTCTTGAACCTTCCTGCTACTTGAACTTCTTGAACCTTCCTGCTACTCGAACTTCTTGAACCTTCCTGCTACTTGAACTTCTTGAACCTTCTGCTACTTGAACTTCTTGAACTTCTTGAACCTTCCTGCTACTTGAACTTCTTGAACTTCTTGAACCTATCTGCTACTTGAACTTCTTGAACCTTCCTGCTACTTGAACTTCTTGAACTTCTTGAACCTTCCTGCTACTTGAACTTCTTGAACGTCTTGAACCTTACTGCTACTTGAACTTCTTGAACTTCTTGAACCTTCCTTCTACTTGAACTTCTTGAACCTTCCTGCCACTTGAACTTCTTGAACTTTTTGAACCTTCCTGCTACTTGAACTTCTTGAACTTTTTGAACCTTCCTGCTACTTGAACTTCTTGAACTTCTTGAACCTTCCTGCTACTTGAACTTCTTGAACTTCTTGAACCTTCCTGCTACTTGAACTTCTTGAACTTCTTGAGCCTTCCTGCTACTTGAACTTCTTGAACCTTCCTGCTACTTGAACTTCTTGAACCTTCCTGCTAATTGAACTTCTTGAACCTTCCTGCTACTTGAACTTCTTGAACTTCTTGAACCCTCCTGCTACTTGAACTTCTTGAACCTTCCTGCTTCTTGAACTTCTTGAACTTCTTGAACCTTCCTGCTACTTGAACTTCTTGAACTTCTTGAACCTTCCTGCTACTTGAAATTCTTGAACTTCTTGAACCTTCCTGCTACTTGAACTTCTTGAACTTCTTGAACCTTCCTGCTACTTGAACTTCTTGAACTTCTTGAACCTTCCTGCTACTTGAACTTCTTGAACCTTCCTGCTACTTGAGCTTCTTGAACCTTCCTGCTACTTGAACTTCTTGAGCCTTCCTGCTACTTGAACTTCTCGAACTTCTTGAACCCTCCTGCTACTTGAACTTCTTGAACCTTCCTGCTTCTTGAACTTCTTGAACTTCTTGAACCTTCCTGCTACTTGAACTTCTTGAACTACTTGAACCTTCCTGCTACTTGAACTTCTTGAACCTTCCTGCTACTAAAGCTTCTTGAACCTTCCTGCTACTTGAACTTCTTGAACTTCTTGAACCTTCCTGCTACTTGAACTTCCTTAACTTCTTGAACCTTTCTGCTACTTGAACTTCTTGAACCTTCCTGCTACTTGAACTTCTTGAACGTCTTGAGCCTTCCTGCTACTTGAACTTCTTCAACTTCTTGAACCTTCCTGCTTCTTGAACTTCTTGAACTTTTTGAACCTTCCTGCTACTTGAACTTCTTGAACTTCTTGAACCTTAATGCTACTTGAAATTCTTGAACCTTCCTGCTACTTGAACTTCTTGAACTTCTTGAACCTTCCTGCTACTTGAACTACTTGAACTTCTTGAACTTTCTGCTACTTGAACTTTCCTGCTACTTGAACTTCTTGAACTTCTTGAAGCTTCCTGCTACTTGAACTTCTTGAACCTTCCTGCTACTTGAACATCTTGAACCTTCCTGCCACTTGAACTTCTTGAACTTCTTGAACCTTCCTGCTACTTGAAATTCTTGAAACTTCCTGCTACTTGAACTTCTTGAACTTCTTGAACCTTCCTGCTACTTGAACTTCTTGAACTTCTTGAACCTTCCTGCTACTTGAACTTCTTGAACTTCTTGAACCTTCCTGCTACTTGATATTCTTGAAACTTCCTGCTACTTGAACTTCTTGAACTTCTTGAACCTTCCTGCTACTCGAACTTCTTGAACTTCTTGAACCTTCATGCTACTTGAACTTCTTGAACTTCATGAACCTCCCTGCTACTTGAACTTCTTGAACTTCTTGAACCTTCCTGCTACTTGAACTTCTTGAACCATCCTGCTACTTGAACTTCTTGAACCTTCCTGCTACTTGAACTTCTTGAACTTCTTGAACCTTCCTGGTACTTGAACATCTTGAACCTTCCTGCTACTTGAACTTCTTGAACTTCTTGAACCTTCCTGCTACTTGAACTTCTTGAACCTTCCTGCTACTTGAACTTCTTGAACCTTCCTGCTACTTGAACTTCTTGAACCTTCCTGCTACTTGAACTTCTTGAACCTTCCTGCTACTTGAACTTCTTGAACCTTCCTGCTACTTGAACTTCTTGAACCTTCCTCCTACTTGAACTTCTTGAACCTTCCTGCTACTTGAACTTCTTGAACCTTCCTGCTACTTGAACTTCTTGAACATCTTGAACCTTCCTGCTACTTGAACTTCTTGAACTTCTTGAACCTATCTGCTACTTGAACTTCTTGAACCTTCCTGCTATTTGAACTTCTTGAACTTCTTGAACCTTCGTGCTACTTGAACTTCTTGAACGTCTTGAACCTTCCTGCTACTTGAACTTCTTGAACTTCTTGACCCTTCCTGCTACTTGAACTTCTTGAACCTTCCTGCTACTTGAACTTCTTGAACCTTCCTGCTACTTGAACTTCTTGAACCTTCCTGCTACTCGAACTTCTTGAACCTTCCTGCTACTTGAACTTCTTGAACCTTCTGCTACTTGAACTTCTTGAACTTCTTGAACCTTCCTGCTACTTGAACTTCTTGAACTTCTTGAACCTATCTGCTACTTGAACTTCTTGAACCTTCCTGCTACTTGAACTTCTTGAACTTCTTGAACCTTCCTGCTACTTGAACTTCTTGAACGTCTTGAACCTTACTGCTACTTGAACTTCTTGAACTTCTTGAACTTTCCTTCTACTTGAACTTCTTGAACCTTCCTGCCACTTGAACTTCTTGAACTTTTTGAACCTTCCTGCTACTTGAACTTCTTGAACTTTTTGAACCTTCCTGCTACTTGAACTTCTTGAACTTCTTGAACCTTCCTGCTACTTGAACTTCTCGAACTTCTTGAACCTTCCTGCTACTTGAAATACTTGAACTTCTTGAACCTTCCTGTTACTTGAACTTCTTGAACTTTTCGAACCTTCCTGCTACTAGAACTTCTTGAACCTTCCTGCTACTTGAACTTCTTGAACTTCTTGAACCTTCCTGCTACTTGAAATACTCGAACTTCTTGACCCTTCTTGCTACTAGAACTTCTTGAACTTCTCGAACCTTCCTGCTACTTGAACTTCTTGAACTTCTTTAACCTTCCTGCTACTTGAACTTCTTGAACTTCTTGAACCTTCCTGCTACCTGAACTTTTTGAACTTCTTGAACCTTCCTGCTACGTGAACTTCCTGACCTTTCCTGCTACTTGAACTTCTTGAACCTTCCTGCTACTTGAACTTCTTGAACATTCATGCTACTTGAACTTCTTGAACCTTCCTGCTACTTGAACTTCTTGAACCTTCCTGCTACTTGTACTACTTGAACTTCTTGAACCTTCCTGCTACTCGAACTTCTTGAACCTTCCTGCTACTCGAAATTCTTGAACTTCTTGAACCTTCCTGCTACTTGAAATTCTTGAACCTTCCTGCTACTTGAACTTCTTAAACTTCTCGAATCTTCCTGCTACTTGAACTTCTTGAACTTTTTGAACCTTCCTGCTACTTGAACTTCTTGAACCTTCCTGCTACTTGAACTTCTTGAACCTTCCTGCTACCTGAACTTCTTGAACTTCTTGAACCTTTCTGCTACTTGAACTTCTTGAACCTTCCTGCTACTTGAACTTCTTGAACTTCTTCAACCTTCCTGCTACTTAAACTTCTTGAACCTTCCTGCTACTTGAACTTCTTGAACTTCTTGAACCTTCCTGCTACTTGAACTTTTTAAACCTTCCTGCTGTTTGAACTTCTTGAACCTTCCTGTTACTTGAACTTCTTTAACTTCTTGAACCTTCCTGCTACTTGAACTTCTTGAACCTTCCTGCTACTTGAACTTTTTGAACTTCTTGACCCTCCCTGCTACTTGAACTTTTTGAACTTCTTGATCCTTCCTGCTACTTGAACTTCTTGAACTTCATGAACCTTCCTGCCACTCGAACTTCTTGAACCTTCCTGCCAATTGATTTCTTGAACCTTCCTGCTACTTGAACTTCTTGATCCTTCCTGCTACTTGAACTTTTTGAACCTTCCTGCTTCTTGAACTACTTGAACCTTCCTTCTACTTGAATTTCTTGAACTTCTTGAACCTTCCTGCTACTTGAACTTCTTGAACCTTCCTGCTACTTGAACTTCTTGAACCTTCCTGCTACTTGAACTTTTTGAACTTCTTGAACCTTCCTGTTACTTGAACTTCTTGAACTTTTCGAACCTTCCTGCTACTAGAACTTCTCGAACTTCTTGAACCTTCCTGCTACTTGAAATACTTGAACTTCTTGACCCTTCCTGCTACTTGAACTTCTTGAACCCTCCTGCTACTTGAACTTCTAGAACTTCTTGACCCTTCCTGCTACTAAAACTTCTTGAACTTCTTGAACCTTCCTGCTACTTGAACTTCTTGAACTTCTTTAACCTACCTGCTACTTGAACTTCTTAAACTTCTTGAACTTTCCTGCTACCTGAACTTTTTGAACTTCTTGAACCTTCCTGCTACGTGAACTTCTTGAACCTTCCTGCTACTTGAACTTCTTGAACCTTCCTGCTACTTGAACTTCTTGAACCAACATGCAACTTGAACTTCTTGAACCTTCCTGCTACTTGAACTTCTTGAACCTTCCTGCTACTTGTACTACTTGAACTTCTTGAACCATCCTGCTACTCGAACTTCTTGAACCTTCCTGCAACTTGAAATTCTTGAACTTCTTGAACCTTCCTGCTACTTGAACTTCTTGAACCTTCCTGCTACTTGAACTTCTTAAACTTTTCGAACCTTCCTGCTACTTGAACTTCTTGAACTTTTTGAACCTTCCTGCTACTTGGACTTCTTGAACCTTCCTGCTCCTTGAACTTCTTGAACCTTCCTGCTACCGGAACTTCTTGAACTTCTTGAACCTTTCTGCCACTTGAACTTCTTGAACCTTCCTGCTACTTGAACTTCTTGAACTTCTTGAACCTTCCTGCTACTTGAACTTCTTGAATGTGTTGAACCTTCCTGCTACTTGAACTTCTTGAACGTCTTGAACCTTCCTGCTACTTGAACTTCTTGAACTTCTTGAACCTTCCTGCTACTTCTACTTCTTGAACCTTCATGCTACTTTAACTTCTTGAACCTTCCTGCTACTTGAACTTCTTGAACTTCTTGAACCCTCCTGCTACTTGAACTTCTTGAACCTCCCTGCTTCTTGAACTTCTTGAACTTCTTGAACCTTCCTGCTACTTGAACTTCTTGAACTTCTTGAACCTTCCTGCTACTTGAACTTCTTGAACTTCTTGAACCTTCCTGCTACTTGAACTTCTTGAACCTTCCTGCTACTTGAACTTCTTGAACTTCTTGAACCCTCCTGCTACTTGAACTTCTTGAACCTTCCTGCTTCTTGAACTTCTTGAACTTCGTGAACCTCCCTGCTACTTGAACTTCTTGAACTTCTTGAACCTTCCTGCTACTTGATTTTCTTGAACCTTCCTGCTACTTGGGCTTCTTGAACCTTCCTGCTACTTGAACTTCTTGAACTTCTTGAACCTTCCTGCTACTTGAACTTCCTGAACTTCTTGAACCTTTCTGCTACTTGAATTTCTTGAACCTTCCTGCAACTTGAACTTCTTGAACTTCTTGTACCTTCCTGCTACTTGAACTTCTTGAACGTCTTGAACCTTCCTGCTACTTGAACTATTTGAACTTCTTGAACCTTCCTGCTACTTGAACTTCTTGAACCTTCCTGCTACTTGAACTTCTTGAACTTTTTGAACCTTCCTGCTACTTGAACTTCTTGAACTTCTTGAACCTTAATGCTACTTGAACTTCTTGAACCTTCCTGCTACTTGAACTTCTTGAACTTCTTGAACCTTCCTGCTACTTGAACTACTTGAACTTCTTGAACCTTCCTGCTACTTGAACTTCTTGAACTTCTTGAACCTTCCTGCTACTTGAACTTCTTGAACCTTCCTGCTACTTGAACTTCTCGAACCTTCCTGCCACTTGAACTTCTTGAACTTCTTGAACCTTCCTGCTACTTGAAATTCTTGAAACTTCCTGCTACTTGAACTTCTTGAACTTCTTGAACCTTCCTGCTACTTGAACTTCTTGAACTTCTTGAAACTTCCTGCTACTTGAACTTCTTGAACTTCTTGAACCTTCCTGCTACTTGAACTTCTTGAACTTCTTGAACCTTCCTGCTACTTGAACTTCTTGAACTTCTTGAACCTTCCTGCTACTTGAACTTCTTGAACCTTCCTGCTACTTGAACTTCTTGAACTTCTTGAACCTTCCTGCTACTTGAACTTCTTGAACTTCTTGAGCCTTCCTGCTACTTGAACTTCTTGAACCTTCCTGCTACTTGAACTTCTTGAACCTTCCTGCTACTTGAACTTCTTGAACCTTCCTGCTACTTGAACTTCTTGAACTTCTTGAACCCTCCTGCTACTTGAACTTCTTGAACCTTCCTGCTTCTTGAACTTCTTGAACTTCTTGAACCTTCCTGCTACTTGAACTTCTTGAACTTCTTGAACCTTCCTGCTACTTGAAATTCTTGAACTTCTTGAACCTTCCTGCTACTTGAACTTCTTGAACTTCTTGAACCTTCCTGCTACTTGAAAATCTTGAACTTCTTGAACCTTCCTGCTACTTGAACTTCTTGAACCTTCCTGCTACTTGAACTTCTTGAACCTTCCTGCTACTTGAACTTCTTGAGCCTTCCTGCTACTTGAACTTCTCGAAATTCTTGAACCCTCCTGCTACTTGAACTTCTTGAACCTTCCTGCTTCTTGAACTTCTTGAACTTCTTGAACCTTCCTGCTACTTGAACTTCTTGAACTTCTTGAACCTTCCTGCTACTTGAACTTCTTGAACCTTCCTGCTACTTAAGCTTCTTGAACCTTCCTGCTACTTGAACTTCTTGAACTTCTTGAACCTTCCTGCTACTTGAACTTCCTTAACTTCTTGAACCTTTCTGCTACTTGAACTTCTTGAACCTTCCTGCTACTTGAACTTCTTGAACTTCTTGAAACTTAATGCTACTTGAAATTCTTGAACCTTCCTGCTACTTGAACTTCTTGAACTTCTTGAACCTTCCTGCTACTTGAACTACTTGAACTTCTTGAACTTTCTGCTACTTGAACTTTCCTGCTACTTGAACTTCTTGAACTTCTTGAACCTTCCTGCTACTTGAACTTCTTGAACCTTCCTGCTACTTGAACTTCTTGAACCTTCCTGCCACTTGAACTTCTTGAACTTCTTGAACCTTCCTGCTACTTGAAATTCTTGAAACTTCCTGCTACTTGAACTTCTTGAACTTCTTGAAACTTCCTGCTACTTGAACTTCTTGAACTTCTTGAACCTTCCTGCTACTTGAACTTCTTGAATTTCTTGAACCTTCCTGCTACTTGATATTCTTGAAACTTCCTGCTACTTGAACTTCTTGAACTTTTTGAACCTTCCTGCTACTTGAACTTCTTGAACTTCTTGAACCTTCATGCTACTTGAACTTCTTGAACTTCATGAACCTTCCTGCTACTTGAACTTCTTGAACTTCTTGAACCTTCCTGCTACTTGAACTTCTTGAACCTTCCTGCTACTTGAACTTCTTGAACCTTCCTGCTACTTGAACTTCTTGAACCTTCCTGCTACTTGAACATCTTGAACTTCTTGAACCTTCCTGCTACTTGAACATCTTGAACTTTTCTGCTACTTGAACTTCTTGAACTTCTTGAACCTTCCTGCCACTTGAACTTCTTGAACCTTCCTGCTACTTGAACTTCTTGAACCTTCCTGCTACTTGAAATTCTTGAACTTCTTAAACCTTCCTGCTACTTGAAATACTTGAACTTCTTGAAATTCCTGTTACTTTAACTTCTTGAACTTCTTGAAATTTCCTGCTACTTGAACTTCTTGAACCTCCCTGCTACTTGAGCTTTTTGAACCTTCCTGCTACTTAGAGTTCTTGAACTTCTTGACCCTTCCTGCTACTTGAACTTCTTGAACCCTCCTGCTACTTGAACTTCTAGAACTTCTTGACCCTTCCTGCTACTAAAACTTCTTGAACTTCTTGAACCTTCCTGCTACTTGAACTTCTTGAACTTCTTTAACCTACCTGCTACTTGAACTTCTTAAACTTCTTGAACTTTCCTGCTACCTGAACTTTTTGAACTTCTTGAACCTTCCTGCTACGTGAACTTCTTGAACCTTCCTGCTACTTGAACTTCTTGAACCTTCCTGCTACTTGAACTTCTTGAACCTACATGCAACTTGAACTTCTTGAACCTTCCTGCTACTTGAACTTCTTGAACTTTCCTGCTACTTGTACTACTTGAACTTCTTGAACCATCCTGCTACTCGAACTTCTTGAACCTTCCTGCAACTTGAACTTCTTGAACTTCTTGAACCTTCCTGCTACTTGAACTTCTTGAACCTTCCTGCTACTTGAACTTCTTAAACTTTTCGAACCTTCCTGCTACTTGAACTTCTTGAACTTTTTGAACCTTCCTGCTACTTGGACTTCTTGAACCTTCCTGCTCCTTGAACTTCTTGAACCTTCCTGCTACCGGAACTTCTTGAACTTCTTGAACCTTTCAGCCACTTGAACTTCTTGAACCTTCCTGCCACTTGAACTTCTTGAACTTCGCGAACCTTCCTGCTACTTGAACTTCTTGAATGTGTTGAACCTTCCTGCTACTTGAACTTCTTGAACGTCTTGAACCTTCCTGCTACTTGAACTTCTTGAACTTCTTGAACCTTCCTGCTACTTCTACTTCTTGAACCTTCCTGCTACTTTAACTTCTTGAACCTTCCTGCTACTTGAACTTCTTGAACTTCTTGAACCCTCCTGCTACTTGAACTTCTTGAACCTCCCTGCTTCTTGAACTTCTTGAACTTCTTGAACCTTCCTGCTACTTGAACTTCTTGAACTTCTTGAACCTTCCTGCTACTTGAACTTCTTGAACTTCTTGAACCTTCCTGCTACTTGAACTTCTTGAACCTTCCTGCTACTTGAACTTCTTGAACCTTCCTGCTACTTGAACTTCTTGAACTTCTTGAACCCTCCTGCTACTTGAACTTCTTGAACCTTCCTGCTTCTTGAACTTCTTGAACTTCGTGAACCTCCCTGCTACTTGAACTTCTTGAACTTCTTGAACCTTCCTGCTACTTGATTTTCTTGAACCTTCCTGCTACTTGGGCTTCTTGAACCTTCCTGCTACTTGAACTTCTTGAACTTCTTGAACCTTCCTGCTACTTGAACTTCCTGAACTTCTTGAACCTTTCTGCTACTTGAACTTCTTGAACCTTCCTGCAACATGAACTTCTTGAACTTCTTGTACCTTCCTGCTACTTGAACTTCTTGAACGTCTTGAACCTTCCTGCTACTTGAACTTCTTGAACTTCTTGAACCTTCCTGCTACTTGAACTTCTTGAACCTTCCTGCTACTTGAACTTCTTGAACTTTTTGAACCTTCCTGCTACTTGAACTTCTTGAACTTCTTGAACCTTAATGCTACTTGAACTTCTTGAACCTTCCTGCTACTTGAACTTCTTGAACTTCTTGAACCTTCCTGCTACTTGAACTTCTTGAACCTTCCTGCTACTTGAACTTCTCGAACCTTCCTGCCACTTGAACTTCTTGAACTTCTTGAACCTTCCTGCTACTTGAAATTCTTGAAACTTCCTGCTACTTGAACTTCTTGAACTTCTTGAACCTTCCTGCTACTTGAACTTCTTGAACTTCTTGAAACTTCCTGCTACTTGAACTTCTTGAACTTCTTGAACCTTCCTGCTACTTGATTTTTTTGAACTTCTTGAACCTTCCTGCTACTTGAACTTCTTGAACTTCTTGAACCTTCCTGCTACTTGAACTTCTTGAACTTCTTGAACCTTCCTGCTACTTGAACTTCTTGAACTTCTTGAGCCTTCCTGCTACTTGAACTTCTTGAACCTTCCTGCTACTTGAACTTCTTGAACCTTCCTGCTACTTGAACTTCTTGAACCTTCCTGCTACTTGAACTTCTTGAACTTCTTGAACCCTCCTGCTACTTGAACTTCTTGAACCTTCCTGCTTCTTGAACTTCTTGAACTTCTTGAACCTTCCTGCTACTTGAACTTCTTGAACTTCTTGAACCTTCCTGCTACTTGAAATTCTTGAACTTCTTGAACCTTCCTGCTACTTGAACTTCTTGAACCTTCCTGCTACTTGAACTTCTTGAACCTTCCTGCTACTTGAACTTCTTGAGCCTTCCTGCTACTTGAACTTCTCGAACTTCTTGAACCCTCCTGCTACTTGAACTTCTTGAACCTTCCTGCTTCTTGAACTTCTTGAACTTCTTGAACCTTCCTGCTACTTGAACTTCTTGAACTTCTTGAACCTTCCTGCTACTTGAACTTCTTGAACCTTCCTGCTACTAGAGCTTCTTGAACCTTCCTGCTACTTGAACTTCTTGAACTTCTTGAACCTTCCTGCTACTTGAACTTCCTTAACTTCTTGAACCTTTCTGCTACTTGAACTTCTTGAACCTTCCTGCTACTTGAACTTCTTGAACGTCTTGAGCCTTCCTGCTACTTGAACTTCTTCAACTTCTTGAACCTTCCTGCTTCTTGAACTTCTTGAACTTTTTGAACCTTCCTGCTACTTGAACTTCTTGAACTTCTTGAACCTTAATGCTACTTGAAATTCTTGAACCTTCCTGCTACTTGAACTTCTTGAACTTCTTGAACCTTCCTGCTACTTGAACTACTTGAACTTCTTGAACTTTCTGCTACTTGAACTTTCCTGCTACTTGAACTTCTTGAACTTCTTGAACCTTCCTGCTACTTGAACTTCTTGAACCTTCCTGCTACTTGAACTTCTTGAACTTCTTGAACCTTCCTGCTACTTGAACTTCTTGAACCTTCCTGCTACTTAAGCTTCTTGAACCTTCCTGCTACTTGAACTTCTTGAACTTCTTGAACCTTCCTGCTACTTGAACTTCCTTAACTTCTTGAACCTTTCTGCTACTTGAACTTCTTGAACCTTCCTGCTACTTGAACTTCTTGAACGTCTTGAGCCTTCCTGCTACTTGAACTTCTTCAACTTCTTGAACCTTCCTGCTACTTGAACTTCTTGAACTTTTTGAACCTTCCTGCTACTTGAACTTCTTGAACTTCTTGAACCTTAATGCTACTTGAAATTCTTGAACCTTCCTGCTACTTGAACTTCTTGAACTTCTTGAACCTTCCTGCTACTTGAACTACTTGAACTTCTTGAACTTTCTGCTACTTGAACTTTCCTGCTACTTGAACTTCTTGAACTTCTTGAACCTTCCTGCTACTTGAACTTCTTGAACCTTCCTGCTACTTGAACTTCTTGAACCTTCCTGCCACTTGAACTTCTTGAACTTCTTGAACCTTCCTGCTACTTGAAATTCTTGAAACTTCCTGCTACTTGAACTTCTTGAACTTCTTGAACCTTCCTGCTACTTGAACTTCTTGAACTTCTTGAACCTTCCTGCTACTTGAACTTCTTGAACTTCTTGAACCTTCCTGCTACTTGATATTCTTGAAACTTCCTGCTACTTGAACTTCTAGAACTTCTTGAACCTTCCTGCTACTTGAACTTCTTGAACTTCTTGAACCTTCATGCTACTTGAACTTCTTGAACTTCATGAACCTTCCTGCTACTTGAACTTCTTGAACTTCTTGAACCTTCATGCTACTTGAACTTCTTGAACCTTCCTGCTACTTGAACTTCTTGAACCTTCCTGCTACTTGAACTTCTTGAACCTTCCTGCTACTTGAACATCTTGAACTTCTTGAACCTTCCTGCTACTTGAACATCTTGAACCTTTCTGCTACTTGAACTTCTTGAACTTCTTGAACCTTCCTGCTACTTGAACTTCTTGAACCTTCCTGCTACTTGAACTTCTTGAACCTTCCTGCTACTTGAAATTCTTGAACTTCTTAAACCTTCCTGCTACTTGAAATACTTGAACTTCTTGAAATTCCTGTTACTTTAACTTCTTGAACTTCTTGAGCCTTCCTGCTACTTGAACTTCTTGAACCTTCCTGCTACTTGAACTTCTTGAACCTTCCTGCTACTTGAACTTCTTGAACTTCTTGAAACTTCGTGCTACTTGAACTTCTTGAACTTCTTGAACCTTCCTGCTACTTGAACTTCTTGAACTTCTTGAACCTTCCTGCTACTTGAACTTCTTGAACTTCTTGAACCTTCCTGCTACTTGAACTTCTTGAACTTCTTGAACCTTCCTGCTACTTGAACTTCTTGAACTTCTTGAGCCTTCCTGCTACTTGAACTTCTTGAACCTTCCTGCTACTTGAACTTCTTGAACCTTCCTGCTACTTGAACTTCTTGAACTTCTTGAACCCTCCTGCTACTTGAACTTCTTGAACCTTCCTGCTTCTTGAACTTCTTGAACTTCTTGAACCTTCCTGCTACTTGAACTTCTTGAACTTCTTGAACCTTCCTGCTACTTGAAATTTTTGAACTTCTTGAACCTTCCTGCTACTTGAACTTCTTGAACTTCTTGAACCTTCCTGCTACTTGAACTTCTTGAACTTCTTGAACCTTCCTGCTACTTGAACTTCTTGAACCTTCTTGCTACTTGAACTTCTTGAACCTTCCTGCTACTTGAACTTCTTGAGCCTTCCTGCTACTTGAACTTCTCGAACTTCTTGAACCCTCCTGCTACTTGAACTTCTTGAACCTTCCTGCTTCTTGAACTTCTTGAACTTCCTGAACCTTCCTGCTACTTGAACTTCTTGAACTTCTTGAACCTTTCTGCTACTTGAACTTCTTGAACCTTCCTGCTACTAAAGCTTCTTGAACCTTCCTGCTACTTGAACTTCTTGAACTTCTTGAACCTTCCTGCTACTTGAACTTCCTTAACTTCTTGAACCTTTCTGCTACTTGAACTTCTTGAACCTTCCTGCTACTTGAACTTCTTGAACGTCTTGAGCCTTCCTGCTACTTGAACTTCTTCAACTTCTTGAACCTTCCTGCTTCTTGAACTTCTTGAACTTTTTGAACCTTCCTGCTACTTGAACTTCTTGAACTTCTTGAACCTTAATGCTACTTGAAATTCTTGAACCTTCCTGCTACTTGAACTTCTTGAACTTCTTGAACCTTCCTGCTACTTGAACTACTTGAACTTCTTGAACTTTCTGCTACTTGAACTTTCCTGCTACTTGAACTTCTTGAACTTCTTGAACCTTCCTGCTACTTGAACTTCTTGAACCTTCCTGCTACTTGAACTTCTTGAACCTTCCTGCCACTTGAACTTCTTGAACTTCTTGAACCTTCCTGCTACTTGAAATTCTTGAAACTTCCTGCTACTTGAACTTCTTGAACTTCTTGAACCTTCCTGCTACTTGAACTTCTTGAACTTCTTGAACCTTCCTGCTACTTGAACTTCTTGAACTTCTTGAACCTTCCTGCTACTTGATATTCTTGAAACTTCCAGCTACTTGAACTTCTTGAACTTCTTGAACCTTCCTGCTACTTGAACTTCTTGAACTTCTTGAACCTTCATGCTACTTGAACTTCTTGAACTTCATGAACCTTCCTGCTACTTGAACTTCATGAACTTCTTGAACCTTCCTGCTACTTGAACTTCTTGAACCTTCCTGCTACTTGAACTTCTTGAACCTTCCTGCTACTTGAATTTCTTGAACTTCTTGAACCTTCCTGCTACTTGAACATCTTGAACCTTCCTGCTACTTGAACTTCTTGAACTTCTTGAACCTTCCTGCTACTTGAACTTCTTGAACCTTCCTGCTACTTGAACTTCTTGAACCTTCCTGCTACTTGAACTTCTTGAACCTTCCTGCTACTTGAACTTATTGAACCTTCCTGCTACTTGAACTTCTTGAACCTTCCTGCTACTTGAACTTCTTGAACCTTCCTCCTACTTGAACTTCTTGAACCTTCCTGCTACTTGAACTTCTTGAACCTTCCTGCTACTTGAACTTCTTGAACATCTTGAACCATCCTGCTACTTGAACTTCTTGAACTTCTTGAACCTATCTGCTACTTGAACTTCTTGAACCTTCCTGCTATTTGAACTTCTTGAACTTCTTGAACCTTCCTGCTACTTGAACTTCTTGAACGTCTTGAACCTTCCTGCTACTTGAACTTCTTGAACTTCTTGAACCTTCCTGCTACTTGAACTTCTTGAACCTTCCTGCTACTTGAACTTCTTGAACCTTCCTGCTACTTGAACTTCTTGAACCTTCCTGCTACTCGAACTTCTTGAACCTTCCTGCTGCTTGAACTTCTTGAACCTTCTGCTACTTGAACTTCTTGAACTTCTTGAACCATCCTGCTACTTGAACTTCTTGAACTTCTTGAACCTATCTGCTACTTGAACTTCTTGAACCTTCCTGCTACTTGAACTTCTTGAACTTCTTGAACCTTCCTGCTACTTGAACTTCTTGAACGTCTTTAACCTTACTGCTACTTGAACTTCTTGAACTTCTTGAACCTTCCTTCTACTTGAACTTCTTGAACTTTCCTGCCACATGAACTTCTTGAACTTTTTGAACCTTCCTGCTACTTGAACTTCTTGAACCTTCCTGCTACTTGAACTTCTTGAACTTCTTGAACCTTCCTGCTACTTGAACTTCTTGAACCTTCCTGCTACTTGAACTTCTCGAACTTCTTGAACCTTCCTGCTACTTGAAATACTTGAACTTCTTGAACCTTATTGTTACTTGAACTTCTTGGACTTTTCGAACCTTCCTGCTACTAGAACTTCTTGAACCTTCCTGCTACTTGAACTTCTTGAACTTCTTGAACCTTCCTGCTACTTGAAATACTCTAACTTCTCGAACCTTCCTGTTACTTGAACTTCTTGAACTTCTTGAAATTTCCTGCAACTTGAACTTCTTGAACCTCCCTGCTACTTGAACTTCTTGAACCTTCCTGCTACTTGGAGTTCTTGAACTTCTTGACCCTTCCTGCTACTTGAACTTCTTGAACCCTCCTGCTACTTGAACTTCTAGAACTTCTTGACCCTTCCTGCTACTAAAACTTCTTGAACTTCTTGAACCTTCCTGCTACTTGAACTTCTTGAACTTCTTTAACCTACCTGCTACTTGAACTTCTTAAACTTCTTGAACTTTCCTGCTACCTGAACTTTTTGAACTTCTTGAACCTTCCTGCTACGTGAACTTCTTGATCCTTCCTGCTACTTGAACTTCTTGAACCTTCCTGCTACTTGAACTTCTTGAACCTACATGCAACTTGAACTTCTTGAACCTTCCTGCTACTTGAACTTCTTGAACCTTCCTGCTACTTGTACTACTTGAACTTCTTGAACCATCCTGCTACTCGAACTTCTTGAACCTTCCTGCAACTTGAACTTCTTGAACTTCTTGAACCTTCCTGCTACTTGAACTTCTTGAACCTTCCTGCTACTTGAACTTCTTAAACTTTTCGAACCTTCCTGCTACTTGAACTTCTTGAACTTTTTGAACCTTCCTGCTACCTGGACTTCTTGAACCTTCCTGCTCCTTGAACTTCTTGAACCTTCCTGCTACCGGAACTTCTTGAACTTCTTGAACCTTTCAGCCACTTGAACTTCTTGAACCTTCCTGCTACTTGAACTTCTTGAACTTCTTGAACCTTCCTGCTACTTGAACTTCTTGAATGTGTTGAACCTTCCTGCTACTTGAACTTCTTGAACGTCTTGAACCTTCCTGCTACTTGAACTTCTTGAACTTCTTGAACCTTCCTGCTACTTCTACTTCTTGAACCTTCCTGCTACTTTAACTTCTTGAACCTTCCTGCTACTTGAACTTCTTGAACTTCTTGAACCCTCCTGCTACTTGAACTTCTTGAACCTCCCTGCTTCTTGAACTTCTTGAACTTCTTGAACCTTCCTGCTACTTGAACTTCTTGAACTTCGTGAACCTTCCTGCTACTTGAACTTCTTGAACTTCTTGAACCTTCCTGCTACTTAAACTTCTTGAACCTTCCTGCTACTTGAACTTCTTGAACCTTCCTGCTACTTGAACTTCTTGAACTTCTTGAACCCTCCTGCTACTTGAACTTCTTGAACCTTCCTGCTTCTTGAACTTCTTGAACTTCGTGAACCTCCCTGCTACTTGAACTTCTTGAACTTCTTGAACCTTCCTGCTACTTGATTTTCTTGAACCTTCCTGCTACTTGGGCTTCTTGAACCTTCCTGCTACTTGAACTTCTTGAACTTCTTGAACCTTCCTGCTACTTGAACTTCCTGAACTTCTTGAACCTTTCTGCTACTTGAACTTCTTGAACCTTCCTGCAACTTGAACTTCTTGAACTTCTTGTACCTTCCTGCTACCTGAACTTCTTGAACGTCTTGAACCTTCCTGCTACTTGAACTTCTTGAACTTCTTGAACCTTCCTGCTACTTGAACTTCTTGAACCTTCCTGCTACTTGAACTTCTTGAACTTTTTGAACCTTCCTGCTACTTGAACTTCTTGAACTTCTTGAACCTTAATGCTACTTGAACTTCTTGAACCTTCCTGCTACTTGAACTTCTTGAACTTCTTGAACCTTCCTGCTACTTGAACTACTTGAACTTCTTGAACCTTCCTGCTACTTGAACTTCTTGAACTTCTTGAACCTTCCTGCTACTTGAACTTCTTGAACCTTCCTGCTACTTGAACTTCTCGAACCTTCCTGCCACTTGAACTTCTTGAACTTCTTGAACCTTCCTGCTACTTGAAATTCTTGAAACTTCCTGCTACTTGAACTTCTTGAACTTCTTGAACCTTCCTGCTACTTGAACTTCTTGAACTTCTTGAAACTTCCTGCTACTTGAACTTCTTGAACTTCTTGAACCTTCCTGCTACTTGAACTTCTTGAACTTCTTGAACCTTCCTGCTACTTGAACTTCTTGAACTTCTTGAACCTTCCTGCTACTTGAACTTCTTGAACTTCTTGAACCTTCCTGCTACTTGAACTTCTTGAACTTCTTGAGCCTTCCTGCTACTTGAACTTCTTGAACCTTCCTGCTACTTGAACTTCTTGAACCTTCCTGCTAATTGAACTTCTTGAACCTTCCTGCTACTTGAACTTCTTGAACTTCTTGAACCCTCCTGCTACTTGAACTTCTTGAACCTTCCTGCTTCTTGAACTTCTTGAACTTCTTGAACCTTCCTGCTACTTGAACTTCTTGAACTTCTTGAACCTTCCTGCTACTTGAAATTCTTGAACTTCTTGAACCTTCCTGCTACTTGAACTTCTTGAACTTCTTGAACCTTCCTGCTACTTGAACTTCTTGAACTTCTTGAACCTTCCTGCTACTTGAACTTCTTGAACCTTCCTGCTACTTGAGCTTCTTGAACCTTCCTGCTACTTGAACTTCTTGAGCCTTCCTGCTACTTGAACTTCTCGAACTTCTTGAACCCTCCTGCTACTTGAACTTCTTGAACCTTCCTGCTTCTTGAACTTCTTGAACTTCTTGAACCTTCCTGCTACTTGAACTTCTTGAACTTCTTGAACCTTCCTGCTACTTGAACTTCTTGAACCTTCCTGCTACTAAAGCTTCTTGAACCTTCCTGCTACTTGAACTTCTTGAACTTCTTGAACCTTCCTGCTACTTGAACTTCCTTAACTTCTTGAACCTTTCTGCTACTTGAACTTCTTGAACCTTCCTGCTACTTGAACTTCTTCAACGTCTTGAGCCTTCCTGCTACTTGAACTTCTTCAACTTCTTGAACCTTCCTGCTTCTTGAACTTCTTGAACTTTTTGAACCTTCCTGCTACTTGAACTTCTTGAACTTCTTGAACCTTAATGCTACTTGAAATTCTTGAACCTTCCTGCTACTTGAACTTCTTGAACTTCTTGAACCTTCCTGCTACTTGAACTACTTGAACTTCTTGAACTTTCTGCTACTTGAACTTTCCTGCTACTTGAACTTCTTGAACTTCTTGAACCTTCCTGCTACTTGAACTTCTTGAACCTTCCTGCTACTTGAACTTCTTGAACCTTCCTGCCACTTGAACTTCTTGAACTTCTTGAACCTTCCTGCTACTTGAAATTCTTGAAACTTCCTGCTACTTGAACTTCTTGAACTTCTTGAACCTTCCTGCTACTTGAACTTCTTGAACTTCTTGAACCTTCCTGCTACTTGAACTTCTTGAACTTCTTGAACCTTCCAGCTACTTGATATTCTTGAAACTTCCTGCTACTTGAACTTCTTGAACTTCTTGAACCTTCCTGCTACTCGAACTTCTTGAACTTCTTGAACCTTCATGCTACTTGAACTTCTTGAACTTCATGAACCTCCCTGCTACTTGAACTTCTTGAACTTCTTGAACCTTCCTGCTACTTGAACTTCTTGAACCTTCCTGCTACTTGAACTTCTTGAACCTTCCTGCTACTTGAACTTCTTGAACTTCTTGAACCTTCCTGGTACTTGAACATCTTGAACCTTCCTGCTACTTGAACTTCTTGAACTTCTTGAACCTTCCTGCTACTTGAACTTCTTGAACCTTCCTGCTACTTGAACTTCTTGAACCTTCCTGCTACTTGAACTTCTTGAACCTTCCTGCTACTTGAACTTCTTGAACCTTCCTGCTACTTGAACTTCTTGAACCTTCCTGCTACTTGAACTTCTTGAACCTTCCTCCTACTTGAACTTCTTGAACCTTCCTGCTACTTGAACTTCTTGAACCTTCCTGCTACTTGAACTTCTTGAACATCTTGAACCTTCCTGCTACTTGAACTTCTTGAACTTCTTGAACCTATCTGCTACCTGAACTTCTTGAACCTTCCTGCTATTTGAACTTCTTGAACTTCTTGAACCTTCCTGCTACTTGAACTTCTTGAACGTCTTGAACCTTCCTGCTACTTGAACTTCTTGAACTTCTTGAACCTTCCTGCTACTTGAACTTCTTGAACCTTCCTGCTACTTGAACTTCTTGAACCTTCCTGCTACTTGAACTTCTTGAACCTTCCTGCTACTCGAACTTCTTGAACCTTCCTGCTACTTGAACTTCTTGAACCTTCTGCTACTTGAACTTCTTGAACTTCTTGAACCTTCCTGCTACTTGAACTTCTTGAACTTCTTGAACCTATCTGCTACTTGAACTTCTTGAACCTTCCTGCTACTTGAACTTCTTGAACTTCTTGAACCTTCCTGCTACTTGAACTTCTTGAACGTCTTGAACCTTACTGCTACTTGAACTTCTTGAACTTCTTGAACCTTCCTTCTACTTGAACTTCTTGAACCTTCCTGCCACTTGAACTTCTTGAACTTTTTGAACCTTCCTGCTACTTGAACTTCTTGAACTTTTTGAACCTTCCTGCTACTTGAACTTCTTGAACTTCTTGAACCTTCCTGCTACTTGAACTTCTTGAACTTCTTGAACCTTCCTGCTACTTGAACTTCTTGAACTTCTTGAGCCTTCCTGCTACTTGAACTTCTTGAACCTTCCTGCTACTTGAACTTCTTGAACCTTCCTGCTAATTGAACTTCTTGAACCTTCCTGCTACTTGAACTTCTTGAACTTCTTGAACCCTCCTGCTACTTGAACTTCTTGAACCTTCCTGCTTCTTGAACTTCTTGAACTTCTTGAACCTTCCTGCTACTTGAACTTCTTGAACTTCTTGAACCTTCCTGCTACTTGAAATTCTGGAACTTCTTGAACCTTCCTGCTACTTGAACTTCTTGAACTTCTTGAACCTTCCTGCTACTTGAACTTCTTGAACTTCTTGAACCTTCCTGCCACTTGAACTTCTTGAACCTTCCTGCTACTTGAGCTTCTTGAACCTTCCTGCTACTTGAACTTCTTGAGCCTTCCTGCTACTTGAACTTCTCGAACTTCTTGAACCCTCCTGCTACTTGAACTTCTTGAACCTTCCTGCTTCTTGAACTTCTTGAACTTCTTGAACCTTCCTGCTACTTGAACTTCTTGAACTACTTGAACCTTCCTGCTACTTGAACTTCTTGAACCTTCCTGCTACTAAAGCTTCTTGAACCTTCCTGCTACTTGAACTTCTTGAACTTCTTGAACCTTCCTGCTACTTGAACTTCCTTAACTTCTTGAACCTTTCTGCTACTTGAACTTCTTGAACCTTCCTGCTACTTGAACTTCTTGAACGTCTTGAGCCTTCCTGCTACTTGAACTTCTTCAACTTCTTGTACCTTCCTGCTTCTTGAACTTCTTGAACTTTTTGAACCTTCCTGCTACTTGAACTTCTTGAACTTCTTGAACCTTAATGCTACTTGAAATTCTTGAACCTTCCTGCTACTTGAACTTCTTGAACTTCTTGAACCTTCCTGCTACTTGAACTACTTGAACTTCTTGAACTTTCTGCTACTTGAACTTTCCTGCTACTTGAACTTCTTGAACTTCTTGAAGCTTCCTGCTACTTGAACTTCTTGAACCTTCCTGCTACTTGAACTTCTTGAACCTTCCTGCCACTTGAACTTCTTGAACTTCTTGAACCTTCCTGCTACTTGAAATTCTTGAAACTTCCTGCTACTTGAACTTCTTGAACTTCTTGAACCTTCCTGCTACTTGAACTTCTTGAACTTCTTGAACCTTCCTGCTACTTGAACTTCTTGAACTTCTTGAACCTTCCTGCTACTTGATATTCTTGAAACTTCCTGCTACTTGAACTTCTTGAACTTCTTGAACCTTCCTGCTACTCGAACTTCTTGAACTTCTTGAACCTTCATGCTACTTGAACTTCTTGAACTTCATGAACCTCCCTGCTACTTGAACTTCTTGAACTTCTTGAACCTTCCTGCTACTTGAACTTCTTGAACCTTCCTGCTACTTGAACTTCTTGAACCTTCCTGCTACTTGAACTTCTTGAACTTCTTGAACCTTCCTGGTACTTGAACATCTTGAACCTTCCTGCTACTTGAACTTCTTGAACTTCTTGAACCTTCCTGCTACTTGAACTTCTTACACCTTCCTGCTACTTGAACTTCTTGAACCTTCCTGCTACTTGAACTTCTTGAACCTTCCTGCTACTTGAACTTCTTGAACCTTCCTGCTACTTGAACTTCTTGAACCTTCCTGCTACTTGAACTTCTTGAACCTTCCTCCTACTTGAACTTCTTGAACCTTCCTGCTACTTGAACTTCTTGAACCTTCCTGCTACTTGAACTTCTTGAACATCTTGAACCTTCCTGCTACTTGAACTTCTTGAACTTCTTGAACCTATCTGCTACCTGAACTTCTTGAACCTTCCTGCTATTTGAACTTCTTGAACTTCTTGAACCTTCCTGCTACTTGAACTTCTTGAACGTCTTGAACCTTCCTGCTACTTGAACTTCTTGAACTTCTTGAACCTTCCTGCTACTTGAACTTCTTGAACCTTCCTGCTACTTGAACTTCTTGAACCTTCCTGCTACTTGAACTTCTTGAACCTTCCTGCTACTCGAACTTCTTGAACCTTCCTGCTACTTGAACTTCTTGAACCTTCTGCTACTTGAACTTCTTGAACTTCTTGAACCTTCCTGCTACTTGAACTTCTTGAACTTCTTGAACCTATCTGCTACTTGAACTTCTTGAACCTTCCTGCTACTTGAACTTCTTGAACTTCTTGAACCTTCCTGCTACTTGAACTTCTTGAACGTCTTGAACCTTACTGCTACTTGAACTTCTTGAACTTCTTGAACCTTCCTTCTACTTGAACTTCTTGAACCTTCCTGCCACTTGAACTTCTTGAACTTTTTGAACCTTCCTGCTACTTGAACTTCTTGAACTTTTTGAACCTTCCTGCTACTTGAACTTCTTGAACTTCTTGAACCTTCCTGCTACTTGAACTTCTTGAACTTCTTGAACCTTCCTGCTACTTGAACTTCTTGAACTTCTTGAGCCTTCCTGCTACTTGAACTTCTTGAACCTTCCTGCTACTTGAACTTCTTGAACCTTCCTGCTAATTGAACTTCTTGAACCTTCCTGCTACTTGAACTTCTTGAACTTCTTGAACCCTCCTGCTACTTGAACTTCTTGAACCTTCCTGCTTCTTGAACTTCTTGAACTTCTTGAACCTTCCTGCTACTTGAACTTCTTGAACTTCTTGAACCTTCCTGCTACTTGAAATTCTGGAACTTCTTGAACCTTCCTGCTACTTGAACTTCTTGAACTTCTTGAACCTTCCTGCTACTTGAACTTCTTGAACTTCTTGAACCTTCCTGCCACTTGAACTTCTTGAACCTTCCTGCTACTTGAGCTTCTTGAACCTTCCTGCTACTTGAACTTCTTGAGCCTTCCTGCTACTTGAACTTCTCGAACTTCTTGAACCCTCCTGCTACTTGAACTTCTTGAACCTTCCTGCTTCTTGAACTTCTTGAACTTCTTGAACCTTCCTGCTACTTGAACTTCTTGAACTACTTGAACCTTCCTGCTACTTGAACTTCTTGAACCTTCCTGCTACTAAAGCTTCTTGAACCTTCCTGCTACTTGAACTTCTTGAACTTCTTGAACCTTCCTGCTACTTGAACTTCCTTAACTTCTTGAACCTTTCTGCTACTTGAACTTCTTGAACCTTCCTGCTACTTGAACTTCTTGAACGTCTTGAGCCTTCCTGCTACTTGAACTTCTTCAACTTCTTGTACCTTCCTGCTTCTTGAACTTCTTGAACTTTTTGAACCTTCCTGCTACTTGAACTTCTTGAACTTCTTGAACCTTAATGCTACTTGAAATTCTTGAACCTTCCTGCTACTTGAACTTCTTGAACTTCTTGAACCTTCCTGCTACTTGAACTACTTGAACTTCTTGAACTTTCTGCTACTTGAACTTTCCTGCTACTTGAACTTCTTGAACTTCTTGAAGCTTCCTGCTACTTGAACTTCTTGAACCTTCCTGCTACTTGAACTTCTTGAACCTTCCTGCCACTTGAACTTCTTGAACTTCTTGAACCTTCCTGCTACTTGAAATTCTTGAAACTTCCTGCTACTTGAACTTCTTGAACTTCTTGAACCTTCCTGCTACTTGAACTTCTTGAACTTCTTGAACCTTCCTGCTACTTGAACTTCTTGAACTTCTTGAACCTTCCTGCTACTTGATATTCTTGAAACTTCCTGCTACTTGAACTTCTTGAACTTCTTGAACCTTCCTGCTACTCGAACTTCTTGAACTTCTTGAACCTTCATGCTACTTGAACTTCTTGAACTTCATGAACCTCCCTGCTACTTGAACTTCTTGAACTTCTTGAACCTTCCTGCTACTTGAACTTCTTGAACCTTCCTGCTACTTGAACTTCTTGAACCTTCCTGCTACTTGAACTTCTTGAACTTCTTGAACCTTCCTGGTACTTGAACATCTTGAACCTTCCTGCTACTTGAACTTCTTGAACTTCTTGAACCTTCCTGCTACTTGAACTTCTTACACCTTCCTGCTACTTGAACTTCTTGAACCTTCCTGCTACTTGAACTTCTTGAACCTTCCTGCTACTTGAACTTCTTGAACCTTCCTGCTACTTGAACTTCTTGAACCTTCCTGCTACTTGAACTTCTTGAACCTTCCTCCTACTTGAACTTCTTGAACCTTCCTGCTACTTGAACTTCTTGAACCTTCCTGCTACTTGAACTTCTTGAACATCTTGAACCTTCCTGCTACTTGAACTTCTTGAACTTCTTGAACCTATCTGCTACTTGAACTTCTTGAACCTTCCTGCTATTTGAACTTCTTGAACTTCTTGAACCTTCGTGCTACTTGAACTTCTTGAACGTCTTGAACCTTCCTGCTACTTGAACTTCTTGAACTTCTTGAACCTTCCTGCTACTTGAACTTCTTGAACCTTCCTGCTACTTGAACTTCTTGAACCTTCCTGCTACTTGAACTTCTTGAACCTTCCTGCTACTCGAACTTCTTGAACCTTCCTGCTACTTGAACTTCTTGAACCTTCTGCTACTTGAACTTCTTGAACTTCTTGAACCTTCCTGCTACTTGAACTTCTTGAACTTCTTGAACCTATCTGCTACTTGAACTTCTTGAACCTTCCTGCTACTTGAACTTCTTGAACTTCTTGAACCTTCCTGCTACTTGAACTTCTTGAACGTCTTGAACCTTACTGCTACTTGAACTTCTTGAACTTCTTGAACCTTCCTTCTACTTGAACTTCTTGAACCTTCCTGCCACTTGAACTTCTTGAACTTTTTGAACCTTCCTGCTACTTGAACTTCTTGAACTTTTTGAACCTTCCTGCTACTTGAACTTCTTGAACTTCTTGAACCTTCCTGCTACTTGAACTTCTCGAACTTCTTGAACCTTCCTGCTACTTGAAATACTTGAACTTCTTGAACCTTCCTGTTACTTGAACTTCTTGAACTTTTCGAACCTTCCTGCTACTAGAACTTCTTGAACCTTCCTGCTACTTGAACTTCTTGAACTTCTTGAACCTTCCTGCTACTTGAAATACTCGAACTTCTCGAACCTTCCTGTTACTTGAACTTCTTGAACTTCTTGAAATTTCCTGCAACTTGAACTTCTTGAACCTCCCTGCTACTTGAACTTCTTGAACCTTCCTGCTACTTGAAGTTCTTGATTTTCTTGAACCTTCCTGCTACTTGAACTCCTTGAACCTTCCTGCTACTTGAACTTCTAGAACTTCTTGACCCTTCTTGCTACTAGAACTTCTTGAACTTCTCGAACCTTCCTGCTACTTGAACTTCTTGAACTTCTTTAACCTTCCTGCTACTTGAACTTCTTGAACTTCTTGAACCTTCCTGCTACCTGAACTTTTTGAACTTCTTGAACCTTCCTGCTACGTGAACTTCCTGACCTTTCCTGCTACTTGAACTTCTTGAACCTTCCTGCTACTTGAACTTCTTGAACATTCATGCTACTTGAACTTCTTGAACCTTCCTGCTACTTGAACTTCTTGAACCTTCCTGCTACTTGTACTACTTGAACTTCTTGAACCTTCCTGCTACTCGAACTTCTTGAACCTTCCTGCTACTCGAACTTCTTGAACTTCTTGAACCTTCCTGCTACTTGAAATTCTTGAACCTTCCTGCTACTTGAACTTCTTAAACTTCTCGAATCTTCCTGCTACTTGAACTTCTTGAACTTTTTGAACCTTCCTGCTACTTGAACTTCTTGAACCTTCCTGCTACTTGAACTTCTTGAACCTTCCTGCTACCTGAACTTCTTGAACTTCTTGAACCTTTCTGCTACTTGAACTTCTTGAACCTTCCTGCTACTTGAACTTCTTGAACTTCTTCAACCTTCCTGCTACTTAAACTTCTTGAACCTTCCTGCTACTTGAACTTCTTGAACTTCTTGAACCTTCCTGCTACTTGAACTTTTTAAACCTTCCTGCTGTTTGAACTTCTTGAACCTTCCTGTTACTTGAACTTCTTTAACTTCTTGAACCTTCCTGCTACTTGAACTTCTTGAACCTTCCTGCTACTTGAACTTTTTGAACTTCTTGACCCTTCCTGCTACTTGAACTTTTTGAACTTCTTGATCCTTCCTGCTACTTTAACTTCTTGAACTTCATGAACCTTCCTGCTACTCGAACTTCTTGAACCTTCCTGCCAATTGATTTCTTGAACCTTCCTGCTACTTGAACTTCTTGATCCTTCCTGCTACTTGAACTTTTTGAACCTTCCTGCTTCTTGAACTACTTGAACCTTCCTTCTACTTGAATTTCTTGAACTTCTTGAACCTTCCTGCTACTTGAACTTCTTGAACCTTCCTGCTACTTGAACTTCTTGAACCTTCCTGCTACTTGAACTTTTTGAACTTCTTGAACCTTCCTGCTACTTGAACTTCTTGAACCTTCCTGCTAGCTGAACTTCTTGAACTTCTTGAACCTTCCTGCTACTTGAACTTCTTGAACCTTCCTGCTACTTGAACTTCTTGAACTTCTTGAACGTTCCTGCTACTTGAAATTCTTGAACTTCTTGAACCTTCCTGCTACTTGAACTTCTTGAACCTTCCTGCTACCTGAACTTTTCGAACTTCTTGAACCTTCCTGCTACTTGAACTTCTTGAACTTCTTGAACCTTCCTGCTACTTGAACTCTTTGAACTTCTTGAACCTTCCTGCTACTTGAACTTCTTGAACTTCTTGAACCTTCCTGCTACTTGAACTTCATGAACCTTCCTGCTACTTGAACTTCTTGAACCTTTCTGCCACTTGAACTTCTAGAACTTCTTGAACCTTCCTGCTACTTGAACTTCTTGAACTTCTTGAACCTTCCTGCTACTTGAACTTCTTGAACTTCTTGAACCTTCCTGCTACTTGAACTTCTTGAACCTTCCTGCTACTTGAACTTTTTGAACCTGCCTGATACTTGAACTTCTTGAACCTTCCTGCTACTTGAACTTCTTAAACCTTCCTGCTACTTGAACTTCTTGAACCTTCCTGCAACTTGAAGTTCATGAACTTCTTGAACCTTTCTGCTACTTGAACTTTTCGAACTTCTTGAACCTTCCTGCTACTTGAACTTCTTGAACTTCTTGAACCTTCCTGCTACTTGAAATACTTGAACTTCTTGAACCTTCCTGCTACTTGAACTTCTTGAACTTCTTGAACCTTCCTGCTACTTGAACTTCTTGAACCTTCCTGCTACTTGAACTTCTTGAACTTCTTGAACCTTCATGCTACTTGAACTTCTTGAACTTCATGAACCTTCCTGCTACTTGAACTTCTTGAACTTCTTGAACCTTCCTGCTACTTGAACTTCTTGAACCTTCCTGCTACTTGAACTTCTTGAACCTTCCTGCTACTCTAACTTCTTGAACTTCTTGAACCTTCCTGCTACTTGAACATCTTGAACCTTCCTGCTACTTGAACTTCTTGAACTTCTGGAACCTTCCTGCTACTTGAACTTCTTGAACCTTCGTGCTACTTGAACTTCTTGAACCTTCCTGCTACTTGAACTTCTTGAACCTTCCTGCTACTTGAACTTCTTGAACCTTCCTGCTACTTTAACTTCTTGAACCTTCCTGCTACTTGAACTTCTTGAACCTTCCTGCTACTTGAACTTCTTGAACATCTTGAACCTTCCTGCTACTTGAACTTCTTGAACTTCTTGAACCTATCTGCTACTTGAACTTCTTGAACCTTCCTGCTATTTGAACTTCTTGAACTTCTTGAACCTTCCTGCTACTTGAAATTCTTGAACGTCTTGAACCTTCCTGCTACTTGAACTTCTTGAACTTCTTGAACCTTCCTGCTACTTGAACTTCTTGAACCTTCCTGCTACTTGAACTTCTTGAACCTTCCTGCTACTTGAACTTCTTGAACCTTCCTGCTACTCGAACTTCTTGAACCTTCCAGCTACTTGAACTTCTTGGACCTTCCTGCTACTTGAACTTCTTGAACTTCTTGAACCTTCCTGCTACTTGAACTTCTTGAACTTCTTGAACCTATCTGCTACTTGAACTTCTTGAACCTTCGTGCTACTTGAACTTCTTGAACTTCTTGAACCTTCCTGCTACTTTAACTTCTTGAACGTCTTGAACCTTACTGCTACTTGAACTTCTTGAACTTCTTGAACCTTCCTTCTACTTGAACTTCTTGAACCTTCCTGCCACTTGAACTTCTTGAACTTTTTGAACCTTCCTGCTACTTGAACTTCTTGAACTTCTTGAACCTTCCTGCTACTTGAACTTCTTGAACTTCTTGAACCTTCCTGCTACTTGAACTTCTTGAACCTTCCTGCTACTTGAACTTCTCGAACTTCTTGAACCTTCCTGCTACTTGAAATACTTTTAACTTCTTGAATTTTCCTGTTACTTGAACACCTTGAACTTTTCGAACCTTCCTGCTACTAGAACTTCTTGAACCTTCCTGCTACTTGAACTTCTTGAACTTCTTGAACCTTCCTGCTACTTGAAATACTCGAACTTCTTGAACCTTCCTGTTACTTGAACTTCTTGAACTTCTTGAAATTTCCTGCTACTTGAACTTCTTGAACCTCCCTGCTACTTGAACTTCTTGAACCTTCCTGCTACTTGAAGTTCTTGATTTTCTTGAACCTTCCTGCTACTTGAACTCCTTGAACCTTCCTGCTACTTGAACTTCTAGAACTTCTTGACCCTTCTTGCTACTAGAACTTCTTGAACTTCTCGAACCTTCCTGCTACTTGAACTTCTTGAACTTCTTTAACCTTCCTGCTACTTGAACTTCTTGAACTTCTTGAACCTTCCTGCTACCTTAACTTTTTGAACTTCTTGAACCTTCCTGCTACGTGAACTTCCTGACCCTTTGTGCGGTCAGGGAAACTCTTGTGAAGCTTGGCGCGGAGTTTATTTAGCTAGATGTTGACAGAAGACGAGATGTTGATGGATTGAGCACCCGGCCTCGATAAGAGCGGCCCTTTATAAGTGCCCTCCAGATACAGAAAGTCTACTACAGATAAACATGTGCGGAGATGCCGCATATTGCTCCCCCTCCCGAATGTTAAGAGAGCACCACACAAAAATAAGGAAACTTTTAAACGAAATTCAAGAATCCGCAGAAATAAACCCATCAATGAAAGCACAATTCATGAATTGTCAATAAATTGTTTGAGAAAAATTAAACGACAGTGCGAAACGAAAAAGAACTATTACGAAATCGGTCGGTACCGTTGTACATTAAATTACGTTAACCTTATCGCAATTTGTATTATCAAAAGCAAAAAAATTAACAACTGTTATCACGCCAAGCCTTATTATAGTTTCAAGCAAAGCAATCAATCACGAGGGTAACTCCAGCGAACATTATATATACGTACCCTATCGTAAAAAAACTCAATACATCACTAAAATCATAGTTCAAAACACAAGAACCGATTACATCACCCAAAAAGATATAGAATAAACGCAAAGCAGTTAGGTTATAGGTAACGCTTTTAACGCATTAAAATTTAGAACGCGGAGGAGAAAGAAGAAAAACATTTAAAGAAACAACTACGCTTACTACACTATGGAATTTAAAACTGTTGCATTACCAAGAAATGATTATAGGGTAACGCAACAAACACGTTGATTAATAAAACGCACAACTAAAGCTAGAACCAACGCTCTAAAACTAGAACACGGTAAAACGCATGCTAAATAAAAAAACGCTTTTTACCACTTTTTACCAATTCACCCCCTGCCTAATCAGTTAGGTTATTCACGTGGCAAATAATTAGAATGTCAAAAAATACTTAAGGAATAAGCCAAAAAAAAATTTTTTAGACACTAAAAAAATAAACTTAATACCCCGCAAAAATCCAATTGTGAGACATACCGCATTCAACTAAAAATGTTAAAAACTTTTTTCAACTCATTAAAATTCGTAACTCATTACCTCAATCAACCTTTAAGAAAAGGATTCAACCAATGTTTAGTACGATTTCAACACAAAACCCTAGGGCATGTGAGCATAAAAAAACTTAATAACTAAAAAGCAAAAATTAGCGAAAGCCAGGAAAAACACGCAAAGCAAAGCAATTTACTTACCGTGCAATATAAATTCTCTGCACGTCGTCAGCCTCGTTGAATGATGCAAAGGATCAAAATAGTAAAACGCCATCCTATCCATTAAAACGTCAATTCAACTTAAATCAACTCGCTAATTTACGCATTAAATATCGGAGTTACCACAAAAAATTTTTCGATTCCGGTAAACCAACATATGTGAGAACATTTCCAAACATTCGCAAGAAATTTTTCGCAAGCAATTGGGAATAATGCCATCAAAATAATTACGCCATCGAAATACCTTACTTAAAATTAGCCATGTTTACACAAAACTCTTAACAAAAATTAATACTCAAAATATTTAGTAAAATCTTAATTCTTAGACATCAATTTACGCGTCAATATTAAAGGAACATATTAAAGAAAAAAAACACAGTAATTTAGTTTAGAATTACATAGACACTTAACGCGTTTGCGTTTTCGCATTTTTTCAAACTCAGCGCGCCAGATTTTCAATTAATTCATTTTTCAGTTAATCAATTTTTTTCAATTTTCTCACTTCTCTAAATTTTGTTTACTCTTCCCACATTTTCAAGTATAATCTCTTCTCAAACGTTCTGCTCACCCCTGGGCCCCCCACGGGGCAGTCGTCGCAGTTGGTAGTCTTCAAGCCTTTCGGCCCGATCAACCAACGACTCCTGTGCACGCTTGGTATAATATAGCATCGCACCTAAAATCACTGTCGTGACGACTAGTATCATGGTCACTATGTCCGTGACACTATCCGGGAGGTAATCCACCCGGGAGCTGGTCTTAAGTAATTCCTTGAGAAGCTCGTCACTTGGTCCTTGGTTTTTCGCAATAACTGCAGACAACTTATCCACGTCGATTGACACTTGATTGCCCATATGGAATCTCTCCATACAGCTCCTGCAAGGAACAGATACAGAAACTATTAGCATGGCCGTTACACTTAAAAAATAAATACAACACATAATTTGGTATCAACTCTCGGTTGCCTGACAACAGTCATTGCACAACCATAAAGAAAATAAAATTATATCCGGTGACAAGCCACCTTTCTCACGAATGTAATCTAAATTTGCTGATTGCCGGATATTCCGACGGAACAAAAATAGCTCGGCGCGAGACCGCAGCATACGGCCGCAGCGTCAAAACAACCCATCTCGCTAGGTGAACAGCAACCTCAGCGATTTGCAATTCGCCGTCGGCGCATCGTTCATGATTAAAACTGTCAATTTAGCAATACGAATGTCTGAGTGAATTCAAGAAAAAAATTAATGAAACGTCTTAGCGACAGCTAAACGAGACAGTACAAATTCCTCTGGGTTAAATACCTAAACATTACATCAAATTACTCGAGCATAAAGCAACAGTAAGCCTAACATATAAAAATACAACGCATTGGTTATTGAGATTAAGATGAACGCAAAGCATATTGCATATAGCGAAAGAAAAAAAATGCCTCTAAAATTATGGTTATATTCCTTAACATTATTGATGCAGTAAAACAACGGTAAAAAGGTAAAATAAACAGGTAAAACGGAGTAAATAACGATAAAAAGGTTAATTCTTTACTCGTCGATTAGTCAAGAAGTCATATAGTCCAATGAATTCGTCTTTTTAACTCACAGATGGTACCTTTTTGAGTGGTAAAAGATGATTAAGATTACTTCTAACAATTTTAGATCCAATTTTAATATCAGCGTAATTTCGTTTAACCTTTTGGACTACTGCTGGACCAATCCAAGTTAATTGAAGCTTATGTGTCTTGTTATGATTCTTTAAAAGTACTCGATCCCCTATGTTAATATCCTTGTTGCGCCGCTTGAGATTTCTATAGAGATTTCGCTCTGTTGTATTGTTTATAATTAAATTTCTAATATTTTCCACGGTTCGAACGGCTTCTCTAGCTCTGATATTCACTAAATCTAATTCTTCATCAAAGCTGTAAATGACTGAATCAAAATTCTCGGACTGGTAGTAAGCACACGTATCGCGATTAAACATTACATAACTTGGTGTTTCGCCAATAGTAGAATTTAAAGAATTATTCAAGGCATTTTCTACAACTTCTAATAATTGGTCCCACTCTGCATGGACGAGTGTATTGACATATAGCTTCAAAAGATTCGTAATTTTTTTGTTATTCCGCTCTACAATGGCATTAGAATGTGGACTGTAAGCCAAAACTTCCTTTTTTGCAATGGCATGTAATTTTGCAAACTGCTTGAGTGCCACTGACTTAAATTCAAGAGCATTATCTGAAATCAGCGTCCTGGGATAACCCAAAAGTGAGAAACAATTGCTTAAACAAGAAATCACTGAATCCGTATTTCGATTTGAGATTGCATATAAACGACAAAATCTTGAGAACAAATCAATTACTACCAATATATACTTATTCCCATTATCAGTTACTTTAAGTGGCCCTAAAAGATCCATTGAAACGACCTCGAAAGGTTCTTTAGCAATCGGAGCTGTCAAAATTTTAATTGGAACTGATGGTCTTGCTTTGATAATTTTGCACACCTCGCAATGTTGAACCAGTTTGCGCACAATGGTTTTCTCTAACTGATTCCAATATTTTAACTTAAATTTAAACAAAGTGTGCTTGTAGTCCGTGTGGTATAGAGTGTGTATGGCCAGAGTGGCCTTACTCATTAAAGAATTTGGTACAACAGCTGTGAGTATTGTACTCGGTCGATTATCAATCTCTCTACGTCGATAAAGAATATCATTCAGAATTAAAAATTTTTGCAAGTCTGGGATAGCCGAAATACTGTCATGTAATAAAGCATTCTTAATTTCTATGCAAAATGCGTCGTTGTTTTGTTCGTCGAGAAACTCCTTAATCGTCCAAGATATCTCAGACTCTGTCGGTACATAATTTATCAGCGCCGGTCGCGCGTCTGTGTCTGCTGCACTGTCAGCATTGTCTCGAGTCGGAGGCAGGTCAACTACCTTGCTTCCTGTCATGTGTTTGCGTCGTGCTCGAGTCTCCACCACACAAACTTCTGATTCAAATGCGACTTCCAAATCATCACAAGAATTTAGTTCTTTAAGGTTTAACTTCTCGTTATTAACAGGCAATCTGCTTAAATAGTCTGCGACAACGTTTTCTTTACCAGGTAGATATTTTACAACCGGATCAAAGGAATGTACATTTAGGCACCATCTCGCCATGTTCGTGTCGTCAGGGAGTTTTTTATTAAAAAGTGGCGCTAAAGGTTTGTGGTCTGAGTATACCCGGACAGGGTAACCAGTTATTAAATACTTAAAGTGTTTTAGAGCTGAATGAATTGCGAAGAACTCTTTTTTGGTAGTAGCGTATCTTCGCTGGCTCGAATTTAAATTTTTACTAAAATAAGCTATAGGTCTTAGAATTTTGTCGCTTGAATCATCCGCTTGCATTAATACAGCACCAATTCCTGTATTGGAAGCGTCAGTAAAAACATGAAAGTCCTTAGTATAGTCAGGATGTCTTAGAACTGTGTCAGAACTTAGTGACAACTTCATAAAATCAAAACTTCTCTGACACTCGTCGGTCCAAGTATAACCTACATTTTTCCGCAAAAGGTTGTACAAGGGGTAAGCTACTTCTGCAAAGTTGGGTAAAAAATTTCGGAAATAATTCGCCAACCCTAAAAACTGTTGCAGTTCCTTCACATTGGTCGGCGCTCGGGAGTTTTGTAATTTCTCTGAATGTTTACACTTAATACCGTCGGCGGAAATGGTATGGCCCAAATATTCGAGCTCTTTTTTAAAGAAATGGCATTTCTCAAGCTTTAAGGATAATTTACCGGATCGCAGCATCTTAAGTACAATCTCTATATCAATCAAGTGCTGATCCTTATTTTTTGAAAACACCAATATATCGTCTAGGAAGACGAAAGCTAGTTTACCCAGAATGGGTGCAAGAGCAGATGTCATGACTCTTTGAAATATTCCCGGAGACGTAGAAAGTCCGAATGGTACACGACAGAAATGATATTTACGGTAATTTACGCTAAATGCCGTGTATTTCCTGCTCTCTTTTTCTAACTCTATCTGATGAAATGCCGAGCGAAGATCAAGGTTAGAAAACCACGTGTTACCACCTAACGTCGATAAAATGTCGTCAATGCGGGGAATTGGGTAAGAATGTTTAATCAAAACCTTATTCAAGGCACGGAAATCTATCACGGGACGCAAATCTCCTGACTTCTTTTTAACTACAATGACAGGGAAATTGAACTCAGAAGATGACTCCTCTATTATTCCCTGATCGAGCATATCGTTAGTTATTCTCATTACCTCTTCTTGGTACTTATGAGGTATTCGGTAGGGAGCTAAATTTAATACAGGCGCATCAGTTTTCAACTGAATATGATGCTTCAAGATATTCGTTACACCTATTTTTTCGCCTTCCAAAGTTACTACATCCCGGTACTTATTTAACAATTTAACTAAAGGTAATTGTACGTCATCTTCCTTGCATGAAATATCATTTACCGTCAAGTCACGTCTTAACTCCTTTTCTCCACTTATGAAACCTGCCTTTACTTCTGCATAGATTTCCAACTCCTTATCATTAACAAGAATTTCACCTCTGCCACGAGTATCAGCATCCCACGCAAGTTTTCTATTGACAATGGCATTCCTTCCACCACATGTCGATTTAACTTTCGTCGTATCTGACCCAGCGACAGAATTTACTTCAACTTCACTCGCATCTCTGAGCGCTTTTTCCACATTCGTTAAAAATACTTCGCTCTCAATCTCATTAGCTCCTATTAATTCCGCATTACATAGCATAGAATTCTCAGAGAGATACACTGTTTCATCACTTGGATTCAAAACCATAATCGGTACCACACCGTCTTCATTTATTTGAACAATTGAGTCAGCTATAAGAGCACCATTATCAAGACATCTTTTCTGAATGACGTATTCTCCTGCAATTGGTTTCCTAAGGAAGCCATAAATGACATTAAGTGAATTCCCAGGCACTTCAGCCTGATTACAATGAACAATTAATTGTTTTGTTCTCATTGGCTGTGCCTGAGCTACCGCAGCTCTCATGGTCTGTCTCTGAGCTACCGCAGCTCTCATTGTCTCGCAGTCAGCATTTTTTCTCCTGCAGTCAGCATTGTTTCTGCCGCAGTCATCATTTTTCCTGCTGCAGTCATCAATTTTTAATTGCCTCTTGGTCTTTCTGGCGACCGCAATCTCTGATAATAGACAATCACTATTCACTATATTTCGCATGACAACCTCTCTGCTCAACAAAGGTTCCACATTTAAATCTTGAAAAGGAATTGCAACATTATTCCAAAGAAGTTCTTTATTTTTAAAGTTAATAACGGCATCTTTTAATACATCTCGCCCCAGTATCAGGTCATAATTAAATCGAGCTTCTTTTACAACGAGTGCACTTGTTTTAATTACTTTATTTGTGCCGGGAATTTTAATAGATAACTCTACTTCACCTGTGACGTCACTCTTCCCGTTGATGCCTTTTACTCTCAATTTACTCGGTTTTACTTCTTCGCTCAAATTTTTTACCTGTCTGTAACTGACAAGGCACTTCTCTGAGCCGCTGTCAAGCAAAGCGCTTAAATACTGGTCATTATTTTTGAGAATAATGGTTGGTTTGTTGCAATCCTTGAATGATACTAACCCAGCATTTTTATTAACATTTTTTACAACGGATACCGAAAAATAGGATTCGATAGTCTTGCCTTGATAATGATCATTCTCAAGCTCTTCATCTTGCAACAAGTTATATCTATTTTTACACTGAAACAAGGGGTCAACATACGATTTAGTTATCCCGGTGGTATCTGGAATTGTTGCCACGGTCTCCAGTTTAACGAGGTTGGTACCGCTAAATACCTCGGGCTCAATCTGTTTCAAATCCCCCTTACTACCTTCACCTAGTTTAAAAAATCGCTTGACGTGCTCTCCGCCCAATGAACTTCACTTTGACCACGGTTTGTGCTACCTCTACCGCGTAAATACGCCTTATAATTACGGACCTCCGTACCGCTCGCTCTACAATTCTTTACTACATGAGTTCCACCGCAGGCAAAGCATCCCCTTGGAAACTGACCTCTTTGGCCTCTACATTCAAAGTGCCCTACCATGGAACAAGAGTTACAGTACGGGAATCCCGCTTTTTTCGTTCCTGAATTTCCTCCGAATTGACCAGAACTACCGCTATCTGATTTAACCATGTTGCACTCTAAGGAACCGCTACTTCGATCTCCTACATAACTCTTTAACTCTCTACCCCTAACTCGGGGATTCCTTAGCCAAGGTCTAGGAACAATCCTCCTCATTCCTGGTCGATAACTCCTCCGGTAACCTCCTACACTACCATAGAACACTTCATTGTGATCTGGCTCTTCAAAAACTTCTTCCAATTCACTGTTTACCTCACCTACGTAAACTTCACTTTCGTGTCTCACCGGAACTTTCTGCGCAAGTATCTTTTTTGTCTCGGATTGGCTGCGCACAGCTGAAATTAACCTAGCGAGCAATTCCTCCGCCGTTGAAAATTGTGTTTCAAAAATTTTTCTAGCGAACGACTCATCAAAAAGCGGACCTAACGTTGATAAAGCCAGACTGTACGACATGCTGTCGCCCACGAATTTTTTTAACTCCGCCTGGTTCGTGCAGTTCTGAAAATACGCGTGACGCTGCCACCCAAGCGAATTTGAATTAAGAATACTCTCGGTTAGCTTCCTTATTTTCGAAAACGCATTGACGATCTGAGCAGCTAGTGCATTATTTTTAACTAGTTGCAACTCGTTTAGATCGCAAGCCAAGGCATGAATACTCTTTTCACCTCGTGAAACGTAAATGTCCTCAAGAATCTGAACTACCTGATCAAAAGAATAATTGAGATCCGTGTTAACCAACTTCGTAACTACGGAATTGAAGTCGCCTACGTTCTTATTAGCGGAGCGTACTAGGAACTCCTTACGACGTTCATCACTAGTGGCATCAGGCAACAAGGACATGTATGCCTTGAGATTCTGTATATGAGTATGAAAACTCTTATTTTCTAGGAACTCTCCATCATGGACGCGTCTTCTTCCCCTGAATATGGGAAGCTCTGCGTTCGTCATTATCGTCCCGACAGGAGGCACAACTATATTTGCAGCAATATCACGTGCAAGCTGTGTCGTGTTAACATTACTAGGAACACTAGAACTAGGCCCTGCTGTGTTAGGAGCCGCTGTGTTAGGAGTCGTCATCTTGCTAACTACTTGGTTACTCACTCGTCCGTATTTAGTTACAGTAGGTTTAGTTCGTACTACTTCCTCCTCACTGTCCAAAGAATCAGAAAAATCAGACGTGTGTCGTTTTTCCTTAAGTCATATAGGAATTCCCTATTCCACTAAAAATTAACAATCCAATACCAGAATTCACTCCAATTTAATTCAAAAATTAATATCGTACTCCGAGAATAATAATAAACACAGAAATGCAAGTAATACACACAAAAATTAATGAATTGCACCCATAAAATAATAGCATCAATAACATCAATACTTTATCACCAATAATCTAATTGAAAAACAAGAAGTGGCGTCTCTTATCCTGAAATTTTAAATTTATTAGCACCTCAATAATACTTGTGACTGGTCAACAATATCACACAGTGCCCACGGGACTGCTTTAGCTCATTAAAACTGTTGTCAAGGCGTTAGAAAAAAATATACGTCTGCTTCACCGCAAAAACGTGAATTTCTATCAATTTAAGGCTTCAAAACTTAACATCTTAGTGTTCCAGACACTTCCACTGACACTCTTATGTTATTATAAAAAAATTCTGAAACTTACGACGACAATTGAAGGTAACAGCTGTCAACCAGCTAATTCCAGATATTCCGATACACGAATGTGGCTCTCACAATGCACAGACCGAGACTGAGGCTACAGATGAGATTGCGGAGCTACACGGGAAATGAACACGGCAACAAAAAAACCGCGGCATGAAGTGCGACAAAAACCAGGGAACAGAGCGAGGTAGCACTAAACAAAGAAAAAAAAATTTTCCACAAAAGACTTAACTGTGTAAAAAAAACTGAAGACAGCTGAACACGTCTCTTGCAGGCAATGATGGGACGCTGTGATGCTGTGCTTGTAGACAATGTTGTCGGCTGGTACAGCAAGATTATACTGCGTTTATACTGTGCACCACGTTGAAGAAATTACACTTTTAAAAGGGAAGTACGTGTCACTTCACTGCTACAGTCACTGCTACTGTTTTTGGTGCAATCGTAGTAATTTATCTCACACAAATTAAATTGTTCTTAGTACTTGTAGTTGTGAATTCTCTTCTTGTAGATGTAAAATTCACTCAATGGTTGACGCTGGGAACGCTGCAATTCTGACTTGAAAACTAATTCGATAGTGTCGTTTTCACACTCGTAGACCAAAATTTTTGTACGCAGGGGTGAGTATAAATTAAGAAATACTGTAAATCTACAGTAAGCTTCCGTCAACAATTCTTTAGAGACGACGATTCCAAACACAATAACTGTTTGTTGAGGCTGCCAGAGCTGGTTGTTTTCGCTGGAACACATTTGGATTTTATACTGTTCAAAGCTGTCTGCACGGAGCCTTTGATCTTCAGTTAACCTTATGCGAATGTGAGTTCGAATCGCAACATATGGCCACCACTTAATGTGCGGTGAGAGAAACACTTGTGAAGCTTGGCGCGGAGTTTATTTAGCTAGATGTTGACAGAAGACGAGATGTTGATGGATTGAGCACCCGGCCTCGATAAAAGCGGCCCTTTATAAGTGCCCTCCAGATACAGAAAGTCTACTACAGATAAACATGTGCGGAGATGCCGCATACCTTCCTGCTACTTGAACTTCTTGAACCTTCCTGCTACTTGAACTTCTTGAACATTCATGCTACTTGAACTTTTTGAACCTTCCTGCTACTTGAACTTCTTGAACCTTCCTGCTACTTGTACTACTTGAACTTCTTGAACCTTCCTGCTACTCGAACTTCTTGAACCTTCCTGCTACTTGAACTTCTTGAACTTCTTGAACCTTCCTGCTACTTGAACTTCTTGAACCTTCCTGCTACTTGAACTTCTTAAACTTCTCGAATCTTCCTGCTACTTGAACTTCTTGAACTTTTTGAACCTTCCTGCTACTTGAACTTCTTGAACCTTCCTGCTACTTGAACTTCTTGAACCTTCCTGCTACCTGAACTTCTTGAACTTCTTGAACCTTTCTGCTACTTGAACTTCTTGAACCTTCCTGCTACTTGAACTTCTTGAACCTTCCTGCTACTTGAACTTCTTGAACTTCTTCAACCTTCCTGCTACTTAAACTTCTTGAACCTTCCTGCTACTTGAACTTCTTGAACTTCTTGAACCTTCCTGCTACTTGAACTTTTTAAACCTTCCTGCTATTTGAACTTCTTGAACCTTCCTGTTACTTGAACTTCTTCAACTTCTTGAACCTTCCTGCTACTTGAACTTCTTGAACCTTCCTGCTACTTGAACTTTTTGAACTTCTTGAACCTTCCTGCTACTTGAACTTTTTGAACTTCTTGATCCTTCCTGCTACTTGAACTTCTTGAACTTCATGAACCTTCCTGCTACTTGAACTTCTTGAACCTTCCTGCCAATTGATTTCTTGAACCTTCCTGCTACTTGAACTTCTTGATCCTTCCTGCTACTTGAACTTTTTAAACCTTACTGCTTCTTGAACTTCTTGAACCTTCCTTCTACTTGAATTTCTTGAACTTCTTGAACCTTCCTGCTACTTGAACTTCTTGAACCTTCCTGCTACTTGAACTTCTTGAACCTTCCTGCTACTTGAACTTTTTGAACTTCTTGAACCTTCCTGCTACTTGAACTTCTTGAACCTTCCTGCTAGCTGAACTTCTTGAACTTCTTGAACCTTCCTGCTACTTGAACTTCTTGGTCCTTCCTGCTACTTAAACTTCTTGAACTTCTTGAACGTTCCTGCTACTTGAAATTCTTGAACTTCTTGAACCTTCCTGCTACTTGAACTTCTTGAACCTTCCTGCTACTTGAACTTTTCGAACTTCTTGAACCTTCCTGCTACTTGAACTTCTTGAACTTCTTGAACCTTCCTGCTACTTGAACTCTTTGAACTTCTTGAACCTTCCTGCTACTTGAACTTCTTGAACTTCTTGAACCTTCCTGCTACTTGAACTTCATGAACCTTCCTGCTACTTGAACTTCTTGAACCTTTCTGCCACTTGAACTTCTAGAACTTCTTGAACCTTCCTGCTACTTAAAATTCTTGAACCTTCTTGCTACTTGAACTTCTTGAACTTCTTGAACCTTCCTGCTACTTGAACTTCTTGAACTTCTTGAACCTTCCTGCAACTTGAACTTCTTGAACCTTCCTTCTACTTGAACTTCTTAAACTTCTTGAACCTTCCTGCTACTTGAACTTCTTGAACTTCTTGAACCTTCCTGCTACTTGAACTTCTTGTTCTTCATGAACCTTCCTGCTACTTGAACTGCTTTAACCTTCATGCTTCTTGAACTTCTTGAAACTTCCTGCTACATGAACTTCTTGAACTTCTTGAACCTTCCTGCTACTTGAACTTCTAGAACCTTATTGCTACTTGAACTTCTCGAACCTTCCTGCTGCTTGAACTTCTTGAACTTCTTGAACCTTCCGGCTACTTGAACTTCTTGAACTTCTTGAACCTTCCTGTTACTTGAACTTCCTGAACTTCTTGAACCTTCCTGCTACTTGAACTTCTTGAACCTTCCAGCTACTTGAACTTCTTGAACTTCTTGAACCTTCCTGCTACTTGAACTTCTTGAACTTCTTGAACCTTCCTGCTACTTGAACTTCTTGAACTTCTTGAACCTTCCTGCTACTTGAACTTCTTGAACCTTCCTGCTACTTGAACTTTTTGAACCTGCCTGATACTTGAACTTCTTGAACCTTCCTGCTACTTGAACTTCTTAAACCTTCCTGCTACTTGAACTTCTTGAACCTTCCTGCAACTTGAAGTTCTTGAACTTCTTGAACCTTTCTGCTACTTGAACTTTTCGAACTTTTTGAACCTTCCTGCTACTTGAACTTCTTGAACTTCTTGAACCTTCCTGCTACTTGAAATACTTGAACTTCTTGAACCTTCCTGCTACTTGAACTTCTTGAACTTCTTGAACCTTCCTGCTACTTGAACTTCTTGAACCTTCCTGCTACTTGAACTTCTTGAACCTTTCTGCCACTTGAAGTTCGTGAACTTCTTGAACCTTCCTGCTACTTGAAATTCTTGAACCTTCCTGCTGCTTGAACTTCTTGAACTTCTTGAACCTTCCTGCTACTTGAACTTCTTGAACTTCTTGTACCTTCCTGCTACTTGAACTTCTTGAACTTTCTTGCTACTTGAACATCTTGAACTTCTTGAACCTTCCTGCTACTTGAATTTCTTGAACCTTCCTGCTACTTGAACTTCTTGAACTTCTTGAACCTTCCTGCTACTTGAACTTCTTGAACTTTTTGATCCTTCCTGCTACTTGAACTTCTTGAACTTCTTGAACCTTCCTGCTACTTGAACTTCTTGAACCTTCCTGCTACTTGAACTTTTTGAACCTGCCTGATACTTGAACTTCTTGAACCTTCCTGCTACTTGAACTTCTTAAACCTTCCTGCTACTTGAACTTCTTGAACCTTCCTGCAACTTGAAGTTCTTGAACTTCTTGAACCTTTCTGCTACTTGAACTTTTCGAACTTCTTGAACCTTCCTGCTACTTGAACTTCTTGAACTTCTTGAACCTTCCTGCTACTTGAACTTCTTGAACTTCTTAAACCTTCCTGCTACTTGAACTTCTTGAACTTCTTGAACCTTCCGGCTACTTGAACTTCTTGAACCTTCCTGCTACTTGAACTTCTTGAACCTTTCTGCCACTTGAACTTCGTGAACTTCTTGAACCATCCTGCTACTTGAAATTCTTGAACCTTCCTGCTGCTTGAACTTCTTGAACTTCTTGAACCTTCCTGCTACTTGAACTTCTTGAACTTCTTGTACCTTCCTGCTACTTGAACTTCTTGAACTTTCTTGCTACTTGAACATCTTGAACTTCTTGAACCTTCCTGCTACTTGAATTTCTTGAACCTTCCTGCTACTTGAACTTCTTGAACTTCTTGAACCTTCCTGCTACTTGAACTTCTTGAACTTTTTGACCCTTCCTGCTACTTGAACTTCTTGAACTTCTTGAACCTTCCTGCTACTTGAACTTCTTGAACCTTCCTGCTAATGGAACTTCTTGAACCTTCCTGCTATTTGAACTTCTTGAATCTTCCTGCTACTTGAACTTCTTGAACTTCTTGAACCTTCCTGGTACTGGAACGTCTTGAACCTTCCTGCTATTTGAACTTCTTGAAACTTCCTGCTACTTGAACTTCTTGAACTTCTTGAACCTTCCTGCTACTTGAACTTCTTGAACGTCTTGAACCTTCCTGCTACTTGAACTTCTTGAACTTCTTGAACCTTCCTGCTACTTGAACTTCTTGAACGTCTTGAACCTTCCTGCTACTTGAACTTCTTGAACTTCCTGAACCTTCCTGCTACTTGAACTTCTTGAACCTTCCTGCTACTCGAACTTCTTGAACCTTCCTGCTACTTGAACTTCTTGAACCTTCCTGCTACTTGAACTTCTTGAACTTCTTGAACCTTCCTGCTACTTTAACTTCTTGAACTTCTTGAACCTTCCTGCTACTTGAACTTCTTGAACCTTCCTGCTACTTGAACTTCTTGAACTTCTTGAACCTTCCTGCTACTTGAACTTCTTGAACTTCTTGTACCTTTCTGCAACTTGAACTTCTTAAGCCTTCCTGCTACTTGAACTTCTTGAACTTTTTGAACCTTCCTGCTACTGGAACTTCTTGAACGTCTTGAACCTTCCTGCTACATGAACTTCTTGAACTTCTTGAACCGGCCTGCTACCTGAACATCTTGAACTTTTTGAACCTTCCTGCTACTTGAACTTCTTGAACTTCTTGAACCTTCCTGCTACTTGAAATTCTTGAACCTTCCTGCTACTTGAACTTCTTGAACCTTCCTGCTACTTGAACTTCTTGAGCCTTCCTGCTACTTGAACTTCTTGAACTTCTTGAACCCTCCTGCTACTTAAACTTCTTGAACCTTCCTGCTTCTTGAACTTCTCGAACTTCTTGAACCTTCCTGCTACTTGAACTTCTTGAACTTCTTGAACCTTCCTGCTACCTGAACTTCTTGAACCTTCCTGCTACTTAAGCTTCTTGAACCTTCCTGCTACTTGAACTTCTTGAACTTCTTGAACCTTCCTGCTACTTGAACTTCCTGAACTTCTTGAACCTTTCTGCTACTTGAACTTCTTGAACCTTCCTGCTACTTGAACTTATTGAACTTCTTGTACCTTTCTGCTCCGTGAACTTCTTGAACGCTTGAACCTTCCTGCTACTTGAACTTATTGAACTTCTTGTACCTTCCTGCTCCGTGAACTTCTTGAACGCCTTGAACCTTCCTGCTACTTGAACTTCTTGAACTTCTTGAACCTTCCAGCTACTTGAACTTCTTGAACTTTTGAACCTTCCTGCTACTTGAACTTCTTGAACTTCTTGAACCTTAATGCTACTTGAACTACTTGAACCTACCTGCTACTTGAACTTCTTTAACTTCTTGAACCTTCCTGCTACTTGAACTACTTGAACTTCTTGAACCTTCCTGCTACCTGAACTTCTTGAACTTCTTGAACCTTCCTGCTACTTGAACTTCTTGAACCTTCCTGCTACTTGAACTTCTTGAACTTCTTGAACCTTCCTGCCACTTGAACTTCTTGAACTTCTTGAACCTTCCTGCTAGTTGAAATTCTTGAAACTTCCTGCTACTTGAACTTCTTGAACTTCTTGAACCTTCCTGCTACTTGAACTTCTTGAACTTCTTGAACCTTCCTGCTACTTGAAATTCTTGAACTTCTTGAACCTTCCTGCTACTTGAAATTCTTGAAACTTCCTGCTACTTGAACTTCTTGAACTTCTTGAACCTTCCTGCTACTTGAACTTCTTGAACTTCTTGAACCTTCCTGCTACTTGAACTTCTTGAACTTCATGAACCTTCCTGCTACTTGAACTTCTTGAACTTCTTGAACCTTCCTGCTACTTGAACTTCTTGAACCTTCATGCTACTTGAACTTCTTGAACTTCTTGAACCTTCCTGCTACTTGAACATCTTGAACCTTCCTGCTACTTGAACTTCTTGAACTTCTTGAACCTTCCTGCTACTTGAACTTCTTGAACTTCTTGAACCTTCCTGCTACTTGAACTTCTTGAACCTTCCGGCTACTTGAACTTCTTGAACCTTCCTGCTACTTGAACTTCTTGAGCCTTCCTGCTACTTGAACTTCTTGAACCTTCCTGCTACTTGAACTTCTTGAACCTTCCTGCTATTTGAACTTCTTGAACCTTCCTGCTACTTGAACTTCTTGAACTTCTTGAACCTTCCTGCTACCTGAACTTCTTGAACCTTCCTGCTACTTAAGCTTCTTGAACCTTCCTGCTACTTGAACTTCTTGAACTTCTTGAACCTTCCTGCTACTTGAACTTCCTGAACTTCTTGAACCTTTCTGCTACTTGAACTTCTTGAACCTTCCTGCTACTTGAACTTATTGAACTTCTTGTACCTTCCTGCTCCGTGAACTTCTTGAACGCCTTGAACCTTCCTGCTACTTGAACTTCTTGAACTTCTTGAACCTTCCAGCTACTTGAACTTCTTGAACTTTTGAACCTTCCTGCTACTTGAACTTCTTGAACTTCTTGAACCTTAATGCTACTTGAACTTCTTGAACCTTCCTGCTACTTGAACTTCTTTAACTTCTTGAACCTTCCTGCTACTTGAACTACTTGAACTTCTTGAACCTTCCTGCTACTTGAACTTCTTGAACTTCTTGAACCTTCCTGCTACTTGAACTTCTTGAACCTTCCTGCTACTTGAACTTCTTGAACCTTCCTGCCACTTGAACTTCTTGAACTTCTTGAACCTTCCTGCTAGTTGAAATTCTTGAAACTTCCTGCTACTTGAACTTCTTGAACTTCTTGAACCTTCCTGCTACCTGAACTTCTTGAACTTCTTGAACCTTCCTGCTACTTGAAATTCTTGAACTTCTTGAACCTTCCTGCTACTTGAAATTCTTGAAACTTCCTGCTACTTGAACTTCTTGAACTTCTTGAACCTTCCTGCTACTTGAACTTCTTGAACTTCTTGAACCTTCCTGCTACTTGAACTTCTTGAACTTCATGAACCTTCCTGCTACTTGAACTTCTTGAACTTCTTGAACTTTCCTGCTACTTGAACTTCTTGAACCTTCCTGCTACTTGAACTTCTTGAACTTCTTGAACCTTCCTGCTACTTGAACATCTTGAACCTTCCTGCTACTTGAACTTCTTGAACTTCTTGAACCTTCCTGCTACTTGAACTTCTTGAACTTCTTGAACCTTCCTGCTACTTGAACTTCTTGAACCTTCCGGCTACTTGAACTTCTTGAACCTTCCTGCTACTTGAACTTCTTGAACCTTCCTGCTACTTGAACTTCTTGAACCTTCCTGCTACTTGAACTTCTTGAACCTTCCTGCTACTTGAACTTCTTGAACCTTCCTGCTATTTGAACTTCTTGAACTTCTTGAACCTTCCTGCTACTTGAACTTCTTGAACTTCTTGAATCTATCTGCTACTTGAACTTCTTGAACCTTCCTGCTACTTGAACTTCTTGAACTTCTTGAACCTTCCTGCTACTTGAACTTCTTGAACGTCTTGAACCTTCCTGCTACTTGAACTTCTTGAACTTCTTGAACCTTCCTGCTACTTGAACTTCTTGAACTTCTTGAACCTTCCTGCTACTCGAACTTCTTGGACCCTCCTGCTTCTTGAACTTCTTGAACTTTCCTGCTACTTGAACTTCTTGAACCTTCCTGCTACTTGAACTTCTTGAACTTCTTGAACCTTCAAGCTACTTGAACTTCTTGAACTTCTTGAACCTATCTGCTACTTGAACTTCTTGAACCTTCCTGCTACTTGAACTTCTTGAACTTCTTGAACCTTCCTGCTACTTGAACTTCTTAAACGTCTTGAACCTTCCTGCTACTTGAACTTCTTGAACTTCTTGAACCTTCCTTCTACTTGAACTTCTTGAACCTTCCTGCCACTTGAACTTCTTGAACTTTTTGAACCTTCCTGCTACTTGAACTTCTTGAACTTCTTGAACCTTCCTGCTACTTGAACTTCTTGAACTTCTTGAACCTTCCTGCTACTTGAACTTCTTGAACCTTCCTGCCACTTGAACTTCTTGAACTTCTTGAACCTTCCTGCTACCTGAAATACTTAAACTTCTTGAACCTTCCTGTTACTTGAACTTCTTGAACTTTTCAAACCTTCCTGCTACTTGAACTTCTTGAACCTTCCTGCTACCTGAACTTCTTGAACTTCTTGAACCTTCCTGCTACTTGAAATACTTGAACTTCTTGAACCTTCCTGTTACTTGAACTTCTTGAAATTTCCTGCTACTTGAACTTCTTGAACCTCCCTGCTACTTGAACTTCTTGAACCTTCCTGCTACTTGAAGTTCTTGACCTTCTTGAACCTTCCTGCTACTTGAACTCCTTGAACCTTCCTGCTACTTGAACTTCTAGAACTTCTTGACCCTTCCTGCTACTAGAACTTCTTGAACTTCTTGAACCTTCCTGCTACTTGAACTTCTTGAACTTCTTTAACCTTCCTGCTACTTGAACTTCTTGAACTTCTTGAACCTTCCTGCTACCTGAACTTTTTGAACTTCTTGAACCTTCCTGCTACGTGAACTTTCTGAACCTTCCTGCTACTTGAACTTCTTGAACCTTCCTGCTACTTGAACTTCTTGAACATTCATGCTACTTGAACTTCTTGAACCTTCCTGCTACTTGAACTTCTTGAAATTCTTGACCCTTTCTGCTACCTGAACTTTTTGAACTTCTTGAACCTTCGTGCTACGTGAACTTTCTGAACCTTCCTGCTACTCGAACTTTTTGAACCTTCCTGCTACTTGAACTTCTTGAACTTCTTGAACCTCCCTGCTACTTGAACTTCTTGAACCTTCCTGCTACTTGAACTTCTTAAACTTCTCGAATCTTCCTGCTACTTGAACTTCTTGAACTTTTTGAACCTTCCTGCTACTTGAACTTCTTGAACCTTCCTGCTACTCGAACTTCTTGAACCTTCCTGCTACTTGAACTTCTTGAACCTTCCTGCTACCTGAACTTCTTGAACTTCTTGAACCTTTCTGCTACTTGAACTTCTTGAACCTTCCTGCTACTTGAACTTCTTGAACTTTTTTAACCTTCCTGCTACTTAAACTTCTTGAACCTTCCTGCTACTTGAACTTCTTGAACTTCTTGAACCTTCCTGCTACTTGAACTTTTTGAACCTTCCTGCTATTTGAACCTCTTGAACCTTCCCGTTACTTGAACTTCTTTAACTTCTTCAACCTTCCTGCTACTTGAACTTCTTGAATTTTCCTGCTACAAGAACTTTTTGAACTTCTTGATCCTTCCTGCTACTTGAACTGTTTGAACTTCTTGATCCTTCCTGCTACTTGAACTTCTTGAACTTCATGAACCTTCCTGCTACTTGAACTTCTTGAAACTTCCTGCCAATTGATTTCTTGAACCTTCATGCTACTTGAACTTCTTGAACCTTCCTGCTACTTGAACTTTTTGAACCTTCCTGCTTCTTGAACTTCTTGAACCTTCCTTCTACTTGAATTTCTTGAACTTCTTGAACCTTCCTGCTAATGGAACTTCTTGAACCTTCCTGCTATTTGAACTTCTTGAAACTTCCTGCTACTTGAACTTCTTGAACTTCTTGAACCTTCCTGCTATTTGAACTTCTTGAACGTCTTGAACCTTCCTGCTACTTGAACTTCTTGAACTTCTTGAACCTTCCTGCTACTTGAACTTCTTGAACGTCTTGAACCTTCCTGCTACTTGAACTTCTTGAACTTCCTGAACCTTCCTGCTACTTGAACTTCTTGAACCTTCCTGCTACTCGAACTTCTTGAACCTTCCTGCTACTTGAACTTCTTGAACCTTCCTGCTACTTGAACTTCTTGAACTTCTTGAACCTTCCTGCTACTTTAACTTCTTTAACTTCTTGAACCTTCCTGCTACTTGAACTTCTTGAACCTTCCTGCTACTTGAACTTCTTGAACTTCTTGAACCTTCCTGCTACTTGAACTTCTTGAACTTCTTGTACCTTTCTGCAACTTGAACTTCTTAAGCCTTCCTGCTACTTGAACTTCTTGAACTTTTTGAACCTTCCTGCTACTTGAACTTCCTGAACTTCTTGAACCTTTCTGCTACTTGAACTTCTTGAACCTTCCTGCTACTTGAACTTATTGAACTTCTTGTACCTTCCTGCTCCGTGAACTTCTTGAACGCCTTGAACCTTCCTGCTACTTGAACTTCTTGAACTTCTTGAACCTTCCAGCTACTTGAACTTCTTGAACTTTTGAACCTTCCTGCTACTTGAACTTCTTGAACTTCTTGAACCTTAATGCTACTTGAACTTCTTGAACCTTCCTGCTACTTGAACTTCTTTAACTTCTTGAACCTTCCTGCTACTTGAACTACTTGAACTTCTTGAACCTTCCTGCTACTTGAACTTCTTGAACTTCTTGAACCTTCCTGCTACTTGAACTTCTTGAACCTTCCTGCTACTTGAACTTCTTGAACCTTCCTGCCACTTGAACTTCTTGAACTTCTTGAACCTTCCTGCTAGTTGAAATTCTTGAAACTTCCTGCTACTTGAACTTCTTGAACTTCTTGAACCTTCCTGCTACCTGAACTTCTTGAACTTCTTGAACCTTCCTGCTACTTGAAATTCTTGAACTTCTTGAACCTTCCTGCTACTTGAAATTCTTGAAACTTCCTGCTACTTGAACTTCTTGAACTTCTTGAACCTTCCTGCTACTTGAACTTCTTGAACTTCTTGAACCTTCCTGCTACTTGAACTTCTTGAACTTCATGAACCTTCCTGCTACTTGAACTTCTTGAACTTCTTGAACTTTCCTGCTACTTGAACTTCTTGAACCTTCCTGCTACTTGAACTTCTTGAACTTCTTGAACCTTCCTGCTACTTGAACATCTTGAACCTTCCTGCTACTTGAACTTCTTGAACTTCTTGAACCTTCCTGCTACTTGAACTTCTTGAACTTCTTGAACCTTCCTGCTACTTGAACTTCTTGAACCTTCCGGCTACTTGAACTTCTTGAACCTTCCTGCTACTTGAACTTCTTGAACCTTCCTGCTACTTGAACTTCTTGAACCTTCCTGCTACTTGAACTTCTTGAACCTTCCTGCTACTTGAACTTCTTGAACCTTCCTGCTATTTGAACTTCTTGAACTTCTTGAACCTTCCTGCTACTTGAACTTCTTGAACTTCTTGAATCTATCTGCTACTTGAACTTCTTGAACCTTCCTGCTACTTGAACTTCTTGAACTTCTTGAACCTTCCTGCTACTTGAACTTCTTGAACGTCTTGAACCTTCCTGCTACTTGAACTTCTTGAACTTCTTGAACCTTCCTGCTACTTGAACTTCTTGAACTTCTTGAACCTTCCTGCTACTCGAACTTCTTGGACCCTCCTGCTTCTTGAACTTCTTGAACTTTCCTGCTACTTGAACTTCTTGAACCTTCCTGCTACTTGAACTTCTTGAACTTCTTGAACCTTCAAGCTACTTGAACTTCTTGAACTTCTTGAACCTATCTGCTACTTGAACTTCTTGAACCTTCCTGCTACTTGAACTTCTTGAACTTCTTGAACCTTCCTGCTACTTGAACTTCTTAAACGTCTTGAACCTTCCTGCTACTTGAACTTCTTGAACTTCTTGAACCTTCCTTCTACTTGAACTTCTTGAACCTTCCTGCCACTTGAACTTCTTGAACTTTTTGAACCTTCCTGCTACTTGAACTTCTTGAACTTCTTGAACCTTCCTGCTACTTGAACTTCTTGAACTTCTTGAACCTTCCTGCTACTTGAACTTCTTGAACCTTCCTGCCACTTGAACTTCTTGAACTTCTTGAACCTTCCTGCTACCTGAAATACTTAAACTTCTTGAACCTTCCTGTTACTTGAACTTCTTGAACTTTTCAAACCTTCCTGCTACTTGAACTTCTTGAACCTTCCTGCTACCTGAACTTCTTGAACTTCTTGAACCTTCCTGCTACTTGAAATACTTGAACTTCTTGAACCTTCCTGTTACTTGAACTTCTTGAAATTTCCTGCTACTTGAACTTCTTGAACCTCCCTGCTACTTGAACTTCTTGAACCTTCCTGCTACTTGAAGTTCTTGACCTTCTTGAACCTTCCTGCTACTTGAACTCCTTGAACCTTCCTGCTACTTGAACTTCTAGAACTTCTTGACCCTTCCTGCTACTAGAACTTCTTGAACTTCTTGAACCTTCCTGCTACTTGAACTTCTTGAACTTCTTTAACCTTCCTGCTACTTGAACTTCTTGAACTTCTTGAACCTTCCTGCTACCTGAACTTTTTGAACTTCTTGAACCTTCCTGCTACGTGAACTTTCTGAACCTTCCTGCTACTTGAACTTCTTGAACCTTCCTGCTACTTGAACTTCTTGAACATTCATGCTACTTGAACTTCTTGAACCTTCCTGCTACTTGAACTTCTTGAAATTCTTGAACCTTTCTGCTACCTGAACTTTTTGAACTTCTTGAACCTTCGTGCTACGTGAACTTTCTGAACCTTCCTGCTACTCGAACTTTTTGAACCTTCCTGCTACTTGAACTTCTTGAACTTCTTGAACCTCCCTGCTACTTGAACTTCTTGAACCTTCCTGCTACTTGAACTTCTTAAACTTCTCGAATCTTCCTGCTACTTGAACTTCTTGAACTTTTTGAACCTTCCTGCTACTTGAACTTCTTGAACCTTCCTGCTACTCGAACTTCTTGAACCTTCCTGCTACTTGAACTTCTTGAACCTTCCTGCTACCTGAACTTCTTGAACTTCTTGAACCTTTCTGCTACTTGAACTTCTTGAACCTTCCTGCTACTTGAACTTCTTGAACTTTTTTAACCTTCCTGCTACTTAAACTTCTTGAACCTTCCTGCTACTTGAACTTCTTGAACTTCTTGAACCTTCCTGCTACTTGAACTTTTTGAACCTTCCTGCTATTTGAACCTCTTGAACCTTCCCGTTACTTGAACTTCTTTAACTTCTTCAACCTTCCTGCTACTTGAACTTCTTGAATTTTCCTGCTACAAGAACTTTTTGAACTTCTTGATCCTTCCTGCTACTTGAACTGTTTGAACTTCTTGATCCTTCCTGCTACTTGAACTTCTTGAACTTCATGAACCTTCCTGCTACTTGAACTTCTTGAAACTTCCTGCCAATTGATTTCTTGAACCTTCATGCTACTTGAACTTCTTGAACCTTCCTGCTACTTGAACTTTTTGAACCTTCCTGCTTCTTGAACTTCTTGAACCTTCCTTCTACTTGAATTTCTTGAACTTCTTGAACCTTCCTGCTAATGGAACTTCTTGAACCTTCCTGCTATTTGAACTTCTTGAAACTTCCTGCTACTTGAACTTCTTGAACTTCTTGAACCTTCCTGCTATTTGAACTTCTTGAACGTCTTGAACCTTCCTGCTACTTGAACTTCTTGAACTTCTTGAACCTTCCTGCTACTTGAACTTCTTGAACGTCTTGAACCTTCCTGCTACTTGAACTTCTTGAACTTCCTGAACCTTCCTGCTACTTGAACTTCTTGAACCTTCCTGCTACTCGAACTTCTTGAACCTTCCTGCTACTTGAACTTCTTGAACCTTCCTGCTACTTGAACTTCTTGAACTTCTTGAACCTTCCTGCTACTTTAACTTCTTTAACTTCTTGAACCTTCCTGCTACTTGAACTTCTTGAACCTTCCTGCTACTTGAACTTCTTGAACTTCTTGAACCTTCCTGCTACTTGAACTTCTTGAACTTCTTGTACCTTTCTGCAACTTGAACTTCTTAAGCCTTCCTGCTACTTGAACTTCTTGAACTTTTTGAACCTTCCTGCTACTGGAACTTCTTGAACTTCTTGAACCTTCCTGCTACTTGAAATTCTTGAACCTTCCTGCTACTTGAACTTCTTGAACCTTCCTGCTACTTGAACTTCTTGAGCCTTCCTGCTACTTGAACTTCTTGAACTTCTTGAACCCTCCTGCTACTTGAACTTCTTGAACCTTCTTGCTTCTTGAACTTCTTGAACTTCTTGAACCTTCCTGCTACTTGAACTTCTTGAACTTCTTGAACCTTCCTGCTACCTGAACTTCTTGAACTTTCCTGCTACTTAAGCTTCTTGAACCTTCCTGCTACTTGAACTTCTTGAACTTCTTGAACCTTCCTGCTACTTGAACTTCCTGAACTTCTTGAACCTTTCTGCTACTTGAACTTCTTGAACCTTCCTGCTACTTGAACTTCTCGAACTTCTTGTACCTTCCTGCTACTTGAACTTCTTGAACGCCTTGAACCTTCCTGCTACTTGAACTTTTTGAACTTCTTGAACCTTCCAGCTACTTGAACTTCTTGAACTTTTGAACCTTCCTGCTACTTGAACTTCTTGAACTTCTTGAACCTTAATGCTACTTGAACTTCTTGAACCTTCCTGCTACCTGAACTTCTTTAACTTCTTGAACATTCCTGCTACTTGAACTACTTGAACTTCTTGAACCTTCCCGCTACTTGAACTTCTTGAACTTCTTGAACCTTCCTGCTACTTGAACTTCTTGAACCTTCCTGCTACTTGAACTTCTTGAACATATTGAACCTTCCTGCCACTTGAACTTCTTGAACTTCTTGAACCTTCCTGCTACTTGAAATTCTTGAAACTTCCTGCTACTTGAACTTCTTGAACTTCTTGAACCTTCCTGCTACTTGAACTTCTTGAAATTCTTGAACCTTCCTGCTACTTGAAATTCTTGAACTTCTTGAACCTTCCTGCTACTTGAAATTCTTGACACTTCCTGCTACTTGAACTTCTTGAACTTCTTGAACCTTCCTGCTACTTGAACTTCTTGAACTTCTTGAACCTTCCTGCTACTTGAACTTCTTGAACTTCATCAACCTTCCTGCTACTTGAACTTCTTGAACTTCTTGAAACTTCCTGCTACTTGAACTTCTTGAACCTTCCTGCTACTTGAACTTCTTGAACTTCTTGAACCTTCCTGCTACTTGAACATCTTGAACCTTCCTGCTACTTGAACTTCTTGAACTTCTTGAACCTTCCTGCTACTTGAACTTCTTGAACTTCTTGAACCTTCCTGCTACTTGAACTTCTTGAACCTTCCTGCTACTTGAACTTCTTGAACCTTCCTGCTACTTGAACTTCTTGAACCTTCCTGCTACTTGAACTTCTTGAACCTTCCTGCTACTTGAACTTCTTGAACTTCTTGAACCTTCCTGCTACTTGAACTTCTTGAACTTCTTGAATCTATCTGCTACTTGAACTTCTTGAACCTTCCTGCTACTTGAACTTCTTGAACTTCTTGAACCTTCCTGCTACTTGAACTTCTTGAACCTTCCTGCTACTTGAACTTCTTGAACCTTCCTGCTACTTGAACTTCTTGAACCTTCCTGCTACTTGAACTTCTTGAACGTCTTGAACCTTCCTGCTACTTGAACTTCTTGAACTTCTTGAACCTTCCTGCTACTTGAACTTCTTGAACTTCTTGAACCTTTCTGCTACTTGAACTTCTTGAACCTTCCTGCTACTTGAACTTCTTGAACTTTCCTGCTACTTGAACTTCTTGAACCTTCCTGCTACTTGAACTTCTTGAACTTCTTGAACCTTAATGCTACTTGAACAACTTGAACTTCTTGAACCTATCTGCTACTTGAACTTCTTGAACCTTCCTGCTACTTGAACTTCTTGAACCTTCCCGCTACTTGAACTTCTTGAACTTCTTGAACCTTCCTGCTACTTGAACTTCTTGAACCTTCCTGCTACTTGAACTTCTTGAACATATTGAACCTTCCTGCCACTTGAACTTCTTGAACTTCTTGAACCTTCCTGCTACTTGAAATTCTTGAAACTTCCTGCTACTTGAACTTCTTGAACTTCTTGAACCTTCCTGCTACTTGAACTTCTTGAACTTCTTGAACCTTCCTGCTACTTGAAATTCTTGAACTTCTTGAACCTTCCTGCTACTTGAAATTCTTGACACTTCCTGCTACTTGAACTTCTTGAACTTCTTGAACCTTCCTGCTACTTGAACTTCTTGAACTTCTTTAACCTTCCTTCTACTTGAACTTCTTGAACTTCATGAACCTTCCTGCTACTTGAACTTCTTGAACTTCTTGAACCTTCCTGCTACTTGAACTTCTTGAACCTTCCTGCTACTTGAACTTCTTGAACTTCTTGAACCTTCCTGCTACTTGAACATCTTGAACCTTCCTGCTACTTGAACTTCTTGAACTTCTTGAACCTTCCTGCTACTTGAACTTCTTGAACTTCTTGAACCTTCCTGCTACTTGAACTTCTTGAACCTTCCGGCTACTTGAACTTCTTGAACCTTCCTGCTACTTGAACTTCTTGAGCCTTCCTGCTACTTGAACTTCTTGAACCTTCCTGCTACTTGAACTTCTTGAACCTTCCTGCTATTTGAACTTCTTGAACCTTCCTGCTACTTGAACTTCTTGAACTTCTTGAACCTTCCTGCTACCTGAACTTCTTGAACCTTCCTGCTACTTAAGCTTCTTGAACCTTCCTGCTACTTGAACTGCTTGAACTTCTTGAACCTTCCTGCTACTTGAACTTCCTGAACTTCTTGAACCTTTCTGCTACTTGAACTTCTTGAACCTTCCTGCTACTTGAACTTATTGAACTTCTTGTACCTTCCTGCTCCGTGAACTTCTTGAACGCCTTGAACCTTCCTGCTACTTGAACTTCTTGAACTTCTTGAACCTTCCAGCTACTTGAACTTCTTGAACTTTTGAACCTTCCTGCTACTTGAACTTCTTGAACTTCTTGAACCTTCCTGCTACTTGAACTTTTTGAACCTTCCTGCTTCTTGAACTTCTTGAACCTTCCTTCTACTTGAATTTCTTGAACTTCTTGAACCTTCCTGCTAATGGAACTTCTTGAACCTTCCTGCTATTTGAACTTCTTGAAACTTCCTGCTACTTGAACTTCTTGAACTTCTTGAACCTTCCTGCTACTTGAACTTCTTGAACGTCTTGAACCTTCCTGCTACTTGAACTTCTTGAACTTCTTGAACCTTCCTGCTACTTGAACTTCTTGAACGTCTTGAACCTTCCTGCTACTTGAACTTCTTGAACTTCCTGAACCTTCCTGCTACTTGAACTTCTTAAACCTTCCTGCTACTCGAACTTCTTGAACCTTCCTGCTACTTGAACTTCTTGAACCTTCCTGCTACTTGAACTTCTTGAACTTCTTGAACCTTCCTGCTACTTTAACTTCTTTAACTTCTTGAACCTTCCTGCTACTTGAACTTCTTGAACTTCTTGAACCTTCCTGCTACTTGAACTTCTTGAACTTCTTGTACCTTTCTGCAACTTGAACTTCTTAAGCCTTCCTGCTACTTGAAATTCTTGAACCTTCCTGCTACTTGAACTTCTTGAACCTTCCTGCTACTTGAACTTCTTGAGCCTTCCTGCTACTTGAACTTCTTGAACTTCTTGAACCCTCCTGCTACTTGAACTTCTTGAACCTTCTTGCTTCTTGAACTTCTTGAACTTCTTGAACCTTCCTGCTACTTGAACTTCTTGAACTTCTTGAACCTTCCTGCTACCTGAACTTCTTGAACTTTCCTGCTACTTAAGCTTCTTGAACCTTCCTGCTACTTGAACTTCTTGAACTTCTTGAACCTTCCTGCTACTTGAACTTCCTGAACTTCTTGAACCTTTCTGCTACTTGAACTTCTTGAACCTTCCTGCTACTTGAACTTCTCGAACTTCTTGTACCTTCCTGCTACTTGAACTTCTTGAACGCCTTGAACCTTCCTGCTACTTGAACTTTTTGAACTTCTTGAACCTTCCAGCTACTTGAACTTCTTGAACTTTTGAACCTTCCTGCTACTTGAACTTCTTGAACTTCTTGAACCTTAATGCTACTTGAACTTCTTGAACCTTCCTGCTACCTGAACTTCTTTAACTTCTTGAACATTCCTGCTACTTGAACTACTTGAACTTCTTGAACCTTCCCGCTACTTGAACTTCTTGAACTTCTTGAACCTTCCTGCTACTTGAACTTCTTGAACCTTCCTGCTACTTGAACTTCTTGAACATATTGAACCTTCCTGCCACTTGAACTTCTTGAACTTCTTGAACCTTCCTGCTACTTGAAATTCTTGAAACTTCCTGCTACTTGAACTTCTTGAACTTCTTGAACCTTCCTGCTACTTGAACTTCTTGAACTTCTTGAACCTTCCTGCTACTTGAAATTCTTGAACTTCTTGAACCTTCCTGCTACTTGAAATTCTTGACACTTCCTGCTACTTGAACTTCTTGAACTTCTTGAACCTTCCTGCTACTTGAACTTCTTGAACTTCTTGAACCTTCCTGCTACTTGAACTTCTTGAACTTCATCAACCTTCCTGCTACTTGAACTTCTTGAACTTCTTGAAACTTCCAGCTACTTGAACTTCTTGAACCTTCCTGCTACTTGAACTTCTTGAACTTCTTGAACCTTCCTGCTACTTGAACATCTTGAACCTTCCTGCTACTTGAACTTCTTGAACTTCTTGAACCTTCCTGCTACTTGAACTTCTTGAACTTCTTGAACCTTCCTGCTACTTGAACTTCTTGAACCTTCCTGCTACTTGAACTTCTTGAACCTTCCTGCTACTTGAACTTCTTGAACCTTCCTGCTACTTGAACTTCTTGAACCTTCCTGCTACTTGAACTTCTTGAACTTCTTGAACCTTCCTGCTACTTGAACTTCTTGAACTTCTTGAATCTATCTGCTACTTGAACTTCTTGAACCTTCCTGCTACTTGAACTTCTTGAACTTCTTGAACCTTCCTGCTACTTGAACTTCTTGAACGTCTTGAACCTTCCTGCTACTTGAACTTCTTGAACTTCTTGAACCTTCCTGCTACTTGAACTTCTTGAACTTCTTGAACCTTTCTGCTACTTGAACTTCTTGAACCTTCCTGCTACTTGAACTTCTTGAACTTTCCTGCTACTTGAACTTCTTGAACCTTCCTGCTACTTGAACTTCTTGAACTTCTTGAACCTTAATGCTACTTGAACAACTTGAACTTCTTGAACCTATCTGCTACTTGAACTTCTTGAACCTTCCTGCTACTTGAACTTCTTGAACCTTCCCGCTACTTGAACTTCTTGAACTTCTTGAACCTTCCTGCTACTTGAACTTCTTGAACCTTCCTGCTACTTGAACTTCTTGAACATATTGAACCTTCCTGCCACTTGAACTTCTTGAACTTCTTGAACCTTCCTGCTACTTGAAATTCTTGAAACTTCCTGCTACTTGAACTTCTGGAACTTCTTGAACCTTCCTGCTACTTGAACTTCTTGAACTTCTTGAACCTTCCTGCTACTTGAAATTCTTGAACTTCTTGAACCTTCCTGCTACTTGAAATTCTTGACACTTCCTGCTACTTGAACTTCTTGAACTTCTTGAACCTTCCTGCTACTTGAACTTCTTGAACTTCTTGAACCTTCCTGCTACTTGAACTTCTTGAACTTCATCAACCTTCCTGCTACTTGAACTTCTTGAACTTCTTGAACCTTCCTGCTACTTGAACTTCTTGAACCTTCCTGCTACTTGAACTTCTTGAACCTTCCTGCTACTTGAACTTCTTGAACTTCTTGAACCTTCCTGCTACTTGAACATCTTGAACCTTCCTGCTACTTGAACTTCTTGAACTTCTTGAACCTTCCTGCTACTTGAACTTCTTGAACTTCTTGAACCTTCCTGCTACTTGAACTTCTTGAACCTTCCTGCTACTTGAACTTCTTGAACCTTCCTGCTACTTGAACTTCTTCAACCTTCCTGCTACTTGAACTTCTTGAACCTTCCTGCTACTTGAACTTCTTGAACTTCTTGAACCTTCCTGCTACTTGAACTTCTTGAACTTCTTGAATCTATCTGCTACTTGAACTTCTTGAACCTTCCTGCTACTTGAACTTCTTGAACTTCTTGAACCTTCCTGCTACTTGAACTTCTTGAACGTCTTGAACCTTCCTGCTACTTGAACTTCTTGAACTTCTTGAACCTTCCTGCTACTTGAACTTCTTGAACTTCTTGAACCTTTCTGCTACTTGAACTTCTTGAACCTTCCTGCTACTTGAACTTCTTGAACTTTCCTGCTACTTGAACTTCTTGAACCTTCCTGCTACTTGAACTTCTTGAACTTCTTGAACCTTAATGCTACTTGAACAACTTGAACTTCTTGAACCTATCTGCTACTTGAACTTCTTGAACCTTCCTGCTACTTGAACTTCTTGAACTTCTTGAACCTTCCAGCTACTTGAACTTCTTAAACGTCTTGAACCTTCCTGCTACTTGAACTTCTTGAACTTCTCGAACCTTCCTTCTACTTGAACTTCTTGAACCTTCCTGCCACTTGAACTTCTTGAACTTTTTGAACCTTCCTGCTACTTGAACTTCTTGAACTTCTTGAACCTTCCTGCTACTTGAACTTCTTGAACTTCTTGAACATTCCTGCTACTTGAACTTCTTGAACTTCTTGAACCTTCCTGCTACTTGAAATACTTCAACTTCTTGAACCTTCCTGTTACTTGAACTTCTTGAACGTTTCAAACCTTCCCGCTACTTGAACTTCTTGAACCTTCCTGCTACCTGAACTTCTTGAACTTCTTGAACCTTCCTGCTACTTGAAATACTTGAACTTCTTGAACCTTCCTGTTACTTGAACTTCTTGAACTTCTTGAAATTTCCTGCTACTTGAACTTCTTGAACCTCCCTGCTACTTGAACTTCTTGAACCTTCCTGCTACTTGAAGTTCTTGACCTTCTTGAACCTTCCTGCTACTTGAACTCCTTGAACCTTCCTGCTACTTGAACTTCTAGAACTTCTTGACCCTTCCTGCTACTAGAACTTCTTGAACTTCTTGAACCTTCCTGCTACTTGAACTTCTTGAACTTCTTTAACCTTCCTGCTACTTGAACTTCTTGAACTTCTTGAACCTTCCTGCTACCTGAACTTTTTGAACTTCTTGAACCTTCCTGCTACGTGAACTTTCTGAACCTTCCTGCTACTTGAACTTCTTGAACCTTCCTGCTACTTGAACTTCTTGAACATTCATGCTACTTGAACTTCTGGAACCTTCCTGCTACTTGAACTTCTTGAACTTCTTGAACCTTCCTGCTACCTGAACTTTTTGAACTTCTTGAACCTTCCTGCTACGTGAACTTTCGGAACCTTCCTGCTACTCGAACTTTTTGAACCTTCCTGCTACTTGAACTTCTTGAACTTCTTGAACCTTCCTGCTACTTGAACTTCTTGAACCTTCCTGCTACTTGAACTTCTTAAACTTCTCGAATCTTCCTGCTACTTGAACTTCTTGAACTTTTTGAACCTTCCTGCTACTTGAACTTCTTGAACCTTCCTGCTACTTGAACTTCTTGAACCTTCCTGCTACTTAAACTTCTTGAACCTTCCTGCTACCTGAACTTCTTGAACTTCTTGAACCTTTCTGCTACTTGAACTTCTTGAACCTTCCTGCTACTTGAACTTCTTGAACTTCTTTAACCTTCCTGCTACTTAAACTTCTTGAACCTTCCTGCTACTTGAACTTCTTGAACTTTTTGAACCTTCCTGCTACTTGAACTTTTTGAACCTTCCTGCTATTTGAACTTCTTGAACCTTCCCGTTACTTGAACTTCTTTAACTTCTTGAACCTTCCTGCTACTTGAACTTCTTGAACCTTCCTGCTACAAGAACTTTTTGAACTTCTTGAACCTTCCTGCTACTTGAACTGTTTGAACTTCTTGATCCTTCCTGCTACTTGAACTTCTTGAACTTCATGAACCTTCCTGCTACTTGAACTTCTTGAACCTTCCTGCCAATTGATTTCTTGAACCTTCCTGCTACTCGAACTTCTTGAACCTTCTTGCTACTTGAACTTTTTGAACATTCCTGCTTCTTGAACTTCTTGAACCTTCCTTCTACTTGAATTTCTTGAACTTCTTGAACCTTCCTGCTACTTGAACTTCTTGAACCTTCCTGCTACTTGAACTTCTTGAACCTTCCTGCTACTTGAACTTTTTGAACTTCTTGAACCTTCCTGCTACTTGAACTTCTTGAACCTTCCTGCTAGCTGAACTTCTTGAACTTCTTGAACCTTCCTGCTACTTGAACTTCTTGAACCTTCCTGCTACTTGAACTTCTTGAACTTCTTGAACCTTTCTGCTACTTGAACTTCTTGAACCTTCGTGCTACTTGAACTTCTTGAACCTTCCTGCTACTTGAAATTTTTGAACTTCTTGAACCTTCCTGCTACTTGAACTTCTTGAACCTTCCTGCTACTTGAACTTTTCGAACTTCTTGAACCTTCCTGCTACTTGAACTTCTTGAACTTCTTGAACCTTCCTGCTACTTGAACTCTTTGAACTTCTTGAACCTTCCTGCTACTTGAACTTCTTGAACTTCTTGAACCTTCCTGCTACTTGAACTTCTTGAACCTTCCTGCTACTTGAACTTCTTGAACCTTCCTGCCACTTGAACTTCTAGAACTTCTTGAACTTTCCTGCTACTTGAAATTCTTGAACCTTCTTGCTACTTGAACTTCTTGAACTTCTTGAACCTTCCTGCTACTTGAACTTCTTGAACTTCTTGAACCTTCCTGCTACTTGAACTTCTTGAACCTTCCTTCTACTTGAACTTCTTAAACTTCTTGAACCTTCCTGCTACTTGAACTTCTTGAACTTCTTGAACCTTCCTGCTACTTGAACTTCTTGAACTTCTTGAACCTTCCTGCTACTTGAACTGCTTTAACCTTCATGCTTCTTGAACTTCTTGAAACTTCCTGCTACATGAACTTCTTGAACTTCTTGAACCGTCCTGCTACTTGAACTTCTTGAACCTTATTGCTACTTGAACTTCTTGAACCTTCCTGCTGCTTGAACTTCTTGAACTTCTTGAAACCTTCCGGCTACTTGAACTTCTTGAACTTCTTGAACCTTCCTGCTTCTTGAACTTCCTGAACTTCTTGAACCTTCCTGCTAATTGAACTTCTTGAACCTTCCAGCTACTTGAACTTCTTGAACTTCTTGAACCTTCCTGCTACTTAAACTTCTTGAACTTCTTGAACCTTCCTGCTACTTGAACTTCTTGAACTTCTTGAACATACCTGCTACTTGAACTTCTTGAACCTTCCTGCTACTTGAACTTTTTGAACCTGCCTGATACTTGAACTTCTTGAACCTTCCTGCTACTAGAACGTCTTAAACCTTCCTGCTACTTGAACTTCTTGAACCTTCCTGCAACTTGAAGTTCTTGAACTTCTTGAACCTTTCTGCTACTTGAACTTTTCGAACTTCTTGAACCTTCCTGCTACTTGAACTTCTTGAACTTCTTGAACCTTCCTGCTACTCGAAATACTTGAACTTCTTGAACCTTCCTGCTACTTGAACTTCTTGAACTTCTTGAACCTTCCTGCTACTTGAACTTCTTGAACCTTCCTGCTACTTGAACTTCTTGAACCTTTCTGCCACTTGAACTTCGTGAACTTCTTGAACCTTCCTGCTACTTGAAATTCTTGAACCTTCCTGCTGCTTGAACTTCTTGAACTTCTTGAACCTTCCTGCTACTTGAACTTCTTGAACTTCTTGTACCTTCCTGCTACTTGAAGTTCTGGAACTTTCTTGCTACTTGAACATCTTGAACTTCTTGAACCTTCCTGCTACTTGAACTTCTTGGACCTTCCTGCTACTGGAACTTCTTGAACTTCTTGAACCTTCCTGCTACTTGAACTTCTTGAACTTTTTGAACCTGCCTGCTACTTGAACTTCTTTAACTTCTTGAACCTTCCTGCTACTTGAACTTCTTGAACCTTCCTGCTAATGGAACTTCTTGAACCTTCCTGCTATTTGAACTTCTTGAAACTTCCTGCTACTTGAACTTCTTGAACTTCTTGAACCTTCCTGCTACTGGAACTTCTTGAACCTTCCTGCTATTTGAACTTCTTGAAACTTCCTGCTACTTGAACTTCTTGAACTTCTTGAACCTTCCTGCTACTTGAACTTCTTGAACGTCTTGAACCTTCCTGCTACTTGAACTTCTTGAACTTCTTGAACCTTCCTGCTACTTGAACTTCTTGAACGTCTTGAACCTTCCTGCTACTTGAACTTCTTGAACTTCCTGAACCTTCCTGCTACTTGAACTTCTTGAACCTTCCTGCCACTCGAACTTCTTGAACCTTCCTGCTACTTGAACTTCTTGAACCTTCCTGCTACTTGAACTTCTTGAACTTATTGAACCTTCCTGCTACTTTAACTTCTTGAACTTCTTGAACCTTCCTGCTACTTGAACTTCTTGAACCTCCCTGCTACTTGAACTTCTTGAACCTTCCTGCTACTTGAACTTCTTGAACTTCTTTTACTTTTCTGCAACTTGAACTTCTTAAGCCTTCCTGCTACTTGAACTTCTTGAACTTTTTGAACCTTCCTGCTACTGGAACTTCTTGAACGTCTTGAACCTTCCTGCTACATGAACTTCTTGAACTTCTTGAACCTGCATGCTACTTGAACATCTTGAACTTTTTGAACCTTCCTGCTACTTGAACTTCTTGAACTTCTTGAACCTTCCTGCTTCTTGAAATTCTTGAACCTTCCTGCTACTTGAACTTCTTGAACCTTCCTGCTACTTGAACTTCTTGAGCCTTCCTGCTACTTGAACTTCTTGAACTTCTTGAACCCTCCTGCTACTTGAACTTCTTGAACCTTCCTGCTTCTTGAACTTCTTGAACTTCTTGAACCTTCTTGCTACTTGAACTTCTTGAACCCTTCTGCTACTTGAACTTCTTGAACCTTCCTGCTTCTTGAACTTCTTGAACTTCTTGAACCTTCCTGCTACTTGAACTTCTTGAACTTCTTGAACCTTCCTGCTACCTGAACTTCTTGAACCTTCCTGCTACTTAAGCTTCTTGAACCTTCCTGCTACTTGAACTTCTTGACCCTTCCTGCTACTTGAACTTCCTGAACTTCTTGAACCTTTCTGCTACTTGAACTTCTTGAACCTTTCTGCTACTTGAACTTCTTGAACCTTCCTGCTACTTGAACTTCTTGAACTTCTTGTACCTTCCTGCTACTTGAACTTCTTGAACGCCTTGAACCTTCCTGCTACCTGAACTTCTTGAACTTCTTGAACCTTCCAGCTACTTGAACTTCTTGAACTTTTGAACCTTCCTGCTACTTGAACTTCTTGAACTTCTTGAACCTTAATGCTACTTGAACTTCTTGAACCTTCCTGCTACTTGAACTTCTTTAACTTCTTGAACCTTCCTGCTACTTGAACTACTTGAACTTCTTGAACCTTCCTGCTATTTGAACTTCTTGAACTTCTTGAACCTTCCTGCTACTTGAACTTCTTGAACCTTCCTGCTACTTGAACTTCTTGAACCTTCCTGCCACTTGAACTTCTTGAACTTCTTGAACCTTCCTGCTACTTGAAATTCTTGAAACTTCCTGCTACTTGAACTTCTTGAACTTCTTGAACCTTCCTGCTACTTGAACTTCATGAACTTCTTGAACCTTCCTGCTACTTGAAATTCTTGAACTTCTTGAACCTTCCTGCTACTTGAAATTCTTGAAACTTCCTGCTACTTGAACTTCTTGAACTTCTTGAACCTTCCTGCTACTTGAACATCTTGAACTTCTTGAACCTTCCTGCTACTTGAACTTCTTGAACTTCTTGAACCTTCCTGCTACTTGAACTTCTTGAACTTCATGAACCTTCCTGCTACTTGAACTTCTTGAACTTCTTGAACCTTCCTGCTACTTGAACTTCTTGAACCTTCCTGCTACTTGAACTTCCTGAACTTCTTGAACCTTCCTGCTACTTGAACATCTTGAACCTTCCTGCTACTTGAACTTCTTGAACTTCTTGAACCTTCCTGCTACTTGAACTTCTTGAACTTCTTGAACCTTCCTGCTACTTGAACTTCTTGAACCTTCCTGCTACTTGAACTTCTTGAACCTTCCTGCTACTTGAACTTCTTGAACCTCCCTGCTACTTGAACTTCTTGAACCTTCCTGCTACTTGAACTTCTTGAACCTTCCTGCTACTTGAACTTCTTGAACCTTCCTGCTACTTGAACTTCTTGAACTTCTTGAACCTTCCTGCTACTTGAACTTCTTGAACTTCTTGTATCTATCTGCTACTTGAACTTCTTGAACCTTCCTGCTACTTGAACTTCTTGAACTTCTTGAACCTTCCTGCTACTTGAACTTCTTGAACGTCTTGAACCTTCCTGCTACTTGATCTTCTTGAACTTCTTGAACCTTCCTGCTACTTGAACTTTTTGAACTTCTTGAATTTTCCTGCTACTTGAACTTCTTGAACCTTCCTGCTACTTGAACTTCTTGAACTTTCCTGCTACTTGAACTTCTTGAACCTTCCTGGTACTTGAACTTCTTGAACTTCTTGAACCTTCCTGCTACTTGAACTTCTTGAACTTCTTGAACCTATCTGCTACTTGAACTTCTTGAACCTTCCTGCTACTTGAACTTCTTGAACTTCTTGAACCTTCCTGCTACTTGAACTTCTTGAACGTCTTGAACCTTCCTGCTACTTGAACTTCTTGAACTTCTTGAACCTTCCTTCTACTTGAACTTCTTGAACCTTCCTGCCACTTGAACTTCTTGAGTTTTTTGAACCTTCCTGCTACTTGAACTTCTAGAACTTCTTGAACCTTCCTGCTACTTGAACTTCTTGAACTTCTTGAACCTTCCTGCTACTTGAACTTCTTGAACCTTCCTGCTACTTGAACTTCTTGAACTTCTTGAACCTTCCTGCTACTTGAAATACTTGAACTTCTTGAACTTCTTGAACCTTCCTGCTACTTGAAATACTTGAACTTCTTGAACCTTCCTGTTACTTGAACTTCTTGAACTTTTCGAACCTTCCTGCTACTTGAACTTCTTGAACCTTCCTGCTACCTGAACTTCTTGAACTTCTTGAAACTTCCTGCTACTTGAAATACTTGAACTTCTTGAACCTTCCTGTTACTTGAACTTCGTGAACTTCTTGAAATTTCCTGCTACTTGAACTTCTTGAACCTCCCTGCTACTTGAACTTCTTGAACCTTCCTGCTACTTGAAGTTCTTGACCTTCTTGAACCTTCCTGCTACTTGAACTCCTTGAACCTTCCTGCTACTTGAACTTCTAGAACTTCTTGACCCTTCCTGCTACTAGAACTTCTTGAACTTCTTGAACCTTCCTGCTACTTGAACTTCTTGAACTTCTTTAACCTTCCTGCTACTTGAACTTCTTGAACTTCTTGAACTTTCCTGCTACCTGAACTTTTTGAACTTCTTGAACCTTCCTGCTACGTGAACTTTCTGAACCTTCCTGCTACTTGAACTTCTTGAACCTTCCTGCTACTTGAACTTCTTGAACATTCATGCTACTTGAACTTCTTGAACCTTCCTGCTACTTGAACTTCTTGAACCTTCCTGCTACTTGTACTACTTGAACTTCTTGAACCTTCCTGCTACTCGAACTTTTTGAACCTTCCTGCTACTTGAACTTCTTGAACTTCATGAACCTTCCTGCTACTTGAACTTCTTGAACCTTCCTGCTACTTGAACTTCTTAAACTTCTCGAATCTTCCTGCTACTTGAACTTCTTGAACTTTTTGAACCTTCCTGCTACTTGAACTTCTTGAACCTTCCTGCTACTTGAACTTCTTGAACCTTCCTGCTACTTGAACTTCTTGAACCTTCCTGCTACCTGAACTTCTTGAACTTCTTGAACCTTTCTGCTACTTGAACTTCTTGAACCTTCCTGCTACTTGAACTTCTTGAACTTCTTTAACCTTCCTGCTACTTGAACTTCTTGAACCTTCCTGCTACTTGAACTTCTTGAACTTCTTGAACCTTTCTGCTACTTGAACTTTTTGAACCTTCCTGCTATTTGAACTTCTTGAACCTTCCCGTTACTTGAACTTCTTTAACTTCTTGAACCTTCCTGCTACTTGAACTTCTTGAACCTTCCTGCTACAAGAACTTTTTGAACCTCTTGAACCTTCCTGCTACTTGAACTGTTTGAACTTCTTGATCCTTCCTGCTACTTGAACTTCTTGAACTTCATGAACCTTCCTGCTACTTGAACTTCTTGAACCTTCCTGCCAATTGATTTCTTGAACCTTCCTGCTACTTGAACTTCTTGAACCTTCCTGCTACTTGAACTTTTTGAACCTTCCTGCTTCTTGAACTTCTTGAACCTCCCTTCTACTTGAATTTCTTGAACTTCTTGAACCTTCCTGCTACTTGAACTTCTTGAACCTTCCTGCTACTTGAACTTCTTGAACCTTCCTGCTACTTGAACTTTTTGAACTTCTTGAACCTTCCTGCTACTTGAACTTCTTGAACCTTCCTGCTAGCTGAACTTCTTGAACTTCTTGAACCTTCCTGCTACTTGAACTTCTTGAACCTTCCTGCTACTTGAACTTCTTGAACTTCTTGAACCTTTCTGCTACTTGAACTTCTTGAACCTTCCTGCTACTTGAACTTCTTGAACCTTCCTGCTACTTGAATTTTTTGAACTTCTTGAACCTTTCTAATACTTGAACTTCTTGAACCTTCCTGCTACTTGAACTCTTTGAACTTCTTGAACCTTCCTGCTACTTGAACTTCTTGAACTTCTTGAACCTTCCTGCTACTTGAACTTCTTGAACCTTCCTGCTACTTGAACTTCTTGAACCTTCCTGCCACTTGAACTTCTAGAACTTCTTGAATTTTCCTGCTACTTGAAATTCTTGAACCTTCTTGCTACTTGAACTTCTTGAACTTCTTGAACCTTCCTGCTACTTGAACTTCTTGAACTTCTTCAACCTTCCTGCTACTTGAACTTCTTGAACCTTCCTTCTACTTGAACTTCTTAAACTTCTTGAACCTTCCTGCTACTTGAACTTCTTGAACTTCTTGAACCTTCCTGCTACTTGAACTTCTTGAACTTCTTGAACCTTCCTGCTGCTTGAACTTCTTGAACTTTTTGAACCTTCCGGCTACTTGAACTTCTTGAACTTCTTGAACCTTCCTGCTTCTTGAACTTCCTGAACTTCTTGAACCTTCCTGCTACTTGAACTTCTTGAACCTTCCAGCTACTTGAACTTCTTGAACTTCTTGAACCTTCCTGCTACTTAAACGTCTTGAACTTTTTGAACCTTCCTGCTACTTGAACTTCTTGAACTTCTTGAACCTTCCTGCTACTTGAACTTCTTGAACCTTCCTGCTACTTGAACTTTTTGAACCTGCCTGATACTTGAACTTCTTGAACCTTCCTGCTACTTGAACTTCTTAAACCTTCCTGCTACTTGAACTTCTTGAACCTTCCTGCAACTTGAACTTCTTGAACCTTCCTGCTACTTGAACTTCTTGAACCTTCCTGCTACTTGAACATCTTGAACTTCTTGAACCTTCCTGCTACTTGAACATCTTGAACCTTTCTGCTACTTGAACTTCTTGAACTTCTTGAACCTTCCTGCTACTTGAACTTCTTGAACCTTCCTGCTACTTGAACTTCTTGAACCTTCCTGCTACTTGAAATTCTTGAACTTCTTAAACCTTCCTGCTACTTGAAATACTTGAACTTCTTGAAATTCCTGTTACTTTAACTTCTTGAACTTCTTGAGCCTTCCTGCTACTTGAACTTCTTGAACCTTCCTGCTACTTGAACTTCTTGAACCTTCCTGCTACTTGAACTTCTTGAACTTCTTGAAACTTCCTGCTACTTGAACTTCTTGAACTTCTTGAACCTTCCTGCTACTTGAACTTCTTGAACTTCTTGAACCTTCCTGCTACTTGAACTTCTTGAACTTCTTGAACCTTCCTGCTACTTGAACTTCTTGAACTTCTTGAACCTTCCTGCTACTTGAACTTCTTGAACTTCTTGAGCCTTCCTGCTACTTGAACTTCTTGAACCTTCTGCTACTTGAACTTCTTGAACCTTCCTGCTACTTGAACTTCTTGAACTTCTTGAACCCTCCTGCTACTTGAACTTCTTGAACCTTCCTGCTTCTTGAACTTCTTGAACTTCTTGAACCTTCCTGCTACTTGAACTTCTTGAACTTCTTGAACCTTCCTGCTACTTGAAATTCTTGAACTTCTTGAACCTTCCTGCTACTTGAACTTCTTGAACTTCTTGAACCTTCCTGCTACTTGAACTTCTTGAACTTCTTGAACCTTCCTGCTACTTGAACTTCTTGAACCTTCTTGCTACTTGAACTTCTTGAACCTTCCTGCTACTTGAACTTCTTGAGCCTTCCTGCTACTTGAACTTCTCGAACTTCTTGAACCCTCCTGCTACTTGAACTTCTTGAACCTTCCTGCTTCTTGAACTTCTTGAACTTCTTGAACCTTCCTGCTACTTGAACTTCTTGAACTTCTTGAACCTTCCTGCTACTTGAACTTCTTGAACCTTCCTGCTACTTGAACTTCTTGAACCTTCCTGCCACTTGAACTTCTTGAACTTCTTGAACCTTCCTGCTACTTGAAATTCTTGAAACTTAAGGCTACTTGAACTTCTTGAACTTCTTGAACCTTCCTGCTACTTGAACTTCTTGAACTTCTTGAACCTTCCTGCTACTTGAACTTCTTGAACTTCTTGAACCTTCCTGCTACTTGATATTCTTGAAACTTCCAGCTACTTGAACTTCTTGAACTTCTTGAACCTTCCTGCTACTTGAACTTCTTGAACTTCTTGAACCTTCATGCTACTTGAACTTCTTGAACTTCATGAACCTTCCTGCTACTTGAACTTCATGAACTTCTTGAACCTTCCTGCTACTTGAACTTCTTGAACCTTCCTGCTACTTGAACTTCTTGAACCTTCCTGCTACTTGAACTTCTTGAACTTCTTGAACCTTCCTGCTACTTGAACATCTTGAACCTTCCTGCTACTTGAACTTCTTGAACTTCTTGAACCTTCCTGCTACTTGAACTTCTTGAACCTTCCTGCTACTTAAACTTCTTGAACCTTCCTGCTACTTGAACTTCTTGAACCTTCCTGCTACTTGAACTTCTTGAACCTTCCTGCTACTTGAACTTCTTGAACCTTCCTGCTACTTGAACTTCTTGAACCTTCCTCCTACTTGAACTTCTTGAACCTTCCTGCTACTTGAACTTCTTGAACCTTCCTGCTACTTGAACTTCTTGAACATCTTGAACCTTCCTGCTACTTGAACTTCTTGAACTTCTTGAACCTATCTGCTACTTGAACTTCTTGAACCTTCCTGCTATTTGAACTTCTTGAACTTCTTGAACCTTCCTGCTACTTGAACTTCTTGAACGTCTTGAACCTTCCTGCTACTTGAACTTCTTGAACTTCTTGAACCTTCCTGCTACTTGAACTTCTTGAACCTTCCTGCTACTTGAACTTCTTGAACCTTCCTGCTACTTGAACTTCTTGAACCTTCCTGCTACTCGAACTTCTTGAACCTTCCTGCTACTTGAACTTCTTGAACCTTCTGCTACTTGAACTTCTTGAACTTCTTGAACCTTCCTGCTACTTGAACTTCTTGAACTTCTTGAACCTATCTGCTACTTGAACTTCTTGAACCTTCCTGCTACTTGAACTTCTTGAACTTCTTGAACCTTCCTGCTACTTGAACTTCTTGAACGTCTTTAACCTTACTGCAACTTGAACTTCTTGAACTTCTTGAACCTTCCTTCTACTTGAACTTCTTGAACTTTCCTGCCACTTGAACTTCTTGAACTTTTTGAACCTTCCTGCTACTTGAACTTCTTGAACTTCTTGAACCTTCCTGCTACTTGAACTTCTTGAACTTCTTGAACCTTCCTGCTACTTGAACTTCTTGAACCTTCCTGCTACTTGAACTTCTCGAACTTCTTGAACCTTCCTGCTACTTGAAATACTTGAACTTCTTGAACCTTCCTGTTACTTGAACTTCTTGAACTTTTCGAACCTTCCTGCTACTAGAACTTCTTGAACCTTCCTGCTACTTGAACTTCTTGAACTTCTTGAACCTTCCTGCTACTTGAAATACTCGAACTTCTCGAACCTTCCTGTTACTTGAACTTCTTGAACTTCTTGAAATTTCCTGCAACTTGAACTTCTTGAACCTCCCTGCTACTTGAACTTCTTGAACCTTCCTGCTACTTGGAGTTCTTGAACTTCTTGACCCTTCCTGCTACTTGAACTTCTTGAACCCTCCTGCTACTTGAACTTCTAGAACTTCTTGACCCTTCCTGCTACTAAAACTTCTTGAACTTCTTGAACCTTCCTGCTACTTGAACTTCTTGAACTTCTTTAACCTACCTGCTACTTGAACTTCCTAAACTTCTTGAACTTTCCTGCTACCTGAACTTTTTGAACTTCTTGAACCTTCCTGCTACGTGAACTTCTTGAACCTTCCTGCTACTTGAACTTCTTGAACCTTATTGCTACTTGAACTTCTTGAACCTACATGCAACTTGAACTTCTTGAACCTTCCTGCTACTTGAACTTCTTGAACCTTCCTGCTACTTGTACTACTTGAACTTCTTGAACCATCCTGCTACTCGAACTTCTTGAACCTTCCTGCAACTTGAACTTCTTGAACTTCTTGAACCTTCCTGCTACTCGAACTTCTTGAACCTTCCTGCTACTTGAACTTCTTAAACTTTTCGAACCTTCCTGCTACTTGAACTTCTTGAACTTTTTGAACCTTCCTGCTACCTGGACTTCTTGAACCTTCCTGCTCCTTGAACTTCTTGAACCTTCCTGCTACCGGAACTTCTTGAACTTCTTGAACCTTTCAGCCACTTGAACTTCTTGAACCTTCCTGCTACTTGAACTTCTTGAACTTCTTGAACCTTCCTGCTACTTGAACTTCTTGAATGTGTTGAACCTTCCTGCTACTTGAACTTCTTGAACGTCTTGAACCTTCCTGCTACTTGAACTTCTTGAACTTCTTGAACCTTCCTGCTACTTCTACTTCTTGAACCTTCCTGCTACTTTAACTTCTTGAACCTTCCTGCTACTTGAACTTCTTGAACTTCTTGAACCCTCCTGCTACTTGAACTTCTTGAACCTCCCTGCTTCTTGAACTTCTTGAACTTCTTGAACCTTCCTGCTACTTGAACTTCTTGAACTTCTTGAACCTTCCTGCTACTTGAACTTCTTGAACTTCTTGAACCTTCCTGCTACTTAAACTTCTTGAACCTTCCTGCTACTTGAACTTCTTGAACCTTCCTGCTACTTGAACTTCTTGAACTTCTTGAACCCTCCTGCTACTTGAACTTCTTGAACCTTCCTGCTTCTTGAACTTCTTGAACTTCGTGAACCTCCCTGCTACTTGAACTTCTTGAACTTCTTGAACCTTCCTGCTACTTGATTTTCTTGAACCTTCCTGCTACTTGGGCTTCTTGAACCTTCCTGCTACTTGAACTTCTTGAACTTCTTGAACCTTCCTGCTACTTGAACTTCCTGAACTTCTTGAACCTTTCTGCTACTTGAACTTCTTGAACCTTCCTGCAACTTGAACTTCTTGAACTTCTTGTACCTTCCTGCTACTTGAACTTCTTGAACGTCTTGAACCTTCCTGCTACTTGAACTTCTTGAACTTCTTGAACCTTCCTGCTAATTGAACTTCTTGAACCTTCCTGCTACTTGAACTTCTTGAACTTTTTGAACCTTCCTGCTACTTGAACTTCATGAACTTCTTGAACCTTAATGCTACTTGAACTTCTTGAACCTTCCTGCTACTTGAACTTCTTGAACTTCTTGAACCTTCCTGCTACTTGAACTACTTGAACTTCTTGAACCTTCCTGCTACTTGAACTTCTTGAACTTCTTGAACCTTCCTGCTACTTGAACTTCTTGAACCTTCCTGCTACTTGAACTTCTCGAACCTTCCTGCCACTTGAACTTCTTGAACTTCTTGAACCTTCCTGCTACTTGAAATTCTTGAAACTTCCTGCTACTTGAACTTCTTGAACTTCTTGAACCTTCCTGCTACTTGAACTTCTTGAACTTCTTGAAACTTCCTGCTACTTGAACTTTTTGAACTTCTTGAACCTTCCTGCTACTTGAACTTCTTGAACTTCTTGAACCTTCCTGCTACTTGAACTTCTTGAACTTCTTGAACCTTCCTGCTACTTGAACTTCTTGAACCTTCCTGCTTCTTGAACTTCTTGAACTTCTTGAACCTTCCTGCTACTTGAACTTCTTGAACTTTTTGAACCTTCCTGCTACTTGAACTTCTTGAACTTCTTGAACCTTCCTACTACTTGAACTTCTCGAACTTCTTGAACCTTCCTGCTACTTGAAATACTTGAACTTCTTGAACCTTCCTGTTACTTGAACTTCTTGAACTTTTCGAACCTTCCTGCTACTAGAACTTCTTGAACCTTCCTGCTACTTGAACTTCTTGAACTTCTTGAACCTTCCTGCTACTTGAAATACTAGAACTTCTCGAACCTTCCTGTTACTTGAACTTCTTGAACTTCTTGAAATTTCCTGCAACTTGAACTTCTTGAACCTCCTTGCTACTTGAACTTCTTGAACCTTCCTGCTACTTGAAGTTCTTGATTTTCTTGAACCTTCCTGCTACTTGAACTCCTTGAACCTTCCTGCTACTTGAACTTCTAGAACTTCTTGACCCTTCTTGCGACTAGAACTTCTTGAACTTCTCGAACCTTCCTGCTACTTGAACTTCTTGAACTTCTTTAACCTTCCTGCTACTTGAACTTCTTGAACTTCTTGAACCTTCCTGCTACCTGAACTTTTTGAACTTCTTGAACCTTCCTGCTACGTGAACTTCCTGACCTTTCCTGCTACTTGAACTTCTTGAACCTTCCTGCTACTTGAACTTCTTGAACATTCATGCTACTTGAACTTCTTGAACCTTCCTGCTACTTGAACTTCTTGAACCTTCCTGCTACTTGTACTACTTGAACTTCTTGAACCTTCCTGCTACTCGAACTTCTTGAACCTTCCTGCTACTCGAACTTCTTGAACTTCTTGAACCTTCCTGCTACTTGAACTTCTTGAACCTTCCTGCTACTTGAACTTCTTAAACTTCTCGAATCTTCCTGCTACTTGAACTTCTTGAACTTTTTGAACCTTCCTGCTACTTGAACTTCTTGAACCTTCCTGCTACTTGAACTTCTTGAACCTTCCTGCTACCTGAACTTCTTGAACTTCTTGAACCTTTCTGCTACTTGAACTTCTTGAACCTTCCTGCTACTTGAACTTCTTGAACTTCTTCAACCTTCCTGCTACTTAAACTTCTTGAACCTTCCTGCTACTTGAACTTCTTGAACTTCTTGAACCTTCCTGCTACTTGAACTTTTTAAACCTTCCTGCTGTTTGAACTTCTTGAACCTTCCTGTTACTTGAACTTCTTTAACTTCTTGAACCTTCCTGCTACTTGAACTTCTTGAACCTTCCTGCTACTTGAACTTTTTGAACTTCTTGACCCTTCCTGCTACTTGAACTTTTTGAACTTCTTGATCCTTCCTGCTACTTGAACGTCTTGAACTTCATGAACCTTCCTGCTACTCGAACTTCTTGAACCTTCCTGCCAATTGATTTCTTGAACCTTCCTGCTACTTGAACTTCTTGATCCTTCCTGCTACTTGAACTTTTTGAACCTTCCTGCTTCTTGAACTACTTGAACCTTCCTTCTACTTGAATTTCTTGAACTTCTTGAACCTTCCTGCTACTTGAACTTCTTGAACCTTCCTGCTACTTGAACTTCTTGAACCTTCCTGCTACTTGAACTTTTTGAACTTCTTGAACCTTCCTGCTACTTGAACTTCTTGAACCTTCCTGCTAGCTGAACTTCTTGAACTTCTTGAACCTTCCTGCTACTTGAACTTCTTGAACCTTCCTGCTACTTGAACTTCTTGAACTTCTTGAACGTTCCTGCTACTTGAAATTCTTGAACTTCTTGACCCTTCCTGCTACTTGAACTTCTTGAACCTTCCTGCTACCTGAACTTTTCGAACTTCTTGAACCTTCCTGCTACTTGAACTTCTTGAACTTCTTGAACCTTCCTGCTACTTGAACTCTTTGAACTTCTTGAACCTTCCTGCTACTTGAACTTCTTGAACTTCTTGAACCTTCCTGCTACTTGAACTTCATGAACCTTCCTGCTACTTGAACTTCTTGAACCTTTCTGCCACTTGAACTTCTAGAACTTCTTGAACCTTCCTGCTACTTGAAATTCTTGAACCTTCTTGCTACTTGAACTTCTTGAACTTCTTGAACCTTTCTGCTACTTTAACTTCTTGAACTTCTTGAACCTTCCTGCTACTTGAACTTCTTGAACCTTCCTTCTACTTGAACTTCTTAAACTTCTTGAACCTTCCTGCTACTTGAACTTCTTGAACTTCTTGAACCTTCCTGCTACTTGAACTTCTTGAACTTCATGAACCTTCCTGCTACTTGAACTGCTTTAACCTTCATGCTTCTTGAACTTCTTGAAACTTCCTGCTACATGAACTTCTTGAACTTCTTGAACCTTCCTGCTACTTGAACTTCTTGAACCTTATTGCTACTTGAACTTCTTGAACCTTCCTGCTGCTTGAACTTCTTGAACTTCTTGAACCTTCCGGCTACTTGAACTTCTTGAACTTCTTGAACCTTCCTGCTACTTGAACTTCCTGAACTTCTTAAACCTTCCTGCTACTTGAACTTCTTGAACCTTCCAGCTACTTGAACTTCTTGAACTTCTTGAACCTTCCTGCTACTTGAACTTCTTGAACTTCTTGAACCTTCCTGCTACTTGAACTTCTTGAACTTCTTGAACCTTCCTGCTACTTGAACTTCTTGAACCTTCCTGCTACTTGAACTTTTTGAACCTGCCTGATACTTGAACTTCTTTAACCTTCCTGCTACTTGAACTTCTTAAACCTTCCTGCTACTTGAACTTCTTGAACCTTCCTGCAACTTGAAGTTCATGAACTTCTTGAACCTTTCTGCTACTTGAACTTTTCGAACTTCTTGAACCTTCCTGCTACTTGAACTTCTTGAACTTCTTGAACCTTCCTGCTACTTGAAATACTTGAACTTCTTGAACCTTCCTGCTACTTGAACTTCTTGAACTTCTTGAACCTTCCTGCTACTTGAACTTCTTGACCCTTCCTGCTACTTGAACTTCTTGAACTTCTTGAACCTTCATGCTACTTGAACTTCTTGAACTTCATGAACCTTCCTGCTACTTGAACTTCTTGAACTTCTTGAACCTTCCTGCTACTTGAACTTCTTGAACCTTCCTGCTACTTGAACTTCTTGAACCTTCCTGCTACTTGATCTTCTTGAACTTCTTGAACCTTCCTGCTACTTGAACATCTTGAACCTTCCTGCTACTTGAACTTCTTGAACTTCTTGAACCTTCCTGCTACTTGAACTTCTTGAACCTTCCTGCTACTTGAACTTCTTGAACCTTCCTGCTACTTGAACTTCTTGAACCTTCCTGCTACTTGAACTTCTTGAACCTTCCTGCTACTTTAACTTCTTGAACCTTCCTGCTACTTGAACTTCTTGAACCTTCCTGCTACTTGAACTTCTTGAACATCTTGAACCTTCCTGCTACTTGAACTTCTTGAACTTCTTGAACCTATCTGCTACTTGAACTTCTTGAACCTTCCTGCTATTTGAACTTCTTGAACTTCTTGAACCTTCCTGCTACTTGAAATTCTTGAACGTCTTGAACCTTCCTGCTACTTGAACTTCTTGAACTTCTTGAACCTTCCTGCTACTTGAACTTCTTGAACCTTCCTGCTACTTGAACTTCTTGAACCTTCCTGCTACTTGAACTTCTTGAACCTTCCTGCTACTCGAACTTCTTGAACCTTCCAGCTACTTGAACTTCTTGAACCTTCCTGCTACTTGAACTTCTTGAACTTCTTGAACCTTCCTGCTACTTGAACTTCTTGAACTTCTTGAACCTATCTGCTACTTGAACTTCTTGAACCTTCGTGCTACTTGAACTTCTTGAACTTCTTGAACCTTCCTGCTACTTTAACTTCTTGAACGTCTTGAACCTTACTGCTACTTGAACTTCTTGAACTTCTTGAACCTTCCTTCTACTTGAACTTCTTGAACCTTCCTGCCACTTGAACTTCTTGAACTTTTTGAACCTTCCTGCTACTTGAACTTCTTGAACTTCTTGAACCTTCCTGCTACTTGAACTTCTTGAACTTCTTGAACCTTCCTGCTACTTGAACTTCTTGAACCTTCCTGCTACTTGAACTTCTCGAACTTCTTGAACCTTCATGCTACTTGAAATACTTGAACTTCTTGAACCTTCCTGTTACTTGAACACCTTGAACTTTTCGAACCTTCCTGCTACTAGAACTTCTTGAACCTTCCTGCTACTTGAACTTCTTGAACTTCTTGAACCTTCTTGCTACTTGAAATACTCGAACTTCTTGAACCTTCCTGTTACTTGAACTTCTTGAACTTCTTGAAATTTCCTGCTACTTGAACTTCTTGAACCTCCCTGCTACTTGAACTTCTTGAACCTTCCTGCTACTTGAAGTTCTTGATTTTCTTGAACCTTCCTGCTACTTGAACTCCTTGAACCTTCCTGCTACTTGAACTTCTAGAACTTCTTGACCCTTCTTGCTACTAGAACTTCTTGAACTTCTCGAACCTTCCTGCTACTTGAACTTCTTGAACTTCTTTAACCTTCCTGCTACTTGAACTTCTTGAACTTCTTGAACCTTCCTGCTACCTGAACTTTTTGAACTTCTTGAACCTTCCTGCTACGTGAACTTCCTGACCCTTCCTGCTACTTGAACTTCTTGAACCTTCCTGCTACTTGAACTTCTTGAACATTCATGCTACTTGAACTTTTTGAACCTTCCTGCTACTTGAACTTCTTGAACCTTCCTGCTACTTGTACTACTTGAACTTCTTGAACCTTCCTGCTACTCGAACTTCTTGAACCTTCCTGCTACTTGAACTTCTTGAACTTCTTGAACCTTCCTGCTACTTGAACTTCTTGAACCTTCCTGCTACTTGAACTTCTTAAACTTCTCGAATCTTCCTGCTACTTGAACTTCTTGAACTTTTTGAACCTTCCTGCTACTTGAACTTCTTGAACCTTCCTGCTACTTGAACTTCTTGAACCTTCCTGCTACCTGAACTTCTTGAACTTCTTGAACCTTTCTGCTACTTGAACTTCTTGAACCTTCCTGCTACTTGAACTTCTTGAACCTTCCTGCTACTTGAACTTCTTGAACTTCTTCAACCTTCCTGCTACTTAAACTTCTTGAACCTTCCTGCTACTTGAACTTCTTGAACTTCTTGAACCTTCCTGCTACTTGAACTTTTTAAACCTTCCTGCTATTTGAACTTCTTGAACCTTCCTGTTACTTGAACTTCTTCAACTTCTTGAACCTTCCTGCTACTTGAACTTCTTGAACCTTCCTGCTACTTGAACTTTTTGAACTTCTTGAACCTTCCTGCTACATGAACTTTTTTAACTTCTTGATCCTTCCTGCTACTTGAACTTCTTGAACTTCATGAACCTTCCTGCTACTTGAACTTCTTGAACCTTCCTGCCAATTGATTTCTTGAACCTTCCTGCTACTTGAACTTCTTGATCCTTCCTGCTACTTGAACTTTTTGAACCTTACTGCTTCTTGAACTTCTTGAACCTTCCTTCTACTTGAATTTCTTGAACTTCTTGAACCTTCCTGCTACTTGAACTTCTTGAACCTTCCTGCTACTTGAACTTTTTGAACTTCTTGAACCTTCCTGCTACTTGAACTTCTTGAACCTTCCTGCTAGCTGAACTTCTTGAACTTCTTGAACCTTCCTGCTACTTGAACTTCTTGAACCTTCCTGCTACTTAAACTTCTTGAACTTCTTGAACGTTCCTGCTACTTGAAATTCTTGAACTTCTTGAACCTTCCTGCTACTTGAACTTCTTGAACCTTCCTGCTACTTGAACTTTTCGAACTTCTTGAACCTTCCTGCTACTTGAACTTCTTGAACTTCTTGAACCTTCCTGCTACTTGAACTCTTTGAACTTCTTGAACCTTCCTGCTACTTGAACTTCTTGAACTTCTTGAACCTTCCTGCTACTTGAACTTCATGAACCTTCCTGCTACTTGAACTTCTTGAACCTTTCTGCCACTTGAACTTCTAGAACTTCTTGAACCTTCCTGCTACTTAAACTTCTTGAACCTTCTTGCTACTTGAACTTCTTGAACTTCTTGAACCTTCCTGCTACTTGAACTTCTTGAACTTCTTGAACCTTCCTGCTACTTGAACTTCTTGAACCTTCCTTCTACTTGAACTTCTTAAACTTCTTGAACCTTCCTGCTACTTGAACTTCTTGAACTTCTTGAACCTTCCTGCTACTTGAACTTCTTGAACTTCATGAACCTTCCTGCTACTTGAACTGCTTTAACCTTCATGCTTCTTGAACTTCTTGAAACTTCCTGCTACATGAACTTCTTGAACTTCTTGAACCTTCCTGCTACTTGAACTTCTTGAACCTTATTGCTACTTGAACTTCTTGAACCTTCCTGCTGCTTGAACTTCTTGAACTTCTTGAACCTTCCGGCTACTTGAACTTCTTGAACTTCTTGAACCTTCCTGCTACTTGAACTTCCTGAACTTCTTGAACCTTCCTGCTACTTGAACTTTTTGAACCTTCCAGCTACTTGAACTTCTTGAACTTCTTGAACCTTCCTGCTACTTGAACTTCTTGAACTTCTTGAACCTTCCTGCTACTTGAACTTCTTGAACTTCTTGAACCTTCCTGCTACTTGAACTTCTTGAACCTTCCTGCTACTTGAACTTTTTGAACCTGCCTGATACTTGAACTTCTTGAACCTTCCTGCTACTTGAACTTCTTAAACCTTCCTGCTACTTGAACTTCTTGAACCTTCCTGCAACTTGAAGTTCTTGAACTTCTTGAACCTTTCTGCTACTTGAACTTTTCGAACTTCTTGAACCTTCCTGCTACTTGAACTTCTTGAACTTCTTGAACCTTCCTGCTACTTGAAATACTTGAACTTCTTGAACCTTCCTGCTACTTGAACTTCTTGAACTTCTTGAACCTTCCTGCTACTTGAACTTCTTGAACCTTCCTGCTACTTGAACTTCTTGAACCTTTCTGCCACTTGAACTTCGTGAACTTCTTGAACCTTCCTGCTACTTGAAATTCTTGAACCTTCCTGCTGCTTGAACTTCTTGAACTTCTTGAACCTTCCTGCTACTTGAACTTCTTGAACTTCTTGTACCTTCCTGCTACTTGAACTTCTTGAACTTTCTTGCTACTTGAACATCTTGAACTTCTTGAACCTTCCTGCTACTTGAATTTCTTGAACCTTCCTGCTACTTGAACTTCTTGAACTTCTTGAACCTTCCTGCTACTTGAACTTCTTGAACTTTTTGAACCTTCCTGCTACTTGAACTTCTTGAACTTCTTGAACCTTCCTGCTACTTGAACTTCTTGAACCTTCCTGCTACTTGAACTTTTTGAACCTGCCTGATACTTGAACTTCTTGAACCTTCCTGCAACTTGAAGTTCTTGAACTTCTTGAACCTTTCTGCTACTTGAACTTTTCGAACTTCTTTAACCTTCCTGCTACTTGAACTTCTTGAACTTCTTGAACCTTCCTGCTACTTGAACTTCTTGAACTTCTTGTACCTTCCTGCTACTTGAACTTCTTGAACTTTCTTGCTACTTGAACATCTTGAACTTCTTGAACCTTCCTGCTACTTGAATTTCTTGAACCTTCCTGCTACTTGAACTTCTTGAACTTCTTGAACCTTCCTGCTACTTGAACTTCTTGAACTTTTTGAACCTTCCTGCTACTTGAACTTCTTGAACTTCTTGAACCTTCCTGCTACTTGAACTTCTTGAACCTTCCTGCTAATGGAACTTCTTGAACCTTCCTGCTATTTGAACTTCTTGAAACTTCCTGCTACTTGAACTTCTTGAACTTCTTGAACCTTCCTGGTACTGGAACGTCTTGAACCTTCCTGCTATTTGAACTTCTTGAAACTTCCTGCTACTTGAACTTCTTGAACTTCTTGAACCTTCCTGCTACTTGAACTTCTTGAACGTCTTGAACCTTCCTGCTACTTGAACTTCTTGAACTTCTTGAACCTTCCTGCTACTTGAACTTCTTGAACGTCTTGAACCTTCTTGCTACTTGAACTTCTTGAACTTCCTGAACCTTCCTGCTACTTGAACTTCTTGAACCTTCCTGCTACTCGAACTTCTTAAACCTTCCTGCTACTTGAACTTCTTGAACCTTCCTGCTACTTGAACTTCTTGAACTTCTTGAACCTTCCTGCTACTTTAACTTCTTGAACTTCTTGAACCTTCCTGCTACTTGAACTTCTTGAACCTTCCTGCTACTTGAACTTCTTGAACTTCTTGAACCTTCCTGCTACTTGAACTTCTTGAACTTCTTGTACCTTTCTGCAACTTGAACTTCTTAAGCCTTCCTGCTACTTGAACTTCTTGAACTTTTTGAACCTTCCTGCTACTGGAACTTCTTGAACGTCTTGAACCTTCCTGCTACATGAACTTCTTGAACTTCTTGAACCGGCCTGCTACTTGAACATCTTGAACTTTTTGAACCTTCCTGCTACTTGAACTTCTTGAACTTCTTGAACCTTCCTGCTACTTGAAATTCTTGAACCTTTCTGCTACTTGAACTTCTTGAACCTTCCTGCTACTTGAACTTCTTGAGCCTTCCTGCTACTTGAACTTCTTGAACTTCTTGAACCCTCCTGCTACTTAAACTTCTTGAACCTTCCTGCTTCTTGAACTTCTCGAACTTCTTGAACCTTCCTGCTACTTGAACTTCTTGAACTTCTTGAACCTTCCTGCTACCTGAACTTCTTGAACCTTCCTGCTACTTAAGCTTCTTGAACCTTCCTGCTACTTGAACTTCTTGAACTTCTTGAACCTTCCTGCTACTTGAACTTCCTGAACTTCTTGAACCTTTCTGCTACTTGAACTTCTTGAACCTTCCTGCTACTTGAACTTATTGAACTTCTTGTACCTTCCTGCTCCGTGAACTTCTTGAACGCCTTGAACCTTCCTGCTACTTGAACTTCTTGAACTTCTTGAACCTTCCAGCTACTTGAACTTCTTGAACTTTTGAACCTTCCTGCTACTTGAACTTCTTGAACTTCTTGAACCTTAATGCTACTTGAACTACTTGAACCTTCCTGCTACTTGAACTTCTTTAACTTCTTGAACCTTCCTGCTACTTGAACTACTTGAACTTCTTGAACCTTCCTGCTACTTGAACTTCTTGAACTTCTTGAACCTTCCTGCTACTTGAACTTCTTGAACCTTCCTGCTACTTGAACTTCTTGAACTTCTTGAACCTTCCTGCCACTTGAACTTCTTGAACTTCTTGAACCTTCCTGCTAGTTGAAATTCTTGAAACTTCCTGCTACTTGAACTTCTTGAACTTCTTGAACCTTCCTGCTACTTGAACTTCTTGAACTTCTTGAACCTTCCTGCTACTTGAAATTCTTGAACTTCTTGAACCTTCCTGCTACTTGAAATTCTTGAAACTTCCTGCTACTTGAACTTCTTGAACTTCTTGAACCTTCCTGCTACTTGAACTTCTTGAACTTCTTGAACCTTCCTGCTACTTGAACTTCTTGAACTTCATGAACCTTCCTGCTACTTGAACTTCTTGAACTTCTTGAACCTTCCTGCTACTTGAACTTCTTGAACCTTCCTGCTACTTGAACTTCTTGAACTTTTTGAACCTTCCTGCTACTTGAACATCTTGAACCTTCCTGCTACTTGAACTTCTTGAACTTCTTGAACCTTCCTGCTACTTGAACTTCTTGAACTTCTTGAACCTTCCTGCTACTTGAACTTCTTGAACCTTCCGGCTACTTGAACTTCTTGAACCTTCCTGCTACTTGAACTTCTTGAACCTTCCTGCTACTTGAACTTCTTGAACCTTCCTGCTACTTGAACTTCTTGAACCTTCCTGCAATTTGAACTTCTTGAACCTTCCTGCTACTTGAACTTCTTGAACTTCTTGAACCTTCCTGCTACCTGAACTTCTTGAACCTTCCTGCTACTTAAGCTTCTTGAACCTTCCTGCTACTTGAACTTCTTGAACTTCTTGAACCTTCCTGCTACTTGAACTTCCTGAACTTCTTGAACCTTTCTGCTACTTGAACTTCTTGAACCTTCCTGCTACTTGAACTTATTGAACTTCTTGTACCTTCCTGCTCCGTGAACTTCTTGAACGCCTTGAACCTTCCTGCTACTTGAACTTCTTGAACTTCTTGAACCTTCCAGCTACTTGAACTTCTTGAACTTTTGAACCTTCCTGCTACTTGAACTTCTTGAACTTCTTGAACTTTAATGCTACTTGAACTTCTTGAACCTTCCTGCTACTTGAACTTCTTTAACTTCTTGAACCTTCCTGCTACTTGAACTACTTGAACTTCTTGAACCTTCCTGCTACTTGAACTTCTTGAACTTCTTGAACCTTCCTGCTACTTGAACTTCTTGAACCTTCCTGCTACTTGAACTTCTTGAACCTTCCTGCCACTTGAACTTCTTGAACTTCTTGAACCTTCCTGCTAGTTGAAATTCTTGAAACTTCCTGCTACTTGAACTTCTTGAACTTCTTGAACCTTCCTGCTACTTGAACTTCTTGAACTTCTTGAACCTTCCTGCTACTTGAAATTCTTGAACTTCTTGAACCTTCCTGCTACTTGAAATTCTTGAAACTTCCTGCTACTTGAACTTCTTGAACTTCTTGAACCTTCATGCTACTTGAACTTCTTGAACTTCTTGAACCTTCCTGCTACTTGAACTTCTTGAACTTCATGAACCTTCCTGCTACTTGAACTTCTTGAACTTCTTGAACTTTCCTGCTACTTGAACTTCTTGAACCTTCCTGCTACTTGAACTTCTTGAACTTCTTGAACCTTCCTGCTACTTGAACATCTTGAACCTTCCTGCTACTTGAACTTCTTGAACTTCTTGAACCTTCCTGCTACTTGAACTTCTTGAACTTCTTGAACCTTCCTGCTACTTGAACTTCTTGAACCTTCCGGCTACTTGAACTTCTTGAACCTTCCTGCTACTTGAACTTCTTGAACCTTCCTGCTACTTGAACTTCTTGAACCTTCCTGCTACTTGAACTTCTTGAACCTTCCTGCTACTTGAACTTCTTGAACCTTCCTGCTATTTGAACTTCTTGAACTTCTTGAACCTTCCTGCTACTTGAACTTCTTGAACTTCTTGAATCTATCTGCTACTTGAACTTCTTGAACCTTCCTGCTACTTGAACTTCTTGAACTTCTTGAACCTTCCTGCTACTTGAACTTCTTGAACGTCTTGAACCTTCCTGCTACTTGAACTTCTTGAACTTCTTGAACCTTCCTGCTACTTGAACTTCTTGAACTTCTTGAACCTTCCTGCTACTCGAACTTCTTGAACCCTCCTGCTTCTTGAACTTCTTGAACTTTCCTGCTACTTGAACTTCTTGAACCTTCCTGCTACTTGAACTTCTTGAACTTCTTGAACCTTCAAGCTACTTGAACTTCTTGAACTTCTTGAACCTATCTGCTACTTGAACTTCTTGAACCTTCCTGCTACTTGAACTTCTTGAACTTCTTGAACCTTCCTGCTACTTGAACTTCTTAAACGTCTTGAACCTTCCTGCTACTTGAACTTCTTGAACTTCTTGAACCTTCCTTCTACTTGAACTTCTTGAACCTTCCTGCCACTTGAACTTCTTGAACTTTTTGAACCTTCCTGCTACTTGAACTTCTTGAACTTCTTGAACCTTCCTGCTACTTGAACTTCTTGAACTTCTTGAACCTTCCTGCTACTTGAACTTCTTGAACCTTCCTGCTACTTGAACTTCTTGAACTTCTTGAACCTTCCTGCTACTTGAAATACTTAAACTTCTTGAACCTTCCTGTTACTTGAACTTCTTGAACTTTTCGAACCTTCCTGCTACTTGAACTTCTTGAACCTTCCTGCTACCTGAACTTCTTGAACTTCTTGAACCTTCCTGCTACTTGAAATACTTGAACTTCTTGAACCTTCCTGTTACTTGAACTTCTTGAACTTCTTGAAATTTCCTGCTACTTGAACTTCGTGAACCTCCCTGCTACTTGAACTTCTTGAACCTTCCTGCTACTTGAAGTTCTTGACCTTCTTGAACCTTCCTGCTACTTGAACTCCTTGAACCTTCCTGCTACTTGAACTTCTAGAACTTCTTGACCCTTCCTGCTACTAGAACTTCTTGAACTTCTTGAACCTTCCTGCTACTTGAACTTCTTGAACTTCTTTAACCTTCCTGCTACTTGAACTTCTTGAACTTCTTGAACCTTCCTGCTACCTGAACTTTTTGAACTTCTTGAACCTTCCTGCTACGTGAACTTTCTGAACCTTCCTGCTACTTGAACTTCTTGAACCTTCCTGCTACTTGAACTTCTTGAACATTCATGCTACTTGAACTTCTTGAACCTTCCTGCTACTTGAACTTCTTGAACTTCTTGAACCTTCCTGCTACCTGAACTTTTTGAACTTCTTGAACCTTCGTGCTACGTGAACTTTCTGAACCTTCCTGCTACTCGAACTTTTTGAACCTTCCTGCTACTTGAACTTCTTGAACTTCTTGAACCTCCCTGCTACTTGAACTTCTTGAACCTTCCTGCTACTTGAACTTCTTAAACTTCTCGAATCTTCCTGCTACTTGAACTTCTTGAACTTTTTGAACCTTCCTGCTACTTGAACTTCTTGAACCTTCCTGCTACTCGAACTTCTTGAACCTTCCTGCTACTTGAACTTCTTGAACCTTCCTGCTACCTGAACTTCTTGAACTTCTTGAACCTTTCTGCTACTTGAACTTCTTGAACCTTCCTGCTACTTGAACTTCTTGAACTTCTTTGCCCTTCCTGCTACTTAAACTTCTTGAACCTTCCTGCTACTTGAACTTCTTGAACTTCTTGAACCTTCCTGCTACTTGAACTTTTTGAACCTTCCTGCTATTTGAACCTCTTGAACCTTCCCGTTACTAGAACTTCTTTAACTTCTTGAACCTTCCTGCTACTTGAACTTCTTGAACCTTCCTGCTACAAGAACTTTTTGAACTTCTTGATCCTTCCTGCTACTTGAACTGTTTGAACTTCTTGATCCTTCCTGCTACTTGAACTTCTTGAACTTCATGAACCTTCCTGCTACTTGAACTTCTTGAACCTTCCAGCCAATTGATTTCTTGAACTTTCCTGCTACTTGAACTTCTTGAACCTTCCTGCTACTTGAACTTTTTGAACCTTCCTGCTTCTTGAACTTCTTGAACCTTCCTTCTACTTGAATTTCTTGAACTTCTTGAACCTAACTGCTAATGGAACTTCTTGAACCTTCCTGCTATTTGAACTTCTTGAAACTTCCTGCTACTTGAACTTCTTAAACTTCTTGAACCTTCCTGCTACTTGAACTTCTTGAACGTCTTGAACCTTCCTGCTACTTGAACTTCTTGAACTTCTTGAACCTTCCTGCAACTTGAACTTCTTGAACGTCTTGAACCTTCCTGCTACTTGAACTTTTTGAACTTCCTGAACCTTCCTGCTACTTGAACTTCTTGAACCTTCCTGCTACTCGAACTTCTTGAACCTTCCTGCTACTTGAACTTCTTGAACCTTCCTGCTACTTGAACTTCTTGAACTTCTTGAACCTTCCTGCTACTTTAACTTCTTTAACTTCTTGAACCTTCCTGCTACTTGAACTTCTTGAACCTTCCTGCTACTTGAACTTCTTGAACTTCTTGTACCTTTCTGCAACTTGAACTTCTTAAGCCTTCCTGCTACTTGAACTTCTTGAACTTTTTGAACCTTCCTGCTACTGGAACTTCTTGAACGTCTTGAACCTTCCTGCTACATGAACTTCTTGAACTTCTTGAACCTGCCTGCTACTTGAACATCTTGAACTTTTTGAACCTTCCTGCTACTTGAACTTCTTGAACTTCTTGAACCTTCCTGCTACTTGAAATTCTTGAACCTTCCTGCTACTTGAACTTCTTGAACCTTCCTGCTACTTGAACTTCTTGAGCCTTCCTGCTACTTGAACTTCTTGAACTTCTTGAACCCTCCTGCTACTTGAACTTCTTGAACCTTCCTGCTTCTTGAACTTCTTGAACTTCTTGAACCTTCCTGCTACTTGAACTTCTTGAACTTCTTGAACCTTCCTGCTACCTGAACTTCTTGAACTTTCCTGCTACTTAAGCTTCTTGAACCTTCCTGCTACTTGAACTTCTTGAACTTCTTGAACCTTCCTGCTACTTGAACTTCCTGAACTTCTTGAACCTTTCTGCTACTTGAACTTCTTGAACCTTCCTGCTACTTGAACTTCTTGAACTTCTTGTACCTTCCTGCTACTTGAACTTCTTGAACGCCTTGAACCTTCCTGCTACTTGAACTTTTTGAACTTCTTGAACCTTCCAGCTACTTGAACTTCTTGAACTTTTGAACCTTCCTGCTACTTGAACTTCTTGAACTTCTTGAACCTTAATGCTACTTGAACTTCTTGAACCTTCCTGCTACCTGAACTTCTTTAACTTCTTGAACCTTCCTGCTACTTGAACTACTTGAACTTCTTGAACCTTCCCGCTACTTGAACTTCTTGAACTTCTTGAACCTTCCTGCTACTTGAACTTCTTGAACCTTCCTGCTACTTGAACTTCTTGAACATATTGAACCTTCCTGCCACTTGAACTTCTTGAACTTCTTGAACCTTCCTGCTACTTGAAATTCTTGAAACTTCCTGCTACTTGAACTTCTTGAACTTCTTGAACCTTCCTGCTACATGAACTTCTTGAACTTCTTGAACCTTCCTGCTAATTGAAATTCTTGAACTTCTTGAACCTTCCTGCTACTTGAAATTCTTGACACTTCCTGCTACTTGAACTTCTTGAACTTCTTGAACCTTCCTGCTACTTGAACTTCTTGAACTTCTTGAACCTTCCTGCTACTTGAACTTCTTGAACTTCATCAACCTTCCTGCTACTTGAACTTCTTGAACTTATTGAACATTCCTGCTACTTGAACTTTTTGAACCTTCCTGCTACTTGAACTTCTTGAACCTTCCTGCTACTTGAACTTCTTGAACTTCTTGAACCTTCCTGCTACTTGAACATCTTGAACCTTCCTGCTACTTGAACTTCTTGAACTTCTTGAACCTTCCTGCTACTTGAACTTCTTGAACTTCTTGAACCTTCCAGCTACTTGAACTTCTTGAACCTTCCTGCTACTTGAACTTCTTGAACCTTCCTGCTACTTGAACTTCTTGAACCTTCCTGCTACTTGAACTTCTTGAACCTTCCTGCTACTTGAACTTCTTGAACTTCTTGAACCTTCCTGCTACTTGAACTTCTTGAACTTCTTGAACCTTCCTGCTACTTGAACTTCTTGAACTTCTTGAATCTATCTGCTACTTGAACTTCTTGAACCTTCCTGCTACTTGAACTTCTTGAACTTCTTGAACCTTCCTGCTACTTGAACTTCTTGAACGTCTTGAACCTTCCTGCTACTTGAACTTCTTGAACTTCTTGAACCTTCCTGCTACTTGAACTTCTTGAACTTCTTGAACCTTTCTGCTACTTGAACTTCTTGAACCTTCCTGCTACTTGAACTTCTTGAACTTTCCTGCTACTTGAACTTCTTGAACCTTCCTGCTACTTGAACTTCTTGAACTTCTTGAACCTTAATGCTACTTGAACAACTTGAACTTCTTGAACCTATCTGCTACTTGAACTTCTTGAACCTTCCTGCTACTTGAACTTCTTGAACTTCTTGAACCTTCCAGCTACTTGAACTTCTTAAACGTCTTGAACCTTCCTGCTACTTGAACTTCTTGAACTTCTCGAACCTTCCTTCTACTTGAACTTCTTGAACCTTCCTGCCACTTGAACTTCTTGAACTTTTTGAACCTTCCTGCTACTTGAACTTCTTGAACTTCTTGAACCTTCCTGCTACTTGAACTTCTTGAACTTCTTGAACCTTCCTGCTACTTGAACTTCTTGAACCTTCCTGCTACTTGAACTTCTTGAACTTCTTGAACCTTCCTGCTACTTGAAATACTTCAACTTCTTGAACCTTCCTGTTACTTGAACTTCTTGAACTTTTCGAACCTTCCCGCTACTTGAACTTCTTGAACCTTCCTGCTACCTGAACTTCTTGAACTTCTTGAACCTTCCTGCTACTTGAAATACTTGAACTTCTTGAACCTTCCTGTTACTTGAACTTCTTGAACTTCTTGAAATTTCCTGCTACTTGAACTTCTTGAACCTCCCTGCTACTTGAACTTCTTGAACCTTCCTGCTACTTGAAGTTCTTGACCTTCTTGAACCTTCCTGCTACTTGAACTCCTTGAACCTTCCTGCTACTTGAACTTCTAGAACTTCTTGACCCTTCCTGCTACTAGAACTTCTTGAACTTCTTGAACCTTCCTGCTACTTGAACTTCTTGAACTTCTTTAACCTTCCTGCTACTTGAACTTCTTGAACTTCTTGAACCTTCCTGCTACCTGAACTTTTTGAACTTCTTGAACCTTCCTGCTACTTGAACTTCTTGAACTTCTTTAACCTTCCTGCTACTTGAACTTCTTGAACTTCTTGAACCTTCCTGTTACTTGAACTTCTTGAACTTCTTGAAATTTCCTGCTACTTGAACTTCTTGAACCTCCCTGCTACTTGAACTTCTTGAACCTTCCTGCTACTTGAACTTCTTGAACGTCTTGAACCTTCCTGCTACTTGAACTTCTTGAACTTCTTGAACCTTCCTGCTACTTGAACTTCTTGAACTTCTTGAACCTTCCTGCTACTCGAACTTCTTGAACCCTCCTGCTTCTTGAACTTCTTGAACTTTCCTGCTACTTGAACTTCTTGAACCTTCCTGCTACTTGAACTTCTTGAACTTCTTGAACCTTAATGCTACTTGAACAACTTGAACTTCTTGAACCTATCTGCTACTTGAACTTCTTGAACCTTCCTGCTACTTGAACTTCTTGAACTTCTTGAACCTTCCAGCTACTTGAACTTCTTAAACGTCTTGAACCTTCCTGCTACTTGAACTTCTTGAACTTCTCGAACCTTCCTTCTACTTGAACTTCTTGAACCTTCCTGCCACTTGAACTTCTTGAACTTTTTGAACCTTCCTGCTACTTGAACTTCTTGAACTTCTTGAACCTTCCTGCTACTTGAACTTCTTGAACTTCTTGAACCTTCCTGCTACTTGAACTTCTTGAACCTTCCTGCTACTTGAACTTCTTGAACTTCTTGAACCTTCCTGCTACTTGAAATACTTGAACTTCTTGAACCTTCCTGTTACTTGAACTTCTTGAACTTCTTGAAATTTCCTGCTACTTGAACTTCTTGAACCTCCCTGCTACTTGAACTTCTTGAACCTTCCTGCTACTTGAAGTTCTTGACCTTCTTGAACCTTCCTGCTACTTGAACTCCTTGAACCTTCCTGCTACTTGAACTTCTAGAACTTCTTGACCCTTCCTGCTACTAGAACTTCTTGAACTTCTTGAACCTTCCTGCTACTTGAACTTCTTGAACTTCTTTAACCTTCCTGCTACTTGAACTTCTTGAACTTCTTGAACCTTCCTGCTACCTGAACTTTTTGAACTTCTTGAACCTTCCTGCTACTTGAACTTCTTGAACTTCTTGAACCTTCCTGCTACCTGAACTTTTTGAACTTCTTGAACCTTCCTGCTACGTGAACTTTCTGAACCTTCCTGCTACTTGAACTTCTAGAACCTTCCTGCTACTTGAACTTCTTGAACATTCATGCTACTTGAACTTCTGGAACCTTCCTGCTACTTGAACTTCTTGAACTTCTTGAACCTTCCTGCTACCTGAACTTTTTGAACTTCTTGAACCTTCCTGCTACGTGAACTTTCTGAACCTTCCTGCTACTCGAACTTTTTGAACCTTCCTGCTACTTGAACTTCTTGAACTTCTTGAACCTTCCTGCTACTTGAACTTCTTGAACCTTCCTGCTACTTGAACTTCTTAAACTTCTCGAATCTTCCTGCTACTTGAACTTCTTGAACTTTTTGAACCTTCCTGCTACTTGAACTTCTTGAACCTTCCTGCTACTTGAACTTCTTGAACCTTCCTGCTACTTAAACTTCTTGAACCTTCCTGCTACCTGAACTTCTTGAACTTCTTGAACCTTTCTGCTACTTGAACTTCTTGAACCTTCCTGCTACTTGAACTTCTTGAACTTCTTTAACCTTCCTGCTACTTAAACTTCTTGAACCTTCCTGCTACTTGAACTTCTTGAACTTTTTGAACCTTCCTGCTACTTGAACTTTTTGAACCTTCCTGCTATTTGAACTTCTTGAACCTTCCCGTTACTTGAACTTCTTTAACTTCTTGAACCTTCCTGCTACTTGAACTTCTTGAACCTTCCTGCTACAAGAACTTTTTGAACTTCTTGAACCTTCCTGCTACTTGAACTGTTTGAACTTCTTGATCCTTCCTGCTACTTGAACTTCTTGAACTTCATGAACCTTCCTGCTACTTGAACTTCTTGAACCTTCCTGCCAATTGATTTCTTGAACCTTCCTGCTACTCGAACTTCTTGAACCTTCCTGCTACTTGAACTTTTTGAACCTTCCTGCTTCTTGAACTTCTTGAACCTTCCTTCTACTTGAATTTCTTGAACTTCTTGAACCTTCCTGCTACTTGAACTTCTTGAACCTTCCTGCTACTTGAACTTCTTGAACCTTCCTGCTACTTGAACTTTTTGAACTTCTTGAACCTTCCTGCTACTTTAACTTCTTGAACCTTCCTGCTAGCTGAACTTCTTGAACTTCTTGAACCTTCCTGCTACTTGAACTTCTTGAACCTTCCTGCTACTTGAACTTCTTGAACTTCTTGAACCTTTCTGCTACTTGAACTTCTTGAACCTTCCTGCTACTTGAACTTCTTGAACCTTCCTGCTACTTGAAATTTTTGAACTTCTTGAACATTCCTGCTACTTGAACTTCTTGAACCTTCCTGCTACTTGAACTTTTCGAACTTCTTGAACCTTCCTGCTACCTGAACTTCTTGAACTTCTTGAACCTTCCTGCTACTTGAACTCTTTGAACTTCTTGAACCTTCCTGCTACTTGAACTTCTTGAACTTCTTGAACCTTCCTGCTACTTGAACTTCTTGAACCTTCCTGCTACTTGAACTTCTTGAACCTTCCTGCCACTTGAACTTCTAGAACTTCTTGAACTTTCCTGCTACTTGAAATTCTTGAACCTTCTTGCTACTTGAACTTCTTGAACTTCTTGAACCTTCCTGCTACTTGAACTTCTTGAACTTCTTGAACCTTCCTGCTACTTGAACTTCTTGAACCTTCCTTCTACTTGAACTTCTTAAACTTCTTGAACCTTCCTGCTACTTGAACTTCTTGAACTTCTTGAACCTTCCTGCTACTTGAACTTCTTGAACTTCTTGAACCTTCCTGCTACTTGAACTGCTTTAACCTTCATGCTTCTTGAACTTCTTGAAACTTCCTGCTACATGAACTTCTTGAACTTCTTGAACCTTCCTGCTACTTGAACTTCTTGAACCTTATTGCTACTTGAACTTCTTGAACCTTCCTGCTGCTTGAACTTCTTGAACTTCTTTAAACCTTCCGGCTACTTGAACTTCTTGAACTTCTTGAACCTTCCTGCTTCTTGAACTTCCTGAACTTCTTGAACCTTCCTGCTAATTGAACTTCTTGAACCTTCCAGCTACTTGAACTTCTTGAACTTCTTGAACCTTCCTGCTACTTAAACTTCTTGAACTTCTTGAACCTTCCTGCTACTTGAACTTCTTGAACTTCTTGAACATACCTGCTACTTGAACTTCTTGAACCTTCCTGCTACTTGAACTTTTTGAACCTGCCTGATACTTGAACTTCTTGAACCTTCCTGCTACTAGAACTTCTTGAACCTTCCTGCTACTTGAACTTCTTGAACCTTCCTGCAACTTGAAGTTCTTGAACTTCTTGAACCTTTCTGCTACTTGAACTTTTCGAACTTCTTGAACCTTCCTGCTACTTGAACTTCTTGAACTTCTTGAACCTTCCTGCTACTCGAAATACTTGAACTTCTTGAACCTTCCTGCTACTTGAACTTCTTGAACTTCTTGAACCTTCCTGCTACTTGAACTTCTTGAACCTTCCTGCTACTTGAACTTCTTGAACCTTTCTGCCACTTGAACTTCGTGAACTTCTTGAACCTTCCTGCTACTTGAAATTCTTGAACCTTCCTGCTGCTTGAACTTCTTGAACTTCTTGAACCTTCCTGCTACTTGAACTTCTTGAACTTCTTGTACCTTCCTGCTACTTGAAGTTCTTGAACTTTCTTGCTACTTGAACATCTTGAACTTCTTGAACCTTCCTGCTACTTGATTTTCTTGAACCTTCCTGCTACTGGAACTTCTTGAACTTCTTGAACCTTCCTGCTACTTGAACTTCTTGAACTTTTTGAACCTGCCTGCTACTTGAACTTCTTTAACTTCTTGAACCTTCCTGCTACTTGAACTTCTTGAACCTTCCTGCTAATGGAACTTCTTGAACCTTCCTGCTATTTGAACTTCTTGAAACTTCCTGCTACTTGAACTTCTTGAACTTCTTGAACCTTCCTGCTACTGGAACTTCTTGAACCTTCCTGCTATTTGAACTTCTTGAAACTTCCTGCTACTTGAACTTCTTGAACTTCTTGAACCTTCCTGCTACTTGAACTTCTTGAACGTCTTGAACCTTCCTGCTACTGAACTTCTTGAACTTCTTGAACCTTCCTGCTACTTGAACTTCTTGAACGTCTTGAACCTTCCTGCTACTTGAACTTCTTGAACTTCCTGAACCTTCCTGCTACTTGAACTTCTTGAACCTTCCTGCCACTCGAACTTCATGAACCTTCCTGCTACTTGAACTTCTTGAACCTTCCTGCTACTTGAACTTCTTGAACTTATTGAACCTTCCTGCTACTTTAACTTCTTGAACTTCTTGAACCTTCCTGCTACTTGAACTTCTTGAACCTTCCTGCTACTTGAACTTCTTGAACCTTCCTGCTACTTGAACTTCTTGAACTTCTTTTACTTTTCTGCAACTTGAACTTCTTAAGCCTTCCTGCTACTTGAACTTCTTGAACTTTTTGAACCTTCCTGCTACTGGAACTTCTTGAACGTCTTGAACCTTCCTGCTACATGAACTTCTTGAACTTCTTGAACCTGCCTGCTACTTGAACATCTTGAACTTTTTGAACCTTCCTGCTACTTGAACTTCTTGAACTTCTTGAACCTTCCTGCTTCTTGAAATTCTTGAACCTTCCTGCTACTTGAACTTCTTGAACCTTCCTGCTACTTGAACTTCTTGAGCCTTCCTGCTACTTGAACTTCTTGAACTTCTTGAACCCTCCTGCTACTTGAACTTCTTGAACCTTCCTGCTTCTTGAACTTCTTGAACTTCTTGAACCTTCTTGCTACTTGAACTTCTTGAACCCTTCTGCTACTTGAACTTCTTGAACCTTCCTGCTTCTTGAACTTCTTGAACTTCTTGAACCTTCCTGCTACTTGAACTTCTTGAACTTCTTGAACCTTCCTGCTACCTGAACTTCTTGAACCTTCCTGCTACTTAAGCTTCTTGAACCTTCCTGCTACTTGAACTTCTTGAACTTCTTGACCCTTCCTGCTACTTGAACTTCCTGAACTTCTTGAACCTTTCTGCTACTTGAACTTCTTGAACCTTTCTGCTACTTGAACTTCTTGAACCTTCCTGCTACTTGAACTTCTTGAACTTCTTGTACCTTCCTGCTACTTGAACTTCTTGAACGCCTTGAACCTTCCTGCTACCTGAACTTCTTGAACTTCTTGAACCTTCCAGCTACTTGAACTTCTTGAACTTTTGAACCTTCCTGCTACTTGAACTTCTTGAACTTCTTGAACCTTAATGCTACTTGAACTTCTTGAACCTTCCTGCTACTTGAACTTCTTTAACTTCTTGAACCTTCCTGCTACTTGAACTACTTGAACTTCTTGAACCTTCCTGCTACTTGAACTTCTTGAACTTCTTGAACCTTCCTGCTACTTGAACTTCTTGAACCTTCCTGCTACTTGAACTTCTTGAACCTTCCTGCCACTTGAACTTCTTGAACTTCTTGAAGCTTCCTGCTACTTGAAATTCTTGAAACTTCCTGCTACTTGAACTTCTTGAACTTCTTGAACCTTCCTGCTACTTGAACTTCTTGAACTTCTTGAACCTTCCTGCTACTTGAAATTCTTGAACTTCTTGAACCTTCCTGCTACTTGAAATTCTTGAAACTTCCTGCTACTTGAACTTCTTGAACTTCTTGAACCTTCCTGCTACTTGAACTTCTTGAACTTCTTGAACCTTCCTGCTACTTGAACTTCTTGAACTTCTTGAACCTTCCTGCTACTTGAACTTCTTGAACTTCAGGAACCTTCCTGCTACTTGAACTTCTTGAACTTCTTGAACCTTCCTGCTACTTGAACTTCTTGAACCTTCCTGCTACTTGAACTTCCTGAACTTCTTGAACCTTCCTGCTACTTGAACATCTTGAACCTTCCTGCTACTTGAACTTCTTGAACTTCTTGAACCTTCCTGCTACTTGAACTTCTTGAACTTCTTGAACCTTCCTGCTACTTGAACTTCTTGAACCTTCCTGCTACTTGAACTTCTTGAACCTTCCTGCTACTTGAACTTCTTGAACCTTCCTGCTACTTGAACTTCTTGAACCTTCCTGCTGCTTGAACTTCTTGAACCTTCCTGCTACTTGAACTTCTTGAACCTTCCTGCTACTTGAACTTCTTGAACTTCTTGAACCTTCCTGCTACTTGAACTTCTTGAACTTCTTGTATCTATCTGCTACTTGAACTTCTTGAACCTTCCTGCTACTTGAACTTCTTGAACTTCTTGAACCTTCCTGCTACTTGAACTTCTTGAACGTCTTGAACCTTCCTGCTACTTGATCTTCTTGAACTTCTTGAACCTTCCTGCTACTTGAACTTTTTGAACTTCTTGAACCTTCCTGCTACTTGAACTTCTTGAACCTTCCTGCTACTTGAACTTCTTGAACTTTCCTGCTACTTGAACTTCTTGAACCTTCCTGGTACTTGAACTTCTTGAACTTCTTGAACCTTCCTGCTACTTGAACTTCTTGAACTTCTTGAACCTATCTGCTACTTGAACTTCTTGAACCTTCCTGCTACTTGAACTTCTTGAACTTCTTGAACCTTCCTGCTACTTGAACTTCTTGAACGTCTTGAACCTTCCTGCTACTTGAACTTCTTGAACTTCTTGAACCTTCCTTCTACTTGAACTTCTTGAACCTTCCTGCCACTTGAACTTCTTGAACTTTTTGAACCTTCCTGCTACTTGAACTTCTAGAACTTCTTGAACCTTCCTGCTACTTGAACTTCTTGAACTTCTTGAACCTTCCTGCTACTTGAACTTCTTGAAACTTCCTGCTACTTGAACTTCTTGAACTTCTTGAACCTTCCTGCTACTTGAAATATTTGAACTTCTTGAACCTTCCTGTTACTTGAACTTCTTGAACTTTTCGAACCTTCCTGCTACTTGAACTTCTTGAACCTTCCTGCTACCTGAACTTCTTGAACTTCTTGAACCTTCCTGCTACTTGAAATACTTGAACTTCTTGAACCTTCCTGTTACTTGAACTTCGTGAACTTCTTGAAATTTCCTGCTACTTGAACTTCTTGAACCTCCCTGCTACTTGAACTTCTTGAACCTTCCTGCTACTTGAAGTTCTTGACCTTCTTGAACCTTCCTGCTACTTGAACTCCTTGAACCTTCCTGCTACTTGAACTTCTAGAACTTCTTGACCCTTCCTGCTACTAGAACTTCTTGAACTTCTTGAACCTTCCTGCTACTTGAACTTCTTGAACTTCTTTAACCTTCCTGCTACTTGAACTTCTTGAACTTCTTGAACCTTCCTGCTACCTGAACTTTTTGAACTTCTTGAACCTTCCTGCTACGTGAACTTTCTGAACCTTCCTGCTACTTGAACTTCTTGAACCTTCCTGCTACTTGAACTTCTTGAACATTCATGCTACTTGAACTTCTTGAACCTTCCTGCTACTTGAACTTCTTGAACCTTCCTGCTACTTGTACTACTTGAACTTCTTGAACCTTCCTGCTACTCGAACTTTTTGAACCATCCTGCTACTTGAACTTCTTGAACTTCATGAACCTTCCTGCTACTTGAACTTCTTGAACCTTCCTGCTACTTGAACTTCTTAAACTTCTCGAATCTTCCTGCTACTTGAACTTCTTGAACTTTTTGAACCTTCCTGCTACTTGAACTTCTTGAACCTTCCTGCTACTTGAACTTCTTGAACCTTCCTGCTACTTGAACTTCTTGAACCTTCCTGCTACCTGAACTTCTTGAACTTCTTGAACCTTTCTGCTACTTGAACTTCTTGAACCTTCCTGCTACTTGAACTTCTTGAACTTCTTTAACCTTCCTGCTACTTGAACTTCTTGAACCTTCCTGCTACTTGAACTTCTTGAACTTCTTGAACCTTTCTGCTACTTGAACTTTTTGAACCTTCCTGCTATTTGAACTTCTTGAACCTTCCCGTTACTTGAACTTCTTTAACTTCTTGAACCTTCCTGCTACTTGAACTTCTTGAACCTTCCTGCTACAAGAACTTTTTGAACTTCTTGAACCTTCCTGCTACTTGAACTGTTTGAACTTCTTGATCCTTCCTGCTACTTGAACTTCTTGAACTTCATGAACCTTCCTGCTACTTGAACTTCTTGAACCTTCCTGCCAATTGATTTCTTGAACCTTCCTGCTACTTGAACTTCTTGAACCTTCCTGCTACTTGAACTTTTTGAACCTTCCTGCTTCTTGAACTTCTTGAACCTCCCTTCTACTTGAATTTCTTGAACTTCTTGAACCTTCCTGCTACTTGAACTTTCTGAACCTTCCTGCTACTTGAACTTCTTGAACCTTCCTGCTACTTGAACTTCTTGAACATTCATGCTACTTGAACTTCTGGGACCTTCCTGCTACTTGAACTTCTTGAACTTCTTGAACCTTCCTGCTACCTGAACTTTTTGAACTTCTTGAACCTTCCTGCTACGTGAACTTTCTGAACCTTCCTGCTACTCGAACTTTTTGAACCTTCCTGCTACTTGAACTTCTTGAACTTCTTGAACCTTCCTGCTACTTGAACTTCTTGAACCTTCCTGCTACTTGAACTTCTTAAACTTCTCGAATCTTCCTGCTACTTGAACTTCTTGAACTTTTTGAACCTTCCTGCTACTTGAACTTCTTGAACCTTCCTGCTACTTGAACTTCTTGAACCTTCCTGCTACTTAAACTTCTTGAACCTTCCTGCTACCTGAACTTCTTGAACTTCTTGAACCTTTCTGCTACTTGAACTTCTTGAACCTTCCTGCTACTTGAACTTCTTGAACTTCTTTAACCTTCCTGCTACTTAAACTTCTTGAACCTTCCTGCTACTTGAACTTCTTGAACTTTTTGAACCTTCCTGCTACTTGAACTTTTTGAACCTTCCTGCTATTTGAACTTCTTGAACCTTCCCGTTACTTGAACTTCTTTAACTTCTTGAACCTTCCTGCTACTTGAACTTCTTGAACCTTCCTGCTACAAGAACTTTTTGAACTTCTTGAACCTTCCTGCTACTTGAACTGTTTGAACTTCTTGATCCTTCCTGCTACTTGAACTTCTTGAACTTCATGAACCTTCCTGCTACTTGAACTTCTTGAACCTTCCTGCCAATTGATTTCTTGAACCTTCCTGCTACTCGAACTTCTTGAACCTTCCTGCTACTTGAACTTTTTGAACCTTCCTGCTTCTTGAACTTCTTGAACCTTCCTTCTACTTGAATTTCTTGAACTTCTTGAACCTTCCTGCTACTTGAACTTCTTGAACCTTCCTGCTACTTGAACTTCTTGAACCTTCCTGCTACTTGAACTTTTTGAACTTCTTGAACCTTCCTGCTACTTGAACTTTTTGAACTTCTTGAACCTTCCTGCTACTTGAACTTCTTGAACCTTCCTGCTAGCTGAACTTCTTGAACTTCTTGAACCTTCCTGCTACTTGAACTTCTTGAACCTTCCTGCTACTTGAACTTCTTGAACTTCTTGAACCTTTCTGCTACTTGAACTTCTTGAACCTTCCTGCTACTTGAACTTCTTGAACCTTCCTGCTACTTGAAATTTTTGAACTTCTTGAACCTTCCTGCTACTTGAACTTCTTGAACCTTCCTGCTACTTGAACTTTTCGAACTTCTTGAACCTTCCTGCTACTTGAACTTCTTGAACTTCTTGAACCTTCCTGCTACTTGAACTCTTTGAACTTCTTGAACCTTCCTGCTACTTGAACTTCTTGAACTTCTTGAACCTTCCTGCTACTTGAACTTCTTGAACCTTCCTGCTACTTGAACTTCTTGAACCTTCCTGCCACTTGAACTTCTAGAACTTCTTGAACTTTCCTGCTACTTGAAATTCTTGAACCTTCTTGCTACTTGAACTTCTTGAACTTCTTGAACCTTCCTGCTACTTGAACTTCTTGAACTTCTTGAACCTTCCTGCTACTTGAACTTCTTGAACCTTCCTTCTACTTGAACTTCTTAAACTTCTTGAACCTTCCTGCTACTTGAACTTCTTGAACTTCTTGAACCTTCCTGCTACTTGAACTTCTTGAACTTCTTGAACCTTCCTGCTACTTGAACTGCTTTAACCTTCATGCTTCTTGAACTTCTTGAAACTTCCTGCTACATGAACTTCTTGAACTTCTTGAACCTTCCTGCTACTTGAACTTCTTGAACCTTATTGCTACTTGAACTTCTTGAACCTTCCTGCTGCTTGAACTTCTTGAACTTCTTGAAACCTTCCGGCTACTTGAACTTCTTGAACTTCTTGAACCTTCCTGCTTCTTGAACTTCCTGAACTTCTTGAACCTTCCTGCTAATTGAACTTCTTGAACCTTCCAGCTACTTGAACTTCTTGAACTTCTTGAACCTTCCTGCTACTTAAACTTCTTGAACTTCTTGAACCTTCCTGCTACTTGAACTTCTTGAACTTCTTGAACATACCTGCTACTTGAACTTCTTGAACCTTCCTGCTACTTGAACTTTTTGAACCTGCCTGATACTTGAACTTCTTGAACCTTCCTGCTACTAGAACTTCTTAAACCTTCCTTCTACTTGAACTTCTTGAACCTTCCTGCAACTTGAAGTTCTTGAACTTCTTGAACCTTTCTGCTACTTGAACTTTTCGAACTTCTTGAACCTTCCTGCTACTTGAACTTCTTGAACTTCTTGAACCTTCCTGCTACTCGAAATACTTGAACTTCTTGAACCTTCCTGCTACTTGAACTTCTTGAACTTCTTGAACCTTCCTGCTACTTGAACTTCTTGAACCTTCCTGCTACTTGAACTTCTTGAACCTTTCTGCCACTTGAACTTCGTGAACTTCTTGAACCTTCCTGCTACTTGAAATTCTTGAACCTTCCTGCTGCTTGAACTTCTTGAACTTCTTGAACCTTCCTGCTACTTGAACTTCTTGAACTTCTTGTACCTTCCTGCTACTTGAAGTTCTTGAACTTTCTTGCTACTTGAACATCTTGAACTTCTTGAACCTTCCTGCTACTTGATTTTCTTGAACCTTCCTGCTACTGGAACTTCTTGAACTTCTTGAACCTTCCTGCTACTTGAACTTCTTGAACTTTTTGAACCTGCCTGCTACTTGAACTTCTTTAACTTCTTGAACCTTCCTGCTACTTGAACTTCTTGAACCTTCCTGCTAATGGAACTTCTTGAACCTTCCTGCTATTTGAACTTCTTGAAACTTCCTGCTACTTGAACTTCTTGAACTTCTTGAACCTTCCTGCTACTGGAACTTCTTGAACCTTCCTGCTATTTGAGCTTCTTGAAACTTCCTGCTACTTGAACTTCTTGAACTTCTTGAACCTTCCTGCTACTTGAACTTCTTGAACGTCTTGAACCTTCCTGCTACTGAACTTCTTGAACTTCTTGAACCTTCCTGCTACTTGAACTTCTTGAACGTCTTGAACCTTCCTGCTACTTGAACTTCTTGAACTTCCTGCTACTTGAACTTCTTGAACCTTCCTGCTACTTGAACTTCTTGAACTTATTGAACCTTCCTGCTACTTTAACTTCTTGAACTTCTTGAACCTTCCTGCTACTTGAACTTCTTGAACCTTCCTGCTACTTGAACTTCTTGAACCTTCCTGCTACTTGAACTTCTTGAACTTCTTTTACTTTTCTGCAACTTGAACTTCTTAAGCCTTCCTGCTACTTGAACTTCTTGAACTTTTTGAACCTTCCTGCTACTGGAACTTTTCGAACGTCTTGAACCTTCGTGCTACATGAACTTCTTGATTTTCTTGAACCTGCCTGCTACTTGAACATCTTGAACTTTTTGAACCTTCCTGCTACTTGAACTTCTTGAACTTCTTGAACCTTCCTGCTTCTTGAAATTCTTGAACCTTCCTGCTACTTGAACTTCTTGAACCTTCCTGCTACTTGAACTTCTTGAGCCTTCCTGCTACTTGAACTTCTTGAACTTCTTGAACCCTCCTGCTACTTGAACTTCTTGAACCTTCCTGCTTCTTGAACTTCTTGAACTTCTTGAACCTTCTTGCTACTTGAACTTCTTGAACCCTTCTGCTACTTGAACTTCTTGAACCTTCCTGCTTCTTGAACTTCTTGAACTTCTAGAACCTTCCTGCTACTTGAACTTCTTGAACTTCTTGAACCTTCCTGCTACCTGAACTTCTTGAACCTTCCTGCTACTTAAGCTTCTTGAACCTTCCTGCTACTTGAACTTCTTGCACTTCTTGACCCTTCCTGCTACTTGAACTTCCTGAACTTCTTGAACCTTTCTGCTACTTGAACTTCTTGAACCTTTCTGCTACTTGAACTTCTTGAACCTTCCTGCTACTTGAACTTCTTGAACTTCTGGTACCTTCCTGCTACTTGAACTTCTTGAACGCCTTGAACTTTCCTGCTACCTGAACTTCTTGAACTTCTTGAACCTTCCAGCTACTTGAACTTCTTGAACTTTTGAACCTTCCTGCTACTTGAACTTCTTGAACTTCTTGAACCTTAATGCTACTTGAACTTCTTGAACCTTCCTGCTACTTGAACTTCTTTAACTTCTTGAACCTTCCTGCTACTTGAACTACTTGAACTTCTTGAACCTTCCTGCTACTTGAACTTCTTGAACTTCTTGAACCTTCCTGCTACTTGAACTTCTTGAACCTTCCTGCTACTTGAACTTCTTGAACCTTCCTGCCACTTGAACTTCTTGAACTTCTTGAACCTTCCTGCTACTTGAAATTCTTGAAACTTCCTGCTACTTGAACTTCTTGAACTTCTTGAACCTTCCTGCTACTTGAACTTCTTGAACTTCTCGAACCTTCCTGCTACTTGAAATTCTTGAACTTCTTGAACCTTCCTGCTACTTGAAATTCTTGAAACTTCCTGCTACTTGAACTTCTTGAACTTCTTGAACCTTCCTGCTACTTGAACTTCTTGAACTTCTTGAACCTTTCTGCTACTTGAACTTCTTGAACCTTCCTGCTACTTGAACTTCTTGAACTTTCCTGCTACTTGAACTTCTTGAACCTTCCTGCTACTTGAACTTCTTGAACTTCTTGAACCTTAATGCTACTTGAACAACTTGAACTTCTTGAACCTATCTGCTACTTGAACTTCTTGAACCTTCCTGCTACTTGAACTTCTTGAACTTCTTGAACCTTCCAGCTACTTGAACTTCTTAAACGTCTTGAACCTTCCTGCTACTTGAACTTCTTGAACTTCTCGAACCTTCCTTCTACTTGAACTTCTTGAACCTTCCTGCCACTTGAACTTCTTGAACTTTTTGAACCTTCCTGCTACTTGAACTTCTTGAACTTCTTGAACCTTCCTGCTACTTGAACTTCTTGAACTTCTTGAACCTTCCTGCTACTTGAACTTCTTGAACCTTCCTGCTACTTGAACTTCTTGAACTTCTTGAACCTTCCTGCTACTTGAAATACTTCAACTTCTTGAACCTTCCTGTTACTTGAACTTCTTGAACTTTTCGAACCTTCCCGCTACTTGAACTTCTTGAACCTTCCTGCTACCTGAACTTCTTGAACTTCTTGAACCTTCCTGCTACTTGAAATACTTGAACTTCTTGAACCTTCCTGTTACTTGAACTTCTTGAACTTCTTGAAATTTCCTGCTACTTGAACTTCTTGAACCTCCCTGCTACTTGAACTTCTTGAACCTTCCTGCTACTTGAAGTTCTTGACCTTCTTGAACCTTCCTGCTACTTGAACTCCTTGAACCTTCCTGCTACTTGAACTTCTTGAACTTCTTGAACCTTCCTGCTACTTGAACTTCTTGAACTTCTTTAACCTTCCTGCTACTTGAACTTCTTGAACTTCTTGAACCTTCCTGCTACCTGAACTTTTTGAACTTCTTGAACCTTCCTGCTACGTGAACTTTCTGAACCTTCCTGCTACTTGAACTTCTTGAACCTTCCTGCTACTTGAACTTCTTGAACATTCATGCTACTTGAACTTCTGGAACCTTCCTGCTACTTGAACTTCTTGAACTTCTTGAACCTTCCTGCCACCTGAACTTTTTGAACTTCTTGAACCTTCCTGCTACGTGAACTTTCTGAACCTTCCTGCTACTCGAACTTTTTGAACCTTCCTGCTACTTGAACTTCTTGAACTTCTTGAACCTTCCTGCTACTTGAACTTCTTGAACCTTCCTGCTACTTGAACTTCTTAAACTTCTCGAATCTTCCTGCTACTTGAACTTCTTGAACTTTTTGAACCTTCCTGCTACTTGAACTTCTTGAATCTTCCTGCTACTTGAACTTCTTGAACCTTCCTGCTACTTAAACTTCTTGAACCTTCCTGCTACCTGAACTTCTTGAACTTCTTGAACCTTTCTGCTACTTGAACTTCTTGAACCTTCCTGCTACTTGAACTTCTTGAACTTCTTTAACCTTCCTGCTACTTAAACTTCTTGAACCTTCCTGCTACTTGAACTTCTTGAACTTTTTGAACCTTCCTGCTACTTGAACTTTTTGAACCTTCCTGATATTTGAACTTCTTGAACCTTCCCGTTACTTCAACTTCTTTAACTTCTTGAACCTTCCTGCTACTTGAACTTCTTGAACCTTCCTGCTACAAGAACTTTTTGAACTTCTTGAACCTTCCTGCTACTTGAACTGTTTGAACTTCTTGATCCTTCCTGCTACTTGAACTTCTTGAACTTCATGAACCTTCCTGCTACTTGAACTTCTTGAACCTTCCTGCCAATTGATTTCTTGAACCTTCCTGCTACTCGAACTTCTTGAACCTTCCTGCTACTTGAACTTTTTGAACCTTCCTGCTTCTTGAACTTCTTGAACCTTCCTTCTACTTGAATTTCTTGAACTTCTTGAACCTTCCTGCTACTTGAACTTCTTGAACCTTCCTGCTACTTGAACTTCTTGAACCTTCCTGCTACTTGAACTTTTTGAACTTCTTGAACCTTCCTGCTACTTGAACTTCTTGAACCTTCCTGCTAGCTGAACTTCTTGAACTTCTTGAACCTTCCTGCTACTTGAACTTCTTGAACCTTCCTGCTACTTGAACTTCTTGAACTTCTTGAACCTTTCTGCTACTTGAACTTCTTGAACCTTCCTGCTACTTGAACTTCTTGAACCTTCCTGCTACTTGAAATTTTTGAACTTCTTGAACCTTCCTGCTACTTGAACTTCTTGAACCTTCCTGCTACTTGAACTTTTCGAACTTCTTGAACCTTCCTGCTACTTGAACTTCTTGAACTTCTTGAACCTTCCTGCTACTTGAACTCTTTGAACTTCTTGAACCTTCCTGCTACTTGAACTTCTTGAACTTCTTGAACCTTCCTGCTACTTGAACTTCTTGAACCTTCCTGCTACTTGAACTTCTTGAACCTTCCTGCCACTTGAACTTCTAGAACTTCTTGAACTTTCCTGCTACTTGAAATTCTTGAACCTTCTTGCTACTTGAACTTCTTGAACTTCTTGAACCTTCCTGCTACTTGAACTTCTTGAACTTCTTGAACCTTCCTGCTACTTGAACTTCTTGAACCTTCCTTCTACTTGAACTTCTTAAACTTCTTGAACCTTCCTGCTACTTGAACTTCTTGAACTTCTTGAACCTTCCTGCTACTTGAACTTCTTGAACTTCTTGAACCTTCCTGCTACTTGAACTGCTTTAACCTTCATGCTTCTTGAACTTCTTGAAACTTCCTGCTACATGAACTTCTTGAACTTCTTGAACCTTCCTGCTACTTGAACTTCTTGAACCTTATTGCTACTTGAACTTCTTGAACCTTCCTGCTGCTTGAACTTCTTGAACTTCTTGAAACCTTCCGGCTACTTGAACTTCTTGAACTTCTTGAACCTTCCTGCTTCTTGAACTTCCTGAACTTCTTGAACCTTCCTGCTAATTGAACTTCTTGAACCTTCCAGCTACTTGAACTTCTTGAACTTCTTGAACCTTCCTGCTACTTAAACTTCTTGAACTTCTTGAACCTTCCTGCTACTTGAACTTCTTGAACTTCTTGAACATACCTGCTACTTGAACTTCTTGAACCTTCCTGCTACTTGAACTTTTTGAACCTGCCTGATACTTGAACTTCTTGAACCTTCCTGCTACTAGAACTTCTTAAACCTTCCTGCTACTTGAACTTCTTGAACCTTCCTGCAACTTGAAGTTCTTGAACTTCTTGAACCTTTCTGCTACTTGAACTTTTCGAACTTCTTGAACCTTCCTGCTACTTGAACTTCTTGAACTTCTTGAACCTTCCTGCTACTCGAAATACTTGAACTTCTTGAACCTTCCTGCTACTTGAACTTCTTGAACTTCTTGAACTTTCCTGCTACTTGAACTTCTTGAACCTTCCTGCTACTTGAACTTCTTGAACCTTTCTGCCACTTGAACTTCGTGAACTTCTTGAACCTTCCTGCTACTTGAAATTCTTGAACCTTCCTGCTGCTTGAACTTCTTGAACTTCTTGAACCTTCCTGCTACTTGAACTTCTTGAACTTCTTGTACCTTCCTGCTACTTGAAGTTCTTGAACTTTCTTGCTACTTGAACATCTTGAACTTCTTGAACCTTCCTGCTACTTGATTTTCTTGAACCTTCCTGCTACTGGAACTTCTTGAACTTCTTGAACCTTCCTGCTACTTGAACTTCTTGAACTTTTTGAACCTGCCTGCTACTTGAACTTCTTTAACTTCTTGAACCTTCCTGCTACTTGAACTTCTTGAACCTTCCTGCTAATGGAACTTCTTGAACCTTCCTGCTATTTGAACTTCTTGAAACTTCCTGCTACTTGAACTTCTTGAACTTCTTGAACCTTCCTGCTACTGGAACTTCTTGAACCTTCCTGCTATTTGAACTTCTTGAAACTTCCTGCTACTTGAACTTCTTGAACTTCTTGAACCTTCCTGCTACTTGAACTTCTTGAACGTCTTGAACCTTCCTGCTACTGAACTTCTTGAACTTCTTGAACCTTCCTGCTACTTGAACTTCTTGAACGTCTTGAACCTTCCTGCTACTTGAACTTCTTGAACTTCCTGAACCTTCCTGCTACTTGAACTTCTTGAACCTTCCTGCCACTTGAACTTCATGAACCTTCCTGCTACTTGAACTTCTTGAACCTTCCTGCTACTTGAACTTCTTGAACTTATTGAACCTTCCTGCTACTTTAACTTCTTGAACTTCTTGAACCTTCCTGCTACTTGAACTTCTTGAACCTTCCTGCTACTTGAACTTCTTGAACCTTCCTGCTACTTGAACTTCTTGAACTTCTTTTACTTTTCTGCAACTTGAACTTCTTAAGCCTTCCTGCTACATGAACTTCTTGAACCTTCCTGCTATTTGAACTTTTTGAACCTTCCTGCTACTGGAACTTCTTGAACGTCTTGAACCTTCCTGCTACATGAACTTCTTGAACTTCTTGAACCTGCCTGCTACTTGAACATCTTGAACTTTTTGAACCTTCCTGCTACTTGAACTTCTTGAACTTCTTGAACCTTCCTGCTTCTTGAAATTCTTGAACCTTCCTGCTACTTGAACTTCTTGAACCTTCCTGCTACTTGAACTTCTTGAGCCTTCCTGCTACTTGAACTTCTTGAACTTCTTGAACCCTCCTGCTACTTGAACTTCTTGAACCTTCCTGCTTCTTGAACTTCTTGAACTTCTTGAACCTTCTTGCTACTTGAACTTCTTGAACCCTTCTGCTACTTGAACTTCTTGAACCTTCCTGCTTCTTGAACTTCTTGAACTTCTTGAACCTTCCTGCTACGTGAACTTCTTGAACTTCTTGAACCTTCCTGCTACCTGAACTTCTTGAACCTTCCTGCTACTTAAGCTTCTTGAACCTTCCTGCTACTTGAACTTCTTGAACTTCTTGACCCTTCCTGCTACTTGAACTTCCTGAACTTCTTGAACCTTTCTGCTACTTGAACTTCTTGAACCTTTCTGCTACTTGAACTTCTTGAACCTTCCTGCTACTTGAACTTCTTGAACTTCTTGTACCTTCCTGCTACTTGAACTTCTTGAACGCCTTGAACCTTCCTGCTACCTGAACTTCTTGAACTTCTTGAACCTTCCAGCTACTTGAACTTCTTGAACTTTTGAACCTTCCTGCTACTTGAACTTCTTGAACTTCTTGAACCTTAATGCTACTTGAACTTCTTGAACCTTCCTGCTACTTGAACTTCTTTAACTTCTTGAACCTTCCTGCTACTTGAACTACTTGAACTTCTTGAACCTTCCTGCTACTTGAACTTCTTGAACTTCTTGAACCTTCCTGCTACTTGAACTTCTTGAACCTTCCTGCTACTTGAACTTCTTGAACCTTCCTGCCACTTGAACTTCTTGAACTTCTTGAACCTTCCTGCTACTTGAAATTCTTGAAACTTCCTGCTACTTGAACTTCTTGAACTTCTTGAACCTTCCTGCTACTTGAACTTCTTGAACTTCTTGAACCTTCCTGCTACTTGAAATTCTTGAACTTCTTGAACCTTCCTGCTACTTGAAATTCTTGAAACTTCCTGCTACTTGAACTTCTTGAACTTCTTGAACCTTCCTGCTACTTGAACTTCTTGAACTTCTTGAACCTTCCTGCTACTTGAACTTCTTGAACTTCTTGAACCTTCCTGCTACTTGAACTTCTTGAACTTCAGGAACCTTCCTGCTACTTGAACTTCTTGAACTTCTTGAACCTTCCTGCTACTTGAACTTCTTGAACCTTCCTGCTACTTGAACTTCCTGAACTTCTTGAACCTTCCTGCTACTTGAACATCTTGAACCTTCCTGCTACTTGAACTTCTTGAACTTCTTGAACCTTCCTGCTACTTGAACTTCTTGAACTTCTTGAACCTTCCTGCTACTTGAACTTCTTGAACCTTCCTGCTACTTGAACTTCTTGAACCTTCCTGCTACTTGAACTTCTTGAACCTTCCTGCTACTTGAACTTCTTGAACCTTCCTGCTACTTGAACTTCTTGAACCTTCCTGCTACTTGAACTTCTTGAACCTTCCTGCTACTTGAACTTCTTGAACTTCTTGAACCTTCCTGCTACTTGAACTTCTTGAACTTCTTGTATCTATCTGCTACTTGAACTTCTTGAACCTTCCTGCTACTTGAACTTCTTGAACTTCTTGAACCTTCCTGCTACTTGAACTTTTCGAACGTCTTGAACCTTCCTGCTACTTGATCTTCTTGAACTTCTTGAACCTTCCTGCTACTTGAACTTTTTGAACTTCTTGAACCTTCCTGCTACTTGAACTTCTTGAACCTTCCTGCTACTTGAACTTCTTGAACTTTCCTGCTACTTGAACTTCTTGAACCTTCCTGGTACTTGAACTTCTTGAACTTCTTGAACCTTCCTGCTACTTGAACTTCTTGAACTTCTTGAACCTATCTGCTACTTGAACTTCTTGAACCTTCCTGCTACTTGAACTTCTTGAACTTCTTGAACCTTCCTGCTACTTGAACTTCTTGAACGCCTTGAACCTTCCTGCTACTTGAACTTCTTGAACTTCTTGAACCTTCCTTCTACTTGAACTTCTTGAACCTTCCTGCCACTTGAACTTCTTGAACTTTTTGAACCTTCCTGCTACTTGAACTTCTAGAACTTCTTGAACCTTCCTGCTACTTGAACTTCTTGAACTTCTTGAACCTTCCTGCTACTTGAACTTCTTGAACCTTCCTGCTACTTGAACTTCTTGAACTTCTTGAACCTTCCTGCTACTTGAAATACTTGAACTTCTTGAACCTTCCTGTTACTTGAACTTCTTGAACTTTTCGAACCTTCCTGCTACTTGAACTTCTTGAACCTTCCTGCTACCTGAACTTCTTGAACTTCTTGAACCTTCCTGCTACTTGAAATACTTGAACTTCTTGAACCTTCCTGTTACTTGAACTTCGTGAACTTCTTGAAATTTCCTGCTACTTGAACTTCTTGAACCTCCCTGCTACTTGAACTTCTTGAACCTTCCTGCTACTTGAAGTTCTTGACCTTCTTGAACCTTCCTGCTACTTGAACTCCTTGAACCTTCATGCTACTTGAACTTCTAGAACTTCTTGACCCTTCCTGCTACTAGAACTTCTTGAACTTCTTGAACCTTCCTGCTACTTGAACTTCTTGAACTTCTTTAACCTTCCTGCTACTTGAACTTCTTGAACTTCTTGACCCTTCCTGCTACCTGAACTTTTTGAACTTCTTGAACCTTCCTGCTACGTGAACTTTCTGAACCTTCCTGCTACTTGAACTTCTTGAACCTTCCTGCTACTTGAACTTCTTGAACATTCATGCTACTTGAACTTCTTGAACCTTCCTGCTACTTGAACTTCTTGAACCTTCCTGCTACTTGTACTACTTGAACTTCTTGAACCTTCCTGCTACTCGAACTTTTTGAACCATCCTGCTACTTGAACTTCTTGAACTTCATGAACCTTCCTGCTACTTGAACTTCTTGAACCTTCCTGCTACTTGAACTTCTTAAACTTCTCGAATCTTCCTGCTACTTGAACTTCTTGAACTTTTTGAACCTTCCTGCTACTTGAACTTCTTGAACCTTCCTGCTACTTGAACTTCTTGAACCTTCCTGCTACTTGAACTTCTTGAACCTTCCTGCTACCTGAACTTCTTGAACTTCTTGAACCTTTCTGCTACTTGAACTTCTTGAACCTTCCTGCTACTTGAACTTCTTGAACTTCTTTAACCTTCCTGCTACTTGAACTTCTTGAACCTTCCTGCTACTTGAACTTCTTGAACTTCTTGAACCTTTCTGCTACTTGAACTTTTTGAACCTTCCTGCTATTTGAACTTCTTGAACCTTCCCGTTACTTGAACTTCTTTAACTTCTTGAACCTTCCTGCTACTTGAACTTCTTGAACCTTTCTGCTACAAGAACTTTTTGAACTTCTTGAACCTTCCTGCTACTTGAACTGTTTGAACTTCTTGATCCTTCCTGCTACTTGAACTTCTTGAACTTCATGAACCTTCCTGCTACTTGAACTTCTTGAACCTTCCTGCCAATTGATTTCTTGAACCTTCCTGCTACTTGAACTTCTTGAACCTTCCTGCTACTTGAACTTTTTGAACCTTCCTGCTTCTTGAACTTCTTGAACCTCCCTTCTACTTGAATTTCTTGAACTTCTTGAACCTTCCTGCTACTTGAACTTTCTGAACCTTCCTGCTACTTGAACTTCTTGAACCTTCCTGCTACTTGAACTTCTTGAACATTCATGCTACTTGAACTTCTGGGACCTTCCTGCTACTTGAACTTCTTGAACTTCTTGAACCTTCCTGCTACCTGAACTTTTTGAACTTCTTGAACCTTCCTGCTACGTGAACTTTCTGAACCTTCCTGCTACTCGAACTTTTTGAACCTTCCTGCTACTTGAACTTCTTGAACTTCTTGAACCTTCCTGCTACTTGAACTTCTTGAACCTTCCTGCTACTTGAACTTCTTAAACTTCTCGAATCTTCCTGCTACTTGAACTTCTTGAACTTTTTGAACCTTCCTGCTACTTGAACTTCTTGAACCTTCCTGCTACTTGAACTTCTTGAACCTTCCTGCTACTTAAACTTCTTGAACCTTCCTGCTACCTGAACTTCTTGAACTTCTTGAACCTTTCTGCTACTTGAACTTCTTGAACCTTCCTGCTACTTGAACTTCTTGAACTTCTTTAACCTTCCTGCTACTTAAACTTCTTGAACCTTCCTTCTACTTGAACTTCTTGAACTTTTTGAACCTTCCTGCTACTTGAACTTTTTGAACCTTCCTGCTATTTGAACTTCTTGAACCTTCCCGTTACTTGAACTTCTTTAACTTCTTGAACCTTCCTGCTACTTGAACTTCTTGAACCTTCCTGCTACAAGAACTTTTTGAACTTCTTGAACCTTCCTGCTACTTGAACTGTTTGAACTTCTTGATCCTTCCTGCTACTTGAACTTCTTGAACTTCATGAACCTTCCTGCTACTTGAACTTCTTGAACCTTCCTGCCAATTGATTTCTTGAACCTTCCTGCTACTCGAACTTCTTGAACCTTCCTGCTACTTGAACTTTTTGAACCTTCCTGCTTCTTGAACTTCTTGAACCTTCCTTCTACTTGAATTTCTTGAACTTCTTGAACCTTCCTGCTACTTGAACTTCTTGAACCTTCCTGCTACTTGAACTTCTTGAACCTTCCTGCTACTTGAACTTTTTGAACTTCTTGAACCTTCCTGCTACTTGAACTTCTTGAACCTTCCTGCTAGCTGAACTTCTTGAACTTCTTGAACCTTCCTGCTACTTGAACTTCTTGAACCTTCCTGCTACTTGAACTTCTTGAACTTCTTGAACCTTTCTGCTACTTGAACTTCTTGAACCTTCCTGCTACTTGAACTTCTTGAACCTTCCTGCTACTTGAAATTTTTGAACTTCTTGAACCTTCCTGCTACTTGAACTTCTTGAACCTTCCTGCTACTTGAACTTTTCGAACTTCTTGAACCTTCCTGCTACTTGAACTTCTTGAACTTCTTGAACCTTCCTGCTACTTGAACTCTTTGAACTTCTTGAACCTTCCTGCTACTTGAACTTCTTGAACTTCTTGAACCTTCCTGCTACTTGAACTTCTTGAACCTTCCTGCTACTTGAACTTCTTGAACCTTCCTGCCACTTGAACTTCTAGAACTTCTTGAACTTTCCTGCTACTTGAAATTCTTGAACCTTCTTGCTACTTGAACTTCTTGAACTTCTTGAACCTTCCTGCTACTTGAACTTCTTGAACTTCTTGAACCTTCCTGCTACTTGAACTTCTTGAACCTTCCTTCTACTTGAACTTCTTAAACTTCTTGAACCTTCCTGCTACTTGAACTTCTTGAACTTCTTGAACCTTCCTGCTACTTGAACTTCTTGAACTTCTTGAACCTTCCTGCTACTTGAACTGCTTTAACCTTCATGCTTCTTGAACTTCTTGAAACTTCCTGCTACATGAACTTCTTGAACTTCTTGAACCTTCCTGCTACTTGAACTTCTTGAACCTTATTGCTACTTGAACTTCTTGAACCTTCCTGCTGCTTGAACTTCTTGAACTTCTTGAAACCTTCCGGCTACTTGAACTTCTTGAACTTCTTGAACCTTCCTGCTTCTTGAACTTCCTGAACTTCTTGAACCTTCCTGCTAATTGAACTTCTTGAACCTTCCAGCTACTTAAACTTCTTGAACTTCTTGAACCTTCCTGCTACTTAAACTTCTTGAACTTCTTGAACCTTCCTGCTACTTGAACTTCTTGAACTTCTTGAACATACCTGCTACTTGAACTTCTTGAACCTTCCTGCTACTTGAACTTTTTGAACCTGCCTGATACTTGAACTTCTTGAACCTTCCTGCTACTAGAACTTCTTAAACCTTCCTGCTACTTGAACTTCTTGAACCTTCCTGCAACTTGAAGTTCTTGAACTTCTTGAACCTTTCTGCTACTTGAACTTTTCGAACTTCTTGAACCTTCCTGCTACTTGAACTTCTTGAACTTCTTGAACCTTCCTGCTACTCGAAATACTTGAACTTCTTGAACCTTCCTGCTACTTGAACTTCTTGAACTTCTTGAACCTTCCTGCTACTTGAACTTCTTGAACCTTTCTGCCACTTGAACTTCGTGAACTTCTTGAACCTTCCTGCTACTTGAAATTCTTGAACCTTCCTGCTGCTTGAACTTCTTGAACTTCTTGAACCTTCCTGCTACTTGAACTTCTTGAACTTCTTGTACCTTCCTGCTACTTGAAGTTCTTGAACTTTCTTGCTACTTGAACATCTTGAACTTCTTGAACCTTCCTGCTACTTGATTTTCTTGAACCTTCCTGCTACTGGAACTTCTTGAACTTCTTGAACCTTCCTGCTACTTGAACTTCTTGAACTTTTTGAACCTGCCTGCTACTTGAACTTCTTTAACTTCTTGAACCTTCCTGCTACTTGAACTTCTTGAACCTTCCTGCTAATGGAACTTCTTGAACCTTCCTGCTATTTGAACTTCTTGAAACTTCCTGCTACTTGAACTTCTTGAACTTCTTGAACCTTCCTGCTACTGGAACTTCTTGAACCTTCCTGCTATTTGAACTTCTTGAAACTTCCTGCTACTTGAACTTCTTGAACTTCTTGAACCTTCCTGCTACTTGAACTTCTTGAACGTCTTGAACCTTCCTGCTACTGAACTTCTTGAACTTCTTGAACCTTCCTGCTACTTGAACTTCTTGAACGTCTTGAACCTTCCTGCTACTTGAACTTCTTGAACTTCCTGAACCTTCCTGCTACTTGAACTTCTTGAACCTTCCTGCCACTCGAACTTCTTGAACCTTCCTGCTACTTGAACTTCTTGAACCTTCCTGCTACTTGAACTTCTTGAACTTATTGAACCTTCCTGCTACTTTAACTTCTTGAACTTCTTGAACCTTCCTGCTACTTGAACTTCTTGAACCTTCCTGCTACTTGAACTTCTTGAACCTTCCTGCTACTTGAACTTCTTGAACTTCTTTTACTTTTCTGCAACTTGAACTTCTTAAGCCTTCCTGCTACTTGAACTTCTTGAACTTTTTGAACCTTCCTGCTACTGGAACTTCTTGAACGTCTTGAACCTTCCTGCTACATGAACTTCTTGAACTTCTTGAACCTGCCTGCTACTTGAACATCTTGAACTTTTTGAACCTTCCTGCTACTTGAACTTCTTGAACTTCTTGAACCTTCCTGCTTCTTGAAATTCTTGAACCTTCCTGCTACTTGAACTTCTTGAACCTTCCTGCTACTTGAACTTCTTGAGCCTTCCTGCTACTTGAACTTCTTGAACTTCTTGAACCCTCCTGCTACTTGAACTTCTTGAACCTTCCTGCTTCTTGAACTTCTTGAACTTCTTGAACCTTCTTGCTACTTGAACTTCTTGAACCCTTCTGCTACTTGAACTTCTTGAACCTTCCTGCTTCTTGAACTTCTTGAACTTCTAGAACCTTCCTGCTACTTGAACTTCTTGAACTTCTTGAACCTTCCTGCTACCTGAACTTCTTGAACCTTCCTGCTACTTAAGCTTCTTGAACCTTCCTGCTACTTGAACTTCTTGAACTTCTTGACCCTTCCTGCTACTTGAACTTCCTGAACTTCTTGAACCTTTCTGCTACTTGAACTTCTTGAACCTTTCTGCTACTTGAACTTCTTGAACCTTCCTGCTACTTGAACTTCTTGAACTTCTTGTACCTTCCTGCTACTTGAACTTCTTGAACGCCTTGAACTTTCCTGCTACCTGAACTTCTTGAACTTCTTGAACCTTCCAGCTACTTGAACTTCTTGAACTTTTGAACCTTCCTGCTACTTGAACTTCTTGAACTTCTTGAACCTTAATGCTACTTGAACTTCTTGAACCTTCCTGCTACTTGAACTTCTTTAACTTCTTGAACCTTCCTGCTACTTGAACTACTTGAACTTCTTGAACCTTCCTGCTACTTGAACTTCTTGAACTTCTTGAACCTTCCTGCTACTTGAACTTCTTGAACCTTCCTGCTACTTGAACTTCTTGAACCTTCCTGCCACTTGAACTTCTTGAACTTCTTGAACCTTCCTGCTACTTGAAATTCTTGAAACTTCCTGCTACTTGAACTTTTTGAACTTCTTGAACCTTCCTGCTACTTGAACTTCTTGAACTTCTCGAACCTTCCTGCTACTTGAAATTCTTGAACTTCTTGAACCTTCCTGCTACTTGAAATTCTTGAAACTTCCTGCTACTTGAACTTCTTGAACTTCTTGAACCTTCCTGCTACTTGAACTTCTTGAACTTCTTGAACCTTCCTGCTACTTGAACTTCTTGAACTTCTTGAACCTTCCTGCTACTTGAACTTCTTGAACTTCATGAACCTTCCTGCTACTTGAACTTCTTGAACTTCTTGAACCTTCCTGCTACTTGAACTTCTTGAACTTCTTGTATCTATCTGCTACTTGAACTTCTTGAACCTTCCTGCTACTTGAACTTCTTGAACTTCTTGAACCTTCCTGCTACTTGAACTTCTTGAAAGTCTTGAACCTTCCTGCTACTTGATCTTCTTGAACTTCTTGAACCTTCCTGCTACTTGAACTTTTTGAACTTCTTGAACCTTCCTGCTACTTGAACTTCTTGAACCTTCCTGCTACTTGAACTTCTTGAACTTTCCTGCTACTTGAACTTCTTGAACCTTCCTGGTACTTGAACTTCTTGAACTTCTTGAACCTTCCTGCTACTTGAACTTCTTGAACTTCTTGAACCTATCTGCTACTTGAACTTCTTGAACCTTCCTGCTACTTGAACTTCTTGAACTTCTTGAACCTTCCTGCCACTTGAACTTCTTGAACGTCTTGAACCTTCCTGCTACTTGAACTTCTTGAACTTCTTGAACCTTCCTTCTACTTGAACTTCTTGAACCTTCCTGCCACTTGAACTTCTTGAACTTTTTGAACCTTCCTGCTACTTGAACTTCTAGAACTTCTTGAACCTTCCTGCTACTTGAACTTCTTGAACTTCTTGAACCTTCCTGCTACTTGAACTTCTTGAACCTTCCTGCTACTTGAACTTCTTGAACTTCTTGAACCTTCCTGCTACTTGAAATACTTGAACTTCTTGAACCTTCCTGTTACTTGAACTTCTTGAACTTTTCGAACCTTCCTGCTACTTGAACTTCTTGAACCTTCCTGCTACCTGAACTTCTTGAACTTCTTGAGCCTTCCTGCTACTTGAAATACTTGAACTTCTTGAACCTTCCTGTTACTTGAACTTCGTGAACTTCTTGAAATTTCCTGCTACTTGAACTTCTTGAACCTCCCTGCTACTTGAACTTCTTGAACCTTCCTGCTACTTGAAGTTCTTGACCTTCTTGAACCTTCCTGCTACTTGAACTCCTTGAACCTTCCTGCTACTTGAACTTCTAGAACTTCTTGACCCTTCCTGCTACTAGAACTTCTTGAACTTCTTGAACCTTCCTGCTACTTGAACTTCTTGAACTTCTTTAACCTTCCTGCTACTTGAACTTCTTGAACTTCTTGAACCTTCCTGCTACCTGAACTTTTTGAACTTCTTGAACCTTCCTGCTACGTGAACTTTCTGAACCTTCCTGCTACTTGAACTTCTTGAACCTTCCTGCTACTTGAACTTCTTGAACATTCATGCTACTTGAACTTCTTGAACCTTCCTGCTACTTGAACTTCTTGAACCTTCCTGCTACTTGTACTACTTGAACTTCTTGAACCTTCCTGCTACTCGAACTTTTTGAACCATCCTGCTACTTGAACTTCTTGAACTTTATGAACCTTCCTGCTACTTGAACTTCTTGAACCTTCCTGCTACTTGAACTTCTTAAACTTCTCGAATCTTCCTGCTACTTGAACTTCTTGAACTTTTTGAACCTTCCTGCTACTTGAACTTCTTGAACCTTCCTGCTACTTGAACTTCTTGAACCTTCCTGCTACTTGAACTTCTTGAACCTTCCTGCTACCTGAACTTCTTGAACTTCTTGAACCTTTCTGCTACTTGAACTTCTTGAACCTTCCTGCTACTTGAACTTCTTGAACTTCTTTAACCTTCCTGCTACTTGAACTTCTTGAACCTTCCTGCTACTTGAACTTCTTGAACTTCTTGAACCTTTCTGCTACTTGAACTTTTTGAACCTTCCTGCTATTTGAACTTCTTGAACCTTCCCGTTACTTGAACTTCTTTAACTTCTTGAACCTTCCTGCTACTTGAACTTCTTGAACCTTCCTGCTACAAGAACTTTTTGAACTTCTTGAACCTTCCTGCTACTTGAACTGTTTGAACTTCTTGATCCTTCCTGCTACTTGAACTTCTTGAACTTCATGAACCTTCCTGCTACTTGAACTTCTTGAACCTTCCTGCCAATTGATTTCTTGAACCTTCCTGCTACTTGAACTTCTTGAACCTTCCTGCTACTTGAACTTTTTGAACCTTCCTGCTTCTTGAACTTCTTGAACCTCCCTTCTACTTGAATTTCTTGAACTTCTTGAACCTTCCTGCTACTTGAACTTCTTGAACCTTCCTGCTACTTGAACTTCTTGAACCTTCCTGCTACTTGAACTTTTTGAACTTCTTGAACCTTCCTGCTACTTGAACTTCTTGAACCTTCCTGCTAGCTGAACTTCTTGAACTTCTTGAACCTTCCTGCTACTTGAACTTCTTGAACCTTCCTGCTACTTGAACTTCTTGAACTTCTTGAACCTTTCTGCTACTTGAACTTCTTGAACCTTCCTGCTACTTGAACTTCTTGAACCTTCCTGCTACTTGAATTTTTTGAACTTCTTGAACCTTCCTAATACTTGAACTTCTTGAACCTTCCTGCTACTTGAACTTTTCGAACTTCTTGAACCTTCCTGCTACTTGAACTTCTTGAACTTCTTGAACCTTCCTGCTACTTGAACTCTTTGAACTTCTTGAACCTTCCTGCTACTTGAACTTCTTGAACTTCTTGAACCTTCCTGCTACTTGAACTTTTTGAACCTTCCTGCTACTTGAACTTCTTGAACCTTCCTGCCACTTGAACTTCTAGAACTTCTGGAATTTTCCTGCTACTTGAAATTCTTGAACCTTCTTGCTACTTGAACTTCTTGAACTTCTTGAACCTTCCTGCTACTTGAACTTCTTGAACTTCTTCAACCTTCCTGCTACTTGAACTTCTTGAACCTTCCTTCTACTTGAACTTCTTAAACTTCTTGAACCTTCCTGCTACTTGAACTTCTTGAACTTCTTGAACCTTCCTGCTACTTGAACTTCTTGAACTTCTTGAACCTTCCTGCTGCTTGAACTTCTTGAACTTTTTGAACCTTCCGGCTACTTGAACTTCTTGAACTTCTTGAACCTTCCTGCTTCTTGAACTTCCTGAACTTCTTGAACCTTCCTGCTACTTGAACTTCTTGAACCTTCCAGCTACTTGAACTTCTTGAACTTCTTGAACCTTCCTGCTACTTAAACGTCTTGAACTTCTTGAACCTTCCTGCTACTTGAACTTCTTGAACTTCTTGAACCTTCCTGCTACTTGAACTTCTTGAACCTTCCTGCTACTTGAACTTCTTGAACTTCTTGAACCTTTCTGCTACTTGAACTTTTCGAACTTCTTGAACCTTCCTGCTACTTGAACTTCTTGAACTTCTTGAACCTTCCTGCTACTTGAAATACTTGAACTTCTTGAACCTTCCTGCTACTTGAACTTCTTGAACTTCTTGAACCTTCCTGCTACTTGAACTTCTTGAACCTTCCTGCAACCTGAACTTCTTGAACCTTTCTGCCACTTGAACTTCCTGAACTTCTTGAACCTTCCTGCTACTTGAAATTCTTGAACCTTCCTGCTGCTTGAACTTCTTGAACTTCTTGAACCTTCCTGCTACTTGAACTTCTTGAACTTCTTGTACCTTCCTGCTACTTGAACTTCTTGAACTTTCTTTCTACTTGAACATCTTGAACTTCTTGAACCTTCCTGCTACTTGAACTTCTTGAACCTTCGTGCTACTTGAACTTCTTGAACTTCTTGAACCTTCCTGCTACTTGAACTTCTTGAACTTTTTGAACCTTCCTGCTACTTGAACTTCTTGAACTTTTTGAACCTTCCTGCTACTTGAACTTCTTGAACCTTCCTGCTAATGGAACTTCTTGAACCTTCCTGCTATTTGAACTTCTTGAAACTTCTGCTACTTGAACTTCTTGAACTTCTTGAACCTTCCTGCTACTGGAACTTCTTGAACCTTCCTGCTATTTGAACTTCTTGAAACTTCCTGCTACTTGAACTTCTTGAACTTCTTGAACCTTCTTGTTACTTGAACTTCTTGAACGTCTTGAACCTTCCTGCTACTTGAACTTCTTGAACTTCTTGAACCTTTCTGCTACTTGAACTTCTTGAACTTCTTGAACCTTCCTGCTACTTTACCTTCTTGAACTTCTTGAACCTTCCTGCTACTTGAACTTCTTGAACCTTCCTGCTACTTGAACTTCTTGAACTTCTTGAACCTTCCTGCTACTTGAACTTCTCGAACTTCTTGTACCTTTCTGCAACTTGAACTTCTTAAGCCTTCCTGCTACTTGAACTTCTTGAACTTTTTGACCGTTCCTGCTACTGGAACTTCTTGAACGTCTTGAACCTTCCTGCTACATGAACTTCTTGAACTTCTTGAACCTGCCTGCTACTTGAACATCTTGAACTTTTTCAACCTTCCTGCTACTTGAACTTCTTGAACTTCTTGAACCTTCCTGCTACTTGAACTTCTTGAACTTCTTGAACCTTCCTGCTACTTGAAATACTTGAACTTCTTTAACCTTCCTGTTATATGAACTTCTTGAACTTCTTGAACCTTCCTGCTACTTGAACTTCCTGAACCTCCCTGCTACTTGAACTTCTTGAACTTCTTGAACCTTCCTGCTACTTGAAATACTTGAACTTCTTGAACCTTCCTGTTACTTGAACTTCTTGAACATCTTGAACCTTCCTGCTACTAAAACTTTTAGACCCTCCCTGCTACTCGAACTTCTTGAACCTTCCTGCTACTTGAACTTCTTGAACTTCTTGAACCTTCCTTCTACTTGAACTTCTTGAACCTTCCTGCTACTTGAACTTCTTGAACTTCTTGACCCTTCTTGCTACTTGAACTTATTGAACTTCTTGAACCTTCCTGCTACTTGAACTTCTTGAACTTCTTCAACCTTCCTGCTACCTGAACTTCTTGAACTTCTTGAACCTTCCTTCCTGCTACTTGAACTTCTTGAACCTTCCTTCCTGCTACTTGAACTTCTTGAACCTTCCTGCTACTTGAACTTCTTGGACCTTCCTGCTACTTGAACTTCTTGAACTTTCCTGCTACTTGAACTTCTTGAACCTTACTGCTTCTTGAACTTCTTGAACTTCTTGAACCTTCCTGCTACTTGAACTTCTTGAACTTCTTGAACCTTCTTGTTACTTGAACTTCTTGAACGTCTTGAACCTTCCTGCTACTTGAACTTCTTGAACTTCTTGAACCTTCCTGCTACTTGAACTTCTTGAACGTCTTGAACCTTCCTGCTACTTGAACTTCTTGAACTTCCTGAACCTTCCTGCTACTTGAACTTCTTGAACCTTCCTGCTTCTTGAACTTCTTGAACCTTCCTGCTACTTGAACTTCTTGAACCTTCCTGCTACTTGAACTTCTTGAACTTCTTGAACCTTCCTGCTACTTTACCTTCTTGAACTTCTTGAACCTTCCTGCTACTTGAACTTCTTGAACCTTCCTGCTACTTGAACTTCTTGAACTTCTTGAACCTTCCTGCTACTTGAACTTCTTGAACTTCTTGTACCTTTCTGCAACTTGAACTTCTTTAGCCTTCCTGCTACTTGAACTTCTTGAACTTTTTGACCGTTCCTGCTACTGGAACTTCTTGAACGTCTTGAACCTTCCTGCTACATGAACTTCTTGAACTTCTTGAACTTCTCGAACCTGCCTGCTACTTGAACATCTTGAACTTTTTTAACCTTCCTGCTACATGAACTTCTTGAACTTCTTGAACCTTCCTGCTACTTGAACTTCTTGAACTTCTTGAACCTTCCTGCTACTTGAACTTCTTGAACTTCTTGAACCTTCCTGCTACTTGAAATACTTGAACTTCTTTAACCTTCCTGTTATATGAACTTCTTGAACTTCTTGAACCTTCCTGCTACTTGAACTTCCTGAACCTCCCTGCTACTTGAACTTCTTGAACTTCTTGAACCTTCCTGCTACTTGAAATACTTGAACTTCTTGAACCTTCCTGTTACTTGAACTTCTTGAACTTCTTGAACCTTCCTGCTACTAAAACTTTTAGACCCTCCCTGCTACTCGAACTTCTTGAACCTTCCTGCTACTTGAACTTCTTGAACTTCTTGAACCTTCCTTCTACTTGAACTTCTTGAACCTTCCTGCTACTTGAACTTCTTGAACTTCTTGACCCTTCCTGCTACTTGAACTTATTGAACTTCTTGAACCTTCCTGCTACTTGAACTTCTTGAACTTCTTCAACCTTCCTGCTACTTGAACTTCTTGAACTTCTTGAACCTTCCTTCCTGCTACTTGAACTTCTTGAACCTTCCTGCTACTTGAACTTCTTGGACCTTCCTGCTACTTGAACTTCTTGAACTTTCCTGCTACTTGAACTTCTTGAACCTTACTGCTTCTTGAACTTCTTGAACTTCTTGAACCTTCCTGCTAAATGAACTTCTTGAACTTCTTGAACCTTCCTGCTACTTGAACTTTTTGAACTTCTTGAACCTTCCTGCTACTTGAACTTCTAGAACCTTCCTGCAACTTGAACTTCTTGAACCTTCCTGCTACTTGAACTTCTTGAACTTCTTGAACCTTTCTTCTACTTGAACTTCTTGAACCTTCCTACTACCTGAACTACTTGAACTTCCTGCACCTTCCTGCTGCTTGAACTTCTTGAACCTTCCTGCTACTAGAACTTCTTGAACTTCTTGAACCTTCCTGCTACTTGAACTTCTTGAACCTTCTTGCTGCTTGAACTTCTTGAACTTTCCTGCTACTTGAACTTCTTGAACCTTCATGCTACTTGAACTTCTTGAACTTCTTGAACCTTTCTGCTGCTTGAACTTCTTGAACCTTCCTGCTACCTGAACTACTTGAACTTCCTGCACCTTCCTGCTGCTTGAACTTCTTGAACCTTCCTGCTACTAGAACTTCTTGAACTTCTTGAACCTTCCTGCTACTTGAACTTCTTGAACTTTTTTAACCTTCCTGCTACTTGAACTTCTTGAACTTCTTGAACCTTCCTGCTACCTGAACTTTTTGAACTTCTTGAACCTTCCTGCTACGTGAACTTCCTGAACCTTCCTGCTACTTGAACTTCTTGAACCTTCCTGCTACTTGAACTTCTTGAACATTCATGCTACTTGAACTTCTTGAACCTTCCTGCTACTTGAACTTCTTGAATCTCCTGCTACTTGTACTACTTGAACTTCTTGAACCTTCCTGCTACTCGAACTTCTTGAACCTTCCTGCTACTTGAACTTCTTGAACTTCTTGAACCTTCCTGCTACTTGAACTTCTTGAACCTTCCTGCTACTTGAACTTCTTGAACCTTCCTGCTACTTGAACTTCTTAAACTTCTCGAATCTTCCTGCTACTTGAACTTCTTGAACTTTTTGAACCTTCCTGCTACTTGAACTTCTTGAACCTTCCTGCTACTTGAACTTCTTGAACCTTCCTGCTACCTGAACTTCTTGAACTTCTTGAACCTTTCTGCTACTTGAACTTCTTGAACCTTCCTGCTTCTTGAACTTTTTGAACTTCTTTAACCTTCCTGCTACTTAAACTTTTTGAACCTTCCTGCTACTTGAACTTCTTAAACTTCTTGAACCTTCCTGCTACTTGAACTTTTTGAACCTTCCTGCTATTTGAACTTCTTGAACCTTCCTGTTACTTGAACTTCTTTAACTTCTTGAACCTTCCTGCTACTTGAACTTTTTGAACTTCTTGAACCTTCCTGCTACTTGAACTTTTTGAACTTCTTGATCCTTCCTGTTACTTGAACTTCTTGAACTTCATGAACCTTCCTGCTACTTGAACTTCTTGAACCTTCCTGCCAATTGATTTCTTGAACCTTCCTGCTACTTGAACTTCTTGAACCTTCCTGCTACTTGAACTTTTTGAACCTTCCTGCTTCTTGAACTTCTTGAACCTTCCTTCTACTTGAATTTCTTGAACTTCTCGAACCTTCCTGCTACTGTAACTTCTTGAACCTTCCTGCTACTTGAACTTTTTGAACCTTTCTGCTACTTGAACTTTTTGAACTTCTTGAACCTTCCTGCTACTTGAACTTCTTGAACCTTCCTGCTAGCTGAACTTCTTGAACTTCTTGAACCTTCCTGCTACTTGAACTTCTTGAACCTTCTTGCTACTTGAACTTCTTGAACTTCTTGAACCTTTCTGCTACTTGAACTTCTTGAACCTTCATGCTACTTGAACTTCTTGAACTTCTTGAACCTTCCTGCTACTTGAAATTCTTGAACTTCTCGAACATTCCTGCTACTTGAACTTCTTGAAACTTCCTGCTACTTGAACTTTTCGAACTTCTTGAACCTTCCTGCTACTTGAACTTCTTGAACCTTCCTGCTACTTGAACTCTTTGAACTTCTTGAACCTTCCTGCTACTTGAACTTCTTGAACCTTCCTGCTACTTGAACTTCTTGAACCTTCCTGCAACTTGAACTTCTAGAACTTCTTGAACCTGCCTGCTACTTGAAATTCGTGATCCTTCTTGCTACTTGAACTTCTTGAACTTCTTGAACCTTCCTGCTACTTGAACTTCTTGAACTTCTTGAACCTTCCTGCTACTTGAACTTCTTGAACCTTCCTTCTACTTGAACTTCTTGAACTTCTCGAACCTTCCTGCTACTTGAACTTCTTGAACTTCTTGAACCTTCCTGCTACTTGAACTTCTTGAACTTCTTGAACCTTCCTGCTACTTGAACTGCTTTAACCTTCATGCTTCTTGAACTTCTTGAAACTTCCTTCTACATGAACTTCTTGAACTTCTTGAACCTTCCTGCTACTTGAACTTCTTGAACCTTATTGCTACTTGAACTGCTTGAACCTTCCTGCTGCTTGAACTTCTTGAACTTCTTGAACCTTCCGGCTACTTGAACTTCTTGAACTTCTTGAACCTTCCTGCTACTTGAACTTCCTGAACTTCTTGAACCTTCCTGCTACTTGAACTTCTTGAACCTTCCAGCTACTTGAACTTCTTGAACTTCTTGAACCTTCCTGCTACTTGAACTTCTTGAACTTCTTGATCCTTCCTGCTACTTGAACTTCTTGAACTTCTTGAACCTTCCTGCTACTTGAACTTCTTGAACCTTCCTGCTACTTGAACTTTTTGAACCTGCCTGATACTTGAACTTCTTGAACCTTCCTGCTACTTGAACTTCTTAAACCATCCTGCTACTTGAACTTCTTGAACCTTCCTGCAACTTGAACTTCTTGAACCTTCCTGCTACTTGAACTTCTTAAACCATCCTGCTACTTGAACTTTTTGAACCTTCCTGCAACTTGAACTTCTTGAAGTTCTTGAACCTTTCTGCTACTTGAACTTTTCGAACTTCTTGAACCTTCCTGCTACTTGAACTTCTTGAACTTCTTGAACCTTCCTGCTACTTGAAATACTTGAACTTCTTGAACCTTCCTGCTACTTGAACTTCTTGAACTTCTTGAACCTTCCTGCTACTTGAACTTTTTGAACCTTCCTGCTATTTGAACTTCTTGAACCTTTCTGAACCTTGAACTTCCTGAACTTCTTGAACCTTCCTGCTACTTGAAATTCTTGAACCTTCCTGCTGCTTGAACTTCTTGAACCTTCCTGCTACTTGAACTTCTTGAACTTCTTGACCCTTCCTGCTACTTGAACTTATTGAACTTCTTGAACCTTCCTGCTACTTGAACTTCTTGAACTTCTTCAACCTTCCTGCTACTTGAACTTCTTGAACTTCTTGAACCTTCCTTCCTGCTACTTGAACTTCTTGAACCTTCCTGCTACTTGAACTTCTTTGACCTTCCTGCTACTTGAACTTCTTGAACTTTCCTGCTACTTGAACTTCTTGAACCTTACTGCTTCTTGAACTTCCTGAACTTCTTGAACCTTCCTGCTAAATGAACTTCTTGAACTTCTTGAACCTTCCTGCTACTTGAACTTTTTGAACTTCTTGAACCTTCCTGCTACTTGAACTTCTAGAACCTTCCTGCTACTTGAACTTCTTGAACCTTCCTGCTACTTGAACTTCTTGAACTTCTTGAACCTTTCTTCTACTTGAACTTCTTGAACCTTCCTGCTACCTGAACTACTTGAACTTCCTGCACCTTCCTGCTGCTTGAACTTCTTGAACCTTCCTGCTACTTGATTTTCTTGAACCTTCTTGCTGCTTGAACTTCTTGAACTTTACTGCTACTTGAACTTCTTGAACCTTCATGCTACTTGAACTTCTTGAACTTCTTGAACCTTTCTGCTGCTTGAACTTCTTGAACCTTCCTGCTACCTGAACTACTTGAACTTCCTGCACCTTCCTGCTGCTTGAACTTCTTGAACCTTCCTGCTACTAGAACTTCTTGAACTTCTTGAACCTTCCTGCTACTTGAACTTCTTGAACTTCTTTAACCTTCCTGCTACTTGAACTTCTTGAACTTCTTGAACCTTCCTGCTACCTGAACTTTTTGAACTTCTTGAACCTTCCTGCTACGTGAACTTCCTGAACCTTCCTGCTACTTGAACTTCTTGAACCTTCCTGCTACTTGAACTTCTTGAACATTCATGCTACTTGAACTTCTTGAACCTTCCTGCTACTTGAACTTCTTGAACCTTCCTGCTACTTGTACTACTTGAACTTCTTGAACCTTCCTGCTACTCGAACTTCTTGAACCTTCCTGCTACTTGAACTTCTTAAACTTCTCGAATCTTCCTGCTACTTGAACTTCTTGAACTTTTTGAACCTTCCTGCTACTTGAACTTCTTGAACCTTCCTGCTACTTGAACTTCTTGAACCTTCCTGCTACCTGAACTTCTTGAACTTCTTGAACCTTTCTGCTACTTGAACTTCTTGAACCTTCCTGCTACTTGAACTTTTTGAACTTCTTTAACCTTCCTGCTACTTAAACTTCTTGAACCTTCCTGCTACTTGAACTTCTTGAACTTCTTGAACCTTCCTGCTACTTGAACTTTTTGAACCTTCCTGCTATTTAAACTTCTTGAACCTTCCTGTTACTTGAACTTCTTTAACTTCTTGAACCTTCCTGCTACTTGAACTTTTTGAACTTCTTGAACCTTCCTGCTACTTGAACTTTTTGAACTTCTTGATCCTTCCTGTTACTTGAACTTCTTGAACTTCATGAACCTTCCTGCTACTTGAACTTCTTGAACCTTCCTGCCAATTGATTTCTTGAACCTTCCTGCTACTTGAACTTCTTGAACCTTCCTGCTACTTGAACTTTTTGAACCTTCCTGCTTCTTGAACTTCTTGAACCTTCCTTCTACTTGAATTTCTTGAACTTCTCGAACCTTCCTGCTACTGTAACTTCTTGAACCTTCCTGCTACTTGAACTTCTTGAACCTTCCTGCTACTTGAACTTTTTGAACTTCTTGAACCTTCCTGCTACTTGAACTTCTTGAACCTTCCTGCTAGCTGAACTTCTTGAACTTCTTGAACCTTCCTGCTACTTGAACTTCTTGAACCTTCTTGCTACTTGAACTTCTTGAACTTCTTGAACCTTTCTGCTACTTGAACTTCTTGAACTTCTTGAACTTCTTGAACCTTCCTGCTACTTGAAATTCTTGAACTTCTTGAACATTCCTGCTACTTGAACTTCTTGAACCTTCCTGCTACTTGAACTTTTCGAACTTCTTGAACCTTCCTGCTACTTGAACTTCTTGAACCTTCCTGCTACTTGAACTCTTTGAACATCTTGAACCTTCCTGCTACTTGAACTTCTTGAACCTTCCTGCTACTTGAACTTCTTGAACCTTCCTGCCACTTGAACTTCTAGAACTTCTTGAACCTGCCTGCTACTTGAAATTCGTGATCATTCTTGCTACTTGAACTTCTTGAACTTCTTGAACCTTCCTGCTACTTGAACTTCTTGAACTTCTTGAACCTTCCTGCTACTTGAACTTCTTGAACCTTCCTTCTACTTGAACTTCTTGAACTTCTCGAACCTTCCTGCTACTTGAACTTCTTGAACTTCTTGAACCTTCCTGCTACTTGAACTTCTTGAACTTCTTGAACCTTCCTGCTACTTGAACTGCTTTAACCTTCATGCTTCTTGAACTTCTTGAAACTTCCTGCTACATGAACTTCTTGAACTTCTTGAACCTTCCTGCTACTTGAACTTCTTGAACCTTATTGCTACTTGAACTGCTTGAACCTTCCTGCTGCTTGAACTTCTTGAACTTCTTGAACCTTCCGGCTACTTGAACTTCTTGAACTTCTTGAACCTTCCTGCTACTTGAACTTCCTGAACTTCTTGAACCTTCCTGCTACTTGAACTTCTTGAACCTTCCAGCTACTTGAACTTCTTGAACTTCTTGAACCTTCCTGCTACTTGAACTTCTTGAACTTCTTGATCCTTCCTGCTACTTGAACTTCTTGAACTTCTTGAACCTTCCTGCTACTTGAACTTCTTGAACCTTCCTGCTACTTGAACTTTTTGAACCTGCCTGATACTTGAACTTCTTGAACCTTCCTGCTACTTGAACTTCTTAAACCATGCTGCTACTTGAACTTCTTGAACCTTCCTGCAACTTGAACTTCTTGAACCTTCCTGCTACTTGAACTTCTTAAAACATCCTGCTACTTGAACTTCTTGAACCTTCCTGCAACTTGAACTTCTTGAAGTTCTTGAACCTTTCTGCTACTTGAACTTTTCGAACTTCTTGAACCTTCCTGCTACTTGAACTTCTTGAACTTCTTGAACCTTCCTGCTACTTGAAATACTTGAACTTCTTGAACCTTCCTGCTACTTGAACTTCTTGAACCTCTTGAACATTCCTGCTACTTGAACTTCTTGAACCTTCCTGCTATTTGAACTTCTTGAACCTTTCTGCCACTTGAACTTCCTGAACTTCTTGAACCTTCCTGCTACTTGAAATTCTTGAACCTTCCTGCTGCTTGAACTTCTTGAACCTTCCTGCTACTTGAACTTCTTGAACTTCTTGAACCTTCCTGCCACCTGAACTTCTTGAACTTTCTTTCTACTTGAACATCTTGAACTTCTTGAACCTTCCTGCTACTTGAACTTCTTGAACTTCTTGAACCTTCCTGCTACTTGAACTTCTTGAACTTTTTAAACCTTCCTGCTACTTGAACTTCTTGAACTTCTTGAACCTTCCTGCTACTTGAACTTCTTGAACCTTCCTGCTAATGGAACTTCTTGAACCTTCCTGCTATTTGAACTTCTTGAAACTTCCTGCTACTTGAACTTCTTGAACCTCTTGAACCTTCCTGCTACTGGAACTTCTTGAACCTTCCTGCTATTTGAACTTCTTGAAACTTGCTGTTACTTGAACTTCTTGAACTTCTTGAACCTTCCTGCTACTTGAACTTCTTGAACGTCTTGAACCTTCCTGCTACTTGAACTTCTTGAACTTCTTGAACCTTCCTGCTACTTGAACTTCTTGAACGTCTTGAACCTTCCTGCTACTTGAACTTCTTGAACTTCCTGAACCTTCCTGCTACTTGAACTTCTTGAACCTTCCTGCTACTTGAACTTCTTGAACCTTCCTGCTACTTGAACTTCTTGAACCTTCCTGCACCTTGAACTTCTTGAACTTCTTGAACCTTCCTGCTACTTTAACTTCTTGAACTTCTTGAACCTTCCTGCTACTTGAACTTCTTGAACCTTCCTGCTACTTGAACTTCTTGAACTTCTTGAACCTTCCTGCTACATGAACTTCTTGAACTTCTTGAACCTTCCTGCTACTTGAACATCTTGAACTTTTTGAACCTTCCCGCTACTTGAACTTCTTGAACTTCTTGAACCTTCCTGCTACTTGAACTTCTTGAAATTCTTGAACCTTCATACTACTTGAACTTCTTGAACCTTCCTGCTACTTGAACTTCTTGAACTTTTTGAACCTTCCTGCTACTTGAAATACTTGAACTTCTTTAACCTACTTGTTACTTGAACTTCTTGAACTTCTTGAACCTTCCTGCTACTTGAACTTCTTGAACTTCTTGAACCTTCCTGCTACTTGAAATACTTGAACTTCTTGAACCTTCCTGTTACTTGAACTTCTTGAACTTCTTGAACCTTCCTGCTACTTAAACTTTTAGACCCTTCCTGCTACTTGAACTTCTTGAACCTTCCTGCTACTTGAACTTCTTAAACTTCTTGAACCTTCCTTCTACTTGAACTTCTTGAACCTTCCTGCTACTTGAACTTCTTGAACTTCTTGACCCTTCCTGCTACTTGAACTTATTGAACTTCTTGAACCTTCCTGCTACTTGAACTTCTTGAACTTCTTCAACCTTCCTGCTACTTGAACTTCTTGAACTTCTTGAACCTTCCTGATACTTGAACTTTTTGAACTTCTTGAACCTTCCTGATACTTGAACTTTTTGAACTTCTTGAACCTTCCTGCTACTTGAACTTCTTGAACCTTCCTGCTACTTGAACTTCTTGGACCTTCCTGCTGCTTGAACTTCTTGAACTTTCCTGCTACTTGAACTTCTTGAACCTTACTGCTTCTTGAACTTCTTGAACTTCTTGAACCTTCCTGCTAAATGAACTTCTTGAACTTCTTCAACCTTCCTGCTACTTGAACTTTTTGAACTTCTTTAACCTTCCTGCTACTTGACCTTTTTGAACTTCTTGAACCTTCCTGCTACTTGAACTTCTAGAACCTTAATGCTACTTGAACTTCTTGAACCTTCCTGCTACTTGAACTTCTTGAACTTCTTGAACCTTCCTGCAACCTGAACTTCTTGATACTTCCTGCTACTTGAACTTCTTGAACCTTCTTGCTGCTTGAACTTCTTGAACTTTCCTGCTACTTGAACTTCTTGAACCTTCCTGCTACTTGAACTTCTTGAACTTTTTGAACCTTTCTGCTACTTGAACTTCTTGAACCTTCCTGCTACCTGGACTACTTGAACTTCCTGCACCTTCCTGCTGCTTGAACTTGAACCTTCCTGCTACTTGAACTTCTTGAACCTTCCTGCTACTTGAACTTCTTGAACCTTCCTGCTACTTGAACTTCTTGAACTTCTTGAACCTTCCTGCTACTTGAACTTTTTGAACTTCTTGAACCTTCCTGCTACTTGAACTTCTTGAACCTTCCTGCTACTTGAACTTCTTGAACTTATTGAACCTTCCTGCAACTTGAACTACTTAAACTTTTCGAACCTTCCTGCTACTTGAACTTCTTGAACTTCTTGAACTTTCCTGCTACGTGAACTTCTTGAACCTTCCTGCTAATTGAACTTCTTGAACTTCTTGAACCTTCCTGGTACTTGAACTTCTTGAACCTTCATGCTACTCGAACTTCTTGAACTTCTTGAACCTTCCTGCTACTTGAACTTCTTGAACTTCTTGAACCTTCTTGCTACTTGAACTTCTTGAACTTTCTTTCTACTTGAACATCTTGAACTTCTTGAACCTTCCTGCTACTTGAACTTCTTGAACCTTCCTGCTACTTGAACTTCTTGAACTTCTTGAACCTTCCTGCTACATGAAATTTTTGAACCTTCCTGCTGCTTGAACTTCTTGAACTTCTTGAACCTTCCTGCTACTTGAACTTCTTGAACTTCTTGAACCTTCCTGCTACTTGATCTTCTTGGACTTTCTTTCTACTTGAACATCTTGAACTTCTTGAACCTTCCTGCTACTTGAACTTCTTGAACCTTTCTGCCACTTGAACTTCCTGAACTTGTTGAACCTTCCTGCTACTTGAAATTCTTGAACCTTCCTGCTGCTTGAACTTCTTGAACTTCTTGAACCTTCTTGCTACTTGAACTTCTTGAACTTCTTGAACCTTCCTGCTACTTGAACTTCTTGAACTTTCTTTCTACTTGAACATCTTGAACTTCTTGAACCTTCCTGCTACTTGAACTTCTTGAACTTCTTGAACCTTCCTGCTACTTGAACTTCTTGAACTTTTTGAACCTTCCTGCTACTTGAACTTCTTGAACTTCTTGAACCTTCCTGCTACTTGAACTTCTTGAACCTTCCTGCTAATGGAACTTCTTGAACCTTCCTGCTATTTGAACTTCTTGAAACTTCCTGCTACTTGAACTTCTTGAACTTCTTGACCCTTCCTGCTACTGGAACTTCTTGAACCTTCCTGCTATTTGAACTTCTTGAAACTTCCTACTACTTGAACTTCTTGAACTTCTTGAACCTCCCTGCTACTTGAACTTCTTGAACGTCTTGAACCTTCCTGCTACTTGAACTTCTTGAACCTTCCTGCTACTTGAACTTCTTGAACTTCTTGAACCTTCCTGCTACTTGAACTTCTTGAACCTTCCTGCTACTTGAACTTCTTGAACGTCTTGAACCTTCCTGCTACTTGAACTTCTTGAACCTTCCTGCTACTTGAACTTTTTGAACCTGCCTGATACTTGAACTTCTTGAACCTTCCTGCTTCTTGAACGTCTTAAACCTTCCTGCTACTTGAACTTCTTGAACGTCTTGAACCTTCCTGCTACTTGAACTTCTTGAACTTCCTGAACCTTCCTGCTACTTGAACTTTTTGAACCTTCCTGCTACTTGAACTTCTTGAACCTTCCTGCTACTTGACCTTCTTGAACCTTCCTGCTACTTGAACTTCTTGAACTTCTTGAACCTTCCTGCTACTTTAACTTCTTGAACTTCTTGAACCTTCCTGCTACTTGAACTTTTTGAACCTTCCTGCTACTTGAACTTCTTGAACTTCTTGAACCTTCCTGCTACTCGAACTTCTTGAACTTCTTGTACCTTTCTGCAACTTGAACTTCTTAAGCCTTCCTACTACTTGAACTTCTTGAACTTTTTGAACCTTCCTGCCACTGGAACTTCTTGAACGTCTTGAACCTTCCTGCTACATGAACTTCTTGAACTTCTTGAACCTTCCTGCTACTTGAACATCTTGAACTTTTTGAACCTTCCTGCTACTTGAACTTCTTGAACTTCTTGAACCTTCCTGCTACTTGAACTTCTTGAACTTCTTGAACCTTCCTGCTACTTGAACTTCTTGAACCTTCCTGCTACTTGAACTTCTTGAACTTCTTGAACCTTCCTGCTACTTGAAATACTTGAACTTCTTGAACCTTCCTGTTACTTGAACTTCTTGAACTTCTTGAACCTTCCTGCTACTTGAACTTCTTGAACCTTCCTGCTACTTGAACTTCTTGAACTTCTTGAACCTTCCTGCTACTTGAAATACTTGAACTTCTTGAACCTTCCTGTTACTTGAACTTCTTGAACTTCTTGAACCTTCCTGCTACTTAAACTTTTAGACCCTTCCTGCAACCTGAACTTCTTGAACCTTCCTGCTACTTGAACCTCTTGAACTTCTTGAACCTTCCTGCTACTTGAACTTCTTGAACTTCTTCAACCTTCCTGCTACTTGAACTTCTTAATCTTCTTGGACCCACCTGCTACTTGAACTTCTCGAACCTCTTGAACATTCCTGCTACTTGAACTTCTTGTACTTCTTGAACCTTCTTGCTATTTGAACTTCTTGAACTTCTTGAACCTTCCTGCTACTTGAATTTTTTGAACTTCTTGAACCTTCCTGCTACTTGAACTTCTTGAACCTTCCTGCTACTTGAACTTCTTGGTCCTTCCTGCTACTTGAACTTTTTGAACTTTCCTGCTACTTGAACTTCTTTAACCTTACTGCTTCTTGAACTTCTTGAACTTCTTGAACCTTCCTGCTAAATGAACTTCTTGAACTTCTTGAACCTTCCTGCTACTTGAACTTTTTGAACTTCTTTAACCTTCCTGCTACTTGAACTTTTTGAACTTCTTGAACCTTCCTGCTACTTGAACTTCTAGAACCTTCCTGCTACTTGAACTTCTTGAACCTTCCTGCTACTTGAACTTCTTGAACTTCTTGAACCTTCCTGCAACCTGAACTTCTTGAACCTTCCTGCTACTTGAACTTCTAGAACCTTCTTGCTGCTTGAACTTCTTGAACTTTCCTGCTACTTGAACTTCTTGAACCTTCCTGCTACTTGAACTTCTTGAACTTCTTGAACCTTTCTGCTACTTGAAATTCTTGAACCTTCCTGCTACTTGAACTTCTTGAACTTCTTGAACCTTCCTGCTACTTGAAATACTTGAACTTCTTGAACCTTCCTGCTACTTGAACTTCTTGAACTTCTTGAACATTCCTGCTACTTGAACTTCCTGCACCTTCCTGCTGCTCGAACTTCTTGAACCTTCCTGCTACTTGAACTTCTTGAACTTCTTGAACCTTCCTGCTACTAGAACTTCTTGAACCTTCCTGCTACTTGAACTTCTTGAACTTATTGAACCTTCCTGCTACTTGAACTACTTAAACTTTTTGAACCTTCCTGCTACTTGAACTTCTTGAACTTCTTGAACCTTCCTGCTACTTGAACTTTTTGAACCTTCCTGCTATTTGAACTTCTTGAACCTTCCTGTTACTTGAACTTCTTTAACTTCTTGAACCTTCCTGCTACTTGAACTTCTTGAACCTTCCTGCTACCTGAACTTCTTGAACTTCTTGAACCTTCCTGCTACTTGAACTTCTTGAACCTTCCTGCTACTTGAACTTCTTGAACTTCTTTAACCTACATTCTACTTAAACTTCTTGAACCTTCCTGCTACTTGAACTTCTTGAACTTCTTGAACCTTCCTGGTACTTGAACTTTTTGAACCTTCCTGCTATTTGAACTTCTTGAACCTTCCTGTTACTTGAACTTCTTTAACTTCTTGAACCTTCCTGCTACTTGAACTTTTTGAACTTCTTGAACCTTCCTGCTACTTGAACTTTTTGAACTTCTTGATCCTTCCTGCTACTTGAACTTCTTGAACTTCATGAACCTTCCTGCTACTTGAACTTCTTGAACCTTCCTGCCAATTGATTTCTTGAACCTTCCTGCTACTTGAACTTCTTGAACCTTCCTGCTACTTGAACTTTTTGACCCTTCCTGCTTCTTGAACTTCTTGAACCTTCCTTCTACTTGAATTTCTTGAACTTCTTAACCTTCCCGCCACTTGAACTTCTTGAACCATCCTGCTACTTGAACTTCTTGAACCTTCCTGCTACTTGGACTTTTTGAACTTCTTGAACCTTCCTGCTACTTGGACTTTTTGAACTTCTTGAACCTTCCTGCTACTTGGACTTTTTGAACTTCTTGAACATTCCTGCTACTTGAACTTCTTGAACCTTCCTGCTAGCTGAACTTCTTGAACTTCTTGAACCTTCCTGCTACTTGAACTTCTTGAACCTTCTTGCTACTTGAACTTCTTGAACTTCTTGAACCTTTCTGCTACTTGAACTTCTTGAACCTTCATGCTACTTGAACTTCTTGAACTTCTTGAACCTTCCTGCTACTTGAAATTCTTGAACTTCTTGAACCTTCCTGCTACTTGAACTTCTTGAACCTTCCTGCTACATGAACTTTTCGAACTTCTTGAACCTTCCAGCTACTTGAACATCTTGAACCTTCCTGCTACTTGAACTCTTTGAACTTCTTGAACCTTCCTGCTACTTAAACTTCTTGAACTTCTTGAACCTTCCTGCTACTTGAACTTCTTGAACCTTCCTGCTAATTGAACTTCTTGAACCTTCCTGCCACTTGAACTTCTAGAACTTCTTGAACCTGCCTGCTACTTGAAATTCTTGAACCTTCTTGCTACTTGAACTTCTTGAACTTCTTGAACCTTCCTGCTACTTGAACTTCTTGAACTTCTTGAACCTTCCTGCTACTTGAACTTCTTGAACCTTCCTTCTACTTGAACTTCTTAAACATCTCGAACCTTCCTGCTACTTGCACTTCTTGAACTTCTTGAACCTTCCTGCTACTTGAACTTCTTGAACTTCTTGAACCTTCCTGTTACTTGAACTGCTTTAACCTTCATGCTTCTTGAACTTCTTGAAACTTCCTGCTACATGAACTTCTTGAACTTCTTGAACCTTCCTGCTACTTGAACTTCTTGAACCTTATTGCTACTTGAACTGCTTGAACCTTCCTGCTGCTTGAACTTCTTGAACTTCTTGAACCTTCCGGCTACTTGAACTTCTTGAACTTCTTGAACCTTCCTGCTACTTGAACTTCCTGAACTTCTTGAACCTTCACGCTACTTGAACTTCTTGAACCTTCCAGCTACTTGAACTTCTTGATCTTCTTGAACCTTCCTGCTACTTGAACTTCTTGAACTTCTTGAACCTTCCTGCTACTTGAACTTCTTGAACTTCTTGAACCTTCCTGATACTTGAACTTTTTGAACCTCCTGCTACTTGAACTTTTTGAACCTGCCTGATACTTGAACTTCTTGAACCTTCCTGCTACTTGAACTTCATAAACCTTCCTGCTACTTGAACTTCTTGAACCTTCCTGCAACTTGAACTTCTTGAAGTTCTTGAACCTTTCTGCTACTTGAACTTTTCGAACTTCTTGAACCTTCCTGCTACTTGAACTTCTTGAACTTCTTGAACCTTCCTGCTACTTGAAATACTTGAACTTCTTGAACCTTCCTGCTACTTGAACTTCTTGAACTTCTTGAACCTTCCTGCTACTTGAACTTCTTGAACCTTCCTGCTACTTGAACTTCTTGAACCTTTCTGCCACTTGAACTTCCTGAACTTCTTGATCCTTCCTGCTACTTGAAATTCTTTAACCTTCCTGCTGCTTGAACTTCTTGAACTTCTTGAACCTTCCTGCTACTTGAACTTCTTGAACTTCTTGAACCTTCCTGCTACTTGAACTTCTTGAACTTTCTTTCTACTTGAACATCTTGAACTTCTTGAACCTTCCTGCTACTTGAACTTCTTGAACCTTCCTGCTACTTGAACTTCTTGAACTTCTTGAACCTTCCTGCTACTTGAACTTCTTGAACTTTTTAAACCTTCCTGCTACTTGAACTTCTTGAACCTCTTGAACCTTCCTGCTACTTGAACTTCTTGAACCTTCCTGCTAATGGAACTTCTTGAACCTTCCTGCTATTTGAACTTCTTGAAACTTCCTGCTACTTGAACTTCTTGAACTTCTTGAACCTTCCTGCTACTGGAACTTCTTGAACCTTCCTGCTATTCGAACTTCTTGAAACTTCCTGCTACTTGAACTTCTTGAACTTCTTGAACCTTCCTGCTACTTGAACTTCTTGAACGTCTTGAACCTTCCTGCTACTTGTACTTCTTGAACTTCTTGAACCTTCCTGCTACTTGAACTTCTTGAACGTCTTGAACCTTCCTGCTACTTGAACTTCTTGAACTTCCTGAACCTTCCTGCTACTTGAACTTCTTGAACCTTCCTGCTACTTGAACTTCTTGAACCTTCCTGCTACTTGAACTTCTTGAACCTTCCTGCACCTTGAACTTCTTGAACTTCTTGAACCTTCCTGCTACTTGAACTTCTTGAACCTTCCTGCTACTTGAACTTCTTGAACTTCTTGAACCTTTCTGCTACTTGAACTTTTTGAACCTTCCTGCTATTTGAACTTCTTGAACCTTCCCGTTACTTGAACTTCTTTAACTTCTTGAACCTTCCTGCTACTTGAACTTCTTGAACCTTCCTGCTACAAGAACTTTTTGAACTTCTTGAACCTTCCTGCTACTTGAACTGTTTGAACTTCTTGATCCTTCCTGCTACTTGAACTTCTTGAACTTCATGAACCTTCCTGCTACTTGAACTTCTTGAACCTTCCTGCCAATTGATTTCTTGAACCTTCCTGCTACTTGAACTTCTTGAACCTTCCTGCTACTTGAACTTTTTGAACCTTCCTGCTTCTTGAACTTCTTGAACCTCCCTTCTACTTGAATTTCTTGAACTTCTTGAACCTTCCTGCTACTTGAACTTCTTGAACCTTCCTGCTACTTGAACTTCTTTAACCTTCCTGCTACTTGAACTTTTTGAACTTCTTGAACCTTCCTGCTACTTGAACTTCTTGAACCTTCCTGCTAGCTGAACTTCTTGAACTTCTTGAACCTTCCTGCTACTTGAACTTCTTGTACCTTCCTGCTACTTGAACTTCTTGAACTTCTTGAACCTTTCTGCTACTTGAACTTCTTGAACCTTCCTGCTACTTGAACTTCTTGAACCTTCCTGCTACTTGAATTTTTTGAACTTCTTGAACCTTCCTAATACTTGAACTTCTTGAACCTTCCTGCTACTTGAACTTTTCGAACTTCTTGAACCTTCCTGCTACTTGAACTTCTTGAACTTCTTGAACCTTCCTGCTACTTGAACTCTTTGAACTTCTTGAACCTTCCTGCTACTTGAACTTCTTGAACTTCTTGAACCTTCCTGCTACTTGAACTTTTTGAACCTTCCTGCTACTTGAACTTCTTGAACCTTCCTGCCACTTGAACTTCTAGAACTTCTGGAATTTTCCTGCTACTTGAAATTCTTGAACCTTCTTGCTACTTGAACTTCTTGAACTTCTTGAACCTTCCTGCTACTTGAACTTCTTGAACTTCTTCAACCTTCCTGCTACTTGAACTTCTTGAACCTTCCTTCTACTTGAACTTCTTAAACTTCTTGAACCTTCCTGCTACTTGAACTTCTTGAACTTCTTGAACCTTCCTGCTACTTGAAATTCTTGAACTTCTTGAACCTTCCTGCTGCTTGAACTTCTTGAACTTTTTGAACCTTCCGGCTACTTGAACTTCTTGAACTTCTTGAACCTTCCTGCTTCTTGAACTTCCTGAACTTCTTGAACCTTCCTGCTACTTGAACTTCTTGAACCTTCCAGCTACTTGAACTTCTTGAACTTCTTGAACCTTCCTGCTACTTAAACGTCTTGAACTTCTTGAACCTTCCTGCTACTTGAACTTTTTGAACTTCTTGAACCTTCCTGCTACTTGAACTTCTTGAACCTTCCTGCTACTTGAACTTCTTGAACTTCTTGAACCTTTCTGCTACTTGAACTTTTCGAACTTCTTGAACCTTCCTGCTACTTGAACTTCTTGAACTTCTTGAACCTTCCTGCTACTTGAAATACTTGAACTTCTTGAACCTTCCTGCTACTTGAACTTCTTGAACTTCTTGAACCTTCCTGCTACTTGAACTTCTTGAACCTTCCTGCAACCTGAACTTCTTGAACCTTTCTGCCACTTGAACTTCCTGAACTTCTTGAACCTTCCTGCTACTTGAAATTCTTGAACCTTCCTGCTGCTTGAACTTCTTGAACTTCTTGAACCTTCCTGCTACTTGAACTTCTTGAACTTCTTGTACCTTCCTGCTACTTGAACTTCTTGAACTTTCTTTCTACTTGAACATCTTGAACTTCTTGAACCTTCCTGCTACTTGAACTTCTTGAACCTTCGTGCTACTTGAACTTCTTGAACTTCTTGAACCTTCCTGCTACTTGAACTTCTTGAACTTTTTGAACCTTCCTGCTACTTGAACTTCTTGAACTTTTTGAACCTTCCTGCTACTTGAACTTCTTGAACCTTCCTGCTAATGGAACTTCTTGAACCTTCCTGCTATTTGAACTTCTTGAAACTTCTGCTACTTGAACTTCTTGAACTTCTTGAACCTTGGTGCTACTGGAACTTCTTGAACCTTCCTGCTATTTGAACTTCTTGAAACTTCCTGCTACTTGAACTTCTTGAACTTCTTGAACCTTCTTGTTACTTGAACTTCTTGAACGTCTTGAACCTTCCTGCTACTTGAACTTCTTGAACTTCTTGAACCTTCCTGCTACTTGAACTTCTTGAACGTCTTGAACCTTCCTGCTACTTGAACTTCTTGAACTTCCTGAACCTTCCTGCTACTTGAACTTCTTGAACCTTCCTGCTTCTTGAACTTCTTGAACCTTCCTGCTACTTGAACTTCTTGAACCTTTCTGCTACTTGAACTTCTTGAACTTCTTGAACCTTCCTGCTACTTTACCTTCTTGAACTTCTTGAACCTTCCTGCTACTTGAACTTCTTGAACCTTCCTGCTACTTGAACTTCTTGAACTTCTTGAACCTTCCTGCTACTTGAACTTCTCGAACTTCTTGTACCTTTCTGCAACTTGAACTTCTTAAGCCTTCCTGCTACTTGAACTTCTTGAACTTTTTGACCGTTCCTGCTACTGGAACTTCTTGAACGTCTTGAACCTTCCTGCTACATGAACTTCTTGAACTTCTTGAACCTGCCTGCTACTTGAACATCTTGAACTTTTTCAACCTTCCTGCTACTTGAACTTCTTGAACTTCTTGAACCTTCCTGCTACTTGAACTTCTTGAACTTCTTGAACCTTCCTGCTACTTGAAATACTTGAACTTCTTTAACCTTCCTGTTACATGAACTTCTTGAACTTCTTGAACCTTCCTGCTACTTGAACTTCCTGAACCTCCCTGCTACTTGAACTTCTTGAACTTCTTGAACCTTCCTGCTACTTGAAATACTTGAACTTCTTGAACCTTCCTGTTACTTGAACTTCTTGAACATCTTGAACCTTCCTGCTACTAAAACTTTTAGACCCTCCCTGCTACTCGAACTTCTTGAACCTTCCTGCTACTTGAACTTCTTGAACTTCTTGAACCTTCCTTCTACTTGAACTTCTTGAACCTTCCTGCTACTTGAACTTCTTGAACTTCTTGACCCTTCTTGCTACTTGAACTTATTGAACTTCTTGAACCTTCCTGCTACTTGAACTTCTTGAACTTCTTCAACCTTCCTGCTACTTGAACTTCTTGAACTTCTTGAACCTTCCTTCCTGCTACTTGAACTTCTTGAACCTTCCTTCCTGCTACTTGAACTTCTTGAACCTTCCTGCTACTTGAACTTCTTGGACCTTCCTGCTACTTGAACTTCTTGAACTTTCCTGCTACTTGAACTTCTTGAACCTTACTGCTTCTTGAACTTCTTGAACTTCTTGAACCTTCCTGCTACTTGAACTTCTTGAACTTCTTGAACCTTCTTGTTACTTGAACTTCTTGAACGTCTTGAACCTTCCTGCTACTTGAACTTCTTGAACTTCTTGAACCTTCCTGCTACTTGAACTTCTTGAACGTCTTGAACCTTCCTGCTACTTGAACTTCTTGAACTTCCTGAACCTTCCTGCTACTTGAACTTCTTGAACCTTCCTGCTTCTTGAACTTCTTGAACCTTCCTGCTACTTGAACTTCTTGAACCTTCCTGCTACTTGAACTTCTTGAACTTCTTGAACCTTCCTGCTACTTTACCTTCTTGAACTTCTTGAACCTTCCTGCTACTTGAACTTCTTGAACCTTCCTGCTACTTGAACTTCTTGAACTTCTTGAACCTTCCTGCTACTTGAACTTCTTGAACTTCTTGTACCTTTCTGCAACTTGAACTTCTTAAGCCTTCCTGCTACTTGAACTTCTTGAACTTTTTGACCGTTCCTGCTACTGGAACTTCTTGAACGTCTTGAACCTTCCTGCTACATGAACTTCTTGAACTTCTTGAACCTGCCTGCTACTTGAACATCTTGAACTTTTTTAACCTTCCTGCTACTTGAACTTCTTGAACTTCTTGAACCTTCCTGCTACTTGAACTTCTTGAACTTCTTGAACCTTCCTGCTACTTGAACTTCTTGAACTTCTTGAACCTTCCTGCTACTTGAAATACTTGAACTTCTTTAACCTTCCTGTTACATGAACTTCTTGAACTTCTTGAACCTTCCTGCTACTTGAACTTCCTGAACCTCCCTGCTACTTGAACTTCTTGAACTTCTTGAACCTTCCTGCTACTTGGAATACTTGAACTTCTTGAACCTTCCTGTTACTTGAACTTCTTGAACTTCTTGAACCTTCCTGCTACTAAAACTTTTAGACCCTCCCTGCTACTCGAACTTCTTGAACCTTCCTGCTACTTGAACTTCTTGAACTTCTTGAACCTTCCTTCTACTTGAACTTCTTGAACCTTCCTGCTACTTGAACTTCTTGAACTTCTTGACCCTTCCTGCTACTTGAACTTATTGAACTTCTTGAACCTTCCTGCTACTTGAACTTCTTGAACTTCTTCAACCTTCCTGCTACTTGAACTTCTTGAACTTCTTGAACCTTCCTTCCTGCTACTTGAACTTCTTGAACCTTCCTGCTACTTGAACTTCTTGGACCTTCCTGCTACTTGAACTTCTTGAACTTTCCTGCTACTTGAACTTCTTGAACCTTACTGCTTCTTGAACTTCTTGAACTTCTTGAACCTTCCTGCTAAATGAACTTCTTGAACTTCTTGAACCTTCCTGCTACTTGAACTTTTTGAACTTCTTGAACCTTCCTGCTACTTGAACTTCTAGAACCTTCCTGCAACTTGAACTTCTTGAACCTTCCTGCTACTTGAACTTCTTGAACTTCTTGAACCTTTCTTCTACTTGAACTTCTTGAACCTTCCTACTACCTGAACTACTTGAACTTCCTGCACCTTCCTGCTGCTTGAACTTCTTGAACCTTCCTGCTACTAGAACTTCTTGAACTTCTTGAACCTTCCTGCTACTTGAACTTCTTGAACCTTCTTGCTGCTTGAACTTCTTGAACTTTCCTGCTACTTGAACTTCTTGAACCTTCATGCTACTTGAACTTCTTGAACTTCTTGAACCTTTCTGCTGCTTGAACTTCTTGAACCTTCCTGCTACCTGAACTACTTGAACTTCCTGCACCTTCCTGCTGCTTGAACTTCTTGAACCTTCCTGCTACTAGAACTTCTTGAACTTCTTGAACCTTCCTGCTACTTGAACTTCTTGAACTTTTTTAACCTTCCTGCTACTTGAACTTCTTGAACTTCTTGAACCTTCCTGCTACCTGAACTTTTTGAACTTCTTGAACCTTCCTGCTACGTGAACTTCCTGAACCTTCCTGCTACTTGAACTTCTTGAACCTTCCTGCTACTTGAACTTCTTGAACATTCATGCTACTTGAACTTCTTGAACCTTCCTGCTACTTGAACTTCTTGAATCTCCTGCTACTTGTACTACTTTAACTTCTTGAACCTTCCTGCTACTCGAACTTCTTGAACCTTCCTGCTACTTGAACTTCTTGAACTTCTTGAACCTTCCTGCTACTTGAACTTCTTGAACCTTCCTGCTACTTGAACTTCTTGAACCTTCCTGCTACTTGAACTTCTTAAACTTCTCGAATCTTCCTGCTACTTGAACTTCTTGAACTTTTTGAACCTTCCTGCTACTTGAACTTCTTGAACCTTCCTGCTACTTGAACTTCTTGAACCTTCCTGCTACCTGAACTTCTTGAACTTCTTGAACCTTTCTGCTACTTGAACTTCTTGAACCTTCCTGCTTCTTGAACTTTTTGAACTTCTTTAACCTTCCTGCTACTTAAACTTCTTGAACCTTCCTGCTACTTGAACTTCTTAAACTTCTTGAACCTTCCTGCTACTTGAACTTTTTGAACCTTCCTGCTATTTGAACTTCTTGAACCTTCCTGTTACTTGAACTTCTTTAACTTCTTGAACCTTCCTGCTACTTGAACTTTTTGAACTTCTTGAACCTTCCTGCTACTTGAACTTTTTGAACTTCTTGATCCTTCCTGTTACTTGAACTTCTTGAACTTCATGAACCTTCCTGCTACTTGAACTTCTTGAACCTTCCTGCCAATTGATTTCTTGAACCTTCCTGCTACTTGAACTTCTTGAACCTTCCTGCTACTTGAACTTTTTGAACCTTCCTGCTTCTTGAACTTCTTGAACCTTCCTTCTACTTGAATTTCTTGAACTTCTCGAACCTTCCTGCTACTGTAACTTCTTGAACCTTCCTGCTACTTGAACTTTTTGAACCTTTCTGCTACTTGAACTTTTTGAACTTCTTGAACCTTCCTGCTACTTGAACTTCTTGAACCTTCCTGCTAGCTGAACTTCTTGAACTTCTTGAACCTTCCTGCTACTTGAACTTCTTGAACCTTCTTGCTACTTGAACTTCTTGAACTTCTTGAACCTTTCTGCTACTTGAACTTCTTGAACCTTCATGCTACTTGAACTTCTTGAACTTCTTGAACCTTCCTGCTACTTGAAATTCTTGAACTTCTCGAACATTCCTGCTACTTGAACTTCTTGAAACTTCCTGCTACTTGAACTTTTCGAACTTCTTGAACCTTCCTGCTACTTGAACTTCTTGAACCTTCCTGCTACTTGAACTCTTTGAACTTCTTGAACCTTCCTGCTACTTGAACTTCTTGAACCTTCCTGCTACTTGAACTTCTTGAACCTTCCTGCAACTTGAACTTCTAGAACTTCTTGAACCTGCCTGCTACTTGAAATTCGTGATCCTTCTTGCTACTTGAACTTCTTGAACTTCTTGAACCTTCCTGCTACTTGAACTTCTTGAACTTCTTGAACCTTCCTGCTACTTGAACTTCTTGAACCTTCCTTCTACTTGAACTTCTTGAACTTCTCGAACCTTCCTGCTACTTGAACTTCTTGAACTTCTTGAACCTTCCTGCTACTTGGACTTCTTGAACTTCTTGAACCTTCCTGCTACTTGAACTGCTTTAACCTTCATGCTTCTTGAACTTCTTGAAACTTCCTGCTACATGAACTTCTTGAACTTCTTGAACCTTCCTGCTACTTGAACTTCTTGAACCTTATTGCTACTTGAACTGCTTGAACCTTCCTGCTGCTTGAACTTCTTGAACTTCTTGAACCTTCCGGCTACTTGAACTTCTTGAACTTCTTGAACCTTCCTGCTACTTGAACTTCCTGAACTTCTTGAACCTTCCTGCTACTTGAACTTCTTGAACCTTCCAGCTACTTGAACTTCTTGAACTTCTTGAACCTTCCTGCTACTTGAACTTCTTGAACTTCTTGATCCTTCCTGCTACTTGAACTTCTTGAACTTCTTGAACCTTCCTGCTACTTGAACTTCTTGAACCTTCCTGCTACTTGAACTTTTTGAACCTGCCTGATACTTGAACTTCTTGAACCTTCCTGCTACTTGAACTTCTTAAACCATCCTGCTACTTGAACTTCTTGAACCTTCCTGCAATTTGAACTTCTTGAACCTTCCTGCTACTTGAACTTCTTAAACCATCCTGCTACTTGAACTTTTTGAACCTTCCTGCAACTTGAACTTCTTGAAGTTCTTGAACCTTTCTGCTACTTGAACTTTTCGAACTTCTTGAACCTTCCTGCTACTTGAACTTCTTAAACCATCCTGCTACTTGAACTTTTTGAACCTTCCTGCAACTTGAACTTCTTGAAGTTCTTGAACCTTTCTGCTACTTGAACTTTTCGAACTTCTTGAACCTTCCTGCTACTTGAACTTCTTGAACTTCTTGAACCTTCCTGCTACTTGAAATACTTGAACTTCTTGAACCTTCCTGCTACTTGAACTTCTTGAACTTCTTGAACCTTCCTTCCTGCTACTTGAACTTCTTGAACCTTCCTGCTACTTGAACTTCTTGAACTTCTTCAACCTTCCTGCTACTTGAACTTCTTGAACTTCTTGAACCTTCCTTCCTGCTACTTGAACTTCTTGAACCTTCCTGCTACTTGAACTTCTTTGACCTTCCTGCTACTTGAACTTCTTGAACTTTCCTGCTACTTGAACTTCTTGAACCTTACTGCTTCTTGAACTTCTTGAACTTCTTGAACCTTCCTGCTAAATGAACTTCTTGAACTTCTTGAACCTTCCTGCTACTTGAACTTTTTGAACTTCTTGAACCTTCCTGCTACTTGAACTTCTAGAACCTTCCTGCTACTTGAACTTCTTGAACCTTCCTGCTACTTGAACTTCTTGAACTTCTTGAACCTTTCTTCTACTTGAACTTCTTGAACCTTCCTGCTACCTGAACTACTTGAACTTCCTGCACCTTCCTGCTGCTTGAACTTCTTGAACCTTCCTGCTACTAGAACTTCTTGAACTTCTTGAACCTTCCTGCTACTTGATTTTCTTGAACCTTCTTGCTGCTTGAACTTCTTGAACTTTCCTGCTACTTGAACTTCTTGAACCTTCATGCTACTTGAACTTCTTGAACTTCTTGAACCTTTCTGCTGCTTGAACTTCTTGAACCTTCCTGCTACCTGAACTACTTGAACTTCCTGCACCTTCCTGCTGCTTGAACTTCTTGAACCTTCCTGCTACTAGAACTTCTTGAACTTCTTGAACCTTCCTGCTACTTGAACTTCTTGAACTTCTTTAACCTTCCTGCTACTTGAACTTCTTGAACTTCTTGAACCTTCCTGCTACCTGAACTTTTTGAACTTCTTGAACCTTCCTGCTACGTGAACTTCCTGAACCTTCCTGCTACTTGAACTTCTTGAACCTTCCTGCTACTTGAACTTCTTGAACATTCATGCTACTTGAACTTCTTGAACCTTCCTGCTACTTGAACTTCTTGAACCTTCCTGCTACTTGTACTACTTGAACTTCTTGAACCTTCCTGCTACTCGAACTTCTTGAACCTTCCTGCTACTTGAACTTCTTAAACTTCTCGAATCTTCCTGCTACTTGAACTTCTTGAACTTTTTGAACCTTCCTGCTACTTGAACTTCTTGAACCTTCCTGCTACTTGAACTTCTTGAACCTTCCTGCTACCTGAACTTCTTGAACTTCTTGAACCTTTCTGCTACTTGAACTTCTTGAACCTTCCTGCTACTTGAACTTTTTGAACTTCTTTAACCTTCCTGCTACTTAAACTTCTTGAACCTTCCTGCTACTTGAACTTCTTGAACTTCTTGAACCTTCCTGCTACTTGAACTTTTTGAACCTTCCTGCTATTTGAACTTCTTGAACCTTCCTGTTACTTGAACTTCTTTAACTTCTTGAACCTTCCTGCTACTTGAACTTTTTGAACTTCTTGAACCTTCCTGCTACTTGAACTTTTTGAACTTCTTGATCCTTCCTGTTACTTGAACTTCTTGAACTTCATGAACCTTCCTGCTACTTGAACTTCTTGAACCTTCCTGCCAATTGATTTCTTGAACCTTCCTGCTACTTGAACTTCTTGAACCTTCCTGCTACTTGAACTTTTTGAACCTTCCTGCTTCTTGAACTTCTTGAACCTTCCTTCTACTTGAATTTCTTGAACTTCTCGAACCTTCCTGCTACTGTAACTTCTTGAACCTTCCTGCTACTTGAACTTCTTGAACCTTCCTGCTACTTGAACTTTTTGAACTTCTTGAACCTTCCTGCTACTTGAACTTCTTGAACCTTCCTGCTAGCTGAACTTCTTGAACTTCTTGAACCTTCCTGCTACTTGAACTTCTTGAACCTTCTTGCTACTTGAACTTCTTGAACTTCTTGAACCTTTCTGCTACTTGAACTTCTTGAACTTCTTGAACTTCTTGAACCTTCCTGCTACTTGAAATTCTTGAACTTCTTGAACATTCCTGCTACTTGAACTTCTTGAACCTTCCTGCTACTTGAACTTTTCGAACTTCTTGAACCTTCCTGCTACTTGAACTTCTTGAACCTTCCTGCTACTTGAACTCTTTGAACATCTTGAACCTTCCTGCTACTTGAACTTCTTGAACCTTCCTGCTACTTGAACTTCTTGAACCTTCCTGACACTTGAACTTCTAGAACTTCTTGAACCTGCCTGCTACTTGAAATTCGTGATCATTCTTGCTACTTGAACTTCTTGAACTTCTTGAACCTTCCTGCTACTTGAACTTCTTGAACTTCTTGAACCTTCCTGCTACTTGAACTTCTTGAACCTTCCTTCTACTTGAACTTCTTGAACTTCTCGAACCTTCCTGCTACTTGAACTTCTTGAACTTCTTGAACCTTCCTGCTACTTGAACTTCTTGAACTTCTTGAACCTTCCTGCTACTTGAACTGCTTTAACCTTCATGCTTCTTGAACTTCTTGAAACTTCCTGCTACATGAACTTCTTGAACTTCTTGAACCTTCCTGCTACTTGAACTTCTTGAACCTTATTGCTACTTGAACTGCTTGAACCTTCCTGCTGCTTGAACTTCTTGAACTTCTTGAACCTTCCGGCTACTTGAACTTCTTGAACTTCTTGAACCTTCCTGCTACTTGAACTTCCTGAACTTCTTGAACCTTCCTGCTACTTGAACTTCTTGAACCTTCCAGCTACTTGAACTTCTTGAACTTCTTGAACCTTCCTGCTACTTGAACTTCTTGAACTTCTTGAACCTTCCTGCTGCTTGAACTTCTTGAACCTTCCTGCTACTTGAACTTCTTGAACTTTTTAAACCTTCCTGCTACTTGAACTTCTTGAACTTCTTGAACCTTCCTGCTACTTGAACTTCTTGAACCTTCCTGCTAATGGAACTTCTTGAACCTTCCTGCTATTTGAACTTCTTGAAACTTCCTGCTACTTGAACTTCTTGAACCTCTTGAACCTTCCTGCTACTGGAACTTCTTGAACCTTCCTGCTATTTGAACTTCTTGAAACTTGCTGTTACTTGAACTTCTTGAACTTCTTGAACCTTCCTGCTACTTGAACTTCTTGAACGTCTTGAACCTTCCTGCTACTTGAACTTCTTGAACTTCTTGAACCTTCCTGCTACTTGAACTTCTTGAACGTCTTGAACCTTCCTGCTACTTGAACTTCTTGAACTTCCTGAACCTTCCTGCTACTTGAACTTCTTGAACCTTCCTGCTACTTGAACTTCTTGAACCTTCCTGCTACTTGAACTTCTTGAAACTTCCTGCACCTTGAACTTCTTGAACTTCTTGAACCTTCCTGCTACTTTAACTTCTTGAACTTCTTGAACCTTCCTGCTACTTGAACTTCTTGAACCTTCCTGCTACTTGAACTTCTTGAACTTCTTGAACCTTCCTGCTACATGAACTTCTTGAACTTCTTGAACCTTCCTGCTACTTGAACATCTTGAACTTTTTGAACCTTCCCGCTACTTGAACTTCTTGAACTTCTTGAACCTTCCTGCTACTTGAACTTCTTGAAATTCTTGAACCTTCATACTACTTGAACTTCTTGAACCTTCCTGCTACTTGAACTTCTTGAACTTTTTGAACCTTCCTGCTACTTGAAATACTTGAACTTCTTTAACCTACCTGTTACTTGAACTTCTTGAACTTCTTGAACCTTCCTGCTACTTGAACTTCTTGAACTTCTTGAACCTTCCTGCTACTTGAAATACTTGAACTTCTTGAACCTTCCTGTTACTTGAACTTCTTGAACTTCTTGAACCTTCCTGCTACTTAAACTTTTAGACCCTTCCTGCTACTTGAACTTCTTGAACCTTCCTGCTACTTGAACTTCTTAAACTTCTTGAACCTTCCTTCTACTTGAACTTCTTGAACCTTCCTGCTACTTGAACTTCTTGAACTTCTTGACCCTTCCTGCTACTTGAACTTATTGAACTTCTTGAACCTTCCTGCTACTTGAACTTCTTGAACTTCTTCAACCTTCCTGCTACTTGAACTTCTTGAACTTCTTGAACCTTCCTGATACTTGAACTTTTTGAACTTCTTGAACCTTCCTGCTACTTGAACTTCCTGAACCTTCCTGCTACTTGAACTTCTTGGACCTTCCTGCTGCTTGAACTTCTTGAACTTTCCTGCTACTTGAACTTCTTGAACCTTACTGCTTCTTGAACTTCTTGAACTTCTTGAACCTTCCTGCTAAATGAACTTCTTGAACTTCTTCAACCTTCCTGCTACTTGAACTTTTTGAACTTCTTTAACCTTCCTGCTACTTGACCTTTTTGAACTTCTTGAACCTTCCTGCTACTTGAACTTCTAGAACCTTCCTGCTACTTGAACTTCTTGAACCTTCCTGCTACTTGAACTTCTTGAACTTCTTGAACCTTCCTGCAACCTGAACTTCTTGAACCTTCCTGCTACTTGAACTTCTTGAACCTTCTTGCTGCTTGAACTTCTTGAACTTTCCTGCTACTTGAACTTCTTGAACCTTCCTGCTACTTGAACTTCTTGAACTTTTTGAACCTTTCTGCTACTTGAACTTCTTGAACCTTCCTGCTACCTGGACTACTTGAACTTCCTGCACCTTCCTGCTGCTTGAACTTGAACCTTCCTGCTACTTGAACTTCTTGAACCTTCCTGCTACTTGAACTTCTTGAACCTTCCTGCTACTTGAACTTCTTGAACTTCTTGAACCTTCCTGCTACTTGAACTTTTTGAACTTCTTGAACCTTCCTGCTACTTGAACTTCTTGAACCTTCCTGCTACTTGAACTTCTTGAACTTATTGAACCTTACTGCAACTTGAACTACTTAAACTTTTCGAACCTTCCTGCTACTTGAACTTCTTGAACTTCTTGAACTTTCCTGCTACGTGAACTTCTTGAACCTTCCTGCTAATTGAACTTCTTGAACTTCTTGAACCTTCCTGGTACTTGAACTTCTTGAACCTTCATGCTACTCGAACTTCTTGAACTTCTTGAACCTTCCTGCTACTTGAACTTCTTGAACTTCTTGAACCTTCTTGCTACTTGAACTTCTTGAACTTTCTTTCTACTTGAACATCTTGAACTTCTTGAACCTTCCTGCTACTTGAACTTCTTGAACCTTCCTGCTACTTGAACTTCTTGAACTTCTTGAACCTTCCTGCTACATGAAATTTTTGAACCTTCCTGCTGCTTGAACTTCTTGAACTTCTTGAACCTTCCTGCTACTTGAACTTCTTGAACTTCTTGAACCTTCCTGCTACTTGATCTTCTTGGACTTTCTTTCTACTTGAACATCTTGAACTTCTTGAACCTTCCTGCTACTTGAACTTCTTGAACCTTTCTGCCACTTGAACTTCCTGAACTTGTTGAACCTTCCTGCTACTTGAAATTCTTGAACCTTCCTGCTGCTTGAACTTCTTGAACTTCTTGAACCTTCTTGCTACTTGAACTTCTTGAACTTCTTGAACCTTCCTGCTACTTGAACTTCTTGAACTTTCTTTCTACTTGAACATCTTGAACTTCTTGAACCTTCCTGCTACTTGAACTTCTTGAACTTCTTGAACCTTCCTGCTACTTGAACTTCTTGAACTTTTTGAACCTTCCTGCTACTTGAGCTTCTTGAACTTCTTGAACCTTCCTGCTACTTGAACTTCTTGAACCTTCCTGCTAATGGAACTTCTTGAACCTTCCTGCTATTTGAACTTCTTGAAACTTCCTGCTACTTGAACTTCTTGAACTTCTTGACCCTTCCTGCTACTGGAACTTCTTGAACCTTCCTGCTATTTGAACTTCTTGAAACTTCCTACTACTTGAACTTCTTGAACTTCTTGAACCTCCCTGCTACTTGAACTTCTTGAACGTCTTGAACCTTCCTGCTACTTGAACTTCTTGAACCTTCCTGCTACTTGAACTTCTTGAACTTCTTGAACCTTCCTGCTACTTGAACTTCTTGAACCTTCCTGCTACTTGAACTTCTTGAACGTCTTGAACCTTCCTGCTACTTGAACTTCTTGAACCTTCCTGCTACTTGAACTTTTTGAACCTGCCTGATACTTGAACTTCTTGAACCTTCCTGCTTCTTGAACGTCTTAAACCTTCCTGCTACTTGAACTTCTTGAACGTCTTGAACCTTCCTGCTACTTGAACTTCTTGAACTTCCTGAACCTTCCTGCTACTTGAACTTTTTGAACCTTCCTGCTACTTGAACTTCTTGAACCTTCCTGCTACTTGACCTTCTTGAACCTTCCTGCTACTTGAACTTCTTGAACTTCTTGAACCTTCCTGCTACTTTAACTTCTTGAACTTCTTGAACCTTCCTGCTACTTGAACTTTTTGAACCTTCCTGCTACTTGAACTTCTTGAACTTCTTGAACCTTCCTGCTACTCGAACTTCTTGAACTTCTTGTACCTTTCTGCAACTTGAACTTCTTAAGCCTTCCTACTACTTGAACTTCTTGAACTTTTTGAACCTTCCTGCCACTGGAACTTCTTGAACGTCTTGAACCTTCCTGCTACATGAACTTCTTGAACTTCTTGAACCTTCCTGCTACTTGAACATCTTGAACTTTTTGAACCTTCCTGCTACTTGAACTTCTTGAACTTCTTGAACCTTCCTGCTACTTGAACTTCTTGAACTTCTTGAACCTTCCTGCTACTTGAACTTCTTGAACCTTCCTGCTACTTGAACTTCTTGAACTTCTTGAACCTTCCTGCTACTTGAAATACTTGAACTTCTTGAACCTTCCTGTTACTTGAACTTCTTGAACTTCTTGAACCTTCCTGCTACTTGAACTTCTTGAACCTTCCTGCTACTTGAACTTCTTGAACTTCTTGAACCTTCCTGCTACTTGAAATACTTGAACTTCTTGAACCTTCCTGTTACTTGAACTTCTTGAACTTCTTGAACCTTCCTGCTACTTAAACTTTTAGACCCTTCCTGCAACCTGAACTTCTTGAACCTTCCTGCTACTTGAACCTCTTGAATTTCTTGAACCTTCCTGCTACTTGAACTTCTTGAACTTCTTCAACCTTCCTGCTACTTGAACTTCTTAATCTTCTTGGACCCACCTGCTACTTGAACTTCTTGAACCTCTTGAACATTCCTGCTACTTGAACTTCTTGTACTTCTTGAACCTTCTTGCTATTTGAACTTCTTGAACTTCTTGAACCTTCCTGCTACTTGAATTTTTTGAACTTCTTGAACCTTCCTGCTACTTGAACTTCTTGAACCTTCCTGCTACTTGAACTTCTTGGACCTTCCTGCTACTTGAACTTTTTGAACTTTCCTGCTACTTGAACTTCTTTAACCTTACTGCTTCTTGAACTTCTTGAACTTCTTGAACCTTCCTGCTAAATGAACTTCTTGAACTTCTTGAACCTTCCTGCTACTTGAACTTTTTGAACTTCTTTAACCTTCCTGCTACTTGAACTTTTTGAACTTCTTGAACCTTCCTACTACTTGAACTTCTAGAACCTTCCTGCTACTTGAACTTCTTGAACCTTCCTGCTACTTGAACTTCTTGAACTTCTTGAACCTTCCTGCAACCTGAACTTCTTGAACCTTCCTGCTACTTGAACTTCTAGAACCTTCTTGCTGCTTGAACTTCTTGAACTTTCCTGCTACTTGAACTTCTTGAACCTTCCTGCTACTTGAACTTCTTGAACTTCTTGAACCTTTCTGCTACTTGAAATTCTTGAACCTTCCTGCTACTTGAACTTCTTGAACTTCTTGAACCTTCCTGCTACTTGAAATACTTGAACTTCTTGAACCTTCCTGCTACTTGAACTTCTTGAACTTCTTGAACATTCCTGCTACTTGAACTTCCTGCACCTTCCTGCTGCTCGAACTTCTTGAACCTTCCTGCTACTTGAACTTCTTGAACTTCTTGAACCTTCCTGCTACTAGAACTTCTTGAACCTTCCTGCTACTTGAACTTCTTGAACTTATTGAACCTTCCTGCTACTTGAACTACTTAAACTTTTTGAACCTTCCTGCTACTTGAACTTCTTGAACTTCTTGAACCTTCCTGCTACTTGAACTTTTTGAACCTTCCTGCTATTTGAACTTCTTGAACCTTCCTGTTACTTGAACTTCTTTAACTTCTTGAACCTTCCTGCTACTTGAACTTCTTGAACCTTCCTGCTACCTGAACTTCTTGAACTTCTTGAACCTTCCTGCTACTTGAACTTCTTGAACCTTCCTGCTACTTGAACTTCTTGAACTTCTTTAACCTACATTCTACTTAAACTTCTTGAACCTTCCTGCTACTTGAACTTCTTGAACTTCTTGAACCTTCCTGGTACTTGAACTTTTTGAACCTTCCTGCTATTTGAACTTCTTGAACCTTCCTGTTACTTGAACTTCTTTAACTTCTTGAACCTTCCTGCTACTTGAACTTTTTGAACTTCTTGAACCTTCCTGCTACTTGAACTTTTTGAACTTCTTGATCCTTCCTGCTACTTGAACTTCTTGAACTTCATGAACCTTCCTGCTACTTGAACTTCTTGAACCTTCCTGCCAATTGATTTCTTGAACCTTCCTGCTACTTGAACTTCTTGAACCTTCCTGCTACTTGAACTTTTTGACCCTTCCTGCTTCTTGAACTTCTTGAACCTTCCTTCTACTTGAATTTCTTGAACTTCTTAACCTTCCCGCCACTTGAACTTCTTGAACCTTCCTGCTACTTGAACTTCTTGAACCTTCCTGCTACTTGGACTTTTTGAACTTCTTGAACCTTCCTGCTACTTGGACTTTTTGAACTTCTTGAACCTTCCTGCTACTTGGACTTTTTGAACTTCTTGAACATTCCTGCTACTTGAACTTCTTGAACCTTCCTGCTAGCTGAACTTCTTGAACTTCTTGAACCTTCCTGCTACTTGAACTTCTTGAACCTTCTTGCTACTTGAACTTCTTGAACTTCTTGAACCTTTCTGCTACTTGAACTTCTTGAACCTTCATGCTACTTGAACTTCTTGAACTTCTTGAACCTTCCTGCTACTTGAAATTCTTGAACTTCTTGAACCTTCCTGCTACTTGAACTTCTTGAACCTTCCTGCTACATGAACTTTTCGAACTTCTTGAACCTTCCAGCTACTTGAACATCTTGAACCTTCCTGCTACTTGAACTCTTTGAACTTCTTGAACCTTCCTGCTACTTAAACTTCTTGAACTTCTTGAACCTTCCTGCTACTTGAACTTCTTGAACCTTCCTGCTAATTGAACTTCTTGAACCTTCCTGCCACTTGAACTTCTAGAACTTCTTGAACCTGCCTGCTACTTGAAATTCTTGAACCTTCTTGCTACTTGAACTTCTTGAACTTCTTGAACCTTCCTGCTACTTGAACTTCTTGAACTTCTAGAACCTTCCTGCTACTTGAACTTCTTGAACCTTCCTTCTACTTGAACTTCTTAAACATCTCGAACCTTCCTGCTACTTGCACTTCTTGAACTTCTTGAACCTTCCTGCTACTTGAACTTCTTGAACTTCTTGAACCTTCCTGTTACTTGAACTGCTTTAACCTTCATGCTTCTTGAACTTCTTGAAACTTCCTGCTACATGAACTTCTTGAACTTCTTGAACCTTCCTGCTACTTGAACTTCTTGAACCTTATTGCTACTTGAACTGCTTGAACCTTCCTGCTGCTTGAACTTCTTGAACTTCTTGAACCTTCCGGCTACTTGAACTTCTTGAACTTCTTGAACCTTCCTGCTACTTGAACTTCCTGAACTTCTTGAACCTTCACGCTACTTGAACTTCTTGAACCTTCCAGCTACTTGAACTTCTTGATCTTCTTGAACCTTCCTGCTACTTGAACTTCTTGAACTTCTTGAACCTTCCTGCTACTTGAACTTCTTGAACGTCTTGAACCTTCCTGATACTTGAACTTTTTGAACCTCCTGCTACTTGAACTTTTTGAACCTGCCTGATACTTGAACTTCTTGAACCTTCCTGCTACTTGAACTTCATAAACCTTCCTGCTACTTGAACTTCTTGAACCTTCCTGCAACTTGAACTTCTTGAAGTTCTTGAACCTTTCTGCTACTTGAACTTTTCGAACTTCTTGAACCTTCCTGCTACTTGAACTTCTTGAACTTCTTGAACCTTCCTGCTACTTGAAATACTTGAACTTCTTGAACCTTCCTGCTACTTGAACTTCTTGAACTTCTTGAACCTTCCTGCTACTTGAACTTCTTGAACCTTCCTGCTACTTGAACTTCTTGAACCTTTCTGCCACTTGAACTTCCTGAACTTCTTGATCCTTCGTGCTACTTGAAATTCTTTAACCTTCCTGCTGCTTGAACTTCTTGAACTTCTTGAACAGTCCTGCTACTTGAACTTCTTGAACTTCTTGAACCTTCCTGCTACTTGAACTTCTTGAACTTTCTTTCTACTTGAACATCTTGAACTTCTTGAACCTTCCTGCTACTTGAACTTCTTGAACCTTCCTGCTACTTGAACTTCTTGAACTTCTTGAACCCTCCTGCTACTTGAACTTCTTGAACTTTTTAAACCTTCCTGCTACTTGAACTTCTTGAACCTCTTGAACCTTCCTGCTACTTGAACTTCTTGAACCTTCCTGCTAATGGAACTTCTTGAACCTTCCTGCTATTTGAACTTCTTGAAACTTCCTGCTACTTGAACTTCTTGAACTTCTTGAACCTTCCTGCTACTGGAACTTCTTGAACCTTCCTGCTATTCGAACTTCTTGAAACTTCCTGCTACTTGAACTTCTTGAACTTCTTGAACCTTCCTGCTACTTGAACTTCTTGAACGTCTTGAACCTTCCTGCTACTTGTACTTCTTGAACTTCTTGAACCTTCCTGCTACTTGAACTTCTTGAACGTCTTGAACCTTCCTGCTACTTGAACTTCTTGAACTTCCTGAACCTTCCTGCTACTTGAACTTCTTGAACCTTCCTGCTACTTGAACTTCTTGAACCTTCCTGCTACTTGAACTTCTTGAACCTTCCTGCACCTTGAACTTCTTGAACTTCTTGAACCTTCCTGCTACTTTAACTTCTTGAACTTCTTGAACCTTCTTGCTACTTGAACTTCTTGAACCTTCCTGCTACTTGAACTTCTTGAACTTCTTGAACCTTCCTGCTACTTAAACTTCTTGAACTTCTTGTACCTTTCTGCAACTTGAACTTCTTAAGCCTTCCTGCTACTTGAAGTTCTTGAACTTTTTGAACCTTCCTGCTACTGGAACTTCTTGAACGTCTTGATCCTTCCTGCTACATGAACTTCTTGAACTTCTTGAACCTTCCTGCTACTTGAACATCTTGAACTTTTTGAACCTTCCTGCTACTTGAACTTCTTGAACTTCTTGAACCTTCCTGCTACTTGAACTTCTTGAACTTCTTGAACCTTCCTACTACTTGAATTTCTTGAACCTTCCTGCTACTTGAACTTCTTGAACTTCTTGAACCTTCCTGCTACTTGAAATACTTGAAATTCTTTAACCTTCCTGTTACTTGAACTTCTTGAACTTCTTGAACCTTCCTGCTACTTGAACTTCTTGAACTTCTTGAACCTTCCTGCTACTTTAAATACTTGAACTTCTTGAACCTTCCTGTTACTTGAACTTCTTGAACTTCTTGAACTTCTTGAACCTTCATGCTACTTAAACTTTTAGACCCTTCCTGCTACTTGAACTTCTTGAACCTTCCTGCTACTTGAACTTCTTGAACTTCTTGAACCTTCCTTCTACTTGAACTTCTTGAACCTTCCTGCTACTTGAACTTCTTGAACTTCTTGACCCTTCCTGCTACTTGAACTTATTGAACTTCTTGAACCTTCCTGCTACTTGAACTTCTTGAACTTCTTGACCCTTCCTGCTACTTGAACTTATTGAACTTCTTGAACCTTCCTGCTACTTGAACTTCTTCAACTTCTTCAACCTTCCTGCTACTTGAACTTCTTGAACTTCTTGAACCTTCCTGCTACTTGAACTTTTTGAACTTCTTGAACCTTCCTGCTACTTGAACTTCTTGAACCTTCCTGCTACTTGAACTTCTTGGACCTTCCTGCTACTTGAACTTCTTGAACTTTCCTGCTACTTGAACTTCTTGAACCTTACTGCTTCTTGAACTTCTTGAACCTTCCTGCTAAATGAACTTCTTGAACTTCTTGAACCTTCCTGCTACTTGAACTTTTTGAACTTCTTTAACCTTCCTGCTACTTGAACTTTTTGAACTTCTTGAACCTTCCGGCTACTTGAACTTCTAGAACCTTCCTGCTACTTGAACTTCTTGAACCTTCCTGCTACTTGAACTTCTTGAACTTCTTGAACCTTCCTGCAACCTGAACTTCTTGAACCTTCCTGCTACTTGAACTTCTTGAACCTTCTTGCTGCTTGAACTTCTTGAACTTTCCTGCTACTTGAACTTCTTGAACCTTCCTGCTACTTGAACTTCTTGAACTTCTTGAACCTTTCTGCTACTTGAACTTCTTGAACCTTCCTACTACCTGAACTACTTGAACTTCCTGCACCTTCCTGCTGCTTGAACTTCTTGAACCTTCCTGCTACTTGAACTTCTCGAACTTCTTGAACCTTCCTGCTACTTGAACTTCTTGAACCTTCCTGCTACTTGAACTTCTTGAACTCATTGAACCTTCCTGCTACTTGAACTACTCAAACTTTTCGAACCTTCCTGCTACTTGAACTTCTTGAACTTCTTGAACTTTCCTGCTACGTGAACTTCTTGAACCTTCCTGCTAATTGAACTTCTTGAACTTCTTGAACCTTCCTGGTACTTGAACTTCTTGAACCTTCATGCTACTCGAACTTCTTGAACCTTCCTGCTACTTGAACTTCTTGAACTTCTTGAACCTTCCTGCTACTTGAACTTCTTGAACTTCTTGAACCTTCCTGCTACTTGAACTTCTTGAACATTCTTTCTACTTGAACATCTTGAACTTCTTGAACCTTCCTGCTACTTGAACTTCTTGAACCTTCCTGCTACCTGAACTTCTTGAACTAGTCTTCTTGAACCTTCCTGCTACTTGAAATTCTTGAACCTTCCTGCTGCTTGAACTTCTTGAACTTCTTGAACCTTCCTGCTACTTGAACTTCTTGAACTTCTTGAACCTTCCTGCCACTTGAACTTCTTGGACTTTTTTTCTACTTGAACATCTTGAACTTCTTGAACCTTCCTGCTACTTGAACTTCTTGAACCTTTCTGCCACTTGAACTTCCTGAACTTCTTGAACCTTCCTGCTACTTGAAATTCTTGAACCTTCCTGCTGCTTGAACTTCTTGAACTTCTTGAACCTTCCTGCTACTTGAACTTCTTGAACTTCTTGAACCTTCCTGCTACTTGAACTTCTTGAACTTTCTTTCTAATTGAACATCTTGAACTTCTTGAACCTTCCTGCTACTTGAACTTCTTGAACCTTCCTGCTACTTGAACTTCTTGAACTTCTTGAACCTTCCTGCTACTTGAACTTCTTGAACTTTTTGAACCTTCCTGCTACTTGAACTTCTTGAACTTCTTGAACCTTCCTGCTACTTGAACTTCTTGAACCTTCCTGCTAATGGAACTTCTTGAACCTTCCTGCTATTTGAACTTCTTGAAACTTTTTGCTACTTGAACTTCTTGAACTTCTTGACCCTTCCTGCTACTGGAACTTCTTGAACCTTCCTGCTATTTGAACTTCTTGAAACTTCCTGCTACTTGAACTTCTTGAACTTCTTGAACCTTCCTGCTACTTGAACTTCTTGAACGTCTTGAACCTTCCTGCTACTTGAACTTCTTGAAATTCTTGAACCTTCCTGCTACTTGAACTTCTTGAACGTCTTGAACCTTCCTGCTACTTGAACTTCTTGAACTTCCTGAACCTTCCTGCTACTTGAACTTTTTGAACCTTCCTGCTACTTGAACTTCTTGAACCTTCCTGCTACTTGAACTTCTTGAACCTTCCTGCTACTTGAACTTCTTGAACTTCTTGAACCTTCCTGCTACTTTAACTTCTTGAACTTCTTGAACCTTCCTGCTACTTGAACTTCTTGAACCTTCCTGCTACTTGAACTTCTTGAACTTCTTGAACCTTCCTGCTACTTGAACTTCTTGAACTTCTTGTACCTTTCTGCAACTTGAACTTCTTAAGCCTTCCAGCTACTTGAACTTCTTGAACTTTTTGAACCTTCCTGCTACTGGAACTTCTTGAACGTCTTGAACCTTCCTGCTACATGAACTTCTTGAACTTCTTGAACCTTCCTGCTACTTGAACATCTTGAACTTTTTGAACCTTCCTGCTACTTGAACTTCTTGAACTTCTTGAACCTTCCTGCTACTTGAACTTCTTGAACTTCTTGAACCTTCCTGCTACTATAACTTCTTGAACCTTTCTGCTACTTGAACTTCTTGAACTTCTTGAACCTTCCTGCTACTTGAAAAACTTGAACTTCTTGAACCTTCCTGTTACTTGAACTTCCTGAACTTCTTGAACCTTCCTGCTACTTGAACTTCTTGAACCTTCCTGCTACTTGAACTTCTTGAACTTCTTGAACCTTCCTGCTACTTGAAATACTTGAACTTCTTGAACCTTCCTGTTACTTGAACTTCTTGAACTTCTTGAACCTTCCTGCTACTTAAACTTTTAGACCCTTCCTGCTACTTGAACTTCTTGAACCTTCCTGCTACTTGAACTTCTTGAACTTCTTGAACCTTCATTCTACTTGAACTTCTTGAACCTTCCTGCTACTTGAACTTCTTGAACTTCTTGACCCTTCCTGCTACTTGAACCTATTGAACTTCTTGAACCTTCCTGCTACTTGAACTTCTTGAACTTCTTCAACCTTCCTGCTACTTGAACTTCTTAAACTTCTTGGACCCTCCTGCTACTTGAACTTCTTGAACTTCTTGAACATTCCTGCTACTTGAACTTCTTGAACTTCTTGAACCTTCTTGCTATTTGAACTTCTTGAACTTCTTGAACCTTCCTGCTACTTGAATTTTTTGAACTTCTTGAACCTTCCTGCTACTTGAACTTCTTGAACCTTCCTGCTACTTGAACTTCTTGGACCTTCCTGCTACTTGAACTTCTTGAACTTTCCTGCTACTTGAACTTCTTTAACCTTACTGCTTCTTGAACTTCTTGAACTTCTTGAACCTTCCTGCTAAATGAACTTCTTGAACTTCTTGAACCTTCCTGCTACTTGAACTTTTTGAACTTCTTTAACCTTCCTGCTACTTGAACTTTTTGAACTTCTTGAACCTTCCTGCTACTTGAACTTCTAGAACCTTCCTGCTACTTGAACTTCTTGAACCTTCCTGCTACTTGAACTTCTTGAACTTCTTGAACCTTCCTGCAACCTGAACTTCTTGAACCTTCCTGCTACTTGAACTTCTTGAACCTACTTGCTGCTTTAACTTCTTGAACTTTCCTGCTACTTGAACTTCTTGAACCTTCCTGCTACTTGAACTTCTTGAACTTCTTGAACTTCTTGAACCTTTCTGCTACTTGAAATTCTTGAACCTTCCTGCTACCTGAACTACTTGAACTTCCTGCACCTTCCTGCTGCTTGAACTTCTTGAACCTTCCTGCTACTTGAACTTCTTGAACTTCTTGAACCTTCCTGCTACTTGAACTTCTTGAACCTTCCTGCTACTTGAACTTCTTGAACTTATTGAACCTTCCTGCTACTTGAACTACTTGAACTTTTTGAACCTTCCTGCTACTTGAACTTCTTGAACTTCTTGAACCTTCCTGCTACGTGAACTTCTTGAACCTTCCTGCTAATTGAACTTCTTGAACTTCTTGAACCTTCCTGCTACTTGAACTTCTTGAACCTTCATGCTACTCGAACTTCTTGAACCTTCCTGCTACTTGAACTTCTTGAACTTCTTGAAACTTCCTGCTACTTGAACTTTTTGAACTTCTCGAACCTTCTTGCTACTTGAACTTCTTGAACTTCTTGAACCTTCCTGCTACTTGAAATTTTTGAACCTTCCTGCTACTTGAACTTCTTGAACCTTCCTGCTACTTGAACTTCTTGAACTTCTTGAACCTTTCTGCTACTTGAACTTCTTGAACCTTCCTGCTACTTGAACTTCTTGAACTTCTTGAACCTTCCTGCTACATGAACTTCTTGAACTTCTTGAACCTTCCTGCTACTTGAATTTCTTAAACCTCCCTGCTACTTGAACTTCTTGAACTTATTGAACATTCCTGCTACTTGAACTACTTAAACTTTTTGAACCTTCCTGCTACTTGAACTTCTTGAACTTCTTAAACCTTCCTGCTACGTGAACTTCTTGAACCTTCCTGCTAATTGAACTTCTTGAACTTCTTGAACCTTCCTGCTACTTGATCTTCTTGAACCTTCATGCTACTCGAACTTCTTGAACCTTCCTGCTACTTGAACTTCTTGAACTTCTTGAACCTTCCTGCTACTTGAACTTCTTGAACTTCTTGAACCTTTCTGCTACTTGAACTTCTTGAACCTTCCTGCTACTTGAACTTCTTGAACTTCTTGAACCTTCCTGCTACTTGAACTTCTTGAACCTCTTGAACCTTCCTGCTACTTGAACTTCTTGAACCTTCCTGCTAATGGAACTTCTTGAACCTTCCTGCTATTTGAACTTCTTGAAACTTCCTGCTACTTGAACTTCTTGAACTTCTTGAACCTTCCTGCTACTGGAACTTCTTGAACCTTCCTGCTATTCGAACTTCTTGAAACTTCCTGCTACTTGAACTTCTTGAACTTCTTGAACCTTCCTGCTACTTGAACTTCTTGAACGTCTTGAACCTTCCTGCTACTTGTACTTCTTGAACTTCTTGAACCTTCCTGCTACTTGAACTTCTTGAACGTCTTGAACCTTCCTGCTACTTGAACTTCTTGAACTTCCTGAACCTTCCTGCTACTTGAACTTCTTGAACCTTCCTGCTACTTGAACTTCTTGAACCTTCCTGCTACTTGAACTTCTTGAACCTTCCTGCACCTTGAACTTCTTGAACTTCTTGAACCTTCCTGCTACTTTAACTTCTTGAACTTCTTGAACCTTCTTGCTACTTGAACTTCTTGAACCTTCCTGCTACTTGAACTTCTTGAACTTCTTGAACCTTCCTGCTACTTAAACTTCTTGAACTTCTTGTACCTTTCTGCAACTTGAACTTCTTAAGCCTTCCTGCTACTTGAAGTTCTTGAACTTTTTGAACCTTCCTGCTACTGGAACTTCTTGAACGTCTTGATCCTTCCTGCTACATGAACTTCTTGAACTTCTTGAACCTTCCTGCTACTTGAACATCTTGAACTTTTTGAACCTTCCTGCTACTTGAACTTCTTGAACTTCTTGAACCTTCCTGCTACTTGAACTTCTTGAACTGCTTGAACCTTCCTACTACTTGAATTTCTTGAACCTTCCTGCTACTTGAACTTCTTGAACTTCTTGAACCTTCCTGCTACTTGAAATACTTGAAATTCTTTAACCTTCCTGTTACTTGAACTTCTTGAACTTCTTGAACCTTCCTGCTACTTGAACTTCTTGAACTTCTTGAACCTTCCTGCTACTTTAAATACTTGAACTTCTTGAACCTTCCTGTTACTTGAACTTCTTGAACTTCTTGAACTTCTTGAACCTTCATGCTACTTAAACTTTTAGACCCTTCCTGCTACTTGAACTTCTTGAACCTTCCTGCTACTTGAACTTCTTGAACTTCTTGAACCTTCCTTCTACTTGAACTTCTTGAACCTTCCTGCTACTTGAACTTCTTGAACTTCTTGACCCTTCCTGCTACTTGAACTTATTGAACTTCTTGAACCTTCCTGCTACTTGAACTTCTTGAACTTCTTGACCCTTCCTGCTACTTGAACTTATTGAACTTCTTGAACCTTCCTGCTACTTGAACTTCTTCAACTTCTTCAACCTTCCTGCTACTTGAACTTCTTGAACTTCTTGAACCTTCCTGCTACTTGAACTTTTTGAACTTCTTGAACCTTCCTGCTACTTGAACTTCTTGAACCTTCCTGCTACTTGAACTTCTTGGACCTTCCTGCTACTTGAACTTCTTGAACTTTCCTGCTACTTGAACTTCTTGAACCTTACTGCTTCTTGAACTTCTTGAACTTCTTGAACCTTCCTGCTAAATGAACTTCTTGAACTTCTTGAACCTTCCTGCTACTTGAACTTTTTGAACTTCTTTAACCTTCCTGCTACTTGAACTTTTTGAACTTCTTGAACCTTCCGGCTACTTGAGCTTCTAGAACCTTCCTGCTACTTGAACTTCTTGAACCTTCCTGCTACTTGAACTTCTTGAACTTCTTGAACCTTCCTGCAACCTGAACTTCTTGAACCTTCCTGCTACTTGAACTTCTTGAACCTTCTTGCTGCTTGAACTTCTTGAACTTTCCTGCTACTTGAACTTCTTGAACCTTCCTGCTACTTGAACTTCTTGAACTTCTTGAACCTTTCTGCTACTTGAACTTCTTGAACCTTCCTACTACCTGAACTACTTGAACTTCCTGCACCTTCCTGCTGCTTGAACTTCTTGAACCTTCCTGCTACTTGAACTTCTCGAACTTCTTGAACCTTCCTGCTACTTGAACTTCTTGAACGTTCCTGCTACTTGAACTTCTTGAACTTCTTTAACCTTCCTGCTACTTGAACTTCTTGAACTTCTTGAACCTTCCTGCTACTTGAACTTCTTGAACCTTCCTGCTACTTGAACTTCTTGAACTCATTGAACCTTCCTGCTACTTGAACTACTTAAACTTTTCGAACCTTCCTGCTACTTGAACTTCTTGAACTTCTTGAACTTTCCTGCTACGTGAACTTCTTGAACCTTCCTGCTAATTGAACTTCTTGAACTTCTTGAACCTTCCTGGTACTTGAACTTCTTGAACCTTCATGCTACTCGAACTTCTTGAACCTTCCTGCTACTTGAACTTCTTGAACTTCTTGAACCTTCCTGCTACTTGAACTTCTTGAACTTCTTGAACCTTCCTGCTACTTGAACTTCTTGAACATTCTTTCTACTTGAACATCTTGAACTTCTTGAACCTTCCTGCTACTTGAACTTCTTGAACCTTCCTGCTACTTGAACTTCTTGAACTAGTCTTCTTGAACCTTCCTGCTACTTGAAATTCTTGAACCTTCCTGCTGCTTGAACTTCTTGAACTTCTTGAACCTTCCTGCTACTTGAACTTCTTGAACTTCTTGAACCTTCCTGCCACTTGAACTTCTTGGACTTTTTTTCTACTTGAACATCTTGAACTTCTTGAACCTTCCTGCTACTTGAACTTCTTGAACCTTTCTGCCACTTGAACTTCCTGAACTTCTTGAACCTTCCTGCTACTTGAAATTCTTGAACCTTCCTGCTGCTTGAACTTCTTGAACTTCTTGAACCTTCCTGCTACTTGAACTTCTTGAACTTCTTGAACCTTCCTGCTACTTGAACTTCTTGAACTTTCTTTCTAATTGAACATCTTGAACTTCTTGAACCTTCCTACTACTTGAACTTCTTGAACCTTCCTGCTACTTGAACTTCTTGAACTTCTTGAACCTTCCTGCTACTTGAACTTCTTGAACTTTTTGAACCTTCCTGCTACTTGAACTTCTTGAACTTCTTGAACCTTCCTGCTACTTGAACTTCTTGAACCTTCCTGCTAATGGAACTTCTTGAACCTTCCTGCTATTTGAACTTCTTGAAACTTTTTGCTACTTGAACTTCTTGAACTTCTTGACCCTTCCTGCTACTGGAACTTCTTGAACCTTCCTGCTATTTGAACTTCTTGAAACTTCCTGCTACTTGAACTTCTTGAACTTCTTGAACCTTCCTGCTACTTGAACTTCTTGAACGTCTTGAACCTTCCTGCTACTTGAACTTCTTGAAATTCTTGAACCTTCCTGCTACTTGAACTTCTTGAACGTCTTGAACCTTCCTGCTACTTGAACTTCTTGAACTTCCTGAACCTTCCTGCTACTTGAACTTTTTGAACCTTCCTGCTACTTGAACTTCTTGAACCTTCCTGCTACTTGAACTTCTTGAACCTTCCTGCTACTTGAACTTCTTGAACTTCTTGAACCTTCCTGCTACTTTAACTTCTTGAACTTCTTGAACCTTCCTGCTACTTGAACTTCTTGAACCTTCCTGCTACTTGAACTTCTTGAACTTCTTGAACCTTCCTGCTACTTGAACTTCTTGAACTTCTTGTACCTTTCTGCAACTTGAACTTCTTAAGCCTTCCAGCTACTTGAACTTCTTGAACTTTTTGAACCTTCCTGCTACTGGAACTTCTTGAACGTCTTGAACCTTCCTGCTACATGAACTTCTTGAACTTCTTGAACCTTCCTGCTACTTGAACATCTTGAACTTTTTGAACCTTCCTGCTACTTGAACTTCTTGAACTTCTTGAACCTTCCTGCTACTTGAACTTCTTGAACTTCTTGAACCTTCCTGCTACTATAACTTCTTGAACCTTTCTGCTACTTGAACTTCTTGAACTTCTTGAACCTTCCTGCTACTTGAAAAACTTGAACTTCTTGAACCTTCCTGTTACTTGAACTTCTTGAACTTCTTGAACCTTCCTGCTACTTGAACTTCTTGAACCTTCCTGCTACTTGAACTTCTTGAACTTCTTGAACCTTCCTGCTACTTGAAATACTTGAACTTCTTGAACCTTCCTGTTACTTGAACTTCTTGAACTTCTTGAACCTTCCTGCTACTTAAACTTTTAGACCCTTCCTGCTACTTGAACTTCTTGAACCTTCCTGCTACTTGAACTTCTTGAACTTCTTGAACCTTCATTCTACTTGAACTTCTTGAACCTTCCTGCTACTTGAACTTCTTGAACTTCTTGACCCTTCCTGCTACTTGAACCTATTGAACTTCTTGAACCTTCCTGCTACTTGAACTTCTTGAACTTCTTCAACCTTCCTGCTACTTGAACTTCTTAAACTTCTTGGACCCTCCTGCTACTTGAACTTCTTGAACTTCTTGAACATTCCTGCTACTTGAACTTCTTGAACTTCTTGAACCTTCTTGCTATTTGAACTTCTTGAACTTCTTGAACCTTCCTGCTACTTGAATTTTTTGAACTTCTTGAACCTTCCTGCTACTTGAACTTCTTGAACCTTCCTGCTACTTGAACTTCTTGGACCTTCCTGCTACTTGAACTTCTTGAACTTTCCTGCTACTTGAACTTCTTTAACCTTACTGCTTCTTGAACTTCTTGAACTTCTTGAACCTTCCTGCTAAATGAACTTCTTGAACTTCTTGAACCTTCCTGCTACCTGAACTTTTTGAACTTCTTTAACCTTCCTGCTACTTGAACTTTTTGAACTTCTTGAACCTTCCTGCTACTTGAACTTCTAGAACCTTCCTGCTACTTGAACTTCTTGAACCTTCCTGCTACTTGAACTTCTTGAACTTCTTGAACCTTCCTGCAACCTGAACTTCTTGAACCTTCCTGCTACTTGAACTTCTTGAACCTACTTGCTGCTTTAACTTCGTGAACTTTCCTGCTACTTGAACTTCTTGAACCTTCCTGCTACTTGAACTTCTTGAACTTCTTGAACTTCTTGAACCTTTCTGCTACTTGAAATTCTTGAACCTTCCTGCTACCTGAACTACTTGAACTTCCTGCACCTTCCTGCTGCTTGAACTTCTTGAACCTTCCTGCTACTTGAACTTCTTGAACTTCTTGAACCTTCCTGCTACTTGAACTTCTTGAACCTTCCTGCTACTTGAACTTCTTGAACTTATTGAACCTTCCTGCTACTTGAACTACTTAAACTTTTTGAACCTTCCTGCTACTTGAACTTCTTGAACTTCTTGAACCTTCCTGCTACGTGAACTTCTTGAACCTTCCTGCTAATTGAACTTCTTGAACTTCTTGAACCTTCCTGCTACTTGAACTTCTTGAACCTTCATGCTACTCGAACTTCTTGAACCTTCCTGCTACTTGAACTTCTTGAACTTCTTGAAACTTCCTGCTACTTGAACTTTTTGAACTTCTCGAACCTTCTTGCTACTTGAACTTCTTGAACTTCTTGAACCTTCCTGCTACTTGAAATTTTTGAACCTTCCTGCTACTTGAACTTCTTGAACCTTCCTGCTACTTGAACTTCTTGAACTTCTTGAACCTTTCTGCTACTTGAACTTCTTGAACCTTCCTGCTACTTGAACTTCTTGAACTTCTTGAACCTTCCTGCTACTTGAACTTCTTGAACTTCTTGAACCTTCCTGCTACTTGAATTTCTTAAACCTCCCTGCTACTTGAACTTCTTGAACTTATTGAACATTCCTGCTACTTGAACTACTTAAACTTTTTGAACCTTCCTGCTACTTGAACTTCTTGAACTTCTTAAACCTTCCTGCTACGTGAACTTCTTGAACCTTCCTGCTAATTGAACTTCTTGAACTTCTTGAACCTTCCTGCTACTTGATCTTCTTGAACCTTCATGCTACTCGAACTTCTTGAACCTTCCTGCTACTTGAACTTCTTGAACTTCTTGAAACTTCCTGCTACTTGAACTTCTTGAACTTCTCGAATTTTCTTGCTACTTGAACTTCTTGAACTTCTTGAACCTTCCTGCTACTTGAACTTCTTGAACTTCTTGAACCTTCCTGCTACTTGAACTTCTTGAACCTTCCTGCTACTTGAACTTCTTGAACCTTCCTGCTACTTGAACTGCATGAACCTCCCTGCTACTTGAACTTCTTGAACCTTCCTGCTACTTGAACTTCTTGAACCTTCCTGCTACTTGAACTTCATGAACCTTCCTGCTACTTGAACTTTTTGAACCTCCCTGCCACTTGAACTTCTTGAACCTTCCTGCTACTTGAATTTCTCGAACTTTTTGAACCTTCCTGCTACTTGAACTTCTTGAACCTTCCTGCTACTTGAACTTCTTGAACCTTCCTGCTACTTGAACTTCTTGAACCTTCCTGCTACTTGAACTTCTTGAACCTTCCTGCTACTTGAACTTCTTGAACCTTCCTGCTACTTGAACTTCTTGAACCTTCCTGCTACTTGAACTTCTTGAACTTCTTGAACCTTCCTCCTACTTGAACTTCTTGAACCTTCCTGCTACTTGAACTTCTTGAACCTTCCTGCTACTTGAACTTTTTGAACTTTTTGATCCTTCCTGCTACTTGAACTTCTTGAACCTCCCTGCTACTTGAACTTCTTGAACCTTCCGGCTACTTGAACATCATGAACCTTCCTGCTACTTGAACTTCTTGAACTTCTTGAACCTTCCTGCTACCTGAACTTCTTGAACTTCTTGAACCTTCCTGCTACTTGAACTTTTTGAACCTTCCTGTTACTTGAACTTCTTGAACGTCATGAACCTTCCTGCTACTTGAACTTCATAAACCTTACTACTACTTGAACTTCTTGAACCTTCCTGGTACATGAACTTTTTGAACTTCTTGAACCTTCCTGCTACTTGAACTTCTTGAACCTTCCTGCTCTTTGAACTTTTTGAAATTCTTGAACCTTCCTGCTACCTGAACTTCTTGAACCTTCCTGCTACTTGAACTTCTTGAACTTCTCGAACCTTGCTGCTACTTGAACTTCTTGAACCTTCCTGCTACTTGAAATTTTTGAACTTCTTGAACCTTCCTGCTACCTGAACTTCTTGAACCTTTCTGCCACTTGAATTTCTTGAACTTCTTGAAATTTCCTGCTACTTGAACTTCTTGAACCTTCCTGCTACTTGAAATTCTTGAAACTTCCTGCTACTTGAACTTCTTGAACTTCTTGAACCTTCCTGCTACTTGAAATACTTGAACTTCTTTAACCTTCCTGTTACTTGAACTTCTTGAACTTCTTGAACCTTCCTGCTACTTGAACTTCTTGAACTTCTTGAACCTTCCTGCTACTTGAAATACTTGAACTTCTTGAACCTTCCTGTTACTTGAACTTCTTGAACTTCTTGAACCTTCCTGCTACTTAATCTTTTAGACCCTTCCTGCTACTTGAACTTCTTGAACCTTCCTGCTACTTGAACTTCTTGAACTTCTTGACCCTTCCTGCTACTTGAACTTATTGAACTTCTTGAACCTTCCTGCTACTTGAACTTCTTGAACTTCTTCAACCTTCCTGCTACTTGAACTTCTTGAACTTCTTGAACCTTCCTGCTACTTGAACTTTTTGAACTTCTTGAACCTTCCTGCTACATGAACTTCTTGAACCTTCCTGCTACTTGAACTTCTTGGACCTTCCTGCTACTTGAACTTCTTGAACTTTCCTGCTACTTGAACTTCTTGAACCTTACTGCTTCTTGAACTTCTTGAACTTCTTGAACCTTCCTGCTAAATGAACTTCTTGAACTTCTTGAACCTTCCTGCTACTTGAACTTTTTGAACTTCTTTAACCTTCCTGCTACTTGAACTTTTTGAACTTCTTGAACCTTCCTGCTACTTGAACTTCTAGAACCTTCCTGCTACTTGAACTTCCTGAACCTTCCTGCTACTTGAACTTCTTGAACTTCTTGAACCTTCCTGCAACCTGAACTTCTTGAACCTTCCTGCTACTTGAACTTCTTGAACCTTCTTGCTGCTTGAACTTCTTGAACTTTCCTGCTACTTGAACTTCTTGAACCTTCCTGCTACTTGAACTTCTTGAACTTCTTGAACCTTTCTGCTACTTGAACTTCTTGAACCTTCCTGCTACCTGAACTACTTGAACTTCCTGCACCTTCCTGCTGCTTGAACTTCTTGAATCTTCCTGCTACTTGAACTTCTTGAACTTCTTGAACCTTCCTGCTACTTGAACTTCTTGAACCTTCCTGCTACTTGAAATTCTTGAACTTCTTGAACCTTCCTGCTACTTGAACTTCTTGAACCTTCCTGCTACTTGAACTTCTTGAACTTATTGAGCCTTCCTGCTACTTGAACTACTTAAACTTTTCGAACCTTCCTGCTACTTGAACTTCTTGAACTTCTTGAACTTTCCTGCTACGTGAACTTCTTGAACCTTCCTGCTAATTGAACTTCTTGAACTTCTTGAACCTTCCTGGTACTTGAACTTCTTGAACCTTCATGCTACTCGAACTTCTTGAACCTTACTGCTACTTGAACTTCTTGAACTTCTTGAACCTTCCTGCTACTTGAACTTCTTGAACTTTCTTTCTACTTGAACATCTTGAACTTCTTGAACCTTCCTGCTACTTGAACTTCTTGAACCTTCCTGCTACTTGAACTTCTTGAACTTCTTGAATTTTCCTGCTACTTGAACTTCTTGAACTTTTTGAACCTTCCTGCTACTTGAACTTCTTGAACCTTCCTGCTACTTGAACTTCTTGAACTTCTTGAACCTTCCTGCTACTTGAACTTCTTGAACTTCTTGAACCTTCCTGCTACTTGAATTTCTTAAACCTCCCTGCTACTTGAACTTCTTGAACTTATTGAACATTCCTGCTACTTGAACTACTTAAACTTTTTGAACCTTCCTGCTACTTGAACTTCTTGAACTTCTTAAACCTTCCTGCTACGTGAACTTCTTGAACCTTCCTGCTAATTGAACTTCTTGAACTTCTTGAACCTTCCTGCTACTTGATCTTCTTGAACCTTCATGCTACTCGAACTTCTTGAACCTTCCTGCTACTTGAACTTCTTGAACTTCTTGAAACTTCCTGCTACTTGAACTTCTTGAACTTCTCGAATTTTCTTGCTACTTGAACTTCTTGAACTTCTTGAACCTTCCTGCTACTTGAACTTCTTGAACTTCTTGAACCTTCCTGCTACTTGAACTTCTTGAACCTTCCTGCTACTTGAACTTCTTGAACCTTCCTGCTACTTGAACTTCATGAACCTCCCTGCTACTTGAACTTCTTGAACCTTCCTGCTACTTGAACTTCTTGAACCTTCCTGCTACTTGAACTTCATGAACCTTCCTGCTACTTGAACTTTTTGAACCTCCCTGCCACTTGAACTTCTTGAACCTTCCTGCTACTTGAATTTCTCGAACTTTTTGAACCTTCCTGCTACTTGAACTTCTTGAACCTTCCTGCTACTTGAACTTCTTGAACCTTCCTGCTACTTGAACTTCTTGAACCTTCCTGCTACTTGAACTTCTTGAACCTTCCTGCTACTTGAACTTCTTGAACCTTCCTGCTACTTGAACTTCTTGAACCTTCCTGCTACTTGAACTTCTTGAACTTCTTGAACCTTCCTCCTACTTGAACTTCTTGAACCTTCCTGCTACTTGAACTTCTTGAACCTTCCTGCTACTTGAACTTTTTGAACTTTTTGATCCTTCCTGCTACTTGAACTTCTTGAACCTCCCTGCTACTTGAACTTCTTGAACCTTCCGGCTACTTGAACATCATGAACCTTCCTGCTACTTGAACTTCTTGAACTTCTTGAACCTTCCTGCTACCTGAACTTCTTGAACTTCTTGAACCTTCCTGCTACTTGAACTTTTTGAACCTTCCTGTTACTTGAACTTCTTGAACGTCATGAACCTTCCTGCTACTTGAACTTCAAAAACTTTACTACTACTTGAACTTCTTGAACCTTCCTGGTACATGAACTTTTTGAACTTCTTGAACCTTCCTGCTACTTGAACTTCTTGAACCTTCCTGCTCTTTGAACTTTTTGAAATTCTTGAACCTTCCTGCTACCTGAACTTCTTGAACCTTCCTGCTACTTGAACTTCTTGAACTTCTCGAACCTTGCTGCTACTTGAACTTCTTGAACCTTTCTGCCACTTGAATTTCTTGAACTTCTTGAACCTTCCTGCTACTTGAAATACTTGAACTTCTTTAACCTTCCTGTTACTTGAACTTCTTGAACTTCTTGAACCTTCCTGCTACTTGAACTTCTTGAACTTCTTGAACCTTCCTGCTACTTGAAATACTTGAACTTCTTGAACCTTCCTGTTACTTGAACTTCTTGAACTTCTTGAACCTTCCTGCTACTTAATCTTTTAGACCCTTCCTGCTACTTGAACTTCTTGAACCTTCCTGCTACTTGAACTTCTTGAACTTCTTGACCCTTCCTGCTACTTGAACTTATTGAACTTCTTGAACCTTCCTGCTACTTGAACTTCTTGAACTTCTTCAACCTTCCTGCTACTTGAACTTCTTGAACTTCTTGAACCTTCCTGCTACTTGAACTTTTTGAACTTCTTGAACCTTCCTGCTACATGAACTTCTTGAACCTTCCTGCTACTTGAACTTCTTGGACCTTCCTGCTACTTGAACTTCTTGAACTTTCCTGCTACTTGAACTTCTTGAACCTTACTGCTTCTTGAACTTCTTGAACTTCTTGAACCTTCCTGCTAAATGAACTTCTTGAACTTCTTGAACCTTCCTGCTACTTGAACTTTTTGAACTTCTTTAACCTTCCTGCTACTTGAACTTTTTGAACTTCTTGAACCTTCCTGCTACTTGAACTTCTAGAACCTTCCTGCTACTTGAACTTCCTGAACCTTCCTGCTACTTGAACTTCTTGAACTTCTTGAACCTTCCTGCAACCTGAACTTCTTGAACCTTCCTGCTACTTGAACTTCTTGAACCTTCTTGCTGCTTGAACTTCTTGAACTTTCCTGCTACTTGAACTTCTTGAACCTTCCTGCTACTTGAACTTCTTGAACTTCTTGAACCTTTCTGCTACTTGAACTTCTTGAACCTTCCTGCTACCTGAACTACTTGAACTTCCTGCACCTTCCTGCTGCTTGAACTTCTTGAATCTTCCTGCTACTTGAACTTCTTGAACTTCTTGAACCTTCCTGCTACTTGAACTTCTTGAACCTTCCTGCTACTTGAAATTCTTGAACTTCTTGAACCTTCCTGCTACTTGAACTTCTTGAACCTTCCTGCTACTTGAACTTCTTGAACTTATTGAGCCTTCCTGCTACATGAACTACTTAAACTTTTCGAACCTTCCTGCTACTTGAACTTCTTGAACTTCTTGAACTTTCCTGCTACGTGAACTTCTTGAACCTTCCTGCTAATTGAACTTCTTGAACTTCTTGAACCTTCCTGGTACTTGAACTTCTTGAACCTTCATGCTACTCGAACTTCTTGAACCTTACTGCTACTTGAACTTCTTGAACTTCTTGAACCTTCCTGCTACTTGAACTTCTTGAACTTTCTTTCTACTTGAACATCTTGAACTTCTTGAACCTTCCTGCTACTTGAACTTCTTGAACTTCTTGAATTTTCCTGCTACTTGAACTTCTTGAACTTTTTGAACCTTCCTGCTACTTGAACTTCTTGAACTTCTTGAACTTTCCTGCTACTTGAACTTCTTGAACTTTTTGAACCTTCCTGCTACTTGAACTTCTTGAACTTCTTGAACCTTCCTGCTACTTGAACTTCTTGAACCTTCCTGCTAATGGAACTTCTTGAACCTTCCTGCTATTTGAACTTCTTGAAACTTTCTGCTACTTGAACTTCTTGAACTTCTTGACCCTTCCTGCTACTGGAACTTCTTGAACCTTCCTGCTATTTGAACTTCTTGAAACTTCCTGCTACTTGAACTACTTGAACTTCTTGAACCTTCCTGCTACTTGAACTTCTTGAACGTCTTGAACCTTCCTGCTACATGAACTTCTTGAACTTCTTGAACCTTCCTGCTACTTGAACTTCTTGAACGTCTTGAACCTTCCTGCTACTTGAACTTCTTGAACTTCCTGAACCTTCCTGCTACTTGAACTTTTTGAACCTTCCTGCTACTCAAACTTCTTGAACCTTCCTGCTACTTGAACTTCTTGAACCTTCCTGCTACTTGAACTTCTTGAACTTCTTGAACCTTCCTGCTACTTTAACTTCTTGAACTTCTTGAACCTTCCTGCTACTTGAACTTCTTGAACCTTCCTGCTACATGAACTTCTTGAACTTCTTGAACCTTCCTGCTACTTGAACTTCTTGAACTTCTTGTACCTTTCTGCAACTTGAACTTCTTAAGCCTTCCTGCTACTTGAACTTCTTGAACTTTTTGAACCTTCCTGCTACTGGAACTTCTTGAACGTCTTGAACCTTCCTGCTACATGAACTTCTTGAACTTCTTGATCCTTCCTGCTACTTGAACATCTTGAACTTTTTGAACCTTCCTGCTACTTGAACTTCTTGAACATCTTGAACCTTCCTGCTACTTGAACTTCTTGAACTTCTTGAACCTTCCTGCTACTTGAACTTCTTGAACCTTCCTGCTACTTGAACTTCTTGAACTTCTTGAACCTTCCTGTTACTTGAACTTCTTGAACCTTCCTGTTACTTGAACTTCTTGAACTTCTTGAACCTTCCTGCTACTTGAACTTCTTGAACCTTCCTGCTACTTGAACTTCTTGAACTTCTTGAACCTTCCTGCTACTTGAAATACTTGAACTTCTTGAACCTTCCTGTTACTTGAACTTCTTGAACTTCTTGAACCTTCCTGCTACTTAAACTTTCAGACCCTTCCTGCTACTTGAACATCCTGAACCTTCCTGCTACTTGAACTTCTTGAACTTCTTGAACCTTCCTTCTACTTGAACTTCTTGAACCTTCCTGCTACTTGAACTTCTTGAACTTCTTGACCCTTCCTGCTACTTGAACTTATTGAACTTCTTGAACCTTCCTGCTAATTGAACTTCTTGAACTTCTTCAACCTTCCTGCTACTTGAACTTCTTAAACTTCTTGGACCCTCCTGCTACTTGAACTTCTTGAACTTCTTGAACATTCCTGCTACTTGAACTTCTTGAAATTCTTGAACCTTTTTGCTATTTGAACTTCTTGAACTTCTTGAACCTTCCTGCTACTTGAATTTTTTGAACTTCTTGAACCTTCCTGCTACTTGAACTTCTTGAACCTTCCCGCTACTTGAACTTCTTGGACCTTCCTGCTACTTGAACTTCTTGAACTTTCCTGCTACTTGAACTTCTTTAACCTTACTGCTTCTTGAACTTCTTGAACTTCTTGAACCTTCCTGCTAAATGAACTTCTTGAACTTCTTGAACCTTCCTGCTCCTTGAACTTTTTGAACTTCTTTAACCTTCCTGCTACTTAAACTTTTTGAACTTCTTGAACCTTCCTGCTACTTGAACTTCTAGAACCTTCCTGCTACTTGAACTTCTTGAACCTTCCTGCTACTTGAACTTCTTGAACTTCTTGAACCTTCCTGCAACCTGAACTTCTTGAACCTTCCTGCTACTTGAACTTCTTGAACCTTCTTGCTGCTTGAACTTCTTGAACCTTTCTGCTACTTGAAATTCTTGAACCTTCCTGCTACCTGAACTACTTGAACTTCCTGTACCTTCCTGCTGCTTGAACTTCTTGAACCTTCCTGCTACTTGAACTTCTTGAACTTCTTGAACCTTCCTGCTACTTGAACTTCTTGAACCTTCCTGCTACTTGAACTTCTTGAACTTATTGAACCTTCCTGCTACTTGAACTACTTAAACTTTTTGAACCTTCCTGCTACTTGAACTTCTTGAACTTCTTGAACCATCCTGCTACGTGAACTTCTTGAACCTTCCTGCTAATTGAACTTCTTGAACTTCTTGAACCTTCCTGCTACTTGAACTTCTTGAACCTTCATGCTACTCGAACTTCTTCAACCTTCCTGCTACTTGAACTTCTTGAACTTCTTGAAACTTCCTGCTACTTGAACTTCTTGAACTTCTCGAACCTTCTTGCTACTTGAACTTCTCGAACCTTCTTGCTACTTGAACTTCTTGAACTTCTTGAACCTTCCTGCTACTTGAAATTCTTGAACCTTCCTGCTACTTGAACTTCTTGAACTTCTTGAACCTTCCTGCTACTTGAACTTCTTGAACTTCTTGAACCTTCCTGCTACTTGAACTTCTTAAACCTCCCTGCTACTTGAACTTCTTGAACTTATTGAACCTTCCTGCTACTTGAACTACTCAAACTTTTTGAACCTTCCTGCTACTTGAACTTCTTGAACTTCTTAAACCTTCCTGCTACGTGAACTTCTTGAACCTTCCTGCTAATTGAACTTCTTAAACTTATTGAACCTTCCTGCTACTTGAACTTCTTGAACCTTCATGCTACTCGAACTTCTTGAACCTTCCTGCTACTTGAACTTCTTGAACTTCTTGAAACTTCCTGCTACTTGAACTTCTTGAACTTCTCGAACCTTCTTACTACTTGAACTTCTTGAACTTCTTGAACCTTCCTGCTACTTGAACTTCTTGAACTTCTTAAACCTTCCTGCTACTTGAACTTCTTGAACCTTCCTGCTACTTGAACTTCTTGAACCTTCCTGCTACTTGAACTTCATGAACCTCCCTGCTACTTGAACTTCTTGAACCTTCCTGCTACTTGAACTTCTTGAACCTTCCTGCTACTTGAACTTCTTGAACCTTCCTGCTACTTGAACTTTTTGAACCTCCCTGCCACTTGAACTTCTTGAACCTTCCTGCTACTTGAATTTCTCGAACTTTTTGAACCTTCCTGCTACTTGAACTTCTTGAACCTTCCTGCTACTTGAACTTCTTGAACCTTCCTGCTACTTGAACTTCTTGAACCTTCCTGCTACTTGAACTTCTTGAACCTTCCTGCTACTTGAACTTCTTGAACCTTCCTGCTACTTGAACTTCTTGAACTTCTTGAACCTTCCTTCTACTTGAACTTCTTCAACCTTCCTGCCACTTGAACTTCTTGAACCTTCCTGCTACTTGAACTTTTTGAACTTTTTGATCCTTCCTGCTACTTGAACTTCTTGAACCTCCCTGCTACTTGAACTTCTTGAACCTTCCGGCTACTTGAACATCATGAACCTTCCTGCTACTTGAACTTCTTGAACTTCTTGAACCTTCCTGCTACTTGAACTTCTTGAACTTCTTGAACCTTCCTGCTACTTGAACTTTTTGAACCTTCCTGTTACTTGAACTTCTTGAACGTCATGAACCTTCCTGCTACTTGAACTTCTTAAACCTTACTACTACTTGAACTTCTTGAACCTTCCTGGTACATGAACTTTTTGAACTTCTTGAACCTTCCTGCTACTTGAACTTCTTGAACCTTCCTGCTCTTTGAACTTTTTGAAATTCTTGAACCTTCCTGCTACCTGAACTTCTTGAACCTTCCTGTTACTCGAACTTCTTGAACTTCTTGAACCTTGCTGCTACTTGAACTTCTTGAACCTTCCTGCTACTTGAACTTTTTGAACTTCTTGAACCTTCCTGCTACCTGAACTTCTTGAACCTTTCTGCTACTTGAATTTCTTGAACTTCTTGAAATTTCCTGCTACTTGAACTTCTTGAACGTTCGTGCTACTTGAAATTCTTGAAACTTCCTGCTACTTGAACTTCTTGAACTTCTTGACCCTTCCTGCTACTTGAAATACTTGAACTTATTTAACCTTCCTGTTACTTGAACTTCTTGAACTTCTTGAACCTTCCTGCTACTTGAACTTCTTGAACTTCTTGAACCTTCCTGCTACTTGAAATATTTGAACTTCTTGAACCTTCCTGTTACTTGAACTTCTTGAACTTCTTGAACCTTCCTGCTACTTAAACTTTTAGACCCTTCCTGCAACTTGAACTTCTTGAACCTTCCTGCTACTTGAACTTCTTGAACTTCATGAACCTTCCTTCTACTTGAACTTCTTGAACCTTCCTGCTACTTGAACTTCTTGAACCTTCCTGCTACTTGAACTTCTTGAACTTCTTGAACCTTCCTGCAACCTAAACTTCTTGAACCTTCCTGCTACTTGAACTTCTTGAACCTTCTTGCTGCTTGAACTTCTCGAACTTTCCTGCTACTTGAACTTCTTGAACCTTCCTGCTACTTGAACTTCTTGAACTTCTTGAACCTTTCTGCTACTTGAACTTCTTGAACCTTCCTGCTACCTGAACTACTTGAACTTCCTGCAGCTTCCTGCTGCTTGAACTTCTTGAACCTTCCTGCTACTTGAACTTCTTGAACTTCTTGAACCTTCCTGCTACTTGAACTTCTTGAACTTCTTGAACCTTCCTGCTACTTGAACTTCTTGAACTTATTGAACCTTCCTGCTACTTGAACTACTTAAACTTTTCGAACCTTCCTGCTACTTGAACTTCTTGAACTTCTTGAACTTTCCTGCTACGTGAACTTCTTGAACCTTCCTGCTAATTGAACTTCTTGAACTTCTTGAACCTTAATGGTACTTGAACTTCTTGAACCTTCATGCTACTCGAACTTCTTGAACCTTCCTGCTACTTGAACTTCTTGAACTTCTTGAACCTTCCTGCTACTTGAACTTCTTGAACTTCTTGAACCTTCCTGCTACTTGAACTTCTTGAACTTTCTTTCTACTTGAACATCTTGAACTTCTTGAACCTTCCTGTTACTTGAACTTCTTGAACCGTCCTGCTACTTGAACTTCTTGAACTTCTTGAACCTTCCTGCTACTTGAAATTCTTGAACCTTTCTGCTGCTTGAACTTCTTGAACTTCTTGAACCTTCCTGCTACTTGAACTTCTTGAACTTCTTGAACCTTCCTGCTACTTGAACTTCTTGGACTTTTTTTCTACTTGAACATCTTGAACTTCTTGAACCTTCCTGTTACTTGAACTTCTTGAACCTTTCTGCCACTTGAACTTCCTGAACTTCTTGAACCTTCCTGCTACTTGAAGTTCTTGAACCTTCCTGCTGCTTGAACTTCTTGAACTTTTTGAACCTTCCTGCTACTTGAACTTCTTGAACTTGTTGAACCTTCCTGCTACTTGAACTTCTTGAACTTTCTTTCTACTTGAACATCTTGAACTTCTTGAACCTTCCTGCTACTTGAACTTCTTGAACCTTCCTGCTACTTGAACTTGTTGAACTTCTTGAACCTTCCTGCTACTTGAACTTCTTGAACTTCTTGACCCTTCCGGCTACTTGAACTTATTGAATTTCTTGAACCTTCCTGCTACTTGAACTTCTTAAACTTCTTGGACCCTCCTGCTACTTGAACTTCTTGAACTTCTTGAACATTCCTGCTACTTGAACTTCTTGAACTTCTTGAACCTTCTTGCTATTTGAACTTCTTGAACTTCTTGAACCTTCCTGCTACTTGAATTTTTTAAACTTCTTGAACCTTCCTGCTACTTGAACTTCTTGAACCTTCCTGCTACTTGAACTTCTTGGACCTTCCTGCTACTTGAACTTCTTGAACTTTCCTGCTACTCGAACTTCTTTAACCTTACTGCTTCTTGAACTTCTTGAACTTCTTGAACCTTCCTGCTAAATGAACTTCTCGAACTTCTTGAACCTTCCTGCTACTTGAACTTTTTGAACTTCTTTAACCTTCCTGCTACTTGAACTTTTTGAACTTCTTGAACCTTCCTGCTACTTGAACTTCTAGAACCTTCCTGCTACTTGAACTTCTTGAACCTTCCTGCTACTTGAACTTCTTGAACTTCTTGAACCTTCCAGCAACCTGAACTTCTTGAACCTTCCTGCTACTTGAACTTCTTGAACCTTCTTGCTGCTTGAACTTCTTGAACTTTCCTGCTACTTGAACTTCTTAAATCTTCCTGCTACTTGAACTTCTTGAACTTCTTGAACCTTTCTGCTACTTGAAATTCTTGAACCTTCCTGCTACCTGAACTACTTGAACTTCCTGCACCTTCCTGCTGCTTGAACTTCTTGAACCTTCCTGCTACTTGAACTTCTTGAACCTTCCTGCTACTTGAACTTCTTGAACCTTCCTGCTACTTGAACTTCTTGAACTTATTGAACCTTCCTGCTACTTGAACTACTTAAACTTTTTGAACCTTCCTGCTACTTGAACTTCTTGAACTTCTTGAACCTTCCTGCTACGTGAACTTCTTGAACCTTCCTGCTAATTGAACTTCTTGAACTTCTTGAACCTTCCTGCTACTTGAACTTCTTGAACCTTCATGCTACTCGAACTTCTTGAACCTTCTTGCTACTTGAACTTCTTGAACTTCTTGAAACTTCCTGCTACTTGAACTTCTTGAACTTCTCGAACCTTCTTGCTACTTGAACTTCTTGAACTTTTTGAACCTTCCTGCTACTTGAAATTCTTGAACCTTCCTGCTACTTGAACTTCTTGGACCTTCCTGCTACTTGAACTTCTTGAACTTCTTGAACCTTTCTGCTACTTGAACTTCTTGAACCTTCCTGCTACTTGAACTTCTTGAACTTCTTGAACCTTCCTGCTACTTGAACTTCTTGAACCTCCCTGCTACTTGAACTTCTTGAACTTATTGAACCTTCCTGCTACTTGAACTACTTGAACTTTTTGAACCTTCCTGCTACTTGAACTTCTTGAACTTCTTAAACCTTCCTGCTACGTGAACTTCTTGAACCTTCCTGCTAATTGAACTTCTTGAACTTCTTGAACCTTCCTGCTACTTGAACTTCTTGAACCTTCATGCTACTCGAACTTCTTGAACCTTCCTGCTACTTGAACTTCTTGAACTTCTTGAAACTTCCTGCTACTTGAACTTCTTGGACTTCTCGAACCTTCTTGCTACTTGAACTTCTTGAACTTCTTGAACCTTCCTGCTACTTGAACTTCTTGAACTTCTTGAACTTTCCTGCTACCTGAACTTTTTGAACCTTCCTGCTACTTGAACTTCTTGAACCTTCCTGCTACTTGAACTTCATGAACCTCCCTGCTACTTGAAATTCTTGAACCTTCCTGCTACTTGAACTTCTTGAACCTTCCTGCTACTTGAACTTCTTGAACCTTCCTGCTACTTGAACTTTTTGAACCACCCTGCCACTTAAACTTCTTGAACCTTCCTGCTACTTGAATTTCTCGATCTTTTTGAACCTTACTGCTAGTTGAACTTCTTGAACCTTCCTGCTACTTGAACTTCTTGAACCTTCCTGCTACTTGAACTTCTTGAACTTCTTGAACCTTCCTGCTACTTGAACTTCTTGAACCTTCCTGCTACTCGAACTTCTTGAACCTTTCTGCTACTTGAACTTTTTGAACTTTTTGATCCTTCCTGCTACTTGAACTTCTTGAACCTCCCTGCTACTTGAACTTCTTGAACCTTCCGGCTACTTGAACATCATGAACCTTCCTGCTACTTGAACTTCTTGAACTTCTTGAACCTTCCTGCTACTTGAACTTCTTGAACTTCTTGAACCTTCCTGCTACTTGAACTTTTTGAACCTTCCTGTTACTTGAACTTCTTGAACGTCATGAACCTTCCTGCTACTTGAACTTCTTAAACCTTACTACTACTTGAACTTCTTGAACCTTCCTGGTACATGAACTTTTTGAACTTCTTGAACCTTCCTGCTACTTGAACTTCTTGAACCTTCCTGCTCTTTGAACTTTTTGAAATTCTTGAACCTTCCTGCTACCTGAACTTCTTGAACCTTCCTGCTACTCGAACTACTTGAACTTCTTGAACCTTGCTGCTACTTGAACTTCTTGAACCTTCCTGCTACTTGAACTTTTTGAACTTCTTGAACCTTCCTGCTACCTGAACTTCTTGAACCTTTCTGCCACTTGAATTTCTTGAACTTCTTGAACCTTCCTGCTACTTGAACTTCTTGAACCTTCCTGCTACTTGAAATTCTTGAAACTTCCTGCTACTTGAACTTCTTGAACTTCTTGAACCTTCCTGCTACATGAACTACTTGAACTTCTTGAACCTCCCTGCTAACTGAACTTCTTGAACCTTCCAGCTACTTGAACTTCTTGAACTTCTTGAACCTTCCTGCACCTTGAAGTTCTTGAACTTCTTGAACTTCTTGAACCTTCCTGCTACCTGAACTTCTTGAACTTCTTGAACCCTCCCGCTACTTGAACTTCATTAACCTTCCTGCTACTTGAACTTCTTGAACCTTCCTGCTACTAGAACTTCTTGAACGTCTTGAACCTTCCTGCTACTTGAACTTCTTGAACTTCCTGAACCTTCCTGTTACCTGAACTTTTTGAACCTTCCTGCTACTTGAACTTCTTGAACCTTCCTGCTACTTGAACTTCTTGAACCTTCCTGCTACTTGAACTTCTTGAACTTCTTGAACCTTCCTGCTACTTTAACTTCTTGAACTTCTTGAACCTTCCTGCTACTTTAACTTCTTGAACCTTCCTGCTACTTGAACTTCTTGAACTTCTTGAACCTTCCTGCTACTTGAACTTCTTGAACTTCTTGTACCTTTCTGCAACTTGAACTTCTTAAGCCTTCCTGCTACTTGAACTTCTTGAACTTTTTGAACCTTCCTGCTACTGGAACTTCTTGAACGTCTTGAACGTTCCTGCTACATGAACTTCTTGAACTTCTTGAACCTTCCTGCTACTTGAACATCTTGAACTTTTTGAACCTTCCTGCTACTTGAACTTCTTGAACTTCTTGAACCTTCCTGCTACTTGAACTTCTTGAACTTCTTGAACCTTCCTGCTACTTGAACTTCTTGAACCTTCCTGCTACTTGAGCTTCTTGAACTTCTTGAACCTTCCTGCTACTTGAAATACTTGAACTTCTTGAACCTTCCTTTTACTTGAACTTCTTGAACTTCTTGAACCTTCCTGCTACTTGAACTTCTTGAACTTCTTGAACCTTCCTGCTACTTGAAATACTTGAACTTCTTGAACCTTCCTGTTACTTGAACTTCTTGAACTTCTTGAACCTTCCTGCTTCTTAAACTTTTAGACCCTTCCTGCTACTTGAACTTCTTGAACCTTCCTGCTACTTGAACTTCTTGAACTTCTTGAACCTTCCTTCTACTTGAACTTCTTGAACCTTCCTGCTACTTGAACTTCTTGAACTTCTTGACCCTTCCGGCTACTTGAACTTATTGAATTTCTTGAACCTTCCTGCTACTTGAACTTCTTAAACTTCTTGGACCCTCCTGCTACTTGAACTTCTTGAACTTCTTGAACATTCCTGCTACTTGAACTTCTTGAACTTCTTGAACCTTCTTGCTATTTGAACTTCTTGAACTTCTTGAACCTTCCAGCTACTTGAATTTTTTGAACTTCTTGAACCTTCCTGCTACTTGAACTTCTTGAACCTTCCTGCTACTTGAACTTCTTGGACCTTCCTGCTACTTGAACTTCTTGAACTTTCCTGCTACTCGAACTTCTTTAACCTTACTGCTTCTTGAACTTCTTGAACTTCTTGAACCTTCCTGCTAAATGAACTTCTCGAACTTCTTGAACCTTCCTGCTACTTGAACTTTTTGAACTTCTTTAACCTTCCTGCTACTTGAACTTTTTGAACTTCTTGAACCTTCCTGCTACTTGAACTTCTAGAACCTTCCTGCTACTTGAACTTCTTAAACCTTCCTGCTACTTGAACTTCTTGAACTTCTTGAACCTTCCAGCAACCTGAACTTCTTGAACCTTCCTGCTACTTGAACTTCTTGAACCTTCTTGCTGCTTGAACTTCTTGAACTTTCCTGCTACTTGAACTTCTTAAATCTTCCTGCTACTTGAACTTCTTGAACTTCTTGAACCTTTCTGCTACTTGAAATTCTTGAACCTTCCTGCTACCTGAACTACTTGAACTTCCTGCACCTTCCTGCTGCTTGAACTTCTTGAACCTTCCTGCTACTTGAACTTCTTGAACCTTCCTGCTACTTGAACTTCTTGAACTTATTGAACCTTCCTGCTACTTGAACTACTTAAACTTTTTGAACCTTCCTGCTACTTGAACTTCTTAAACTTCTTGAACCTTCCTGCTACGTGAACTTCTTGAACCTTCCTGCTAATTGAACTTCTTGAACTTCTTGAACCTTCCTGCTACTTGAACTTCTTGAACCTTCATGCTACTCGAACTTCTTGAACCTTCTTGCTACTTGAACTTCTTGAACTTCTTGAAACTTCCTGCTACTTGAACTTCTTGAACTTCTCGAACCTTCTTGCTACTTGAACTTCTTGAACTTTTTGAACCTTCCTGCTACTTGAAATTCTTGAACCTTCCTGCTACTTGAACTTCTTGAACCTTCCTGTTACTTGAACTTCTTGAACTTCTTGAACCTTTCTGCTACTTGAACTTCTTGAACCTTCCTGCTACTTGAACTTCTTGAACTTCTTGAACCTTCCTGCTACTTGAACTTCTTGAACCTCCCTGCTACTTGAACTTCTTGAACTTATTGAACCTTCCTGCTACTTGAACTACTTGAACTTTTTGAACCTTCCTGCTACTTGAACTTCTTGAACTTCTTAAACCTTCCTGCTACGTGAACTTCTTGAACCTTCCTGCTAATTGAACTTCTTGAACTTCATGAACCTTCCTGCTACTTGAACTTCTTGAACCTTCATGCTACTCGAACTTCTTGAACCTTCCTGCTACTTGAACTTCTTGAACTTCTTGAAACTTCCTGCTACTTGAACTTCTTGGACTTCTCGAACCTTCTTGCTACTTGAACTTCTTGAACTTCTTGAACCTTCCTGCTACTTGAACTTCTTGAACTTCTTGAACTTTCCTGCTACCTGAACTTTTTGAACCTTCCTGCTACTTGAACTTCTTGAACCTTCCTGCTACTTGAACTTCATGAACCTCCCTGCTACTTGAACTTCTTGAACCTTCCTGCTACTTGAACTTCTTGAACCTTCCTGCTACTTGAACTTCTTGAACCTTCCTGCTACTTGAACTTTTTGAACCACCCTGCCACTTGAACTTCTTGAACCTTCCTGCTACTTGAATTTCTCGATCTTTTTGAACCTTCCTGCTAGGTGAACTTCTTGAACCTTCCTGCTACTTGAACTTCTTGAACCTTCCTGCTACTTGAACTTCTTGAGCTTCTTGAACCTTCCTGCTACTTGAACTTCTTGAACCTTCCTGCTACTTGAACTTCTTGAACCTTTCTGCTACTTGAACTTTTTGAACTTTTTGATCCTTCCTGCTACTTGAACTTCTTGAACCTCCCTGCTACTTGAACTTCTTGAACCTTCCGGCTACTTGAACATCATGAACCTTCCTGCTACTTGAACTTCTTGAACTTCTTGAACCTTCCTGCTACTTGAACTTTTTGAACCTTCCTGTTACTTGAACTTTTTGAACTTCTTGAACCTTCCTGCTACTTGAACTTCTTGAACCTTCCTGCTCTTTGAACTTTTTGAAATTCTTGAACCTTCCTGCTACCTGAACTTCTTGAACCTTCCTGCTACTCGAACTACTTGAACTTCTTGAACCTTGCTGCTACTTGAACTTCTTGAACCTTCCTGCTACTTGAACTTTTTGAACTTCTTGAACCTTCCTACTACCTGAACTTCTTGAACCTTTCTGCCACTTGAATTTCTTGAACTTCTTGAACCTTCCTGCTACTTGAACTTCTTGAACCTTCCTGCTACTTGAAATTCTTGAAACTTCCTGCTACTTGAACTTCTTGAACTTCTTGAACCTTCCTGCTACATGAACTACTTGAACTTCTTGAACCTCCCTGCTACTTGAACTTCTTGAACCTTCCAGCTACTTGAACTTCTTGAACTTCTTGAACCTTCCTGCACCTTGAAGTTCTTGAACTTCTTTAACTTCTTGAACCTTCCTGCTACCTGAACTTCTTGAACTTCTTGAACCTTCCCGCTACTTGAACTTCATTAACCTTCCTGCTACTTGAACTTCTTGAACCTTCCTGCTACTAGAACTTCTTGAACCTTCCTGCTACTTGAACTTTTTAAACATTCTTGCTACATGAACTTCTTGAACCTTCCTGCTACTTGAACTCCTTGAACTTCTTGAACCTTCCTGCTACTTGAACTTCTTGAACCTTCCTGCTACTTGAACTTCTTGAACTTCTTGAACCTTCCTGCTACTTGAACTACTTGATCTTCTTGAACCTTCCTGCTACTTGAACTACTTGAACTACTTGAACCTTCCTGCTACTTGAACTTCTTTAACCTTCCTGGTACTTGAACTTCTTGAACTTCTTGAACCTTCCTGCTACTTGAACTTCTTGAACTTCTCGAACCTTCCTGCTACTTGAACTTCTTGAACCTTCCTGCTAATGGAACTTCTTGAACCTTCCTGCTATTTGAACTTCTTGAAACTTCCTGCTACTTGAACTTCTTGAACTTCTTGAACCTTCCTGCTACTTGAACTTCTTGAACGTCTTGAACCTTCCTGCTACTTGAACTTCTTGAACTTCTTGAACCTTCCTGCTACTTGAACTTCTTGAACGTCTTGAACCTTCCTGCTACTTGAACTTCTTGAACTTCATGAACCTTCCTGCTACTTGAACTTTTTGAACCTTCTTGCTACTTGAACTTTTTGAACCTTCCTGCTACTTGAACTTCTTGAACCTTCCTGCTACTTGAACTTCTTGAACTTCTTGAACCTTCCTGTTCTTTAACTTCTTGAACTTCTTGAACCTTCCTGCTACTTGAACTTCTTGAACCTTCCTGCTACTTGAACTTCTTGAACTTCTTGAACCTTCCTGCTACTTTAACTTCTTGAACTTCTTGTACCTTTCTGCAACTTGAACTTCTTAAGCCTTCCTGCTATTTGAACTTCTTGAACTTTTTGAACCTTAGTGCTACTGGAACTTCTTGAACGTCTTGAACCTTCCTGCTACATGAACTTCTTGAACTTCTTGAACCTTCCTGCTACTTGAACATCTTGAACTTTTTGAACCTTCCTGCTACTTGAACTTCTTGAACTTCTTGAACCTTCCTGCTACTTGAACTTCTTGAACTTCTTGAACCTTCCTGCTACTTGAACTTCTCGAACCTTCCTGCTACTTGAACTTCTTGAACTTCTTGAACCTTCCTGCTACTTGAAATACTTGAACTTCTTGAACCTTCCTGTTACTTGAACTTCTTGAACTTCTTGAACCTTCCTGCTACTTGAACTTCTTGAACCTTCCTGCTACTTGAACTTCTTGAACTTCTTGAACCTTCCTGCTACTTGAAATACTTGAACTTCTTGAACCTTCCTGTTACTTGAACTTCTTGAACTTCTTGAACCTTCCTGCTACTTAAACTTTTAGACCCTTCCTGCTACTTGAACTTCTTGAACCTTCCTGCTACTTGAACTTCTTGAACTTCTTGAACCTTCCTTCCACTTGAACTTCTTGAACCTTCCTGCTACTTGAACTTCTTGATCTTCTTGAACTTCTTGACCCTTCCTGCTACTTGAACTTATTGAACTTCTTGAACCTTCCTGCTACTTGAACTTCTTGAACTTCTTCAACCTTCCTGCTGCTTGAACTTCCTAAACTTCTTGGACCCTCCTGCTACTTGAACTTCTTGAACTTCTTGAACATTCATGCTACTTGAACTTCTTGAACTTCTTGAACCTTCTTGCTATTTGAACTTCTTGAACTTCTTGAACCTTACTGCTACTTGAATTTTTTGAACTTCTTGAACCTTCCTGCTACTTGAACTTCTTGAACCTTCCTGCTACTTGAACTTCTTGGACCTTCCTGCTGCTTGAACTTCTTGAACTTTCCTGCTACTTGAACTTCTTGAACCTTACTGCTTCTTCAACTTCTTGAACTTCTTGAACCTTCCTGCTAAATGAACTTCTTGAACTTCTTGAACCTTCCTGCTACTTGAACTTTTTGAACTTCTTTCCCCTTCATGCTACTTGAACTTTTTGAACTTCTTGAACCTTCCTGCTACTTGAACTTCTAGAACCTTCCTGCTACTTGAACTTCTTGAACCTTCCTGCTACTTGAACTTCTTGAACTTCTTGAACCTTCCTGCAACCTGAACTTGTTGAACCTTCCTGCTACTTGAACTTCTTGAACCTTCTTGCTGCTTGAACTTCTTGAACTTTCCTGCTACTTGAACTTAATGACCCTTCCTGCTACTTGAACTTCTTGAACTTCTTGAACCTTTCTGCTACTTGAAATTCTTGAACCTTCCTGCTACCTGAACTTCTTGAACTTCCTGCACCTTCCTGCTGCTTGAACTTCTTGAACCTTCCTGCTACTTGAACTTCTTGAACTTCTTGAACCTTCCTGCTACTTGAACTTCTTGAACTTATTGAACCTTCCTGCTACTTGAACTACTTAAACTTTTTGAACCTTCCTGCTACTTGAACTTCTTGAACCTTCCTGCTACGTGAACTTCTTGAAACTTCCTGCTAATTGAACTTTTTGAACTTCTTGAACCTTCCTGCTACTTGAACTTCTTGAACTTCTTGAAACTTCCTGCTACTTGAACTTCTTGAACTTCTCGAACCTTCTTGCTACTTGAACTTCTTGAACTTCTTGAACCTTCCTGCTACTTGAAATTCTTGAACCTTACTGTTACTTGAACTTCTTGAACCTTCCTGCTACTTGAACTTCTTGAACTTCTTGAACCTTTCTGCTACTTGAACTTCTTGAACCTTCCTGCAACTTGAACTTCTTGAACTTCTTGAACCTTCCTGCTACTTGAACTTCTTGAACTTCTTGAACCTTCCTGCTACTTGAACTTCTTGAACCTTCCTGCTACTTGAACTTCTTGAACTTATTGAACCTTCCTGCTACTTGAACTACTTAAACTTTTTGAACCTTCCTGCTACTTGAACTTCTTGAACTTCTTGAACCTTCCTGCTACGTGAACTTCTTGAACCTTCCTGCTAATTGAACTTCTTGAACTTCTTGAACCTCTCTGCTACTTGAACTTCTTGAACCTTCATGCAACTCGAACTTCTTGAACCTTCCTGCTACTTGAACTTCTTGAACTTCTTGAAACTTCCTGCTACTTGAACTTCTTGAACTTCTCGAAATTTCTTGCGTCTTGAACTTCTTGAACTTCTTGAACCTTCCTGCTACTTGAACTTCTTGGACCTTCATGCTACTCGAACTTCTTGAACCTTCCTGCTACTTGAACTTCTTGAACTTCTTGAAACTTCCTGCTACTTGAACTTCTTGGACTTCTCGAACCTTCTTGCTACTTGAACTTCTTGAACTTCTTGAACCTTCCTGCTACTTGAACTTCTTGAACTTCTTGAACCTTCCTGCTACCTGAACTTTTTGAACCTTCCTGCTACTTGAACTTCTTGAACCTTTCTGCTACTTGAACTTCATGAACCTCCCTGCTACTTGAACTTCTTGAACCTTCCTGCTACTTGAACTTCTTGAACCTTCCTGCTACTTGAACTTCTTGAACCTTCCTGCTACTTGAACTTTTTGAACCACCCTGCCACTTGAACTTCTTGAACCTTCCTGCTACTTGAATTTCTCGATCTTTTTGAACCTTCCTGCTAGTTGAACTTCTTGAACCTTCCTGCTACTTGAACTTCTTGAACCTTCCTGCTACTTGAACTTCTTGAACTTCTTGAACCTTCCTGCTACTTGAACTTCTTGAACCTTCCTGCTACTTGAACTTCTTGAACCTTTCTGCTACTTGAACTTTTTGAACTTTTTGATCCTTCCTGCTACTTGAACTTCTTGAACCTCCCAGCTACTTGAACTTCTTGAACCTTCCGGCTACTTGAACATCATGAACCTTCCTGCTACTTGAACTTCTTGAACTTCTTGAACCTTCCTGCTACTTGAACTTCTTGAACTTCTTGAACCTTCCTGCGACTTGAACTTTTTGAACCTTCCTGTTACTTGAACTTCTTGAACGTCATGAACCTTCCTGCTACTTGAACTTCTTAAACCTTACTACTACTTGAACTTCTTGAACCTTCCTGGTACATGAACTTTTTGAACTTCTTGAACCTTCCTGCTACTTGAACTTCTTGAACCTTCCTGCTCTTTGAACTTTTTGAAATTCTTGAACCTTCCTGCTACCTGAACTTCTTGAACCTTCCTGCTACTCGAACTACTTGAACTTCTTGAACCTTGCTGCTACTTGAACTTCTTGAACCTTCCTGCTACTTGAACTTCATTAACCTTCCTGCTACTTGAACTTCTTGAACCTTCCTGCTACTAGAACTTCTTGAACCTTCCTGCTACTTGAACTTCTGGAACTTCTTGAACCTTCCTGCTACTTGAACTTCTTGAACCTTCCTGCTACTTGAAATTCTTGAAACTTCCTGCTACTTGAACTTCTTGAACTTCTTGAACCTTCCAGCTACTTGAACATCTTGAACTTTTTGAACCTTCCTGCTACTTGAACTTCTTGAACTTCTTGAACCTTCCTGCTACTTGAACTTCTTGAACTTCTTGAACCTTCCTGCTACTTGAACTTCTCGAACCTTCCTGCTACTTGAACTTCTTGAACTTCTTGAACCTTCCTGCTACTTGAAATACTTGAACTTCTTGAACCTTCCTGTTACTTGAACTTCTTGAACTTCTTGAACCTTCCTGCTACTTGAACTTCTTGAACCTTCCTGCTACTTGAACTTCTTGAACTTCTTGAACCTTCCTGCTACTTGAAATACTTGAACTTCTTGAACCTTCCTGTTACTTGAACTTCTTGAACTTCTTGAACCTTCCTGCTACTTAAACTTTTAGACCCTTCCTGCTACTTGAACTTCTTAAACCTTCCTGCTACTTGAACTTCTTGAACTTCTTGAACCTTCCTTCCACTTGAACTTCTTGAACCTTCCTGCTACTTGAACTTCTTGAACTTCTTGAACTTCTTGACCCTTCCTGCTACTTGAACTTATTGAACTTCTTGAACCTTCCTGCTACTTGAACTTCTTGAACTTCTTCAACCTTCCTGCTGCTTGAACTTCCTAAACTTCTTGGACCCTCCTGCTACTTGAACTTCTTGAACTTCTTGAACATTCATGCTACTTGAACTTCTTGAACTTCTTGAACCTTCTTGCTATTTGAACTTCTTGAACTTCTTGAACCTTACTGCTACTTGAATTTTTTGAACTTCTTGAACCTTCCTGCTACTTGAACTTCTTGAACCTTCCTGCTACTTGAACTTCTTGGACCTTCCTGCTGCTTGAACTTCTTGAACTTTCCTGCTACTTGAACTTCTTTAACCTCACTGCTTCTTGAACTTCTTGAACTTCTTGAACCTTCCTGCTAAATGAACTTCTTGAACTTCTTGAACCTTCCTGCTACTTGAACTTTTTGAACTTCTTTAACCTTCATGCTACTTGAACTTTTTGAACTTCTTGAACCTTCCTGCTACTTGAACTTCTAGAACCTTCCTGCTACTTGAACTTCTTGAACCTTACTGCTACTTGAACTTCTTGAACTTCTTGAACCTTCCTGCAACCTGAACTTGTTGAACCTTCCTGCTACTTGAACTTCTTGAACCTTCTTGCTGCTTGAACTTCTTGAACTTTCCTGCTACTTGAACTTCTTGAACCTTCCTGCTACTTGAACTTCTTGAACTTCTTGAACCTTTCTGCTACTTGAAATTCTTGAACCTTCCTGCTACATGAACTACTTGAACTTCCTGCACCTTCCTGCTGCTTGAACTTCTTGAACCTTCCTGCTACTTGAACTTCTTGAACTTCTTGAACCTTCCTGCTACTTGAACTTCTTGAACCTTCCTGCTACTTGAACTTCTTGAACTTATTGAACCTTCCTGCTACTTGAACTACTTAAACTTTTTGAACCTTCCTGCTACTTGAACTTCTTGAACTTCTTGAACCTTCCTGCTACGTGAACTTCTTGAAACTTCCTGCTAATTGAACTTCTTGAACTTCTTGAACCTTCCTGCTACTTGAACTTCTTGAACTTCTTGAAACTTCCTGCTACTTGAACTTCTTGAACTTCTCGAACCTTCTTGCTACTTGAACTTCTTGAACTTCTTGAACCTTCTTGCTACTTGAATTTCTTGAACCTTACTGTTACTTGAACTTCTTGAACCTTCCTGCTACTTGAACTTCTTATACTTCTTGAACCTTTCTGCTACTTGAACTTCTTGAACCTTCCTGCAACTTGAACTTCTTGAACTTCTTGAACCTTCCTGCTACTTGAACTTCTTGAACTTCTTGAACCTTCCTGCTACTTGAACTTCTTGAACCTTCCTGCTACTTGAACTTCTTGAACTTATTGAACCTTCCTGCTACTTGAACTACTTAAACTTTTTGAACCTTCCTGCTACTTGAACTTCTTGAACTTCTTGAACCTTCCTGCTACGTGAACTTCTTGAACCTTCCTGCTAATTGAACTTCTTGAACTTCTTGAACCTCTCTGCTACTTGAACTTCTTGAACCTTCATGCTACTCGAACTTCTTGAACCTTCCTGCTACTTGAACTTCTTGAACTTCTTGAAACTTCCTGCTACTTGAACTTCTTGAACTTCTCGAAATTTCTTGCGTCTTGAACTTCTTGAACTTCTTGAACCTTCCTGCTACTTGAAATTCTTGAACCTTCCTGCTACTTGAACTTCTTGAACCTTCCTGCTACTTGAACTTCTTGAACTTCTTGAACCTTTCTGCTACTTGAACTTTTTGAACCTTCCTGCTACTTGAACTTCTAGAACTTCTTTAACCTTCCTGCTACTTAAACTTCTTGAACCTTCCTGCTACTTGAACTTCTTGAACTTCTTGAACCTTCCTGCCACTTGAACTTTTTGAACCTTCCTGCTATTTGAACTTCTTGAACCTTCCGGCTACTTGAACTTCTTTAACTTCTTGAACCTTCCTGCTACTTGAACTTCTTGAACCTTCCTGCCACTTGAACTTTTTGAACTTCTTGAACCTTCCTGCTACTTGAACTTCTTGAACCTTCCTGATACTTGAACTTTTTGAACCTTCCTGCTACTTGAACTTCTTGAACCCTCCTGCTACTTGAACTTCTTGAACTTCTTGAACCCTCCTGCTACTTGAACTTCTTGAACCTTCGTGCTTCTTGAACTTCTTGAACTTCTTGAACCTTCCTGCTACTTGAACTTCTTGAACTTCTTGAACCTTCCTGCTACTTGAACTTCTTGAACCTTCCTGCTACTTAAGCTTCTTGAACCTTCCTGCTACTTGAACTTCTTGAACTTCTTGAACCTTCCTGCTACTTGAACTTCCTGAACTTCTTGTACCTTTCTGCTACTTGAACTTCTTGAACCGTCCTGCTACTTGAACTTCTTGAACTTCTTGTACCTTAATGCTACTTGAACTTCTTGAACGTCTTGAACCTTCCTGCTACTTGAACTTCTTGAACTTCTTGAACCTTCCTGCTACTTGAACTTCTTGAACCTTCCTGCTACTTGAACTTCTTGAACTTTTTGAACCTTTCGGCTACTTGAACTTCTTGAACTTCCTGAACCTTAATGCTACTTGAACTTCTTGAACCTTCCTGCTACTTGAACTTCTTGAACTTCTTGAACCTTCCTGCTACTTGAACTACTTGAACTTCTTGAACCTTCCTGCTACTTGAACTTCTTGAACTTCTTGAACCTTCCTGCTACTTGAAATTCTTGAAACTTCCTGCTACTTGAACTTGTTGAACTTCTTGAACTTTCCTGCTACTTGAACTTCTTGAACTTCTTGAACCTTCCTGCTACTTGAACTTCTTGAACTTCTTGAACCTTCCTGCTACTTGAACTTTTTGAACTTCTTAAACCTTCCTGCTACGTGAACTTCTTGAACCTTCCTGCTAATTGAACTTCTTGAACTTCTTGAACCTTCCTGCTACTTGAACTTCTTGAACCTTCATGCTACTCGAACTTCTTGAACCTTCCTGCTACTTGAACTTCTTGAACTTCTTGAAACTTCCTGCTACTTGAACTTCTTGGACTTCTCGAACCTTCTTGCTACTTGAACTTCTTGAACTTCTTGAACCTTCCTGCTACTTGAACTTCTTGAACTTCTTGAACCTTCCTGCTACCTGAACTTTTTGAACCTTCCTGCTACTTGAACTTCTTGAACCTTTCTGCTACTTGAACTTCATGAACCTCCCTGCTACTTGAACTTCTTGAACCTTCCTGCTACTTGAACTTCTTGAACCTTCCTGCTACTTGAATTTCTCGATCTTTTTGAACCTTCCTGCTAGTTGAACTTCTTGAACCTTCCTGCTACTTGAACTTCTTGAACCTTCCTGCTACTTGAACTTCTTGAACTTCTTGAACCTTCCTGCTACTTGAACTTCTTGAACCTTCCTGCTACTTGAACTTCTTGAACCTTTCTGCTACTTGAACTTTTTGAACTTTTTGATCCTTCCTGCTACTTGAACTTCTTGAACCTCCCTGCTACTTGAACTTCTTTAACCTTCCGGCTACTTGAACATCATGAACCTTCCTGCTACTTGAACTTCTTGAACTTCTTGAACCTTCCTGCTACTTGAACTTCTTGAACTTCTTGAACCTTCCTGCTACTTGAACTTTTTGAACCTTCCTGTTACTTGAACTTCTTGAACGTCATGAACCTTCCTGCTACTTGAACTTCTTAAACCTTACTACTACTTGAACTTCTTGAACCTTCCTGGTACATGAACTTTTTGAACTTCTTGAACCTTCCTGCTACTTGAACTTCTTGAACCTTCCTGCTCTTTGAACTTTTTGAAATTCTTGAACCTTCCTGCAACCTGAACTTCTTGAACCTTCCTGCTACTCGAACTACTTGAACTTCTTGAACCTTGCTGCTACTTGAACTTCTTGAACCTTCCTGCTACTTGAACTTCATTAACCTTCCTGCTATTTGAACTTCTTGACCCTTCCTGCTACTAGAACTTCTTGAACCTTCCTGCTACTTGAACTTCTGGAACTTCTTGAACCTTCCTGCTACTTGAACTTCTTGAACCTTCCTGCTACTTGAAATTCTTGAAACTTCCTGCTACTTGAACTTCTTGAACTTCTTGAACCTTCCTGCTACATGAACTACTTGAACTTCTTGAACCTTCCTGGTACTTAAAATTCTCGAACTTCTTGAACCTTCCTGCTACTTGCACTTCTTGAACTTCTTGAACCTTCCAGCTACTTGAACTTCTTGAACTTCTTGAACCTTCCTGCACCTTGAAGTTCTTGAACTTCTTGAACTTCTTGAACCTTCCTGCTACCTGAACTTCTTGAACTTCTTGAACCTTCCCGATACTTGAACTTCATTAACCTTCCTGCTACTTGAACTTCTTGAACCTTCCTGCTACTAGAACTTCTTGAACCTTCCTGCTACTTGAACTTCTGGAACTTCTTGAAACTTCCTGCTACTTGAACTTTTTAAACATTCTTGCTACATGAACTTCTTGAACCTTCCTGCTACTTGAACTCCTTGAACTTCTTGAACCTTCCTGCTACTTGAACTTCTTGAACCTTCCTGCTACTTGAACTTCTTGAACCTTCCTGCTACTTGAACTTCTTGAACTTCTTGAACCTTCCTGCTACTTGAACTACTTGAACTTCTTAAACCTTCCTGCTACTTGAACTACTTGAACTACTTGAACCTTCCTGCTACTTGAACTTCTTTAACCTTCCTGGTACTTGAACTTCTTGAACTTCTTGAACCTTCCTGCTACTTGAACTTCTTGAACTTCTCGAACCTTCCTGCTACTTGAACTTCTTGAACCTTCCTGCTAATGGAACTTCTTGAACCTTCCTGCTATTTGAACTTCTTGAAACTTCCTGCTACTTGAACTTCTTGAACTTCTTGAACCTTCCTGCTACTTGAACTTCTTGAACGTCTTGAACCTTCCTGCTACTTGAACTTCTTGAACTTCTTGAACCTTCCTGCTACTTGAACTTCTTGAACGTCTTGAACCTTCCTGCTACTTGAACTTCTTGAACTTCCTGAACCTTCCTGCTACTTGAACTTTTTGAACCTTCTTGCTACTTGAACTTTTTGAACCTTCCTGCTACTTGAACTTCTTGAACCTTCCTGCTACTTGAACTTCTTGAACTTCTTGAACCTTCCTGTTCTTTAACTTCTTGAACTTCTTGAACCTTCCTGCTACTTGAACTTCTTGAACCTTCCTGCTACTTGAACTTCTTGAACTTCTTGAACCTTCCTGCTACTTTAAATTTTTGAACCTTAGTGCTACTGGAACTTCTTGAACGTCTTGAACCTTCCTGCTACATGAACTTCTTGAACTTCTTGAACCTTCCTGCTACTTGAACATCTTGAACTTTTTGAACCTTCCTGCTACTTGAACTTCTTGAACTTCTTGAACCTTCCTGCTACTTGAACTTCTTGAACTTCTTGAACCTTCCTGCTACTTGAACTTCTCGAACCTTCCTGCTACTTGAACTTCTTGAACTTCTTGAACCTTCCTGCTACTTGAAATACTTGAACTTCTTGAACCTTCCTGTTACTTGAACTTCTTGAACTTCTTGAACCTTCCTGCTACTTGAACTTCTTGAACTTCTTGAACCTTCCTGCTACTTGAAATACTTGAACTTCTTGAACCTTCCTGTTACTTGAACTTCTTGAACTTCTTGAACCTTCCTGCTACTTAAACTTTTAGACCCTTCCTGCTACTTGAACTTCTTGAACCTTCCTGCTACTTGAACTTCTTGAACTTCTTGAACCTTCCTTCCACTTGAACTTCTTGAACCTTCCTGCTACTTGAACTTCTTGAACTTCTTGAACTTCTTGACCCTTCCTGCTACTTGAACTTATTGAACTTCTTGAACCTTCCTGCTACTTGAACTTCTTGAACTTCTTCAACCTTCCTGCTGCTTGAACTTCCTAAACTTCTTGGACCCTCCTGCTACTTGAACTTCTTGAACTTCTTGAACATTCCTGCTACTTGAACTTCTTGAACTTCTTGAACCTTCTTGCTATTTGAACTTCTTGAACTTCTTGAACCTTACTGCTACTTGAATTTTTTGAACTTCTTGAACCTTCCTGCTACTTGAACTTCTTGAACCTTCCTTCTACTTGAACTTCTTGGACCTTCCTGCTGCTTGAACTTCTTGAACTTTCCTGCTACTTGAACTTCTTTAACCTTACTGCTTCTTGAACTTCTTGAACTTCTTGGACCTTCCTGCTGCTTGAACTTCTTGAACTTTCCTGCTACTTGAACTTCTTTAACCTTACTGCTTCTTGAACTTCTTGAACTTCTTGAACCTTCCTGCTAAATGAACTTCTTGAACTTCTTGAACCTTCCTGCTACTTGAACTTTTTGAACTTCTTTAACCTTCATGCTACTTGAACTTTTTGAACTTCTTGAACCTTCCTGCTACTTGAACTTCTAGAACCTTCCTGCTACTTGAACTTCTTGAACCTTCCTGCTACTTGAACTTCTTGAACTTCTTGAACCTTCCTGCAACCTGAACTTGTTGAACCTACCTGCTACTTGAACTTCTTGAACCTTCTTGCTGCTTGATCTTCTTGAACTTTCCTGCTACTTGAACTTCTTGAACCTTCCTGCTACTTGAACTTCTTGAACTTCTTGAACCTTTCTGCTACTTGAAATTCTTGAACCTTCCTGCTACCTGAACTACTTGAACTTCCTGCACCTTCCTGCTGCTTGAACTTCTTGAACCTTCCTGCTACTTGAACTTCTTGAACTTCTTGAACCTTCCTGCTACTTGAACTTCTTGAACCTTCCTGCTACTTGAACTTCTTGAACTTATTGAACCTTCCTGCTACTTGAACTACTTAAACTTTTTGAACCTTCCTGCTACTTGAACTTCTTGAACTTCTTGAACCTTCCTGCTACGTGAACTTCTTGAAACTTCCTGCTAATTGAACTTCTTGAACTTCTTGAACCTTCCTGCTACTTGAACTTCTTGAACCTTCATGCTACTCGAACTTCTTGAACCTTCCTGCTACTTGAACTTCTTGAACTTCTCGAAATTTCTTGCGTCTTGAACTTCTTGAACTTCTTGAACCTTCCTGCTACTTGAAATTCTTGAACCTTCCTGCTACTTGAACTTCTTGAACCTTCCTGCTACTTGAACTTCTTGAACTTCTTGAACCTTTCTGCTACTTGAACTTCTTGAACTTCTTGAACCTTTCTGCTACTTGAACTTCTTGAACCTTCCTGCTACTTGAACTTCTAGAACTTCTTTAACCTTCCTGCTACTTAAACTTCTTGAACCTTCCTGCTACTTGAACTTCTTGAACTTCTTGAACCTTCCTGCCACTTGAACTTTTTGAACCTTCCTGCTATTTGAACTTCTTGAACCTTCCGGCTACTTGAACTTCTTTAACTTCTTGAACCTTCCTGCTACTTGAACTTCTTGAACCTTCCTGCCACTTGAACTTTTTGAACTTCTTGAACCTTCCTGCTACTTGAACTTCTTGAACCTTCCTGATACTTGAACTTTTTGAACCTTCCTGCTACTTGAACTTCTTGAACCCTCTTGCTACTTGAACTTCTTGAACTTCTTGAACCCTCCTGCTACTTGAACTTCTTGAACCTTCGTGCTTCTTGAACTTCTTGAACTTCTTGAACCTTCCTGCTACTTGAACTTCTTGAACTTCTTGAACCTTCCTGCTACTTGAACTTCTTGAACCTTCCTGCTACTTAAGCTTCTTGAACCTTCCTGCTACTTGAACTTCTTGAACTTCTTGAACCTTCCTGCTACTTGAACTTCCTGAACTTCTTGTACCTTTCTGCTACTTGAACTTCTTGAACCGTCCTGCTACTTGAACTTCTTGAACTTGTTGTACCTTAATGCTACTTGAACTTCTTGAACGTCTTGAACCTTCCTGCTACTTGAACTTCTTGAACCTTCCTGCTACTTGAACTTCTTGAACTTTTTGAACCTTTCGGCTACTTGAACTTCTTGAACTTCCTGAACCTTAATGCTACTTGAACTTCTTGAACCTTCCTGCTACTTGAACTTCTTGAACTTCTTGAACCTTCCTGCTACTTGAACTACTTGAACTTCTTGAACCTTCCTGCTACTCGAACTTCTTGAACTTCTTGAACCTTCCTGCTACTTGAAATTCTTGAAACTTCCTGCTACTTGAACTTCTTGAACTTCTTGAACCTTCCTGCTACTTGAACTTCTTGAACTTCTTGAACCTTCCTGCTACTTGAACTTCTTGAACTTCATGAACCTTCCTGCTACTTGAACTTTTCGAACTTCTTGAACCTTCCTGCTACTTGAACTTCTTGAACGTTCCTGCTACTTGAACTTCTTGAACCTTCCTGCTACTTGAACTTCTTGAACCTTCCTGCTACTTGAACTTCTAGAACTTTTTGAACCTTCCTGCTACTTGAACTTCTTGAACCTTCCTGCTACTTGAACTTCTTGAACCTTCCTGCTACTTGAACTTCTTGAACTTCTTGAACCTTCGTGCTACTTGAACTTCTTGAACCTTCCTGCTACTTGAACTTCTTGAACCTTCCTGCTACTTGAACTTCTTGAACCTTCCTGCTACCTGAACTTCTTGAACCTTCCTGCTACTTGAACTTCTTGAACCTTCCTGCTACTTGAACTTCTTGAACCTCTTGAACCTTCCTGCTACTTGAACTTCTTGAACTTCTAGAACCTTTCTGATACTTGAACTTCTTGAACCTTCCTGCTACTTGAACTTCTTGAACTTCTTGAACCTTCCTGCTTCTTGAACTTCTTGAACGTCTTGAACCTTCCTGCTACTTGAACTTCTTGAACTTCTTGAACCTTCCTTCTACTTGAACTTCTTGAACCTTCCTGCCACTTGAACTTCTTGAACTTTTTGAACCTTCCTGCTACTTGAACTTCTTGAACTTCTTGAACCTTCCTGCTACTTGAACTTCTTGAACTTCTTGAACCTACCTGCTACTTGAACTTCTTGAACCTTCCTGCTACTTGAAATTCTTGAACTTCTTGAACCTTCCTGCTACTTGCAATACTTGAACTTCTTGAACCTTCCTGTTACTTGAACTTCTCGAACTTTTCGAACCTTCCTGCTACTTGAACTTCTTGAACCTTTCTGCTACTTGAACTTCTTGAACTTCTTGAACCGTCCTGCTACTTGAAATACTTGAACTTCTTGAACCTTCCTGTTACTTGAACTTCTTGAACTTCTTGAAATTTCCTGCTACTTGAACTTCTTGAACCTCCCTGCTACTTGAACTTCTTGAACTTCTTGAACCCTCCTGCTACTTGAACTTCTTGAACTTCTTGAACCCTCCTGCAACTAGAACTTCTTGAACTTTCCTGCTTCTTGAACTTCTTGAACTTCTTGAACCTTCCTGCTACTTGAACTTCTTGAACCTTCCTGCTACTTAAGCTTCTTGAACCTTCCTGCCACTTGAACTTCTTGAACTTCTTGAAACTTTCTGCTACTTCAACTTCCTGAACTTCTTGAACCTTTCTGCTACTTGAACTTCTTGAACCGTCCTGCTACTTGAACTTCTTGAACTTCTTGTACCTTCCTGCTACTTGAACTTCTTGAACGTCTTGAACCTTCCTGCTACTTGAACTTCTTGAACCTTCCTGCTACTTGAACTTCTTGAACTTTTTGAACCTTCCGGCTACTTGAACTTCTTGAACTTCTTGAACCTTAATGCTACTTGAACTTCTTGAACCTTCCTGCTACTTGAACTTCTTGAACTTCTTGAACCTTCCTTCTACTTGAACTACTTGAACTTCTTGAACCTTCCTGCTACTTGAACTTCTTGAAGTTCTTGAACCTTCCTGCTACTTGAACTTCTTGAAACTTCCTGCTACTTGAACTTCTTGAACCTTCCTGCTACTTGAACTTCTTGAACTTCTTGAACCTTCCTGCAACCTGAACTTCTTGAACCTTCCTGCTACTTGAACTTCTTGAACCTTCTTGCTGCTTGAACTTCTTGAACTTTCCTGCTACTTGAACTTCTTGAACCTTCCTGCTACTTGAACTTCTTGAACTTCTTGAACCTTCCTGCTACTTGAACTTCTTGAACCTTCCTGCTACTTGAACTTCTTGAACTTTTTGAACCTTTCGGCTACTTGAACTTCTTGAACTTCCTGAACCTTAATGCTACTTGAACTTCTTGAACGTTCCTGCTACTTGAACTTCTTGAACTTCTTGAACCTTCCTGCTACTTGAACTACTTGAACTTCTTGAACCGTCCTGCTACTTGAACTTCTTGAACTTCTTGAACCTTCCTGCTACTTGAAATTCTTGAAACTTCCTGCTACTTGAACTTCTTGAACTTCTTGAACCTTCCTGCTACTTGAACTTCTTGAACTTCTTGAACCTTCCTGCTACTTGAACTTCTTGAACTTCTTGAACCTTCCTGCTACTTGAACTTTTTGAACTTCTTGAACCTTCCTGCTACTTGAACTTCTTGAACGTTGATGCTACTTGAACTTCTTGAACCTTCCTGCTACTTGAACTTCTTGAACCTTCCTGCTACTTGAACTTCTAGAACTTTTTGAACCTTCCTGCTACTTGAACTTCTTGAACCTTCCTGCTACTTGAACTTCTTGAACTTCTTGAACCTTCCTGCTACTTGAACTTCTTGAACCTTCCTGCTACTTGAACTTCTTGAACCTTCCTGCTACTTGAACTTCTTGAACCTTCCTGCTACCTGAACTTCTTGAACCTTCCTGCTACTTGAACTTCTTGAACCTTCCTGCTACATGAACTTCTTGAATTTCTTGAACCTTCCTGCTACTTGAACTTCTTGAACTTCTTGAACCTTTCTGCTACTTGAACTTCTTGAACCTTCCTGCTACTTGAACTTCTTGAACTTCTTGAACCTTCCTGCTTCTCGAACTTCTTGAACGTCTTGAACCATCCTGCTACTTGAACTTCTTGAACTTCTTGAACCTTCCATCTACTTGAACTTCTTGAACCTTCCTGCCACTTGAACTTCTTGAACCTTCCTGCTACTTGAACTTCTTGAACCTTCCTGCTACTTGAAATTCTTGAACTTCTTGAACCTTCCTGCTACTTGAAATACTTGAACTTCTTGAACATTCCTGTTACGTGAACTTCTCGAACTTTTCGAACCTTCCTGCTACTTGAACTTCTTGAACCTTCCTGCTACTTGAACTTCTTGAACTTCTTGAACCTTCCTGCTACTTGAAATACTTGAACTTCTTGAACCTTGATGTTACTTGAACTTCTTGAACTTCTTGAAATTTCGTGCTACTTGAACTTCTTGAACCTCCCTGCTACTTGAACTTCTTGAACCTTCCTGCTACTTGAAGTTTTTGAACTTCTTGAACCTTCCTGCTACTTGAACTTCTTGAACCTTCCTGCTACTTGAACTTCTAGAACTTCTTGTTCCTTCCTGCTACTAGAACATCTTGAACTTCTTGAACCTTCCTGCTACTTGAACTTCTTGAACCTCTTTAACCTTCCTGCTACTTGAACTTCTTGAACTTCTTGAACCTTCCTGCTACCTGAACTTTTTGAACTTCTTGAACCTTCCTGCTACGTGAACTTCTTGAACCTTCTTGCTACTTGAACTTCTTGAACCTTCCTGCTACTTGAACTTCTTGAACCTTCATGCTACTTGAACTTCTTGAACCTTCCTGCTACTTGAACTTCTTGAACCTTCCTGCTACTTGTACTACTTGAACTTCTTGAACCTTCCTGCTACTCGAACTTGTTGAACCTTCCTGCTACTTGAACTTCTTGAACTTCTTGAACCTTCCTGCTACTTGAACTTCTTGAACCTTCCTGCTACTTGAACTTCTTGAACCTTCCTGCTACTTGAACTTCTTAAACTTCTCGAACATTCCTGCTACTTGAACTTCTTGAACTTTTCGAACCTTCCTGCTACTTGAACTTCTTGAACCTTCCTGCTACTTGAACTTCTTGAACCTTCCTGCGACCAGAACTTCTTGAACTTCTTGAACCTTTCTGCTACTTGAACTTCTTGAACCTTCCTGCTACTTGAACTTCTTGAACTTCTTTCCCCTTAATGCTACTAAAACTTCTTGAACCTTCCTGCTACTTGAACTTCTTGAACTTCTTGAACCTTCCTGCTACTTGAACTTTTTGAACCTTCCTGCTATTTGAACTTCTTGAACCTTCCTGCTACTTGAACTTCTTTAACTTCTTGAACCTTCCTGCTACTTGAACTTCTTGATCCTTCCCGCTACTTGAACTTCTTGAACCTTCCTGCTACTTGAACTTTTTGAACTTCTTGAACCTTCCTGCTACTTGAACTTTTTGAACTTCTTGATCCTTCCTGCTACTTGAACTTCTTGAACTTCATGAACCTTCCTGCTACTTGAACTTCTTGAACCTTCCTGCTAATTGATTTCTTGAACCTTCCTGCTACTTGAAATCTTGAACCTTCCTGCTACTTGAACTTTTTGAACCTTCCTGCTTCTTGAACTTCTTGAACTTTCCTTCTACTTGAAATTCTTGAACTTCTTGAACCTTCCTGCTACTTGAACTTCTTGAACCTTCCTGTTACTTGAACTTCTTGAACTTCTTGAACCTTCCTGCTACTTAAACTTTTAGACCCTTCCTGCTACTTGAACTTCTTGAACCTTCCTGCTACTTGAACTTCTTGAACCTTCCTTCCACTTGAACTTCTTGAACCTTCCTGCTACTTGAACTTCTTGAACTTTTTGACCCTTCCTGCTACTTGAACTTATTGAACTTCTTGAACCTTCCTGCTACTTGAACTTCTTGAACATCTTCAACCTTCCTGCTACTTGAACTTCTTAAACTTCTTGGACCCTCCTGCTACTTGAACTTCTTGAACTTCTTGAACATTCCTGCTACTTGAACTTCTTGAACTTCTTGAACCTTCTTGCTATTTGAACTTCTTGAACTTCTTGAACCTTCCTGCTACTTGAATTTTTTGAACTTCTTGAACCTTCCTGCTACTTGAACTTCTTGAACCTTCCTGCTACTTGAATTTTTTGGACCTTCCTGCTACTTGAACTTCTTGAACTTTCCTGCTACTTGAACTTCTTTAACCTTACTGCTTCTTGAACTTCTTGAACTTCTTGAACCTTCCTGCTAAATGAACTTCTTGAACTTCTTGAACCTTCCTGCTACTTGAACTTTTTGAACTTCTTTAACCTTCCTGCTACTTGAACTTTTTGAACTTCTTGAACCTTCCTGCTACTTGAACTTCTAGAACCTTCCTGCTACTTGAACTTCATGAACCTTCCTGCTACTTGAACTTCTTGAACTTCTTGAACCTTCCTGCAACCTGAACTTCTTGAACCTTCCTGCTACTTGAACTTCTTGAACCTTCTTGCTGCTTGAACTTCTTGAACTTTCCTGCTACTTGAACTTCTTGAACCTTCCTGCTACTTGAACTTCTTGAACTTCTTGAACCTTTCTGCTACTTGAAATTCTTGAACCTTCCTGCTACCTGCACTACTTGAACTTCCTGCACCTTCCTGCTGCTTGAACTTCTGGAACCTTCCTGCTACTTGAACTTCTTGAACTTCTTGAACCTTCCTGCTACTTGAACTTCTTGAACCTTCCTGCTACTCGAACTTCTTGAACTTATTGAACCTTCCTGCTACTTGAACTACTTAAACTTTTTGAACCTTCCTGCTACTTGAACTTCTTGAACTTCTTGAACCTTCCTGCTACGTGAACTTCTTGAACCTTCCTGCTAATTGAACTTCTTGAACCTTCCTGCTACTTGAACTTCTTGAACCTTCATGCTACTCGAACTTCTTGAACCTTCCTGCTACTTGAACTTCTTGAACTTCTTGAAACTTCCTGCTACTTGAACTTCTTGAACTTCTCGAACCTTCTTGCTACTTGAACTTCTTGAACTTCTTGAACCTTCCTGCTACTTGAAATTCTTGAACCTTCCTGCTACTTGAACTTCTTGAACTTCTTGAACCTTTCTGTTACTTGAACTTCTTGAACCTTCCTGCTACTTGAACTTCTTGAATTTCTTGAACCTTCCTGCTACTTGAACTTCTTGAACCTTCCTGCTACTTGAACTACTTAAACTTTTTGAACCTTCCTGCTACTTGAACTTCTTGAACTTCTTGAACCTTCCTGCTACGTGAACTTCTTGAACCTTCCTGCTAATTGAACTTCTTGAACTTCTTGAACCTTTCTGCTACTTGAACTTCTTGAACCTTCATGCTACTCGAACTTCTTGAACCTTCCTGCTACTTGAACTTCTTGAACTTCTTGAAACTTCCTGCTACTTGAACTTCTTGAACTTCTCGAAATTTCTTGCTACTTGAACTTCTTGAACTTCTTGAACCTTCCTGCTACTTGAAATTCTTGAACCTTCCTGCTACTTGAACTTCTTGAACTTCTTGAACCTTTCTGCTACTTGAACTTCTTGAACCTTCCTGCTACTTGAACTTCTAGAACTTCTTTAACCTTCCTGCTACTTAAACTTCTTGAACCTTCCTGCTACTTGAACTTCTTGAACTTCTTGAACCCTCCTGCCACTTGAACTTTTTGAACCTTCCTGCTTTTTGAACTTCTTGAAATTTCCGTCTACTTGAACTTCTTTAACTTCTTGAACCTTCCTGCTACTTGAACTTCTTGAACCTTCCTGCCACTTGAACTTTTTGAACTTCTTGAACCTTCCTGCTACTTGAACTTCTTCAACCTTCCTGATACTTGAACTTTTTGAACCTTCCTGCTACTTGAACTTCTTGAACCCTCCTGCTACTTGAACTTCTTGAACTTCTTGAACCCTCCTGCTACTTGAAATTCTTGAACCTTCGTGCTTCTTGAACTTCTTGAACTTCTTGAACCTTCCTGCTACTTGAACTTCTTGAACCTTCCTGCTACTTGAACTTCTTGAACCTTCCTGCTACTTAAGCTTCTTGAACCTTCCTGCTACTTGAACTTCTTGAACTTCTTGAACCTTCCTGCTACTTGAACTTCCTGAACTTCTTGTACCTTTCTGCTACTTGAACTTCTTGAACCGTCCTGCTACTTGAACTTCTTGAACATCTTGTACCTTAATGCTACTTGAACTTCTTGAACGTCTTGAACCTTCCTGCTACTTAAACTTCTTGAACTTCTTGAACCTTCCTGCTACTTGAACTTCTTGAACCTTCCTGCTACTTGAACTTCTTGAACTTTTTGAACCTTTCGGCTACTTGAACTTCTTGAACTTCCTGAACCTTAATGCTACTTGAACTTCTTGAACCTTCCTGCTACTTGAACTTCTTGAACTTCTTGAACCTTCCTGCTACTTGAACTACTTGAACTTCTTGAACCTTCCTGCTACTTGAACTTCTTGAACTTTTTGAACCTTCCTGCTACTTGAAATTCTTGAAACTTCCTGCTACCTGAACTTCTTGAACTTCTTGAACCTTCCTGCTACTTGAACTTCTTGAACTTCTTGAACCTTTCTGCTACTTGAACTTCTTGAACTTCTTGAACCTTTCTGCTACTTGAACTTTTTGAACTTCTTGAACCTTCCTGCTACTTTACCTTCTTACGTTCCTGCTACTTGAACTTCTTGAACCTTCCTGCTACTTGAACTTCTTGAACTTCTTGAACCTTCCTGCTACTTGAACTTCTTGAACCTTCCTGCTACTTGAACTTCTTGAACTTCTTGAACCTTCCTGCTACTTGAACTTCTTGAACTTCTTGAACCTTCCTGCTACTTGAACTTCTTGAACCTTCCTGCTACTTGAACTTCTTGAACTTCTTGAACCTTCCTGCTACTTGAACTTCTTGAACCTTCCTGCTACTTGAACTTCTTGAACCTTCCTGCTACTTGAACTTCTTGAACCTTCCTGCTACCTGAACTTCTTGAACCTTCCTTCTACTTGAACTTCTTGAACCTTCCTGCCACTTGAACTTCTTGAACTTTTTGAACCTTCCTGCTGCTTGAACTTCTTGAACTTCTTGAACCTTCCTGCTACTTGAACTTCTTGAACTTCTTGAACCTTCCTGCTACTTGAACTTCTTGAACCTTCCTGCTACTTGAAATTCTTGAACTTCTTTAACCTTCCTGCTACTTGAAATACTTGAACTTCTTGAACCTTCCTGTTACTTGAACTTCTCGAACTTTTCGAACCTTTATGCTACTTGAACTTCTTGAACCTTTCTGCTACTTGAACTTCTTGAACATCTTGAACCGTCCTGCTACTTGAAATACTTGAACTTCTTGAACCTTCCTGTTACTTGAACTTCTTGAACTTCTTGAAATTTCCTGCCACTTGAACTTCTTGAACCTCCCTGCTACTTGAACTTCTTGAACTTCTTGAACCCTCCTGCTACTTGAACTTCTTGAACTTCTTGAACCCTCCTGCAACTAGAACTTCTTGAACTTTCCTGCTTCTTGAACTTCTTGAACTTCTTGAACCTTCCTGCTACTCGAACTTCTTGAACTTCTTGAACCTTTCTGCTACTTGAACTTCTTGAACCTTCCTGCTACTTAAGCTTCTTGAACCTTCCTGCCACTTGAACTTCTTGAACTTCTTGAAACTTCCTGCTACTTCAACTTCCTGAACTTCTTGAACCTTTCTGCTACTTGAACTTCTTGAACCGTCCTGCTACTTGAACTTCTTGAACTTCTTGTACCTTCCTGCTACTTGAACTTCTTGAACGTCTTGAACGTTCCTGCTACTTGAACTTCTTGAACTTCTTGAACCTTAATGCTACTTGAACTTCTTGAACCTTCCTGCTACTTGAACTTCTTGAACTTCTTGAACCTTCCTTCTACTTGAACTACTTGAAATTCTTGAACCTTCCTGCTACTTGAACTTCTTGAAGTTCTTGAACCTTCCTGCTACTTGAACCTCTTGAACCTTCCTGCTACTTGAACTTCTTGAACCTTCCTGCTACTTGAACTTCTTGAACTTCTTGAACCTTCCTGCAACCTGAACTTCTTGAACCTTCCTGCTACTTGAACTTCTTGAACCTTCTTGCTGCTTGAACTTCTTGAACTTTCCTGCTACTTGAACTTCTTGAACCTTCCTGCTACTTGAACTTCTTGAACTTCTTGAACCTTCCTGCTACTTGAACTTCTTGAACCTTCCTGCTACTTGAACTTCTTGAACTTTTTGAACCTTTCGGCTACTTGAACTTCTTGAACTTCCTGAACCTTAATGCTACTTGAACTTCTTGAACGTTCCTGCTACTTGAACTTCTTGAACTTCTTGAACCTTCCTGCTACTTGAACTACTTGAACTTCTTGAACCGTCCTGCTACTTGAACTTCTTGAACTTCTTGAACCTTCCTGCTACTTGAAATTCTTGAAACTTCCTGCTACTTGAACTTCTTGAACTTCTTGAACCTTCCTGCTACTTGAACTTCTTGAACTTCTTGAACCTTCCTGCTACTTGAACTTCTTGAACTTCTTGAACCTTCCTGCTACTTGAACTTTTTGAACTTCTTGAACCTTCCTGCTACTTGAACTTCTTGAACGTTGATGCTACTTGAACTTCTTGAACCTTCCTGCTACTTGAACTTCTTGAACCTTCCTGCTACTTGAACTTCTAGAACTTTTTGAACCTTCCTGCTACTTGAACTTCTTGAACCTTCCTGCTACTTGAACTTCTTGAACTTCTTGAACCTTCCTGCTACTTGAACTTCTTGAACCTTCCTGCTACTTGAACTTCTTGAACCTTCCTGCTACTTGAACTTCTTGAACCTTCCTGCTACCTGAACTTCTTGAACCTTCCTGCTACTTGAACTTCTTGAACCTTCCTGCTACTTGAACTTCTTGAACTTCTTGAACCTTCCTGCTACTTGAACTTCTTGAACTTCTTGAACCTTTCTGCTACTTGAACTTCTTGAACCTTCCTGCTACTTGAACTTCTTGAACTTCTTGAACCTTCCTGCTTCTCGAACTTCTTGAACGTCTTGAACCTTCCTGCTACTTGAACTTCTTGAACTTCTTGAACCTTCCTTCTACTTGAACTTCTTGAACCTTCCTGCCACTTGAACTTCTTGAACTTTTTGAACCTTCCTGCTACTTGAACTTCTTGAACTTCTTGAACCTTCCTGCTACTTGAACTTCTTGAACCTTCCTGCTACTTGAACTTCTTGAACCTTCCTTCCACTTGAACTTCTTGAACCTTCCTGCTACTTGAACTTCTTGAACTTTTTGACCCTTCCTGCTACTTGAACTTATTGAACTTCTTGAACCTTCCTGCTACTTGAACTTCTTGAACATCTTCAACCTTCCTGCTACTTGAACTTCTTAACTTCTTGGACCCTCCTGCTACTTGAACTTCTTGAACTTCTTGAACATTCCTGCTACTTGAACTTCTTGAACTTCTTGAACCTTCTTCCTATTTGAACTTCTTGAACTTCTTGAACCTTCCTGCTACTTGAATTTTTTGAACTTCTTGAACCTTCCTGCTACTTGAACTTCTTGAACCTTCCTGCTACTTGAATTTCTTGGACCTTCCTGCTACTTGAACTTCTTGAACTTTCCTGCTACTTGAACTTCTTAAACCTTACTGCTTCTTGAACTTCTTGAACTTCTTGAACCTTCCTGCTAAATGAACTTCTTGAACTTCTTGAACCTTCCTGCTACTTGAACTTTTTGAACTTCTTTAACCTTCCTGCTACTTGAACTTTTTGAACTTCTTGAACCTTCCTGCTACTTGAACTTCTAGAACCTTCCTGCTACTTGAACTTCATGAACCTTCCTGCTACTTGAACTTCTTGAACTTCTTGAACCTTCCTGCAACCTGAACTTCTTGAACCTTCCTGCTACTTGAACTTCTTGAACCTTCTTGCTGCTTGAACTTCTTGAACTTTCCTGCTACTTGAACTTCTTGAACCTTCCTGCTACTTGAACTTCTTGAACTTCTTGAACCTTTCTGCTACTTGAAATTCTTGAACCTTCCTGCTACCTGCACTACTTGAACTTCCTGCACCTTCCTGCTGCTTGAACTTCTTGAACCTTCCTGCTACTTGAACTTCTTGAACTTCTTGAACCTTCCTGCTACTTGAACTTCTTGAACCTTCCTGCTACTCGAACTTCTTGAACTTATTGAACCTTCCTGCTACTTGAACTACTTAAACTTTTTGAACCTTCCTGCTACTTGAACTTCTTGAACTTCTTGAACCTTCCTGCTACGTGAACTTCTTGAACCTTCCTGCTAATTGAACTTCTTGAACCTTCCTGCTACTTGAACTTCTTGAACCTTCATGCTACTCGAACTTCTTGAACCTTCCTGCTACTTGAACTTCTTGAACTTCTTGAAACTTCCTGCTACTTGAACTTCTTGAACTTCTCGAACCTTCTTGCTACTTGAACTTCTTGAACTTCTTGAACCTTCCTGCTACTTGAAATTCTTGAACCTTCCTGCTACTTGAACTTCTTGAACTTCTTGAACCTTTCTGTTACTTGAACTTCTTGAACCTTCCTGCTACTTGAACTTCTTGAATTTCTTGAACCTTCCTGCTACTTGAACTTCTTGAACCTTCCTGCTACTTGAACTTCTTGATCTTATTGAACCTTCCTGCTACTTGAACTACTTAAACTTTTTGAACCTTCCTGCTACTTGAACTTCTTGAACTTCTTGAACCTTCCTGCTACGTGAACTTCTTGAACCTTCCTGCTAATTGAACTTCTTGAACTTCTTGAACCTTTCTGCTACTTGAACTTCTTGAACCTTCATGCTACTCGAACTTCTTGAACCTTCCTGCTACTTGAACTTCTTGAACTTCTTGAAACTTCCTGCTACTTGAACTTCTTGAACTTCTCGAAATTTCTTGCTACTTGAACTTCTTGAACTTCTTGAACCTTCCTGCTACTTGAAATTCTTGAACCTTCCTGCTACTTGAACTTCTTGAACCTTCCTGCTACTTGAACTTCTTGAACTTCTTGAACCTTTCTGCTACTTGAACTTCTTGAACCTTCCTGCTACTTGAACTTCTAGAACTTCTTTAACCTTCCTGCTACTTAAACTTCTTGAACCTTCCTGCTACTTGAACTTCTTGAACTTCTTGAACCCTCCTGCCACTTGAACTTTTTGAACCTTCCTGCTTTTTGAACTTCTTGAAATTTCCGGCTACTTGAACTTCTTTAACTTCTTGAACCTTCCTGCTACTTGAACTTCTTGAACCTTCCTGCCACTTGAACTTTTTGAACCTTCCTGCTACTTGAACTTCTTGAACCCTCCTGCTACTTGAACTTCTTGAACTTCTTGAACCCTCCTGCTACTTGAAATTCTTGAACCTTCGTGCTTCTTGAACTTCTTGAACTTCTTGAACCTTCCTGCTACTTGAACTTCTTGAACCTTCCTGCTACTTGAACTTCTTGAACCTTCCTGCTACTTAAGCTTCTTGAACCTTCCTGCTACTTGAACTTCTTGAACTTCTTGAACCTTCCTGCTACTTGAACTTCCTGAACTTCTTGTACCTTTCTGCTACTTGAACTTCTTGAACCGTCCTGCTACTTGAACTTCTTGAACATCTTGTACCTTAATGCTACTTGAACTTCTTGAACGTCTTGAACCTTCCTGCTACTTAAACTTCTTGAACTTCTTGAACCTTCCTGCTACTTGAACTTCTTGAACCTTCCTGCTACTTGAACTTCTTGAACTTTTTGAACCTTTCGGCTACTTGAACTTCTTGAACTTCCTGAACCTTAATGCTACTTGAACTTCTTGAACCTTCCTGCTACTTGAACTTCTTGAACTTCTTGAACCTTCCTGCTACTTGAACTACTTGAACTTCTTGAACCTTCCTGCTACTTGAACTTCTTGAACTTCTTGAACCTTCCTGCTACTTGAAATTCTTGAAACTTCCTGCTACCTGAACTTCATGAACTTCTTGAACCTTCCTGCTACTTGAACTTCTTGAACTTCTTGAACCTTTCTGCTACTTGAACTTCTTGAACTTCTTGAACCTTCCTGCTACTTGAACTTTTTGAACTTCTTGAACCTTCCTGCTACTTTACCTTCTTACGTTCCTGCTACTTGAACTTCTTGAACCTTCCTGCTACTTGAACTTCTTGAACCTTCCTGCTACTTGAACTTCTTGAACTTCTTGAACCTTCCTGCTACTTGAACTTCTTGAACCTTCCTGCTACTTGAACTTCTTGAACTTCTTGAACCTTCCTGCTACTTGAACTTCTTGAACTTCTTGAACCTTCCTGCTACTTGAACTTCTTGAACCTTCCTGCTACTTGAACTTCTTGAACTTCTTGAACCTTCCTGCTACTTGAACTTCTTGAACCTTCCTGCTACTTGAACTTCTTGAACCTTCCTGCTACTTGAACTTCTTGAACCTTCCTGCTACCTGAACTTCTTGAACCTTCCTTCTACTTGAACTTCTTGAACCTTCCTGCCACTTGAACTTCTTGAACTTTTTGAACCTTCCTGCTGCTTCAACTTCTTGAACTTCTTGAACCTTCCTGCTACTTGAACTTCTTGAACTTCTTGAACCTTCCTGCTACTTGAACTTCTTGAACCTTCCTGCTACTTGAATTTCTTGAACTTCTTTAACCTTCCTGCTACTTGAAATACTTGAACTTCTTGAACCTTCCTGTTACTTGAACTTCTCGAACTTTTCGAACCTTTCTGCTACTTGAACTTCTTGAACCTTTCTGCTACTTGAACTTCTTGAACATCTTGAACCGTCCTGCTACTTGAAATACTTGAACTTCTTGAACCTTCCTGTTACTTGAACTTCTTGAACTTCTTGAAATTTCCTGCCACTTGAACTTCTTGAACCTCCCTGCTACTTGAACTTCTTGAACTTCTTGAACCCTCCTGCTACTTGAACTTCTTGAACTTCTTGAACCCTCCTGCAACTAGAACTTCTTGAACTTTCCTGCTTCTTGAACTTCTTGAACTTCTTGAACCTTCCTGCTACTCGAACTTCTTGAACTTCTTGAACCTTTCTGCTACTTGAACTTCTTGAACCTTCCTGCTACTTAAGCTTCTTGAACCTTCCTGCCACTTGAACTTCTTGAACTTCTTGAAACTTCCTGCTACTTCAACTTCCTGAACTTCTTGAACCTTTCTGCTACTTGAACTTCTTGAACCGTCCTGCTACTTGAACTTCTTGAACTTCTTGTACCTTCCTGCTACTTGAACTTCTTGAACGTCTTGAACGTTCCTGCTACTTGAACTTCTTGAACTTCTTGAACCTTAATGCTACTTGAACTTCTTGAACCTTCCTGCTACTTGAACTTCTTGAACTTCTTGAACCTTCCTTCTACTTGAACTACTTGAACTTCTTGAACCTTCCTGCTACTTGAACTTCTTGAAGTTCTTGAACCTTCCTGCTACTTGAACTTCTTGAACCTTCCTGCTACTTGAACTTCTTGAACCTTCCTGCTACTTGAACTTCTTGAACTTCTTGAACCTTCCTGCAACCTGAACTTCTTGAACCTTCCTGCTACTTGAACTTCTTGAACCTTCTTGCTGCTTGAACTTCTTGAACTTTCCTGCTACTTGAACTTCTTGAACCTTCCTGCTACTTGAACTTCTTGAACTTCTTGAACCTTCCTGCTACTTGAACTTCTTGAACCTTCCTGCTACTTGAACTTCTTGAACTTTTTGAACCTTTCGGCTACTTGAACTTCTTGAACTTCCTGAACCTTAATGCTACTTGAACTTCTTGAACGTTCCTGCTACTTGAACTTCTTGAACTTCTTGAACCTTCCTGCTACTTGAACTACTTGAACTTCTTGAACCGTCCTGCTACTTGAACTTCTTGAACCTTCCTGCTACTTGAAATTCTTGAAACTTCCTGCTACTTGAACTTCTTGAACTTCTTGAACCTTCCTGCTACTTGAACTTCTTGAACTTCTTGAACCTTCCTGCTACTTGAACTTCTTGAACTTCTTGAACCTTCCTGCTACTTGAACTTTTTGAACTTCTTGAACCTTCCTGCTACTTGAACTTCTTGAACGTTGATGCTACTTGAACTTCTTGAACCTTCCTGCTACTTGAACTTCTTGAACCTTCCTGCTACTTGAACTTCTAGAACTTTTTGAACCTTCCTGCTACTTGAACTTCTTGAACCTTCCTGCTACTTGAACTTCTTGAACTTCTTGAACCTTCCTGCTACTTGAACTTCTTGAACCTTCCTGCTACTTGAACTTCTTGAACCTTCCTGCTACTTGAACTTCTTGAACCTTCCTGCTACCTGAACTTCTTGAACCTTCCTGCTACTTGAACTTCTTGAACCTTCCTGCTACTTGAACTTCTTGAACTTCTTGAACCTTCCTGCTACTTGAACTTCTTGAACTTCTTGAACCTTTCTGCTACTTGAACTTCTTGAACCTTCCTGCTACTTGAACTTCTTGAACTTCTTGAACCTTCCTGCTTCTCGAACTTCTTGAACGTCTTGAACCTTCCTGCTACTTGAACTTCTTGAACTTCTTGAACCTTCCTTCTACTTGAACTTCTTGAACCTTCCTGCCACTTGAACTTCTTGAACTTTTTGAACCTTCCTGCTACTTGAACTTCTTGAACTTCTTGAACCTTCCTGCTACTTGAACTTCTTGAACCTTCCTGCTACTTGAAATTCTTGAACTTCTTGAACCTTCCTGCTACTTGAAATACTTGAACTTCTTGAACCTTCCTGTTACGCGAACTTCTCGAACTTTTCGAACCTTCCTGCTACTTGAACTTCTTGAACCTTCCTGCTACTTGAACTTCTTGAACTTCTTGAACCTTCCTGCTACTTGAAATACTTGAACTTCTTGAACCTTGATGTTACTTGAACTTCTTGAACTTCTTGAAATTTCGTGCTACTTGAACTCTTGAACCTCCCTGCTACTTGAACTTCTTGAACCTTCCTGCTACTTGAAGTTTTTGAACTTCTTGAACCTTCCTGCTACTTGAACTTCTTGAACCTTCCTGCTACTTGAACTTCTAGAACTTCTTGTTCCTTCCTGCTACTAGAACATCTTGAACTTCTTGAACCTTCCTGCTACTTGAACTTCTTGAACCTCTTTAACCTTCCTGCTACTTGAACTTCTTGAACTTCTTGAACCTTCCTGCTACCTGAACTTTTTGAACTTCTTGAACCTTCCTGCTACGTGAACTTCTTGAACCTTCTTGCTACTTGAACTTCTTGAACCTTCCTGCTACTTGAACTTCTTGAACCTTCATGCTACTTGAACTTCTTGAACCTTCGTGCTACTTGAACTTCTTGAACCTTCCTGCTACTTGTACTACTTGAACTTCTTGAACCTTCCTGCTACTCGAACTTCTTGAACCTTCCTGCTACTTGAACTTCTTGAACTTCTTGAACCTTCCTGCTACTTGAACTTCTTGAACCTTCCTGCTACTTGAACTTCTTAAACTTCTCGAACATTCCTGCTACTTGAACTTCTTGAACTTTTCGAACCTTCCTGCTACTTGAACTTCTTGAACCTTCCTGCTACTTGAACTTCTTGAACATTCCTGCGACCAGAACTTCTTGAACTTCTTGAACCTTTCTGCTACTTGAACTTCTTGAACCTTCCTGCTACTTGAACTTCTTGAACTTCTTTCCCCTTAATGCTACTAAAACTTCTTGAACCTTCCTGCTACTTGAACTTCTTGAACTTCTTGAACCTTCCTGCTACTTGAACTCTTTGAACCTTCCTGCTATTTGAACTTCTTGAACCTTCCTGCTACTTGAACTTCTTTAACTTCTTGAACCTTCCTGCTACTTGAACTTCTTGAACCTTCCTGCTACTTGAACTTCTTGAACCTTCCTGCTACTTGAACTTTTTGAACTTCTCGAACCTTCCTGCTACTTGAACTTTTTGAACTTCTTGATCCTTCCTGCTACTTGAACTTCTTGAACTTCATGAACCTTCCTGCTACTTGAACTTCTTGAACCTTCCTGCCAATTGATTTCTTGAACCTTCCTGCTACTTGAACTTCTTGAACCTTCCTGCTACTTGAACTTTTTGAACCTTCCTGCTTCTTGAACTTCTTGAACTTTCCTTCTACTTGAAATTCTTGAACTTCTTGAACCTTCCTGCTACTTGAACTTCTTGAACCTTCCTGTTACTTGAACTTCTTGAACTTCTTGAACCTTCCTGCTACTTAAACTTTTAGACCCTTCCTGCTACTTGAACTTCTTGAACCTTCCTGCTACTTGAACTTCTTGAACCTTCCTTCCACTTGAACTTCTTGAACCTTCCTGCTACTTGAACTTCTTGAACTTTTTGACCCTTCCTGCTACTTGAACTTATTGAACTTCTTGAACCTTCCTGCTACTTGAACTTCTTAAACTTCTTCAACCTTCCTGCTACTTGAACTTCTTAAACTTCTTGGACCCTCCTGCTACTTGAACTTCTTGAACTTCTTGAACATTCCTGCTACTTGAACTTCTTGAACTTCTTGAACCTTCTTGCTATTTGAACTTCTTGAACTTCTTGAACCTTCCTGCTACTTGAATTTTTTGAACTTCTTGAACCTTCCTGCTACTTGAACTTCTTGAACCTTCCTGCTACTTGAATTTCTTGGACCTTCCTGCTACTTGAATTTCATGAACTTTCCTGCTACTTGAACTTCTTTAACCTTACTGCTTCTTGAACTTCTTGAACTTCTTGAACCTTCCTGCTAAATGAACTTCTTGAACTTCTTGAACCTTCCTGCTACTTGAACTTTTTGAACTTCTTTAACCTTCCTGCTACTTGAACTTTTTGAACTTCTTGAACCTTCCTGCTACTTGAACTTCTAGAACCTTCCTGCTACTTGAACTTCATGAACCTTCCTGCTACTTGAACTTCTTGAACTTCTTGAACCTTCCTGCAACCTGAACTTCTTGAACCTTCCTGCTACTTGAACTTCTTGAACCTTCTTGCTGCTTGAACTTCTTGAACTTTCCTGCTACTTGAACTTCTTGAACCTTCCTGCTACTTGAACTTCTTGAACTTCTTGAACCTTTCTGCTACTTGAAATTCTTGAACCTTCCTGCTACCTGCACTACTTGAACTTCCTGCACCTTCCTGCTGCTTGAACTTCTTGAACCTTCCTGCTACTTGAACTTCTTGAACTTCTTGAACCTTCCTGCTACTTGAACTTCTTGAACCTTCCTGCTACTCGAACTTCTTGAACTTATTGAACCTTCCTGCTACTTGAACTACTTAAACTTTTTGAACCTTCCTGCTACTTGAACTTCTTGAACTTCTTGAACCTTCCTGCTACGTGAACTTCTTGAACCTTCCTGCTAATTGAACTTCTTGAACTTCTTGAACCTTCCTGCTACTTGAACTTCTTGAACCTTCATGCTACTCGAACTTCTTGAACCTTCCTGCTACTTGAACTTCTTGAACTTCTTGAAACTTCCTGCTACTTGAACTTCTTGAACTTCTCGAACCTTCTTGCTACTTAAACTTCTTGAACTTCTTGAACCTTCCTGCTACTTGAAATTCTTGAACCTTCCTGCTACTTGAACTTCTTGAACTTCTTGAACCTTTCTGTTACTTGAACTTCTTGAACCTTCCTGCTACTTGAACTTCTTGAATTTCTTGAACCTTCCTGCTACTTGAACTTCTTGAACCTTCCTGCTACTTGAACTTCTTGATCTTATTGAACCTTCCTGCTACTTGAACTACTTAAACTTTTTGAACCTTCCTGCTACTTGAACTTCTTGAACTTCTTGAACCTTCCTGCTACTTGAACTTTTTGAACTTCTTGAACCTTCCTGCTACTTGAACTTCTTGAACGTTCCTGCTACTTGAACTTCTTGAACCTTCCTGCTACTTGAACTTCTTGAACCTTCCTGCTACTTGAACTTCTAGAACTTTTTGAACCTTCCTGCTACTTGAACTTCTTGAACCTTCCTGCTACTTGAACTTCTTGAACTTCTTGAACCTTCCTGCTACTTGAACTTCTTGAACCTTCCTGCTACTTGAACTTCTTGAACCTTCCTGCTACTTGAACTTCTTGAACCTTCCTGCTACCTGAACTTCTTGAACCTTCCTGCTACTTGAACTTCTTGAACCTTCCTGCTACTTGAACTTCTTGAACCTCTTGAACCTTCCTGCTACTTGAACTTCTTGAACTTCTAGAACCTTTCTGATACTTGAACTTCTTGAACCTTCCTGCTACTTGAACTTCTTGAACTTCTTGAACCTTCCTGCTTCTTGAACTTCTTGAACGTCTTGAACCTTCCTGCTACTTGAACTTCTTGAACTTCTTGAACCTTCCTTCTACTTGAACTTCTTGAACCTTCCTGCCACTTGAACTTCTTGAACTTTTTGAACCTTCCTGCTACTTGAACTTCTTGAACTTCTTGAACCTTCCTGCTACTTGAACTTCTTGAACTTCTTGAACCTACCTGCTACTTGAACTTCTTGAACCTTCCTGCTACTTGAAGTTCTTGAACTTCTTGAACCTTCCTGCTACTTGCAATACTTGAACTTCTTGAACCTTCCTGTTACTTGAACTTCTCGAACTTTTCGAACCTTCCTGCTACTTGAACTTCTTGAACCTTTCTGCTACTTGAACTTCTTGAACTTCTTGAACCGTCCTGCTACTTGAAATACTTGAACTTCTTGAACCTTCCTGTTACTTGAACTTCTTGAACTTCTTGAAATTTCCTGCTACTTGAACTTCTTGAACCTCCCTGCTACTTGAACTTCTTGAACTTCTTGAACCCTCCTGCTACTTGAACTTCTTGAACTTCTTGAACCCTCCTGCAACTAGAACTTCTTGAACTTTCCTGCTTCTTGAACTTCTTGAACTTCTTGAACCTTCCTGCTACTTGAACTTCTTGAACCTTCCTGCTACTTAAGCTTCTTGAACCTTCCTGCCACTTGAACTTCTTGAACTTCTTGAAACTTCCTGCTACTTCAACTTCCTGAACTTCTTGAACCTTTCTGCTACTTGAACTTCTTGAACCGTCCTGCTACTTGAACTTCTTGAACTTCTTGTACCTTCCTGCTACTTGAACTTCTTTAACGTCTTGAACCTTCCTGCTACTTGAACTTCTTGAACCTTCCTGCTACTTGAACTTCTTGAACTTTTTGAACCTTCCGGCTACTTGAACTTCTTGAACTTCTTGAACCTTAATGCTACTTGAACTTCTTGAACCTTCCTGCTACTTGAACTTCTTGAACTTCTTGAACCTTCCTTCTACTTGAACTACTTGAACTTCTTGAACCTTCCTGCTACTTGAACTTCTTGAAGTTCTTGAACCTTCCTGCTACTTGAACTTCTTGAAACTTCCTGCTACTTGAACTTCTTGAACCTTCCTGCTACTTGAACTTCTTGAACTTCTTGAACCTTCCTGCAACCTGAACTTCTTGAACCTTCCTGCTACTTGAACTTCTTGAACCTTCTTGCTGCTTGAACTTCTTGAACTTTCCTGCTACTTGAACTTCTTGAACCTTCCTGCTACTTGAACTTCTTGAACTTCTTGAACCTTCCTGCTACTTGAACTTCTTGAACCTTCCTGCTACTTGAACTTCTTGAACTTTTTGAACCTTTCGGCTACTTGAACTTCTTGAACTTCCTGAACCTTAATGCTACTTGAACTTCTTGAACGTTCCTGCTACTTGAACTTCTTGAACTTCTTGAACCTTCCTGCTACTTGAACTACTTGAACTTCTTGAACCGTCCTGCTACTTGAACTTCTTGAACTTCTTGAACCTTCCTGCTACTTGAAATTCTTGAAACTTCCTGCTACTTTAACTTCTTGAACTTCTTGAACCTTCCTGCTACTTGAACTTCTTGAACTTCTTGAACCTTCCTGCTACTTGAACTTCTTGAACTTCTTGAACCTTCCTGCTACTTGAACTTTTTGAACTTCTTGAACCTTCCTGCTACTTGAACTTCTTGAACGTTGATGCTACTTGAACTTCTTGAACCTTCCTGCTACTTGAACTTCTTGAACCTTCCTGCTACTTGAACTTCTAGAACTTTTTGAACCTTCCTGCTACTTGAACTTCTTGAACCTTCCTGCTACTTGAACTTCTTGAACCTTCCTGCTACTTGAACTTCTTGAACTTCTTGAACCTTCCTGCTACTTGAACTTCTTGAACCTTCCTGCTACTTGAACTTCTTGAACCTTCCTGCTACTTGAACTTCTTGAACCTTCCTGCTATCTGAACTTCTTGAACCTTCCTGCTACTTGAACTTCTTGAACCTTCCTGCTACATGAACTTCTTGAATTTCTTGAACCTTCCTGCTACTCGAACTTCTTGAACTTCTTGAACCTTTCTGCTACTTGAACTTCTTGAACCTTCCTGCTACTTGAACTTCTTGAACTTCTTGAACCTTCCTGCTTCTCGAACTTCTTGAACGTCTTGAACCTTCCTGCTACTTGAACTTCTTGAACTTCTTGAACCTTCCATCTACTTGAACTTCTTGAACCTTCCTGCCACTTGAACTTCTTGAACTTTTTGAACCTTCCTGCTACTTGAACTTCTTGAACTTCTTGAACCTTCCTGCTACTTGAACTTCTTGAACCTTCCTGCTACTTGAAATTCTTGAACTTCTTGATCCTTCCTGCTACTTGAAATACTTGAACTTCTTGAACCTTCCTGTTACGTGAACTTCTCGAACTTTTCGAACCTTCCTGCTACTTGAACTTCTTGAACCTTCCTGCTACTTGAACTTCTTGAACTTCTTGAACCTTCCTGCTACTTGAAATACTTGAACTTCTTGAACCTTGATGTTACTTGAACTTCTTGAACTTCTTGAAATTTCGTGCTACTTGAACTTCTTGAACCTCCCTGCTACTTGAACTTCTTGAACCTTCCTGCTACTTGAAGTTTTTGAACTTCTTGAACCTTCCTGCTACTTGAACTTCTTGAACCTTCCTGCTACTTGAACTTCTAGAACTTCTTGTTCCTTCCTGCTACTAGAACATCTTGAACTTCTTGAACCTTCCTGCTACTTGAACTTCTTGAACCTCTTTAACCTTCCTGCTACTTGAACTTCTTGAACTTCTTGAACCTTCCTGCTACCTGAACTTTTTGAACTTCTTGAACCTTCCTGCTACGTGAACTTCTTGAACCTTCCTGCTACTTGAACTTCTTGAACCTTCATGCTACTTGAACTTCTTGAACCTTCCTGCTACTTGAACTTCTTGAACCTTCCTGCTACTTGAACTTCTTGAACCTTCCTGCTACTTGAACTTCTAGAACTTTTTGAACCTTCCTGCTACTTGAACTTCTTGAACCTTCCTGCTACTTGAACTTCTTGAACTTCTTGAACCTTCCTGCTACTTGAACTTCTTGAACCTTCCTGCTACTTGAACTTCTTGAACCTTCCTGCTACTTGAACTTCTTGAACCTTCCTGCTACCTGAACTTCTTGAACCTTCCTGCTACTTGAACTTCTTGAACCTTCCTGCTACTTGAACTTCTTGAACCTCTTGAACCTTCCTGCTACTTGAACTTCTTGAACTTCTAGAACCTTTCTGATACTTGAACTTCTTGAACCTTCCTGCTACTTGAACTTCTTGAACTTCTTGAACCTTCCTGCTTCTTGAACTTCTTGAACGTCTTGAACCTTCCTGCTACTTGAACTTCTTGAACTTCTTGAACCTTCCTTCTACTTGAACTTCTTGAACCTTCCTGCCACTTGAACTTCTTGAACTTTTTGAACCTTCCTGCTACTTGAACTTCTTGAACTTCTTGAACCTTCCTGCTACTTGAACTTCTTGAACTTCTTGAACCTACCTGCTACTTGAACTTCTTGAACCTTCCTGCTACTTGAAGTTCTTGAACTTCTTGAACCTTCCTGCTACTTGCAATACTTGAACTTCTTGAACCTTCCTGTTACTTGAACTTCTCGAACTTTTCGAACCTTCCTGCTACTTGAACTTCTTGAACCTTTCTGCTACTTGAACTTCTTGAACTTCTTGAACCGTCCTGCTACTTGAAATACTTGAACTTCTTGAACCTTCCTGTTACTTGAACTTCTTGAACTTCTTGAAATTTCCTGCTACTTGAACTTCTTGAACCTCCCTGCTACTTGAACTTCTTGAACTTCTTGAACCCTCCTGCTACTTGAACTTCTTGAACTTCTTGAACCCTCCTGCAACTAGAACTTCTTGAACTTTCCTGCTTCTTGAACTTCTTGAACTTCTTGAACCTTCCTGCTACTTGAACTTCTTGAACCTTCCTGCTACTTAAGCTTCTTGAACCTTCCTGCCACTTGAACTTCTTGAACTTCTTGAAACTTCCTGCTACTTCAACTTCCTGAACTTCTTGAACCTTTCTGCTACTTGAACTTCTTGAACCGTCCTGCTACTTGAACTTCTTGAACTTCTTGTACCTTCCTGCTACTTGAACTTCTTTAACGTCTTGAACCTTCCTGCTACTTGAACTTCTTGAACCTTCCTGCTACTTGAACTTCTTGAACTTTTTGAACCTTCCGGCTACTTGAACTTCTTGAACTTCTTGAACCTTAATGCTACTTGAACTTCTTGAACCTTCCTGCTACTTGAACTTCTTGAACTTCTTGAACCTTCCTTCTACTTGAACTACTTGAACTTCTTGAACCTTCCTGCTACTTGAACTTCTTGAAGTTCTTGAACCTTCCTGCTACTTGAACTTCTTGAAACTTCCTGCTACTTGAACTTCTTGAACCTTCCTGCTACTTGAACTTCTTGAACTTCTTGAACCTTCCTGCAACCTGAACTTCTTGAACCTTCCTGCTACTTGAACTTCTTGAACCTTCTTGCTGCTTGAACTTCTTGAACTTTCCTGCTACTTGAACTTCTTGAACCTTCCTGCTACTTGAACTTCTTGAACTTCTTGAACCTTTCTGCTACTTGAACTTCTTGAACTTTTTGAACCTTTCGGCTACTTGAACTTCTTGAACTTCCTGAACCTTAATGCTACTTGAACTTCTTGAACGTTCCTGCTACTTGAACTTCTTGAACTTCTTGAACCTTCCTGCTACTTGAACTACTTGAACTTCTTGAACCGTCCTGCTACTTGAACTTCTTGAACTTCTTGAACCTTCCTGCTACTTGAAATTCTTGAAACTTCCTGCTACTTGAACTTCTTGAACTTCTTGAACCTTCCTGCTACTTGAACTTCTTGAACTTCTTGAACCTTCCTGCTACTTGAACTTCTTGAACTTCTTGAACCTTCCTGCTACTTGACCTTTTTAAACTTCTTGAACCTTCCTGCTACTTGAACTTCTTGAACGTTGATGCTACTTGAACTTCTTGAACCTTCCTGCTACTTGAACTTCTTGAACCTTCCTGCTACTTGAACTTCTAGAACTTTTTGAACCTTCCTGCTACTTGAACTTCTTGAACCTTCCTGCTACTTGAACTTCTTGAACCTTCCTGCTACTTGAACTTCTTGAACTTCTTGAACCTTCCTGCTACTTGAACTTCTTGAACCTTCCTGCTACTTGAACTTCTTGAACCTTCCTGCTACTTGAACTTCTTGAACCTTCCTGCTATCTGAACTTCTTGAACCTTCCTGCTACTTGAACTTCTTGAACCTTCCTGCTACATGAACTTCTTGAATTTCTTGAACCTTCCTGCTACTTGAACTTCTTGAACTTCTTGAACCTTTCTGCTACTTGAACTTCTTGAACCTTCCTGCTACTTGAACTTCTTGAACTTCTTGAACCTTCCTGCTTCTCGAACTTCTTGAACGTCTTGAACCTTCCTGCTACTTGAACTTCTTGAACTTCTTGAACCTTCCATCTACTTGAACTTCTTGAACCTTCCTGCCACTTGAACTTCTTGAACTTTTTGAACCTTCCTGCTACTTGAACTTCTTGAACTTCTTGAACCTTCCTGCTACTTGAACTTCTTGAACCTTCCTGCTACTTGAAATTCTTGAACTTCTTGATCCTTCCTGCTACTTGAAATACTTGAACTTCTTGAACCTTCCTGTTACGTGAACTTCTCGAACTTTTCGAACCTTCCTGCTACTTGAACTTCTTGAACCTTCCTGCTACTTGAACTTCTTGAACTTCTTGAACCTTCCTGCTACTTGAAATACTTGAACTTCTTGAACCTTGATGTTACTTGAACTTCTTGAACTTCTTGAAATTTCGTGCTACTTGAACTTCTTGAACCTCCCTGCTACTTGAACTTCTTGAACCTTCCTGCTACTTGAAGTTTTTGAACTTCTTGAACCTTCCTGCTACTTGAACTTCTTGAACCTTCCTGCTACTTGAACTTCTAGAACTTCTTGTTCCTTCCTGCTACTAGAACATCTTGAACTTCTTGAACCTTCCTGCTACTTGAACTTCTTGAACCTCTTTAACCTTCCTGCTACTTGAACTTCTTGAACTTCTTGAACCTTCCTGCTACCTGAACTTTTTGAACTTCTTGAACCTTCCTGCTACGTGAACTTCTTGAACCTTCCTGCTACTTGAACTTCTTGAACCTTCATGCTACTTGAACTTCTTGAACCTTCCTGCTACTTGAACTTCTTGAACCTTCCTGCTACTTGTACTACTTGAACTTCTTGAACCTTCCTGCTACTCGAACTTGTTGAACCTTCCTGCTACTTGAACTTCTTGAACTTCTTGAACCTTCCTGCTACTTGAACTTCTTGAACCTTCCTGCTACTTGAACTTCTTGAACCTTCCTGCTACTTGAACTTCTTAAACTTCTCGAACATTCCTGCTACTTGAACTTCTTGAACTTTTCGAACCTTCCTGCTACTTGAACTTCTTGAACCTTCCTGCTACTTGAACTTCTTGAACCTTCCTGCGACCAGAACTTCTTGAACTTCTTGAACCTTTCTGCTACTTGAACTTCTTGAACCTTCCTGCTACTTGAACTTCTTGAACTTCTTTCCCCTTAATGCTACTAAAACTTCTTGAACCTTCCTGCTACTTGAACTTCTTGAACTTCTTGAACCTTCCTGCTACTTGAACTTTTTGAACCTTCCTGCTATTTGAACTTCTTGAACCTTCCTGCTACTTGAACTTCTTTAACTTCTTGAACCTTCCTGCTACTTGAACTTCTTGAACCTTCCCGCTACTTGAACTTCTTGAACCTTCCTGCTACTTGAACTTTTTGAACTTCTTGAACCTTCCTGCTACTTGAACTTTTTGAACTTCTTGATCCTTCCTGCTACTTGAACTTCTTGAACTTCATGAACCTTCCTGCTACTTGAACTTCTTGAACCTTCCTGCTAATTGATTTCTTGAACCTTCCTGCTACTTGAACTTCTTGAACCTTCCTGCTACTTGAACTTTTTGAACCTTCCTGCTTCTTGAACTTCTTGAACTTTCCTTCTACTTGAAATTCTTGAACTTCTTGAACCTTCCTGCTACTTGAACTTCTTGAACCTTCCTGTTACTTGAACTTCTTGAACTTCTTGAACCTTCCTGCTACTTAAACTTTTAGACCCTTCCTGCTACTTGAACTTCTTGAACCTTCCTGCTACTTGAACTTCTTGAACCTTCCTTCTACTTGAACTTCTTGAACCTTCCTGCTACTTGAACTTCTTGAACTTTTTGACCCTTCCTGCTACTTGAACTTATTGAACTTCTTGAACCTTCCTGCTACTTGAACTTCTTGAACATCTTCAACCTTCCTGCTACTTGAACTTCTTAAACTTCTTGGACCCTCCTGCTACTTGAACTTCTTGAACTTCTTGAACATTCCTGCTACTTGAACTTCTTGAACTTCTTGAACCTTCTTGCTATTTGAACTTCTTGAACTTCTTGAACCTTCCTGCTACTTGAATTTTTTGAACTTCTTGAACCTTCCTGCTACTTGAACTTCTTGAACCTTCCTGCTACTTGAATTTCTTGGACCTTCCTGCTACTTGAACTTCTTGAACTTTCCTGCTACTTGAACTTCTTTAACCTTACTGCTTCTTGAACTTCTTGAACTTCTTGAACCTTCCTGCTAAATGAACTTCTTGAACTTCTTGAACCTTCCTGCTACTTGAACTTTTTGAACTTCTTTAACCTTCCTGCTACTTGAACTTTTTGAACTTCTTGAACCTTCCTGCTACTTGAACTTCTAGAACCTTCCTGCTACTTGAACTTCATGAACCTTCCTGCTACTTGAACTTCTTGAACTTCTTGAACCTTCCTGCAACCTGAACTTCTTGAACCTTCCTGCTACTTGAACTTCTTGAACCTTCTTGCTGCTTGAACTTCTTGAACTTTCCTGCTACTTGAACTTCTTGAACCTTCCTGCTACTTGAACTTCTTGAACTTCTTGAACCTTTCTGCTACTTGAAATTCTTGAACCTTCCTGCTACCTGCACTACTTGAACTTCCTGCACCTTCCTGCTGCTTGAACTTCTTGAACCTTCCTGCTACTTGAACTTCTTGAACTTCTTGAACCTTCCTGCTACTTGAACTTCTTGAACCTTCCTGCTACTCGAACTTCTTGAACTTATTGAACCTTCCTGCTACTTGAACTACTTAAACTTTTTGAACCTTCCTGCTACTTGAACTTCTTGAACTTCTTGAACCTTCCTGCTACGTGAACTTCTTGAACCTTCCTGCTAATTGAACTTCTTGAACCTTCCTGCTACTTGAACTTCTTGAACCTTCATGCTACTCGAACTTCTTGAACCTTCCTGCTACTTGAACTTCTTGAACTTCTTGAAACTTCCTGCTACTTGAACTTCTTGAACTTCTCGAACCTTCTTGCTACTTGAACTTCTTGAACTTCTTGAACCTTCCTGCTACTTGAAATTCTTGAACCTTCCTGCTACTTGAACTTCTTGAACTTCTTGAACCTTTCTGTTACTTGAACTTCTTGAACCTTCCTGCTACTTGAACTTCTTGAATTTCTTGAACCTTCCTGCTACTTGAACTTCTTGAACCTTCCTGCTACTTGAACTTCTTGATCTTATTGAACCTTCCTGCTACTTGAACTACTTAAACTTTTTGAACCTTCCTGCTACTTGAACTTCTTGAACTTCTTGAACCTTCCTGCTACGTGAACTTCTTGAACCTTCCTGCTAATTGAACTTCTTGAACTTCTTGAACCTTTCTGCTACTTGAACTTCTTGAACCTTCATGCTACTCGAACTTCTTGAACCTTCCTGCTACTTGAACTTCTTGAACTTCTTGAAACTTCCTGCTACTTGAACTTCTTGAACTTCTCGAAATTTCTTGCTACTTGAACTTCTTGAACTTCTTGAACCTTCCTGCTACTTGAAATTCTTGAACCTTCCTGCTACTTGAACTTCTTGAACCTTCCTGCTACTTGAACTTCTTGAACTTCTTGAACCTTTCTGCTACTTGAACTTCTTGAACCTTCCTGCTACTTGAACTTCTAGAACTTCTTTAACCTTCCTGCTTCTTAAACTTCTTGAACCTTCCTGCTACTTGAACTTCTTGAACTTCTTGAACCCTCCTGCCACTTGAACTTTTTGAACCTTCCTGCTTTTTGAACTTCTTGAAATTTCCGGCTACTTGAACTTCTTTAACTTCTTGAACCTTCCTGCTACTTGAACTTCTTGAACCTTCCTGCCACTTGAACTTTTTGAACTTCTTGAACCTTCCTGCTACTTGAACTTCTTCAACCTTCCTGATACTTGAACTTTTTGAACCTTCCTGCTACTTGAACTTCTTGAACCCTCCTGCTACTTGAACTTCTTGAACTTCTTGAACCCTCCTGCTACCTGAAATTCTTGAACCTTCGTGCTTCTTGAACTTCTTGAACTTCTTGAACCTTCCTGCTACTTGAACTTCTTGAACCTTCCTGCTACTTGAACTTCTTGAACCTTCCTGCTACTTAAGCTTCTTGAACCTTCCTGCTACTTGAACTTCTTGAACTTCTTGAACCTTCCTGCTACTTGAACTTCCTGAACTTCTTGTACCTTTCTGCTACTTGAACTTCTTGAACCGTCCTGCTACTTGAACTTCTTGAACATCTTGTACCTTAATGCTACTTGAACTTCTTGAACGTCTTGAACCTTCCTGCTACTTAAACTTCTTGAACTTCTTGAACCTTCCTGCTACTTGAACTTCTTGAACCTTCCTACTACTTGAACTTCTTGAACTTTTTGAACCTTTCGGCTACTTGAACTTCTTGAACTTCCTGAACCTTAATGCTACTTGAACTTCTTGAACCTTCCTGCTACTTGAACTTCTTGAACTTCTTGAACCTTCCTGCTACTTGAACTACTTGAACTTCTTGAACCTTCCTGCTACTTGAACTTCTTGAACTTCTTGAACCTTCCTGTTACTTGAAATTCTTGAAACTTCCTGCTACCTGAACTTCTTGAACTTCTTGAACCTTCCTGCTACTTGAACTTCTTGAACTTCTTGAACCTTTCTGCTACTTGAACTTCTTGAACTTCTTGAACCTTCCTGCTACTTGAACTTTTTGAACTTCTTGAACCTTCCTGCTACTTTACCTTCTTACGTTCCTGCTACTTGAACTTCTTGAACCTTCCTGCTACTTGAACTTCTTGAACCTTCCTGCTACTTGAACTTCTTGAACTTCTTGAACCTTCCTGCTACTTGAACTTCTTGAACCTTCCTGCTACTTGAACTTCTAGAACTTCTTTAACCTTCCTGCTACTTAAACTTCTTGAACCTTCCTGCTACTTGAACTTCTTGAACTTCTTGAACCCTCCTGCCACTTGAACTTTTTGAACCTTCCTGCTTTTTGAACTTCTTGAAATTTCCGGCTACTTGAACTTCTTTAACTTCTTGAACCTTCCTGCTACTTGAAATTCTTGAACCTTCGTGCTTCTTGAACTTCTTGAACTTCTTGAACCTTCCTGCTACTTGAACTTCTTGAACCTTCCTGCTACTTGAACTTCTTGAACCTTCCTGATACTTAAGCTTCTTGAACCTTCCTGCTACTTGAACTTCTTGAACTTCTTGAACCTTCCTGCTACTTGAACTTCCTGAACTTCTTGTACCTTTCTGCTACTTGAACTTCTTGAACCGTCCTGCTACTTGAACTTCTTGAACATCTTGTACCTTAATGCTACTTGAACTTCTTGAACGTCTTGAACCTTCCTGCTACTTAAACTTCTTGAACTTCTTGAACCTTCCTGCTACTTGAACTTCTTGAACCTTCCTGCTATTTGAACTTCTTGAACTTTTTGAACCTTTCGGCTACTTGAACTTCTTGAACTTCCTGAACCTTAATGCTACTTGAACTTCTTGAACCTTCCTGCTACTTGAACTTCTTGAACTTCTTGAACCTTCCTGCTACTTGAACTACTTGAACTTCTTGAACCTTCCTGCTACTTGAACTTCTTGAACTTCTTGAACCTTCCTGCTACTTGAAATTCTTGAAACTTCCTGCTACCTGAACTTCTTGAACTTCTTGAACCTTCCTGCTACTTGAACTTCTTGAACTTCTTGAACCTTTCTGCTACTTGAACTTCTTGAACTTCTTGAACCTTCCTGCTACTTGAACTTTTTGAACTTCTTGAACCTTCCTGCTACTTTACCTTCTTACGTTCCTGCTACTTGAACTTCTTGAACCTTCCTGCTACTTGAACTTCTTGAACCTTCCTGCTACTTGAACTTCTTGAACTTCTTGAACCTTCCTGCTACTTGAACTTCTTGAACCTTCCTGCTACTTGAACTTCTTGAACTTCTTGAACCTTCCTGCTACTTGAACTTCTTGAACTTCTTGAACCTTCCTGCTACTTGAACTTCTTGAACCTTCCTGCTACGTGAACTTCTTGAACCTTCCTGCTAATTGAACTTCTTGAACTTCTTGAACCTTCCTGCTACTTGAACTTCTTGAACTTCTTGAACCTTCCTGCTACTTGAACTTCTTGAACCTTCCTGCTACTTGAAATTCTTGAACTTCTTTAACCTTCCTGCTACTTGAAATACTTGAACTTCTTGAACCTTCCTGTTACTTGAACTTCTCGAACTTTTCGAACCTTTCTGCTACTTGAACTTCTTGAACCTTTCTGCTACTTGAACTTCTTGAACATCTTGAACCGTCCTGCTACTTGAAATACTTGAACTTCTTGAACCTTCCTGTTACTTGAACTTCTTGAACTTCTTGAAATTTCCTGCCACTTGAACTTCTTGAACCTCCCTGCTACTTGAACTTCTTGAACTTCTTGAACCCTCCTGCTACTTGAACTTCTTGAACTTCTTGAACCCTCCTGCAACTAGAACTTCTTGAACTTTCCTGCTTCTTGAACTTCTTGAACTTCTTGAACCTTCCTGCTACTCGAACTTCTTGAACTTCTTCAACCTTTCTGCTACTTGAACTTCTTGAACCTTCCTGCTACTTAAGCTTCTTGAACCTTCCTGCCACTTGAACTTCTTGAACTTCTTGAAACTTCCTGCTACTTCAACTTCCTGAACTTATTGAACCTTTCTGCTACTTGAACTTCTTGAACCGTCCTGCTACTTGAACTTCTTGAACTTCTTGTACCTTCCTGCTACTTGAACTTCTTGAACGTCTTGAACGTTCCTGCTACTTGAACTTCTTGAACTTCTTGAACCTTAATGCTACTTGAACTTCTTGAACCTTCCTGCTACTTGAACTTCTTGAACTTCTTGAACCTTCCTTCTACTTGAACTACTTGAACTTCTTGAACCTTCCTGCTACTTGAACTTCTTGAAGTTCTTGAACCTTCCTGCTACTTGAACTTCTTGAACCTTCCTGCTACTTGAACTTCTTGAACCTTCCTGCTACTTGAACTTCTTGAACTTCTTGAACCTTCCTGCAACCTGAACTTCTTGAACCTTCCTGCTACTTGAACTTCTTGAACCTTCTTGCTGCTTGAACTTCTTGAACTTTCCTGCTACTTGAACTTCTTGAACCTTCCTGCTACTTGAACTTCTTGAACTTCTTGAACCTTCCTGCTACTTGAACTTCTTGAACCTTCCTGCTACTTGAACTTCTTGAACTTTTTGAACCTTTCGGCTACTTGAACTTCTTGAACTTCCTGAACCTTAATGCTACTTGAACTTCTTGAACGTTCCTGCTACTTGAACTTCTTGAACTTCTTGAACCTTCCTGCTACTTGAACTACTTGAACTTCTTGAACCGTCCTGCTACTTGAACTTCTTGAACTTCTTGAACCTTCCTGCTACTTGAAATTCTTGAAACTTCCTGCTACTTGAACTTCTTGAACTTCTTGAACCTTCCTGCTACTTGAACTTCTTGAACTTCTTGAACCTTCCTGCTACTTGAACTTCTTGAACTTCTTGAACCTTCCTGCTACTTGAACTTTTTGAACTTCTTGAACCTTCCTGCTACTTGAACTTCTTGAACGTTGATGCTACTTGAACTTCTTGAACCTTCCTGCTACTTGAACTTCTTGAACCTTCCTGCTACTTGAACTTCTAGAACTTTTTGAACCTTCCTGCTACTTGAACTTCTTGAACCTTCCTGCTACTTGAACTTCTTGAACTTCTTGAACCTTCCTGCTACTTGAACTTCTTGAACCTTCCTGCTACTTGAACTTCTTGAACCTTCCTGCTACTTGAACTTCTTGAACCTTCCTGCTACCTGAACTTCTTGAACCTTCCTGCTACTTGAACTTCTTGAACCTTCCTGCTACTTGAACTTCTTGAACTTCTTGAACCTTCCTGCTACTTGAACTTCTTGAACTTCTTGAACCTTTCTGCTACTTGAACTTCTTGAACCTTCCTGCTACTTGAACTTCTTGAACTTCTTGAACCTTCCTGCTTCTCGAACTTCTTGAACGTCTTGAACCTTCCTGCTACTTGAACTTCTTGAACTTCTTGAACCTTCCTTCTACTTGAACTTCTTGAACCTTCCTGCTACTTGAACTTCTTGAACTTCTTGAACCTTCCTGCTACTTGAACTTCTTGAACCTTCCTGCTACTTGATCTTCTTGAACTTCTTGAATCTTCCCGTTACCTGAACTTCTTGAACCTTCCTGCTACTTGAACTTCTTGAACCTTCCATCTACTTGAACTTCATGAACTTTCCGGCTACTTGAACTTCTTGAACTTTTTGAACCTTCCTGCTACTTGAACTTCTTGAACCTTCCTGCTTCTTGAACTTCTTGAACCTTCCTGCTACTTGAACTTCTTGAACCTTCCGGCAACTTGAACTTCTTGAACTTCTTGAACCTTCCTGCTACTTGAACTTTTTGAACTTCTTGGACCTTCCTGCTACTTGAACTACTTGAACTTTTTGAACCTTCCTGCTACTTGAACTTCTTGAACCTTCCAGCGACTTGAACTTCTTGAACCTTCCTGCTACTTGAACTTCTTGAACTTTCCGGCTACTTGAACTTCTTGAACTTCTTGAACCTTCCTGCTACATGAACTTATTGAACCTTCCTGCTACTTGACCTTCTTGAACCTTCCTGCTACTTGAACTTCTTGAACTTCTTGAACCTTCCTGCTACTTGAACTTCTTGAACCTTCCAGCCACTTGAACTTCTTGAACCTTCCTGCTACACGAACTTCTTTAACTTCTTGAATCTTCCTGCTACTTGAACGTCTTGATCTTCTTGAACTTTCCTGCTACTTGAACTTTTTGAACCTTCCTGCTACTTAAACTTCTTGAACCTTCCTGTTACTTGAACTTCTTGAACCTTCCTGCTTCTTGAAGTTCCTGAACCTTCCTGCTACTTGAACTTCTTGAACCTTCCAGCTACTTGAACTTCTTGAACCTTCCTGCTACTTGAACTTCTTGAACTTCTTGAACCTTCCTGCTACTTGAACTTCTTGAACCTTCCTGCTACTTGAACTTCAGGATCTTATTGAACCTTCCTGCTACTTGTACTTCTTGAACTTCTTGAACGTTCCTGCTACTTGCACTTCTTGAACCTTCCTGCTTCTTGAACTTCTTGAACTTCTTGAACCTTCCCGCTACTTGAACTTCTTGAACCTTCCTGCTACTTGAACTTCTTGAACCTTCCCGCTACTTGAACTTCTTGAACCTTCGTGCTACTTGAACTTCTTGAACCTTCCTGCTACTTGAACTTCTTGAACTTCTTGAACCTTCCTGCTACTTGAACTACTTGAAATTCTTGAACCTTCCTGCTACTTGAACTTCTTGAACTTCTTGAACATTCCTGCTACTTGAACTACTTGAACTTCTAGAACCTTCCTGCTACTTGAAATTCTTGAACCGTCCTGCTACTTGAACTTCTTGAACCTTCCTGCTACTTGAAGTTCTTGAACCTTCCTGCTACTTGAACTTCTTGAACTTCTTGAACCTTCCAGCTACTCGAACTATTTGAACTTCATGAACATTCCTGCTACTTGAACTTCTTGAACCTTCCTGGTACCTGAAATTCTTGAACTTCTTGAACCTTCCTGCTACTTGAACTTCTTGAACTTTTTGAACCTTCCTCCTACTTGAACTTCTTGAACTTCTTGAACCTTCCTGCCACTTGAACTTCTTGAACTTCTTGAAACTTCCTGCTACTTGAACTTCTTGAACCTTCCTGCTACTTGAACTTCTTGAACTTCTTGATTCTTCCTGCTACTTGAACTTCTTGAACGTCTTGAACATTCCTGCTACTTGAACTTCTTGAACCTTTCTGCTACTTGAACTTCTTGAACCTTCCTGGTACATGAACTTTTCGAACTTCTTGAACCTTCCTGCTACATGAACTTCTTGAACTTCTTGAACCTTCCTGCTACTTGAACTTCTTGAACCTTCCTGCTACTTGAACTTCTTGATCTTCTTGAACCTTCCTGCTACTTGAACTTCTTGAACCTTCCTGCTACTTGAAGTTCTTGAACCTTCTTGCTACTTGAACTTCTTGAACTTCTTGAACCTTCCAGCTACTCGAACTACTTGAACTTCTTGAAGATTCCTGGTACTTGAACTTCTTGAACCTTCCTGGTACCTGAAATTCTTGAACTTCTTGAACCTTCCTGCTACTTGAATTTCTTGAACTTTTTGAACCTTCCTCCTACTTGAACTTCTTGAACTTCTTGAACCTTCCTGCCACTTGAACTTCTTGAACTTCTTGAACCTTCCTGCTACTTGAACTTCTTGAACCTTCCTGCTACTCTAACTTCTTGAACTTCTTGAACCTTCCCGCTACTTGAACTTCTCGAACAATCCTGCTATTTGAATTTCTTGAACCCTCCTTCTACTAGAACTTCTTGAACCTTCCTGCTACTTGAACTTCTTGAACTTCTTGAACCTTCCTGCTACTTGAACTTCTTGAACCTCCTTGCTACATGAACTTCTTGAACCTTCCTGCTACTTGAACTCCTTGAACTTCTCGAACCTTCCTGCTACTTGAACTTCTTGACCCTTCCTGCTACTTGAACTTCTTGAACTTCATGAACCTTCCTGCTACTTGAACTCCTTGAACTTCTTGAATCTTCCTGATACTTGAACTACATGAACTTCTTGAACCTTCCTGCTACTTGAACTTCTTGAACTTCTTGAACCTTCCTGCTACTTGAACTTCTTGAACCTTCCTGCTACTTGAACTTCTTGAACTTCTTGAACCTTCCTGCTACTTGAACTTCTTGAACCTTCCTGCTACTTGATCTTCTTGAACTTCTTGAACCTTCCCGTTACCTGAACTTCTTGAACCTTCCGGCTACTTGAACTTCTTGAACCTTCCAGCTACTTGAACTTCATGAACTTTCCGGCTACTTGAACTTCTTGAACTTCTTGAACCTTCCTGCTACTTGAACTTCTTGAACCTTCCTGCTTCTTGAACTTCTTGAACCTTCCTGCTACTTGAACTTCTTGAACCTTCCGGCAACTTGAACTTCTTGAACTTCTTGAACCTTCCTGCTACTTGAACTTCTTGAACCTTCCTGCTACTTGATCTTCTTGAACTTCTTGAACCTTCCCGTTACCTGAACTTCTTGAACCTTCCTGCTACTTGAACTTCTTGAACCTTCCTGCTACTTGAACTTCTTGAACATTCCGGCTACTTGAACTTCTTGAACCTTCCTGCTACTTGAACTTATTGAACTTCTTGGACCTTCCTGCTACTTGAACTACTTGAACTTTTTGAACCTTCCTGCTACTTGAACTTCTTGAACCTTCCAGCGACTTGAACTTCTTGAACCTTCCTGCTACTTGAACTTCTTGAACCTTCCTGCTACTTGAAATTCTTGAACCTTCGTGCTTCTTGAACTTCTTGAACTTCTTGAACCTTCCTGCTACTTGAACTTCTTGAACCTTCCTGCTACTTGAACTTCTTGAACCTTCCTGATACTTAAGCTTCTTGAACCTTCCTGCTACTTGAACTTCTTGAAGTTCTTGAACCTTCCTGCTACTTGAACTTCCTGAACTTCTTGTACCTTTCTGCTACTTGAACTTCTTGAACCGTCCTGCTACTTGAACTTCTTGAACATCTTGTACCTTAATGCTACTTGAACTTCTTGAACGTCTTGAACCTTCCTGTTACTTAAACTTCTTGAACTTCTTGAACCTTCCTGCTACTTGAACTTCTTGAACCTTCCTGCTATTTGAACTTCTTGAACTTTTTGAACCTTTCGGCTACTTGAACTTCTTGAACTTCCTGAACCTTAATGCTACTTGAACTTCTTGAACCTTCCTGCTACTTGAACTTCTTGAACTTCTTGAACCTTCCTGCTACTTGAACTACTTGAACTTCTTGAACCTTCCTGCTACTTGAACTTCTTGAACTTCTTGAACCTTCCTGCTACTTGAAATTCTTGAAACTTCCTGCTACCTGAACTTCTTGAACTTCTTGAACCTTCCTGCTACTTGAACTTCTTGAACTTCTTGAACCTTTCTGCTACTTGAACTTCTTGAACTTCTTGAACCTTCCTGCTACTTGAACTTTTTGAACTTCTTGAACCTTCCTGCTACTTTACCTTCTTACGTTCCTGCTACTTGAACTTCTTGAACCTTCCTGCTACTTGAACTTCTTGAACCTTCCTGCTACTTGAACTTCTTGAACTTCTTGAACCTTCCTGCTACTTGAACTTCTTGAACCTTCCTGCTACTTGAACTTCTTGAACTTCTTGAACCTTCCTGCTACTTGAACTTCTTGAACTTCTTGAACCTTCCTGCTACTTGAACTTCTTGAACCTTCCTGCTACGTGAACTTCTTGAACCTTCCTGCTAATTGAACTTCTTGAACTTCTTGAACCTTCCTGCTACTTGAACTTCTTGAACTTCTTGAACCTTCCTGCTACTTGAACTTCTTGAACCTTCCTGCTACTTGAAATTCTTGAACTTCTTTAACCTTCCTGCTACTTGAAATACTTGAACTTCTTGAACCTTCCTGTTACTTGAACTTCTCGAACTTTTCGAACCTTTCTGCTACTTGAACTTCTTGAACCTTTCTGCTACTTGAACTTCTTGAACATCTTGAACCGTCCTGCTACTTGAAATACTTGAACTTCTTGAACCTTCCTGTTACTTGAACTTCTTGAACTTCTTGAAATTTCCTGCCACTTGAACTTCTTGAACCTCCCTGCTACTTGAACTTCTTGAACTTCTTGAACCCTCCTGCTACTTGAACTTCTTGAACTTCTTGAACCCTCCTGCAACTAGAACTTCTTGAACTTTCCTGCTTCTTGAACTTCTTGAACTTCTTGAACCTTCCTGCTACTCGAACTTCTTGAACTTCTTCAACCTTTCTGCTACTTGAACTTCTTGAACCTTCCTGCTACTTAAGCTTCTTGAACCTTCCTGCCACTTGAACTTCTTGAACTTCTTGAAACTTCCTGCTACTTCAACTTCCTGAACTTATTGAACCTTTCTGCTACTTGAACTTCTTGAACCGTCCTGCTACTTGAACTTCTTGAACTTCTTGTACCTTCCTGCTACTTGAACTTCTTGAACGTCTTGAACGTTCCTGCTACTTGAACTTCTTGAACTTCTTGAACCTTAATGCTACTTGAACTTCTTGAACCTTCCTGCTACTTGAACTTCTTGAACTTCTTGAACCTTCCTTCTACTTGAACTACTTGAACTTCTTGAACCTTCCTGCTACTTGAACTTCTTGAAGTTCTTGAACCTTCCTGCTACTTGAACTTCTTGAACCTTCCTGCTACTTGAACTTCTTGAACCTTCCTGCTACTTGAACTTCTTGAACTTCTTGAACCTTCCTGCAACCTGAACTTCTTGAACCTTCCTGCTACTTGAACTTCTTGAACCTTCTTGCTGCTTGAACTTCTTGAACTTTCCTGCTACTTGAACTTCTTGAACCTTCCTGCTACTTGAACTTCTTGAACTTCTTGAACCTTCCTGCTACTTGAACTTCTTGAACCTTCCTGCTACTTGAACTTCTTGAACTTTTTGAACCTTTCGGCTACTTGAACTTCTTGAACTTCCTGAACCTTAATGCTACTTGAACTTCTTGAACGTTCCTGCTACTTGAACTTCTTGAACTTCTTGAACCTTCCTGCTACTTGAACTACTTGAACTTCTTGAACCGTCCTGCTACTTGAACTTCTTGAACTTCTTGAACCTTCCTGCTACTTGAAATTCTTGAAACTTCCTGCTACTTGAACTTCTTGAACTTCTTGAACCTTCCTGCTACTTGAACTTCTTGAACTTCTTGAACCTTCCTGCTACTTGAACTTCTTGAACTTCTTGAACCTTCCTGCTACTTGAACTTTTTGAACTTCTTGAACCTTCCTGCTACTTGAACTTCTTGAACGTTGATGCTATTTGAACTTCTTGAACCTTCCTGCTACTTGAACTTCTTGAACCTTCCTGCTACTTGAACTTCTAGAACTTTTTGAACCTTCCTGCTACTTGAACTTCTTGAACCTTCCTGCTACTTGAACTTCTTGAACTTCTTGAACCTTCCTGCTACTTGAACTTCTTGAACCTTCCTGCTACTTGAACTTCTTGAACCTTCCTGCTACTTGAACTTCTTGAACCTTCCTGCTACCTGAACTTCTTGAACCTTCCTGCTACTTGAACTTCTTGAACCTTCCTGCTACTTGAACTTCTTGAACTTCTTGAACCTTCCTGCTACTTGAACTTCTTGAACTTCTTGAACCTTTCTGCTACTTGAACTTCTTGAACCTTCCTGCTACTTGAACTTCTTGAACTTCTTGAACCTTCCTGCTTCTCGAACTTCTTGAACGTCTTGAACCTTCCTGCTACTTGAACTTCTTGAACTTCTTGAACCTTCCTTCTACTTGAACTTCTTGAACCTTCCTGCTACTTGAACTTCTTGAACTTCTTGAACCTTCCTGCTACTTGAACTTCTTGAACCTTCCTGCTACTTGATCTTCTTGAACTTCTTGAATCTTCCCGTTACCTGAACTTCTTGAACCTTCCTGCTACTTGAACTTCTTGAACCTTCCATCTACTTGAACTTCATGAACTTTCCGGCTACTTGAACTTCTTGAACTTCTTGAACCTTCCTGCTACTTGAACTTCTTGAACCTTCCTGCTTCTTGAACTTCTTGAACCTTCCTGCTACTTGAACTTCTTGAACCTTCCGGCAACTTGAACTTCTTGAACTTCTTGAACCTTCCTGCTACTTGAACTTTTTGAACCTTCCTGCTACTTGAACTTCTTGAACCTTCCTGCTACTTGAACTTCTTGAACATTCCGGCTACTTGAACTTCTTGAACCTTCCTGCTACTTGAACTTTTTGAACTTCTTGGACCTTCCTGCTACTTGAACTACTTGAACTTTTTGAACCTTCCTGCTACTTGAACTTCTTGAACCTTCCAGCGACTTGAACTTCTTGAACCTTCCTGCTACTTGAACTTCTTGAACTTTCCGGCTACTTGAACTTCTTGAACTTCTTGAACCTTCCTGCTACATGAACTTATTGAACCTTCCTGCTACTTGACCTTCTTGAACCTTCCTGCTACTTGAACTTCTTGAACTTCTTGAACCTTCCTGCTACTTGAACTTCTTGAACCTTCCAGCCACTTGAACTTCTTGAACCTTCCTGCTATACGAACTTCTTTAACTTCTTGAATCTTCCTGCTACTTGAACGTCTTGATCTTCTTGAACTTTCCTGCTACTTGAACTTTTTGAACCTTCCTGCTACTTAAACTTCTTGAACCTTCCTGTTACTTGAACTTCTTGAACCTTCCTGCTTCTTGAAGTTCCTGAACCTTCCTGCTACTTGAACTTCTTGAACCTTCCAGCTACTTGAACTTCTTGAACCTTCCTGCTACTTGAACTTCTTGAACTTCTTGAACCTTCCTGCTACTTGAACTTCTTGAACCTTCCTGCTACTTGAACTTCAGGATCTTATTGAACCTTCCTGCTACTTGTACTTCTTGAACTTCTTGAACGTTCCTGCTACTTGCACTTCTTGAACCTTCCTGCTTCTTGAACTTCTTGAACTTCTTGAACCTTCCCGCTACTTGAACTTCTTGAACCTTCCTGCTACTTGAACTTCTTGAACCTTCCCGCTACTTGAACTTCTTGAACCTTCGTGCTACTTGAACTTCTTGAACCTTCCTGCTACTTGAACTTCTTGAACTTCTTGAACCTTCCTGCTACTTGAACTACTTGAAATTCTTGAACCTTCCTGCTACTTGAACTTCTTGAACTTCATGAACATTCCTGCTACTTGAACTACTTGAACTTCTAGAACCTTCCTGCTACTTGAAATTCTTGAACCGTCCTGCTACTTGAACTTCTTGAACCTTCCTGCTACTTGAAGTTCTTGAACCTTCCTGCTACTTGAACTTCTTGAACTTCTTGAACCTTCCAGCTACTCGAACTATTTGAACTTCATGAACATTCCTGCTACTTGAACTTCTTGAACCTTCCTGGTACCTGAAATTCTTGAACTTCTTGAACCTTCCTGCTACTTGAACTTCTTGAACTTTTTGAACCTTCCTCCTACTTGAACTTCTTGAACTTCTTGAACCTTCCTGCCACTTGAACTTCTTGAACTTCTTGAAACTTCCTGCTACTTGAACTTCTTGAACCTTCCTGCTACTTGAACTTCTTGAACTTCTTGAACCTTCCTGCTACTTGAACTTCTTGAACGTCTTGAACATTCCTGCTACTTGAACTTCTTGAACCTTTCTGCTACTTGAACTTCTTGAACCTTCCTGGTACATGAACTTTTCGAACTTCTTGAACCTTCCTGCTACATGAACTTCTTGAACTTCTTGAACCTTCCTGCTACTTGAACTTCTTGAACCTTCCTGCTACTTGAACTTCTTGATCTTCTTGAACCTTCCTGCTACTTGAACTTCTTGAACCTTCCTGCTACTTGAAGTTCTTGAACCTTCTTGCTACTTGAACTTCTTGAACTTCTTGAACCTTCCAGCTACTCGAACTACTTGAACTTCTTGAAGATTCCTGGTACTTGAACTTCTTGAACCTTCCTGGTACCTGAAATTCTTGAACTTCTTGAACCTTCCTGCTACTTGAATTTCTTGAACTTTTTGAACCTTCCTCCTACTTGAACTTCTTGAACTTCTTGAACCTTCCTGCCACTTGAACTTCTTGAACTTCTTGAACCTTCCTGCTACTTGAACTTCTTGAACCTTCCTGCTACTCTAACTTCTTGAACTTCTTGAACCTTCCCGCTACTTGAACTTCTCGAACAATCCTGCTATTTGAATTTCTTGAACCCTCCTTCTACTAGAACTTCTTGAACCTTCCTGCTACTTGAACTTCTTGAACTTCTTGAACCTTCCTGCTACTTGAACTTCTTGAACCTCCTTGCTACATGAACTTCTTGAACCTTCCTGCTACTTGAACTCCTTGAACTTCTCGAACCTTCCTGCTACTTGAACTTCTTGACCCTTCCTGCTACTTGAACTTCTTGAACTTCATGAACCTTCCTGCTACTTGAACTCCTTGAACTTCTTGAATCTTCCTGATACTTGAACTACATGAACTTCTTGAACCTTCCTGCTACTTGAACTTCTTGAACTTCTTGAACCTTCCTGCTACTTGAACTTCTTGAACCTTCCTGCTACTTGAACTTCTTGAACTTCTTGAACCTTCCTGCTACTTGAACTTCTTGAACCTTCCTGCTACTTGATCTTCTTGAACTTCTTGAACCTTCCCGTTACCTGAACTTCTTGAAACTTCCGGCTACTTGAACTTCTTGAACCTTCCAGCTACTTGAACTTCATGAACTTTCCGGCTACTTGAACTTCTTGAACTTCTTGAACCTTCCTGCTACTTGAACTTCTTGAACCTTCCTGCTTCTTGAACTTCTTGAACCTTCCTGCTACTTGAACTTCTTGAACCTTCCGGCAACTTGAACTTCTTGAACTTCTTGAACCTTCCTGCTACTTGAACTTCTTGAACCTTCCTGCTACTTGAACTTCTTGAACCTTCCTGCTACTTGAACTTCTTGAACATTCCGGCTACTTGAACTTCTTGAACCTTCCTGCTACTTGAACTTATTGAACTTCTTGGACCTTCCTGCTACTTGAACTACTTGAACTTTTTGAACCTTCCTGCTACTTGAACTTCTTGAACCTTCCAGCGACTTGAACTTCTTGAACCTTCCTGCTACTTGAACTTCTTGAACTTTCCGGCTACTTGAACTTCTTGAACTTCTTGAACCTTCCTGCTACATGAACTTATTGAACCTTCCTGCTACTTGACCTTCTTGAACCTTCCTGCTACTTGAACTTCTTGAACTTCTTGAACCTTCCTGCTACTTGAACTTCTTGAACCTTCCAGCCACTTGAACTTCTTGAACCTTCCTGCTACACGAACTTCTTGAACTTCTTGAATCTTCCTGCTACTTGAACGTCTTGATCTTCTTGAACTTTCCTGCTACTTGAACTTTTTGAACCTTCCTGCTACTTAAACTTCTTGAACCTTCCTGTTACTTGAACTTCTTGAACCTTCCTGCTTCTTGAAGTTCTTGAACCTTCCTGCTACTTGAACTTCTTGAACCTTCCAGCTACTTGAACTTCTTGAACCTTCCTGCTACTTGAACTTCTTGAACTTCTTGAACCTTCCTGCTACTTGAACTTCTTGAACTTTCCTGCTACTTGAACTTCAGGATCTTCTTGAACCTTCCTGCTACTTGTACTTCTTGAACTTCTTGAACGTTCCTGCTACTTGCACTTCTTGAACCTTCCTGCTTCTTGAACTTCTTGAACTTCTTGAACCTTCCCGCTACTTGAGCTTCTTGAACCTTCCTGCTACTTGAACTTCTCGAACCTTCCCGCTACTTGAACTTCTTGAACCTTCGTGCTACTTGAACTTCTTGAACCTTCCTGCTACTTTAACTTCTTGAACTTCTTGAACCTTCCTGCTACTTGAACTACTTGAACTTCTTGAACCTTCCTGCTTCTTGAACTTCTTGAACTTCATGAACCTTCCCGCTACTTGAACTTCTTGAACCTTCCTGCTACTTGAACTTCTTGAACCTTCCTGCTACTTGAACTTCTTGAACCTTCCAGCTACTTGAACTTCTTGAACCTTCCTGCTACTTGAACTTCTTGAAGCTTCCTGCTACATGAACTTCTCGAACCTTCCTGCTACTTGAACTTCTTGAACTTCTTGAACCTTCCTGCTACTTGAACTTCTTGGAATTTTCTGCTTCTTGAACTTCTCGAACCTTCCTGCTACTTGAACTTCTTGAACTTCTTGAACCTTCCTGCACCTTGAACTACTTGATCTTCTTGAACCTTCCTGCTACTTAAACTTCTTGAACTTCTTGAACCTTCCTGCTACACGAACTTCTTGAACTTCTTGAATCTTCCTGTTACTTGAACTTCTTGATCTTCTTGAACTTTCCTGCAACTTGAACTTTTTGAACCTTCCTGCTACTTGAACTTCTTGAACCTTCCTGCTACTTGAACTTCTTGAACCTTCCTGCTACTTGAAGCTCTTGAACCTTCCTGCTACTTGAACTTCTTGAACCTTCCAGCTACTTGAACTTCTTGAACCTTCCTGCTACTTGAACTTCTTGAACTTCTTGAACCTTCCTGCTACTTGAACTTCTTGAACCTTCCTGCTACTTGAACTTCAGGATCTTCTTGAACCTTCCTGCTACTTGTACTTCTTGAACTTCTTGAACGTTCCTGCTACTTGAACTTCCTGAACCTTCCTGCTTCTTGAACTTCTTGAACTTCTTGAACCTTCCCGGTACTTGAACTTCTTGAACCTTCCTGCTACTTGAACTTCTTGAACCTTCCAGCTACTTGAACTTCTTGAACCTTCCTGATACTTGAACTTCTTGAACCTTCCTGATACTTGAACTTCTTGAACCTTCCTGCTACATGAACTTCTTGAACCTTTCTGCTACTTGAACTTCTTGAACTTCTTCAACCTTCCTGCTACTTGAACTTCTTGAAACTTCCTGCTACTTGAACTTCTTGAACCTTCCTGCTACTTTAACTTCTTGAACTTCTTGAACCTTCCTGCTACTTGAACTACTTGAACTTCTTGAACCTTCCTGCTTCTTGAACTTCTTGAACTTCTTGAACCTTCCCGCTACTGGAACTTCTTGAACCTTCCTGCTATTTGAACTTCTTGAACCTTCCTGCTACTTGAACTTCTTGAACCTTCCAGCTACTTGAACTTCTTGAACCTTCCTGCTACTTGAATTTCTTGAAGCTTCCTGCTACATGAACTTCTTGAACCTTCCTGCTACTTGAACTTCTTGAACTTCTTGAACCTTCCTGCTACTTGAACTTCTTGAACCTTCCTGCTTCTTGAACTTCTTGAACCTTCCTGCTACTTGATCTTCTTGAACCTTCCTGCTACTTGAACTTCTCCAACATTCCTGCTACTTGAACTTCATTAACTTTATGAACCTTCCTGCTACTTGAACTACTTGAACTTCTTGAACCTTCCTGCTACTTAAACTTCTTGAACCTTCCTGCTACTTGAACTTCTTGAACCTTCCTGCTACTTGAACTTCTTGAACCTTCCTGCTACTTGAACTTCTTGAACCTTCCGGCTACTTGAACTTCTTGAACTTCTTGAACCTTCCTGCTACTTGAACTTATTGAACCTTCCTGCTACTTGAACTTCTTGAACCTTCCTGCTACTTGAACTTCTTGAACCTTCCTGCTAATTGAACTTCTTGAACCTTTCTGCTACTTGAATTTCTTGAACCTTCCTGCTACTTGAACTTCTTGAACTTCTTGAACCTTCCTGCTACCCTGAACAACTTGAACTTCTTGAAACTTCCTGCTACTTGAACTTCTTGAACCTTCCTGCTACTTGAACTTCTTGAACCTTCATGTTACTTGAACTTCTTGAACGTCTTGAACATTCCTGCTACTTGAACTTCTTGAACCTTTCTGCTACTTGAACTTCTTGAACCTTCCTGGTACATGAACTTTTTGAACTTCTTGAACCTTCCAGCTACTTGAACTTCTTGAACCTTCCTGCTACTTGAACTTCTTGAACTTCTTGAACCTTCCGGCTACTTGAACTTCTTGAACTTTCCTGTTACTTGAACTTCTTGAACTTCTTGAACCTTCCTGCTACTTGAACTTCTTGAACCTTCCTGCTACTTGAACTTCTTGAACTTCTTGAACCTTCCTGCTACTTGAACTTCTTGAACTTCTTGAACCTTCCTGCTACTTGAACTTCTTGAACCTTCCTGCTTCTTGAACTTCTTGAACCTTCCTGCTACTTGATCTTCTTGAACCTTCCTGCTACTTGAACTTCTCGAACATTCCTGCTACTTGAACTTCATGAACTTTATGAACCTTCCTGCTACTTGAACTACTTGAACTTCTTGAACCTTCCTGCTACTTAAACTTCTTGAACCTTCCTGCTACTTGAACTTCTTGAACCTTCCTGCTACTTGAACTTCTTGAACCTTCCTGCTACTTGAACTTCTTGAACCTTCCGGCTACTTGAACTTCTTGAACTTCTTGAACCTTCCTGCTACTTGAACTCCTTGAACCTTCCTGCTACTTGAACTTCTTGAACCTTCCGGCTACTTGAACTTCTTGAACTTCTTGAACCTTCCTGCTACTTGAACTTATTGAACCTTCCTGCTACTTGAACTTCTTGAACCTTCCTGCTACTTGAACTTCATGAACCTTCCTGCTAATTGAACTTCTTGAACCTTTCTGCTACTTGAATTTCTTGAACCTTCCTGCTACTTGAACTTCTTGAAATTCTTGAACCTTCCTGCTACCCTGAACAACTTGAACTTCTTGAAACTTCCTGCTACTTGAACTTCTTGAACCTTCCTGCTACTTGAACTTCTTGAACCTTCATGTTACTTGAACTTCTTGAACGTCTTGAACATTCCTGCTACTTGAACTTCTTGAACCTTTCTGCTACTTGAACTTCTTGAACCTTCCTGGTACATGAACTTTTTGAACTTCTTGAACCTTCCAGCTACTTGAACTTCTTGAACCTTCCTGCTACTTGAACTTCTTGAACTTCTTGAACCTTCCGGCTACTTGAACTTCTTGAACTTTCCTGTTACTTGAACTTCTTGAACTTCTTGAACCTTCCTGCTACTTGAACTTCTTGAACCTTCCTGCTACTTGAACTTCTTGAACTTCTTGAACCTTCCTGCTACCTGAACTTCTTGAACTTCTTGAACCTTCCTGCTACTTGAACTTCTTGAACCTTCCTGTTACTTGAATTCTTGAACGTCATGAACCTTCCTGCCACTCTAACTTCTTGAACCCTTTTGCTACTTGAACTTCTAGAACCATCCTGGTACATGAACTTTTTGAACTTCTTGAACCTTCCAGCTACTTGAACTTCTTGAACCTTCCTGCTACTTGAACTTTTTGAAATTCTTGAACCTTCCTGCTACATGAACTTCATGACCCTTCCTGCTACTTGAACTTCTTGAACTTCTTGAACCTTCCTGCTACTTGAACTTCTTGAACCTTCCTGCTACTTGAACTTTTTAAACTTCTCGAACCTTCCTGCTACTTGAACTTCTTGAACCTTCCTGCCACATGAATTTCTTGAACTTCTTGAACCTTCCTGCTACTTGAACGTCTTGAACCTTCCTGCTACTCGAACTTCTTGAACTTCTTGAATCTTCGTGCTACTTGAACTTCTTGAACCTTCCTGTTACTTGAATTCTTGAACGTCTTGAACCTTCCTGCTACTTGAACTTCTTGAACGTCCTGAACCTTCCTGCTACTTGAACTTCTTGAACCTTTCTGCTACTTGAACTTCTAGAACCTTCCTGGTACATGAACTTTTTCAACTTCTTGAACCTTCCAGCTACTCGAACTTCTTGAACCTTCCTGCTACTTGAACTTCTTGAAATTCTTGAACCTTCCTGCTACTTGAACTTCTTGAACCTTCCTGCTACTTGAACTTCTTGAACTTCTTGAACCTTCCTGCTACTTGAACTTCTTGAACCTTCCTGCTACTTGAACTTTTTGAACTTCTTGAACCTTCCTGCTACTTGAACTTCTTGAACCTTCCTGCCACATGAATTTCTTGAACTTCTTGAACCTTCCTGCTACTTGAACTTCTTGAACCTTCCTGCTACTTGAACTTCTTGAACCTTCATGCTACTTGAACTACTTGAACTTCTTGAACCTTCCTGCTACTTGAACTTCTTGAACCTTTCTGGTACATGAAATTCTTTTACTTCTTGAACCTTCCTCCTACTTGAACTTCTTGAACTTCTTGAACCTTCCTGCTACTTGAACTTCTTGAACTATTGAACCTTCTTGCTACTTAAACTTCTTGAACCTTCCTGCTACTTGAACTTCTTGAACTTCTTGAACCTTCCCGCTACTTGAACTTCTCGAACCATCCTGCTACTTGAACTTTTTGAACCCTCCTGCTACTAGAACTTCTTGAACCTTCCTGCTACCTGAACTTCTCGAACTTCTTGAACCTTCCTGCTACTTGAACTTCTTGAACCTCCTTGCTCCATGAACTTCTTGAATCTTCCTGCTACTTGGACTCCTTGAACTTCTCGAACCTTCCTGCTACTTGAACTTCTTGAACCTTCCTGCTACTTGAACTTCTTGAACATCTTGAACCTTCCTGCTACTTGAACTACTTGAACTTCTTGAACCTTCCTGCTACTTGAACTTCTTGAACATCTTGAACCTTCCTGCTACTTGAACTACTTGAACTTCTTGAACCTTCCTGCTACTTAAACTTCTTGAACCTTCCTGGTACCTGAAATTCTTGAACTTCTTGAACCTTCCCGCTACTTGAACTTCTTGAACTTTTTAAACCTTCCTCCTACTTGAACTTCTTGAACCTTCCTGCTACTTGAACTTCTTGAACTTCTTGAACCTTCCTGCTACTTGAACTTCTTGAACCTTCCTGCTAATTGAACTTCTTGAACTTCTTGAACCTACCCGCTACTTGAACTTCTCGAACAATCCAGCTATTTGAACTCCTTGAACCCTCCTGCTACTAGAACTTCTTGAACCTTCCTGCTACTTGAACTTCTTGAACTTATTGAACCTTCCTGCTACTTGAACTTCTTGAACCTTCCTGCTACTTGAACTTCTTGAACCTTCCGGCTACTTGAAATTCTTGAACTTGTTGAACCTTCCTGCTACTTGAACTTCTTGAACCTTCCTGCTACTTGAACTTCTTGAACCTTCCTGCTACTTGAACTTATTGAACCTTCCCGCTACTTGAACTTCTTGAACCTTCCAGCTACTTGAACTTCTTGAACTTCTTGAACCTTCCTGCTACTTGAACTACTTGAACTTCTTGAACCTTACTGCTACTTGAACTACTTGATCTTCTTGAACCTTCCTGCTACTTGAACTTCTTGAACCTTCCTGGTACATGAAATTCTTGAACTTCTTGAACCTTCCTGCTACCGGAACATCTTGAACTTCTTGAACCTTCCTCCTACTTGAACTTCTTGAACCTTCCTGCTACCTGAACATCTTGAACTTCTTGAACCTTCCTCCTACTTGAACTTCTTGAACCTTCCTGCTACTTGAACTTCTTGAACCTTCCTGCTACTTGAACTTATTGAACCTTCCCGCTACTTGAACTTCTTGAACCTTCCAGCTACTTGAACTTCTTGAACTTCTTGAACCTTCCTGCTACTTGAACTACTTGAACTTCTTGAACCTTACTGCTACTTGAACTTCTTGAACTTCTTGAACCTTCCTGCTACTTGAACTTATTGAACCTTCCTGCTCCTTGAACTTCTTGAACCATCCTGCTACTTGAACTTCTTGAACTTCTTGAACCTTCCTGCTACATGAACTTCTTGAACCTTTGTGCTACATGAACTTCTTGAACCTTCCTGCTACTTGAACTTCTTGAACCTTTCTGCTACTTGAATTTATTGAACCTTCCTGCTACTTGAACTTCTTGAACTTCTTGAACCTTCCTGCTACTTGAACTACTTGAACTTCTTGAAACTTTCTGCTACTTGAACTTCTTGAACCTTCATTCTACTAGAACTTCTTGAACCTTCCTGCTACTAGAACTTCTTGAACTTCTTGAACCTTCCTGCTACTTGAACTTCTTGAACCTTCCAGCTGCTTGAACTTCTTGAACCTTCCTGCTACATGAACAGGTTGAACTTCTCGAACCTTCCTGCTACATGAACTTCTTGAACTTCTTGAACCTTCCTGCTACTTGAACTTCTTGAACCTTCCTGCTACTTGAACTTCTTGATGGTCTTGAATCTTCCTGCTACTTGAACTTCTTGAACCTTCCTGCTACTTGAAGTTCTTGAACCGTCCTGCTACTTGAACTTCTTGAACCTTCCTGTACTTGAAGTTCTTGAACCTTCCTGCTACTTGAACTTCTTGAACTTCTTGAACCTTCCAGCTACTCGAACTACTTGAACTTCTTGAACATTCCTGCTACTTGAACTTCTTGAACCTTCCTGGTTCCTGAAATTCTTGAACTTCTTGAACCTTCCTGCTACTTGAACTTCTTGAACTTTTTGAACATTCCTAGTACTTGAACTTCTTGAATTTCTTGAACTTTCCTGCCACTTGAACTTCTTGAACTTCTTGAAACTTCCTGCTACTTGAACTTCTTGAACCTTCCTGCTTCTTGAACTTCTTGAACTTCTTGAACCTTCCTGCTACTTCAACTTCTTGAACCTTCCTGCTACTTGAACTTCTTGAACCTTCCGGCTACTTGAAATTCTTGAACTTCTTGAACCTTCCTGCTACTTGAACTTCTTGAACCTTCCTGCTACTTGAACTTCTTGAACCTTCCTGCTACTTGAACTTATTGAACCTTCCCGCTACTTGAACTTCTTGAACCTTCCAGTTACTTGAACTTCTTGAACTTCTTGAACCTTCCTGCTACTTGAACTACTTGAACTTCTTGAACCTTACTGCTACTTGAACTTCTTGAACTTTCCTGCTACTCGAACTTCTTGAACCTTCCTGCTACTTGAACTTTTTGAACCTTCCGGCTACTTGAACTTCTTGAACTTCTTGAATCTTCCTGCTACTTGAACTTATTGAACCTTCCTGCTCCTTGAACTTCTTGAACCATCCTGCTACTTGAACTTCTTGAACTTCTTGAACCTTCCTGCTACATGAACTTCTCGAACCTTCCTGCAACACGAACTTCTTAAACCTTCCTGCTACTTGAACTTCTTGAACCTTTCTGCTACTTGAATTTATTGAACCTTCCTGCTACTTGAACTTCTTGAACTTCTTGAATCTTCCTGCTACTTGAACTACTTGAACTTCTTGAAACTTTCTGCTACTTGAACTTCTTGAACCTTCCTTCTACTAGAACTTCTTGAACCTTCCTGCTACTAGAACTTCTTGAACTTCTTGAACCTTCCTGCTACTTGAACTTCTTGAACCTTCCAGCTACTCGAACTACTTGAACTTCTTGAACATTCCTGCTACTTGAACTTCTTGAACCTTCCTGGTACCTGAAATTCTTGAACTTCTTGAACCTTCCTGCTACATGAACTTGTTGAACTTCTTGAACCTTCCTGCTACATAACTTCTTGAACTTCTTGAACCTTCCTGCTAATTGAACTTCTTGAACCTTCCTGCTACTTGAACTTCTTGATCGTCTTGAATCTTCCTGCTACTTGAACTTCTTGAACCTTCCTGCTACTTGAAGTTCTTGAACCGTCCTGCTACTTAAACTTCTTGAACCTTCCTGCTACTTGAAGTTCTTGAACCTTCCTGCTACTTGAACTTCTTGAACCTTCCTGGTACCTGAAATTCTTGAACTTCTTGAACCTTCCTGCTACTTGAACTTCTTGAACTTTTTGAACCTTCCTCCTACTTGAACTTCTTGAACTTCTTGAACCTTCCTGCCACTTGAACTTCTTGAACTTCTTGAAACTTCCTGCTACTTGAACTTCTTGAATTTTCCTGCTACTTGAACTTCTTGAACTTCTTGAAACCTTCCTGCTACTTGAACTTCTTGAACGTCTTTAACATTCCTGCTACTTGAACTTCTTGAACCTTTCTGCTACTTGAACTTCTTGAACCTTCCTGGTACATGAACTTTTTGAACTTCTTGAACCTTCCTGCTACATGAACTTCTTGAACTTCTTGAACCTTCCTGCTACTTGAACTTCTTGAACTTTCCTGCTACTTGAACTTCTTGATCTTCTTGAACCTTCCTGCTACTTGAACTTCTTGAACCTTCCTGCTACTTGAAGTTCTTGAACCTTCCTGCTACTTGAACTTCTTGAACTTCTTGACCCTTCCAGCTACTCGAACTACTTGAACTTCTTGAACATTCCTGCTACTTGAACTTCTTGAACCTTCCTGGTACCTGAAATTCTTGAACTTCTTGAACCTTCCTGCTACTTGAACTTCTTGAACTTTTTGAACCTTCCTCCCACTTGAACTTCTTGAACTTCTTGAACCTTCCTGCCACTTGAACTTCTTTAACTTCTTGAACCTTCCTGCTACTTGAACTTCTTGAACCTTCCTGCTACTTTAACTTCTTGAACTTCTTGAACCTTCCCGCTACTTGAACTTCTCGAACCATCCTGCTATTTGAACTTCATGAACCCTCCTGCTACTAGAACTTCTTGAACCTTCCTGCTACTTGAACTTCTTGAACTTCTTGAACCTTCCTGCTACTTGAACTTTTTAAACCTCCTTGCTACATGAACTTCTTGAACCTTCCTGCCACTTGAACTCCTTGAACTTCTCGAACCTTCCTGCTACTTGAACTTCTTGAACCTTCCTGCTACTTGAACTTCTTGAACTTCATGAACCTTCCTGCTACTTGAACTACTTGAACTTCTTGAACCTTCTTGCTACTTGAACTACATGAACTTCTTGAACCTTCCTGCTACTTGAACTTCTTGAACTTCTTGAACCTTCCTGCTACTTGAACTTCTTGAACTTCTTGAACCTTCCTGCTACTTGAACTTCTTGAACCTTCCTGCTACTTGATCTTCTTGAACTTCTTGAACCTTCCCGTTACCTGAACTTCTTGAACCTTCCTGCTACTCGAACTTCTTGAACCTTCCAGCTACTTGAACTTCATGAACCTTCCGGCTACTTGAACTTCTTGAACTTCTTGAACCTTCCTGCTACTTGAACTTCTTGAACCTTCCTGCTTCCTGAACTTCTTGAACCTTCCTGCTACTTGAACTTCTTGAACCTTCCGGCAACTTGAACTTCTTGAACTTCTTGAACCTTCCTGCTACTTGAACTTCTTGAACCTTCCTGCTACTCGAACTTCTTGAACCTTCCTGCTACTTGAACTTCTTGAACATTCCGGCTACTTGAACTTCTTGAACCTTCCTGCTACTTGAACTTTTTGAACTTCTTGGACCTTCCTGCTACTTGAACTACTTGAACTTCTTGGACCTTCCTGCTACTTGAACTTCTTGAACCTTCCAGCGACTTGAACTTCTTGAACCTTCCTGCTACTTGAACTTCTTGAACCTTCCGGCTACTTGAACTTCTTGAACATCTTGAACCTTCCTGCTACTTGAACTACTTGAACTTCTTGAACCTTCCTGCTACTTAAACTTCTTGAACCTTCCTGGTACCTGAAATTCTTGAACTTCTTGAACCTTCCCGCTACTTGAACTTCTTGAACTTTTTAAACCTTCCTCCTACTTGAACTTCTTGAACCTTCCTGCTACTTGAACTTCTTGAACTTCTTGAACCTTCCTGCTACTTGAACTTCTTGAACCTTCCTGCTACTTGAACTTCTTGAACTTCTTGAACCTACCCGCTACTTGAACTTCTCGAACAATCCAGCTATTTGAACTCCTTGAACCCTCCTGCTACTAGAACTTCTTGAACCTTCCTGCTACTTGAACTTCTTGAACTTATTGAACCTTCCTGCTACTTGAACTTCTTGAACCTTCCTGCTACTTGAACTTCTTGAACCTTCCGGCTACTTGAAATTCTTGAACTTGTTGAACCTTCCTGCTACTTGAACTTCTTGAACCTTCCTGCTACTTGAACTTCTTGAACCTTCCTGCTACTTGAACTTATTGAACCTTCCCGCTACTTGAACTTCTTGAACCTTCCAGCTACTTGAACTTCTTGAACTTCTTGAACCTTCCTGCTACTTGAACTACTTGAACTTCTTGAACCTTACTGCTACTTGAACTACTTGATCTTCTTGAACCTTCCTGCTACTTGAACTTCTTGAACCTTCCTGGTACATGAAATTCTTGAACTTCTTGAACCTTCCTGCTACCGGAACATCTTGAACTTCTTGAACCTTCCTCCTACTTGAACTTCTTGAACCTTCCTGCTACCTGAACATCTTGAACTTCTTGAACCTTCCTCCTACTTGAACTTCTTGAACCTTCCTGCTACTTGAACTTCTTGAACCTTCCTGCTACTTGAACTTATTGAACCTTCCCGCTACTTGAACTTCTTGAACCTTCCAGCTACTTGAACTTCTTGAACTTCTTGAACCTTCCTGCTACTTGAACTACTTGAACTTCTTGAACCTTACTGCTACTTGAACTTCTTGAACTTCTTGAACCTTCCTGCTACTTGAACTTATTGAACCTTTCTGCTCCTTGAACTTCTTGAACCATCCTGCTACTTGAACTTCTTGAACTTCTTGAACCTTCCTGCTACATGAACTTCTTGAACCTTTGTGCTACATGAACTTCTTGAACCTTCCTGCTACTTGAACTTCTTGAACCTTTCTGCTACTTGAATTTATTGAACCTTCCTGCTACTTGAACTTCTTGAACTTCTTGAACCTTCCTGCTACTTGAACTACTTGAACTTCTTGAAACTTTCTGCTACTTGAACTTCTTGAACCTTCATTCTACTAGAACTTCTTGAACCTTCCTGCTACTAGAACTTCTTGAACTTCTTGAACCTTCCTGCTACTTGAACTTCTTGAACCTTCCAGCTGCTTGAACTTCTTGAACCTTCCTGCTACATGAACAGGTTGAACTTCTCGAACCTTCCTGCTACATGAACTTCTTGAACTTCTTGAACCTTCCTGCTACTTGAACTTCTTGAACCTTCCTGCTACTTGAACTTCTTGATGGTCTTGAATCTTCCTGCTACTTGAACTTCTTGAACCTTCCTGCTACTTGAAGTTCTTGAACCGTCCTGCTACTTGAACTTCTTGAACCTTCCTGTACTTGAAGTTCTTGAACCTTCCTGCTACTTGAACTTCTTGAACTTCTTGAACCTTCCAGCTACTCGAACTACTTGAACTTCTTGAACATTCCTGCTACTTGAACTTCTTGAACCTTCCTGGTACCTGAAATTCTTGAACTTCTTGAACCTTCCTGCTACTTGAACTTCTTGAACTTTTTGAACATTCCTAGTACTTGAACTTCTTGAATTTCTTGAACTTTCCTGCCACTTGAACTTCTTGAACTTCTTGAAACTTCCTGCTACTTGAACTTCTTGAACCTTCCTGCTTCTTGAACTTCTTGAACTTCTTGAACCTTCCTGCTACTTCAACTTCTTGAACCTTCCTGCTACTTGAACTTCTTGAACCTTCCGGCTACTTGAAATTCTTGAACTTCTTGAACCTTCCTGCTACTTGAACTTCTTGAACCTTCCTGCTACTTGAACTTCTTGAACCTTCCTGCTACTTGAACTTATTGAACCTTCCCGCTACTTGAACTTCTTGAACCTTCCAGTTACTTGAACTTCTTGAACTTCTTGAACCTTCCTGCTACTTGAACTACTTGAACTTCTTGAACCTTACTGCTACTTGAACTTCTTGAACTTTCCTGCTACTCGAACTTCTTGAACCTTCCTGCTACTTGAACTTTTTGAACCTTCCGGCTACTTGAACTTCTTGAACTTCTTGAATCTTCCTGCTACTTGAACTTATTGAACCTTCCTGCTCCTTGAACTTCTTGAACCATCCTGCTACTTGAACTTCTTGAACTTCTTGAACCTTCCTGCTACATGAACTTCTCGAACCTTCCTGCAACACGAACTTCTTAAACCTTCCTGCTACTTGAACTTCTTGAACCTTTCTGCTACTTGAATTTATTGAACCTTCCTGCTACTTGAACTTCTTGAACTTCTTGAATCTTCCTGCTACTTGAACTACTTGAACTTCTTGAAACTTTCTGCTACTTGAACTTCTTGAACCTTCCTTCTACTAGAACTTCTTGAACCTTCCTGCTACTAGAACTTCTTGAACTTCTTGAACCTTCCTGCTACTTGAACTTCTTGAACCTTCCAGCTACTCGAACTACTTGAACTTCTTGAACATTCCTGCTACTTGAACTTCTTGAACCTTCCTGGTACCTGAAATTCTTGAACTTCTTGAACCTTCCTGCTACATGAACTTGTTGAACTTCTTGAACCTTCCTGCTACATAACTTCTTGAACTTCTTGAACCTTCCTGCTACTTGAACTTCTTGAACCTTCCTGCTTCCTGAACTTCTTGAACCTTCCTGCTACTTGAACTTCTTGAACCTTCCGGCAACTTGAACTTCTTGAACTTCTTGAACCTTCCTGCTACTTGAACTTCTTGAACCTTCCTGCTACTCGAACTTCTTGAACCTTCCTGCTACTTGAACTTCTTGAACATTCCGGCTACTTGAACTTCTTGAACCTTCCTGCTACTTGAACTTTTTGAACTTCTTGGACCTTCCTGCTACTTGAACTACTTGAACTTCTTGAACCTTCCTGCTACTTGAACTTCTTGAACCTTCCAGCGACTTGAACTTCTTGAACCTTCCTGCTACTTGAACTTCTTGAACCTTCCGGCTACTTGAACTTCTTGAACTTCTTGAACCTTCCTGCTACCTGAACTTATTGAACCTTCCTGCTACTTGAACTTCTTGAACCTTCCGGCTACTTGAACTTCTTGAACTTCTTGAACCTTCCTGCTACTTGAACTACTTGAACTTCTTGAACATTTCTGCTACTTGAACTTCTTGAACCTTCCTTCTACTTGAACTTCTTGAACCTTCCTGCTACTTGAACTTATTGAACCTTCCTGCTACTTGAACTTCTTGAACCTTCCTGCTACTTGAACGTCTTGAACCTTCCTTCTACTTGAACTTCTTGAACCTTTCTGCCACTTGAATTTCTTGAACCTTCTTGCTACTTGAACTTCTTGAACTTCTTGAACCTTCCTGCTACCCTGAACAACTTGAACTTCTTGAAACTTTCTGCTACTTGAACTTCTTGAACCTTCCCTCTACTTGAACTTCTTGAACCTTCCTGCTACTAGAACTTCTTGAACTTCTTGATCCTTCCTGCAACTTGAACTTCTTGAACCTTCCTGCAACTCTTACTTCTTGAACCTTCCTGCTACTTGAACTTCTTGATCTTCTTGAACCTCCCTGCAACTTGTACTTCTTATACTTCTTGAACCTTCCTGCTACTTGAACTTCTTGAACCTTCCTGCTACTTGAACTTCTTGAACCTTCCAGCTACTTGAACTTCTTGAACCTTCCTGCTACTTGAACTTCTTGAAGCTTCCTGCTACATGAACTTCTCGAACCTTCCTGCTACTTGAACTTCTTGAACTTCTTGAACCTTCCTGCTACTTGAAATTCTTGGAATTTCCTGCTTCTTGAACTTCTCGAACCTTCCTGCTACTTGAACTTCTTGAACTTCTTGAACCTTCCTGCACCTTGAACTACTTGATCTTCTTGAACCTTCCTGCTACTTAAACTTCTTGAACTTCTTGAACCTTCCTGCTACACGAACTTCTTGAGCTTCTTGAATCTTCCTGTTACTTGAACTTCTTGATCTTCTTGAACTTTCCTGCAACTTGAACTTTTTGAACCTTCCTGCTACTTGAACTTTTTGAACCTTCCTGCTACTTGAACTTCTTGAACCTTCCTGCTACTTGAAGCTCTTGAACCTTCCTGCTACTTGAACTTCTTGAACCTTCCAGCTACTTGAACTTCTTGAACCTTCCTGCTACTTGAACTACTTGAACTTCTTGAACCTTCCTGCTACTTGAACTTCTTGAACCTTCCTGCTACTTGAACTTCAGGATCTTCTTGAACCTTCCTGCTACTTGTACTTCTTGAACTTCTTGAACGTTCCTGCTACTTGAACTTCCTGAACCTTCCTGCTTCTTGAACTTCTTGAACTTCTTGAACCTTCCCGCTACTTGAACTTCTTGAACCTTCCTGCTACTTGAACTTCTTGAACCTTCCAGCTACTTGAACTTCTTGAACCTTCCTTATACTTGAACTTCTTGAACCTTCTTGCTATATGAACTTCTTGAACCTTTCTGCTACTTGAACTTCTTGAACTTCTTGAACCTTCCTGCTACTTGAACTTCTTGAAACTTCCTGCTACTTGAACTTCTTGAACCTTCCTGCTACTTTAACTTCTTGAACTTCTTGAACCTTCCTGCTACTTGAACTACTTGAACTTCTTGAACCTTCCTGCTTCTTGAACTTATTGAACTTCTTGAACCTTCCCGCTACTGGAACTTCTTGAACCTTCCTGCTATTTGAACTTCTTGAACCTTCCTGCTACCTGAACTTCTTGAACCTTCCAGCTACTTGAACTTCTTGAACCTTCCTGCTACCTGAATTTCTTGAAGCTTCCTGCTACATGAACTTCTTGAACCTTCCTGCTACTTGAACTTCTTGAACTTCTTGAACCTTCCTGCTACTTGAACTTCTTGAACCTTCCTGCTTCTTGAACTTCTTGAACCTTCCTGCTACTTGATCTTCTTGAACCTTCCTGCTACTTGAACTTTTTGAAATTCTTGAACCTTCCTGCTACTTGAACTTCTTGAACCTTCCTGCTACTTGAACTTCTTGAACCTTCATGTTACTTGAACTTCTTGAACGTCTTGAACATTCCTGCTACTTGAACTTCTTGAACCTTTCTGCTACTTGAACTTCTTGAACCTTCCTGGTACATGAACTTTTTGAACTTCTTGAACCTTCCAGCTACTTGAACTTCTTGAACCTTCCTGCTACTTGAACTTCTTGAACTTCTTGAACCTTCCGGCTACTTGAACTTCTTGAACTTTCCTGCTACTTGAACTTCTTGAACTTCTTGAACCTTCCTGCTACTTGAACTTCTTGAACCTTCCTGCTACTTGAACTTCTTGAACTTCTTGAACCTTCCTGCTACCTGAACTTCTTGAACTTCTTGAACCTTCCTGCTACTTGAACTTCTTGAACCTTCCTGTTACTTGAATCCTTGAACGTCTTGAACCTTCCTGCCACTCTAACTTCTTGAACCCATTTGCTACTTGAACTTCTAGAACCTTCCTGGTACATGAACTTTTTGAACTTCTCGAACCTTCCAGCTACTTGAACTTCTTGAACCTTCCTGCTACTTGAACTTTTTGAAATTCTTGAACCTTCCTGCTACATGAACTTTTTGACCCTTCCTTCTACTTGAACTTCTTGAACTTCTTGAACCTTCCTGCTACTTGAACTTCTTGAACCTTCCTGCTACTTGAACTTTTTAAACTTCTCGAACCTTCCTGCTACTTGAACTTCTTGAACCTTCCTGCCACATGAATTTCTTGAACTTCTTGAACCTTCCTGCTACTTGAACGTCTTGAACCTTCCTGCTACTCGAACTTCTTGAACCTTCCTGCTACTTGAACTACTTGAACTTTTTGAACCTTCCTGCTACTTGACCTTCTTGAATCTTCCTGGTACTTGAACTTCTTGAACTTCTTGAACCTTCCTGCTACTTGAACTTCTTGAACTTCTTGAATCTTCCTGCTACTTGAACTTCTTGAACCTTCCTGTTACTTGAATTCTTGAACGTCTTGAACCTTCCTGCTACTTGAACTTCTTGAACCTTTCTGCTACTTGAACTTCTAGAACCTTCCTGGTACATGAACTTTTTGAACTTCTTGAACCTTCCAGCTACTCGAACTTCTTGAACCTTCCTGCTACTTGAACTTCTTGAAATTCTTGAACCTTCCTGCTACTTGAACGTCTTGAACCTTCCTGCTACTTGAACTTCTTGAACTTCTTGAACCTTCCTGCTACTTGAACTTCTTGAACCTTCCTGCATCTCGAACTTTTTAAACTTCTTGAACCTTCCTGCTACTTGAACTTCTTGAACCTTCCTGCCACATGAATTTCTTGAACTTCTTGAACCTTGCTGCTACTTGAACTTCTTGAACCTTCCTGCTACTTGAACTTCTTGAACCTTCATGCTACTTGAACTACTTGAACTTCTTGAACCTTCCTGCTACTTGAACTTCTTGAACCTTCCTGGTACATGAAATTCTTTTACTTCTTGAACCTTCCTCCTACTTGAACTTCTTGAACTTCTTGAACCTTCCTGCTACTTGAACTTCTTGAACTATTGAACCTTCTTGCTACTTAAACTTCTTGAACCTTCCTGCTAGTTTAACTTCTTGAACTTCTTGAACCTTCCCGCTACTTGAACTTCTCGAACCATCCTGCTATTTGAACTTCTTGAACCCTCCTGCTACTAGAACTTCTTGAACCTTCCTGCTACCTGAACTTCTTGAACTTCTTGAACCTTCCTGCTACTTGAACTTCTTGAACCTCCTTGCTACATGAACTTCTTGAATCTTCCTGCTACTTGGACTCCTTGAACTTCTCGAACCTTCCTGCTACCTGAACTTCTTGAACTTCTTGAACCTTCCTGCTACTTGAACTACTTGAACTTCTTGAACCTTCCTGCTACTTGAACTTCTTGAACTTCTTGAACCTTCCTGCTACTTGAACTACTTGAACTTCTTGAACCTTCCTGCTACTTAAACTTCTTGAACCTTCCTGTTACCTGAGATTCTTGAACTTCTTGAACCTTCCCGCTACTTGAACTTCTTGAACTTTTTAAACCTTCCTCCTACTTGAACTTCTTGAACTTCTTGAACCTTCCTGCTACTTGAACTTCTTGAACTTCTTGAACCTTCCTGCTACTTGAACTTCTTGAACCTTCCTGCTACTTGATATTCTTGAACTTCTTGAACCTACCCGCTACTTGAACTTCTCGAACCATCCTGCAATTTGAACTTCTTGAACCCTCCTGCTACTAGAATTCTTGAACCTTCCTGCTACTTGAACTTCTTGAACTTATTGAACCTTCCTGCTACTTGAACATCTTGAACCTTCCGGCTACTTGAACTTCTTGAACTTCTTGAACCTTCGTGCTACTTGAACTTCTTGAACCTTCCTGCTACTTGAACTTCTTGAACCTTCCGGCTACTTGAAATTCTTGAACTTCTTGAACCTTCCTGCTACTTGAACTTCTTGAACCTTCCTGCTACTTGAACTTCTTGAACCTTCCTGCTACTTGAACTTATTTAACCTTCCCGCTACTTGAACTTCTTGAACCTTCCAGCAACTTGAACTTCTTGAACTTCTTGAACCTTCCTGCTACTTGAACTACTTGAACTTCTTGAACCTTACCGCTACTTGAACTACTTGAACTTCTTGAACCTTCCTGCTACTTGAACTTCTTGAACCTTTCTGGTACATGAAATTCTTGAACTTCTTGAACCTTCCTGCTACCTGAACATCTTGAACTTCTTGAACCTTCCTCCTACTTGAACTTCTTGAACTTCTTGAACCTTCCTGCTACTTGAACTTCTTGAACTATTGAACCTTCTTGCTACTTAAACTTCTTGAACTTTCCTGATACTTGAACTTCTTGAACTTCTTGAACCTTCCCGCTACTTGAACTTCTCGAACCATCCTGCTACTTGAACTTCTTGAACCCTCCTGCTACTAGAACTTCTTGAACCTTCCTGCTACCTGAACTTCTTGAACTTCTTGAACCTTCCTGCTACTTGAACTTCTTGAACCTCCTTGCTACATGAACTTCTTGAATCTTCCTGCTACTTGGACTCCTTGAACTTCTCGAACCTTCCTGCTACTTGAACTTCTTGAACCTTCCTGCTACTTGAACTTCTTGAACTTCTTGAACCTTCCTGCTACTTGAAATACTTGAACTTCTTGAACCTTCCTGCTACTTGAACTTCTTGAACTTCTTGAACCTTCCTGCTACTTGAACTACTTGAACTTCTTGAACCTTCCTGCTACTTAAACTTCTTGAACCTTCCTGGTACCTGAAATTCTTGAACTTCTTGAACCTTCCCGCTACTTGAACTTCTTGAACTTTTTAAACCTTCCTCCTACTTGAACTTCTTGAACTTCTTGAACCTTCCTGCTACTTGAACTTCTTGAACTTCTTGAACCTTCCTGCTACTTGAACTTCTTGAACCTTCCTGCTACTTGAACTTCTTGAACTTCTTGAACCTACCCGCTACTTGAACTTCTCGAACCATCCTGCTATTTGAACTTCTTGAACCCTCCTGCTACTAGAACTTCTTGAACCTTCCTGCTACTTGAACTTCTTGAATTTATTGAACCTTCCTGCTACTTGAACATCTTGAACCTTCCGGCTACTTGAACTTCTTGAACTTCTTGAACCTTCCTGCTACTTGAACTTCTTGAACCTTCCTGCTACTTGAACTTCTTGAACCTTCCGGCTACTTGAAATTCTTGAACTTCTTGAACCTTCCTGCTACTTGAACTTCTTGAACCTTCCTGCTACTTGAACTTCTTGAACCTTCCTGCTACTTGAACTTATTGAACCTTCCCGCTACTTGAACTTCTTGAACCTTCCAGCTACTTGAACTTCTTGAACCTTCCTGCTACTTGAACTACTTGAACTTCTTGAACCTTACTGCTACTTGAACTACTTGAACTTCTTGAACCTTCCTGCTACTTGAACTTCTTGAACCTTCCTGCTACTTGAACTTCTTGAACCTTCCGGCTACTTGAACTTCTTGAACTTCTTGAACCTTCCTGCTACTTGAACTTCTTGAACTTTCCTGCTACTTGAACTTCTTGAACCTTCCTGCTACTTGAACTTCTTGAACCTTCCGGCTACTTGAACTTCTTGAACTTCTTGAACCTCCCTGCTACTTGAACTCATTGAACCTTCCTGCTCCTTGAACTTCTTGAACCATCCTGCTACTTGAACTTCTTGAACTTCTTGAACTTTCCTGCTACATGAACTTCTTGAACCTTTCTGCTACTTGAACTTCTTGAACCTTCCTGCTACTTGAACTTCTTGAACCTTTCTGCTACTTGAATTTAATGAACCTTCCTGCTACTTGAACTTTTTGAACTTCTTGAACCTTCCTGCTACTTGAACTACTTGAACTTCTTGAAACTTTCTGCTACTTGAACTTCTTGAACCTTCCTTCTACTAGAACTTCTCGAACCTTCCTGCTACTAGAACTTCTTGAACTTCTTGAACCTTCCTGCTACTTGAACTTCTTGAACCTTCCAGCTGCTTGAACTTCTTGAACCTTCCTGCTACATGAACTTGTTGAACTTCTTGATCCTTCCTGCTACATGAACTTCTTGAACTTCTTGAACCTTCCTGCTACTTGAACTTCTTGAACCTTCCTGCTACTTGAACTTCTTGATGGTCTTGAATCTTCCTGCTACTTGAACTTCCTGAACCTTCCTGCTACTTGAAGTTCTTGAACCGTCCTGCTACTTGAACTTCTTGAACCTTCCTGCTACTAGAAGTTCTTGAACCTTCCTGCTACTTGAACTTCTTGAACTTCTTGAACCTTCCAGCTACTCGAACTACTTGAACTTCTTGAACATTCCTGCTACTTGAACTTCTTGAACCTTCCTGGTACCTGAAATTCTTGAACTTCTTGAACCTTCCTGCTACTTGAACTTCTTGAACTTTTTGAACCTTCCTCCTACTTGAACTTCTTGAACTTTTTGAACCTTCCTGCCACTTGAACTTCTTGAACTTCTTGAAACTTCCTGCTACTTGAACTTCTTGAACCTTCCTGCTACTTGAACTTCTTGAACTTCTTGATCCTTCCTGCTACTTGAACTTCTTGAACCTTCCTGCTACTTGAACTTCTTGAACCTTCCGGCTACTTGAAATTCTTGAACTTCTTGAACCTTCCTGCTACTTGAACTTCTTGAACCTTCCTGCTACTTGAACTTCTTGAACCTTCCTGCTACTTGAACTTATTGAACCTTCCTGCTACTTGTACTTCTTGAACTTCTTGAACGTTCCTGCTACTTGCACTTCTTGAACCTTCCTGCTTCTTGAACTTCTTGAACTTCTTGAACCTTCCCGCTACTTGAGCTTCTTGAACCTTCCTGCTACTTGAACTTCTCGAACCTTCCCGCTACTTGAACTTCTTGAACCTTCGTGCTACTTGAACTTCTTGAACCTTCCTGCTACTTGAACTTCTTGAACCTTCCTGCTACTTGAACTTCTTGAACCTTCCTGCTACTTGAACTTATTTAACCTTCCCGCTACTTGAACTTCTTGAACCTTCCAGCAACTTGAACTTCTTGAACTTCTTGAACCTTCCTGCTACTTGAACTACTTGAACTTCTTGAACCTTACCGCTACTTGAACTACTTGAACTTCTTGAACCTTCCTGCTACTTGAACTTCTTGAACCTTTCTGGTACATGAAATTCTTGAACTTCTTGAACCTTCCTGCTACCTGAACATCTTGAACTTCTTGAACCTTCCTCCTACTTGAACTTCTTGAACTTCTTGAACCTTCCTGCTACTTGAACTTCTTGAACTATTGAACCTTCTTGCTACTTAAACTTCTTGAACTTTCCTGATACTTGAACTTCTTGAACTTCTTGAACCTTCCCGCTACTTGAACTTCTCGAACCATCCTGCTACTTGAACTTCTTGAACCCTCCTGCTACTAGAACTTCTTGAACCTTCCTGCTACCTGAACTTCTTGAACTTCTTGAACCTTCCTGCTACTTGAACTTCTTGAACCTCCTTGCTACATGAACTTCTTGAATCTTCCTGCTACTTGGACTCCTTGAACTTCTCGAACCTTCCTGCTACTTGAACTTCTTGAACCTTCCTGCTACTTGAACTTCTTGAACTTCTTGAACCTTCCTGCTACTTGAAATACTTGAACTTCTTGAACCTTCCTGCTACTTGAACTTCTTGAACTTCTTGAACCTTCCTGCTACTTGAACTACTTGAACTTCTTGAACCTTCCTGCTACTTAAACTTCTTGAACCTTCCTGGTACCTGAAATTCTTGAACTTCTTGAACCTTCCCGCTACTTGAACTTCTTGAACTTTTTAAACCTTCCTCCTACTTGAACTTCTTGAACTTCTTGAACCTTCCTGCTACTTGAACTTCTTGAACTTCTTGAACCTTCCTGCTACTTGAACTTCTTGAACCTTCCTGCTACTTGAACTTCTTGAACTTCTTGAACCTACCCGCTACTTGAACTTCTCGAACCATCCTGCTATTTGAACTTCTTGAACCCTCCTGCTACTAGAACTTCTTGAACCTTCCTGCTACTTGAACTTCTTGAATTTATTGAACCTTCCTGCTACTTGAACATCTTGAACCTTCCGGCTACTTGAACTTCTTGAACTTCTTGAACCTTCCTGCTACTTGAACTTCTTGAACCTTCCTGCTACTTGAACTTCTTGAACCTTCCGGCTACTTGAAATTCTTGAACTTCTTGAACCTTCCTGCTACTTGAACTTCTTGAACCTTCCTGCTACTTGAACTTCTTGAACCTTCCTGCTACTTGAACTTATTGAACCTTCCCGCTACTTGAACTTCTTGAACCTTCCAGCTACTTGAACTTCTTGAACCTTCCTGCTACTTGAACTACTTGAACTTCTTGAACCTTACTGCTACTTGAACTACTTGAACTTCTTGAACCTTCCTGCTACTTGAACTTCTTGAACCTTCCTGCTACTTGAACTTCTTGAACCTTCCGGCTACTTGAACTTCTTGAACTTCTTGAACCTTCCTGCTACTTGAACTTCTTGAACTTTCCTGCTACTTGAACTTCTTGAACCTTCCTGCTACTTGAACTTCTTGAACCTTCCGGCTACTTGAACTTCTTGAACTTCTTGAACCTCCCTGCTACTTGAACTCATTGAACCTTCCTGCTCCTTGAACTTCTTGAACCATCCTGCTACTTGAACTTCTTGAACTTCTTGAACTTTCCTGCTACATGAACTTCTTGAACCTTTCTGCTACTTGAACTTCTTGAACCTTCCTGCTACTTGAACTTCTTGAACCTTTCTGCTACTTGAATTTAATGAACCTTCCTGCTACTTGAACTTTTTGAACTTCTTGAACCTTCCTGCTACTTGAACTACTTGAACTTCTTGAAACTTTCTGCTACTTGAACTTCTTGAACCTTCCTTCTACTAGAACTTCTCGAACCTTCCTGCTACTAGAACTTCTTGAACTTCTTGAACCTTCCTGCTACTTGAACTTCTTGAACCTTCCAGCTGCTTGAACTTCTTGAACCTTCCTGCTACATGAACTTGTTGAACTTCTTGATCCTTCCTGCTACATGAACTTCTTGAACTTCTTGAACCTTCCTGCTACTTGAACTTCTTGAACCTTCCTGCTACTTGAACTTCTTGATGGTCTTGAATCTTCCTGCTACTTGAACTTCCTGAACCTTCCTGCTACTTGAAGTTCTTGAACCGTCCTGCTACTTGAACTTCTTGAACCTTCCTGCTACTAGAAGTTCTTGAACCTTCCTGCTACTTGAACTTCTTGAACTTCTTGAACCTTCCAGCTACTCGAACTACTTGAACTTCTTGAACATTCCTGCTACTTGAACTTCTTGAACCTTCCTGGTACCTGAAATTCTTGAACTTCTTGAACCTTCCTGCTACTTGAACTTCTTGAACTTTTTGAACCTTCCTCCTACTTGAACTTCTTGAACTTTTTGAACCTTCCTGCCACTTGAACTTCTTGAACTTCTTGAAACTTCCTGCTACTTGAACTTCTTGAACCTTCCTGCTACTTGAACTTCTTGAACTTCTTGATCCTTCCTGCTACTTGAACTTCTTGAACCTTCCTGCTACTTGAACTTCTTGAACCTTCCGGCTACTTGAAATTCTTGAACTTCTTGAACCTTCCTGCTACTTGAACTTCTTGAACCTTCCTGCTACTTGAACTTCTTGAACCTTCCTGCTACTTGAACTTATTGAACCTTCCTGCTACTTGTACTTCTTGAACTTCTTGAACGTTCCTGCTACTTGCACTTCTTGAACCTTCCTGCTTCTTGAACTTCTTGAACTTCTTGAACCTTCCCGCTACTTGAGCTTCTTGAACCTTCCTGCTACTTGAACTTCTCGAACCTTCCCGCTACTTGAACTTCTTGAACCTTCGTGCTACTTGAACTTCTTGAACCTTCCTGCTACTTTAACTTCTTGAACTTCTTGAACCTTCCTGCTACTTGAACTACTTGAACTTCTTGAACCTTCCTGCTTCTTGAACTTCTTGAACTTCATGAACCTTCCCGCTACTTGAACTTCTTGAACCTTCCTGCTACTTGAACTTCTTGAACCTTCCTGCTACTTGAACTTCTTGAACCTTCCAGCTACTTGAACTTCTTGAACCTTCCTGCTACTTGAACTTCTTGAAGCTTCCTGCTACATGAACTTCTCGAACCTTCCTGCTACTTGAACTTCTTGAACTTCTTGAACCTTCCTGCTACTTGAACTTCTTGGAATTTTCTGCTTCTTGAACTTCTCGAACCTTCCTGCTACTTGAACTTCTTGAACTTCTTGAACCTTCCTGCACCTTGAACTACTTGATCTTCTTGAACCTTCCTGCTACTTAAACTTCTTGAACTTCTTGAACCTTCCTGCTACACGAACTTCTTGAACTTCTTGAATCTTCCTGTTACTTGAACTTCTTGATCTTCTTGAACTTTCCTGCAACTTGAACTTTTTGAACCTTCCTGCTACTTGAACTTCTTGAACCTTCCTGCTACTTGAACTTCTTGAACCTTCCTGCTACTTGAAGCTCTTGAACCTTCCTGCTACTTGAACTTCTTGAACCTTCCAGCTACTTGAACTTCTTGAACCTTCCTGCTACTTGAACTTCTTGAACTTCTTGAACCTTCCTGCTACTTGAACTTCTTGAACCTTCCTGCTACTTGAACTTCAGGATCTTCTTGAACCTTCCTGCTACTTGTACTTCTTGAACTTCTTGAACGTTCCTGCTACTTGAACTTCCTGAACCTTCCTGCTTCTTGAACTTCTTGAACTTCTTGAACCTTCCCGGTACTTGAACTTCTTGAACCTTCCTGCTACTTGAACTTCTTGAACCTTCCAGCTACTTGAACTTCTTGAACCTTCCTGATACTTGAACTTCTTGAACCTTCCTGATACTTGAACTTCTTGAACCTTCCTGCTACATGAACTTCTTGAACCTTTCTGCTACTTGAACTTCTTGAACTTCTTCAACCTTCCTGCTACTTGAACTTCTTGAAACTTCCTGCTACTTGAACTTCTTGAACCTTCCTGCTACTTTAACTTCTTGAACTTCTTGAACCTTCCTGCTACTTGAACTACTTGAACTTCTTGAACCTTCCTGCTTCTTGAACTTCTTGAACTTCTTGAACCTTCCCGCTACTGGAACTTCTTGAACCTTCCTGCTATTTGAACTTCTTGAACCTTCCTGCTACTTGAACTTCTTGAACCTTCCAGCTACTTGAACTTCTTGAACCTTCCTGCTACTTGAATTTCTTGAAGCTTCCTGCTACATGAACTTCTTGAACCTTCCTGCTACTTGAACTTCTTGAACTTCTTGAACCTTCCTGCTACTTGAACTTCTTGAACCTTCCTGCTTCTTGAACTTCTTGAACCTTCCTGCTACTTGATCTTCTTGAACCTTCCTGCTACTTGAACTTCTCCAACATTCCTGCTACTTGAACTTCATTAACTTTATGAACCTTCCTGCTACTTGAACTACTTGAACTTCTTGAACCTTCCTGCTACTTAAACTTCTTGAACCTTCCTGCTACTTGAACTTCTTGAACCTTCCTGCTACTTGAACTTCTTGAACCTTCCTGCTACTTGAACTTCTTGAACCTTCCGGCTACTTGAACTTCTTGAACTTCTTGAACCTTCCTGCTACTTGAACTTATTGAACCTTCCTGCTACTTGAACTTCTTGAACCTTCCTGCTACTTGAACTTCTTGAACCTTCCTGCTAATTGAACTTCTTGAACCTTTCTGCTACTTGAATTTCTTGAACCTTCCTGCTACTTGAACTTCTTGAACTTCTTGAACCTTCCTGCTACCCTGAACAACTTGAACTTCTTGAAACTTCCTGCTACTTGAACTTCTTGAACCTTCCTGCTACTTGAACTTCTTGAACCTTCATGTTACTTGAACTTCTTGAACGTCTTGAACATTCCTGCTACTTGAACTTCTTGAACCTTTCTGCTACTTGAACTTCTTGAACCTTCCTGGTACATGAACTTTTTGAACTTCTTGAACCTTCCAGCTACTTGAACTTCTTGAACCTTCCTGCTACTTGAACTTCTTGAACTTCTTGAACCTTCCGGCTACTTGAACTTCTTGAACTTTCCTGTTACTTGAACTTCTTGAACTTCTTGAACCTTCCTGCTACTTGAACTTCTTGAACCTTCCTGCTACTTGAACTTCTTGAACTTCTTGAACCTTCCTGCTACTTGAACTTCTTGAACTTCTTGAACCTTCCTGCTACTTGAACTTCTTGAACCTTCCTGCTTCTTGAACTTCTTGAACCTTCCTGCTACTTGATCTTCTTGAACCTTCCTGCTACTTGAACTTCTCGAACATTCCTGCTACTTGAACTTCATGAACTTTATGAACCTTCCTGCTACTTGAACTACTTGAACTTCTTGAACCTTCCTGCTACTTAAACTTCTTGAACCTTCCTGCTACTTGAACTTCTTGAACCTTCCTGCTACTTGAACTTCTTGAACCTTCCTGCTACTTGAACTTCTTGAACCTTCCGGCTACTTGAACTTCTTGAACTTCTTGAACCTTCCTGCTACTTGAACTCCTTGAACCTTCCTGCTACTTGAACTTCTTGAACCTTCCGGCTACTTGAACTTCTTGAACTTCTTGAACCTTCCTGCTACTTGAACTTATTGAACCTTCCTGCTACTTGAACTTCTTGAACCTTCCTGCTACTTGAACTTCATGAACCTTCCTGCTAATTGAACTTCTTGAACCTTTCTGCTACTTGAATTTCTTGAACCTTCCTGCTACTTGAACTTCTTGAAATTCTTGAACCTTCCTGCTACCCTGAACAACTTGAACTTCTTGAAACTTCCTGCTACTTGAACTTCTTGAACCTTCCTGCTACTTGAACTTCTTGAACCTTCATGTTACTTGAACTTCTTGAACGTCTTGAACATTCCTGCTACTTGAACTTCTTGAACCTTTCTGCTACTTGAACTTCTTGAACCTTCCTGGTACATGAACTTTTTGAACTTCTTGAACCTTCCAGCTACTTGAACTTCTTGAACCTTCCTGCTACTTGAACTTCTTGAACTTCTTGAACCTTCCGGCTACTTGAACTTCTTGAACTTTCCTGTTACTTGAACTTCTTGAACTTCTTGAACCTTCCTGCTACTTGAACTTCTTGAACCTTCCTGCTACTTGAACTTCTTGAACTTCTTGAACCTTCCTGCTACCTGAACTTCTTGAACTTCTTGAACCTTCCTGCTACTTGAACTTCTTGAACCTTCCTGTTACTTGAATTCTTGAACGTCATGAACCTTCCTGCCACTCTAACTTCTTGAACCCTTTTGCTACTTGAACTTCTAGAACCATCCTGGTACATGAACTTTTTGAACTTCTTGAACCTTCCAGCTACTTGAACTTCTTGAACCTTCCTGCTACTTGAACTTTTTGAAATTCTTGAACCTTCCTGCTACATGAACTTCATGACCCTTCCTGCTACTTGAACTTCTTGAACTTCTTGAACCTTCCTGCTACTTGAACTTCTTGAACCTTCCTGCTACTTGAACTTTTTAAACTTCTCGAACCTTCCTGCTACTTGAACTTCTTGAACCTTCCTGCCACATGAATTTCTTGAACTTCTTGAACCTTCCTGCTACTTGAACGTCTTGAACCTTCCTGCTACTCGAACTTCTTGAACTTCTTGAATCTTCGTGCTACTTGAACTTCTTGAACCTTCCTGTTACTTGAATTCTTGAACGTCTTGAACCTTCCTGCTACTTGAACTTCTTGAACGTCCTGAACCTTCCTGCTACTTGAACTTCTTGAACCTTTCTGCTACTTGAACTTCTAGAACCTTCCTGGTACATGAACTTTTTCAACTTCTTGAACCTTCCAGCTACTCGAACTTCTTGAACCTTCCTGCTACTTGAACTTCTTGAAATTCTTGAACCTTCCTGCTACTTGAACTTCTTGAACCTTCCTGCTACTTGAACTTCTTGAACTTCTTGAACCTTCCTGCTACTTGAACTTCTTGAACCTTCCTGCTACTTGAACTTTTTGAACTTCTTGAACCTTCCTGCTACTTGAACTTCTTGAACCTTCCTGCCACATGAATTTCTTGAACTTCTTGAACCTTCCTGCTACTTGAACTTCTTGAACCTTCCTGCTACTTGAACTTCTTGAACCTTCATGCTACTTGAACTACTTGAACTTCTTGAACCTTCCTGCTACTTGAACTTCTTGAACCTTTCTGGTACATGAAATTCTTTTACTTCTTGAACCTTCCTCCTACTTGAACTTCTTGAACTTCTTGAACCTTCCTGCTACTTGAACTTCTTGAACTATTGAACCTTCTTGCTACTTAAACTTCTTGAACCTTCCTGCTACTTGAACTTCTTGAACTTCTTGAACCTTCCCGCTACTTGAACTTCTCGAACCATCCTGCTACTTGAACTTTTTGAACCCTCCTGCTACTAGAACTTCTTGAACCTTCCTGCTACCTGAACTTCTCGAACTTCTTGAACCTTCCTGCTACTTGAACTTCTTGAACCTCCTTGCTCCATGAACTTCTTGAATCTTCCTGCTACTTGGACTCCTTGAACTTCTCGAACCTTCCTGCTACTTGAACTTCTTGAACCTTCCTGCTACTTGAACTTCTTGAACATCTTGAACCTTCCTGCTACTTGAACTACTTGAACTTCTTGAACCTTCCTGCTACTTGAACTTCTTGAACATCTTGAACCTTCCTGCTACTTGAACTACTTGAACTTCTTGAACCTTCCTGCTACTTAAACTTCTTGAACCTTCCTGGTACCTGAAATTCTTGAACTTCTTGAACCTTCCCGCTACTTGAACTTCTTGAACTTTTTAAACCTTCCTCCTACTTGAACTTCTTGAACCTTCCTGCTACTTGAACTTCTTGAACTTCTTGAACCTTCCTGCTACTTGAACTTCTTGAACCTTCCTGCTAATTGAACTTCTTGAACTTCTTGAACCTACCCGCTACTTGAACTTCTCGAACAATCCAGCTATTTGAACTCCTTGAACCCTCCTGCTACTAGAACTTCTTGAACCTTCCTGCTACTTGAACTTCTTGAACTTATTGAACCTTCCTGCTACTTGAACTTCTTGAACCTTCCTGCTACTTGAACTTCTTGAACCTTCCGGCTACTTGAAATTCTTGAACTTGTTGAACCTTCCTGCTACTTGAACTTCTTGAACCTTCCTGCTACTTGAACTTCTTGAACCTTCCTGCTACTTGAACTTATTGAACCTTCCCGCTACTTGAACTTCTTGAACCTTCCAGCTACTTGAACTTCTTGAACTTCTTGAACCTTCCTGCTACTTGAACTACTTGAACTTCTTGAACCTTACTGCTACTTGAACTACTTGATCTTCTTGAACCTTCCTGCTACTTGAACTTCTTGAACCTTCCTGGTACATGAAATTCTTGAACTTCTTGAACCTTCCTGCTACCGGAACATCTTGAACTTCTTGAACCTTCCTCCTACTTGAACTTCTTGAACCTTCCTGCTACCTGAACATCTTGAACTTCTTGAACCTTCCTCCTACTTGAACTTCTTGAACCTTCCTGCTACTTGAACTTCTTGAACCTTCCTGCTACTTGAACTTATTGAACCTTCCCGCTACTTGAACTTCTTGAACCTTCCAGCTACTTGAACTTCTTGAACTTCTTGAACCTTCCTGCTACTTGAACTACTTGAACTTCTTGAACCTTACTGCTACTTGAACTTCTTGAACTTCTTGAACCTTCCTGCTACTTGAACTTATTGAACCTTCCTGCTCCTTGAACTTCTTGAACCATCCTGCTACTTGAACTTCTTGAACTTCTTGAACCTTCCTGCTACATGAACTTCTTGAACCTTTGTGCTACATGAACTTCTTGAACCTTCCTGCTACTTGAACTTCTTGAACCTTTCTGCTACTTGAATTTATTGAACCTTCCTGCTACTTGAACTTCTTGAACTTCTTGAACCTTCCTGCTACTTGAACTACTTGAACTTCTTGAAACTTTCTGCTACTTGAACTTCTTGAACCTTCATTCTACTAGAACTTCTTGAACCTTCCTGCTACTAGAACTTCTTGAACTTCTTGAACCTTCCTGCTACTTGAACTTCTTGAACCTTCCAGCTGCTTGAACTTCTTGAACCTTCCTGCTACATGAACAGGTTGAACTTCTCGAACCTTCCTGCTACATGAACTTCTTGAACTTCTTGAACCTTCCTGCTACTTGAACTTCTTGAACCTTCCTGCTACTTGAACTTCTTGATGGTCTTGAATCTTCCTGCTACTTGAACTTCTTGAACCTTCCTGCTACTTGAAGTTCTTGAACCGTCCTGCTACTTGAACTTCTTGAACCTTCCTGTACTTGAAGTTCTTGAACCTTCCTGCTACTTGAACTTCTTGAACTTCTTGAACCTTCCAGCTACTCGAACTACTTGAACTTCTTGAACATTCCTGCTACTTGAACTTCTTGAACCTTCCTGGTTCCTGAAATTCTTGAACTTCTTGAACCTTCCTGCTACTTGAACTTCTTGAACTTTTTGAACATTCCTAGTACTTGAACTTCTTGAATTTCTTGAACTTTCCTGCCACTTGAACTTCTTGAACTTCTTGAAACTTCCTGCTACTTGAACTTCTTGAACCTTCCTGCTTCTTGAACTTCTTGAACTTCTTGAACCTTCCTGCTACTTCAACTTCTTGAACCTTCCTGCTACTTGAACTTCTTGAACCTTCCGGCTACTTGAAATTCTTGAACTTCTTGAACCTTCCTGCTACTTGAACTTCTTGAACCTTCCTGCTACTTGAACTTCTTGAACCTTCCTGCTACTTGAACTTATTGAACCTTCCCGCTACTTGAACTTCTTGAACCTTCCAGTTACTTGAACTTCTTGAACTTCTTGAACCTTCCTGCTACTTGAACTACTTGAACTTCTTGAACCTTACTGCTACTTGAACTTCTTGAACTTTCCTGCTACTCGAACTTCTTGAACCTTCCTGCTACTTGAACTTTTTGAACCTTCCGGCTACTTGAACTTCTTGAACTTCTTGAATCTTCCTGCTACTTGAACTTATTGAACCTTCCTGCTCCTTGAACTTCTTGAACCATCCTGCTACTTGAACTTCTTGAACTTCTTGAACCTTCCTGCTACATGAACTTCTCGAACCTTCCTGCAACACGAACTTCTTAAACCTTCCTGCTACTTGAACTTCTTGAACCTTTCTGCTACTTGAATTTATTGAACCTTCCTGCTACTTGAACTTCTTGAACTTCTTGAATCTTCCTGCTACTTGAACTACTTGAACTTCTTGAAACTTTCTGCTACTTGAACTTCTTGAACCTTCCTTCTACTAGAACTTCTTGAACCTTCCTGCTACTAGAACTTCTTGAACTTCTTGAACCTTCCTGCTACTTGAACTTCTTGAACCTTCCAGCTACTCGAACTACTTGAACTTCTTGAACATTCCTGCTACTTGAACTTCTTGAACCTTCCTGGTACCTGAAATTCTTGAACTTCTTGAACCTTCCTGCTACATGAACTTGTTGAACTTCTTGAACCTTCCTGCTACATAACTTCTTGAACTTCTTGAACCTTCCTGCTAATTGAACTTCTTGAACCTTCCTGCTACTTGAACTTCTTGATCGTCTTGAATCTTCCTGCTACTTGAACTTCTTGAACCTTCCTGCTACTTGAAGTTCTTGAACCGTCCTGCTACTTAAACTTCTTGAACCTTCCTGCTACTTGAAGTTCTTGAACCTTCCTGCTACTTGAACTTCTTGAACCTTCCTGGTACCTGAAATTCTTGAACTTCTTGAACCTTCCTGCTACTTGAACTTCTTGAACTTTTTGAACCTTCCTCCTACTTGAACTTCTTGAACTTCTTGAACCTTCCTGCCACTTGAACTTCTTGAACTTCTTGAAACTTCCTGCTACTTGAACTTCTTGAATTTTCCTGCTACTTGAACTTCTTGAACTTCTTGAAACCTTCCTGCTACTTGAACTTCTTGAACGTCTTTAACATTCCTGCTACTTGAACTTCTTGAACCTTTCTGCTACTTGAACTTCTTGAACCTTCCTGGTACATGAACTTTTTGAACTTCTTGAACCTTCCTGCTACATGAACTTCTTGAACTTCTTGAACCTTCCTGCTACTTGAACTTCTTGAACTTTCCTGCTACTTGAACTTCTTGATCTTCTTGAACCTTCCTGCTACTTGAACTTCTTGAACCTTCCTGCTACTTGAAGTTCTTGAACCTTCCTGCTACTTGAACTTCTTGAACTTCTTGACCCTTCCAGCTACTCGAACTACTTGAACTTCTTGAACATTCCTGCTACTTGAACTTCTTGAACCTTCCTGGTACCTGAAATTCTTGAACTTCTTGAACCTTCCTGCTACTTGAACTTCTTGAACTTTTTGAACCTTCCTCCCACTTGAACTTCTTGAACTTCTTGAACCTTCCTGCCACTTGAACTTCTTTAACTTCTTGAACCTTCCTGCTACTTGAACTTCTTGAACCTTCCTGCTACTTTAACTTCTTGAACTTCTTGAACCTTCCCGCTACTTGAACTTCTCGAACCATCCTGCTATTTGAACTTCATGAACCCTCCTGCTACTAGAACTTCTTGAACCTTCCTGCTACTTGAACTTCTTGAACTTCTTGAACCTTCCTGCTACTTGAACTTTTTAAACCTCCTTGCTACATGAACTTCTTGAACCTTCCTGCCACTTGAACTCCTTGAACTTCTCGAACCTTCCTGCTACTTGAACTTCTTGAACCTTCCTGCTACTTGAACTTCTTGAACTTCATGAACCTTCCTGCTACTTGAACTACTTGAACTTCTTGAACCTTCTTGCTACTTGAACTACATGAACTTCTTGAACCTTCCTGCTACTTGAACTTCTTGAACTTCTTGAACCTTCCTGCTACTTGAACTTCTTGAACTTCTTGAACCTTCCTGCTACTTGAACTTCTTGAACCTTCCTGCTACTTGATCTTCTTGAACTTCTTGAACCTTCCCGTTACCTGAACTTCTTGAACCTTCCTGCTACTCGAACTTCTTGAACCTTCCAGCTACTTGAACTTCATGAACCTTCCGGCTACTTGAACTTCTTGAACTTCTTGAACCTTCCTGCTACTTGAACTTCTTGAACCTTCCTGCTTCCTGAACTTCTTGAACCTTCCTGCTACTTGAACTTCTTGAACCTTCCGGCAACTTGAACTTCTTGAACTTCTTGAACCTTCCTGCTACTTGAACTTCTTGAACCTTCCTGCTACTCGAACTTCTTGAACCTTCCTGCTACTTGAACTTCTTGAACATTCCGGCTACTTGAACTTCTTGAACCTTCCTGCTACTTGAACTTTTTGAACTTCTTGGACCTTCCTGCTACTTGAACTACTTGAACTTCTTGGACCTTCCTGCTACTTGAACTTCTTGAACCTTCCAGCGACTTGAACTTCTTGAACCTTCCTGCTACTTGAACTTCTTGAACCTTCCGGCTACTTGAACTTCTTGAACATCTTGAACCTTCCTGCTACTTGAACTACTTGAACTTCTTGAACCTTCCTGCTACTTAAACTTCTTGAACCTTCCTGGTACCTGAAATTCTTGAACTTCTTGAACCTTCCCGCTACTTGAACTTCTTGAACTTTTTAAACCTTCCTCCTACTTGAACTTCTTGAACCTTCCTGCTACTTGAACTTCTTGAACTTCTTGAACCTTCCTGCTACTTGAACTTCTTGAACCTTCCTGCTACTTGAACTTCTTGAACTTCTTGAACCTACCCGCTACTTGAACTTCTCGAACAATCCAGCTATTTGAACTCCTTGAACCCTCCTGCTACTAGAACTTCTTGAACCTTCCTGCTACTTGAACTTCTTGAACTTATTGAACCTTCCTGCTACTTGAACTTCTTGAACCTTCCTGCTACTTGAACTTCTTGAACCTTCCGGCTACTTGAAATTCTTGAACTTGTTGAACCTTCCTGCTACTTGAACTTCTTGAACCTTCCTGCTACTTGAACTTCTTGAACCTTCCTGCTACTTGAACTTATTGAACCTTCCCGCTACTTGAACTTCTTGAACCTTCCAGCTACTTGAACTTCTTGAACTTCTTGAACCTTCCTGCTACTTGAACTACTTGAACTTCTTGAACCTTACTGCTACTTGAACTACTTGATCTTCTTGAACCTTCCTGCTACTTGAACTTCTTGAACCTTCCTGGTACATGAAATTCTTGAACTTCTTGAACCTTCCTGCTACCGGAACATCTTGAACTTCTTGAACCTTCCTCCTACTTGAACTTCTTGAACCTTCCTGCTACCTGAACATCTTGAACTTCTTGAACCTTCCTCCTACTTGAACTTCTTGAACCTTCCTGCTACTTGAACTTCTTGAACCTTCCTGCTACTTGAACTTATTGAACCTTCCCGCTACTTGAACTTCTTGAACCTTCCAGCTACTTGAACTTCTTGAACTTCTTGAACCTTCCTGCTACTTGAACTACTTGAACTTCTTGAACCTTACTGCTACTTGAACTTCTTGAACTTCTTGAACCTTCCTGCTACTTGAACTTATTGAACCTTTCTGCTCCTTGAACTTCTTGAACCATCCTGCTACTTGAACTTCTTGAACTTCTTGAACCTTCCTGCTACATGAACTTCTTGAACCTTTGTGCTACATGAACTTCTTGAACCTTCCTGCTACTTGAACTTCTTGAACCTTTCTGCTACTTGAATTTATTGAACCTTCCTGCTACTTGAACTTCTTGAACTTCTTGAACCTTCCTGCTACTTGAACTACTTGAACTTCTTGAAACTTTCTGCTACTTGAACTTCTTGAACCTTCATTCTACTAGAACTTCTTGAACCTTCCTGCTACTAGAACTTCTTGAACTTCTTGAACCTTCCTGCTACTTGAACTTCTTGAACCTTCCAGCTGCTTGAACTTCTTGAACCTTCCTGCTACATGAACAGGTTGAACTTCTCGAACCTTCCTGCTACATGAACTTCTTGAACTTCTTGAACCTTCCTGCTACTTGAACTTCTTGAACCTTCCTGCTACTTGAACTTCTTGATGGTCTTGAATCTTCCTGCTACTTGAACTTCTTGAACCTTCCTGCTACTTGAAGTTCTTGAACCGTCCTGCTACTTGAACTTCTTGAACCTTCCTGTACTTGAAGTTCTTGAACCTTCCTGCTACTTGAACTTCTTGAACTTCTTGAACCTTCCAGCTACTCGAACTACTTGAACTTCTTGAACATTCCTGCTACTTGAACTTCTTGAACCTTCCTGGTACCTGAAATTCTTGAACTTCTTGAACCTTCCTGCTACTTGAACTTCTTGAACTTTTTGAACATTCCTAGTACTTGAACTTCTTGAATTTCTTGAACTTTCCTGCCACTTGAACTTCTTGAACTTCTTGAAACTTCCTGCTACTTGAACTTCTTGAACCTTCCTGCTTCTTGAACTTCTTGAACTTCTTGAACCTTCCTGCTACTTCAACTTCTTGAACCTTCCTGCTACTTGAACTTCTTGAACCTTCCGGCTACTTGAAATTCTTGAACTTCTTGAACCTTCCTGCTACTTGAACTTCTTGAACCTTCCTGCTACTTGAACTTCTTGAACCTTCCTGCTACTTGAACTTATTGAACCTTCCCGCTACTTGAACTTCTTGAACCTTCCAGTTACTTGAACTTCTTGAACTTCTTGAACCTTCCTGCTACTTGAACTACTTGAACTTCTTGAACCTTACTGCTACTTGAACTTCTTGAACTTTCCTGCTACTCGAACTTCTTGAACCTTCCTGCTACTTGAACTTTTTGAACCTTCCGGCTACTTGAACTTCTTGAACTTCTTGAATCTTCCTGCTACTTGAACTTATTGAACCTTCCTGCTCCTTGAACTTCTTGAACCATCCTGCTACTTGAACTTCTTGAACTTCTTGAACCTTCCTGCTACATGAACTTCTCGAACCTTCCTGCAACACGAACTTCTTAAACCTTCCTGCTACTTGAACTTCTTGAACCTTTCTGCTACTTGAATTTATTGAACCTTCCTGCTACTTGAACTTCTTGAACTTCTTGAATCTTCCTGCTACTTGAACTACTTGAACTTCTTGAAACTTTCTGCTACTTGAACTTCTTGAACCTTCCTTCTACTAGAACTTCTTGAACCTTCCTGCTACTAGAACTTCTTGAACTTCTTGAACCTTCCTGCTACTTGAACTTCTTGAACCTTCCAGCTACTCGAACTACTTGAACTTCTTGAACATTCCTGCTACTTGAACTTCTTGAACCTTCCTGGTACCTGAAATTCTTGAACTTCTTGAACCTTCCTGCTACATGAACTTGTTGAACTTCTTGAACCTTCCTGCTACATAACTTCTTGAACTTCTTGAACCTTCCTGCTACTTGAACTTCTTGAACCTTCCTGCTTCCTGAACTTCTTGAACCTTCCTGCTACTTGAACTTCTTGAACCTTCCGGCAACTTGAACTTCTTGAACTTCTTGAACCTTCCTGCTACTTGAACTTCTTGAACCTTCCTGCTACTCGAACTTCTTGAACCTTCCTGCTACTTGAACTTCTTGAACATTCCGGCTACTTGAACTTCTTGAACCTTCCTGCTACTTGAACTTTTTGAACTTCTTGGACCTTCCTGCTACTTGAACTACTTGAACTTCTTGAACCTTCCTGCTACTTGAACTTCTTGAACCTTCCAGCGACTTGAACTTCTTGAACCTTCCTGCTACTTGAACTTCTTGAACCTTCCGGCTACTTGAACTTCTTGAACTTCTTGAACCTTCCTGCTACCTGAACTTATTGAACCTTCCTGCTACTTGAACTTCTTGAACCTTCCGGCTACTTGAACTTCTTGAACTTCTTGAACCTTCCTGCTACTTGAACTACTTGAACTTCTTGAACATTTCTGCTACTTGAACTTCTTGAACCTTCCTTCTACTTGAACTTCTTGAACCTTCCTGCTACTTGAACTTATTGAACCTTCCTGCTACTTGAACTTCTTGAACCTTCCTGCTACTTGAACGTCTTGAACCTTCCTTCTACTTGAACTTCTTGAACCTTTCTGCCACTTGAATTTCTTGAACCTTCTTGCTACTTGAACTTCTTGAACTTCTTGAACCTTCCTGCTACCCTGAACAACTTGAACTTCTTGAAACTTTCTGCTACTTGAACTTCTTGAACCTTCCCTCTACTTGAACTTCTTGAACCTTCCTGCTACTAGAACTTCTTGAACTTCTTGATCCTTCCTGCAACTTGAACTTCTTGAACCTTCCTGCAACTCTTACTTCTTGAACCTTCCTGCTACTTGAACTTCTTGATCTTCTTGAACCTCCCTGCAACTTGTACTTCTTATACTTCTTGAACCTTCCTGCTACTTGAACTTCTTGAACCTTCCTGCTACTTGAACTTCTTGAACCTTCCAGCTACTTGAACTTCTTGAACCTTCCTGCTACTTGAACTTCTTGAAGCTTCCTGCTACATGAACTTCTCGAACCTTCCTGCTACTTGAACTTCTTGAACTTCTTGAACCTTCCTGCTACTTGAAATTCTTGGAATTTCCTGCTTCTTGAACTTCTCGAACCTTCCTGCTACTTGAACTTCTTGAACTTCTTGAACCTTCCTGCACCTTGAACTACTTGATCTTCTTGAACCTTCCTGCTACTTAAACTTCTTGAACTTCTTGAACCTTCCTGCTACACGAACTTCTTGAGCTTCTTGAATCTTCCTGTTACTTGAACTTCTTGATCTTCTTGAACTTTCCTGCAACTTGAACTTTTTGAACCTTCCTGCTACTTGAACTTTTTGAACCTTCCTGCTACTTGAACTTCTTGAACCTTCCTGCTACTTGAAGCTCTTGAACCTTCCTGCTACTTGAACTTCTTGAACCTTCCAGCTACTTGAACTTCTTGAACCTTCCTGCTACTTGAACTACTTGAACTTCTTGAACCTTCCTGCTACTTGAACTTCTTGAACCTTCCTGCTACTTGAACTTCAGGATCTTCTTGAACCTTCCTGCTACTTGTACTTCTTGAACTTCTTGAACGTTCCTGCTACTTGAACTTCCTGAACCTTCCTGCTTCTTGAACTTCTTGAACTTCTTGAACCTTCCCGCTACTTGAACTTCTTGAACCTTCCTGCTACTTGAACTTCTTGAACCTTCCAGCTACTTGAACTTCTTGAACCTTCCTTATACTTGAACTTCTTGAACCTTCTTGCTATATGAACTTCTTGAACCTTTCTGCTACTTGAACTTCTTGAACTTCTTGAACCTTCCTGCTACTTGAACTTCTTGAAACTTCCTGCTACTTGAACTTCTTGAACCTTCCTGCTACTTTAACTTCTTGAACTTCTTGAACCTTCCTGCTACTTGAACTACTTGAACTTCTTGAACCTTCCTGCTTCTTGAACTTATTGAACTTCTTGAACCTTCCCGCTACTGGAACTTCTTGAACCTTCCTGCTATTTGAACTTCTTGAACCTTCCTGCTACCTGAACTTCTTGAACCTTCCAGCTACTTGAACTTCTTGAACCTTCCTGCTACCTGAATTTCTTGAAGCTTCCTGCTACATGAACTTCTTGAACCTTCCTGCTACTTGAACTTCTTGAACTTCTTGAACCTTCCTGCTACTTGAACTTCTTGAACCTTCCTGCTTCTTGAACTTCTTGAACCTTCCTGCTACTTGATCTTCTTGAACCTTCCTGCTACTTGAACTTTTTGAAATTCTTGAACCTTCCTGCTACTTGAACTTCTTGAACCTTCCTGCTACTTGAACTTCTTGAACCTTCATGTTACTTGAACTTCTTGAACGTCTTGAACATTCCTGCTACTTGAACTTCTTGAACCTTTCTGCTACTTGAACTTCTTGAACCTTCCTGGTACATGAACTTTTTGAACTTCTTGAACCTTCCAGCTACTTGAACTTCTTGAACCTTCCTGCTACTTGAACTTCTTGAACTTCTTGAACCTTCCGGCTACTTGAACTTCTTGAACTTTCCTGCTACTTGAACTTCTTGAACTTCTTGAACCTTCCTGCTACTTGAACTTCTTGAACCTTCCTGCTACTTGAACTTCTTGAACTTCTTGAACCTTCCTGCTACCTGAACTTCTTGAACTTCTTGAACCTTCCTGCTACTTGAACTTCTTGAACCTTCCTGTTACTTGAATCCTTGAACGTCTTGAACCTTCCTGCCACTCTAACTTCTTGAACCCATTTGCTACTTGAACTTCTAGAACCTTCCTGGTACATGAACTTTTTGAACTTCTCGAACCTTCCAGCTACTTGAACTTCTTGAACCTTCCTGCTACTTGAACTTTTTGAAATTCTTGAACCTTCCTGCTACATGAACTTTTTGACCCTTCCTTCTACTTGAACTTCTTGAACTTCTTGAACCTTCCTGCTACTTGAACTTCTTGAACCTTCCTGCTACTTGAACTTTTTAAACTTCTCGAACCTTCCTGCTACTTGAACTTCTTGAACCTTCCTGCCACATGAATTTCTTGAACTTCTTGAACCTTCCTGCTACTTGAACGTCTTGAACCTTCCTGCTACTCGAACTTCTTGAACCTTCCTGCTACTTGAACTACTTGAACTTTTTGAACCTTCCTGCTACTTGACCTTCTTGAATCTTCCTGGTACTTGAACTTCTTGAACTTCTTGAACCTTCCTGCTACTTGAACTTCTTGAACTTCTTGAATCTTCCTGCTACTTGAACTTCTTGAACCTTCCTGTTACTTGAATTCTTGAACGTCTTGAACCTTCCTGCTACTTGAACTTCTTGAACCTTTCTGCTACTTGAACTTCTAGAACCTTCCTGGTACATGAACTTTTTGAACTTCTTGAACCTTCCAGCTACTCGAACTTCTTGAACCTTCCTGCTACTTGAACTTCTTGAAATTCTTGAACCTTCCTGCTACTTGAACGTCTTGAACCTTCCTGCTACTTGAACTTCTTGAACTTCTTGAACCTTCCTGCTACTTGAACTTCTTGAACCTTCCTGCATCTCGAACTTTTTAAACTTCTTGAACCTTCCTGCTACTTGAACTTCTTGAACCTTCCTGCCACATGAATTTCTTGAACTTCTTGAACCTTGCTGCTACTTGAACTTCTTGAACCTTCCTGCTACTTGAACTTCTTGAACCTTCATGCTACTTGAACTACTTGAACTTCTTGAACCTTCCTGCTACTTGAACTTCTTGAACCTTCCTGGTACATGAAATTCTTTTACTTCTTGAACCTTCCTCCTACTTGAACTTCTTGAACTTCTTGAACCTTCCTGCTACTTGAACTTCTTGAACTATTGAACCTTCTTGCTACTTAAACTTCTTGAACCTTCCTGCTAGTTTAACTTCTTGAACTTCTTGAACCTTCCCGCTACTTGAACTTCTCGAACCATCCTGCTATTTGAACTTCTTGAACCCTCCTGCTACTAGAACTTCTTGAACCTTCCTGCTACCTGAACTTCTTGAACTTCTTGAACCTTCCTGCTACTTGAACTTCTTGAACCTCCTTGCTACATGAACTTCTTGAATCTTCCTGCTACTTGGACTCCTTGAACTTCTCGAACCTTCCTGCTACCTGAACTTCTTGAACTTCTTGAACCTTCCTGCTACTTGAACTACTTGAACTTCTTGAACCTTCCTGCTACTTGAACTTCTTGAACTTCTTGAACCTTCCTGCTACTTGAACTACTTGAACTTCTTGAACCTTCCTGCTACTTAAACTTCTTGAACCTTCCTGTTACCTGAGATTCTTGAACTTCTTGAACCTTCCCGCTACTTGAACTTCTTGAACTTTTTAAACCTTCCTCCTACTTGAACTTCTTGAACTTCTTGAACCTTCCTGCTACTTGAACTTCTTGAACTTCTTGAACCTTCCTGCTACTTGAACTTCTTGAACCTTCCTGCTACTTGATATTCTTGAACTTCTTGAACCTACCCGCTACTTGAACTTCTCGAACCATCCTGCAATTTGAACTTCTTGAACCCTCCTGCTACTAGAATTCTTGAACCTTCCTGCTACTTGAACTTCTTGAACTTATTGAACCTTCCTGCTACTTGAACATCTTGAACCTTCCGGCTACTTGAACTTCTTGAACTTCTTGAACCTTCGTGCTACTTGAACTTCTTGAACCTTCCTGCTACTTGAACTTCTTGAACCTTCCGGCTACTTGAAATTCTTGAACTTCTTGAACCTTCCTGCTACTTGAACTTCTTGAACCTTCCTGCTACTTGAACTTCTTGAACCTTCCTGCTACTTGAACTTATTTAACCTTCCCGCTACTTGAACTTCTTGAACCTTCCAGCAACTTGAACTTCTTGAACTTCTTGAACCTTCCTGCTACTTGAACTACTTGAACTTCTTGAACCTTACCGCTACTTGAACTACTTGAACTTCTTGAACCTTCCTGCTACTTGAACTTCTTGAACCTTTCTGGTACATGAAATTCTTGAACTTCTTGAACCTTCCTGCTACCTGAACATCTTGAACTTCTTGAACCTTCCTCCTACTTGAACTTCTTGAACTTCTTGAACCTTCCTGCTACTTGAACTTCTTGAACTATTGAACCTTCTTGCTACTTAAACTTCTTGAACTTTCCTGATACTTGAACTTCTTGAACTTCTTGAACCTTCCCGCTACTTGAACTTCTCGAACCATCCTGCTACTTGAACTTCTTGAACCCTCCTGCTACTAGAACTTCTTGAACCTTCCTGCTACCTGAACTTCTTGAACTTCTTGAACCTTCCTGCTACTTGAACTTCTTGAACCTCCTTGCTACATGAACTTCTTGAATCTTCCTGCTACTTGGACTCCTTGAACTTCTCGAACCTTCCTGCTACTTGAACTTCTTGAACCTTCCTGCTACTTGAACTTCTTGAACTTCTTGAACCTTCCTGCTACTTGAAATACTTGAACTTCTTGAACCTTCCTGCTACTTGAACTTCTTGAACTTCTTGAACCTTCCTGCTACTTGAACTACTTGAACTTCTTGAACCTTCCTGCTACTTAAACTTCTTGAACCTTCCTGGTACCTGAAATTCTTGAACTTCTTGAACCTTCCCGCTACTTGAACTTCTTGAACTTTTTAAACCTTCCTCCTACTTGAACTTCTTGAACTTCTTGAACCTTCCTGCTACTTGAACTTCTTGAACTTCTTGAACCTTCCTGCTACTTGAACTTCTTGAACCTTCCTGCTACTTGAACTTATTGAACCTTCCCGCTACTTGAACTTCTTGAACCTTCCAGCTACTTGAACTTCTTGAACCTTCCTGCTACTTGAACTACTTGAACTTCTTGAACCTTACTGCTACTTGAACTACTTGAACTTCTTGAACCTTCCTGCTACTTGAACTTCTTGAACCTTCCTGCTACTTGAACTTCTTGAACCTTCCGGCTACTTGAACTTCTTGAACTTCTTGAACCTTCCTGCTACTTGAACTTCTTGAACTTTCCTGCTACTTGAACTTCTTGAACCTTCCTGCTACTTGAACTTCTTGAACCTTCCGGCTACTTGAACTTCTTGAACTTCTTGAACCTCCCTGCTACTTGAACTCATTGAACCTTCCTGCTCCTTGAACTTCTTGAACCATCCTGCTACTTGAACTTCTTGAACTTCTTGAACTTTCCTGCTACATGAACTTCTTGAACCTTTCTGCTACTTGAACTTCTTGAACCTTCCTGCTACTTGAACTTCTTGAACCTTTCTGCTACTTGAATTTAATGAACCTTCCTGCTACTTGAACTTTTTGAACTTCTTGAACCTTCCTGCTACTTGAACTACTTGAACTTCTTGAAACTTTCTGCTACTTGAACTTCTTGAACCTTCCTTCTACTAGAACTTCTCGAACCTTCCTGCTACTAGAACTTCTTGAACTTCTTGAACCTTCCTGCTACTTGAACTTCTTGAACCTTCCAGCTGCTTGAACTTCTTGAACCTTCCTGCTACATGAACTTGTTGAACTTCTTGATCCTTCCTGCTACATGAACTTCTTGAACTTCTTGAACCTTCCTGCTACTTGAACTTCTTGAACCTTCCTGCTACTTGAACTTCTTGATGGTCTTGAATCTTCCTGCTACTTGAACTTCCTGAACCTTCCTGCTACTTGAAGTTCTTGAACCGTCCTGCTACTTGAACTTCTTGAACCTTCCTGCTACTAGAAGTTCTTGAACCTTCCTGCTACTTGAACTTCTTGAACTTCTTGAACCTTCCAGCTACTCGAACTACTTGAACTTCTTGAACATTCCTGCTACTTGAACTTCTTGAACCTTCCTGGTACCTGAAATTCTTGAACTTCTTGAACCTTCCTGCTACTTGAACTTCTTGAACTTTTTGAACCTTCCTCCTACTTGAACTTCTTGAACTTTTTGAACCTTCCTGCCACTTGAACTTCTTGAACTTCTTGAAACTTCCTGCTACTTGAACTTCTTGAACCTTCCTGCTACTTGAACTTCTTGAACTTCTTGATCCTTCCTGCTACTTGAACTTCTTGAACCTTCCTGCTACTTGAACTTCTTGAACCTTCCGGCTACTTGAAATTCTTGAACTTCTTGAACCTTCCTGCTACTTGAACTTCTTGAACCTTCCTGCTACTTGAACTTCTTGAACCTTCCTGCTACTTGAACTTATTGAACCTTCCCGCTACTTGAACTTCTTGAACCTTCCAGTTACTTGAACTTCTTGAACTTCTTGAACCTTCCTGCTACTTGAACTACTTGAACTTCTTGAACCTTCCTGCTACTTGAACTTCTTGAACCTTCCGGCTACTTGAACTTCTTGAACTTCTTGAACCTTCCTGCTACTTGAACTTATTGAACCTTCCTGCTCCTTGAACTTCTTGAACCATCCTGCTACTTGAACTTCTTGAACTTCTTGAACCTTCCTGCTACATAAACTTCTTGAACCTTCCTGCTACATGAACTTCTTAAACCTTCCTGCTACTTGAACTTCTTGAACATTTCTGCTACTTGAATTTATTGAACCTTCCTGCTACTTGAACTTCTTGAACTTCTTGAACCTTCCTGCTACTTGAACTACTTGAACTTCTTGAAACTTTCGGCTACTTAAACTTCTTGAACCTTCCTTCTACTTGAACTTCTTGAACCTTCCTGCTACTAGAATTTCTTGAACTTCTTGAACCTTCCTGCTACTTGAACTTCTTGAACCTTCCAGCTGCTTGAACTTCTTGAACCTTCCTGCTACATGAACTTGTTGAACTTCTTGAACCTTCCTGCTACATGAACTTCTTGAACTTCTTGAACCTTCCTGCTACTTGAACTTCTTGAACCTTCCTGCTACTTGAACTTCTTGATCGTCTTGAATCTTCCTGCTACTTGAACTTCTTGAACCTTCCTGCTACTTGAAGTTCTTGAACCGTCCTGCTACTTGAACTTCTTGAACCTTCCTGCTACTTGAAGTTCTTGAACCTTCCTGCTACTTGAACTTCTTGAACTTCTTGAACCTTTCAGCTACTCGAACTACTTGAACTTCTTGAACATTCCTGCTACTTGAACTTCTTGAACCTTCCTGGTACCTGAAATTTTTGAACTTCTTGAACCTTCCTGCTACTTGAACTTCTTGAACTTTTTGAACCTTCCTCCTACTTGAACTTCTTGAACTTCTTGAACCTTCCTGCCACTTGAACTTCTTGAACTTCTTGAAACTTCGTGCTACTTGAACTTCTTGAACCTTCCTGCTACTTGAACTTCTTGAACTTCTTGAAACCTTCCTGCTACTTGAACTTCTTGAACGTCTTTAACATTCCTGCTACTTGAACTTCTTGAACCTTTCTGCTACTTGAACTTCTTGAACCTTCCTGGTACATGAACTTTTTGAACTTCTTGAACCTTCCTGCTACATGAACTTCTTGAACTTCTTGAACCTTCCTGCTACTTGAACTTCTTGAACTTTCCTGCTACTTGAACTTCTTGATCTTCTTGAACCTTCCTGCTACTTGAACTTCTTGAACCTTCCTGCTACTTGAAGTTCTTGAACCTTCCTGCTACTTGAACTTCTTGAACTTCTTGAACCTTCCAGCTACTCGAACTACTTGAACTTCTTGAACATTCCTGCTACTTGAACTTCTTGAACCTTCCTGGTACCTGAAATTCTTGAACTTCTTGAACCTTCCTGCTACTTGAACTTCTTGAACTTTTTGAACCTTCCTCCCACTTGATCTTCTTGAACTTCTTGAACCTTCCTGCCACTTGAACTTCATTAACTTCTTGAACCTTCCTGCTACTTGAACTTCTTGAACCTTCCTGCTACTTTAACTTCTTGAACTTCTTGAACCTTCCCGCTACTTGAACTTCTCGAACCATCCTGCTATTTGAACTTCATGAACCCTCCTGCTACTAGAACTTCTTGAACCTTCCTGCTACTTGAACTTCTTGAACTTCTTGAACCTTCCTGCTACTTGAACTTCTTAAACCTCCTTGCTACATGAACTTCTTGAACCTTCCTGCCACTTGAACTCCTTGAACTTCTCGAACCTTCCTGCTACTTGAACTTCTTGAACCTTCCTGCTACTTGAACTTCTTGAACTTCATGAACCTTCCTGCTACTTGAACTACTTGAACTTCTTGAACCTTCCTGCTACTTGAACTACATGAACTTCTTGAACCTTCCTGCTACTTGAACTTCTTGAACTTCTTGAACCTTCCTGCTACTTGAACTTCTTGAACTTCTTGAACCTTCCTGCTACTTGAACTTCTTGAACCTTCCTGCTACTTGATCTTCTTGAACTTCTTGAACCTTCCCGTTACCTGAACTTCTTGAACCTTCCTGCTACTCGAACTTCTTGAACCTTCCAGCTACTTGAACTTCATGAACCTTCCGGCTACTTGAACTTCTTGAACTTCTTGAACCTTCCTGCTACTTGAACTTCTTGAACCTTCCTGCTTCCTGAACTTCTTGAACCTTCCTGCTACTTGAACTTCTTGAACCTTCCGGCAACTTGAACTTCTTGAACTTCTTGAACCTTCCTGCTACTTGAACTTCTTGAACCTTCCTGCTACTCGAACTTCTTGAACCTTCCTGCTACTTGAACTTCTTGAACATTCCGGCTACTTGAACTTCTTGAACCTTCCTGCTACTTGAACTTTTTGAACTTCTTGGACCTTCCTGCTACTTGAACTACTTGAACTTCTTGAACCTTCCTGCTACTTGAACTTCTTGAACCTTCCAGCGACTTGAACTTCTTGAACCTTCCTGCTACTTGAACTTCTTGAACCTTCCGGCTACTTGAACTTCTTGAACTTCTTGAACCTTCCTGCTACCTGAACTTATTGAACCTTCCTGCTACTTGAACTTCTTGAACCTTCCGGCTACTTGAACTTCTTGAACTTCTTGAACCTTCCTGCTACTTGAACTACTTGAACTTCTTTGACATTTGTGCTACTTGAACTTCTTGAACATTTCTGCTACTTGAACTTCTTGAACCTTCCTTCTACTTGAACTTCTTGAACCTTCCTACTACTAGAACTTCTTGAACTTCTTGAACCTTCCTGCTACTTGAACTTCTTGAACCTTCCAGCTACTTGAACTTCTTGAACCTTCCTGCTACACGAACTTCTTGAACTTCTTGAATCTTCCTGCTACTTGAACTTCTTGATCTTCTTGAACTTTCCTGCTACTTGAACTTTTTGAACCTTCCTGCTACTTGAACTTCTTGAACCTTCCTGCTACTTGAACTTCTTGAACCTTCCTGCTACTTGAAGTTCTTGAACCTTCCTGCTTCTTGAACTTCTTGAACCTTCCAGCTACTTGAACTTCTTGAACCTTCCTGCTACTTGAACTTCTTGAACTTCTTGAACCTTCCTGCTACTTGAACTTCTTGAACCTTCCTGCTACTTGAACTTCAGGATCTTCTTGAACCTTCCTGCTACTTGTACTTCTTGAACTTCTTGACCGTTCCTGCTACTTGAACTTCTTGAACCTTCCTGCTTCTTGAACTTCTTGAACTTCTTGAACCTTCCCGCTACTTGAACTTCTTGAACCTTCCTGCTACTTGAACTTCTTGAACCTTCCAGCTACTTGAAGTTCTTGAACCTTCCTGCTACTTGAACTTCTTGAACCTTCCTGCTTCATGAACTTCTTGAACCTTTCTGCTACTTGAACTTCTTGAACTTCTTGAACCTTCCTGCTACTTGAACTTCTTGAAACTTCCTGCTACTTGAACTTCTTGAACCTTCCTGCTACTTTAACTTCTTGAACTTCTTGAACCTTCCTGCTACTTGAACTACTTGAACTTCTTGAACCTTCCTGCTTCTTGAACTTCTTGAACTTCATGAACCTTCCCGCTACTTGAACTTCTTGAACCTACCTGCTACTTGAACTTCTTTAACCTTCCTGCTACTTGAACATCTTGAACCTTCCAGCTACTTGAACTTCTTGAACCTTCCTGCTACTTGAACTTCTTGAAGCTTCCTGCTACATGAACTTCTCGAACCTTCCTGCTACTTGAACTTCTTGAAATTTCCTGCTTCTTGAACTTCTTGAACCTTTCTGCTACTTGAACTTCTTGAACTTCTTGAACCTTCCTGCTCCTTGAACTACTTGATCTTCTTGACCCTTCCTGCTACTTGAACTTCTTGAACTTCTTGAACCTTCCTGCTACTTGAACTTCTTGAACCTTCCAGCTACTTGAACTTCTTGAACCTTCCTGCTACACGAACTTCTTGAACTTCTTGAATCTTCCTGTTACTTGAACTTCTTGATCTTCTTGAACTTTCCTGCTACTTGAACTTTTTGAACCTTCCTGCTACTTGAACTTCTTGAACCTTCCTGCTACTTGAACTTCTTGAACCTTCCTGCTACTTGAAGTTCTTGAACCTTCCTGCTACTTGAACTTCTTGAACCTTCCAGCTACATGAACTTCTTGAACCTTCCTGCTACTTGAACTTCTTGAACTTCTTGACCCTTCCTGCTACTTGAACTTCTTGAACCTTCCTGCTACTTGAACTTCAGGATCTTCTTGAACCTTCCTGGTACTTGTACTTCTTGAACTTCTTGAACGTTCCTGCTACTTGAACTTCCTGAACCTTCCTGCTTCTTGAACTTCTTGAACTTCTTGAACCTTCCCGCTACTTGAACTTCTTGAACCTTCCTGCTACTTGAACTTCTTGACCCTTCCAGCTACTTGAACTTCTTGACCCTTCCTGCTACTTGAACTTCTTGAACCTTCCTGCTACATGAACTTCTTGAACCTTTCTGCTACTTGAACTTCTTGAACTTCTTGAACCTTCCTGCTACTTGAACTTCTTGAAACTTCCTGCTACTTGAACTTCTTGAACCTTCCTGCTACTTTAACTTCTTGAACTTCTTGAACCTTCCTGCTACTTGAACTACATGAACTTCTTGAACCTTCCTGCTTCCTGAACTTCTTGAACTTCTTGAACCTTCCCGCTACTTGAACTTCTTGAACCTTCCTGCTATTTGAACTTCTTGAACCTTCCTGCTACTTGAATTTCTTGAAGCTTCCTGCTACATGAACTTCTTGAACCTTCCTGCTACTTGAACTTCTTGAACTTCTTGAACCTTCCTGCTACTTGAACTTCTTGAACCTTCCTGCTTCTTGAACTTCTTGAACCTTCCTGCTACTTGATCTTCTTGAACCTTCCTGCTACTTGAACTTCTCGAACATTCCTGCTACTTGAACTTCATGAACTTCTTGAACCTTCCTGCTACTTGAGCTTCTAAACCTTCAGGCTACTTAAACTTCTTGAACCTTCCTGCTACTTGAACTTTTTGAACCTCCCTGCAACTTGAACTTCTTGAACTTTCCTGCTACTTGAACTTCTTGAACTTGTTGAACCTTCCTGCTACTTGAACTTCTTGAACCTTCCTGCTACTTGAACTTCTTGAACCTTCCTGCTACTTGAACTTCTTGAACCTTTCTGCTACTTGAAGTTCTGAACCTTCCTGCTACTTGAACTTCTTGAATTTCTTGAACCTTCCTGCTACTTGAACTTCTTGAACCTTCCTGCTACTTGAACGTTTTGAACTTTTTGAACCTTCCTGCTACTTGAACTTCTTGAACCTTCCTGCTTCTTGAACTTCTTGAACTTCTTGAACCTTCCGGCTACTTGAACTTCTTGAACCTTCCTGCTACTTGAACTTCTTGAACTTCTTGAACCTTCCTGCTACTTAAACTACTTGAATTTCTTGAACCTTCCTGCTACTTGAACTTCTTGAACCTTCCTGCTACTTGAACTTCTTGAACTTCTTGAACCTTCCTGCTACTTGAACTTCTTGACCCTTCCTGTTACTTGAACTTCTTGAACGTCTTGAATATTCCTGCTACTTGAACTTCTTGAACCTTTCTGCTACTTGAACTTCTTGAGCCTTCCTGGTACATGAACTTTTTGAACTTCTTGAACCTTCCAGCTACTTGAACTTCTTGACCCTTCCTGCTACTTGAACTTCTCGAATTTCTTAAACTTTCCTGCTACTTGAACTTCTTGAACCTTCCTGCTACTTGAACTTTTTGTTCTTGGACCTTCCTGCTATTTGAACTTCTTGAACCTTCCTGCCACATGAATTTCTTGAATATTTTCCAGCTACTTGAAATTCTTGAACCTTCCTGCTGCTTACACTTCTTGAACCTTCCTGCTACTAGAACTTCTTGAACTTCTTGAAACTTCCTGCTACTTGAACTACTTGAACTTCTTGAACATTCCTGCAATTTGAACTCCTAGAACCTTCCTGGTACTTGAAATTCTTGAACTTCTTGAACCTTCCTGCTACTTGAACTTCTTGAACTTCTTGAACCTTCTTCGTACTTGAACTTCTTGAACTTCTTGAACCTTCCTGCTACTTGAACTTCTTGAACTTCTTGAACCTCCCTGCTACTTGAACTTCTTGAACCTTCCTGCTACATGAACTTATTGAACTTCTTGAACCTTCCCGCTACTTGAACTTCTTGAACCATCCTGCTACTTGAACTTCTTGAACCCTCCTGCTACTAGAACTTCTTGAACCTTCCTGCTACTTGAACTTCTTGAACTTCTTGAACCTTCCTGCTACTTGAACTTCTTGAAACTCCTTGCTACATGATTTTCTTGAACCTTCCTGCTACTTGAACTCCTTGAACTTCTCGAACCTTCCTGCTACTTGGACTTCTTGAACCTTCCTGCTACTTGAACTTCTTGAACTTCTTGAACCTCCCTGCTACCTGAACTACTTGAACTTCTTGAACCTTTCTGCTACTTGAACTACTTGAACTTCTTGAACCTTCCTGCTACTTGAACTTCTTGAACCTTCCTGGTACTTGAACTTCTTGAACTTCTTGAACCTTCCTGCTACATGAACTTCTTGAACTTCTTGAACCTTCCAGCTACTTGAACTTCTTGAACCTTCCTGCTACTTGAACTTCTTGAACCTTCCTGCTACTTGAACTTCTTGACCCTTCCTGCTACTTGAACTTCTTGAACTTCTTGAACCTTCGTGCTTCTTGAACTACTTGAACTTCTTGAACTTTCCTGCTACTTGAACTTCTTGAACCTTCCTGCTACTTGAACTTCATGAACCTTCTGGCTACTTGAACTTCTCGAACTTCTTGAACTTTACTGCTACTTGAACTTCTTGAACTTCTTGTATCTTCCTGCTACTTGAACTACTTGAATTTCTTGAACCTTCCTGCTACTTGAACTTCTTGAACCTTCCTGCTACTTGAACTTCTTGAACCTTCCTTCAACTTGAACTTCTTGAACCTGCCTGCTACTAGAACTTCTTGAACTTCTTGAATCTTCCTGCTACTTGAACTTCTTGAACCTTCCAGCTACTTGAACTTCTCGAACCTTCCTGCTACACGAACTTCTTGAACTTCTTGAATCTTCCTGCTACTTGAACTTCTTGATCTTCTTCAACTTTCCTGCTACTTGAACTTTTTGAACCTTCCTGCTACTTAAACTTCTTGAACCTTCCTGCTACTTGAACTTCTTGAACCTTCCTGCTACTTGAAGTTCATGAACCTTCCTGCTACTTGAACTTCTTGAACCTTCCAGCTACTTGAACTTCTTGAACCTTCCTGCTACTTGAACTTCTTGAACTTCTTGAACCTTCCTGCTACTTGAACTTCTTGAACCTTCCTGCTACATGAACTTATTGAACTTCTTGAACCTTCCCGCTACTTGAACTTCTTGAACCATCCTGCTACCTGAACTTCTTGAACCCTCCTGCTACTAGAACTTCTTGAACCTTCCTGCTACTTGAACTTCTTGAACTTCTTGAACCTTCCTGCTACTTGAACTTCTTGAAACTCCTTGCTACATGATTTTCTTGAACCTTCCTGCTACTTGAACTCCTTGAACTTCTCGAACCTTCCTGCTACTTGAACTTCTTGAACCTTCCTGCTACTTGAATTTTTTGAACTTCTTGAACCTCCCTGCTACCTGAACTACTTGAACTTCTTGAACCTTTCTGCTATTTGAACTACTTGAACTTCTTGAACCTTCCTGCTACTTGAACTTCTTGAACCATCCTGGTACTTTAACTTCTTGAACTTTTTGAACCTTCCTGCTACTTGAACTTCTTGAACCTTCCTGCTACTGGAACTTCTTGAACTTCTTGAACCTTCATGCTACTTGAACTTCTTGAACCTTCCTGCTACTTGAACTTCTTGAACCTTCCAGCTACTTGAACTTCTTGAACCTTCCTGCTAGTGTAACTTCTTGAACCTTCATGCTACTTGAACTTCTTGACCCTTCCTGCTACTTGAACTTCTTGAACTTCTTGAACCTTCCTGCTACTTGAACTACTTGAACTTCTTGAACCTTCCTGCTCCTTGAACTTCTTGAACCTTCCTGCTATTTGAACTTCATGAACCTTCTGGCTACTTGAACTTCTCGAACTTCTTGAACCTTACTGCTACTTGAACTTCTTGAACCTTCCTGCTACTTGAACTTATTGAACATTCCGGCTACTTGAATTTCTTGAACCTTCCTGCTACTTGAACTTCTTGAACCTTCCTGCTACTTGAACTTCTTGAACTTCCTGCTACTTGAACTTCTTGAACCTTCCTGCTACTTGAACTTATTGAACATTCCGGCTACTTGAACTTCTTGAACCTTCCTGCACTTGAACTTCTTGAACTTCTTGAACCTTCCTTCTACTTGAACTACTTGAACTTCTTGAACCTTCCTGCTACTTGAACTACTTGAACTTCTCGAACCATCCTGCTACTTGAACTTCTTGAACCTTCCTGCTACTTGAACTTCTTGAACCTTCCTGCTACTTGAACTTCTTGAACCTTCCGGCTACTTGAACTTATTGAACTTCTTGAACCTTCCTGCTACTTGAACTCCTTGAACCTTCCTGCTACTTGAACTTCTTGAACTTTCCGGCTACTTGAACTTCTTGAACTTCTTGAACCTTCCTGCTACTTGAACTTATTGAACCTTCCTGCTACTTGAACTTCTTGAACCTTCCTGCTACTTGAACTTCTTGAACCTTCCTTCTACTTGAACTTCTTGAACCTTTCTGCTACTTGAATTTCTTGAACCTTCTTGCTACTCGAACTTCTCGAACTTCTTGAACCTTCCTGCTACCCTGAACAACTTGAACTTCTTGAAACTTTCTGCTACTTGAACTTCTTGAACCTTCCTTCTACTTGAACTTCTTGAACCTTCCTGCTACTAGAACTTCTTGAACTTCTTGATCCTTCCTGCAACTTGAACTTCTTGAACCTTCCTGCTACTTTTACTTCTTGAACCTTCCTGCTACTTGAACTTCTTGATCTTCTTGAACCTCCCTGCTACTTGTACTTCTTGTACTTCTTGAACCTTCCTGCTACTTGAACTTCTTGAACCTTCCTGCTACTTGAACTTCTTGAACCTTCCAGCTACTTGAACTTCTTGAACCTTCCTGCTACTTGAACTTCTTGAAGCTTCCTGCTACATGAACTTCTCGAACCTTCCTGCTACTTGAACTTCTTGAACTTCTTGAACCTTCCTGCTACTTGAACTTCTTGGAATTTCCTGCTTCTTGAACTTCTCGAACCTTCCTGCTACTTGAACTTCTTGAACTTCTTAAACCTTCCTGCACCTTGAACTACTTGATCTTCTTGAACCTTCCTGCTACTTAAACTTCTTGAACTTCTTGAACCTTCCTGCTACACGAACTTCTTGAACTTCTTGAATCTTCCTGTTACTTGAACTTCTTGATCTTCTTGAACTTTCCTGCAACTTGAACTTTTTGAACCTTCCTGCTACTTGAACTTCTTGAACCTTCCTGCTACTTGAACTTCTTGAACCTTCCTGCTACTTGAAGCTCTTGAACCTTCCTGCTACTTGAACTTCTTGAACCTTCCAGCTACTTGAACTTCTTGAACCTTCCTGCTACTTGAACTTCTTGAACTTCTTGAACCTTCCTGCTACTTGAACTTCTTGAACCTTCCTGCTACTTGAACTTCAGGATCTTCTTGAACCTTCCTGCTACTTGTACTTCTTGAACTTCTTAAACGTTCCTGCTACTTGAACTTCCTGAACCTTCCTGCTTCTTGAACTTCTTCAACTTCTTGAACTTCTTGAACCTTCCCGCTACTTGAACTTCTTGAACCTTCCTGCTACTTGAACTTCTTGAACCTTCCAGCTACTTGAACTTCTTGAACCTTCCTGATACTTGAACTTCTTGAACCTTCCTGCTACATGAACTTCTTGAACCTTTCTGCTACTTGAACTTCTTGAACTTCTTGAACCTTCCTGCTACTTGAACTTCTTGAAACTTCCTGCTACTTGAACTTCTTGAACCTTCCTGCTACTTTAACTTCTTGAACTTCTTGAACCTTCCTGCTACTTGAACTACTTGAACTTCTTGAACCTTCCTGCTTCTTGAACTTCTTGAACTTCTTGAACCTTCCCGCTACTGGAACTTCTTGAACCTTCCTGCTATTTGAACTTCTTGAACCTTCCTGCTACTTGAACTTCTTGAACCTTCCGGCTACTTGAACTTCTTGAACTTCTTGAACCTTCCTGCTACTTGAACTCCTTGAACCTTCCTGCTACTTGAACTTCTTGAACCTTACGGCTACTTGAACTTATTGAACCTTCCTGCTACTTGAACTTCTTGAACCTTCCTGCTACTTGAACTTCTTGAACCTTCCTGCTACTTGAACTTCTTGAACCTTTCTGCTACTTGAATTTTTCGAACCTTCCTGCTACTTGAACTTCTTGAACTTTTTGAACCTTCCTGCTACCCTGAACAACTTGAACTTCTTGAAACTTCCTGCTACTTGAACTTCTTGAACCTTCCTTCTACTTGAACTTCTTGAACCTTCCTGCTACTAGAACTTCTTGAACTACTTGAACCTTCCTGCAACTTGAACTTCTTGAACCTTCCTGCTACTTGAACTTCTTAAACCTTCCTGCTACTTGAACTTCTTGAACCTTCCGGCTACTTGAACTTCTTGAACTTCTTGAACCTTCCTGCTACTTGAACCTATTGAACCTTCCTGCTACTTGAACTTCTTAAACTTCTTGAACCTTCCTGCTACTTGAACTTCTTGAACCTTCCTGCTACTTGAACTTCTTGAACCTTTCTGCTACTTGAACTTCTTGAACCTTCCTGCTACTTGAACATCTTGCCCCTTCCTGCTACTTGAACATTTTGAATTTCTTGAACCTTCGTGCTACTTGAACTTCTGGAATCTTCCTGCTACTTGAACTTCTTGAACCTTCCTGCTACTTGAACTTGAACCTTCCTGCTAATTGATTTTCTTGTACCTTTCTGCCACTTGAACTTCTTGAACCTTCCTGCTACTTGAACTTATTGAACTTCTTGAACCTTCCTGCTACTTGAACTTCTTGAACCTTCCTGCTACTTGAACTTCTTGAACTTCTTGAACCTTCCTGCTACTTGAACTTCTTGAACCTTCCTGCTCCTTGAACTTCTTGGACTTCTTGAACCTTCCTGCTACTTGAACTTCTTGATCCTTCCTGCTACTTGAACTTCTCGAACCTTCCTGCTACTTGAACTTCATGAACTTCTTGAACCTTCCTGCTACTTGAACTGCTTGAACCTTCAGGCTACTTGAACTTCTTGAACCTTCCTGCTACTTGAACTTCTTGAACCTTCCTGCTACCTGAACTTCTTGAACCTTCCTGCTACTTGAACTTCTTGAACCTTCCTGCTTCTTGAACTTCTTGAACTTCTTGAACCTTCCTGCTACTTGAACTTCTTGAACCTTCCTGCTACTTGAACTTCTTGAACTTCTTGAACCTTCCTGCTACTTGAACTTCTTGATCCTTCCTGCTACTTGAACTTCTCGAACCTTCCTGCTACTTGAACTTTATGAACTTCTTGAACCTTCCTGCTAATTGAACTTCTTGAACCTTCAGGCTACTTGAACTTCTTGAACCTTCCTGCTACTTGAACTTCTTGAACCTTCCTGCTACTTGAACTTTTTGAACCTTCCTGCTACTTGAACTTCTTGAACTTCTTGAACCTTTCTGCTACTTGAACTTCTTGAACCTTCCTGCTACTTGAACTTCTTGAACTTCTTGAACCTTCCTGCTACTCAAACTTCTTTAACTTCTTGAACCTTTCTGCTACTTGAACTTTTTGAACCTTCCTGCTACTTGAACTTCTTGAACCTTCCTGCTACTTGAACTTCTTGAACTTCTTGTACCTTCCTGCTACTTGAACTTCTTGAACTTCTTGAACCTTCCTGCTACTTGAACTTCTTGAACTTCTCGAACCTTCCTGCTACTTGAACTTCTTGAACCTTCCTGCTACTTGAACTTCTTGAACATTCCTGTTACTTGAACTTCTTGAACCTTCCTGCTACTTGAACTTTTTGAACTTCTTGAAACTTTCTGCTACTTGAACTTCTTAAACCTTCCTGCTACTTGAACTTCTTGAACCTTCCGGCTACTTGAACTTCTTGAACTTCTTGAACCTTCCTGCTACTTGAACCTATTGAACCTTCCTGCTACTTGAACTTCTTGAACCTTCCTGCTACTTGAACTTCTTAAACTTCTTGAACCTTCCTGCTACTTGAACTTCTTGAATCTTCCTGCTACTTGAACTTCTTGAACCTTTCTGCTACTTGAACTTCTTGAACCTTCCTGCTACTTGAACATCTTGACCCTTCCTGCTACTTGAACATTTTGAACTTCTTGAACCTTCCTGCTACTTGAACTTCTGGAATCTTCCTGCTACTTGAACTTCTTGAACCTTCCTGCTACTTGAACTTGAACCTTCCTGCTAATTGATTTTCTTGAACCTTCCTGCCACTTGAACTTCTTGAACCTTCCTGCTACTTGAACTTATTGAACTTCTTGTACCTTCCTGCTACTTGAACTTCTTGAACCTTCCTGCTACTTGAACTTCTTGAACTTCTTGAACCTTCCTGCTACTTGAACTTCTTGAACCTTCCTGCTCCTTGAACTTCTTGGACTTCTTGAACCTTCCTGCTACTTGAACTTCTTGATCCTTCCTGCTACTTGAACTTCTCGAACCTTCCTGCTACTTGAACTTCATGAACTTCTTGAACCTTCCTGCTACTTGAACTGCTTGAACCTTCAGGCTACTTGAACTTCTTGAACCTTCCTGCTACTTTAACTTCTTGAACCTTCCTGCTACTTGAACTTCTTGAACCTTCAGGCTACTTGAACTTCTTGAACCTTCCTGCTACTTGAACTTCTTGAACCTTCCTGCTACTTGAACTTTTTGAACCTTCCTGCTACTTGAACTTCTTGAACTTCTTGAACCTTTCTGCTACTTGAACTTCTTGAACCTTCCTGCTACTTGAACTTCTTGAACCTTTCTGCTACTTGAACTTCTTGAACCTTCCTGCTACTTAAACATCTTGACCCTTCCTGCTACTTGAACATTTTGAACTTCTTGAACCTTCCTGCTACTTGAACTTCTGGAATCTTCCTGCTACTTGAACTTCTTGAACCTTCCTGCTACTTGAACTTGAACCTTCCTGCTAATTGATTTTCTTGAACCTTCCTGCCACTTGAACTTCTTGAACCTTCCTGCTACTTGAACTTATTGAACTTCTTGAAACTTCCTGCTACTTGAACTTCTTGAACCTTCCTGCTACTTGAACTTCTTGAACCTTCCTGCTACTTGAACTTATTGAACTTCTTGAACCTTCCTGCTACTTGAACTTCTTGAACCTTCCTGCTCCTTGAACTTCTTGGACTTCTTGAACCTTCCTGCTACTTGAACTTCTTGATCCTTCCTGCTACTTGAACTTCTCGAACCTTCCTGCTACTTGAACTTCATGAACTTCTTGAACCTTCCTGCTACTTGAACTGCTTGAACCTTCAGGCTACTTGAACTTCTTGAACCTTCCTGCTACTTGAACTTCTTGAACCTTCCTGCTACTTGAACTTCTTGAACCTTCCTGCTACTTGAACTTCTTGAACCTTCCTGCTTCTTGAACTTCTTGAACTTCTTGAACTTCTCGAACCTTCCTGCTACTTGAACTTCTTGAACTTCTTGAACCTTCCTGCTACTTGAACTTCTTGATCCTTCCTGCTACTTGAACTTCTCGAACCTTCCTGCTACTTGAACTTTATGAACTTCTTGAACCTTCCTGCTACTTGAACTTCTTGAAAATTCAGGCTACTTGAACTTCTTGAACCTTCCTGCTACTTGAACTTCTTGAACCTTCCTGCTACTTGAACTTTTTGAACCTTCCTGCTACTTGAACTTCTTGAACTTCTTGAACCTTTCTGCTACTTGAACTTCTTGAACCTTCCTGCTACTTGAACTTCTTGAACTTCTTGAACCTTCCTGCTACTCAAACTTCTTTAACTTCTTGAACCTTTCTGCTACTTGAACTTTTTGAACCTTCCTGCTACTTGAACTTCTTGAACCTTCCTGCTACTTGAACTTCTTGAACTTCTTGAACCTTCCTGCTACTTGAACTTCTTGAACTTCTTGAACCTTCCTGCTGCTTGAACTTCTTGAACTTCTCGAACCTTCCTGCTACTTGAACTTCTTGAACCTTCCTGCTACTTGAACTTCTTGAACATTCCTGTTACTTGAACTTCTTGAACCTTCCTGCTACTTGAACTTTTTGAACTTCTTGAACCTTCCTGCTACTTGATCTTTTTGAAACTTTCTGCTACTTGAACTTCTTGAAACTTCCTGCTACCTGAACTTCTTGAACCTTCCTGCTACTTGAACTTCTTGAACCTTCCTGCTACTTGAACTTTTTGAATCTTCCGGCTACCTGAACTTCTTGAACCTTCCTGTTACTTGAACTTCTTGAACCTTCCTGCTACTTGAACTTCTTGAACCATCCTGCTACTTGAACTTCTTGAACCTTCCTGCCACTTGAACTTCTTGAACTTCATGAACCTTCCTGCTCCTTGAACTACTTGAACTTCTTGAACCTTCCTGCTACTTTAACTTCTTACACCTTCCTGCTACTTGAACTTCTTGAACCTTCCGGCAACTTGAACTTCTTGAACCTTCCTGCTACTTGAACTTCTTGAACCTTCCTGCTACTTGAACTTTTTGAACCTTCCGGCTACTTGAACTTCTTGAACCTTCCTGCTACTTGAACTTCTTGAACCTTCCTGCTACTTGAACTTGAACCTTCCTGCCAATTGATTTTCTTGAACCTTCCTGCCACTTGAACTTCTTGAACCTTCCTGCTACTTGAACTTATTGAACTTCTTGAACCTTCCTGCTACTTGAACTTCTTGAACCTTCCTGCTACTTGAACTTCTTGAACCTTCCTGCTACTTGAACTTCTTGAACCTTCCTGCTACTTGAACTTCTTGAACTTCTTGAACCTTCCTGCTACTTGAACTTCTTGAACCTTCCTGCTCCTTGAACTTCTTGGACTTCTTGAACCTTCCTGCTACTTGAACTTCTTGATCCTTCCTGCTACTTGAACTTCTCGAACCTTCCTGCTACTTGAACTTCATGAACTTCTTGAACCTTCCTGCTACTTGAACTGCTTGAACTTTCGGGCTACTTGAACTTCTTGAACCTTCCTGCTACTTGAACTTCTTGAACCTTCCTGCTACTTGAACTTCTTGAACCTTCTTGCTACTTGAACTTCTTGAACCTTCCTGCTTCTTGAACTTCTTGAACTTCTTGAACCTTCCTGCTACTTGAACTTCTTGAACCTTCCTGCTACTTGAACTTCTTGAACTTCTTGAACCTTCCAGCTACTTGAACTTCTTGATCCTTCCTGCTACTTGAACTTCTCGAACCTTCATGCTACTTGAACTTTATGAACTTCTTGAACCTTCCTGCTACTTGAACTTCATGAACCTTCAGGCTACTTGAACTTCTTGAACCTTCCTGCTACTTGAACTTCTTGAACCTTCCTGCTACTTGAACTTTTTGAACCTTCCTGCTACTTGAACTTCTTGAACTTCTTGAACCTTTCTGCTACTTGAACTTCTTGAACCTTCCTGCTACTTGAACTTCTTGAACTTCTTGAACCTTCCTGCTACTCAAACTTCTTTAACTTCTTGAACCTTTCTGCTACTTGAACTTTTTGAACCTTCCTGCTACTTGAACTTCTTGAACCTTCCTGCTACTTGAAATTCTTGAACTTCTTGAACCTTCCTGCTACTTGAACTTCTTGAACTTCTTGAACCTTCCTGCTACTTGAACTTCTTGAACTTCTCGAACCTTCCTGCTACTTGAACTTCTTGAACCTTCCTGCTACTTGAACTTCTTGAACATTCCTGTTACTTGAACTTCTTGAACCTTCCTGCTACTTGAACTTTTTGAACTTCTTGAAACTTTCTGCTACTTGAACTTCTTAAACCTTCCTGCTACTTGAACTTCTTGAACCTTCCGGCTACTTGAACTTCTTGAACTTCTTGAACCTTCCTGCTACTTGAACCTATTGAACCTTCCTGCAACTTGAACTTCTTGAACCTTCCTGCTACTTGAACTTCTTAAACTTCTCGAACCTTCCTGCTACTTGAACTTCTTGAACCTTCCTGCTACTTGAACTTCTTGAACCTTTCTGCTACTTGAACTTCTTGAACCTTCCTGCTACTTGAACATCTTGACCATTCCTGCTACTTGAACATTTTGAACTTCTTGAACCTTCCTGCTACTTGAACTTCTGGAATCTTCCTGCTACTTGAACTTCTTGAACCTTCCTGCTACTTGAACTTGAACCTTCCTGCTAATTGATTTTCTTGAACCTTCCTGCCACTTGAACTTCTTGAACCTTCCTGCTACTTGAACTTATTGAACTTCTTGTACCTTCCTGCAACTTGAACTTCTTGAACCTTCCTGCTACTTGAACTTCTTGAACTTCTTGAACCTTCCTGCTACTTGAACTTCTTGAACCTTCCTGCTCCTTGAACTTCTTGGACTTCATGAACCTTCCTGCTACTTGAACTTCTTGATCCTTCCTGCTACTTGAACTTCTCGAACCTTCCTGCTACTTGAACTTCATGAACTTCTTGAACCTTCCTGCTACTTGAACTGCTTGAACCTTCAGGCTACTTGAACTTCTTGAACCTTCCTGCTACTTGAACTTCTTGAACCTTTCTGCTACTTGAACTTCTTGAACCTTCAGGCTACTTGAACTTCTTGAACCTTCCTGCTACTTGAACTTCTTGAACCTTCCTGCTACTTGAACTTTTTGAACCTTCCTGCTACTTGAACTTCTTGAACTTCTTGAACCTTTCTGCTACTTGAACTTCTTGAACCTTCCTGCTACTTGAACTTCTTGAACCTTCCTGCTACTTGAACTTCTTGAACCTTCCTGCTACTTGAACTTTTTGAACCTTCCTGCTACTTGAACTTCTTGAACTTCTTGAACCTTTCTGCTACTTGAACTTCTTGAACCTTCCTGCTACTTGAACTTCTTGAACTTCTTGAACCTTCCTGCTACTCAAACTTCTTTAACTTCTTGAACCTTTCTGCTACTTGAACTTTTTGAACCTTCCTGCTACTTGAACTTCTTGAACCTTCCTGCTACTTGAACTTCTTGAACTTCTTGAACCTTCCTGCTACTTGAACTTCTTGAACTTCTTGAACCTTCCTGCTGCTTGAACTTCTTGAACTTCTCGAACCTTCCTGCTACTTGAACTTCTTGAACCTTCCTGCTACTTGAACTTCTTGAACATTCCTGTTACTTGAACTTCTTGAACCTTCCTGCTACTTGAACTTTTTGAACTTCTTGAACCTTCCTGCTACTTGATCTTTTTGAAACTTTCTGCTACTTGAACTTCTTGAAACTTCCTGCTACCTGAACTTCTTGAACCTTCCTGCTACTTGAACTTCTTGAACCTTCCTGCTACTTGAACTTTTTGAATCTTCCGGCTACCTGAACTTCTTGAACCTTCCTGTTACTTGAACTTCTTGAACCTTCCTGCTACTTGAACTTCTTGAACCATCCTGCTACTTGAACTTCTTGAACCTTCCTGCCACTTGAACTTCTTGAACTTCATGAACCTTCCTGCTCCTTGAACTACTTGAACTTCTTGAACCTTCCTGCTACTTTAACTTCTTACACCTTCCTGCTACTTGAACTTCTTGAACCTTCCGGCAACTTGAACTTCTTGAACCTTCCTGCTACTTGAACTTCTTGAACCTTCCTGCTACTTGAACTTTTTGAACCTTCCGGCTACTTGAACTTCTTGAACCTTCCTGCTACTTGAACTTCTTGAACCTTCCTGCTACTTGAACTTGAACCTTCCTGCCAATTGATTTTCTTGAACCTTCCTGCCACTTGAACTTCTTGAACCTTCCTGCTACTTGAACTTATTGAACTTCTTGAACCTTCCTGCTACTTGAACTTCTTGAACCTTCCTGCTACTTGAACTTCTTGAACCTTCCTGCTACTTGAACTTCTTGAACCTTCCTGCTACTTGAACTTCTTGAACTTCTTGAACCTTCCTGCTACTTGAACTTCTTGAACCTTCCTGCTCCTTGAACTTCTTGGACTTCTTGAACCTTCCTGCTACTTGAACTTCTTGATCCTTCCTGCTACTTGAACTTCTCGAACCTTCCTGCTACTTGAACTTCATGAACTTCTTGAACCTTCCTGCTACTTGAACTGCTTGAACTTTCGGGCTACTTGAACTTCTTGAACCTTCCTGCTACTTGAACTTCTTGAACCTTCCTGCTACTTGAACTTCTTGAACCTTCTTGCTACTTGAACTTCTTGAACCTTCCTGCTTCTTGAACTTCTTGAACTTCTTGAACCTTCCTGCTACTTGAACTTCTTGAACCTTCCTGCTACTTGAACTTCTTGAACTTCTTGAACCTTCCAGCTACTTGAACTTCTTGATCCTTCCTGCTACTTGAACTTCTCGAACCTTCATGCTACTTGAACTTTATGAACTTCTTGAACCTTCCTGCTACTTGAACTTCATGAACCTTCAGGCTACTTGAACTTCTTGAACCTTCCTGCTACTTGAACTTCTTGAACCTTCCTGCTACTTGAACTTTTTGAACCTTCCTGCTACTTGAACTTCTTGAACTTCTTGAACCTTTCTGCTACTTGAACTTCTTGAACCTTCCTGCTACTTGAACTTCTTGAACTTCTTGAACCTTCCTGCTACTCAAACTTCTTTAACTTCTTGAACCTTTCTGCTACTTGAACTTTTTGAACCTTCCTGCTACTTGAACTTCTTGAACCTTCCTGCTACTTGAAATTCTTGAACTTCTTGAACCTTCCTGCTACTTGAACTTCTTGAACTTCTTGAACCTTCCTGCTACTTGAACTTCTTGAACTTCTCGAACCTTCCTGCTACTTGAACTTCTTGAACCTTCCTGCTACTTGAACTTCTTGAACATTCCTGTTACTTGAACTTCTTGAACCTTCCTGCTACTTGAACTTTTTGAACTTCTTGAAACTTTCTGCTACTTGAACTTCTTAAACCTTCCTGCTACTTGAACTTCTTGAACCTTCCGGCTACTTGAACTTCTTGAACTTCTTGAACCTTCCTGCTACTTGAACCTATTGAACCTTCCTGCAACTTGAACTTCTTGAACCTTCCTGCTACTTGAACTTCTTAAACTTCTCGAACCTTCCTGCTACTTGAACTTCTTGAACCTTCCTGCTACTTGAACTTCTTGAACCTTTCTGCTACTTGAACTTCTTGAACCTTCCTGCTACTTGAACATCTTGACCATTCCTGCTACTTGAACATTTTGAACTTCTTGAACCTTCCTGCTACTTGAACTTCTGGAATCTTCCTGCTACTTGAACTTCTTGAACCTTCCTGCTACTTGAACTTGAACCTTCCTGCTAATTGATTTTCTTGAACCTTCCTGCCACTTGAACTTCTTGAACCTTCCTGCTACTTGAACTTATTGAACTTCTTGTACCTTCCTGCAACTTGAACTTCTTGAACCTTCCTGCTACTTGAACTTCTTGAACTTCTTGAACCTTCCTGCTACTTGAACTTCTTGAACCTTCCTGCTCCTTGAACTTCTTGGACTTCATGAACCTTCCTGCTACTTGAACTTCTTGATCCTTCCTGCTACTTGAACTTCTCGAACCTTCCTGCTACTTGAACTTCATGAACTTCTTGAACCTTCCTGCTACTTGAACTGCTTGAACCTTCAGGCTACTTGAACTTCTTGAACCTTCCTGCTACTTGAACTTCTTGAACCTTTCTGCTACTTGAACTTCTTGAACCTTCAGGCTACTTGAACTTCTTGAACCTTCCTGCTACTTGAACTTCTTGAACCTTCCTGCTACTTGAACTTTTTGAACCTTCCTGCTACTTGAACTTCTTGAACTTCTTGAACCTTTCTGCTACTTGAACTTCTTGAACCTTCCTGCTACTTGAACTTCTTGAACCTTTCTGCTACTTGAACTTCTTGAACCTTCCTGCTACTTGAACATCTTGACCCTTCCTGCTACTTGAACATTTTGAACTTCTTGAACCTTCCTGCTACTTGAACTTCTGGAATCTTCTTGCTACTTGAACTTCTTGAACCTTCCTGCTACTTGAACTTGAACCTTCCTGCTAATTGATTTTCTTGAACCTTCCTGCCACTTGAACTTCTTGAACCTTCCTGCTACTTGAACTTATTGAACTTCTTGAACCTTCCTGCTACTTGAACTTCTTGAACCTTCCTGCTACTTGAACTTCTTGAACCTTCCTGCTACTTGAACTTCTTGAACTTCTTGAACCTTCCTGCTACTTGAACTTCTTGAACCTTCCTGCTCCTTGAACTTCTTGGACTTCTTGAACCTTCCTGCTACTTGAACTTCTTGATCCTTCCTGCTACTTGAACTTCTCGAACCTTCCTGCTACTTGAACTTCATGAACTTCTTGAACCTTCCTGCTACTTGAACTGCTTGAACCTTCAGGCTACTTGAACTTCTTGAACCTTCCTGCTACTTGAACTTCTTGAACCTTCCTGCTACTTGAACTTCTTGAACCCTCCTGCTACTTGAACTTCTTGAACCTTCCTGCTTTTTGAACTTCTTGAACTTCTTGAACCTTCCTGCTACTTGAACTTCTTGAACCTTCCTGCTACTTGAAATTCTTGAACTTCTTGAACCTTCCTGCTACTTGAACTTCTTGAACTTCTTGAACCTTCCTGCTACTTGAACTTCTTGAACTTCTCGAACCTTCCTGCTACTTGAACTTCTTGAACCTTCCTGCTACTTGAACTTCTTGAACATTCCTGTTACTTGAACTTCTTGAACCTTCCTGCTACTTGAACTTTTTGAACTTCTTGAAACTTTCTGCTACTTGAACTTCTTAAACCTTCCTGCTACTTGAACTTCTTGAACCTTCCGGCTACTTGAACTTCTTGAACTTCTTGAACCTTCCTGCTACTTGAACCTATTGAACCTTCCTGCAACTTGAACTTCTTGAACCTTCCTGCTACTTGAACTTCTTAAACTTCTCGAACCTTCCTGCTACTTGAACTTCTTGAACCTTCCTGCTACTTGAACTTCTTGAACCTTTCTGCTACTTGAACTTCTTGAACCTTCCTGCTACTTGAACATCTTGACCATTCCTGCTACTTGAACATTTTGAACTTCTTGAACCTTCCTGCTACTTGAACTTCTGGAATCTTCCTGCTACTTGAACTTCTTGAACCTTCCTGCTACTTGAACTTGAACCTTCCTGCTAATTGATTTTCTTGAACCTTCCTGCCACTTGAACTTCTTGAACCTTCCTGCTACTTGAACTTATTGAACTTCTTGTACCTTCCTGCAACTTGAACTTCTTGAACCTTCCTGCTACTTGAACTTCTTGAACTTCTTGAACCTTCCTGCTACTTGAACTTCTTGAACCTTCCTGCTCCTTGAACTTCTTGGACTTCATGAACCTTCCTGCTACTTGAACTTCTTGATCCTTCCTGCTACTTGAACTTCTCGAACCTTCCTGCTACTTGAACTTCATGAACTTCTTGAACCTTCCTATTACTTGAACTGCTTGAACCTTCAGGCTACTTGAACTTCTTGAACCTTCCTGCTACTTGAACTTCTTGAACCTTTCTGCTACTTGAACTTCTTGAACCTTCAGGCTACTTGAACTTCTTGAACCTTCCTGCTACTTGAACTTCTTGAACCTTCCTGCTACTTGAACTTTTTGAACCTTCCTGCTACTTGAACTTCTTGAACTTCTTGAACCTTTCTGCTACTTGAACTTCTTGAACCTTCCTGCTACTTGAACTTCTTGAACCTTTCTGCTACTTGAACTTCTTGAACCTTCCTGCTACTTGAACATCTTGACCCTTCCTGCTACTTGAACATTTTGAACTTCTTGAACCTTCCTGCTACTTGAACTTCTGGAATCTTCCTGCTACTTGAACTTCTTGAACCTTCCTGCTACTTGAACTTGAACCTTCCTGCTAATTGATTTTCTTGAACCTTCCTGCCACTTGAACTTCTTGAACCTTCCTGCTACTTGAACTTATTGAACTTCTTGAACCTTCCTGCTACTTGAACTTCTTGAACCTTCCTGCTACTTGAACTTCTTGAACCTTCCTGCTACTTGAACTTCTTGAACTTCTTGAACCTTCCTGCTACTTGAACTTCTTGAACCTTCCTGCTCCTTGAACTTCTTGGACTTCTTGAACCTTCCTGCTACTTGAACTTCTTGATCCTTCCTGCTACTTGAACTTCTCGAACCTTCCTGCTACTTGAACTTCATGAACTTCTTGAACCTTCCTGCTACTTGAACTGCTTGAACCTTCAGGCTACTTGAACTTCTTGAACCTTCCTGCTACTTGAACTTCTTGAACCTTCCTGCTACTTGAACTTCTTGAACCTTCCTGCTACTTGAACTTCTTGAACCTTCCTGCTTCTTGAACTTCTTGAACTTCTTGAACCTTCCTGCTACTTGAACTTCTTGAACCTTCCTGCTACTTGAACTTCTTGAACTTCTTGAACCTTCCTGCTACTTGAACTTCTTGATCCTTCCTGCTACTTGAACTTCTCGAACCTTCCTGCTACTTGAACTTTATGAACTTCTTGAACCTTCCTGCTACTTGAACTTCTAGAACCTTCAGGCTACTTGAACTTCTTGAACCTTCCTGCTACTTGAACTTCTTGAACCTTCCTGCTACTTGAACTTTTTGAACCTTCCTGCTACTTGAACTTCTTGAACTTCTTGAACCTTTCTGCTACTTGAACTTCTTGAACCTTCCTGCTACTTGAACTTCTTGAACTTCTTGAACCTTCCTGCTACTCAAACTTCTTTAACTTCTTGAACCTTTCTGCTACTTGAACTTTTTGAACCTTCCTGCTACTTGAACTTCTTGAACCTTCCTGCTACTTGAACTTCTTGAACTTCTTGAACCTTCCTGCTACTTGAACTTCTTGAACTTCTTGAACCTTCCTGCTACTTGAACTTCTTGAACTTCTCGAACCTTCCTGCTACTTGAACTTCTTGAACCTTCCTGCTACTTGAACTTCTTGAACATTCCTGTTACTTGAACTTCTTGAACCTTCCTGCTACTTGAACTTTTTGAACTTCTTGAACCTTCCTGCTACTTGATCTTCTTGAAACTTCCTGCTACTTGAACTTCTTGAAACTTCCTGCTACCTGAACTTCTTGAACCTTCCTGCTACTTGAACTTCTTGAACCTTCCTGCTACTTGAACTTTTTGAACCTTCCGGCTACCTGAACTTCTTGAACCTTCCTGCTACTTGAACTTCTTGAACCTTCCTGCTACTTGAACTTCTTGAACCATCCTGCTACTTGAACTTCTTGAACCTTCCTGCCACTTGAACTTCTTGAACTTCATGAACCTTCCTGCTCCTTGAACTACTTGAACTTCTTGAACCTTCCTGCTACTTTAACTTCTTACACCTTCCTGCTACTTGAACTTCTTGAACCTTCCGGCAACTTGAACTTCTTGAACCTTCCTGCTACTTGAACTTCTTGAACCTTCCTGCTACTTGAACTTTTTGAACCTTCCGGCTACTTGAACTTCTTGAACCTTCCTGCTACTTGAACTTCTTGAACCTTCCTGCTACTTGAACTTCTTGAACCCTCCGGCTTCTTGAACTTCTTGAACCTTCCTGCTACTTGAACTTCTTGAACTTCATGAACCTTCCTGTTACTTGAACTACTTGAACTTCTTGAACCTTACTGCTACTTTAACTTCTTGAACCTTCCTGCTACTTGAACTTCTTAAACCTTCCTGCTACTTGAACTTTTTGAACCTTCCGGCTACTTGAACTTCTTGAACTTCTTGAACCTTCTTGCTACTTGAACCTATTGAACCTTCCTGCTACTTGAACTTCTTGAACCTTCCTGCTACTTGAACTTCTTAAACTTCTTGAACCTTCCTGCTACTTGAACTTCTTGAACCTTCCTGCTACTTGAACTTCTTGAACCTTTCTGCTACTTGAACTTCTTGAACCTTCCTGCTACTTGAACATCTTGACCCTTCCTGCTACTTGAACATTTTGAACTTTTTGAACCTTCCTGCTACTTGAACTTCTGGAATCTTCCTGCTACTTGAACTTCTTGAACCTTCCTGCTACTTGAACTTGAACCTTCCTGCTAATTGATTTTCTTGAACCTTCCTGACACTTGAACTTCTTGAACCTTCCTGCTACTTGAACTTATTGAACTTCTTGAACCTTCCTGCTACTTGAACTTCTTGAACCTTCCTGCTACTTGAACTTCTTGAACTTCTTGAACCTTCCTGCTACTTGAACTTATTGAACCTTCCTGCTCCTTGAACTTCTTGGACTTCTTGAACCTTCCTGCTACTTGAACTTCTTGATCCTTCCTGCTACTTGACCTTCTCGAACCTTCCTGCTACTTGAACTTCATGAACTTCTTGAACCTTCCTGCTACTTGAACTTATTGAACCTTCCTGCTCCTTGAACTTCTTGGACTTCTTGAACCTTACTGCTACTTGAACTTCTTGAACCTTCCTGCTACTTGAACTTATTGAACATTCCGGCTACTTGAACTTCTTGAACCTTCCTGCTACTTGAACTTCTTGAACCTTCCTTCTACTTGAACTTCTTGAACCTTCCTGCTACTTTATCTTCTTGAACCTTCCTGCTACTTGAACTTCTTGAACCCTCCGGCTTCTTGAACTTCTTGAACCTTCCTGCTACTTGTACTTCTTGAACTTCATGAACCTTCCTGTTACTTGAACTACTTGAACTTCTTGAACCTTACTGCTACTTTAACTTCTTGAACCTTCCTGCTACTTGAACTTCTTAAACCTTCCTGCTACTTGAACTTCTTGAACCTTCCGGCTACTTGAACTTCTTGAACTTCTTGAACCTTCCTGTTACTTGAACCTATTGAACCTTCCTGCTACTTGAACTTCTTGAACCTTCCTGCTACTTGAACTTCTTAAACTTCTTGAACCTTCCTGCTACTTGAACTTCGTGAACCTTCCTGCTACTTGAACTTCTTGAACCTTTCTGCTACTTGAACTTCTTGAACCTTCCTGCTACTTGAACATCTTGACCCTTCCTGCTACTTGAACATTTTGAACTTCTTGAACCTTCCTGCTACTTGAACTTCTGGAATCTTCCTGCTACTTGAACTTCTTGAACCTTCCTGCTACTTGAACTTGAACCTTCCTGCTAATTGATTTTCTTGAACCTTCCTGCCACTTGAACTTCTTGAACCTTCCTGCTACTTGAACTACTTGAACTTCTTGAACCTTCCTGCTACTTGAACTTCTTGAACCTTCCTGCTACTTGAACTTTTTGAACCTTCCTGCTACTTGAACTTCTTGAACCTTCCTGCTACTTGAACTTCTTGAACTTCTTGAACCTTCCTGCTACTTGAACTTCTTGATCCTTCCTGCTACTTGAACTTCTCAAACCTTCCTGCTACTTGAACTTCATGAACTTCTTGAACCTTCCTGCTACTTGAACTGCTTGAACCTTCAGGCTACTTGAACTTCTTGAACCTTCCTGCTACTTGAACTTCTTGAACCTTCCTGCTACTTGAACTTCTTGAACCTTCCTGCTACTTGAACTTCTTGAACCTTCCTGCTTCTTGAACTTCTTGAACTTCTTGAACCTTCCTGCTACTTGAACTTCTTGAACCTTCCTGCTACTTGAACTTCTTGAACTTCTTGAACCTTCCTGCTACTTGAACTTTATGAACTTCTTGAACCTTCCTGCTACTTGAACTTCTTGAACCTTCAGGCTACTTGAACTTCTTGAACCTTCCTGCTACTTGAACTTCTTGAACCTTCCTGCTACTTGAACTTTTTGAACCTTCCTGCTACTTGAACTTCTTGAACCTTCCTGCTACTTGAACTTCTTGAACTTCTTGAACCTTCCTGCTACTTGAACTTTATGAACTTCTTGAACCTTCCTGCTACTTGAACTTCTTGAACCTTCAGGCTACTTGAACTTCTTGAACCTTCCTGCTACTTGAACTTCTTGAACCTTCCTGCTACTTGAACTTTTTGAACCTTCCTGCTACTTGAACTTCTTGAACTTCTTGAACCTTTCTGCTACTTGAACTTCTTGAACCTTCCTGCTACTTGAACTTCTTGAACTTTTTGAACCTTCCTGCTACTCAAACTTCTTTAACTTCTTGAACCTTTTTGCTACTTGAACTTTTTGAACCTTCCTGCTACTTGAACTTCTTGAACTTCTTGAACCTTCCTGCTACTTCAACTTCTTGAACTTCTTGAACCTTCCTGCTACTTGAACTTCTTGAACTTCTCGAACCTTCCTGCTACTTGAACTTCTTGAACCTTCCTGCTACTTGAACTTCTTGAACATTCCTGTTACTTGAACTTCTTGAACCTTCCTGCTACTTGAACTTTTTGAACTTCTTGAACCTTCCTGCTACTTGAACTTTTTGAACTTCTTGAACCTTCCTGCTACTTGATCTTCTTGAAACTTTCTGCTACTTGAACTTCTTGAAACTTCCTGCTACCTGAACTTCTTGAACCTTCCTGCTACTTGAACTTCTTGAACCTTCCTGCTACTTGAACTTTTTGAACCTTCCGGCTACTCGAACTTCTTGAACCTTCCTGCTACTTGAACTTCTTGAACCTTCCTGCTACTTGAACTTCTTGAACCATCCTGCTACTTGAACTTCTGGAACCTTCCTGCCACTTGAACTTCTTGAACTTCATGAACCTTCCTGCTCCTTGAACTACTTGAACTTCTTGAACCTTCCTGCTACTTTAACTTCTTACACCTTCCTGCTACTTGAACTTCTTGAACCTTCCGGCTACTTGAACTTCTTGAACCTTCCTGCTACTTGAACTTCTTGAACCTTCCTGCTACTTGAACTTTTTGAACTTTCCGGCTACTTGAACTTCTTGAACCTTCCTGCTACTTGAACTTCTTGAACCTTCCTGCTAATTGAACTTCTTGAACCCTCCGGCTTCTTGAACTTCTTGAACCTTCCTGCTACTTGAACTTCTTGAACTTCATGAACCTTCCTGTTACTTGAACTACTTGAACTTCTTGAACCTTACTGCTACTTTAACTTCTTGAACCTTCCTGCTACTTGAACTTAATGAACTTCTTGAACCTTCCTGCTACTTGAACTGCTTGAACCTTCAGGCTACTTGAACTTCTTGAACCTTCCTGCTACTTGAACTTCTTGAACCTTCCTGCTACTTGAACTTCTTGAACCTTCAGGCTACTTGAACTTCTTGAACCTTCCTGCTACTTGAACTTCTTGAACCTTCCTGCTACTTGAACTTTTTGAACCTTCCTGCTACTTGAACTTCTTGAACTTCTTGAACCTTTCTGCTACTTGAACTTCTTGAACCTTCCTGCTACTTGAACTTCTTGAACTTCTTGAACCTTCCTGCTACTCAAACTTCTTTAACTTCTTGAATCTTTCTGCTACTTGAACTTTTTGAACCTTCCTTCTACTTGAACTTCTTGAACTTCTTGAACCTTCCTGCTACTTGAACTTCTTGAACTTCTTGAACCTTCCTGCTACTTGAACTTCTTGAACTTCTCGAACCTTCCTGCTACTTGAACTTCTTGAACCTTCCTGCTACTTGAACTTCTTGAACATTCCTGTTACTTGAACTTCTTGAACCTTCCTGCTACTTGAACTTTTTGAACTTCTTGAACCTTCCTGCTACTTGATCTTCTTGAAATTTTCTGCTACTTGAACTTCTTGAAACTTCCTGCTACCTGAACTTCTTGAACCTTCCTGCTACTTGAACTTCTTGAACCTTCCTGCTACTTGAACTTTTTGAACCTTCCGGCTACTTGAACTTCTTGAACCTTCCTGCTACTTGAACTTCTTGAACCTTCCTGCTACTTGAACTTCTTGAACCATCCTGCTACTTGAACTTCTTGAACCTTCCTGCCACTTGAACTTCTTGAACTTCATGAACCTTCCTGCTCCTTGAACTACTTGAACTTCTTGAACCTTCCTGCTACTTTAACTTCTTACACCTTCCTGCTACTTGAACTTCTTGAACCTTCCGGCTACTTGAACTTCTTGAACCTTCCTGCTACTTGAACTTCTTGAACCTTCCTGCTACTTGAACTTTTTGAACCTTCCGGCTACTTGAACTTCTTGAACCTTCCTGCTACTTGAACTTCTTGAACCTTCCTGCTACTCGAACTTCTTGAACCCTCCGGCTTCTTGAACTTCTTGAACCTTCCTGCTACTTGAACTTCTTGAACTTCATGAACCTTCCTGTTACTTGAACTACTTGAACTTCTTGAACCTTACTGCTACTTTAACTTCTTGAACCTTCCTGCTACTTGAACTTCTTAAACCTTCCTGCTACTTGAACTTCTTGAACCTTCCGGCTACTTGAACTTCTTGAACTTCTTGAACCTTCCTGCTACTTGAACCTATTGAACCTTCCTGCTACTTGAACTTCTTGAACCTTCCTGCTACTTGAACTTCTTAAACTTCTTGAACCTTCCTGCTACTTGAACTTCTTGAACCTTCCTGCTACTTGAACTTCTTGAACCTTTCTGCTACTTGAACTTCTTGAACCTTCCTGCTACTTGAACATCTTGACCCTTCCTGCTACTTGAACATTTTGAACTTCTTGAACCTTCCTGCTACTTGAACTTCTGGAATCTTCCTGCTACTTGAACTTCTTGAACCTTCCTGCTACTTGAACTTGAACCTTCCTGCTAATTGATTTTCTTGAACCTTCCTGCCACTTGAACTTCTTGAACCTTCCTGCTACTTGAACTTATTGAACTTCTTGAACCTTCCTGCTACTTGAACTTCTTGAACCTTCCTGCTACTTGAACTACTTGAACCTTCCTGCTACTTGAACTTCTTGAACTTCATGAACCTTCCTGTTACTTGAACTACTTGAACTTCTTGAACCTTACTGCTACTTTAACTTCTTGAACCTTCCTGCTACTTGAACTTCATGAACTTCTTGAACCTTCCTGCTACTTGAACTGCTTGAACCTTCAGGCTACTTGAACTTCTTGAACCTTCCTGCTACTTGAACTTCTTGAACCTTCCTGCTACTTGAACTTCTTGAACCTTCAGGCTACTTGAACTTCTTGAACCTTCCTGCTACTTGAACTTCTTGAACCTTCCTGCTACTTGAACTTTTTGAACCTTCCTGCTACTTGAACTTCTTGAACTTCTTGAACCTTTCTGCTACTTGAACTTCTTGAACCTTCCTGCTACTTGAACTTCTTGAACTTCTTGAACCTTCCTGCTACTCAAACTTCTTTAACTTCTTGAATCTTTCTGCTACTTGAACTTTTTGAACCTTCCTTCTACTTGAACTTCTTGAACTTCTTGAACCTTCCTGCTACTTGAACTTCTTGAACTTCTTGAACCTTCCTGCTACTTGAACTTCTTGAACTTCTCGAACCTTCCTGCTACTTGAACTTCTTGAACCTTCCTGCTACATGAACTTCTTGAACATTCCTGTTACTTGAACTTCTTGAACCTTCCTGCTACTTGAACTTTTTGAACTTCTTGAACCTTCCTGCTACTTGATCTTCTTGAAATTTTCTGCTACTTGAACTTCTTGAAACTTCCTGCTACCTGAACTTCTTGAACCTTCCTGCTACTTGAACTTCTTGAACCTTCCTGCTACTTGAACTTTTTGAACCTTCCGGCTACTTGAACTTCTTGAACCTTCCTGCTACTTGAACTTCTTGAACCTTCCTGCTACTTGAACTTCTTGAACCATCCTGCTACTTGAACTTCTTGAACCTTCCTGCCACTTGAACTTCTTGAACTTCATGAACCTTCCTGCTCCTTGAACTACTTGAACTTCTTGAACCTTCCTGCTACTTTAACTTCTTACACCTTCCTGCTACTTGAACTTCTTGAACCTTCCGGCTACTTGAACTTCTTGAACCTTCCTGCTACTTGAACTTCTTGAACCTTCCTGCTACTTGAACTTTTTGAACCTTCCGGCTACTTGAACTTCTTGAACCTTCCTGCTACTTGAACTTCTTGAACCTTCCTGCTACTCGAACTTCTTGAACCCTCCGGCTTCTTGAACTTCTTGAACCTTACTGCTACTTTAACTTCTTGAACCTTCCTGCTACTTGAACTTCTTAAACCTTCCTGCTACTTGAACTTCTTGAACCTTCCGGCTACTTGAACTTCTTGAACTTCTTGAACCTTCCTGCTACTTGAACCTATTGAACCTTCCTGCTACTTGAACTTCTTGAACCTTCCTGCTACTTGAACTTCTTAAACTTCTTGAACCTTCCTGCTACTTGAACTTCTTGAACCTTCCTGCTACTTGAACTTCTTGAACCTTTCTGCTACTTGAACTTCTTGAACCTTCCTGCTACTCTAACATCTTGACCCTTCCTGCTACTTGAACATTTTGAACTTCTTGAACCTTCCTGCTACTTGAACTTCTGGAATCTTCCTGCTACTTGAACTTCTTGAACCTTCCTGCTACTTGAACTTGAACCTTCCTGCTAATTGATTTTCTTGAACCTTCCTGCCACTTGAACTTCTTGAACCTTCCTGCTACTTGAACTTATTGAACTTCTTGAACCTTCCTGCTACTTGAACTTCTTGAACCTTCCTGCTACTTGAACTACTTGAACCTTCCTGCTACTTGAACTTCTTGAACCTTCCTGCTACTTGAACTTCTTGAACTTCTTGAACCTTCCTTCTACTTGAACTTCTTGAACCTTCCTGCTCCTTGAACTTCTTGGACTTCTTGAACCTTCCTGCTACTTGAACTTCTTGATCCTTCCTGCTACTTGAACTTTTCGAACCTTCCTGCTACTTGAACTTCATGAACTTCTTGAACCTTCCTGCTACTTGAACTGCTTGAACCTTCAGGCTACTTGAACTTCTTGAACCTTCCTGCTACTTGAACTTCTTGAACCTTCCTGCTACTTGAACTTCTTGAACCTTCCTGCTACTTGAACTTCTTGAACCTTCCTGCTTCTTGAACTTCTTGAACTTCTTGAACCTTCCTGCTACTTGAACTTCTTGAACCTTCCTGCTACTTGAACTTCTTGAACTTCTTGAACTTTCCTGCTACTTGAACTTCTTGATCCTTCCTGCTACTTGAACTTCTCGAACCTTCCTGCTACTTGAACTTTATGAACTTCTTGAACCTTCCTGCTACTTGAACTTCTTGAACCTTCAGGCTACTTGAACTTCTTGAACCTTCCTGCTACTTGAACTTCTTGAACCTTCCTGCTACTTGAACTTTTGAACCTTCCTGCTACTTGAACTTCTTGAACTTCTTGAACCTTTCTGCTACTTGAACTTCTTGAACCTTCCTGCTACTTGAACTTCTTGAACTTTTTGAACCTTCCTGCTACTCAAACTTCTTTAACTTCTTGAACCTTTCTGCTACTTGAACTTTTTGAACCTTCCTGCTACTTGAACTTCTTGAACTACTTGAACCTTCCTGCTACTTGAACTTCTTGAACTTCTTGAACCTTCGTGCTACTTGAACTTCTTGAACTTCTCGAACCTTCCTGCTACTTGAACTTCTTGAACCTTCCTGCTACTTGAACTTCTTGAACCTTCCTGCTACTTGAACTTCTTGAACATTCCTGTTACTTGAACTTCTTGAACCTTCCTGCTACTTGAACTTTTTGAACTTCTTGAACCTTCCTGCTACTTGATCTTCTTGAAACTTTCTGCTACTTGAACTTCTTGAAACTTCCTGCTACCTGAACTTCTTGAACCTTCCTGCTACTTGAACTTCTTGAACCTTCCTGCTACTTGAACTTTTTGAACCTTCCGGCTACTTGAACTTCTTGAACCTTCCTGCTACTTGAACTTCTTGAACCTTCCTGCTACTTGAACTTCTTGAACCATCCTGCTACTTGAACTTCTTGAACCATCCTGCCACTTGAACTTCTTGAACTTCATGAACCTTCCTGCTCCTTGAACTACTTGAACTTCTTGAACCTTCCTGCTACTTGAACTTCTTACACCTTCCTGCTACTTGAACTTCTTGAACCTTCCGGCTACTTGAACTTCTTGAACCTTCCTGCTACTTGACCTTCTTGAACCTTCCTGCTACTTGAACTTTTTGAACCTTCCGGCTACTTGAACTTCTTGAACCTTCCTGCTACTTGAACTTCTTGAACCTTCCTGCTACTTGAACTTCTTGAACCATCCTGCTACTTGAACTTCTTGAACCTTCCTGCCAATTGAACTTCTTGAACTTCATGAACCTTCCTGCTCCTTGAACTACTCGAACTTCTTGAACCTTCCTGCTACTTTAACTTCTTACACCTTCCTGCTACTTGAACTTCTAAAACCTTCCGGCTACTTGAACTTCTTGAACCTTCCTGCTACTTGAACTTCTTGAACCTTCCTGCTACTTTAACTTCTTAAACCTTCCTGCTACTTGAACTTCTTGAACCTTCCGGCTACTTGAACTTCTTGAACCTTCCTGCTACTTGAACTTCTTGAACTTCATGCACCTTCCTGCTACTTGAACTACTTGAACTTCTTGAACCTTACTGCTACTTTAACTTCTTGAACCTTCCTGCTACTTGAACTTCTTGAACTTTTTGAACTTCTTGAACCTTCCAGCTACTTGAACTTCTTGAACCTTCCTGCTACTTGAACTTTTTGAACTTCTTGAACCTTCCGGCTACTTGAACTTCTTGAACCTTCCTGCTACTTGAACTTTTTGAACTTCTTGAACCTTCCGGCTACTTGAACTTCTTGAACCTTCCTGCTACTTGAACTTTTTGAACTTCTTGAACCTTCCTGCTACTTGAACTTCTTGAACCTTCCTGCAACTTGAACTCCTTGAACCTTCCTGCTACTTGAACTTCTTGAACTTCTTGAACCTTCATGCTACTTGAATTTCTTAAAACTTCCTGCTACTTGAACTTCTTGAACCTTCCTGCTACTTGAACTTCTTGAACCTTCCTGCTACTTGAACTTCTTGAACCTTCCTGCTACTTTAACTTCTTAAACCTTCCTGCTACTTGAACTTCTTGAACCTTCCGGCTACTTGAACTTCTTGAACCTTCCTGCTACTTGAACTTCTTGAACTTCATGCACCTTCCTGCTACTTGAACTACTTGAACTTCTTGAACCTTACTGCTACTTTAACTTCTTGAACCTTCCTGCTACTTGAACTTCTTGAACCTTCCTGCTACTTTAACTTTTTGAACCTTCCTGCTACTTGAACTTCCCGAATCTTCCTGCTACTTGAACTTCTTGAACTTTTTGAACTTCTTGAACCTTCCGGCTACTTGAACTTCTTGAACCTTCCTGCTACTTGAACTTTTTGAACTTCTTGAACCTTCCGGCTACTTGAACTTCTTGAACCTTCCTGCTACTTGAACTTTTTGAACTTCTTGAACCTTCCGGCTACTTGAACTTCTTGAACCTTCCTGCAACTTGAACTTTTTGAACTTCTTGAACCTTCCTGCTACTTGAACTTCTTGAACCTTCCTGCTACTTCAACTTCTTGAACCTTCCTGCTACTTGAACTTCTTGAACTTCTTGAACCTTCATGCTACTTGAATTTCTTAAAACTTCCTGCTACTTGAACTTCTTGAACCTTCCTGCTACTTGAACTTCTCGAACCTTCCTGCTACTTGAACTTGTTGAACCTTCCTGCTACTTGATCTTCTTGAACCTTCCTGCCACTTGAACTTCTTGAACCTTGCTGGTACTTAAACTTCTTGAACCTTCCTGCTACTTGAACTTCTTGAAACTTTCTGCTACACGAACTTCTTGAACTTCTTGAACATTGCGGCTACTTGAACTTCTTGAACCTTTCTGCTACTTGAACTTCTTGAACTTCTTGAACCTTCCTGCTACTTGAACTTCTCGAACCTTCCTGCTACTTGAACTGCTTGAACTTCTTGAACCTTCCTGCTACTTGAACTTCATGAACCTTCCTGCTACTTGAACTTCTTAACCCTTCCTGCTACATGAACTTCTTGAACTTCTTGAACCTTCCTGCTACTTGAACTTCTTGAACCTTCCGGCTACTTGAATCTCTTGAACTTCTTGAACCTTTCTGCTACTTGAACTTCTTGAACTTCTTGAACCTTCCTGCTACTTGAACTTCTTGAACTTCTTGAACCTTCCTGCTACTTGAATTTCTTGAACTTCTTGAAACTTCCTGCCACTTGAACTTATTGAACTTTTCGAACCTTCCTGCTACTTGAACTTCTTAAACTTCTTGAACCTTCCTGCTACTTGAACTTCTTGAACTTCTTGAACCTTCCTGCTACTTGAACTTCTTGAACCTTCCTGCTACTTGAACTTCTTGAACATTCCTGCTACTTGAACTTCTTGAACCTTCCTGCCACTTGAACTTTTTGAACTTCTTGAACCTTCCTGCTACTTGAACTTCTTGAAACTTTCTGCTACTTGAACTTTTCGAAACTTCCTGCTACCTGAACTTCTTGAACCTTCCTGCTACTTGAACTTCTTGAACCTTGCTTCTACTTGAACTTCTTGAACCTTCCGGCTACTTGAACTTCTTGAACCTTCCTGCTACTTAAACTTCTTGAACATTCCTGCTACTTGAGCTTCTTGAACCTTCCTGCTACTTGAACTTCTTGAACCTTCCTGCTACTTGAACTTCTTCAACTTCATGAACCTTCCTGCTCCTTGAACTACTTGAACTTCTTGAACCTTCCTGCTACTTTAACTTCTTACACCTTCCTGCTACTTGAACTTCTTGAACCTTCCGGCTACTTGAACTTCTTGAACCTTCCTGCTACTTGAACTTCGTGAACTTCATGAACCTTCCTGCTACTTGAACTACTTGAACTTCTTGAACCTTACTGCTACTTTACCTCCTTTAACCTTCTGCTACTTAAACTTCTTGAATTTTCCTGCTACTTGAACTTCTTGAACCTTCCTGCTAGTTGAACTTCTTGAACTTCTTGAACCTTCCTGCTTCTTGAACTTCTTGAACTTCTTGAACCCTCCTGCTACTTGAACTACTTGAACTTCTTGAACCTTCCTGCTAATTAAATTTCTTGAACCTTCCTGCTACCTGAACTTCTTGAACCTTCCTGCTACTTGAACTTTTTGAACCATCCGGCTACTTGAACTTCTTGAACCTTCCTGCTACTTGAACTTCTTGAACCTTCCTGCTATTTGAACTTCTTGAACCGTCCTGCTACTTGAACTTCTTGAACTTCTTGAACCTTCCTGCTACTTGAACTTCTTGAACTTCTTGAACCTTCCGGCTACTTGAACTTCTTGAACCTTCCTGCTACTTGAACTTCTTGAACTTCTTGAACCTTCCTGCTACTTAAACTTCTTGAATTTCTTGAACCTTCCTGCTACTTGAACTTCTTGAACCTTCCTGCTACTTGAACTTCTTGAACCTTCCTGCTACTTGAACTTCTTGAACTTCTTGAACCTTCCTGCTACTTGAACTTCTTGAACCTTCCTGCTACTTGAACTTCTTGAACCTTCCTGTTACTTGAACTTCTTGAACGTCTTGAACATTCCTGCTACTTGAACTTCTTGAACCTTTCTGCTACTTGAACTTCTTGAACCTTCCTGGTACATGAACTTTTTGAACTTCTTGAACCTTCCAGCTACTTGAACTTCTTGAACCTTCCTGCTACTTAAACTTTTTGAAATTCTTGAACCTTCCTGCTACTTGAACTTCTTGACCCTTCCTGCTACTTGAACTTCTCGAATTTCTTAAACTTTCCTGCTACTTGAACTTCTTGAACCTTCCTGCTACTTGAACTTTTTGAACTTCTTGAACCTTCCTGCTACTTGAACTTTTTGAACTTCTTGAACCTTCCTGCTACTTGAACTTCTTGATCCTTCCTGCCACATGAATTTCTTGAATATTTTCCAGCTACTTGAACTTCTTGAACCTTCCTGCTACTTACACTTCTTGAACCTTCCTGCTACTAGAACTTCTTGAACTTCTTGAACCTTCCTGCTACTTGAACTACTTGAACTTCTTGAACATTCCTGCTATTTGAACTTCTTGAGCCTTATTGGTACCTGAAATTCTTGAACTTCTTGAACCTTCCTGCTACTTGAACTTCTTGAACTTCTTGAACCTTCCTCGTACTTGAACTTCTTGAACTTCTTGAACCTTCCTGCTACTTGAACTTCTTGAACTTCTTGAACCTTCCTGCTACTTGAACTTTTTGAACCTTCCTGCTACATGAACTTATTGAACTTCTTGAACCTTCCCGCTACTTGAACTTCTTGAACCATCCTGCTACTTGAACTTCTTGAACCCTCCTGCTACTAGAACTTCTTACACCTTCCTGCAACTAGAACTTTTTGAACTTCTTGAACCTTCCTGCTACTTGAACTTCTTGAAACTCCTTGCTACATGATTTTCTCGAACCTTCCTGCTACTTGAACTCCTTGAACTTCTCGAACCTTCCTGCTACTTGAACTTCTTGAGCCTTCCTGCTACTTGAACTTCTTGAACTTCTTGAACCTCCGTGCTACCTGAACTACTTGAACTTCTTGAACCTTTCTGCTACTTGAACTACTTGAACTTCTTGAACCTTCCTGCTACTTGAACTTCTTGAACCTTCCTGGTACTTGAACTTCTTGAACTTCCTGAACCTTCCTGCTACTTGAACTTCTCGAACCTTCCTGCTACTTGAACTTCTTGAACTACTTGAACCTTCCTGCTACTTGAACTTCTTGAACCTTCCTGCTACTTGAACTTCTTGAACTTCTTGAACCTTCCAGCTACTTGAACTTCTTGAACCTTCCTGCTACTTGAACTTCTTGAACCTTCCTGCTACTTGAACTTCTTGACCCTTCCCGCTACTTGAACTTCTTGACTTCTTGAACCTTCCTGCTACTTGAACTACTTGAACTTCTTGAACCTTCCTGCTACTTGAACTTCTTGAACCTTCCTGCTACGCGAAATTAATGAACCTTCTGGCTATTTGAACTTCTCGAACTTCTTGAACCCTACTGCTACTTGAACTTCTTGAACCTTCCTGCTACTTGAACTTATTGAACATTCCGGCTACTTGAATTTCTTGAACCTTCCTGCTACTTGAACTTCTTGAACCTTCCTGCTACTTGAACTTCTTGAAACTTCCTGCTACTTGAACTTCTTGAACCTTCCTGCTACTTGAACTTATTGAACATTCCGGCTACTTGAACTTCTTGAACCTTCCTGCTACTTGAACTTCTTGAACTTCTTGAACCTTCCTTCTACTTGAACTTCTTGAACCTTCCTGCTACTTGAAATTCTTGAACCTTCCTGCTATTTGAACTTCTTGAACCTTCCGGCTACTTGAACTTCTTGAACTTCTTGAACCTTCCTGCTACTTGAACTCCTTGAACCTTCCTGCTACTTGAACTTCTTGAACCTTCCGTCTACTTGAACTTCTTGAACTTCTTGAACCTTCCTGCTACTTGAACTTATTGAACCTTCCTGCTACTTGAACCTCTTGAACCTTCCTGCTACTTGAACTTCTTGAGCCTTCCTGCTACTTGAACTTCTTGAACCTTTCTGCTACTTGAATTTCTTGAACCTTCCTGCTACTTGAACTTCTTGAACTTCTTGAACCTTCCTGCTACCCTGAACAACTTGAACTTCTTGAAACTTCCTGCTACTTGAACTTCTTGAACCTTCCTTCTACTTGAACTTCTTGAACCTTCCTGCTACTAGAACTTCTTGAACTTCTTGAACCTTCCTGCAACTTGAACTTCTTGAACCTTCCTGCTACTTTTACTTCTTGAACCTTCCTGCTACTTGAATTTCTTGATCATCTTGAACCTCCCTGCTTCTTGTACTTCTTGAACTTCTTAAACCTTCCTGCTTCCTGAACTTCATGAACTTCTTGAACCTTCCCGCTACTTGAACTTCTTGAACCTTCCTGCTACTTGAACTTCTTGAAACTTCCTGCTACTTGAACTTCTTGAACCTTCCGTCTACTTGAACTTCTTGAACTTCTTGAACCTTCCTGCTACTTGAACTTATTGAACCTTCCTGCTACATGAACTTCTTGAACCTTCCTGCTACTTGAACTTCTTGAGCCTTCCTGCTACTTGAACTTCTTGAACCTTTCTGCTACTTGAATTTCTTGAACCTTCCTGCTACTTGAACTTCTTGAACTTCTTGAACCTTCCTGCTACCCTGAACAACTTGAACTTCTTGAAACTTCCTGCTACTTGAACTTCTTGAACCTTCCTTCTACTTGAACTTCTTGAACCTTCCTGCTACTAAAACTTCTTGAACTTCTTGAACCTTCCTGCAACTTGAACTTCTTGAACCTTCCTGCTACTTTTACTTCTTGAACCTTCCTGCTACTTGAATTTCTTGATCTTCTTGAACCTCCCTGCTTCTTGTACTTCTTGAACTTCTTGAACCTTCCTGCTACTTGAACTTCTTGAACCTTCCTGCTTCCTGAACTTCTTGAACTTCTTGAACCTTCCCGCTACTTGAACTTCTTGAACCTTCCTGCTACTTGAACTTCTTGAAACTTCCTGCTACTTGAATATCTTGAACCTTCCAGCTACTTGAACTTCTTGAACCTTCCTGCTACTTGAACTTCTTGAACCTTCCTGCTACATGAACTTCTTGAACCTTCCTGCTACTTGAATTTCTTGAACCTTCCTGCTACTTGAACTTCTTGAACCTTCCAGCTACTTGAACTTCTTGAACCTTCCTGCTACTTGAACTTCTTGAACCTTCCTGCTACATGAACTTCTTGAACCTTCCTGCTACTTGAACTTCTCGAACTTCTTGAACCTTCCTGCTACATGAACTTCTTGAACCTTCCTGCTACTTGAACTTCTTGAACTTCTTGAACCTTCCTGCTACTTGAACTACTTGAACTTCTTGACCCTTCTTGCTAATTAAACTTCTTGAACCTTCCTGCTACTTGAACTTCTTGAACCCTCCGGCTACTTGAACTTCTTGAACCTTCCGACTACTTGAACTTCTTGAACTTCATGAACCTTCCTGTTACTTGAACTACTTGAACTTCTTGAACCTTACTGCTACTTTAACTTCTTGAACCTTCCTGCTACTTGAACTTCTTAAACCTTCCTGCTACTTGAACTTCTTGAACCTTCCGGCTACTTGAACTTCTTGAACTTCTTGAACCTTCCTGCTACTTGAACCTATTGAACCTTCCTGCTACTTGAACTTCTTGAACCTTCCTGCTACTTGAACTTCTTAAACTTCTTGAACCTTCCTGCTACTTGAACTTCTTGAACCTTCCTGCTACTTGAACTTCTTGAACCTTCCTGCTACTTGAACTTCTTGAACCTTCCTGCTTCTTGAACTTCTTGAACTTCTTGAACCTTCCTGCTACTTGAACTTCTTGAACCTTTCTGCTACTTGAACTTCTTGAACTTCTTGAACCTTCCTGCTACTTGAACTTCTTGATCCTTCCTGCTACTTGAACTTCTCGAACCTTCCTGCTACTTGAACTTTATTTACTTCTTGAACCTTCCTGCTACTTGAACTTCTTGAACCTTCAGGCTACTTGAACTTCTTGAACCTTCCTGCTACTTGAACTTCTTGAACCTTCCTGCTACTTGAACTTTTTAAACCTTCCTGCTATTTGAACTTCTTGAACTTCTTGAACCTTTCTGCTACTTGAACTTCTTGAACCTTCCTGCTACTTGAACTTCTTGAACTTCTTGAACCTTCCTGCTACTCAAACTTCTTTAACTTCTTGAACCTTCCTGCTACTTGAACTTCTTGAACTTCTTGAACCTTCCTGCTACTTGAACTTCTTGAACCTTCCTGCTACTTGAACTTCTTGAACTTCTTGAACCTTCCTGCTACTTGAACTTCTTGAACCTTCCTGCTACTTGAACTTCTTGAACATTCCTGATACTTGAACTTCTTGAACCTTCCTCCTACTTAAACTTTTTGAACTTCTTGAACCTTGCAGGTACTTGATCTTCTTGAAACTTTCTGCTACTTGAACTTCTTGAACCTTCCTGCTACTTGAACTTCTTGAACCCTCCGGCTACTTGAACTTCTTGAACCTTCCGACTACTTGAACTTCTTGAACTTCATGAACCTTCCTGTTACTTGAACTACTTGAACTTCTTGAACCTTACTGCTACTTTAACTTCTTGAACCTTCCTGCTACTTGAACTTCTTAAACCTTCCTGCTACTTGAACTTCTTGAACCTTCCGGCTACTTGAACTTCTTGAACTTCTTGAACCTTCCTGCTACTTGAACCTATTGAACCTTCCTGCTATTTGAACTTCTTGAACCTTCCTGCTACTTGAACTTCTTGAACCTTCCTGCTACTTGAACTTCTTGAACATTCCTGATACTTGAACTTCTTGAACCTTCCTCCTACTTGAACTTTTTGAACTTCTTGAACCTTCCTGCTACTTGATCTTCTTGAAACTTTCTGCTACTCGAACTTCTTGAAACTTCCTGCTACCTGAACTTCTTGAATCTTCCTGCTACTCGAACTTCTTGAACCTTCCTGCTACTTGAACTTTTTGAACCTTCCGGCTACTTGAACTTCTTGAACCTTCCTGCTACTTGAACTTCTTGAACCTTCCTGCTACTTGAACTTCTTGAACCATCCTGCTACTTGAACTTCTTGAACCTTCCTGCCACTTGAACTTCTTGAACTTCATGAAGCTTCCTGCTCCTTGAACTACTTGAACTTCTTGAACCTTCCTGCTACTTTAACTTCTTACACCTTCCTGCTACTTGAACTTCTTGAACCTTCCGGCTACTTGAACTTCTTGAACCTTCCTGCTACTTGAACTTCTTGAACCTTCCTGCTGCTTCAACTTCTTGCACCTTCCTGCTACTTGAACTTCTTGAACCTTCCAGCTACTTGAACTTCTTGAACCTTCCTGCTACTTGAACTTCTTGAACTTCATGCACCTTCCCGCTACTTGAACTACTTGAACTTCTTGAACATTACTGCTACTTTAACTTCTTGAACCTTCCTGCTACTTGAACTTCTTGAACCTTCCTGCTACTTGAACTTCTTGAACCTTCCGGCTACTTGAACTTTTTGAACTTCTTGAACCTTCCTGCTACTTGATCTTCTTGAAACTTTCTGCTACTTGAACTTCTTGAAACTTCCTGCTACCTGAACTTCTTGAACCTTCCTGCTACTTGAACTTCTTGAACCTTCCTGCTACTTGAACTTTTTGAACCTTCCGGTTACTTGAACTTCTTGAACCTTCCTGCTACTTGAACTTCTTGAACCTTCCTGTTACTTGAACTTCTTGAACCATTCTGCTACTTGAACTTCTTGAACCTTCCTGCCACTTGAACTTCTTGAACTTCATGAACATTGCTGCTCCTTGAACTACTTGAACTTCTTGAACCTTCCTGCTACTTTAACTTCTTACACCTTCCTGCTACTTGAACTTCTTGAACCTTCCGGCTACTTGAACTTCTTGAACCTTCCTGCTACTTGAACTTCTTGAACCTTCCTGCTACTTTAACTTCTTACACCTTCCTGCTACTTGAACTTCTTGAACCTTCCGGCTACTTGAACTTCTTGAACCTTCCTGCTACTCACACTTCTTGAACCTTCCTGCTACTAGAACTTCTTGAACTTCTTGAACCTTCCTGCTACTTGAACTACTTGAACTTCTTGAACATTCCTGCTATTGGAACTTCTTGAACCTTCCTGGTACCTGAAATTCTTGAACTTCTTGAACCTTCCTGCTACTTGAACTTCTTGAACTTCTTGAACCTTCCTCGTACTTGAACTTCTTGAACTTCTTGAACCTTCCTGCTACTTGAACTTCTTGAACTTCTTGAACCTTCCTGCTACTTGAACTTTTTGAACCTTCCTGCTACATGAACTTATTGAACTTCTTGAACCTTCCCGCTACTTGAACTTCTTGAACCATCCTGCTACTTGAACTTCTTGAACCCTCCTCCTACTAGAACTTCTTGAACCTTCCTGCAACTAGAACTTCTTGAACTTCTTGAACCTTCCTGCTACTTGAACTTCTTGAATCTCCTTGCTACATGATTTTCTCGAACCTTCCTGCTACTTGAACTCCTTGAACTTCTCGAACCTTCCTGTTACTTGAACTTCTTGAACCTTCCTGCTACTTGAACTTCTTGAACTTCTTGAACCTTCCTGCTACCTGAACTACTTGAACTTCTTGAACCTTTCTGCTACTTGAACTACTTGAACTTCTTGAACCTTCCTGCTACTTGAACTTCTTGAACCTTCCTGGTACTTGAACTTCTTGAACTTCCTGAACCTTCCTGCTACTTGAACTTCTTGAACCTTCCTGCTACTTGAACTTCTTGAACTACTTGAACCTTCCTGCTACTTGAACTTCTTGAACCTTTCTGCTACTTGAACTTCTTGAACTTCTTGAACCTTCCAGCTACTTGAACTTCTTGAACCTTCCTGCTACTTGAACTTCTTGAACCTTCCTGCTAATTGAACTTCATGACCCTTCCCGCTACTTGAACTTCTTGACTTCTTGAACCTTCCTGCTACTTGAACTACTTGAACTTCTTGAACCTTCCTGCTACTTGAACTTCTTGAACCTTCCTGCTACGCGAACTTAATGACCCTTCTGGCTATTTGAACTTCTCGAACTTCTTGAGCCCTACTGCTACTTGAACTTCTTGAACCTTCCTGCTACTTGAACTTATTGAACATTCCGGCTACTTGAATTTCTTGAACCTTCCTGCTACTTGAACTTCTTGAACCTTCCTGCTACTTGAACTTCTTGAAACTTCCTGCTACTTGAACTTCTTGAACCTTCCTGCTACTTGAACTTATTGAACATTACGGCTACTTGAACTTCTTGAACCTTCCTGCTACTTGAACTTCTTGAACTTCTTGAACCTTCCTTCTACTTGAACTACCTGAACTTCTTGAACCTTCCTGCTACTTGAACTACTTGAACTTCTTGAACCTTCCTGCTACTTGAACTTCTTGAACCTTCCTGCTACTTGAAATTCTTGAACCTTCCTGCTATTTGAACTTCTTGAACCTTCCGGCTACTTGAACTTCTTGAACTTCTTGAACCTCCCTGCTACTTGAACTCCTTGAACCTTCCTGCTACTTGAACTTCTTGAACCTTCCGTCTACTTGAACTTCTTGAACTTCTTGAACCTTCCTGCTACTTGAACTTATTGAACCTTCCTGCTACTTGAACTTCTTGAACCTTCTTGCTACTTGAACTTCTTGAGCCTTCCTGCTACTTGAACTTCTTGAACCTTTCTGCTACTTGAATTTCTTGAACCTTCCTGCTACTTGAACTTCTTGAACTTCTTGAACCTTCCTGCTACCCTGAACAACTTGAACTTCTTGAAACTTCCTGCTAGTTGAACTTCTTGAACCTTCCTTCTACTTGAACTTCTTGAACCTTCCTGCTACTAGAACTTCTTGAACTTCTTGAACCTTCCTGCAACTTGAACTTCTTGAACCTTCCTGCTACTTTTACTTCTTGAACCTTCCTGCTACTTGAATTTCTTGATCTTCTTGAACCTCCCTGCTTCTTGTACTTCTTGAACTTCTTGAACCTTCCTGCTACTTGAACTTCTTGAACCTTCCTGCTTCCTGAACTTCTCGAACTTCTTGAACCTTCTCGCTACTTGAACTTCTTGAACCTTCCTGCTACTTGAACTTCTTGAACATTCCTGATACATGAACTTCCTGAACCTTCCTCCTACTTGAACTTTTTGAACTTCTTGAACCTTCCTGCTACTTGATCTTCTTGAAACTTTCTGCTACTCGAACTTCTTGAAACTTCCTGCTACCTGAACTTCTTGAATCTTCCTGCTACTTGAACTTCTTGAACCTTCCTGCTACTTGAACTTTTTGAACCTTCCGGCTACTTGAACTTCTTGAACCTTCCTGCTACTTGAACTTCTTGAACCTTCCTGCTACTTGAACTTCTTGAACCATCCTGCTACTTGAACTTCTTGAACCTTCCTGCCACTTGAACTTCTTGAACTTCATGAAGCTTCCTGCTCCTTGAACTACTTGAACTTCTTGAACCTTTCTGCTACTTTAACTTCTTACACCTTCCTGCTACTTGAACTTCTTGAACCTTCCGGCTACTTGAACTTCTTGAACCTTCCTGCTACTTGAACTTCTTGAACCTTCCTGCTACTTCAACTTCTTACACCTTACTGCTACTTGAACTTCTTGAACCTTCCAGCTACTTGAACTTCTTGAACCTTCCTGCTACTTGAACTTCTTGAACTTCATGCACCTTCCTGCTACTTGAACTACTTGAACTTCTTGAACATTACTGCTACTTTAACTTCTTGAACCTTCCTGCTACTTGAACTTCTTGAACCTTCCTGCTACTTGAACTTCTTGAACCTTCCGGCTACTTGAACTTTTTGAACTTCTTGAACCTTCCTGCTACTTGATCTTCTTGAAACTTTCTGCTACTTGAACTTCTTGAAACTTCCTGCTACCTGGACTTCTTGAACCTTCCTGCTACTTGAACTTCTTGAACCTTCCTGCTACTTGAACTTTTTGAACCTTCCGGCTACTTGAACTTCTTGAACCTTCCTGCTACTTGAACTTCTTGAACCTTCCTGCTACTTGAACTTCTTGAACCATCCTGCTACTTGAACTTCTTGAACCTTCCTGCCACTTGAACTTCTTGAACTTCATGAACATTGCTGCTCCTTGAACTACTTGAACTTCTTGAACCTTCCTGCTACTTTAACTTCTTACACCTTCCTGCTACTTGAACTTCTTGAACCTTCCGGCTACTTGAACTTCTTGAACCTTCCTGCTACTTGAACTTCTTGAACCTTCCTGCTACTTTAACTTCTTACACCTTCCTGCTACTTGAACTTCTTGAACCCTCCGGCTACTTGAACTTCTTGAACCTTCCTGCTACTTACACTTCTTGAACCTTCCTGCTACTAGAACTTCTTGAACTTCTTGAACCTTCCTGCTACTTGAACTACTTGAACTTCTTGAACATTCCTGCTATTTGAACTTCTTGAACCTTCCTGGTACCTGAAATTCTTGAACTTCTTGAACCTTCCTGCTACTTGAACTTCTTGAACTTCTTGAACCTTCCTCGTACTTGAACTTCTTGAACTTCTTGAACCTTCCTGCTACTTGAACTTTTTGAACCTTCCTGCTACATGAACTTATTGAACTTCTTGAACCTTCCCGCTACTTGAACTTCTTGAACCATCCTGCTACTTGAACTTCTTGAACCCTCCTGCTACTAGAACTTCTTGAACCTTCCTGCAACTAGAACTTCTTGAACTTCTTGAACCTTCCTGCTACTTGAACTTCTTGAAACTCCTTGCTACATGATTTTCTCGAACCTTCCTGCTACTTGAACTCCTTGAACTTCTCGAACCTTCCTGCTACTTGAACTTCTTGAACCTTCCTGCTACTTGAACTTCTTGAACTTCTTGAACCTCCCTGCTACCTGAACTACTTGAACTTCTTGAACCTTTCTGCTACTTGAACTACTTGAACTTCTTGAACCTTCCTGCTACTTGAACTTCTTGAACCTTCCTGGTACTTGAATTTCTTGAACTTCCTGAACCTTCCTGCTACTTGAACTTCTTGAAAATTCCTGCTACTTGAACTTCTTGAACTACTTGAACCTTCCTGCTACTTGAACTTCTTGAACCTTCCTGCTACTTGAACTTCTTGAACTTCTTGAACCTTCCAGCTACTTGAACTTCTTGAACCTTCCTGCTACTTGAACTTCTTGAACCTTCCTGCTACTTGAACTTCTTGACCCTTCCCGCTACTTGAACTTCTTGACTTCTTGAACCTTCCTGCTACTTGAACTACTTGAACTTCTTGAACCTTCCTGCTACTTGAACTTCTTGAACCTTCCTGCTACGCGAACTTAATGAACCTTCTGGCTATTTGAACTTCTCGAACTTCTTGAACCCTACTGCTACTTGAACTTCTTGAACCTTCCTGCTACTTGAACTTATTGAACATTCCGGCTACTTGAATTTCTTGAACCTTCCTGCTACTTGAACTTCTTGAACCTTCCTGCTACTTGAACTTCTTTAAACTTCCTGCTATTTGAACTTCTCGAACCTTCCTGCTACTTGAACTTATTGAACAGTCCGGCTACTTGAACTTCTTGAACCTTCCTCCTACTTGAACTTCTTGAACTTCTTGAACCTTCCTTCTACTTGAACTACCTGAACTTCTTGAACCTTCCTGCTACTTGAACTACTTGAACTTCTTGAACCTTCCTGCTACTTGAACTTCTTGAACCTTCCTGCTACTTGAAATTGTTGAACCTTCCTGCTATTTGAACTTCTTGAACCTTCCGGCTACTTGAACTTCTTGAACTTCTTGAACCTTCCTGCTACTTGAACTCCTTGAACCTTCCTGCTACTTGAACTTCTTGAACCTTCCGTCTACTTGAACTTCTTGAACTTCTTGAACCTTCCTGCTACTTGAACTTATTGAACCTTCCTGCTACTTGAACTTCTTGAACCTTCCTGCTACTTGAACTTCTTGAGCCTTCCTGCTACTTGAACTTCTTGAACCTTTCTGCTACTTGAATTTCTTGAACCTTCCTGCTACTTGAACTTCTTGAACTTCTTGAACCTTCCTGCTACCCTGAACAACTTGAACTTCTTGAAACTTCCTGCTACTTGAACTTCTTGAACCTTCCTTCTACTTGAACTTCTTGAACCTTCCTGCTACTAGAACTTCTTGAACCTTCCTGCTACTTGAACTTCTTGAACCTTCCTGCTACTTTAACTTCTTACACCTTCCTGCTACTTGAACTTCTTGAACCCTCCGGCTACTTGAACTTCTTGAACCTTCCTGCTACTTACACTTCTTGAACCTTCCTGCTACTAGAACTTCTTGAACTTCTTGAACCTTCCTGCTACTTGAACTACTTGAACTTCTTGAACATTCCTGCTATTTGAACTTCTTGAACCTTCCTGGTACCTGAAATTCTTGAACTTCTTGAACCTTCCTGCTACTTGAACTTCTTGAACTTCTTGAACCTTCCTCGTACTTGAACTTCTTGAACTTCTTGAACCTTCCTGCTACTTGAACTTTTTGAACCTTCCTGCTACATGAACTTATTGAACTTCTTGAACCTTCCCGCTACTTGAACTTCTTGAACCATCCTGCTACTTGAACTTCTTGAACCCTCCTGCTACTAGAACTTCTTGAACCTTCCTGCAACTAGAACTTCTTGAACTTCTTGAACCTTCCTGCTACTTGAACTTCTTGAAACTCCTTGCTACATGATTTTCTCGAACCTTCCTGCTACTTGAACTCCTTGAACTTCTCGAACCTTCCTGCTACTTGAACTTCTTGAACCTTCCTGCTACTTGAACTTCTTGAACTTCTTGAACCTCCCTGCTACCTGAACTACTTGAACTTCTTGAACCTTTCTGCTACTTGAACTACTTGAACTTCTTGAACCTTCCTGCTACTTGAACTTCTTGAACCTTCCTGGTACTTGAACTTCTTGAACTTCCTGAACCTTCCTGCTACTTGAACTTCTTGAAAATTCCTGCTACTTGAACTTCTTGAACTACTTGAACCTTCCTGCTACTTGAACTTCTTGAACCTTCCTGCTACTTGAACTTCTTGAACTTCTTGAACCTTCCAGCTACTTGAACTTCTTGAACCTTCCTGCTACTTGAACTTCTTGAACCTTCCTGCTACTTGAACTTCTTGACCCTTCCCGCTACTTGAACTTCTTGACTTCTTGAACCTTCCTGCTACTTGAACTACTTGAACTTCTTGAACCTTCCTGCTACTTGAACTTCTTGAACCTTCCTGCTACGCGAACTTAATGAACCTTCTGGCTATTTGAACTTCTCGAACTTCTTGAACCCTACTGCTACTTGAACTTCTTGAACCTTCCTGCTACTTGAACTTATTGAACATTCCGGCTACTTGAATTTCTTGAACCTTCCTGCTACTTGAACTTCTTGAACCTTCCTGCTACTTGAACTTCTTTAAACTTCCTGCTATTTGAACTTCTCGAACCTTCCTGCTACTTGAACTTATTGAACAGTCCGGCTACTTGAACTTCTTGAACCTTCCTCCTACTTGAACTTCTTGAACTTCTTGAACCTTCCTTCTACTTGAACTACCTGAACTTCTTGAACCTTCCTGCTACTTGAACTACTTGAACTTCTTGAACCTTCCTGCTACTTGAACTTCTTGAACCTTCCTGCTACTTGAAATTGTTGAACCTTCCTGCTATTTGAACTTCTTGAACCTTCCGGCTACTTGAACTTCTTGAACTTCTTGAACCTTCCTGCTACTTGAACTCCTTGAACCTTCCTGCTACTTGAACTTCTTGAACCTTCCGTCTACTTGAACTTCTTGAACTTCTTGAACCTTCCTGCTACTTGAACTTATTGAACCTTCCTGCTACTTGAACTTCTTGAACCTTCCTGCTACTTGAACTTCTTGAGCCTTCCTGCTACTTGAACTTCTTGAACCTTTCTGCTACTTGAATTTCTTGAACCTTCCTGCTACTTGAACTTCTTGAACTTCTTGAACCTTCCTGCTACCCTGAACAACTTGAACTTCTTGAAACTTCCTGCTACTTGAACTTCTTGAACCTTCCTTCTACTTGAACTTCTTGAACCTTCCTGCTACTAGAACTTCTTGAACTTCTTGAACCTTCCTGCAACTTGAACTTCTTGAACCTTCCTGCTACTTTTACTTCTTGAACCTTCCTGCTACTTGAATTTCTTGATCTTCTTGAACCTCCCTGCTTCTTGTACTTCTTGAACTTCTTGAACCTTCCTGCTACTTGAACTTCTTGAACCTTCCTGCTTCCTGAACTTCTTGAACTTCTTGAACCTTCCTGCTACTTGAACTTCTTGAACCTTCCTGCTACTTGAACTTCTTGAACATTCCTGATACTTGAACTTCTTGAACCTTCCTCCTACTTGAACTTTTTGAACTTCTTGAACCTTCCTGCTACTTGATCTTCTTGAAACTTTCTGCTACTCGAACTTCTTGAAACTTCCTGCTACCTGAACTTCTTGAATCTTCCTGCTACTTGAACTTCTTGAACCTTACTGCTACTTGAACTTTTTGAACCTTCCGGCTACTTGAACTTCTTGAACCTTCCTGCTACTTGAACTTCTTGAACCTTCCTGCTACTTGAACTTCTTGAACCATCCTGCTACTTGAACTTCTTGAACCTTCCTGCCACTTGAACTTCTTGAACTTCATGAAGCTTCCTGCTCCTTGAACTACTTGAACTTCTTGAACCTTCCTGCTACTTTAACTTCTTACACCTTCCTGCTACTTGAACTTCTTGAACCTTCCGGCTACAAGAACTTCTTGAACCTTCCTGCTACTTGAACTTCTTGAACCTTCCTGCTACTTCAACTTCTTACACCTTCCTGCTACTTGAACTTATTGAACCTTCCAGCTACTTGAACTTCTTGAACCTTCCTGCTACTTGAACTTCTTGAACTTCATGCACCTTCCTGCTACTTGAACTACTTGAACTTCTTGAACATTACTGCTACTTTAACTTCTTGAACCTTCCTGCTACTTGAACTTCTTGAACCTTCCTGCTACTTGAACTTCTTGAACCTTCCGGCTACTTGAACTTTTTGAACTTCTTGAACCTTCCTGCTACTTGATCTTCTTGAAACTTTCTGCTACTTGAACTTCTTGAAACTTCCTGCTACCTGAACTTCTTGAACCTTCCTGCTACTTGAACTTCTTGAACCTTCCTGCTACTTGAACTTTTTGAACCTTCCGGCTACTTGAACTTCTTGAACCTTCCTGCTACTTGAACTTCTTGAACCTTCCTGCTACTTGAACTTCTTGAACCATCCTGCTACTTGAACTTCTTGAACCTTCCTGCCACTTGAACTTCTTGAACTTCATGAACATTGCTGCTCCTTGAACTACTTGAACTTCTTGAACCTTCCTGCTACTTTAACTTCTTACACCTTCCTGCTACTTGAACTTCTTGAACCTTCCGGCTACTTGAACTTCTTGAACCTTCCTGCTACTTGAACTTCTTGAACCTTCCTGCTACTTTAACTTCTTACACCTTCCTGCTACTTGAACTTCTTGAACCTTCCGGCTACTTGAACTTCTTGAACCTTCCTGCTACTTACACTTCTTGAACCTTCCTGCTACTAGAACTTCTTGAACTTCTTGAACCTTCCTGCTACTTGAACTACTTGAACTTCTTGAACATTCCTGCTATTTGAACTTCTTGAACCTTCCTGGTACCTGAAATTATTGAACTTCTTGAACCTTCCTGCTACTTGAACTTCTTGAACTTCTTGAACCTTCCTCGTACTTGAACTTCTTGAACTTCTTGAACCTTCCTGCTACTTGAACTTCTTGAACTTCTTGAACCTTCCTGCTACTTGAACTTTTTGAACCTTCCTGCTACATGAACTTATTGAACTTCTTGAACCTTCCCGCTACTTGAACTTCTTGAACCATCCTGCTACTTGAACTTCTTGAACTCTCCTGCTACTAGAACTTCTTGAACCTTCCTGCAACTAGAACTTCTTGAACTTCTTGAACCTTCCTGCTACTTGAACTTCTTGGAACTCCATGCTACATGATTTTCTCGAACCTTCCTGCTACTTGAACTCCTTGAACTTCTCGAACCTTCCTGCTACTTGAACTTCTTGAACCTTCCTGCTACTTGAACTTCTTGAACTTCTTGAACCTCCCTGCTACCTGAACTACTTGAACTTCTTGAACCTTTCTGCTACTTGAACTACTTGAACTTCTTGAACCATCCTGCTACTTGAACTTCTTGAACCTTCCTGGTACTTGAACTTCTTGAACTTCCTGAACCTTCCTGCTACTTGAACTTCTTGAACCTTCCTGCTACTTGAACTTCTTGAACTACTTGAACCTTCCTGCTACTTGAACTTCTTGAACCTTCCTGCTACTTGAACTTCTTGAACTTCTTGAACCTTCCAGCTACTTGAACTTCTTGAACCTTCCTGCTACTTGAACTTCTTGAACCTTCCTGCTACTTGAACTTCTTGACCCTTCCCGCTACTTGAACTTCTTGACTTCTTGAACCTTCCTGCTACTTGAACTACTTGAACTTCTTGAACCTTCCTGCTACTTGAACTTCTTGAACCTTCCTGCTACGCGAACTTAATGAACCTTCTGGCTATTTGAACTTCTCGAACTTCTTGAACCCTACTGCTACTTGAACTTCTTGAACCTTCCTGCTACTTGAACTTATTGAACATTCCGGCTACTTGAATTTCTTGAACCTTCCTGCTACTTGAACTTCTTGAACCTTCCTGCTACTTGAACTTCTTGAAACTTCCTGCTACTTGAACTTCTTGAACCTTCCTGCTACTTGAACTTATTGAACATTCCGGCTACTTGAACTTCTTGAACCTTCCTGCTACTTGAACTTCTTGAACTTCTTGAACCTTCCTTCTACTTGAACTACCTGAACTTCTTGAACCTTCCTGCTACTTGAACTACTTGAACTTCTTGAACCTTCCTGCTACTTGAACTTCTTGAACCTTCCTGCTACTTGAAATTCTTGAAACTTCCTGCTATTTGAACTTCTTGAGCCTTCCGGCTACTTGAACTTCTTGAACTTCTTGAACCTTCCTGCTACTTGAACTCCTTGAACCTTCCTGCTACTTGAACTTCTTGAACCTTCCGTCTACTTGAACTTCTTAAACTTCTTGAACCTTCCTGCTACTTGAACTTATTGAACCTTCCTGCTACTTGAACTTCTTGAACCTTCCTGCTACTTGAACTTCTTGAGCCTTCCTGCTACTTGAACTTCTTGAACCTTTCTGCTACTTGAATTTCTTGAACCTTCCTGCTACTTGAACTTCTTGAACTTCTTGAACCTTCCTGCTACCCTGAACAACTTGAACTTCTTGAAACTTCCTGCTACTTGAACTTCTTGAACCTTCCTTCTACTTGAACTTCTTGAAGCTTCCTGCTACTAGAACTTCTTGAACTTCTTGAACCTTCCTGCAACTTGAACTTCTTGAACCTTCCTGCTACTTTTACTTCTTGAACCTTCCTGCTACTTGAATTTCTTGATCTTCTTGAACCTCCCTGCTTCTTGTACTTCTTGAACTTCTTGAACCTTCCTGCTACTTGAACTTCTTGAACCTTCCTGCTTCCTGAACTTCTTGAACTTCTTGAACCTTCCCGCTACTTGAACTTCTTGAACCTTCCTGCTACTTGAACTTCTTGAAACTTCCTGCTACTTGAACTTCTTGAACCTTCCAGCTACTTGAACTTCTTGAACCTTCCTGCCACTTGAACTTCTTGAACCTTCCTGCTACATGAACTTCTTGAACCTTCCTGCTACTTGAACTTCTTGAACCTTCCTGCTACTTGAACTTCTTGAACCTTCCAGCTACTTGAACTTCTTGTACCTTCCTGCTACTTGAACTTCTTGAACCTTCCTGCTACATGAACTTCTTGAACCTTCCTGCTACTTGAACTTCTCGAACTTCTTGAACCTTCCTGCTACTTGAACTTCTTGAACCTTCCTGCTACTTGAACTTCTTGAACTTCTTGAACCTTCCTGCTACTTGAACTACTTGAACTTCTTGACCCTTCTTGCTAATTAAACTTCTTGAACCTTCCTGCTACTTGAACTTCTTGAACCCTACGGCTACTTGAACTTCTTGAACCTTCCGACTACTTGAACTTCTTGAACTTCTTGAACCTTCCTGTTACTTGAACAACTTGAACTTCTTGAACCTTACTGCTACTTTAACTTCTTGAACCTTCCTGCTACTTGAACTTCTTAAACCTTCCTGCTACTTGAACTTCTTGAAACTTCCGGCTACTTGAACTTCTTGAACTTCTTTAACCTTCCTGCTACTTGAACCTATTGAACCTTCCTGCTACTTGAACTTCTTGAACCTTCCTGCTACTTGAACTTCTTAAACTTCTTGAACCTTCCTGCTACTTGAACTTCTTGAACCTTCCTGCTACTTGAATTTCTTGAACCTTCCTGCTACTTGAACTTCTTGAACCTTCCTGCTTCTTGAACTTCTTGAACTTCTTGAACCTTCCTGCTACTTGAACGTCTTGAACCTTTCTGCTACTTGAACTTCTTGAACTTCTTGAACCTTCCTGCTACTTGAACTTCTTGATCCTTCCTGCTACTTGAACTTCTTGAAACTTCCTGCTACCTGAACTTCTTGAACCTTCCTGCTACTTGAACTTCTTGAACCTTCCTGCTACTTGAACTTTTTGAACCTTCCGGCTACTTGAACTTCTTGAACCTTCCTGCTACTTGAACTTCTTGAACCTTCCTGCTACTTGAACTTCTTGAACCATCCTGCTACTTGAACTTCTTGAACCTTCCTGCCACTTGAACTTCTTGAACTTCATGAACATTGCTGCTCCTTGAACTACTTGAACTTCTTGAACCTTCCTGCTACTTTAACTTCTTACACCTTCCTGCTACTTGAACTTCTTGAACCTTCCGGCTACTTGAACTTCTTGAACCTTCCTGCTACTTGAACTTCTTGAACCTTCCTGCTACTTTAACTTCTTACACCTTCCTGCTACTTGAACTTCTTGAACCTTCCGGCTACTTGAACTTCTTGAACCTTCCTGCTACTTACACTTCTTGAACCTTCCTGCTACTAGAACTTCTTGAACTTCTTGAACCTTCCTGCTACTTGAACTACTTGAACTTCTTGAACATTCCTGCTATTTGAACTTCTTGAACCTTCCTGGTACCTGAAATTATTGAACTTCTTGAACCTTCCTGCTACTTGAACTTCTTGAACTTCTTGAACCTTCCTCGTACTTGAACTTCTTGAACTTCTTGAACCTTCCTGCTACTTGAACTTCTTGAACTTCTTGAACCTTCCTGCTACTTGAACTTTTTGAACCTTCCTGCTACATGAACTTATTGAACTTCTTGAACCTTCCCGCTACTTGAACTTCTTGAACCATCCTGCTACTTGAACTTCTTGAACCCTCCTGCTACTAGAACTTCTTGAACCTTCCTGCAACTAGAACTTCTTGAACTTCTTGAAGCTTCCTGCTACTTGAACTTCTTGAAACTCCTTGCTACATGATTTTCTCGAACCTTCCTGCTACTTGAACTCCTTGAACTTCTCGAACCTTCCTGCTACTTGAACTTCTTGAACCTTCCTGCTACTTGAACTTCTTGAACTTCTTGAACCCCCCTGCTACCTGAACTACTTGAACTTCTTGAACCTTTCTGCTACTTGAACTACTTGAACTTCTTGAACCTTCCTGCTACTTGAACTTCTTGAACCTTCCTGGTACTTGAACTTCTTGAACTTCCTGAACCTTCCTGCTACTTGAACTTCTTGAACCTTCCTGCTACTTGAACTTCTTGAACTACTTGAACCTTCCTGCTACTTGAACTTCTTGAACCTTCCTGCTACTTGAACTTCTTGAACTTCTTGAACCTTCCAGCTACTTGAACTTCTTGAACCTTCCTGCTACTTGAACTTCTTGAACCTTCCTGCTACTTGAACTTCTTGACCCGTCCCGCTACTTGAACTTCTTGACTTCTTGAACCTTCCTGCTACTTGAACTACTTGAACTTCTTGAACCTTCCTGCTACTTGAACTTCTTGAACCTTCCTGCTACGCGAACTTAATGAACCTTCTGGCTATTTGAACTTCTCGAACTTCTTGAACCCTACTGCTACTTGAACTTCTTGAACCTTCCTGCTACTTGAACTTATTGAACATTCCGGCTACTTGAATTTCTTGAACCTTCCTGCTACTTGAACTTCTTGAACCTTCCTGCTACTTGAACTTCTTGAAACTTCCTGCTACTTGAACTTCTTGAACCTTCCTGCTACTTGAACTTATTGAACATTCCGGCTACTTGAACTTCTTGAACCTTCCTGCTACTTGAACTTCTTGAACTTCTTGAACCTTCCTTCTACTTGAACTACCTGAACTTCTTGAACCTTCCTGCTACTTGAACTACTTGAACTTCTTGAACCTTCCTGCTACTTGAACTTCTTGAACCTTCCTGCTACTTGAACTTCTTGAACTTCTTGAACCTTCCTTCTACTTGAACTACCTGAACTTCTTGAACCTTCCTGCTACTTGAACTACTTGAACTTCTTGAACCTTCCTGCTACTTGAACTTCTTGAACCTTCCTGCTACTTGAAATTCTTGAAACTTCCTGCTATTTGAACTTCTTGAGCCTTCCGGCTACTTGAACTTCTTGAACTTCTTGAACCTTCCTGCTACTTGAACTCCTTGAACCTTCCTGCTACTTGAACTTCTTGAACCTTCCGTCTACTTGAACTTCTTGAACTTCTTGAACCTTCCTGCTACTTGAACTTATTGAACCTTCCTGCTACTTGAACTTCTTGAACCTTCCTGCTAATTGAACTTCTTGAGCCTTCCTGCTACTTGAACTTCTTGAACCTTTCTGCTACTTGAATTTCTTGAACCTTCCTGCTACTTGAACTTCTTGAACTTCTTGAACCTTCCTGCTACCCTGAACAACTTGAACTTCTTGAAACTTCCTGCTACTTGAACTTCTTGAACCTTCCTTCTACTTGAACTTCTTGAACCTTCCTGCTACTAGAACTTCTTGAACCTTCCTGCAACTTGAACTTCTTGAACCTTCCTGCTACTTTTACTTCTTGAACCTTCCTGCTACTTGAATTTCTTGATCTTCTTGAACCTCCCTGCTTCTTGTACTTCTTGAACTTCTTGAACCTTCCTGCTACTTGAACTTCTTGAACCTTCCTGCTTCCTGAACTTCTTGAACTTCTTGAACCTTCCCGCTACTTGAACTTCTTGAACCTTCCTGCTACTTGAACTTCTTGAAACTTCCTGCTACTTGAACTTCTTGAACCTTCCAGCTACTTGAACTTCTTGAACCTTCCTGCTACTTGAACTTCTTGAACCTTCCTGCTACATGAACTTCTTGAACCTTCCTGCTACTTGAACTTCTTGAACCTTCCTGCTACTTGAACTTCTTGAACCTTCCAGCTACTTGAACTTCTTGAACCTTCCTGCTACTTGAACTTCTTGAACCTTCCTGCTACATGAACTTCTTGAACCTTCCTGCTACTTGAACTTCTCGAACTTCTTGAACCTTCCTGCTACTTGAACTTCTTGAACCTTCCTGCTACTTGAACTTCTTGAACTTCTTGAACCTTCCTGCTACTTGAACTACTTGAACTTCTTGACCCTTCTTGCTAATTAAACTTCTTGAACCTTCCTGCTACTTGAACTTCTTGAACCCTACGGCTACTTGAACTTCTTGAACCTTCCGACTACTTGAACTTCTTGAACTTCATGAACCTTCCTGTTACTTGAACTACTTGAACTTCTTGAACCTTACTGCTACTTTAACTTCTTGAACCTTCCTGCTACTTGAACTTCTTAAACCTTCCTGCTACTTGAACTTCTTGAACCTTCCGGCTACTTGAACTTCTTGAACTTCTTGAACCTTCCTGCTACTTGAACCTATTGAACCTTCCTGCTACTTGAACTTCTTGAACCTTCCTGCTACTTGAACTTCTTAAACTTCTTGAACCTTCCTGCTACTTGAACTTCTTGAACCTTCCTGCTACTTGAACTTCTTGAACCTTCCTGCTACTTGAACTTCTTGAACCTTCCTGCTTCTTGAACTTCTTGAACTTCTTGAACCTTCCTGCTACTTGAACGTCTTGAACCTTTCTGCTACTTGAACTTCTTGAACTTCTTGAACCTTCCTGCTACTTGAACTTCTTGATCCTTCCTGCTACTTGAACTTCTCGAACCTTCCTTCTACTTGAACTTTATTTACTTCTTGAACCTTCCTGCTACTTGAACTTCTTGAACCTTCAGGCTACTTGAACTTCTTGAACCTTCCTGCTACTTGAACTTCTTGAACCTTCCTGCTACTTGAACTTTTTGAACCTTCCTGCTATTTGAACTTCTTGAACTTCTTGAACCTTCCTGCTACTTGAACTTCTTGAACCTTCCTGCTACTTGAACTTCTTGAACTTCTTGAACCTTCCTGCTACTCAAACTTCTGAAAGGAATTTATATTTAAGGTGTTCTATTCACTGTCGAAAAAGTGAATGGAACCGTATGGGTTATCGGGATGTCGTCCGAAGTTTCCTCGGCGGTCCGGGATTTAGGAGAAAGGTTGCCATTTCTTTTGATGTTTAGTTTCCTGAGAGAGCGGTGTCTCTGTCGGCGCTATATTTTTCGTCTTTTGTTTGGTAACAAATTTGGTTTCTAGGGCCCTAGTATTTAGTGTTCAGTTATGTTCAGTTTTGCATGAGTTTTGTTACTCCTGTTGGAGGGCCGGTCAGCTTAAATCCTTAATTAGGGGGGGCTTTTAATGGATGTGAAGAGCAAATTCGCTCAATTATCGTACTCTGGTAGCAGAGCCCCTTAAACTTTGCTATTAAATTCACTACTCTAGAAGAAAGCAGCTTGACAGCAGTCGAAATCCTAATTTGACTGATCAGCTTTCTCTAACTTAACTTATGAAAATTAGAGGTCCCCTCGTCTTGCGGTACTAATCTTAATTAACCTTAGCATTCTTACTGATCTGGCCGGTCCTTCGGTTTCCTCTTCTGTGTTTCTATTAAGCGGTGAATTCGCCACTTCGAGGAATATAATTCGAAGGTTAGTAATCTCTTAAGTGATCAACGTAATTAATGGAAAATGATATAAGCTCTGCTATAAATATCGTTCGCGTGTTAGGTATCCTAATTTAAACCCTCAATGGTTTCTTTCAGTAAGCTGCCGAAATTCATCCCTAGCAAAAAAAAAGCCTGTTCGTCACTACTTCTAAAGTAGACTTCACGAAGTTAGTTCGGTACGTTGCTAGGAATAATAACGAAAATAGTGTGATATTTTGCTAAAATTTGAAAGGGTTTGATATACATTTGGTTATAATTTCGTTTGGTCTCGTCATGGGATTTATTAGCTTCTTTATTTCATTGCAGTGACCTATCTTCCGTGGTTGCTAGAGCGTATTGACTCCTCGCCTCTTATTACGAACGGCAGCTCCTCGAATAAACCCTCAGCGAACGTCCGTTGTCTTTTATTTATTAACAAAGTTACTTCGAATTATAATCAGTGGCTGCTAAGACCGTTTAAGTGGTAGAGTAATGGATCTTTCTGATCTTAGCACCGAGTTGCCGGGGGTGGCTGAATTGGTTAGGAAGCGCGCGGTGGAGAAACGTCGCGTTACCATTGCGTTGCGGGCGGCCGACGCTGAGGAGGATAGGTCTAAATTGCAGACTATAGTTGCCACGGTTGAGGGTCACTTAGCGGAGGTTAAGAAATGGGATCAAAAAATAGTTGATTGCCTTGTTAATGATAAAGATATTGAACGCTTGAACGACGAGATCGATCGTCAAGGGGATTATGAGTTAGAGGTAAAGTTCAAGTTGAAAACTTATGAAAGTAATGTTGAACTTACTAAATTCAAAGAAAGTTACTGTGATCTTAAGCTTCCGCATCTCGTTTGTGATACGTTTTCAGGGGAAGGTGTCTCTCATAAAGACTATTCCTCTTTCTTTAGCAAATTTCAGAATATCATAGGGCTGAGGGAAAATTTAAGTAATTCAGTTAAGTTCACATATTTGAAATCCTACTTGAAAGGGTATGCGCTCAAGTTAGTAGAACACTTGAGCATAACCGATGATCATTATTTGGTTGCCCTTTCCTTGTTGGAAAAAGAGTTTCTCCATAAAGAGTGGATAGTTGATGACTTGTACAAAAAGCTATTGACTATTAAACCTAAATTTGATACAGAGTACGGGGAAACTAAGGTGTTCATTAACCAAGTTCGTAGCATTTTATACGATTTGAGCCAAAATGGTAGGGATTTATTGGCAGATGACAGCTGCACCGAATTTATTAGTCACATTGTTTTTAACAAGTTGCCTTTACCTTTTAGGCATGAAATCATGGTTAAATTGAATAAAAGTTTTCCTTCAGTTCAGGAAATTTTTGATAACTATGTTGACATTATACGAATTTTGAATATGAAGAATTCTTCGAAGGGTAAGAATTATGAGGGCAATGCGGGCTCTCTTAATTTCGCAAAGCCAAAAAATAGCAAATCTGTTTTCCAAAATGCGAGTGCGACAGCTGTTAACAAGCTTTGTAAGTTTTGTTCTAGCGCTGCCCACAGTATGTTAAACTGCACGAAATATGCTTCTCATGGAGAGAGGTTGGCCCGGTGCAGGGACCTTGGTTTGTGCGCTTGCTGCACCAGCAGCAAGCATGCCACGGAGACCTGCAAAGCAAGACTTGATTTTGAGTGCAAGTTTTGTAGTTCTCGTTCTCATTTGTCTGCCCTATGTTCTAAATATCGGGCTAGTAGAGTCCTTCATAACTTTTGCATGAATTCCAATGAGCAAAGCTCTATGTTTCTTCTTCCTTCACTTACCATTTCCGTAGTACGAGGAAACTCGACTACTACTTCCCGAGTTCTCTTGGATACGGGGAGCCAGCGTAGTTATCTGTCATCAAAGGTATTGGAAAGACTTGAAGTTAACGCCAATTTGCCTGTAACTAGTTACACTGTCAATACTTTCCTCGACAAAGGTTCTAAAAGTTTGTCGGAAATTAGTCTTACATTGGACTTTCCGGAAGTTTCCACTCGAATACAGTTGCCTGTACTAGTAGGGAAAGAGATTGCCATTAATTATACCGTGGCCGGTTTGAGTAGGGCTATACCTAACCTTAAGAAAAGGTTTGAGCTCGCAGATCATTCCTGGGAAAAAGAGCTAACTGACCAGGTCCAGCTTGAAGGAATAATAGGAGTAGATGCCTTGCAATTCTTAGGCGGTCTCTCCTTAACGAGATGCGGGCTAGGTTCAGCATTCCTCTACGGAGGGAAAATAATTCCTTTCGGGAATGTTGAACATTTTATGACAAAAAGTCAGATACAAATAATGCATGCCGTTAAGGTGTCGCAGAGTAGACATATTGACTCATGTGTCAACTTTGTTCTCAACCCTAGCTCCAAATACCGAGATGTGATTTCCAGCCTAGCTAGCGAGTCTGATGTAGAGGGACATCTTGAAAAGCTACTAGAAATGGAAACAATTGGATTTAGGGACGAAGTTCCTGAGGAAAGCGATTATTTGGAGGATTTTGACTCTTCTATTCAATTAATTGATAATAAGTATCATGTGAAATTACCTTGGAAGAAAACTTTGAAAGATGTGCAGCCAAATTTTGACATTGCGCGTGCCGTTCTCAGACGAATGCTGAGCAATTTGCGCGCGCGTAATCTGTATTCTGAGTATGATGCAGTGTTGCAGCAACAGCTGTCAGATGGTGTGTTGGAGGAAATCCCGCTGGAAGAGGATGGACATGGAAGTAGAGTGTACATTCCTCATCGAGCTGTGGTGCGAGAGGGTCCCACCATCACCACGCGTCTTCGACCGGTCTTGAACTGTAGTCTGAAGACAGGTAAGAGTCCCTCGCTCAACGAAGCGGCCTTTCCTGGTATGAATTTGTTGCAGAATTTGCTCTCTCTCCTGCTGAAGGTCAGAATGAACGATTACTTGGTTACATCTGACATTCGTCAGGCCTATTTGCAGGTCAAACTTTCTTCGGACGAGGATAAAAATAAATTTTGTATTTTGTGGGAGAGAGGGGGTGAGTTAATTGTTTATCGCTACACAGCAATTGTTTTTGGATTTGTTAGTAGTCCTTTCATTCTAAGCTATGTAATTCGAAAACATCTACAAAATTATCCTAATGATTTATGTAATTATTTCTTAAAAAACAACCTTTACGTTGATAATTTATTTATGACTGCAAATTCCCTGTATGACCTTCAGAGGCTGTACGAGCTTTCGTCTACAAGAATGGCAGAAGGCGGGTTTCAGTTACGTTCTTGGAACAGTAATCATTGTAAGCTTAGGGAAAGATTTGAGAAAGACGGCACGGGGCGGAGTCCTCAAGTTGAGTATGAGAATGTACTGGGTTACCGGTACTGTGCTAGGACTGACCAGCTTAGTGTTTCAGTACTTCCTCGCGAGACAGAGGGACCTGTTACTAAGCGTTCAGTTTTGTCGGGTCTCTCGAAATTGTTCGATCCTCTTGGCTTGACCTCGCCAGTGACCGTCAGGGGAAAGGTTTTAATGAGGAAAATATGGAAATTAAAAGTAAATTGGGATGACCCGCTTCCTGCTGATTTGAAGTCTGAATGGCGAGAGTTGCGGGGTGATTTAATGCAGCTATCTAAATTTTGTTTCAGAAGAAATATTGCCAAATTTCAGGATGAAGTTTCTTTAGTAATTTTTTGCGATGCATCTAAACCTATGTATGGATTTTCTGCGTATGCTGTAGTCCAGCACGGGAGTACGAGCATATCAAATTTGATTTTTGCGAAAAGTAAAATAGCACCTTTAAAACAGAAGAGTCTTCCTACGCTCGAATTGCTTGCCGTGCTCCTCGCATTCAAATATTTAGATACTTTGATTCAGTCGTTTGACAAAACTCCTGTTAAAAGGATAATTTTGGGAGTTGACGCCCAAATTGTTCTCGCTTGGATTATAAACGGGAAAACGAAAACAAAGAATAAATTTACCGACAGTCGTATTGCCGATATCATCAGTTTACGGGAACAGATTTCTGAAGATTTTGGCGTGAACTGCGATTTAAATTATATTCCAACTGACATGAACCCAGCTGATTTAGTCACTAGGGGTTTGAAGCTAACCGAATTTACCAAGGTAAGAAAACTGTGGAAGCATGGACCTGATTTCCTTCAGGAATCTGTTTTCACATGGCCTAAATTCTCTTTAGGTTGTTTGCCAACTGTGGTAGAAAATGTTTCTTCCATAGCAAAATCCTACGTGCCCCTAGCCCCGGTAATTTCTGCAAATAGGTACTCCTCAGCAGAAAAGCTGTGGAGAGTGACTGCTTTGCTTTTCCGATTTTTCTTCAAACTAAAAAAGTTAGAAGTGGATAGCGCTGAGTGTCGTCGAAAGGCGCAAGTCTACTGGTTTAAAATGGAACAAGAGATTTATTTAGCCCAAGAAAGGCAATTTTTGGAGTTGGCTCATCATCAAAAGCAGATGAAGCAAGTAGTGCCTCCTCTGGTCAATAACTTAAACCTCTTCATCGATGAGGATGGGTTGGTCAGGTCAAAGGGTCGATTATCAAAGAGTCCCTTTTTATCTTTTGAAGCAAAGCACCCGCTTATCTTGCCAAAGCAGAGCTGGGTAACAGAGTTAATGATAAAAGAGTGCCATCAGCGTTGTAAGCATCTTGGCACAGCGTCCACTCTTAACTTTATGCGTAATCAGGGGTTCTGGGTACCTCAGGGTCGACCCTTGGTGAACAGAGTCCTGAAAGGGTGTACGATTTGCAGAAGGTACAATAGTTTGGCGTTTAAATACCCTAAACGCACTGACTACATTGAAGACAGGGTTTCATTTTTGCGTCCATTTGAAAATGTCGGGGTAGACTTTACTGGGCAATTTAGTGTACTTTATGGGGAGAAGTACGTAAAAATGTATTTGGTGATATTTACTTGTTTGAATGTCAGGGCAGTCCATATCCAGTTGGTTCCGTCTATGACTTCAAAGGATTTTTTGATGGCTTTCATTAGATTTAGTAATTTATTCGGGATGCCTAAAAAATTGTTCAGCGACAATGCTCCTTCCTTTTTGCAGTCTGCTGAACTCTTGTCACTCTCCTCCGATGATAGTGATTGGCGCGATTACTTGGTTAAAAATGCCATTCGCCACATAAAAATTCCATTGTATTCAGCGTGGGTGGGCAGTGCTTGGGAGAGACTGATAAGAGTTATAAAAAGCTGCTTGTACAAGACTATTGGTAGGGGTAAATTGTCGTATTTTGAATTCTTAACAGTTTTAAGTGACATAGAATCCGCCATTAACTCGCGTCCGCTGACTTACCGCACTGATGATTTACAGTCGGATAGTGAACACATAACGCCCAATTCCTTTTTGAAAACAAACGCTAATTCTAGCTTGATTTTTGGAGACACATCTGGCTCTGCCATACCCCTTCCTTCCCGTCAAGATCTTATTGGCACTTTAGAATGCCGCGAAAATCTCTTGGAAAAATTTAAGGAACTGTGGTGTGCTGAGTACCTGCTTTCGTTGCGGCAAACTGGGCGCGATTTGTATCAGGGTCATTGGGAGGAGAAAATTCGAGTAGACGACATAATTTTAATTTCGTCTCCTGTGAAACCCAGGCCTATGTGGCAATTGGGAAGAGTAACTAAGCTCTTTACGGGCAAGGATGGGCGCACGCGCAGCGTAGAAGTCATACGCCCTGATAGGTTGCGGGGAGTGTATTCTATTTCAATGCTGTATCCATTGGAACTTTCCTTGGAACATGTGTCGCGGGAAAAATTACCCCTTCCAGAATCCTGTTCCGATAATAACCAGAATCCTATTCACAGAGTCGAGCGGCCCGCCAGAGAAGCAGCACAAAAATGCAGAGAGAGGCTTCGTACCTGCAATTGAAAATTGCAGATTCGTCGCCCCCGGAGTATGAAAGGAATTTATATTTAAGGTGTTCTATTCACTGTCGAAAAAGTGAATGGAACCGTATGGGTTATCGGGATGTCGTCCGAAGTTTCCTCGGCGGTCCGGGATTTAGGAGAAAGGTTGCCATTTCTTTTGATGTTTAGTTTCCTGAGAGAGCGGTGTCTCTGTCGGCGCTATATTTTTCGTCTTTTGTTTGGTAACAAATTTGGTTTCTAGGGCCCTAGTATTTAGTGTTCAGTTATGTTCAGTTTTGCATGAGTTTTGTTACTCCTGTTGGAGGGCCGGTCAGCTTAAATCCTTAATTAGGGGGGGCTTTTAATGGATGTGAAGAGCAAATTCGCTCAATTATCGTACTCTGGTAGCAGAGCCCCTTAAACTTTGCTATTAAATTCACTACTCTAGAAGAAAGCAGCTTGACAGCAGTCGAAATCCTAATTTGACTGATCAGCTTTCTCTAACTTAACTTATGAAAATTAGAGGTCCCCTCGTCTTGCGGTACTAATCTTAATTAACCTTAGCATTCTTACTGATCTGGCCGGTCCTTCGGTTTCCTCTTCTGTGTTTCTATTAAGCGGTGAATTCGCCACTTCGAGGAATATAATTCGAAGGTTAGTAATCTCTTAAGTGATCAACGTAATTAATGGAAAATGATATAAGCTCTGCTATAAATATCGTTCGCGTGTTAGGTATCCTAATTTAAACCCTCAATGGTTTCTTTCAGTAAGCTGCCGAAATTCATCCCTAGCAAAAAAAAAGCCTGTTCGTCACTACTTCTAAAGTAGACTTCACGAAGTTAGTTCGGTACGTTGCTAGGAATAATAACGAAAATAGTGTGATATTTTGCTAAAATTTGAAAGGGTTTGATATACATTTGGTTATAATTTCGTTTGGTCTCGTCATGGGATTTATTAGCTTCTTTATTTCATTGCAGTGACCTATCTTCCGTGGTTGCTAGAGCGTATTGACTCCTCGCCTCTTATTACGAACGGCAGCTCCTCGAATAAACCCTCAGCGAACGTCCGTTGTCTTTTATTTATTAACACTTCTTTAACTTCTTGAACCTTCCTGCTACTTGAACTTCTTGAGCCTTCCTGCTACTTGAACTTCTTGAACCTTTCTGCTACTTGAATTTCTTGAACCTTCCTGCTACTTGAACTTCTTGAACTTCTTGAACCTTCCTGCTACCCTGAACAACTTGAACTTCTTGAAACTTCCTGCTACTTGAACTTCTTGAACCTTCCTTCTACTTGAACTTCTTGAACCTTCCTGCTACTAGAACTTCTTGAACTTCTTGAACCTTCCTGCAACTTGAACTTCTTGAACCTTCCTGCTACTTTTACTTCTTGAACCTTCCTGCTACTTGAATTTCTTGATCTTCTTGAACCTCCCTGCTTCTTGTACTTCTTGAACTTCTTGAACCTCCCTGCTACTTGAACTTCTTGAACCTTCCTGCTTCCTGAACTTCTTGAACTTCTTGAACCTTCCCGCTACTTGAACTTCTTGAACCTTCCTGCTACTTGAACTTCTTGAACATTCCTGATACTTGAACTTCTTGAACCTTCCTCCTACTTGAACTTTTTGAACTTCTTGAACCTTCCTGCTACTTGATCTTCTTGAAACTTTCTGCTACTCGAACTTCTTGAAACTTCCTGCTACCTGAACTTCTTGAATCTTCCTGCTACTTGAACTTCTTGAACCTTCCTGCTACTTGAACTTTTTGAACCTTGCGGCTACTTGAACTTCTTGAACCTTCCTGCTACTTGAACTTCTTGAACCTTCCTGCTACTTGAACTTCTTGAACCATCCTGCTACTTGAACTTCTTGAACCTTCCTGCCACTTGAACTTCTTGAACTTCATGAAGCTTCCTGCTCCGTGAACTACTTGAACTTCTTGAACCTTCCTGCTACTTTAACTTCTTACACCTTCCTGCTACTTGAACTTTTTGAACCTTCCGGCTACAAGAACTTCTTGAACCTTCCTGCTACTTGAACTTCTTGAACCTTCCTGCTACTTCAACTTCTTACACCTTCCTGCTACTTGAACTTATTGAACCTTCCAGCTACTTGAACTTCTTGAACCTTCCTGCTACTTGAACTTCTTGAACTTCATGCACCTTCCTGCTACTTGAACTACTTGAACTTCTTGAACATTACTGCTACTTTAACTTCTTGAACCTTCCTGCTACTTGAACTTCTTGAACCTTCCTGCTACTTGAACTTCTTGAACCTTCCGGCTACTTGAACTTTTTGATTTTCTTGAACCTTCCTGCTACTTAATCTTCTTGAAACTTTCTGCTACTTGAACTTCTTGAAACTTCCTGCTACCTGAACTTCTTGAACCTTCCTGCTACTTGAACTTCTTGAACCTTCCTGCTACTTGAACTTTTTGAACCTTCCGGCTACTTGAACTTCTTCAACCTTCCTGCTACTTGAACTTCTTGAACCTTCCTGCTACTTGAACTTCTTGAACCATCCTGCTACTTGAACTTCTTGAACCTTCCTGCCACTTGAACTTCTTGAACTTCATGAACATTGCTGCTCCTTGAACTACTTGAACTTCTTGAACCTTCCTGCTACTTTAACTTCTTACACCTTCCTGCTACTTGAACTTCTTGAACCTTCCGGCTACTTGAACTTCTTGAACCTTCCTGCTACTTGAACTTCTTGAACCTTCCTGCTACTTTAACTTCTTACACCTTCCTGCTACTTGAACTTCTTGAACCTTCCGGCTACTTGAACTTCTTGAACCTTCCTGCTACTTACACTTCTTGAACCTTCCTGCTACCAGAACTTCTTGAACTTCTTGAACCTTCCTGCTACTTGAACTACTTGAACTTCTTGAACATTCCTGCTATTTGAACTTCTTGAACCTTCCTGGTACCTGAAATTATTGAACTTCTTGAACCTTCCTGCTACTTGAACTTCTTGAACTTCTTGAACCTTCCTCGTACTTGAACTTCTTGAACTTCTTGAACCTTCCTGCTACTTGAACTTCTTGAACTTCTTGAACCTTCCTGCTACTTGAACTTTTTGAACCTTCCTGCTACATGAACTTATTGAACTTCTTGAACCTTCCCGCTACTTGAACTTCTTGAACCATCCTGCTACTTGAACTTCTTGAACCCTCCTGCTACTAGAACTTCTTGAACCTTCCTGCAACTAGAACTTCTTGAACTTCTTGAACCTTCCTGCTACTTGAACTTCTTGGAACTCCTTGCTACATGATTTTCTCGAACCTTCCTGCTACTTGAACTCCTTGAACTTCTCGAACCTTCCTGCTACTTGAACTTCTTGAACCTTCCTGCTACTTGAACTTCTTGAACTTCTTGAACCTCCCTGCTACCTGAACTACTTGAACTTCTTGAACCTTTCTGCTACTTGAACTACTTGAACTTCTTGAACCTTCCTGCTACTTGAACTTCTTGAACCTTCCTGGTACTTGAACTTCTTGAACTTCCTGAACCTTCCTGCTACTTGAACTTCTTGAACCTTCGTGCTACTTGAACTTCTTGAACTACTTGAACCTTCCTGCTACTTGAACTTCTTGAACCTTCCTGCTACTTGAACTTCTTGAACTTCTTGAACCTTCCAGCTACTTGAACTTCTTGAACCTTCCTGCTACTTGAACTTCTTGAACCTTCCTGCTACTTGAACTTCTTGACCCTTCCCGCTACTTGAACTTCTTGACTTCTTGAACCTTCCTGCTACTTGAACTACTTGAACTTCTTGAACCTTCCTGCTACTTGAACTTCTTGAACCTTCCTGCTACGCGAACTTAATGAACCTTCTGGCTATTTGAACTTTTCGAACTTCTTGAACCCTACTGCTACTTGAACTTCTTGAACCTTCCTGCTACTTGAACTTATTGAACATTCCGGCTACTTGAATTTCTTGAACCTTCCTGCTACTTGAACTTCTTGAACCTTCCTGCTACTTGAACTTCTTGAAACTTCCTGCTACTTGAACTTCTTGAACCTTCCTGCTACTTGAACTTATTGAACATTCCGGCTACTTGAACTTCTTGAACCTTCCTGCTACTTGAACTTCTTGAACTTCTTGAACCTTCCTTCTACTTGAACTACCTGAACTTCTTGAACCTTCCTGCTACTTGAACTACTTGAACTTCTTGAACCTTCCTGCTACTTGAACTTCTTGAACCTTCCTGCTACTTGAAATTCTTGAAACTTCCTGCTATTTGAACTTCTTGAGCCTTCCGGCTACTTGAACTTCTTGAACTTCTTGAACCTTCCTGCTACTTGAACTCCTTGAACCTTCCTGCTACTTGAACTTCTTGAACCTTCCGTCTACTTGAACTTCTTGAACTTCTTGAACCTTCCTGCTACTTGAACTTATTGAACCTTCCTGCTACTTGAACTTCTTGAACCTTCCTGCTACTTGAACTTCTTGAGCCTTCCTGCTACTTGAACTTCTTGAACCTTTCTGCTACTTGAATTTCTTGAACCTTCCTGCTACTTGAACTTCTTGAACTTCTTGAACCTTCCTGCTACCCTGAACAACTTGAACTTCTTGAAACTTCCTGCTACTTGAACTTCTTGAACCTTCCTTCTACTTGAACTTCTTGAACCTTCCTGCTACTAGAACTTCTTGAACTTCTTGAACCTTCCTGCAACTTGAACTTCTTGAACCTTCCTGCTACTTTTACTTCTTGAACCTTCCTGCTACTTGAATTTCTTGATCTTCTTGAACCTCCCTGCTTCTTGTACTTCTTGAACTTCTTGAACCTTCCTGCTACTTGAACTTCTTGAACCTTCCTGCTTCCTGAACTTCTTGAACTTCTTGAACCTTCCCGCTACTTGAACTTCTTGAACCTTCCTGCTACTTGAACTTCTTGAAACTTCCTGCTACTTGAACTTCTTGAACCTTCCAGCTACTTGAACTTCTTGAACCTTCCTGCTACTTGAACTTCTTGAACCTTCCTGCTACATGAACTTCTTGAACCTTCCTGCTACTTGAACTTCTTGAACCTTCCTGCTACTTGAACTTCTTGAACCTTCCAGCTACTTGAACTTCTTGAACCTTCCTGCTACTTGAACTTCTTGAACCTTCCTGCTACATGAACTTCTTGAACCTTCCTGCTACTTGAACTTCTCGAACTTCTTGAACCTTCCTGCTACTTGAACTTCTTGAACCTTCCTGCTACTTGAACTTCTTGAACTTCTTGAACCTTCCTGCTACTTGAACTACTTGAACTTCTTGACCCTTCTTGCTAATTAAACTTCTTGAACCTTCCTGCTACTTGAACTTCTTGAACCCTACGGCTACTTGAACTTCTTGAACCTTCCGACTACTTGAACTTCTTGAACTTCATGAACCTTCCTGTTACTTGAACTACTTGAACTTCTTGAACCTTACTGCTACTTTAACTTCTTGAACCTTCCTGCTACTTGAACTTCTTAAACCTTCCTGCTACTTGAACTTCTTGAACCTTCCGGCTACTTGAACTTCTTGAACTTCTTTAACCTTCCTGCTACTTGAACCTATTGAACCTTCCTGCTACTTGAACTTCTTGAACCTTCCGGCTACTTGAACTTCTTAAACTTCTTGAACCTTCCTGCTACTTGAACTTCTTGAACCTTCTTGCTACTTGAACTTCTTGAACCTTCCTGCTACTTGAACTTCTTGAACCTTCCTGCTTCTTGAACTTCTTGAACTTCTTGAACCTTCCTGCTACTTGAACGTCTTGAACCTTTCTGCTACTTGAATTTCTTGAACTTCTTGAACCTTCCTGCTACTTGAACTTCTTGATCCTTCCTGCTACTTGAACTTCTTGAAACTTCCTGCTACCTGAACTTCTTGAACCTTCCTGCTACTTGAACTTCTTGAACCTTCCTGCTACTTGAACTTTTTGAACCTTCCGGCTACTTGAACTTCTTGAACCTTCCTGCTACTTGAACTTCTTGAACCTTCCTGCTACTTGAACTTCTTGAACCATCCTGCTACTTGAACTTCTTGAACCTTCCTGCCACTTGAACTTCTTGAACTTCATGAACATTGCTGCTCCTTGAACTACTTGAACTTCTTGAACCTTCCTGCTACTTTAACTTCTTACACCTTCCTGCTACTTGAACTTCTTGAACCTTCCGGCTACGTGAACTTCTTGAACCTTCCTGCTACTTGAACTTCTTGAACCTTCCTGCTACTTTAACTTCTTACACTTTCCTGCTACTTGAACTTCTTGAACCTTCCGGCTACTTGAACTTCTTGAACCTTCCTGCTACTTACACTTCTTGAACCTTCCTGCTACTAGAACTTCTTGAACTTCTTGAACCTTCCTGCTACTTGAACTACTTGAACTTCTTGAACATTCCTGCTATTTGAACTTCTTGAACCTTCCTGGTACCTGAAATTATTGAACTTCTTGAACCTTCCTGCTACTTGAACTTCTTGAACTTCTTGAACCTTCCTCGAACTTGAACATCTTGAACTTCTTGAACCTTCCTGCTACTTGAACTTCTTGAACTTCTTGAACCTTCCTGCTACTTGAACTTTTTGAACCTTCCTGCTACATGAACTTATTGAAGTTCTTGAACCTTCCCGCTACTTGAACTTCTTGAACCATCCTGCTACTTGAACTTCTTGAACCCTCCTGCTACTAGAACTTCTTGAACCTTCCTGCAACTAGAACTTCTTGAACTTCTTGAAGCTTCCTGCTACTTGAACTTCTTGAAACTCCTTGCTACATGATTTTCTCGAACCTTCCTGCTACTTGAACTCCTTGAACTTCTCGAACCTTCCTGCTACTTGAACTTCTTGAACCTTCCTGCTACTTGAACTTCTTGAACTTCTTGAACCCCCCTGCTACCTGAACTACTTGAACTTCTTGAACCTTTCTGCTACTTGAACTACTTGAACTTCTTGAACCTTCCTGCTACTTGAACTTCTTGAACCTTCCTGGTACTTGAACTTCTTGAACTTCCTGAACCTTCCTGCTACTTGAACTTCTTGAACCTTCCTGCTACTTGAACTTCTTGAACTACTTGAACCTTCCTGCTACTTGAACTTCTTGAACCTTCCTGCTACTTGAACTTCTTGAACTTCTTGAACCTTCCAGCTACTTGAACTTCTTGAACCTTCCTGCTACTTGAACTTCTTGAACCTTCCTGCTACTTGAACTTCTTGACCCTTCCCGCTACTTGAACTTCTTGACTTCTTGAACCTTCCTGCTACTTGAACTACTTGAACTTCTTGAACCTTCCTGCTACTTGAACTTCTTGAACCTTCCTGCTACGCGAACTTAATGAACCTTCTGGCTATTTGAACTTCTCGAACTTCTTGAACCCTACTGCTACTTGAACTTCTTGAACCTTCCTGCTACTTGAACTTATTGAACATTCCGGCTACTTGAATTTCTTGAACCTTCCTGCTACTTGAACTTCTTGAACCTTCCTGCTACTTGAACTTCTTGAAACTTCCTGCTACTTGAACTTCTTGAACCTTCCTGCTACTTGAACTTATTGAACATTCCGGCTACTTGAACTTCTTGAACCTTCCTGCTACTTGAACTTCTTGAACTTCTTGAACCTTCCTTCTACTTGAACTACCTGAACTTCTTGAACCTTCCTGCTACTTGAACTACTTGAACTTCTTGAACCTTCGTGCTACTTGAACTTCTTGAACCATCCTGCTACTTGAACTTCTTGAACCTTCCTGCCACTTGAACTTCTTGAACTTCATGAACATTGCTGCTCCTTGAACTACTTGAACTTCTTGAACCTTCCTGCTACTTTAACTTCTTACACCTTCCTGCTACTTGAACTTCTTGAACCTTCCGGCTACGTGAACTTCTTGAACCTTCCTGCTACTTGAACTTCTTGAAACTTCCTGCTACCTGAACTTCTTGAACCTTCCTGCTACTTGAACTTCTTGAACCTTCCTGCTACTTGAACTTTTTGAACCTTCCGGCTACTTGAACTTCTTGAACCTTCCTGCTACTTGAACTTCTTGAACCTTCCTGCTACTTGAACTTCTTGAACCATCCTGCTACTTGAACTTCTTGAACCTTCCTGCCACTTGAACTTCTTGAACTTCATGAACATTGCTGCTCCTTGAACTACTTGAACTTCTTGAACCTTCCTGCTACTTTAACTTCTTACACCTTCCTGCTACTTGAACTTCTTGAACCTTCCGGCTACGTGAACTTCTTGAACCTTCCTGCTACTTGAACTTCTTGAACCTTCCTGCTACTTTAACTTCTTACACTTTCCTGCTACTTGAACTTCTTGAACCTTCCGGCTACTTGAACTTCTTGAACCTTCCTGCTACTTACACTTCTTGAACCTTCCTGCTACTAGAACTTCTTGAACTTCTTGAACCTTCCTGCTACTTGAACTACTTGAACTTCTTGAACATTCCTGCTATTTGAACTTCTTGAACCTTCCTGGTACCTGAAATTATTGAACTTCTTGAACCTTCCTGCTACTTGAACTTCTTGAACTTCTTGAACCTTCCTCGAACTTGAACTTCTTGAACTTCTTGAACCTTCCTGCTACTTGAACTTCTTGAACTTCTTGAACCTTCCTGCTACTTGAACTTTTTGAACCTTCCTGCTACATGAACTTATTGAAGTTCTTGAACCTTCCCGCTACTTGAACTTCTTGAACCATCCTGCTACTTGAACTTCTTGAACCCTCCTGCTACTAGAACTTCTTGAACCTTCCTGCAACTAGAACTTCTTGAACTTCTTGAAGCTTCCTGCTACTTGAACTTCTTGAAACTCCTTGCTACATGATTTTCTCGAACCTTCCTGCTACTTGAACTCCTTGAACTTCTCGAACCTTCCTGCTACTTGAACTTCTTGAACCTTCCTGCTACTTGAACTTCTTGAACTTCTTGAACCCCCCTGCTACCTGAACTACTTGAACTTCTTGAACCTTTCTGCTACTTGAACTACTTGAACTTCTTGAACCTTCCTGCTACTTGAACTTCTTGAACCTTCCTGGTACTTAAACTTCTTGAACTTCCTGAACCTTCCTGCTACTTGAACTTCTTGAACCTTCCTGCTAATTGAACTTCTTGAACTACTTGAACCTTCCTGCTACTTGAACTTCTTGAACCTTCCTGCTACTTGAACTTCTTGAACTTCTTGAACCTTCCAGCTACTTGAACTTCTTGAACCTTCCTGCTACTTGAACTTCTTGAACCTTCCTGCTACTTGAACTTCTTGACCCTTCCCGCTACTTGAACTTCTTGACTTCTTGAACCTTCCTGCTACTTGAACTACTTGAACTTCTTGAACCTTCCTGCTACTTGAACTTCTTGAACCTTCCTGCTACGCGAACTTAATGAACCTTCTGGCTATTTGAACTTCTCGAACTTCTTGAACCCTACTGCTACTTGAACTTCTTGAACCTTCCTGCTACTTGAACTTATTGAACATTCCGGCTACTTGAATTTCTTGAACCTTCCTGCTACTTGAACTTCTTGAACCTTCCTGCTACTTGAACTTCTTGAAACTTCCTGCTACTTGAACTTCTTGAACCTTCCTGCTACTTGAACTTATTGAACATTCCGGCTACTTGAACTTCTTGAACCTTCCTGCTACTTGAACTTCTTGAACTTCTTGAACCTTCCTTCTACTTGAACTACCTGAACTTCTTGAACCTTCCTGCTACTTGAACTACTTGAACTTCTTGAACCTTCGTGCTACTTGAACTTCTTGAACCTTCCTGCTACTTGAAATTCTTGAAACTTCCTGCTATTTGAACTTCTTGAGCCTTCCGGCTACTTGAACTTCTTGAACTTCTTGAACCTTCCTGCTACTTGAACTCCTTGAACCTTCCTGCTACTTGAACTTCTTGAACCTTCCGTCTACTTGAACTTCTTGAACTTCTTGAACCTTCCTGCTACTTGAACTTATTGAACCTTCCTGCTACTTGAACTTCTTGAACCTTCCTGCTACTTGAACTTCTTGAGCCTTCCTGCTACTTGAACTTATTGAACCTTTCTGCTACTTGAATTTCTTGAACCTTCCTGCTACTTGAACTTCTTGAACTTCTTGAACCTTCCTGCTACCCTGAACAACTTGAACTTCTTGAAATGTCCTGCTACTTGAACTTCTTGAACCTTCCTTCTACTTGAACTTCTTGAACCTTCCTGCTACTAGAACTTCTTGAACCTTCCTGCAACTTGAACTTCTTGAACCTTCCTGCTACTTTTACTTCTTGAACCTTCCTGCTACTTGAATTTCTTGATCTTCTTGAACCTCCCTGCTTCTTGGACTTCTTGAACTTCTTGAACCTTCCTGCTACTTGAACTTCTTGAACCTTCCTGCTTCCTGAACTTCTTGAACTTCTTGAACCTTCCCGCTACTTGAACTTCTTGAACCTTCCTGCTACTTGAACTTCTTGAAACTTCCTGCTACTTGAACTTCTTGAACCTTCCAGCTACTTGAACTTCTTGAACCTTCCTGCTACTTGAACTTCTTGAACCTTCCTGCTACATGAACTTCTTGAACCTTCCTGCTACTTGAACTTCTTGAACCTTCCTGCTACTTGAACTTCTTGAACCTTCCAGCTACTTGAACTTCTTGAACCTTCCTGCTACTTGAACTTCTTGAACCTTCCTGCTACATGAACTTCTTGAACCTTCCTGCTACTTGAACTTCTCGAACTTCTTGAACCTTCCTGGTACTTGAACTTCTTGAACCTTCGTGCTACTTGAACTTCTTGAACTTCTTGAACCTTCTTGCTACTTGAACTACTTGAACTTCTTGACCCTTCTTGCTAATAAAACTTCTTGAACCTTCCTGCTACTTGAACTTCTTGAACCCTACGGCTACTTGAACTTCTTGAACCTTCCGACTACTTGAACTTCTTGAACTTCATGAACCTTCCTGTTACTTGAACTACTTGAACTTCTTGAACCTTACTGCTACTTTAACTTCTTGAACCTTCCTGCTACTTGAACTTCTTAAACCTTCCTGCTACTTGAACTTCTTGAACCTTCCGGCTACTTGAACTTCTTGAACTTCTTGAACCTTCCTGCTACTTGAACCTATTGAACCTTCCTGCTACTTGAACTTCTTGAACCTTCCTGCTACTTGAACTTCTTAAACTTCTTGAACCTTCCTGCTACTTGAACTTCTTGAACCTTCCTGCTACTTGAACTTCTTGAACCTTCCTGCTACTTGAACTTCTTGAACCTTCCTGCTTCTTGAACTTCTTGAACTTCTTGAACCTTCCTGCTACTTGAACGTCTTGAACCTTTCTGCTACTTGAACTTCTTGAACTTCTTGAACCTTCCTGCTACTTGAACTTCTTGATCCTTCCTGCTACTTGAACTTCTCGAACCTTCCTTCTACTTGAACTTTATTTACTTCTTGAACCTTCCTGCTACTTGAACTTCTTGAACCTTCAGGCTACTTGAACTTCTTGAACCTTCCTGCTACTTGAACTTCTTGAACCTTCCTGCTACTTGAACTTTTTGAACCTTCCTGCTATTTGAACTTCTTGAACTTCTTGAACCTTCCTGCTACTTGAACTTCTTGAACCTTCCTGCTACTTGAACTTCTTGAACTTCTTGAACCTTCCTGCTACTCAAACTTCTTTAACTTCTTGAACCTTCCTGCTACTTGAACTTTTTGAACCTTTCTGCTACTTGAACTTCTTGAACTTCTTGAACCTTCCTGCTACTTGAACTTCTTGAACTTCTTGAACCTTCCTGCTACTTGAACTTCTTGAACCTTCCTGCTACTTGAACTTCTTGAACCTTCCTGCTACTTGAACTTCTTGAACCTTCCTGCCACTTGAACTTCTTGACCCTTCCCGCTACTTGAACTTCTTGACTTCTTGAACCTTCCTGCTACTTGAACTACTTGAACTTCTTGAACCTTACTTCTTCTTGAACTTCTTGAACCTTCCTGCTACGCGAACCTAATGAACTTTCTGGCTATTTGAACTTCTCGAACTTCTTGAACCCTACTGCTACTTGAACTTCTTGAACCTTCCTGCTACTTGAACTTATTGAACATTCCGGCTACTTGAATTTCTTGAACCTTCCTGCTACTTGAACTTCTTGAACCTTCCTGCTACTTGAACTTCTTGAAACTTCCTGCTACTTGAACTTCTTGAACCTTCCTGCTACTTGAACTTATTGAACATTCCGGCTACTTGAACTTCTTGAACCTTCCTGCTACTTGAACTTCTTGAACTTCTTGAACCTTCCTTCTACTTGAACTACCTGAACTTCTTGAACCTTCCTGCTACTTGAACTACTTGAACTTCTTGAACCTTCCTGCTACTTGAACTTCTTGAACCTTCCTGCTACTTGAAATTCTTGAACCTTCCTGCTATTTGAACTTTTTGAACCTTCCGGCTACTTGAACTTCTTGAACTTCTTGAACCTTCCTGCTACTTGAACTCCTTGAACCTTCCTGCTACTTGAACTTCTTGAACCTTCCGTCTACTTGAACTTCATGAACTTCTTGAACCTTCCTGCTACTTGAACTTATTGAACCTTCCTGCTACTTGAACTTCTTGAACCTTCCTGCTACTTGAACTTATTGAACCTTCCTGCTACTTGAACTTCTTGAAACTTTCTGCTACTTGAATTTCTTGAACCTTCCTGCTACTTGAACTTCTTGAACTTCTTGAACCTTCCTGCTACCCTGAACAACTTGAACTTCTTGAAACTTCCTGCTACTTGAACTTCTTGAACCTTCCTTCTACTTGAACTTCTTGAACCTTCCTGCTACTAGAACGTCTTGAACTTCTTGAACCTTCCTGCAACTTGAACTTCTTGAACCTTCCTGCTACTTTTACTTCTTGAACCTTCCTGCTACTTGAATTTCTCGATCTTCTTGAACCTCCCTGCTTCTTGTACTTCTTGAACTTATTGAACCTTCCTGCTACTTGAACTTCTTGAACCTTCCTGCTTCCTGAACTTCTTGAACTTCTTGAACCTTCCCGCTACTTGAACTTCTTGAACCTTCCTGCTACTTGAACTTCTTGAAACTTCCTGCTACTTGAACTTCTTGAACCTTCCAGCTACTTGAACTTCTTGAACCTTCCTGCTACTTGAACTTCTTGAACCTTCCTGCTACATGAACTTCTTGAACCTTCCTGCTACTTGAACTTCTTGAACCTTCCTGCTACTTGAACTTCTTGAACCTTCCAGCTACTTGAACTTTTTGAACCTTCCTGCTACTTGAACTTCTTGAACCTTCCTGCTACATGAACTTCTTGAACCTTCCTGCTACTTGAACTTCTCGAACTTCTTGAACCTTCCTGCTACTTGAACTTCTTGAACCTTCCTGCTACTTGAACTTCTTGAACTTCTTGAACCTTCCTGCTACTTGAACTACTTGAACTTCTTGACCCTTCTTGCTAATTAAACTTCTTGAACCTTCCTGCTACTTGAACTTCTTGAACCCTCCGGCTACTTGAACTTCTTGAACCTTCGGACTACTTGAACTTCTTGAACTTCATGAACCTTCCTGTTACTTGAACTACTTGAACTTCTTGAACCTTACTGCTACTTTAATTTCTTGAACCTTCCTGCTACTTGAACTTCTTAAACCTTCCTGCTACTTGAACTTCTTGAACCTTCCGGCTACTTGAACTTCTTGAACTTCTTGAACCTTCCTGCTACTTGAACCTATTGAACCTTCCTGCTACTTGAACTTCTTGAACCTTCCTGCTACTTGAACACTTCTTGAACCTTCCTGCTACTTGAACTTCTTGAACCTTCCTGCTACTTGAACTTCTTGAACCTTCCTGCTACTTGAACTTCTTGAACCTTCCTGCTTCTTGAACTTCATGAACTTCTTGAACCTTCCTGCTACTTGAACGTCTGTAACCTTTCTGCTACTTGAACTTCTTGAACTTCTTGAACCTTCCTGCTACTTGAACTTCTTGATCCTTCCTGCCACTTGAACTTCTCGAACCTTCCTGCTACTTGAACTTTATTTACTTCTTGAACCTTCCTGCTACTTGAACTTCTTGAACCTTCCTGCTACTTGAACTTCTTGAACCTTCCTGCTACTTGAACTTTTTGAACCTTCCTGCTATTTGAACTTCTTGAACTTCTTGAACCTTTCTGCTACTTGAACTTCTTGAACCTTCCTGCTACTTGAACTTCTTGAACTTCTTGAACCTTCCTGCTACTCAAACTTCTTTAACTTCTTGAACCTTCCTGCTACTTGAACTTTTTGAACCTTCCTGCTACTTGAACTTCTTGAACTTCTTGAACCTTCCTGCTACTTGAACTTCTTGAACTTCTTGAACCTTCCTGCTACTTGAACTTCTTGAACCTCCCTGGTACTTGAACTTCTTGAACTTCTTGAACCTTCCTGCTACTTGAACTTCTTGAACCTTCCTGCTACTTGAACTTCTTGAACATTCCTGATACTTGAACTTCTTGAACGTTCCTCCTACTTGAACTTTTTGAACTTCTTGAACCTTCCTGCTACTTGATCTTCTTGAAACTTTCTGCTACTCGAATTCCTTGAAACTTCCTGCTACCTTAACTTCTTGAATCTTCCTGCTACTTCAACTTCTTGAACCTTCCTGCTACTTGAACTTTTTGAACCTTCCGGCTACTTGAACTTCTTGAACCTTCCTGCTACTTGAACTTCTTGAACCTTCCTGCTACTTGAACTTCTTGAACCATCCTGCTACTTGAACTTCTTGAACCTTCCTGTCACTTGAACTTCTTGAACTTCATGAAGCTTCCTGCTCCTTGAACTACTTGAACTTCTTGAACCTTCCTGCTACTTTAACTTCTTACACCTTCCTGCTACTTGAACTTCTTGAACCTTCCGGCTACTTGAACTTCTTGAACCTTCCTGCTACTTGAACTTCTTGAACCTTCCTGCTACTTCAACTTCTTACACCTTCCTGCTAGTTGAACTTCTTGAACCTTCCAGCTACTTGAACTTCTTGAACCTTCCTGCTACTTGAACTTCTTGAACTTCATGCACCTTCCTGCTACTTGAACTACTTGAACTTCTTGAACATTACTGCTACTTTAACTTCTTGAACCTTCCTGCTACTTGAACTTCTTGAACCTTCCTGCTACTTGAACTTCTTGAACCTTCCGGCTACTTGAACTTTTTGAACTTCTTGAACCTTCCTGCTACTTGATCTTCTTGAAACTTTCTGCTACTTGAACTTCTTGAAACTTCCTGCTACCTGAACTTCTTGAACCTTCCTGCTACTTGAACTTCTTGAACCTTCCTGCTACTTGAACTTTTTGAACCTTCCGGCTACTTGAACTTCTTGAACCTTCCTGCTACTTGAACTTCTTGAACCTTCCTGCTACTTGAACTTCTTGAACCATCCTGCTACTTGAACTTCTTGAACCTTCCTGCCACTTGAACTTCTTGAACTTCATGAACATTGCTGCTCCTTGAACTACTTGAACTTCTTGAACCTTCCTGCTACTTTAAATTCTTACACCTTCCTGCTACTTGAACTTCTTGAACCTTCCTGCTACTTGAACTTCTTGAACCTTCCTGCTACTTTAACTTCTTACACCTTCCTGCTACTTGAACTTCTTGAACCTTCCGGCTACCTGAACTTCTTGAACCTTCCTGCTACTTGAACTTCTTGAACTTCATGAACCTTCCTGCTACTTGAACTACTTGAACTTCTTGAACCTTACTGCTACATCAACTTCTTGAACCTTCCTGCTACTTGAACTTGTTGAACCTTCCTGCTACTTGAACTTCTTGAACCTTCCGGCTACTTGAACTTCTTGAACTTCATGAACCTTCCTGCTACTTGAACTAGTTGAACTTCTTGAACCTTACTGCTACTTGAACTTCTTGAACTTCTTGAACCTTCCTGCTACTTGAACTTCTTGAACCTTCCTGCTACATGAACTTCTTGAACTTTTTAAACCTTCCTGCTACTTGAACTTCTTGACCCTTCCTGCTACTTGAACTTCTTGAACTTCTTGAACCTTCCTGCTACTTGAACTTCTTGAGCCTTCCTGCTACTTGAACCTCTTGAACTTCTTGAACCTTCCTGCTACTTGAACTTCATGAACTTCTTGAACCTTCCTGCTACTTGAACTTCTTGAACTTCTTGAACCGTCCTGCTGATTGAACTTCTTAAACTTCTTGAAACTTCCTGATACTTTAACTTCTTGAGCTTCTTGAACCTTTCTGCTACTTGAACTTCTTGAACTTCTTGAACCTTCCTGCTACTTGAACTTCTCGAACCTTCCTGCTGCTTGAACTTCTTGAACTTCTTCAACCTTCCTGCTACTTGAACTTCTTGAACTTCTTGAACCTTCCTGCTACTTGAACTTCTTGAACCTTCCTGCGACTTGAACTTTTTGAACCTTCCTGCTACTTGAACTTCTTGAAACTTCCTGCTACTTGAACTTTTTGAACCTTCCTGCTACTTGAACTTCCAGAACCTTCCTGCTACTTGAACTTCTTGAACTTTTTGAACTTCTTGAACCTTCCGGCTACTTGAACTTCTTGAACCATCCTGCTACTTGAACTTTTTGAACTTCTTGAACCTTCCGGCTACTTGAACTTCTTGAACCTTCCTGCTACTTGAACCTTTTGAACTTCTTGAACCTTCCTGCTACTTGAACTTCTTGAACCTTCCTGCTACTTGAACTTCTTGAACCTTCCTGCTACTTGAACTTCTTGAACCTTCCTGCTACTTGAACTTCTTGAACTTCTTGAACCTTCATGCTACTTGAATTTCTTAAAACTTCCTGCTACTTGAACTTCTTGAACCTTCCTGCTACTTGAACTTCTCGAACCTTCCGGCTACTTGAACTTCTTGAACTTCTTGAACCTTCCTGCTACTTGATCTTCTTGAACCTTCCTGCTACTTGAACTTCTTGAACCTTCCTGGTACTTGAAATTCTTGAACCTTCCTGCTACTTGAACTTCTTGAAACTTTCTGCTACTCGAACTTCTTGAACTTCTTGAACCTTCCTGCTACTTGAACTTCTTGAACATTCCTGCTACTTGAACTGCTTGAACTTCTTGAACCTTCCTGCTACTTGAACTTCATGAACCTTCCTGCTACTTGAACTTCTTGAACCTTACTGTAACTTGAACTTCTTGAACTTCTTGAACCTTCCTGCTACTTGAACTTATTGAATCTTCCGGCTACTTGAACCTCTTGAACTTCTTGAACCTTCCTGCTACTTGAACTTCTTGAACTTCTTGAACCTTCCTGCTACTTGAACTTCTTGAACCTTCCTGCTACTTGAATTTCTTGAACTTCTTGAACCTTCCTGCTACTTGAACTTATTGAACTTTTTGAACCTTCCTGCTACTTGAACTTCTTAAACTTCTTGAACCTTCCTGCTGCTTGAAGTTCTTGAACTTCTTGAACCTTCCTGCTACTTGAACTTCTTGAACTTCTTGAACCTTCCTGCTACTTGAACTTCTTGAACCTTCCTGCTACTTGAACTTCTTGAACCTTCCTGCTACTTGAACTTTTTGAACTTTTTGAACCTTTCTGCTACTTGAACTTCTTGAAACTTTCTGCTACTTGAACTTCTTGAAACTTCCTGCTACCTGAACTTCTTGAACCTTCCTGCTACTTGAACTTCTTGAACCTTCCTTCTACTTGAACTTTTTGAACCTTCCGGCTACTTGAACTTCTTGAACCTTCCTGCTACTTGAACTTCTTGAACCTTCCTGCTACTTGAGCTTCTTGAACCTTCCTGCTACTTGAACTTCTAGAACCTTCCTGCTACTTGAACTTCTTGAACCTTCCTGCTACTTTAACTTCTTACACCTTCCTGCTACTTGAACTTCGCGAACCTTCCGGCTACTTGAACTTCTTGAACCTCCCTGCTACTTGAACTTCGTGAACTTCATGAACCTTCCTGCTACTTGAACTACTTGAACTTCTTGAACCTTCCTGCTACTTGAACTTCTTGAACCTTCCTGCTACTTGAACTTCTTGAACTTCTCGAACCTTCCTGCTACTTGAACTTCTTGAACTTATTGAACCTTCCTGCTACTAGAACCACTTGAACTTCTTGAACCTTCCTGCTAATTAAACTTCTCGAACCTTCCTGCTACCTGAACTTCTTGAACCTTCCTGCTACTTGAACTTTTTGAACCTTCCGGCTACTTGAACTTCTTGAACCTTCCTGCTACTTGAACTTCTTGAACCTTCCTGCTACTTGAACTTCTTGAACCTTCCTGCTACTTGAACTTCTTGACCCGTCCTGCTACTTGAACTTCTTGAACTTCATGAACCTTCCAGCTCCTTGAACTTCTTGAACCTTCCGGCTACTTGAACTTTTTGAACTTCTTGAACCTTCCTGCTACTTGATCTTCTTGAAACTTTCTGCTACTTGAACTTCTTGAAACTTCCTGCTACCTGAACTTCTTGAACCTTCCTGCTACTTGAACTTCTTGAACCTTCCTGCTACTTGAACTTTTTGAACCTTCCGGCTACTTGAACTTCTTGAACCTTCCTGCTACTTGAACTTCTTGAACCTTCCTGCTACTTGAACTTCTTGAACCATCCTGCTACTTGAACTTCTTGAACCTTCCTGCCACTTGAACTTCTTGAACTTCATGAACATTGCTGCTCCTTGAACTACTTGAACTTCTTGAACCTTCCTGCTACTTTAAATTCTTACACCTTCCTGCTACTTGAACTTCTTGAACCTTCCGGCTACTTGAACTTCTTGAACCTTCCTGCTACTTGAACTTCTTGAACCTTCCTGCTACTTTAACTTCTTACACCTTCGTGCTACTTGAACTTCTTGAACCTTCCGGCTACTTGAACTTCTTGAACCTTCCTGCTACTTGAACTTCTTGAACTTCATGAACCTTCCTGCTACTTGAACTACTTGAACTTCTTGAACCTTACTGCTACATCAACTTCTTGAACCTTCCTGCTACTTGAACTTCTCGAACCTTCCTGCTACTTGAACTTCTTGAACCTTCCGGCTACTTGAACTTCTTGAACTTCATGAACCTTCCTGCTACTTGAACTAGTTGAACTTCTTGAACCTTACTGCTACTTGAACTTCTTGAACTTCTTGAACCTTCCTGCTACTTGAACTTCTTGAACCTTCCTGCTACTTGAACTTCTTGAACTTTTTAAACCTTCCTGCTACTTGAACTTCTTGAACTTCTTGAACCTTCCTGCTACTTGAACTTCTTGAACCTTCCTGCTACTTGAACCTCTTGAACTTCTTGAACCTTCCTGCTACTTGAACTTCATGAACTTCTTGAACCTTCCTGCTACTTGAACTTCTTGAACTTCTTGAACCGTCCTGCTATTTGAACTTCTTGAACTTCTTGAAACTTCCTGATACTTTAACTTCTTGAACTTCTTGAACCTTTCTGCTACTTGAACTTCTTGAACTTCTTGAACCTTCCTGCTACTTGAACTTCTCGAACCTTCCTGCTGCTTGAACTTCTTGAACTTCTTCAACCTTCCTGCTACTTGAACTTCTTGAACCTTCCTGCTACTTGAACTTCTTGAACCTTCCTGCGACTTGAACTTTTTGAACCTTCCTGCTACTTGAACTTCTTGAACCTTCCTGCTACTTGAACTTTTTGAACCTTCCTGCTACTTGAACTTCCAGAACCTTCCTGCTACTTGAACTTCTTGAACTTTTTGAACTTCTTGAACCTTCCGGCTACTTGAACTTCTTGAACCTTTCTGCTACTTGAACTTTTTGAACTTCTTGGACCTTCCGGCTACTTGAACTTCTTGAACCTTCCTGCTACTTGAACTTTTTGAACTTCTTGAACCTTCCTGCTACTTGAACTTCTTGAACCTTCCTGCTACTTGAACTTCTTGAACCTTCCTGCTACTTGAATTTCTTGAACTTCTTGAACCTTCATGCTACTTGAATTTCTTAAAACTTCCTGCTACTTGAACTTCTTGAACCTTCCTGCTACTTGAACTTCTCGAACCTTCCTGCTACTTGAACTTCTTGAACTTCTTGAACCTTCCTGCTACTTGATCTTCTTGAACCTTCCTGCTACTTGAACTTCTTGAACTTTCCTGGTACTTGAAATTCTTGAACCTTCCTGCTACTTGAACTTCTTGAAACTTTCTGCTACTCGAACTTCTTGACCTTCTTGAACCTTCCTGCTACTTGAACTTCTTGAACATTCCTGCTACTTGAACTGCTTGAACTTCTTGAACCTTCCTGCTACTTGAACTTCATGAACCTTCCTGCTACTTGAACTTCTTGAACCTTCCTGTAACTTGAACTTCTTGAACTTCTTGAACCTTCCTGCTACTTGAACTTCTTGAACCTTCCGGCTACTTGAAACTCTTGAACTTCTTGAACCTTCCTGCTACTTGAACTTCTTGAACTTCTTGAACCTTCCTGCTACTTGAACTTCTTGAACCTTCCTGCTACTTGAATTTCTTGAACTTCTTGAACCTTCCTGCTAATTAAACTTCTTGAACCTTCCTGCTACCTGAACTTCTTGAACCTTCCTGCTACTTGAACTTTTTGAACCTTCCGGCTACTTGAACTTCTTGAACCTTCCTGCTACTTGAACTTCTTGAACCTTCCTGCTACTTGAACTTCTTGAACCTTCCTGCTACTTGAACTTCTTGACCCGTCCTGCTACTTGAACTTCTTGAACTTCATGAACCTTCCAGCTCCTTGAACTACTCGAACTTCTTGAACCTTCCTGCTACTTTAATTTCTTGAACCTTCCTGCTACTTGAACTTCTTGAACTTCTTGAACCTTCCGGCTACTTGAACTTCTTGAACCTTCCTGCTACTTGAACTTCTTGAACTTCTTGAACCTTCCTGCTACTTAAAATTCTTGAATTTCTTGAACCTTCCTGCTACTTGAACTTCTTGAACCTTCCAGCTACTTGAACTTCTTGAACTTCTTGAACCTTTCTGCTACTTGAACTTCTTGAACCTTCCTGTTACTTGAACTTCTTGAACGTCTTGAACATTCCTGCTACTTGAACTTCTTGAACCTTTCTGCTACTTGAAATTCTTGAACCTTCCTGGTACATGAACTTTTTGAACTTCTTGAACCTTCCAGCTACTTGAACTTCTTGAACCTTCCTGCTACTTGAACTTTTTGAAATTCTTGAACCTTCCTGCTACTTGAACTTCTTGACCCTTCCTGCTACTTGAACTTCTCGAATTTCTTAAACTTTCCTGCTACTTGAACTTCTTGAACCTTCCTGCTACTTGAACTTTTTGAACTTCTTGAACCTTCCTGCTACTTGAACTTCTTGATCCTTCCTGCCACATGAATTTCTTGAATATTTTCCAGCTACTTGAACTTCTCGAACCATGCTGCTACTTACACTTCTTGAACCTTCCTGCTACCAGAACTTCTCGAACTTCTTGACCCTTCCTGCTACTTGAAATACTTGAACTTCTTGAACATTCCTGATATTTGAACTTCTTGAACCTTCCTGGTACTTGAAATTCTTGAACTTCTTGAACCTTCCTGCTACTTGAACTTCTTGAACCTTCCTCGTACTTGAACTTCTTGAACTTCTTGAACCTTCCTGCTACTTGAACTTCTTGAACTTCTTGAACCTTCATGCTACTTGAACTTCTTGAACTTCTTGAACCTTCCTGCTACTTGAACTTCTTGAACCTTCCTGCTACATGAACTTATTGAACTTCTAGAACCTTCCCGCTACTTGAACTTCTTGAACCATCCTGCTACTTGAACTTCTTGAACCCTCCTGCTACTTGAACTTCTTGAACTTCTTGAACCTTCCGGCTACTTGAACTTCTTGAACCTTCCTGCTATTGAACTTTTTGAACTTCTTGAACCTTCCGGCTACTTGAACTTCTTGAACCCTCCTGCTACTTGAACTTTTTGAACTTCTTGAACCTTCCTGCTACTTGAACTTCTTGAACCTTCCTGCTACTTGAACTTCTTGAACCTTCCTGCTACTTGAACTTCTTGAACTTCTTGAACCTTCATGCTACTTGAATTTCTTAAAACTTCCTGCTACTTGAACTTCTTGAATCTTCCTGCTACTTGAACTTCTCGAACCTTCCTGCTACTTGAACTTCTTGAACTTCTTGAACCTTCCTGCTACTTGATCTTCTTGAACCTTCCTGCTACTTGAACTTCTTGAACCTTCCTGGTACTTGAAATTCTTGAACCTTCCTGCTACTTGAACTTCTTGAAACTTTCTGCTACTCGAACTTCTTGAACTTCTTGAACCTTCCTGCTACTTGAACTTCTTGAACATTCCTGCTACTTGAACTGCTTGAACTTCTTGAACCTTCCTGCTACTTGAACTTCATGAACCTTCCTGCTACTTGAACTTCTTGAACCTTCCTGCTACTTGAACTTCTTGAACCTTCCTGCTACTTGAACTTCTTGAACCTTCCGGCTACTTGAACCTCTTGAACTTCTTGAACCTTCCTGCTACTTGAACTTCTTGAACCTTCCTGCTACTTGAACTTCTTGAACCTTCCAGCTTCTTGAACCTCTTGAACTTCTTGAACCTTCCTGCTACTTGAACTTCTTGAACTTCTTGAACCTTCCTGCAACTTGAACTTCTTGAACCTTCCTGCTACTTGAATTTCTTGAACTTCTTGAACCTTCCTGCTACTTGAACTTATTGAACTTTTTGAACCTTCCTGCTACTTGAACTTCTTAAACTTCTTGAACCTTCCTGCTGCTTGAACTTCTTGAACTTCTTGAACCTTCCTGCTACTTGAACTTCTTGAACTTCTTGAACCTTCCTGCTACTTGAACTTCTTGAACCTTTCTGCTACTTGAACTTCTTGAATATTCCTGCTACTTGAACTTCTTGAACCTTCCTGCTACTTGAACTTTTCGAACTTCTTGAACCTTCCTGCTACTTGAACTTCTTGAAACTTTCTGCTACTTGAACTTCTTGAAACTTCCTGCTACCTGAACTTCTTGAACCTTCCTGCTACTTGAACTTCTTGAACCTTCCTTCTACTTGAACTTTTTGAACCTTCCGGCTACTTGAACTTCTTGAACCTTCCTGCTACTTGAACTTCTTGAACCTTCCTGCTACTTGAGCTTCTTGAACCTTCCTGCTACTTGAACTTCTTGAACCTTCCTGCTACTTGAACTTCTTGAACTCCATGAACCTTCCTGCTCCTTGAACTACTTGAACTTCTTGAACCTTCCTGCTACTTTAACTTCTTACACCTTCCTGCTACTTGAACTTCTTGAACCTTCCGGCTACTTGAACTTCTTGAACCTTCCTGCTACTTGAACTTCGTGAACTTCATGAACCTTCCTGCTACTTGAACTACTTGAACTTCTTGAACCTTCCTGCTACTTGAACTTCTTGAACCTTCCTGCTACTTGAACTTCTTGAACTTCTTGAACCTTCCGGCTACTTGAACTTCTTGAACCTTCCTGCTACTTGAACTTCTTGAACTTCTTGAACCTTCCTGCTACTTAAACTTCTTGAATTTCTTGAACCTTCCTGCTACTTGAACTTCTTGAACCTTCCTGCTACTTGAACTTCTTGAACTTCTTGAACATTCCTGCTACCTGAACTTCTTGAACCTTCCTGTTACTTGAACTTCTTGAACGTCTTGAACATTCCTGCTACTTGAACTTCTTGAACCTTTCTGCTACTTGAACTTCTTGAACCTTCCTGGTACATGAACTTTTTGAACTTCTTGAACCTTCCAGCTACTCGAACTTCTTGAACCTTCTTGCTACTTGAACTTTTTGAAATTCTTGAACCTTCCTGCTACTTGAACTTCTTGACCCTTCCTGCTACTTGAACTTCTCGAATTTATTAAACTTTCCTGCTACTTGAACTTCTTGAACCTTCCTGCTACTTGAACTTTTTGAACTTCTTGAACCTTCCTGCTACTTGAACTTCTTGATCCTTCCTGCCACATGAATTTCTTGAATATTTTCCAGCTACTTGAACTTCTTGAACATTGCTGCTACTTACACTTCTTGAACCTTCCTGCTACCAGAACTTCTTGAACTTCTTGAACTTTCCTGCTACTTGAAATACTTGAACTTCTTGAACATTCCTGCTATTTGAACTTCTTGAACCTTCCTGGTACTTGAAATTCTTGAACTTCTTGAACCTTCCTGCTACTTGAACTTCTTGAACTTCTTGAACCTTCCTCGTACTTGAACTTCTTGAACTTCTTGAACCTTCCTGCTACTTGAACTTCTTGAACTTCTTGAACCTTCCTGCTACTTGAACTTCTTGAACTTCTTGAACCTTCATGCTACTTGAATTTCTTAAAACTTCCTGCTACTTGAACTTCTTGAATCTTCCTGCTACTTGAACTTCTCGAACCTTCCTGCTACTTGAACTTCTTGAACTTCTTGAACCTTCCTGCTACTTGATCTTCTTGAACCTTCCTGCTACTTGAACTTCTTGAACCTTCCTGGTACTTGAAATTCTTGAACCTTCCTGCTACTTGAACTTCTTGAAACTTTCTGCTACTCGAACTTCTTGAACTTCTTGAACCTTCCTGCTACTTGAACTTCTTGAACATTCCTGCTACTTGAACTGCTTGAACTTCTTGAACCTTCCTGCTACTTGAACTTCATGAACCTTCCTGCTACTTGAACTTCTTGAACCTTCCTGCTACTTGAACTTCTTGAACCTTCCTGCTACTTGAACTTCTTGAACCTTCCGGCTACTTGAACCTCTTGAACTTCTTGAACCTTCCTGCTACTTGAACTTCTTGAACCTTCCTGCTACTTGAACTTCTTGAACCTTCCAGCTTCTTGAACCTCTTGAACTTCTTGAACCTTCCTGCTACTTGAACTTCTTGAACTTCTTGAACCTTCCTGCTACTTGAACTTCTTGAACCTTCCTGCTACTTGAATTTCTTGAACTTCTTGAACCTTCCTGCTACTTGAACTTATTGAACTTTTTGAACCTTCCTGCTACTTGAACTTCTTAAACTTCTTGAACCTTTCTGCTGCTTGAACTTCTTGAACTTCTTGAACCTTCCTGCTACTTGAACTTCTTGAACTTCTTGAACCTTCCTGCTACTTGAACTTCTTGAACCTTTCTGCTACTTGAACTTCTTGAATATTCCTGCTACTTGAACTTCTTGAACCTTCCTGCTACTTGAACTTTTCGAACTTCTTGAACTTTCCTGCTACTTGAACTTCTTGAAACTTTCTGCTACTTGAACTTCTTGAAACTTCCTGCTACCTGAACTTCTTGAACCTTCCTGCTACTTGAACTTCTTGAACCTTCCTTCTACTTGAACTTTTTGAACCTTCCGGCTACTTGAACTTCTTGAACCTTCCTGCTACTTGAACTTCTTGAACCTTCCTGCTACTTGAGCTTCTTGAACCTTCCTGCTACTTGAACTTCTAGAACCTTCCTGCTACTTGAACTTCTTGAACTCCATGAACCTTCCTGCTCCTTGAACTACTTGAACTTCTTGAACCTTCCTGCTACTTTAACTTCTTACACCTTCCTGCTACTTGAACTTCTTGAACCTTCCGGCTACTTGAACTTCTTGAACCTTCCTGCTACTTGAACTTCGTGAACTTCATGAACCTTCCTGCTACTTGAACTACTTGAACTTCTTGAACCTTCCTGCTACTTGAACTTCTTGAACCTTCCTGCTACTTGAACTTCTTGAACTTCTTGAACCTTCCGGCTACTTGAACTTCTTGAACCTTCCTGCTACTTGAACTTCTTGAACTTCTTGAACCTTCCTGCTACTTAAACTTCTTGAATTTCTTGAACCTTCCTGCTACTTGAACTTCTTGAACCTTCCTGCTACTTGAACTTCTTGAACTTCTTGAACATTCCTGCTACCTGAACTTCTTGAACCTTCCTGTTACTTGAACTTCTTGAACGTCTTGAACATTCCTGCTACTTGAACTTCTTGAACCTTTCTGCTACTTGAACTTCTTGAACCTTCCTGGTACATGAACTTTTTGAACTTCTTGAACCTTCCAGCTACTCGAACTTCTTGAACCTTCTTGCTACTTGAACTTTTTGAAATTCTTGAACCTTCCTGCTACTTGAACTTCTTGACCCTTCCTGCTACTTGAACTTCTCGAATTTATTAAACTTTCCTGCTACTTGAACTTCTTGAACCTTCCTGCTACTTGAACTTTTTGAACTTCTTGAACCTTCCTGCTACTTGAACTTCTTGATCCTTCCTGCCACATGAATTTCTTGAATATTTTCCAGCTACTTGAACTTCTTGAACCTTGCTGCTACTTACACTTCTTGAACCTTCCTGCTACCAGAACTTCTTGAACTTCTTGAACCTTCCTGCTACTTGAAATACTTGAACTTCTTGAACATTCCTGCTATTTGAACTTCTTGAACCTTCCTGGTACTTGAAATTCTTGAACTTCTTGAACCTTCCTGCTACTTGAACTTCTTGAACTTCTTGAACCTTCCTCGTACTTGAACTTCTTGAACTTCTTGAACCTTCCTGCTACTTGAACTTCTTGAACTTCTTGAACCTTCCTGCTACTTGAACTTCTTGAACTTCTTGAACCTTCCTGCTACTTGAACTTCTTGAACCTTCCTGCTACATGAACTTATTGAACTTCTTGAACCTTCGCGCTACTTGAACTTCTTGAACCATCCTGCTACTTGAACTTCTTGAACCCTCCTGCTACTTGAACTTCTTGAACTTCTTGAACCTTCCGGCTACTTGAACTTCTTGAACCTTCCTGCTACTTGAACTTTTTGAACTTCTTGAACCTTCCGGCTACTTGAACTTCTTGAACCCTCCTGCTACTTGAACTTTCTGAACTTCTTGAACCTTCCTGCTACTTGAACTTCTTGAACTTCTTGAACCTTCATGCTACTTGAATTTCTTAAAACTTCCTGCTACTTGAACTTCTTGAATCTTCCTGCTACTTGAACTTCTCGAACCTTCCTGCTACTTGAACTTCTTGAACTTCTTGAACCTTCCTGCTACTTGATCTTCTTGAACCTTCCTGCTACTCTAACTTCTTGAACCTTCCTGGTACTTGAAATTCTTGAACCTTCCTGCTACTTGAACTTCTTGAAACTTTCTGCTACTCGAACTTCTTGAACTTCTTGAACCTTCCTGCTACTTGAACTTCTTGAACATTCCTGCTACTTGAACTGCTTGAACTTCTTGAACCTTCCTGCTACTTGAACTTCATGAACCTTCCTGCTACTTGAACTTCTTGAACCTTCCTGCTACTTGAACTTCTTGAACCTTCCTGCTACTTGAACTTCTTGAACCTTCCGGCTACTTGAACCTCTTGAACTTCTTGAACCTTCCTGCTACTTGAACTTCTTGAACCTTCCTGCTACTTGAACTTCTTGAACTTCTTGAACCTTCCTGCTACTTGAACTTCTTGAACCTTCCGGCTTCTTGAACCTCTTGAACTTCTTGAACCTTCCTGCTACTTGAACTTCTTGAACTTCTTGAACCTTCCTGCTACTTAAACTTCTTGAACCTTTCTGCTACTTGAATTTCTTGAACTTCTTGAACCTTCCTGCTAATTGAACTTATTGAACTTTTTGAACCTTCCTGCTACTTGAACTTCTTAAACTTCTTGAACCTTCCTGCTGCTTGAACTTCTTGAACTTCTTGAACCTTCCTGCTACTTGAACTTCTTGAACTTCTTGAACCTTCCTGCTACTTGAACTTCTTGAACCTTCCTGCTACTTGAACTTCTTGAACATTCCTGCTACTTGAACTTCTTGAACCTTCCTGCTACTTGAACTTTTTGAACTTCTTGAACCTTCCTGCTACTTGAACTTCTTGAACTTCATGAACCTTCCTGCTCCTTGAACTACTTGAACTTCTTGAACCTTCCTGCTACTTTAACTTCTTACACCTTCCTGCTACTTGAACTTCTTGAACCTTCCGGCTACTTGAACTTCTTGAACCTTCCTGCTACTTGAACTTCGTGAACTTCATGAACCTTCCTGCTACTTGAACTACTTGAACTTCTTGAACCTTCCTGCTACTTGAACTTCTTGAACCTTCCTGCTACTTGAACTTCTTGAACTTTTTGAACCTTCCTGCTACTTGAACTTCTTTAACTTCTTGAACCTTCCTGCTACTTGAACTACTTGAACTTCTTGAACCTTCCTGCTAATTAAACTTCTTGAACCTTCCTGCTACCTGAACTTCTTGAACCTTCCTGCAACTTGAACTTTTTGAACCTTCCAGCTACTTGAACTTTTTGAACCTTCCTGCTACTTGAACTTCTTGAACCTTCGTGCTACTTGAACTTCTTGAACCTTCCTGCTACTTGAACTTCTTGACCTGTCCTGCTACTTGAACTTCTTGAACTTCATGAACCTTCCAGCTCCTTGAACTACTTGAACTTCTTGAACCTTCCTGCTACTTTAACTTCTTGAACCTTCCTGCTACTTGAACTTCTTGAACTTCTTGAACCTTCCGGCTACTTGAACTTCTTGAACCTTCCTGCTACTTGAACTTCTTGACCTGTCCTGCTACTTGAACTTCTTGAACTTCATGAACCTTCCAGCTCCTTGAACTACTTGAACTTCTTGAACCTTCCTGCTACTTTAACTTCTTGAACCTTCCTGCTACTTGAACTTCTTGAACTTCTTGAACCTTCCGGCTACTTGAACTTCTTGAACCTTCCTGCTACTTGAACTTCTTGACCTGTCCTGCTACTTGAACTTCTTGAACTTCATGAACCTTCCAGCTCCTTGAACTACTTGAACTTCTTGAACCTTCCTGCTACTTTAACTTCTTGAACCTTCCTGCTACTTGAACTTCTTGAACTTCTTGAACCTTCCGGCTACTTGAACTTCTTGAACCTTCCTGCTACTTGAACTTCTTGAACTTCTTGAACCTTCCTGCTACTTAAACTTCTTGAATTTCTTGAACCTTCCTGCTACTTGAACTTCTTGAACCTTCCTGCTACTTGAACTTCTTGAACTTCTTGAACCTTCCTGCTACTTGAACTTCTTGAACTTCTTGAACCTTCCTGCTACTTGAACTTCTTGAACCTTCCTGTTACTTGAACTTCTTGAACGTCTTGAACATTCCTGCTACTTGAACTTCTTGAACCTTTCTGCTACTTGAACTTCTTGAACCTTCCTGGTACATGAACTTTTTGAACTTCTTGAACCTTCCAGCTACTTGAACTTCTTGAACCTTCCTGCTACTTGAACTTTTTGAACTTCTTGAACCTTCCTGCTACTTGAACTTCTTGATCCTTCCTGCCACATGAATTTCTTGAATATTTTCCAGCTACTTGAACTTCTTGAACCTTCCTGCTACTTACACTTCTTGAACCTTCCTGCTACTAGAACTTCTTGAACTTCTTGAACCTTCCTGCTACTTGAACTACTTGAACTTCTTGAACATTCCTGCTATTTGAACTTCTTGAACCTTCCTGGTACCTGAAATTCTTGAACTTCTTGAACCTTCCTGCTACTTGAACTTCTTGAACTTCTTGAACCTTCCTCGTACTTGAACTTCTTGAACTTCTTGAACCTTCCTGCTACTTGAACTTCTTGAACTTCTTGAATCTTCCTGCTACTTGAACTTCTTGAACCTTCCTGCTACTTGAACTTTTTGAACTTCTTGAACCTTCCTGCTACTTGAACTTCTTGATCCTTCCTGCCACATGAATTTCTTGAATATTTTCCAGCTACTTGAACTTCTTGAACCTTCCTGCTACTTACACTTCTTGAACCTTCCTGCTACTAGAACTTCTTGAACTTCTTGAACCTTCCTGCTACTTGAACTACTTGAACTTCTTGAACATTCCTGCTATTTGAACTTCTTGAACCTTCCTGGTACCTGAAATTCTTGAACTTCTTGAACCTTCCTGCTACTTGAACTTCTTGAACTTCTTGAACCTTCCTCGTACTTGAACTTCTTGAACTTCTTGAACCTTCCTGCTACTTGAACTTCTTGAACTTCTTGAATCTTCCTGCTACTTGAACTTCTTGAACCTTCCTGCTACATGAACTTATTGAACTTCTTGAACCTCTCGCTACTTGAACTTCTTGAACAATCCTGCTACTTGAACTTCTTGAAACCTCCTGCTACTAGAACTTCTTGAACCTTCCTGCTACTTGAACTTCTTGAACTTCTTGAACCTTCCTGCTACTTGAACTTCTTGAAACTCCTTGCTACATGATTTTCTCGAACCTTCCTGCTACTTGAACTCCTTGAACTTCTCGAACCTTCCTGCTACTTTAACTTCTTGAACCTTCCTGCTACTTGAACTTCTTGAACTTCTTGAACCTCCCTGCTACCTGAACTACTTGAACTTCTTGAACCTTTCTGCTACTTGAACTACTTGAACTTCTTGAACCTTCCTGCTACTTGAACTTCTTGAACCTTCCTGGTACTTGAACTTCTTGAACTTCCTGAACCTTCCTGCTACTTGAACTTCTTGAACCTTCCTGCTACTTGAACTTCTTGAACTACTTGAACCTTCCTGCTACTTGAACTTCTTGAACCTTCCTGCTACTTGAACTTCTTGAACTTCTTGAACCTTCCAGCTACTTGAACTTCTTGAACCTTCCTGCTACTTGAACTTCTTGAACCTTCCTGCTACTTGAACTTCTTGACCCTTCCCGCTACTTGAACTTCTTGACTTCTTGAACCTTCCTGCTACTTGAACTACTTGAACTTCTTGAACCTTCCTGCTACTTGAACTTCTTGAACCTTCCTGCTACGCGAACTTCATGAACCTTCTGGCTACTTGAACTTCTCGAACTTCTTGAACCCTACTGCTACTTGAACTTCTTGAACCTTCCTGCTACTTGAACTTATTGAACATTCCGGCTACTTGAATTTCTTGAACCTTCCTGCTACTTGAACTTCTTGAACCTTCCTGCTACTTGAACTTCTTGAAACTTCCTGCTACTTGAACTTCTTGAACCTTCCTGCTACTTGAACTTATTGAACATTCCGGCTACTTGAACTTCTTGAACCTTCCTGCTACTTGAACTTCTTGAACTTCTTGAACCTTCCTTCTACTTGAACTACCTGAACTTCTTGAACCTTCCTGCTACTTGAACTACTTGAACTTCTTGAACCTTCCTGCTACTTGAACTTCTTGAAACTTCCTGCTACTTGAAATTCTTGAACCTTCCTGCTATTTGAACTTCTTGAACCTTCCGGCTACTTGAACTTCTTGAACTTCTTGAACCTTCCTGCTACTTGAACTCCTTGAACCTTCCTGCTACTTGAACTTCTTGAACCTTCCTTCTACTTGAACTTCTTGAACTTCTTGAACCTTCCTGCTACTTGAACTTATTGAACCTTCCTGCTACTTGAACTTCTTGAACCTTCCTGCCACTTGAACTTTTTGAACCTTCCTGCTACTTGAACTTCTTGAACCTTTCTGCTACTTGAATTTCTTGAACCTTCCTGCTACTTGAACTTCTTGAACTTCTTGAACCTTCCTGCTACCCTGAACAACTTGAACTTCTTGAAACTTCCTGCTACTTGAACTTCTTGAACCTTCCTTCTACTTGAACTTCTTGATCCTTCCTGCTACTAGAACTTCTTGAACTTCTTGAACCTTCCTGCAACTTGAACTTCCTGAACCTTCCTGCTACTTTAACTTCTTGAACCTTCCTGCTACTTGAATTTCTTGATCTTCTTGAACCTCCCTGCTTCTTGTACTTCTTGAACTTCTTGAACCTTCCTGCTACTTGAACTTCTTGAACCTTCCTGCTTCTTGAACTTCTTGAACCTTCCCGCTACTTGAACTTCTTTAACCTTCCTGCTAATTGAACTTCTTGAAACTTCCTGCTACTTGAACTTCTTGAACCTTCCAGCTACTTGAACTTCTTGAACCTTCCTGCTACTTGAACATCTTGAACCTTCCTGCTACATGAACTTCTTGAACCTTCCTGCTACTTGAACTTTTTGAACCTTCCTGCTACTTGAACTTCTTGAACCTTCCAGCTACTTGAACTTCTTGAACCTTCCTGCTACTTGAACTTCTTGAACCTTCCTGCTACATGAACTTCTTGAACCTTCCTGCTACTTGAACTTCCCGAACTTCTTGAACCTTCCTGCTACTTGAACTTCTTGAACCTTCCTGCTACTTGAACTTCTTGAACCTTCCTGCTACTTGAACTTCTTGAACCTTCCTGCTACTTGAACTTCTTGAACTTCTTGAACCTTCCTGCTACTTGAACTACTTGAACTTCTTGACCCTTCTTACTAATTAAACTTCTTGAACCTTCCTGCTACTTGAACTTCTTGAACCTTCCTGCTACTTGAACTTCTTGAACCTTCCTGCTACTTTAACTTCTTTAACCTTCCTGCTACTTGAACTTCTTGAACCCTACGGCTACTTGAACTTCTTGAACCTTCCGAATACTTGAACTTCTTGAACCTTCCTGCTACCTGAACTTCATGAACCTTCCTGCTACTTTAACTTCTTGAACCTTCCTGCTACTTGAACTTCTTGAACCCTACGGCTATTTGAACTTCTTGAACTTCTTGAATCTTCCTGCTACTTGAACTTCTTGAACCTTCCTGCTACTTGAACTTCTTGAACTTCTTGAACCTTCCTGCTACTTAAACTTCTTGAATTTCTTGAACCTTCCTGCTACTTGAACTTCTTGAACCTTCCTGCTACTTGAACTTCTTGAACTTCTTGAACCTTCCTGCTACTTGAACTTCTTGAACCTTCCTGTTACTTGAACTTCTTGAACGTCTTGAACATTCCTGCTACTTGAACTTCTTGAACCTTTGTGCTACTTGAACTTCTTGAACCTTCCTGGTACATGAACTTTTTGAACTTCTTGAACCTTCCAGCTACTTGAACTTCTTGAACCTTCCTGCTACTTGAACTTTTTGAAATTCTTGAACCTTCCTGCTACTTGAACTTCTTGACCCTTCCTGCTACTTGAACTTCTCGAATTTCTTAAACTTTCCTGCTACTTGAACTTCTTGAACCTTCCTGCTACTTGAACTTTTTGAACTTCTTGAACCTTCCTGCTACTTGAACTTCTTGATCCTTCCTGCCACATGAATTTTTTGAATATTTTCCAGCTACTTGAACTTCTTGAACCTTGCTGCTACTTACACTTCGTGAACCTTCCTGCTACCTGAACTTCTTGAACTTCTTGAACCTTCCTGCTACTTGAAATACTTGAACTTCTTGAACATTCCTGCTATTTGAACTTCTTGAACCTTCCTGGTACTTGAAATTCTTGAACTTCTTGAACCTTCCTGCTACTTGAACTTCTTGAACTTCTTGAACCTTCCTCGTACTTGAACTTCTTGAACTTCTTGATCCTTCCTGCTACTTGAACTTCTTGAACTTCTTGAACCTTCCTGCTACTTGAACTTCTTGAACTTCTTGAACCTTCCTGCTACTTGAACTTATTGAACCTTCCTGCTACATGAACTTATTGAACTTCTTGAACCTTCCCGCTACTTGAACTTCTTGATCCATCCTGCTACTTGAACTTCTTGAACCCTCCTGCTACTTGAACTTCTTGAACTTCTTGAACCTTCCGGCTACTTGAACTTCTTGAACCTTCCTGCTACTTGAACTTTTTGAACTTCTTGAACCTTCCGGCTACTTGAACTTCTTGAACCCTCCTGCTACTTGAACTTTTTGAACTTCTTGAACCTTCCTGCTACTTGAACTTCTTGAACCTTCCTGCTACTTGAACTTCTTGAATTTTCCTACTACTTGAACTTCTTGAACTTCTTGAACCTTCATGCTACTTGAATTTCTTAAAACTTCCTGCTACTTGAACTTCTTGAATCTTCCTGCTACTTGAACTTCTCGAACCTTCCTGCTACTTGAACTTCTTGAACTTATTGAACCTTCCTGCTACTTGATCTTCTTGAACCTTCCTGCTACTTGAACTTCTTGAACCTTCCTGGTACTTGAAATTCTTGAACCTTCCTGCTACTTGAACTTCTTGAAACTTTCTGCTACTCGAACTTCTTGAACTTCTTGAACCTTCCTGCTACTTGAACTTCTTGAACATTCCTGCTACTTGAACTGCTTGAACTTCTTGAACCTTCCTGCTACTTGAACTTCATGAACCTTCCTGCTACTTGAACTTCTTGAACCTTCCTGCTACTTGAACTTCTTGAACCTTCCTGTTACTTGAACTTCTTGAACCTTCCGTCTACTTGAACCTCTTGAACTTCTTGAACCTTCCTGCTACTTGAACTTCTTGAACCTTCCTGCTACTTGAACTTCTTGAACTTCTTGAACCTTCCTGCTACTTGAACTTCTTGAACCTTCCGGCTTCTAGAACCTCTTGAACTTCTTGAACCTTCCTGCTACTTGAACTTCTTGAACTTCTTGAACCTTCCTGCTACTTGAACTTCTTGAACCTTCCTGCTACTTGAATTTCTTGAACTTCTTGAACCTTCCTGCTACTTGAACTTATTGAACTTTTTGAACCTTCCTGCTACTTGAACTTCTTAAACTTCTTGAACCTTCCTGCTGCTTGAACTTCTTGAACTTCTTGAACCTTCCTGCTACTTGAACTTCTTGAACTTCTTGAACCTTCCTGCTACTTGAACTTCTTGAACCTTCCTGCTACTTGAACTTCTTGAACATTCCTGCTACTTGAACTTCTTGAACCTTCCTGCTACTTGAACTTTTTGAACTTCTTGAACCTTCCTTCAACTTGAACTTCTTGAAACTTTCTGCTACTTGAACTTCTTGAAACTTCCAGCTACCTGAACTTCTTGAACCTTCCTGCTACTTGAACTTCTTGAACCTTCCTTCTACTTGAACTTTTTGAAACTTCCGGCTACTTGAACTTCTTGAACCTTCCTGCTACTTGAACTTCTTGAACCTTCCTGCTACTTGAGCTTCTTGAACCTTCCTGCTACTTGAACTTCTTGAACCTTCCTGCTACTTGAACTTCTTGAACTTCATGAACCTTCCTGCTCCTTGAACTACTTGAACTTCTTGAACCTTCCTGCTACTTTAACTTCTTACACCTTCCTGCTACTTGAACTTCTTGAACCTCCCGGCTACTTGAACTTCTTGAACCTTCCTGCTACTCGAACTTCGAGAACTTCATGAACCTTCCTGCTACTTGAACTACTTGAACTTCTTGAACCTTCCTGCTACTTGAACTTCTTGAACCTTCCTGCTACTTGAACTTCTTGAACTTTTTGAACCTTCCTGCTACTTGAACTTCTTGAACTTCTTGAACCTTCCTGCTACTTGAACTACTTGAACTTCTTGAACCTTCCTGCTAATTAAACTTATTGAACCTTCCTGCTACCTGAACTTCTTGAACCTTTCTGCTACTTTAACTTTTTGAACCTTCCAGCTACTTGAACTTCTTGAACCTTCCTGCTACTTGAACTTCTTGACCCGTCCTGCTACTTGAACTTCTTGAACTTCATGAACCTTCCAGCTGCTTGAACTACTTGAACTTCTTGAACCTTCCTGCTACTTTAACTTCTTGAACCTTCCTGCTACTTGAACTTCTTGAACTTCTTGAACCTTCCGGCTACTTGAACTTCTTGAACCTTCCTGCTACTTGAACTTCTTGAACATTCCTGCTACTTGAACTTCTTGAACCTTTCTGCTACTTGAACTTCTTGAACCTTCCTGGTACATGAACTTTTTGAACTTCTTGAACCTTCCAGCTACTTGAACTTCTTGAACCTTCCTGCTACTTGAACTTTTTGAAATTCTTGAACCTTCCTGCTACTTGAACTTCTTGACCCTTCCTGCTACTTGAACTTCTCGAATTTCTTGAACTTTCCTGCTACTTGAACTTCTTGAACCTTCCTGCTACTTGAACTTTTTGAACTTCTTGAACCTTCCTGCTACTTGAACTTCTTGATCCTTCCTGCCACATGAATTTCTTGAATATTTTCCAGCTACTTGAACTTCTTGAACCTTCCTGCTACTTACACTTCTTGAACCTTCCTGCTACTAAAACTTCTTGAACTTCTTGAACCTTCCTGCTACTTGAACTACTTGAACTTCTTGAACATTGCTGCTATTTGAACTTCTTGAACCTTCCTGGTACCTGATATTCTTGAACTTCTTGAACCTTCCTGCTACTTGAACTTCTTGAACTTCTTGAACCTTCCTCGTACTTGAACTTCTTGAACTTCTTGAACCTTCCTGCTACTTGAACTTCTTGAACTTCTTGAACCTTCCTGCTACTTGAACTTCTTGAACCTTCCTGCTACATGAACTTATTGAACTTCTTGAACCTTCCCGCTACTTGAACTTCTTGAACCATCCTGCTACTTGAACTTCTTGAAACCTCCTGCTACTAGAACTTCTTGAACCTTCCTGCTACTTGAACTTCTTGAACTTCTTGAACCTTCCTGCTACTTGAACTTCTTGAAACTCCTTGCTACATGATTTTCTCGAACCTTACTGCTACTTGAACTCCTTGAAATTCTCGAACCTTCCTGCTACTTTAACTTCTTGAACCTTCCTGCTACTTGAACTTCTTGAACTTCTTGAACCTCCCTGCTACCTGAACTACTTGAACTTCTTGAACCTTTCTGCTACTTGAACTACTCGAACTTCTTGAACCTTCCTGCTACTTGAACTTCTTGAACCTTCCTGGTACTTGAACTTCTTGAACTTCCTGAACCTTCCTGCTACTTGAACTTCTTGAACCTTCCTGCTACTTGAACTTCTTGAACTACTTGAACCTTCCTGCTACTTGAACTTCTTGAACCTTCCTGCTACTTGAACTTCTTGAACTTCTTGAACCTTCCAGCTACTTGAACTTCTTGAACCTTCCTGCTACTTGAACTTCTTGAACCTTCATGCTACTTGAACTTCTTGACCCTTCCTGCTACTTGAACTTCTTGACTTCTTGAACCTTCCTGCTACTTGAACTACTTGAACTTCTTGAACCTTCCTGCTACTTGAACTTCTTGAACCTTCCTGCTACGCGAACTTCATGAACCTTCTGGCTACTTGAACTTCTCGAACTTCTTGAACTCTACTGCTACTTGAACTTCTTGAACCTTCCTGCTACTTGAACTTATTGAACATTCCGGCTACTTGAATTTCTTGAACCTTCCTGCTACTTGAACTTCTTGAACCTTCCTGCTACTTGAACTTCTTGAAACTTATTGCTACTTGAACTTCTTGAACCTTCCTGCTACTTGAACTTATTGAACATTCCGGCTACTTGAACTTCTTGAACCTTCCTGCTACTTGAACTTCTTGAACTTCTTGAACCTTCCTTCTACTTGAACTACCTGAACTTCTTGAACCTTCCTGCTACTTGAACTACTTGAACTTCTTGAACCTTCCTGCTACTTGAACTTCTTGAACCTTCCTGCTACTTGAAATTCTTGAACCTTCCTGCTATTTGAACTTCTTGAACCTTCCGGCTACTTGAACTTCTTGAACTTCTTGAACCTTCCTGCTACTTGAACTCCTTGAACCTTCCTGCTACTTGAACTTCTTGAACCTTCCGTCTACTTGAACTTCTTGAACTTCTTGAACCTTCCTGCTACTTGAACTTATTGAACCTTCCTGCTACTTGAACTTCTTGAACCTTCCTGCCACTTGAACTTCTTGAACCTTCCTGCTACTTGAACTTCTTGAACCTTTCTGCTACTTGAATTTCTTGAACCTTCCTGCTACTTGAACTTCTTGAACTTCTTGAACCTTCCTGCTACCCTGAACAACTTGAACTTCTTGAAACTTCCTGCTACTTGAACTTCTTGAACCTTCCTTCTACTTGAACTTCTTGATCCTTCCTGCTACTAGAACTTCTTGAACTTCTTGAACCTTCCTGCAACTTGAACTTCATGAACCTTCCTGCTACTTTTACTTCTTGAACCTTCCTGCTACTTGAATTTCTTGATCTTCTTGAACCTCCCTGCTTCTTGTACTTCTTGAACTTCTTGAACCTTCCTGCTACTTGAACTTCTTGAACCTTCCTGCTTCTTGAACTTCTTGAACTTCTTGAACCTTCCCGCAACTTGAACTTCTTGAACCTTCCTGCTAATTGAACTTCTTGGAACTTCCTGCTACTTGAACTTCTTGAACCTTCCAGCTACTTGAACTTCTTGAACCTTCCTGCTACTTGAACATCTTGAACCTTCCTGCTACATGAACTTCTTGAACCTTCCTGCTACTTGAACTTCTTGAACCTTCCTGCTACTTGAACTTCTTGAACCTTCCAGCTACTTGAACTTCTTGAACCTTCCTGCTACTTGAACTTCTTGAACCTTCCTGCTACATGAACTTCTTGAACCTTCCTGCTACTTGAACTTCTCGAACTTTTTGAACCTTCCTGCTACTTGAACTTCTTGAACCTTCCTGCTACTTGAACTTCTTGAACCTTCCTGCTACTTGAACTTCTTGAACTTCTTGAACCATCCTGCTACTTGAACTACTTGAACTTCTTGACCCTTCTTGCTAATTAAACTTCTTGAACCTTCCTGCTACTTGAACTTCTTGAACCTTCCTGCTACTTGAACTTCTTGAACCTTCCTGCTACTTTAACTTCTTGAACCTTCCTGCTACTTGAACTTCTTGAACCCTACGGCTACTTGAACTTCTTGAACCTTCCGACTACTTGAACTTCTTGAACCTTCCTGCTACTTGAACTTCTTGAACCTTCCTGCTACTTTAACTTCTTGAACCTTCCTGCTACTTGAACTTCTTGAACCCTACGGCTACTTGAACTTCTTGAACCTTCCGACTACTTGAACTTCTTGAACTTCATGAACCTTCCTGTTACTTGAACTACTTAAACTTCTTGAACCTTACTGCTACTTTAACTTCTTGAACCTTCCTGCTACTTGAACTTCTTAAACCTTCCTGTTACTTGAACTTCTTGAACCTTCCGGCTACTTGAACTTCTTGAACTTCTTGAACCTTCCTGCTACTTGAACCTATTGAACCTTCCTGCTACTTGAACTTCTTGAACCTTCCTGCTACTTGAACTTCTTAAACTTCTTGAACCTTCCTGCTACTTGAACTTCTTGAACCTTCCTGCTACTTGAACTTCTTGAACCTTCCTGCTACTTGAACTTCTTGAACCTTCCTGCTACTTGAACTTCTTGACCCGTCCTGCTACTTGAATTTCTTGAACTTCATGAACCTTCCAGCTCCTTGAACTACTTGAACTTCTTGAACCTTCCTGCTACTTGAACTTCTTGAACTTCTTGAACCTTCCGGCTACTTGAACTTCTTGAACCTTCCTGCTACTTGAACTTCTTGAACCTTCCTGCTACTTAAACTTCTTGAATTTTTTGAACCTTCCTGCTACTTGAACTTCTTGAACCTTCCTGCTACTTGAACTTCTTGAACTTCTTGAACCTTCCTGCTACTTGAACTTCTTGAACCTTCCTGTTACTTGAACTTCTTGAACGTCTTGAACATTCCTGCTACTTGAACTTCTTGAACCTTTCTGCTACTTGAACTTCTTGAACCTTCCTGGTACATGAACTTTTTGAATATCTTGAACCTTCCAGCTACTTGAACTTCTTGAACCTTCCTGCTACTTGAACTTTTTGAAATTCTTGAACCTTCCTGCTACTGGAACTTCTTGACCCTTCCTGCTACCTGAACTTCTCGAATTTCTTAAACTTTCCTGCTACTTGAACTTCTTGAACCTTCCTGCCACATGAATTTCTTGAATATTTTCCAGCTACTTGAACTTCTTGAACCTTCCTGCTACTTACACTTCTTGAACCTTCCTGCTACTAGAACTTCTTGAACTTCTTGAACCTTCCTGCTACTTGAACTACTCGAACTTCTTGAACATTCCTGCTATTTGAACTTCTTGAACCTTCCTGGTACTTAAAATTCTTGAACTTCTTGAACCTTCCTGCTACTTGAACTTCTTGAACTTCTTGAACCTTCCTCGTACTTGAACTTCTTGAACTTCTTGAACCTTCCTGCTACTTGAACTTCTTGAACTTCTAGAACCTTCCTGCTACTTGAACTTCTTGAACTTCTTGAACCTTCCTGCTACTTGAACTTCTTGAACCTTCCTGCTACATGAACTTATTGAACTTCTTGAACCTTCCCGCTACTTGAACTTCTTGAACCATCCTGCTACTTGAACTTCTTGAACCCTCCTGCTACTTGAACTTCTTGAACTTCTTGAACCTTCCGGCTACTTGAACTTCTTGAACCTTCCTGCTACTTGAACTTTTTGAACTTCTTGAACCTTCCGGCTACTTGAACTTCTTGAACCTTCCTGCTACTTGAACTTTTTAAACTTCTTGAACCTTCCTGCTACTTGAACTTCTTGAACCTTCCTGCTACTTGAACTTCTTGAACTTCTTGAACCTTCATGCTACTTGAATTTCTTAAAACTTCCTGCTACTTGAACTTCTTGAACCTTCCTGCTACTTGAACTTCTCGAACCTTCCTGCTACTTGAACTTTTTGAACTTCTTGAACCTTCCTGCTACTTGATCTTCTTGAACCTTCCTGCTACTTGAACTTCTTGAACCTTCCTGGTACTTGAAATTCTTGAACCTTCCTGCTACTTGAACTTCTTGAAACTTTCTGCTACTCGAACTTCTTGAACTTCTTGAACCTTCCTGCTACTTGAACTTCTTGAACATTCCTGCTACTTGAACTGCTTGAACTTCTTGAACCTTCCTGCTACTTGAACTTCATGAACCTTCCTGCTACTTGATCTTCTTGAACCTTCCTGCTACTTGAACTTCTTGAACTTCTTGAACCTTCCTGCGACTTGAACTTCTTGAACCTTCCGGCTACTTGAACCTCTTGAACTTCTTGAACCTTCCTGCTACTTGAACTTCTTGAACTTCTTGAACCTTCCTGCTACTTGAACTTCTTGAACCTTCCTGCTACTTGAATTTCTTGAACTTCTTGAACCTTCCTGCTACTTGAACTTATTGAACTTCTTGACCCGTCCTGCTACTTGAATTTCTTGAACTTCATGAACCTTCCAGCTCCTTGAACTACTTGAACTTCTTGAACCTTCCTGCTACTTGAACTTCTTGAACTTCTTGAACCTTCCGGCTACTTGAACTTCTTGAACCTTCCTGCTACTTGAACTTCTTGAACCTTCCTGCTACTTAAACTTCTTGAATTTTTTGAACCTTCCTGCTACTTGAACTTCTTGAACCTTCCTGCTACTTGAACTTCTTGAACTTCTTGAACCTTCCTGCTACTTGAACTTCTTGAACCTTCCTGTTACTTGAACTTCTTGAACGTCTTGAACATTCCTGCTACTTGAACTTCTTGAACCTTTCTGCTACTTGAACTTCTTGAACCTTCCTGGTACATGAACTTTTTGAATATCTTGAACCTTCCAGCTACTTGAACTTCTTGAACCTTCCTGCTACTTGAACTTTTTGAAATTCTTGAACCTTCCTGCTACTGGAACTTCTTGACCCTTCCTGCTACCTGAACTTCTCGAATTTCTTAAACTTTCCTGCTACTTGAACTTCTTGAACCTTCCTGCCACATGAATTTCTTGAATATTTTCCAGCTACTTGAACTTCTTGAACCTTCCTGCTACTTACACTTCTTGAACCTTCCTGCTACTAGAACTTCTTGAACTTCTTGAACCTTCCTGCTACTTGAACTACTCGAACTTCTTGAACATTCCTGCTATTTGAACTTCTTGAACCTTCCTGGTACTTAAAATTCTTGAACTTCTTGAACCTTCCTGCTACTTGAACTTCTTGAACTTCTTGAACCTTCCTCGTACTTGAACTTCTTGAACTTCTTGAACCTTCCTGCTACTTGAACTTCTTGAACTTCTAGAACCTTCCTGCTACTTGAACTTCTTGAACTTCTTGAACCTTCCTGCTACTTGAACTTCTTGAACCTTCCTGCTACATGAACTTATTGAACTTCTTGAACCTTCCCGCTACTTGAACTTCTTGAACCATCCTGCTACTTGAACTTCTTGAACCCTCCTGCTACTTGAACTTCTTGAACTTCTTGAACCTTCCGGCTACTTGAACTTCTTGAACCTTCCTGCTACTTGAACTTTTTGAACTTCTTGAACCTTCCGGCTACTTGAACTTCTTGAACCTTCCTGCTACTTGAACTTTTTAAACTTCTTGAACCTTCCTGCTACTTGAACTTCTTGAACCTTCCTGCTACTTGAACTTCTTGAACTTCTTGAACCTTCATGCTACTTGAATTTCTTAAAACTTCCTGCTACTTGAACTTCTTGAACCTTCCTGCTACTTGAACTTCTCGAACCTTCCTGCTACTTGAACTTCTTGAACTTCTTGAACCTTCCTGCTACTTGATCTTCTTGAACCTTCCTGCTACTTGAACTTCTTGAACCTTCCTGGTACTTGAAATTCTTGAACCTTCCTGCTACTTGAACTTCTTGAAACTTTCTGCTACTCGAACTTCTTGAACTTCTTGAACCTTCCTGCTACTTGAACTTCTTGAACATTCCTGCTACTTGAACTGCTTGAACTTCTTGAACCTTCCTGCTACTTGAACTTCATGAACCTTCCTGCTACTTGATCTTCTTGAACCTTCCTGCTACTTGAACTTCTTGAACTTCTTGAACCTTCCTGCTACTTGAACTTCTTGAACCTTCCGGCTACTTGAACCTCTTGAACTTCTTGAACCTTCCTGCTACTTGAACTTCTTGAACTTCTTGAACCTTCCTGCTACTTGAACTTCTTGAACCTTCCTGCTACTTGAATTTCTTGAACTTCTTGAACCTTCCTGCTACTTGAACTTATTGAACTTTTTGAACCTTCCTGCTACTTGAACTTCTTAAACTTCTTGAACCTTCCTGCTGCTTGAACTTCTTGAACTTCTTGAACCTTCCTGCTACTTGAACTTCTTGAACTTCTTGAACCTTCCTGCTACTTGAACTTCTTGAACCTTCCTGCTACTTGAACTTCTTGAACATTCCTGCTACTTGAACTTCTTGAACCTTCCTGCTACTTGAACTTTTTGAACTTCTTGAACCTTCCTGCTACTTGGACTTCTTGAAACCTCCTGCTACCTGAAATTCTTGAACCTTCCTGCTACTTGAACTTCTTGAACCTTCCTTCTACTTGAACTTTTCGAACCTTCCGGCTACTTGAACTTCTTGAACCTTCCTGCTACTTGAACTTCTTGAACCTTCCTGCTACTTGAGCTTCTTGAACCTTCCTGCTACTTGAACTTCTTCAACCTTCCTGCTACTTGAACTTCTTGAACTTCATGAACCTTCCTGCTCCTTGAACTACTTGAACTTCTTGAACCTTCCTGCTACTTTAATTTCTTACACCTTCCTGCTACTTGAACTTCTTGAACCTTCCGGCTACTTGAACTTCTTGAACCTTCCTGCTACTTGAACTTCGTGAACTTCATGAACCTTCCTGCTACTTGAACTACTTGAACTTCTTGAACCTTCCTGCTACTTGAACTTCTTGAACCTTCCTGCTACTTGAACTTCTTGAACTTCTTGAACCTTCCTGCTACTTGAACTTCTTGAACTTCTTGAACCTTCCTGCTACTTGAACTACTTGAACTTCTTGAACCTTCCTGCTAATTAAACTTTTTGAACGTTCCTGCTACCTGAACTTCTTGAACCTTCCTGCTACTTGAACTTTTTGAACCTTCCGGCTACTTGAACTTCTTGAACCTTCCTGCTATTTGAACTTCTCGAACCTTCCTGCTACTTGAACTTCTTGAACCTTCCTGCTACTTGAACTTCTTGACCCCTCCTGCTACTTGAACTTCTTGAACTTCATGAACCTTCCAGCTCCTTGAACTACTTGAACTTCTTGAACCTTCCTGCTACTTTAACTTCTTGAACCTTCCTGCTACTTGAACTTCTTGAACTTCTTGAACCTTCCGGCTACTTGAACTTCTTGAACCTTCCTGCTACTTGAACTTCTTGAACTTCTTGAACCTTCCTGCTACTTAAACTTCTTGAATTTCTTGAACCTTCCTGCTACTTGAACTTCTTGAACCTTCCTGCTACTTGAACTTCTTGAACTTCATGAACCTTCCTGCTACTTGAACTTCTTGAACCTTCCTGTTACTTGAACTTCTTGAACGTCTTGAACATTCCTGCTACTTGAACTTCTTGAACCTTTCTGCTACTTGAACTTCTTGAACCTTCCTGGTACATGAACTTGTTGAACTTCTTGAACCTTCCAGCTACTTGAACTTCTTGAACCTTCCGGCTACTTGAACTTTTTGAAATTCTTGAACCTTCCTGCTACTTGAACTTCTTGACCCTTCCTGCTACTTGAACTTCAAGAATTTCTTAAACTTTCCTGCTACTTGAACTTCTTGAACCTTCCTGCTACTTGAACTTTTTGAACTTCTTGAACCTTCCTGCTACTTGAACTTCTTGATCCTTCCTGCCACATGAATTTCTTGAATATTTTCCAGCTACTTGAATTTCTTGAACCTTCCTGCTACTTACACTTCTTGAACCTTCCTGCTACTAGAACTTCTTGAACTTCTTGAACCTTCCTGCTACTTGAACTACTTGAACTTCTTGAACATTCCTGCTATTTGAACTTCTTGAACCTTCCTGGTACTTGAAATTCTTGAACTTCTTGAACCTTCCTGGTACTTGAAATTCTTGAACTTCTTGAACCTTCCTGCTACTTGAACTTCTTGAACTTCTTGAACCTTCCTCGTACTTGAACTTCTTGAACTTCTTGAACCTTCCTGCTACTTGAACTTCTTGAACTTCTTGAACCTTCCTGCCACTTGAACTTCTTGAACTCTTTGAACTTTCCTGCTACTTGAACTTCTTGAACCTTCCTTCTACATGAACTTATTGAACTTCTTGAACCTTCCCGCTACTTGAACTTCTTGAACCATCCTGCTACTTGAACTTCTTGAACCCTCCTGCTACTTGAACTTCTTGAACCTTCCGGCTACTTGAACTTCTTGAACTTCTTGAACCTTCCTGCTACTTGAACTTCTTGAAACTCCTTGCTACATGATTTTCTTGAACCTTCCTGCTACTTGAACTCCTTGAACTTCTCGAACCTTCCTGCTACTTGAACTTCTTGAACCTTCCTGCTACTTGAACTTCCTGAACTTCTTGAACCTCCCTGCTACCTGAACTACTTGAACTTCTTGAACCTTTCTGCTACTGGAACTACTTTAACTTCTTGAACCTTCCTGCTACTTGAACTTCTTGAACCTTCCTGGTACTTGAATTTCTTGAACTTCTTGAACCTTCCTGCTACTTGAACTTCTTGAACCTTCCTGCTACTTGAACTTCTTGAACTACTTGAACCTTCCTGCTACTTGAACTTCTTGAACTACTTGAACCTTCCTGCTACTTGAACTTCTTGAACCTTCCTGCTACTTGAACTTCTTGAACTTCTTGAACCTTCCAGCTACTTGAACTTCTTGAACCTTCCTGCTACTTGAACTTCTTGAACCTTTCTGCTACTTGAACTTCTCGACCCTTCCCGCTACTTGAACTTCTTGAACTTCTTGAACCTTCCTGCTACTTGAACTACTTGAACTTCTTGAACCTTCCTGCTACTTGAACTTCTTGAACCTTCCTGCTACTTGAACTTATTGAACATTCCGGCTACTTGAATTTCTTGAACCTTCCTGCTACTTGAACTTCTTGAACCTTCCTGCTACTTGAACTTCTTGAAACTTCCTGCTACTTGAACTTCTTGAACCTTCCTGCTACTTGAACTTATTGAACATTCCGGCTACTTGAACTTCTCGAACCTTCCTGCTACTTGAACTTCTTAAACCTTCGTGCTACTTGAACTTCTTGAACCTTCCGGCTACTTGAACTTCTTGAACTTCTTGAACCTTCCTGCTACTTGAACCTATTGAACCTTCCTGCTACTTGAACTTCTTGAACCTTCCTGCTACTTGAACTTCTTAAACTTCTTGAACCTTCCTGCTACTTGAACTTCTTGAACCTTCCTGCTACTTGAACTTCTTGAACCTTTCTGCTACTTGAACTTCATGAACCTTCCTGCTACTTGAACATCTTGACCCTTCCTGCTACTTGAACATTTTGAACTTCTTGAACCTTCCTGCTACTTGAACTTCTGGAATCTTCCTGCTACTTGAACTTCTTGAACCTTCCTGCTACTTGAACTTGAACCTTCCTGCTAATTGATTTTCTTGAACCTTCCTGCCACTTGAACTTCTTGAACCTTCCTGCTACTTGAACTTAATGAACTTCTTGAACCTTCCTGCTACTTGAACTTCTTGAACCTTCCTGCTACTTGAACTTCTTGAACCTTCCTGCTACTTGAACTTCTTGAACTTTTTGAACCTTCCTGCTACTTGAACTTCTTGAACCTTCCTGCTACTTGAACTTCTTGAACTTCTTGAACCTTCCTGCTACTTGAACTTCTTGATCCTTCCTGCTACTTGAACTTCTCGAACCTTCCTGCTACTTGAACTTCATGAACTTCTTGAACCTTCCTGCTACTTGAACTGCTTGAACCTTCAGGCTACTTGAACTTCTTGAACCTTCCTGCTACTTGAACTTCTTGAACCTTCCTGCTACTTGAACTTCTTGAACCTTCCTGCTACTTGAACTTCTTGAACCTTCCTGCTTCTTGAACTTCTTGAACTTCTTGAACCTTCCTGCTACTTGAACTTCTTGAACCTTCCTGCTACTCGAACTTCTTGAACTTCTTGAACTTCTTGAACCTTCCTGCTACTTGAACTTCTTGATCCTTTCTGCTACTTGAACTTCTCGAACCTACCTGCTACTTGAACTTTATGAACTTCTTGAACCTTCCTGCTACTTGAACTTCTCGAACCTTCAGGCTACTTGAACTTCTTGAACCTTCCTGCTACTTGAACTTCTTGAACCTTCCTGCTACTTGAACTTTTTGAACCTTCCTGCTACTTGAACTTCTTGAACTTCTTGAACCTTTCTGCTACTTGAACTTCTTGAACCTTCCTGCTACTTGAACTTCTTGAACTTCTTGAACCTTCCTGCTACTCAAACTTCTTTAACTTCTTGAACCTTCCTGCTACTTGAATTTTTTGAACCTTCCTGCTACTTGAACTTCTTGAACTTCTTGAACCTTCCTGCTACTTGAACTTCTTGAACTTTTTGAACCTTCCTGCTACTTGAACTTCTTGAACCTTCCTGCCACTTGAACTTCTTGAACTTCTTGAACCTTCCTGCTACTTGAACTTCTTGAACCTTCCTGCTACTTGAGCTTCTTGAACATTCCTATTACTTGAACTTCTTGAACCTTCCTGCTACTTGAACCCTTTGAACTTCTTGAACCTTCCTGCTACTTGATCTTCTTGAAACTTTCTGCTACTTGAACTTCTTGAAACTTCCTGCTACCTGAACTTCTTGAACCTTCCTGCTACTTGAACTTCTTGAACCTTCCTGCTACTTGAACTTTTTGAACCTTCCGGCTACTTGAACTTCTTGAACCTTCCTGCTACTTGAACTTCTTGAACCTTCCTGCTATTTGAACTTCTTGAACCATCCTGCTACTTGAACTTCTTGAACCTTCCTGCCACTTGAGCTTCTTGAACTTCATGAACCTTCCTGCTCCTTGAACTACTTGAACTTCTTGAACCTTCCTGCTACTTTAACTTCTTACACCTTCCTGCTACTTGAACTTCTTAAAACTTCCGGCTACTTGAACTTCTTGAACCTTCCTGCTACTTGAACTTCTTGAACCTTCCTGCTACTTTAACTTCTTACACCTTCCTGCTACTTGAACTTCTTGACCCTTCCGGCTACTTGAACTTCTTGAACCTTCCTGCTACTTGAACTTCTTGAACCTTCCTGCTACTTGAACTTCTTGAACTTCATGCACCTTCCTGCTACTTGAACTACTTGAACTTCTTGAACCTTACTGCTACTTTAACTTCTTGAACCTTCCTGCTACTTGAACTTCTTGAACCTTCCTGCTACTTGAACTTATTGAACATTCCGGCTGCTTGAACTTCTTGAACCTTCCTGCTACTTGAACTTCTTGAACTTCTTGAACCTTCCTTCTACTTGAACTACCTGAACTTCTTGAACCTTCCTGCTACTTGAACTACTTGAACTTCTTGAACCTTCCTGCTACTTGAACTTCTTGAACCTTCCTGCTACTTGAACTTCTTGAACCTTCCTGCTACTTGAACTTCTTGAACCTTCCTGCTACTTGAACTTCTTGAACCTTCCGGCTACTTGAACTTCTTGAACTTCTTGAACCTTCCTGCTACTTGAACTCCTTGAACCTTCCTGCTACTTGAACTTTTTGAACCTTCCGGCTACTTGAACTTCTTGAACTTCTTGAACCTTCCTGCTACTTGAACTTATTGAACCTTCCTGCTACTTGAACTTCTTGAACCTTCCTGCTACTTGAACTTCTTGAACCTTCCTGCTACTTGAACTTCTTGAACCTTTCTGCTACTTGAACTTCTTGAACATCTTGAACCTTCCTGCTACCCTGAACAACTTGAACTTCTTGAAACTTCCTGCTACTTGAAATTCTTGAACCTTCCTTCTACTTGAACTTCTTGAACCTTCCTGCTACTAGAACTTCTTGAACTTCTTGAACCTTCCTGCAACTTGAACTTCTTGAACCTTCCTGCTACTTTTACTTCTTGAACCTTCCTGCTACTTGAACTTCTTGAACTTCTTGAACCTTCCTGCTACTTGAACTTCTTGAACTTTTTGAACCTTCCTGCTACTTGAACTTCTTGAACCTTCCTGCTACTTGAACTTCTTGAACTTCTTGAACCTTCCTGCTACTTGAACTTCTTGAACCTTCCTGCTACTTGAACTTCTTGAACATTCCTATTACTTGAACTTCTTGAACTTTCCTGCTACTTGAACCCTTCGAACTTCTTGAACCTTCCTGCTACTTGATCTTCTTGAAACTTTCTGCTACTTGAACTTCTTGAAACTTCCTGCTACCTGAACTTCTTGAACCTTCCTGCTACTTGAACTTCTTGAACCTTCCTGCTACTTGAACTTTTTGAACCTTCCGGCTACTTGAACTTCTTGAACCTTCCTGCTACTTGAACTTCTTGAACCTTCCTGCTACTTGAACTTCTTGAACCATCCTGCTACTTGAACTTCTTGAACCTTCCTGCCACTTGAACTTCTTGAACTTCATGAACCTTTCTGCTCCTTGAACTACTTGAACTTCTTGAACCTTCCTGCTACTTTAACTTCTTACACCTTCCTGCTACTTGAACTTCTTAAACCTTCCGGCTACTTGAACTTCTTGAACCTTCCTGCTACTTGAACTTCTTGAACCTTCCTGCTACATTAACTTCTTACACCTTCCTGCTACTTGAACTTCTTGAACCTTCCGGCTACTTGAACTTCTTGAACCTTCCTGCTACTTGAACTTCTTGAACTTCATGCACCTTCCTGCAACTTGAACTACTTGAACTTGCTGAACCTTCCTGCTACTTGAACTTCTTGAACCTTCCTGCTTCTTGAACTTCTTGAACTTCTTGAACCTTCCCGCTACTTGAACTTCTTGAACCTTCCTGCTACTTGAACTCCTTGAACCTTCCTGCTACTTGAACTTCTTGAACGTTCGAGCTACTTGAACTTCTTGAACCTTCCTGCTACTTTAACTTCTTGAACCTTCCTGCTACATGAACTTCTTGAACCTTCCTGCTACTTGAACTTCTTGAAACTCTTTGCTACATGATTTTCTTGAACCTTCCTGCTACTTGAACTCCTTGAACTTCTCGAACCTTTCTGCTACTTGAACTTCTTGAACCTTCCTGCTACTTGAACTTCTTGAACTTTTTGAACCTCCCTGCTACCTGAATTACTTGAACTTCTTGAACCTTTCTGCTACTTGAACTACTTGAACTTCTTGAACCTTCCTGCTACTTGAACTTCTTGAACCTTCCGGCTACTTGAACTTCTTGAACTTCTTGAACCTTCCTGCTACTTGAACTCCTTGAACCTTCCTGCTACTTGAACTTTTTGAACCTTCCGGCTACTTGAACTTCTTGAACTTCTTGAACCTTCCTGCTACTTGAACTTATTGAACCATCCTGCTACTTGAACTTCTTGAACCTTCCTGCTACTTGAACTTCTTGAACCTTCCTGCTACTTGAACTTCTTGAACCTTTCTGCTACTTGAACTTCTTGAACATCTTGAACCTTCCTGCTACCCTGAACAACTTGAACTTCTTGAAACTTCCTGCTACTTGAAATTCTTGAACCTTCCTTCTACTTGAACTTCTTGAACCTTCCTGCTACTAGAACTTCTTGAACTTCTTGAACCTTCCTGCAACTTGAACTTCTTGAACCTTCCTGCTACTTTTACTTCTTGAACCTTCCTGCTACTTGAACTTCTTGAACTTCTTGAACCTTCCTGCTACTTGAACTTCTTGAACTTTTTGAACCTTCCTGCCACTTGAACTTTTTGAACCTTCCTGCTACTTGAACTTCTTGAACTTCTTGAACCTTCCTGCTACTTGAACTTCTTGAACCTTCCTGCTACTTGAACTTCTTGAACATTCCTATTACTTGAACTTCTTGAACTTTCCTGCTACTTGAACCCTTCGAACTTCTTGAACCTTCCTGCTACTTGATCTTCTTGAAACTTTCTGCTACTTGAACTTCTTGAAACTTCCTGCTACCTGAACTTCTTGAACCTTCCTGCTACTTGAACTTCTTGAACCTTCCTGCTACTTGAACTTTTTGAACCTTCCGGCTACTTGAACTTCTTGAACCTTCCTGCTACTTGAACTTCTTGAACCTTCCTGCTACTTGAACTTCTTGAACCATCCTGCTACTTGAACTTCTTGAACCTTCCTGCCACTTGAACTTTTTGAATTTCATGAACCTTTCTGCTCCTTGAACTACTTGAACTTCTTGAACCTTCCTGCTACTTTAACTTCTTACACCTTCCTGCTACTTGAACTTCTTAAACCTTCCGGCTACTTGAACTTCTTGAACCTTCCGACTACTTGAACTTCTTGAACTTCATGAACCTTCCTGTTACTTGAACTACTTAAACTTCTTGAACCTTACTGCTACTTTAACTTCTTGAACCTTCCTGCTACTTGAACTTCTTAAACCTTCCTGCTACTTGAACTTCTTGAACCTTCCGGCTACTTGAACTTCTTGAACTTCTTGAACCTTCCTGCTACTTGAACCTATTGAACCTTCCTGCTACTTGAACTTCTTGAACCTTCCTGCTACTTGAACTTCTTAAACTTCTTGAACCTTCCTGCTACTTGAACTTCTTGAACCTTCCTGCTACTTGAACTTCTTGAACCTTCCTGCTACTTGAACTTCTTGAACCTTCCTGCTACTTGAACTTCTTGACCCGTCCTGCTACTTGAATTTCTTGAACTTCATGAACCTTCCAGCTCCTTGAACTACTTGAACTTCTTGAACCTTCCTGCTACTTGAACTTCTTGAACTTCTTGAACCTTCCGGCTACTTGAACTTCTTGAACCTTCCTGCTACTTGAACTTCTTGAACCTTCCTGCTACTTAAACTTCTTGAATTTTTTGAACCTTCCTGCTACTTGAACTTCTTGAACCTTCCTGCTACTTGAACTTCTTGAACTTCTTGAACCTTCCTGCTACTTGAACTTCTTGAACCTTCCTGTTACTTGAACTTCTTGAACGTCTTGAACATTCCTGCTACTTGAACTTCTTGAACCTTTCTGCTACTTGAACTTCTTGAACCTTCCTGGTACATGAACTTTTTGAATATCTTGAACCTTCCAGCTACTTGAACTTCTTGAACCTTCCTGCTACTTGAACTTTTTGAAATTCTTGAACCTTCCTGCTACTGGAACTTCTTGACCCTTCCTGCTACCTGAACTTCTCGAATTTCTTAAACTTTCCTGCTACTTGAACTTCTTGAACCTTCCTGCCACATGAATTTCTTGAATATTTTCCAGCTACTTGAACTTCTTGAACCTTCCTGCTACTTACACTTCTTGAACCTTCCTGCTACTAGAACTTCTTGAACTTCTTGAACCTTCCTGCTACTTGAACTAGTCGAACTTCTTGAACATTCCTGCTATTTGAACTTCTTGAACCTTCCTGGTACTTAAAATTCTTGAACTTCTTGAACCTTCCTGCTACTTGAACTTCTTGAACTTCTTGAACCTTCCTCGTACTTGAACTTCTTGAACTTCTTGAACCTTCCTGCTACTTGAACTTCTTGAACTTCTAGAACCTTCCTGCTACTTGAACTTCTTGAACTTCTTGAACCTTCCTGCTACTTGAACTTCTTGAACCTTCCTGCTACATGAACTTATTGAACTTCTTGAACCTTCCCGCTACTTGAACTTCTTGAACCATCCTGCTACTTGAACTTCTTGAACCCTCCTGCTACTTGAACTTCTTGAACTTCTTGAACCTTCCGGCTACTTGAACTTCTTGAACCTTCCTGCTACTTGAACTTTTTGAACTTCTTGAACCTTCCGGCTACTTGAACTTCTTGAACCTTCCTGCTACTTGAACTTTTTAAACTTCTTGAACCTTCCTGCTACTTGAACTTCTTGAACCTTCCTGCTACTTGAACTTCTTGAACTTCTTGAACCTTCATGCTACTTGAATTTCTTAAAACTTCCTGCTACTTGAACTTCTTGAACCTTCCTGCTACTTGAACTTCTCGAACCTTCCTGCTACTTGAACTTTTTGAACTTCTTGAACCTTCCTGCAACTTGATCTTCTTGAACCTTCCTGCTACTTGAACTTCTTGAACCTTCCTGGTACTTGAAATTCTTGAACCTTCCTGCTACTTGAACTTCTTGAAACTTTCTGCTACTCGAACTTCTTGAACTTCTTGAACCTTCCTGCTACTTGAACTTCTTGAACATTCCTGCTACTTGAACTGCTTGAACTTCTTGAACCTTCCTGCTACTTGAACTTCATGAACCTTCCTGCTACTTGATCTTCTTGAACCTTCCTGCTACTTGAACTTCTTGAACTTCTTGAACCTTCCTGCGACTTGAACTTCTTGAACCTTCCGGCTACTTGAACCTCTTGAACTTCTTGAACCTTCCTGCTACTTGAACTTCTTGAACTTCTTGAACCTTCCTGCTACTTGAACTTCTTGAACCTTCCTGCTACTTGAATTTCTTGAACTTCTTGAACCTTCCTGCTACTTGAACTTATTGAACTTCTTGACCCGTCCTGCTACTTGAATTTCTTGAACTTCATGAACCTTCCAGCTCCTTGAACTACTTGAACTTCTTGAACCTTCCTGCTACTTGAACTTCTTGAACTTCTTGAACCTTCCGGCTACTTGAACTTCTTGAACCTTCCTGCTACTTGAACTTCTTGAACCTTCCTGCTACTTAAACTTCTTGAATTTTTTGAACCTTCCTGCTACTTGAACTTCTTGAACCTTCCTGCTACTTGAACTTCTTGAACTTCTTGAACCTTCCTGCTACTTGAACTTCTTGAACCTTCCTGTTACTTGAACTTCTTGAACGTCTTGAACATTCCTGCTACTTGAACTTCTTGAACCTTTCTGCTACTTGAACTTCTTGAACCTTCCTGGTACATGAACTTTTTGAATATCTTGAACCTTCCAGCTACTTGAACTTCTTGAACCTTCCTGCTACTTGAACTTTTTGAAATTCTTGAACCTTCCTGCTACTGGAACTTCTTGACCCTTCCTGCTACCTGAACTTCTCGAATTTCTTAAACTTTCCTGCTACTTGAACTTCTTGAACCTTCCTGCCACATGAATTTCTTGAATATTTTCCAGCTACTTGAACTTCTTGAACCTTCCTGCTACTTACACTTCTTGAACCTTCCTGCTACTAGAACTTCTTGAACTTCTTGAACCTTCCTGCTACTTGAACTACTCGAACTTCTTGAACATTCCTGCTATTTGAACTTCTTGAACCTTCCTGGTACTTAAAATTCTTGAACTTCTTGAACCTTCCTGCTACTTGAACTTCTTGAACTTCTTGAACCTTCCTCGTACTTGAACTTCTTGAACTTCTTGAACCTTCCTGCTACTTGAACTTCTTGAACTTCTAGAACCTTCCTGCTACTTGAACTTCTTGAACTTCTTGAACCTTCCTGCTACTTGAACTTCTTGAACCTTCCTGCTACATGAACTTATTGAACTTCTTGAACCTTCCCGCTACTTGAACTTCTTGAACCATCCTGCTACTTGAACTTCTTGAACCCTCCTGCTACTTGAACTTCTTGAACTTCTTGAACCTTCCGGCTACTTGAACTTCTTGAACCTTCCTGCTACTTGAACTTTTTGAACTTCTTGAACCTTCCGGCTACTTGAACTTCTTGAACCTTCCTGCTACTTGAACTTTTTAAACTTCTTGAACCTTCCTGCTACTTGAACTTCTTGAACCTTCCTGCTACTTGAACTTCTTGAACTTCTTGAACCTTCATGCTACTTGAATTTCTTAAAACTTCCTGCTACTTGAACTTCTTGAACCTTCCTGCTACTTGAACTTCTCGAACCTTCCTGCTACTTGAACTTCTTGAACTTCTTGAACCTTCCTGCTACTTGATCTTCTTGAACCTTCCTGCTACTTGAACTTCTTGAACCTTCCTGGTACTTGAAATTCTTGAACCTTCCTGCTACTTGAACTTCTTGAAACTTTCTGCTACTCGAACTTCTTGAACTTCTTGAACCTTCCTGCTACTTGAACTTCTTGAACATTCCTGCTACTTGAACTGCTTGAACTTCTTGAACCTTCCTGCTACTTGAACTTCATGAACCTTCCTGCTACTTGATCTTCTTGAACCTTCCTGCTACTTGAACTTCTTGAACTTCTTGAACCTTCCTGCTACTTGAACTTCTTGAACCTTCCGGCTACTTGAACCTCTTGAACTTCTTGAACCTTCCTGCTACTTGAACTTCTTGAACTTCTTGAACCTTCCTGCTACTTGAACTTCTTGAACCTTCCTGCTACTTGAATTTCTTGAACTTCTTGAACCTTCCTGCTACTTGAACTTATTGAACTTTTTGAACCTTCCTGCTACTTGAACTTCTTAAACTTCTTGAACCTTCCTGCTGCTTGAACTTCTTGAACTTCTTGAACCTTCCTGCTACTTGAACTTCTTGAACTTCTTGAACCTTCCTGCTACTTGAACTTCTTGAACCTTCCGGCTACTTGAACTTTTTGAAATTCTTGAACCTTCCTGCTACTTGAACTTCTTGACCCTTCCTGCTACTTGAACTTCAAGAATTTCTTAAACTTTCCTGCTACTTGAACTTCTTGAACCTTCCTGCTACTTGAACTTTTTGAACTTCTTGAACCTTCCTGCTACTTGAACTTCTTGATCCTTCCTGCCACATGAATTTCTTGAATATTTTCCAGCTACTTGAATTTCTTGAACCTTCCTGCTACTTACACTTCTTGAACCTTCCTGCTACTAGAACTTCTTGAACTTCTTGAACCTTCCTGCTACTTGAACTACTTGAACTTCTTGAACATTCCTGCTATTTGAACTTCTTGAACCTTCCTGGTACTTGAAATTCTTGAACTTCTTGAACCTTCCTGGTACTTGAAATTCTTGAACTTCTTGAACCTTCCTGCTACTTGAACTTCTTGAACTTCTTGAACCTTCCTCGTACTTGAACTTCTTGAACTTCTTGAACCTTCCTGCTACTTGAACTTCTTGAACTTCTTGAACCTTCCTGCCACTTGAACTTCTTGAACTCTTTGAACTTTCCTGCTACTTGAACTTCTTGAACCTTCCTTCTACATGAACTTATTGAACTTCTTGAACCTTCCCGCTACTTGAACTTCTTGAACCATCCTGCTACTTGAACTTCTTGAACCCTCCTGCTACTTGAACTTCTTGAACCTTCCGGCTACTTGAACTTCTTGAACTTCTTGAACCTTCCTGCTACTTGAACTTCTTGAAACTCCTTGCTACATGATTTTCTTGAACCTTCCTGCTACTTGAACTCCTTGAACTTCTCGAACCTTCCTGCTACTTGAACTTCTTGAACCTTCCTGCTACTTGAACTTCCTGAACTTCTTGAACCTCCCTGCTACCTGAACTACTTGAACTTCTTGAACCTTTCTGCTACTGGAACTACTTTAACTTCTTGAACCTTCCTGCTACTTGAACTTCTTGAACCTTCCTGGTACTTGAATTTCTTGAACTTCTTGAACCTTCCTGCTACTTGAACTTCTTGAACCTTCCTGCTACTTGAACTTCTTGAACTACTTGAACCTTCCTGCTACTTGAACTTCTTGAACTACTTGAACCTTCCTGCTACTTGAACTTCTTGAACCTTCCTGCTACTTGAACTTCTTGAACTTCTTGAACCTTCCAGCTACTTGAACTTCTTGAACCTTCCTGCTACTTGAACTTCTTGAACCTTTCTGCTACTTGAACTTCTCGACCCTTCCCGCTACTTGAACTTCTTGAACTTCTTGAACCTTCCTGCTACTTGAACTACTTGAACTTCTTGAACCTTCCTGCTACTTGAACTTCTTGAACCTTCCTGCTACTTGAACTTATTGAACATTCCGGCTACTTGAATTTCTTGAACCTTCCTGCTACTTGAACTTCTTGAACCTTCCTGCTACTTGAACTTCTTGAAACTTCCTGCTACTTGAACTTCTTGAACCTTCCTGCTACTTGAACTTATTGAACATTCCGGCTACTTGAACTTCTCGAACCTTCCTGCTACTTGAACTTCTTAAACCTTCGTGCTACTTGAACTTCTTGAACCTTCCGGCTACTTGAACTTCTTGAACTTCTTGAACCTTCCTGCTACTTGAACCTATTGAACCTTCCTGCTACTTGAACTTCTTGAACCTTCCTGCTACTTGAACTTCTTAAACTTCTTGAACCTTCCTGCTACTTGAACTTCTTGAACCTTCCTGCTACTTGAACTTCTTGAACCTTTCTGCTACTTGAACTTCATGAACCTTCCTGCTACTTGAACATCTTGACCCTTCCTGCTACTTGAACATTTTGAACTTCTTGAACCTTCCTGCTACTTGAACTTCTGGAATCTTCCTGCTACTTGAACTTCTTGAACCTTCCTGCTACTTGAACTTGAACCTTCCTGCTAATTGATTTTCTTGAACCTTCCTGCCACTTGAACTTCTTGAACCTTCCTGCTACTTGAACTTAATGAACTTCTTGAACCTTCCTGCTACTTGAACTTCTTGAACCTTCCTGCTACTTGAACTTCTTGAACCTTCCTGCTACTTGAACTTCTTGAACTTTTTGAACCTTCCTGCTACTTGAACTTCTTGAACCTTCCTGCTACTTGAACTTCTTGAACTTCTTGAACCTTCCTGCTACTTGAACTTCTTGATCCTTCCTGCTACTTGAACTTCTCGAACCTTCCTGCTACTTGAACTTCATGAACTTCTTGAACCTTCCTGCTACTTGAACTGCTTGAACCTTCAGGCTACTTGAACTTCTTGAACCTTCCTGCTACTTGAACTTCTTGAACCTTCCTGCTACTTGAACTTCTTGAACCTTCCTGCTACTTGAACTTCTTGAACCTTCCTGCTTCTTGAACTTCTTGAACTTCTTGAACCTTCCTGCTACTTGAACTTCTTGAACCTTCCTGCTACTCGAACTTCTTGAACTTCTTGAACTTCTTGAACCTTCCTGCTACTTGAACTTCTTGATCCTTTCTGCTACTTGAACTTCTCGAACCTACCTGCTACTTGAACTTTATGAACTTCTTGAACCTTCCTGCTACTTGAACTTCTCGAACCTTCAGGCTACTTGAACTTCTTGAACCTTCCTGCTACTTGAACTTCTTGAACCTTCCTGCTACTTGAACTTTTTGAACCTTCCTGCTACTTGAACTTCTTGAACTTCTTGAACCTTTCTGCTACTTGAACTTCTTGAACCTTCCTGCTACTTGAACTTCTTGAACTTCTTGAACCTTCCTGCTACTCAAACTTCTTTAACTTCTTGAACCTTCCTGCTACTTGAATTTTTTGAACCTTCCTGCTACTTGAACTTCTTGAACTTCTTGAACCTTCCTGCTACTTGAACTTCTTGAACTTTTTGAACCTTCCTGCTACTTGAACTTCTTGAACCTTCCTGCCACTTGAACTTCTTGAACTTCTTGAACCTTCCTGCTACTTGAACTTCTTGAACCTTCCTGCTACTTGAGCTTCTTGAACATTCCTATTACTTGAACTTCTTGAACCTTCCTGCTACTTGAACCCTTTGAACTTCTTGAACCTTCCTGCTACTTGATCTTCTTGAAACTTTCTGCTACTTGAACTTCTTGAAACTTCCTGCTACCTGAACTTCTTGAACCTTCCTGCTACTTGAACTTCTTGAACCTTCCTGCTACTTGAACTTTTTGAACCTTCCGGCTACTTGAACTTCTTGAACCTTCCTGCTACTTGAACTTCTTGAACCTTCCTGCTATTTGAACTTCTTGAACCATCCTGCTACTTGAACTTCTTGAACCTTCCTGCCACTTGAGCTTCTTGAACTTCATGAACCTTCCTGCTCCTTGAACTACTTGAACTTCTTGAACCTTCCTGCTACTTTAACTTCTTACACCTTCCTGCTACTTGAACTTCTTAAAACTTCCGGCTACTTGAACTTCTTGAACCTTCCTGCTACTTGAACTTCTTGAACCTTCCTGCTACTTTAACTTCTTACACCTTCCTGCTACTTGAACTTCTTGACCCTTCCGGCTACTTGAACTTCTTGAACCTTCCTGCTACTTGAACTTCTTGAACCTTCCTGCTACTTGAACTTCTTGAACTTCATGCACCTTCCTGCTACTTGAACTACTTGAACTTCTTGAACCTTACTGCTACTTTAACTTCTTGAACCTTCCTGCTACTTGAACTTCTTGAACCTTCCTGCTACTTGAACTTATTGAACATTCCGGCTGCTTGAACTTCTTGAACCTTCCTGCTACTTGAACTTCTTGAACTTCTTGAACCTTCCTTCTACTTGAACTACCTGAACTTCTTGAACCTTCCTGCTACTTGAACTACTTGAACTTCTTGAACCTTCCTGCTACTTGAACTTCTTGAACCTTCCTGCTACTTGAACTTCTTGAACCTTCCTGCTACTTGAACTTCTTGAACCTTCCTGCTACTTGAACTTCTTGAACCTTCCGGCTACTTGAACTTCTTGAACTTCTTGAACCTTCCTGCTACTTGAACTCCTTGAACCTTCCTGCTACTTGAACTTTTTGAACCTTCCGGCTACTTGAACTTCTTGAACTTCTTGAACCTTCCTGCTACTTGAACTTATTGAACCTTCCTGCTACTTGAACTTCTTGAACCTTCCTGCTACTTGAACTTCTTGAACCTTCCTGCTACTTGAACTTCTTGAACCTTTCTGCTACTTGAACTTCTTGAACATCTTGAACCTTCCTGCTACCCTGAACAACTTGAACTTCTTGAAACTTCCTGCTACTTGAAATTCTTGAACCTTCCTTCTACTTGAACTTCTTGAACCTTCCTGCTACTAGAACTTCTTGAACTTCTTGAACCTTCCTGCAACTTGAACTTCTTGAACCTTCCTGCTACTTTTACTTCTTGAACCTTCCTGCTACTTGAACTTCTTGAACTTCTTGAACCTTCCTGCTACTTGAACTTCTTGAACTTTTTGAACCTTCCTGCTACTTGAACTTCTTGAACCTTCCTGCTACTTGAACTTCTTGAACTTCTTGAACCTTCCTGCTACTTGAACTTCTTGAACCTTCCTGCTACTTGAACTTCTTGAACATTCCTATTACTTGAACTTCTTGAACTTTCCTGCTACTTGAACCCTTCGAACTTCTTGAACCTTCCTGCTACTTGATCTTCTTGAAACTTTCTGCTACTTGAACTTCTTGAAACTTCCTGCTACCTGAACTTCTTGAACCTTCCTGCTACTTGAACTTCTTGAACCTTCCTGCTACTTGAACTTTTTGAACCTTCCGGCTACTTGAACTTCTTGAACCTTCCTGCTACTTGAACTTCTTGAACCTTCCTGCTACTTGAACTTCTTGAACCATCCTGCTACTTGAACTTCTTGAACCTTCCTGCCACTTGAACTTCTTGAACTTCATGAACCTTTCTGCTCCTTGAACTACTTGAACTTCTTGAACCTTCCTGCTACTTTAACTTCTTACACCTTCCTGCTACTTGAACTTCTTAAACCTTCCGGCTACTTGAACTTCTTGAACCTTCCTGCTACTTGAACTTCTTGAACCTTCCTGCTACATTAACTTCTTACACCTTCCTGCTACTTGAACTTCTTGAACCTTCCGGCTACTTGAACTTCTTGAACCTTCCTGCTACTTGAACTTCTTGAACTTCATGCACCTTCCTGCAACTTGAACTACTTGAACTTGCTGAACCTTCCTGCTACTTGAACTTCTTGAACCTTCCTGCTTCTTGAACTTCTTGAACTTCTTGAACCTTCCCGCTACTTGAACTTCTTGAACCTTCCTGCTACTTGAACTCCTTGAACCTTCCTGCTACTTGAACTTCTTGAACGTTCGAGCTACTTGAACTTCTTGAACCTTCCTGCTACTTTAACTTCTTGAACCTTCCTGCTACATGAACTTCTTGAACCTTCCTGCTACTTGAACTTCTTGAAACTCTTTGCTACATGATTTTCTTGAACCTTCCTGCTACTTGAACTCCTTGAACTTCTCGAACCTTTCTGCTACTTGAACTTCTTGAACCTTCCTGCTACTTGAACTTCTTGAACTTTTTGAACCTCCCTGCTACCTGAATTACTTGAACTTCTTGAACCTTTCTGCTACTTGAACTACTTGAACTTCTTGAACCTTCCTGCTACTTGAACTTCTTGAACCTTCCGGCTACTTGAACTTCTTGAACTTCTTGAACCTTCCTGCTACTTGAACTCCTTGAACCTTCCTGCTACTTGAACTTTTTGAACCTTCCGGCTACTTGAACTTCTTGAACTTCTTGAACCTTCCTGCTACTTGAACTTATTGAACCATCCTGCTACTTGAACTTCTTGAACCTTCCTGCTACTTGAACTTCTTGAACCTTCCTGCTACTTGAACTTCTTGAACCTTTCTGCTACTTGAACTTCTTGAACATCTTGAACCTTCCTGCTACCCTGAACAACTTGAACTTCTTGAAACTTCCTGCTACTTGAAATTCTTGAACCTTCCTTCTACTTGAACTTCTTGAACCTTCCTGCTACTAGAACTTCTTGAACTTCTTGAACCTTCCTGCAACTTGAACTTCTTGAACCTTCCTGCTACTTTTACTTCTTGAACCTTCCTGCTACTTGAACTTCTTGAACTTCTTGAACCTTCCTGCTACTTGAACTTCTTGAACTTTTTGAACCTTCCTGCCACTTGAACTTTTTGAACCTTCCTGCTACTTGAACTTCTTGAACTTCTTGAACCTTCCTGCTACTTGAACTTCTTGAACCTTCCTGCTACTTGAACTTCTTGAACATTCCTATTACTTGAACTTCTTGAACTTTCCTGCTACTTGAACCCTTCGAACTTCTTGAACCTTCCTGCTACTTGATCTTCTTGAAACTTTCTGCTACTTGAACTTCTTGAAACTTCCTGCTACCTGAACTTCTTGAACCTTCCTGCTACTTGAACTTCTTGAACCTTCCTGCTACTTGAACTTTTTGAACCTTCCGGCTACTTGAACTTCTTGAACCTTCCTGCTACTTGAACTTCTTGAACCTTCCTGCTACTTGAACTTCTTGAACCATCCTGCTACTTGAACTTCTTGAACCTTCCTGCCACTTGAACTTTTTGAATTTCATGAACCTTTCTGCTCCTTGAACTACTTGAACTTCTTGAACCTTCCTGCTACTTTAACTTCTTACACCTTCCTGCTACTTGAACTTCTTAAACCTTCCGGCTACTTGAACTTCTTGAACCTTCCGACTACTTGAACTTCTTGAACTTCATGAACCTTCCTGTTACTTGAACTACTTAAACTTCTTGAACCTTACTGCTACTTTAACTTCTTGAACCTTCCTGCTACTTGAACTTCTTAAACCTTCCTGCTACTTGAACTTCTTGAACCTTCCGGCTACTTGAACTTCTTGAACTTCTTGAACCTTCCTGCTACTTGAACCTATTGAACCTTCCTGCTACTTGAACTTCTTGAACCTTCCTGCTACTTGAACTTCTTAAACTTCTTGAACCTTCCTGCTACTTGAACTTCTTGAACCTTCCTGCTACTTGAACTTCTTGAACCTTCCTGCTACTTGAACTTCTTGAACCTTCCTGCTACTTGAACTTCTTGACCCGTCCTGCTACTTGAATTTCTTGAACTTCATGAACCTTCCAGCTCCTTGAACTACTTGAACTTCTTGAACCTTCCTGCTACTTGAACTTCTTGAACTTCTTGAACCTTCCGGCTACTTGAACTTCTTGAACCTTCCTGCTACTTGAACTTCTTGAACCTTCCTGCTACTTAAACTTCTTGAATTTTTTGAACCTTCCTGCTACTTGAACTTCTTGAACCTTCCTGCTACTTGAACTTCTTGAACTTCTTGAACCTTCCTGCTACTTGAACTTCTTGAACCTTCCTGTTACTTGAACTTCTTGAACGTCTTGAACATTCCTGCTACTTGAACTTCTTGAACCTTTCTGCTACTTGAACTTCTTGAACCTTCCTGGTACATGAACTTTTTGAATATCTTGAACCTTCCAGCTACTTGAACTTCTTGAACCTTCCTGCTACTTGAACTTTTTGAAATTCTTGAACCTTCCTGCTACTGGAACTTCTTGACCCTTCCTGCTACCTGAACTTCTCGAATTTCTTAAACTTTCCTGCTACTTGAACTTCTTGAACCTTCCTGCCACATGAATTTCTTGAATATTTTCCAGCTACTTGAACTTCTTGAACCTTCCTGCTACTTACACTTCTTGAACCTTCCTGCTACTAGAACTTCTTGAACTTCTTGAACCTTCCTGCTACTTGAACTAGTCGAACTTCTTGAACATTCCTGCTATTTGAACTTCTTGAACCTTCCTGGTACTTAAAATTCTTGAACTTCTTGAACCTTCCTGCTACTTGAACTTCTTGAACTTCTTGAACCTTCCTCGTACTTGAACTTCTTGAACTTCTTGAACCTTCCTGCTACTTGAACTTCTTGAACTTCTAGAACCTTCCTGCTACTTGAACTTCTTGAACTTCTTGAACCTTCCTGCTACTTGAACTTCTTGAACCTTCCTGCTACATGAACTTATTGAACTTCTTGAACCTTCCCGCTACTTGAACTTCTTGAACCATCCTGCTACTTGAACTTCTTGAACCCTCCTGCTACTTGAACTTCTTGAACTTCTTGAACCTTCCGGCTACTTGAACTTCTTGAACCTTCCTGCTACTTGAACTTTTTGAACTTCTTGAACCTTCCGGCTACTTGAACTTCTTGAACCTTCCTGCTACTTGAACTTTTTAAACTTCTTGAACCTTCCTGCTACTTGAACTTCTTGAACCTTCCTGCTACTTGAACTTCTTGAACTTCTTGAACCTTCATGCTACTTGAATTTCTTAAAACTTCCTGCTACTTGAACTTCTTGAACCTTCCTGCTACTTGAACTTCTCGAACCTTCCTGCTACTTGAACTTTTTGAACTTCTTGAACCTTCCTGCAACTTGATCTTCTTGAACCTTCCTGCTACTTGAACTTCTTGAACCTTCCTGGTACTTGAAATTCTTGAACCTTCCTGCTACTTGAACTTCTTGAAACTTTCTGCTACTCGAACTTCTTGAACTTCTTGAACCTTCCTGCTACTTGAACTTCTTGAACATTCCTGCTACTTGAACTGCTTGAACTTCTTGAACCTTCCTGCTACTTGAACTTCATGAACCTTCCTGCTACTTGATCTTCTTGAACCTTCCTGCTACTTGAACTTCTTGAACTTCTTGAACCTTCCTGCGACTTGAACTTCTTGAACCTTCCGGCTACTTGAACCTCTTGAACTTCTTGAACCTTCCTGCTACTTGAACTTCTTGAACTTCTTGAACCTTCCTGCTACTTGAACTTCTTGAACCTTCCTGCTACTTGAATTTCTTGAACTTCTTGAACCTTCCTGCTACTTGAACTTATTGAACTTCTTGACCCGTCCTGCTACTTGAATTTCTTGAACTTCATGAACCTTCCAGCTCCTTGAACTACTTGAACTTCTTGAACCTTCCTGCTACTTGAACTTCTTGAACTTCTTGAACCTTCCGGCTACTTGAACTTCTTGAACCTTCCTGCTACTTGAACTTCTTGAACCTTCCTGCTACTTAAACTTCTTGAATTTTTTGAACCTTCCTGCTACTTGAACTTCTTGAACCTTCCTGCTACTTGAACTTCTTGAACTTCTTGAACCTTCCTGCTACTTGAACTTCTTGAACCTTCCTGTTACTTGAACTTCTTGAACGTCTTGAACATTCCTGCTACTTGAACTTCTTGAACCTTTCTGCTACTTGAACTTCTTGAACCTTCCTGGTACATGAACTTTTTGAATATCTTGAACCTTCCAGCTACTTGAACTTCTTGAACCTTCCTGCTACTTGAACTTTTTGAAATTCTTGAACCTTCCTGCTACTGGAACTTCTTGACCCTTCCTGCTACCTGAACTTCTCGAATTTCTTAAACTTTCCTGCTACTTGAACTTCTTGAACCTTCCTGCCACATGAATTTCTTGAATATTTTCCAGCTACTTGAACTTCTTGAACCTTCCTGCTACTTACACTTCTTGAACCTTCCTGCTACTAGAACTTCTTGAACTTCTTGAACCTTCCTGCTACTTGAACTACTCGAACTTCTTGAACATTCCTGCTATTTGAACTTCTTGAACCTTCCTGGTACTTAAAATTCTTGAACTTCTTGAACCTTCCTGCTACTTGAACTTCTTGAACTTCTTGAACCTTCCTCGTACTTGAACTTCTTGAACTTCTTGAACCTTCCTGCTACTTGAACTTCTTGAACTTCTAGAACCTTCCTGCTACTTGAACTTCTTGAACTTCTTGAACCTTCCTGCTACTTGAACTTCTTGAACCTTCCTGCTACATGAACTTATTGAACTTCTTGAACCTTCCCGCTACTTGAACTTCTTGAACCATCCTGCTACTTGAACTTCTTGAACCCTCCTGCTACTTGAACTTCTTGAACTTCTTGAACCTTCCGGCTACTTGAACTTCTTGAACCTTCCTGCTACTTGAACTTTTTGAACTTCTTGAACCTTCCGGCTACTTGAACTTCTTGAACCTTCCTGCTACTTGAACTTTTTAAACTTCTTGAACCTTCCTGCTACTTGAACTTCTTGAACCTTCCTGCTACTTGAACTTCTTGAACTTCTTGAACCTTCATGCTACTTGAATTTCTTAAAACTTCCTGCTACTTGAACTTCTTGAACCTTCCTGCTACTTGAACTTCTCGAACCTTCCTGCTACTTGAACTTCTTGAACTTCTTGAACCTTCCTGCTACTTGATCTTCTTGAACCTTCCTGCTACTTGAACTTCTTGAACCTTCCTGGTACTTGAAATTCTTGAACCTTCCTGCTACTTGAACTTCTTGAAACTTTCTGCTACTCGAACTTCTTGAACTTCTTGAACCTTCCTGCTACTTGAACTTCTTGAACATTCCTGCTACTTGAACTGCTTGAACTTCTTGAACCTTCCTGCTACTTGAACTTCATGAACCTTCCTGCTACTTGATCTTCTTGAACCTTCCTGCTACTTGAACTTCTTGAACTTCTTGAACCTTCCTGCTACTTGAACTTCTTGAACCTTCCGGCTACTTGAACCTCTTGAACTTCTTGAACCTTCCTGCTACTTGAACTTCTTGAACTTCTTGAACCTTCCTGCTACTTGAACTTCTTGAACCTTCCTGCTACTTGAATTTCTTGAACTTCTTGAACCTTCCTGCTACTTGAACTTATTGAACTTTTTGAACCTTCCTGCTACTTGAACTTCTTAAACTTCTTGAACCTTCCTGCTGCTTGAACTTCTTGAACTTCTTGAACCTTCCTGCTACTTGAACTTCTTGAACTTCTTGAACCTTCCTGCTACTTGAACTTCTTGAACCTTCCTGCTACTTGAACTTCTTGAACATTCCTGCTACTTGAACTTCTTGAACCTTCCTGCTACTTGAACTTTTTGAACTTCTTGAACCTTCCTGCTACTTGGACTTCTTGAAACCTCCTGCTACCTGAAATTCTTGAACCTTCCTGCTACTTGAACTTCTTGAACCTTCCTTCTACTTGAACTTTTCGAACCTTCCGGCTACTTGAACTTCTTGAACCTTCCTGCTACTTGAACTTCTTGAACCTTCCTGCTACTTGAGCTTCTTGAACCTTCCTGCTACTTGAACTTCTTCAACCTTCCTGCTACTTGAACTTCTTGAACTTCATGAACCTTCCTGCTCCTTGAACTACTTGAACTTCTTGAACCTTCCTGCTACTTTAATTTCTTACACCTTCCTGCTACTTGAACTTCTTGAACCTTCCGGCTACTTGAACTTCTTGAACCTTCCTGCTACTTGAACTTCGTGAACTTCATGAACCTTCCTGCTACTTGAACTACTTGAACTTCTTGAACCTTCCTGCTACTTGAACTTCTTGAACCTTCCTGCTACTTGAACTTCTTGAACTTCTTGAACCTTCCTGCTACTTGAACTTCTTGAACTTCTTGAACCTTCCTGCTACTTGAACTACTTGAACTTCTTGAACCTTCCTGCTAATTAAACTTTTTGAACCTTCCTGCTACCTGAACTTCTTGAACCTTCCTGCTACTTGAACTTTTTGAACCTTCCGGCTACTTGAACTTCTTGAACCTTCCTGCTATTTGAACTTCTCGAACCTTCCTGCTACTTGAACTTCTTGAACCTTCCTGCTACTTGAACTTCTTGACCCCTCCTGCTACTTGAACTTCTTGAACTTCATGAACCTTCCAGCTCCTTGAACTACTTGAACTTCTTGAACCTTCCTGCTACTTTAACTTCTTGAACCTTCCTGCTACTTGAACTTCTTGAACTTCTTGAACCTTCCGGCTACTTGAACTTCTTGAACCTTCCTGCTACTTGAACTTCTTGAACTTCTTGAACCTTCCTGCTACTTAAACTTCTTGAATTTCTTGAACCTTCCTGCTACTTGAACTTCTTGAACCTTCCTGCTACTTGAACTTCTTGAACTTCATGAACCTTCCTGCTACTTGAACTTCTTGAACCTTCCTGTTACTTGAACTTCTTGAACGTCTTGAACATTCCTGCTACTTGAACTTCTTGAACCTTTCTGCTACTTGAACTTCTTGAACCTTCCTGCTACTTGAACTTTTTGAACTTCTTGAACCTTCCTGCTACTTGAACTTCTTGACCCTTCCTGCTACTTGAACTTCAAGAATTTCATAAACTTTCCTGCTACTTGAACTTCTTGAACCTTCCTGCTACTTGAACTTGTTGAACTTCTTGAACCTTCCAGCTACTTGAACTTCTTGAACCTTCCGGCTACTTGAACTTTTTGAAATTCTTGAACCTTCCTGCTACTTGAACTTCTTGACCCTTCCTGCTACTTGAACTTCAAGAATTTCTTAAACTTTCCTGCTACTTGAACTTCTTGAACCTTCCTGCTACTTGAACTTTTTGAACTTCTTGAACCTTCCTGCTACTTGAACTTCTTGATCCTTCCTGCCACATGAATTTCTTGAATATTTTCCAGCTACTTGAATTTCTTGAACCTTCCTGCTACTTACACTTCTTGAACCTTCCTGCTACTAGAACTTCTTGAACTTCTTGAACCTTCCTGCTACTTGAACTACTTGAACTTCTTGAACATTCCTGCTATTTGAACTTCTTGAACCTTCCTGGTACTTGAAATTCTTGAACTTCTTGAACCTTCCTGGTACTTGAAATTCTTGAACTTCTTGAACCTTCCTGCTACTTGAACTTCTTGAACTTCTTGAACCTTCCTCGTACTTGAACTTCTTGAACTTCTTGAACCTTCCTGCTACTTGAACTTCTTGAACTTCTTGAACCTTCCTGCCACTTGAACTTCTTGAACTCTTTGAACTTTCCTGCTACTTGAACTTCTTGAACCTTCCTTCTACATGAACTTATTGAACTTCTTGAACCTTCCCGCTACTTGAACTTCTTGAACCATCCTGCTACTTGAACTTCTTGAACCCTCCTGCTACTTGAACTTCTTGAACCTTCCGGCTACTTGAACTTCTTGAACTTCTTGAACCTTCCTGCTACTTGAACTTCTTGAAACTCCTTGCTACATGATTTTCTTGAACCTTCCTGCTACTTGAACTCCTTGAACTTCTCGAACCTTCCTGCTACTTGAACTTCTTGAACCTTCCTGCTACTTGAACTTCCTGAACTTCTTGAACCTCCCTGCTACCTGAACTACTTGAACTTCTTGAACCTTTCTGCTACTGGAACTACTTTAACTTCTTGAACCTTCCTGCTACTTGAACTTCTTGAACCTTCCTGGTACTTGAATTTCTTGAACTTCTTGAACCTTCCTGCTACTTGAACTTCTTGAACCTTCCTGCTACTTGAACTTCTTGAACTACTTGAACCTTCCTGCTACTTGAACTTCTTGAACTACTTGAACCTTCCTGCTACTTGAACTTCTTGAACCTTCCTGCTACTTGAACTTCTTGAACTTCTTGAACCTTCCAGCTACTTGAACTTCTTGAACCTTCCTGCTACTTGAACTTCTTGAACCTTTCTGCTACTTGAACTTCTCGACCCTTCCCGCTACTTGAACTTCTTGAACTTCTTGAACCTTCCTGCTACTTGAACTACTTGAACTTCTTGAACCTTCCTGCTACTTGAACTTCTTGAACCTTCCTGCTACTTGAACTTATTGAACATTCCGGCTACTTGAATTTCTTGAACCTTCCTGCTACTTGAACTTCTTGAACCTTCCTGCTACTTGAACTTCTTGAAACTTCCTGCTACTTGAACTTCTTGAACCTTCCTGCTACTTGAACTTATTGAACATTCCGGCTACTTGAACTTCTCGAACCTTCCTGCTACTTGAACTTCTTAAACCTTCGTGCTACTTGAACTTCTTGAACCTTCCGGCTACTTGAACTTCTTGAACTTCTTGAACCTTCCTGCTACTTGAACCTATTGAACCTTCCTGCTACTTGAACTTCTTGAACCTTCCTGCTACTTGAACTTCTTAAACTTCTTGAACCTTCCTGCTACTTGAACTTCTTGAACCTTCCTGCTACTTGAACTTCTTGAACCTTTCTGCTACTTGAACTTCATGAACCTTCCTGCTACTTGAACATCTTGACCCTTCCTGCTACTTGAACATTTTGAACTTCTTGAACCTTCCTGCTACTTGAACTTCTGGAATCTTCCTGCTACTTGAACTTCTTGAACCTTCCTGCTACTTGAACTTGAACCTTCCTGCTAATTGATTTTCTTGAACCTTCCTGCCACTTGAACTTCTTGAACCTTCCTGCTACTTGAACTTAATGAACTTCTTGAACCTTCCTGCTACTTGAACTTCTTGAACCTTCCTGCTACTTGAACTTCTTGAACCTTCCTGCTACTTGAACTTCTTGAACTTTTTGAACCTTCCTGCTACTTGAACTTCTTGAACCTTCCTGCTACTTGAACTTCTTGAACTTCTTGAACCTTCCTGCTACTTGAACTTCTTGATCCTTCCTGCTACTTGAACTTCTCGAACCTTCCTGCTACTTGAACTTCATGAACTTCTTGAACCTTCCTGCTACTTGAACTGCTTGAACCTTCAGGCTACTTGAACTTCTTGAACCTTCCTGCTACTTGAACTTCTTGAACCTTCCTGCTACTTGAACTTCTTGAACCTTCCTGCTACTTGAACTTCTTGAACCTTCCTGCTTCTTGAACTTCTTGAACTTCTTGAACCTTCCTGCTACTTGAACTTCTTGAACCTTCCTGCTACTCGAACTTCTTGAACTTCTTGAACTTCTTGAACCTTCCTGCTACTTGAACTTCTTGATCCTTTCTGCTACTTGAACTTCTCGAACCTACCTGCTACTTGAACTTTATGAACTTCTTGAACCTTCCTGCTACTTGAACTTCTCGAACCTTCAGGCTACTTGAACTTCTTGAACCTTCCTGCTACTTGAACTTCTTGAACCTTCCTGCTACTTGAACTTTTTGAACCTTCCTGCTACTTGAACTTCTTGAACTTCTTGAACCTTTCTGCTACTTGAACTTCTTGAACCTTCCTGCTACTTGAACTTCTTGAACTTCTTGAACCTTCCTGCTACTCAAACTTCTTTAACTTCTTGAACCTTCCTGCTACTTGAATTTTTTGAACCTTCCTGCTACTTGAACTTCTTGAACTTCTTGAACCTTCCTGCTACTTGAACTTCTTGAACTTTTTGAACCTTCCTGCTACTTGAACTTCTTGAACCTTCCTGCCACTTGAACTTCTTGAACTTCTTGAACCTTCCTGCTACTTGAACTTCTTGAACCTTCCTGCTACTTGAGCTTCTTGAACATTCCTATTACTTGAACTTCTTGAACCTTCCTGCTACTTGAACCCTTTGAACTTCTTGAACCTTCCTGCTACTTGATCTTCTTGAAACTTTCTGCTACTTGAACTTCTTGAAACTTCCTGCTACCTGAACTTCTTGAACCTTCCTGCTACTTGAACTTCTTGAACCTTCCTGCTACTTGAACTTTTTGAACCTTCCGGCTACTTGAACTTCTTGAACCTTCCTGCTACTTGAACTTCTTGAACCTTCCTGCTATTTGAACTTCTTGAACCATCCTGCTACTTGAACTTCTTGAACCTTCCTGCCACTTGAGCTTCTTGAACTTCATGAACCTTCCTGCTCCTTGAACTACTTGAACTTCTTGAACCTTCCTGCTACTTTAACTTCTTACACCTTCCTGCTACTTGAACTTCTTAAAACTTCCGGCTACTTGAACTTCTTGAACCTTCCTGCTACTTGAACTTCTTGAACCTTCCTGCTACTTTAACTTCTTACACCTTCCTGCTACTTGAACTTCTTGACCCTTCCGGCTACTTGAACTTCTTGAACCTTCCTGCTACTTGAACTTCTTGAACCTTCCTGCTACTTGAACTTCTTGAACTTCATGCACCTTCCTGCTACTTGAACTACTTGAACTTCTTGAACCTTACTGCTACTTTAACTTCTTGAACCTTCCTGCTACTTGAACTTCTTGAACCTTCCTGCTACTTGAACTTATTGAACATTCCGGCTGCTTGAACTTCTTGAACCTTCCTGCTACTTGAACTTCTTGAACTTCTTGAACCTTCCTTCTACTTGAACTACCTGAACTTCTTGAACCTTCCTGCTACTTGAACTACTTGAACTTCTTGAACCTTCCTGCTACTTGAACTTCTTGAACCTTCCTGCTACTTGAACTTCTTGAACCTTCCTGCTACTTGAACTTCTTGAACCTTCCTGCTACTTGAACTTCTTGAACCTTCCGGCTACTTGAACTTCTTGAACTTCTTGAACCTTCCTGCTACTTGAACTCCTTGAACCTTCCTGCTACTTGAACTTTTTGAACCTTCCGGCTACTTGAACTTCTTGAACTTCTTGAACCTTCCTGCTACTTGAACTTATTGAACCTTCCTGCTACTTGAACTTCTTGAACCTTCCTGCTACTTGAACTTCTTGAACCTTCCTGCTACTTGAACTTCTTGAACCTTTCTGCTACTTGAACTTCTTGAACATCTTGAACCTTCCTGCTACCCTGAACAACTTGAACTTCTTGAAACTTCCTGCTACTTGAAATTCTTGAACCTTCCTTCTACTTGAACTTCTTGAACCTTCCTGCTACTAGAACTTCTTGAACTTCTTGAACCTTCCTGCAACTTGAACTTCTTGAACCTTCCTGCTACTTTTACTTCTTGAACCTTCCTGCTACTTGAACTTCTTGAACTTCTTGAACCTTCCTGCTACTTGAACTTCTTGAACTTTTTGAACCTTCCTGCTACTTGAACTTCTTGAACCTTCCTGCTACTTGAACTTCTTGAACTTCTTGAACCTTCCTGCTACTTGAACTTCTTGAACCTTCCTGCTACTTGAACTTCTTGAACATTCCTATTACTTGAACTTCTTGAACTTTCCTGCTACTTGAACCCTTCGAACTTCTTGAACCTTCCTGCTACTTGATCTTCTTGAAACTTTCTGCTACTTGAACTTCTTGAAACTTCCTGCTACCTGAACTTCTTGAACCTTCCTGCTACTTGAACTTCTTGAACCTTCCTGCTACTTGAACTTTTTGAACCTTCCGGCTACTTGAACTTCTTGAACCTTCCTGCTACTTGAACTTCTTGAACCTTCCTGCTACTTGAACTTCTTGAACCATCCTGCTACTTGAACTTCTTGAACCTTCCTGCCACTTGAACTTCTTGAACTTCATGAACCTTTCTGCTCCTTGAACTACTTGAACTTCTTGAACCTTCCTGCTACTTCAACTTCTTACACCTTCCTGCTACTTGAACTTCTTAAACCTTCCGGCTACTTGAACTTCTTGAACCTTCCTGCTACTTGAACTTCTTGAACCTTCCTGCTACATTAACTTCTTACACCTTCCTGCTACTTGAACTTCTTGAACCTTCCGGCTACTTGAACTTCTTGAACCTTCCTGCTACTTGAACTTCTTGAACTTCATGCACCTTCCTGCAACTTGAACTACTTGAACTTCTTGAACCTTCCTGCTACTTGAACTTCTTGAACCTTCCTGCTTCTTGAACTTCTTGAACTTCTTGAACCTTCCCGCTACTTGAACTTCTTGAACCTTCCTGCTACTTGAACTCCTTGAACCTTCCTGCTACTTGAACTTCTTGAACGTTCGAGCTACTTGAACTTCTTGAACCTTCCTGCTACTTTAACTTCTTGAACCTTCCTGCTACATGAACTTCTTGAACCTTCCTGCTACTTGAACTTCTTGAAACTCTTTGCTACATGATTTTCTTGAACCTTCCTGCTACTTGAACTCCTTGAACTTCTCGAACCTTTCTGCTACTTGAACTTCTTGAACCTTCCTGCTACTTGAACTTCTTGAACTTTTTGAACCTCCCTGCTACCTGAATTACTTGAACTTCTTGAACCTTTCTGCTACTTGAACTACTTGAACTTCTTGAACCTTCCTGCTACTTGAACTTCTTGAACCTTCCGGCTACTTGAACTTCTTGAACTTCTTGAACCTTCCTGCTACTTGAACTCCTTGAACCTTCCTGCTACTTGAACTTTTTGAACCTTCCGGCTACTTGAACTTCTTGAACTTCTTGAACCTTCCTGCTACTTGAACTTATTGAACCATCCTGCTACTTGAACTTCTTGAACCTTCCTGCTACTTGAACTTCTTGAACCTTCCTGCTACTTGAACTTCTTGAACCTTTCTGCTACTTGAACTTCTTGAACATCTTGAACCTTCCTGCTACCCTGAACAACTTGAACTTCTTGAAACTTCCTGCTACTTGAAATTCTTGAACCTTCCTTCTACTTGAACTTCTTGAACCTTCCTGCTACTAGAACTTCTTGAACTTCTTGAACCTTCCTGCAACTTGAACTTCTTGAACCTTCCTGCTACTTTTACTTCTTGAACCTTCCTGCTACTTGAACTTCTTGAACTTCTTGAACCTTCCTGCTACTTGAACTTCTTGAACTTTTTGAACCTTCCTGCCACTTGAACTTTTTGAACCTTCCTGCTACTTGAACTTCTTGAACTTCTTGAACCTTCCTGCTACTTGAACTTCTTGAACCTTCCTGCTACTTGAACTTCTTGAACATTCCTATTACTTGAACTTCTTGAACTTTCCTGCTACTTGAACCCTTCGAACTTCTTGAACCTTCCTGCTACTTGATCTTCTTGAAACTTTCTGCTACTTGAACTTCTTGAAACTTCCTGCTACCTGAACTTCTTGAACCTTCCTGCTACTTGAACTTCTTGAACCTTCCTGCTACTTGAACTTTTTGAACCTTCCGGCTACTTGAACTTCTTGAACCTTCCTGCTACTTGAACTTCTTGAACCTTCCTGCTACTTGAACTTCTTGAACCATCCTGCTACTTGAACTTCTTGAACCTTCCTGCCACTTGAACTTCTTGAATTTCATGAACCTTTCTGCTCCTTGAACTACTTGAACTTCATGAACCTTCCTGCTACTTTAACTTCTTACACCTTCCTGCTACTTGAACTTCTTAAACCTTCCGGCTACTTGAACTTCTTGAACCTTCCTGCTACTTGAACTTCTTGAACCTTCCTGCTACATTAACTTCTTACACCTTCCTGCTACTTGAACTTCTTGAACCTTCCGGCTACTTGAACTTCTTGAACCTTCCTGCTACTTGAACTTCTTGAACTTCATGCACCTTCCTGCAACTTGAACTACTTGAACTTCTTGAACCTTCCTGCTACTTGAACTTCTTGAACCTTCCTGCTTCTTGAACTTCTTGAACTTCTTGAACCTTCCCGCTACTTGAACTTCTTGAACCTTCCTGCTACTTGAACTCCTTGAACCTTCCTGCTACTTGAACTTCTTGAACGTTCGAGCTACTTGAACTTCTTGAACCTTCCTGCTACTTTAACTTCTTGAACCTTCCTGCTACATGAACTTCTTGAACCTTCCTGCTACTTGAACTTCTTGAAACTCTTTGCTACATGATTTTCTTGAACCTTCCTGCTACTTGAACTCCTTGAACTTCTCGAACCTTTCTGCTACTTGAACTTCTTGAACCTTCCTGCTACTTGAACTTCTTGAACTTTTTGAACCTCCCTGCTACCTGAATTACTTGAACTTCTTGAACCTTTCTGCTACTTGAACTACTTGAACTTCTTGAACCTTCCTGCTACTTGAACTTCTTGAACCTTCCTGGTACTTGAACTTCTTGAACTTCTTGAACCTTCCTGCTACTTGAACTTCTTGAACCTTCCTGCTACTTGAACTTCTTGAACCTTCCTGCTACTTGAGTTTCCTGAACATTCCTGCTACTTGAACTTCTTGAACTTCTTGAACATTTCAGCTACTTGAACGTATTGAACCTTCCTGCTACTTGAACTTCTTGAACCTTCCTGATACTTGAACTTCTTGACCCTTCCTGCTACTTGAACTTCTTGAACTTCTTGAACCTTCCTGCTACTTGAACTACTTGAACTTCTTGAACCTTCCTGCTACTTGAACTTCTTGAACCGTCCTGCTACTTGAACTTCATGAATCTTCTGGCTACTTGAACTTCTCGAACTTCTTGAACCTTACTGCTACTTGAACTTCTTGAACCTTCCTGCTACTTGAACTTATTAAACATTTCGGCTACTTGAATTTCTTGAACCTTCCTGCTACTTGAACTTCTTGAACCTTCCTGCTACTTGAACTTCATGAACCTTCTGCTACTTGAACTTCTTGAACCTTCCTGCTACTCGAACTTATTGAACATTCCGGCTACTTGAACTTCTTGAACCTTCCTGCTACTTGAACTTCTTGAACTTCTTGAACCTTCCATCTACTTGAACTACTCGAACTTCTTGAACCTTCCTGCTACTTGAACTACTTGAACTTCTTGAACCTTCCTGCTACTCGAACTTCTTGAACCTTCCTGCTACTTGAACTTCTTGAACCTTCCTGCTACTTGAACTTCTTGAACCTTCCGGCTACTTGAACTTCTTGAACTTCTTGAACCTTCCTGCTACTTGAACTCCTTGAACCTTCCTGCTACTTGAACTTATTGAACTTTCCTGCTACTTGAACTTCTTGAACCTTCCTGCTACTTGAACTTATTGAACCTTCCTGCTACTTGAACTTCTTGAACCTTCCTGCTACTTGAACTTCTTGAACCTTCCTGCTACTTGAACTTCTTGAACCTTTCTGCTACTTGAATTTCTTGAACCTTCCTGCTACTTGAACTTCTTGAACCTTCCTGCTACCCTGAACAATTTGAACTTCTTGAAACTTCCTGCTACTTGAACTTCTTGAACCTTCCTTCTACTTGAACTTCTTGAACCTTCCTGCTACTAGAACTTCTTGAACTTCTTGAACCTTCCTGCAACTTGAACTTCTTGAACCTTCCTGCTACTTTTACTTCTTGAACCTTCCTGCTACTTGAATTTCTTGATCTTCTTGAACCTCCCTGCTTCTTGTACTTCTTGAACTTCTTGAACCTTCCTGCTACTTGAACTTCTTGAACCTTCCTGCTTCTTGAACTTCTCGAACTTCTTGAACCTTCCCGCTACTTGAACTTCTTGAACCTTCCTGCTACTTGAACTTCTTGAAACTTCCTGCTACTTGAACTTCTTGAACCTTCCAGCTACTTGAACTTCTTGAACTTTCCTGCTACTTGTACTTCTTGAACCTTCCTGCTACTTGAACTTCTTGAACTTCTTGAACCTTCCTGCTACTTGAACTTCTTGAACTTCTTGAACCTTCCTGCTACTTGAACTTCTTGAACCTTCCAGCTACTTGAACTTCTTGAACCTTCCTGCTACTTGAACTTCTTGAACTTCTTGAACCTTCCTGCTACTCGAACTACTTGAACTTCTTGAACCTTCTTGCTAATTAAACTTCTTGAACCTTCCTGCTACCTGATCTTCTTGAACCTTCCTGCTACTAGAACTTTTTGAACCTTCCGGCTACTTGAACTTCTTGAACTTTCCTGCTACTTGAACTTCTTGAACCTTCCTGCTACTTGAACTTCTTGAACCTTCCTGCTACTTGAACTTCTTGAACCTTCCTGCGACTTGAACTTCTTGAACCTTCCTGCTACTTTAACTTCTTGAACCTTCCTGCTACTTGAACTTCTTGAACCCTCCGGCTACTTGAACTTCTTGAACCTTCCTGCTACTTGAACTTCTTAAACCTTCCTGCTACTTGAACTTCTTGAACCTTCCGGCTACTTGAACTTCTTGAACTTCTTGAACCTTCCTGCTACTTGAACCTATTGAACCTTCCTGCTACTTGAACTTCTTGAACCTTCCTGCTACTTGAAATTCTTAAATTTCTTGAACCTTCCTGCTACTTGAACTTCTTGAACCTTCCTGCTACTTGAACTTCTTGAACCTTTCTGCTACTTGAACTTCTTGAACCTTCCTGCTACTTGAACATTTTGACCCTTCCTGCTACTTGAACATTTCGAACTTCTTGAACCTTCCTGCTACTTGAACTTCTGGAATCTTCCTGCTACTTGAACTTCTTGAACCTTCCTGCTACTTGAACTTGAACCTTCCTGCTCATTGATTTTCTTGAACCTTCCTGCAACTTGAACTTCGTGAACCTTTCTGCTACCTGAACCTAATGAACTTCTTGAACCTTCCTGCTACCTGAACTTCTTGAACCTTCCTGCTACTTGAACTTCTTGAACCTTCCTGCTACTTGAACTTCTTGAACCTTCCTGCTACTTGAACTTCTTGAACTTCTTGAACCTTCCTGCTACTTGAACTTCTTGAACCTTCCTGCTACTTGAACTTCTTGATCCTTCCTGCTACTTGAACTTCTCGAACCTTCCTGCTACTTGAACTTCATGAACTTCTTGAACCTTCCTGCTACTTGAACTGCTTGAACCTTCAGGCTACTTGAACTTCTTGAACCTTCCTGCTACTTGAACTTCTTGAACCTTCCTGCTACTTGAACTTCTTGAACCTTCCTGCTACTTGAACTTCTTGAACCTTCATGCTTCTTGAACTTCTTGAACTTCTTGAACCTTCCTGCTACTTGAACTTCTTGAACCTTCCTGCTACTTGAACTTCTTGAACTTCTTGAACCTTCCTGCTACTTGAACTTCTTGATCCTTCCTGCTACTTGAACTTCTCGAACCTTCCTGCTACTTGAACTTTATGAACTTCTTGAACCTTCCTGCTACTTGAACATCTTGAACCTTCAGGCTACTTGAACTTCTTGAACCTTCCTGCTACTTGAACTTCTTGAACCTTCCTGTTACTTGAACTTTTTGAACCTTCCTGCTACTTGAACTTCTTGAACTTCTTGAACCTTTCTGCTACTTGAACTTCTTGAACCTTCCTGCTACTTGAACTTCTTGAACCTTCCTGCTACTCAAACTTCTTTAACTTCTTGAACCTTCCTGCTACTTGAACTTTTTGAACCTTCCTGCTACTTGAAATTCTTGAACTTCTTGAACGTTCCTGCTACTTGAACTTCTTGAACTTCTTGAACCTTCCTGCTACTTGAACTTCTTGAACTTCTTGAACCTTCCTGCTACTTGAACTTCTTGAACATTGCAGCTACTTGAACTTCTTGAACATTCCTGTTACTTGAACTTCTTGAACCTTCCTGCTACTTGAACCCTTTGAACTTCTTGAACCTTCCTGCTACTTGATCTTCTTGAAACTTTCTGCTACTTGAACTTCTTGAAACTTCCTGCTACCTGAACTTCTTGAACCTTCCCGCTACTTGAACTTCTTGAACCTTCCTGCTACTTGAACTTCTTGAACCTTCCTGCTACTTGAACTTCTTGAACCTTCCAGCTACTTGAACTTCTTGAACCTTCCTGCTACTTTAACTTCTTGAACCTTCCTGCTACATGAACTTCTTGAACCTTCCTGCTACTTGAACTTCTTGAAACTCCTTGCTACATGATTTTCTTGAACCTTCCTGCTACTTGAACTCCTTGAACTTCTCGAACCTTCCTGCTACTTGAACTTCTTGAACCTTCCTGCTACTTGAACTTCTTGAACTTCTTGAACCTCCGTGCTACCTGAACTACTTGAACTTCTTGAACCTTTCTGCTACTTGAACTACTTGAACTTCTTGAACCTTCCTGCTGCTTGAACTTCTTGAACCTTCCTGCTACTTGAACTTCTTGAACCTTCCTGCTACTTGAACTTCTTGATCCTTCCTGCTACTTGAACTTCTCGAACCTTCCTGCTACTTGAACTTCATGAACTTCTTGAACCTTCCTGCTACTTGAACTGCTTGAACCTTCAGGCTACTTGAACTTCTTGAACCTTCCTGCTACTTGAACTTCTTGAACCTTCCTGCTACTTGAACTTCTTGAACCTTCCTGCTACTTGAACTTCTTGAACCTTCCTGCTTCTTGAACTTCTTGAACTTCTTGAACCTTCCTGCTTCTTGAACTTCTTGAACCTTCCTGCTACTTGAACTTCTTGAACTTCTTGAACCTTCCTGCTACTTGAACTTCTTGATCCTTCCTGCTACTTGAACTTCTCGAACCTTCCTGCTACTTGAACTTTATGAACTTCTTGAACCTTCCTGCTACTTGAACTTCTTGAACATTCAGGCTACTTGAACTTCTTGAACCTTCATGCTACTTGAACTTCTTGAACCTTCCTGTTATTTGACCTTTTTGAACCTTCCTGCTACTTGAACTTCTTGAACTTCTTGAACCTTTCTGCTACTTGAACTTCTTGAACCTTCCTGCTACTTGAACTTCTTGAACTTCTTGAACCTTCCTGCTACTCAAACTTCTTTAACTTCTTGAACCTTCCTGCTACTTCAACTTTTTGAACCTTCCTGCTACTTGAACTTCTTGAACTTCTTGAACGTTCCTGCTACTTGAACTTCTTGAACATTCCTGTTACTTGAACTTCTTGAACATTGCAGCTACTTGAACTTCTTGAACATTCCTGTTACTTGAACTTCTTGAACCTTCCTGCTACTTGAACCATTTGAACTTCTTGAACCTTCCTGCTACTTGATCTTCTTGAAACTTTCTGCTACTTGTACTTCTTGAAACCTCCTGCTACCTGAACTTCTTGAACCTTCCCGCTACTTGAACTTCTTGAACCTTCCTGCTACTTGAACTTCTTGAACCTTCCTGCTACTTGAACTTCTTGAACCTTCCAGCTACTTGAACTTCTTGAACCTTCCTGCTACTTTAACTTCTTGAACCTTCCTGCTACATGAACTTCTTGAACCTTCCTGCTACTTGAACTTCTTGAAACTCCTTGCTACATGATTTTCTTGAACCTTCCTGCAACTTGAACTCCTTGAACTTCTCGAACCTTCCTGCTACCTGAACTTCTTGAACCTTCCTGCTACTTGAACTTCTTGAACTTCTTGAACCTCCGTGCTACCTGAACTACTTGAACTTCTTGAACCTTTCTGCTACTTGAACTACTTGAACTTCTTGAACCTTCCTGCTACTTGAACTTCTTGAACCTTCCTGGTACTTGAACTTCTTGAACTTCTTGAACCTTCCTGCTACTTGAACTTCTTGAACCTTCCTGCTACTTGAACTTCTTGAACTTCTTGAACCTTCCTGCTACTTGAGTTTCTTGAACATTCCTGCTACTTGAACTTCTTGAACTTCTTGAACCTTTCAGCTACTTGAACTTCTTGAACCTTCCTGCTACTTGAACTTCTTGAACCTTCCTGATACTTGAACTTCTTGACCCTTCCTGCTACTTAAACTTCTTGAACTTCTTGAACCTTCCTGCTACTTGAACTACTTGAACTTCTTGAACCTTCCTGCTACTTGAACTTCTTGAACCTTCCTGCTACTTGAACTTCATGAATCTTCTGGCTTCTTGAACTTCTCGAACTTCTTGAACCCCACTGCTACTTGAACTTCTTGAACCTTCCTGCTACTTGAACTTGTTAAACATTCCGGCTACTTGAATTTCTTGAACCTTCCTGCTACTTGAACTTCTTGAACCTTCCTGCTACTTGAACTTCATGAACCTTCCTGCTACTTGAACTTCTTGAACCTTCCTTCTACTTGAACTTATTGAACATTCCGACTACTTGAACTTCTTGAACCTTCCCGCTACTTGAACTTCTTGAAATTCTTGAACCTTCCATCTACTTGAACTACTTGAACTTCTTGAACCTTCCTGCTACTTGAACTACTTGAACTTCTTGAACCTTCCTGCTACTTGAACTTCTTGAACCTTCCTGCTACTTGAACTTCTTGAACCTTCCTGCTACTTGAACTTCTTGAACCTTCCGGCTACTTGAACTTCTTGAACTTCTTGAACCTTCCTGCTACTTGAACTCCTTGAACCTTCCTGCTACTTGAACTTCTTGAACCTTCCGGCTACTTGAACTTCTTGAACTTCTTGAACCTTCCTGCTACTTGAACTTTTTGAACCTTCCTGCTACTTGAACTTATTGAACCTTCCTGCTACTTGAACTTTTTGAACCTTCCTGCTATTTGAACTTCTTGAACCTTCCTGCTACTTGAACTTCTTGAACCTTTCTGCTACATGAATTTCTTGAACCTTCCTGCTACTTGAACTTCTTGAACTTCTTGAACCTTCCTGCTACTTGTACTTCTTGAAACTCCTTGCTACATGATTTTCTTGAACCTTCCTGCTACTTGAACTCCTTGAACTTCTCGAACCTTCCTGCTACTTGAACTTCTTGAACCTTCCTGCTACTTGAACTTCTTGAACTTCTTGAACCTCCGTGCTACCTGAACTACTTGAACTTCTTGAACCTTTCTGCTACTTGAACTACTTGAACTTCTTGAACCTTCCTGCTACTTGAACTTCTTGAACCTTCCTGGTACTTGAACTTCTTGAACTTCTTGAACCTTCCTGCTACTTGAACTTCTTGAACCTTCCTGCTACTTGAACTTCTTGAACTTCTTGAACCTTCCTGCTACTTGAGTTTCTTGAACATTCCTGCTACTTGAACTTCTTGAACTTCTTGAACCTTTCAGCTACTTGAACTTCTTGAACCTTCCTGCTACTTGAACTTCTTGAACCTTCCTGATACTTGAACTTCTTGACCCTTCCTGCTACTTGAACTTCTTGAACTTCTTGAACCTTCCTGCTACTTGAACTACTTGAACTTCTTGAACCTTCCTGCTACTTGAACTTCTTGAACCTTCCTGCTACTTGAACTTCATGAATCTTCTGGCTACTTGAACTTCTCGAACTTCTTGAACCCAACTGCTACTTGAACTTCTTGAACCTTCCTGCTACTTGAACTTATTAAACATTCCGGCTACTTGAATTTCTTGAACCTTCCTGCTACTTGAACTTTCTTGAACCTTCCTGCTACTTGAACTTCATGAACCTTCCTGCTACTTGAACTTCTTGAACCTTCCTGCTACTTGAACTTATTGAACATTCCGGCTACTTGAACTTCTTGAACCTTCCTGCTACTTGAACTTCTGTAACTTCTTGAACCTTCCATCTACTTGAACTACTTGAACTTCTTGAACCTTCCTGCTACTTGAACTACTTGAACTTCTTGAACCTTCCTGCTACTTGAACTTCTTGAACCTTCCTGCTACTTGAACTTCATGAACCTTCCTGCTACTTGAACTTCTTGAACCTTCCGGCTACTTGAACTTCTTGAACTTCTTGAACCTTCCTGCTACTTGAACTCCTTGAACCTTCCTGCTACTTGAACTTCTTGAACCTTCCGGCTACTTGAACTTCTTGAACTTCTTACACCTTCCTGCTACTTGAACTTATTGAACCTTCCTGCTACTTGAACTTCTTGAACCTTCCTGCTACTTGAACTTCTTGAACCTTCCTGCTACTTGAACTTCTTGAACCTTTCTGCTACATGAATTTCTTGAACCTTCCTGCTACTTGAACTTCTTGAACTTCTTGAACATTCCTGCTACCCTGAACAACTTGAACTTCTTGAAACTTCCTGCTACTTGAACTTCTTGAACCTTCCTTCTACTTGAACTTCTTGAACCTTCCTGCTACTAAAACTTCTTGAACTTCTTGAACCTTCCTGCAACTTGAACTTCTTGAACCTTCCTGCTACTTTTACTTCATGAACCTTCCTGCTACTTGAATTTCTTGATCTTCTTGAACCTCCACGCTTCTTGTACTTCTTGAACTTCTTGAACCTTCCTGCTACTTGAACTTCTTGAACCTTCCTGCTTCTTGAACTTCTTGAACTTCTTGAACCTTCCCGCTACTTGAACTTCTTGAACCTTCCTGCTACTTGAACTTCTTGAACCTTCCTGCTACTTGAACTTCTTGAACCTTCTTGCTAATTAAACTTCTTGAACCTTCCTGCTACCTGAACTTCTTGAACCTTCCTGCTACTAGAACTTTTTGAACCTTCCAACTACTTGAATTTCTTGAACCTTTCTGCTACTTGAACTTCTTGAACCTTCCTGCTACTTGAACTTCTTGAACCTTCCTGCTACTTGAACTTCTTGAACCTTCCTGCTACTTGAACTTCTTGAACCTTTATGCTACTTTAACTTCTTGAACCTTCCTGCTATTTGAACTTCTTGAACCCTCCGGCTACTTGAACTTCTTGAACCTTCCTGCTACTTGAACTTCTTAAACCTTCCTGCTACTTGAACTTCTTGAACCTTCCTGCTACTTGAACTTCTTAAACTTCTTGAACCTTCCTGCTACTTGAACTTCTTGAACCTTCCTGATACTTGAACTTCTTGAACCTTTCTGCTACTTGAACTTCTTGAACCTTCCTGCTACTTGAACATCTTGACCCTTCCTGCTACTTGAACATTTTGAACTTCTTGAACCTTCCTGCTACTTGAACTTCTTGAACCTTCCTGATACTTGAACTTCTTGAACCTTTATGCTACTTTAACTTCTTGAACCTTCCTGCTATTTGAACTTCTTGAACCCTCCGGCTACTTGAACTTCTTGAACCTTCCTGCTACTTGAACTTCTTAAACCTTCCTGCTACTTGAACTTCTTGAACCTTCCTGCTACTTGAACTTCTTAAACTTCTTGAACCTTCCTGCTACTTGAACTTCTTGAACCTTCCTGATACTTGAACTTCTTGAACCTTTCTGCTACTTGAACTTCTTGAACCTTCCTGCTACTTGAACTGCTTGAATCTTCAGGCTACTTGAACTTCTTGAACCTTCCTGCTACTTGAACTTCTTGAACCTTGATTCTACTTGAACTTCTTGAACCTTCCTGCTACTTGAACTTCTTGAACCTTCCTGCTTCTTGAACTTCCTGAACTTCTTGAACCTTCCTGCTACTTGAACTTCTTGAACCTTTCTGCTACTTGAACTTCTTGAACTTCTTGAACATTCCTGCTACTTGAACTTCTTGATCCTTCCTGCTACTTGAACTTATCGAACCTTCCTGCTACTTGAACTTTATGAACTTCTTGAACCTTCCTGCTACTTGAACTTCTTGAACCTTCAGGCTACTTGAACTTCTTGAACCTTCCTGCTACTTGAACTTCTTGAACCTTCCTGCTACTTGAACTTTTTGAACCTTCCTGCTACTTGAACTTCTTGAACTTCTTGAACCTTTCTGCTACTTGAACTTCTTGAACATTCCTGCTACTTGAACTTCTTGAACTTCTTGAACCTTCCTGCTACTCAAACTTCTTTAACTTCTTGAACCTTCCTGCTACTTGAACTTTTTTAACCTTCCTGCTACTTGAACTTCTTGAACTTCTTGAACCTTCCTGCTACTTGAACTTCTTGAACTTCTTGAACCTTCCTGCTACTTGAACTTCTTGAACTTCTTGAACCTTCCTGCTACTTGAACTTCTTGAACCTTCCTGCTACTTGAACTTCTTGAACTTCTTGAACCTTCCTGCTACTTGAACTTCTTGAACCTTCCTGCTACTTGAACTTCTTGAACATTCCTGTTACTTGAACTTCTTGAACCTTCCTGCTACTTGAACCCTTTGAACTTCTTGAACCTTCCTGCTACTTGATCTTCTTGAAACTTTCTGCTACTTGAACTTCTTGAAACTTCCTGCTACCTGAACTTCTTGAACCTTCCTGCTACTTGAACTTCTTGAACCTTCCTGCTACTTGAACTTCTTGAACCATCCTGCTACTTGAACTTCTTGAACCTTCCTGCCACTTGAACTTCTTGAACTTCATGAACCTTCCTGCTCGTTGAACTACTTGAACTTCTTGAACCGTCCTGCTACTTTAACTTCTTACACCTTCCAGCTACTTGAACTTCTTGAACCTTCCGGCTACTTGAACTTCTTGAACCTTCCTGCTACTTGAACTTCTTGAACCTTAATGCTACTTTAACTTCTTACACCTTCCTGCTACTTGAACTTCTTGAACCTTCCGGCTACTTGAACTTCTTGAACCTTCCTGCTACTTGAACTTCTTGAACTTCATGCACCTTCCTGCTACTTGAACTACTTGAACTTCTTGAACCTTACTGCTACTTTAACTTCTTGAACCTTCCTGCTACTTGAACTTCTTGAACCTTCGTGCTACTTGAACTTCTTGAACCTTCCGGCTACTTGAACTTTTTGAACTTCTTGAACCTTCCTGCTACTTGACCTTCTTGAAACTTTCTGCTACTTGAACTTCTTGAAACTTCTTGCTACCTTAACTTCTTGAACCTTCCTGCTACTTGAACTTCTTGAACCTTCCTGCTACTTGAACTTTTTGAACCTTCCGGCTACTTGAACTTCTTGAACTTCTTGAACCTCCCTGCTACCTGAACTACTTGAACTTCTTCAACCTTTCTGCTACTTGAACTACTTGAACTTCTTGACCCTTCCTGCTACTTGAACTTCTTGAACCTTCCTGGTACTTGAACTTCTTGAACTACTTGAACCTTCCTGCTACTTGAACTTCTTGAACCTTCCTGCTACTTGAACTTTTTGAACATTCCTGCTACTTGAACTTCTTGAACTTCTTGAACCTTTCAGCTACTTGAACTTCTTGAACCTTCCTGCTACTTGAACTTCTTGAACCTTCCTGATACTTGAACTTCTTGAACCTTCCTGCTACTTGAACTTCTTGAACTTCTTGAACCTTCCTGCTACTTGAACTACTTGAACTTCTTGAACCTTCCTGCTACTTGAACTCCTTGAACCTTCCTGCTACTTGAACTTCATGAATCTTCTGGCTACTTGAACTTCTCGAACTTCTTGAACCTTACTGCTACTTGAACTTCTTTAACCTTCCTGCTACTTGAACTTATTGAACATTCCGGCTACTTGACCTTCTTGAACCTTCCTGCTACTTGAACTTCTTGAACCTTCCTGCTACTTGAGCTTCTTGAACCTTCCTGCTACTTGAACTTCTTGAACCTTCCTGCTACTTGAACTTATTGATCATTCCGGCTACTTGAACTTCTTGAACCTTCCTGCTACTCGAACTTCTTGAACTTCTTGAACCTTCCTTCTACTTGAACTACTTGAACTTCTTGAACCTTCCTGCTACTTGAACTACTTGAACTTCTTGAACCTTCCTGCTACTTGAACTTCTTGAACCTTCCTGCTACTTGAACTTCTTGAACCTTCCTGCTACTTGAACTTCTTGAACCTTCCCGCTACTTCAACTTCTTGAACTTCTTGAACCTTCCTGCTACTTGAACTCCTTGAACCTTCCTGCTACTTGAACTTCTTGAACCTTCCGGCTACTTGAACTTATTGAACTTTCCTGCAACTTGAACTTCTTGAACCTTCCTGCTACTTGAACTTCTTGAACCTTCCTGCTACTTGAACTTCTTGAACCTTTCTGCTACTTGAATTTCTTGAACCTTCCTGCTACTTGAACTTCTTGAACTTCTTGAACTTCTTGAACCTTCCTGCTACCCTGAACAACTTGAACTTCTTGAAACTTCCTGCTACTTGAACTTCTTGAACCTTCCTTCTACTTGAACTTCTTGAACCTTCCTGCTACTAGAACTTCTTGAACTTCTTGAACCTTCCTGCAACTTGAACTTCTTGAACCTTCCTGCTACTTTTACTTCTTGAACCTTCCTGCTACTTGAATTTCTTGATCTTCTTGAAACTCCCTGCTTCTTGTACTTCTTGAACTTCTTGAACCTTCCTGCTACTTGAACTTCTTGAACCTTCCTGCTTCTTGAACTTCTTGAACATCTTGAACCTTCCCGCTACTTGAACTTTTTGAACCTTCCGGCTACTCGAACTTCTTGAACCTTCCTGCTACTTGAACTTCTTGAACCTTCCTGCTACTTGAGCTTCTTGAACCTTCCTGCTACTTGAACTTCTTGAACCTTCCTGCTACCAGAACTTCTCGAACTTCTTGACCCTTCCTGCTACTTGAAATACTTGAACTTCTTGAACATTCCTGCTATTTGAACTTCTTGAACCTTCCTGTTACTTGAAATTCTTGAACTTCTTGAACCTTCCTGCTACTTGAACTTCTTGAACCTTCCTCGTACTTGAACTTCTTGAACTTCTTGAAACTTCCTGCTACCTGAACTTCTTGAACCTTCCTGCTACTTGAACTTCTTGAACCTTCCTGCTACTTGAACTTTTTGAACCTTCCGGCTACTCGAACTCCTTGAACCTTCCTGCTACTTGAACTTCTTGAACCTTCCTGCTACTTGAGCTTCTTGAACCTTCCTGCTACTTGAACTTCTTGAACCTTCCTGCTACCAGAACTTCTCGAACTTCTTGACCCTTCCTGCTACTTGAAATACTTGAACTTCTTGAACATTCCTGCTATTTGAACTTCTTGAACCTTCCTGGTACTTGAAATTCTTGAACTTCTTGAACCTTCCTGCTACTTGAACTTCTTGAACCTTCCTCGTACTTGAACTTCTTGAACTTCTTGAACCTTCCTGCTACTTGAACTTCTTGAACTTCTTGAACCTTCCTGCTACTTGAACTTCTTGAACTTCTTGAACCTTCCTGCTACTTGAACTTCTTGAACCTTCCTGCTACATGAACTTATTGAACTTCTAGAACCTTCCCGCTACTTGAACTTCTTGAACCATCCTGCTACTTGAACTTCTTGAACCCTCCTGCTACTTGAACTTCTTGAACTTCTTGAACCTTCCGGCTACTTGAACTTCTTGAACCTTCCTGCTATTGAACTTTTTGAACTTCTTGAACCTTCCGGCTACTTGAACTTCTTGAACCCTCCTGCTACTTGAACTTTTTGAACTTCTTGAACCTTCCTGCTACTTGAACTTCTTGAACTTCTTGAACCTTCATGCTACTTGAATTTCTTAAAACTTCCTGCTACTTGAACTTCTTGAATCTTCCTGCTACTTGAACTTCTCGAACCTTCCTGCTACTTGAACTTCTTGAACTTCTTGAACCTTCCTGCTACTTGATCTTCTTGAACCTTCCTGCTACTTGAACTTCTTGAACCTTCCAGCTTCTTGAACCTCTTGAACTTCTTGAACCTTCCTGCTACTTGAACTTCTTGAACTTCTTGAACCTTCCTGCTACTTGAACTTCTTGAACCTTCCTGCTACATGAACTTCTTGAACCTTCCTGCTACTTGAGCTTCTTGAACCTTCCTGCTACTTGAACTTCTTGAACCTTCCTGCTACCAGAACTTCTCGAACTTCTTGACCCTTCCTGCTACTTGAACCTCTTGAACTTCTTGAACCTTCCTGCTAATTGAACTTCATGAACTTCTTGAACCTTCCTGCTACTTGAACTTTTTGAACTTCTTGAACCGTCCTGCTACTTGAACTTCTTGAACTTCTTGAAACTTCCTGATACTTTAACTTCTTGAACTTCTTGAACCTTTCTGCTACTTGAACTTCTTGAACTTCTTGAACCTTCCTGCTACTTGAACTTCTCGAACCTTCCTGCTGCTTGAACTTCTTGAATTTCTTTAACCTTCCTGCTACTTGAACTTCTTGAACTTCTTGAACCTTCCTGCTACTTGAACTTCTTGAACCTTCCTGCGACTTGAACTTTTTGAACCTTCCTGCTACTTGAACTTCTTGAACCTTCCTGCTACTTGAACTTTTTGAACCCTCCTGCTACTTGAACTTCCAGAACCTTCCTGCTACTTGAACTTCTTGAACTTTTTGAACTTCTTGAACCTTCCGGCTACTTGAACTTTTTGAACCTTCCTGCTACTTGAACTTTTTGAACTTTTTGAACCTTCCGGCTACTTGAACTTCATGAACATTCCTGCTACTTGAACTTTTTGAACTTCTTGAACCTTCCTGCTACTTGAACTTCTTGAACCTTCCGGCTACTTGAACCTCTTGAACTTCTTGAACCATCCTTCTACTTGAACTTCTTGAACATTCCTGCTACTTGAACTTCTTGAACCTTCCTGCTACTTGAACTTTTTGAACTTCTTGAACCATCCTGCTACTTGAACTTCTTGAAACTTTCTGCTACTTGAACTTCTTGAAACTTCCTGCTACCTGAACTTCTTGAACCTTCCTGCTACTTGAACTTCTTGAACCTTCCTGCTACTTGAACTTTTTGAACCTTCCGGCTACTCGAACTTCTTGAACCTTCCTGCTACTTGAACTTCTTGAACCTTCCTGCTACTTGAGCTTCTTGAACCTTCCTGCTACTTGAACTTCTTGAACCTTCCTGCTACCAGAACTTCTCGAACTTCTTGACCCGTCCTGCTACATGAAATACTTGAACTTCTTGAACATTCCTGCTATTTGAACTTCTTGAACCTTCCTTCTACTTGAACTTCTTGAACATTCCTGCTACTTGAACTTCTTGAACCTTCCTGCTACTTGAATTTTTTGAACTTCTTTAACCATCCTGCTACTTGAACTTCTTGAAACTTTCTGCTACTTGAACTTCTTGAAACTTCCTGCTACCTGAACTTCTTGAACCTTCCTGCTACTTGAACTTCTTGAACCTTCCTGCTACTTGAACTTTTTGAACCTTCCGGCTACTCGAACTTCTTGAACCTTCCTGCTACTTGAACTTCTTGAACCTTCCTGCTACTTGAGCTTCTTGAACCTTCCTGCTACTTGAACTTCTTGAACCTTCCTGCTACCAGAACTTCTCGAACTTCTTGACCCTTCCTGCTACTTGAAATACTTTAACTTCTTGAACATTCCTGCTATTTGAACTTCTTGAACCTTCCTGGTACTTGAAATTCTTGAACTTCTTGAACCTTCCTGCTACTTGAACTTCTTGAACCTTCCTCGTACTTGAACTTCTTGAACTTCTTGAACCTTCCTGCTACTTGAACTTCTTGAACTTCTTGAACCTTCCTGCTACTTGAACTTCTTGAACTTCTTGAACCTTCCTGCTACTTGAACTTCTTGAACCTTCCTGCTACATGAACTTATTGAACTTATAGAACCTTCCCGCTACTTGAACTTCTTGAACCATCCTGCTACTTGAACTTCTTGAACCCTCCTGCTACTTGAACTTCTTGAACTTCTTGAACCTTCCGGCTACTTGAACTTCTTGAACCTTCCTGCTATTGAACTTTTTGAACTTCTTGAACCTTCCGGCTACTTGAACTTCTTGAACCCTCCTGCTACTTGAACTTTTTGAACTTCTTGAACCTTCCTGCTACTTGAACTTCTTGAACCTTCCTGCTACTTGAACTTCTTGAACCTTCCTGCTACTTGAACTTCTTGAACTTCTTGAACCTTCATGCTACTTGAATTTCTTAAAACTTCCTGCTACTTGAACTTCTTGAATCTTCCTGCTACTTGAACTTCTCGAACCTTCCTGCTACTTGAACTTCTTGAACTTCTTGAACCTTCCTGCTACTTGATCTTCTTGAACCTTCCTGCTACTTGAACTTCTTGAACCTTCCTGGTACTTGAAATTCTTGAACCTTCCTGCTACTTGAACTTCTTGAAACTTTCTGCTACTCGAACTTCTTGAACTTCTTGAACCTTCCTGCTACTTGGACTTCTTGAACATTCCTGCTACTTGAACTGCTTGAACTTCTTGAACCTTCCTGCTACTTGAACTTCATGAACCTTCCTGCTACTTGAACTTCTTGAACCTTCCTGCTACTTGAACTTCTTGAACCTTCCTGCTACTTGAACTTCTTGAACCTTCCGGCTACTTGAACCTCTTGAACTTCTTGAACCTTCCTGCTACTTGAACTTCTTGAACCTTCCTGCTACTTGAACTTCTTGAACCTTCCAGCTTCTTGAACCTCTTGAACTTCTTGAACCTTCCTGCTACTTGAACTTCTTGAACTTCTTGAACCTTCCTGCTACTTGAACTTCTTGAACCTTCCTGCTACTTGAATTTCTTGAACTTCTTGAACCTTCCTGCTACTTGAACGTATTGAACTTTTTGAACCTTCCTGCTACTTGAACTTCTTAAACTTCTTGAACCTTCCTGCTGCTTGAACTTCTTGAACTTCTTGAACCTTCCTGCTACTTGAACTTCTTGAACTTCTTGAACCTTCCTGCTACTTGAACTTCTTGAACCTTTCTGCTACTTGAACTTCTTGAATATTCCTGCTACTTGAACTTCTTGAACCTTCCTGCTACTTGAACTTTTCGAACTTCTTGAACCTTCCTGCTACTTGAACTTCTTGAAACTTTCTGCTACTTGAACTTCTTGAAACTTCCTGCTACCTGAACTTCTTGAACCTTCCTGCTACTTGAACTTCTTAAACCTTCCTTCTACTTGAACTTTTTGAACCTTCCGGCTACTTGAACTTCTTGAACCTTCCTGCTACTTGAACTTCTTGAACCTTCCTGCTACTTGAGCTTCTTGAACCTTCCTGCTACTTGAACTTCTTGAACCTTCCTGCTACTTGAACTTCTTGAACTCCATGAACCTTCCTGCTCCTTGAACTACTTGAACTTCTTGAACCTTCCTGCTACTTTAACTTCTTACACCTTCCTGCTACTTGAACTTCTTGAACCTTCCGGCTACTTGAACTTCTTGAACCTTCCTGCTACTTGAACTTCGTGAACTTCATGAACCTTCCTGCTACTTGAACTACTTGAACTTCTTGAACCTTCCTGCTACTTGAACTTCTTGAACCTTCCTGCTACTTGAACTTCTTGAACTTCTTGAACCTTCCGGCTACTTGAACTTCTTGAACCTTCCTGCTACTTGAACTTCTTGAACTTCTTGAACCTTCCTGCTACTTAAACTTCTTGAATTTCTTGAACCTTCCTGCTACTTGAACTTCTTGAACCTTCCTGCTACTTGAACTTCTTGAACTTCTTGAACATTCCTGCTACCTGAACTTCTTGAACCTTCCTGTTACTTGAACTTCTTGAACGTCTTGAACATTCCTGCTACTTGAACTTCTTGAACCTTTCTGCTACTTGAACTTTTTGAACCTTCCTGGTACATGAACTTTTTGAACTTCTTGAACCTTCCAGCTATTCGAACTTCTTGAACCTTCTTGCTACTTGAACTTTTTGAAATTCTTGAACCTTCCTGCTACTTGAACTTCTTGACCCTTCCTGCTACTTGAACTTCTCGAATTTATTAAACTTTCCTGCTACTTGAACTTCTTGAACCTTCCTGCTACTTGAACTTTTTGAACTTCTTGAACCTTCCTGCTACTTGAACTTCTTGATCCTTCCTGCCACATGAATTTCTTGAATATTTTCCAGCTACTTGAACTTCTTGAACCTTGCTGCTACTTACACTTCTTGAACCTTCCTGCTACCAGAACTTCTTGAACTTCTTGAACCTTCCTGCTACTTGAAATACTTGAACTTCTTGAACATTCCTGCTATTTGAACTTCTTGAACCTTCCTGGTACTTGAAATTCTTGAACTTCTTGAACCTTCCTGCTACTTGAACTTCTTGAACTTCTTGAACCTTCCTCGTACTTGAACTTCTTGAACTTCTTGAACCTTCCTGCTACTTGAACTTCTTGAACTTCTTGAACCTTCCTGCTACTTGAACTTCTTGAACTTCTTGAACCTTCATGCTACTTGAATTTCTTAAAACTTCCTGCTACTTGAACTTCTTGAATCTTCCTGCTACTTGAACTTCTCGAACCTTCCTGCTACTTGAACTTCTTGAACTTCTTGAACCTTCCTGCTACTTGATCTTCTTGAACCTTCCTGCTACTTGAACTTCTTGAACCTTCCTGGTACTTGAAATTCTTGAACCTTCCTGCTACTTGAACTTCTTGAAACTTTCTGCTACCCGAACTTCTTGAACTTCTTGAACCTTCCTGCTACTTGAACTTCTTGAACATTCCTGCTACTTGAACTGCTTGAACTTCTTGAACCTTCCTGCTACTTGAACTTCATGAACCTTCCTGCTACTTGAACTTCTTGAACCTTCATGCTACTTGAACTTCTTGAACCTTCCTGCTACTTGAACTTCTTGAACCTTCCGGCTACTTGAACCTCTTGAACTTCTTGAACCTTCCTGCTACTTGAACTTCTTGAACCTTCCTGCTACTTGAACTTCTTGAACCTTCCAGCTTCTTGAACCTCTTGAACTTCTTGAACCTTCCTGCTACTTGAACTTCTTGAACTTCTTGAACCTTCCTGCTACTTGAACTTCTTGAACCTTCCTGCTACTTGAATTTCTTGCACTTCTTGAACCTTCCTGCTACTTGAACTTATTGAACTTTTTGAACCTTCCTGCTACTTGAACTTCTTAAACTTCTTGAACCTTCCTGCTGCTTGAACTTCTTGAACTTCTTGAACCTTCCTGCTACTTGAACTTCTTGAACTTCTTGAACCTTCCTGCTACTTGAACTTCTTGAACCTTTCTGCTACTTGAACTTCTTGAATATTCCTGCTACTTGAACTTCTTGAACCTTCCTGCTACTTGAACTTTTCGAACTTCTTGAACCTTCCTGCTACTTGAACTTCTTGAAACTTTCTGCTACTTGAACTTCTTGAAACTTCCTGCTACCTGAACTTCTTGAACCTTCCTGCTACTTGAACTTCTTGAACCTTCCTTCTACTTGAACTTTTTGAACCTTCCGGCTACTTGAACTTCTTGAACCTTCCTGCTACTTGAACTTCTTGAACCTTCCTGCTACTTGAGCTTCTTGAACCTTCCTGCTACTTGAACTTCTTGAACCTTCCTGCTACTTGAACTTCTTGAACTCCATGAACCTTCCTGCTCCTTGAACTACTTGAACTTCTTGAACCTTCCTGCTACTTTAACTTCTTACACCTTCCTGCTACTTGAACTTCTTGAACCTTCCGGCTACTTGAACTTCTTGAACCTTCCTGCTACTTGAACTTCGTTAACTTCATGAACCTTCCTGCTACTTGAACTACTTGAACTTCTTGAACCTTCCTGCTACTTGAACTTCTTGAACCTTCCTGCTACTTGAACTTCTTGAACTTCTTGAACCTTCCGGCTACTTGAACTTCTTGAACCTTCCTGCTACTTGAACTTCTTGAACTTCTTGAACCTTCCTGCTACTTAAACTTCTTGAATTTCTTGAACCTTCCTGCTACTTGAACTTCTTGAACCTTCCTGCTACTTGAACTTCTTGAACTTCTTGAACATTCCTGCTACCTGAACTTCTTGAACCTTCCTGTTACTTGAACTTCTTGAACGTCTTGAACATTCCTGCTACTTGAACTTCTTGAACCTTTCTGCTACTTGAACTTCTTGAACCTTCCTGGTACATGAACTTTTTGAACTTCTTGAACCTTCCAGCTACTCGAACTTCTTGAACCTTCTTGCTACTTGAACTTTTTGAAATTCTTGAACCTTCCTGCTACTTGAACTTCTTGACCCTTCCTGCTACTTGAACTTCTCGAATTTATTAAACTTTCCTGCTACTTGAACTTCTTGAACCTTCCTGCTACTTGAACTTTTTGAACTTCTTGAACCTTCCTGCTACTTGAACTTCTTGATCCTTCCTGCCACATGAATTTCTTGAATATTTTCCAGCTACTTGAACTTCTTGAACCTTGCTGCTACTTACACTTCTTGAACCTTCCTGCTACCAGAACTTCTTGAACTTCTTGAACCTTCCTGCTACTTGAAATACTTGAACTTCTTGAACATTCCTGCTATTTGAACTTCTTGAACCTTCCTGGTACTTGATATTCTTGAACTTCTTGAACCTTCCTGCTACTTGAACTTCTTGAACTTCTTGAACCTTCCTCGTACTTGAACTTCTTGAACTTCTTGAACCTTCCTGCTACTTGAACTTCTTGAACTTCTTGAACCTTCCTGCTACTTGAACTTCTTGAACTTCTTGAACCTTCCTGCTACTTGAACTTCTTGAACCTTCCTGCTACATGAACTTATTGAACTTCTTGAACCTTCGCGCTACTTGAACTTCTTGAACCATCCTGCTACTTGAACTTCTTGAACCCTCCTGCTACTTGAACTTCTTGAACTTCTTGAACCTTCCGGCTACTTGAACTTCTTGAACCTTCCTGCTACTTGAACTTTTTGAACTTCTTGAACCTTCCGGCTACTTGAACTTCTTGAACCCTCCTGCTACTTGAACTTTTTGAACTTCTTGAACCTTCCTGCTACTTGAACTTCTTGAACTTCTTGAACCTTCATGCTACTTGAATTTCTTAAAATTTCCTGCTACTTGAACTTCTTGAATCTTCCTGCTACTTGAACTTCTCGAACCTTCCTGCTACTTGAACTTCTTGAACTTCTTGAACCTTCCTGCTACTTGATCTTCTTGAACCTTCCTGCTACTCTAACTTCTTGAACCTTCCTGGTACTTGAAATTCTTGAACCTTCCTGCTACTTGAACTTCTTGAAACTTTCTGCTACTCGAACTTCTTGAACTTCTTGAACCTTCCTGCTACTTGAACTTCTTGAACATTCCTGCTACTTGAACTGCTTGAACTTCTTGAACCTTCCTGCTACTTGAACTTCGTGAACCTTCCTGCTACTTGAACTTCTTGAACCTTCCTGCTACTTGAACTTCTTGAACCTTCCTGCTACTTGAACTTCTTGAACCTTCCGGCTACTTGAACCTCTTGAACTTCTTGAACCTTCCTGCTACTTGAACTTCTTGAACCTTCCTGCTACTTGAACTTCTTGAACTTCTTGAACCTTCCTGCTACTTGAACTTCTTGAACCTTCCGGCTTCTTGAACCTCTTGAACTTCTTGAACCTTCCTGCTACTTGAACTTCTTGAACTTCTTGAACCTTCCTGCTACTTAAACTTCTTGAACCTTTCTGCTACTTGAATTTCTTGAACTTCTTGAACCTTCCTGCTACTTGAACTTATTGAACTTTTTGAACCTTCCTGCTACTTGAACTTCTTAAACTTCTTGAACCTTCCTGCTGCTTGAACTTCTTGAACTTCTTGAACCTTCCTGCTACTTGAACTTCTTGAACTTCTTGAACCTTCCTGCTACTTGAACTTCTTGAACCTTCCTGCTACTTGAACTTCTTGAACATTCCTGCTACTTGAACTTCTTGAACCTTCCTGCTACTTGAACTTTTTGAACTTCTTGAACCTTCCTGCTACTTGAACTTCTTGAACTTCATGAACCTTCCTGCTCCTTGAACTACTTGAACTTCTTGAACCTTCCTGCTACTTTAACTTCTTACACCTTCCTGCTACTTGAACTTCTTGAACCTTCCGGCTACTTGAACTTCTTGAACCTTCCTGCTACTTGAACTTCGTGAACTTCATGAACCTTCCTGCTACTTGAACTACTTGAACTTCTTGAACCTTCCTGCTACTTGAACTTCTTGAACCTTCCTGCTACTTGAACTTCTTGAACTTTTTGAACCTTCCTGCTACTTGAACTTCTTGAACTTCTTGAACCTTCCTGCTACTTGAACTACTTGAACTTCTTGAACCTTCCTGCTAATTAAACTTCTTGAACCTTCCTGCTACCTGAACTTCTTGAACCTTCGTGCAACTTGAACTTTTTGAACCTTCCAGCTACTTGAACTTCTTGAACCTTCCTGCTACTTGAACTTCTTGAACCTTCCTGCTACTTGAACTTCTTGAACCTTCCTGCTACTTGAACTTCTTGACCTGTCCTGCTACTTGAACTTCTTGAACTTCATGAACCTTCCAGCTCCTTGAACTACTTGAACTTCTTGAACCTTCCTGCTACTTTAACTTCTTGAACCTTCCTGCTACTTGAACTTCTTGAACTTCTTGAACCTTCCGGCTACTTGAACTTCTTGAACCTTCCTGCTACTTGAACTTCTTGAACTTCTTGAACCTTCCTGCTACTTAAACTTCTTGAATTTCTTGAACCTTCCTGCTACTTGAACTTCTTGAACCTTCCTGCTACTTGAACTTCTTGAACTTCTTGAACCTTCCTGCTACTTGAACTTCTTGAACCTTCCTGTTACTTGAACTTCTTGAACGTCTTGAACATTCCTGCTACTTGAACTTCTTGAACCTTTCTGCTACTTGAACTTCTTGAACCTTCCTGCTACTTGAACTTCTTGAACTTCTTGAACCTTCCTCGTACTTTGACTTCTTGAACTTCTTGAACCTTCCTGCTACTTGAACTTCTTGAACTTCTTGAACCTTCCTGCTACTTGAACTTCTTGAACCTTCCTGCTACATGAACTTATTGAACTTCTTGAACCTTCCCGCTACTTGAACTTCTTGAACCATCCTGCTACTTGAACTTCTTGAAACCTCCTGCTACTAGAACTTCTTGAACCTTCCTGCTACTTGAACTTCTTGAACTTCTTGAACCTTCCTGCTACTTGAACTTCTTGAAACTCCTTGCTACATGATTTTCTCGAACCTTCCTGCTACCTGAACTCCTTGAACTTCTCGAACCTTCCTGCTACTTTAACTTCTTGAACCTTCCTGCTACTTGAACTTCTTGAACTTCTTGAACCTCCCTGCTACCTGAACTACTTGAACTTCTTGAACCTTTCTGCTACTTGAACTACTCGAACTTCTTGAACCTTCCTGCTACTTGAACTTCTTGAACCTTCCTGGTACTTGAACTTCTTGAACTTCCTGAACCTTCCTGCTACTTGAACTTCTTGAACCTTCCTGCTACTTGAACTTCTTGAACTACTTGAACCTTCCTGCTACTTGAACTTCTTGAACCTTCCTGCTACTTGAACTTCTTGAACTTCTTGAACCTTCCAGCTACTTGAACTTCTTGAACCTTCCTGCTACTTGAACTTCTTGAACCTTCATGCTACTTGAACTTCTTGACCCTTCCTGCTACTTGAACTTCTTGACTTCTTGAACCTTCCTGCTACTTGAACTACTTGAACTTCTTGAACCTTCCTGCTACTTGAACTTCTTGAACCTTCCTGCTACGCGAACTTCATGAACCTTCTGGCTACTTGAACTTCTCGAACTTCTTGAACTCTACTGCTACTTGAACTTCTTGAACCTTCCTGCTACTTGAACGTATTGAACATTCCGGCTACTTGAATTTCTTGAACCTTCCTGCTACTTGAACTTCTTGAACCTTCCTGCTACTTGAACTTCTTGAAACTTATTGCTACTTGAACTTCTTGAACCTTCCTGCTACTTGAACTTATTGAACATTCCGGCTACTTGAACTTCTTGAACCTTCCTGCTACTTGAACTTCTTGAACTTCTTGAACCTTCCTTCTACTTGAACTACCTGAACTTCTTGAACCTTCCTGCTACTTGAACTACTTGAACTTCTTGAACCTTCCTGCTACTTGAACTTCTTGAACCTTCCTGCTACTTGAAATTCTTGAACCTTCCTGCTATTTGAACTTCTTGAACCTTCCGGCTACTTGAACTTCTTGAACTTCTTGAACCTTCCTGCTACTTGAACTCCTTGAACCTTCCTGCTACTTGAACTTCTTGAACCTTCCGTCAACTTGAACTTCTTGAACTTCTTGAACCTTCCTGCTACTTGAACTTATTGAACCTTCCTGCTACTTGAACTTCTTGAACCTTCCTGCCACTTGAACTTCTTGAACCTTCCTGCTACTTGAACTTCTTGAACCTTTCTGCTACTTGAATTTCTTGAACCTTCCTGCTACTTGAACTTCTTGAACTTCTTGAACCTTCCTGCTACCCTGAACAACTTGAACTTCTTGAAACTTCCTGCTACTTGAACTTCTTGAACCTTCCTTCTACTTGAACTTCTTGATCCTTCCTGCTACTAGAACTTCTTGAACTTCTTGAACCTTCCTGCAACTTGAACTTCATGAACCTTCCTGCTACTTTTACTTCTTGAACCTTCCTGCTACTCGAATTTCTTGATCTTCTTGAACCTCCCTGCTTCTTGTACTTCTTGAACTTCTTGAACCTTCCTGCTACTTGAACTTCTTGAACCTTCCTGCTTCTTGAACTTCTTGAACTTCTTGAACCTTCCCGCAACTTGAACTTCTTGAACCTTCCTGCTAATTGAACTTCTTGGAACTTCCTGCTACTTGAACTTCTTGAACCTTCCAGCTACTTGAACTTCTTGAACCTTCCTGCTACTTGAACATCTTGAACCTTCCTGCTACATGAACTTCTTGAACCTTCCTGCTACTTGAACTTCTTGAACCTTCCTGCTACTTGAACTTCTTGAACCTTCCAGCTACTTGAACTTCTTGAACCTTCCTGCTACTTGAACTTCTTGAACCTTCCTGCTACATGAACTTCTTGAACCTTCCTGCTACTTGAACTTCTCGAACTTTTTGAACCTTCCTGCTACTTGAACTTCTTGAACCTTCCTGCTACTTGAACTTCTTGAACTTCTTGAACCATCCTGCTACTTGAACTACTTGAACTTCTTGACCCTTCTTGCTAATTAAACTTCTTGAACCTTCCTGCTACTTGAACTTCTTGAACCTTCCTGCTACTTGAACTTCTTGAACGTTCCTGCTACTTTAACTTCTTGAACCTTCCTGCTACTTGAACTTCTTGAACCCTACGGCTACTTGAACTTCTTGAACCTTCCGACTACTTGAACTTCTTGAACCTTCCTGCTACTTGAACTTCTTGAACCTTCCTGCTACTTTAACTTCTTGAACCTTCCTGCTACTTGAACTTCTTGAAGCCTACGGCTACTTGAACTTCTTGAACCTTCCGACTACTTGAACTTCTTGAACTTCATGAACCTTCCTGTTACTTGAACTACTTAAACTTCTTGAACCTTACTGCTACTTTAACTTCTTGAACCTTCCTGCTACTTGAACTTCTTAAACCTTCCTGCTACTTGAACTTCTTGAACCTTCCGGCTACTTGAACTTCTTGAACTTCTTGAACCTTCCTGCTACTTGAACCTATTGAACCTTCCTGCTACTTGAACTTCTTGAACCTTCCTGCTACTTGAACTTCTTAAACTTCTTGAACCTTCCTGCTACTTGAACTTCTTGAACCTTCCTGCTACTTGAACTTCTTGAACCTTCCTGCTACTTGAACTTCTTGAACCTTCCTGCTACTTGAACTTCTTGACCCGTCCTGCTACTTGAATTTCTTGAACTTCATGAACCTTCCAGCTCCTTGAACTACTTGAACTTCTTGAACCTTCCTGCTACTTGAACTTCTTGAACTTCTTGAACCTTCCGGCTACTTGAACTTCTTGAACCTTCCTGCTACTTGAACTTCTTGAACCTTCCTGCTACTTAAACTTCTTGAATTTTTTGAACCTTCCTGCTACCTGAACTTCTTGAACCTTCCTGCTACTTGAACTTCTTGAACTTCTTGAACCTTCCTGCTACTTGAACTTCTTGAACCTTCCTGTTACTTGAACTTCTTGAACGTCTTGAACATTCCTGCTACTTGAACTTCTTGAACCTTCCTGGTACATGAACTTTTTGAATATCTTGAACCTTCCAGCTACTTGAACTTCTTGAACCTTCCTGCTACTTGAACTTTTTGAAATTCTTGAACCTTCCTGCTACTGGAACTTCTTGACCCTTCCTGCTACCTGAACTTCTCGAATTTCTTAAACTTTCCTGCTACTTGAACTTCTTGAACCTTCCTGCCACATGAATTTCTTGAATATTTTCCAGCTACTTGAACTTCTTGAACCTTCCTGCTACTTACACTTCTTGAACCTTCCTGCTACTAGAACTTCTTGAACTTCTTGAACCTTCCTGCTACTTGAACTACTCGAACTTCTTGAACATTCCTGCTATTTGAACTTCTTGAACCTTCCTGGTACTTGAAATTCTTGAACTTCTTACACCTTCCTGCTACTTGAACTTCTTGAACTTCTTGAACCTTCCTCGTACTTGAACTTCTTGAACTTCTTGAACCTTCCTGCTACTTGAACTTCTTGAACTTCTAGAACCTTCCTGCTACTTGAACTTCTTGAACTTCTTGAACCTTCCTGCTACTTGAACTTCTTGAACCTTCCTGCTACATGAACTTATTGAACTTCTTGAACCTTCCCGCTACTTGAACTTCTTGAACCATCCTGCTACTTGAACTTCTTGAACCCTCCTGCTACTTGAACTTCTTGAACTTCTTGAACCTTCCGGCTACTTGAACTTCTTGAACCTTCCTGCTACTTGAACTTTTTGAACTTCTTGAACCTTCCGGCTACTTGAACTTCTTGAACCTTCCTGCTACTTGAACTTTTTAAACTTCTTGAACCTTCCTGCTACTTGAACTTCTTGAACCTTCCTGCTACTTGAACTTCTTGAACTTCTTGAACCTTCATGCTACTTGAATTTCTTAAAACTTCCTGCTACTTGAACTTCTTGAACCTTCCTGCCACTTGAACTTCTCGAACCTTCCTGCTACTTGAACTTCTTGAACTTCTTGAACCTTCCTGCTACTTGATCTTCTTGAACCTTCCTGCTACTTGAACTTCTTGAACATTCCTGCTACTGGAACTGCTTGAACTTCTTGAACCTTCCTGCTACTTGAACTTCATGAACCTTCCTGCTACTTGAACTTCTTGAACCTTCCTGCTACTTGAACTTCTTGAACTTCTTGAACCTTCCTGCTACTTGAACTTCATGAACCTTCCGGCTACTTGAACCTCTTGAACTTCTTGAACCTTCCTGCTACTTGAACTTCTTGAACTTCTTGAACCTTCCTGCTACTTGAACTTCTTGAACCTTCCTGCTACTTGAATTTCTTGAACTTCTTGAACCTTCCTGCTACTTGAACTTATTGAACTTTTTGAACCTTCCTGCTACTTGAACTTCTTAAACTTCTTGAACCTTCCTGCTGCTTGAACTTCTTGAACTTCTTGAACCTTCCTGCTACTTGAACTTCTTGAACGTCTTGAACCTTCCTGCTACTTGAACTTCTTGAACCTTCCTGCTACTTGAACTTCTTGAACATTCCTGCTACTTGAACTTCTTGAACCTTCCTGCTACTTGAACTTTTTGAACTTCTTGAACCTTCCTGCTACTTGAACTTCTTGAAACCTCCTGCTACCTGAAATTCTTGAACCTTCCTGCTACTTGAACTTCTTGAACCTTCCTTCTACTTGAACTTTTTGAACCTTCCGGCTACTTGAACTTCTTGAACCTTCCTGCTACTTGAACTTCTTGAACCTTCCTGCTACTTGAGCTTCTTGAACCTTCCTGCTACTTGAACTTCTTGAACCTTCCTGCTACTTGAACTTCTTGAACTTCATGAACCTTCCTGCTCCTTGAACTACTTGAACTTCTTGAACCTTCCTGCTACTTTAACTTCTTACACCTTCCTGCTACTTGAACTTCTTGAACCTTCCGGCTACTTGAACTTCTTGAACCTTCCTGCTACTTGAACTTCGTGAACTTCATGAACCTTCCTGCTACTTGAACTACTTGAACTTCTTGAACCTTCCTGCTACTTGAACTTCTTGAACCTTCCTGCTACTTGAACTTCTTGAACTTCTTGAACCTTCCTGCTACTTGAACTTCTTGAACTTCTTGAACCTTCCTGCTACTTGAACTACTTGAACTTCTTGAACCTTCCTGCTAATTAAACTTTTTGAACCTTCCTGCTACCTGAACTTCTTGAACCTTCCTGCTACTTGAACTTTTTGAACCTTCCGGCTACTTGAACTTCTTGAACCTTCCTGCTATTTGAACTTCTCGAACCTTCCTGCTACTTGAACTTCTTGAACCTTCCTGCTACTTGAACTTCTTGACCCCTCCTGCTACTTGAACTTCTTGAACTTCATGAACCTTCCAGCTCCTTGAACTACTTGAACTTCTTGAACCTTCCTGCTACTTTAACTTCTTGAACCTTCCTGCTACTTGAACTTCTTGAACTTCTTGAACCTTCCGGCTACTTGAACTTCTTGAACCTTCCTGCTACTTGAACTTCTTGAACTTCTTGAACCTTCCTGCTACTTAAACTTCTTGAATTTCTTGAACCTTCCTGCTACTTGAACTTCTTGAACCTTCCTGCTACTTGAACTTCTTGAACTTCATGAACCTTCCTGCTACTTGAACTTCTTGAACCTTCCTGTTACTTGAACTTCTTGAACGTCTTGAACATTCCTGCTACTTGAACTTCTTGAACCTTTCTGCTACTTGAACTTCTTGAACCTTCCTGGTACATGAACTTTTTGAACTTCTTGAACCTTCCAGCTACTTGAACTTCTTGAACCTTCCGGCTACTTGAACTTTTTGAAATTCTTGAACCTTCCTGCTACTTGAACTTCTTGACCCTTCCTGCTACTTGAACTTCAAGAATTTCTTAAACTTTCCTGCTACTTGAACTTCTTGAACCTTCCTGCTACTTGAACTTTTTGAACTTCTTGAACCTTCCTGCTACTTGAACTTCTTGATCCTTCCTGCCACATGAATTTCTTGAATATTTTCCAGCTACTTGAATTTCTTGAACCTTCCTGCTACTTACACTTCTTGAACCTTCCTGCTACTAGAACTTCTTGAACTTCTTGAACCTTCCTGCTACTTGAACTACTTGAACTTCTTGAACATTCCTGCTATTTGAACTTCTTGAACCTTCCTGGTACTTGAAATTCTTGAACTTCTTGAACCTTCCTGGTACTTGAAATTCTTGAACTTCTTGAACCTTCCTGCTACTTGAACTTCTTGAACTTCTTGAACCTTCCTCGTACTTGAACTTCTTGAACTTCTTGAACCTTCCTGCTACTTGAACTTCATGAACTTCTTGAACCTTCCTGCCACTTGAACTTCTTGAACTCTTTGAACCTTCCTGCTACTTGAACTTCTTGAACCTTCCTTCTACATGAACTTATTGAACTTCTTGAACCTTCCCGCTACTTGAACTTCTTGAACCATCCTGCTACTTGAACTTCTTGAACCCTCCTGCTACTTGAACTTCTTGAACCTTCCGGCTACTTGAACTTCTTGAACTTCTTGAACCTTCCTGCTACTTGAACTTCTTGAAACTCCTTGCTACATGATTTTCTTGAACCTTCCTGCTACTTGAACTCCTTGAACTTCTCGAACCTTCCTGCTACTTGAACTTCTTGAACCTTCCTGCTACTTGAACTTCTTGAACTTCTTGAACCTCCCTGCTACCTGAACTACTTGAACTTCTTGAACCTTTCTGCTACTGGAACTACTTTAACTTCTTGAACCTTCCTGCTACTTGAACTTCTTGAACCTTCCTGGTACTTGAATTTCTTGAACTTCTTGAACCTTCCTGCTACTTGAACTTCTTGAACCTTCCTGCTACTTGAACTTCTTGAACTACTTGAACCTTCCTGCTACTTGAACTTCTTGAACCTTCCTGCTACTTGAACTTCTTGAACTTCTTGAACCTTCCAGCTACTTGAACTTCTTGAACCTTCCTGCTACTTGAACTTCTTGAACCTTTCTGCTACTTGAACTTCTTGACCCTTCCCGCTACTTGAACTTCTTGAACTTCTTGAACCTTCCTGCTACTTGAACTACTTGAACTTCTTGAACCTTCCTGCTACTTGAACTTCTTGAACCTTCCTGCTACTTGAACTTATTGAAAATTCCGGCTACTTGAATTTCTTGAACCTTCCTGCTACTTGAACTTCTTGAACCTTCCTGCTACTTGAACTTCTTGAAACTTTCTGCTACTTGAACTTCTTGAACCTTCCTGCTACTTGAACTTATTGATCATTCCGGCTACTTGAACTTCTCGAACCTTCCTGCTACTTGAACTTCTTAAACCTTCGTGCTACTTGAACTTCTTGAACCTTCCGGCTACTTGAACTTCTTGAACTTCTTGAACCTTCCTGCTACTTGAACCTATTGAACCTTCCTGCTACTTGAACTTCTTGAACCTTCCTGCTACTTGAACTTCTTAAACTTCTTGAACCTTCCTGCTACTTGAACTCTTTGAACCTTCCTGCTACTTGAACTTCTTGAACCTTTCTGCTACTTGAACTTCTTGAACCTTCCTGCTACTTGAACATCTTGACCCTTCCTGCTACTTGAAAATTTTGAACTTCTTGAACCTTCCTGCTACTTGAACTTCTGGAATCTTCCTGCTACTTGAACTTCTTGAACCTTCCTGCTACTTGAACTTGAACCTTCCTGCTAATTGATTTTCTTGAACCTTCCTGCCACTTGAACTTCTTGAACCTTCCTGCTACTTGAACTTAATGAACTTCTTGAACCTTCCTGCTACTTGAACTTCTTGAACCTTCCTGCTACTTGAACTTCTTGAACCTTCCTGCTACTTGAACTTCTTGAACCTTCCTGCTACTTGAACTTCTTGAACTTTTTGAACCTTCCTGCTACTTGAACTTCTTGAACCTTCCTGCTACTTGAACTTCTTGAACTTCTTGAACCTTCCTGCTACTTGAACTTCTTGATCCTTCCTGCTACTTGAACTTCTCGAACCTTCCTGCTACTTGAACTTCATGAACTTCTTGAACCTTCCTGCTACTTGAACTGCTTGAACCTTCAGGCTACTTGAACTTCTTGAACCTTCCTGCTACTTGAACTTCTTGAACCTTCCTGCTACTTGAACTTCTTGAACCTTCCTGCTACTTGAACTTCTTGAACCTTCCTGCTTCTTGAACTTCTTGAACTTCTTGAACCTTCCTGTTAATTGAACTTCTTGAACCTTCCTGCTACTCGAACTTCTTGAACTTCTTGAACTTCTTGAACCTTCCTGCTACTTGAACTTCTTGATCCTTTCTGCTACTTGAACTTCTCGAACCTACCTGCTACTTGAACTTTATGAACTTCTTGAACCTTCCTGCTACTTGAACTTCTCGAACCTTCAGGCTACTTGAACTTCTTGAACCTTCCTGCTACTTGAACTTCTTGAACCTTCCTGCTACTTGAACTTTTTGAACCTTCCTGCTACTTGAACTTCTTGAACTTCTTGAACCTTTCTGCTACTTGAACTTCTTGAACCTTCCTGCTACTTGAACTTCTTGAACTTCTTGAACCTTCCTGCTACTCAAACTTCTTTAACTTCTTGAACCTTCCTGCTACTTGAATTTTTTGAACCTTCCTGCTACTTGAACTTCTTGAACTTCTTGAACCTTCCTGCTACTTGAACTTCTTGAACTTTTTGAACCTTCCTGCTACTTGAACTTCTTGAACGTTCCTGCCACTTGAACTTCTTGAACTTCTTGAACCTTCCTGCTACTTGAACTTCTTGAACCTTCCTGCTACTTGAACTTCTTGAACATTCCTATTACTTGAACTTCTTGAACCTTCCTGCTACTTGAACCCTTTGAACTTCTTGAACCTTCCTGCTACTTGATCTTCTTGAAACTTTCTGCTACTTGAACTTCTTGAACCTTTCTGCTACTTGAATTTCTTAAACCTTCCTGCTACTTGAACTTCTTGAACATCTTGAACCTTCCTGCTACCCTGAACAACTTGAACTTCTTGAAACTTCCTGCTACTTGAAATTCTTGAACCTTCCTTCTACTTGAACTTCTTGAACCTTCCTGCTACTAGAACTTCTTGAACTTCTTGAACCTTCCTGCAACTTGAACTTCTTGAACCTTCCTGCTACTTTTACTTCTTGAACCTTCCGGCTACTTGAACTTCTTGAACTTCTTGAACCTTCCTGCTACTTGAACTTCTTGAACTTTTTGAACCTTCCTGCTACTTGAACTTCTTGAACCTTCCTGCTACTTGAACTTCTTGAACTTCTTGAACCTTCCTGCTACTTGAACTTCTTGAACCTTCCTGCTACTTGAACTTCTTGAACATTCCTATTACTTGAACTTCTTGAACTTTCCTGCTACTTGAACCCTTCGAACTTCTTGAACCTTCCTGCTACTTGATCTTCTTGAAACTTTCTGCTACTTGAACTTCTTGAAACTTCCTGCTACCTGAACTTCTTGAACCTTCCTGCTACTTGAACTTCTTGAACCTTCCTGCTACTTGAACTTTTTGAACCTTCCGGCTACTTGAACTTCTTGAACCTTCCTGCTACTTGAACTTCTTGAACCTTCCTGCTACTTGAACTTCTTGAACCATCCTGCTACTTGAACTTCTTGAACTTTCCAGCCACTTGAACTTCTTGAACTTCATGAACCTTCCTGCTCCTTGAACTACTTGAACGTCTTGAACCTTCCTGCTACTTTAACTTCTTACACCTTCCTGCTACTTGAACTTCTTAAACCTTCCGGCTACTTGAACTTCTTGAACCTTCCTGCTACTTGAACTTCTTGAACCTTCCTGCTACATTAACTTCTTACACCTTCCTGCTACTTGAACTTCTTGAACCTTCCGGCTACTTGAACTTCTTGAAACTTCCTGCTACTTGAACTTCTTGAACTTCATGCACCTTCCTGCAACTTGAACTACTTGAACTTCTTGAACCTTCCTGCTACTTGAACTTCTTGAACCTTCCTGCTTCTTGAACTTCTTGAACTTCTTGAACCTTCCCGCTACTTGAACTTCTTGAACCTTCCTGCTACTTGAACTTCTTGAACCTTCCTGCTACTTGAACTTCTTGAACGTTCGAGCTACTTGAACTTCTTGAACCTTCCTGCTACTTTAACTTCTTGAACCTTCCTGCTACATGAACTTCTTGAACCTTCCTGCTACTTGAACTTCTTGAAACTCTTTGCTACATGATTTTCTTGAACCTTCCTGCTACTTGAACTCCTTGAACTTCTCGAACCTTCCTGCTACTTGAACTTCTTGAACCTTCCTGCTACTTGAACTTCTTGAACTTTTTGAACCTCCCTGCTACCTGAACTACTTGAACTTCTTGAACCTTTCTGCTACTTGAACTACTTGAACTTCTTGAACCTTCCTGCTACTTGAACTTCTTGAACCTTCCTGGTACTTGAACTTCTTGAACTTCTTGAACCTTCCTGCTACTTGAACTTCTTGAACCTTCCTGCTACTTGAACTTCTTGAACCTTCCTGCTACTTGAGTTTCCTGAACATTCCTGCTACTTGAACTTCTTGAACTTCTTGAACATTTCAGCTACTTGAACGTATTGAACCTTCCTGCTACTTGAACTTCTTGAACCTTCCTGATACTTGAACTTCTTGACCCTTCCTGCTACCTGAACTTCTTGAACTTCTTGAACCTTCCTGCTACTTGAACTACTTGAACTTCTTGAACCTTCCTGCTACTTGAACTTCTTGAACCTTCCTGCTACTTGAACTTCATGAATCTTCTGGCTACTTGAACTTCTCGAACTTCTTGAACCTTACTGCTACTTGAACTTCTTGAACCTTCAGCTACTTGAACTTATTAAACATTTCGGCTACTTGAATTTCTTGAACCTTCCTGCTACTTGAACTTCTTGAACCTTCCTGCTACTTGAACTTCATGAACCTTCCTGCTACTTGAACTTCTTGAACCTTCCTGCTACTCGAACTTATTGAACATTCCGGCTACTTGAACTTCTTGAACCTTCCTGCTACTTGAACTTCTTGAACTTCTTGAACCTTCCATCTACTTGAACTACTCGAACTTCTTGAACCTTCCTGCTACTTGAACTACTTGAACTTCTTGAACCTTCCTGCTACTTGAACTTCTTGAACCTTCCTGCTACTTGAACTTCTTGAACCTTCCTGCTACTTGAACTTCTTGAACTTCTTGAACCTTCCTGCTACTTGAACTTCTTGAACTTCTTGAACCTTCCTGCTACTTGAACTACTTGAACTTCTTGAACCTTCCTGCTAATTAAACTTTTTGAACCTTCCTGCTACCTGAACTTCTTGAACCTTCCTGCTACTTGAACTTTTTGAACCTTCCGGCTACTTGAACTTCTTGAACCTTCCTGCTATTTGAACTTCTCGAACCTTCCTGCTACTTGAACTTCTTGAACCTTCCTGCTACTTGAACTTCTTGACCCCTCCTGCTACTTGAACTTCTTGAACTTCATGAACCTTCCAGCTCCTTGAACTACTTGAACTTCTTGAACCTTCCTGCTACTTTAACTTCTTGAACCTTCCTGCTACTTGAACTTCTTGAACTTCTTGAACCTTCCGGCTACTTGAACTTCTTGAACCTTCCTGCTACTTGAACTTCTTGAACTTCTTGAACCTTCCTGCTACTTAAACTTCTTGAATTTCTTGAACCTTCCTGCTACTTGAACTTCTTGAACCTTCCTGCTACTTGAACTTCTTGAACTTCATGAACCTTCCTGCTACTTGAACTTCTTGAACCTTCCTGTTACTTGAACTTCTTGAACGTCTTGAACATTCCTGCTACTTGAACTTCTTGAACCTTTCTGCTACTTGAACTTCTTGAACCTTCCTGGTACATGAACTTTTTGAACTTCTTGAACCTTCCAGCTACTTGAACTTCTTGAACCTTCCGGCTACTTGAACTTTTTGAAATTCTTGAACCTTCCTGCTACTTGAACTTCTTGACCCTTCCTGCTACTTGAACTTCAAGAATTTCTTAAACTTTCCTGCTACTTGAACTTCTTGAACCTTCCTGCTACTTGAACTTTTTGAACTTCTTGAACCTTCCTGCTACTTGAACTTCTTGATCCTTCCTGCCACATGAATTTCTTGAATATTTTCCAGCTACTTGAATTTCTTGAACCTTCCTGCTACTTACACTTCTTGAACCTTCCTGCTACTAGAACTTCTTGAACTTCTTGAACCTTCCTGCTACTTGAACTACTTGAACTTCTTGAACATTCCTGCTATTTGAACTTCTTGAACCTTCCTGGTACTTGAAATTCTTGAACTTCTTGAACCTTCCTGGTACTTGAAATTCTTGAACTTCTTGAACCTTCCTGCTACTTGAACTTCTTGAACTTCTTGAACCTTCCTCGTACTTGAACTTCTTGAACTTCTTGAACCTTCCTGCTACTTGAACTTCATGAACTTCTTGAACCTTCCTGCCACTTGAACTTCTTGAACTCTTTGAACCTTCCTGCTACTTGAACTTCTTGAACCTTCCTTCTACATGAACTTATTGAACTTCTTGAACCTTCCCGCTACTTGAACTTCTTGAACCATCCTGCTACTTGAACTTCTTGAACCCTCCTGCTACTTGAACTTCTTGAACCTTCCGGCTACTTGAACTTCTTGAACTTCTTGAACCTTCCTGCTACTTGAACTTCTTGAAACTCCTTGCTACATGATTTTCTTGAACCTTCCTGCTACTTGAACTCCTTGAACTTCTCGAACCTTCCTGCTACTTGAACTTCTTGAACCTTCCTGCTAATTGAACTTCTTGAACTTCTTGAACCTCCCTGCTACCTGAACTACTTGAACTTCTTGAACCTTTCTGCTACTGGAACTACTTTAACTTCTTGAACCTTCCTGCTACTTGAACTTCTTGAACCTTCCTGCTACTTGAACTTCTTGAACCTTCCTGCTACTTGAACTTCTTGAACTACTTGAACCTTCCTGCTACTTGAACTTCTTGAACCTTCCTGCTACTTGAACTTCTTGAACTTCTTGAACCTTCCAGCTACTTGAACTTCTTGAACCTTCCTGCTACTTGAACTTCTTGAACCTTTCTGCTACTTGAACTTCTTGACCCTTCCCGCTACTTGAACTTCTTGAACTTCTTGAACCTTCCTGCTACTTGAACTACTTGAACTTCTTGAACCTTCCTGCTACTTGAACTTCTTGAACCTTCCTGCTACTTGAACTTATTGAACATTCCGGCTACTTGAATTTCTTGAACCTTCCTGCTACTTGAACTTCTTGAACCTTCCTGCTACTTGAACTTCTTGAAACTTCCTGCTACTTGAACTTCTTGAACCTTCCTGCTACTTGAACTTATTGATCATTCCGGCTACTTGAACTTCTCGAACCTTCCTGCTACTTGAACTTCTTAAACCTTCGTGCTACTTGAACTTCTTGAACCTTCCGGCTACTTGAACTTCTTGAACTTCTTGAACCTTCCTGCTACTTGAACCTATTGAACCTTCCTGCTACTTGAACTTCTTGAACCTTCCTGCTACTTGAACTTCTTAAACTTCTTGAACCTTCCTGCTACTTGAACTTCTTGAACCTTCCTGCTACTCGAACTTCTTGAACCTTTCTGCTACTTGAACTTCTTGAACCTTCCTGCTACTTGAACATCTTGACCCTTCCTGCTACTTGAAAATTTTGAACTTCTTGAACCTTCCTGCTACTTGAACTTAATGAACTTCTTGAACCTTCCTGCTACTTGAACTTCTTGAACCTTCCTGCTACTTGAACTTCTTGAACCTTCCTGCTACTTGAACTTCTTGAACCTTCCTGCTACTTGAACTTCTTGAACTTTTTGAACCTTCCTGCTACTTGAACTTCTTGAACCTTCCTGCTACTTGAACTTCTTGAACTTCTTGAACCTTCCTGCTACTTGAACTTCTTGATCCTTCCTGCTACTTGAACTTCTCGAACCTTCCTGCTACTTGAACTTCATGAACTTCTTGAACCTTCCTGCTACTTGAACTGCTTGAACCTTCAGGCTACTTGAACTTCTTGAACCTTCCTGCTACTTGAACTTCTTGAACCTTCCTGCTACTTGAACTTCTTGAACCTTCCTGCTACTTGAACTTCTTGAACCTTCCTGCTTCTTGAACTTCTTGAACTTCTTGAACCTTCCTGTTAATTGAACTTCTTGAACCTTCCTGCTACTCGAACTTCTTGAACTTCTTGAACTTCTTGAACCTTCCTGCTACTTGAACTTCTTGATCCTTTCTGCTACTTGAACTTCTCGAACCTACCTGCTACTTGAACTTTATGAACTTCTTGAACCTTCCTGCTACTTGAACTTCTCGAACCTTCAGGCTACTTGAACTTCTTGAACCTTCCTGCTACTTGAACTTCTTGAACCTTCCTGCTACTTGAACTTTTTGAACCTTCCTGCTACTTGAACTTCTTGAACTTCTTGAACCTTTCTGCTACTTGAACTTCTTGAACCTTCCTGCTACTTGAACTTCTTGAACTTCTTGAACCTTCCTGCTACTCAAACTTCTTTAACTTCTTGAACCTTCCTGCTACTTGAATTTTTTGAACCTTCCTGCTACTTGAACTTCTTGAACTTCTTGAACCTTCCTGCTACTTGAACTTCTTGAACTTTTTGAACCTTCCTGCTACTTGAACTTCTTGAACCTTCCTGCCACTTGAACTTCTTGAACTTCTTGAACCTTCCTGCTACTTGAACTTCTTGAACCTTCCTGCTACTTGAACTTCTTGAACATTCCTATTACTTGAACTTCTTGAACCTTCCTGCTACTTGAACCCTTTGAACTTCTTGAACCTTCCTGCTACTTGATCTTCTTGAAACTTTCTGCTACTTGAACTTCTTGAACCTTTCTGCTACTTGAATTTCTTGAACCTTCCTGCTACTTGAACTTCTTGAACATCTTGAACCTTCCTGCTACCCTGAACAACTTGAACTTCTTGAAACTTCCTGCTACTTGAAATTCTTGAACCTTCCTTCTACTTGAACTTCTTGAACCTTCCTGCTACTAGAACTTCTTGAACTTCTTGAACCTTCCTGCAACTTGAACTTCTTGAACCTTCCTGCTACTTTTACTTCTTGAACCTTCCGGCTACTTGAACTTCTTGAACTTCTTGAACCTTCCTGCTACTTGAACTTCTTGAACTTTTTGAACCTTCCTGCTACTTGAACTTCTTGAACCTTCCTGCTACTTGAACTTCTTGAACTTCTTGAACCTTCCTGCTACTTGAACTTCTTGAACCTTCCTGCTACTTGAACTTCTTGAACATTCCTATTACTTGAACTTCTTGAACTTTCCTGCTACTTGAACCCTTCGAACTTCTTGAACCTTCCTGCTACTTGATCTTCTTGAAACTTTCTGCTACTTGAACTTCTTGAAACTTCCTGCTACCTGAACTTCTTGAACCTTCCTGCTACTTGAACTTCTTGAACCTTCCTGCTACTTGAACTTTTTGAACCTTCCGGCTACTTGAACTTCTTGAACCTTCCTGCTACTTGAACTTCTTGAACCTTCCTGCTACTTGAACTTCTTGAACCATCCTGCTACTTGAACTTCTTGAACTTTCCTGCCACTTGAACTTCTTGAACTTCATGAACCTTCCTGCTCCTTGAACTACTTGAACGTCTTGAACCTTCCTGCTACTTTAACTTCTTACACCTTCCTGCTACTTGAACTTCTTAAACCTTCCGGCTACTTGAACTTCTTGAACCTTCCTGCTACTTGAACTTCTTGAACCTTCCTGCTACATTAACTTCTTACACCTTCCTGCTACTTGAACTTCTTGAACCTTCCGGCTACTTGAACTTCTTGAAACTTCCTGCTACTTGAACTTCTTGAACTTCATGCACCTTCCTGCAACTTGAACTACTTGAACTTCTTGAACCTTCCTGCTACTTGAACTTCTTGAACCTTCCTGCTTCTTGAACTTCTTGAACTTCTTGAACCTTCCCGCTACTTGAACTTCTTGAACCTTCCTGCTACTTGAACTTCTTGAACCTTCCTGCTACTTGAACTTCTTGAACGTTCGAGCTACTTGAACTTCTTGAACCTTCCTGCTACTTTAACTTCTTGAACCTTCCTGCTACATGAACTTCTTGAACCTTCCTGCTACTTGAACTTCTTGAAACTCTTTGCTACATGATTTTCTTGAACCTTCCTGCTACTTGAACTCCTTGAACTTCTCGAACCTTCCTGCTACTTGAACTTCTTGAACCTTCCTGCTACTTGAACTTCTTGAACTTTTTGAACCTCCCTGCTACCTGAACTACTTGAACTTCTTGAACCTTTCTGCTACTTGAACTACTTGAACTTCTTGAACCTTCCTGCTACTTGAACTTCTTGAACCTTCCTGGTACTTGAACTTCTTGAACTTCTTGAACCTTCCTGCTACTTGAACTTCTTGAACCTTCCTGCTACTTGAACTTCTTGAACCTTCCTGCTACTTGAGTTTCCTGAACATTCCTGCTACTTGAACTTCTTGAACTTCTTGAACATTTCAGCTACTTGAACGTATTGAACCTTCCTGCTACTTGAACTTCTTGAACCTTCCTGATACTTGAACTTCTTGACCCTTCCTGCTACCTGAACTTCTTGAACTTCTTGAACCTTCCTGCTACTTGAACTACTTGAACTTCTTGAACCTTCCTGCTACTTGAACTTCTTGAACCTTCCTGCTACTTGAACTTCATGAATCTTCTGGCTACTTGAACTTCTCGAACTTCTTGAACCTTACTGCTACTTGAACTTCTTGAACCTTCAGCTACTTGAACTTATTAAACATTTCGGCTACTTGAATTTCTTGAACCTTCCTGCTACTTGAACTTCTTGAACCTTCCTGCTACTTGAACTTCATGAACCTTCCTGCTACTTGAACTTCTTGAACCTTCCTGCTACTCGAACTTATTGAACATTCCGGCTACTTGAACTTCTTGAACCTTCCTGCTACTTGAACTTCTTGAACTTCTTGAACCTTCCATCTACTTGAACTACTCGAACTTCTTGAACCTTCCTGCTACTTGAACTACTTGAACTTCTTGAACCTTCCTGCTACTTGAACTTCTTGAACCTTCCTGCTACTTGAACTTCTTGAACCTTCCTGCTACTTGAACTTCTTGAACCTTCCGGCTACTTGAACTTTTTGAACTTCTTGAACCTTCCTGCTACTTGAACTCCTTGAACCTTCCTGCTACTTGAACTTATTGAACTTTCCTGCTACTTGAACTTCTTGAACCTTCCTGCTACTTGAACTTATTGAACCTTCCTGCTACTTGAACTTCTTGAACCTTTCTGCTACTTGAATTTCTTGAACCTTCCTGCTACTTGAACTTCTTGAACCTTCCTGCTACCCTGAACAATTTGAACTTCTTGAAACTTCCTGCTACTTGAACTTCTTGAACCTTCCTTCTACTTGAACTTCTTGAACCTTCCTGCTACTAGAACTTCTTGAACTTCTTGAACCTTCCTGCAACTTGAACTTCTTGAACCTTCCTGCTACTTTTACTTCTTGAACCTTCCTGCTACTTGAATTTCTTGATCTTCTTGAACCTCCCTGCTTCTTGTACTTCTTGAACTTCTTGAACCTTCCTGCTACTTGAACTTCTTGAACCTTCCTGCTTCTTGAACTTCTCGAACTTCTTGAACCTTCCCGCTACTTGAACTTCTTGAACCTTCCTGCTACTTGAACTTCTTGAAACTTCCTGCTACTTGAACTTCTTGAACCTTCCAGCTACTTGAACTTCTTGAACTTTCCTGCTACTTGAACTTCTTGAACCTTCCTGCTACTTGAACTTCTTGAACTTCTTGAACCTTCCTGCTACTTGAACTTCTTGAACTTCTTGAACCTTCCTGCTACTTGAACTTCTTGAACCTTCCAGCTACTTGAACTTCTTGAACCTTCCTGCTACTTGAACTTCTTGAACTTCTTGAACCTTCCTGCTACTCGAACTACTTGAACTTCTTGAACCTTCCTGCTACCTGATCTTCTTGAACCTTCCTGCTACTAGAACTTTTTGAACCTTCCGGCTACTTGAACTTCTTGAACTTTCCTGCTACTTGAACTTCTTGAACCTTCCTGCTACTTGAACTTCTTGAACCTTCCTGCTACTTGAACTTCTTGAACCTTCCTGCGACTTGAACTTCTTGAACCTTCCTGCTACTTTAACTTCTTGAACCTTCCTGCTACTTGAACTTCTTGAACCCTCCGGCTACTTGAACTTCTTGAACCTTCCTGCTACTTGAACTTCTTAAACCTTCCTGCTACTTGAACTTCTTGAACCTTCCGGCTACTTGAACTTCTTGAACTTCTTGAACCTTCCTGCTACTTGAACCTATTGAACCTTCCTGCTACTTGAACTTCTTGAACCTTCCTGCTACTTGAACTTCTTAAATTTCTTGAACCTTCCTGCTACTTGAACTTCTTGAACCTTCCTGCTACTTGAACTTCTTGAACCTTTCTGCTACTTGAACTTTTTGAACCTTCCTGCTACTTGAACATCTTGACCCTTCCTGCTACTTGAACATTTCGAACTTCTTGAACCTTCCTGCTACTTGAACTTCTGGAATCTTCCTGCTACTTGAACTTCTTGAACCTTCCTGCTACTTGAACTTGAACCTTCCTGCTCATTGATTTTCTTGAACCTTCCTGCAACTTGAACTTCGTGAACCTTTCTGCTACTTGAACCTAATGAACTTCTTGAACCTTCCTGCTACCTGAACTTCTTGAACCTTCCTGCTACTTGAACTTCTTGAACCTTCCTGCTACTTGAACTTCTTGAACCTTCCTGCTACTTGAACTTCTTGAACTTCTTGAACCTTCCTGCTACTTGAACTTCTTGAACCTTCCTGTTACTTGAACTTCTTGATCCTTCCTGCTACTTGAACTTCTCGAACCTTCCTGCTACTTGAACTTCATGAACTTCTTGAACCTTCCTGCTACTTGAACTGCTTGAACCTTCAGGCTACTTGAACTTCTTGAACCTTCCTGCTACTTGAACTTCTTGAACCTTCCTGCTACTTGAACTTCTTGAACCTTCCTGCTACTTGAACTTCTTGAACCTTCATGCTTCTTGAACTTCTTGAACTTCTTGAACCTTCCTGCTACTTGAACTTCTTGAACCTTCCTGCTACTTGAACTTCTTGAACTTCTTGAACCTTCCTGCTACTTGAACTTCATGATCCTTCCTGCTACTTGAACTTCTCGAACCTTCCTGCTACTTGAACTTTATGAACTTCTTGAACCTTCCTGCTACTTGAACATCTTGAACCTTCAGGCTACTTGAACTTCTTGAACCTTCCTGCTACTTGAACTTCTTGAACCTTCCTGTTACTTGAACTTTTTGAACCTTCCTGCTACTTGAACTTCTTGAACTTCTTGAACCTTTCTGCTACTTGAACTTCTTGAACCTTCCTGCTACTTGAACTTCTTGAACTTCTTGAACCTTCCTGCTACTCAAACTTCTTTAACTTCTTGAACCTTCCTGCTACTTGAACTTTTTGAACCTTCCTGCTACTTGAACTTCGGGAACTTCTTGAACGTTCCTGCTACTTGAACTTCTTGAACTTCTTGAACCTTCCTGCTACTTGAACTTCTTGAACTTCTTGAACCTTCCTGCTACTTGAACTTCTTGAACATTGCAGCTACTTGAACTTCTTGAACATTCCTGTTACTTGAACTTCTTGAACCTTCCTGCTACTTGAACCCTTTGAACTTCTTGAACCTTCCTGCTACTTGATCTTCTTGAAACTTTCTGCTACTTGAACTTCTTGAAACTTCCTGCTACCTGAACTTCTTGAACCTTCCCGCTACTTGAACTTCTTGAACCTTCCTGCTACTTGAACTTCTTGAACCTTCCTGCTACTTGAACTTCTTGAACCTTCCAGCTACTTGAACTTCTTGAACCTTCCTGCTACTTTAACTTCTTGAACCTTCCTGCTACATGAACTTCTTGAACCTTCCTGCTACTTGAACTTCTTGAAACTCCTTGCTACATGATTTTCTTGAACCTTCCTGCTACTTGAACTCCTTGAACTTCTCGAACCTTCCTGCTACTTGAACTTCTTGAACCTTCCTGCTACTTGAACTTCTTGAACTTCTTGAACCTCCGTGCTACCTGAAATACTTGAACTTCTTGAACCTTTCTGCTACTTGAACTACTTGAACTTCTTGAACCTTCCTGCTGCTTGAACTTCTTGAACCTTCCTGCTACTTGAACTTCTTGAACTTCTTGAACCTTCCTGCTACTTGAACTTCTTGAACCTTCCTGCTACTTGAACTTCTTGATCCTTCCTGCTACTTGAACTTCTCGAACCTTCCTGCTACTTGAACTTCATGAACTTCTTGAACCTTCCTGCTACTTGAACTGCTTGAACCTTCAGGCTACTTGAACTTCTTGAACCTTCCTGCTACTTGAACTTCTTGAACCTTCCTGCTACTTGAACTTCTTGAACCTTCCTGCTACTTGAACTTCTTGAACCTTCCTGCTTCTTGAACTTCTTGAACTTCTTGAACCTTCCTGCTTCTTGAACTTCTTGAACCTTCCTGCTACTTGAACTTCTTGATCCTTCCTGCTACTTGAACTTCTCGAACCTTCCTGCTACTTGAACTTTATGAACTTCTTGAACCTTCCTGCTACTTGAACTTCTTGAACATTCAGGCTACTTGAACTTCTTGAACCTTCATGCTACTTGAACTTCTTGAACCTTCCTGTTACTTGAACTTTTTGAACCTTCCTGCTACTTGAACTTCTTGAACTTCTTGAACCTTTCTGCTACTTGAACTTCTTGAACCTTCCTGCTACTTGAACTTCTTGAACTTCTTGAACCTTCCTGCTACTCAAACTTCTTTAACTTCTTGAACCTTCCTGCTACTTGAACTTTTTGAACCTTCCTGCTACTTGAACTTCTTGAACTTCTTGAACGTTCCTGCTACTTGAACTTCTTGAACATTCCTGTTACCTGAACTTCTTGAACATTGCAGCTACTTGAACTTCTTGAACATTCCTGTTACTTGAACTTCTTGAACCTTCCTGCTACTTGAACCCTTTGAACTTCTTGAACCTTCCTGCTACTTGATCTTCTTGAAACTTTCTGCTACTTGAACTTCTTGAAACCTCCTGCTACCTGAACTTCTTGAACCTTCCCGCTACTTGAACTTCTTGAACCTTCCTGCTACTTGAACTTCTTGAACCTTCCTGCTACTTGAACTTCTTGAACCTTCCAGCTACTTGAACTTCTTGAACCTTCCTGCTACTTTAACTTCTTGAACCTTCCTGCTACATGAACTTCTTGAACCTTCCTGCTACTTGAACTTCTTGAAACTCCTTGCTACATGATTTTCTTGAATCTTCCTGCTACTTGAACTCCTTGAACTTCTCGAACCTTCCTGCTACTTGAACTTCTTGAACCTTCCTGCTACTTGAACTTCTTGAACTTCTTGAACCTCCGTGCTACCTGAACTACTTGAACTTCTTGAACCATTCTGCTACTTGAACTACTTGAACTTCTTGAACCTTATTGCTACTTGAACTTCTTGAACCTTCCTGGTACTTGAACTTCTTGAACTTCTTGAACCTTCCTGCTACTTGAACTTCTTGAACCTTCCTGCTACTTGAACTTCTTGAACTTCTTGAACCTTCCTGCTACTTGAGTTTCTTGAACATTCCTGCTACTTGAACTTCTTGAACTTCTTGAACCTTTCAGCTACTTGAACTTCTTGAACCTTCCTGCTACTTGAACTTCTTAAACCTTCCTGATACTTGAACTTCTTGACCCTTCCTGCTACTTAAACTTCTTGAACTTCTTGAACCTTCCTGCTACTTGAACTACTTGAACTTCTTGAACCTTCCTGCTACTTGAACTTCTTGAACCTTCCTGCTACTTGAACTTCATGAATCTTCTGGCTACTTGAACTTCTCGAACTTCTTGAACCCCACTGCTACTTGAACTTCTTGAACCTTCCTGCTACTTGAACTTGTTAAACATTCCGGCTACTTGAATTTCTTGAACCTTCCTGCTACTTGAACTTCTTGAACCTTCCTGCTACTCGAACTTCATGAACCTTCCTGCTACTTGAACTTCTTGAACCTTCCTTCTCCTTGAACTTATTGAACATTCCGACTTTTTGAACTTCTTGAACCTTCCTGCTACTTGAACTTCTTGAAATTCTTGAACCTTCCATCTACTTGAACTACTTGAACTTCTTGAACCTTCCTGCTACTTGAACTACTTGAACTTCTTGAACCTTCCTGCTACTTGAACTTCTTGAACCTTCCTGCTACTTGAACTTCTTGAACCTTCCTGCTACTTGAACTTCTTGAACCTTCCGGCTACTTGAACTTCTTGAACTTCTTGAACCTTCCTGCTACTTGAACTCCTTGAACCTTCCTGCTACTTGAACTTCTTGAACCTTCCGGCTACTTGAACTTCTTGAACTTCTTGAACCTTCCTGCTACTTGAACTTATTGAACCTTCCTGCTACTTGAACTTTTTGAACCTTCCTGCTACTTGAACTTATTGAACCTTCCTGCTACTTGAACTTTTTGAACCTTCCTGCTATTTGAACTTCTTGAACCTTCCTGCTACTTGAACTTCTTGAACCTTTCTGCTACATGAATTTCTTGAACCTTCCTGCTACTTGAACTTCTTGAACTTCTTGAACCTTCCTGCTACTTGTACTTCTTGAAACTCCTTGCTACATGATTTTCTTGAACCTTCCTGCTACTTGAACTCCTTGAACTTCTCGAACCTTCCTGCTACTTGAACTTCTTGAACCTTCCTGCTACTTGAACTTCTTGAACTTCTTGAACCTCCGTGCTACCTGAACTACTTGAACTTCTTGAACCTTTCTGCTACTTGAACTACTTGAACTTCTTGAACCTTCCTGCTACTTGAACTTCTTGAACCTTCCTGGTACTTGAACTTCATGAACTTCTTGAACCTTCCTGCTACTTGAACTTCTTGAACCTTCCTGCTACTTGAACTTCTTGAACTTCTTGAACCTTCCTGCTACTTGAGTTTCTTGAACATTCCTGCTACTTGAACTTCTTGAACTTCTTGAACCTTTCAGCTACTTGAACTTCTTGAACCTTCCTGCTACTTGAACTTCTTGAACCTTCCTGATACTTGAACTTCTTGACCCTTCCTGCTACTTGAACTTCTTGAACTTCTTGAACCTTCCTGCTACTTGAACTACTTGAACTTCTTGAACCTTCCTGCTACTTGAACTTCTTGAACCTTCCTGCTACTTGAACTTCATGAATCTTCTGGCTACTTGAACTTCTCGAACTTCTTGAACCCCACTGCTACTTGAACTTCTTGAACCTTCCTGCTACTTGAACTTATTAAACATTCCGGCTACTTGAATTTCTTGAACCTTCCTGCTACTTGAACTTTCTTGAACCTTCCTGCTACTTGAACTTCATGAACCTTCCTGCTACTTGAACTTCTTGAACCTTCCTGCTACTTGAACTTATTGAACATTCCGGCTACTTGAACTTCTTGAACCTTCCTGCTACTTGAACTTCTTGAACTTCTTGAACCTTCCATCTACTTGAACTACTTGAACTTCTTGAACCTTCCTGCTACTTGAACTACTTGAACTTCTTGAACCTTCCTGCTACTTGAACTTCTTGAACCTTCCTGCTACTTGAACTTCATGAACCTTCCTGCTACTTGAACTTCTTGAACCTTCCGGCTACTTGAACTTCTTGAACTTCTTGAACCTTCCTGCTACTTGAACTCCTTGAACCTTCCTGCTACTTGAACTTCTTGAACCTTCCTGCTACTTGAACTTCTTGAACCTTCCTGCTACTTGAACTTCTTGAACCTTCCTGCTACTTGAACTTCTTGAACCTTTCTGCTACATGAATTTCTTGAACCTTCCTGCTACTTGAACTTCTTGAACTTCTTGAACATTCCTGCTACCCTGAACAACTTGAACTTCTTGAAACTTCCTGCTACTTGAACTTCTTGAACCTTCCTTCTACTTGAACTTCTTGAACCTTCCTGCTACTAAAACTTCTTGAACTTCTTGAACCTTCCTGCAACTTGAACTTCTTGAACCTTCCTGCTACTTTTACTTCATGAACCTTCCTGCTACTTGAATTTCTTGATCTTCTTGAACCTCCACGCTTCTTGTACTTCTTGAACTTCTTGAACCTTCCTGCTACTTGAACTTCTTGAACCTTCCTGCTTCTTGAACTTCTTGAACTTCTTGAACCTTCCCGCTACTTGAACTTCTTGAACCTTCCTGCTACTTGAACTTCTTGAACCTTCCTGCTACTTGAACTTCTTGAACCTTCTTGCTAATTAAACTTCTTGAACCTTCCTGCTACCTGAACTTCTTGAACCTTCCTGCTACTAGAACTTTTTGAACCTTCCAACTACTTGAATTTCTTGAACCTTTCTGCTACTTGAACTTCTTGAACCTTCCTGCTACTTGAACTTCTTGAACCTTCCTGCTACTTGAACTTCTTGAACCTTCCTGCTACTTGAACTTCTTGAACCTTTATGCTACTTTAACTTCTTGAACCTTCCTGCTATTTGAACTTCTTGAACCCTCCGGCTACTTGAACTTCTTGAACCTTCCTGCTACTTGAACTTCTTAAACCTTCCTGCTACTTGAACTTCTTGAACCTTCCTGCTACTTGAACTTCTTAAACTTCTTGAACCTTCCTGCTACTTGAACTTCTTGAACCTTCCTGATACTTGAACTTCTTGAACCTTTCTGCTACTTGAACTTCTTGAACCTTCCTGCTACTTGAACATCTTGACCCTTCCTGCTACTTGAACATTTTGAACTTCTTGAACCTTCCTGCTACTTGAACTTCTGGAATCTTCCTGCTACTTGAACTTCTTGAACCTTCCTGCTACTTGAACTTGAACCTTCCTGCTAATTGATTTTCTTGAACCTTCCTGCCACTTGAACTTCGTGAACCTTCCTGCTACTTGAACTTAATGAACTTCTTGAACCTTCCTGCTACTTGAACTGATTGAACCTTCCTGCTACTTGAACTTCTTGAACTTCTTGAACCTTCCTGCTACTTGAACTTCTTGAACTTCTTGAACCTTCCTGCTACTTGAACTTCTTGATCCTTCCTGCTACTTGAACTTCTCGTACCTTCCTGCTACTTGAACTTCATGAACTTCTTGAACCTTCCTGCTACTTGAACTGCTTGAATCTTCAGGCTACTTGAACTTCTTGAACCTTCCTGCTACTTGAACTTCTTGAACCTTGATTCTACTTGAACTTCTTGACCCTTCCTGCTACTTGAACTTCTTGAACTTCTTGAACCTTCCTGCTACTTGAACTACTTGAACTTCTTGAACCTTCCTGCTACTTGAACTTCTTGAACCTTCCTGCTACTTGAACTTCATGAATCTTCTGGCTACTTGAACTTCTCGAACTTCTTGAACCCCACTGCTACTTGAACTTCTTGAACCTTCCTGCTACTTGAACTTATTAAACATTCCGGCTACTTGAATTTCTTGAACCTTCCTGCTACTTGAACTTTCTTGAACCTTCCTGCTACTTGAACTTCATGAACCTTCCTGCTACTTGAACTTCTTGAACCTTCCTGCTACTTGAACTTATTGAACATTCCGGCTACTTGAACTTCTTGAACCTTCCTGCTACTTGAACTTCTTGAACTTCTTGAACCTTCCATCTACTTGAACTACTTGAACTTCTTGAACCTTCCTGCTACTTGAACTACTTGAACTTCTTGAACCTTCCTGCTACTTGAACTTCTTGAACCTTCCTGCTACTTGAACTTCATGAACCTTCCTGCTACTTGAACTTCTTGAACCTTCCGGCTACTTGAACTTCTTGAACTTCTTGAACCTTCCTGCTACTTGAACTCCTTGAACCTTCCTGCTACTTGAACTTCTTGAACCTTCCTGCTACTTGAACTTCTTGAACCTTCCTGCTACTTGAACTTCTTGAACCTTCCTGCTACTTGAACTTCTTGAACCTTTCTGCTACATGAATTTCTTGAACCTTCCTGCTACTTGAACTTCTTGAACTTCTTGAACATTCCTGCTACCCTGAACAACTTGAACTTCTTGAAACTTCCTGCTACTTGAACTTCTTGAACCTTCCTTCTACTTGAACTTCTTGAACCTTCCTGCTACTAAAACTTCTTGAACTTCTTGAACCTTCCTGCAACTTGAACTTCTTGAACCTTCCTGCTACTTTTACTTCATGAACCTTCCTGCTACTTGAATTTCTTGATCTTCTTGAACCTCCACGCTTCTTGTACTTCTTGAACTTCTTGAACCTTCCTGCTACTTGAACTTCTTGAACCTTCCTGCTTCTTGAACTTCTTGAACTTCTTGAACCTTCCCGCTACTTGAACTTCTTGAACCTTCCTGCTACTTGAACTTCTTGAACCTTCCTGCTACTTGAACTTCTTGAACCTTCTTGCTAATTAAACTTCTTGAACCTTCCTGCTACCTGAACTTCTTGAACCTTCCTGCTACTAGAACTTTTTGAACCTTCCAACTACTTGAATTTCTTGAACCTTTCTGCTACTTGAACTTCTTGAACCTTCCTGCTACTTGAACTTCTTGAACCTTCCTGCTACTTGAACTTCTTGAACCTTCCTGCTACTTGAACTTCTTGAACCTTTATGCTACTTTAACTTCTTGAACCTTCCTGCTATTTGAACTTCTTGAACCCTCCGGCTACTTGAACTTCTTGAACCTTCCTGCTACTTGAACTTCTTAAACCTTCCTGCTACTTGAACTTCTTGAACCTTCCTGCTACTTGAACTTCTTAAACTTCTTGAACCTTCCTGCTACTTGAACTTCTTGAACCTTCCTGATACTTGAACTTCTTGAACCTTTCTGCTACTTGAACTTCTTGAACCTTCCTGCTACTTGAACATCTTGACCCTTCCTGCTACTTGAACATTTTGAACTTCTTGAACCTTCCTGCTACTTGAACTTCTGGAATCTTCCTGCTACTTGAACTTCTTGAACCTTCCTGCTACTTGAACTTGAACCTTCCTGCTAATTGATTTTCTTGAACCTTCCTGCCACTTGAACTTCGTGAACCTTCCTGCTACTTGAACTTAATGAACTTCTTGAACCTTCCTGCTACTTGAACTGATTGAACCTTCCTGCTACTTGAACTTCTTGAACTTCTTGAACCTTCCTGCTACTTGAACTTCTTGAACTTCTTGAACCTTCCTGCTACTTGAACTTCTTGATCCTTCCTGCTACTTGAACTTCTCGTACCTTCCTGCTACTTGAACTTCATGAACTTCTTGAACCTTCCTGCTACTTGAACTGCTTGAATCTTCAGGCTACTTGAACTTCTTGAACCTTCCTGCTACTTGAACTTCTTGAACCTTGATTCTACTTGAACTTCTTGAACCTTCCTGCTACTTGAACTTCTTGAACCTTCCTGCTTCTTGAACTTCCTGAACTTCTTGAACCTTCCTGCTACTTGAACTTCTTGAACCTTTCTGCTACTTGAACTTCTTGAACTTCTTGAACCTTCCTGCTACTTGAACTTCTTGATCCTTCCTGCTACTTGAACTTATCGAACCTTCCTGCTACTTGAACTTTATGAACTTCTTGAACCTTCCTGCTACTTGAACTTCTTGAACCTTCAGGCTACTTGAACTTCTTGAACCTTCCTGCTACTTGAACTTCTTGAACCTTCCTGCTACTTGAACTTTTTGAACCTTCCTGCTACTTGAACTTCTTGAACTTCTTGAACCTTTCTGCTACTTGAACTTCTTGAACATTCCTGCTACTTGAACTTCTTGAACTTCTTGAACCTTCCTGCTACTCAAACTTCTTTAACTTCTTGAACCTTCCTGCTACTTGAACTTTTTTAACCTTCCTGCTACTTGAACTTCTTGAACTTCTTGAACCTTCCTGCTACTTGAACTTCTTGAACTTCTTGAACCTTCCTGCTACTTGAACTTCTTGAACTTCTTGAACCTTCCTGCTACTTGAACTTCTTGAACCTTCCTGCTACTTGAACTTCTTGAACTTCTTGAACCTTCCTGCTACTTGAACTTCTTGAACCTTCCTGCTACTTGAACTTCTTGAACATTCCTGTTACTTGAACTTCTTGAACCTTCCTGCTACTTGAACCCTTTGAACTTCTTGAACCTTCCTGCTACTTGATCTTCTTGAAACTTTCTGCTACTTGAACTTCTTGAAACTTCCTGCTACCTGAACTTCTTGAACCTTCCTGCTACTTGAACTTCTTGAACCTTCCTGCTACTTGAACTTTTTGAACCTTCCGGCTACTTCAACTTCTTGAACCTTCCTGCTACTTGAACTTCTTGAACCTTCCTGCTACTTGAACTTCTTGAACCATCCTGCTACTTGAACTTCTTGAACCTTCCTGCCACTTGAACTTCTTGAACTTCATGAACCTTCCTGCTCGTTGAACTACTTGAACTTCTTGAACCGTCCTGCTACTTTAACTTCTTACACCTTCCAGCTACTTGAACTTCTTGAACCTTCCGGCTACTTGAACTTCTTGAACCTTCCTGCTACTTGAACTTCTTGAACCTTAATGCTACTTTAACTTCTTACACCTTCCTGCTACTTGAACTTCTTGAACCTTCCGGCTACTTGAACTTCTTGAACCTTCCTGCTACTTGAACTTCTTGAACTTCATGCACCTTCCTGCTACTTGAACTACTTGAACTTCTTGAACCTTACTGCTACTTTAACTTCTTGAACCTTCCTGCTACTTGAACTTCTTGAACCTTCGTGCTACTTGAACTTCTTGAACCTTCCGGCTACTTGAACTTTTTGAACTTCTTGAACCTTCCTGCTACTTGACCTTCTTGAAACTTTCTGCTACTTGAACTTCTTGAAACTTCCTGCTACCTTAACTTCTTGAACCTTCCTGCTACTTGAACTTCTTGAACCTTCCTGCTACTTGAACTTTTTGAACCTTCCGGCTACTTGAACTTCTTGAACTTCTTGAACCTCCCTGCTACCTGAACTACTTGAACTTCTTCAACCTTTCTGCTACTTGAACTACTTGAACTTCTTGACCCTTCCTGCTACTTGAACTTCTTGAACCTTCCTGGTACTTGAACTTCTTGAACTACTTGAACCTTCCTGCTACTTGAACTTCTTGAACCTTCCTGCTACTTGAACTTTTTGAACATTCCTGCTACTTGAACTTCTTGAACTTCTTGAACCTTTCAGCTACTTGAACTTCTTGAACCTTCCTGCTACTTGAACTTCTTGAACCTTCCTGATACTTGAACTTCTTGACCCTTCCTGCTACTTGAACTTCTTGAACTTCTTGAACCTTCCTGCTACTTGAACTACTTGAACTTCTTGAACCTTCCTGCTACTTGAACTCCTTGAACCTTCCTGCTACTTGAACTTCATGAATCTTCTGGCTACTTGAACTTCTCGAACTTCTTGAACCTTACTGCTACTTGAACTTCTTTAACCTTCCTGCTACTTGAACTTATTGAACATTCCGGCTACTTGAATTTCTTGAACCTTCCTGCTACTTGAACTTCTTGAACCTTCCTGCTACTTGAGCTTCTTGAACCTTCCTGCTACTTGAACTTCTTGAACCTTCCTGCTACTTGAACTTATTGAACATTCCGGCTACTTGAACTTCTTGAACCTTCCTGCTACTCGAACTTCTTGAACTTCTTGAACCTTCCTTCTACTTGAACTACTTGAACTTCTTGAACCTTCCTGCTACTTGAACTACTTGAACTTCTTGAACCTTCCTGCTACTTGAACTTCTTGAACCTTCCTGCTACTTGAACTTCTTGAACCTTCCTGCTACTTGAACTTCTTGAACCTTCCCGCTACTTCAACTTCTTGAACTTCTTGAACCTTCCTGCTACTTGAACTCCTTGAACCTTCCTGCTACTTGAACTTCTTGAACCTTCCGGCTACTTGAACTTCTTGAACTTCTTGAACCTTCCTGCTACTTGAACTTATTGAACTTTCCTGCAACTTGAACTTCTTGAACCTTCCTGCTACTTGAACTTCTTGAACCTTCCTGCTACTTGAACTTCTTGAACCTTTCTGCTACTTGAATTTCTTGAACCTTCCTGCTACTTGAACTTCTTGAACTTCTTGAACTTCTTGAACCTTCCTGCTACCCTGAACAACTTGAACTTCTTGAAACTTCCTGCTACTTGAACTTCTTGAACCTTCCTTCTACTTGAACTTCTTGAACCTTCCTGCTACTAGAACTTCTTGAACTTCTTGAACCTTCCTGCAACTTGAACTTCTTGAACCTTCCTGCTACTTTTACTTCTTGAACCTTCCTGCTACTTGAATTTCTTGATCTTCTTGAAACTCCCTGCTTCTTGTACTTCTTGAACTTCTTGAACCTTCCTGCTACTTGAACTTCTTGAACCTTCCTGCTTCTTGAACTTCTTGAACATCTTGAACCTTCCCGCTACTTGAACTTCTTGAACCTTCCTGCTACTTGAACTTCTTGAAACTTCCTGCTACTTGAACTTCTTGAACCTTCCAGCTACTTGAACTTCTTGAACCTTCCTGCTACTTGAACTTCTTGAACCTTCCCGCTACTTGAACTTATTGAACTTCTTGAACCTTCCTGCTACTTGAACTTCTTGAACCTTCCTGCTACTTGAACTTCTTGAACCTTCCTGCTACTTGAACTTCTTGAACTTCTTGAACCTTCCTGCTACTTGAACTACTTGAACTTCTTGAACCTTCTTGCTAATTAAACTTCTTGAACCTTCCTGCTACCTGAACTTCTTGGACCTTCCTGCTACTTGAACTTTTCGAACCTTCCGGCTACTTGAACTTCTTGAACCTTCCTGCTACTTGAACTTCTTGAACCTCCCTGCTACTTGAACTTCTTGAACCTTCCTGCTACTTGAACTTCTTGAACCTTCCTGCTACTTGAACTTCTTGAACCTTCCTGCTACATTAACTTCTTGAACCTTCCTGCTACTTGAACTTCTTGAACCCTCCGGCTACTTGAACTTTTTGAACCTTCCTGCTACTTGAACTTCTTAAACCTTCCTGCTACTTGAACTTCTTGAACCTTCCGGCTACTTGAACTTCTTGAACTTCTTGAACCTTCCTGCTACTTGAACCTATTGAACCTTCCTGAACCTTGAACTTCTTGAACCTTCCTGCTACTCGAACTTCTTAAACTTCTTGAACCTTCATGCTACTTGAACTTCTTGAACCTTTCTGCTACTTGAACTTCTTGAATCTTCCTGCTACTTGAACATCTTGACATTTCCTGCTACTTGAACATTTTGAACTTCTTGAACCTTCCTGCTACTTGAACTTCTGGAATCTTCCTGCTACTTGAACTTCTTGAACCTTCCTGCTACTTGAACTTGAACCTTCCTGCTAATTGATTTTCTTGAACCTTCCTGCCACTTGAACTTCGTGAACCTTCCTGCTACTTGAACTTCTTGAACCTTCGTGCTACTTGAACTTCTTGAACCTTCCTGCTACTTGAACTTCTTGAACCTTCCTGCTACTTGAACTTCTTGAACTTCTTGAACCTTCCTGCTACTTGAACTTCTTGAACCTTCCTGCTACTTGAACTTCTTGAACTTCTTGAACCTTCCTGCTACTTGAACTTCTTGAACTTCTTGAACCTTCCTGCTACTTGAACTTCTTGATCCTTCCTGCTACTTGAACTTCTCGAACCTTCCTGCTACTTGAACTTCATGAACTTCTTGAACCTTCCTGCTACTTGAACTGCTTGAACCTTCAGGCTACTTGAACTTCTTGAACCTTCCTGCTACTTGAACTTCTTGAACCTTCCTGCTACTTGAACTTCTTGAACCTTCCTGCTACTTGAACTTCTTGAACCTTCCTGCTTCTAGAACTTCTTGAACTTCTTGAACCTTCCTGCTACTTGAACTTCTTGAACTTCTTGAACCCTCCTGCTACTTGAACTTCTTGAACTTCTTGAACCTTCCAGCTACTTGAACTTCTTGATCCTTCCTGCTACTTGAACTTCTCGAACCTTCCTGCTACTTGAACTTTATGAACTTCTTGAACCTTCCTGCTACTTGAACTTCTTGAACCTTCAGGCTACTTGAACTTCTTGAACCTTCCTGCTACTTGAACTTCTTGAACCTTCCTGCTACTTGAACTTTTTGAACCTTCCTGCTACTTGAACTTCTTGAACTTCACGAACCTTTCTGCTACTCGAACTTCTTGAACCTTCCTGCTACTTGAACTTCTTGAACTTCTTGAACCTTTCTGCTACTCAAACTTCTTTAACTTCTTGAACCTTCCTGCTACTTGAACTTTTTGAACCTTCCTGCTACTTGAACTTCTTGAACTTCTTGAACCTTCCTGCTACTTGAACTTCTTGAACTTCTTGAACCTTCCTGCTACTTGAACTTCTTGAACCTTCCTGCTACTTGAACTTCTTGAACTTCTTGAACCTTCCTGCTACCTGAACTTCTTGAACCTTGCTGCTACTTGAACTTCTTGAACATTCCTGTTACTTGAACTTCTTGAACCTTCCTGCTACTTGAACCCTTTGAACTTCTTGAACCTTCCTGCTACTTGATCATCTTGAAACTTTCTGCTACTTTAACTTCTTGAAACTTCCTGCTACCTGAACTTCTTGAACCTTCCCGCTACTTGAACTTCTTGAACCTTCCTGCTACTTGAACTTCTTGAACCTTCCTGCTACTTGAACTTCTTGAACCTTCCAGCTTTTTGAACTTCTTGAACCTTCCTGCTACTTTAACTTCTTGAACCTTCCTGCTACATGAACTTCTTGAACCTTCGTGCTACTTGAACTTCTTGAAACTCCTTGCTACATGATTTTCTTGAACCTTCCTGCTACTTGAACTCCTTGAACTTCTCGAACCTTCCTGCTACTTGAACTTCTTGAAACTCCTTGCTACATGATTTTCTTGAACCTTACTGCTACTTGAACTACTTGAACTTCTTGAACCTTCCTGCTACTCAAACTTCTTGAACCTTCCTGGTACTTGAACTTCTTGAACTTCTTGAACCTTCCTGCTACTTGAACTTCTTGAACCTTCCTGCTACTTGAACTTCTTGAACTTCTTGAACCTTCCTGCTACTTGAGTTTCTTGAACATTCCTGCTACTTGAACTTCTTGAACTTCTTGAACCTTTCAGCTACTTGAACTTCTTGAACCTTCCTGCTACTTGAACTTCTTGAACCTTCCTGATACTTGAACTTCTTGACCCTTCCTGCTACTTGAACTTCTTGAACTTCTTGAACCTTCCTGCTACTTGAACTACTTGAACTTCTTGAACCTTCCTGCTACTTGAACTTCTTGAACCTTCCTGCTACTTGAACTTCATGAATCTTCTGGCTACTTGAACTTCTCGAACTTCTTGAACCCCACTGCTACTTGAACTTCTTGAACCTTCCTGCTACTTGAACTTATTAAACATTCCGGCTACTTGAATTTCTTGAACCTTCCTGCTACTTGAACTTCTTGAACCTTCCTGCTACTTGAACTTCATGAACCTTCCTGCTACTTGAACTTCTTGAACCTTCCTGCTACTTGAACTTATTGAAAATTCCGGCTACTTGAACTTCTTGAACCTTCCTGCTACTTGAACTTCTTGAACTTCTTGAACCTTCCATCTACTTGAACTACTTGAACTTCTTGAACCTTCCTGCTACTTGAACTACTTGAACTTCTTGAACCTTCCTGCTACTTGAACTTCTTGAACCTTCCTGCTACTTGAACTTCTTGAACCTTCCTGCTACTTGAACTTCTTGAACCTTCCGGCTACTTGAACTTCTTGAACATCTTGAACCTTCCTGCTACTTGAACTCCTTGAACCTTCCTGCTACTTGAACTTCTTGAACCTTCCGGCTACTTGAACTTCTTGAACTTCTTGAACCTTCCTGCTACTTGAACTTATTGAACCTTCCTGCTACTTGAACTTCTTGAACCTTCCTGCTACTTGAACTTCTTGAACCTTCCTGCTACTTGAACTTCTTGAACCTTTCTGCTACATGAATTTCTTGAACCTTCCTGCTACTTGAACTTCTTGAACTTCTTGAACCTTCCTGCTACCCTGAACAACTTGAACTTCTTGAAACTTCCTGCTACTTGAACTTCTTGAACCTTCCTTCTACTTGAACTTCTTGAACCTTCCTGCAACTTGAACTTCTTGAACCTTCCTGCTACTTTTACTTCTTGAACCTTCCTGCTACTTGAATTTCTTGATCTTCTTGAACCTCCCTGCTTCTTGTACTTCTTGAACTTTTTGAACCTTCCTGCTACTTGAACTTCTTGAACCTTCCTGCTACTTGAACTTCTTGAACCTTCCGGCTACTTGAACTTCTTGAACTTCTTGAACCTTCCTGCTACTTGAACTTATTGAACCTTCCTGCTACTTGAACTTTTTGAACCTTCCTGCTACTTGAACTTATTGAACCTTCCTGCTACTTGAACTTTTTGAACCTTCCTGCTATTTGAACTTCTTGAACCTTCCTGCTACTTGAACTTCTTGAACCTTTCTGCTACATGAATTTCTTGAACCTTCCTGCTACTTGAACTTCTTGAACTTCTTGAACCTTCCTGCTACTTGTACTTCTTGAAACTCCTTGCTACATGATTTTCTTGAACCTTCCTGCTACTTGAACTCCTTGAACTTCTCGAACCTTCCTGCTACTTGAACTTCTTGAATCTTCCTGCTACTTGAACTTCTTGAACTTCTTGAACCTCCGTGCTACCTGAACTACTTGAACTTCTTGAACCTTTCTGCTACTTGAACTACTTGAACTTCTTGAACCTTCCTGCTACTTGAACTTCTTGAACCTTCCTGGTACTTGAACTTCATGAACTTCTTGAACCTTCCTGCTACTTGAACTTCTTGAACCTTCCTGCTACTTGAACTTCTTGAACTTCTTGAACCTTCCTGCTACTTGAGTTTCTTGGACATTCCTGCTACTTGAACTTCTTGAACTTCTTGAACCTTTCAGCTACTTGAACTTCTTGAATCTTCCTGCTACTTGAACTTCTTGAACCTTCCTGATACTTGAACTTCTTGACCCTTCCTGCTACTTGAACTTCTTGAACTTCTTGAACCTTCCTGCTACTTGAACTACTTGAACTTCTTGAACCTTCCTGCTACTTGAACTTCTTGAACCTTCCTGCTACTTGAACTTCATGAATCTTCTGGCTACTTGAACTTCTCGAACTTCTTGAACCCCACTGCTACTTGAACTTCTTGAACCTTCCTGCTACTTGAACTTATTAAACATTCCGGCTACTTGAATTTCTTGAACCTTCCTGCTACTTGAACTTTCTTGAACCTTCCTGCTACTTGAACTTCATGAACCTTCCTGCTACTTGAACTTCTTGAACCTTCCTGCTACTTGAACTTATTGAACATTCCGGCTACTTGAACTTCTTGAACCTTCCTGCTACTTGAACTTCTTGAACTTCTTGAACCTTCCATCTACTTGAACTACTTGAACTTCTTGAACCTTCCTGCTACTTGAACTACTTGAACTTCTTGAACCTTCCTGCTACTTGAACTTCTTGAACCTTCCTGCTACTTGAACTTCATGAACCTTCCTGCTACTTGAACTTCTTGAACCTTCCGGCTACTTGAACTTCTTGAACTTCTTGAACCTTCCTGCTACTTGAACTCCTTGAACCTTCCTGCTACTTGAACTTCTTGAACCTTCCTGCTACTTGAACTTCTTGAACCTTCCTGCTACTTGAACTTCTTGAACCTTCCTGCTACTTGAACTTCTTGAACCTTTCTGCTACATGAATTTCTTGAACCTTCCTGCTACTTGAACTTCTTGAACTTCTTGAACATTCCTGCTACCCTGAACAACTTGAACTTCTTGAAACTTCCTGCTACTTGAACTTCTTGAACCTTCCTTCTACTTGAACTTCTTGAACCTTCCTGCTACTAAAACTTCTTGAACTTCTTGAACCTTCCTGCAACTTGAACTTCTTGAACCTTCCTGCTACTTTTACTTCATGAACCTTCCTGCTACTTGAATTTCTTGATCTTCTTGAACCTCCACGCTTCTTGTACTTCTTGAACTTCTTGAACCTTCCTGCTACTTGAACTTCTTGAACCTTCCTGCTTCTTGAACTTCTTGAACTTCTTGAACCTTCCCGCTACTTGAACTTCTTGAACCTTCCTGCTACTTGAACTTCTTGAACCTTCCTGCTACTTGAACTTCTTGAACCTTCTTGCTAATTAAACTTCTTGAACCTTCCTGCTACCTGAACTTCTTGAACCTTCCTGCTACTAGAACTTTTTGAACCTTCCAACTACTTGAATTTCTTGAACCTTTCTGCTACTTGAACTTCTTGAACCTTCCTGCTACTTGAACTTCTTGAACCTTCCTGCTACTTGAACTTCTTGAACCTTCCTGCTACTTGAACTTCTTGAACCTTTATGCTACTTTAACTTCTTGAACCTTCCTGCTATTTGAACTTCTTGAACCCTCCGGCTACTTGAACTTCTTGAACCTTCCTGCTACTTGAACTTCTTAAACCTTCCTGCTACTTGAACTTCTTGAACCTTCCTGCTACTTGAACTTCTTAAACTTCTTGAACCTTCCTGCTACTTGAACTTCTTGAACCTTCCTGATACTTGAACTTCTTGAACCTTTCTGCTACTTGAACTTCTTGAACCTTCCTGCTACTTGAACATCTTGACCCTTCCTGCTACTTGAACATTTTGAACTTCTTGAACCTTCCTGCTACTTGAACTTCTGGAATCTTCCTGCTACTTGAACTTCTTGAACCTTCCTGCTACTTGAACTTGAACCTTCCTGCTAATTGATTTTCTTGAACCTTCCTGCCACTTGAACTTCGTGAACCTTCCTGCTACTTGAACTTAATGAACTTCTTGAACCTTCCTGCTACTTGAACTGATTGAACCTTCCTGCTACTTGAACTTCTTGAACTTCTTTAACCTTCCTGCTACTTGAACTTCTTGAACTTCTTGAACCTTCCTGCTACTTGAACTTCTTGATCCTTCCTGCTACTTGAACTTCTCGTACCTTCCTGCTACTTGAACTTCATGAACTTCTTGAACCTTCCTGCTACTTGAACTGCTTGAATCTTCAGGCTACTTGAACTTCTTGAACCTTCCTGCTACTTGAACTTCTTGAACCTTGATTCTACTTGAACTTCTTGAACCTTCCTGCTACTTGAACTTCTTGAACCTTCCTGCTTCTTGAACTTCCTGAACTTCTTGAACCTTCCTGCTACTTGAACTTCTTGAACCTTTCTGCTACTTGAACTTCTTGAACTTCTTGAACATTCCTGCTACTTGAACTTCTTGATCCTTCCTGCTACTTGAACTTATCGAACCTTCCTGCTACTTGAACTTTATGAACTTCTTGAACCTTCCTGCTACTTGAACTTCTTGAACCTTCAGGCTACTTGAACTTCTTGAACCTTCCTGCTACTTGAACTTCTTGAACCTTACTGCTACTTGAACTTTTTGAACCTTCCTGCTACTTGAACTTCTTGAACTTCTTGAACCTTTCTGCTACTTGAACTTCTTGAACATTCCTGCTACTTGAACTTCTTGAACTTCTTGAACCTTCCTGCTACTCAAACTTCTTTAACTTCTTGAACCTTCCTGCTACTTGAACTTTTTTAACCTTCCTGCTACTTGAACTTCTTGAACTTCTTGAACCTTCCTGCTACTTGAACTTCTTGAACTTTTGAACCTTCCTGCTACTTGAACTTCTTGAACTTCTTGAACCTTCCTGCTACTTGAACTTCTTGAACCTTCCTGCTACTTGAACTTCTTGAACTTCTTGAACCTTCCTGCTACTTGAACTTCTTGAACCTTCCTGCTACTTGAACTTCTTGAACATTCCTGTTACTTGAACTTCTTGAACCTTCCTGCTACTTGAACCCTTTGAACTTCTTGAACCTTCCTGCTACTTGATCTTCTTGAAACTTTCTGCTACTTGAACTTCTTGAAACTTCCTGCTACCTGAACTTCTTGAACCTTCCTGCTACTTGAACTTCTTGAACCTTCCTGCTACTTGAACTTTTTGAACCTTCCGGCTACTTAAACTTCTTGAACCTTCCTGCTACTTGAACTTCTTGAACCTTCCTGCTACTTGAACTTCTTGAACCATCCTGCTACTTGAACTTCTTGAACCTTCCTGCCACTTGAACTTCTTGAACTTCATGAACCTTCCTGCTCGTTGAACTACTTGAACTTCTTGAACCGTCCTGCTACTTTAACTTCTTACACCTTCCAGCTACTTGAACTTCTTGAACCTTCCGGCTACTTGAACTTCTTGAACCTTCCTGCTACTTGAACTTCTTGAACCTTAATGCTACTTTAACTTCTTACACCTTCCTGCTACTTGAACTTCTTGAACCTTCCGGCTACTTGAACTTCTTGAACCTTCCTGCTACTTGAACTTCTTGAACTTCATGCACCTTCCTGCTACTTGAACTACTTGAACTTCTTGAACCTTACTGCTACTTTAACTTCTTGAACCTTCCTGCTACTTGAACTTCTTGAACCTTCGTGCTACTTGAACTTCTTGAACCTTCCGGCTACTTGAACTTTTTGAACTTCTTGAACCTTCCTGCTACTTGACCTTCTTGAAACTTTCTGCTACTTGAACTTCTTGAAACTTCCTGCTACCTTAACTTCTTGAACCTTCCTGCTACTTGAACTTCTTGAACCTTCCTGCTACTTGAACTTTTTGAACCTTCCGGCTACTTGAACTTCTTGAACTTCTTGAACCTCCCTGCTACCTGAACTACTTGAACTTCTTCAACCTTTCTGCTACTTGAACTACTTGAACTTCTTGACCCTTCCTGCTACTTGAACTTCTTGAACCTTCCTGGGACTTGAACTTCTTGAACTACTTGAACCTTCCTGCTACTTGAACTTCTTGAACCTTCCTGCTACTTGAACTTTTTGAACATTCCTGCTACTTGAACTTCTTGAACTTCTTGAACCTTTCAGCTACTTGAACTTCTTGAACCTTCCTGCTACTTGAATTTCTTGAACCTTCCTGATACTTGAACTTCTTGACCCTTCCTGCTACTTGAACTTCTTGAACTTCTTGAACCTTCCTGCTACTTGAACTACTTGAACTTCTTGAACCTTCCTGCTACTTGAACTCCTTGAACCTTCCTGCTACTTGACCTTCATGAATCTTCTGGCTACTTGAACTTCTCGAACTTCTTGAACCTTACTGCTACTTGAACTTCTTTAACCTTCCTGCTACTTGAACTTATTGAACATTCCGGCTACTTGAATTTCTTGAACCTTCCTGCTACTTGAACTTCTTGAACCTTCCTGCTACTTGAGCTTCTTGAACCTTCCTGCTACTTGAACTTCTTGAACCTTCCTGCTACTTGAACTTATTGAACATTCCGGCTACTTGAACTTCTTGAACCTTCCTGCTACTCGAACTTCTTGAACTTCTTGAACCTTCCTTCTACTTGAACTACTTGAACTTCTTGAACCTTCCTGCTACTTGAACTACTTGAACTTCTTGAACCTTACTGCTACTTGAACTTCTTGAACCTTCCTGCTACTTGAACTTCTTGAACCTTCCTGCTACTTGAACTTCTTGAACCTTCCCGCTACTTCAACTTCTTGAACTTCTTGAACCTTCCTGCTACTTGAACTCCTTGAACCTTCCTGCTACTTGAACTTCTTGAACCTTCCGGCTACTTGAACTTCTTGAACTTCTTGAACCTTCCTGCTACTTGAACTTATTGAACTTTCCTGCAACTTGAACTTCTTGAACCTTCCTGCTACTTGAACTTCTTGAACCTTCCTGCTACTTGAACTTCTTGAACCTTTCTGCTACTTGAATTTCTTGAACCTTCCTGCTACTTGAACTTCTTGAACTTCTTGAACTTCTTGAACCTTCCTGCTACCCTGAACAACTTGAACTTCTTGAAACTTCCTGCTACTTGAACTTCTTGAACCTTCCTTCTACTTGAACTTCTTGAACCTTCCTGCTACTAGAACTTCTTGAACTTCTTGAACCTTCCTGCAACTTGAACTTCTTGAAACTTCCTGCTACTTTTACTTCTTGAACCTTCCTGCTACTTGAATTTCTTGATCTTCTTGAAACTCCCTGCTTCTTGTACTTCTTGAACTTCTTGAACCTTCCTGCTACTTGAACTTCTTGAACCTTCCTGCTTCTTGAACTTCTTGAACATCTTGAACCTTCCCGCTACTTGAACTTCTTGAACCTTCCTGCTACTTGAACTTCTTGAAACTGCCTGCTACTTGAACTTCTTGAACCTTCCAGCTACTTGAACTTCTTGAACCTTCCTGCTACTTGAACTTCTTGAACCTTCCCGCTACTTGAACTTATTGAACTTCTTGAACCTTCCTGCTACTTGAACTTCTTGAACCTTCCTGCTACTTGAACTTCTTGAACCTTCCTGCTACTTGAACTTCTTGAACTTCTTGAACCTTCCTGCTACTTGAACTACTTGAACTTCTTGAACCTTCTTGCTAATTAAACTTCTTGAACCTTCCTGCTACCTGAACTTCTTGGACCTTCCTGCTACTTGAACTTTTCGAACCTTCCGGCTACTTGAACTTCTTGAACCTTCCTGCTACTTGAACTTCTTGAACCTCCCTGCTACTTGAACTTCTTGAACCTTCCTGCTACTTGAACTTCTTGAACCTTCCTGCTACTTGAACTTCTTGAACCTTCCTGCTACATTAACTTCTTGAACCTTCCTGCTACTTGAACTTCTTGAACCCTCCGGCTACTTGAACTTTTTGAACCTTCCTGCTACTTGAACTTCTTAAACCTTCCTGCTACTTGAACTTCTTGAACCTTCCGGCTACTTGAACTTCTTGAACTTCTTGAACCTTCCTGCTACTTGAACCTATTGAACCTTTCTGAACCTTGAACTTCTTGAACCTTCCTGCTACTCGAACTTCTTAAACTTCTTGAACCTTCCTGCTACTTGAACTTCTTGAACCTTTCTGCTACTTGAACTTCTTGAATCTTCCTGCTACTTGAACATCTTGACCCTTCCTGCTACTTGAACATTTTGAACTTCTTGAACCTTCCTGCTACTTGAACTTCTGGAATCTTCCTGCTACTTGAACTTCTTGAACCTTCCTGCTACTTGAACTTGAACCTTCCTGCTAATTGATTTTCTTGAACCTTCCTGCCACTTGAACTTCGTGAACCTTCCTGCTACTTGAACTTCTTGAACCTTCCTGCTACTTGAACTTCTTGAACCTTCCTGCTACTTGAACTTCTTGAACCTTCCTGCTACTTGAACTTCTTGAACTTCTTGAACCTTCCTGCTACTTGAACTTCTTGAACCTTCCTGCTACTTGAACTTCTTGAACTTCTTGAACCTTCCTGCTACTTGAACTTCTTGAACTTCTTGAACCTTCCTGCTACTTGAACTTCTTGATCCTTCCTGCTACTTGAACTTCTCGAACCTTCCTGCTACTTGAACTTCATGAACTTCTTGAACCTTCCTGCTACTTGAACTGCTTGAACCTTCAGGCTACTTGAACTTCTTGAACCTTCCTGCTACTTGAACTTCTTGAACCTTCCTGCTACTTGAACTTCTTGAACCTTCCTGCTACTTGAACTTCTTGAACCTTCCTGCTTCTAGAACTTCTTGAACTTCTTGAACCTTCCTGCTACTTGAACTTCTTGAACTTGTTGAACCCTCCTGCTACTTGAACTTCTTGAACTTCTTGAACCTTCCAGCTACTTGAACTTCTTGATCCTTCCTGCTACTTGAACTTCTCGAACCTTCCTGCTACTTGAACTTTATGAACTTCTTGAACCTTCCTGCTACTTGAACTTCTTGAACCTTCAGGCTACTTGAACTTCTTGAACCTTCCTGCTACTTGAACTTCTTGAACCTTCCTGCTACTTGAACTTTTTGAACCTTCCTGCTACTTGAACTTCTTGAACTTCAAGAACCATTCTGCTACTTGAACTTCTTGAACCTTCCTGCTACTTGAACTTCTTGAACTTCTTGAACCTTTCTGCTACTCAAACTTCTTTAACTTCTTGAACCTTCCTGCTACTTGAACTTTTTGAACCTTCCTGCTACTTGAACTTCTTGAACTTCTTGAACCTTCCTGCTACTTGAACTTCTTGAACTTCTTGAACCTTCCTGCTACTTGAACTTCTTGAACCTTCCTGCTACTTGAACTTCTTGAACTTCTTGAACCTTCCTGCTACCTGAACTTCTTGAACCTTGCTGCTACTTGAACTTCTTGAACATTCCTGTTACTTGAACTTCTTGAACCTTCCTGCTACTTGAACCCTTTGAACTTCTTGAACCTTCCTGCTACTTGATCATCTTGAAACTTTCTGCTACTTGAACTTCTTGAAACTTCCTGCTACCTGAACTTCTTGAACCTTCCCGGTACTTGAACTTCTTGAACCTTCCTGCTACTTGAACTTCTTGAACCTTCCTGCTACTTGAACTTCTTGAACCTTCCAGCTTTTTGAACTTCTTGAACCTTCCTGCTACTTTAACTTCTTGAACCTTCCTGCTACATGAACTTCTTGAACCTTCGTGCTACTTGAACTTCTTGAAACTCCTTGCTACATGATTTTCTTGAACCTTCCTGCTACTTGAACTCCTTGAACTTCTCGAACCTTCCTGCTACTTGAACTTCTTGAAACTCCTTGCTACATGATTTTCTTGAACCTTTCTGCTACTTGAACTACTTGAACTTCTTGAACCTTCCTGCTACTCAAACTTCTTGAACCTTCCTGGTACTTGAACTTCTTGAACTTCTTGAACCTTCCTGCTACTTGAACTTCTTGAACCTTCCTGCTACTTGAACTTCTTGAACTTCTTGAACCTTCCTGCTACTTGAGTTTCTTGAACATTCCTGCTACTTGAATTTCTTGAACTTCTTGAACCTTTCAGCTACTTGAACTTCTTGAACCTTCCTGCTACTTGAACTTCTTGAACCTTCCTGATACTTGAACTTCTTGACCCTTCCTGCTATTTGAACTTCTTGAACTTCTTGAACCTTCCTGCTACTTGAACTACTTGAACTTCTTGAACCTTCCTGCTACTTGAACTTCTTGAACCTTCCTGCTACTTGAACTTCATGAATCTTCTGGCTACTTGAACTTCTCGAACTTCTTGAACCCCACTGCTACTTGAACTTCTTGAACCTTCCTGCTACTTGAACTTATTAAACATTCCGGCTACTTGAATTTCTTGAACCTTCCTGCTACTTGAACTTCTTGAACCTTCCTGCTACTTGAACTTCATGAACCTTCCTGCTACTTGAACTTCTTGAACCTTCCTGCTACTTGAACTTATTGAAAATTCCGGCTACTTGAACTTCTTGAACCTTCCTGCTACTTGAACTTCTTGAACTTCTTGAACCTTCCATCTACTTGAACTACTTGAACTTCTTGAACCTTCCTGCTACTTGAACTACTTGAACTTCTTGAACCTTCCTGCTACTTGAACTTCTTGAACCTTCCTGCTACTTGAACTTCTTGAACCTTCCTGCTACTTGAACTTCTTGAACCTTCCGGCTACTTGAACTTCTTGAACTTCTTGAACCTTCCTGCTACTTGAACTCCTTGAACCTTCCTGCTACTTGAACTTCTTGAACCTTCCGGCTACTTGAACTTCTTGAACTTCTTGAACCTTCCTGCTACTTGAACTTATTGAACCTTCCTGCTACTTGAACTTCTTGAACCTTCCTGCTACTTGAACTTCTTGAACCTTCCTGCTACTTGAACTTCTTGAACCTTTCTGCTACATGAATTTCTTGAACCTTCCTGCTACTTGAACTTCTTGAACTTCTTGAACCTTCCTGCTACCCTGAACAACTTGAACTTCTTGAAACTTCCTGCTACTTGAACTTCTTGAACCTTCCTTCTACTTGAACTTCTTGAACCTTCCTGCAACTTGAACTTCTTGAACCTTCCTGCTACTTTTACTTCTTGAACCTTCCTGCTACTTGAATTTCTTGATCTTCTTGAACCTCCCTGCTTCTTGTACTTCTTGAACTTTTTGAACTTTCCTGCTACTTGAACTTCTTGAACCTTCCTGCTTCTTGAACTTCTTGAACTTCTTGAACCTTCCCGCTACTTGAACTTCTTGAACCTTCCTGCTACTTGAACTTCTTGAAACTTCCTGCTACTTGAACTTCTTGAACCTTCCAGCTACTTGAACTTCTTGAACCTTCCTGCTACTTGAACTTCTTGAACCTTCCTGCTACTTGAACTTCTTGAACTTCTTGAACCTTCCTGCTACTTGAACTTCTTGAACCTTCCTGCTACTTGAACTTCTTGAACCTTTCTGCTACTTGAACTTCTAGAACTTCTTGAACCTTCCTGCTACTTGAACTACTTGAACTTCTTTAACCTTCTTGCTAATTAAACTTCTTGAACCTTCCTGCTACCTGAACTTCTTGAACCTTCCTGCTACTAGAACTTTTTGAACCTTCCAACTACTTGAACTTCTTGAACCTTCCTGCTACTTGAATTTCTTGAACCTTCCTGCTACTTGAACTTCTCGAACCTTCCTGCTACTTGAACTTCTTGAACCTTCCTGCTACTTGAACTTCTTGAACCTTCCTGCTACTTTAACTTCTTGAACCTTCCTGCTACTTGAACTTCTTGAACCCTCCGGCTACTTGAACTTCTTGAACCTTCCTGCTACTTGAACTTCTTAAACCTTCCTGCTACTTGAACTTCTTGAACCTTCCGGCTACTTGAACTGCTTGAACTTCTTGAACCTTCCTGCTACTTGAACCTATTGAACCTTCCTGCTACTTGAACTTTTTGAACCTTCCTGCTACTTGAACTTCTTAAACTTCTTGAACCTTCCTGCTACTTGAACTTCTTGAACCTTCCTGCTACTTGAACTTCTTGAACCTTTCTGCTACTTGAACTTCTTGAACCTTCCTGCTACTTGAACATCTTGACCCTTCCTGCTACTTGAACATTTTGAACTTCTTGAACCTTCCTGCTACTTGAACTTCTGGAATCTTCCTGCTACTTGAACTTCTTGAACCTTCCTGCTACTTGAACTTGAACCTTCCTGCTAATTGATTTTCTTGGACCTTCCTGCCACTTGAACTTCGTGAACCTTCCTGCTACCTGAACTTAATGAACTTCTTGAACCTTCCTGCTACTTGAACTTCTTGAACCTTCCTGCTACTTGAACTTCTTGAACTTCTTGAACCTTCCTGCTACTTGAACTTCTTGATCCTTCCTGCTACTTGAACTTCTCGAACCTTCCTGCTACTTGAACTTCATGAACTTCTTGAACCTTCCTGCTACTTAAACTGCTTGAACCTTCAGGCTACTTGAACTTCTTGAACCTTCCTGCTACTTGAACTTCTTGAACCTTCCTGCTACTTGAACTTCTTGAACCTTCCTGCTACTTGAACTTCTTGAACCTTCCTGCTTCTTGAACTTCTTGAACTTCTTGAACCTTCCTGCTACTTGAACTTCTTAAACCATTCTGCTACTTGAACTTCTTGAACTTCTTGAACCTTCCTGCTACTTGAACTTCTTGATCCTTCCTGCTACTTGAACTTCTCGAACCTTCCTGCTACTTGAACTTTATGAACTTCTTGAACCTTCCTGCTACTTGAACTTCTTGAACCTTCAGGCTACTTGAACTTCTTGAACCTTCCTGCTACTTGAACTTCTTGAACCTTCCTGATACTTGAACTTTTTGAACCTTCCTGCTACTTGAATTTCTTGAACTTCTTGAACCTTTCTGCTACTTGAACTTCTTGAACCTTCCTGCTACTTGAACTTCTTGAACTTCTTGAACCTTCCTGCTACTCAAACTTCTTTAACTTCTTGAACCTTCCTGCTACTTGAACTTTTTGAACCTTCCTGCTACTTGAACTTCTTGAACTTCTTGAACCTTCCTGCTACTTGAACTTCTTGAACTTCTTGAACCTTCCTGCTACTTGAACTTCTTGAACCTTCCTGCTACTTGAACATCTTGAACTTCTTGAACCTTCCTGCTACTTTAACTTCTTGAACCTTCCTGCTATTTGAACTTCTTGAACATTCCTGTTACTTGAACTTCTTGAACCTTCCTGCTACTTGAACCCTTTGAACTTCTTGAACCTTCCTGCTACTTGATCTTCTTTAAACTTTCTGCTACTTGAACTTCTTGAAACTTCCTGCTACCTGAACTTCTTGAACCTTCCTGCTACTTGAACTTCTTGAACCTTCCTGCTACTTGAACTTTTTGAACCTTCCGGCTACTTGAACTTCTTGAACCTTCCTGCTACTTGAACTTCTTGAACCTTCCTGCTACTTGAACTTCTTGAACCATCCTGCTACTTGAACTTCTTGAACCTTCCTGCCACTTGAACTTCTCGAACTTCATGAACCTTCCTGCTCCTTGAACTACTTGAACTTCTTGAACCTTCCTGCTACTTTAACTTCTTACACCTTCCTGCTACTTGAACGTCTTGAACCTTCCGGCTACTTGAACTTCTTGAACCTTCCTGCTACTTGAACTTCTTGAACCCTAATGCTACTTTAACTTCTTACACCTTCCTGCTACTTGAACTTCTTGAACCTTCCGGCTACTTGAACTTCTTGAACCTTCCTGCTACTTAAACTTCTTGAACTTCATGCACCTTCCTGCTACTTGAACTACTTGAACTTCTTGAACCTTACTGCTACTTTAACTTCTTGAACCTTCCTGCTACTTGAACTTCTTGAACCTTCCTGCTACTTGAACTTCTTGAACCTTCCGGCTACTTGAACTTTTTGAACTTCTTGAACCTTCCTGCTACTTGATCTTCTTGTACTTTCTGCTACTTGAACTTCTTGAAACTTCCTGCTACCTGAACTTCTTGAACCTTCCTGCTATTTGAACTTCTTAAACCTTCCTGCTACTTGAACTTTTTGAACCTTCCGGCTACTTGAACTTCTTGAACTTCTTGAACCTCCCTGCTACCTGAACTACTTGAACTTCTTGAACCTTTCTGCTACTTGAACTACTTGAACTTCTTGACCCTTCCTGCTACTTGAACTTCTTGAACCTTCCTGGTAATTGAACTTCTTGAACTTCTTGAACCTTCCTGCTACTTGAACTTCTTGAACCTTCCTGCTACTTGAACTTCTTGAACTTCTTGAACCTTCCTGCTACTTGAGTTTCTTGAACATTCCTGCTACTTGAACTTCTTGAACTTCTTGAACCTTTCAGCTACTTGAACTTCTTGAACCTTCCTGCTACTTGAACTTCTTGAACCTTCCTGATACTTGAACTTCTTGACCCTTCCTGCTACTTGAACTTCTTGAACTTCTTGAACCTTCCTGCTACTTGAACTACTTGAACTTCTTGAACCTTCCTGCTACTTGAACTCCTTGAACCTTCCAGCTACTTGAACTTCATGAATCTTCTTGCTACTTGAACTTCTCGAACTTCTTGAACCTTACTGCTACTTGAACTTCTTGAACCTTCCTGCTACTTGAACTTATTGAACATTCCGGCTACTTGAATTTCTTGAACCTTCCTGCTACTTGAACTTCTTGAACCTTCCTGCTACTTGAACTTCTTGAACCTTCCTGCTACTTGAACTTCTTGAACCTTCCTGCTACTTGAACTTATTGAACATTCCGGCTACTTGAACTTCTTGAACCTTCCTGCTACTTGAACTTCTTGAACTTCTTGAACCTTCCTTCTACTTGAACTACTTGAACTTCTTGAACCTTCCTGCTACTTGAACTACTTGAACTTCTTGAACCTTCCTGCTACTTGAACTTCTTGAAACTTCCGGCTACTTGAACTTCTTGAACTTCTTGAACCTTCCTGCTACTTGAACTCCTTGAACCTTCCTGCTACTTGAACTTCTTGAACCTTCCGGCTACTTGAACTTCTTGAACTTCTTGAACCTTCCTGCTACTTGAACTTATTGAACCTTTCTGCTACTTGAACTTCTTGAACCTTCCTGCTACTTGAACTTCTTGAACCTTCCTGCTACTTGAACTTCTTGAACCTTTCTGCTACTTGAATTTCTTGAACCTTCCTGCTACTTGAACTTCTTGAACTTCTTGAACCTTCCTGCTACCCTGAACAACTTGAACTTCTTGAAACTTCCTGCTACTTGAACTTCTTGAACCTTCCTTCAACTTGAACTTATCGAACCTTCCTGCTACTAGAACTTCTTGAACTTCTTGAACCTTCCTGCAACTTGAACTTCTTGAACCTTCCTGCTACTTTTACTTCTTGAACCTTCCTGCTAATTGAATTTCTTGATCTTCTTGAACCTCCCTGCTTCTTGTACTTCTTAAACTTCTTGAACCCTCCTGCTACTTGAACTTCTTGAACCTTCCTGCTTCTTGAACTTCTTGAACTTCTTGAACCTTCCCGCTACTTGAACTTCTTGAACCTTCCTGCTACTTGAACTTATTGAAACTTCCTGCTACTTGAACTTCTTGAACCTTCCTGCTACTTGAACTTCTTGAACCTTCCTGCTACTTGAACTTCTTGAACCTTCCTGCTACTTGAACTTCTCGAACCTTCCTGCTACTTGAACTTCTTGAACCTTCCTGCTACTTGAACTTCTTGAACCTTCCTGCTACTTGAACTTCTTGAACCTTCCTGCTACTTTAACTTCTTGAACCTTCCTGCTACTTGAACTTCTTGAACCCTCCGGCTACTTGAACTTCTTGAACCTTCCTGCTACTTGAACTTCTTAAACCTTCCTGCTACTCGAACTTCTTGAACCTTCCGGCTACTTGAACTTCTTGAACTTCTTGAACCTTCCTGCTACTTGAACCTATTGAACCTTCCTGCTACTTGAACTTCTTGAACCTTCCTGCTACTTGAACTTCTTGAACTTCTTGAACCTTCCTGCTACTTGAACTTCTTGAACCTTCCTGCTACTTGAACTTCTTGAACCTTTCTGGAACTTGAACTTCTTGAACCTTCCTGCTACTTGAACATCTTGACCCTTCCTGCTACTTGAACATTTTGAACTTCTTGAACCTTCCTGCTACTTGAACTTCTGGAATCTTCCTGCTACTTGAACTTCTTGAACCTTCCTGCTACTTGAACTTGAACCTTCCTGCTAATTGATTTTCTTGAACCTTCCTGCCACTTGAACTTCGTGAACCTTCCTGCTACTTGAACTTAATGAACTTCTTGAACCTTCCTGCTACTTGAACTTCTTGAACCTTCCTGCTACTTGAACTTCTTTAACCTTCCTGCTACTTGAACTTCTTGAACCTTCCTGCTACTTGAACTTCTTGAACTTCTTGAACCTTCCTGCTACTTGAACTTCTTGAACTTCTTGAACCTTCCTGCTACTTGAACTTCTTGATCCTTCCTGCTACTTGAACTTCTCGAACCTTCCTGCTACTTGAACTTCATGAACTTCTTGAACCTTCCTGCTACTTGAACTGCTTGAACCTTCAGGCTACTTGAACTTCTCGAACCTTCCTGCTACTTGAACTTCTTGAACCTTCCTGCTACTTGAACTTCTTGAACCTTCCTGCTACTTGAACTTCTTGAACCTTCCTGCTTCTTGAACTTCTTGAACTTCTTGAACCTTCCAGCTACTTGAACTTCTTGAACCTTCCTGCTACTTGAACTTCTTGAACTTCTTGAACCTTCCTGCTACTTGAACTTCTTGATCCTTCCTGCTACTTGAACTTCTCGAACCTTCCTGCTACTTGAACTTTATGAACTTCTTGAACCTTCCTGCTACTTGAACTTCTTGAACCTTCAGGCTACTTGAACTTCTTTAACCTTCCTGCTACTTGAACTTCTTGAACCTTCCTGCTACTTGAACTTTTTGAACCTTCCTGCTACTTGAACTTCTTGAACTTCTTGAACCTTTCTGCTATTTGAACTTCTTGAACCTTCCTGCTACTTGAACTTCTTGAACTTCTTGAACCTTCCTGCTACTCAAACTTCTTTAACTTCTTGAACCTTCCTGCTACTTGAACTTTTTGAACCTTCCTGCTACTTGAACTTCTTGAACTTCTTGAACCTTCCTGCTACTTGAACTTCTTGAACTTATTGAACCTTCCTGCTACTTCAACTTCTTGAACTTCTTGAACCTTCCTGCTACTTGAACTTCTTGAACCTTCCTGCTACTTGAACTTCTTGAACATTCCTGTTACTTGAACTTCTTGAACTTTCCTGCTACCTGATCTTCTTGAAACTTTCTGCTACTTGAACTTCTTGAAACTTCCTGCTACCTGAACTTCTTGAACCTTCCTGCTACTTGAACTTCTTGAACCTTCCTGCTACTTGAACTTTTTGAACCTTCCGGCTACTTGAACTTCTTGAACCTTCCTGCTACTTGAACTTCTTGAACCTTCCTGCTACTTGAACTTCTTGAACCTTCCTGCCACTTGAATTTCTTGAACTTCATGAACCTTCCTGCTCCTTGAACTACTTGAACTTCTTGAACCTTCCTGCTACTTTAACTTTTTACACATTCCTGCTACTTGAACTTCTTGAACCTTCCGGCTACTTGAACTTCTTGAACCTTCCTGCTACTTGAACTTCTTGAACCTTCCTGCTACTTGAACTTCTTGAACTTCATGCAACTTCCTGCTACTTGAACTACTTGAACTTCTTGAACCTTACTGCTACTTTAACTTCTTGAACCTTCCTGCTACTTGAACTTCTTGAACCTTCCTGCTACTTGAACTTCTTGAACCTTCCGGCTACTTGAACTTTTTGAACTTCTTGAACCTTCCTGCTACTTGATCTTCTTGAAACTTTCTGCTACTTGAACTTCTTGAAACTTCCTGCTACCTGAACTTCTTGAACCTTCCTGCTACTTGAACTTCTTGAACCTTCCTGCTACTTGAACTTTTTGAACCTTCCGGCTACTTGAACTTCTTGAACCTTCCTGCTACTTGAACTTCTTGAACCTTCCTGCTACTTGAACTTCTTGAACCATCCTGCTACTTGAACTTCTTGAACCTTCCTGCCACTTGAACTTCTTGAACTTCATGAACCTTCCTGCTCCTTGAACTACTTGAACTTCTTGATCCTTCCTGCTACTTTAACTTCTTACACCTTCCTGCTACTTGAACTTCTCGAACCTTCCGGCTACTTGAACTTCTTGAACCTTCCTGCTACTTGAACTTCTTGAACCTTCCTGCTACTTTAACTTCTTACACCTTCCTGCTACTTGAACTTCTTGAACCTTCCGGCTACTTGAACTTCTTGAACCTTCCTGCTACTTGAACTTTTTGAACCTTCCGGCTACTTGAACTTCTTGAACCTTCCTGCTACTTGAACTTCTTGAACCTTCCTGCTACTTGAACTTCTTGAACCATCCTGCTACTTGAACTTCTTGAACCTTCCTGCCACTTGAACTTCTCGAACTTCATGAACCTTCCTGCTCCTTGAACTACTTGAACTTCTTGAACCTTCCTGCTACTTTAACTTCTTACACCTTCCTGCTACTTGAACTTCTTGAACCTTCCGGCTACTTGAACTTCTTGAACCTTCCTGCTACTTGAACTTCTTGAACTTCATGCACCTTCCTGCTACTTGAACTACTTGAACTTCTTGAACCTTACTGCTACTTTACCTTCTTGAACCTTCCTGCTACTTGAACTTCTTGAACCTTCCTGCTACTTGAACTTCTTGAACCTTCCGGCTACTTGAACTTTTTGAACTTCTTGAACCTTCCTGCTACTTGATCTTCTTGAAACTTTCTGCTACTTGAACTTCTTGAAACTTCCTGCTACATGAACTTCTTGAACCTTCCTGCTACTTGAACTTCTTGAACCTTCCTGCTACTTGAACTTTTTGAACCTTCCGGCTATTTGAAATTCTTGAACTTCTTGAACCTCCCTGCTACCTGAACTACTTGAACTTCTTGAACCTTCCTTCTACTTGAACTACTTGAACTTCTTGAACCTTCCTGCTACTTGAACTACTTGAACTTCTTGAACCTTCCTGCTACTTGAACTTCTTGAACCTTCCTGCTACTTGAACTTCTTGAACCTTCCTGCTACTTGAACTTCTTGAACCTTCCGGCTACTTGAACTTCTTGAACTTCTTGAACCTTCCGGCTACTTGAACTCCTTGAACCTTCCTGCTACTTGAACTTCTTGAACCTTCCGGCTACTTGATCTTCTTGAACTTCTTGAACCTTCCTGCTACTTGAACTTATTGAACATTCCTGCTACTTGAACTTCTTGAACCTTCCTGCTACTTGAACTTCTTGAACCTTCCTGCTACTTGAACTTCTTGAACCTTTCTGCTACTTGAATTTCTTGAACCTTCCTGCTACTTGAACTTCTTGAACTTCTTGAACCTTCCTGCTACCCTGAACAACTTGAACTTCTTGAAACTTCCTGCTACTTGAACTTCATGAACCTTCCTTCTACTTGAACTTCTTGAACCTTCCTGCTACTAGAACTTCTTGAACTTCTTGAACCTTCCTGCAACTTGAACTTCTTGAACCTTCCTGCTACTTTTACTTCTTGAACCTTCCTGCTACTTGAATTTCTTGATCTTCTTGAACCTCCCTGCTTCTTGTACTTCTTGAACTTCTTGAACCTTCCTGCTACTTGAGTTTCTTGAACCTTCCTGCTTCTTGAACTACTTGAACTTCTTGAACCTTCCCGCTACTTGAACTTCTTGAACCTTCCTGCTACTTGAACTTCTTGAAACTTCCTGCTACTTGAACTTCTTGAACCTTCCAGCTACTTGAACTTCTTGAACCTTCATGCTACTTGAATTTCTTGAACCTTCCTGCTACTTGAACTTCTTGAACTTCTTGAACCTTCCTGCTACTTGAACTTCATGAACCTTCCTACTACTTGAACTTCTTGAACCATCCTGCTACTTGAACTTCTTGAACTTCTTGAACCTTCCTGCTACTTGAACTACTTGAACTTCTTGAACCTTCTTGCTAATTAAACTTCTTGAACCTTCCTGCTACCTGAACTTCTTGAACCTTCCTGCTACTTGAACTTTTTGAACCTTCCGGCTACTTGAACTTCTTGAACCTTCCTGCTACTTGAACTTCTTGAACCTTCCTGCTACTTGAACTTCTTGAACCTTCCTGCTACTTGAACTTCTTGAACCTTCCTGCTACTTGAACTTCTTGAACCTTCCTGCTACTTTAACTTCTTGAACCTTCCTGCTACTTGAACTTCTTGAACCCTCCGGCTACTTGAACTTCTTGAACCTTCCTGCTACTTGAACTTCTTAAACCTTCCTGCTACTCGAACTTCTTGAACCTTCCGGCTACTTGAACTTCTTGAACTTCTTGAACCTTCCTGCTACTTGAACTTCTTAAACCTTCCTGCTACTCGAACTTCTTGAACCTTCCGGCTACTTGAACTTCTTGAACTTCTTGAACCTTCCTGCTACTTGAACTTCTTAAACCTTCCTGCTACTCGAACTTCTTGAACCTTCCGGCTACTTGAACTTCTTGAACTTCTTGAACCTTCCTGCTACTTGAACCTATTGAACCTTCCTGCTACTTGAACTTCTTTAACCTTCCTGCTACTTGAACTTCTTAAACTTCTTGAACCTTCCTGCTACTTGAACTTCTTGAACCTTCCTGCTACTTGAACTTCCTGAACCTTTCTGCTACTTGAACTTCTTGAACCTTCCTGCTACTTGAACATCTTGACCCTTCCTGCTACTTGAACATTTTGAACTTCTTGAACCTTCCTGCTACTTGAACTTCTGGAATCTTCCTGCTACTTGAACTTCTTGAACCTTCCTGCTACTTGAACTTGAACCTTCCTGCTAATTGATTTTCTTGAACCTTCCTGCCACTTGAACTTCGTGAACCTTCCTGCTACTTGAACTTAATGAACTTCTTGAACCTTCCTGCTACTTGAACTTCTTGAACCTTAATGCTACTTGAACTTCTTGAACCTTCCTGCTACTTGAACTTCTTGAACCTTCCTGCTACTTGAACTTCTTGAACTTCTTGAACCTTCCTGCTACTTGAACTTCTTGAACTTCTTGAACCTTCCTGCTACTTGAACTTCTTGAACCTTCCTGCTACTTGAACTGCTTGATCCTTCCTGCTACTTGAACTTCTCGAACCTTCCTGCTACTTGAACTTCATGAACTTCTTGAACCTTCCTGCTACTTGAACTGCTTGAACCTTCAGGCTACTTGAACTTCTTGAACCTTCCTGCTACTTGAACTTCTTGAACCTTCCTGCTACTTGAACTTCTTGAACCTTCCTGCTACTTGAACTTCTTGAACCTTCCTGCTTCTTGAACTTCTTGAACTTCTTGAACCTTCCTGCTACTTGAACTTCTTGGACCTTCCTGCTACTTTAACTTCTTGAACTTCTTGAACCTTCCTGCTACTTGAACTTCTTGATCCTTCCTGCTACTTGAACTTCTCGAACCTTCCTGCTACTTGAACTTTATGAACTTCTTGAACCTTCCTGCTACTTGAACTTCTTGAACCTTCAGGCTACTTGTACTTCTTGAACCTTCCTGCTACTTGAACTTCTTGAACCTTCCTGCAACTTGAACTTTTTGAACCTTCCTGCTACTTGAACTTCTTGAACTTCTTGAACCTTTCTGCTACTTGAACTTCTTGAACCTTCCTGCTACTTGAACTTCTTGAACTTCTTGAACCTTTCTGCTACTCAAACTTCTTTAACTTCTTGAACCTTCCTGCTACTTGAACTTTTTGAACCTTCCTGCTACTTGAACTTCTTGAACTTCTTGAACCTTCCTGCTACTTGAACTTCTTGAACTTATTGAACCTTCCTGCTACTTGAACTTCTTGAACTTCTTGAACCTTCCTGCTACTTGAACTTCTTGAACTTCTTGAACCTTCCTGCTACTTGAACTTCTTGAACCTTCCTGCTACTTGAACTTCTTGAACATTCCTGTTACTTGAACTTCTTGAACCTTCCTGCTACTTGAACTTCTTGAACTTCTTGAACCTTCCTGCTACTTGAACTTCTTGAACCTTCCTACTACTTGAACTTCTTGAACTTCTTGAACCTTCCTGCTACTTGAACTTCTTGAACCTTGCTGCTACTTGAACTTCTTGAACATTCCTGTTACTTGAACTTCTTGAACCTTCCTGCTACTTGAACCCTTTGAACTTCTTGAACCTTCCTGCTACTTGATCTTCTTGAAACTTTCTGCTACTTGAACTTCTTGAAACTTCCTGCTACCTGAACTTCTTGAACCTTCCCGCTACTTGAACTTCTTGAACCTTCCTGCTACTTGAACTTCTTGAACCTTCCTGCTACTTGAACTTCTTGAACCTTCCAGCTTTTTGAACTTCTTGAACCTTCCTGCTACTTTAACTTCTTGAACCTTCCTGCTACATGAACTTCTTGAACCTTCCTGCTACTTGAACTTCTTGAAACTCCTTGCTACATGATTTTCTTGAACCTTCCTGCAACTTGAACTCCTTGAACTTCTCGAACTTTCCTGCTACTTGAACGTCTTGAAACTCCTTGCTACATGATTTTCTCGAACCTTCCTGCTACTTGAACTCCTTGAACTTCTCGAACCTTCCTGCTACTTGAACTTCTTGAACCTTCCTGCAACTTGAACTTCTTGAACTTCTTGAACCTCCCTGCTACCTGAACTACTTGAACTTCTTGAACCTTTCTGCTACTTGAACTACTTGAACTTCTTGAACCTTCCTGCTACTTGAACTTCTTGAACCTTCCTGGTACTTGAACTTCTTGAACTTCTTGAACCTTCCTGCTACTTGAACTTCTTGAACCTTCCTGCTACTTGAACTTCTTGAACTTCTTGAACCTTCCTGCTACTTGAGTTTCTTGAACATTCCTGCTACTTGAACTTCTTGAACTTCTTGAACCTTTCAGCTACTTGAACTTCTTGAACCTTCCTGCTACTTGAACTTCTTGAACCTCCTGATACTTGAACTTCTTGACCCTTCCTGCTACTTGAACTTCTTGAACTTCTTGAACCTTCCTGCTACTTGAACTACTTGAACTTCTTGAACCTTCCTGCTACTTGAACTTCTTGAACCTTCCTGCTACTTGAACTCCTTGAACTTCTCGAACCTTCCTGCTACTTGAACTTCTTGAACCTTCCTGCAACTTGAACTTCTTGAACTTCTTGAACTTCCCTGCTACCTGAACTACTTGAACTTCTTGAACCTTTCTGCTACTTGAACTACTTGAACTTCTTGAACCTTAATGCTACTTGAACTTCTTGAACCTTCCTGCTACTTGAACTTCTTGAACCTTCCTGCTACTTGAACTTCTTGAACTTCTTGAACCTTCCTGCTACTTGAACTTCTTGAACTTCTTGAACCTTCCTGCTACTTGAACTTCTTGAACCTTCCTGCTACTTGAACTGCTTGATCCTTCCTGCTACTTGAACTTCTCGAACCTTCCTGCTACTTGAACTTCATGAACTTCTTGAACCTTCCTGCTACTTGAACTGCTTGAACCTTCAGGCTACTTGAACTTCTTGAACCTTCCTGCTACTTGAACTTCTTGAACCTTCCTGCTACTTGAACTTCTTGAACCTTCCTGCTACTTGAACTTCTTGAACCTTCCTGCTTCTTGAACTTCTTGAACTTCTTGAACCTTCCTGCTACTTGAACTTCTTGAACCTTCCTGCTACTTGAACTTCTTGAACTTCTTGAACCTTCCTGCTACTTGAACTTCTTGATCCTTCCTGCTACTTGAACTTCTCGAACCTTCCTGCTACTTGAACTTTATGAACTTCTTGAACCTTCCTGCTACTTGAACTTCTTGAACCTTCAGGCTACTTGAACTTCTTGAACCTTCCTGCTACTTGAACTTCTTGAACCTTCCTGCTACTTGAACTTTTTGAACCTTCCTGCTACTTGAACTTCTTGAACTTCTTGAACCTTTCTGCTACTTGAACTTCTTGAACCTTCCTGCTACTTGAACTTCTTGAACTTCTTGAACCTTTCTGCTACTCAAACTTCTTTAACTTCTTGAACCTTCCTGCTACTTGAACTTTTTGAACCTTCCTGCTACTTGAACTTCTTGAACTTCTTGAACCTTCCTGCTACTTGAACTTCTTGAACTTATTGAACCTTCCTGCTACTTGAACTTCTTGAACTGCTTGAACCTTCCTGCTACTTGAACTTCTTGAACTTCTTGAACCTTCCTGCTACTTGAACTTCTTGAACCTTCCTGCTACTTGAACTTCTTGAACATTCCTGTTACTTGAACTTCTTGAACCTTCCTGCTACTTGAACTTCTTGAACTTCTTGAACCTTCCTGCTACTTGAACTTCTTGAACCTTCCTACTACTTGAACTTCTTGAACTTCTTGAACCTTCCTGCTACTTGAACTTCTTGAACCTTGCTGCTACTTGAACTTCTTGAACATTCCTGTTACTTGAACTTCTTGAACCTTCCTGCTACTTGAACCCTTTGAACTTCTTGAACCTTCCTGCTACTTGATCTTCTTGAAACTTTCTGCTACTTGAACTTCTTGAAACTTCCTGCTACCTGAACTTCTTGAACCTTCCCGCTACTTGAACTTCTTGAACCTTCCTGCTACTTGAACTTCTTGAACCTTCCTGCTACTTGAACTTCTTGAACCTTCCAGCTTTTTGAACTTCTTGAACCTTCCTGCTACTTTAACTTCTTGAACCTTCCTGCTACATGAACTTCTTGAACCTTCCTGCTACTTGAACTTCTTGAAACTCCTTGCTACATGATTTTCTTGAACCTTCCTGCAACTTGAACTCCTTGAACTTCTCGAACTTTCCTGCTACTTGAACTTCTTGAAACTCCTTGCTACATGATTTTCTCGAACCTTCCTGCTACTTGAACTCCTTGAACTTCTCGAACCTTCCTGCTACTTGAACTTCTTGAACCTTCCTGCAACTTGAACTTCTTGAACTTCTTGAACCTCCCTGCTACCTGAACTACTTGAACTTCTTGAACCTTTCTGCTACTTGAACTACTTGAACTTCTTGAACCTTCCTGCTACTTGAACTTCTTGAACCTTCCTGGTACTTGAACTTCTTGAACATCTTGAACCTTCCTGCTACTTGAACTTCTTGAACCTTCCTGCTACTTGAACTTCTTGAACTTCTTGAACCTTCCTGCTACTTGAGTTTCTTGAACATTCCTGCTACTTGAACTTCTTGAACTTCTTGAACCTTTCAGCTACTTGAACTTCTTGAACCTTCCTGCTACTTGAACTTCTTGAACCTTCCTGATACTTGAACTTCTTGACCCTTCCTGCTACTTGAACTTCTTGAACTTCTTGAACCTTCCTGCTACTTGAAGTACTTGAACTTCTTGAACCTTCCTGCTACTTGAACTTCTTGAACCTTCCTGCTACTTGAACTTCATGAATCTTCTGGCTACTTGAACTTCTCGAACTTCTTGAACCCCACTGCTACTTGAACTTCTTGAACCTTCCTGCTACTTGAACTTATTAAACATTCCGGCTACTTGAATTTCTTGAACCTTCCTGCTACTTGAACTTCTTGAACCTTCCTGCTACTTGAACTTCATGAACCTTCCTGCTACTTGAACTTCTTGAACCTTCCTGCTACTTGAACTTATTGAACCTTCCTGCTACTTGAACTTCTTGAACCATCCTGCTACTTGAACTTCTTGAACCTTCCTGCCACTTGAACTTCTCGAACTTCATGAACCTTCCTGCTCCTTGAACTACTTGAACTTCTTGAACCTTCCTGCTACTTTAACTTCTTACACCTTCCTGCTACTTGAACTTCTTGAACCTTCCGGCTACTTGAACTTCTTGAACCCTCCTGCTACTCGAACTTCTTGAACCCTAATGCAACTTTAACTTCTTACACCTTCCTGCTACTTGAACTTCTTGAACCTTCCGGCTACTTGAACTTCTTGAACCTTCCTGCTACTTGAACTTATTGAACTTCATGCACCTTCCTGCTACTTGACTACTTGAACTTCTTGAACCTTACTGCTACTTTAACTTCTTGAACCTTCCTGCTACTTGAACTTCTTCAACCTTCCTGCTACTTGAACTTCTTGAACCTTCCGGCTACTTGAACTTTTTTAACTTCTTGAAATTTCCTGCTACTTGATCTTCTTGTACTTTCTGCTACTTGAACTTCTTGAGACTTCCTGCTACCTGAACTTCTTGAACCTTCCTGCTACTTGAACTTCTTGAACCTTCCTGCTTCTTGAACTTCTTGAACCTTCCTGCTACTTGAACTTATTGAACATTCCGGCTACTTGAACTTCTTGAACCTTCCTGCTACTTGAACTTCTTGAACTTCTTGAACCTTCCTTCTACTTGAACTACTTGAACTTCTTGAACCTTCCTGCTACTTGAACTACTTGAACTTCTTGAACCTTCCTGCTACTTGAACTTCTTGAACCTTCCTGCTACTTGAACTTATTGAACATTCCGGCTACTTGAACTTCTTGAACCTTCCTGCTACTTGAACTTCTTGAACTTCTTGAACCTTCCTTCTACTTGAACTACTTGAACTTCTTGAACCTTCCTGCTACTTGAACTACTTGAACTTCTTGAACCTTCCTGCTACTTGAACTTCTTGATCCTTCCTGCTACTTGAACTTCTTGAACCTTCCTGCTACTTGAACTTCTTGAACCTTCCGGCTACTTGAACTTCTTGAACTTCTTGAACCTTCCGGCTACTTGAACTCCTTGAACCTTCCTGCTACTTGAACTTCTTGAACCTTCCGGCTACTTGAACTTCTTGAACTTCTTGAACCTTCCTGCTACTTGAACTTATTGAACCTTCCTGCTACTTGAACTTCTTGAACCTTCCTGCTACTTGAACTTCTTGAACCTTCCTGCTACTTGAACTTCTTGAACCTTTCTGCTACTTGAATTTCTTGAACCTTCCTGCTACTTGAACTTCTTGAACTTCTTGAACCTTCCTGCTACCCTGAACAACTTGAACTTCTTGAAACTTCCTGCTACTTGAACTTCATGAACCTTCCTTCTACTTGAACTTCTTGAACCTTCCTGCTACTAGAACTTCTTGAACTTCTTGAACCTTCCTGCAACTTGAACTTCTTGAACCTTCCTGCTACTTTTACTTCTTGAACCTTCCTGCTACTTGAATTTCTTGATCTTCTTGAACCTCCCTGCTTCTTGTACTTCTTGAACTTCTTGAACCTTCCTGCTACTTGAACTTCTTGAACCTTCCTGCTTCTTTAACTTCTTGAACTTCTTGGACCTTCCCGCTACTTGAACTTCTTGAACCTTCCTGCTACTTGAACTTCTTGAAACTTCCTGCTACTTGAACTTCTTGAACCTTCCAGCTACTTGAACTTCTTGAACCTTCCTGCTACTTGAACTTCTTGAACCTTCCTGCTACTTGAACTTCTTGAACTTCTTGAACCTTCCTGCTACTTGAACTTCTTGAACCTTCCTACTACTTGAACTTCTTGAACCTTCCTGCTACTTGAACTTCTTGAACTTCTTGAACCTTCCTGCTACTTGAACTACTTGAACTTCTTGAACCTTCTTGCTAATTAAACTTCTTGAACCTTCCTGCTACCTGAACTTCTTGAACCTTCCTGCTACTTGAACTTTTTGAACCTTCCGGCTACTTGAACTTCTTGAACCTTCCTGCTACTTGAACTTCTTGAACCTTCCTGCTACTTGAACTTCTTGAACCTTCCTGCTACTTGAACTTCTTGAACCTTCCTGCTACTTGAACTTCTTGAACCTTCCTGCTACTTTAACTTCTTGAACCTTCCTGCTACTTGAACTTCTTGAACCCTCCGGCTACTTGAACTTCTTGAACCTTCCTGCTACTTGAACTTCTTAAACCTTCCTGCTACTCGAACTTCTTGAACCTTCCGGCTACTTGAACTTCTTGAACTTCTTGAACCTTCCTGCTACTTGAACTTCTTAAACCTTCCTGCTACTCGAACTTCTTGAACCTTCCGGCTACTTGAACTTCTTGAACTTCTTGAACCTTCCTGCTACTTGAACCTATTGAACCTTCCTGCTACTTGAACTTCTTTAACCTTCCTGCTACTTGAACTTCTTAAACTTCTTGAACCTTCCTGCTACTTGAACTTCTTGAACCTTCCTGCTACTTGAACTTCTTGAACCTTTCTGCTACTTGAACTTCTTGAACCTTCCTGCTACTTGAACATCTTGACCCTTCCTGCTACTTGAACATTTTGAACTTCTTGAACCTTCCTGCTACTTGAACTTCTGGAATCTTCCTGCTACTTGAACTTCTTGAACCTTCCTGCTACTTGAACTTGAACCTTCCTGCTAATTGATTTTCTTGAACCTTCCTGCCACTTGAACTTCGTGAACCTTCCTGCTACTTGAACTTAATGAACTTCTTGAACCTTCCTGCTACTTGAACTTCTTGAACCTTAATGCTACTTGAACTTCTTGAACCTTCCTGCTACTTGAACTTCTTGAACCTTCCTGCTACTTGAACTTCTTGAACTTCTTGAACCTTCCTGCTACTTGAACTTCTTGAACTTCTTGAACCTTCCTGCTACTTGAACTTCGTGAACCTTCCTGCTACTTGAACTGCTTGATCCTTCCTGCTACTTGAACTTCTCGAACCTTCCTGCTACTTGAACTTCATGAACTTCTTGACCCTTCCTGCTACTTGAACTGCTTGAACCTTCAGGCTACTTGAACTTCTTGAACCTTCCTGCTACTTGAACTTCTTGAACCTTCCTGCTACTTGAACTTCTTGAACCTTCCTGCTACTTGAACTTCTTGAACCTTCCTGCTTCTTGAACTTCTTGAACTTCTTGAACCTTCCTGCTACTTGAACTTCTTGAACCTTCCTGCTACTTGAACTTCTTGAACTTCTTGAACCTTCCTGCTACTTGAACTTCTTGATCCTTCCTGCTACTTGAACTTCTCGAACCTTCCTGCTACTTGAACTTTATGAACTTCTTGAACCTTCCTGCTACTTGAACTTCTTGAACCTTCAGGCTACTTGAACTTCTTGAACCTTCCTGCTACTTGAACTTCTGGAACCTTCCTGCTACTTGAACTTTTTGAACCTTCCTGCTACTTGAACTTCTTGAACTTCTTGAACCTTTCTGCTACTTGAACTTCTTGAACCTTCCTGCTACTTGAACTTCTTGAACTTCTTGAACCTTTCTGCTACTCAAACTTCTTTAACTTCTTGAACCTTCCTGCTACTTGAACTTTTTGAACCTTCCTGCTACTTGAACTTCTTGAACTTCTTGAACCTTCCTGCTACTTGAACTTCTTGAACTTATTGAACCTTCCTGCTACTTGAACTTCTTGAACTTCTTGAACCTTCCTGCTACTTGAACTTCTTGAACATTCCTGTTACTTGAACTTCTTGAACCTTCCTGCTACTTGAACTTCTTGAACTTCTTGAACCTTCCTGCTACTTGAACTTCTTGAACCTTCCTACTACTTGAACTTCTTGAACTTCTTGAACCTTCCTGCTACTTGAACTTCTTGAACCTTGCTGCTACTTGAACTTCTTGAACATTCCTGTTACTTGAACTTCTTGAACCTTCCTGCTACTTGAACCCTTTGAACTTCTTGAACCTTCCTGCTACTTGATCTTCTTGAAACTTTCTGCTACTTGAACTTCTTGAAACTTCCTGCTACCTGAACTTCTTGAACCTTCCCGCTACTTGAACTTCTTGAACCTTCCTGCTACTTGAACTTCTTGAACCTTCCTGCTACTTGAACTTCTTGAACCTTCCAGCTTTTTGAACTTCTTGAACCTTCCTGCTACTTTAACTTCTTGAACCTTCCTGCTACATGAACTTCTTGAACCTTCCTGCTACTTGAACTTCTTGAAACTCCTTGCTACATGATTTTCTTGAACCTTCCTGCAACTTGAACTCCTTGAACTTCTCGAACTTTCCTGCTACTTGAACGTCTTGAAACTCCTTGCTACATGATTTTCTCGAACCTTCCTGCTACTTGAACTCCTTGAACTTCTCGAACCTTCCTGCTACTTGAACTTCTTGAACCTTCCTGCAACTTGAACTTCTTGAACTTCTTGAACCTCCCTGCTACCTGAACTACTTGAACTTCTTGAACCTTTCTGCTACTTGAACTACTTGAACTTCTTGAACCTTCCTGCTACTTGAACTTCTTGAACCTTCCTGGTACTTGAACTTCTTGAACTTCTTGAACCTTCCTGCTACTTGAACTTCTTGAACCTTCCTGCTACTTGAACTTCTTGAACTTCTTGAACCTTCCTGCTACTTGAGTTTCTTGAACATTCCTGCTACTTGAACTTCTTGAACTTCTTGAACCTTTCAGCTACTTGAACTTCTTGAACCTTCCTGCTACTTGAACTTCTTGAACCTCCTGATACTTGAACTTCTTGACCCTTCCTGCTACTTGAACTTCTTGAACTTCTTGAACCTTCCTGCTACTTGAACTACTTGAACTTCTTGAACCTTCCTGCTACTTGAACTTCTTGAACCTTCCTGCTACTTGAACTCCTTGAACTTCTCGAACCTTCCTGCTACTTGAACTTCTTGAACCTTCCTGCAACTTGAACTTCTTGAACTTCTTGAACTTCCCTGCTACCTGAACTACTTGAACTTCTTGAACCTTTCTGCTACTTGAACTACTTGAACTTCTTGAACCTTAATGCTACTTGAACTTCTTGAACCTTCCTGCTACTTGAACTTCTTGAACCTTCCTGCTACTTGAACTTCTTGAACTTCTTGAACCTTCCTGCTACTTGAACTTCTTGAACTTCTTGAACCTTCCTGCTACTTGAACTTCTTGAACCTTCCTGCTACTTGAACTGCTTGATCCTTCCTGCTACTTGAACTTCTCGAACCTTCCTGCTACTTGAACTTCATGAACTTCTTGAACCTTCCTGCTACTTGAACTGCTTGAACCTTCAGGCTACTTGAACTTCTTGAACCTTCCTGCTACTTGAACTTCTTGAACCTTCCTGCTACTTGAACTTCTTGAACCTTCCTGCTACTTGAACTTCTTGAACCTTCCTGCTTCTTGAACTTCTTGAACTTCTTGAACCTTCCTGCTACTTGAACTTCTTGAACCTTCCTGCTACTTGAACTTCTTGAACTTCTTGAACCTTCCTGCTACTTGAACTTCTTGATCCTTCCTGCTACTTGAACTTCTCGAACCTTCCTGCTACTTGAACTTTATGAACTTCTTGAACCTTCCTGCTACTTGAACTTCTTGAACCTTCAGGCTACTTGAACTTCTTGAACCTTCCTGCTACTTGAACTTCTTGAACCTTCCTGCTACTTGAACTTTTTGAACCTTCCTGCTACTTGAACTTCTTGAACTTCTTGAACCTTTCTGCTACTTGAACTTCTTGAACCTTCCTGCTACTTGAACTTCTTGAACTTCTTGAACCTTTCTGCTACTCAAACTTCTTTAACTTCTTGAACCTTCCTGCTACTTGAACTTTTTGAACCTTCCTGCTACTTGAACTTCTTGAACTTCTTGAACCTTCCTGCTACTTGAACTTCTTGAACTTATTGAACCTTCCTGCTACTTGAACTTCTTGAACTGCTTGAACCTTCCTGCTACTTGAACTTCTTGAACTTCTTGAACCTTCCTGCTACTTGAACTTCTTGAACCTTCCTGCTACTTGAACTTCTTGAACATTCCTGTTACTTGAACTTCTTGAACCTTCCTGCTACTTGAACTTCTTGAACTTCTTGAACCTTCCTGCTACTTGAACTTCTTGAACCTTCCTACTACTTGAACTTCTTGAACTTCTTGAACCTTCCTGCTACTTGAACTTCTTGAACCTTGCTGCTACTTGAACTTCTTGAACATTCCTGTTACTTGAACTTCTTGAACCTTCCTGCTACTTGAACCCTTTGAACTTCTTGAACCTTCCTGCTACTTGATCTTCTTGAAACTTTCTGCTACTTGAACTTCTTGAAACTTCCTGCTACCTGAACTTCTTGAACCTTCCCGCTACTTGAACTTCTTGAACCTTCCTGCTACTTGAACTTCTTGAACCTTCCTGCTACTTGAACTTCTTGAACCTTCCAGCTTTTTGAACTTCTTGAACCTTCCTGCTACTTTAACTTCTTGAACCTTCCTGCTACATGAACTTCTTGAACCTTCCTGCTACTTGAACTTCTTGAAACTCCTTGCTACATGATTTTCTTGAACCTTCCTGCAACTTGAACTCCTTGAACTTCTCGAACTTTCCTGCTACTTGAACTTCTTGAAACTCCTTGCTACATGATTTTCTCGAACCTTCCTGCTACTTGAACTCCTTGAACTTCTCGAACCTTCCTGCTACTTGAACTTCTTGAACCTTCCTGCAACTTGAACTTCTTGAACTTCTTGAACCTCCCTGCTACCTGAACTACTTGAACTTCTTGAACCTTTCTGCTACTTGAACTACTTGAACTTCTTGAACCTTCCTGCTACTTGAACTTCTTGAACCTTCCTGGTACTTGAACTTCTTGAACATCTTGAACCTTCCTGCTACTTGAACTTCTTGAACCTTCCTGCTACTTGAACTTCTTGAACTTCTTGAACCTTCCTGCTACTTGAGTTTCTTGAACATTCCTGCTACTTGAACTTCTTGAACTTCTTGAACCTTTCAGCTACTTGAACTTCTTGAACCTTCCTGCTACTTGAACTTCTTGAACCTTCCTGATACTTGAACTTCTTGACCCTTCCTGCTACTTGAACTTCTTGAACTTCTTGAACCTTCCTGCTACTTGAAGTACTTGAACTTCTTGAACCTTCCTGCTACTTGAACTTCTTGAACCTTCCTGCTACTTGAACTTCATGAATCTTCTGGCTACTTGAACTTCTCGAACTTCTTGAACCCCACTGCTACTTGAACTTCTTGAACCTTCCTGCTACTTGAACTTATTAAACATTCCGGCTACTTGAATTTCTTGAACCTTCCTGCTACTTGAACTTCTTGAACCTTCCTGCTACTTGAACTTCATGAACCTTCCTGCTACTTGAACTTCTTGAACCTTCCTGCTACTTGAACTTATTGAACCTTCCTGCTACTTGAACTTCTTGAACCATCCTGCTACTTGAACTTCTTGAACCTTCCTGCCACTTGAACTTCTCGAACTTCATGAACCTTCCTGCTCCTTGAACTACTTGAACTTCTTGAACCTTCCTGCTACTTTAACTTCTTACACCTTCCTGCTACTTGAACTTCTTGAACCTTCCGGCTACTTGAACTTCTTGAACCCTCCTGCTACTCGAACTTCTTGAACCCTAATGCAACTTTAACTTCTTACACCTTCCTGCTACTTGAACTTCTTGAACCTTCCGGCTACTTGAACTTCTTGAACCTTCCTGCTACTTGAACTTATTGAACTTCATGCACCTTCCTGCTACTTGACTACTTGAACTTCTTGAACCTTACTGCTACTTTAACTTCTTGAACCTTCCTGCTACTTGAACTTCTTCAACCTTCCTGCTACTTGAACTTCTTGAACCTTCCGGCTACTTGAACTTTTTTAACTTCTTGAAATTTCCTGCTACTTGATCTTCTTGTACTTTCTGCTACTTGAACTTCTTGAGACTTCCTGCTACCTGAACTTCTTGAACCTTCCTGCTACTTGAACTTCTTGAACCTTCCTGCTTCTTGAACTTCTTGAACCTTCCTGCTACTTGAACTTATTGAACATTCCGGCTACTTGAACTTCTTGAACCTTCCTGCTACTTGAACTTCTTGAACTTCTTGAACCTTCCTTCTACTTGAACTACTTGAACTTCTTGAACCTTCCTGCTACTTGAACTACTTGAACTTCTTGAACCTTCCTGCTACTTGAACTTCTTGAACCTTCCTGCTACTTGAACTTATTGAACATTCCGGCTACTTGAACTTCTTGAACCTTCCTGCTACTTGAACTTCTTGAACTTCTTGAACCTTCCTTCTACTTGAACTACTTGAACTTCTTGAACCTTCCTGCTACTTGAACTACTTGAACTTCTTGAACCTTCCTGCTACTTGAACTTCTTGAACCTTCCTGCTACTTGAACTTCTTGAACCTTCCTGCTACTTGAACTTCTTGAACCTTCCGGCTACTTGAACTTCTTGAACTTCTTGAAGCTTCCGGCTACTTGAACTCCTTGAACCTTCCTGCTACTTGAACTTCTTGAACCTTCCGGCTACTTGAACTTCTTGAACTTCTTGAACCTTCCTGCTACTTGAACTTATTGAACCTTCCTGCTACTTGAACTTCTTGAACCTTCCTGCTACTTGAACTTCTTGAACCTTCCTGCTACTTGAACTTCTTGAACCTTTCTGCTACTTGAATTTCTTGAACCTTCCTGCTACTTGAACTTCTTGAACTTCTTGAACCTTCCTGCTACCCTGAACAACTTGAACTTCTTGAAACTTCCTGCTACTTGAACTTCATGAACCTTCCTTCTACTTGAACTTCTTGAACCTTCCTGCTACTAGAACTTCTTGAACTTCTTGAACCTTCCTGCAACTTGAACTTCTTGAACCTTCCTGCTACTTTTACTTCTTGAACCTTCCTGCTACTTGAATTTCTTGATCTTCTTGAACCTCCCTGCTTCTTGTACTTCTTGAACTTCTTGAACCTTCCTGCTACTTGAACTTCTTGAACCTTCCTGCTTCTTGAACTTCTTGAACTTCTTGAACCTTCCCGCTACTTGAACTTCTTGAACCTTCCTGCTACTTGAACTTCTTGAAACTTCCTGCTACTTGAACTTCTTGAACCTTCCAGCTACTTGAACTTCTTGAACCTTCCTGCTACTTGAACTTCTTGAACCTTCCTGCTACTTGAACTTCTTGAACTTCTTGAACCTTCCTGCTACTTGAACTTCTTGAACCTTCCTACTACTTGAACTTCTTGAACCTTCCTGCTACTTGAACTTCTTGAACTTCTTGAACCTTCCTGCTACTTGAACTACTTGAACTTCTTGAACCTTCTTGCTAATTAAACTTCTTGAACCTTCCTGCTACCTGAACTTCTTGAACCTTCCTGCTACTTGAACTTTTTGAACCTTCCGGCTACTTGAACTTCTTGAACCTTCCTGCTACTTGAACTTCTTGAACCTTCCTGCTACTTGAACTTCTTGAACCTTCCTGCTACTTGAACTTCTTGAACCTTCCTGCTACTTGAACTTCTTGAACCTTCCTGCTACTTTAACTTCTTGAACCTTCCTGCTACTTGAACTTCTTGAACCCTCCGGCTACTTGAACTTCTTGAACCTTCCTGCTACTTGAACTTCTTAAACCTTCCTGCTACTCGAACTTCTTGAACCTTCCGGCTACTTGAACTTCTTGAACTTCTTGAACCTTCCTGCTACTTGAACTTCTTAAACCTTCCTGCTACTCGAACTTCTTGAACCTTCCGGCTACTTGAACTTCTTGAACTTCTTGAACCTTCCTGCTACTTGAACCTATTGAACCTTCCTGCTACTTGAACTTCTTTAACCTTCCTGCTACTTGAACTTCTTAAACTTCTTGAACCTTCCTGCTACTTGAACTTCTTGAACCTTCCTGCTACTTGAACTTCTTGAACCTTTCTGCTACTTGAACTTCTTGAACCTTCCTGCTACTTGAACATCTTGACCCTTCCTGCTACTTGAACATTTTGAACTTCTTGAACCTTCCTGCTACTTGAACTTCTGGAATCTTCCTGCTACTTAAACTTCTTGAACCTTCCTGCTACTTGAACTTGAACCTTCCTGCTAATTGATTTTCTTGAACCTTCCTGCCACTTGAACTTCGTGAACCTTCCTGCTACTTGAACTTAATGAACTTCTTGAACCTTCCTGCTACTTGAACTTCTTGAACCTTAATGCTACTTGAACTTCTTGAACCTTCCTGCTACTTGAACTTCTTGAACCTTCCTGCTACTTGAACTTCTTGAACTTCTTGAACCTTCCTGCTACTTGAACTTCTTGAACTTCTTGAACCTTCCTGCTACTTGAACTTCGTGAACCTTCCTGCTACTTGAACTGCTTGATCCTTCCTGCTACTTGAACTTCTCGAACCTTCCTGCTACTTGAACTTCATGAACTTCTTGACCCTTCCTGCTACTTGAACTGCTTGAACCTTCAGGCTACTTGAACTTCTTGAACCTTCCTGCTACTTGAACTTCTTGAACCTTCCTGCTACTTGAACTTCTTGAACCTTCCTGCTACTTGAACTTCTTGAACCTTCCTGCTTCTTGAACTTCTTGAACTTCTTGAACCTTCCTGCTACTTGAACTTCTTGAACCTTCCTGCTACTTGAACTTCTTGAACTTCTTGAACCTTCCTGCTACTTGAACTTCTTGATCCTTCCTGCTACTTGAACTTCTCGAACCTTCCTGCTACTTGAACTTTATGAACTTCTTGAACCTTCCTGCTACTTGAACTTCTTGAACCTTCAGGCTACTTGAACTTCTTGAACCTTCCTGCTACTTGAACTTCTGGAACCTTCCTGCTACTTGAACTTTTTGAACCTTCCTGCTACTTGAACTTCTTGAACTTCTTGAACCTTTCTGCTACTTGAACTTCTTGAACCTTCCTGCTACTTGAACTTCTTGAACTTCTTGAACCTTTCTGCTACTCAAACTTCTTTAACTTCTTGAACCTTCCTGCTACTTGAACTTTTTGAACCTTCCTGCTACTTGAACTTCTTGAACTTCTTGAACCTTCCTGCTACTTGAACTTCTTGAACTTATTGAACCTTCCTGCTACTTGAACTTCTTGAACTTCTTGAACCTTCCTGCTACTTGAACTTCTTGAACCTTCCTGCTACTTGAACTTCTTGAACATTCCTGTTACTTGAACTTCTTGAACCTTCCTGCTACTTGAACTTCTTGAACTTCTTGAACCTTCCTGCTACTTGAACTTCTTGAACCTTCCTACTACTTGAACTTCTTGAACTTCTTGAACCTTCCTGCTACTTGAACTTCTTGAACCTTGCTGCTACTTGAACTTCTTGAACATTCCTGTTACTTGAACTTCTTGAACCTTCCTGCTACTTGAACCCTTTGAACTTCTTGAACCTTCCTGCTACTTGATCTTCTGGAAACTTTCTGCTACTTGAACTTCTTGAAACTTCCTGCTACCTGAACTTCTTGAACCTTCCCGCTACTTGAACTTCTTGAACCTTCCTGCTACTTGAACTTCTTGAACCTTCCTGCTACTTGAACTTCTTGAACCTTCCAGCTTTTTGAACTTCTTGAACCTTCCTGCTACTTTAACTTCTTGAACCTTCCTGCTATATGAACTTCTTGAACCTTCCTGCTACTTGAACTTCTTGAAACTCCTTGCTACATGATTTTCTTGAACCTTCCTGCAACTTGAACTCCTTGAACTTCTCGAACTTTCCTGCTACTTGAACTTCTTGAAACTCCTTGCTACATGATTTTCTCGAACCTTCCTGCTACTTGAACTCCTTGAACTTCTCGAACCTTCCTGCTACTTGAACTTCTTGAACCTTCCTGCAACTTGAACTTCTTGAACTTCTTGAACCTCCCTGCTACCTGAACTACTTGAACTTCTTGAACCTTTCTGCTACTTGAACTACTTGAACTTCTTGAACCTTCCTGCTACTTGAACTTCTTGAACCTTCCTGGTACTTGAACTTCTTGAACTTCTTGAACCTTCCTGCTACTTGAACTTCTTGAACCTTACAGCTACTTGAACTTCTTGAACTTCTTGAACCTTCCTGCTACTTGAGTTTCTTGAACATTCCTGCTACTTGAACTTCTTGAACTTCTTGAACCTTTCAGCTACTTGAACTTCTTGAACCTTCCTGCTACTTGAACTTCTTGAACCTTCCTGATACTTGGACTTCTTGACCCTTCCTGCTACTTGAACTTCTTGAACTTCTTGAACCTTCCTGCTACTTGAACTACTTGAACTTCTTGAACCTTCCTGCTACTTGAACTTCTTGAACCTTCCTGCTACTTGAACTTCATGAATCTTCTGGCTACTTGAACTTCTCGAACTTCTTGAACCCCACTGCTACTTGAACTTCTTGAACCTTCCTGCTACTTGAACTTATTAAACATTCCGGCTACTTGAATTTCTTGAACCTTCCTGCTACTTGAACTTCTTGAACCTTCCTGCTACTTGAACTTCATGAACCTTCCTGCTACTTGAACTTCTTGAACCTTCCTGCTACTTGAACTTATTGAACCTTCCTGCTACTTGAACTTCTTGAACCATCCTGCTACTTGAACTTCTTGAACCTTCCTGCCACTTGAACTTCTCGAACTTCATGAACCTTCCTGCTCCTTGAACTACTTGAACTTCTTGAACCTTCCTGCTACTTTAACTTCTTACACCTTCCTGCTACTTGAACTTCTTGAACCTTCCGGCTACTTGAACTTCTTGAACCCTCCTGCTACTCGAACTTCTTGAACCCTAATGCAACTTTAACTTCTTACACCTTCCTGCTACTTGAACTTCTTGAACCTTCCGGCTACTTGAACTTCTTGAACCTTCCTGCTACTTGAACTTATTGAACTTCATGCACCTTCCTGCTACTTGAACTACTTGAACTTCTTGAACCTTACTGCTACTTTAACTTTTTGAACCTTCCTGCTACTTGAACTTCTTGAACCTTCCTGCTACTTGAACTTCTTGAACCTTCCGGCTACTTGAACTTTTTTAACTTCTTGAAATTTCCTGCTACTTGATCTTCTTGTACTTTCTGCTACTTGAACTTCTTGAAACTTCCTGCTACCTGAACTTCTTGAACCTTCCTGCTACTTGAACTTCTTGAACCTTCCTGCTTCTTGAACTTCTTGAACCTTCCTGCTACTTGAACTCATTGAACATTCCGGCTACTTGAACTTCTTGAACCTTCCTGCTACTTGAACTTCTTGAACTTCTTGAACCTTCCTTCTACTTGAACTACTTGAACTTCTTGAACCTTCCTGCTACTTGAACTACTTGAACTTCTTGAACCTTCCTGCTACTTGAACTTCTTGAACCTTCCTGCTACTTGAACTTCTTGAACCTTCCTGCTACTTGAACTTCTTGAACCTTCCGGCTACTTGAACTTCTTGAACTTCTTGAACCTTCCGGCTACTTGAACTCCTTGAACCTTCCTGCTACTTGAACTTCTTGAACCTTCCGGCTACTTGAACTTCTTGAACTTCTTGAACCTTCCTGCTACTTGAACTTATTGAACCTTCCTGCTACTTGAACTTCTTGAACCTTCCTGCTACTTGAACTTCTTGAACCTTCCTGCTACTTGAACTTCTTGAACCTTTCTGCTACTTGAATTTCTTGAACCTTCCTGCTACTTGAACTTCTTGAACTTCTTGAAACTTCCTGCTACCCTGAACAACTTGAACTTCTTGAAACTTCCTGCTACTTGAACTTCATGAACCTTCCTTCTACTTGAACTTCTTGAACCTTCCTGCTACGAGAACTTCTTGAACTTCTTGAACCTTCCTGCAACTTGAACTTCTTGAACCTTCCTGCTACTTTTACTTCTTGAACCTTCCTGCTACTTGAATTTCTTGATCTTCTTGAACCTCCCTGCTTCTTGTACTTCTTGAACTTCTTGAACCTTCCTGCTACTTGAACTTCTTGAACCTTCCTGCTTCTTGAACTTCTTGAACTTCTTGAACCTTCCCGCTACTTGAACTTCTTGAACCTTCCTGCTACTTGACCTTCTTAAAACTTCCTGCTACTTGAACTTCTTGAACCTTCCAGCTACTTGAACTTCTTGAACCTTCTTGCCACTTGAACTTCTTGAACCTTCCTGCTACTTGAACTTCTTGAACTTCTTGAAACTTCCTGCTACTTGAACTTCTTGAACCTTCCTGCTACTTGAACTTCTTGAACCTTTCTGCTACTTGAACTTCTAGAACTTCATGAACCTTCCTGCTACTTGAACTACTTGAACTTCTTGAACCTTCTTGCTAATTAAACTTCTTGAACCTTCCTGCTACCTGAACTTCTTGAACCTTCCTGCTACTAGAACTTTTTGAACCTTCCAACTACTTGAACTTCTTGAACCTTCCTGCTACTTGAACTTCTTGAACCTTCCTGCTACTTGAACTTCTCGAACCTTCCTGCTACTTGAACTTCTTGAACCTTCCTGCTACTTGAACTTCTTGAACCTTCCTGCTACTTTAACTTCTTGAACCTTCCTGCTACTTGAACTTCTTGAACCCTCCGGCTACTTGAACTTCTTGAACCTTTCTGCTACTTGAACTTCCTAAACCTTCCTGCTACTTGAACTTCTTGAACCTTCCGGCTACTTGAACTGCTTGAACTTCTTGAACCTTCCTGCTACTTGAACCTATTGAACCTTCCTGCTACTTGAACTTCTTGAACCTTCCTGCTACTTGAACTTCTTAAACTTCTTGAACCTTCCTGCTACTTGAACTTCTTGAACCTTCCTGCTACTTGAACTTCTTGAACCTTTCTGCTACTTGAACTTCTTGAACCTTCCTGCTACTTGAACATCTTGACCCTTCCTGCTCCTTGAACATTTTGAACTTCTTGAACCTTCCTGCTACTTGAACTTCTGGAATCTTCCTGCTACTTGAACTTCTTGAACCTTCCTGCTACTTGAACTTGAACCTTCCTGCTGATTGATTTTCTTGAACCTTCCTGCCACTTTAACTTCGTGAACCTTCCTGCTACTTGAACTTCTTGAACTTCTTGAACCTTCCTGCTACTTGAACTTCTTGAACCTTCCTGCTACTTGAACTTCTTGAATTTCTTGAACCTTCCTGCTACTTTAACTTCTTGAACCTTCCTGCTATTTGAACTTCTTGAACATTCCTGTTACTTGAACTTCTTGAACCTTCCTGCTACTTGAACCATTTGAACTTCTTGAACCTTCCTGCTACTTGATCTTCTTGAAACTTTCTGCTACTTGAACTTCTTGAAACTTCCTGCTGCCTGAACTTCTTGAACCTTCCTGCTACTTGAACTTCTTGAACCTTCCTGCTACTTGAACTTTTTGAACCTTCCGGCTACTTGAACTTCTTGAACCTTCCTGCTACTTGAACTTCTTGAACCTTCCTGCTACTTGAACTTCTTGAACCATCCTGCTACTTGAACTTCTTGAACCTTCCTGCCACTTGAACTTCTCGAACTTCATGAGCCTTCCTGCTCCTTGAACTACTTGAACTTCTTGAACCTTCCTGCTACTTAAACTTCTTACACCTTCCTGCTACTTGAACTTCTTGAACCTTCCGGCTACTTGAACTTCTTGAACCCTCCTGCTACTTGAACTTCTTGAACCCTAATGCAACTTTAACTTCTTACACCTTCCTGCTACTTGAACTTCCTTAACCTTCCGGCTACTTGAACTTCTTGAACCTTCCTGCTACTTGAACTTATTGAACTTCATGCACCTTCCTGCTACTTGAACTACTTGAACTTCTTGAACCTTACTGCTACTTTAACTTCTTGAACCTTCCTGCTACTTGAACTTCTTGAACCTTCCTGCTACTTGAACTTCTTGAACCTTCCGGCTACTTGAACTTTTTGAACTTCTTGAACCTTCCTGCTACTTGATCTTCTTGTACTTTCTGCTACTTGAACTTCTTGAAACTTCCTGCTACCTGAACTTCTTGAACCTTCCTGCTACTTGAACTTCTTGAACCTTCCTGCTTCTTGAACTTCTTGAACCTTCCTGCTACTTGAACTTATTGAACATTCCGGCTACTTGAACTTCTTGAACCTTCCTGCTACTTGAACTTCTTGAGTTTCTTGAACCTTCCTTCTACTTGAACTACTTGAACTTCTTGAACCTTCCTGCTACTTGAACTACTTGAACTTCTTGAACCTTCCTGCTACTTGAACTTCTTGAACCTTCCTGCTACTTGAACTTCTTGAACCTTCCTGCTACTTGAACTTCTTGAACCTTCCGGCTACTTGAACTTCTTGAACTTCTTGAACCTTCCGGCTACTTGAACTCCTTGAACCTTCCTGCTACTTGAACTTCTTGAACCTTCCGGCTACTTGAACTTCTTGAACTTCTTGAACCTTCCTGCTACTTGAACTTATTGAACCTTCCTGCTACTTGAACTTCTTGAACCTTCCTGCTACTTGAAATTCTTGAACCTTCCTGCTACTTGAACTTCTTGAACCTTTCTGCTACTTGAATTTCTTGAACCTTCCTGCTACTTGAACTTCTTGAACTTTTTGAACCTTCCTGCTACCCTGAACAACTTGAACTTCTTGAAACTTCCTGCTACTTGAACTTCATGAACCTTCCTTCTACTTGAACTTCTTGAACCTTCCTGCTACTAGAACTTCTTGAACTTCTTGAACCTTCCTGCAACTTGAACTTCTTGAACCTTCCTGCTACTTTTACTTCTTGAACCTTCCTGCTACTTGAATTTCTTGATCTTCTTGAACCTCCCTGCTTCTTGTACTTCTTGAACTTCTTGAACCTTCCTGCTACTTGAACTTCTTGAACCTTCCTGCTTCTTGAACTTCTTGAACTTCTTGAACCTTCCCGCTACTTGAACTTCTTGAACCTTCCTGCTACTTGAACTTCTTGAAACTTCCTGCTACTTGAACTTCTTGACCCTTCCAGCTACTTGAACTTCTTGAACCTTCCTGCTACTTGAACTTCTTGAACCTTCCTGCTACTTGAACTTCTTGAACTTCTTGAACCTTCCTGCTACTTGAACTTCTTGAACCTTCCTACTACTTGAACTTCTTGAACCTTCCTGCTACTTGAACTTCTTGAACTTCTTGAACCTTCCTGCTACTTGAACTACTTGAACTTCTTGAACCTTCTTGCTAATTAAACTTCTTGAACCTTCCTGCTACCTGAACTTCTTGAACCTTCCTGCTACTTGAACTTTTTGAACCTTCCGGCTACTTGAACTTCTTGAACCTTCCTGCTACTTGAACTTCTTGAACCTTCCTGCTACTTGAACTTCTTGAACCTTCCTGCGTCTTGAACTTCTTGAACCTTCCTGCTACTTGAACTTCTTGAACCTTCCTGCTACTTTAACTTCTTGAACCTTCCTGCTACTTGAACTTCTTGAACCCTCCGGCTTCTTGAACTTCTTGAACCTTCCTGCTACTTGAACTTCTTAAACCTTCCTGCTACTCGAACTTCTTGAACCTTCCGGCTACTTGAACTTCTTGAACTTCTTGAACCTTCCTGCTACTTGAACCTATTGAACCTTCCTGCTACTTGAACTTCTTTAACCTTCCTGCTACTTGAACTTCTTAAACTTCTTGAACCTTCCTGCTACTTGAACTTCTTGAACCTTCCTGCTACTTGAACTTCTTGAACCCTTCTGCTACTTGAACTTCTTGAACCTTCCTGCTACTTGAACATCTTGACCCTTCCTGCTACTTGAACATTTTGAACTTCTTGAACCTTCCTGCTACTTGAACTTCTGGAATCTTCATGCTACTTGAACTTCTTGAACCTTCCTGCTACTTGAACTTGAACCTTCCTGCTAATTGATTTTCTTGAACCTTCTTGCCACTTGAACTTCGTGAACCTTCCTGCTACTTGAACTTAATGAACTTCTTGAACCTTCCTGCTACTTGAACTTCATGAACCTTAATGCTACTTGAACTTCTTGAACCTTCCTGCTACTTGAACTTCTTGAACCTTCCTGCTACTTGAACTTCTTGAACTTCTTGAACCTTCCCGCTACTTGAACTTCTTGAACCTTCCTGCTACTTGAACTTCTTGAACCTTCCTGCTACTTGAACTTCTTGAACTTCTTGAACCTTCCTGCTACTTGAACTTCTTGATCCTTCCTGCTACTTGAACTTCTCGAACCTTCCTGCTACTTGAACTTCATGAACTTCTTGAACCTTCCTGCTACTTGAACTGCTTGAACCTTCAGGCTACTTGAACTTCTTGAACCTTCCTGCTACTTGAACTTCTTGAACCTTCCTGCTACTTGAACTTCTTGAACCTTCCTGCTACTTGAACTTCTTGAACCTTCCTGCTTCTTGAACTTCTTGAACCTTCCTGCTACTTGAACTTTTTGAACCTTCCTGCTACTTGAACTTCTTGATCCTTCCTGCTACTTGAACTTCTCGAACCTTCCTGCTACTTGAACTTTATGAACTTCTTGAACCTTCCTGCTACTTGAACTTCTTGAACCTTCAGGCTACTTGAACTTCTTGAACCTTCCTGCTACTTGAACTTCTTGAACCTTCCTGCTACTTGAACTTTTTTAACCTTCCTGCTACTTGATCTTCTTGAACTTATTGAACCTTTCTGCTACTTGAACTTCTTGAACCTTCCTGCTACTTGAACTTCTTGAACTTCTTGAACCTTTCTGCTACTCAAACTTCTTTAACTTCTTGAACCTTCCTGCTACTTGAACTTTTTGAACCTTCCTGCTACTTGAACTTCTTGAACTTCTTGAACCTTCCTGCTACTTGAACTTCTTGAACTTATTGAACCTTCCTGCTACTTGAACTTCTTGAACTTCTTGAACCTTCCTGCTACTTGAACTTCTTGAACCTTCCTGCTACTTGAACTTCTTGAACATTCCTGTTACTTGAACTTCTTGAACCTTCCTGCTACTTGAACTTCTTGAACTTCTTGAACCTTCCTGCTACTTGAACTTCTTGAACCTTCATACTACTTTAACTTCTTGAACTTCTTGAACCTTCCTGCTACTTGAACTTCTTGAACCTTGCTGCTACTTGAACTACTTGAACATTCCTGTTACTTGAACTTCTTGAACCTTCCTGCTACTTGAACCCTTTGAACTTCTTGAACCTTCCTGCTACTTGATCTTCTTGAAACTTTCTGCTACTTGAACTTCTTGAAACTTCCTGCTACCTGAACTTCTTGAACCTTCCCGCTACTTGAACTTCTTGAACCTTCCTGCTACTTGAACTTCTTGAACCTTCCTGCTACTTGAACTTCTTGAACCTTCCAGCTTTTTGAACTTCTTGAACCTTCCTGCTACTTTAACTTCTTGAACCTTCCTGCTACATGAACTTCTTGAACCTTCCTGCTACTTGAACTTCTTGAAACTCCTTGCTACATGATTTTCTTGAACCTTCCTGCAACTTGAACTCCTTGAACTTCTCGAACCTTCCTGCTACTTGAACTTCTTGAAACTCCTTGCTACATGATTTTCTTGAACCTTCCTGCTACTTGAACTCCTTGAACTTCTCGAACCTTCCTGCTACTTGAACTTCTTGAACCTTCCTGCAACTTGAACTTCTTGAACTTCTTGAAACTCCCTGCTACCTGAACTACTTGAACTTCTTGAACCTTTCTGCTACTTGAACTACTTGAACTTCTTGAACCTTCCTGCTACTTGAACTTCTTGAACCTTCCTGGTACTTGAACTTCTTGAACTTCTTGAACCTTTCTGCTACTTGAACTTCTTGAACCTTCCTGCTACTTGAACTTCTTGAACATCTTGAACCTTCCTGCTACTTGAGTTTCTTGAACATTCCTGCTACTTGAACTTCTTGAACTTCTTGAACCTTTCAGCTACTTGAACTTCTTGAACCTTCCTGCTACTTGAACTTCTTGAACCTTCCTGATACTTGAACTTCTTGACCCTTCCTGCTACTTGAACTTCTTGAACTTCTTGAACCTTCCTGCTACTTGAACTACTTGAACTTCTTGAACCTTCCTGCTACTTGAACTTCTTGAACCTTCCTGCTACTTGAACTTCATGAATCTTCTGGCTACTTGAACTTCTCGAACTTCTTGAACCCCACTGCTACTTGAACTTCTTGAACCTTCCTGCTACTTGAACTTATTAAACATTCCGGCTACTTGAATTTCTTGAACCTTCCTGCTACTTGAACTTCTTGAACCTTCCTGCTACTTGAACTTCATGAACCTTCCTGCTACTTGAACTTCTTGAACCTTCCTGCTACTTGAACTTATTGAACATTCCGGCTACTTGAACTTCTTGAACCTTCCTGCTACTTGAACTTCTTGAACTTCTTGAACCTTCCATCTACTTGAACTACTTGAACTTCTTGAACCTTCCTGCTACTTGAACTACTTGAACTTATTGAACCTTCCTGCTACTTGAACTTCTTGAACCTTCCTGCTACTTGAACTTCTTGAACCTTCCTGCTACTTGAACTTCTTGAACCTTCCGGCTACTTGCACTTCTTGAACTTCTTGAACCTTCCTGCTACTTGAACTCCTTGAACCTTCCTGCTACTTGAACTTCTTCAACCTTCCGGCTACTTGAACTTCTTGAACTTCTTGAACCTTCCGGCTACTTGAACTTCTCGAACTTCTTGAACCTTCCTGCTACTTGAACTCCTTGAACCTTCCTGCTACTTGAACTCCTTGAACCTTCCTGCTACTTGAACTTCTTGAACCTTCCGGCTACTTGAGTTTCTTGAACTTCTTGAACCTTCCTGCTACTTGAACTTATTGAACCTTCCTGCTACTTGAACTTCTTGAACCTTCCTGCTACTTGAACTTCTTGAACCTTCCTGCTACTTGAACTTCTTGAACCTTTCTGCTACATGAATTTCTTGAACCTTGCTGCTACTTGAACTTCTTGAACTTCTTGAACCTTCCTGCTACCCTGAACAACTTGAACTTCTTGAAACTTCCTGCTACTTGAACTTCTTGAACCTTCCTTCTACTTGAACTTCTTGAACCTTCCTGCTACTAGAACTTCTTGAACTTCTTGAACCTTCCTGCAACTTGAACTTCTTGAACCTTCCTGCTACTTTCACTTCTTGAACCTTCCTGCTACTTGAATTTCTTGATCTTCTTGAACCTCCCTGCTTCTTGTACTTCTTGAACTTCTTGAACCTTCCTGCTACTTGAACTTCTTGAACCTTCCTGCTTCTTGAACTTCTTGAACTTTATGAACCTTCCCGCTACTTGAACTTCTTGAACCTTCCTGCTACTTGAACTTCTTGAACCTTCCTGCCACTTGAACTTCTTGAACCTTCCTGCTACTTGAACTTCTTGAACTTCTTGAACCTTCCTGCTACTTGAACTTCTTGAACCTTCCTGCTACTTGAACTTCTTGAACCTTTCTGCTACTTGAACTTCTAGAACTTCATGAACCTTCCTGCTACTTGAACTACTTGAACTTCTTGAACCTTCTTGCTAATTAAACTTCTTGAACCTTCCTGCTACCTAAACTTCTTGAACCTTCCTGCTACTAGAACTTTTTGAACCTTCCAACTACTTGAACTTCTTGAACCTTCCTGCTACTTGAACTTCTTGAACCTTCCTGCTACTTTAACTTCTTGAACCTTCCTGCTACTTGAACTTCTTGAACCCTCCGGCTACTTGAACTTCTTGAACCTTCCTGCTACTTGAACTTCTTAAACCTTCCTGCTACTTGAACTTCTTGAACCTTCCTGCTACTTGAACTTCTTGAACCTTCCTGCTACTTGAACTTCTTGAACCTTCCTGCTACTTTAACTTCTTGAACCTTCCTGCTACTTGAACTTCTTGAACCCTCCGGCTACTTGAACTTCTTGAACCTTCCTGCTACTTGAACTTCTTAAACCTTCCTGCTACTCGAACTTCTTGAACCTTCCGGCTACTTGAACTTCTTGAACTTCTTGAACCTTCCTGCTACTTGAACTTCTTAAACCTTCCTGCTACTCGAACTTCTTGAACCTTCCGGCTACTTGAACTTCTTGAACTTCTTGAACCTTCCTGCTACTTGAACCTATTGAACCTTCCTGCTACTTGAACTTCTTTAACCTTCCTGCTACTTGAACTTCTTAAACTTCTTGAACCTTCCTGCTACTTGAACTTCTTGAACCTTCCTGCTACTTGAACTTCTTGAACCTTTCTGCTACTTGAACTTCTTGAACCTTCCTGCTACTTGAACATCTTGACCCTTCCTGCTACTTGAACATTTTGAACTTCTTGAACCTTCCTGCTACTTGAACTTCTGGAATCTTCCTGCTACTTGAACTTCTTGAACCTTCCTGCTACTTGAACTTGAACCTTCCTGCTAATTGATTTTCTTGAACCTTCCTGCCACTTGAACTTCGTGAACCTTCCTGCTACTTGAACTTAATGAACTTCTTGAACCTTCCTGCTACTTGAACTTCTTGAACCTTAATGCTACTTGAACTTCTTGAACCTTCCTGCTACTTGAACTTCTTGAACCTTCCTGCTACTTGAACTTCTTGAACTTCTTGAACCTTCCTGCTACTTGAACTTCTTGAACTTCTTGAACCTTCCTGCTACTTGAACTTCGTGAACCTTCCTGCTACTTGAACTGCTTGATCCTTCCTGCTACTTGAACTTCTCGAACCTTCCTGCTACTTGAACTTCATGAACTTCTTGACCCTTCCTGCTACTTGAACTGCTTGAACCTTCAGGCTACTTGAACTTCTTGAACCTTCCTGCTACTTGAACTTCTTGAACCTTCCTGCTACTTGAACTTCTTGAACCTTCCTGCTACTTGAACTTCTTGAACCTTCCTGCTTCTTGAACTTCTTGAACTTCTTGAACCTTCCTGCTACTTGAACTTCTTGAACCTTCCTGCTACTTGAACTTCTTGAACTTCTTGAACCTTCCTGCTACTTGAACTTCTTGATCCTTCCTGCTACTTGAACTTCTCGAACCTTCCTGCTACTTGAACTTTATGAACTTCTTGAACCTTCCTGCTACTTGAACTTCTTGAACCTTCAGGCTACTTGAACTTCTTGAACCTTCCTGCTACTTGAACTTCTGGAACCTTCCTGCTACTTGAACTTTTTGAACCTTCCTGCTACTTGAACTTCTTGAACTTCTTGAACCTTTCTGCTACTTGAACTTCTTGAACCTTCCTGCTACTTGAACTTCTTGAACTTCTTGAACCTTTCTGCTACTCAAACTTCTTTAACTTCTTGAACCTTCCTGCTACTTGAACTTTTTGAACCTTCCTGCTACTTGAACTTCTTGAACTTCTTGAACCTTCCTGCTACTTGAACTTCTTGAACTTATTGAACCTTCCTGCTACTTGAACTTCTTGAACTTCTTGAACCTTCCTGCTACTTGAACTTCTTGAACCTTCCTGCTACTTGAACTTCTTGAACATTCCTGTTACTTGAACTTCTTGAACCTTCCTGCTACTTGAACTTCTTGAACTTCTTGAACCTTCCTGCTACTTGAACTTCTTGAACCTTCCTACTACTTGAACTTCTTGAACTTCTTGAACCTTCCTGCTACTTGAACTTCTTGAACCTTGCTGCTACTTGAACTTCTTGAACATTCCTGTTACTTGAACTTCTTGAACCTTCCTGCTACTTGAACCCTTTGAACTTCTTGAACCTTCCTGCTACTTGATCTTCTGGAAACTTTCTGCTACTTGAACTTCTTGAAACTTCCTGCTACCTGAACTTCTTGAACCTTCCCGCTACTTGAACTTCTTGAACCTTCCTGCTACTTGAACTTCTTGAACCTTCCTGCTACTTGAACTTCTTGAACCTTCCAGCTTTTTGAACTTCTTGAACCTTCCTGCTACTTTAACTTCTTGAACCTTCCTGCTATATGAACTTCTTGAACCTTCCTGCTACTTGAACTTCTTGAAACTCCTTGCTACATGATTTTCTTGAACCTTCCTGCAACTTGAACTCCTTGAACTTCTCGAACTTTCCTGCTACTTGAACTTCTTGAAACTCCTTGCTACATGATTTTCTCGAACCTTCCTGCTACTTGAACTCCTTGAACTTCTCGAACCTTCCTGCTACTTGAACTTCTTGAACCTTCCTGCAACTTGAACTTCTTGAACTTCTTGAACCTCCCTGCTACCTGAACTACTTGAACTTCTTGAACCTTTCTGCTACTTGAACTACTTGAACTTCTTGAACCTTCCTGCTACTTGAACTTCTTGAACCTTCCTGGTACTTGAACTTCTTGAACTTCTTGAACCTTCCTGCTACTTGAACTTCTTGAACCTTACAGCTACTTGAACTTCTTGAACTTCTTGAACCTTCCTGCTACTTGAGTTTCTTGAACATTCCTGCTACTTGAACTTCTTGAACTTCTTGAACCTTTCAGCTACTTGAACTTCTTGAACCTTCCTGCTACTTGAACTTCTTGAACCTTCCTGATACTTGAACTTCTTGACCCTTCCTGCTACTTGAACTTCTTGAACTTCTTGAACCTTCCTGCTACTTGAACTACTTGAACTTCTTGAACCTTCCTGCTACTTGAACTTCTTGAACCTTCCTGCTACTTGAACTTCATGAATCTTCTGGCTACTTGAACTTCTCGAACTTCTTGAACCCCACTGCTACTTGAACTTCTTGAACCTTCCTGCTACTTGAACTTATTAAACATTCCGGCTACTTGAATTTCTTGAACCTTCCTGCTACTTGAACTTCTTGAACCTTCCTGCTACTTGAACTTCATGAACCTTCCTGCTACTTGAACTTCTTGAACCTTCCTGCTACTTGAACTTATTGAACCTTCCTGCTACTTGAACTTCTTGAACCATCCTGCTACTTGAACTTCTTGAACCTTCCTGCCACTTGAACTTCTCGAACTTCATGAACCTTCCTGCTCCTTGAACTACTTGAACTTCTTGAACCTTCCTGCTACTTTAACTTCTTACACCTTCCTGCTACTTGAACTTCTTGAACCTTCCGGCTACTTGAACTTCTTGAACCCTCCTGCTACTCGAACTTCTTGAACCCTAATGCAACTTTAACTTCTTACACCTTCCTGCTACTTGAACTTCTTGAACCTTCCGGCTACTTGAACTTCTTGAACCTTCCTGCTACTTGAACTTATTGAACTTCATGCACCTTCCTGCTACTTGAACTACTTGAACTTCTTGAACCTTACTGCTACTTTAACTTTTTGAACCTTCCTGCTACTTGAACTTCTTGAACCTTCCTGCTACTTGAACTTCTTGAACCTTCCGGCTACTTGAACTTTTTTAACTTCTTGAAATTTCCTGCTACTTGATCTTCTTGTACTTTCTGCTACTTGAACTTCTTGAAACTTCCTGCTACCTGAACTTCTTGAACCTTCCTGCTACTTGAACTTCTTGAACCTTCCTGCTTCTTGAACTTCTTGAACCTTCCTGCTACTTGAACTCATTGAACATTCCGGCTACTTGAACTTCTTGAACCTTCCTGCTACTTGAACTTCTTGAACTTCTTGAACCTTCCTTCTACTTGAACTACTTGAACTTCTTGAACCTTCCTGCTACTTGAACTACTTGAACTTCTTGAACCTTCCTGCTACTTGAACTTCTTGAACCTTCCTGCTACTTGAACTTCTTGAACCTTCCTGCTACTTGAACTTCTTGAACCTTCCGGCTACTTGAACTTCTTGAACTTCTTGAACCTTCCGGCTACTTGAACTCCTTGAACCTTCCTGCTACTTGAACTTCTTGAACCTTCCGGCTACTTGAACTTCTTGAACTTCTTGAACCTTCCTGCTACTTGAACTTATTGAACCTTCCTGCTACTTGAACTTCTTGAACCTTCCTGCTACTTGAACTTCTTGAACCTTCCTGCTACTTGAACTTCTTGAACCTTTCTGCTACTTGAATTTCTTGAACCTTCCTGCTACTTGAACTTCTTGAACTTCTTGAAACTTCCTGCTACCCTGAACAACTTGAACTTCTTGAAACTTCCTGCTACTTGAACTTCATGAACCTTCCTTCTACTTGAACTTCTTGAACCTTCCTGCTACGAGAACTTCTTGAACTTCTTGAACCTTCCTGCAACTTGAACTTCTTGAACCTTCCTGCTACTTTTACTTCTTGAACCTTCCTGCTACTTGAATTTCTTGATCTTCTTGAACCTCCCTGCTTCTTGTACTTCTTGAACTTCTTGAACCTTCCTGCTACTTGAACTTCTTGAACCTTCCTGCTTCTTGAACTTCTTGAACTTCTTGAACCTTCCCGCTACTTGAACTTCTTGAACCTTCCTGCTACTTGACCTTCTTAAAACTTCCTGCTACTTGAACTTCTTGAACCTTCCAGCTACTTGAACTTCTTGAACCTTCTTGCCACTTGAACTTCTTGAACCTTCCTGCTACTTGAACTTCTTGAACTTCTTGAAACTTCCTGCTACTTGAACTTCTTGAACCTTCCTGCTACTTGAACTTCTTGAACCTTTCTGCTACTTGAACTTCTAGAACTTCATGAACCTTCCTGCTACTTGAACTACTTGAACTTCTTGAACCTTCTTGCTAATTAAACTTCTTGAACCTTCCTGCTACCTGAACTTCTTGAACCTTCCTGCTACTAGAACTTTTTGAACCTTCCAACTACTTGAACTTCTTGAACCTTCCTGCTACTTGAACTTCTTGAACCTTCCTGCTACTTGAACTTCTCGAACCTTCCTGCTACTTGAACTTCTTGAACCTTCCTGCTACTTGAACTTCTTGAACCTTCCTGCTACTTTAACTTCTTGAACCTTCCTGCTACTTGAACTTCTTGAACCCTCCGGCTACTTGAACTTCTTGAACCTTTCTGCTACTTGAACTTCCTAAACCTTCCTGCTACTTGAACTTCTTGAACCTTCCGGCTACTTGAACTGCTTGAACTTCTTGAACCTTCCTGCTACTTGAACCTATTGAACCTTCCTGCTACTTGAACTTCTTGAACCTTCCTGCTACTTGAACTTCTTAAACTTCTTGAACCTTCCTGCTACTTGAACTTCTTGAACCTTCCTGCTACTTGAACTTCTTGAACCTTTCTGCTACTTGAACTTCTTGAACCTTCCTGCTACTTGAACATCTTGACCCTTCCTGCTCCTTGAACATTTTGAACTTCTTGAACCTTCCTGCTACTTGAACTTCTGGAATCTTCCTGCTACTTGAACTTCTTGAACCTTCCTGCTACTTGAACTTGAACCTTCCTGCTGATTGATTTTCTTGAACCTTCCTGCCACTTTAACTTCGTGAACCTTCCTGCTACTTGAACTTCTTGAACTTCTTGAACCTTCCTGCTACTTGAACTTCTTGAACCTTCCTGCTACTTGAACTTCTTGAATTTCTTGAACCTTCCTGCTACTTTAACTTCTTGAACCTTCCTGCTATTTGAACTTCTTGAACATTCCTGTTACTTGAACTTCTTGAACCTTCCTGCTACTTGAACCATTTGAACTTCTTGAACCTTCCTGCTACTTGATCTTCTTGAAACTTTCTGCTACTTGAACTTCTTGAAACTTCCTGCTGCCTGAACTTCTTGAACCTTCCTGCTACTTGAACTTCTTGAACCTTCCTGCTACTTGAACTTTTTGAACCTTCCGGCTACTTGAACTTCTTGAACCTTCCTGCTACTTGAACTTCTTGAACCTTCCTGCTACTTGAACTTCTTGAACCATCCTGCTACTTGAACTTCTTGAACCTTCCTGCCACTTGAACTTCTCGAACTTCATGAACCTTCCTGCTCCTTGAACTACTTGAACTTCTTGAACCTTCCTGCTACTCAAACTTCTTACACCTTCCTGCTACTTGAACTTCTTGAACCTTCCGGCTACTTGAACTTCTTGAACCCTCCTGCTACTTGAACTTCTTGAACCCTAATGCAACTTTAACTTCTTACACCTTCCTGCTACTTGAACTTCCTTAACCTTCCGGCTACTTGAACTTCTTGAACCTTCCTGCTACTTGAACTTATTGAACTTCATGCACCTTCCTGCTACTTGAACTACTTGAACTTCTTGAACCTTACTGCTACTTTAACTTCTTGAACCTTCCTGCTACTTGAACTTCTTGAACCTTCCTGCTACTTGAACTTCTTGAACCTTCCGGCTACTTGAACTTTTTGAACTTCTTGAACCTTCCTGCTACTTGATCTTCTTGTACTTTCTGCTACTTGAACTTCTTGAAACTTCCTGCTACCTGAACTTCTTGAACCTTCCTGCTACTTGAACTTCTTGAACCTTCCTGCTTCTTGAACTTCTTGAACCTTCCTGCTACTTGAACTTATTGAACATTCCGGCTACTTGAACTTCTTGAACCTTCCTGCTACTTGAACTTCTTGAGTTTCTTGAACCTTCCTTCTACTTGAACTACTTGAACTTCTTGAACCTTCCTGCTACTTGAACTACTTGAACTTCTTGAACCTTCCTGCTACTTGAACTTCTTGAACCTTCCTGCTACTTGAACTTCTTGAACCTTCCTGCTACTTGAACTTCTTGAACCTTCCGGCTACTTGAACTTCTTGAACTTCTTGAACCTTCCGGCTACTTGAACTCCTTGAACCTTCCTGCTACTTGAACTTCTTGAACCTTCCGGCTACTTGAACTTCTTGAACTTCTTGAACCTTCCTGCTACTTGAACTTATTGAACCTTCCTGCTACTTGAACTTCTTGAACCTTCCTGCTACTTGAAATTCTTGAACCTTCCTGCTACTTGAACTTCTTGAACCTTTCTGCTACTTGAATTTCTTGAACCTTCCTGCTACTTGAACTTCTTGAACTTTTTGAACCTTCCTGCTACCCTGAACAACTTGAACTTCTTGAAACTTCCTGCTACTTGAACTTCATGAACCTTCCTTCTACTTGAACTTCTTGAACCTTCCTGCTACTAGAACTTCTTGAACTTCTTGAACCTTCCTGCAACTTGAACTTCTTGAACCTTCCTGCTACTTTTACTTCTTGAACCTTCCTGCTACTTGAATTTCTTGATCTTCTTGAACCTCCCTGCTTCTTGTACTTCTTGAACTTCTTGAACCTTCCTGCTACTTGAACTTCTTGAACCTTCCTGCTTCTTGAACTTCTTGAACTTCTTGAACCTTCCCGCTACTTGAACTTCTTGAACCTTCCTGCTACTTGAACTTCTTGAAACTTCCTGCTACTTGAACTTCTTGACCCTTCCAGCTACTTGAACTTCTTGAACCTTCCTGCTACTTGAACTTCTTGAACCTTCCTGCTACTTGAACTTCTTGAACTTCTTGAACCTTCCTGCTACTTGAACTTCTTGAACCTTCCTACTACTTGAACTTCTTGAACCTTCCTGCTACTTGAACTTCTTGAACTTCTTGAACCTTCCTGCTACTTGAACTACTTGAACTTCTTGAACCTTCTTGCTAATTAAACTTCTTGAACCTTCCTGCTACCTGAACTTCTTGAACCTTCCTGCTACTTGAACTTTTTGAACCTTCCGGCTACTTGAACTTCTTGAACCTTCCTGCTACTTGAACTTCTTGAACCTTCCTGCTACTTGAACTTCTTGAACCTTCCTGCTACTTGAACTTCTTGAACCTTCCTGCTACTTGAACTTCTTGAACCTTCCTGCTACTTTAACTTCTTGAACCTTCCTGCTACTTGAACTTCTTGAACCCTCCGGCTTCTTGAACTTCTTGAACCTTCCTGCTACTTGAACTTCTTAAACCTTCCTGCTACTCGAACTTCTTGAACCTTCCGGCTACTTGAACTTCTTGAACTTCTTGAACCTTCCTGCTACTTGAACCTATTGAACCTTCCTGCTACTTGAACTTCTTTAACCTTCCTGCTACTTGAACTTCTTAAACTTCTTGAACCTTCCTGCTACTTGAACTTCTTGAACCTTCCTGCTACTTGAACTTCTTGAACCCTTCTGCTACTTGAACTTCTTGAACCTTCCTGCTACTTGAACATCTTGACCCTTCCTGCTACTTGAACATTTTGAACTTCTTGAACCTTCCTGCTACTTGAACTTCTGGAATCTTCATGCTACTTGAACTTCTTGAACCTTCCTGCTACTTGAACTTGAACCTTCCTGCTAATTGATTTTCTTGAACCTTCTTGCCACTTGAACTTCGTGAACCTTCCTGCTACTTGAACTTAATGAACTTCTTGAACCTTCCTGCTACTTGAACTTCATGAACCTTAATGCTACTTGAACTTCTTGAACCTTCCTGCTACTTGAACTTCTTGAACCTTCCTGCTACTTGAACTTCTTGAACTTCTTGAACCTTCCCGCTACTTGAACTTCTTGAACCTTCCTGCTACTTGAACTTCTTGAACCTTCCTGCTACTTGAACTTCTTGAACTTCTTGAACCTTCCTGCTACTTGAACTTCTTGATCCTTCCTGCTACTTGAACTTCTCGAACCTTCCTGCTACTTGAACTTCATGAACTTCTTGAACCTTCCTGCTACTTGAACTGCTTGAACCTTCAGGCTACTTGAACTTCTTGAACCTTCCTGCTACTTGAACTTCTTGAACCTTCCTGCTACTTGAACTTCTTGAACCTTCCTGCTACTTGAACTTCTTGAACCTTCCTGCTTCTTGAACTTCTTGAACCTTCCTGCTACTTGAACTTTTTGAACCTTCCTGCTACTTGAACTTCTTGAACTTCTTGAACCTTCCTGCTACTTGAACTTCTTGATCCTTCCTGCTACTTGAACTTCTCGAACCTTCCTGCTACTTGAACTTTATGAACTTCTTGAACCTTCCTGCTACTTGAACTTCTTGAACCTTCAGGCTACTTGAACTTCTTGAACCTTCCTGCTACTTGAACTTCTTGAACCTTCCTGCTACTTGAACTTTTTTAACCTTCCTGCTACTTGATCTTCTTGAACTTATTGAACCTTTCTGCTACTTGAACTTCTTGAACCTTCCTGCTACTTGAACTTCTTGAACTTCTTGAACCTTTCTGCTACTCAAACTTCTTTAACTTCTTGAACCTTCCTGCTACTTGAACTTTTTGAACCTTCCTGCTACTTGAACTTCTTGAACTTCTTGAACCTTCCTGCTACTTGAACTTCTTGAACTTATTGAACCTTCCTGCTACTTGAACTTCTTGAACTTCTTGAACCTTCCTGCTACTTGAACTTCTTTAACCTTCCTGCTACTTGAACTTCTTGAACATTCCTGTTACTTGAACTTCTTGAACCTTCCTGCTACTTGAACTTCTTGAACTTCTTGAACCTTCCTGCTACTTGAACTTCTTGAACCTTCATACTACTTTAACTTCTTGAACTTCTTGAACCTTCCTGCTACTTGAACTTCTTGAACCTTGCTGCTACTTGAACTACTTGAACATTCCTGTTACTTGAACTTCTTGAACCTTCCTGCTACTTGAACCCTTTGAACTTCTTGAACCTTCCTGCTACTTGATCTTCTTGAAACTTTCTGCTACTTGAACTTCTTGAAACTTCCTGCTACCTGAACTTCTTGAACCTTCCCGCTACTTGAACTTCTTGAACCTTCCTGCTACTTGAACTTCTTGAACCTTCCTGCTACTTGAACTTCTTGAACCTTCCAGCTTTTTGAACTTCTTGAACCTTCCTGCTACTTTAACTTCTTGAACCTTCCTGCTACATGAACTTCTTGAACCTTCCTGCTACTTGAACTTCTTGAAACTCCTTGCTACATGATTTTCTTGAACCTTCCTGCAACTTGAACTCCTTGAACTTCTCGAACCTTCCTGCTACTTGAACTTCTTGAAACTCCTTGCTACATGATTTTCTTGAACCTTCCTGCTACTTGAACTCCTTGAACTTCTCGAACCTTCCTGCTACTTGAACTTCTTGAACCTTCCTGCAACTTGAACTTCTTGAACTTCTTGAAACTCCCTGCTACCTGAACTACTTGAACTTCTTGAACCTTTCTGCTACTTGAACTACTTGAACTTCTTGAACCTTCCTGCTACTTGAACTTCTTGAACCTTCCTGGTACTTGAACTTCTTGAACTTCTTGAACCTTTCTGCTACTTGAACTTCTTGAACCTTCCTGCTACTTGAACTTCTTGAACATCTTGAACCTTCCTGCTACTTGAGTTTCTTGAACATTCCTGCTACTTGAACTTCTTGAACTTCTTGAACCTTTCAGCTACTTGAACTTCTTGAACCTTCCTGCTACTTGAACTTCTTGAACCTTCCTGATACTTGAACTTCTTGACCCTTCCTGCTACTTGAACTTCTTGAACTTCTTGAACCTTCCTGCTACTTGAACTACTTGAACTTCTTGAACCTTCCTGCTACTTGAACTTCTTGAACCTTCCTGCTACTTGAACTTCATGAATCTTCTGGCTACTTGAACTTCTCGAACTTCTTGAACCCCACTGCTACTTGAACTTCTTGAACCTTCCTGCTACTTGAACTTATTGAACATTCCGGCTACTTGAATTTCTTGAACCTTCCTGCTACTTGAACTTCTTGAACCTTCCTGCTACTTGAACTTCATGAACCTTCCTGCTACTTGAACTTCTTGAACCTTCCTGCTACTTGAACTTATTGAACATTCCGGCTACTTGAACTTCTTGAACCTTCCTGCTACTTGAACTTCTTGAACTTCTTGAACCTTCCATCTACTTGAACTACTTGAACTTCTTGAACCTTCCTGCTACTTGAACTACTTGAACTTATTGAACCTTCCTGCTACTTGAACTTCTTGAACCTTCCTGCTACTTGAACTTCTTGAACCTTCCTGCTACTTGAACTTCTTGAACCTTCCGGCTACTTGCACTTCTTGAACTTCTTGAACCTTCCTGCTACTTGAACTCCTTGAACCTTCCTGCTACTTGAACTTCTTCAACCTTCCGGCTACTTGAACTTCTTGAACTTCTTGAACCTTCCGGCTACTTGAACTTCTCGAACTTCTTGAACCTTCCTGCTACTTGAACTCCTTGAACCTTCCTGCTACTTGAACTCCTTGAACCTTCCTGCTACTTGAACTTCTTGAACCTTCCGGCTACTTGAGTTTCTTGAACTTCTTGAACCTTCCTGCTACTTGAACTTATTGAACCTTCCTGCTACTTGAACTTCTTGAACCTTCCTGCTACTTGAACTTCTTGAACCTTCCTGCTACTTGAACTTCTTGAACCTTTCTGCTACATGAATTTCTTGAACCTTGCTGCTACTTGAACTTCTTGAACTTCTTGAACCTTCCTGCTACCCTGAACAACTTGAACTTCTTGAAACTTCCTGCTACTTGAACTTCTTGAACCTTCCTTCTACTTGAACTTCTTGAACCTTCCTGCTACTAGAACTTCTTGAACTTCTTGAACCTTCCTGCAACTTGAACTTCTTGAACCTTCCTGCTACTTTCACTTCTTGAACCTTCCTGCTACTTGAATTTCTTGATCTTCTTGAACCTCCCTGCTTCTTGTACTTCTTGAACTTCTTGAACCTTCCTGCTACTTGAACTTCTTGAACCTTCCTGCTTCTTGAACTTCTTGAACTTTATGAACCTTCCCGCTACTTGAACTTCTTGAACCTTCCTGCTACTTGAACTTCTTGAACCTTCCTGCCACTTGAACTTCTTGAACCTTCCTGCTACTTGAACTTCTTGAACTTCTTGAACCTTCCTGCTACTTGAACTTCTTGAACCTTCCTGCTACTTGAACTTCTTGAACCTTTCTGCTACTTGAACTTCTAGAACTTCATGAACCTTCCTGCTACTTGAACTACTTGAACTTCTTGAACCTTCTTGCTAATTAAACTTCTTGAACCTTCCTGCTACCTAAACTTCTTGAACCTTCCTGCTACTAGAACTTTTTGAACCTTCCAACTACTTGAACTTCTTGAACCTTCCTGCTACTTGAACTTCTTGAACCTTCCTGCTACTTGAACTTCTCGAACCTTCCTGCTACTTGAACTTCTTGAACCTTCCTGCTACTTGAACTTCTTGAACCTTCCTGCTACTTTAACTTCTTGAACCTTCCTGCTACTTGAACTTCTTGAACCCTCCGGCTACTTGAACTTCTTGAACCTTCCTGCTACTTGAACTTCTTAAACCTTCCTGCTACTTGAACTTCTTGAACCTTCCGGCTACTTGAACTGCTTGAACTTCTTGAACCTTCCTGCTACTTGAACCTATTGAACCTTCCTGCTACTTGAACTTCTTGAACCTTCCTGCTACTTGAACTTCCTAAACTTCTTGAACCTTCCTGCTACTTGAACTTCTTGAACCTTCCTGCCACTTGAACTTCTTGAACCTTTTTGCTACTTGAACTTCTTGAACCTTCCTGCTACTTGAACATCTTGACCCTTCCTGCTACTTGAACATTTTGAACTTCTTGAACCTTCCTGCTACTTGAACTTCTGGAATCTTCCTGCTACTTGAACTTCTTGAACCTTCCTGCTTCTTGAACTTGAACCTTCCTGCTGATTGATTTTCTTGAACCTTCCTGCCACTTGAACTTCGTGAACCTTCCTGCTACTTGAACTTAATGAACTTCTTGAACCTTCCTGCTACTTGAACTTCTTGAACCTTCCTGCTACTTGAACTTCTTGAACCTTCCTGCTACTTGAACTTCTTGAACCTTCCTGCTACTTGAACTTCTTGAACCTTCCTGCTACTTGAACTTCTTGAACTTCTTGAACCTTCCTGCCACTTGAACTTCTTGATCCTTCCTGCTACTTGAACTTCTCGAACCTTCCTGCTACTTGAACTTCATGAACTTCTTGAACCTTCCTGCTACTTGAACTGCTTGAACCTTCAGGCTACTTGAACTTCTTGAACCTTCCTGCTACTTGAACTTCTTGAACTTCTTGAACCTTCCTGCTACTTGAACTTCTTGAACCTTCCTATTACTTGAACTTCTTGAACCTTCCTGCTACTTGAACTTCTTGAACTTCTTGAACCTTCCTGCTACTTGAACTACTTGAACTTCTTGAACCTTCTTGCTAATTAAACTTCTTGAACCTTCCTGCTACCTGAACTTCTTGAACCTTCCTGCTACTTGAACTTTTTGAACCTTCCGGCTACTTGAACTTCTTGAACCTTCCTGCTACTTGAACTTCTTGAACCTTCCTGCTACTTGAACTTCTTGAACCTTCCTGCTACTTGAACTTCTTGAACCTTCCTGCTACTTGAACTTCTTGAACCTTCCTGCTACTTTAACTTCTTGAACCTTAATGCTACTTGAACTTCTTGAACCCTCCGGCTTCTTGAACTTCTTGAACCTTCCTGCTACTTGAACTTCTTAAACCTTCCTGCTACTCGAACTTCTTGAACCTTCCGGCTACTTGAACTTCTTGAACTTCTTGAACCTTCCTGCTACTTGAACCTATTGAACCTTCCTGCTACTTGAACTTCTTTAACCTTCCTGCTACTTGAACTTCTTAAACTTCTTGAACCTTCCTGCTACTTGAACTTCTTGAACCTTCCTGCTACTTGAACTTCTTGAACCCTTCTGCTACTTGAACTTCTTGAACCTTCCTGCTACTTGAACATCTTGACCCTTCCTGCTACTTGAACATTTTGAACTTCTTGAACCTTCCTGCTACTTGAACTTCTGGAATCTTCATGCTACTTGAACTTCTTGAACCTTCCTGCTACTTGAACTTGAACCTTCCTGCTAATTGATTTTCTTGAACCTTCTTGCCACTTGAACTTCGTGAACCTTCCTGCTACTTGAACTTAATGAACTTCTTGAACCTTCCTGCTACTTGAACTTCATGAACCTTAATGCTACTTGAACTTCTTGAACCTTCCTGCTACTTGAACTTCTTGAACCTTCCTGCTACTTGAACTTCTTGAACTTCTTGAACCTTCCTGCTACTTGAACTTCTTGAACCTTCCTGCTACTTGAACTTCTTGAACCTTCCTGCTACTTGAACTTCTTGAACTTCTTGAACCTTCCTGCTACTTGAACTTCTTGATCCTTCCTGCTACTTGAACTTCTCGAACCTTCCTGCTACTTGAACTTCATGAACTTCTTGAACCTTCCTGCTACTTGAACTGCTTGAACCTTCAGGCTACTTGAACTTCTTGAACCTTCCTGCTACTTGAACTTCTTGAACCTTCCTGCTACTTGAACTTCTTGAACCTTCCTGCTACTTGAACTTCTTGAACCTTCCTGCTTCTTGAACTTCTTGAACCTTCCTGCTACTTGAACTTTTTGAACCTTCCTGCTACTTGAACTTCTTGAACTTCTTGAACCTTCCTGCTACTTGAACTTCTTGATCCTTCCTGCTACTTGAACTTCTCGAACCTTCCTGCTACTTGAACTTTATGAACTTCTTGAACCTTCCTGCTACTTGAACTTCTTGAACCTTCAGGCTACTTGAACTTCTTGAACCTTCCTGCTACTTGAACTTCTTGAACCTTCCTGCTACTTGAACTTTTTTAACCTTCCTACTACTTGATCTTCTTGAACTTATTGAACCTTTCTGCTACTTGAACTTCTTGAACCTTCCTGCTACTTGAACTTCTTGAACTTCTTGAACCTTTCTGCTACTCAAACTTCTTTAACTTCTTGAACCTTCCTGCTACTTGAACTTTTTGAACCTTCCTGCTACTTGAACTTCTTGAACTTCTTGAACCTTCCTGCTACTTGAACTTCTTGAACTTATTGAACCTTCCTGCTACTTGAACTTCTTGAACTTCTTGAACCTTCCTGCTACTTGAACTTCTTGAACCTTCCTGCTACTTGAACTTCTTGAACATTCCTGTTACTTGAACTTCTTGAACCTTCCTGCTACTTGAACTTCTTGAACTTCTTGAACCTTCCTGCTACTTGAACTTCTTGAACCTTCATACTACTTTAACTTCTTGAACTTCTTGAACCTTCCTGCTACTTGAACTTCTTGAACCTTGCTGCTACTTGAACTACTTGAACATTCCTGTTACTTGAACTTCTTGAACCTTCCTGCTACTTGAACCCTTTGAACTTCTTGAACCTTCCTGCTACTTGATCTTCTTGAAACTTTCTGCTACTTGAACTTCTTGAAACTTCCTGCTACCTGAACTTCTTGAACCTTCCCGCTACTTGAACTTCTTGAACCTTCCTGCTACTTGAACTTCTTGAACCTTCCTGCTACTTGAACTTCTTGAACCTTCCAGCTTTTTGAACTTCTTGAACCTTCCTGCTACTTTAACTTCTTGAACCTTCCTGCTACATGAACTTCTTGAACCTTCCTGCTACTTGAACTTCTTGAAACTCCTTGCTACATGATTTTCTTGAACCTTCCTGCAACTTGAACTCCTTGAACTTCTCGAACCTTCCTGCTACTTGAACTTCTTGAAACTCCTTGCTACATGATTTTCTTGAACCTTCCTGCTACTTGAACTCCTTGAACTTCTCGAACCTTCCTGCTACTTGAACTTCTTGAACCTTCCTGCAACTTGAACTTCTTGAACTTCTTGAACCTCCCTGCTACCTGAACTACTTGAACTTCTTGAACCTTTCTGCTACTTGAACTACTTGAACTTCTTGAACCTTCCTGCTACTTGAACTTCTTGAACCTTCCTGGTACTTGAACTTCTTGAACTTCTTGAACCTTTCTGCTACTTGAACTTCTTGAACCTTCCTGCTACTTGAACTTCTTGAACATCTTGAACCTTCCTGCTACTTGAGTTTCTTGAACATTCCTGCTACTTGAACTTCTTGAACTTCTTGAACCTTTCAGCTACTTGAACTTCTTGAACCTTCCTGCTACTTGAACTTCTTGAACCTTCCTGATACTTGAACTTCTTGACCCTTCCTGCTACTTGAACTTCTTGAACTTCTTGAACCTTCCTGCTACTTGAACTACTTGAACTTCTTGAACCTTCCTGCTACTTGAACTTCTTGAACCTTCCTGCTACTTGAACTTCATGAATCTTCTGGCTACTTGAACTTCTCGAACTTCTTGAACCCCACTGCTACTTGAACTTCTTGAACCTTCCTGCTACTTGAACTTATTAAACATTCCGGCTACTTGAATTTCTTGAACCTTCCTGCTACTTGAACTTCTTGAACCTTCCTGCTACTTGAACTTCATGAACCTTCCTGCTACTTGAACTTCTTGAACCTTCCTGCTACTTGAACTTATTGAACGTTCCGGCTACTTGAACTTCTTGAACCTTCCTGCTACTTGAACTTCTTGAACTTCTTGAACCTTCCATCTACTTGAACTACTTGAACTTCTTGAACCTTCCTGCTACTTGAACTACTTGAACTTATTGAACCTTCCTGCTACTTGAACTTCTTGAACCTTCCTGCTACTTGAACTTCTTGAACCTTCCTGCTACTTGAACTTCTTGAACCTTCCGGCTACTTGCACTTCTTGAACTTCTTGAACCTTCCTGCTACTTGAACTCCTTGAACCTTCCTGCTACTTGAACTTCTTCAACCTTCCGGCTACTTGAACTTCTTGAACTTCTTGAACCTTCCGGCTACTTGAACTTCTCGAACTTCTTGAACCTTCCTGCTACTTGAACTCCTTGAACCTTCCTGCTACTTGAACTCCTTGAACCTTCCTGCTACTTGAACTTCTTGAACCTTCCGGCTACTTGAGTTTCTTGAACTTCTTGAACCTTCCTGCTACTTGAACTTATTGAACCTTCCTGCTACTTGAACTTCTTGAACCTTCCTGCTACTTGAACTTCTTGAACCTTCCTGCTACTTGAACTTCTTGAACCTTTCTGCTACATGAATTTCTTGAACCTTGCTGCTACTTGAACTTCTTGAACTTCTTGAACCTTCCTGCTACCCTGAACAACTTGAACTTCTTGAAACTTCCTGCTACTTGAACTTCTTGAACCTTCCTTCTACTTGAACTTCTTGAACCTTCCTGCTACTAGAACTTCTTGAACTTCTTGAACCTTCCTGCAACTTGAACTTCTTGAACCTTCCTGCTACTTTCACTTCTTGAACCTTCCTGCTACTTGAATTTCTTGATCTTCTTGAACCTCCCTGCTTCTTGTACTTCTTGAACTTCTTGAACCTTCCTGCTACTTGAACTTCTTGAACCTTCCTGCTTCTTGAACTTCTTGAACTTTATGAACCTTCCCGCTACTTGAACTTCTTGAACCTTCCTGCTACTTGAACTTCTTGAACCTTCCTGCCACTTGAACTTCTTGAACCTTCCTGCTACTTGAACTTCTTGAACTTCTTGAACCTTCCTGCTACTTGAACTTCTTGAACCTTCCTGCTACTTGAACTTCTTGAACCTTTCTGCTACTTGAACTTCTAGAACTTCATGAACCTTCCTGCTACTTGAACTACTTGAACTTCTTGAACCTTCTTGCTAATTAAACTTCTTGAACCTTCCTGCTACCTAAACTTCTTGAACCTTCCTGCTACTAGAACTTTTTGAACCTTCCAACTACTTGAACTTCTTGAACCTTCCTGCTACTTGAACTTCTTGAACCTTCCTGCTACTTGAACTTCTCGAACCTTCCTGCTACTTGAACTTCTTGAACCTTCCTGCTACTTGAACTTCTTGAACCTTCCTGCTACTTTAACTTCTTGAACCTTCCTGCTACTTGAACTTCTTGAACCCTCCGGCTACTTGAACTTCTTGAACCTTCCTGCTACTTGAACTTCTTAAACCTTCCTGCTACTTGAACTTCTTGAACCTTCCGGCTACTTGAACTGCTTGAACTTCTTGAACCTTCCTGCTACTTGAACCTATTGAACCTTCCTGCTACTTGAACTTCTTGAACCTTCCTGCTACTTGAACTTCCTAAACTTCTTGAACCTTCCTGCTACTTGAACTTCTTGAACCTTCCTGCCACTTGAACTTCTTGAACCTTTTTGCTACTTGAACTTCTTGAACCTTCCTGCTACTTGAACATCTTGACCCTTCCTGCTACTTGAACATTTTGAACTTCTTGAACCTTCCTGCTACTTGAACTTCTGGAATCTTCCTGCTACTTGAACTTCTTGAACCTTCCTGCTTCTTGAACTTGAACCTTCCTGCTGATTGATTTTCTTGAACCTTCCTGCCACTTGAACTTCGTGAACCTTCCTGCTACTTGAACTTAATGAACTTCTTGAACCTTCCTGCTACTTGAACTTCTTGAACCTTCCTGCTACTTGAACTTCTTGAACCTTCCTGCTACTTGAACTTCTTGAACCTTCCTGCTACTTGAACTTCTTGAACTTCTTGAACCTTCCTGCCACTTGAACTTCTTGATCCTTCCTGCTACTTGAACTTCTCGAACCTTCCTGCTACTTGAACTTCATGAACTTCTTGAACCTTCCTGCTACTTGAACTGCTTGAACCTTCAGGCTACTTGAACTTCTTGAACCTTCCTGCTACTTGAACTTCTTGAACCTTACTGCTACTTGAACTTCTTGAACCTTCCTGCTACTTGAACTTCTTGAACCTTCCTGCTTCTTGAACTTCTTGAACTTCTTGAACCTTCCTGCTACTTGAACTTCTTAAACCTTTCTGCTACTTGAACTTCTTGAACTTCTTGAACCTTCCTGATACTTGAACTTCTTTAACCTTCAGGCTACTTGAACTTCTTGAACCTTCCTGCTACTTGAACTTCTTGAACATTCCTGCTACTTGAACTTTTTGAACCTTCCTGCTACTTGAACTTCTTGAACTTCTTGAACCTTTCTGCTACTTGAACTTCTTGAACCTTCCTGCTACTTGAACTTCTTGAACTTCTTGAACCTTCCTGCTACTCAAACTTCTTTAACTTCTTGAACCTTCCTGCTACTTGAACTTTTTGAACCTTCCTGCTACTTGAACTTCTTGAACTTCTTGAACCTTCCTGCTACTTGAACTTCTTGAACTTCTTGAACCTTCCTGCTACTTGAACTTCTTGAACCTTCCTGCTACTTGAACTTCTTGAACTTCTTTAACCTTCCTGCTACTTTAACTTCTTGAACCTTCCTGCTATTTGAACTTCTTGAACATTCCTGTTACCTGAACTTCTTGAACCTTCCTGCTACTTGAACCCTTTGAACTTCTTGAACCTTCCTGCTACTTGATCTTCTTGAAACTTTCTGCTACTTGAACTTCTTGAAACTTCCTGCTGCCTGAACTTCTTGAACCTTCCTGCTACTTGAACTTCTTGAACCTTCCTGCTACTTGAACTTTTTGAACCTTCCGGCTACTTGAACTTCTTGAACCTTCCTGCTACTTGAACTTCTTGAAACTTCCTGCTACTTGAACTTCTTGAACCATCCTGCTACTTGAACTTCTTGAACCTTCCTGCCTCTTGAACTTCTCGAACTTCATGAACCTTCCTGCTCCTTGAACTACTTGAACTTCTTGAACCTTCCTGCTACTTTAACTTCTTACACCTTCCTGCTACTTGAACTTCTTGTAACTTACGGCTACTTGAACTTCTTGAACCCTCCTGCTACTTGAACTTCTTGAACCCTAATGCTACTTTAACTTCTTACACCTTCCTGCTACTTGAACTTCTTGAACCTTCCGGCTACTTGAACTTCTTGAACCTTCCTGCTATTTGAACTTATTGAATTTCATGCACCTTCCTGCTACTTGAACTACTTGAACTTCTTGAACCTTACTGCTACTTTAACTTCTTGAACCTTCGTGCTACTTGAACTTCTTGATCCTTCCTGCTACTTGAAATTCTTGACCCTTCCGGCTACTTGAACTTTTTGAACTTCTTGAACCTTCCTGCTACTTGATCTTCTTGTACTTTCTGCTACTTGAACTTCTTGAAACTTCCTGCTACCTGAACTTCTTGAACCTTCCTGCTACTTGAACTTCTTGAACTTCTTGAACCTTCCTGCTACTTGAACTTCTTGAACCTTCCTGCTACTTGAACTTCTTGAACCTTCCTGCTACTTGAACTTCTTGAACCTTCCTGCTACTTGAACTCCTTGAACCTTCCTGCTACTTGAATTTCTTGAACCTTCCTGCTTCTTGAACTTCTTGAACTTCTTGAACCTTCCTGCTACTTGAACTTCTTAAACCTTTCTGCTACTTGAACTTCTTGAACTTCTTGAACCTTCCTGATACTTGAACTTCTTGATCCTTCCTGCTACTTGAACTTCTCGAACCTTCCTGCTAGTTGAACTTTATGAACTTCTTGAACCTTCCTGCTACTTGAACTTCTTTAACCTTCAGGCTACTTGAACTTCTTGAACCTTCCTGCTACTTGAACTTCTTGAACCTCCCTGCTACGTGAACTTTTTGAACCTTCCTGCTACTTGAACTTCTTGAACTTCTTGAACCTTTCTGCTACTTGAACTTCTTGAACCTTCCTGCTACTTGAACTTCTTGAACTTCTTGAACCTTCGTGCTACTCAAACTTCTTTAACTTCTTGAACCTTCCTGCTACTTGAACTTTTTGAACCTTCCTGCTACTTGAACTTCTTGAACTTCTTGAACCTTCCTGCTACTTGAACTTCTTGAACTTCTTGAACCTTCCTGCTACTTGAACTTCTTGAACCTTCCTGCTACTTGAACTTCTTGAACTTCTTGAACCTTCCTGCTACTTTAACTTCTTGAACCTTCCTGCTATTTGAACTTCTTGAACATTCCTGTTACTTGAACTTCTTGAACCTTCCTGCTACTTGAACCCTTTGAACTTCTTGAACCTTCCTGCTACTTGATCTTCTTGAAACTTTCTGCTACTTGAACTTCTTGAAACTTCCTGCTGCCTGAACTTCTTGAACCTTCCTGCTACTTGAACTTCTTGAACCTTCCTGCTACTTGAACTTTTTGAACCTTCCTGCCTCTTGAACTTCTCGAACTTCATGAACCTTCCTGCTCCTTGAACTACTTGAACTTCTTGAACCTTCCTGCTACTTGATCTTCTTGAAACTTTCTGCTACTTGAACTTCTTGAACCTTCCTGCTACTTGAACTTCTTGAACCTTCCTGCTACTTGAACTTCTTGAACCATCCTGCTACTTGAACTTCTTGAACCTTCCTGCCTCTTGAACTTCTCGAACTTCATGAACCTTCCTGCTCCTTGAACTACTTGAACTTCTTGAACCTTCCTGCAACTTTAACTTCTTACACCTTCCTGCTACTTGAACTTCTTGAACCTTCCGGCTACTTGAACTTCTTGAACCCTCCTGCTACTTGAACTTCTTGAACCCTAATGCTACTTTAACTTCTTACACCTTCCTGCTACTTGAACTTCTTGAACCTTCCGGCTACTTGAACTTCTTGAACCTTCCTGCTACTTGAACTTATTGAACTTCATGCACCTTCCTGCTACTTGAACTACTTGAACTTCTTGAACCTTACTGCTACTTTAACTTCTTGAACCTTCCTGCTACTTGAACTTCTTGAACCTTCCTGCTACTTGAACTTCATGAACCTTCCGGCTACTTGAACTTTTTGAACTTCTTGAACCTTCCTGCTACTTGATCTTCTTGTACTTTCTGCTACTTGAACTTCTTGAAACTTCCTGCTACCTGAACTTCTTGAACCTTCCTGCTACTTGAACTTCTTGAACCTTCCTGCTACTTGAACTTTTTGAACCTTCCGGCTACTTGAACTTCTTGAACTTCTTGAACCTCCCTGCTACCTGAACTACTTGAACTTCTTGAACCTTTCTGCTACTTGAACTACTTGAACTTCTTGACCCTTCCTGCTACTTGAACTTCTTGAACCTTCCTGGTACTTGAACTTCTTGAACTTCTTGAACCTTCCTGCTACTTGAACTTCTTGAACCTTCCTGCTACTTGAACTTCTTGAACTTCTTGAACCTTCCTGCTACTTGAGTTTCTTGAACATTCCTGCTACTTGAACTTCTTGAACTTCTTGAACCTTTCAGCTACTTGAACTTCTTGAACCTTCCTGCTACTTGAACTTCTTGAACCTTCCTGATACTTGAACTTCTTGACCCTTCCTGCTACTTGAACTTCTTGAACTTCTTGAACCTTCTTGCTACTTGAACTTCTTGAACTTCTTGAACCTTCCTGCTACTTGAACTTCTTGATCCTTCCTGCTACTTGAACTTCTCGAACCTTCCTGCTACCTGAACTTCATGAACTTTTTGAACCTTCCTGCTACTTGAACTGCTTGAACCTTCAGGCTACTTGAACTTCTTGAACCTTCCTGCTACTTGAACTTCTTGAACCTTCCTGCTACTTGAACTTCTTGAACCTTCCTGCTACTTGAACTTCTTGAACCTTCCTGCTTCTTGAACTTCTTGAACCTTCCTGCTACTTGAACTTTTTGAACCTTCCTGCTACTTGAACTTCTTGAACTTCTTGAACCTTCCTGCTACTTGAACTTCTTGATCCTTCCTGCTACTTGAACTTCTCGAACCTTCCTGCTACTTGAACTTTATGAACTTCTTGAACCTTCCTGCTACTTGAACTTCTTGAACCTTCAGGCTACTTGAACTTCTTGAACCTTCCTGCTGTTTGAACTTCTTGAACCTTCCTGCTACTTGAACTTTTTTAACCTTCCTGCTACTTGATCTTCTTGAACTTATTGAACCTTTCTGCTACTTGAACTTCTTGAACCTTCCTGCTACTTGAACTTCTTGAACTTCTTGAACCTTCCTGCTACTTGAACTTTTTGAACCTTCCTGCTACTTGAACTTCTTGAACTTCTTGAACCTTCCTGCTACTTGAACTTCTTGAACTTATTGAACCTTCCTGCTACTTGAACTTCTTGAACTTCTTGAACCTTCCTGCTACTTGAACTTCTTGAACCTTCCTGCTACTTGAACTTCTTGAACATTCCTGTTACTTGAACTTCTTGAACCTTCCTGCTACTTGAACTTCTTGAACTTCTTGAACCTTCCTGCTACTTGAACTTCTTGAACTTCTTGAACCTTCCTGCTACTTGAACTTCTTGAACTTATTGAACCTTCCTGCTACTTGAACTTCTTGAACTTCTTGAACCTTCCTGCTACTTGAACTTCTTGAACCTTCCTGCTACTTGAACTTCTTGAACATTCCTGTTACTTGATCTTCTTGAACCTTCCTGCTACTTGAACTTCTTGAACTTCTTGAACCTTCCTGCTACTTGAACTTCTTGAACCTTCCTACTACTTTAACTTCTTGAACTTCTTGAACCTTCCTGCTACTTGAACTTCTTGAACCTTGCTGCTACTTGAACTTATTGAACATTCCTGTTACTTGAACTTCTTGAACCTTCCTGCTACTTGAACCCTTTGAACTTCTTGAACCTTCCTGCTACTTGATCTTCTTGAAACTTTCTGCTACTTGAACTTCTTGAAACTTCCTGCTACCTGAACTTCTTGAACCTTCCCGCTACTTGAACTTCTTGAACCTTCCTGCTACTTGAACTTCTTGAACCTTCCTGCTACTTGAACTTCTTGAACCTTCCAGCTTTTTGAACTTCTTGAACCTTCCTGCTACTTTAACTTCTTGAACCTTCCTGCTACATGAACTTCTTGAACCTTCCTGCTACTTGAACTTCTTGAAACTCCTTGCTACATGATTTTCTTGAACCTTCCTGCAACTTGAACTCCTTGAACTTCTCGAACCTTCCTGCTACTTGAACTTCTTGAAACTCCTTGCTACATGATTTTCTTGAACCTTCCTGCTACTTGAACTCCTTGAACTTCTCGAACCTTCCTGCTACTTGAACTTCTTGAACCTTCCTGCAACTTGAACTTCTTGAACTTCTTGAACCTCCCTGCTACCTGAACTACTTGAACTTCTTGAACCTTTCTGCTACTTGAACTACTTGAACTTCTTGAACCTTCCTGCTACTTGAACTTCTTGAACCTTCCTGGTACTTGAACTTCTTGAACTTCTTGAACCTTCCTGCTACTTGAACTTCTTGAACCTTCCTGCTACTTGAACTTCTTGAACATCTTGAACCTTCCTGCTACTTGAGTTTCTTGAACATTCCTGCTACTTGAACTTCTTGAACTTCTTGAACCTTTCAGCTACTTGAACTTCTTGAACCTTCCTGCTACTTGAACTTCTTGAACCTTCCTGATACTTGAACTTCTTGACTCTTCCTGCTACTTGAACTTCTTGAACTTCTTGAACCTTCCTGCTACTTGAACTACTTGAACTTCTTGAACCTTCCTGCTACTTGAACTTCTTGAACCTTCCTGCTACTTGAACTTCATGAATCTTCTGGCCACTTGAACTTCTCGAACTTCTTGAACCCCACTGCTACTTGAACTTCTTGAACCTTCCTGCTACTTGAACTTATTAAACATTCCGGCTACTTGAATTTCTTGAACCTTCCTGCTACTTGAACTTCTTGAACCTTCCTGCTACTTGAACTTCATGAACCTTCCTGCTACTTGAACTTCTTGGACCTTCCTGCTACTTGAACTTATTGAACATTCCGGCTACTTGAACTTCTTGAATCTTCCTGCTACTTGAACTTCTTGAACTTCTTGAACCTTCCATCTACTTGAACTACTTGAACTTCTTGAACCTTCCTGCTACTTGAACTACTTGAACTTATTGAACCTTCCTGCTACTTGAACTTCTTGAACCTTCCTGCTACTTGAACTTCTTGAACCTTCCTGCTACTTGAACTTCTTGAACCTTCCGGCTACTTGAACTTCTTGAACTTCTTGAACCTTCCTGCTACTTGAACTCCTTGAACCTTCCTGCTACTTGAACTTCTTCAACCTTCCGGCTACTTGAACTTCTTGAACTTCTTGAACCTTCCGGCTACTTGAACTTCTCGAACTTCTTGAACCTTCCTGCTACTTGAACTCCTTGAACCTTCCTGCTACTTGAACTCCTTGAACCTTCCTGCTATTTGAACTTCTTGAACCTTCCGGCTACTTGAACTTCTTGAACTTCTTGAACCTTCCTGCTACTTGAACTTCTTGAACCTTCCGGCTACTTGAACTTCTTGAACTTCTTGAACCTTCCTGCTACTTGAACTTATTGAACCTTCCTGCTACTTGAACTTCTTGAACCTTCCTGCTACTTGAACTTCTCGAACCTTCCTGCTACTTGAACTTCTTGAACCTTTCTGCTACATGAATTTCTTGAACCTTGCTGCTACTTGAACTTCTTGAACTTCTTGTACCTTCCTGCTACCCTGAACAACTTGAACTTCTTGAAACTTCCTGCTACTTGAACTTCTTGAACCTTCCTTCTACTTGAACTTCTTGAACCTTCCTGCTACTAGAACTTCTTGAACTTCTTGAACCTTCCTGCAACTTGAACTTCTTGAACCTTCCTGCTACTTTCACTTCTTGAACCTTCCTGCTACTTGAATTTCTTGATCTTCTTGAACCTCCCTGCTTCATGTACTTCTTGAACTTCTTGAACCTTCCTGCTACTTGAACTTCTTGAACCTTCCTGCTTCTTGAACTTCTTGAACTTTATGAACCTTCCCGCTACTTGAACTTCTTGAACCTTCCTGCTACTTGAACTTCTTGAAACTTCCTGCTACTTGAACTTCTTGAACCTTCCAGCTACTTGAACTTCTTGAACCTTCCTGCCACTTGAACTTCTTGAACCTTCCTGCTACTTGAACTTCTTGAACTTCTTGAACCTTCCTGCTACTTGAACTTCTTGAACCTTCCTGCTACTTGAACTTCTTGAACCTTTCTGCTACTTGAACTTCTAGAACTTCATGAACCTTCCTGCTACTTGAACTACTTGAACTTCTTGAACCTTCTTGCTAATTAAACTTCTTGAACCTTCCTGCTACCTAAACTTCTTGAACCTTCCTGCTACTAGAACTTTTTGAACCTTCCAACTACTTGAACTTCTTGAACCTTCCTGCTACTTGAACTTCTTGAACCTTCCTGCTACTTGAACTTCTCGAACCTTCCTTCTACTTGAACTTCTTGAACCTTCCTGCTACTTGAACTTCTTGAACCTTCCTGCTACTTTAACTTCTTGAACCTTCCTGCTACTTGAACTTCTTGAACCCTCCGGCTACTTGAACTTCTTGAACCTTCCTGCTACTTGAACTTCTTAAACATTCCTGCTACTTGAACTTCTTGAACCTTCCGGCTACTTGAACTGCTTGAACTTCTTGAACCTTCCTGCTACTTGAACCTATTGAACCTTCCTGCTACTTGAACTTCTTGAACCTTCCTGCTACTTGAACTTCTTAAACTTCTTGAACCTTCCTGCTACTTGAACTTCTTGAACCTTCCTGCCACTTGAACTTCTTGAACCTTTCTGCTACTTGAACTTCTTGAACCTTCCTGCTACTTGAACATCTTGACCCTTCCTGCTACTTGAACATTTTGAACTTCTTGAACCTTCCTGCTACTTGAACTTCTGGAATCTTCCTGCTACTTGAACTTCTTGAACCTTCCTGCTACTTGAACTTGAACCTTCCTGCTGATTGATTTTCTTGAACCTTCCTGCCACTTGAACTTCGTGAACCTTCCTGCTACTTGAACTTAATGAACTTCTTGAACCTTCCTGCTACTTGAACTTCTTGAACCTTCCTGCTACTTGAACTTCTTGAACTTCTTGAACCTTCCTGCCACTTGAACTTCTTGATCCTTCCTGCTACTTGAACTTCTCGAACCTTCCTGCTACTTGAACTTCATGAACTTCTTGAACCTTCCTGCTACTTGAACTGCTTAAACCTTCAGGCTACTTGAACTTCTTGAACCTTCCTGCTACTTGAACTTCTTGAACCTTACTGCTACTTGAACTTCTTGAACCTTCCAGCTACTTGAACTTCTTGAACCTTCCTGCTTCTTGAACTTCTTGAACTTCTTGAACCTTCCTGCTACTTGAACTTCTTAAACCTTTCTGCTACTTGAACTTCTTGAACTTCTTGAACCTTCCTGATACTTGAACTTCTTGATCCTTCCTGCTACTTGAACTTCTCGAACCTTCCTGCTACTTGAACTTTATGAACTTCTTGAACCTTCCTGCTACTTGAACTTCTTCAACCTTCAGGCTACTTGAACTTCTTGAACCTTCCTGCTACTTGAACTTCTTGAACATTCCTGCTAATTGAACTTTTTGAACCTTCCTGCTACTTGAACTTCTTGAACTTCTTGAACATTTCTGCTACCTGAACTTCTTGAACCTTCCTGCTACTTGAACTTCTTGAACTTCTTGAACCTTCCTGCTACTCAAACTTCTTTACCTTCTTGAACCTTCCTGCTACTTGAACTTTTTGAACCTTCCTGCTACTTGAACTTCTTGAACTTCTTGAACCTTCCTGCTACTTGAACTTCTTGAACTTCTTGAACCTTCCTGCTACTTGAACTTCTTGAACCTTCCTGCTACTTGAACTTCTTGAACTTCTTGAACCTTCCTGCTACTTTAACTTCTTGAACCTTCCTGCTATTTGAACTTCTTGAACATTCCTGTTACTTGAACTTCTTGAACCTTCCTGCTACTTGAACCCTTTGAACTTCTTGAACCTTCCTGCTACTTGATCTTCTTGAAACTTTCTGCTACTTGAACTTCTTGAAACTTCCTGCTGCCTGAACTTCTTGAACCTTCCTGCTACTTGAACTTCTTGAACCTTCCTGCTACTTGAACTTTTTGAACCTTCCGGCTACTTGAACTTCTTGAACCTTCCTGCTACTTGAACTTCTTGAAACTTCCTGCTACTTGAACTTCTTGAACCATCCTGCTACTTGAACTTCTTGAACCTTCCTGCCTCTTGAACTTCTCGAACTTCATGAACCTTCCTGCTCCTTGAACTACTTGAACTTCTTGAACCTTCCTGCTACTTTAACTTCTTACACCTTCCTGCTACTTGAACTTCTTGTACATTCCGGCTACTTGAACTTCTTGAACCCTCCTGCTACTTGAACTTCTTGAACCCTAATGCTACTTTAACTTCTTACACCTTCCTGCTACTTGAACTTCTTGAACCTTCCGGCTACTTGAACTTCTTGAACCTTCCTGCTACTTGAACTTATTGAACTTCATGCACCTTCCTGCTACTTGAACTACTTGAGCTTCTTGAACCTTACTGCTACTTTAACTTCTTGAACCTTCCTGCTACTTGAACTTCTTGAACCTTCCTGCTACTTGAACTTCTTGAACCTTCCGGCTACTTGAACTTTTTGAACTTCTTGAACCTTCCTGCTACTTGATCTTCTTGTACTTTCTGCTACTTGAACTTCTTGAAACTTCCTGCTACCTGAACTTCTTGAACCTTCCTGCTACTTGAACTTCTTGAACCTTCCTGCTACTTGAACTTTTTGAACCTTTCGGCTACTTGAACTTCTTGAACTTCTTGAACCTCCCTGCTACCTGAACTACTTGAACTTCTTGAACCTTTCTGCTACTTGAACTACTTGAACTTCTTGACCCTTCCTGCTACTTGAACTTCTTGAACCTTCCTGGTACTTGAACTTCTTGAACTTCTTGAACCTTCCTGCTACTTGAACTTCTTGAACCTTACTGCTACTTGAACTTCTTGAACTTCTTGAACCTTCCTGCTACTTGAGTTTCTTGAACATTCCTGCTACTTGAACTTCTTGAACTTCTTGAACCTTTCAGCTACTTGAACTTCTTGAACCTTCCTGCTACTTGAACTTCTTGAACCTTCCTGATACTTGAACTTCTTGACCCTTCCTGCTACTTGAACTTCTTGAACTTCTTGAACCTTCCTGCTACTTGAACTTCTTGAACCTTCCTGCTTCTTGAACTTCTTGAACTTCTTGAACCTTCCCGCTACTTGAACTTCTTGAACCTTCCTGCTACTTGAACTTCTTGAAACTTCCTGCTACTTGAACTTCTTGAACCTTCCAGCTACTTGAACTTCTTGAACCTTCCTGCCACTTGAACTTCTTGAACCTTCCTGCTACTTGAACTTCTTGAACTTCTTGAACCTTCCTGCTACTTGAACTTCTTGAACCTTCCTGCTACTTGAACTTCTTGAACCTTTCTGCTACTTGAACTTCTAGAACTTCATGAACCTTCCTGCTACTTGAACTACTTGAACTTCTTGAACCTTCTTGCTAATTAAACTTCTTGAACCTTCCTGCTACCTGAACTTCTTGAACCTTCCTGCTACTAGAACTTTTTGAACCTGCCAACTACTTGAACTTCTTGAACCTTCCTGCTACTTGAACTTCTTGAACCTTCCTGCTACTTTGACTTCTTGAACCTTCCTGCTACTTGAACTTCTTGAACCCTCCGGCTACTTGAACTTCTTGAACCTTCCTGCTACTTGAACTTCTTGAACTTCATGCACCTTCCTGCAACTTGAACTACTTGAACTTCTTGAACCTTACTGCTACTTTAACTTCTTGAACCTTCCTGCTACTTGAACTTCTTGAACCTTCCTGCTACTTGAACTTCTTGAACCTTCCGGCTACTTGAACTTTTTGAACTTCTTGAACCTTCCTGCTACTTGACCTTCTTGTACTTTCTGCTACTTGAACTTCTTGAAACTTCCTGCTACCTGAACTTCTTGAACCTTCCTGCTACTTGAACTTCTTGAACCTTCCTGCTACTTTAACTTTATGAACCTTCCGGTTACTTGAACTTCTTGAACTTCTTGAACCTCCCTGCTACCTGAACTACTTGAACTTCTTGAACCTTTCTGTTACTTGAACTACTTGAACTTCTTGACCCTTCCTGCTACCTGAACTTCTTGAACCTTCCTGCTACTTGAACTTCTTGAACCTTACTGCTACTTGAACTTTTTGAACCTTCCGGCTACTTGAACTTCTTGAACCTTCCTGCTACTTGAACTTCTTGAACCTTCCTGCTACTTGAACTTCTTGAACCATCCTGCTACTTGAACTTCTTGAACCTTCCTGCCTCTTGAACTTCTCGAACTTCATGAACCTTCCTGCTCCTTGAACTACTTGAACTTCTTGAACCTTCCTGCTACTTTAACTTCTTACACCTTCCTGCTACTTGAAGTTCTTGAACCTTCCGGCTACTTGAACTTCTTGAACCCTCCTGCTACTTGAACTTCTTGAACCCTAATGCTACTTTAACTTCTTACACCTTCCTGCTACTTGAACTTCTTGAACCTTCCGGCAACTTGAACTTCTTGAACTTCTTGAACCTTCCTGCTACTTGATCTTCTTGTACTTTCTGCTACTTGAACTTCTTGAAACTTCCTGCTACCTGAACTTCTTGAACCTTCCTGCTACTTGAACTTCTTGAACCTTCCTGCTACTTGAACTTTTTGAACCTTCCGGCTACTTGAACTTCTTGAACTTCTTGAACCTCCCTGCTACCTGAACTACTTGAACTTCTTGAACCTTTCTGTTACTTGAACTACTTGAACTTCTTGACCCTTCCTGCTACTTGAACTTCTTGAACCTTCCTGGTACTTGAACTTCTCGAACTTCTTGAACCTTCCTGCTACTTGAACTTCTTGAACCTTCCTGCTACTTGAACTTCTTGAACTTTTTGAACCTTCCTGCTACTTGAGTTTCTTGAACATTCCTGCTACTTGAACTTCTTGAACTTCTTGAACCTTTCAGCTACTTGAACTTCTTGAACCTTCCTGCTACTTGAACTTCTTGAACCTTCCTGATACTTGAACTTCTTGACCCTTCCTGCTACTTGAACTTCTTGAACTTCTTGAACCTTCTTGCTACTTGAACTACTTGAACTTCTTGAACCTTCCTGCTACTTGAACTCCTTGAACCTTCCAGCTACTTGAACTTCATGAATCTTCTGGCTACTTGAACTTCTCGAACTTCTTGAACCTTACTGCTACTTGAACTTCTTGAACCTTCCTGCTACTTGAACTTATTGAACATTCCGGCTACTTGAATTTCTTGAACCTTCCTGCTACTTGAACTTCTTGAACCTTCCTGCTACTTAAACTTCTTGAACCTTCCTGCTACTTGAACTTCTTGAACCTTCCTGCTACTTGAAGTTATTGAACATTCCGGCTACTTGAACTTCTTGAACCTTCCTGCTACTTGAACTTCTTGAACTTCTTGAACCTTCCTGCTACTTGAACTACTTGAACTTCTTGAACCTTCCTGCTACTTGAACTACTTGAACTTCTTGAACCTTCCTGCTACTTGAACTTCTTGAACCTTCCTGCTACTTGAACTTCTTGAACCTTCCTGCTAGTTGAACTTCTTGAACCTTCCGGCTACTTGAACTTCTTGAACTTCTTGAACCTTCCTGCTACTTGAACTCCTTGAACCTTCCTGCTACTTGAACTTATTGAACATTCCGGCTACTTGAATTTCTTGAACCTTCCTGCTACTTGAACTTCTTGAACCTTCCTGCTACTTAAACTTCTTGAACCTTCCTGCTACTTGAACTTCTTGAACCTTCCTGCTACTTGAAGTTATTGAACATTCCGGCTACTTGAACTTCTTGAACCTTCCTGCTACTTGAACTTCTTGAACTTCTTGAACCTTCCTGCTACTTGAACTACTTGAACTTCTTGAACCTTCCTGCTACTTGAACTACTTGAACTTCTTGAACCTTCCTGCTACTTGAACTTCTTGAACCTTCCTGCTACTTGAACTTCTTGAACCTTCCTGCTAGTTGAACTTCTTGAACCTTCCGGCTACTTGAACTTCTTGAACTTCTTGAACCTTCCTGCTACTTGAACTCCTTGAACCTTCCTGCTACTTGTACTTCATGAACCTTCCGGCTACTTGAACTTCTTGAACTTCTTGAACCTTCCTGCTACTTGAACTTATTGAACCTTCCTGCTACTTGAACTTCTTGAACCTTCCAGCTACTTGAACTTCTTGAACCTTTCTGCTACTTGAACTTCTTGAACCTTTCTGCTACTTGAATTTCTTGAACCTTCCTGCTACTTGAACTTCTTGAACTTCTTGAACCTTCCTGCTACCCTGAACAACTTGAACTTCTTGAAACTTCCTGCTACTTGAACTTCTTGAACCTTCCTTCTACTTGAACTTCTTGAACCTTCCTGCTACTAGAACTTCTTGAACTTCTTGAACCTTCCTGCAACTTGAACTTCTTGAACCTTCCTGCTACTTTTACTTGTTGAACCTTCCTGCTACTTGAATTTCTTGATCTTCTTGAACCTCCCTGCTTCTTGTACTTCTTGAACTTCTTGAACCTTCCTGCTACTTGAACTTCTTGAACCTTCCTGCTTCTTGAACTTCTTGAACTTCTTGAACCTTCCCGCTACTTGAACTTCTTGAACCTTCCTGCTACTTGAACTTTTTGAAACTTCCTGCTACTTGAACTTCTTGAACCTTCTTGCTACTTGAACTACTTGAACTTCTTGAACCTTCCTGCTACTTGAACTCCTTGAACCTTCCAGCTACTTGAACTTCATGAATCTTCTGGCTACTTGAACTTCTCGAACTTCTTGAACCTTACTGCTACTTGAACTTCTTGAACCTTCCTGCTACTTGAACTTATTGAACATTCCGGCTACTTGAATTTCTTGAACCTTCCTGCTACTTGAACTTCTTGAACTTTCCTGCTACTTAAACTTCTTGAACCTTCCTGCTACTTGAACTTCTTGAACCTTCCTGCTACTTGAAGTTATTGAACATTCCGGCTACTTGAACTTCTTGAACCTTCCTGCTACTTGAACTTCTTGAACTTCTTGAACCTTCCTGCTACTTGAACTACTTGAACTTCTTGAACCTTCCTGCTACTTGAACTACTTGAACTTCTTGAACCTTCCTGCTACTTGAACTTCTTGAACCTTCCTGCTACTTGAACTTCTTGAACCTTCCTGCTAGTTGAACTTCTTGAACCTTCCGGCTACTTGAACTTCTTGAACTTCTTGAACCTTCCTGCTACTTGAACTCCTTGAACCTTCCTGCTACTTGTACTTCTTGAACCTTCCGGCTACTTGAACTTCTTGAACTTCTTGAACCTTCCTGCTACTTGAACTTATTGAACCTTCCTGCTACTTGAACTTCTTGAACCTTCCTGCTACTTGAACTTCTTGAACCTTTCTGCTCCTTGAACTTCTTGAACCTTTCTGCTACTTGAATTTCTTGAACCTTCCTGCTACTTGAACTTCTTGAACTTCTTGAACCTTCCTGCTACCCTGAACAACTTGAACTTCTTGAAACTTCCTGCTACTTGAACTTCTTGAACCTTCCTTCTACTTGAACTTTTTGAACCTTCCTGCTACTAGAACTTCTTGAACTTCTTGAACCTTCCTGCAACTGGAACTTCTTGAACCTTCCTGCTACTTTTACTTGTTGAACCTTCCTGCTACTTGAATTTCTTGATCTTCTTGAACCTCCCTGCTTCTTGTACTTCTTGAACTTCTTGAACCTTCCTGCTACTTGAACTTCTTGAACCTTCCTGCTTCTTGAACTTCTTGAACTTCTTGAACCTTCCCGCTACTTGAACTTCTTGAACCTTCCTGCTACTTGAACTTTTTGAAACTTCCTGCTACTTGAACTTCTTGAACCTTCCAGCTACTTGAACTTCTTGAACCTTCCTGCTACTTGAACTTCTTGAACCTTCCTGCTACTTGAACTTCTTGAACTTCTTGAACCTTCCTGCTACTTGAACTTCTTGAACCTTCCTGCTACTTGAACTTCTTGAACCTTTCTGCTACTTCAACTTCTAGAATTTCTTGAACCTTCCTGCTACTTGAACTACTTGAACTTCTTCAACCTTCTTGCTAATTAAACTTCTTGAACCTTCCTGCTACCTGAACTTCTTGAACCTTCCTGCTACTAGAACTTTTTGAACCTTCCAACTACTTGAACTTCTTGAACCTTCCTGCTACTTGAACTTCTTGAACCTTCCTGCTACTTGAACTTCTCGAACCTTCCTGCTACTTGAACTTCTTGAACCTTCCTGCTACTTGAACTTCTTGAACCTTCCTGCTACTTTAACTTCTTGAACCTTCCTGCTACTTGAACTTCTTGAACCCTCCGGCTACTTGAACTTCTTGAACCTTCCTGCTACTTGAACTTCTTAAACCTTCCTGCTACTTGAACTTCTTGAACCTTCCGGCTACTTGAACTGCTTGAACTTCTTGAACCCTCCTGCTACTTGAACCTATTGAACCTTCCTGCTACTTGAACTTCTTGAACCTTCCTGCTACTTGAACTTCCTAAACTTCTTGAACCTTCCTGCTACTTGAACTTCTTGAACCTTCCTGCTACTTGAACTTCTTGAACCTTTCTGCTACTTGAACTTCTTGAACCTTCCTGCTACTTGAACATCTTGACCCCTGCTGCTACTTGAACATTTTGAACTTCTTGAACCTTCCTGCTACTTGAACTTCTGGAATCTTCCTGCTACTTGAACTTCTTGAACCTTCCTGCTACTTGAACTTGAACCTTCCTGCTAATTGATTTTCTTGAACCTTCCTGCCACTTGAACTTCGTGAACCTTCCTGCTACTTGAACTTAATGAACTTCTTGAACCTTCCTGCTACTTGAACTTCTTGAACCTTCCTGCTACTTGAACTTCTTGAACCTTCCTTCTACTTGAACTTCTTGAACCTTCCTGCTACTTGAACTTCTTGAACCTTCCTGCTACTTGAACTTCTTGAACTTCTTGAACCTTCCTGCTACTTGAACTTCTTGATCCTTCCTGCTACTTGAACTTCTCGAACCTTCCTGCTACTTGAACTTCATGAACTTCTTGAACCTTCCTGCTACTTGAACTGCTTGAACCTTTAGGCTACTTGAACTTCTTGAACCTTCCTGCTACTTGAACTTCTTGAACCTTCCTGCTACTTGAACTTCTTGAACCTTCCTGCTACTTGAACTTCTTGAACCTTCCTGCTTCTTGAACTTCTTGAACTTCTTGAACCTTCCTGCTACTTGAACTTCTTAAACCTTTCTGCTACTTGAACTTCTTGAACTTCTTGAACCTTCCTGATACTTGAACTTCTTGATCCTTCCTGCTACTTGAACTTCTCGAACCTTCCTGCTACTTGAACTTTATGAACTTCTTGAACCTTCCTGCTACTTGAACTTCTTGAACCTTCAAGCTACTTGAACTTCTTGAACCTTCCTGCTACTTGAACTTCTTGAACCTTCCTGCTACTTGAACTTTTTGAACCTTCCTGCTACTTGAACTTCTTGAACTTCTTGAACCTTTCTGCTACTTGAACTTCTTGAACCTTCCTGCTACTTGAACTTCTTGAACTTCTTGAACCTTCCTGCTACTCAAACTTCTTTAACTTCTTGAACCTTTCTGCTACTTGAACTTTTTGAACCTTCCTGCTACTTGAACTTCTTGAACTTCTTGAACCTTCCTGCTACTTGAACTTCTTGAACTTCTTGAACCTTCCTGCTACTTGAACTTCTTGAACCTTCCTGCTACTTGAACTTCTTGAACTTCTTGAACCTTCCTGCTACTTTAACTTCTTGAACCTTCCTGCTATTTGAACTTCTTGAACATTCCTGTTACTTGAACTTCTTGAACCTTCCTGCTACTTGAACCCTTTGAACTTCTTGAACCTTCCTGCTACTTGATCTTCTTGAAACTTTCTGCTACTTGAACTTCCTGAAACTTCCTGCTACCTGAACTTCTTGAACCTTCCTGCTACTTGAACTTCTTGAACCTTCCTGCTACTTGAACTTTTTGAACCTTCCGGCTACTTGAACTTCTTGAACCTTCCTGCTACTTGAACTTCTTGAACCTTCCTGCTACTTGAACTTCTTGAACCATCCTGCTACTTGAACTTCTTGAACCTTCCTGCCACTTGAACTTCTCGAACTTCATGAACCTTCCTGCTCCTTGAACTACTTGAACTTCTTGAACCTTCCTGCTACTTTAACTTCTTACACCTACCTGCTACTTGAACTTCTTGAACCTTCCGGCTTCTTGAACTTCTTGAACCTTCCTGCTACTTGAACTTCTTGAACTTCATGCACCTTCCTGCTACTTGAACTACTTGAACTTCTTGAACCTTACTGCTACATTAACTTCTTGAACCTTCCTGCTACTTGAACTTCTTGAACCTTCCTGCTACTTGAACTTCTTGAACCTTCCGGCTACTTGAACTTTTTGAACTTCTTGAACCTTCCTGCTACTTGATCTTCTTGTACTTTCTGCTACTTGAACTTCTTGAAACTTCCTGCTACCTGAACTTCTTGAACCTTCCTGCTACTTGAACTTCTTGAACCTTCCTGCTACTTGAACTTTTTGCACCTTCCGGCTACTTGAACTTCTTGAACTTCTTGAACCTCCCTGCTACCTGAACTACTTGAACTTCTTGAACCTTTCTGTTACTTGAACTACTTGAACTTCTTGACCCTTCCTGCTACTTGAACTTCTTGAACCTTCCTGGTACTTGAACTTCTTGAACTTCTTGAACCTTCCTGCTACTTGAACTTCTTGAACCTTCCTGCTACTTGAACTTCTTGAACTTCTTGAACCTTCCTGCTACTTGAGTTTCTTGAACATTCCTGCTACTTGAACTTCTTGAACTTCTTGAACCTTTCAGCTACTTGAACTTCTTGAACCTTCCTGCTACTTGAACTTCTTGAACCTTCCTGATACTTGAACTTCTTGAGCCTTCCTGCTACTTGAACTTCTTGAACTTCTTGAACCTTCCTGCTACTTGAACTACTTGAACTTCTTGAACCTTCCTGCTACTTGAACTCCTTGAACCTTCCAGCTACTTGAACTTCATGAATCTTCTGGCTACTTGAACTTCTCGAACTTCTTGAACCTTACTGCTACTTGAACTTCTTGAACCTTCCTGCTACTTGAACTTATTGAACATTCCGGCTACTTGAATTTCTTGAACCTTCCTGCTACTTGAACTTCTTGAACCTTCCTGCTACTTGAACTTCTTGAACCTTCCTGCTACTTGAACTTCTTGAACCTTCCTGCTACTTGAACTTATTGAACAATCCGGCTACTTGAACTTCTTGAACCTTCCTGCTACTTGAACTTCTTGAACTTCTTGAACCTTCCTTCTACTTGAACTACTTGAACTTCTTGAACCTTCCTGCTACTTGAACTTCTTGAACCTTCCTGCTACTTGAACTTCTTGAACCTTCCTGCTACTTGAACTTCTTGAACCTTCCGGCTACTTGAACTTCTTGAACTTCTTGAACCTTCCTGCTACTTGAACTCCTTGAACCTTCCTGCTACTTGAACTTCTTGAACCTTCCGGCTACTTGAACTTCTTGAACTTCTTGAACCTTCCTGCTACTTGAACTTATTGAACCTTCCTGCTACTTGAACTTCTTGAACCTTCCTGCTACTTGAACTTCTTGAACCTTCCTGCTACTTGAACTTCTTGAACCTTTCTGCTACTTGAATTTCTTGAACCTTCCTGCTACTTGAACTTCTTGAACTTCTTGAACCTTCCTGCTACCCTGAACAACTTGAACTTCTTGAAACTTCCTGCTACTTGAACTTCTTGAACCTTCCTTCTACTTGAACTTCTTGAACCTTCCTGCTACTAGAACTTCTTTAACTTCTTGAACCTTTCTGCTACTTGAACTTTTTGAACCTTCCTGCTACTTGAACTTCTTGAACTTCTTGAACCTTCCTGCTACTTGAACTTCTTGAACTTCTTGAACCTTCCTGCTACCTTAACTTCTTGAACCTTCCTGCTACTTGAACTTCTTGAACTTCTTGAACCTTCCTGCTACTTTAACTTCTTGAACCTTCCTGCTATTTGAACTTCTTGAACATTCCTGTTACTTGAACTTCTTGAACCTTCCTGCTACTTGAACCCTTTGAACTTCTTGAACCTTCCTGCTACTTGATCTTCTTGAAACTTTCTGCTACTTGAACTTCTTGAAACTTCCTGCTACCTGAACTTCTTGAACCTTCCTGCTACTTGAACTTCTTGAACCTTCCTGCTACTTGAACTTTTTGAACCTTCCGGCTACTTGAACTTCTTGAACCTTCCTGCTACTTGAACTTCTTGAACCTTCCTGCTACTTGAACTTCTTGAACCATCCTGCTACTTGAACTTCTTGAACCTTCCTGCCACTTGAACTTCTCGAACTTCATGAACCTTCCTGCTCCTTGAACTACTTGAACTTCTTGAACCTTCCTGCTACTTTAACTTCTTACACCTACCTGCTACTTGAACTTCTTGAACCTTCCGGCTTCTTGAACTTCTTGAACCTTCCTGCTACTTGAACTTCTTGAACTTCATGCACCTTCCTGCTACTTGAACTACTTGAACTTCTTGAACCTTACTGCTACATTAACTTCTTGAACCTTCCTGCTACTTGAACTTCTTGAACCTTCCTGCTACTTGAACTTCTTGAACCTTCCGGCTACTTGAACTTTTTGAACTTCTTGAACCTTCCTGCTACTTGATCTTCTTGTACTTTCTGCTACTTGAACTTCTTGAAACTTCCTGCTACCTGAACTTCTTGAACCTTCCTGCTACTTGAACTTCTTGAACCTTCCTGCTACTTGAACTTTTTGCACCTTCCGGCTACTTGAACTTCTTGAACTTCTTGAACCTCCCTGCTACCTGAACTACTTGAACTTCTTGAACCTTTCTGTTACTTGAACTACTTGAACTTCTTGACCCTTCCTGCTACTTGAACTTCTTGAACCTTCCTGGTACTTGAACTTCTTGAACTTCTTGAACCTTCCTGCTACTTGAACTTCTTGAACCTTCCTGCTACTTGAACTTCTTGAACTTCTTGAACCTTCCTGCTACTTGAGTTTCTTGAACATTCCTGCTACTTGAACTTCTTGAACTTCTTGAACCTTTCAGCTACTTGAACTTCTTGAACCTTCCTGCTACTTGAACTTCTTGAACCTTCCTGATACTTGAACTTCTTGAGCCTTCCTGCTACTTGAACTTCTTGAACTTCTTGAACCTTCCTGCTACTTGAACTACTTGAACTTCTTGAACCTTCCTGCTACTTGAACTCCTTGAACCTTCCAGCTACTTGAACTTCATGAATCTTCTGGCTACTTGAACTTCTCGAACTTCTTGAACCTTCCTGCTACTTGAACTTCTTGAACCTTCCTGCTACTTGAACTTCTTGAACCTTCCTGCTACTTGAACTTCTTGAACCTTCCTGCTACTTGAACTTATTGAACAATCCGGCTACTTGAACTTCTTGAACCTTCCTGCTACTTGAACTTCTTGAACTTCTTGAACCTTCCTTCTACTTGAACTACTTGAACTTCTTGAACCTTCCTGCTACTTGAACTTCTTGAACCTTCCTGCTACTTGAACTTCTTGAACCTTCCTGCTACTTGAACTTCTTGAACCTTCCGGCTACTTGAACTTCTTGAACTTCTTGAACCTTCCTGCTACTTGAACTCCTTGAACCTTCCTGCTACTTGAACTTCTTGAACCTTCCGGCTACTTGAACTTCTTGAACTTCTTGAACCTTCCTGCTACTTGAACTTATTGAACCTTCCTGCTACTTGAACTTCTTGAACCTTCCTGCTACTTGAACTTCTTGAACCTTCCTGCTACTTGAACTTCTTGAACCTTTCTGCTACTTGAATTTCTTGAACCTTCCTGCTACTTGAACTTCTTGAACTTCTTGAACCTTCCTGCTACCCTGAACAACTTGAACTTCTTGAAACTTCCTGCTACTTGAACTTCTTGAACCTTCCTTCTACTTGAACTTCTTGAACCTTCCTGCTACTAGAACTTCTTGAACTTCTTGAACCTTCCTGCAACTTGAACTTCTTGAACCTTCCTGCTACTTTTACTTCTTGAACCTTCCTGCTACTTGAATTTCTTGATCTTCTTGAACCTCCCTGCTTCTTGTACTTCTTGAACTTCTTGAACCTTCCTGCTACTTGAACTTCTTGAACCTTCCGGCTTCTTGAACTTCTTGAACTTCTTGAACCTTCCCGCTACTTGAACTTCTTGAACCTTCCTGCTACTTGAACTTATTGAAACTTCCTGCTACTTGAACTTCTTTAACCTTCCAGGTCCTTGAACTTCTTGAACCTTCCTGCTACTTGAATTTCTTGAACCTTCCTGCTACTTGAACTTCTTGAACTTCTTGAACCTTCCTGCTACTTGAACTTCTTGAACCTTCCTGCTACTTGAACTTCTTGAACCTTCCTGCTACTTGAACTTCTTGAACTTCTTGAACCTTCCTGCTACTTGAACTACTTGAACTTCTTGAACCTTCTTGCTAATTAAACTTCTTGAACCTTCCTGCTACCTGAACTTCTTGAACCTTCCTGCTACTTGAACTTTTTGAACCTTCCGGCTACTTGAACTTCTTGAACCTTCCTGCTACTTGAACTTCTTGAACCTTCCTGCTACTTGAACTTCTTGAACCTTCCTGCTACTTGAACTTCTTGAACCTTCCTGCGACTTGAACTTCTTGAACCTTCCTGCTACTTTAACTTCTTGAACCTTCCTGCTACTTGAACTTCTTGAACCCTCCGGCTACTTGAACTTCGTGAACCTTCCTGCTACTTGAACTTCTTAAACCTTCCTGCTACTCGAACTTCTTGAACCTTCCGGCTACTTGAACTTCTTGAACTTCTTGAACCTTCCTGCTACTTGAACCTATTGAACCTTCCTGCTACTTGAACTTCTTGAACCTTCCTGCTACTCGAACTTCTTAAACTTCTTGAACCTTCCTGCTACTTGAACTTCTTGAACCTTCCTGCAACTTGAACTTCTTGAACCTTTCTGCTACTTGAACTTCTTGAACCTTCCTGCTACTTGAACATCTTGACCCTTCCTGCTACTTGCACATTTTGAACTTCTTGAACCTTCCTGCTACTTGAACTTCTGGAATCTTCCTGCTACTTGAACTTCTTGAACCTTCCTGCTACTTGAACTTCTTGAACTTCTTGAACCTTCCTGCTACTTGAACTTCTTGAACCTTCCTGCTACTTGAACTTCTTAAACCTTCCTGCTACTTGAACTTCTTGAACCTTCCTGCTACTTGAACTTCTTGAACCTTCCTGCTACTTGAACTTCTTGAACCTTTCTGCTACTTGAATTTCTTGAACCTTCCTGCTACTTGAACTTCTTGAACTTCTTGAACCTTCCTGCTACCCTGAACAACTTGAACTTCTTGAAACTTCCTGCTACTTGAACTTCATGAACCTTCCTTCTACTTGAACTTCTTGAACCTTCCTGCTACTAGAACTTCTTGAACTTCTTCAACCTTCCTGCAACTTGAACTTCTTGAACCTTCCTGCTACTTTTACTTCTTGAACCTTCCTGCTACTTGAATTTCTTGATCTTCTTGAACCTCCCTGCTTCTTGTACTTCTTGAACATCTTGAACCTTCCTGCTACTTGAACTTCTTGAACCTTCCTGCTTCTTGAACTTCTTGAACTTCTTGAACCTTCCCGCTACTTGAACTTCTTGAACCTTCCTGCTACTTGAACTTCTTGAACCTTCCTGCTACTTGAACTTCTTGAACCTTCCTGCTACTTGAACTTCTTGAATTTCTTGAACCTTCCTGCTACTTGAACTACTTGAACTTCTTGAACCTTCTTGCTAATTAAACTTCTTGAACCTTCCTGCTACCTGAACTTCTTGAACCTTCCTGCTACTTGAACTTTTCGAACCTTCCGGCTACTTGAACTTCTTGAACCTTCCTGCTACTAAAACTTCTTGAACCTTCCTGCTACTTGAACTTCTTGAACCTTCCTGCTACTTGAACTTCTTGAACCTTCCTGCTACTTGAACTTCTTGAACCTTCCTGCTACTTTAACTTCTTGAACCTTCCTGCTACTTGAACTTCTTGAACCCTCCGGGAACTTGAACTTCTTGAACCTTCCTGCTACTTGAACTTCTTGAACCTTCCTGCTACTCGAACTTCTTGAACCTTCCGGCTACTTGAACTTCTTGAACTTCTTGAACCTTCCTGCTACTTGAACCTATTGAACCTTCCTGCTACTTGAACTTCTTCAACCTTCCTGCTACTTGAACTTCTTAAACTTCTTGAACCTTCCTGCTACTTGAACTTCTTGAACCTTCCTGCTACTTGAACTTCTTGAACCTTTCTGCTACTTGAACTTCTTGAACCTTCCTGCTACTTGAACATCTTGACCCTTCCTGCTACTTGAACATTTTGAACTTCTTGAACCTTCCTGCTACTTGAACTTCTGGAATCTTCCTGCTACTTGAACTTCTTGAACCTTCCTGCTACTTGAACTTCTTGAACATTCCTGCTACTTGAACTTCTTGAACTTCTTGAACCTTCCTGCTACTTGAACTTCTTGAACCTTCCTGCTACTTGAACTTCTTGAACTTCTTGAACCTTCCTGCTACTTGAACTTCTTGATCCTTCCTGCTACTTGAACTTCTTGAACCTTCCTGCTACTTGAACTTCATGAACTTCTTGAACCTTCCTGCTACTTGAACTGCTTGAACCTTCAGGCTACTTGAACTTCTTGAACCTTCCTGCTACTTGAACTTCTTGAACCTTCCTGCTACTTGAACTTCTTGAACCTTCCTGCTACTTGAACTTCTTGAACTTCTTGAACCTTCCTGCTACTTGAACTTCTTGATCCTTCCTGCTACTTGAACTTCTCGAACCTTCCTGCTACTTGAACTTTATGAACTTCTTGAACCTTCCTGCTACTTGAACTTCTTGAACCTTCAGGCTACTTGAACTTCTTTAACCTTCCTGCTACTTGAACTTCTTGAACCTTCCTGCTACTTGAACTTTTTGAACCTTCCTGCTACTTGAACTTCTTGAACTTCTTGAACCTTTCTGCTACTTGAACTTCTTGAACATTCCTGCTACTTGAACTTCTTGAACGTCTTGAACCTTCCTGCTACTTGAACTTCTTTAACTTCTTGAACCTTCCTGCTACTTGAACTTTTTGAACCTTCCTGCTACTTGAACTTCTTGAACCTTCCTGCTACTTGAACTTCTTGAACTTCTTGAACCTTCCTGCTACTTGAACTTCTTGAACTTATTGAACCTTCCTGCTACTTGAACTTCTTGAACTTCATGAACCTTCCTGCTACTTGAACTTCTTGAACCTTCCTGCTACTTGAACTTCTTGAACATTCCTGTTACTTGAACTTCTTGAACCTTCCTGCTACTTGATCTTCTTGAAACTTTCTGCTACTTGAACTTCTTGAAACTTCCTGCTACCTGAACTTCTTGAACCTTCCTGCTACTTGAACTTCTTGAACCTTCCTGCTACTTGAACTTCTTGAACTTCTTGAACCTTCCTGCTACTTGAACTACTTGAACTTCTTGAACCTTCTTGCTAATTAAACTTCTTGAACCTTCCTGCTACCTGAACTTCTTGAACCTTCCTGCTACTTGAACTTTTTGAACCTTCCGGCTACTTGAACTTCTTGAACTTTCCTGCTACTTGAACTTCTTGAACCTTCCTGCAACTTGAACTTCTTGAACCTTCCTGCTACTTGAACTTTTTGAACCTTCCTGCTACTTGAACTTCTTGAACCTTCCTGCTACTTTAACTTCTTGAACCTTGCTGCTACTTGAACTTCTCGAACCCTCCGGCTACTTGAACTTCTTGAACCTTCCTGCTACTTGAACTTCTTAAACCTTCCTGCTACTCGAACTTCTTGAACCTTCCGGCTACTTGAACTTCTTGAACTTCTTGAACCTTCCTGCTACTTGAACCTATTGAACCTTCCTGCTACTTGAACTTCTTGAACCTTCGTGCTACTTGAACTTCTTAAACTTCTTGAACCTTCCTGCTACTTGAACTTCTTGAACCTTCCTTCTACTTGAACTTCTTGAACCTTTCTGCTACTTGAACTTCTTGAACCTTCCTGCTACTTGAACATCTTGACCCTTCCTGCTACTTGAACATTTTGAACTTCTTGAACCTTCCTGCTACTTGAACTTCTGGAATCTTCCTGCTACTCGAACTTCTTGAACCTTTGTGCTACTTGAACTTGAACCTTCCTGCTAATTGATTTTCTTGAACCTTCCTGCCACTTGAACTTCGTGAACCTTCCTGCTACTTGAACTTAATGAACTTTTTGAACCTTCCTGCTACTTGAACTTCTTAAACCTTCCTGCTACTTGAACTTCTTGAACCTTCCTGCTACTTGAACTTCTTGAACCTTCCTGCTACTTGAACTTCTTGAACTTCTTGAACCTTCCTGCTACTTGAACTTCTTGAACTTCTTGAACCTTCCTGCTACTTGAACTTCTTGATCCTTCCTGCTACTTGAACTTCTCGAACCTTCCTGCTACTTGAACTTCATGAACTTCTTGAACCTTCCTGCTACTTGAACTGCTTGAACCTTCAGGCTACTTGAACTTCTTGAACCTTCCTGCTACTTGAACTTCTTGAACCTTCCTGCTACTTGAACTTCTTGAACCTTCCTGCTACTTGAACTTCTTGAACCTTCCTGCTTCTTGAACTTCTTGAACTTCTTGAACCTTCCTGCTACTTGAACTTCTTGAACTTCTTGAACCTTCCTGCTACTTGAACTTCTTGATCCTTCCTGCTACTTGAACTTCTCGAACCTTCCTGCTACTTGAACTTTATGAACTTCTTGAACCTTCCTGCTACTTGAACTTCTTGAACCTTCAGGCTACTTGAACTTCTTTAACCTTCCTGCTACTTGAACTTCTTGAACCTTCCTGCTACTTGAACTTTTTGAACCTTCCTGCTACTTGAACTTCTTGAACTTCTTGAACCTTTCTGCTACTTGAACTTCTTGAACCTTCCGGCTACTTGAACTTCTTGAACTTCTTGAACCTTCCTGCTACTCAAACTTCTTCAACTTCTTGAACCTTCCTGCTACTTGAACTTTTTGAACCTTCCTGCTACTTGAACTTCTTGAACCTTCCTGCTACTTGAACTTCTTGAACTTCTTGAACCTTCCTGCTACTTGAACTTTTTGAACCTTCCTGCTACTTGAACTTCTTGAACCTTCCTGCTACTTGAACTTCTTGAACTTCTTGAACCTTCCTGCTACTTAACTTCTTGAACTTATTGAACCTTCCTGCTACTTGAACTTCTTGAACCTTCCTGCTACTTGAACTTCTTGAACATTCCTGTTACTTGAACTTCTTGAACCTTCCTGCTACTTGATCTTCTTGAAACTTTCTGCTACTTGAACTTTTTGAAACTTCCTGCTACCTGAACTTATTGAACCTTCCTGCTACTTGAACTTCTTGAACCTTCCTGCTACTTGAACTTTTTGAACCTTCCGGCTACTTGAACTTCTTGAACCTTCCTGCTACTTGAACTTCTTGAACCTTCCTGCTACTTGAACTTCTTGAACCATCCTGCTACTTGAACTTCTTGAACCTTCCTGCCACTTGAATTCCTTGAACTTCATGAACCTTCCTGCTCCTTGAACTACTTGAACTTCTTGAACCTTCCTGCTACTTTAACTTCTTACACCTTCCTGCTACTTGAACTTCTTGAACTTCATGAACCTTCCTGCTCCTTGAACTACTTGAACTTCTTGAACCTTCCTGCTACTTTAACTTCTTACACCTTCCTGCTACTTGAACTTCTTGAACCTTCCGGCTACTTGAACTTCTTGAACCTTCCTGCTACTTGAACTTCTTGAACCTTCCTGCTACTTGAACTTCTTGAACTTCATGCACCTTCCTGCTACTTGAACTACTTGAACTTCATGAACCTTACTGCTACTTTAACTTCTTGAACCTTCCTGCTACTGAACTTCTTGAACCTTCCTGCTACTTGAACTTCTTGAACCTTCCGGCTACTTGAACTTTTTGAACTTCTTGAACCTTCCTGCTACTTGATCTTCTTGAAACTTTCTGCTACTTGAACTTCTTGAAACTTCCTGCAACCTGAACTTCTTGAACCTTCCTGCTACTTGAACTTCTTGAAAATTCCTGCTACTTGAACTTTTTGAACCTTCCGGCTACTTGAACTTCTTGAACCGTCCTGCTACTTGAACTTCTTGAACCTTCCTGCTACTTGAACTTCTTGAACCATCCTGCTACTTGAACTTATTGAACCTTCCTGCCACTTGAACTTCTTGAACTTCATGAACCTTCCTGCTCCTTGAACTACTTGAACTTCTTGATCCTTTCTGCTACTTTAACTTCTTACACCTTCCTGCTACTTGAACTTCTTGAACCTTCCGGCTACTTGAACTTCTTGAACCTTCCTGCTACTTGAACTTCTTGAACCTTCCTGCTACTTTAACTTCTTACACCTTCCTGCTACTTGAAATTCTTGAACCTTCCGGCTACTTGAACTTCTTGAACCTTCCTGCTACTTGAACTTTTTGAACCTTCCGGCTACTTGAACTTCTTGAACCTTCCTGCTACTTGAACTTCTTGAACCTTCCTGCTACTTGAACTTCTTGAACCATCCTGCTACTTGAACTTCTTGAACCTTCCTGCCACTTGAACTTCTCGAACTTCATGAACCTTCCTGCTCCTTGAACTACTTGAACTTCTTGAACCTTCCTGCTACTTTAACTTCTTACACCTTCCTGCTACTTGAACTTCATGAACCTTCCGGCTACTTGAACTTCTTGAACCTTCCTGCTACTTGAACTTCTTGAACCTTAATGCTACTTTAACTTTTTACACCTTTCTGCTACTTGAACTTCTTGAACCTTCCGGCTACTTGAACTTCTTGAACCTTCCTGCTACTTGAACTTCTTGAACTTCATGCACCTTCGTGCTACTTGAACTACTTGAACTTCTTGAACCTTACTGCTACTTTACCTTCTTGAACCTTCCTGCTACTTGAACTTCTTGAACCTTCCTGCTACTTGAACTTCTTGAACCTTCCGGCTACTTGAACTTTTTGAACTTCTTGAACCTTCCTGCTACTTGATCTTATTGAAACTTTCTGCTACTTGAACTTCTTGAAACTTCCTGCTACCTGAACTTCTTGAACCTTCCTGCTACTTGAACTTCTTGAACCTTCCTGCTACTTGAACTTTTTGAACCTTCCGGCTACTTGAACTTCTTGAACTTCTTGAACCTCCCTGCTACCTGAACTACTTGAACTTCTTGAACCTTTCTGCTACTTGAACTACTTGAACTTCTTGACCCTTCCTGCTACTTGAACTTCTTGAACCTTCCTGGTACTTGAACTTCTTGAACTTGTTGAACCTTCCTGCTACTTGAACTTCTTGAACCTTCCTGCTACTTGAACTTCTTGAACTTCTTGAACCTTCCTGCTACTTGAACTACTTGAACTTCTTGAACCTTCCTGCTACTTGAACTCCTTGAACCTTCCTGCTACTTGAACTTCATGAATCTTCTGGCTACTTTAACTTCTCGAACTTCTTGAACCTTACTGCTACTTCAACTTCTTGAACCTTCCAGCTACTTGAACTTATTGAACATTCCGGCTACTTGAATTTCTTGAACCTTCCTGCTACTTGAACTTCTTGAACCTTCCTGCTACTTGAACTTCTTGAACCTTCCTGCTACTTGAACTTCTTGAACCTTCCTGCTACTTGAACTTATTGAACATTCCGGCTACTTGAACTTCTTGAACCTTCCTGCTACTTGAACTTCTCGAACTTCTTGAACCTTCCTTCTACTTGAACTACTTGAACTTCTTGAACCTTCCTGCTACTTGAACTACTTGAACTTCTTGAACCTTCCTGCTACTTGAACTTCTTGAACCTTCCTGCTACTTGAACTTCTTGAACCTTCCTGCTACTTGAACTTCTTGAACCTTCCGGCTACTTGAACTTCTTGAACTTCTTGAACCTTCCGGCTACTTGAACTCCTTGAACCTTCCTGCTACTTGAACTTCTTGAACCTTCCGGCTACTTGAACTTCTTGAACTTCTCGAACCTTCCTGCTACTTGAACTTATTGATCCTTCCTGCTACTTGAACTTCTTGAACCTTCCTGCTACTTGAACTTCTTGAACCTTCCTGCTACTTGAACTTCTTGAACCTTTCTGCTACTTGAATTTCTTGAACCTTCCTGCTACTTGAACTTCTTGAACTTCTTGAACCTTCCTGCTACCCTGAACAACTTGAACTTCTTGAAACTTCCTGCTACTTGAACTTCATGAACCTTCCTTCTACTTGAACTTCTTGAACCTTCCTGCTACTAGAACTTCTTGAACTTCTTGAACCTTCCTGCAACTTGAACTTCTTGAACCTTCCTGCTACTTTTACTTCTTGAACCTTCCTGCTACTTGAATTTCTTGATCTTCTTGAACCTCCCTGCTTCTTGTACTTCTTGAACTTCTTGAACCTTCCTGCTACTTGAACTTCTTGAACCTTCCTGCTTCTTGAACTTCTTGAACTTCTTGAACCTTCCCGCTACTTGAGCTTCTTGAACCTTCCTGCTACTTGAACTTCTTGAAACTTCCTGCTACTTGAACTTCTTGAACCTTCCAGCTACTTGAACTTCTTGAACCTTCCTGCTACTTGAACTTCTTGAACCTTCCTGCTACTTGAACTTCTTGAACTTCTTGAACCTTCCTGCTACTTGAACTTCTTGTCCCTTCCTGCTAGTTGAACTTCTAGAACCTTCCTGCTACTTGAACTTCTTGAACTTCTTGAACCTTCCTGCTACTTGAACTACTTGAACTTCTTGAACCTTCTTGCTAATTAAACTTCTTAAACCTTCCTGCTACCTGAACTTCTTGAACCTTCCTGCTACTTGAACTTTTTGAACCTTCCGGCTACTTGAACTTCTTGAACCTTCCTGCTACTTGAACTTCTTGAACCTTCCTGCTACTTGAACTTCTTGAACCTTCCTGCTACTTGAACTTCTTGAACCTTCCTGCTACTTGAACTTCTTGAACCTTCCTGCTACTTTAACTTCTTGAACCTTCCTGCTACTTGAACTTCTTGAACCCTCCGGGAACTTGAACTTCTTGAACCTTCCTGCTACTTGAACTTCTTAAACCTTCTTGCTACTCGAACTTCTTGAACCTTCCGGCTACTTGAACTTCTTGAACTTCTTGAACCTTCCTGCTACTTGAACCTATTGAACCTTCCTGCTACTTGAACTTCTTGAACCTTCCTGCTACTTGAACTTCTTAAACTTCTTGAACCTTCCTGCTACTTGAACTTCTTGAACCTTCCTGCTACTTGAACTTCTTGAACCTTTCTGCTACTTGGACTTCTTGAACCTTCCTGCTACTTGAACATCTTGACCCTTTCTGCTACTTGAACATTTTGAACTTCTTGAACCTTCCTGCTACTTGAACTTCTGGAATCTTCCTGCTACTTGAACTTCTTGAACCTTCCTGCTACTTGAACTTGAACCTTCCTGCTAATTGATTTTCTTGAACCTTCCTGCCACTTGAACTTCGTGAACCTTCCTGCTACTTGAACTTAATGAACTTCTTGAACCTTCCTGCTACTTGAACTTCTTGAACCTTCCTGCTACTTGAACTTCTTGAACCTTCCTGCTACTTGAACTTCTTGAACATTCCTGCTACTTGAACTTCTTGAACTTCTTGAACCTTCCTGCTACTTGAACTTCTTGAACCTTCCTGCTACTTGAACTTCTTGAACTTCTTGTACCTTCCTGCTACTTGAACTTCTTGATCCTTCCTGCTACTTGAACTTCTCGAACCTTCCTGCTACTTGAACTTCATGAACTTCTTGAACCTTCCTGCTACTTGAACTGCTTGAACCTTCATGCTACTTGAACTTCTTGAACCTTCCTGCTACTTGAACTTCTTGAACCTTCCTGCTACTTGAACTTCTTGAACCCTCCTGCTACTTGAACTTTTTGAACCTTCCTGCTTTTTAAACTTCTTGAACTTCTTGAACCTTCCTGCTACTTGAACTTCTTGAACATTCCTGCTACTTGAACTTCTTGAACTTCTTGAACCTTCCTGCTACTTGAACTTCTTGATCCTTCCTGCTACTTGAACTTCTCGAACCTTCCTGCTACTTGAACTTTATGAACTTCTTGAACCTTCCTGCTACTTGAACTTCTTGAACCTTCAGGCTACTTGAACTTCTTGAACCTTCCTGCTACTTGAACTTCTTGAATCTTCCTGCTACTTGAACTTTTTGAACCTTCCTGCTACTTGAACTTCTTGAACTTCTTGAACCTTTCTGCTACTTGAACTTCTTGAACCTTCCTGCTACTTGAACTTCTTGGACTTCTTGAACCTTTCTGCTACTCAAACTTCTTAAACTTCTTGAACCTTCCTGCTACTTGAACTTTTTGAACCTTCCTGCTACTTGAACTTCTTGAACTTCTTGAACCTTCCTGCTACTTGAACTTCTTGAACTTATTGAACCTTCCTGCTACTTGAACTTCTTGAACTTCTTGAACCTTCCTGCTACTTGAACTTCTTGAACTTTCCTGCTACTTGAACTTCTTGAACATTCCTGTTACTTGAACTTCTTGAACCTTCCTGCTACTTGATCTTCTTGAAACTTTCTGCTACTCGAACTTCTTGAAACTTCCTGCTACCTGAACTTCTTGAACCTTCCTGCTACTTGAACTTCTTGAACCTTCCTGCTACTTGAACTTTTTGAACCTTCCGGCTACTTGAACTTCTTGAACCTTCCTGCTACTTGAACTTCTTGAACCTTCCTGCTACTTGAACTTCTTGAACCATCCTGCTACTTGAACTTCTTGAACCTTCCTGCCACTTGAACTTCTTGAACTTCATGAACCTTCCTGCTCCTTGAACTACTTGAACTTCTTGAACCTTCCTGCTACTTTAACTTCTTACACCTTCCTGCTACTTGAACTTCTTGAACCTTCCGGCTACTTGAACTTCTTGAACCTTCCTGCTACTTGAACTTCTTGAACCTTCCTGCTACTTGAACTTCTTGAACCTTCCTGCTACTTGAACTTCTTGAACTTCATGCACCTTCCTGCTACTTGAACTACTTGAACTTCTTGAACCTTACTGCTACTTTAACTTCTTGAACCTTCCTGCTACTTGGACTTCTTGAACCTTCCTGCTACTTGAACTTCTTGAACCTTCCGGCTACTTGAACTTTTTGAACTTTTTGAACCTTCCTGCTACTTGATCTTCTTGAAACTTTCTGCTACTTGATTTTCTTGAAACTTCCTGCTACCTGAACTTCTTGAACCTTCCTGCTACTTGAACTTCTTGAAACTTCCTGCTACTTGAACTTTTTGAACCTTCCGGCTACTTGAACTTCTTGAACCTTCCTGCTACTTGAACTTCTTGAACCTTCCTGCTACTTGAACTTCTTGAACCATCCTGCTACTTAAACTTCTTGAACCTTCCTGCCACTTGAACTTCTTGAACTTCATGAACCTTCCTGCTCCTTGAACTACTTGAACTTCTTGTACCTTCCTGCTACTTTAACTTCTTACACCTTCCTGCTACTTGAACTTCTTGAACCTTCCGGCTACTTGAACTTCTTGAACCTTCCTGCTACTTGAACTTCTTGAACCTTCCTGCTACTTTAACTTCTTACACCTTTCTGCTACTTGAACTTCTTGAACCTTCCGGCTACTTGAACTTCTTGAACCTCCCTGCTACTTGAACTTCTTGAACTTCATGAACCTTCCTGCTACTTGAACTACTTGAACTTCTTGAACCTTACTGCTACTTTAACTTCTTGAACCTTCCTGCTACTTGAACTTCTTGAACCTTCCTGCTACTTGAACTTCTTGAACCTTCCGGCTACTTGAACTTCTTGAACTTCATGAACCTTCCTGCCACTTGAACTACTTGAACTTCTTGAACCTTTCTGCTACTTGAACTTCTTGAACTTCTTGAACCTTCCTGCTACTTGAAATTCTTGAACCTTCCTGCTACTTGAACTTCTTGAACTTTTTAAACCTTCCTGCTACTTGAACTTCTTGAACCTTCCTGCTACTTGAACTTTTTGAACTTTCCTGCTACTTGAACTTCTTGAACTTCTTGAACCTTCCTGCTACTTGAACTTCTTGAACCTTCCTGCTACTTGAACCTCTCGAACTTCTTGAACCTTCCTGCTACTTGAACTTAATGAACTTCTTAAACCTTCCTGCTACTTGAACTTCTTGAACTTCTTGAACCGTCCTGCTACTTGAACTTCTTGAACTTCTTGAAACTTCCTGATACTTTAACTTCTTGAACTTCTTGAATCTTTCTGCTACTTGAACTTCTTGAACTTCTTGAACCTTCCTGCTACTTGAACTTCTCGAACCTTCCTGCTGCTCGAACTTCTTGAACTTCTTTAACCTTCCTGCTACTTGAACTTCTTGAACTTCTTGAACCTTCCTGCTACTTGAACTTCTTGAACCTTCCTGCGACTTGAACTTTTTGAACCTTCCTGCTACTTGAACTTCTTGAACCTTCCTGCTACTTGAACTTTTTGAACCTTCCAGCTACTTGAACTTCCAGAACCTTCCTGCTACTTGAACTTCTTGAACTTTTTTAACTTCTTGAACCTCCCGGCTACTTGAACTTCTTGAACCTTCCTGCTACTTGAACTTTTTGAACTTCTTGATCCTTCCGGCTACTTGAACTTCTTGAACCTTCCTGCTACTTGAACTTTTTGAACTTCTTGAACCTTCCTGCTACTTGAAATTCTTGAACCTTCCTGCTACTTGAACTTCTTGAACCTTCCTTATACTTGAACTTCTTGAACTTCTTGAACCTTCATGCTACTTGAATTTCTTAAAACTTCCTGCTACCTGAACTTCTTGAACCTTCCTGCTACTTGAACTTCTCGAACCTTCCTGCTACTTGAACTTCTTGAATTTCTTGAACCTTCCTGCTACTTGATCTTCTTGAACCTTCCTGCTACTTGAACTTCTTGAACCTTCCTGGTACTTGAACTTCTTGAACCATCCTGCTACTTGAACTTCTTGAAACTTTCTGCTACTCGAACTTCTTGAACTTCTTGAACTTTGCGGCTACTTGAACTTCTTGAACCTTCCTGCTACTTGAACTTCTTGAACTTCTTGAACCTTCCTGCTACTTGAACTTCTTGAACCTTCCTGCTACTTGAACTGCTTGAACTTCTTGAACCTTCCTGCTACATGAACTTCTTGAACTTCTTGAACCTTCCTGCTACTTGAACTTCTTGAACCTTCCGGCTACTTGAACCTCTTGAACTTCTTGAACCTTCCTGCTACTTGTACTTCTTGAACTTCTTGAACCTTCCTGCTACTTGAACTTCTTGAACTTCTTGAACCTTCCTGCTACTTGAACTTTTTGAACCTTCCGGCTACTTGAACTTCTTGAACCTTCCTGCTACTTGAACTTCTTGAACCTTCCTGCTACTTGAACTTCTTGAACCATCCTGCTACTTAAACTTCTTGAACCTTCCTGCCACTTGAACTTCTTGAACTTCATGAACCTTCCTGCTCCTTGAACTACTTGAACTTCTTGTACATTCCTGCTACTTTAACTTCTTACACCTTCCTGCTACTTGAACTTCTTGAACCTTCCGGCTACTTGAACTTCTTGAACCTTCCTGCTACTTGAACTTCTTGAACCTTCCTGCTACTTTAACTTCTTTCACCTTCCTGCTACTTGAACTTCTTGAACCTTCCGGCTACTTGAACTTCTTGAACCTTCCTGCTACTTGAACTTCTTGAACTTCATGAACCTTCCTGCTACTTGAACTACTTGAACTTCTTGAACCTTACTGCTACTTTAACTTCTTGAACCTTCCTGCTACTTGAACTTCTTGAACCTTCCTGCTACTTGAACTTCTTGAACCTTCCGGCTACTTGAACTTCTTGAACTTCATGAACCTTCCTGCCACTTGAACTACTTGAACTTCTTGAACCTTTCTGCTACTTGAACTTCTTGAACTTCTTGAACCTTCCTGCTACTTGAAATTCTTGAACCTTCCTGCTACTTGAACTTCTTGAACTTTTTAAACCTTCCTGCTACTTGAACTTCTTGAACTTTTTAAACCTTCCTGCTACTTGAACTTCTTGAACCTTCCTGCTACTTGAACTTTTTGAACTTTCCTGCTACTTGAACTTCTTGAACTTCTTGAACCTTCCTGCTACTTGAACTTCTTGAACCTTCCTGCTACTTGAACCTCTCGAACTTCTTGAACCTTCCTGCTACTTGAACTTCATGAACTTCTTGAACCTTCCTGCTACTTGAACTTCTTGAACTTCTTGAACCGTCCTGCTACTTGAACTTCTTGAACTTCTTGAAACTTCCTGATACTTTAACTTCTTGAACTTCTTGAACCTTTCTGCTCCTTGAACTTCTTGAACTTCTTGAACCTTCCTGCTACTTGAACTTCTCGAACCATCCTGCTGCTCGAACTTCTTGAACTTCTTGAACCTTCCTGCTACTTGAAATTCTTGAACCTTCCTGCTACTTGAACTTCTTGAACCTTCCTTATACTTGAACTTCTTGAACTTCTTGAACCTTCATGCTACTTGAATTTCTTAAAACTTCCTGCTACCTGAACTTCTTGAACCTTCCTGCTACTTGAACTTCTCGAACCTTCCTGCTACTTGAACTTCTTGAATTTCTTGAACCTTCCTGCTACTTGATCTTCTTGAACCTTCCTGCTACTTGAACTTCTTGAACCTTCCTGGTACTTGAACTTCTTGAACCATCCTGCTACTTGAACTTCTTGAAACTTTCTGCTACTCGAACTTCTTGAACTTCTTGAACTTTGCGGCTACTTGAACTTCTTGAACCTTCCTGCTACTTGAACTTCTTGAACTTCTTGAACCTTCCTGCTACTTGAACTTCTTGAACCTTCCTGCTACTTGAACTGCTTGAACTTCTTGAACCTTCCTGCTACTTGAACTTCTTGAACTTCTTGAACCTTCCTGCTACTTGAACTTCTTGAACCTTCCGGCTACTTGAACCTCTTGAACTTCTTGAACCTTCCTGCTACTTGTACTTCTTGAACTTCTTGAACCTTCCTGCTACTTGAACTTCTTGAACTTCTTGAACCTTCCTGCTACTTGAACTTTTTGAACCTTCCGGCTACTTGAACTTCTTGAACCTTCCTGCTACTTGAACTTCTTGAACCTTCCTGCTACTTGAACTTCTTGAACCATCCTGCTACTTAAACTTCTTGAACCTTCCTGCCACTTGAACTTCTTGAACTTCATGAACCTTCCTGCTCCTTGAACTACTTGAACTTCTTGTACATTCCTGCTACTTTAACTTCTTACACCTTCCTGCTACTTGAACTTCTTGAACCTTCCGGCTACTTGAACTTCTTGAACCTTCCTGCTACTTGAACTTCTTGAACCTTCCTGCTACTTTAACTTCTTTCACCTTCCTGCTACTTGAACTTCTTAAACCTTCCGGCTACTTGAACTTCTTGAACCTTCCTGCTACTTGAACTTCTTGAACTTCATGAACCTTCCTGCTACTTGAACTACTTGAACTTCTTGAACCTTACTGCTACTTTAACTTCTTGAACCTTCCTGCTACTTGAACTTCTTGAACCTTCCTGCTACTTGAACTTCTTGAACCTTCCGGCTACTTGAACTTCTTGAACTTCATGAACCTTCCTGCCACTTGAACTACTTGAACTTCTTGAACCTTTCTGCTACTTGAACTTCTTGAACTTCTTGAACCTTCCTGCTACTTGAAATTCTTGAACCTTCCTGCTACTTGAACTTCTTGAACTTTTTAAACCTTCCTGCTACTTGAACTTCTTGAACTTTTTAAACCTTCCTGCTACTTGAACTTCTTGAACCTTCCTGCTACTTGAACTTTTTGAACTTTCCTGCTACTTGAACTTCTTGAACTTCTTGAACCTTCCTGCTACTTGAACTTCTTGAACCTTCCTGCTACTTGAACCTCTCGAACTTCTTGAACCTTCCTGCTACTTGAACTTCATGAACTTCTTGAACCTTCCTGCTACTTGAACTTCTTGAACTTCTTGAACCGTCCTGCTACTTGAACTTCTTGAACTTCTTGAAACTTCCTGATACTTTAACTTCTTGAACTTCTTGAACCTTTCTGCTCCTTGAACTTCTTGAACTTCTTGAACCTTCCTGCTACTTGAACTTCTCGAACCATCCTGCTGCTCGAACTTCTTGAACTTCTTTAACCTTCCTGCTACTTGAACTTCTTGAACTTCTTGAACCTTCCTGCTACTTGAACTTCTTGAACCTTCCTGCGACTTGAACTTTTTGAACCTTCCTGCTACTTGAACTTCTTGAACCTTCCTGCTACTTGAACTTTTTGAACCTTCCTGCTACTTGAACTTCCAGAACCTTCCTGCTACTTGAACTTCTTGAACTTTTTGAACTTCTTGAACCTCCCGGCTACTTGAACTTCTTGAACCTTCCTGCTACTTGAACTTTTTGAACTTCATGATCCTTCCGGCTACTTGAACTTCTTGAACCTTCCTGCTACTTGAACTTTTTGAACTTCTTGAACCTTCCTGCTACTTGAACTTCTTGAACCTTCCTGCTACTTGAACTTCTTGAACCTTCCTGATACTTGAACTTCTTGAACTTCTTGAACTTCTTGAACCTTCATGCTACTTGAATTTCTTAAAACTTCATGCTACCTGAACTTCTTTCCCCTTCCTGCTACTTGAACTTCTCGAACCTTCCTGCTACTTGAACTTCTTGAATTTCTTGAACCTTCCTGCTACTTGATCTTCTTGAACCTTCCTGCTACTTGAACTTCTTGAACCTTCCTGGTACTTGAACTTCTTGAACCATCCTGCTACTTGAACTTCTTGAAACTTTCTGCTACTCGAACTTCTTGAACTTCTTGAACCTTGCGGCTACTTGAACTTCTTGAACCTTCCTGCTACTTGAACTTCTTGAACTTCTTGAACCTTCCTGCTACTTGAACTTCTTGAACCTTCCTGCTACTTGAACTGCTTGAACTTCTTGAACCTTCCTGCTACTTGAACTGCTTGAACTTCTTGAACCTTCCTGCTACTTGAACTTCATGAACCTTCCTGCTACTTGAACTTCTTGAACCTTCCTGCTACTTGAACTTCTTGAACTTCTTGAACCTTCCTGCTACTTGAACTTCTTGAACCTTCCGGCTACTTGAACCTCTTGAACTTCTTGAACCTTCCTGCTACTTGAACTTCTTGAACTTCTTGAACCTTCCTGCTACTTGAACTTCTTGAACTTCTTGAACCTTCCTGCTATTTGAATTTCTTGAACTTCTTGAACCTTCCTGCTACTTGAACTTCTTGAACTTTTTGAACCTTCCTGCTACTTGAACTTCTTAAACTTCTTGAACCTTCCTGCTGCTTGAACTTCTTGAACTTCTTGAACCTTCCTGCTACTTGAACTAATTGAACTTCTTGAACCTTCCTGCTACTTGAACTTCTAGAACCTTCCTGCTACTTGAACTCCTTGAACATTCCTGCTACTAGAACTTCTTGAACCTTCCTGCTACCTGAACTTTTTGAACTTCTTGAACCTTCCTGCTACTTGAACTTCTTGAAAATTTCTGCTACTTGAACTTCTTGAAACTTCCTGCTACCTGAACTTCTTGAACCTTCCTGCTACTTGAACTTCTTGAACCTTCCTTCTACTTGAACTTTTTGAACCTTCCGGCTACTTGAACTTCTTGAACCTTACTGCTACTTGAACTTCTTGAACCTTCCTGCTACTTGAGCTTTTTGAACCTTCCTGCGACTTGAACTTCTTGAACCTTCCTGCTACTTGAACTTCTTGAACTTCATGAACCTTCCTGCTCCTTGAACTACTTGAACTTCTTGAACCTTTCTGCTACTTTAACTTCTTACACCTTCCTGCTACTTGAACTTCTTGAACCTTACGGCTACTTGAACTTCTTGAACCTTCCTGCTACTTGAACTTCGTGAACTTCATGAACCTTCCTGCTCTTTGAACTACTTGAACTTCTTGAACCTTACTGCTACTTTAACTTCTTGAACCTTCTGCTACTTGAACTTCTTGAACCTTCCTGCTACTTGAACTTCTTGAACCATCCGGCCACTTGAACTTCTTGAACTTCTTGAACCTTCCTGCTACTTGAACTACTTGAACTTCTTGAACCTTACTGCTACTTGAACTTCTTGAACTTCTTGAACCTTCCTGCTACCTGAACTTCTTGAACCTTCCTGCTACTTGAACTTCTTGAACTTCTTAAACCTTCCTGCAACTTGTTCTTCTTGACCCTTCCTGCTACTTGAACTTTTTGAACTTTCCTGCTACTTGAACTTCTTGAACCTTCCTGCTACATGAACTTCTAGAACCTTCCTGCTACTTGAACTTCTTGAACTTCTTGAACCTTCCTGCTACTTGAACTTCTTGAACCTTCCTGCTACTTGAACTTCTTGAACTTTTTGAGCCTTCCTGCTACTTGAACTTCTTGAACTTCATGAACCTTCCTGCTACTTGAACTTCTTGAACGTCTTGAACCTTCCTGCTACTTGAACTTCTTGAACCTTCCTGGTACTTGAACTTCTTGAACCTTCCTGCTACTTGAACTTCTTGAACTTCTTGAACCTTCCTGCTACTTGAACTTCTTGAACTTCTTGAACCTACCTGCTACTTGAACTTTTTGAACCTTCCTGCTACTTGAACTTCTTGAACCTTCCTGCTACTTGAACTTCTTGAACTTCTTGAACCTTCCTGCTACTTGAACTTCTTGAACCTTCCTGCTACTTGAACTGCTTGAACTTCTTGAACCTTCCTGCTACTTGAACTTCATGAACCTTCCTGCTACTTGAACTTCTTGAACCTTCCTGCTACTTGAACTTCTTGAACTTCTTGAACCTTCCTGCTACTTGAACTTCTTGAACCTTCCGGCTACTTGAACCTCTTGAACTTCTTGAACCTTCCTGCTACTTGAACTTCTTGAACTTCTTGAACCTTCCTGCTACTTGAACTTCTTGAACTTCTTGAACCTTCCTGCTACTTGAATTTCTTGAACTTCTTGAACCTTCCTGCTACTTGAACTTCTTGAACCTTCCTGCTACTTGAACTTCTTGAACCTTCCTGCTACTTGAACTTCTTGAACTTCTTGAACCTTCCTGCTACTTGAACTTCTTGAACTTCTTGAACCTTCCTGCTACTTGAACTTCTTGAACTTCTTGAACCTTCCTGCCACTTGAACTTCTTGAACCTTCCTGGTACTTGAACTTCTTGAACCTTCCTGCTACTTGAACTTCTTGAACTTCTTGAACCTTCCTGCTACTTGAACTTCTTGAACTTCTTGAACCTACCTGCTACTTGAACTTTTTGAACCTTCCTGCTACTTGAACTTCTTGAACCTTCCTGCTACTTGAACTTCTTGAACTTCTTGAACCTTCCTGCTACTTGAACTTCTTGAACCTTCCTGCTACTTGAACTTCTTGAACTTCTTGAACCTTCCTGCTACTTGAACTTCTTGAACTTCTTGAACCTTCCTGCTACTTGAACTACTTTAACTTCTTGAACCTTACTGCTAATTAAACTTCTTGAACCTTCCTGCTACCTGAACTTCTTGAACCTTCCTGCTACTTGAACTTTTTGAACCTTCCGGCTACTTGAACTTCTTGAACCTTCCTGCTACTTGAACTTCTTGAACCTTCCTGCTACTTGAACTTCTTGAACCTTCCTGCTACTTGAACTTCTTGAACCGTCCTGCTACTTGAACTTCTTGAACTTCATGAACCTTCCAGCTCCTTGACCTACTTGAACTTCTTGAACCTTCCTGCTACTTTAACTTCTTGAACCTTCCTGCTACTTGAACTTCTTGAACCTTTCGGCTACTTGAACTTCTTGAACCTTCCTGCTACTTGAACTTCTTGAACTTAATGAACCTTCCTGTTACTTGAACTACTTGAAATTTTCGAACCTTACTGCTACTTTAACTTCTTGAACCTTCCTGCTACTTGAACTTCTTGAACCTTCCTGCTACTTGAACTTCTTGAACCTTCCGGCTACTTGAACTTCTTGAACTTCTTGAACCTTCCTGCTACTTGAACCTATTGAACCTTCCTGCTACTTGAACTTCTTGAACCTTCCTGCTACTTGAACTTCTTGAACCTTCCTGCTACTTGAACTTCCTGACCTTTCCTGCTACTTGAACATTTTGAACTTCTAGAACCTTCCTGCTACTTGAACTTCTGGAATCTTCCTGCTACTTGAACTTCTTGAACCTTCCTGGTACTTGAACTTGAACTTTACTGCATCTTGATTTTCTTGAACCTTCCTGCCACTTGAACTTCTTGAACCTTCCTGCTACTTGAACTTCTTGAACCTTCCTGCTACTTGAACTTCTTGAACCTTCCTGCTACTTGAACTTCTTGAACCTTCCTGCTACTTGAACTTCTTGAACTTCTTGAACCTTCCTGCTACTTGAACTTCTTGAACTTCTTGAAACTTCCTGCTACTTGAACTTGTTGATCCTTCCTGCTACTTGAACTTCTCGAACCTTCCTGCTACTTGAACTTCATGAACTTCTTGAACCTTCCTGCTACTTGAACTTCTTGAACATTCAGGCTACTTGAACTTCTTGAACCTTCCTGCTACTTGAACTTCTTGAACCTTCCTGCTACTTGAACTTTTTGAACCTTCCTGCTACTTGAACTTCTTGAACTTCTTGAACCTTTCTGCTACTTGAACTTCTTGAACCTTCCTGCTACTTGAACTTCTTGAACTTCATGAACCTTCCTGCTCCTTGAACTACTTGAACTTCTTGAACCTTTCTGCTACTTTAACTTCTTACACCTTCCTGCTACTTGAACTTCTTGAACCTTACGGCTACTTGAACTTCTTGAACCTTCCTGCTACTTGAACTTCGTGAACTTCATGAACCTTCCTGCTCTTTGAACTACTTGAACTTCTTGAACCTTACTGCTACTTTAACTTCTTGAACCTTCTGCTACTTGAGCTTTTTGAACCTTCCTGCGACTTGAACTTCTTGAACCTTCCTGCTACTTGAACTTCTTGAACTTCATGAACCTTCCTGCTCCTTGAACTACTTGAACTTCTTGAACCTTTCTGCTACTTTAACTTCTTACACCTTCCTGCTACTTGAACTTCTTGAACCTTACGGCTACTTGAACTTCTTGAACCTTCCTGCTACTTGAACTTCGTGAACTTCATGAACCTTCCTGCTCTTTGAACTACTTGAACTTCTTGAACCTTACTGCTACTTTAACTTCTTGAACCTTCTGCTACTTGAACTTCTTGAACCTTCCTGCTACTTGAACTTCTTGAACCATCCGGCCACTTGAACTTCTTGAACTTCTTGAACCTTCCTGCTACTTGAACTACTTGAACTTCTTGAACCTTACTGCTACTTGAACTTCTTGAACTTCTTGAACCTTCCTGCTACCTGAACTTCTTGAACCTTCCTGCTACTTGAACTTCTTGAACTTCTTAAACCTTCCTGCAACTTGTTCTTCTTGACCCTTCCTGCTACTTGAACTTTTTGAACTTTCCTGCTACTTGAACTTCTTGAACCTTCCTGCTACATGAACTTCTAGAACCTTCCTGCTACTTGAACTTCTTGAACTTCTTGAACCTTCCTGCTACTTGAACTTCTTGAACCTTCCTGCTACTTGAACTTCTTGAACTTTTTGAGCCTTCCTGCTACTTGAACTTCTTGAACTTCATGAACCTTCCTGCTACTTGAACTTCTTGAACGTCTTGAACCTTCCTGCTACTTGAACTTCTTGAACCTTCCTGGTACTTGAACTTCTTGAACCTTCCTGCTACTTGAACTTCTTGAACTTCTTGAACCTTCCTGCTACTTGAACTTCTTGAACTTCTTGAACCTACCTGCTACTTGAACTTTTTGAACCTTCCTGCTACTTGAACTTCTTGAACCTTCCTGCTACTTGAACTTCTTGAACTTCTTGAACCTTCCTGCTACTTGAACTTCTTGAACCTTCCTGCTACTTGAACTGCTTGAACTTCTTGAACCTTCCTGCTACTTGAACTTCATGAACCTTCCTGCTACTTGAACTTCTTGAACCTTCCTGCTACTTGAACTTCTTGAACTTCTTGAACCTTCCTGCTACTTGAACTTCTTGAACCTTCCGGCTACTTGAACCTCTTGAACTTCTTGAACCTTCCTGCTACTTGAACTTCTTGAACTTCTTGAACCTTCCTGCTACTTGAACTTCTTGAACTTCTTGAACCTTCCTGCTACTTGAATTTCTTGAACTTCTTGAACCTTCCTGCTACTTGAACTTCTTGAACCTTCCTGCTACTTGAACTTCTTGAACCTTCCTGCTACTTGAACTTCTTGAACTTCTTGAACCTTCCTGCTACTTGAACTTCTTGAACTTCTTGAACCTTCCTGCTACTTGAACTTCTTGAACTTCTTGAACCTTCCTGCCACTTGAACTTCTTGAACCTTCCTGGTACTTGAACTTCTTGAACCTTCCTGCTACTTGAACTTCTTGAACTTCTTGAACCTTCCTGCTACTTGAACTTCTTGAACTTCTTGAACCTACCTGCTACTTGAACTTTTTGAACCTTCCTGCTACTTGAACTTCTTGAACCTTCCTGCTACTTGAACTTCTTGAACTTCTTGAACCTTCCTGCTACTTGAACTTCTTGAACCTTCCTGCTACTTGAACTTCTTGAACTTCTTGAACCTTCCTGCTACTTGAACTTCTTGAACTTCTTGAACCTTCCTGCTACTTGAACTACTTTAACTTCTTGAACCTTACTGCTAATTAAACTTCTTGAACCTTCCTGCTACCTGAACTTCTTGAACCTTCCTGCTACTTGAACTTTTTGAACCTTCCGGCTACTTGAACTTCTTGAACCTTCCTGCTACTTGAACTTCTTGAACCTTCCTGCTACTTGAACTTCTTGAACCTTCCTGCTACTTGAACTTCTTGAACCGTCCTGCTACTTGAACTTCTTGAACTTCATGAACCTTCCAGCTCCTTGACCTACTTGAACTTCTTGAACCTTCCTGCTACTTTAACTTCTTGAACCTTCCTGCTACTTGAACTTCTTGAACCTTTCGGCTACTTGAACTTCTTGAACCTTCCTGCTACTTGAACTTCTTGAACTTAATGAACCTTCCTGTTACTTGAACTACTTGAAATTTTCGAACCTTACTGCTACTTTAACTTCTTGAACCTTCCTGCTACTTGAACTTCTTGAACCTTCCTGCTACTTGAACTTCTTGAACCTTCCGGCTACTTGAACTTCTTGAACTTCTTGAACCTTCCTGCTACTTGAACCTATTGAACCTTCCTGCTACTTGAACTTCTTGAACCTTCCTGCTACTTGAACTTCTTGAACCTTCCTGCTACTTGAACTTCCTGACCTTTCCTGCTACTTGAACATTTTGAACTTCTAGAACCTTCCTGCTACTTGAACTTCTGGAATCTTCCTGCTACTTGAACTTCTTGAACCTTCCTGGTACTTGAACTTGAACTTTACTGCATCTTGATTTTCTTGAACCTTCCTGCCACTTGAACTTCTTGAACCTTCCTGCTACTTGAACTTCTTGAACCTTCCTGCTACTTGAACTTCTTGAACCTTCCTGCTACTTGAACTTCTTGAACCTTCCTGCTACTTGAACTTCTTGAACTTCTTGAACCTTCCTGCTACTTGAACTTCTTGAACTTCTTGAAACTTCCTGCTACTTGAACTTGTTGATCCTTCCTGCTACTTGAACTTCTCGAACCTTCCTGCTACTTGAACTTCATGAACTTCTTGAACCTTCCTGCTACTTGAACTTCTTGAACATTCAGGCTACTTGAACTTCTTGAACCTTCCTGCTACTTGAACTTCTTGAACCTTCCTGCTACTTGAACTTTTTGAACCTTCCTGCTACTTGAACTTCTTGAACTTCTTGAACCTTTCTGCTACTTGAACTTCTTGAACCTTCCTGCTACTTGAACTTCTCGAACTTCTTGAACCTTCCTGCTACTTAAACTTCTTTAACTTCTTGAACCTTCCTGCTACTTGAACTTTTTGAACCTTCCTGCTACTTGAACTTCTTGAACTTCTTGAACCTTCCTGCTACTTGAACTTCTTGAACTTCTTGAACCTTCCTGCTACTTGAACTAATTGAACTTCTTGAACCTTCCTGCTACTTGAACTTCTAGAACCTTCCTGCTACTTGAACTCCTTGAACATTCCTGCTACTTGAACTTCTTGAACCTTCCTGCTACTTGAACTTTTTGAACTTCTTGAACCTTCCTGCTACTTTAACTTCTTGAAACTTTCAGCTACTTGAACTTCTTGAAACTTCCTACTACCTGAACTTCTTGAACCTTCCTGCTACTTGAACTTCTTGAACCTTCCTTCTACTTGAACTTTTTGAACCTTCCGGCTACTTGAACTTCTTGAACCTTCCTGCTACTTGAACTTCTTGAACCTTCCTGCTACTTGAGCTTCTTGAACCTTCCTGCTACTTGAACTTCTTGAACCTTCCTGCTACTTGAACTTCTTGAACTTCATGAACCTTCCTGCTCCTTGAACTACTTGAACTTCTTGAACCTTTCTGCTACTTTAACTTCTTACACCTTCCTGCTACTTGAACTTCTTGAACCTTACGGCTACTTGAACTTCTTGAACCTTCCTGCTACTTGAACTTCGTGAACTTCATGAACCTTCCTGCTACTTGAACTACTTGAACTTCTTGAACCTTACTGCTACTTTAACTTCTTGAACCTTCTGCTACTTGAACTTCTTGAACCTTCCTGCTACTTGAACTTCTTGAACCTTCCGGCTACTTGAACTTCTTGAACTTCTTGAACCTTCCTGCTACTTGAACTACTTGAACTTCTTGAACCTTACTGCTACTTGAACTTCTTGAACTTCTTGAACCTTCCTGCTACCTGAACTTCTTGAACCTTCCTGCTACTTGAACTTCTTGAACTTCTTAAACCTTCCTGCAACTTGTTCTTCTTGAACCTTCCTGCTACTTGAACTTTTTGAACTTTCCTGCTACTTGAACTTCTTGAACCTTCCTGCTACATGAACTTCTAGAACCTTCCTGCTACTTGAACTTCTTGAACTTCTTGAACCTTCCTGCTACTTGAACTTCTTGAACCTTCCTGCTACTTGAACTTCTTGAACCTTCCTGCTACTTGAACTTCTTGAACTTCTTGAACCTTCCTGCTACTTGAACTTCTTGAACTTCTTGAACCTTCCTGCTACTTGAACTTCTTGAACTTCTTGAACCTTCCTGCTACTTGAACTTCTTGAACCTTCCTGGTACTTGAACTTCTTGAACCTTCCTGCTACTTGAACTTCTTGAACTTCTTGAACCTTCCTGCTACTTGAACTTCTTGAACTTTTTGAACCTACCAGCTACTTGAACTTTTTGAACCTTCCTGCTACTTGAACTTCTTAAACCTTCCTGCTACTTGAACTTCTTGAACTTCTTGAACCTTCCAGCTACTTGAACTTCTTGAACCTTCCTGCTACTTGAACTTCTTGAACTTCTTGAACCTTCCTGCTACTTGAACTTCTTGAACTTCTTGAACCTTCCTGCTACTTGAACTACTTTAACTTCTTGAACCTTCCTGCTAATTAAACTTCTTGAACCTTCCTGCTACCTGAACTTCTTGAACCTTCCTGCTACTTGAACTTTTTGAACCTTACGGCTACTTGAACTTCTTGAACCTTCCTGCTACTTGAACTTCTTGAACCTTCCTACTACTTGAACTTCTTGAACCTTCCTGCTACTTGAACTTCTTGAACCGTCCTGCTACTTGAACTTCTTGAACTTCATGAACCTTCCAGCTCCTTGAACTACTTGAACTTCTTGAACCTTCCTGCTACTTTAACTTCTTGAACCATCCTGCTACTTGAACTTCTTGAACCTTCCGGCTACTTGAACTTCTTGAACCTTCCTGCTACTTGAACTTCTTGAACTTCATGAACCTTCCTGTTACTTGAACTACTTGAAATTTTCGAACCTTACTGCTACTTTAACTTCTTGAACCTTCCTGCTACTTGAACTTCGTGAACCTTCCTGCTACTTGAACTTCTTGAACCTTCCGGCTACTTGAACTTCTTGAACTTCTTGAACCTTCCTGCTACTTGAACCTATTGAACCTTCCTGCTACTTGAACTTCTTGAACCTTCCTGCTACTTGAACTTCTTGAACCTTCCTGCTACTTGAACTTCCTGACCCTTCCTGCTACTTGAACATTTTGAACTTCTAGAACCTTCCTGCTACTTGAACTTCTGGAATCTTCCTGCTACTTGAACTTCTTGAACCTTCCTGGTACTTGAACTTGAACTTTACTGCATCTTGATTTTCTTGAACCTTCCTGCCACTTGAACTTCTTGAACCTTCCTGCTACTTGAACTTCTTAAACCTTCCTGCTACTTGAACTTCTTGAACCTTCCTGCAACTTGAACTTCTTGAACCTTCCTGCTACTTGAACTTCTTGAACTTCTTGAACCTTCCTGCTACTTGAACTTCTTGAACCTTCCTGCTACTCGAACTTCTTGAACTTCTTGAACCTTCCTGCTACTAGAACTTGTTGATCCTTCCTGCTAATTGAACTTCTCGAACCTTCCTGCTACTTGAACTTCATGAACTTCTTGAACCTTCCTGCTACTTGAACTTCTTGAACCTTCAGGCTACTTGAACTTCTTGAACCTTCCTGCTACTTGAACTTCTTGAACCTTCCTGCTACTTGAACTTTTTGAACCTTCCTGCTACTTGAACTTCTTGAACTTCTTGAACCTTTCTGCTACTTGAACTTCTTGAACCTTCCTGCTACTTGAACTTCTCGAACTTCTTGAACCTTCCTGCTACTTAAACTTCTTTAACTTCTTGAACCTTCCTGCTACTTGAACTTTTTGAACCTTCCTGCTACTTGAACTTCTTGAACTTCTTGAACCTTCCTGCTACTCGAACTTAATGAACTTCTTGAACCTTCCTGCTACTTGAACTTCTTGAACTTCTTGAACCTTCCTGCTACTTGAACTTCTTGAACTTCTTGAACCTTCCTGCTACTTGAACTTCTTGAACTTCTTAAACCTTCCTGCTTCTTGAACTTCTTGAACCTTCCTGCTACTTGAACTTCTTGAACATTCCTGCTACTTGAACTTCTTGAACCTTCCTGCTACTTGAACTTTTTGAACTTCTTGAACCTTCCTGCTACTTGAACTTCTTGAAACTTTCTGCTACTTGAACTTCTTGAAACTTCCTGCTACCTGAACTTCTCGAACCTTCCTGCAACTTGAACTTCTTGAGCCTTCCTGCTACTTGAACTTTTTGAACCTTCCGGCTACTTGAACTTCTTGAACCATCTTGCTACTTGAACTTCTTGAACCTTCCTGCTACTTGAACTTCTTGAACCTTCCTGCTACTTGAACTTCTTGAACCTTCCTGCTACTTGAACTTCTTGAACTTCATGAACCTTCCTGCTCCTTGAACTACTTGAACTTCTTGAACCTTCCTGCTACTTTAACTTCCTACACCTTCCTGCTACTTGAACTTCTTGAACCTTCCGGCTACTTGAACTTCTTGAACCTTCCTGCTACTTGAACTTCTTGAACTTCATGAATTTTCCTGATACTTGAACTACTTGAACTTCTTGAACCTTACTGCTACTTTAACTTCTTGACCCTTCCTGCTACTTGAACTTCTTGAACCTTCCTGCTACTTGAACTTCTTGAACCTTCCGGCTACTTGAACTTCTTGAACTTCATGAACCATCCTGCTACTTGAACTAATTGAACTTCTTGAACCTACTGCTACTTGAACTTCTTGAACTTCTTGAACCTTCCTGCTACTTGAACTTCTTGAACCTTCCTGCTACTTGAACTTCTTGAACTTTTTAAACCTTCCTGCTACTTGAACTTCTTGAACCTTCCTGCTACTAGAACTTCTTGAACCATCCTGCTACTTGAACTTCTTGAAACTTCCTGCTACTTGAACTTCTTGAACTTCTTGACCCTTCCTGCTACTTGAACTTCTTGAACTTCTTGAACCTTCCTGCTACTTGAACTACTTGAACTTCTTGAACCTTCCTGCTACTTGAACTTCTTGAACCTTCCTGCTACTTGAACTTCTTGAACCTTCCTGCTACTTGAACTTCTTGAACCTTCCGGCTACTTGAACTTCTTGAACTTCTTGAACCTTCCGGCTACTTGAACTCCTTGAACCTTCCTGCTACTTGAACTTCTTGAACCTTCCGGCTACTTGAACTTCTTGAACTTCTCGAACCTTCCTGCTACTTGAACTTATTGATCCTTCCTGCTACTTGAACTTCTTGAACCTTCCTGCTACTTGAACTTCTTGAACCTTCCTGCTACTTGAACTTCTTGAACCTTTCTGCTACTTGAATTTCTTGAACCTTCCTGCAACTTGAACTTCTTGAACTTCTTGAACCTTCCTGCTACCCTGAACAACTTGAACTTCTTGAAACTTCCTGCTACTTGAACTTCATGAACCTTCCTTCTACTTGAACTTCTTGAACCTTCCTGCTACTAGAACTTCTTGAACTTCTTGAACCTTCCTGCAACTTGAACTTCTTGAACCTTCCTGCTACTTTTACTTCTTGAACCTTCCTGCTACTTGAATTTCTTGATCTTCTTGAACCTCCCTCCTTCTTGTACTTCTTGAACTTCTTGAACCTTCCTGCTACTTGAACTTCTTGAACCTTCCTGCTTCTTGAACTTCTTGAACTTCTTGAACCTTCCCGCTACTTGAACTTCTTGAACCTTCCTGCTACTTGAACTTCTTGAAACTTCCTGCTACTTGAACTTCTTGAACCTTCCAGCTACTTGAACTTCTTGAACCTTCCTGCTACTTGAACTTCTTGAACCTTCCTGCTACTTGAACTTCTTGAACTTCTTGAACCTTCCTGCTACTTGAACTTCTTGTCCCTTCCTGCTACTTGAACTTCTAGAACCTTCCTGCTACTTGAACTTCTTGAACTTCTTGAACCTTCCTGCTACTTGAACTACTTGAACTTCTTGAACCTTCTTGCTAATTAAACTTCTTGAACCTTCCTGCTACCTGAACTTCTTGAACCTTCCTGCTACTTGAACTTTTTGAACCTTCCGGCTACTTGAACTTCTTGAACCTTCCTGCTACTTGAACTTCTTGAACCTTCCTGCTACTTGAACTTCTTGAACCTTCCTGCTACTTGAACTTCTTGAACCTTCCTGCTACTTGAACTTCTTGAACCTTCCTGCTACTTTAACTTCTTGAACCTTCCTGCTACTTGAACTTCTTGAACCCTCCGGGAACTTGAACTTCTTGAACCTTCCTGCTACTTGAACTTCTTAAACCTTCTTGCTACTCGAACTTCTTGAACCTTCCGGCTACTTGAACTTCTTGAACTTCTTGAACCTTCCTGCTACTTGAACCTATTGAACCTTCCTGCTACTTGAACTTCTTGAACCTTCCTGCTACTTGAACTTCTTAAACTTCTTGAACCTTCCTGCTACTTGAACTTCTTGAACCTTCCTGCTACTTGAACTTCTTGAACCTTTCTGCTACTTGGACTTCTTGAACCTTCCTGCTACTTGAACATCTTGACCCTTTCTGCTACTTGAACATTTTGAACTTCTTGAACCTTCCTGCTACTTGAACTTCTGGAATCTTCCTGCTACTTGAACTTCTTGAACCTTCCTGCTACTTGAACTTGAACCTTCCTGCTAATTGATTTTCTTGAACCTTCCTGCCACTTGAACTTCGTGAACCTTCCTGCTACTTGAACTTAATGAACTTCTTGAACCTTCCTGCTACTTGAACTTCTTGAACCTTCCTGCTACTTGAACTTCTTGAACCTTCCTGCTACTTGAACTTCTTGAACATTCCTGCTACTTGAACTTCTTGAACTTCTTGAACCTTCCTGCTACTTGAACTTCTTGAACCTTCCTGCTACTTGAACTTCTTGAACTTCTTGTACCTTCCTGCTACTTGAACTTCTTGATCCTTCCTGCTACTTGAACTTCTCGAACCTTCCTGCTACTTGAACTTCATGAACTTCTTGAACCTTCCTGCTACTTGAACTGCTTGAACCTTCATGCTACTTGAACTTCTTGAACCTTCCTGCTACTTGAACTTCTTGAACCTTCCTCCTACTTGAACTTCTTGAACCCTCCTGCTACTTGAACTTTTTGAACCTTCCTGCTTTTTGAACTTCTTGAACTTCTTGAACCTTCCTGCTACTTGAACTTCTTGAACATTCCTGCTACTTGAACTTCTTGAACTTCTTGAACCTTCCTGCTACTTGAACTTCTTGATCCTTCCTGCTACTTGAACTTCTCGAACCTTCCTGCTACTTGAACTTTATGAACTTCTTGAACCTTCCTGCTACTTGAACTTCTTGAACCTTCAGGCTACTTGAACTTCTTGAACCTTCCTGCTACTTGAACTTCTTGAATCTTCCTGCTACTTGAACTTTTTGAACCTTCCTGCTACTTGAACTTCTTGAACTTCTTGAACCTTTCTGCTACTTGAACTTCTTGAACCTTCCTGCTACTTGAACTTCTTGGACTTCTTGAACCTTTCTGCTACTCAAACTTCTTAAACTTCTTGAACCTTCCTGCTACTTGAACTTTTTGAACCTTCCTGCTACTTGAACTTCTTGAACTTCTTGAACCTTCCTGCTACTTGAACTTCTTGAACTTATTGAACCTTCCTGCTACTTGAACTTCTTGAACTTCTTGAACCTTCCTGCTACTTGAACTTCTTGAACTTTCCTGCTACTTGAACTTCTTGAACATTCCTGTTACTTGAACTTCTTGAACCTTCCTGCTACTTGATCTTCTTGAAACTTTCTGCTACTCGAACTTCTTGAAACTTCCTGCTACCTGAACTTCTTGAACCTTCCTGCTACTTGAACTTCTTGAACCTTCCTGCTACTTGAACTTTTTGAACCTTCCGGCTACTTGAACTTCTTGAACCTTCCTGCTACTTGAACTTCTTGAACCTTCCTGCTACTTGAACTTCTTGAACCATCCTGCTACTTGAACTTCTTGAACCTTCCTGCCACTTGAACTTCTTGAACTTCATGAACCTTCCTGCTCCTTGAACTACTTGAACTTCTTGAACCTTCCTGCTACTTTAACTTCTTACACCTTCCTGCTACTTGAACTTCTTGAACCTTCCGGCTACTTGAATTTTTGAACCTTCCTGCTACTTGAACTTCTTGAACCTTCCTGCTACTTGAACTTCTTGAACCTTCCTGCTACTTGAACTTCTTGAACTTCATGCACCTTCCTGCTACTTGAACTACTTGAACTTCTTGAACCTTACTGCTACTTTAACTTCTTGAACCTTCCTGCTACTTGGACTTCTTGAACCTTCCTGCTACTTGAACTTCTTGAACCTTCCGGCTACTTGAACTTTTTGAACTTTTTGAACCTTCCTGCTACTTGATCTTCTTGAAACTTTCTGCTACTTGATTTTCTTGAAACTTCCTGCTACCTGAACTTCTTGAACCTTCCTGCTACTTGAACTTCTTGAAACTTCCTGCTACTTGAACTTTTTGAACCTTCCGGCTACTTGAACTTCTTGAACCTTCCTGCTACTTGAACTTCTTGAACCTTCCTGCTACTTGAACTTCTTGAACCATCCTGCTACTTAAACTTCTTGAACCTTCCTGCCACTTGAACTTCTTGAACTTCATGAACCTTCCTGCTCCTTGAACTACTTGAACTTCTTGTACCTTCCTGCTACTTTAACTTCTTACACCTTCCTGCTACTTGAACTTCTTGAACCTTCCGGCTACTTGAACTTCTTGAACCTTCCTGCTACTTGAACTTCTTGAACCTTCCTGCTACTTTAACTTCTTACACCTTTCTGCTACTTGAACTTCTTGAACCTTCCGGCTACTTGAACTTCTTGAACCTCCCTGCTACTTGAACTTCTTGAACTTCATGAACCTTCCTGCTACTTGAACTACTTGAACTTCTTGAACCTTACTGCTACTTTAACTTCTTGAACCTTCCTGCTACTTGAACTTCTTGAACCTTCCTGCTACTTGAACTTCTTGAACCTTCCGGCTACTTGAACTTCTTGAACTTCATGAACCTTCCTGCCACTTGAACTACTTGAACTTCTTGAACCTTTCTGCTACTTGAACTTCTTGAACTTCTTGAACCTTCCTGCTACTTGAACTTCTTGAACTTTTTAAACCTTCCTGCTACTTGAACTTCTTGAACCTTCCTGCTACTTGAACTTCTTGAACCTTCCTGCTACTTGAACTTATTGAACCGTCCTGCTACTTGAACTTCTTGAACTTCATGAACCTTCCAGCTCCTTGAACTACTTGAACTTCTTGAACCTTCCTGCTACTTTAACTTCTTGAACCTTCCTGCTACTTGAACTTCTTGAACCTTTCGGCTACTTGAACTTCTTGAACCTTCCTGCTACTTGAACTTCTTGAACTTAATGAACCTTCCTGTTACTTGAACTACTTGAAATTTTCGAACCTTACTGCTACTTTAACTTCTTGAACCTTCCTGCTACTTGAACTTCTTGAACCTTCCTGCTACTTGAACTTCTTGAACCTTCCGGCTACTTGAACTTCTTGAACTTCTTGAACCTTCCTGCTACTTGAACCTATTGAACCTTCCTGCTACTTGAACTTCTTGAACCTTCCTGCTACTTGAACTTCTTGAACCTTCCTGCTACTTGAACTTCCTGACCTTTCCTGCTACTTGAACATTTTGAACTTCTAGAACCTTCCTGCTACTTGAACTTCTGGAATCTTCCTGCTACTTGAACTTCTTGAACCTTCCTGGTACTTGAACTTGAACTTTACTGCATCTTGATTTTCTTGAACCTTCCTGCCACTTGAACTTCTTGAACCTTCCTGCTACTTGAACTTCTTGAACCTTCCTGCTACTTGAACTTCTTGAACCTTCCTGCTACTTGAACTTCTTGAACCTTCCTGCTACTTGAACTTCTTGAACTTCTTGAACCTTCCTGCTACTTGAACTTCTTGAACTTCTTGAAACTTCCTGCTACTTGAACTTGTTGATCCTTCCTGCTACTTGAACTTCTCGAACCTTCCTGCTACTTGAACTTCATGAACTTCTTGAACCTTCCTGCTACTTGAACTTCTTGAACCTTCAGGCTACTTGAACTTCTTGAACCTTCCTGCTACTTGAACTTCTTGAACCTTCCTGCTACTTGAACTTCTTGAACCTTCCTGCTACTTGAACTTCTTGAACCTTCCGGCTACTTGAACTTCTTGAACTTCATGAACCTTCCTGCCACTTGAACTACTTGAACTTCTTGAACCTTTCTGCTACTTGAACTTCTTGAACTTCTTGAACCTTCCTGCTACTTGAAATTCTTGAACCTTCCTGCTACTTGAACTTCTTGAACTTTTTAAACCTTCCTGCTACTTGAACTTCTTGAACTTTTTAAACCTTCCTGCTACTTGAACTTCTTGAACCTTCCTGCTACTTGAACTTTTTGAACTTTCCTGCTACTTGAACTTCTTGAACTTCTTGAACCTTCCTGCTACTTGAACTTCTTGAACCTTCCTGCTACTTGAACCTCTCGAACTTCTTGAACCTTCCTGCTACTTGAACTTCATGAACTTCTTGAACCTTCCTGCTACTTGAACTTCTTGAACTTCTTGAACCGTCCTGCTACTTGAACTTCTTGAACTTCTTGAAACTTCCTGATACTTTAACTTCTTGAACTTCTTGAACCTTTCTGCTCCTTGAACTTCTTGAACTTCTTGAACCATCCTGCTACTTGAACTTCTCGAACCATCCTGCTGCTCGAACTTCTTGAACTTCTTGAACCTTCCTGCTACTTGAAATTCTTGAACCTTCCTGCTACTTGAACTTCTTGAACCTTCCTTATACTTGAACTTCTTGAACTTCTTGAACCTTCATGCTACTTGAATTTCTTAAAACTTCCTGCTACCTGAACTTCTTGAACCTTCCTGCTACTTGAACTTCTCGAACCTTCCTGCTACTTGAACTTCTTGAATTTCTTGAACCTTCCTGCTACTTGATCTTCTTGAACCTTCCTGCTACTTGAACTTCTTGAACCTTCCTGGTACTTGAACTTCTTGAACCATCCTGCTACTTGAACTTCTTGAAACTTTCTGCTACTCGAACTTCTTGAACTTCTTGAACTTTGCGGCTACTTGAACTTCTTGAACGTTCCTGCTACTTGAACTTCTTGAACTTCTTGAACCTTCCTGCTACTTGAACTTCTTGAACCTTCCTGCTACTTGAACTGCTTGAACTTCTTGAACCTTCCTGCTACTTGAACTTCTTGAACTTCTTGAACCTTCCTGCTACTTGAACTTCTTGAACTTCTTGAACCTTCCTGCTACTTGAACTTCTTGAACCTTCCGGCTACTTGAACCTCTTGAACTTCTTGAACCTTCCTGCTACTTGTACTTCTTGAACTTCTTGAACCTTCCTGCTACTTGAACTTCTTGAACTTCTTGAACCTTCCTGCTACTTGAACTTTTTGAACCTTCCGGCTACTTGAACTTCTTGAACCTTCCTGCTACTTGAACTTCTTGAACCTTCCTGCTACTTGAACTTCTTGAACCATCCTGCTACTTAAACTTCTTGAACCTTCCTGCCACTTGAACTTCTTGAACTTCATGAACCTTCCTGCTCCTTGAACTACTTGAACTTCTTGTACATTCCTGCTACTTTAACTTCTTACACCTTCCTGCTACTTGAACTTCTTGAACCTTCCGGCTACTTGAACTTCTTGAACCTTCCTGCTACTTGAACTTCTTGAACCTTCCTGCTACTTTAACTTCTTTCACCTTCCTGCTACTTGAACTTCTTGAACCTTCCGGCTACTTGAACTTCTTGAACCTTCCTGCTACTTGAACTTCTTGAACTTCATGAACCTTCCTGCTACTTGAACTACTTGAACTTCTTGAACCTTACTGCTACTTTAACTTCTTGAACCTTCCTGCTACTTGAACTTCTTGAACCTTCCTGCTACTTGAACTTCTTGAACCTTCCGGCTACTTGAACTTCTTGAACTTCATGAACCTTCCTGCCACTTGAACTACTTGAACTTCTTGAACCTTTCTGCTACTTGAACTTCTTGAACTTCTTGAACCTTCCTGCTACTTGAAATTCTTGAACCTTCCTGCTACTTGAACTTCTTGAACTTTTTAAACCTTCCTGCTACTTGAACTTCTTGAACTTTTTAAACCTTCCTGCTACTTGAACTTCTTGAACCTTCCTGCTACTTGAACTTTTTGAACTTTCCTGCTACTTGAACTTCTTGAACTTCTTGAACCTTCCTGCTACTTGAACTTCTTGAACCTTCCTGCTACTTGAACCTCTCGAACTTCTTGAACCTTCCTGCTACTTGAACTTCAAGAACTTCTTGAACCTTCCTGCTACTTGAACTTCTTGAACTTCTTGAACCGTCCTGCTACTTGAACTTCTTGAACTTCTTGAAACTTCCTGATACTTTAACTTCTTGAACTTCTTGAACCTTTCTGCTCCTTGAACTTCTTGAACTTCTTGAACCTTCCTGCTACTTGAACTTCTCGAACCATCCTGCTGCTCGAACTTCTTGAACTTCTTTAACCTTCCTGCTACTTGAACTTCTTGAACTTCTTGAACCTTCCTGCTACTTGAACTTCTTGAACCTTCCTGCGACTTGAACTTTTTGAACCTTCCTGCTACTTGAACTTCTTGAACCTTCCTGCTACTTGAACTTTTTGAACCTTCCTGCTACTTGAACTTCCAGAACCTTCCTGCTACTTGAACTTCTTGAACTTTTTGAACTTCTTGAACCTCCCGGCTACTTGAACTTCTTGAACCTTCCTGCTACTTGAACTTTTTGAACTTCTTGATCCTTCCGGCTACTTGAACTTCTTGAACCTTCCTGCTACTTGAACTTTTTGAACTTCTTGAACCTTCCTGCTACTTGAACTTCTTGAACCTTCCTGCTACTTGAACTTCTTGAACCTTCCTGATACTTGAACTTCTTGAACTTCTTGAACTTCTTGAACCTTCATGCTACTTGAATTTCTTAAAACTTCCTGCTACCTGAACTTCTTTCCCCTTCCTGCTACTTGAACTTCTCGAACCTTCCTGCTACTTGAACTTCTTGAATTTCTTGAACCTTCCTGCTACTTGATCTTCTTGAACCTTCCTGCTACTTGAACTTCTTGAACCTTCCTGGTACTTGAACTTCTTGAACCATCCTGCTACTTGAACTTCTTGAAACTTTCTGCTACTCGAACTTCTTGAACTTCTTGAACCTTGCGGCTACTTGAACTTCTTGAACCTTCCTGCTACTTGAACTTCTTGAACTTCTTGAACCTTCCTGCTACTTGAACTTCTTGAACCTTCCTGCTACTTGAACTGCTTGAACTTCTTGAACCTTCCTGCTACTTGAACTGCTTGAACTTCTTGAACCTTCCTGCTACTTGAACTTCATGAACCTTCCTGCTACTTGAACTTCTTGAACCTTCCTGCTACTTGAACTTCTTGAACTTCTTGAACCTTCCTGCTACTTGAACTTCTTGAACCTTCCGGCTACTTGAACCTCTTGAACTTCTTGAACCTTCCTGCTACTTGAACTTCTTGAACTTCTTGAACCTTCCTGCTACTTGAACTTCTTGAACTTCTTGAACCTTCCTGCTATTTGAATTTCTTGAACTTCTTGAACCTTCCTGCTACTTGAACTTCTTGAACTTTTTGAACCTTCCTGCTACTTGAACTTCTTAAACTTCTCGAACCTTCCTGCTGCTTGAACTTCTTGAATCTTGAACCTTCCTGCTACTTGAACTAATTGAACTTCTTGAACCTTCCTGCTACTTGAACTTCTAGAACCTTCCTGCTACTTGAACTCCTTGAACATTCCTGCTACTAGAACTTCTTGAACCTTCCTGCTACCTGAACTTTTTGAACTTCTTGAACCTTCCTGCTACTTGAACTTCTTGAAAATTTCTGCTACTTGAACTTCTTGAAACTTCCTGCTACCTGAACTTCTTGAACCTTCCTGCTACTTGAACTTCTTGAACCTTCCTTCTACTTGAACTTTTTGAACCTTCCGGCTACTTGAACTTCTTGAACCTTACTGCTACTTGAACTTCTTGAACCTTCCTGCTACTTGAGCTTCTTGAACCTTCCTGCGACTTGAACTTCTTGAACCTTCCTGCTACTTGAACTTCTTGAACTTCATGAACCTTCCTGCTCCTTGAACTACTTGAACTTCTTGAACCTTTCTGCTACTTTAACTTCTTACACCTTCCTGCTACTTGAACTTCTTGAACCTTACGGCTACTTGAACTTCTTGAACCTTCCTGCTACTTGAACTTCGTGAACTTCATGAACCTTCCTGCTCTTTGAACTACTTGAACTTCTTGAACCTTACTGCTACTTTAACTTCTTGAACCTTCTGCTACTTGAACTTCTTGAACCTTCCTGCTACTTGAACTTCTTGAACCATCCGGCTACTTGAACTTCTTGAACTTCTTGAACCTTCCTGCTACTTGAACTACTTGAACTTCTTGAACCTTACTGCTACTTGAACTTCTTGAACTTCTTGAACCTTCCTGCTACCTGAACTTCTTGAACCTTCCTGCTACTTGAACTTCTTGAACTTCTTAAACCTTCCTGCAACTTGTTCTTCTTGACCCTTCCTGCTACTTGAACTTTTTGAACTTTCCTGCTACTTGAACTTCTTGAACCTTCCTGCTACATGAACTTCTAGAACCTTCCTGCTACTTGAACTTCTTGAACTTCTTGAACCTTCCTGCTACTTGAACTTCTTGAACCTTCCTGCTACTTGAACTTCTTGAACTTTTTGAGCCTTCCTGCTACTTGAACTTCTTGAACTTCATGAACCTTCCTGCTACTTGAACTTCTTGAACGTCTTGAACCTTCCTGCTACTTGAACTTCTTGAACCTTCCTGGTACTTGAACTTCTTGAACCTTCCTGCTACTTGAACTTCTTGAACTTCTTGAACCTTCCTGCTACTTGAACTTCTTGAACTTCTTGAACCTACCTGCTACTTGAACTTTTTGAACCTTCCTGCTACTTGAACTTCTTGAACCTTCCTGCTACTTGAACTTCTTGAACTTCTTGAACCTTCCTGCTACTTGAACTTCTTGAACCTTCCTGCTACTTGAACTGCTTGAACTTCTTGAACCTTCCTGCTACTTGAACTTCATGAACCTTCCTGCTACTTGAACTTCTTGAACCTTCCTGCTACTTGAACTTCTTGAACTTCTTGAACCTTCCTGCTACTTGAACTTCTTGAACCTTCCGGCTACTTGAACCTCTTGAACTTCTTGAACCTTCCTGCTACTTGAACTTCTTGAACTTCTTGAACCTTCCTGCTACTTGAACTTCTTGAACTTCTTGAACCTTCCTGCTACTTGAATTTCTTGAACTTCTTGAACCTTCCTGCTACTTGAACTTCTTGAACCTTCCTGCTACTTGAACTTCTTGAACCTTCCTGCTACTTGAACTTCTTGAACTTCTTGAACCTTCCTGCTACTTGAACTTCTTGAACTTCTTGAACCTTCCTGCTACTTGAACTTCTTGAACTTCTTGAACCTTCCTGCTACTTGAATTTCTTGAACCTTCCTGGTACTTGAACTTCTTGAACCTTCCTGCTACTTGAACTTCTTGAACTTCTTGAACCTTCCTGCTACTTGAACTTCTTGAACTTCTTGAACCTACCTGCTACTTGAACTTTTTGAACCTTCCTGCTACTTGAACTTCTTGAACCTTCCTGCTACTTGAACTTCTTGAACTTCTTGAACCTTCCTGCTACTTGAACTTCTTGAACCTTCCTGCTACTTGAACTTCTTGAACTTCTTGAACCTTCCTGCTACTTGAACTTCTTGAACTTCTTGAACCTTCCTGCTACTTGAACTACTTTAACTTCTTGAACCTTACTGCTAATTAAACTTCTTGAACCTTCCTGCTACCTGAACTTCTTGAACCTTCCTGCTACTTGAACTTTTTGAACCTTCCGGCTACTTGAACTTCTTGAACCTTCCTGCTACTTGAACTTCTTGAACCTTCCTGCTACTTGAACTTCTTGAACCTTCCTGCTACTTGAACTTCTTGAACCGTCCTGCTACTTGAACTTCTTGAACTTCATGAACCTTCCAGCTCCTTGAACTACTTGAACTTCTTGAACCTTCCTGCTACTTTAACTTCTTGAACCTTCCTGCTACTTGAACTTCTTGAACCTTTCAGCTACTTGAACTTCTTGAACCTTCCTGCTACTTGAACTTCTTGAACTTAATGAACCTTCCTGTTACTTGAACTACTTGAAATTTTCGAACCTTACTGCTACTTTAACTTCTTGAACCTTCCTGCTACTTGAACTTCTTGAACCTTCCTGCTACTTGAACTTCTTGAACCTTCCGGCTACTTGAACTTCTTGAACTTCTTGAACCTTCCTGCTACTTGAACCTATTGAACCTTCCTGCTACTTGAACTTCTTGAACCTTCCTGCTACTTGAACTTCTTGAACCTTCCTGCTACTTGAACTTCCTGACCTTTCCTGCTACTTGAACATTTTGAACTTCTAGAACCTTCCTGCTACTTGAACTTCTGGAATCTTCCTGCTACTTGAACTTCTTGAACCTTCCTGGTACTTGAACTTGAACTTTACTGCATCTTGATTTTCTTGAACCTTCCTGCCACTTGAACTTCTTGAACCTTCCTGCTACTTGAACTTCTTGAACCTTCCTGCTACTTGAACTTCTTGAACCTTCCTGCTACTTGAACTTCTTGAACCTTCCTGCTACTTGAACTTCTTGAACTTCTTGAACCTTCCTGCTACTCGAACTTCTTGAACTTCTTGAAACTTCCTGCTACTTGAACTTGTTGATCCTTCCTGCTACTTGAACTTCTCGAACCTTCCTGCTACTTGAACATCATGAACTTCTTGAACCTTCCTGCTACTTGAACTTCTTGAACATTCAGGCTACTTGAACTTCTTGAACCTTCCTGCTACTTGAACTTCTTGAACCTTCCTGCTACTTGAACTTTTTGAACCTTCCTGCTACTTGAACTTCCTGAACTTCTTGAACCTTTCTGCTACTTGAACTTCTTGAACCTTCCTGCTACTTGAACTTCTCGAACTTCTTGAACCTTCCTGCTACTTAAACTTCTTTAACTTCTTGAACCTTCCTGCTACTTGAACTTTTTGAACCTTCCTGCTACTTGAACTTTTTGAACCTTCCTGCTACTTGAACTTCTTGAACTTCTTGAACCTTCCTGCTACTTGAACTTCTTGAACTTCTTGAACCTTCCTGCTACTTGAACTAATTGAACTTCTTGAACCTTCCTGCTACTTGAACTTCTAGAACCTTCCTGCTACTTGAACTCCTTGAACATTCCTGCTACTTGAACTTCTTGAACCTTCCTGCTACTTGAACTTTTTGAACTTCTTGAACCTTCCTGCTACTTTAACTTCTTGAAACTTTCAGCTACTTGAACTTCTTGAAACTTCCTACTACCTGAACTTCTTGAACCTTCCTGCTACTTGAACTTCTTGAACCTTCCTTCTACTTGAACTTTTTGAACCTTCCGGCTACTTGAACTTCTTGAACCTTCCTGCTACTTGAACTTCTTGAACCTTCCTGCTACTTGAGCTTCTTGAACCTTCCTGCTACTTGAACTTCTTGAACCTTCCTGCTACTTGAACTTCTTGAACTTCATGAACCTTCCTGCTCCTTGAACTACTTGAACTTCTTGAACCTTTCTGCTACTTTAACTTCTTACACCTTCCTGCTACTTGAACTTCTTGAACCTTACGGCTACTTGAACTTCTTGAACCTTCCTGCTACTTGAACTTCGTGAACTTCATGAACCTTCCTGCTACTTGAACTACTTGAACTTCTTGAACCTTACTGCTACTTTAACTTCTTGAACCTTCTGCTACTTGAACTTCTTGAACCTTCCTGCTACTTGAACTTCTTGAACCTTCCGGCTACTTGAACTTCTTGAACTTCTTGAACCTTCCTGCTACTTGAACTACTTGAACTTCTTGAACCTTACTGCTACTTGAACTTCTTGAACTTCTTGAACCTTCCTGCTACCTGAACTTCTTGAACCTTCCTGCTACTTGAACTTCTTGAACTTCTTAAACCTTCCTGCAACTTGTTCTTCTTGAACCTTCCTGTTACTTGAACTTTTTGAACTTTCCTGCTACTTGAACTTCTTGAACCTTCCTGCTACATGAACTTCTAGAACCTTCCTGCTACTTGAACTTCTTGAACTTCTTGAACCTTCCTGCTACTTGAACTTCTTGAACCTTCCTGCTACTTGAACTTCTTGAACCTTCCTGCTACTTGAACTTCTTGAACTTCTTGAACCTTCCTGCTACTTGAACTTCTTGAACTTCTTGAACCTTCCTGCTACTTGAACTTCTTGAACTTCTTGAACCTTCCTGCTACTTGAACTTCTTGAACCTTCCTGGTACTTGAACTTCTTGAACCTTCCTGCTACTTGAACTTCTTGAACTTCTTGAACCTTCCTGCTACTTGAACTTCTTGAACTTTTTGAACCTACCAGCTACTTGAACTTTTTGAACCTTCCTGCTACTTGAACTTCTTAAACCTTCCTGCTACTATAACTTCTTGAACTTCTTGAACCTTCCTGCTACTTGAACTTCTTGAACCTTCCTGCTACTTGAACTTCTTGAACTTCTTGAACCTTCCTGCTACTTGAACTTCTTGAACTTCTTGAACCTTCCTGCTACTTGAACTACTTTAACTTCTTGAACCTTCCTGCTAATTAAACTTCTTGAACCTTCCTGCTACCTGAACTTCTTGAACCTTCCTGCTACTTGAACTTTTTGAACCTTACGGCTACTTGAACTTCTTGAACCTTCCTGCTACTTGAACTTCTTGAACCTTCCTGCTACTTGAACTTCTTGAACCTTCCTGCTACTTGAACTTCTTGAACCGTCCTGCTACTTGAACTTCTTGAACTTCATGAACCTTCCAGCTCCTTGAACTACTTGAACTTCTTGAACCTTCCTGCTACTTTAACTTCTTGAACCATCCTGCTACTTGAACTTCTTGAACCTTCCGGCTACTTGAACTTCTTGAACCTTCCTGCTACTTGAACTTCTTGAACTTCATGAACCTTCCTGTTACTTGAACTACTTGAAATTTTCGAACCTTACTGCTACTTTAACTTCTTGAACCTTCCTGCTACTTGAACTTCTTGAACCTTCCTGCTACTTGAACTTCTTGAACCTTCCGGCTACTTGAACTTCTTGAACTTCTTGAACCTTCCTGCTACTTGAACCTATTGAACCTTCCTGCTACTTGAACTTCTTGAACCTTCCTGCTACTTGAACTTCTTGAACCTTCCTGCTACTTGAACTTCCTGACCCTTCCTGCTACTTGAACATTTTGAACTTCTAGAACCTTCCTGCTACTTGAACTTCTGGAATCTTCCTGCTACTTGAACTTCTTGAACCTTCCTGGTACTTGAACTTGAACTTTACTGCATCTTGATTTTCTTGAACCTTCCTGCCACTTGAACTTCTTGAACCTTCCTGCTACTTGAACTTCGTGAACTTCATGAACCTTCCTGCTCTTTGAACTACTTGAACTTCTTGAACCTTACTGCTACTTTAACTTCTTGAACCTTCTGCTACTTGAACTTCTTGAACCTTCCTGCTACTTGAACTTCTTGAACCATCCGGCTACTTGAACTTCTTGAACTTCTTGAACCTTCCTGCTACTTGAACTACTTGAACTTCTTGAACCTTACTGCTACTTGAACTTCTTGAACTTCTTGAACCTTCCTGCTACCTGAACTTCTTGAACCTTCCTGCTACTTGAACTTCTTGAACTTCTTAAACCTTCCTGCAACTTGTTCTTCTTGACCCTTCCTGCTACTTGAACTTTTTGAACTTTCCTGCTACTTGAACTTCTTGAACCTTCCTGCTACATGAACTTCTAGAACCTTCCTGCTACTTGAACTTCTTGAACTTCTTGAACCTTCCTGCTACTTGAACTTCTTGAACCTTCCTGCTACTTGAACTTCTTGAACTTTTTGAGCCTTCCTGCTACTTGAACTTCTTGAACTTCATGAACCTTCCTGCTACTTGAACTTCTTGAACGTCTTGAACCTTCCTGCTACTTGAACTTCTTGAACCTTCCTGGTACTTGAACTTCTTGAACCTTCCTGCTACTTGAACTTCTTGAACTTCTTGAACCTTCCTGCTACTTGAACTTCTTGAACTTCTTGAACCTACCTGCTACTTGAACTTTTTGAACCTTCCTGCTACTTGAACTTCTTGAACCTTCCTGCTACTTGAACTTCTTGAACTTCTTGAACCTTCCTGCTACTTGAACTTCTTGAACCTTCCTGCTACTTGAACTGCTTGAACTTCTTGAACCTTCCTGCTACTTGAACTTCATGAACCTTCCTGCTACTTGAACTTCTTGAACCTTCCTGCTACTTGAACTTCTTGAACTTCTTGAACCTTCCTGCTACTTGAACTTCTTGAACCTTCCGGCTACTTGAACCTCTTGAACTTCTTGAACCTTCCTGCTACTTGAACTTCTTGAACTTCTTGAACCTTCCTGCTACTTGAACTTCTTGAACTTCTTGAACCTTCCTGCTACTTGAATTTCTTGAACTTCTTGAACCTTCCTGCTACTTGAACTTCTTGAACCTTCCTGCTACTTGAACTTCTTGAACCTTCCTGCTACTTGAACTTCTTGAACTTCTTGAACCTTCCTGCTACTTGAACTTCTTGAACTTCTTGAACCTTCCTGCTACTTGAACTTCTTGAACTTCTTGAACCTTCCTGCTACTTGAACTTCTTGAACCTTCCTGGTACTTGAACTTCTTGAACCTTCCTGCTACTTGAACTTCTTGAACTTCTTGAACCTTCCTGCTACTTGAACTTCTTGAACTTCTTGAACCTACCTGCTACTTGAACTTTTTGAACCTTCCTGCTACTTGAACTTCTTGAACCTTCCTGCTACTTGAACTTCTTGAACTTCTTGAACCTTCCTGCTACTTGAACTTCTTGAACCTTCCTGCTACTTGAACTTCTTGAACTTCTTGAACCTTCCTGCTACTTGAACTTCTTGAACTTCTTGAACCTTCCTGCTACTTGAACTACTTTAACTTCTTGAACCTTACTGCTAATTAAACTTCTTGAACCTTCCTGCTACCTGAACTTCTTGAACCTTCCTGCTACTTGAACTTTTTGAACCTTCCGGCTACTTGAACTTCTTGAACCTTCCTGCTACTTGAACTTCTTGAACCTTCCTGCTACTTGAACTTCTTGAACCTTCCTGCTACTTGAACTTCTTGAACCGTCCTGCTACTTGAACTTCTTGAACTTCATGAACCTTCCAGCTCCTTGAACTACTTGAACTTCTTGAACCTTCCTGCTACTTTAACTTCTTGAACCTTCCTGCTACTTGAACTTCTTGAACCTTTCAGCTACTTGAACTTCTTGAACCTTCCTGCTACTTGAACTTCTTGAACTTAATGAACCTTCCTGTTACTTGAACTACTTGAAATTTTCGAACCTTACTGCTACTTTAACTTCTTGAACCTTCCTGCTACTTGAACTTCTTGAACCTTCCTGCTACTTGAACTTCTTGAACCTTCCGGCTACTTGAACTTCTTGAACTTCTTGAACCTTCCTGCTACTTGAACCTATTGAACCTTCCTGCTACTTGAACTTCTTGAACCTTCCTGCTACTTGAACTTCTTGAACCTTCCTGCTACTTGAACTTCCTGACCTTTCCTGCTACTTGAACATTTTGAACTTCTAGAACCTTCCTGCTACTTGAACTTCTGGAATCTTCCTGCTACTTGAACTTCTTGAACCTTCCTGGTACTTGAACTTGAACTTTACTGCATCTTGATTTTCTTGAACCTTCCTGCCACTTGAACTTCTTGAACCTTCCTGCTACTTGAACTTCTTGAACCTTCCTGCTACTTGAACTTCTTGAACCTTCCTGCTACTTGAACTTCTTGAACCTTCCTGCTACTTGAACTTCTTGAACTTCTTGAACCTTCCTGCTACTCGAACTTCTTGAACTTCTTGAAACTTCCTGCTACTTGAACTTGTTGATCCTTCCTGCTACTTGAACTTCTCGAACCTTCCTGCTACTTGAACATCATGAACTTCTTGAACCTTCCTGCTACTTGAACTTCTTGAACATTCAGGCTACTTGAACTTCTTGAACCTTCCTGCTACTTGAACTTCTTGAACCTTCCTGCTACTTGAACTTTTTGAACCTTCCTGCTACTTGAACTTCCTGAACTTCTTGAACCTTTCTGCTACTTGAACTTCTTGAACCTTCCTGCTACTTGAACTTCTCGAACTTCTTGAACCTTCCTGCTACTTAAACTTCTTTAACTTCTTGAACCTTCCTGCTACTTGAACTTTTTGAACCTTCCTGCTACTTGAACTTTTTGAACCTTCCTGCTACTTGAACTTCTTGAACTTCTTGAACCTTCCTGCTACTTGAACTTCTTGAACTTCTTGAACCTTCCTGCTACTTGAACTAATTGAACTTCTTGAACCTTCCTGCTACTTGAACTTCTAGAACCTTCCTGCTACTTGAACTCCTTGAACATTCCTGCTACTTGAACTTCTTGAACCTTCCTGCTACTTGAACTTTTTGAACTTCTTGAACCTTCCTGCTACTTTAACTTCTTGAAACTTTCAGCTACTTGAACTTCTTGAAACTTCCTACTACCTGAACTTCTTGAACCTTCCTGCTACTTGAACTTCTTGAACCTTCCTTCTACTTGAACTTTTTGAACCTTCCGGCTACTTGAACTTCTTGAACCTTCCTGCTACTTGAACTTCTTGAACCTTCCTGCTACTTGAGCTTCTTGAACCTTCCTGCTACTTGAACTTCTTGAACCTTCCTGCTACTTGAACTTCTTGAACTTCATGAACCTTCCTGCTCCTTGAACTACTTGAACTTCTTGAACCTTTCTGCTACTTTAACTTCTTACACCTTCCTGCTACTTGAACTTCTTGAACCTTACGGCTACTTGAACTTCTTGAACCTTCCTGCTACTTGAACTTCGTGAACTTCATGAACCTTCCTGCTACTTGAACTACTTGAACTTCTTGAACCTTACTGCTACTTTAACTTCTTGAACCTTCTGCTACTTGAACTTCTTGAACCTTCCTGCTACTTGAACTTCTTGAACCTTCCGGCTACTTGAACTTCTTGAACTTCTTGAACCTTCCTGCTACTTGAACTACTTGAACTTCTTGAACCTTACTGCTACTTGAACTTCTTGAACTTCTTGAACCTTCCTGCTACCTGAACTTCTTGAACCTTCCTGCTACTTGAACTTCTTGAACTTCTTAAACCTTCCTGCAACTTGTTCTTCTTGAACCTTCCTGCTACTTGAACTTTTTGAACTTTCCTGCTACTTGAACTTCTTGAACCTTCCTGCTACATGAACTTCTAGAACCTTCCTGCTACTTGAACTTCTTGAACTTCTTGAACCTTCCTGCTACTTGAACTTCTTGAACCTTCCTGCTACTTGAACTTCTTGAACCTTCCTGCTACTTGAACTTCTTGAACCTTCCTGCTACTTGAACTTCTTGAACTTCTTGAACCTTCCTGCTACTTGAACTTCTTGAACTTCTTGAACCTTCCTGCTACTTGAACTTCTTGAACCTTCCTGGTACTTGAACTTCTTGAACCTTCCTGCTACTTGAACTTCTTGAACTTCTTGAACCTTCCTGCTACTTGAACTTCTTGAACTTTTTGAACCTACCAGCTACTTGAACTTTTTGAACCTTCCTGCTACTTGAACTTCTTAAACCTTCCTGCTACTATAACTTCTTGAACTTCTTGAACCTTCCTGCTACTTGAACTTCTTGAACCTTCCTGCTACTTGAACTTCTTGAACTTCTTGAACCTTCCTGCTACTTGAACTTCTTGAACTTCTTGAACCTTCCTGCTACTTGAACTACTTTAACTTCTTGAACCTTCCTGCTAATTAAACTTCTTGAACCTTCCTGCTACCTGAACTTCTTGAACCTTCCTGCTACTTGAACTTTTTGAACCTTACGGCTACTTGAACTTCTTGAACCTTCCTGCTACTTGAACTTCTTGAACCTTCCTGCTACTTGAACTTCTTGAACCTTCCTGCTACTTGAACTTCTTGAACCGTCCTGCTACTTGAACTTCTTGAACTTCATGAACCTTCCAGCTCCTTGAACTACTTGAACTTCTTGAACCTTCCTGCTACTTTAACTTCTTGAACCATCCTGCTACTTGAACTTCTTGAACCTTCCGGCTACTTGAACTTCTTGAACCTTCCTGCTACTTGAACTTCTTGAACTTCATGAACCTTCCTGTTACTTGAACTACTTGAAATTTTCGAACCTTACTGCTACTTTAACTTCTTGAACCTTCCTGCTACTTGAACTTCTTGAACCTTCCTGCTACTTGAACTTCTTGAACCTTCCGGCTACTTGAACTTCTTGAACTTCTTGAACCTTCCTGCTACTTGAACCTATTGAACCTTCCTGCTACTTGAACTTCTTGAACCTTCCTGCTACTTGAACTTCTTGAACCTTCCTGCTACTTGAACTTCCTGACCCTTCCTGCTACTTGAACATTTTGAACTTCTAGAACCTTCCTGCTACTTGAACTTCTGGAATCTTCCTGCTACTTGAACTTCTTGAACCTTCCTGGTACTTGAACTTGAACTTTACTGCATCTTGATTTTCTTGAACCTTCCTGCCACTTGAACTTCTTGAACCTTCCTGCTACTTGAACTTCTTAAACCTTCCTGCTACTTGAACTTCTTGAACCTTCCTGCAACTTGAACTTCTTGAACCTTCCTGCTACTTGAACTTCTTGAACTTCTTGAACCTTCCTGCTACTTGAACTTCTTGAACCTTCCTGCTACTCGAACTTCTTGAACTTCTTGAACCTTCCTGCTACTAGAACTTGTTGATCCTTCCTGCTAATTGAACTTCTCGAACCTTCCTGCTACTTGAACTTCATGAACTTCTTGAACCTTCCTGCTACTTGAACTTCTTGAACCTTCAGGCTACTTGAACTTCTTGAACCTTCCTGCTACTTGAACTTCTTGAACCTTCCTGCTACTTGAACTTTTTGAACCTTCCTGCTACTTGAACTTCTTGAACTTCTTGAACCTTTCTGCTACTTGAACTTCTTGAACCTTCCTGCTACTTGAACTTCTCGAACTTCTTGAACCTTCCTGCTACTTAAACTTCTTTAACTTCTTGAACCTTCCTGCTACTTGAACTTTTTGAACCTTCCTGCTACTTGAACTTCTTGAACTTCTTGAACCTTCCTGCTACTTGAACTTAATGAACTTCTTGAACCTTCCTGCTACTTGAACTTCTTGAACTTCTTGAACCTTCCTGCTACTTGAACTTCTTGAACTTCTTGAACCTTCCTGCTACTTGAACTTCTTGAACTTCTTAAACCTTCCTGCTTCTTGAACTTCTTGAACCTTCCTGCTACTTGAACTTCTTGAACATTCCTGCTACTTGAACTTCTTGAACCTTCCTGCTACTTGAACTTTTTGAACTTCTTGAACCTTCCTGCTACTTGAACTTCTTGAAACTATCTGCTACTTGAACTTCTTGAAACTTCCTGCTACCTGAACTTCTCGAACCTTCCTGCAACTTGAACTTCTTGAGCCTTCCTGCTACTTGAACTTTTTGAACCTTCCGGCTACTTGAACTTCTTGAACCATCCTGCTACTTGAACTTCTTGAACCTTCCTGCTACTTGAACTTCTTGAACCTTCCTGCTACTTGAACTTCTTGAACCTTCCTGCTACTTGAACTTCTTGAACTTCATGAACCTTCCTGCTCCTTGAACTACTTGAACTTCTTGAACTTCTTGAACCTTCCTGCTACTTTAACTTCCTACACCTTCCTGCTACTTGAACTTCTTGAACCTTCCGGCTACTTGAACTTCTTGAACCTTCCTGCTACTTGAACTTCTTGAACTTCATGAATTTTCCTGATACTTGAACTACTTGAACTTCTTGAACCTTACTGCTACTTTAACTTCTTGACCCTTCCTGCTACTTGAACTTCTTGAACCTTCCTGCTACTTGAACTTCTTGAACCTTCCGGCTACTTGAACTTCTTGAACTTCATGAACCATCCTGCTACTTGAACTAATTGAACTTCTTGAACCTACTGCTACTTGAACTTCTTGAACTTCTTGAACCTTCCTGCTACTTGAACTTCTTGAACCTTCCTGCTACTTGAACTTCTTGAACTTTTTAAACCTTCCTGCTACTTGAACTTCTTGAACCTTCCTGCTACTAGAACTTCTTGAACCATCCTGCTACTTGAACTTCTTGAAACTTCCTGCTACTTGAACTTCTTGAACTTCTTGACCCTTCCTGCTACTTGAACTTCTTGAACTTCTTGAACCTTCCTGCTACTTGAACTACTTGAACTTCTTGAACCTTCCTGCTACTTGAACTTCTTGAACCTTCCTGCTACTTGAACTTCTTGAACCTTCCTGCTACTTGAACTTCTTGAACCTTCCGGCTACTTGAACTTCTTGAACTTCTTGAACCTTCCGGCTACTTGAACTCCTTGAACCTTCCTGCTACTTGAACTTCTTGAACCTTCCGGCTACTTGAACTTCTTGAACTTCTCGAACCTTCCTGCTACTTGAACTTATTGATCCTTCCTGCTACTTGAACTTCTTGAACCTTCCTGCTACTTGAACTTCTTGAACCTTCCTGCTACTTGAACTTCTTGAACCTTTCTGCTACTTGAATTTCTTGAACCTTCCTGCTACTTGAACTTCTTGAACTTCTTGAACCTTCCTGCTACCCTGAACAACTTGAACTTCTTGAAACTTCCTGCTACTTGAACTTCATGAACCTTCCTTCTACTTGAACTTCTTGAACCTTCCTGCTACTAGAACTTCTTGAACTTCTTGAACCTTCCTGCAACTTGAACTTCTTGAACCTTCCTGCTACTTTTACTTCTTGAACCTTCCTGCTACTTGAATTTCTTGATCTTCTTGAACCTCCCTGCTTCTTGTACTTCTTGAACTTCTTGAACCTTCCTGCTACTTGAACTTCTTGAACCTTCCTGCTTCTTGAACTTCTTGAACTTCTTGAACCTTCCCGCTACTTGAACTTCTTGAACCTTCCTGCTACTTGAACTTCTTGAAACTTCCTGCTACTTGAACTTCTTGAACCTTCCAGCTACTTGAACTTCTTGAACCTTCCTGCTACTTGAACTTCTTGAACCTTCCTGCTACTTGAACTTCTTGAACTTCTTGAACCTTCCTGCTACTTGAACTTCTTGTCCCTTCCTGCTACTTGAACTTCTAGAACCTTCCTGCTACTTGAACTTCTTGAACTTCTTGAACCTTCCTGCTACTTGAACTACTTGAACTTCTTGAACCTTCTTGCTAATTAAACTTCTTGAACCTTCCTGCTACCTGAACTTCTTGAACCTTCCTGCTACTTGAACTTTTTGAACCTTCCGGCTACTTGAACTTCTTGAACCTTCCTGCTACTTGAACTTCTTGAACCTTCCTGCTACTTGAACTTCTTGAACCTTCCTGCTACTTGAACTTCTTGAACCTTCCTGCTACTTGAACTTCTTGAACCTTCCTGCTACTTTAACTTCTTGAACCTTCCTGCTACTTGAACTTCTTGAACCCTCCGGGAACTTGAACTTCTTGAACCTTCCTGCTACTTGAACTTCTTAAACCTTCTTGCTACTCGAACTTCTTGAACCTTCCGGCTACTTGAACTTCTTGAACTTCTTGAACCTTCCTGCTACTTGAACCTATTGAACCTTCCTGCTACTTGAACTTCTTGAACCTTCCTGCTACTTGAACTTCTTAAACTTCTTGAACCTTCCTGCTACTTGAACTTCTTGAACCTTCCTGCTACTTGAACTTCTTGAACCTTTCTGCTACTTGGACTTCTTGAACCTTCCTGCTACTTGAACATCTTGACCCTTTCTGCTACCTGAACATTTTGAACTTCTTGAACCTTCCTGCTACTTGAACTTCTGGAATCTTCCTGCTACTTGAACTTCTTGAACCTTCCTGCTACTTGAACTTGAACCTTCCTGCTAATTGATTTTCTTGAACCTTCCTGCCACTTGAACTTCGTGAACCTTCCTGCTACTTGAACTTAATGAACTTCTTGAACCTTCCTGCTACTTGAACTTCTTGAACCTTCCTGCTACTTGAACTTCTTGAACCTTCCTGCTACTTGAACTTCTTGAACATTCCTGCTACTTGAACTTCTTGAACTTCTTGAACCTTCCTGCTACTTGAACTTCTTGAACCTTCCTGCTACTTGAACTTCTTGAACTTCTTGTACCTTCCTGCTACTTGAACTTCTTGATCCTTCCTGCTACTTGAACTTCTCGAACCTTCCTGCTACTTGAACTTCATGAACTTCTTGAACCTTCCTGCTACTTGAACTGCTTGAACCTTCATGCTACTTGAACTTCTTGAACCTTCCTGCTACTTGAACTTCTTGAACCTTCCTCCTACTTGAACTTCTTGAACCCTCCTGCTACTTGAACTTTTTGAACCTTCCTGCTTTTTGAACTTCTTGAACTTCTTGAACCTTCCTGCTACTTGAACTTCTTGAACATTCCTGCTACTTGAACTTCTTGAACTTCTTGAACCTTCCTGCTACTTGAACTTCTTGATCCTTCCTGCTACTTGAACTTCTCGAACCTTCCTGCTACTTGAACTTTATGAACTTCTTGAACCTTCCTGCTACTTGAACTTCTTGAACCTTCAGGCTACTTGAACTTCTTGAACCTTCCTGCTACTTGAACTTCTTGAATCTTCCTGCTACTTGAACTTTTTGAACCTTCCTGCTACTTGAACTTCTTGAACTTCTTGAACCTTTCTGCTACTTGAACTTCTTGAACCTTCCTGCTACTTGAACTTCTTGGACTTCTTGAACCTTTCTGCTACTCAAACTTCTTAAACTTCTTGAACCTTCCTGCTACTTGAACTTTTTGAACCTTCCTGCTACTTGAACTTCTTGAACTTCTTGAACCTTCCTGCTACTTGAACTTCTTGAACTTATTGAACCTTCCTGCTACTTGAACTTCTTGAACTTCTTGAACCTTCCTGCTACTTGAACTTCTTGAACTTTCCTGCTACTTGAACTTCTTGAACATTCCTGTTACTTGAACTTCTTGAACCTTCCTGCTACTTGATCTTCTTGAAACTTTCTGCTACTCGAACTTCTTGAAACTTCCTGCTACCTGAACTTCTTGAACCTTCCTGCTACTTGAACTTCTTGAACCTTCCTGCTACTTGAACTTTTTGAACCTTCCGGCTACTTGAACTTCTTGAACCTTCCTGCTACTTGAACTTCTTGAACCTTCCTGCTACTTGAACTTCTTGAACCATCCTGCTACTTGAACTTCTTGAACCTTCCTGCCACTTGAACTTCTTGAACTTCATGAACCTTCCTGCTCCTTGAACTACTTGAACTTCTTGAACCTTCCTGCTACTTTAACTTCTTACACCTTCCTGCTACTTGAACTTCTTGAACCTTCCGGCTACTTGAACTTCTTGAACCTTCCTGCTACTTGAACTTCTTGAACCTTCCTGCTACTTGAACTTCTTGAACCTTCCTGCTACTTGAACTTCTTGAACTTCATGCACCTTCCTGCTACTTGAACTACTTGAACTTCTTGAACCTTACTGCTACTTTAACTTCTTGAACCTTCCTGCTACTTGGACTTCTTGAACCTTCCTGCTACTTGAACTTCTTGAACCTTCCGGCTACTTGAACTTTTTGAACTTTTTGAACCTTCCTGCTACTTGATCTTCTTGAAACTTTCTGCTACTTGATTTTCTTGAAACTTCCTGCTACCTGAACTTCTTGAACCTTCCTGCTACTTGAACTTCTTGAAACTTCCTGCTACTTGAACTTTTTGAACCTTCCGGCTACTTGAACTTCTTGAACCTTCCTGCTACTTGAACTTCTTGAACCTTCCTGCTACTTGAACTTCTTGAACCATCCTGCTACTTAAACTTCTTGAACCTTCCTGCCACTTGAACTTCTTGAACTTCATGAACCTTCCTGCTCCTTGAACTACTTGAACTTCTTGTACCTTCCTGCTACTTTAACTTCTTACACCTTCCTGCTACTTGAAATTCTTGAACCTTCCGGCTACTTGAACTTCTTGAACCTTCCTGCTACTTGAACTTCTTGAACCTTCCTGCTACTTTAACTTCTTACACCTTTCTGCTACTTGAACTTCTTGAACCTTCCGGCTACTTGAACTTCTTGAACCTCCCTGCTACTTGAACTTCTTGAACTTCATGAACCTTCCTGCTACTTGAACTACTTGAACTTCTTGAACCTTACTGCTACTTTAACTTCTTGAACCTTCCTGCTACTTGAACTTCTTGAACCTTCCTGCTACTTGAACTTCTTGAACCTTCCGGCTACTTGAACTTCTTGAACTTCATGAACCTTCCTGCCACTTGAACTACTTGAACTTCTTGAACCTTTCTGCTACTTGAACTTCTTGAACTTCTTGAACCTTCCTGCTACTTGAAATTCTTGAACCTTCCTGCTACTTGAACTTCTTGAACTTTTTAAACCTTCCTGCTACTTGAACTTCTTGAACCTTCCTGCTACTTGAACTTCTTGAACCTTCCTGCTACTTGAACTTATTGAACCGTCCTGCTACTTGAACTTCTTGAACTTCATGAACCTTCCAGCTCCTTGAACTACTTGAACTTCTTGAACCTTCCTGCTACTTTAACTTCTTGAACCATCCTGCTACTTGAACTTCTTGAACCTTCCGGCTACTTGAACTTCTTGAACCTTCCTGCTACTTGAACTTCTTGAACTTCATGAACCTTCCTGTTACTTGAACTACTTGAAATTTTCGAACCTTACTGCTACTTTAACTTCTTGAACCTTCCTGCTACTTGAACTTCTTGAACCTTCCTGCTACTTGAACTTCTTGAACCTTCCGGCTACTTGAACTTCTTGAACTTCTTGAACCTTCCTGCTACTTGAACCTATTGAACCTTCCTGCTACTTGAACTTCTTGAACCTTCCTGCTACTTGAACTTCTTGAACCTTCCTGCTACTTGAACTTCCTGACCCTTCCTGCTACTTGAACATTTTGAACTTCTAGAACCTTCCTGCTACTTGAACTTCTGGAATCTTCCTGCTACTTGAACTTCTTGAACCTTCCTGGTACTTGAACTTGAACTTTACTGCATCTTGATTTTCTTGAACCTTCCTGCCACTTGAACTTCTTGAACCTTCCTGCTACTTGAACTTCTTAAACCTTCCTGCTACTTGAACTTCTTGAACCTTCCTGCAACTTGAACTTCTTGAACCTTCCTGCTACTTGAACTTCTTGAACTTCTTGAACCTTCCTGCTACTTGAACTTCTTGAACCTTCCTGCTACTCGAACTTCTTGAACTTCTTGAACCTTCCTGCTACTAGAACTTGTTGATCCTTCCTGCTAATTGAACTTCTCGAACCTTCCTGCTACTTGAACTTCATGAACTTCTTGAACCTTCCTGCTACTTGAACTTCTTGAACCTTCAGGCTACTTGAACTTCTTGAACCTTCCTGCTACTTGAACTTCTTGAACCTTCCTGCTACTTGAACTTTTTGAACCTTCCTGCTACTTGAACTTCTTGAACTTCTTGAACCTTTCTGCTACTTGAACTTCTTGAACCTTCCTGCTACTTGAACTTCTCGAACTTCTTGAACCTTCCTGCTACTTAAACTTCTTTAACTTCTTGAACCTTCCTGCTACTTGAACTTTTTGAACCTTCCTGCTACTTGAACTTCTTGAACTTCTTGAACCTTCCTGCTACTTGAACTTAATGAACTTCTTGAACCTTCCTGCTACTTGAACTTCTTGAACTTCTTGAACCTTCCTGCTACTTGAACTTCTTGAACTTCTTGAACCTTCCTGCTACTTGAACTTCTTGAACTTCTTAAACCTTCCTGCTTCTTGAACTTCTTGAACCTTCCTGCTACTTGAACTTCTTGAACATTCCTGCTACTTGAACTTCTTGAACCTTCCTGCTACTTGAACTTTTTGAACTTCTTGAACCTTCCTGCTACTTGAACTTCTTGAAACTTTCTGCTACTTGAACTTCTTGAAACTTCCTGCTACCTGAACTTCTTGAACCTTCCTGCAACTTGAACTTCTTGAGCCTTCCTGCTACTTGAACTTTTTGAACCTTCCGGCTACTTGAACTTCTTGAACCATCCTGCTACTTGAACTTCTTGAACCTTCCTGCTACTTGAACTTCTTGAACCTTCCTGCTACTTGAACTTCTTGAACCTTCCTGCTACTTGAACTTCTTGAACTTCATGAACCTTCCTGCTCCTTGAACTACTTGAACTTCTTGAACCTTCCTGCTACTTTAACTTCCTACACCTTCCTGCTACTTGAACTTCTTGAACCTTCCGGCTACTTGAACTTCTTGAACCTTCCTGCTACTTGAACTTCTTGAACTTCATGAATTTTCCTGATACTTGAACTACTTGAACTTCTTGAACCTTACTGCTACTTTAACTTCTTGACCCTTCCTGCTACTTGAACTTCTTGAACCTTCCTGCTACTTGAACTTCTTGAACCTTCCGGCTACTTGAACTTCTTGAACTTCATGAACCATCCTGCTACTTGAACTAATTGAACTTCTTGAACCTACTGCTACTTGAACTTCTTGAACTTCTTGAACCTTCCTGCTACTTGAACTTCTTGAACCTTCCTGCTACTTGAACTTCTTGAACTTTTTAAACCTTCCTGCTACTTGAACTTCTTGAACCTTCCTGCTACTAGAACTTCTTGAACCATCCTGCTACTTGAACTTCTTGAAACTTCCTGCTACTTGAACTTCTTGAACTTCTTGACCCTTCCTGCTACTTGAACTTCTTGAACTTCTTGAACCTTCCTGCTACTTGAACTTCTTGAACTTCTTGAACCTTCCTGCCACTCGAACTTCTTGAACCTTCCTGGTACTTGAACTTCTTGAACCTTCCTGCTACTTGAACTTCTTGAACTTCTTGAACCTTCCTGCTACTTGAACTTCTTGAACTTCTTGAACCTTCCTGCTACTTGAACTTCTTGAACTTCTTGAACTTCTTGAACCTTCCTGCTACTTGAACTTCTTCAACTTCTTGAACCTTCCTGCTACTTGAACTTTTTGAACCTTCCTGCTACTTGAACTTCTTGAACCTTCCTGCTACTTGAACTTCTTGAACTTTTTGAACCTTCCTGCTACTTGAACTTCTTGAACCTTCCTGCTACTTGAACTTCTTGAACTTCTTGATCCTTCTTGCTACTTGAACTTCTTGAACTTCTTGAACCTTCCTGCTACTTGAACTACTTTAACTTCTTGAACCTTCCTGCTAATTAAACTTCTTGAACCTTCCTGCTACCTGAACTTCTTGAACCTTCCTGCTACTTGAACTTTTTGAACCTTCCGGCTACTTGAACTTCTTGAACCTTCCTGCTACTTGAACTTCTTGAACCTTCCTGCTACTTGAAATTCTTGAACCTTCCTGCTACTTGAACTTCTTGAACTTCATGAACCTTCCAGCTCCTTGAACTACTTGAACTTCTTGAACCTTCCTGCTACTTTAACTTCTTGAACCTTCCTGCTACTTGAACTTCTTGAACCTTCCGGCTACTTGAACTTCTTGAAAATTCCTGCTACTTGAACTTCTTGAACTTCATGAACCTTCCTGTTACTTGAACTACTTGAACTTCTTGAACCTTACTGCTACTTTAACTTCTTGAACCTTCCTGCTACTTGAACTTCTTGAACCTTCCTGCTACTTGAACTTCTTGAACCTTCCGGCTACTTGAACTTCTTGAACTTCTTGAACCTTCCTGCTACTTAAACCTATTGAACCTTCCTGCTACTTGAACTTCTTGAACCTTCCTGCTACTTGAACTTCTTGAACCTTCCTGCTACTTGAACTTCCTGACCCTTCCTGCTACTTGAACATTTTGAACTTCTAGAACCTTCCTCCTACTTGAACTTCTGGAATCTTCCTGCTACTTGAACTTCTTGAACCTTCCTGGTACTTGAACTTGAACTTTCCTGCTTCTTGATTTTCTTGAACCTTCCTGCCACTTGAACTTCTTGAACCTTCCTGCTACTTGAACTTATTGAACTTCTTGAACCTTCCTGCTACTTGAACTTCTTAAACCTTCCTGCTACTTGAACTTCTTGAACCTTCCTGCTACTTGAACTTCTTGAACCTTCCTGCTACTTGAACTTCTTGAACCTTCCTGCTACTTGAACTTCTTGAACCTTCCTGCAACTTAAACTTCTTGAACTTCTTGAACCTTCCTGCTACTTTAACTTGTTGATCCTTCCTGCTACTTGAACTTCACGAACCTTCCTGCTACTTGAACTTCATGAACTTCTTGAACCTTCCTGCTACTTGAACTTCTTGAACCTTCAGGCTACTTGAACTTCTTGAACCTTCCTGCTACTTGAACTTCTTGAACCTTCCTGCTACTTGAACTTCTTGAACTTCTTGAACCTTCCTGCTACTTGAACTTCTTAAACCTTCCTGCTACTTGAACTTCTTGAACTTTCCTGCTACTTGAACTTCTTGAACCCTCCTGCTACTTGAACTTCTTGAACCTTCCTGCAACTTAAACTTCTTGAACTTCTTGAACCTTCCTGCTACTTTAACTTGTTGATCCTTCCTGCTACTTGAACTTCACGAACCTTCCTGCTACTTGAACTTCATGAACTTCTTGAACCTTCCTGCTACTTGAACTTCTTGAACCTTCAGGCTACTTGAACTTTTTGAACCTTCCTGCTACTTGAACTTCTTGAACTTCTTGAACCTTCCTGCTACTTGAACTTCTTGAACTTCTTGAACCTTCCTGCTACTCGAACTTCTTGAACTTCTTGAACCTTCCTGCTACTTGAACTTCTTGAACCTTCCTGCTACTTGAACTTCTTGAACTTCTTAAACCTTCCTGCTACTTGAACTTCTTGAACCTTCCTGCTACTTGAACTTCTTGAACATTCCTGCTACTTGAACTTCTTGAACCTTCCTGCTACTTGAACTTCTTGAAACTTTCTGCTACTTGAACTTCTTGAAACTTCCTGCTACTTGAACTTCTTGAACCTTCCTGCTACTTGAACTTCTTGAACCTTCCTGCTACTTGAACTTCTTGAACCTTCCTGCCACTTGAACTTCTTGAACTTCATGAACCTTCCTGCTCCTTGAACTACTTGAACTTCTTGAACCTTCCTGCTACTTTAACTTCTTACACCTTCCTGCTACTTGAACTTCATGAATCTTCCGGCTACTTGAACTTCTTGAACCTTCCTGCTACTTGAACTTCTTGAACTTCATGAACTTTCCTGCTACTTGAACTACTTGAACTTCTTGAACCTTACTGCTACTTTAACTTCTTGAACCTTCCTGCTACTTGAACTTCTTGAACCTTCCTGCTACTTGAACTTCTTGAACCTTCCGGCTACTTGAACTTCTTGAACTTCATGAACCTTCCTGCTACTTGAACTAATTGAACTTCTTGAACCTTACTGCTACTTGAACATCTTGAACTTCTTGAACCTTCCTGCTACTTGAACTTCTTGAACCTTCCTGCTACTTGAACTTCTTGAACTTTTTAAACCTTCCTGCTACTTGAACTTCTTGAACCTTCCTGCTACTTGAACTTCTTGAACCTTCCTGCTACTTGAACTTCTTGAACTTTTTAAACCTTCCTGCTACTTGAACTTCTTGAACCTTCATGCTACTTGAACTTTTTGAACTTTCCTGCTACTTGAACTTCTTGAACTTCTTGAACCTTCCTGCTACTTGAACTTCTCGAACCTTCCTGCTACTTGAACCTCTTGAACTTCTTGAACCTTCCTGCTACTTGAACTTCATGAACTTCTCGAACCTTCCTGCTACTTGAACTTCTTGAATTTCTTGAACCGTCCAGCTACTTGAACTTCTTGAACTTCTTGAACCTTCCTGATACTTTAACTTCTTGAACTTCTTGAACCTTACTGCTACTTGAACTTCTTGAACTTCTTGAACCTTCCTGCTACTTGAACTTCTCGAACCTTCCTGCTTGTTGAACTTCTTGAACTTCTTGAACCTTCATGCTACTTGAACTTCTTGAACTTCTTGAACCTTCCTGCTACTTGAACTTCTTGAACCTTCCTGCGACTTGAACTTCTTGAACCTTCCTGCTATTTGAACTTCTTGAACCTTCCTGTTACTTGAACTTTTTGAACCTTCCTGCTACTTGAACTTCCAGAACCTGCCTGCTATTTGAACTTCTTGAACTTTTTGAACTTCTTGAACCTTCCTGCTACTTGAACTTCTTGAACCTTCCTGCTACTTGAACTTTTTGAACTTCTTGAACCTTCGTGCTACTTGAACTTCTTGAACCTTCCTGCTACTTGAACTTCTTGAACTTCTTGAACTTTCATTCTACTTGAACTTCTTGAGCCTTCCTGAAACTTGAGCTTCTTGAACTTCTTGAACCTTCCTGCTACTTGATCTTCTTGACCCTTCCTGCTACTTGAACTTCTTGAACTTCTTGAACCTTTCTGCTACTTGAACTTCTTGAACCATCCTGCTACTTGAACTTCTTGAACCTTCCTGCTACTTGAACTTCTTGAACCTTCCTGCTACTTGAACTTCTTGAACATTCCTGCTACTTGAACTTCTTGAACCTTCCTGCTACTTGAACTTTTTGAACTTCTTGAACCTTCCTGCTACTTGAACTTCTTGAACTTCTCGAACCTTCCTGCTACTTGAACTTCTTGAACCTTCCTGCTACTTGAACTTCTTGAACTTCTTAAACCTTCCTGCTACTTGAACTTCTTGAACCTTCCTGCTACTTGAACTTTTTGAACATTCCTGCTACTTGAACTTCTTGAACCTTCCTGCTACTTGAACTTCTCGAACTTCTTGAACCTTCCTGCTACTTAAACTTCTTTAACTTCTTGAACCTTCCTGCTACTTGAACTTTTTGAACCTTCCTGCTACTTGAACTTCTTGAACTTCTTGAACCTTCCTGCTACTTGAACCTAATGAACTTCTTGAACCTTCCTGCTACTTGAACTTCTTGAACTTCTTGAACCTTCCTGCTACTTGAACTTATTGAACTTCTTGAACCTTCCTGCTACTTGAACTTCTTGAACTTCTTAAACCTTCCTGCTTCTTGAACTTCTTGAACCTTCCTGCTACTTGAACTTCTTGAACATTCCTGCTACTTGAACTTCTTGAACCTTCCTGCTACTTGAACTTTTTGAACTTCTTGAACCTTCCTGCTACTTGAACTTCTTGAAACTTTCTGCTACTTGAACTTCTTGAATCTTCCTGCTACCTGAACTTCTTGAACCTTCCTGCAACTTGAACTTCTTGAGCCTTCCTGCTACTTGAACTTTTTGAACCTTCCGGCTACTTGAACTTCTTGAACCATCCTGCTACTTGAACTTCTTGAACCTTCCTGCTACTTGAACTTCTTGAACCTTCCTGCTACTTGAACTTCTTGAACCTTCCTGCTACTTGAACTTCTTGAACTTCATGAACCTTCCTGCTCCTTGAACTACTTGAACTTCCTGAACCTTCCTGCTACTTTAACTTCTTACACCTTCCTGCTACTTGAACTTCTTGAACCTTCCGGCTACTTGAACTTCTTGAACCTTCCTGCTACTTGAACTTCTTGAACTTCATGAATTTTCCTGATACTTGAACTACTTGAACTTCTTGAACCTTACTGCTACTTTAACTTCTTGAACCTTCCTGCTACTTGAACTTCTTGAACCTTCCGGCTACTTGAACTTCTTGAAAATTCCTGCTACTTGAACTTCTTGAACTTCATGAACCTTCCTGTTACTTGAACTACTTGAACTTCTTGAACCTTACTGCTACTTTAACTTCTTGAACCTTCCTGCTACTTGAACTTCTTGAACCTTCCTGCTACTTGAACTTCTTGAACCTTCCGGCTACTTGAACTTCTTGAACTTCTTGAACCTTCCTGCTACTTAAACCTATTGAACCTTCCTGCTACTTGAACTTCTTGAACCTTCCTGCTACTTGAACTTCTTGAACCTTCCTGCTACTTGAACTTCCTGACCCTTCCTGCTACTTGAACATTTTGAACTTCTAGAACCTTCCTCCTACTTGAACTTCTGGAATCTTCCTGCTACTTGAACTTCTTGAACCTTCCTGGTACTTGAACTTGAACTTTCCTGCTTCTTGATTTTCTTGAACCTTCCTGCCACTTGAACTTCTTGAACCTTCCTGCTACTTGAACTTATTGAACTTCTTGAACCTTCCTGCTACTTGAACTTCTTAAACCTTCCTGCTACTTGAACTTCTTGAACCTTCCTGCTACTTGAACTTCTTGAACCTTCCTGCTACTTGAACTTCTTGAACCTTCCTGCTACTTGAACTTCTTGAACCTTCCTGCAACTTAAACTTCTTGAACTTCTTGAACCTTCCTGCTACTTTAACTTGTTGATCCTTCCTGCTACTTGAACTTCACGAACCTTCCTGCTACTTGAACTTCATGAACTTCTTGAACCTTCCTGCTACTTGAACTTCTTGAACCTTCAGGCTACTTGAACTTCTTGAACCTTCCTGCTACTTGAACTTCTTGAACCTTCCTGCTACTTGAACTTCTTGAACTTCTTGAACCTTCCTGCTACTTGAACTTCTTGAACTTTCCTGCTACTTGAACTTCTTGAACCTTCCTGCTACTTGAACTTCTTGAACCTTCCTGCAACTTAAACTTCTTGAACTTCTTGAACCTTCCTGCTACTTTAACTTGTTGATCCTTCCTGCTACTTGAACTTCACGAACCTTCCTGCTACTTGAACTTCATGAACTTCTTGAACCTTCCTGCTACTTGAACTTCTTGAACCTTCAGGCTACTTGAACTTTTTGAACCTTCCTGCTACTTGAACTTCTTGAACTTCTTGAACCTTCCTGCTACTTGAACTTCTTGAACTTCTTGAACCTTCCTGCTACTCGAACTTCTTGAACTTCTTGAACCTTCCTGCTACTTGAACTTCTTGAACCTTCCTGCTACTTGAACTTCTTGAACTTCTTAAACCTTCCTGCTACTTGAACTTCTTGAACCTTCCTGCTACTTGAACTTCTTGAACATTCCTGCTACTTGAACTTCTTGAACCTTCCTGCTACTTGAACTTCTTGAAACTTTCTGCTACTTGAACTTCTTGAAACTTCCTGCTACTTGAACTTCTTGAACCTTCCTGCTACTTGAACTTCTTGAACCTTCCTGCTACTTGAACTTCTTGAACCTTCCTGCCACTTGAACTTCTTGAACTTCATGAACCTTCCTGCTCCTTGAACTACTTGAACTTCTTGAACCTTCCTGCTACTTTAACTTCTTACACCTTCCTGCTACTTGAACTTCATGAATCTTCCGGCTACTTGAACTTCTTGAACCTTCCTGCTACTTGAACTTCTTGAACTTCATGAACTTTCCTGCTACTTGAACTACTTGAACTTCTTGAACCTTACTGCTACTTTAACTTCTTGAACCTTCCTGCTACTTGAACTTCTTGAACCTTCCTGCTACTTGAACTTCTTGAACCTTCCGGCTACTTGAACTTCTTGAACTTCATGAACCTTCCTGCTACTTGAACTAATTGAACTTCTTGAACCTTACTGCTACTTGAACATCTTGAACTTCTTGAACCTTCCTGCTACTTGAACTTCTTGAACCTTCCTGCTACTTGAACTTCTTGAACTTTTTAAACCTTCCTGCTACTTGAACTTCTTGAACCTTCCTGCTACTTGAACTTCTTGAACCTTCCTGCTACTTGAACTTCTTGAACTTTTTAAACCTTCCTGCTACTTGAACTTCTTGAACCTTCATGCTACTTGAACTTTTTGAACTTTCCTGCTACTTGAACTTCTTGAACTTCTTGAACCTTCCTGCTACTTGAACTTCTCGAACCTTCCTGCTACTTGAACCTCTTGAACTTCTTGAACCTTCCTGCTACTTGAACTTCATGAACTTCTCGAACCTTCCTGCTACTTGAACTTCTTGAATTTCTTGAACCGTCCAGCTACTTGAACTTCTTGAACTTCTTGAACCTTCCTGATACTTTAACTTCTTGAACTTCTTGAACCTTACTGCTACTTGAACTTCTTGAACTTCTTGAACCTTCCTGCTACTTGAACTTCTCGAACCTTCCTGCTTGTTGAACTTCTTGAACTTCTTGAACCTTCATGCTACTTGAACTTCTTGAACTTCTTGAACCTTCCTGCTACTTGAACTTCTTGAACCTTCCTGCGACTTGAACTTCTTGAACCTTCCTGCTATTTGAACTTCTTGAACCTTCCTGTTACTTGAACTTTTTGAACCTTCCTGCTACTTGAACTTCCAGAACCTGCCTGCTATTTGAACTTCTTGAACTTTTTGAACTTCTTGAACCTTCCTGCTACTTGAACTTCTTGAACCTTCCTGCTACTTGAAATTTTTGAACTTCTTGAACCTTCGTGCTACTTGAACTTCTTGAACCTTCCTGCTACTTGAACTTCTTGAACTTCTTGAACTTTCATTCTACTTGAACTTCTTGAGCCTTCCTGAAACTTGAGCTTCTTGAACTTCTTGAACCTTCCTGCTACTTGATCTTCTTGACCCTTCCTGCTACTTGAACTTCTTGAACTTCTTGAACCTTTCTGCTACTTGAACTTCTTGAACCATCCTGCTACTTGAACTTCTTGAACCTTCCTGCTACTTGAACTTCTTGAACCTTCCTGCTACTTGAACTTCTTGAACATTCCTGCTACTTGAACTTCTTGAACCTTCCTGCTACTTGAACTTTTTGAACTTCTTGAACCTTCCTGCTACTTGAACTTCTTGAACTTCTCGAACCTTCCTGCTACTTGAACTTCTTGAACCTTCCTGCTACTTGAACTTCTTGAACTTCTTAAACCTTCCTGCTACTTGAACTTCTTGAACCTTCCTGCTACTTGAACTTTTTGAACATTCCTGCTACTTGAACTTCTTGAACCTTCCTGCTACTTGAACTTCTCGAACTTCTTGAACCTTCCTGCTACTTAAACTTCTTTAACTTCTTGAACCTTCCTGCTACTTGAACTTTTTGAACCTTCCTGCTACTTGAACTTCTTGAACTTCTTGAACCTTCCTGCTACTTGAACCTAATGAACTTCTTGAACCTTCCTGCTACTTGAACTTCTTGAACTTCTTGAACCTTCCTGCTACTTGAACTTATTGAACTTCTTGAACCTTCCTGCTACTTGAACTTCTTGAACTTCTTAAACCTTCCTGCTTCTTGAACTTCTTGAACCTTCCTGCTACTTGAACTTCTTGAACATTCCTGCTACTTGAACTTCTTGAACCTTCCTGCTACTTGAACTTTTTGAACTTCTTGAACCTTCCTGCTACTTGAACTTCTTGAAACTTTCTGCTACTTGAACTTCTTGAATCTTCCTGCTACCTGAACTTCTTGAACCTTCCTGCAACTTGAACTTCTTGAGCCTTCCTGCTACTTGAACTTTTTGAACCTTCCGGCTACTTGAACTTCTTGAACCATCCTGCTACTTGAACTTCTTGAACCTTCCTGCTACTTGAACTTCTTGAACCTTCCTGCTACTTGAACTTCTTGAACCTTCCTGCTACTTGAACTTCTTGAACTTCATGAACCTTCCTGCTCCTTGAACTACTTGAACTTCCTGAACCTTCCTGCTACTTTAACTTCTTACACCTTCCTGCTACTTGAACTTCTTGAACCTTCCGGCTACTTGAACTTCTTGAACCTTCCTGCTACTTGAACTTCTTGAACTTCATGAATTTTCCTGATACTTGAACTACTTGAACTTCTTGAACCTTACTGCTACTTTAACTTCTTGACCCTTCCTGCTACTTGAACTTCTTGAACCTTCCTGCTACTTGAACTTCTTGAACCTTCCGGCTACTTGAACTTCTTGAACTTCATGAACCATCCTGCTACTTGAACTAATTGAACTTCTTGAACCTTACTGCTACTTGAACTTCTTGAACTTCTTGAACCTTCCTGCTACTTGAACTTCTTGAACCTTCCTGCTACTTGAACTTCTTGAACTTTTTAAACCTTCCTGCTACTTGAACTTCTTGAACCTTCCTGCTACTAGAACTTCTTGAACCATCCTGCTACTTGAACTTCTTGAAACTTCCTGCTACTTGAACTTCTTGAACTTCTTGACCCTTCCTGCTACTTGAACTTCTTGAACTTCTTGAACCTTCCTGCTACTTGAACTTCTTGAACTTCTTGAACCTTCCTGCCACTAGAACTTCTTGAACCTTCCTGGTACTTGAACTTCTTGAACCTTCCTGCTACTTGAACTTCTTGAACTTCTTGAACCTTCCTGCTACTTGAACTTCTTGAACTTCTTGAACCTTCCTGCTACTTGAACTTCTTGAACTTCTTGAACTTCTTGAACCTTCCTGCTACTTGAACTTCTTGAACTTCTTGAACCTTCCTGCTACTTGAACTTTTTGAACCTTCCTGCTACTTGAACTTCTTGAACCTTCCTGCTACTTGAACTTCTTGAACATCTTGAACCTTCCTGCTACTTGAACTTCTTGAACCTTCCTGCTACTTGAACTTCTTGAACTTCTTGATCCTTCTTGCTACTTGAACTTCTTGAACTCCTTGAACCTTCCTGCTACTTGAACTACTTTAACTTCTTGAACCTTCCTGCTAATTAAACTTCTTGAACCTTCCTGCTACCTGAACTTCTTGAACCTTCCTGCTACTTGAACTTTTTGAACCTTCCGGCTACTTGAACTTCTTGAACCTTCCTGCTACTTGAACTTCTTGAACCTTCCTGCTACTTGAAATTCTTGAACCTTCCTGCTACTTGAACTTCTTGAACCGTCCTGCTACTTGAACTTCTTGAACTTCATGAACCTTCCAGCTCCTTGAACTACTTGAACTTCTTGAACCTTCCTGCTACTTTAACTTCTTGAACCTTCCTGCTACTTGAACTTCTTGAACCTTCCGGCTACTTGAACTTCTTGAAAATTCCTGCTACTTGAACTTCTTGAACTTCATGAACCTTCCTGTTACTTGAACTACTTGAACTTCTTGAACCTTACTGCTACTTTAACTTCTTGAACCTTCCTGCTACTTGAACTTCTTGAACCTTCCTGCTACTTGAACTTCTTGAACCTTCCGGCTACTTGAACTTCTTGAACTTCTTGAACCTTCCTGCTACCTAAACCTATTGAACCTTCCTGCTACTTGAACTTCTTGAACCTTCCTGCTCCTTGAACTTCTTGAACCTTCCTGCTACTTGAACTTCCTGACCCTTCCTGCTACTTGAACATTTTGAACTTCTAGAACCTTCCTCCTACTTGAACTTCTGGAATCTTCCTGCTACTTGAACTTCTTGAACCTTCCTGGTACTTGAACTTGAACTTTCCTGCTTCTTGATTTTCTTGAACCTTCCTGCCACTTGAACTTCTTGAACCTTCCTGCTACTTGAACTTATTGAACTTCTTGAACCTTCCTGCTACTTGAACTTCTTAAACCTTCCTGCTACTTGAACTTCTTGAACCTTCCTGCTACTTGAACTTCTTGAACCTTCCTGCTACTTGAACTTCTTGAACCTTCCTGCTACTTGAACTTCTTGAACCTTCCTGCAACTTAAACTTCTTGAACTTCTTGAACCTTCCTGCTACTTTAACTTGTTGATCCTTCCTGCTACTTGAACTTCACGAACCTTCCTGCTACTTGAACTTCATGAACTTCTTGAACCTTCCTGCTACTTGAACTTCTTGAACCTTCAGGCTACTTGAACTTCTTGAACCTTCCTGCTACTTGAATTCTTGAACTTTCCTGCTACTTGAACTTCTTGAACTTCTTGAACCTTCCTGCTACTTGAACTTCTTAAACCTTCCTGCTACTTGAACTTCTTGAACCTTCCTGCTACTTGAACTTCTTGAACCTTCCTGCTACTTGAACTTCCTGAACCTTCCTGCAACTTAAACTTCTTGAACTTCTTGAACCTTCCTGCTACTTTAACTTGTTGATCCTTCCTGCTACTTGAACTTCACGAACCTTCCTGCTACTTGAACTTCATGAACTTCTTGAACCTTCCTGCTACTTGAACTTCTTGAACCTTCAGGCTACTTGAACTTTTTGAACCTTCCTGCTACTTGAACTTCTTGAACTTCTTGAACCTTCCTGCTACTTGAACTTCTTGAACTTCTTCAACCTTCCTGCTACTCGAACTTCTTGAACTTCTTGAACCTTCCTGCTACTTGAACTTCTTGAACCTTCCTGCTACTTGAACTTCTTGAACTTCTTAAACCTTCCTGCTACTTGAACTTCTTGAACCTTCCTGCTACTTGAACTTCTTGAACATTCCTGCTACTTGAACTTCTTGAACCTTCCTGCTACTTGAACTTCTTGAAACTTTCTGCTACTTGAACTTCTTGAAACTTCCTGCTACTTGAACTTCTTGAACCTTCCTGCTACTTGAACTTCTTGAACCTTCCTGCTACCTGAACTTCTTGAACCTTCCTGCCACTTGAACTTCTTGAACTTCATGAACCTTCCTGCTCCTTGAACTACTTGAACTTCTTGAACCTTCCTGCTACTTTAACTTCTTACACCTTCCTGCTACTTGAACTTCATGAATCTTCCGGCTACTTGAACTTCTTGAACCTTCCTGCTACTTGAACTTCTTGAACTTCATGAACTTTCCTGCTACTTGAACTACTTGAACTTCTTGAACCTTACTGCTACTTTAACTTCTTGAACCTTCCTGCTACTTGAACTTCTTGAACCTTCCTGCTACTTGAACTTCTTGAACCTTCCGGCTACTTGAACTTCTTGAACTTCATGAACCTTCCTGCTACTTGAACTAATTGAACTTCTTGAACCTTACTGCTACTTGAACATCTTGAACTTCTTGAACCTTCCTGCTACTTGAACTTCTTGAACCTTCCTGCTACTTGAACTTCTTGAACTTTTTAAACCTTCCTGCTACTTGAACTTCTTGAACCTTCCTGCTACTTGAACTTCTTGAACCTTCCTGCTACTTGAACTTCTTGAACTTTTTAAACCTTCCTGCTACTTGAACTTCTTGAACCTTCATGCTACTTGAACTTTTTGAACTTTCCTGCTACTTGAACTTCTTGAACTTCTTGAACCTTCCTGCTACTTGAACTTCTCGAACCTTCCTGCTACTTGAACCTCTTGAACTTCTTGAACCTTCCTGCTACTTGAACTTCATGAACTTCTCGAACCTTCCTGCTACTTGAACTTCTTGAATTTCTTGAACCGTCCAGCTACTTGAACTTCTTGAACTTCTTGAACCTTCCTGATACTTTAACTTCTTGAACTTCTTGAACCTTCCTGCTACTTGAACTTCTTGAACTTCTTGAACCTTCCTGCTACTTGAACTTCTCGAACCTTCCTGCTTGTTGAACTTCTTGAACTTCTTGAACCTTCATGCTACTTGAACTTCTTGAACTTCTTGAACCTTCCTGCTACTTGAACTTCTTGAACCTTCCTGCCACTTGAACTTCTTGAACCTTCCTGCTACTTGAACTTCTTGAACCTTCCTGTTACTTGAACTTTTTGAACCTTCCTGCTACTTGAACTTCCAGAACCTGCCTGCTATTTGAACTTCTTGAACTTTTTGAACTTCTTGAACCTTCCTGCTACTTGAACTTCTTGAACCTTCCTGCTACTTGAACTTTTTGAACTTCTTGAACCTTCGTGCTACTTGAACTTCTTGAACCTTCCTGCTACTTGAACTTCTTGAACTTCTTGAACCTTCATGCTACTTGAACTTCTTGAACCTTCCTGAAACTTGAGCTTCTTGAACTTCTTGAACCTTCCTGCTACTTGATCTTCTTGACCCTTCCTGCTACTTGAACTTCTTGAACTTCTTGAACCTTTCTGCTACTTGAACTTCTTGAACCATCCTGCTACTTGAACTTCTTGAACCTTCCTGCTACTTGAACTTCTTGAACCTTCCTGCTACTTGAACTTTTTGAACTTCTTGAACCTTCCTGCTACTTGAACTTCTTGAAACTTTCAGCTACTTGAACTTCTTGAAACTTCCTACTACCTGAACTTCTTGAACCTTCCTGCTACTTGAACTTCTTGAACCTTCCTTCTACTTGAACTTTTTGAACCTTCCGGCTACTTGAACTTCTTGAACCTTCCTGCTACTTGAACTTCTTGAACCTTCCTGCTACTTGAGCTTCTTGAACCTTCCTGCTACTTGAACTTCTTGAACCTTCCTGCTACTTGAACTTCTTGAACTTCATGAACCTTCCTGCTCCTTGAACTACTTGAACTTCTTGAACCTTTCTGCTACTTTAACTTCTTACACCTTCCTGCTACTTGAACTTCTTGAACCTTACGGCTACTTGAACTTCTTGAACCTTCCTGCTACTTGAACTTCGTGAACTTCATGAACCTTCCTGCTACTTGAACTACTTGAACTTCTTGAACCTTACTGCTACTTTAACTTCTTGAACCTTCTGCTACTTGAACTTCTTGAACCTTCCTGCTACTTGAACTTCTTGAACCTTCCGGCTACTTGAACTTCTTGAACTTCTTGAACCTTCCTGCTACTTGAACTACTTGAACTTCTTGAACCTTACTGCTACTTGAACTGCTTGAACTTCTTGAACCTTCCTGCTACCTGAACTTCTTGAACCTTCCTGCTACTTGAACTTCTTGAACTTCTTAAACCTTCCTGCAACTTGTTCTTCTTGAACCTTCCTGCTACTTGAACTTTTTGAACTTTCCTGCTACTTGAACTTCTTGAACCTTCCTGCTACATGAACTTCTAGAACCTTCCTGCTACTTGAACTTCTTGAACTTCTTGAACCTTCCTGCTACTTGAACTTCTTGAACCTTCCTGCTACTTGAACTTCTTGAACCTTCCTGCTACTTGAACTTCTTGAACTTCTTGAACCTTCCTGCTACTTGAACTTCTTGAACTTCTTGAACCTTCCTGCTACTTGAACTTCTTGAACCTTCCTGGTACTTGAACTTCTTGAACCTTCCTGCTACTTGAACTTCTTGAACTTCTTGAACCTTCCTGCTACTTGAACTTCTTGAACTTTTTGAACCTACCAGCTACTTGAACTTTTTGAACCTTCCTGCTACTTGAACTTCTTAAACCTTCCTGCTACTTGAACTTCTTGAACTTCTTGAACCTTCCTGCTACTTGAACTTCTTGAACCTTCCTGCTACTTGAACTTCTTGAACTTCTTGAACCTTCCTGCTACTTGAACTTCTTGAACTTCTTGAACCTTCCTGCTACTTGAACTACTTTAACTTCTTGAACCTTCCTGCTAATTAAACTTCTTGAACCTTCCTGCTACCTGAACTTCTTGAACCTTCCTGCTACTTGAACTTTTTGAACCTTACGGCTACTTGAACTTCTTGAACCTTCTTGCTACTTGAACTTCTTGAACCTTCCTGCTACTTGAACTTCTTGAACCTTCCTGCTACTTGAACTTCTTGAACCGTCCTGCTACTTGAACTTCTTGAACTTCATGAACCTTCCAGCTCCTTGAACTACTTGAACTTCTTGAACCTTCCTGCTACTTTAACTTCTTGAACCATCCTGCTACTTGAACTTCTTGAACCTTCCGGCTACTTGAACTTCTTGAACCTTCCTGCTACTTGAACTTCTTGAACTTCATGAACCTTCCTGTTACTTGAACTACTTGAAATTTTCGAACCTTACTGCTACTTTAACTTCTTGAACCTTCCTGCTACTTGAACTTCTTGAACCTTCCTGCTACTTGAACTTCTTGAACCTTCCGGCTACTTGAACTTCTTGAACTTCTTGAACCTTCCTGCTACTTGAACCTATTGAACCTTCCTGCTACTTGAACTTCTTGAACCTTCCTGCTACTTGAACTTCTTGAACCTTCCTGCTACTTGAACTTCCTGACCCTTCCTGCTACTTGAACATTTTGAACTTCTAGAACCTTCCTGCTACTTGAACTTCTGGAATCTTCCTGCTACTTGAACTTCTTGAACCTTCCTGGTACTTGAACTTGAACTTTACTGCATCTTGATTTTCTTGAACCTTCCTGCCACTTGAACTTCTTGAACCTTCCTGCTACTTGAACTTCTTAAACCTTCCTGCTACTTGAACTTCTTGAACCTTCCTGCAACTTGAACTTCTTGAACCTTCCTGCTACTTGAACTTCTTGAACTTCTTGAACCTTCCTGCTACTTGAACTTCTTGAACCTTCCTGCTACTCGAACTTCTTGAACTTCTTGAACCTTCCTGCTACTAGAACTTGTTGATCCTTCCTGCTAATTGAACTTCTCGAACCTTCCTGCTACTTGAACTTCATGAACTTCTTGAACCTTCCTGCTACTTGAACTTCTTGAACCTTCAGGCTACTTGAACTTCTTGAACCTTCCTGCTACTTGAACTTCTTGAACCTTCCTGCTACTTGAACTTTTTGAACCTTCCTGCTACTTGAACTTCTTGAACTTCTTGAACCTTTCTGCTACTTGAACTTCTTGAACCTTCCTGCTACTTGAACTTCTCGAACTTCTTGAACCTTCCTGCTACTTAAACTTCTTTAACTTCTTGAACCTTCCTGCTACTTGAACTTTTTGAACCTTCCTGCTACTTGAACTTCTTGAACTTCTTGAACCTTCCTGCTACTTGAACTTAATGAACTTCTTGAACCTTCCTGCTACTTGAACTTCTTGAACTTCTTGAACCTTCCTGCTACTTGAACTTCTTGAACTTCTTGAACCTTCCTGCTACTTGAACTTCTTGAACTTCTTAAACCTTCCTGCTTCTTGAACTTCTTGAACCTTCCTGCTACTTGAACTTCTTGAACATTCCTGCTACTTGAACTTCTTGAACCTTCCTGCTACTTGAACTTTTTGAACTTCTTGAACCTTCCTGCTACTTGAACTTCTTGAAACTTTCTGCTACTTGAACTTCTTGAAACTTCCTGCTACCTGAACTTCTTGAACCTTCCTGCAACTTGAACTTCTTGAGCCTTCCTGCTACTTGAACTTTTTGAACCTTCCGGCTACTTGAACTTCTTGAACCATCCTGCTACTTGAACTTCTTGAACCTTCCTGCTACTTGAACTTCTTGAACCTTCCTGCTACTTGAACTTCTTGAACCTTCCTGCTACTTGAACTTCTTGAACTTCATGAACCTTCCTGCTCCTTGAACTACTTGAACTTCTTGAACCTTCCTGCTACTTTAACTTCCTACACCTTCCTGCTACTTGAACTTCTTGAACCTTCCGGCTACTTGAACTTCTTGAACCTTCCTGCTACTTGAACTTCTTGAACTTCATGAATTTTCCTGATACTTGAACTACTTGAACTTCTTGAACCTTACTGCTACTTTAACTTCTTGACCCTTCCTGCTACTTGAACTTCTTGAACCTTCCTGCTACTTGAACTTCTTGAACCTTCCGGCTACTTGAACTTCTTGAACTTCATGAACCATCCTGCTACTTGAACTAATTGAACTTCTTGAACCTACTGCTACTTGAACTTCTTGAACTTCTTGAACCTTCCTGCTACTTGAACTTCTTGAACCTTCCTGCTACTTGAACTTCTTGAACTTTTTAAACCTTCCTGCTACTTGAACTTCTTGAACCTTCCTGCTACTAGAACTTCTTGAACCATCCTGCTACTTGAACTTCTTGAAACTTCCTGCTACTTGAACTTCTTGAACTTCTTGACCCTTCCTGCTACTTGAACTTCTTGAACTTCTTGAACCTTCCTGCTACTTGAACTTCTTGAACTTCTTGAACCTTCCTGCCACTCGAACTTCTTGAACCTTCCTGGTACTTGAACTTCTTGAACCTTCCTGCTACTTGAACTTCTTGAACTTCTTGAACCTTCCTGCTACTTGAACTTCTTGAACTTCTTGAACCTTCCTGCTACTTGAACTTCTTGAACTTCTTGAACTTCTTGAACCTTCCTGCTACTTGAACTTCTTCAACTTCTTGAACCTTCCTGCTACTTGAACTTTTTGAACCTTCCTGCTACTTGAACTTCTTGAACCTTCCTGCTACTTGAACTTCTTGAACTTTTTGAACCTTCCTGCTACTTGAACTTCTTGAACCTTCCTGCTACTTGAACTTCTTGAACTTCTTGATCCTTCTTGCTACTTGAACTTCTTGAACTTCTTGAACCTTCCTGCTACTTGAACTACTTTAACTTCTTGAACCTTCCTGCTAATTAAACTTCTTGAACCTTCCTGCTACCTGAACTTCTTGAACCTTCCTGCTACTTGAACTTTTGGTACCTTCCGGCTACTTGAACTTCTTGAACCTTCCTGCTACTTGAACTTCTTGAACCTTCCTGCTACTTGAAATTCTTGAACCTTCCTGCTACTTGAACTTCTTGAACTTCATGAACCTTCCAGCTCCTTGAACTACTTGAACTTCTTGAACCTTCCTGCTACTTTAACTTCTTGAACCTTCCTGCTACTTGAACTTCTTGAACCTTCCGGCTACTTGAACTTCTTGAAAATTCCTGCTACTTGAACTTCTTGAACTTCATGAACCTTCCTGTTACTTGAACTACTTGAACTTCTTGAACCTTACTGCTACTTTAACTTCTTGAACCTTCCTGCTACTTGAACTTCTTGAACCTTCCTGCTACTTGAACTTCTTGAACCTTCCGGCTACTTGAACTTCTTGAACTTCTTGAACCTTCCTGCTACTTAAACCTATTGAACCTTCCTGCTACTTGAACTTCTTGAACCTTCCTGCTACTTGAACTTCTTGAACCTTCCTGCTACTTGAACTTCCTGACCCTTCCTGCTACTTGAACATTTTGAACTTCTAGAACCTTCCTCCTACTTGAACTTCTGGAATCTTCCTGCTACTTGAACTTCTTGAACCTTCCTGGTACTTGAACTTGAACTTTCCTGCTTCTTGATTTTCTTGAACCTTCCTGCCACTTGAACTTCTTGAACCTTCCTGCTACTTGAACTTATTGAACTTCTTGAACCTTCCTGCTACTTGAACTTCTTAAACCTTCCTGCTACTTGAACTTCTTGAACCTTCCTGCTACTTGAACTTCTTGAACCTTCCTGCTACTTGAACTTCTTGAACCTTCCTGCTACTTGAACTTCTTGAACCTTCCTGCAACTTAAACTTCTTGAACTTCTTGAACCTTCCTGCTACTTTAACTTGTTGATCCTTCCTGCTACTTGAACTTCACGAACCTTCCTGCTACTTGAACTTCATGAACTTCTTGAACCTTCCTGCTACTTGAACTTCTTGAACCTTCAGGCTACTTGAACTTCTTGAACCTTCCTGCTACTTGAACTTCTTGAACCTTCCTGCTACTTGAACTTCTTGAACTTCTTGAACCTTCCTGCTACTTGAACTTCTTAAACCTTCCTGCTACTTGAACTTCTTGAACTTTCCTGCTACTTGAACTTCTTGAACCTTCCTGCTACTTGAACTTCTTGAACCTTCCTGCAACTTAAACTTCTTGAACTTCTTGAACCTTCCTGCTACTTTAACTTGTTGATCCTTCCTGCTACTTGAACTTCACGAACCTTCCTGCTACTTGAACTTCATGAACTTCTTGAACCTTCCTGCTACTTGAACTTCTTGAACCTTCAGGCTACTTGAACTTTTTGAACCTTCCTGCTACTTGAACTTCTTGAACTTCTTGAACCTTCCTGCTACTTGAACTTCTTGAACTTCTTGAACCTTCCTGCTACTCGAACTTCTTGAACTTCTTGAACCTTCCTGCTACTTGAACTTCTTGAACCTTCCTGCTACTTGAACTTCTTGAACTTCTTAAACCTTCCTGCTACTTGAACTTCTTGAACCTTCCTGCTACTTGAACTTCTTGAACATTCCTGCTACTTGAACTTCTTGAACCTTCCTGCTACTTGAACTTCTTGAAACTTTCTGCTACTTGAACTTCTTGAAACTTCCTGCTACTTGAACTTCTTGAACCTTCCTGCTACTTGAACTTCTTGAACCTTCCTGCTACTTGAACTTCTTGAACCTTCCTGCCACTTGAACTTCTTGAACTTCATGAACCTTCCTGCTCCTTGAACTACTTGAACTTCTTGAACCTTCCTGCTACTTTAACTTCTTACACCTTCCTGCTACTTGAACTTCATGAATCTTCCGGCTACTTGAACTTCTTGAACCTTCCTGCTACTTGAACTTCTTGAACTTCATGAACTTTCCTGCTACTTGAACTACTTGAACTTCTTGAACCTTACTGCTACTTTAACTTCTTGAACCTTCCTGCTACTTGAACTTCTTGAACCTTCCTGCTACTTGAACTTCTTGAACCTTCCGGCTACTTGAACTTCTTGAACTTCATGAACCTTCCTGCTACTTGAACTAATTGAACTTCTTGAACCTTACTGCTACTTGAACATCTTGAACTTCTTGAACCTTCCTGCTACTTGAACTTCTTGAACCTTCCTGCTACTTGAACTTCTTGAACTTTTTAAACCTTCCTGCTACTTGAACTTCTTGAACCTTCCTGCTACTTGAACTTCTTGAACCTTCCTGCTACTTGAACTTCTTGAACTTTTTAAACCTTCCTGCTACTTGAACTTCTTGAACCTTCATGCTACTTGAACTTTTTGAACTTTCCTGCTACTTGAACTTCTTGAACTTCTTGAACCTTCCTGCTACTTGAACTTCTCGAACCTTCCTGCTACTTGAACCTCTTGAACTTCTTGAACCTTCCTGCTACTTGAACTTCATGAACTTCTCGAACCTTCCTGCTACTTGAACTTCTTGAATTTCTTGAACCGTCCAGCTACTTGAACTTCTTGAACTTCTTGAACCTTCCTGATACTTTAACTTCTTGAACTTCTTGAACCTTCCTGCTACTTGAACTTCTTGAACTTCTTGAACCTTCCTGCTACTTGAACTTCTCGAACCTTCCTGCTTGTTGAACTTCTTGAACTTCTTGAACCTTCATGCTACTTGAACTTCTTGAACTTCTTGAACCTTCCTGCTACTTGAACTTCTTGAACCTTCCTGCGACTTGAACTTCTTGAACCTTCCTGCTACTTGAACTTCTTGAACCTTCCTGTTACTTGAACTTTTTGAACCTTCCTGCTACTTGAACTTCCAGAACCTGCCTGCTATTTGAACTTCTTGAACTTTTTGAACTTCTTGAACCTTCCTGCTACTTGAACTTCTTGAACCTTCCTGCTACTTGAACTTTTTGAACTTCTTGAACCTTCGTGCTACTTGAACTTCTTGAACCTTCCTGCTACTTGAACTTCTTGAACTTCTTGAACCTTCATTCTACTTGAACTTCTTGAGCCTTCCTGAAACTTGAGCTTCTTGAACTTCTTGAACCTTCCTGCTACTTGATCTTCTTGACCCTTCCTGCTACTTGAACTTCTTGAACTTCTTGAACCTTTCTGCTACTTGAACTTCTTGAACCATCCTGCTACTTGAACTTCTTGAACCTTCCTGCTACTTGAACTTCTTGAACCTTCCTGCAAATTGAACTTCTTGAACATTCCTGCTACTTGAACTTCTTGAACCTTCCTGCTACTTGAACTTTTTGAACTTCTTGAACCTTCCTGCTACTTGAACTTCTTGAACTTCTCGAACCTTCCTGCTACTTGAACTTCTTGAACCTTCCTGCTACTTGAACTTCTTGAACTTCTTAAACCTTCCTGCTACTTGAACTTCTTGAACCTTCCTGCTACTTGAACTTTTTGAACATTCCTGCTACTTGAACTTCTTGAACCTTCCTGCTACTTGAACTTCTCGAACTTCTTGAACCTTCCTGCTACTTAAACTTCTTTAACTTCTTGAACCTTCCTGCTACTTGAACTTTTTGAACCTTCCTGCTACTTGAACTTCTTGAACTTCTTGAACCTTCCTGCTACTTGAACTTAATGAACTTCTTGAACCTTCCTGCTACTTGAACTTCTTGAACTTCTTGAACCTTCCTGCTACTTGAACTTCTTGAACTTCTTGAACCTTCCTGCTACTTGAACTTCTTGAACTTCTTAAACCTTCCTGCTTCTTGAACTTCTTGAACCTTCCTGCTACTTGAACTTCTTGAACATTCCTGCTACTTGAACTTCTTGAACCTTCCTGCTACTTGAACTTTTTGAACTTCTTGAACCTTCCTGCTACTTGAACTTCTTGAAACTTTCTGCTACTTGAACTTCTTGAATCTTCCTGCTACCTGAACTTCTTGAACCTTCCTGCAACTTGAACTTCTTGAGCCTTCCTGCTACTTGAACTTTTTGAACCTTCCGGCTACTTGAACTTCTTGAACCATCCTGCTACTTGAACTTCTTGAACCTTCCTGCTACTTGAACTTCTTGAACCTTCCTGCTACTTGAACTTCTTGAACCTTCCTGCTACTTGAACTTCTTGAACTTCATGAACCTTCCTGCTCCTTGAACTACTTGAACTTCTTGAACCTTCCTGCTACTTTAACTTCTTACACCTTCCTGCTACTTGAACTTCTTGAACCTTCCGGCTACTTGAACTTCTTGAACCTTCCTGCTACTTGAACTTCTTGAACTTCATGAATTTTCCTGATACTTGAACTACTTGAACTTCTTGAACCTTACTGCTACTTTAACTTCTTGACCCTTCCTGCTACTTGAACTTCTTGAACCTTCCTGCTACTTGAACTTCTTGAACCTTCCGGCTACTTGAACTTCTTGAACTTCATGAACCATCCTGCTACTTGAACTAATTGAACTTCTTGAACCTTACTGCTACTTGAACTTCTTGAACTTCTTGAACCTTCCTGCTACTTGAACTTCTTGAACCTTCCTGCTACTTGAACTTCTTGAACTTTTTAAACCTTCCTGCTACTTGAACTTCTTGAACCTTCCTGCTACTAGAACTTCTTGAACCATCCTGCTACTTGAACTTCTTGAAACTTCCTGCTACTTGAACTTCTTGAACTTCTTGACCCTTCCTGCTACTTGAACTTCTTGAACTTCTTGAACCTTCCTGCTACTTGAACTTCTTGAACTTCTTGAACCTTCCTGCCACTAGAACTTCTTGAACCTTCCTGGTACTTGAACTTCTTGAACCTTCCTGCTACTTGAACTTCTTGAACTTCTTGAACCTTCCTGCTACTTGAACTTCTTGAACTTCTTGAACCTTCCTGCTACTTGAACTTCTTGAACTTCTTGAACTTCTTGAACCTTCCTGCTACTTGAACTTCTTGAACTTCTTGAACCTTCCTGCTACTTGAACTTTTTGAACCTTCCTGCTACTTGAACTTCTTGAACCTTCCTGCTACTTGAACTTCTTGAACATCTTGAACCTTCCTGCTACTTGAACTTCTTGAACCTTCCTGCTACTTGAACTTCTTGAACTTCTTGATCCTTCTTGCTACTTGAACTTCTTGAACTTCTTGAACCTTCCTGCTACTTGAACTACTTTAACTTCTTGAACCTTCCTGCTAATTAAACTTCTTGAACCTTCCTGCTACCTGAACTTCTTGAACCTTCCTGCTACTTGAACTTTTTGAACCTTCCGGCTACTTGAACTTCTTGAACCTTCCTGCTACTTGAACTTCTTGAACCTTCCTGCTACTTGAAATTCTTGAACCTTCCTGCTACTTGAACTTCTTGAACCGTCCTGCTACTTGAACTTCTTGAACTTCATGAACCTTCCAGCTCCTTGAACTACTTGAACTTCTTGAACCTTCCTGCTACTTTAACTTCTTGAACCTTCCTGCTACTTGAACTTCTTGAACCTTCCGGCTACTTGAACTTCTTGAAAATTCCTGCTACTTGAACTTCTTGAACTTCATGAACCTTCCTGTTACTTGAACTACTTGAACTTCTTGAACCTTACTGCTACTTTAACTTCTTGAACCTTCCTGCTACTTGAACTTCTTGAACCTTCCTGCTACTTGAACTTCTTGAACCTTCCGGCTACTTGAACTTCTTGAACTTCTTGAACCTTCCTGCTACCTAAACCTATTGAACCTTCCTGCTACTTGAACTTCTTGAACCTTCCTGCTCCTTGAACTTCTTGAACCTTCCTGCTACTTGAACTTCCTGACCCTTCCTGCTACTTGAACATTTTGAACTTCTAGAACCTTCCTCCTACTTGAACTTCTGGAATCTTCCTGCTACTTGAACTTCTTGAACCTTCCTGGTACTTGAACTTGAACTTTCCTGCTTCTTGATTTTCTTGAACCTTCCTGCCACTTGAACTTCTTGAACCTTCCTGCTACTTGAACTTATTGAACTTCTTGAACCTTCCTGCTACTTGAACTTCTTAAACCTTCCTGTTACTTGAACTTCTTGAACCTTCCTGCTACTTGAACTTCTTGAACCTTCCTGCTACTTGAACTTCTTGAACCTTCCTGCTACTTGAACTTCTTGAACCTTCCTGCAACTTAAACTTCTTGAACTTCTTGAACCTTCCTGCTACTTTAACTTGTTGATCCTTCCTGCTACTTGAACTTCACGAACCTTCCTGCTACTTGAACTTCATGAACTTCTTGAACCTTCCTGCTACTTGAACTTCTTGAACCTTCAGGCTACTTGAACTTCTTGAACCTTCCTGCTACTTGAATTCTTGAACTTTCCTGCTACTTGAACTTCTTGAACTTCTTGAACCTTCCTGCTACTTGAACTTCTTAAACCTTCCTGCTACTTGAACTTCTTGAACCTTCCTGCTACTTGAACTTCTTGAACCTTCCTGCTACTTGAACTTCCTGAACCTTCCTGCAACTTAAACTTCTTGAACTTCTTGAACCTTCCTGCTACTTTAACTTGTTGATCCTTCCTGCTACTTGAACTTCACGAACCTTCCTGCTACTTGAACTTCATGAACTTCTTGAACCTTCCTGCTACTTGAACTTCTTGAACCTTCAGGCTACTTGAACTTTTTGAACCTTCCTGCTACTTGAACTTCTTGAACTTCTTGAACCTTCCTGCTACTTGAACTTCTTGAACTTCTTCAACCTTCCTGCTACTCGAACTTCTTGAACTTCTTGAACCTTCCTGCTACTTGAACTTCTTGAACCTTCCTGCTACTTGAACTTCTTGAACTTCTTAAACCTTCCTGCTACTTGAACTTCTTGAACCTTCCTGCTACTTGAACTTCTTGAACATTCCTGCTACTTGAACTTCTTGAACCTTCCTGCTACTTGAACTTCTTGAAACTTTCTGCTACTTGAACTTCTTGAAACTTCCTGCTACTTGAACTTCTTGAACCTTCCTGCTACTTGAACTTCTTGAACCTTCCTGCTACCTGAACTTCTTGAACCTTCCTGCCACTTGAACTTCTTGAACTTCATGAACCTTCCTGCTCCTTGAACTACTTGAACTTCTTGAACCTTCCTGCTACTTTAACTTCTTACACCTTCCTGCTACTTGAACTTCATGAATCTTCCGGCTACTTGAACTTCTTGAACCTTCCTGCTACTTGAACTTCTTGAACTTCATGAACTTTCCTGCTACTTGAACTACTTGAACTTCTTGAACCTTACTGCTACTTTAACTTCTTGAACCTTCCTGCTACTTGAACTTCTTGAACCTTCCTGCTACTTGAACTTCTTGAACCTTCCGGCTACTTGAACTTCTTGAACTTCATGAACCTTCCTGCTACTTGAACTAATTGAACTTCTTGAACCTTACTGCTACTTGAACATCTTGAACTTCTTGAACCTTCCTGCTACTTGAACTTCTTGAACCTTCCTGCTACTTGAACTTCTTGAACTTTTTAAACCTTCCTGCTACTTGAACTTCTTGAACCTTCCTGCTACTTGAACTTCTTGAACCTTCCTGCTACTTGAACTTCTTGAACTTTTTAAACCTTCCTGCTACTTGAACTTCTTGAACCTTCATGCTACTTGAACTTTTTGAACTTTCCTGCTACTTGAACTTCTTGAACTTCTTGAACCTTCCTGCTACTTGAACTTCTCGAACCTTCCTGCTACTTGAACCTCTTGAACTTCTTGAACCTTCCTGCTACTTGAACTTCATGAACTTCTCGAACCTTCCTGCTACTTGAACTTCTTGAATTTCTTGAACCGTCCAGCTACTTGAACTTCTTGAACTTCTTGAACCTTCCTGATACTTTAACTTCTTGAACTTCTTGAACCTTCCTGCTACTTGAACTTCTTGAACTTCTTGAACCTTCCTGCTACTTGAACTTCTCGAACCTTCCTGCTTGTTGAACTTCTTGAACTTCTTGAACCTTCATGCTACTTGAACTTCTTGAACTTCTTGAACCTTCCTGCTACTTGAACTTCTTGAACCTTCCTGCCACTTGAACTTCTTGAACCTTCCTGCTACTTGAACTTCTTGAACCTTCCTGTTACTTGAACTTTTTGAACCTTCCTGCTACTTGAACTTCCAGAACCTGCCTGCTATTTGAACTTCTTGAACTTTTTGAACTTCTTGAACCTTCCTGCTACTTGAACTTCTTGAACCTTCCTGCTACTTGAACTTTTTGAACTTCTTGAACCTTCGTGCTACTTGAACTTCTTGAACCTTCCTGCTACTTGAACTTCTTGAACTTCTTGAACCTTCATGCTACTTGAACTTCTTGAACCTTCCTGAAACTTGAGCTTCTTGAACTTCTTGAACCTTCCTGCTACTTGATCTTCTTGACCCTTCCTGCTACTTGAACTTCTTGAACTTCTTGAACCTTTCTGCTACTTGAACTTCTTGAACCATCCTGCTACTTGAACTTCTTGAACCTTCCTGCTACTTGAACTTCTTGAACCTTCCTGCTACTTGAACTTCTTGAACATTCCTGCTACTTGAACTTCTTGAACCTTCCTGCTACTTGAACTTTTTGAACTTCTTGAACCTTCCTGCTACTTGAACTTCTTGAACTTCTCGAACCTTCCTGCTACTTGAACTTCTTGAACCTTCCTGCTACTTGAACTTCTTGAACTTCTTAAACCTTCCTGCTACTTGAACTCCTTGAACCTTCCTGCTACTTGAACTTTTTGAACATTCCTGCTACTTGAACTTCTTGAACCTTCCTGCTACTTGAACTTTTTGAACTTCTTGAACCTTCCTGCTACTTGAACTTCTTGAAACTTTCTGCTACTTGAACTTCTTGAAACTTCCTGCTACCTGAACTTCTTGAACCTTCCTTCTACTTGAACTTCTTGAACCTTCCTGCTACTTGAACTTTTAGAACCTTCCGGCTACTTGAACTTCTTGAACCTTCCTGCTACTTGAACTTCTTGAACCTTCCTGCTACTTGAACTTCTTGAACCTTCCTGCTACTTGAACTTCTTGAACCTTCCTGCCACTTGAACTTCTTGAACTTCATGAACCTTTCTGCTCCTTGAACTACTTGAACTTCTTGAACCTTCCTGCTACTTTAACTTCTTACACCTTCCTGCTACTTGAACTTCTTGAACCTTCCGGCTACTTGAACTTCTTGAACCTTCCTGTTACTTGAACTTCTCGAACTTCATGAACTTTCCTGCTACTTGAACTACTTGAAATTCTTGAACCTTACTGCTACTTTAACTTCTTGAACCTTACTGCTACTTGAACTTCTTGAACCTTCCTGCTACTTGAACTTCTTGAACCTTCCGGCTACTTGAACTTCTTGAACTTCATGAACCTTCCTGCTACTTGAACTAATTGAACTTCTTGAACCTTACTGCTACTTGAACTTCTTGAACTTCTTGAACCTTCCTGCTACTTGAACTTCTTGAACCTTCCTGCTACTTGAACTTCTTGAACTTTTTAAACCTTCCTGCTACTTGAACTTCTTGAACCTTCCTGCTACTTGAACTTTTTGAACTTTCCTGCTACTTGAACTTCTTGAACCTTCCGGCTACTTGAACTTCTTGAACTTCTTGAACCTTCCTACTACTTGAACTACTTGAACCTTCCTGCTACTTGAACTTCTTGAACCTTCCTGCTACTTGAACTTCTTGAACTTCTTGAACCTTCCTGCTACTTGAACTTCTTGAACTTCTTGAACCTTCCTGCTACTTGAACTTCTTGAACTTCTTTAACCTTCCTGCTACTTGAACTTCTTGAACTTCTTGAACCTTCCTGCTACTTGAACTTCTTGAACTTCTTGAACCTTCCTGCTACTTGAACTTCTTGAACTTCTTTAACCTTCCTGCTACTTGAACTTCTTGAACCTTCCTGGTGCTTGAACTTCTTTAACCTTCCTGCTACTTGAACTTCTTGAACTTCTTGAACCTTCCTGCTACTTGAACTTTTTGAACTTCTTGAACCTTCCTGCTACCTGAACTTTTTGAAAATTCCTGCTACTTGAACTTCTTGAACCTTCCTGCGACTTGAACTTCTTGAACTTCTTGAACCTTCCTGCTACTTGAACTTCTTGAACCTTCCTGCTACTTGAACTTCTTGAACTTCTTGAACCTTCCTGCTACTTGAACTTCTTGAACTTCTTGAACCTTCATGCTACTTGAACTACTTTTTCTTCTTGAACCTTCCTGCTAATAAAACTTCTTGAACCTTCCTGCTACCTGTACTTCTTGAACCTTCCTGCTACTTGAACTTTTTGAACCTTCCGGCTACTCGAACTTCTTGAACCTTCCTGCTACTTGAACTTCTTGAACCTTCCTGCTACTTGAACTTCTTGAACCTTCCTGCTACTTGAACTTCTTGAACCGTCCTGCTACTTGAACTTCTTGAACTTCATGAACCTTCCAGCTCCTTGAACTACTTGAACTTCTTGAACCTTCCTGCTACTTTAACTTCTTGAACCTTCCTGCTACTTGAACTTCTTGAACCTTCCGGCTACTTGAACTTCTTGAACCTTCTTGCTACTTGAACTTCTTGAACTTCATGAACCTTCCTGTTACTTGAACTACTTGAACTTCTTGAACCTTACTGCTACTTTAACTTCTTACACCTTCCTGCTACTTGAACTTCTTGAACCTTCCGGCTACTTGAACTTCTTGAACCTTCCTGCTACTTGAACTTCTTGAACCTTCCTGCTACTTTAACTTCTTACACCTTTCTGCTACTTGAACTTCTTGAACCTTCCGGCTACTTGAACTTCTTGAACCTCCCTGCTACTTGAACTTCTTGAACTTCATGAACCTTCCTGCTACTTGAACTACTTGAACTTCTTGAACCTTACTGCTACTTTAACTTCTTGAACCTTCCTGCTACTTGAACTTCTTGAACCTTCCTGCTACTTGAACTTCTTGAACCTTCCGGCTACTTGAACTTCTTGAACTTCATGAACCTTCCTGCCACTTGAACTACTTGAACTTCTTGAACCTTTCTGCTACTTGAACTTCTTGAACTTCTTGAACCTTCCTGCTACTTGAACTTCTTGAACTTTTTAAACCTTCCTGCTACTTGAACTTCTTGAACCTTCCTGCTACTTGAACTTCTTGAACCTTCCTGCTACTTGAACTTATTGAACCGTCCTGCTACTTGAACTTCTTGAACTTCATGAACCTTCCAGCTCCTTGAACTACTTGAACTTCTTGAACCTTCCTGCTACTTTAACTTCTTGAACCTTCCTGCTACTTGAACTTCTTGAACCTTTCGGCTACTTGAACTTCTTGAACCTTCCTGCTACTTGAACTTCTTGAACTTAATGAACCTTCCTGTTACTTGAACTACTTGAAATTTTCGAACCTTACTGCTACTTTAACTTCTTGAACCTTCCTGCTACTTGAACTTCTTGAACCTTCCTGCTACTTGAACTTCTTGAACCTTCCGGCTACTTGAACTTCTTGAACTTCTTGAACCTTCCTGCTACTTGAACCTATTGAACCTTCCTGCTACTTGAACTTCTTGAACCTTCCTGCTACTTGAACTTCTTGAACCTTCCTGCTACTTGAACTTCCTGACCTTTCCTGCTACTTGAACATTTTGAACTTCTAGAACCTTCCTGCTACTTGAACTTCTGGAATCTTCCTGCTACTTGAACTTCTTGAACCTTCCTGGTACTTGAACTTGAACTTTACTGCATCTTGATTTTCTTGAACCTTCCTGCCACTTGAACTTCTTGAACCTTCCTGCTACTTGAACTTCTTGAACCTTCCTGCTACTTGAACTTCTTGAACCTTCCTGCTACTTGAACTTCTTGAACCTTCCTGCTACTTGAACTTCTTGAACTTCTTGAACCTTCCTGCTACTTGAACTTCTTGAACTTCTTGAAACTTCCTGCTACTTGAACTTGTTGATCCTTCCTGCTACTTGAACTTCTCGAACCTTCCTGCTACCTGAACTTCATGAACTTCTTGAACCTTCCTGCTACTTGAACTTCTTGAACCTTCAGGCTACTTGAACTTCTTGAACCTTCCTGCTACTTGAACTTCTTGAACCTTCCTGCTACTTGAACTTCTTGAACCTTCCTGCTACTTGAACTTCTTGAACCTTCCGGCTACTTGAACTTCTTGAACTTCATGAACCTTCCTGCCACTTGAACTACTTGAACTTCTTGAACCTTTCTGCTACTTGAACTTCTTGAACTTCTTGAACCTTCCTGCTACTTGAAATTCTTGAACCTTCCTGCTACTTGAACTTCTTGAACTTTTTAAACCTTCCTGCTACTTGAACTTCTTGAACTTTTTAAACCTTCCTGCTACTTGAACTTCTTGAACCTTCCTGCTACTTGAACTTTTTGAACTTTCCTGCTACTTGAACTTCTTGAACTTCTTGAACCTTCCTGCTACTTGAACTTCTTGAACCTTCCTGCTACTTGAACCTCTCGAACTTCTTGAACCTTCCTGCTACTTGAACTTCATGAACTTCTTGAACCTTCCTGCTACTTGAACTTCTTGAACTTCTTGAACCGTCCTGCTACTTGAACTTCTTGAACTTCTTGAAACTTCCTGATACTTTAACTTCTTGAACTTCTTGAACCTTTCTGCTCCTTGAACTTCTTGAACTTCTTGAACCATCCTGCTACTTGAACTTCTCGAACCATCCTGCTGCTCGAACTTCTTGAACTTCTTGAACCTTCCTGCTACTTGAAATTCTTGAACCTTCCTGCTACTTGAACTTCTTGAACCTTCCTTATACTTGAACTTCTTGAACTTCTTGAACCTTCATGCTACTTGAATTTCTTAAAACTTCCTGCTACCTGAACTTCTTGAACCTTCCTGCTACTTGAACTTCTCGAACCTTCCTGCTACTTGAACTTCTTGAATTTCTTGAACCTTCCTGCTACTTGATCTTCTTGAACCTTCCTGCTACTTGAACTTCTTGAACCTTCCTGGTACTTGAACTTCTTGAACCATCCTGCTACTTGAACTTCTTGAAACTTTCTGCTACTCGAACTTCTTGAACTTCTTGAACTTTGCGGCTACTTGAACTTCTTGAACCTTCCTGCTACTTGAACTTCTTGAACTTCTTGAACCTTCCTGCTACTTGAACTTCTTGAACCTTCCTGCTACTTGAACTGCTTGAACTTCTTGAACCTTCCTGCTACTTGAACTTCATGAACTTCTTGAACCTTCCTGCTACTTGAACTTCTTGAACTTCTTGAACCTTCCTGCTACTTGAACTTCTTGAACCTTCCGGCTACTTGAACCTCTTGAACTTCTTGAACCTTCCTGCTACTTGTACTTCTTGAACTTCTTGAACCTTCCTGCTACTTGAACTTCTTGAACTTCTTGAACCTTCCTGCTACTTGAACTTTTTGAACCTTCCGGCTACTTGAACTTCTTGAACCTTCCTGCTACTTGAACTTCTTGAACCTTCCTGCTACTTGAACTTCTTGAACCATCCTGCTACTTAAACTTCTTGAACCTTAATGCCACTTGAACTTCTTGAACTTCATGAACCTTCCTGCTCCTTGAACTACTTGAACTTCTTGTACATTCCTGCTACTTTAACTTCTTACACCTTCCTGCTACTTGAACTTCTTGAACCTTCCGGCTACTTGAACTTCTTGAACCTTCCTGCTACTTGAACTTCTTGAACCTTCCTGCTACTTTAACTTCTTTCACCTTCCTGCTACTTGAACTTCTTGAACCTTCCGGCTACTTGAACTTCTTGAACCTTCCTGCTACTTGAACTTCTTGAACTTCATGAACCTTCCTGCTACTTGAACTACTTGAACTTCTTGAACCTTACTGCTACTTTAACTTCTTGAACCTTCCTGCTACTTGAACTTCTTGAACCTTCCTGCTACTTAAACTTCTTGAACCTTCCGGCTACTTGAACTTCTTGAACTTCATGAACCTTCCTGCCACTTGAACTACTTGAACTTCTTGAACCTTTCTGCTACTTGAACTTCTTGAACTTCTTGAACCTTCCTGCTACTTGAAATTCTTGAACCTTCCTGCTACTTGAACTTCTTGAACTTTTTAAACCTTCCTGCTACTTGAACTTCTTGAACTTTTTAAACCTTCCTGCTACTTGAACTTCTTGAACCTTCCTGCTACTTGAACTTTTTGAACTTTCCTGCTACTTGAACTTCTTGAACTTCTTGAACCTTCCTGCTACTTGAACTTCTTGAACCTTCCTGCTACTTGAACCTCTCGAACTTCTTGAACCTTCCTGCTACTTGAACTTCAAGAACTTCTTGAACCTTCCTGCTACTTGAACTTCTTGAACTTCTTGAACCGTCCTGCTACTTGAACTTCTTGAACTTCTTGAAACTTCCTGATACTTTAACTTCTTGAACTTCTTGAACCTTTCTGCTCCTTGAACTTCTTGAACTTCTTGAACCTTCCTGCTACTTGAACTTCTCGAACCATCCTGCTGCTCGAACTTCTTGAACTTCTTTAACCTTCCTGCTACTTGAACTTCTTGAACTTCTTGAACCTTCCTGCTACTTGAACTTCTTGAACCTTCCTGCGACTTGAACTTTTTGAACCTTCCTGCTACTTGAACTTCTTGAACCTTCCTGCTACTTGAACTTTTTGAACCTTCCTGCTACTTGAACTTCCAGAACCTTCCTGCTACTTGAACTTCTTGAACTTTTTGAACTTCTTGAACCTCCCGGCTACTTGAACTTCTTGAACCTTCCTGCTACTTGAACTTTTTGAACTTCTTGATCCTTCCGGCTACTTGAACTTCTTGAACCTTCCTGCTACTTGAACTTTTTGAACTTCTTGAACCTTCCTGCTACTTGAACTTCTTGACCCTTCCTGCTACTTGAACTTCTTGAACCTTCCTGATACTTGAACTTCTTGAACTTCTTGAACTTCTTGAACCTTCATGCTACTTGAATTTCTTAAAACTTCCTGCTACCTGAACTTCTTTCCCCTTCCTGCTACTTGAACTTCTCGAACCTTCCTGCTACTTGAACTTCTTGAATTTCTTGAACCTTCCTGCTACTTGATCTTCTTGAACCTTCCTGCTACTTGAACTTCTTGAACCTTCCTGGTACTTGAACTTCTTGAACCATCCTGCTACTTGAACTTCTTGAAACTTTCTGCTACTCGAACTTCTTGAACTTCTTGAACCTTGCGGCTACTTGAACTTCTTGAACCTTCCTGCTACTTGAACTTCTTGAACTTCTTGAACCTTCCTGCTACTTGAACTTCTTGAACCTTCCTGCTACTTGAACTGCTTGAACTTCTTGAACCTTCCTGCTACTTGAACTGCTTGAACTTCTTGAACCTTCCTGCTACTTGAACTTCATGAACCTTCCTGCTACTTGAACTTCTTGAACCTTCCTGCTACTTGAACTTCTTGAACTTCTTGAACCTTCCTGCTACTTGAACTTCTTGAACCTTCCGGCTACTTGAACCTCTTGAACTTCTTGAACCTTCCTGCTACTTGAACTTCTTGAACTTCTTGAACCTTCCTGCTACTTGAACTTCTTGAACTTCTTGAACCTTCCTGCTATTTGAATTTCTTGAACTTCTTGAACCTTCCTGCTACTTGAACTTCTTGAACTTTTTGAACCTTCCTGCTACTTGAACTTCTTAAACTTCTCGAACCTTCCTGCTGCTTGAACTTCTTGAATCTTGAACCTTCCTGCTACTTGAACTAATTGAACTTCTTGAACCTTCCTGCTACTTGAACTTCTAGAACCTTCCTGCTACTTGAACTCCTTGAACATTCCTGCTACTAGAACTTCTTGAACCTTCCTGCTACCTGAACTTTTTGAACTTCTTGAACCTTCCTGCTACTTGAACTTCTTGAAAATTTCTGCTACTTGAACTTCTTGAAACTTCCTGCTACCTGAACTTCTTGAACCTTCCTGCTACTTGAACTTCTTGAACCTTCCTTCTACTTGAACTTTTTGAACCTTCCGGCTACTTGAACTTCTTGAACCTTACTGCTACTTGAACTTCTTGAACCTTCCTGCTACTTGAGCTTCTTGAACCTTCCTGCGACTTGAACTTCTTGAACCTTCCTGCTACTTGAACTTCTTGAACTTCATGAACCTTCCTGCTCCTTGAACTACTTGAACTTCTTGAACCTTTCTGCTACTTTAACTTCTTACACCTTCCTGCTACTTGAACTTCTTGAACCTTACGGCTACTTGAACTTCTTGAACCTTCCTGCTACTTGAACTTCGTGAACTTCATGAACCTTCCTGCTCTTTGAACTACTTGAACTTCTTGAACCTTACTGCTACTTTAACTTCTTGAACCTTCTGCTACTTGAACTTCTTGAACCTTCCTGCTACTTGAACTTCTTGAACCATCCGGCTACTTGAACTTCTTGAACTTCTTGAACCTTCCTGCTACTTGAACTACTTGAACTTCTTGAACCTTACTGCTACTTGAACTTCTTGAACTTCTTGAACCTTCCTGCTACCTGAACTTCTTGAACCTTCCTGCTACTTGAACTTCTTGAACTTCTTAAACCTTCCTGCAACTTGTTCTTCTTGACCCTTCCTGCTACTTGAACTTTTTGAACTTTCCTGCTACTTGAACTTCTTGAACCTTCCTGCTACATGAACTTCTAGAACCTTCCTGCTACTTGAACTTCTTGAACTTCTTGAACCTTCCTGCTACTTGAACTTCTTGAACCTTCCTGCTACTTGAACTTCTTGAACTTTTTGAGCCTTCCTGCTACTTGAACTTCTTGAACTTCATGAACCTTCCTGCTACTTGAACTTCTTGAACGTCTTGAACCTTCCTGCTACTTGAACTTCTTGAACCTTCCTGGTACTTGAACTTCTTGAACCTTCCTGCTACTTGAACTTCTTGAACTTCTTGAACCTTCCTGCTACTTGAACTTCTTGAACTTCTTGAACCTACCTGCTACTTGAACTTTTTGAACCTTCCTGCTACTTGAACTTCTTGAACCTTCCTGCTACTTGAACTTCTTGAACTTCTTGAACCTTCCTGCTACTTGAACTTCTTGAACCTTCCTGCTACTTGAACTGCTTGAACTTCTTGAACCTTCCTGCTACTTGAACTTCATGAACCTTCCTGCTACTTGAACTTCTTGAACCTTCCTGCTACTTGAACTTCTTGAACTTCTTGAACCTTCCTGCTACTTGAACTTCTTGAACCTTCCGGCTACTTGAACCTCTTGAACTTCTTGAACCTTCCTGCTACTTGAACTTCTTGAACTTCTTGAACCTTCCTGCTACTTGAACTTCTTGAACTTCTTGAACCTTCCTGCTACTTGAATTTCTTGAACTTCTTGAACCTTCCTGCTACTTGAACTTCTTGAACCTTCCTGCTACTTGAACTTCTTGAACCTTCCTGCTACTTGAACTTCTTGAACTTCTTGAACCTTCCTGCTACTTGAACTTCTTGAACTTCTTGAACCTTCCTGCTACTTGAACTTCTTGAACTTCTTGAACCTTCCTGCTACTTGAACTTCTTGAACCTTCCTGGTACTTGAACTTCTTGAACCTTCCTGCTACTTGAACTTCTTGAACTTCTTGAACCTTCCTGCTACTTGAACTTCTTGAACTTCTTGAACCTACCTGCTACTTGAACTTTTTGAACCTTCCTGCTACTTGAACTTCTTGAACCTTCCTGCTACTTGAACTTCTTGAACTTCTTGAACCTTCCTGCTACTTGAACTTCTTGAACCTTCCTGCTACTTGAACTTCTTGAACTTCTTGAACCTTCCTGCTACTTGAACTTCTTGAACTTCTTGAACCTTCCTGCTACTTGAACTACTTTAACTTCTTGAACCTTACTGCTAATTAAACTTCTTGAACCTTCCTGCTACCTGAACTTCTTGAACCTTCCTGCTACTTGAACTTTTTGAACCTTCCGGCTACTTGAACTTCTTGAACCTTCCTGCTACTTGAACTTCTTGAACCTTCCTGCTACTTGAACTTCTTGAACCTTCCTGCTACTTGAACTTCTTGAACCGTCCTGCTACTTGAACTTCTTGAACTTCATGAACCTTCCAGCTCCTTGAACTACTTGAACTTCTTGAACCTTCCTGCTACTTTAACTTCTTGAACCTTCCTGCTACTTGAACTTCTTGAACCTTTCAGCTACTTGAACTTCTTGAACCTTCCTGCTACTTGAACTTCTTGAACTTAATGAACCTTCCTGTTACTTGAACTACTTGAAATTTTCGAACCTTACTGCTACTTTAACTTCTTGAACCTTCCTGCTACTTGAACTTCTTGAACCTTCCTGCTACTTGAACTTCTTGAACCTTCCGGCTACTTGAACTTCTTGAACTTCTTGAACCTTCCTGCTACTTGAACCTATTGAACCTTCCTGCTACTTGAACTTCTTGAACCTTCCTGCTACTTGAACTTCTTGAACCTTCCTGCTACTTGAACTTCCTGACCTTTCCTGCTACTTGAACATTTTGAACTTCTAGAACCTTCCTGCTACTTGAACTTCTGGAATCTTCCTGCTACTTGAACTTCTTGAACCTTCCTGGTACTTGAACTTGAACTTTACTGCATCTTGATTTTCTTGAACCTTCCTGCCACTTGAACTTCTTGAACCTTCCTGCTACTTGAACTTCTTGAACCTTCCTGCTACTTGAACTTCTTGAACCTTCCTGCTACTTGAACTTCTTGAACCTTCCTGCTACTTGAACTTCTTGAACTTCTTGAACCTTCCTGCTACTCGAACTTCTTGAACTTCTTGAAACTTCCTGCTACTTGAACTTGTTGATCCTTCCTGCTACTTGAACTTCTCGAACCTTCCTGCTACTTGAACATCATGAACTTCTTGAACCTTCCTGCTACTTGAACTTCTTGAACATTCAGGCTACTTGAACTTCTTGAACCTTCCTGCTACTTGAACTTCTTGAACCTTCCTGCTACTTGAACTTTTTGAACCTTCCTGCTACTTGAACTTCCTGAACTTCTTGAACCTTTCTGCTACTTGAACTTCTTGAACCTTCCTGCTACTTGAACTTCTCGAACTTCTTGAACCTTCCTGCTACTTAAACTTCTTTAACTTCTTGAACCTTCCTGCTACTTGAACTTTTTGAACCTTCCTGCTACTTGAACTTTTTGAACCTTCCTGCTACTTGAACTTCTTGAACTTCTTGAACCTTCCTGCTACTTGAACTTCTTGAACTTCTTGAACCTTCCTGCTACTTGAACTAATTGAACTTCTTGAACCTTCCTGCTACTTGAACTTCTAGAACCTTCCTGCTACTTGAACTCCTTGAACATTCCTGCTACTTGAACTTCTTGAACCTTCCTGCTACTTGAACTTTTTGAACTTCTTGAACCTTCCTGCTACTTTAACTTCTTGAAACTTTCAGCTACTTGAACTTCTTGAAACTTCCTACTACCTGAACTTCTTGAACCTTCCTGCTACTTGAACTTCTTGAACCTTCCTTCTACTTGAACTTTTTGAACCTTCCGGCTACTTGAACTTCTTGAACCTTCCTGCTACTTGAACTTCTTGAACCTTCCTGCTACTTGAGCTTCTTGAACCTTCCTGCTACTTGAACTTCTTGAACCTTCCTGCTACTTGAACTTCTTGAACTTCATGAACCTTCCTGCTCCTTGAACTACTTGAACTTCTTGAACCTTTCTGCTACTTTAACTTCTTACACCTTCCTGCTACTTGAACTTCTTGAACCTTACGGCTACTTGAACTTCTTGAACCTTCCTGCTACTTGAACTTCGTGAACTTCATGAACCTTCCTGCTACTTGAACTACTTGAACTTCTTGAACCTTACTGCTACTTTAACTTCTTGAACCTTCTGCTACTTGAACTTCTTGAACCTTCCTGCTACTTGAACTTCTTGAACCTTCCGGCTACTTGAACTTCTTGAACTTCTTGAACCTTCCTGCTACTTGAACTACTTGAACTTCTTGAACCTTACTGCTACTTGAACTTCTTGAACTTCTTGAACCTTCCTGCTACCTGAACTTCTTGAACCTTCCTGCTACTTGAACTTCTTGAACTTCTTAAACCTTCCTGCAACTTGTTCTTCTTGAACCTTCCTGCTACTTGAACTTTTTGAACTTTCCTGCTACTTGAACTTCTTGAACCTTCCTGCTACATGAACTTCTAGAACCTTCCTGCTACTTGAACTTCTTGAACTTCTTGAACCTTCCTGCTACTTGAACTTCTTGAACCTTCCTGCTACTTGAACTTCTTGAACCTTCCTGCTACTTGAACTTCTTGAACTTCTTGAACCTTCCTGCTACTTGAACTTCTTGAACTTCTTGAACCTTCCTGCTACTTGAACTTCTTGAACTTCTTGAACCTTCCTGCTACTTGAACTTCTTGAACCTTCCTGGTACTTGAACTTCTTGAACCTTCCTGCTACTTGAACTTCTTGAACTTCTTGAACCTTCCTGCTACTTGAACTTCTTGAACTTTTTGAACCTACCAGCTACTTGAACTTTTTGAACCTTCCTGCTACTTGAACTTCTTAAACCTTCCTGCTACTATAACTTCTTGAACTTCTTGAACCTTCCTGCTACTTGAACTTCTTGAACCTTCCTGCTACTTGAACTTCTTGAACTTCTTGAACCTTCCTGCTACTTGAACTTCTTGAACTTCTTGAACCTTCCTGCTACTTGAACTACTTTAACTTCTTGAACCTTCCTGCTAATTAAACTTCTTGAACCTTCCTGCTACCTGAACTTCTTGAACCTTCCTGCTACTTGAACTTTTTGAACCTTACGGCTACTTGAACTTCTTGAACCTTCCTGCTACTTGAACTTCTTGAACCTTCCTGCTACTTGAACTTCTTGAACCTTCCTGCTACTTGAACTTCTTGAACCGTCCTGCTACTTGAACTTCTTGAACTTCATGAACCTTCCAGCTCCTTGAACTACTTGAACTTCTTGAACCTTCCTGCTACTTTAACTTCTTGAACCATCCTGCTACTTGAACTTCTTGAACCTTCCGGCTACTTGAACTTCTTGAACCTTCCTGCTACTTGAACTTCTTGAACTTCATGAACCTTCCTGTTACTTGAACTACTTGAAATTTTCGAACCTTACTGCTACTTTAACTTCTTGAACCTTCCTGCTACTTGAACTTCTTGAACCTTCCTGCTACTTGAACTTCTTGAACCTTCCGGCTACTTGAACTTCTTGAACTTCTTGAACCTTCCTGCTACTTGAACCTATTGAACCTTCCTGCTACTTGAACTTCTTGAACCTTCCTGCTACTTGAACTTCTTGAACCTTCCTGCTACTTGAACTTCCTGACCCTTCCTGCTACTTGAACATTTTGAACTTCTAGAACCTTCCTGCTACTTGAACTTCTGGAATCTTCCTGCTACTTGAACTTCTTGAACCTTCCTGGTACTTGAACTTGAACTTTACTGCATCTTGATTTTCTTGAACCTTCCTGCCACTTGAACTTCTTGAACCTTCCTGCTACTTGAACTTCGTGAACTTCATGAACCTTCCTGCTCTTTGAACTACTTGAACTTCTTGAACCTTACTGCTACTTTAACTTCTTGAACCTTCTGCTACTTGAACTTCTTGAACCTTCCTGCTACTTGAACTTCTTGAACCATCCGGCTACTTGAACTTCTTGAACTTCTTGAACCTTCCTGCTACTTGAACTACTTGAACTTCTTGAACCTTACTGCTACTTGAACTTCTTGAACTTCTTGAACCTTCCTGCTACCTGAACTTCTTGAACCTTCCTGCTACTTGAACTTCTTGAACTTCTTAAACCTTCCTGCAACTTGTTCTTCTTGACCCTTCCTGCTACTTGAACTTTTTGAACTTTCCTGCTACTTGAACTTCTTGAACCTTCCTGCTACATGAACTTCTAGAACCTTCCTGCTACTTGAACTTCTTGAACTTCTTGAACCTTCCTGCTACTTGAACTTCTTGAACCTTCCTGCTACTTGAACTTCTTGAACTTTTTGAGCCTTCCTGCTACTTGAACTTCTTGAACTTCATGAACCTTCCTGCTACTTGAACTTCTTGAACGTCTTGAACCTTCCTGCTACTTGAACTTCTTGAACCTTCCTGGTACTTGAACTTCTTGAACCTTCCTGCTACTTGAACTTCTTGAACTTCTTGAACCTTCCTGCTACTTGAACTTCTTGAACTTCTTGAACCTACCTGCTACTTGAACTTTTTGAACCTTCCTGCTACTTGAACTTCTTGAACCTTCCTGCTACTTGAACTTCTTGAACTTCTTGAACCTTCCTGCTACTTGAACTTCTTGAACCTTCCTGCTACTTGAACTGCTTGAACTTCTTGAACCTTCCTGCTACTTGAACTTCATGAACCTTCCTGCTACTTGAACTTCTTGAACCTTCCTGCTACTTGAACTTCTTGAACTTCTTGAACCTTCCTGCTACTTGAACTTCTTGAACCTTCCGGCTACTTGAACCTCTTGAACTTCTTGAACCTTCCTGCTACTTGAACTTCTTGAACTTCTTGAACCTTCCTGCTACTTGAACTTCTTGAACTTCTTGAACCTTCCTGCTACTTGAATTTCTTGAACTTCTTGAACCTTCCTGCTACTTGAACTTCTTGAACCTTCCTGCTACTTGAACTTCTTGAACCTTCCTGCTACTTGAACTTCTTGAACTTCTTGAACCTTCCTGCTACTTGAACTTCTTGAACTTCTTGAACCTTCCTGCTACTTGAACTTCTTGAACTTCTTGAACCTTCCTGCTACTTGAACTTCTTGAACCTTCCTGGTACTTGAACTTCTTGAACCTTCCTGCTACTTGAACTTCTTGAACTTCTTGAACCTTCCTGCTACTTGAACTTCTTGAACTTCTTGAACCTACCTGCTACTTGAACTTTTTGAACCTTCCTGCTACTTGAACTTCTTGAACCTTCCTGCTACTTGAACTTCTTGAACTTCTTGAACCTTCCTGCTACTTGAACTTCTTGAACCTTCCTGCTACTTGAACTTCTTGAACTTCTTGAACCTTCCTGCTACTTGAACTTCTTGAACTTCTTGAACCTTCCTGCTACTTGAACTACTTTAACTTCTTGAACCTTACTGCTAATTAAACTTCTTGAACCTTCCTGCTACCTGAACTTCTTGAACCTTCCTGCTACTTGAACTTTTTGAACCTTCCGGCTACTTGAACTTCTTGAACCTTCCTGCTACTTGAACTTCTTGAACCTTCCTGCTACTTGAACTTCTTGAACCTTCCTGCTACTTGAACTTCTTGAACCGTCCTGCTACTTGAACTTCTTGAACTTCATGAACCTTCCAGCTCCTTGAACTACTTGAACTTCTTGAACCTTCCTGCTACTTTAACTTCTTGAACCTTCCTGCTACTTGAACTTCTTGAACCTTTCAGCTACTTGAACTTCTTGAACCTTCCTGCTACTTGAACTTCTTGAACTTAATGAACCTTCCTGTTACTTGAACTACTTGAAATTTTCGAACCTTACTGCTACTTTAACTTCTTGAACCTTCCTGCTACTTGAACTTCTTGAACCTTCCTGCTACTTGAACTTCTTGAACCTTCCGGCTACTTGAACTTCTTGAACTTCTTGAACCTTCCTGCTACTTGAACCTATTGAACCTTCCTGCTACTTGAACTTCTTGAACCTTCCTGCTACTTGAACTTCTTGAACCTTCCTGCTACTTGAACTTCCTGACCTTTCCTGCTACTTGAACATTTTGAACTTCTAGAACCTTCCTGCTACTTGAACTTCTGGAATCTTCCTGCTACTTGAACTTCTTGAACCTTCCTGGTACTTGAACTTGAACTTTACTGCATCTTGATTTTCTTGAACCTTCCTGCCACTTGAACTTCTTGAACCTTCCTGCTACTTGAACTTCTTGAACCTTCCTGCTACTTGAACTTCTTGAACCTTCCTGCTACTTGAACTTCTTGAACCTTCCTGCTACTTGAACTTCTTGAACTTCTTGAACCTTCCTGCTACTCGAACTTCTTGAACTTCTTGAAACTTCCTGCTACTTGAACTTGTTGATCCTTCCTGCTACTTGAACTTCTCGAACCTTCCTGCTACTTGAACATCATGAACTTCTTGAACCTTCCTGCTACTTGAACTTCTTGAACATTCAGGCTACTTGAACTTCTTGAACCTTCCTGCTACTTGAACTTCTTGAACCTTCCTGCTACTTGAACTTTTTGAACCTTCCTGCTACTTGAACTTCCTGAACTTCTTGAACCTTTCTGCTACTTGAACTTCTTGAACCTTCCTGCTACTTGAACTTCTCGAACTTCTTGAACCTTCCTGCTACTTAAACTTCTTTAACTTCTTGAACCTTCCTGCTACTTGAACTTTTTGAACCTTCCTGCTACTTGAACTTTTTGAACCTTCCTGCTACTTGAACTTCTTGAACTTCTTGAACCTTCCTGCTACTTGAACTTCTTGAACTTCTTGAACCTTCCTGCTACTTGAACTAATTGAACTTCTTGAACCTTCCTGCTACTTGAACTTCTAGAACCTTCCTGCTACTTGAACTCCTTGAACATTCCTGCTACTTGAACTTCTTGAACCTTCCTGCTACTTGAACTTTTTGAACTTCTTGAACCTTCCTGCTACTTTAACTTCTTGAAACTTTCAGCTACTTGAACTTCTTGAAACTTCCTACTACCTGAACTTCTTGAACCTTCCTGCTACTTGAACTTCTTGAACCTTCCTTCTACTTGAACTTTTTGAACCTTCCGGCTACTTGAACTTCTTGAACCTTCCTGCTACTTGAACTTCTTGAACCTTCCTGCTACTTGAGCTTCTTGAACCTTCCTGCTACTTGAACTTCTTGAACCTTCCTGCTACTTGAACTTCTTGAACTTCATGAACCTTCCTGCTCCTTGAACTACTTGAACTTCTTGAACCTTTCTGCTACTTTAACTTCTTACACCTTCCTGCTACTTGAACTTCTTGAACCTTACGGCTACTTGAACTTCTTGAACCTTCCTGCTACTTGAACTTCGTGAACTTCATGAACCTTCCTGCTACTTGAACTACTTGAACTTCTTGAACCTTACTGCTACTTTAACTTCTTGAACCTTCTGCTACTTGAACTTCTTGAACCTTCCTGCTACTTGAACTTCTTGAACCTTCCGGCTACTTGAACTTCTTGAACTTCTTGAACCTTCCTGCTACTTGAACTACTTGAACTTCTTGAACCTTACTGCTACTTGAACTTCTTGAACTTCTTGAACCTTCCTGCTACCTGAACTTCTTGAACCTTCCTGCTACTTGAACTTCTTGAACTTCTTAAACCTTCCTGCAACTTGTTCTTCTTGAACCTTCCTGCTACTTGAACTTTTTGAACTTTCCTGCTACTTGAACTTCTTGAACCTTCCTGCTACATGAACTTCTAGAACCTTCCTGCTACTTGAACTTCTTGAACTTCTTGAACCTTCCTGCTACTTGAACTTCTTGAACCTTCCTGCTACTTGAACTTCTTGAACCTTCCTGCTACTTGAACTTCTTGAACTTCTTGAACCTTCCTGCTACTTGAACTTCTTGAACTTCTTGAACCTTCCTGCTACTTGAACTTCTTGAACTTCTTGAACCTTCCTGCTACTTGAACTTCTTGAACCTTCCTGGTACTTGAACTTCTTGAACCTTCCTGCTACTTGAACTTCTTGAACTTCTTGAACCTTCCTGCTACTTGAACTTCTTGAACTTTTTGAACCTACCAGCTACTTGAACTTTTTGAACCTTCCTGCTACTTGAACTTCTTAAACCTTCCTGCTACTATAACTTCTTAAACTTCTTGAACCTTCCTGCTACTTGAACTTCTTGAACCTTCCTGCTACTTGAACTTCTTGAACTTCTTGAACCTTCCTGCTACTTGAACTTCTTGAACTTCTTGAACCTTCCTGCTACTTGAACTACTTTAACTTCTTGAACCTTCCTGCTAATTAAACTTCTTGAACCTTCCTGCTACCTGAACTTCTTGAACCTTCCTGCTACTTGAACTTTTTGAACCTTACGGCTACTTGAACTTCTTGAACCTTCCTGCTACTTGAACTTCTTGAACCTTCCTGCTACTTGAACTTCTTGAACCTTCCTGCTACTTGAACTTCTTGAACCGTCCTGCTACTTGAACTTCTTGAACTTCATGAACCTTCCAGCTCCTTGAACTACTTGAACTTCTTGAACCTTCCTGCTACTTTAACTTCTTGAATCATCCTGCTACTTGAACTTCTTGAACCTTCCGGCTACTTGAACTTCTTGAACCTTCCTGCTACTTGAACTTCTTGAACTTCATGAACCTTCCTGTTACTTGAACTACTTGAAATTTTCGAACCTTACTGCTACTTTAACTTCTTGAACCTTCCTGCTACTTGAACTTCTTGAACCTTCCTGCTACTTGAACTTCTTGAACCTTCCGGCTACTTGAACTTCTTGAACTTCTTGAACCTTCCTGCTACTTGAACCTATTGAACCTTCCTGCTACTTGAACTTCTTGAACCTTCCTGCTACTTGAACTTCTTGAACCTTCCTGCTACTTGAACTTCCTGACCCTTCCTGCTACTTGAACATTTTGAACTTCTAGAACCTTCCTGCTACTTGAACTTCTGGAATCTTCCTGCTACTTGAACTTCTTGAACCTTCCTGGTACTTGAACTTGAACTTTACTGCATCTTGATTTTCTTGAACCTTCCTGCCACTTGAACTTCTTGAACCTTCCTGCTACTTGAACTTCTTAAACCTTCCTGCTACTTGAACTTCTTGAACCTTCCTGCAACTTGAACTTCTTGAACCTTCCTGCTACTTGAACTTCTTGAACTTCTTGAACCTTCCTGCTACTTGAACTTCTTGAACCTTCCTGCTACTCGAACTTCTTGAACTTCTTGAACCTTCCTGCTACTAGAACTTGTTGATCCTTCCTGCTAATTGAACTTCTCGAACCTTCCTGCTACTTGAACTTCATGAACTTCTTGAACCTTCCTGCTACTTGAACTTCTTGAACCTTCAGGCTACTTGAACTTCTTGAACCTTCCTGCTACTTGAACTTCTCGAACTTCTTGAACCTTCCTGCTACTTAAACTTCTTTAACTTCTTGAACCTTCCTGCTACTTGAACTTTTTGAACCTTCCTGCTACTTGAACTTCTTGAACTTCTTGAACCTTCCTGCTACTTGAACTTAATGAACTTCTTGAACCTTCCTGCTACTTGAACTTCTTGAACTTCTTGAACCTTCCTGCTACTTGAACTTCTTGAACTTCTTGAACCTTCCTGCTACTTGAACTTCTTGAACTTCTTAAACCTTCCTGCTTCTTGAACTTCTTGAACCTTCCTGCTACTTGAACTTCTTGAACATTCCTGCTACTTGAACTTCTTGAACCTTCCTGCTACTTGAACTTTTTGAACTTCTTGAACCTTCCTGCTACTTGAACTTCTTGAAACTTTCTGCTACTTGAACTTCTTGAAACTTCCTGCTACCTGAACTTCTCGAACCTTCCTGCAACTTGAACTTCTTGAGCCTTCCTGCTACTTGAACTTTTTGAACCTTCCGGCTACTTGAACTTCTTGAACCATCCTGCTACTTGAACTTCTTGAACCTTCCTGCTACTTGAACTTCTTGAACCTTCCTGCTACTTGAACTTCTTGAACCTTCCTGCTACTTGAACTTCTTGAACTTCATGAACCTTCCTGCTCCTTGAACTACTTGAACTTCTTGAACTTCTTGAACCTTCCTGCTACTTTAACTTCCTACACCTTCCTGCTACTTGAACTTCTTGAACCTTCCGGCTACTTGAACTTCTTGAACCTTCCTGCTACTTGAACTTCTTGAACTTCATGAATTTTCCTGATACTTGAACTACTTGAACTTCTTGAACCTTACTGCTACTTTAACTTCTTGACCCTTCCTGCTACTTGAACTTCTTGAACCTTCCTGCTACTTGAACTTCTTGAACCTTCCGGCTACTTGAACTTCTTGAACTTCATGAACCATCCTGCTACTTGAACTAATTGAACTTCTTGAACCTACTGCTACTTGAACTTCTTGAACTTCTTGAACCTTCCTGCTACTTGAACTTCTTGAACCTTCCTGCTACTTGAACTTCTTGAACTTTTTAAACCTTCCTGCTACTTGAACTTCTTGAACCTTCCTGCTACTAGAACTTCTTGAACCATCCTGCTACTTGAACTTCTTGAAACTTCCTGCTACTTGAACTTCTTGAACTTCTTGACCCTTCCTGCTACTTGAACTTCTTGAACTTCTTGAACCTTCCTGCTACTTGAACTACTTGAACTTCTTGAACCTTCCTGCTACTTGAACTTCTTGAACCTTCCTGCTACTTGAACTTCTTGAACCTTCCTGCTACTTGAACTTCTTGAACCTTCCGGCTACTTGAACTTCTTGAACTTCTTGAACCTTCCGGCTACTTGAACTCCTTGAACCTTCCTGCTACTTGAACTTCTTGAACCTTCCGGCTACTTGAACTTCTTGAACTTCTCGAACCTTCCTGCTACTTGAACTTATTGATCCTTCCTGCTACTTGAACTTCTTGAACCTTCCTGCTACTTGAACTTCTTGAACCTTCCTGCTACTTGAACTTCTTGAACCTTTCTGCTACTTGAATTTCTTGAACCTTCCTGCTACTTGAACTTCTTGAACTTCTTGAACCTTCCTGCTACCCTGAACAACTTGAACTTCTTGAAACTTCCTGCTACTTGAACTTCATGAACCTTCCTTCTACTTGAACTTCTTGAACCTTCCTGCTACTAGAACTTCTTGAACTTCTTGAACCTTCCTGCAACTTGAACTTCTTGAACCTTCCTGCTACTTTTACTTCTTGAACCTTCCTGCTACTTGAATTTCTTGATCTTCTTGAACCTCCCTGCTTCTTGTACTTCTTGAACTTCTTGAACCTTCCTGCTACTTGAACTTCTTGAACCTTCCTGCTTCTTGAACTTCTTGAACTTCTTGAACCTTCCCGCTACTTGAACTTCTTGAACCTTCCTGCTACTTGAACTTCTTGAAACTTCCTGCTACTTGAACTTCTTGAACCTTCCAGCTACTTGAACTTCTTGAACCTTCCTGCTACTTGAACTTCTTGAACCTTCCTGCTACTTGAACTTCTTGAACTTCTTGAACCTTCCTGCTACTTGAACTTCTTGTCCCTTCCTGCTACTTGAACTTCTAGAACCTTCCTGCTACTTGAACTTCTTGAACTTCTTGAACCTTCCTGCTACTTGAACTACTTGAACTTCTTGAACCTTCTTGCTAATTAAACTTCTTGAACCTTCCTGCTACCTGAACTTCTTGAACCTTCCTGCTACTTGAACTTTTTGAACCTTCCGGCTACTTGAACTTCTTGAACCTTCCTGCTACTTGAACTTCTTGAACCTTCCTGCTACTTGAACTTCTTGAACCTTCCTGCTACTTGAACTTCTTGAACCTTCCTGCTACTTGAACTTCTTGAACCTTCCTGCTACTTTAACTTCTTGAACCTTCCTGCTACTTGAACTTCTTGAACCCTCCGGGAACTTGAACTTCTTGAACCTTCCTGCTACTTGAACTTCTTAAACCTTCTTGCTACTCGAACTTCTTGAACCTTCCGGCTACTTGAACTTCTTGAACTTCTTGAACCTTCCTGCTACTTGAACCTATTGAACCTTCCTGCTACTTGAACTTCTTGAACCTTCCTGCTACTTGAACTTCTTAAACTTCTTGAACCTTCCTGCTACTTGAACTTCTTGAACCTTCCTGCTACTTGAACTTCTTGAACCTTTCTGCTACTTGGACTTCTTGAACCTTCCTGCTACTTGAACATCTTGACCCTTTCTGCTACCTGAACATTTTGAACTTCTTGAACCTTCCTGCTACTTGAACTTCTGGAATCTTCCTGCTACTTGAACTTCTTGAACCTTCCTGCTACTTGAACTTGAACCTTCCTGCTAATTGATTTTCTTGAACCTTCCTGCCACTTGAACTTCGTGAACCTTCCTGCTACTTGAACTTAATGAACTTCTTGAACCTTCCTGCTACTTGAACTTCTTGAACCTTCCTGCTACTTGAACTTCTTGAACCTTCCTGCTACTTGAACTTCTTGAACATTCCTGCTACTTGAACTTCTTGAACTTCTTGAACCTTCCTGCTACTTGAACTTCTTGAACCTTCCTGCTACTTGAACTTCTTGAACTTCTTGTACCTTCCTGCTACTTGAACTTCTTGATCCTTCCTGCTACTTGAACTTCTCGAACCTTCCTGCTACTTGAACTTCATGAACTTCTTGAACCTTCCTGCTACTTGAACTGCTTGAACCTTCATGCTACTTGAACTTCTTGAACCTTCCTGCTACTTGAACTTCTTGAACCTTCCTCCTACTTGAACTTCTTGAACCCTCCTGCTACTTGAACTTTTTGAACCTTCCTGCTTTTTGAACTTCTTGAACTTCTTGAACCTTCCTGCTACTTGAACTTCTTGAACATTCCTGCTACTTGAACTTCTTGAACTTCTTGAACCTTCCTGCTACTTGAACTTCTTGATCCTTCCTGCTACTTGAACTTCTCGAACCTTCCTGCTACTTGAACTTTAGGAACTTCTTGAACCTTCCTGCTACTTGAACTTCTTGAACCTTCAGGCTACTTGAACTTCTTGAACCTTCCTGCTACTTGAACTTCTTGAATCTTCCTGCTACTTGAACTTTTTGAACCTTCCTGCTACTTGAACTTCTTGAACTTCTTGAACCTTTCTGCTACTTGAACTTCTTGAACCTTCCTGCTACTTGAACTTCTTGGACTTCTTGAACCTTTCTGCTACTCAAACTTCTTAAACTTCTTGAACCTTCCTGCTACTTGAACTTTTTGAACCTTCCTGCTACTTGAACTTCTTGAACTTCTTGAACCTTCCTGCTACTTGAACTTCTTGAACTTATTGAACCTTCCTGCTACTTGAACTTCTTGAACTTCTTGAACCTTCCTGCTACTTGAACTTCTTGAACTTTCCTGCTACTTGAACTTCTTGAACATTCCTGTTACTTGAACTTCTTGAACCTTCCTGCTACTTGATCTTCTTGAAACTTTCTGCTACTCGAACTTCTTGAAACTTCCTGCTACCTGAACTTCTTGAACCTTCCTGCTACTTGAACTTCTTGAACCTTCCTGCTACTTGAACTTTTTGAACCTTCCGGCTACTTGAACTTCTTGAACCTTCCTGCTACTTGAACTTCTTGAACCTTCCTGCTACTTGAACTTCTTGAACCATCCTGCTACTTGAACTTCTTGAACCTTCCTGCCACTTGAACTTCTTGAACTTCATGAACCTTCCTGCTCCTTGAACTACTTGAACTTCTTGAACCTTCCTGCTACTTTAACTTCTTACACCTTCCTGCTACTTGAACTTCTTGAACCTTCCGGCTACTTGAACTTCTTGAACCTTCCTGCTACTTGAACTTCTTGAACCTTCCTGCTACTTGAACTTCTTGAACCTTCCTGCTACTTGAACTTCTTGAACTTCATGCACCTTCCTGCTACTTGAACTACTTGAACTTCTTGAACCTTACTGCTACTTTAACTTCTTGAACCTTCCTGCTACTTGGACTTCTTGAACCTTCCTGCTACTTGAACTTCTTGAACCTTCCGGCTACTTGAACTTTTTGAACTTTTTGAACCTTCCTGCTACTTGATCTTCTTGAAACTTTCTGCTACTTGATTTTCTTGAAACTTCCTGCTACCTGAACTTCTTGAACCTTCCTGCTACTTGAACTTCTTGAAACTTCCTGCTACTTGAACTTTTTGAACCTTCCGGCTACTTGAACTTCTTGAACCTTCCTGCTACTTGAACTTCTTGAACCTTCCTGCTACTTGAACTTCTTGAACCATCCTGCTACTTAAACTTCTTGAACCTTCCTGCCACTTGAACTTCTTGAACTTCATGAACCTTCCTGCTCCTTGAACTACTTGAACTTCTTGTACCTTCCTGCTACTTTAACTTCTTACACCTTCCTGCTACTTGAACTTCTTGAACCTTCCGGCTACTTGAACTTCTTGAACCTTCCTGCTACTTGAACTTCTTGAACCTTCCTGCTACTTTAACTTCTTACACCTTTGAGCTACTTGAACTTCTTGAACCTTCCGGCTACTTGAACTTCTTGAACCTCCCTGCTACTTGAACTTCTTGAACTTCATGAACCTTCCTGCTACTTGAACTACTTGAACTTCTTGAACCTTACTGCTACTTTAACTTCTTGAACCTTCCTGCTACTTGAACTTCTTGAACCTTCCTGCTACTTGAACTTCTTGAACCTTCCGGCTACTTGAACTTCTTGAACTTCATGAACCTTCCTGCCACTTGAACTACTTGAACTTCTTGAACCTTTCTGCTACTTGAACTTCTTGAACTTCTTGAACCTTCCTGCTACTTGAAATTCTTGAACCTTCCTGCTACTTGAACTTCTTGAACTTTTTAAACCTTCCTGCTACTTGAACTTCTTGAACCTTCCTGCTACTTGAACTTCTTGAACCTTCCTGCTACTTGAACTTATTGAACCGTCCTGCTACTTGAACTTCTTGAACTTCATGAACCTTCCAGCTCCTTGAACTACTTGAACTTCTTGAACCTTCCTGCTACTTTAACTTCTTGAACCATCCTGCTACTTGAACTTCTTGAACCTTCCGGCTACTTGAACTTCTTGAACCTTCCTGCTACTTGAACTTCTTGAACTTCATGAACCTTCCTGTTACTTGAACTACTTGAAATTTTCGAACCTTACTGCTACTTTAACTTCTTGAACCTTCCTGCTACTTGAACTTCTTGAACCTTCCTGCTACTTGAACTTCTTGAACCTTCCGGCTACTTGAACTTCTTGAACTTCTTGAACCTTCCTGCTACTTGAACCTATTGAACCTTCCTGCTACTTGAACTTCTTGAACCTTCCTGCTACTTGAACTTCTTGAACCTTCCTGCTACTTGAACTTCCTGACCCTTCCTGCTACTTGAACATTTTGAACTTCTAGAACCTTCCTGCTACTTGAACTTCTGGAATCTTCCTGCTACTTGAACTTCTTGAACCTTCCTGGTACTTGAACTTGAACTTTACTGCATCTTGATTTTCTTGAACCTTCCTGCCACTTGAACTTCTTGAACCTTCCTGCTACTTGAACTTCTTAAACCTTCCTGCTACTTGAACTTCTTGAACCTTCCTGCAACTTGAACTTCTTGAACCTTCCTGCTACTTGAACTTCTTGAACTTCTTGAACCTTCCTGCTACTTGAACTTCTTGAACCTTCCTGCTACTCGAACTTCTTGAACTTCTTGAACCTTCCTGCTACTAGAACTTGTTGATCCTTCCTGCTAATTGAACTTCTCGAACCTTCCTGCTACTTGAACTTCATGAACTTCTTGAACCTTCCTGCTACTTGAACTTCTTGAACCTTCAGGCTACTTGAACTTCTTGAACCTTCCTGCTACTTGAACTTCTTGAACCTTCCTGCTACTTGAACTTTTTGAACCTTCCTGCTACTTGAACTTCTTGAACTTCTTGAACCTTTCTGCTACTTGAACTTCTTGAACCTTCCTGCTACTTGAACTTCTCGAACTTCTTGAACCTTCCTGCTACTTAAACTTCTTTAACTTCTTGAACCTTCCTGCTACTTGAACTTTTTGAACCTTCCTGCTACTTGAACTTCTTGAACTTCTTGAACCTTCCTGCTACTTGAACTTAATGAACTTCTTGAACCTTCCTGCTACTTGAACTTCTTGAACTTCTTGAACCTTCCTGCTACTTGAACTTCTTGAACTTCTTGAACCTTCCTGCTACTTGAACTTCTTGAACTTCTTAAACCTTCCTGCTTCTTGAACTTCTTGAACCTTCCTGCTACTTGAACTTCTTGAACATTCCTGCTACTTGAACTTCTTGAACCTTCCTGCTACTTGAACTTTTTGAACTTCTTGAACCTTCCTGCTACTTGAACTTCTTGAAACTTTCTGCTACTTGAACTTCTTGAAACTTCCTGCTACCTGAACTTCTTGAACCTTCCTGCAACTTGAACTTCTTGAGCCTTCCTGCTACTTGAACTTTTTGAACCTTCCGGCTACTTGAACTTCTTGAACCATCCTGCTACTTGAACTTCTTGAACCTTCCTGCTACTTGAACTTCTTGAACCTTCCTGCTACTTGAACTTCTTGAACCTTCCTGCTACTTGAACTTCTTGAACTTCATGAACCTTCCTGCTCCTTGAACTACTTGAACTTCTTGAACCTTCCTGCTACTTTAACTTCCTACACCTTCCTGCTACTTGAACTTCTTGAACCTTCCGGCTACTTGAACTTCTTGAACCTTCCTGCTACTTGAACTTCTTGAACTTCATGAATTTTCCTGATACTTGAACTACTTGAACTTCTTGAACCTTACTGCTACTTTAACTTCTTGACCCTTCCTGCTACTTGAACTTCTTGAACCTTCCTGCTACTTGAACTTCTTGAACCTTCCGGCTACTTGAACTTCTTGAACTTCATGAACCATCCTGCTACTTGAACTAATTGAACTTCTTGAACCTACTGCTACTTGAACTTCTTGAACTTCTTGAACCTTCCTGCTACTTGAACTTCTTGAACCTTCCTGCTACTTGAACTTCTTGAACTTTTTAAACCTTCCTGCTACTTGAACTTCTTGAACCTTCCTGCTACTAGAACTTCTTGAACCATCCTGCTACTTGAACTTCTTGAAACTTCCTGCTACTTGAACTTCTTGAACTTCTTGACCCTTCCTGCTACTTGAACTTCTTGAACTTCTTGAACCTTCCTGCTACTTGAACTTCTTGAACTTCTTGAACCTTCCTGCCACTCGAACTTCTTGAACCTTCCTGGTACTTGAACTTCTTGAACCTTCCTGCTACTTGAACTTCTTGAACTTCTTGAACCTTCCTGCTACTTGAACTTCTTGAACTTCTTGAACCTTCCTGCTACTTGAACTTCTTGAACTTCTTGAACTTCTTGAACCTTCCTGCTACTTGAACTTCTTCAACTTCTTGAACCTTCCTGCTACTTGAACTTTTTGAACCTTCCTGCTACTTGAACTTCTTGAACCTTCCTGCTACTTGAACTTCTTGAACTTTTTGAACCTTCCTGCTACTTGAACTTCTTGAACCTTCCTGCTACTTGAACTTCTTGAACTTCTTGATCCTTCTTGCTACTTGAACTTCTTGAACTTCTTGAACCTTCCTGCTACTTGAACTACTTTAACTTCTTGAACCTTCCTGCTAATTAAACTTCTTGAACCTTCCTGCTACCTGAACTTCTTGAACCTTCCTGCTACTTGAACTTTTTGAACCTTCCGGCTACTTGAACTTCTTGAACCTTCCTGCTACTTGAACTTCTTGAACCTTCCTGCTACTTGAAATTCTTGAACCTTCCTGCTACTTGAACTTCTTGAACTTCATGAACCTTCCAGCTCCTTGAACTACTTGAACTTCTTGAACCTTCCTGCTACTTTAACTTCTTGAACCTTCCTGCTACTTGAACTTCTTGAACCTTCCGGCTACTTGAACTTCTTGAAAATTCCTGCTACTTGAACTTCTTGAACTTCATGAACCTTCCTGTTACTTGAACTACTTGAACTTCTTGAACCTTACTGCTACTTTAACTTCTTGAACCTTCCTGCTACTTGAACTTCTTGAACCTTCCTGCTACTTGAACTTCTTGAACCTTCCGGCTACTTGAACTTCTTGAACTTCTTGAACCTTCCTGCTACTTAAACCTATTGAACCTTCCTGCTACTTGAACTTCTTGAACCTTCCTGCTACTTGAACTTCTTGAACCTTCCTGCTACTTGAACTTCCTGACCCTTCCTGCTACTTGAACATTTTGAACTTCTAGAACCTTCCTCCTACTTGAACTTCTGGAATCTTCCTGCTACTTGAACTTCTTGAACCTTCCTGGTACTTGAACTTGAACTTTCCTGCTTCTTGATTTTCTTGAACCTTCCTGCCACTTGAACTTCTTGAACCTTCCTGCTACTTGAACTTATTGAACTTCTTGAACCTTCCTGCTACTTGAACTTCTTAAACCTTCCTGCTACTTGAACTTCTTGAACCTTCCTGCTACTTGAACTTCTTGAACCTTCCTGCTACTTGAACTTCTTGAACCTTCCTGCTACTTGAACTTCTTGAACCTTCCTGCAACTTAAACTTCTTGAACTTCTTGAACCTTCCTGCTACTTTAACTTGTTGATCCTTCCTGCTACTTGAACTTCACGAACCTTCCTGCTACTTGAACTTCATGAACTTCTTGAACCTTCCTGCTACTTGAACTTCTTGAACCTTCAGGCTACTTGAACTTCTTGAACCTTCCTGCTACTTGAACTTCTTGAACCTTCCTGCTACTTGAACTTCTTGAACTTCTTGAACCTTCCTGCTACTTGAACTTCTTAAACCTTCCTGCTACTTGAACTTCTTGAACTTTCCTGCTACTTGAACTTCTTGAACCTTCCTGCTACTTGAACTTCTTGAACCTTCCTGCAACTTAAACTTCTTGAACTTCTTGAACCTTCCTGCTACTTTAACTTGTTGATCCTTCCTGCTACTTGAACTTCACGAACCTTCCTGCTACTTGAACTTCATGAACTTCTTGAACCTTCCTGCTACTTGAACTTCTTGAACCTTCAGGCTACTTGAACTTTTTGAACCTTCCTGCTACTTGAACTTCTTGAACTTCTTGAACCTTCCTGCTACTTGAACTTCTTGAACTTCTTGAACCTTCCTGCTACTCGAACTTCTTGAACTTCTTGAACCTTCCTGCTACTTGAACTTCTTGAACCTTCCTGCTACTTGAACTTCTTGAACTTCTTAAACCTTCCTGCTACTTGAACTTCTTGAACCTTCCTGCTACTTGAACTTCTTGAACATTCCTGCTACTTGAACTTCTTGAACCTTCCTGCTACTTGAACTTCTTGAAACTTTCTGCTACTTGAACTTCTTGAAACTTCCTGCTACTTGAACTTCTTGAACCTTCCTGCTACTTGAACTTCTTGAACCTTCCTGCTACTTGAACTTCTTGAACCTTCCTGCCACTTGAACTTCTTGAACTTCATGAACCTTCCTGCTCCTTGAACTACTTGAACTTCTTGAACCTTCCTGCTACTTTAACTTCTTACACCTTCCTGCTACTTGAACTTCATGAATCTTCCGGCTACTTGAACTTCTTGAACCTTCCTGCTACTTGAACTTCTTGAACTTCATGAACTTTCCTGCTACTTGAACTACTTGAACTTCTTGAACCTTACTGCTACTTTAACTTCTTGAACCTTCCTGCTACTTGAACTTCTTGAACCTTCCTGCTACTTGAACTTCTTGAACCTTCCGGCTACTTGAACTTCTTGAACTTCATGAACCTTCCTGCTACTTGAACTAATTGAACTTCTTGAACCTTACTGCTACTTGAACATCTTGAACTTCTTGAACCTTCCTGCTACTTGAACTTCTTGAACCTTCCTGCTACTTGAACTTCTTGAACTTTTTAAACCTTCCTGCTACTTGAACTTCTTGAACCTTCCTGCTACTTGAACTTCTTGAACCTTCCTGCTACTTGAACTTCTTGAACTTTTTAAACCTTCCTGCTACTTGAACTTCTTGAACCTTCATGCTACTTGAACTTTTTGAACTTTCCTGCTACTTGAACTTCTTGAACTTCTTGAACCTTCCTGCTACTTGAACTTCTCGAACCTTCCTGCTACTTGAACCTCTTGAACTTCTTGAACCTTCCTGCTACTTGAACTTCATGAACTTCTCGAACCTTCCTGCTACTTGAACTTCTTGAATTTCTTGAACCGTCCAGCTACTTGAACTTCTTGAACTTCTTGAACCTTCCTGATACTTTAACTTCTTGAACTTCTTGAACCTTACTGCTACTTGAACTTCTTGAACTTCTTGAACCTTCCTGCTACTTGAACTTCTCGAACCTTCCTGCTTGTTGAACTTCTTGAACTTCTTGAACCTTCATGCTACTTGAACTTCTTGAACTTCTTGAACCTTCCTGCTACTTGAACTTCTTGAACCTTCCTGCGACTTGAACTTCTTGAACCTTCCTGCTATTTGAACTTCTTGAACCTTCCTGTTACTTGAACTTTTTGAACCTTCCTGCTACTTGAACTTCCAGAACCTGCCTGCTATTTGAACTTCTTGAACTTTTTGAACTTCTTGAACCTTCCTGCTACTTGAACTTCTTGAACCTTCCTGCTACTTGAACTTTTTGAACTTCTTGAACCTTCGTGCTACTTGAACTTCTTGAACCTTCCTGCTACTTGAACTTCTTGAACTTCTTGAACTTTCATTCTACTTGAACTTCTTGAGCCTTCCTGAAACTTGAGCTTCTTGAACTTCTTGAACCTTCCTGCTACTTGATCTTCTTGACCCTTCCTGCTACTTGAACTTCTTGAACTTCTTGAACCTTTCTGCTACTTGAACTTCTTGAACCATCCTGCTACTTGAACTTCTTGAACCTTCCTGCTACTTGAACTTCTTGAACCTTCCTGCTACTTGAACTTCTTGAACATTCCTGCTACTTGAACTTCTTGAACCTTCCTGCTACTTGAACTTTTTGAACTTCTTGAACCTTCCTGCTACTTGAACTTCTTGAACTTCTCGAACCTTCCTGCTACTTGAACTTCTTGAACCTTCCTGCTACTTGAACTTCTTGAACTTCTTAAACCTTCCTGCTACTTGAACTTCTTGAACCTTCCTGCTACTTGAACTTTTTGAACATTCCTGCTACTTGAACTTCTTGAACCTTCCTGCTACTTGAACTTCTCGAACTTCTTGAACCTTCCTGCTACTTAAACTTCTTTAACTTCTTGAACCTTCCTGCTACTTGAACTTTTTGAACCTTCCTGCTACTTGAACTTCTTGAACTTCTTGAACCTTCCTGCTACTTGAACCTAATGAACTTCTTGAACCTTCCTGCTACTTGAACTTCTTGAACTTCTTGAACCTTCCTGCTACTTGAACTTCTTGAACTTCTTGAACCTTCCTGCTACTTGAACTTCTTGAACTTCTTAAACCTTCCTGCTTCTTGAACTTCTTGAACCTTCCTGCTACTTGAACTTCTTGAACATTCCTGCTACTTGAACTTCTTGAACCTTCCTGCTACTTGAACTTTTTGAACTTCTTGAACCTTCCTGCTACTTGAACTTCTTGAAACTTTCTGCTACTTGAACTTCTTGAATCTTCCTGCTACCTGAACTTCTTGAACCTTCCTGCAACTTGAACTTCTTGAGCCTTCCTGCTACTTGAACTTTTTGAACCTTCCGGCTACTTGAACTTCTTGAACCATCCTGCTACTTGAACTTCTTGAACCTTCCTGCTACTTGAACTTCTTGAACCTTCCTGCTACTTGAACTTCTTGAACCTTCCTGCTACTTGAACTTCTTGAACTTCATGAACCTTCCTGCTCCTTGAACTACTTGAACTTCCTGAACCTTCCTGCTACTTTAACTTCTTACACCTTCCTGCTACTTGAACTTCTTGAACCTTCCGGCTACTTGAACTTCTTGAACCTTCCTGCTACTTGAACTTCTTGAACTTCATGAATTTTCCTGATACTTGAACTACTTGAACTTCTTGAACCTTACTGCTACTTTAACTTCTTGACCCTTCCTGCTACTTGAACTTCTTGAACCTTCCTGCTACTTGAACTTCTTGAACCTTCCGGCTACTTGAACTTCTTGAACTTCATGAACCATCCTGCTACTTGAACTAATTGAACTTCTTGAACCTTACTGCTACTTGAACTTCTTGAACTTCTTGAACCTTCCTGCTACTTGAACTTCTTGAACCTTCCTGCTACTTGAACTTCTTGAACTTTTTAAACCTTCCTGCTACTTGAACTTCTTGAACCTTCCTGCTACTAGAACTTCTTGAACCATCCTGCTACTTGAACTTCTTGAAACTTCCTGCTACTTGAACTTCTTGAACTTCTTGACCCTTCCTGCTACTTGAACTTCTTGAACTTCTTGAACCTTCCTGCTACTTGAACTTCTTGAACTTCTTGAACCTTCCTGCCACTAGAACTTCTTGAACCTTCCTGGTACTTGAACTTCTTGAACCTTCCTGCTACTTGAACTTCTTGAACTTCTTGAACCTTCCTGCTACTTGAACTTCTTGAACTTCTTGAACCTTCCTGCTACTTGAACTTCTTGAACTTCTTGAACTTCTTGAACCTTCCTGCTACTTGAACTTCTTGAACTTCTTGAACCTTCCTGCTACTTGAACTTTTTGAACCTTCCTGCTACTTGAACTTCTTGAACCTTCCTGCTACTTGAACTTCTTGAACATCTTGAACCTTCCTGCTACTTGAACTTCTTGAACCTTCCTGCTACTTGAACTTCTTGAACTTCTTGATCCTTCTTGCTACTTGAACTTCTTGAACTCCTTGAACCTTCCTGCTACTTGAACTACTTTAACTTCTTGAACCTTCCTGCTAATTAAACTTCTTGAACCTTCCTGCTACCTGAACTTCTTGAACCTTCCTGCTACTTGAACTTTTTGAACCTTCCGGCTACTTGAACTTCTTGAACCTTCCTGCTACTTGAACTTCTTGAACCTTCCTGCTACTTGAAATTCTTGAACCTTCCTGCTACTTGAACTTCTTGAACCGTCCTGCTACTTGAACTTCTTGAACTTCATGAACCTTCCAGCTCCTTGAACTACTTGAACTTCTTGAACCTTCCTGCTACTTTAACTTCTTGAACCTTCCTGCTACTTGAACTTCTTGAACCTTCCGGCTACTTGAACTTCTTGAAAATTCCTGCTACTTGAACTTCTTGAACTTCATGAACCTTCCTGTTACTTGAACTACTTGAACTTCTTGAACCTTACTGCTACTTTAACTTCTTGAACCTTCCTGCTACTTGAACTTCTTGAACCTTCCTGCTACTTGAACTTCTTGAACCTTCCGGCTACTTGAACTTCTTGAACTTCTTGAACCTTCCTGCTACCTAAACCTATTGAACCTTCCTGCTACTTGAACTTCTTGAACCTTCCTGCTCCTTGAACTTCTTGAACCTTCCTGCTACTTGAACTTCCTGACCCTTCCTGCTACTTGAACATTTTGAACTTCTAGAACCTTCCTCCTACTTGAACTTCTGGAATCTTCCTGCTACTTGAACTTCTTGAACCTTCCTGGTACTTGAACTTGAACTTTCCTGCTTCTTGATTTTCTTGAACCTTCCTGCCACTTGAACTTCTTGAACCTTCCTGCTACTTGAACTTATTGAACTTCTTGAACCTTCCTGCTACTTGAACTTCTTAAACCTTCCTGCTACTTGAACTTCTTGAACCTTCCTGCTACTTGAACTTCTTGAACCTTCCTGCTACTTGAACTTCTTGAACCTTCCTGCTACTTGAACTTCTTGAACCTTCCTGCAACTTAAACTTCTTGAACTTCTTGAACCTTCCTGCTACTTTAACTTGTTGATCCTTCCTGCTACTTGAACTTCACGAACCTTCCTGCTACTTGAACTTCATGAACTTCTTGAACCTTCCTGCTACTTGAACTTCTTGAACCTTCAGGCTACTTGAACTTCTTGAACCTTCCTGCTACTTGAATTCTTGAACTTTCCTGCTACTTGAACTTCTTGAACTTCTTGAACCTTCCTGCTACTTGAACTTCTTAAACCTTCCTGCTACTTGAACTTCTTGAACCTTCCTGCTACTTGAACTTCTTGAACCTTCCTGCTACTTGAACTTCCTGAACCTTCCTGCAACTTAAACTTCTTGAACTTCTTGAACCTTCCTGCTACTTTAACTTGTTGATCCTTCCTGCTACTTGAACTTCACGAACCTTCCTGCTACTTGAACTTCATGAACTTCTTGAACCTTCCTGCTACTTGAACTTCTTGAACCTTCAGGCTACTTGAACTTTTTGAACCTTCCTGCTACTTGAACTTCTTGAACTTCTTGAACCTTCCTGCTACTTGAACTTCTTGAACTTCTTCAACCTTCCTGCTACTCGAACTTCTTGAACTTCTTGAACCTTCCTGCTACTTGAACTTCTTGAACCTTCCTGCTACTTGAACTTCTTGAACTTCTTAAACCTTCCTGCTACTTGAACTTCTTGAACCTTCCTGCTACTTGAACTTCTTGAACATTCCTGCTACTTGAACTTCTTGAACCTTCCTGCTACTTGAACTTCTTGAAACTTTCTGCTACTTGAACTTCTTGAAACTTCCTGCTACTTGAACTTCTTGAACCTTCCTGCTACTTGAACTTCTTGAACCTTCCTGCTACCTGAACTTCTTGAACCTTCCTGCCACTTGAACTTCTTGAACTTCATGAACCTTCCTGCTCCTTGAACTACTTGAACTTCTTGAACCTTCCTGCTACTTTAACTTCTTACACCTTCCTGCTACTTGAACTTCATGAATCTTCCGGCTACTTGAACTTCTTGAACCTTCCTGCTACTTGAACTTCTTGAACTTCATGAACTTTCCTGCTACTTGAACTACTTGAACTTCTTGAACCTTACTGCTACTTTAACTTCTTGAACCTTCCTGCTACTTGAACTTCTTGAACCTTCCTGCTACTTGAACTTCTTGAACCTTCCGGCTACTTGAACTTCTTGAACTTCATGAACCTTCCTGCTACTTGAACTAATTGAACTTCTTGAACCTTACTGCTACTTGAACATCTTGAACTTCTTGAACCTTCCTGCTACTTGAACTTCTTGAACCTTCCTGCTACTTGAACTTCTTGAACTTTTTAAACCTTCCTGCTACTTGAACTTCTTGAACCTTCCTGCTACTTGAACTTCTTGAACCTTCCTGCTACTTGAACTTCTTGAACTTTTTAAACCTTCCTGCTACTTGAACTTCTTGAACCTTCATGCTACTTGAACTTTTTGAACTTTCCTGCTACTTGAACTTCTTGAACTTCTTGAACCTTCCTGCTACTTGAACTTCTCGAACCTTCCTGCTACTTGAACCTCTTGAACTTCTTGAACCTTCCTGCTACTTGAACTTCATGAACTTCTCGAACCTTCCTGCTACTTGAACTTCTTGAATTTCTTGAACCGTCCAGCTACTTGAACTTCTTGAACTTCTTGAACCTTCCTGATACTTTAACTTCTTGAACTTCTTGAACCTTCCTGCTACTTGAACTTCTTGAACTTCTTGAACCTTCCTGCTACTTGAACTTCTCGAACCTTCCTGCTTGTTGAACTTCTTGAACTTCTTGAACCTTCATGCTACTTGAACTTCTTGAACTTCTTGAACCTTCCTGCTACTTGAACTTCTTGAACCTTCCTGCCACTTGAACTTCTTGAACCTTCCTGCTACTTGAACTTCTTGAACCTTCCTGTTACTTGAACTTTTTGAACCTTCCTGCTACTTGAACTTCCAGAACCTGCCTGCTATTTGAACTTCTTGAACTTTTTGAACTTCTTGAACCTTCCTGCTACTTGAACTTCTTGAACCTTCCTGCTACTTGAACTTTTTGAACTTCTTGAACCTTCGTGCTACTTGAACTTCTTGAACCTTCCTGCTACTTGAACTTCTTGAACTTCTTGAACCTTCATGCTACTTGAACTTCTTGAACCTTCCTGAAACTTGAGCTTCTTGAACTTCTTGAACCTTCCTGCTACTTGATCTTCTTGACCCTTCCTGCTACTTGAACTTCTTGAACTTCTTGAACCTTTCTGCTACTTGAACTTCTTGAACCATCCTGCTACTTGAACTTCTTGAACCTTCCTGCTACTTGAACTTCTTGAACCTTCCTGCTACTTGAACTTTTTGAACTTCTTGAACCTTCCTGCTACTTGAACTTCTTGAAACTTTCAGCTACTTGAACTTCTTGAAACTTCCTACTACCTGAACTTCTTGAACCTTCCTGCTACTTGAACTTCTTGAACCTTCCTTCTACTTGAACTTTTTGAACCTTCCGGCTACTTGAACTTCTTGAACCTTCCTGCTACTTGAACTTCTTGAACCTTCCTGCTACTTGAGCTTCTTGAACCTTCCTGCTACTTGAACTTCTTGAACCTTCCTGCTACTTGAACTTCTTGAACTTCATGAACCTTCCTGCTCCTTGAACTACTTGAACTTCTTGAACCTTTCTGCTACTTTAACTTCTTACACCTTCCTGCTACTTGAACTTCTTGAACCTTACGGCTACTTGAACTTCTTGAACCTTCCTGCTACTTGAACTTCGTGAACTTCATGAACCTTCCTGCTACTTGAACTACTTGAACTTCTTGAACCTTACTGCTACTTTAACTTCTTGAACCTTCTGCTACTTGAACTTCTTGAACCTTCCTGCTACTTGAACTTCTTGAACCTTCCGGCTACTTGAACTTCTTGAACTTCTTGAACCTTCCTGCTACTTGAACTACTTGAACTTCTTGAACCTTACTGCTACTTGAACTTCTTGAACTTCTTGAACCTTCCTGCTACCTGAACTTCTTGAACCTTCCTGCTACTTGAACTTCTTGAACTTCTTAAACCTTCCTGCAACTTGTTCTTCTTGAACCTTCCTGCTACTTGAACTTTTTGAACTTTCCTGCTACTTGAACTTCTTGAACCTTCCTGCTACATGAACTTCTAGAACCTTCCTGCTACTTGAACTTCTTGAACTTCTTGAACCTTCCTGCTACTTGAACTTCTTGAACCTTCCTGCTACTTGAACTTCTTGAACCTTCCTGCTACTTGAACTTCTTGAACTTCTTGAACCTTCCTGCTACTTGAACTTCTTGAACTTCTTGAACCTTCCTGCTACTTGAACTTCTTGAACTTCTTGAACCTTCCTGCTACTTGAACTTCTTGAACCTTCCTGGTACTTGAACTTCTTGAACCTTCCTGCTACTTGAACTTCTTGAACTTCTTGAACCTTCCTGCTACTTGAACTTCTTGAACTTTTTGAACCTACCAGCTACTTGAACTTTTTGAACCTTCCTGCTACTTGAACTTCTTAAACCTTCCTGCTACTTGAACTTCTTGAACTTCTTGAACCTTCCTGCTACTTGAACTTCTTGAACCTTCCTGCTACTTGAACTTCTTGAACTTCTTGAACCTTCCTGCTACTTGAACTTCTTGAACTTCTTGAACCTTCCTGCTACTTGAACTACTTTAACTTCTTGAACCTTCCTGCTAATTAAACTTCTTGAACCTTCCTGCTACCTGAACTTCTTGAACCTTCCTGCTACTTGAACTTTTTGAACCTTACGGCTACTTGAACTTCTTGAACCTTCTTGCTACTTGAACTTCTTGAACCTTCCTGCTACTTGAACTTCTTGAACCTTCCTGCTACTTGAACTTCTTGAACCGTCCTGCTACTTGAACTTCTTGAACTTCATGAACCTTCCAGCTCCTTGAACTACTTGAACTTCTTGAACCTTCCTGCTACTTTAACTTCTTGAACCATCCTGCTACTTGAACTTCTTGAACCTTCCGGCTACTTGAACTTCTTGAACCTTCCTGCTACTTGAACTTCTTGAACTTCATGAACCTTCCTGTTACTTGAACTACTTGAAATTTTCGAACCTTACTGCTACTTTAACTTCTTGAACCTTCCTGCTACTTGAACTTCTTGAACCTTCCTGCTACTTGAACTTCTTGAACCTTCCGGCTACTTGAACTTCTTGAACTTCTTGAACCTTCCTGCTACTTGAACCTATTGAACCTTCCTGCTACTTGAACTTCTTGAACCTTCCTGCTACTTGAACTTCTTGAACCTTCCTGCTACTTGAACTTCCTGACCCTTCCTGCTACTTGAACATTTTGAACTTCTAGAACCTTCCTGCTACTTGAACTTCTGGAATCTTCCTGCTACTTGAACTTCTTGAACCTTCCTGGTACTTGAACTTGAACTTTACTGCATCTTGATTTTCTTGAACCTTCCTGCCACTTGAACTTCTTGAACCTTCCTGCTACTTGAACTTCTTAAACCTTCCTGCTACTTGAACTTCTTGAACCTTCCTGCAACTTGAACTTCTTGAACCTTCCTGCTACTTGAACTTCTTGAACTTCTTGAACCTTCCTGCTACTTGAACTTCTTGAACCTTCCTGCTACTCGAACTTCTTGAACTTCTTGAACCTTCCTGCTACTAGAACTTGTTGATCCTTCCTGCTAATTGAACTTCTCGAACCTTCCTGCTACTTGAACTTCATGAACTTCTTGAACCTTCCTGCTACTTGAACTTCTTGAACCTTCAGGCTACTTGAACTTCTTGAACCTTCCTGCTACTTGAACTTCTTGAACCTTCCTGCTACTTGAACTTTTTGAACCTTCCTGCTACTTGAACTTCTTGAACTTCTTGAACCTTTCTGCTACTTGAACTTCTTGAACCTTCCTGCTACTTGAACTTCTCGAACTTCTTGAACCTTCCTGCTACTTAAACTTCTTTAACTTCTTGAACCTTCCTGCTACTTGAACTTTTTGAACCTTCCTGCTACTTGAACTTCTTGAACTTCTTGAACCTTCCTGCTACTTGAACTTAATGAACTTCTTGAACCTTCCTGCTACTTGAACTTCTTGAACTTCTTGAACCTTCCTGCTACTTGAACTTCTTGAACTTCTTGAACCTTCCTGCTACTTGAACTTCTTGAACTTCTTAAACCTTCCTGCTTCTTGAACTTCTTGAACCTTCCTGCTACTTGAACTTCTTGAACATTCCTGCTACTTGAACTTCTTGAACCTTCCTGCTACTTGAACTTTTTGAACTTCTTGAACCTTCCTGCTACTTGAACTTCTTGAAACTTTCTGCTACTTGAACTTCTTGAAACTTCCTGCTACCTGAACTTCTTGAACCTTCCTGCAACTTGAACTTCTTGAGCCTTCCTGCTACTTGAACTTTTTGAACCTTCCGGCTACTTGAACTTCTTGAACCATCCTGCTACTTGAACTTCTTGAACCTTCCTGCTACTTGAACTTCTTGAACCTTCCTGCTACTTGAACTTCTTGAACCTTCCTGCTACTTGAACTTCTTGAACTTCATGAACCTTCCTGCTCCTTGAACTACTTGAACTTCTTGAACCTTCCTGCTACTTTAACTTCCTACACCTTCCTGCTACTTGAACTTCTTGAACCTTCCGGCTACTTGAACTTCTTGAACCTTCCTGCTACTTGAACTTCTTGAACTTCATGAATTTTCCTGATACATGAACTACTTGAACTTCTTGAACCTTACTGCTACTTTAACTTCTTGACCCTTCCTGCTACTTGAACTTCTTGAACCTTCCTGCTACTTGAACTTCTTGAACCTTCCGGCTACTTGAACTTCTTGAACTTCATGAACCATCCTGCTACTTGAACTAATTGAACTTCTTGAACCTACTGCTACTTGAACTTCTTGAACTTCTTGAACCTTCCTGCTACTTGAACTTCTTGAACCTTCCTGCTACTTGAACTTCTTGAACTTTTTAAACCTTCCTGCTACTTGAACTTCTTGAACCTTCCTGCTACTAGAACTTCTTGAACCATCCTGCTACTTGAACTTCTTGAAACTTCCTGCTACTTGAACTTCTTGAACTTCTTGACCCTTCCTGCTACTTGAACTTCTTGAACTTCTTGAACCTTCCTGCTACTTGAACTTCTTGAACTTCTTGAACCTTCCTGCCACTCGAACTTCTTGAACCTTCCTGGTACTTGAACTTCTTGAACCTTCCTGCTACTTGAACTTCTTGAACTTCTTGAACCTTCCTGCTACTTGAACTTCTTGAACTTCTTGAACCTTCCTGCTACTTGAACTTCTTGAACTTCTTGAACTTCTTGAACCTTCCTGCTACTTGAACTTCTTCAACTTCTTGAACCTTCCTGCTACTTGAACTTTTTGAACCTTCCTGCTACTTGAACTTCTTGAACCTTCCTGCTACTTGAACTTCTTGAACTTTTTGAACCTTCCTGCTACTTGAACTTCTTGAACCTTCCTGCTACTTGAACTTCTTGAACTTCTTGATCCTTCTTGCTACTTGAACTTCTTGAACTTCTTGAACCTTCCTGCTACTTGAACTACTTTAACTTCTTGAACCTTCCTGCTAATTAAACTTCTTGAACCTTCCTGCTACCTGAACTTCTTGAACCTTCCTGCTACTTGAACTTTTGGAACCTTCCGGCTACTTGAACTTCTTGAACCTTCCTGCTACTTGAACTTCTTGAACCTTCCTGCTACTTGAAATTCTTGAACCTTCCTGCTACTTGAACTTCTTGAACTTCATGAACCTTCCAGCTCCTTGAACTACTTGAACTTCTTGAACCTTCCTGCTACTTTAACTTCTTGAACCTTCCTGCTACTTGAACTTCTTGAACCTTCCGGCTACTTGAACTTCTTGAAAATTCCTGCTACTTGAACTTCTTGAACTTCATGAACCTTCCTGTTACTTGAACTACTTGAACTTCTTGAACCTTACTGCTACTTTAACTTCTTGAACCTTCCTGCTACTTGAACTTCTTGAACCTTCCTGCTACTTGAACTTCTTGAACCTTCCGGCTACTTGAACTTCTTGAACTTCTTGAACCTTCCTGCTACTTAAACCTATTGAACCTTCCTGCTACTTGAACTTCTTGAACCTTCCTGCTACTTGAACTTCTTGAACCTTCCTGCTACTTGAACTTCCTGACCCTTCCTGCTACTTGAACATTTTGAACTTCTAGAACCTTCCTCCTACTTGAACTTCTGGAATCTTCCTGCTACTTGAACTTCTTGAACCTTCCTGGTACTTGAACTTGAACTTTCCTGCTTCTTGATTTTCTTGAACCTTCCTGCCACTTGAACTTCTTGAACCTTCCTGCTACTTGAACTTATTGAACTTCTTGAACCTTCCTGCTACTTGAACTTCTTAAACCTTCCTGCTACTTGAACTTCTTGAACCTTCCTGCTACTTGAACTTCTTGAACCTTCCTGCTACTTGAACTTCTTGAACCTTCCTGCTACTTGAACTTCTTGAACCTTCCTGCAACTTAAACTTCTTGAACTTCTTGAACCTTCCTGCTACTTTAACTTGTTGATCCTTCCTGCTACTTGAACTTCACGAACCTTCCTGCTACTTGAACTTCATGAACTTCTTGAACCTTCCTGCTACTTGAACTTCTTGAACCTTCAGGCTACTTGAACTTCTTGAACCTTCCTGCTACTTGAACTTCTTGAACCTTCCTGCTACTTGAACTTCTTGAACTTCTTGAACCTTCCTGCTACTTGAACTTCTTAAACCTTCCTGCTACTTGAACTTCTTGAACTTTCCTGCTACTTGAACTTCTTGAACCTTCCTGCTACTTGAACTTCTTGAACCTTCCTGCAACTTAAACTTCTTGAACTTCTTGAACCTTCCTGCTACTTTAACTTGTTGATCCTTCCTGCTACTTGAACTTCACGAACCTTCCTGCTACTTGAACTTCATGAACTTCTTGAACCTTCCTGCTACTTGAACTTCTTGAACCTTCAGGCTACTTGAACTTTTTGAACCTTCCTGCTACTTGAACTTCTTGAACTTCTTGAACCTTCCTGCTACTTGAACTTCTTGAACTTCTTGAACCTTCCTGCTACTCGAACTTCTTGAACTTCTTGAACCTTCCTGCTACTTGAACTTCTTGAACCTTCCTGCTACTTGAACTTCTTGAACTTCTTAAACCTTCCTGCTACTTGAACTTCTTGAACCTTCCTGCTACTTGAACTTCTTGAACATTCCTGCTACTTGAACTTCTTGAACCTTCCTGCTACTTGAACTTCTTGAAACTTTCTGCTACTTGAACTTCTTGAAACTTCCTGCTACTTGAACTTCTTGAACCTTCCTGCTACTTGAACTTCTTGAACCTTCCTGCTACTTGAACTTCTTGAACCTTCCTGCCACTTGAACTTCTTGAACTTCATGAACCTTCCTGCTCCTTGAACTACTTGAACTTCTTGAACCTTCCTGCTACTTTAACTTCTTACACCTTCCTGCTACTTGAACTTCATGAATCTTCCGGCTACTTGAACTTCTTGAACCTTCCTGCTACTTGAACTTCTTGAACTTCATGAACTTTCCTGCTACTTGAACTACTTGAACTTCTTGAACCTTACTGCTACTTTAACTTCTTGAACCTTCCTGCTACTTGAACTTCTTGAACCTTCCTGCTACTTGAACTTCTTGAACCTTCCGGCTACTTGAACTTCTTGAACTTCATGAACCTTCCTGCTACTTGAACTAATTGAACTTCTTGAACCTTACTGCTACTTGAACATCTTGAACTTCTTGAACCTTCCTGCTACTTGAACTTCTTGAACCTTCCTGCTACTTGAACTTCTTGAACTTTTTAAACCTTCCTGCTACTTGAACTTCTTGAACCTTCCTGCTACTTGAACTTCTTGAACCTTCCTGCTACTTGAACTTCTTGAACTTTTTAAACCTTCCTGCTACTTGAACTTCTTGAACCTTCATGCTACTTGAACTTTTTGAACTTTCCTGCTACTTGAACTTCTTGAACTTCTTGAACCTTCCTGCTACTTGAACTTCTCGAACCTTCCTGCTACTTGAACCTCTTGAACTTCTTGAACCTTCCTGCTACTTGAACTTCATGAACTTCTCGAACCTTCCTGCTACTTGAACTTCTTGAATTTCTTGAACCGTCCAGCTACTTGAACTTCTTGAACTTCTTGAACCTTCCTGATACTTTAACTTCTTGAACTTCTTGAACCTTCCTGCTACTTGAACTTCTTGAACTTCTTGAACCTTCCTGCTACTTGAACTTCTCGAACCTTCCTGCTTGTTGAACTTCTTGAACTTCTTGAACCTTCATGCTACTTGAACTTCTTGAACTTCTTGAACCTTCCTGCTACTTGAACTTCTTGAACCTTCCTGCGACTTGAACTTCTTGAACCTTCCTGCTACTTGAACTTCTTGAACCTTCCTGTTACTTGAACTTTTTGAACCTTCCTGCTACTTGAACTTCCAGAACCTGCCTGCTATTTGAACTTCTTGAACTTTTTGAACTTCTTGAACCTTCCTGCTACTTGAACTTCTTGAACCTTCCTGCTACTTGAACTTTTTGAACTTCTTGAACCTTCGTGCTACTTGAACTTCTTGAACCTTCCTGCTACTTGAACTTCTTGAACTTCTTGAACCTTCATTCTACTTGAACTTCTTGAGCCTTCCTGAAACTTGAGCTTCTTGAACTTCTTGAACCTTCCTGCTACTTGATCTTCTTGACCCTTCCTGCTACTTGAACTTCTTGAACTTCTTGAACCTTTCTGCTACTTGAACTTCTTGAACCATCCTGCTACTTGAACTTCTTGAACCTTCCTGCTACTTGAACTTCTTGAACCTTCCTGCTACTTGAACTTCTTGAACATTCCTGCTACTTGAACTTCTTGAACCTTCCTGCTACTTGAACTTTTTGAACTTCTTGAACCTTCCTGCTACTTGAACTTCTTGAACTTCTCGAACCTTCCTGCTACTTGAACTTCTTGAACCTTCCTGCTACTTGAACTTCTTGAACTTCTTAAACCTTCCTGCTACTTGAACTTCTTGAACCTTCCTGCTACTTGAACTTTTTGAACATTCCTGCTACTTGAACTTCTTGAACCTTCCTGCTACTTGAACTTCTCGAACTTCTTGAACCTTCCTGCTACTTAAACTTCTTTAACTTCTTGAACCTTCCTGCTACTTGAACTTTTTGAACCTTCCTGCTACTTGAACTTCTTGAACTTCTTGAACCTTCCTGCTACTTGAACTTAATGAACTTCTTGAACCTTCCTGCTACTTGAACTTCTTGAACTTCTTGAACCTTCCTGCTACTTGAACTTCTTGAACTTCTTGAACCTTCCTGCTACTTGAACTTCTTGAACTTCTTAAACCTTCCTGCTTCTTGAACTTCTTGAACCTTCCTGCTACTTGAACTTCTTGAACATTCCTGCTACTTGAACTTCTTGAACCTTCCTGCTACTTGAACTTTTTGAACTTCTTGAACCTTCCTGCTACTTGAACTTCTTGAAACTTTCTGCTACTTGAACTTCTTGAATCTTCCTGCTACCTGAACTTCTTGAACCTTCCTGCAACTTGAACTTCTTGAGCCTTCCTGCTACTTGAACTTTTTGAACCTTCCGGCTACTTGAACTTCTTGAACCATCCTGCTACTTGAACTTCTTGAACCTTCCTGCTACTTGAACTTCTTGAACCTTCCTGCTACTTGAACTTCTTGAACCTTCCTGCTACTTGAACTTCTTGAACTTCATGAACCTTCCTGCTCCTTGAACTACTTGAACTTCTTGAACCTTCCTGCTACTTTAACTTCTTACACCTTCCTGCTACTTGAACTTCTTGAACCTTCCGGCTACTTGAACTTCTTGAACCTTCCTGCTACTTGAACTTCTTGAACTTCATGAATTTTCCTGATACTTGAACTACTTGAACTTCTTGAACCTTACTGCTACTTTAACTTCTTGACCCTTCCTGCTACTTGAACTTCTTGAACCTTCCTGCTACTTGAACTTCTTGAACCTTCCGGCTACTTGAACTTCTTGAACTTCATGAACCATCCTGCTACTTGAACTAATTGAACTTCTTGAACCTTACTGCTACTTGAACTTCTTGAACTTCTTGAACCTTCCTGCTACTTGAACTTCTTGAACCTTCCTGCTACTTGAACTTCTTGAACTTTTTAAACCTTCCTGCTACTTGAACTTCTTGAACCTTCCTGCTACTAGAACTTCTTGAACCATCCTGCTACTTGAACTTCTTGAAACTTCCTGCTACTTGAACTTCTTGAACTTCTTGACCCTTCCTGCTACTTGAACTTCTTGAACTTCTTGAACCTTCCTGCTACTTGAACTTCTTGAACTTCTTGAACCTTCCTGCCACTAGAACTTCTTGAACCTTCCTGGTACTTGAACTTCTTGAACCTTCCTGCTACTTGAACTTCTTGAACTTCTTGAACCTTCCTGCTACTTGAACTTCTTGAACTTCTTGAACCTTCCTGCTACTTGAACTTCTTGAACTTCTTGAACTTCTTGAACCTTCCTGCTACTTGAACTTCTTGAACTTCTTGAACCTTCCTGCTACTTGAACTTTTTGAACCTTCCTGCTACTTGAACTTCTTGAACCTTCCTGCTACTTGAACTTCTTGAACATCTTGAACCTTCCTGCTACTTGAACTTCTTGAACCTTCCTGCTACTTGAACTTCTTGAACTTCTTGATCCTTCTTGCTACTTGAACTTCTTGAACTTCTTGAACCTTCCTGCTACTTGAACTACTTTAACTTCTTGAACCTTCCTGCTAATTAAACTTCTTGAACCTTCCTGCTACCTGAACTTCTTGAACCTTCCTGCTACTTGAACTTTTTGAACCTTCCGGCTACTTGAACTTCTTGAACCTTCCTGCTACTTGAACTTCTTGAACCTTCCTGCTACTTGAAATTCTTGAACCTTCCTGCTACTTGAACTTCTTGAACCGTCCTGCTACTTGAACTTCTTGAACTTCATGAACCTTCCAGCTCCTTGAACTACTTGAACTTCTTGAACCTTCCTGCTACTTTAACTTCTTGAACCTTCCTGCTACTTGAACTTCTTGAACCTTCCGGCTACTTGAACTTCTTGAAAATTCCTGCTACTTGAACTTCTTGAACTTCATGAACCTTCCTGTTACTTGAACTACTTGAACTTCTTGAACCTTACTGCTACTTTAACTTCTTGAACCTTCCTGCTACTTGAACTTCTTGAACCTTCCTGCTACTTGAACTTCTTGAACCTTCCGGCTACTTGAACTTCTTGAACTTCTTGAACCTTCCTGCTACCTAAACCTATTGAACCTTCCTGCTACTTGAACTTCTTGAACCTTCCTGCTCCTTGAACTTCTTGAACCTTCCTGCTACTTGAACTTCCTGACCCTTCCTGCTACTTGAACATTTTGAACTTCTAGAACCTTCCTCCTACTTGAACTTCTGGAATCTTCCTGCTACTTGAACTTCTTGAACCTTCCTGGTACTTGAACTTGAACTTTCCTGCTTCTTGATTTTCTTGAACCTTCCTGCCACTTGAACTTCTTGAACCTTCCTGCTACTTGAACTTATTGAACTTCTTGAACCTTCCTGCTACTTGAACTTCTTAAACCTTCCTGCTACTTGAACTTCTTGAACCTTCCTGCTACTTGAACTTCTTGAACCTTCCTGCTACTTGAACTTCTTGAACCTTCCTGCTACTTGAACTTCTTGAACCTTCCTGCAACTTAAACTTCTTGAACTTCTTGAACCTTCCTGCTACTTTAACTTGTTGATCCTTCCTGCTACTTGAACTTCACGAACCTTCCTGCTACTTGAACTTCATGAACTTCTTGAACCTTCCTGCTACTTGAACTTCTTGAACCTTCAGGCTACTTGAACTTCTTGAACCTTCCTGCTACTTGAATTCTTGAACTTTCCTGCTACTTGAACTTCTTGAACTTCTTGAACCTTCCTGCTACTTGAACTTCTTAAACCTTCCTGCTACTTGAACTTCTTGAACCTTCCTGCTACTTGAACTTCTTGAACCTTCCTGCTACTTGAACTTCCTGAACCTTCCTGCAACTTAAACTTCTTGAACTTCTTGAACCTTCCTGCTACTTTAACTTGTTGATCCTTCCTGCTACTTGAACTTCACGAACCTTCCTGCTACTTGAACTTCATGAACTTCTTGAACCTTCCTGCTACTTGAACTTCTTGAACCTTCAGGCTACTTGAACTTTTTGAACCTTCCTGCTACTTGAACTTCTTGAACTTCTTGAACCTTCCTGCTACTTGAACTTCTTGAACTTCTTCAACCTTCCTGCTACTCGAACTTCTTGAACTTCTTGAACCTTCCTGCTACTTGAACTTCTTGAACCTTCCTGCTACTTGAACTTCTTGAACTTCTTAAACCTTCCTGCTACTTGAACTTCTTGAACCTTCCTGCTACTTGAACTTCTTGAACATTCCTGCTACTTGAACTTCTTGAACCTTCCTGCTACTTGAACTTCTTGAAACTTTCTGCTACTTGAACTTCTTGAAACTTCCTGCTACTTGAACTTCTTGAACCTTCCTGCTACTTGAACTTCTTGAACCTTCCTGCTACCTGAACTTCTTGAACCTTCCTGCCACTTGAACTTCTTGAACTTCATGAACCTTCCTGCTCCTTGAACTACTTGAACTTCTTGAACCTTCCTGCTACTTTAACTTCTTACACCTTCCTGCTACTTGAACTTCATGAATCTTCCGGCTACTTGAACTTCTTGAACCTTCCTGCTACTTGAACTTCTTGAACTTCATGAACTTTCCTGCTACTTGAACTACTTGAACTTCTTGAACCTTACTGCTACTTTAACTTCTTGAACCTTCCTGCTACTTGAACTTCTTGAACCTTCCTGCTACTTGAACTTCTTGAACCTTCCGGCTACTTGAACTTCTTGAACTTCATGAACCTTCCTGCTACTTGAACTAATTGAACTTCTTGAACCTTACTGCTACTTGAACATCTTGAACTTCTTGAACCTTCCTGCTACTTGAACTTCTTGAACCTTCCTGCTACTTGAACTTCTTGAACTTTTTAAACCTTCCTGCTACTTGAACTTCTTGAACCTTCCTGCTACTTGAACTTCTTGAACCTTCCTGCTACTTGAACTTCTTGAACTTTTTAAACCTTCCTGCTACTTGAACTTCTTGAACCTTCATGCTACTTGAACTTTTTGAACTTTCCTGCTACTTGAACTTCTTGAACTTCTTGAACCTTCCTGCTACTTGAACTTCTCGAACCTTCCTGCTACTTGAACCTCTTGAACTTCTTGAACCTTCCTGCTACTTGAACTTCATGAACTTCTCGAACCTTCCTGCTACTTGAACTTCTTGAATTTCTTGAACCGTCCAGCTACTTGAACTTCTTGAACTTCTTGAACCTTCCTGATACTTTAACTTCTTGAACTTCTTGAACCTTCCTGCTACTTGAACTTCTTGAACTTCTTGAACCTTCCTGCTACTTGAACTTCTCGAACCTTCCTGCTTGTTGAACTTCTTGAACTTCTTGAACCTTCATGCTACTTGAACTTCTTGAACTTCTTGAACCTTCCTGCTACTTGAACTTCTTGAACCTTCCTGCCACTTGAACTTCTTGAACCTTCCTGCTACTTGAACTTCTTGAACCTTCCTGTTACTTGAACTTTTTGAACCTTCCTGCTACTTGAACTTCCAGAACCTGCCTGCTATTTGAACTTCTTGAACTTTTTGAACTTCTTGAACCTTCCTGCTACTTGAACTTCTTGAACCTTCCTGCTACTTGAACTTTTTGAACTTCTTGAACCTTCGTGCTACTTGAACTTCTTGAACCTTCCTGCTACTTGAACTTCTTGAACTTCTTGAACCTTCATGCTACTTGAACTTCTTGAACCTTCCTGAAACTTGAGCTTCTTGAACTTCTTGAACCTTCCTGCTACTTGATCTTCTTGACCCTTCCTGCTACTTGAACTTCTTGAACTTCTTGAACCTTTCTGCTACTTGAACTTCTTGAACCATCCTGCTACTTGAACTTCTTGAACCTTCCTGCTACTTGAACTTCTTGAACCTTCCTGCTACTTGAACTTCTTGAACATTCCTGCTACTTGAACTTCTTGAACCTTCCTGCTACTTGAACTTTTTGAACTTCTTGAACCTTCCTGCTACTTGAACTTCTTGAACTTCTCGAACCTTCCTGCTACTTGAACTTCTTGAACCTTCCTGCTACTTGAACTTCTTGAACTTCTTAAACCTTCCTGCTACTTGAACTCCTTGAACCTTCCTGCTACTTGAACTTTTTGAACATTCCTGCTACTTGAACTTCTTGAACCTTCCTGCTACTTGAACTTTTTGAACTTCTTGAACCTTCCTGCTACTTGAACTTCTTGAAACTTTCTGCTACTTGAACTTCTTGAAACTTCCTGGTACCTGAACTTCTTGAACCTTCCTTCTATTTGAACTTCTTGAACCTTCCTGCTACTTGAACTTTTAGAACCTTCCGGCTACTTGAACTTCTTGAACCTTCCTGCTACTTGAACTTCTTGAACCTTCCTGCTACTTGAACTTCTTGAACCTTCCTGCTACTTGAACTTCTTGAACCTTCCTGCCACTTGAACTTCTTGAACTTCATGAACCTTTCTGCTCCTTGAACTACTTGAACTTCTTGAACCTTCCTGCTACTTTAACTTCTTACACCTTCCTGCTACTTGAACTTCTTGAACCTTCCGGCTACTTGAACTTCTTGAACCTTCCTGTTACTTGAACTTCTCGAACTTCATGAACTTTCCTGCTACTTGAACTACTTGAAATTCTTGAACCTTACTGCTACTTTAACTTCTTGAACCTTACTGCTACTTGAACTTCTTGAACCTTCCTGCTACTTGAACTTCTTGAACCTTCCGGCTACTTGAACTTCTTGAACTTCATGAACCTTCCTGCTACTTGAACTAATTGAACTTCTTGAACCTTACTGCTACTTGAACTTCTTGAACTTCTTGAACCTTCCTGCTACTTGAACTTCTTGAACCTTCCTGCTACTTGAACTTCTTGAACTTTTTAAACCTTCCTGCTACTTGAACTTCTTGAACCTTCCTGCTACTTGAACTTTTTGAACTTTCCTGCTACTTGAACTTCTTGAACCTTCCGGCTACTTGAACTTCTTGAACTTCTTGAACCTTCCTACTACTTGAACTACTTGAACCTTCCTGCTACTTGAACTTCTTGAACCTTCCTGCTACTTGAACTTCTTGAACTTCTTGAACCTTCCTGCTACTTGAACTTCTTGAACTTCTTGAACCTTCCTGCTACTTGAACTTCTTGAACTTCTTTAACCTTCCTGCTACTTGAACTTCTTGAACTTCTTGAACCTTCCTGCTACTTGAACTTCTTGAACTTCTTGAACCTTCCTGCTACTTGAACTTCTTGAACTTCTTTAACCTTCCTGCTACTTGAACTTCTTGAACCTGCCTGGTGCTTGAACTTCTTTAACCTTCCTGCTACTTGAACTTCTTGAACTTCTTGAACCTTCCTGCTACTTGAACTTTTTGAACTTCTTGAACCTTCCTGCTACCTGAACTTTTTGAAAATTCCTGCTACTTGAACTTCTTGAACCTTCCTGCGACTTGAACTTCTTGAACTTCTTGAACCTTCCTGCTACTTGAACTTCTTGAACCTTCCTGCTACTTGAACTTCTTGAACTTCTTGAACCTTCCTGCTACTTGAACTTCTTGAACTTCTTGAACCTTCATGCTACTTGAACTACTTTTTCTTCTTGAACCTTCCTGCTAATAAAACTTCTTGAACCTTCCTGCTACCTGTACTTCTTGAACCTTCCTGCTACTTGAACTTTTTGAACCTTCCGGCTACTCGAACTTCTTGAACCTTCCTGCTACTTGAACTTCTTGAACCTTCCTGCTACTTGAACTTCTTGAACCTTCCTGCTACTTGAACTTCTTGAACCGTCCTGCTACTTGAACTTCTTGAACTTCATGAACCTTCCAGCTCCTTGAACTACTTGAACTTCTTGAACCTTCCTGCTACTTTAACTTCTTGAACCTTCCTGCTACTTGAACTTCTTGAACCTTCCGGCTACTTGAACTTCTTGAACCTTCTTGCTACTTGAACTTCTTGAACTTCATGAACCTTCCTGTTACTTGAACTACTTGAACTTCTTGAACCTTACTGCTACTTCAACTTCTTGAACCTTCCTGCTACTTGAACTTCTTGAACCTTCCTGCTAATTGAACTTCTTGAACCTTCCGGCTACTTGAACTTCTTGAACTTCTTGAACCTTCCTGCTACTTGAACCTATTGAACCTTCCTGCTACTTGAACTTCTTGAACCTTCCTGCTACTTGAACTTCTTGAACCTTCCTGCTACTTGAACTTCCTGACCCTTCCTGCTACTTGAACATTTTGAACTTCTAGAACCTTCCTGCTACTTGAACTTCTGGAATCTTCCTGCTACTTGAACTTCTTGAACCTTCCTGGTACTTGAACTTGAACTTTACTGCATCTTGATTTTCTTGAGCCTTCCTGCCACTTGAACTTCTTGAACCTTCCTGCTACTTGAACTTCTTAAACCTTCCTGCTACTTGAACTTCTTGAACCTTCCTGCTACTTGAACTTCTTGAACCTTCCTGCTAGTTGAACTTCTTAAACTTCTTGAACCTTCCTGCTACTTGAACTTCTTGAACCTTCCTGCTACTTGAACTTCTTGAACTTCTTGAACCTTCCTGCTACTTGAACTTGTTGATCCTTCCTGCTACTTGAACTTCTCGAACCTTCCTGCTACTTGAACTTCATGAACTTCTTGAACCTTCCTGCTACTTGAACTTCTTGAACCTTCAGGCTACTTGAACTTCTTGAACCTTCCTGCTACTTGAACTTCTTGAACCTTCGTGCTACTTGAACTTTTTAAACCTTCCTGCTACTTGAACTTCTTGAACTTCTTGAACCTTTCTGCTACTTGAACTTCTTGAACCTTCCTGCTACTTGAACTTCTCGAACTTCTTGAACCTTCCTGCTACTTAAACTTCTTTAACTTCTTGAACCTTCCTGCTACTTTAACTTTTTGAACCTTCCTGCTACTTGACCTTCTTGAACTTCTTGAACCTTCCTGCTACTTGAACTTAATGAACTTCTTGAACCTTCCTGCTACTTGAACTTCTTGAACTTCTTGAACCTTCCTGCTACTTGAACTTCTTGAACTTCTTGAACCTTCCTGCTACTTGAACTTCTTCAACCTTCCTGCTACTTGAACTTCTTGAACTTCTTAAACCTTCCTGCTACTTGAACTTCTTGAACCTTCCTGCTACTTGAACTCCTTGAACATTCCTGCTACTTGAACTTGTTGAACCATGCTGCTACTTGAACTTTTTGAACTTCTTGAACCTTCCTGCTACTTGAACTTCTTGAAACTTTCTGCTACTTGAACTTCTGGAAACTTCCTGCTACCTGAACTTCTTGAACCTTCCTGCTACTTGAACTTCTCGAACCTTCCTGCTACTTGAACTTTTTGAACCTTCCGGCTACTTGAACTTCTTGAACCATCCTGCTACTTGAACTTCTTGAACCTTCCTGCTACTTGAACTTCTTGAACCTTCCTGCTACTTGAACTTCTTGAACCTTCCTGCCACTTGAACTTCTTGAACTTCATGAACCTTCCTGCTCCTTGAACTACTTGAACTTCTTGAACCTTCCTGCTACTTTAACTTCTTACACCTTCCTGCTACTTGAACTTCTTGAACCTTCAGGCTACTTGAACTTCTTGAACCTTCCTGCTACTTGAACTTCTTAAACTTCATGAACTTTCCTGCTACTTGAACTACTTGAACTTCTTGAACCTTACTGCTTCTTTAACTTCTTGACCCTTCCTGCTACTTGAACTTCTTGAACCTTCCTGCTACTTGAACTTCTTGAACCTTCCGGCTACTTGAACTTCTTGAACTTCATGAACCATCCTGCTACTTGAACTAGTTGAACTTCTTGAACCTTACTGCTACTTGAACTTCTTGAACTTCTTGAACCTTCCTGCTACTTGAACTTCTTGAACCTTTCTGCTACTTGAACTTTTAGAACTTTTTAAACCTTCCTGCTACTTGAACTTCTTGAACCTTCCTGCTACTTGAACTTCTTGAACCTTCCTGCTACTTGAACTTCTTGAACCTTCCTGCTACTTGAACTTCTTGAACTTCTTGAACCTTCCTGCTACTTGAACTTCTTGAACTGCTTGAAACTTCGTGCTACTTGAACTTCTTGAACTTCTCGAACCTTCCTGCTACTTGAACTTCTTGAACCTTCCTGGTACTTGAACTTCTGGAACCTTCCTGCTACTTGAACTTCTTGAACTTCTTGAACCTTCCTGCTACTTGAACTTCTTGAACTTCTTGAACCCTCCTGCTACTTGAACTTCTTGAACTTCTTGAACCTTCCTGCTACTTGAACTTCTTGAACTTCTTGAACCTTCCTGCTACTTGAACATTTTGAACCTTCCTGCTACTTGAACTTCTTGAACCTTCCTGCTACTTGAACTTCTTGAACTTCTTGAGCCTTCCTGCTACTTGAACTTCTAGAACCTTCCTGCTACTTGAACTTCTTGAACTTCTTGAACCTTCCTGCTACTTGAACTTCTTGAACTTCTTGAACCTTCCTGCTACTTGAACTACTTTAACTTCTTGAACCTTCCTGCTAATTAAACTTCTTGAACCTTACTGCTACCTGAACTTCTTTAACCTTCCTGCTACTTGAACTTTTTGAACCTTCCGGCTACAACTTCTTGAACCTTCCTGCTACTTGAACTTCTTGAACCTTCCTGCGACTTGAACTTCTTGAACCTTCCTGCTACTTGAACTTCTTGAACCGTCCTGCTACTTGAACTTCTTGAACTTCATGAACCTTCCAGCTCCTTGAGCTACTTGAACTTCTTGAACCTTCCTGCTACTTTAACTTCTTGAACTCTCCTGCTACTTGAACTTCTTGAACCTTCCGGCTACTTGAACTTCTTGAACCTTCCTGCTACTTGAACATCTCGAACTTCATGAACCTTCCTCTTACTTGAACTACTTGAACTTCTTGATCCTTACTGCTACTTTAACTTCTTGAACCTTCCTGCTACTTGAACTTCTTGAACCTTCCTGCTACTTGAACTTCTTGAACCTTCCGGCTACTTGAACTTCTTGAACTTCTTGAACCTTCCTGCTACTTAAACCTATTGAACCTTCCTGCTACTTGAACTTCTTGAACCTTCCTGCTACTTGAACTTCTTGAACCTTCCTGCTACTCGAACTTCCTGACCCTTCCTGCTACTTGAACATTTTGAACTTCTAGAATCTTCCTCCTACTTGAACTTCTGGAATCTTCCTGCTACTTGAACTTCTTGAACCTTCCTGGTACTTGAACTTGAACTTTCCTGCATCTGTATTTTCTTGAACCTTCCTGCCACTTGAACTTCTTGAACCTTCCTGCTACTTGAACTTATTGAACTTCTTGAACCTTCCTGCTACTTGAACTTCTTAAACCTTCCTGCTACCTGAACTTCTTGAACCTTCCTGCTACTTGAACTTCTTGAACCTTCCTGCTACTTGAACTTCTTGAACTTCTTGAACCTTCCTGCTACTTGAACTTCTTGAACCTTCCTGCAACTTAAACTTCTTGAACTTCTTGAACCTTCCTGCTACTTGAACTTGTTGATCCTTCCTGCTACTTTAACTTCTCGAACCTTCCTGCTACTTGAACTTCATGAACTTCTTGAACCTTCCTGCTACTTGAACTTCTTGAACCTTCAGGCTACTTGAACTTCTTGAACCTTCCTGCTACTTGAACTTCTTCAACCTTCCTGCTACTTGAACTTTTTGAACCTTCCTGCTACTTGAACTTCTTGAACTTCTTGAACCTTTCTGCTACTTGAACTTCTTGAACCTTCCTGCTACTTGAACTTCTTGAACTTCTTGAACCTTCCTGCTACTTAAACTTCTTTAACTTCTTGAACCTTCCTGCTACTTGAACTTTTTGAACCTTCCTGCTACTTGAACTTCTTGAACTTCTTGAACCTTCCTGCTACTTGAACTTCTAGAACTTCTTGAACCTTCCTGCTACTCGAACTTCTTGAACTTCTTGAACCATCCTGCTACTTGAACTTCTTGAACCTTCCTGCCACTTGAACTTCTTGAACTTCTTAAACCTTCCTGCTACTTGAACTTCTTGAACCTTCCTGCTACTTTAACTTCTTGAACCTTCCTGCTACTTTAACTTCTTGAACATTCCTGCTACTTGAACTTCTTGAACCTTCCTGCTACTTGAACTTTTTGAACTTCTTGAACCTTCCTGCTACTTGAACTTCTTGAAACTTTCTGCTACTTGAACTTCTTGAAACTTCCTGCTACCTCAACTTCTTGAACCTTCCTGCTACTTGAACTTCTTGAACCTTCCTGCTACTTGAACTTTTTGAACCTTCCGGCTACTTGAACTTCTTGAACCTTCCTGCTACTTGAACTTCTTGAACCTTCCTGCTACTTGAACTTCTTGAACCTTCCTGCTACTTGAACTTCTTGAACCTTCCTGCCACTTGAACTTCTTGAACTTCATGAACCTTGCTGCTCCTTGAACTACTTGAACTTCTTGAAATTTCCTGCTATTTTAACTTCTTACACCTTCCTGCTACTTGAACTTCTTGAACCTTCCGGCTACTTGAACTTCTTGAACCTTCCTGCTACTTGAACTTCTTGAACTTCATGAACTTTCCAGCTACTTGAACTACTTGAACTTCTTGAAATTTACTGCTACTTTAACTTCTTGAACCTTCCTGCTACTTGAACCTTCCTGCTACTTGAACTTCTTGAACCTTCCGGCTACTTGAACTTCTTGAACTTCATGAACCTTCCTGCTAATTGAACTAATTGAACTTCTTGAACCTTACTGCTACTTGAACTTCTTGAACTTCTTGAACCTTCCTGCTACTTGAACTTCTTGAACCTTCCTGCTACTTGAACTTCTTGAACTTTTTATACCTTCCTGCTACTTGAACTTCTTGAATTTTCCTGCTACTTGAACTTTTTGAACTTTCCTGCTACTTGAACTTCTTGAACTTCTTGAACCTTCCTGCTACTTGAACTTCTTGAACCTTCCCGCTACTTGAACCTCTTGAACTTCTTGAACCTTCCTGCTACTTGAACTTCATGAACTTCTCGAACTTTGCTGCTACTTGAACTTCTTGAACTTCTTGAACCGTCCTGCTACTTGAACTTCTTGAACTTCTTGAACCTTCCTGATACTTTAACTTCTTGAACTTCTTGAACCTTCCTGCTACTTGAACTTCTTGAACTTCTTGAACCTTCCTGCTACTTGAACTTCTCGAACCTTCCTGCTTGTTGAACTTCTCGAACTTCTTGAACCTTCCTGCTACTTGAACTTCTTGAACTTCTTGAACCTTCCTGCTACTTGAACTTCTTGAACCTTTCTGCGACTTGAACTTCTTGAACCTTCCTGCTACTTGAACTTCTTGAACCTTCCTGCTGCTTGAACTTTTTGAACCTTCCTGCTACTTGAACTTCCAGAACCTTCCTGCTACTTGAACTTCTTGAACTTTTTGAACTTCTTGAACCTTCCTGCTACTTGAACTTCTTGAACCTTCCTGCTACTTGAACTTTTTGAACTTCATGAACCTTCCTGCTACTTGAACTTCTTGAACCTTCCTGCTACTCGAACTTCTTGAACTTCTTGAACCTTCATGCTACTTGAATTTCTTGAAACTTCCTGCTTCTTGAACTTCTTGAACCTTCCTGCTACTTGAACTTCTTGAACCTTCCTGAAACTTGAGCTTCTTGAACTTCTTGAACCTTCCTGCTACTTGATCTTCTTTACCCTTCCTGCACCTTGAACTTCTTGAACTTCTTGAACCTTTCTGCTACTTGAACTTCTTGAAACTTCCTGCTACTTGAACTTCTTTAACTTCTTGAACCTTCCTGCTACTTAAACTTCTTTAACTTCTTGAACCTTCCTGCTACTTGAACTTTTTGAACCTTCCTGCTACTTGAACTTCTTGAACTTCTTGAACCTTCCTGCTACTTGAACTTCTTGAACTTCTTGAACCTTCCTGCTACTTGAACTTCTTGAACTTCTTGAACCTTCCTGCTACTTGAACTTCTTGAACCTTCCTGCTACTTGAACTTCTTGAACCTTCCTGCTACTTGAACTTCTTGAACTTCTTAAACCTTCCTGCTACTTGAACTTCTTGAACCTTCCTGCTACTTGAACTTCTTGAACATTCCTGCTACTTGAACTTCTTGAACCTTCCTGCTACTTGAACTTTTTGAACTTCTTGAACCTTCCTGCTACTTGAACTTCTTGAAACTTTCTGCTACTTGAACTTCTTGAAACTTCCTGCTACCTGAACTTCTTGAACCTTCCTGCTACTTGAACTTCTTGAACCTTCCTGCTACTTGAACTTTTTGAACCTTCCGGCTACTTGAACTTCTTGAACCTTCCTGCTACTTGAACTTCTTGAACCTTCCTGCTACTTGAACTTCTTGAACCTTCCTGCTACTTGAACTCCTTGACCCATCCTGCCACTTGAACTTCTTGAACTTCATTAACCTTCCTGCTCCTTGAACTACTTGAACTTCTTGAACCTTCCTGCTACTTTAACTTCTTACACCTTCCTGCTACTTGAACTTCTTGAACCTTCCGGCTACTTGAACTCCTTGAACCTTCCTGTTACTTGAACTTCTTGAACTTCATGAACTTTCCTGCTACTTGAACTACTTGAACTTCTTGAACCTTACTGCTACTTTAACTTCTTGAACCTTCCTGCTACTTGAACTTCTTGAACCTTCCTGCTACTTGAACTTCTTGAACCTTCCGGCTACTTGAACTTCTTGAACTTCATGAACCTTCCTGCTACTTGAACTAATTGAACTTCTTGAACCTTACTGCTACTTGAACTTCTTGAACTTCTTGAACCTTCCTGCTACTTGAACTTCTTGAACCTTCCTGCTACTTGAACTTCTTGAACCTTCCTGCTACTTGAACTTCCTGACCCTTCCTGCTACTTGAACATTTTGAACTTCTAGAACCTTCCTCCTACTTGAACTTCTGGAATCTTCCTGCTACTTGAACTTCTTGAACCTTCCTGGTACTTGAACTTGAACTTTCCTGCATCTTGATTTTCTTGAACCTTCCTGCCACTTGAACTTCTTGAACCTTCCTGCTACTTGAACTTATTGAACTTCTTGAACCTTCCTGCTACTTGAACTTCTTAAACCTTCCTGCTACTTGAACTTCTTGAACCTTCCTGCTACTTGAACTTCTTGAACCTTCCTGCTACTTGAACTTCTTGAACTTCTTGAACCTTCCTACTACTTGAACTTCTTGAACCTTCCTGCAACTTAAACTTCTTGAACTTCTTGAACCTTCCTGCTACTTGAACTTGTTGATCCTTCCTGCTACTTGAACTTCTCGAACCTTCCTGCTACTTGAACTTCATGAACTTCTTGAACCATCCTGCTACTTGAACTTCTTGAACCTTCAGGCTGCTTGAACTTCTTGAACCTTCCTGCTACTTGAACTTCTTGAACCTTCCTGCTACTTGAACTTTTTGAACCTTCCTGCTACTTGAACTTCTTGAACTTCTTGAACCTTTCTGCTACCTGAACTTCTTGAACCTTCCTGCTACTTGAACTTCTTGAACTTCTTGAACCTTCCTGCTACTTAAACTTCTTTAACTTCTTGAACCTTCCTGCTACTTGAACTTTTTGAACCTTCCTGCTACTTGAACTTCTTGAACTTCTTGAACCTTCCTGCTACTTGAACTTCTTGAACTTTTTGAACTTTCCTGCTACTTGAACATCTTGAACTTCTTAAACCTTCCTGCTACTTGAACTTCTTGAACTTCTTGAACCTTCCTGCTACTTGAACTTTTTGAACCTTCCTGCTACTTGAACTTCTTGAACCTTCCTGCTACTTGAATTTCTGGAACTTCTTGAACCTTCCTGCTACTTGAACTTCTTGAACCTTCCTGCTACTTGAACTTCTTGAACTTCTTGAACCTTCCTGCTACTTGAACTTCTTGAACTTCTTGAACCTTCCTGCTACTTGAACTACTTTAACTTCTTGAACATTCCTGCTAATTAAACTTCTTGAACCTTCCTGCTACCTGCACTTCTTTAACCTTCCTGCTACTTGAACTTTTTGAACCTTCCGGCTACTTGAACTTCTTGAACCTTCCTGCTACTTGAACTTCTTGAACCTTCCTGCTACTTGAACTTCTTGAACCTTCCTGCTACTTGAACTTCTTGAACCGTCCTGCTACTTGAACTTATTGAACTTCATGAACCTTCCAGATCCTTTAACTACTTGAACTTCTTGAACCTTCCTGCTACTGTTCCGACCTTTTTCAGTATACAGGTCGAAACTAAACGCGAATGAGGTTCGGGAGTGAATCAGATGCAGTAACGTGGTTATCCTTTAATGGTACTTCAGAGTCGACACAGGCTTCGTAATTGGTAGAGAATCTTAGATCGGAAGGTAATCTCGTTACTTCTATAGCGCATCTGTGATCTCTACAGATGCTTTCTCGACAGTCGCTCTTCCGCTAATGAACAGCGACGTCTCTTTTAATGTGCTACCTCTACGGCAGGCTACCGCTAGTGAACGGCGATGTCTCTGGCCGATTCTATTTATATACTCGGCGGCGCACATAATGCTCCCCCCACATTTTTTTAAAAATTCTTTATTACAATAAAAATTTTTAAAACGGTATTCAATTAACTTTGATTTTTCTTTGACTATCAATTAATCTTACAATCCGTCTAATTAATTCGAACAGATCAGATCGTATAACCAAATTGCTTCCGAATTATGAACGGAGGTAGGCAGGTATGGCCTTTGCTTGTCATCATAAACAAATTTCAACGGTAATCCTACATCTTGTTAAACATTATTTTTAGTGTCAATATTATATTTTAGTGTCAATTCAATACTAGATTTATTACCCAAAATCAACCAAATAATCACTCTACGCACTTAGCTCAAACAATTTGTTCATTCGTTATCAAGTTATTGATTCCTAGAATTCTTGGATACTCCAGATATTTCGGATACAAATGGATGCACCACACAATTTTATTAACATATCAAAATATCGAAATCAAACTTCAAAACGCGTACTTAATAAATCCTTTTCATAAGGTACACTTTCTTGAACAAACTGGACACCTACCGTCAGATCGAGAACAAAATTTCTATTTTGGATTAACATATTAACACATTTCGAGAACAGAATTTTCAATGCAATTGGAAATAAAGAAGGAAAAGTCCATCATAAGACTATGTTACATAAAAATATAGAAAAGAGGTTTAAATGCGCAAAACAGTGCATTGCATTACCACAATTGGCAAGGTAAAAGTAGAATAGGATTCAAATCGTCCTACGATTTAAATTAACATATTTCAATTCAACTAAACTACAAGTGCGCAATTTGGTATTTTTTTTTTTTTTATTCGCAATATAATACTTCGTCTCAATATTTCACGTGAATACATGAACAAAATAATCTATAAAATAGAATACATAATCCGTATATAATAGAGATTTTTTCCGTATAAAATAGAATTAATCTAAGACAATGGAAGGTTACTACTCCGTTGCAGATGGGATAATCGGAACATGATACTCTGAGCTATGGTATTCAGATTCAGAATGTGGGAGTCTAGCGTTGTAATGTTACGCGCTAACTTGAGGCGGAAGTGCAATGTTCTGGAATTGTTCAGGAGTCGTCCAAGGAATCTGAAAGGATACGACACAGGAAATTAGCATGGCCACAAGTTTAAGTAAGCAATTGTCGTTTCATAATAAGGCAACGCTTCATTCTCATTAAGACACATTCATTTCAACTACACTGCCTAGCATTGTCGCCAAACAATTTGCGGCAGAAGCGCAGATCTCGCGGCTTCGCGCTCGCACTCTCGTGTTGACATTTCCAAGATTGCATCTCAGTTTATCAACTCTAGCTGACGGCTTGACGAACACAGCCTTTGATGTCGCAACAACAGTATGACAACATCCTAAGCTCAACATCTCTTCTGAAGGTGTTTCGCAACAAAATATTTCCTAACGCAAGACATACATAAATCTTGAAAGAAACTCATGGAATGCTCTTACAAGCTAGAAACTCATAGAACGCACTTATAAGCTAAAAACCATTTAAATACATATATGGAATGGCAATTTCAGAATATAAGGAATGAACAGTTGCAAACTAGGTTGACAGTTTTACCTTCTTAACTTATCTAAAGGCAGTACATGGTTTAAGTTTGTTCGGATAATCTTGTTACCGATCTTAATATCTGCGTAATTTTTATCTAGCTTTTCAATGATACCTGGTCCTAAGAAATTTAGCTGTAATTTGTGTTTTTTGGACTGATTTTTTACTAGTACACGGTCCGTCACTTTTAAATTTTTATCGCGACGTTTCATATTTCTATAGGCAGTTCTTTCGATTGTGGCGTTAATGATCGCATTTCTAATATTGTTCACTACAATAGATGACTCGGTAAATTTTTGTTTGTGAACATCTTCATATGTAGTCGCAACATTGAAGTCTTCTAAATTAGTAGAACTGATATACACACACGTATCTCTACCGAACACCGTGTATGCGGGTGTATCTCCTAAAGTTTCATAAAAACTATTGTTAATCGAATTCTCCACAATATCCAATAATCTATCCCACTCATTATGAGTAAGAAAATTTAGATATAACTTGAGCAGGTGTCGAATTTTTCCATTACATCGCTCAACAATGCCATTAGAAAAAGGGGAATAAGCTAGAACTTCCCTTTTTAAGATAGAAAGTCCTTTTGTGAAATTTCTCACATTAGATGATTTAAATTCTAGAGCATTGTCGGATAACAATACGTCCGGGGTACCGAACAAACAGCAAAAATTCCATAGACAATCTGTAACAGTCTCTGTACATCGGTCACTAGTCGAATATAATTTAACAAAACGGGAAAATAGGTCGATAATGACAAGAATATATTTGTTCCCATTGTCTGTCATTGTTAATTGACCGTAGAAGTCCATGCTGACCGTTTGAAAACATCGTGTTCCAATTGGAGCATTTAGAATTTTAATCGGCGTCGGTATTCGTGATTTTAGAATCTTACAGATGTCACAAGATTCAACAATTTTGCGTGTAATTGTCCGTTCGTACGGATGAAAATATTTTAATTTAAACTTAAACAAGGTATGATTCAAATCTGTATGGGACAAATTATGGATGAATAGAATTGTCTTGTGTAACAGAGTATACGGCACCACAATAGTCAGAATGGTGCTGGGTCTGTTGTCAATTCTTCGTATTTTATACAAAATGTCATTCATAATCAGAAATTCATTCATGTCAGTATTAGTAACTCTAGTTGCATTCTCTAGGGCATCCTTTATTTCAGAACAAAAGGGATCACTATCTTGTTCACGTTTAAATTCGTCTAACGACCAGTTGTCATTAATACTTGAATGGTCTGTAGTCGTATTAACTCTATCCAGTCTGCATAAGCTCGTTTTCTGTCTGCTATTAAAGTCACAGGGTTCACGTCTGGGGTCTGTCTGTTGTTCAGCAGTACTGTTGTTGTTTCCTCCGTCCCTACTTCCTGGCATTGTCTCCTCGAACTCTTCCTCAGTCACTGGCTTGTTACATTTGTTACCCGCAGCAGCGGCTTGCAGCCTGGTTACAACGGGAAAAGTCTCTACATCCGGGGTTATTTCAGAACACTTTAATAGTTCTCTTTCTGATAAGGGGTTTTTGTCATGATTTAATCTACTTAATGCATCGGCGGCACTATTCGCCTTCCCAGAAAAATACTTTAATTTGGCATCAAAAGCTTGCACATAAATACTCCATCTCGCGAGCGTGTTGTCTTCAGGCAATTTCTTTGAAAATAAGGGAACTAAAGGCTTATGATCGGTGTAAATGACCCGATCATAGCCTAAAACAAGATATTTAAAGTACTTCAACGCTTCAACTATAGCAAACATCTCCTTTTTAGTTGTTGAGTATCTTCGTTGGGTGGAATTCAACGTTTTAGAAAAAAATGCGACAGGTCTCATGTTTCGAACTTTATCAGTAGATGATTGGAGTAAAACAGCTCCTATGCCGACGTTTGATGCATCACAAAAGAGATGAAAATTTTGATCGAAGTTTGGGTGACTCAAGGTTGTGTTTTCGCACAGTTCATCCTTTAATTTTTCAAAAGCGTTTTGACAATCCTTAGACCAATTGAATTCAACATTTTTCTTCAGAAGATTATAGAGCGGGCTCGCGATACTCGCAAAATTTTTTATGTACCTACGAAAGAAATTTACTAGACCTAGGAATGACTGTAACTGCTTTACATTCTTAGGAATTTCTAAATTCTTCACTTTGTCAGTACCGGTGCTTCTGGTTCCCATTCCACTAATGGAATGTCCGAGATATTCAATCTCGTTATTGAAAATTCTCATTTCTCAGTTTTGATTGACAATCTAGCGTTTCTTAATAATTCAAGTACAACTTTTATATCTGCAAGATGCTGTGCCTTCTCCTTAGAAAATATGAGCACGTCGTCCATAAAGACGAATGATAGTTTTCCTAGAACAGGAGATAGCGTTTGCGTCATGACTGACTGGAAATATGCAGGTGAGGTTTTTAAACCGAATGGTAAGCGGTTGAACTCGTATTTTCTACTAACAACTGTAAATGCGGTTATTTCTTTACTCTCATCGGTCAGTGTAATATTATGATATCCTGACCTAAGATCTAATTTTGAAAAGTATTTTTGACCATTTAAACTATAGAGAATCTCGTCCACGCGCGGCAGCGGGAATGATTCTTCATGAATTACCTCATTTACTTTGCGAAAGTCAACTACCGGACGTATAGTTCCATCTTTCGTATGAACTACAATTATCGGTGAATTATAAGCTGAAATCGATGGTCTAATAATTCCGTCGTCTAACATTTTTTCGTTAACGACTTTCAAGTCTTCCATGTAACGGTGGGCAATACGATAGGGAGGGACATTTACGACATCCACGTTAGGTTTCAAACGTATTTTGTATGGTTTAATCGCAGCAGCTGAGATCGATTCATTGTCTATAGTAATAACGTCTCTGAATTCATTCAACAAACTCAGCAATTCAGGCTTCATTTCGTCATCGTTACACTTGATATCATCGTTATTTAATTTCCGCCGACCACGGGCTACTTCTTTGGAATCAGAAACGTACCCTTCGTCGACAACTCCTGTGATCCCGACAGATTTACTATTAGTGTCTTTCTTCTCGACATCTAAATGACTGTCCTGAACAACACTCGTTGCCTGCACAAAGGTACTCAATCCTCCCTTTAATTCTCCTTGTACATCTGACAAGTAAACTTCGGATTCAACATGATCCTTCTCCACTTTTTCTAAAGTACTTATAATTGCATTCTCTGGTAAAACAATCGCTCTGTCGGAGCTATTAATCAACAACAACGGAATCTTTCTCCTATTGTTAACTCTCACAATTGCTTCTGCGACACAAATGCCTTCCTTTAAACTTGCTTTCTTTATTATGTATTCTCCATTTTTACACTTTCCAACATGTCCAACATGTTTCAAAATTACATTGGGAGCAATCTCCACTTGTCGAGTATGCACTCTTAACGGCCTTGGCCTTGTGTGGGAATTGGTAACTGCAACTACGCCTCGAACAGGCTGATTTTCTCTCTTACCATCCCTTTTTACTTCCTCGCCTGCTGTCTCAGCAATGCACGTCCTCTTCTCTCTTAGCTTATTTAGGACTTTTTTCTTAGCTCTGGACGTAATCGTGTCCGCCATGAGACACTCAGTATTCTCTATTAAATACTCGAGACACTCTGTCTTTCTTTTTTTTCGTCGTTTTACCTCTGCAAAGGGGATTTTCTCGTCTTTGATAATTAAACATCTTTGTTTTAAGTCTACAACGGCGTTCTTGTCTAATAAATCACGCCCAATAATGAGGTCATAATTGTAAATACCATCTTTAATTATTAAAGCATTTGTCTTTAAACTTACTCCGTTTTTTAACTTTAGGACAAGCTCCACCTCGCCCTCAACATTACTCTTAGCGTTAACGCCTTTTATAGTCAGAGAACTTGGCTTCACGTCATTACTTATCTCACTTATTCTGTGGTAGCTGATTAGGCACTTCTCTGATCCTGAATCAATCAATGCATTCCACAGGTCTGCATCTTTTCTAAGCACAATCATGGGCTTATGACTTTTTCGTATTACAAATAATTCATTTTGTCCTGTGACTTCGACTTCTTCATCTTCTTCGTATTTACAAACGTTCGTTGTGATATGCCTTTCATAATCAATGCCATGATCGTTCAGATCATCACTTAATTCCGCCTCTCCCAGCGATTCATATCTATTTTCACACTTAATTAGTGGATCTATCATCTCAACATTTTTAACGAGGGAACCTTCAGACATGTTTAACACATCAACTCTCTCGACATTTTTAACGAGGGAATCTTCAGCACCAGAATTCTCCTCGGGTTCACAGGGATTTGTCGCCGTAGAGTCATACTTAGTTATTGTAGTTTCATTTTTACCATTGACGTTATTTCTATCGGAAATGAAATCGTCTCTGCTGTTTACGCTAAAAAATCATTGCCACTGTTAGTTTGGTAAGTTTCTACCTGGCCTTTTTCTGGTACACTAGTTTTATGCTGTCCTCGCGCACGGACACGATCAGGTCTACCTGATCTGTTGAAATAGTCTCGTCTGGACCTACAGTCTCTTGCGTAGTGTCCTAACTTATTACAACGAAAACAAGCTACATCACGCAGTGAACGCTCGGTGGCTGTCTGATATGAACCTGGTTTGTACCAATCAGTCGGTTTCCTAGCCACCGTGGTTACCGACTCACTTTGTCCTTGACAGACACACTCATGATTGTAACACTTCGAGCAACGCTTTGTTTCAGCTGTCTCCAATGCCTGGACTTCTAGAGTCCCCAATTCCCGGTCTCCAACATAAGATTTGACGTAAGGCCTAGCACGGAAAATTGGTCTTGGGTAGTTTGGTCTAGAGTAGGGCCTACGCGTCCTACCTCTACCTTGAAATCCGCCTCTTGTCATTGTATGCACTTCGGCCTCATCACAGGCAGCTTCGAAGTTTGATTCGGACGAATGATCATCCTCAGCACAATAGATTTCCATAGATCTCTCAGATCGAGTCGCTAATATTTGCTTTCCTCGGGAAAATTCCCAATTACAGTCACAATTCTCTGAAGAAGCTCTTCCGACGATTTGAAGGGTTTGTTAAATAGTTTTTTGGAAAAATCTTCTGTTACTAGGGGGTTGATGATGACCATAGCTAACGCAACAATTAAAGTATTCTCGACATACTTATCGAGAGCAACAGGATCGGGACAATTTACTACATAGGGGTGGGCTCTGTTCGAACACTCCGGGCTGGTCATTATTCTGTGGGTTAGCTTACGGATTTTGGATAGTATAGCAACAAACTGGCTCGCTAAAGCATCATTACGTTTTAGGCGTACGTTATTTAGATCACAGGCGACCGCGTGCAAAGATCTTTCACCTTTTGACACGTAGATATTTTCTAACAGGTGTACGACTTCTTCGAAACTTAATTCATAACCTTCACTAATTATGGAAGCGACGACCGTGTTGAAGTCGCCTCTGCGCTTGTCTGCAGTTCGCAACAATAAGTTTAGTTTTGCTTCTTCCGAATTATTTGACAGCATATTGAAATATGCTCGCACATTCTTTATATGCGTTTCTAGTGACTTATTTTCTATAAAGTCAGGGTCGTTTCTTCGTTTTCTACCTCGGTACTGCGGCAGATCCTGCCCAGCAATTACAACACTAGGTATCGGACTGACAATAGAAGTCGTCACAGTGGTAACCGTACTAGTTACAGGGCTAACTGTGGTAGTGACTGCACTGGTAACAGGGGTGACAGTGGTGGTGGTCGTCATCGTGATAGGTACAGAAATCGACTTCGCGGAAAAAATAGGAACTGAAACTCTTCCTACTCTAGTCACGTACGGGGTAGTTCTTATGTACTCGTATTCGTCAGAGTCACTGTCCGACATAAGCACAAAAATAATCCTATATTCATAAACCTCCAATTTCCATTAAAAGAAAAATGTTCTACACACAATAAAATTTTCTACATGCAAATGATAATATTCTACATACAATAAAATTTTAACTCACATTTTCAGTGGACTTAAACCAGGCTAATCCAGCACACAAAGTCAAAAAGTCAAAGCTCGTGAAGGTCGGAAGCAACTGAACAGAGCAAGCCGCTCCAGCTTACTCTTATGTGCCAGGGAACAATGGGCCCGAGAACAATAGCAATAACTTCCTTCAATTGTTCTGGAGAACAATGGACTACCTCTCCACACAACGTTTCCGCGTACACGCTCGCTCTCCCACTCCCGGGAATCAGCTTGCTTACTGCGCTTTTGCAATGCCTATGCTGCTCGCTCTCCCGCTACCAGGAATCAGCTTGCGCTTGCAATGCTTACTGCTTAACTTCCTACTCATTAATTTTATAATGATGATGTATAATCATTAATTTGAGCGCATGCTTATTTACTTTGCAAGCAACATTATCGGCGTACACTTAACTTAATATTTTGGCGATGCGTAGTTCTCGTAGATCTTCTCGTTGCAGATGACGATGCGTAAATGCGTAGATCTCGTCGACAGACCAGGTTGTTGGTCTGGACCCTTCACTTCATCTTCTCCTTTGAGTAGCGTGTAAATTTTCGATTTTTTTCTCCCTCGAAGAGTTTCTTTCTCGAAGAGTTTCTTTCTTTTCTCGATGCTCTGAAGTAATGTGATAACTATGCGACGTTACTCCAACAGGGTGACACTCCTCACATTCAAAATCACGGATCAGCAGAATCGAAGATCAATTCTTGATATCTTTATTCTTCAATGGGGCAATGTGGCAATGTGGCAATGTGGGTATCTTTAATGTGGCATCCCCATACACGGGCACCAAATATGTTCCGACCTTTTTCAGTATACAGGTCGAAACTAAACGCGAATGAGGTTCGGGAGTGAATCAGATGCAGTAACGTGGTTATCCTTTAATGGTACTTCAGAGTCGACACAGGCTTCGTAATTGGTAGAGAATCTTGGATCGGAAGGTAATCTCGTTACTTCTATAGCGCATCTGTGATCTCTACAGATGCTTTCTCGACAGTCGCTCTTCCGCTAATGAACAGCGACGTCTCTTTTAATGTGCTACCTCTACGGCAGGCTACCGCTAGTGAACGGCGATGTCTCTGGCCGATTCTATTTATATACTCGGCGGCGCACACTACTTTAACTTCTTGAACCTTCCTGCTACTTGAACTTCTTGAACCTTCCGGCTACTTGAACTTCTTGAACCTTCCTGCTACTTGAACTTCTTGAACTTCATGAACCTTCCTGTTACTTGAACTACTTGAACTTCTTGAACCTTACTGCTACTTTAACTTCTTGAACCTTCCTGCTACTTGAACTTCTTGAACCTTCCTGCTACTTGAACTTCTTGAACCTTCCGTCTACTTGAACTTCTTGAACTTCTTGAACCTTCCTGCTACTTAAACCTATTGAACCTTCCTGCTACTTGAACTTCTTGAACCTTCCTGCTACTTGAACTTCTTGAACCTTCCTGCTACTTGACCTTCCTGACCCTTCCTGCTACTTGAACATTTTGAACTTCTAGAACCTTCCTCCTACTTGAACTTCTGGAATCTTCCTGCTACTTGAACTTTTTGAACCTTCCTGGTACTTGAACTTGAACTTTCCTGCATCTTGATTTTCTTGAACCTTCCTGCCACTTGAACTTCTTGAACCTTCCTGCTACTTGAACTTATTGAACTTCTTGACCCTTCCTGCTACTTGAACTTCTTAAACCTTCCTGCTACTTGAACTTCTTCAACCTTCCTGCTACTTGAACTTCTTGAACCTTCCTGCTACTTGAACTTCTTGAACTTCTTGAACCTTCCTGCTACTTGAACTTCTTGAACCTCCCTGCAACTTAAACTTCTTGAACTTCTTGAACCTTCCTGCTACTTGAACTTGTTGATCCTTCCTGCTACTTGAACTTCTCGAACCTTCCTGCTACTTGAACTTCATAACCTTCTTGAACCAACAGGCTACTTGAACTTCTTGAACCTTCCTGCTACTTGAACTTCTTGAACCTTCCTGCTACTTGAACTTCTTGAACTTCTTGAACCTTCCTGCTACTTAAACTTCTTTAACTTCTTGAACCTTCCTGCTACTTGAACTTTTTGAACCTTCCTGCAACTTGAACTTCTTGAACTTCTTGAACCTTCCTGCTACTTGAACTTCTTGAACTTCTTGACCTTCCTGCTACACGAACTTCTTGAACTTCTTGAACCTTCCTGCTACTTGAACTTCTTGAACCTTCCTGCCACTTGAACTTCTTGAATTTCTTAAACCTTCCTGCTACTTGAACTTCTTGAACCTTCCTGCTACTTGAACTTCTTGAACATTCATGCTACTTGAACTTCTTGAACCTTCCTGCTACCTGAACTTTTTGAACTTCTTGAACATTCCTGCTACTTGAACTTCTTGAAACTTTCTGCTACTTGAACTTTTTGAACCTTCCGGCTACTTGAACTTCTTGAACCTTCCTGCTACTTGAACTTCTTGAACCTTCCTGCTACTTGAACTTCTTGAACCTTCCTGCTACTTGAACTTCTTGAACCTTCCTGCCACTTGAACTTCTTGAACTTCATGAACCTTCCTGCTCCTTGAACTACTTGAACTTCTTGAACCTTCCTGCTATTTTAACTTCTTAAACCTTCCTGCTACTTGAACTTCTTGAACCTTCCGGCTACTTGAACTTCTTGAACCTTCCTGCTACTTGAACTTCTTGAACTTCATGAACTTTCCTGCTACTTGAACTACTTGAACTTCTTGAACCTTACTGCTACTTTAACTTCTTGAACCTTCCTGCTACTTGAACTTCTTGAACCTTCCTGCTACTTGAACTTCTTGAACCTTCCGGCTACTTGAACTTCTTGAACTTCATGAACCTTCCTGCTACTTGAACTAATTGAACTTCTTGAACCATACTGCTACTTGAACTTCTTGAACTTCTTGAACCTTCCTGCTACTTGAAATTCTTGAACCTTCCTGCTACTTAAACTTCTTGAACTTTTTAAACCTTCCTGCTACTTGAACTTCTTGAACCTTCCTGCTACTTGAACTTTTTGAACTTTCCTGCTACTTGAACTTCTTGAACTTCTTGAACCTTCCTGCTACTTGAACTTCTTGAACCTTCCTGCTACTTGAACCTCTTGAACTTCTTGAACCTTCCTGCTACTTGAACTTCATGAACTTCTCGAACCTTCCTGCTACTGGAACTTCTTGAACTTCTTGAACCGTCCTGCTACTTGAACTTCTTGAACTTCTTGAACCTTCCTGATACTTTAACTTCTTGAACTTCTTGAACCTTCCTGCTACTTGAACTTCTTGAACTTCTTGAACCTTCCTGCTACTTGAACTTCTCGAACCTTCCTGCTTGTTGAACTTCTTGAACTTCTTGAACCTTCCTGCTACTTGAACTTTTTGAACTTCTTGAACCTTCCTGCTACTTGAACTTCTTGAACCTTCCTGCGACTTGAACTTCTTGAACCTTCCTGCTACTTGAACTTCTTGAACCTTCCTGCTACTTGAACTTTTTGAACCTTCCTGCTACTTGAACTTCCAGAACCTTCCTGCTATTTGAACTTCTTGAACTTTTTGAACTTCTTGAACCTTCCTGCTACTTGAACTTCTTGAACCTTCCTGCTACTTGAACTTTTTGAACTTCTTGAACCTTCCTGCTACTTGAACTTCTTGAACTTCTTGAACCTTCATGCTACTTGAATTTCGTGAAACTTCCTGCTTCTTGAACTTCTTGAACCTTCCTGCAACTTGAACTTCTTGAACCTTCCTGAAACTTGAGCTTCTTGAACTTCTTGAACCTTCCTGCTACTTGATCTTCTTTACCCTTCCTGCTACTTGAACTTCTTGAACTTCTTGAACCTTTCTGCTACTTGAACTTCTTGAACCTTCCTGCTACTTGAACTTCTTTAACTTCTTGAACCTTTCTGCTACTTAAACTTCTTTAACTTCTTGAACCTTCCTGCTACTTGAACTTTTTGAATCTTCCTGCTACTTGAACTTCTTGAACTTCTTGAACCTTCCTGCTACTTGAACTTCTTGAACTTCTTGAACCTTCCTGCTACTTGAACTTCTTGAACCTTCCTGCTACTTGAACTTCTTGAACTTCTCAAACCTTCCTGCTACTTGAACTTCTTGAACCTTCCTGCTACTTGAACTTCTTGAACATTCCTGGTACTTGAACTTCTTGAACCTTGCTGCTACTTGAACTTTTTGAACTTCTTGAACCTTCCTGCTACTTGAACTTCTAGAAACTTTTTGCTACTTGAACTTTTTGAAACTTCCTGCTACTTGAACTTCTTGAACCTTCCTGCCACTTGAACTTCTTGAACTTCATTAACCTTCCTGCTCCTTGAACTACTTGAACTTCTTGAACCTTCCTGCTACTTTAACTTCTTACACCTTCCTGCTACTTGAACTTCTTGAACCTTCCTGCTACTTGAACTACTTGAACTTCTTGAACCTTACTGCTACTTTAACTTCTTGAACCTTCCTGCTACTTGAACTTCTTGAACCTTCCTGCTACTTGAACTTCTTGAACCTTCCGGCTACTTGAACTTCTTGAACTTCATGAACCTTCCTGCTACTTGAACTAATTGAACTTCTTGAACCTTACTGCTACTTGAACTTCTTGAACTTCTTGAACCTTCCTGCTACTTGAACTTCTTGAACCTTCCTGCTACTTGAACTTCTTGAACCTTTCTGCTACTTGAACTTCCTGACCCTTCCTGCTACTTGAACATTTTGAACTTCTAGAAACTTCCTCCTACTTGAACTTCTGGATTCTTCCTGCTACTTGAACTTCTTGAACCTTCCTGGTACTTGAACTTGAACTTTCCTGCATCTTGATTTTCTTGAACCTTCCTGCCACTCGAACTTCTTGAACCTTCCTGCTACTTGAACTTATTGAACTTCTTGAACCTTCCTGCTACTTGAACTTCTTAAACCTTCCTGCTACTTGAACTTCTTGAACCTTCCTGCTACTTGAACTTCTCGAACCTTCCTGCTACTTGAACTTTTTGAACTTCCTGAACCTTCCTGCTACTTGAACTTCTTGAACCTTCCTGCAACTCAAACTTGTTGAACTTCTTGAACCTTCCTGCTACTTGAACTTGTTGATCCTTCCTGCTACTTGAACTTCTCGAACCTTCCTGCTACTTGAACTTCATGAACTTCTTGAACCTTCCTGCTACTTGAACTTCTTGAACCTTCAGGCTACTTGAACTTCTTGAACCTTCCTGCTACTTGAACTTCTTGAACCTTCCTGCTACTTGAACTTTTTGAACCTTCCTGCTACTTGAACTTCTTGAACTTCTTGAACCTTTCTGCTACTTGAACTTCTTGAACCTTCCTGCTACTTGAACTTCTTGAACTTCTTGAACCTTCCTGCTACTTAAACTTCTTTAACTTCTTGAACCTTCCTGCTACTTGAACTTTTTGAACCTTCCTGCTACTTGAACTTCTTGAACTTCTTGAACTTTCCTGCTACTTGAACTTCTTGAACTTCTTGAACCTTAATGCTACTCGAACTTCTTGATTTTCTTGAACCTTCCTGCTACTTGAACTTCTTGAACCTTCCTGCCACTTGAACTTCTTGAACTTCTTAAACCTTCCTGCTACTTGAACTTCTTGAACCTTCCTGCTACTTGAACTTCTTGAACATTCCTGCTACTTGAACTTCTTGAACCTTCCTGCTACTTGAACTTTTTGAACTTCTTGAACCTTCCTGCTACTTGAACTTCTTGAAACTTTCTGCTACTTGAACTTCTTGAAACTTCCTGCTACCTGAACTTCTTGAACCTTCCTGCTACTTGAACTTTTTGAACCTTCCTGCTACTTGAACTTTTTGAACCTTCCGGCTACTTGAACTTCTTGAACCTTCCTGCTACTTGAACTTCTTGAACCTTCCTGCTACTTGAACTTCTTGAACCTTCCTGCTACTTGAACTTCTTGAACCTTCCTGCCACTTGAACTTCTTGAACTTCATGAACCTTCCTGCTCCTTGAACTACCTGAACTTCTTGTACCTTCCTGCTACTTGAACTTCTTGAACTTCATGAACTTTCCTGCTACTTGAACTACTTGAACTTCTTGAACCTTACTGCTACTTTAACTTCTTGAACCTTCCTGCTACTTGAACTTCTTGAACCTTCCTGCTACTTGAACTTCTTGAACCTTCCGGCTACTTGAACTTCTTGAACTTCATGAACCTTCCTGCTACTTGAACTAATTGAACTTCTTGAACCTTACTGCTACTTGAACTTCTTGAACTTCTTGAACCTTCCTGCTACTTGAACTTCTTGAACCTTCCTGCTACTTGAACTTTTTGAACTTTCCTGCTACTTGAACTTCTTGAACTTCTTGAACCTTCCTGCTACTTGAACTTCTTGAACCTTCCTGCTACTTGAACCTCTTGAACTTCTTGAACCTTCCTGCTACTTGATCTTCATGAACTTCTCGAACCTTCCTGCTACTTGAACTTCTTGAACTTCTTGAACCGTCCTGCTACTTGAACTTCTTGACCTTCTTGAACCTTCCTGATACTTTAACTTCTTGAACTTCTTGAACCTTCCTGCTACTTGAACTTCTTGAACTTCTTGAACCTTCCTGCTACTTGAACTTCTCGATCCTTCCTGCTTGTTGAACTTCTTGAACTTCTTGAACCTTCCTGCTACTTGAACTTCTTGAACTTCTTGAACCTTCCTGCTACTTGAACTTCTTGAACCTTCCTGAGACTTGAACTTCCTGAACCTCCCTGCTACTTGAACTTCTTGAACCTTCCTGCTACTTGAACTTTTTGAACCTTCCTGCTACTTGAACTTCCAGAACCTTCCTGCTACTTGAACTTCTTGAACTTTTTGAACTTCTTGAACCTTCCTGCTACTTGAACTTCTTGAACCTTCCTGCTACTTGAACTTTTTGAACTTCTTGAACCTTCCTGCTACTTGAACTTCTTGAACCTTCCTGCTACTTGAACTTCTTGAACTTCTTGAACCTTCATGCTACTTGAATTTCTTGAAACTTCCTGCTTCTTGAACTTATTGAACCTTCCTGCTACTTGAACTTCTTGAACCTTCCTGAAACTTGAGCTTCTTGAACTTCTTGAACCTTCCTGCTACTTGATCTTCTTGACCCTTCCTGATACTTGAACTTCTTGAACTTTTTGAACCTTTCTGCTACTTGAACTTCTTGAACCTTCCTGCTACTTGAACTTCTTGAACTTCTTGAACCTTCCTGCTACCTAAACTTCTTTAACTTCTTGAACCTTCCTGCTACTTGAACTTTTTGAACCTTCCTGCTACTTGAACTTCTTGAACTTCTTGAACCTTCCTGCTACTTGAACTTCTTGAACTTCTTCAACCTTCCTGCTACTTGAACTTCTTGAACTTCTTAAACTTTCCTGCTACTTGAACATCTTGAACCTTCCTGCTACTTGAACTTCTTGAACATTCCTGCTACTTGAACTTCTTGAACCTTCCTGCTACTTGAACTTTTTGAACTTCTTGAACCTTCCTGCTACTTGAACTTTTTGAACTTCTTGAACCTTCCTGCTACTTGAACTTCTTGAAACTTTCTTCTACTTGAACTTCTTGAAACTTCCTGCTACCTGAACTTCTTGAACCTTCCTGCTACCTGAACTTCTTGAACCTTCCTGCTACTTGAACTTTTTGAACCTTCCGGCTTCTTGAACTTCTTGAACCTTCCTGCTACTTGAACTTCTTGAACCTTCCTGCTACTTGAACTTCTTGAACCTTCCTGCTACTTGAAATTCATGAACCTTCCTGCCACTTGAACTTCTTGAACTTCATGAACCTTCCTGCTCCTTGAACTACTTGAACTTCTTGAACCTTCCTGCTACTTTAACTTCTTACACCTTCCTGCTACTTGAACTTCTTGAACCTTCCGGCTACTTGAACTTCTTGAACCTTCCTGTTACTTGAACTTCTTGAACTTCATGAACTTTCCTGCCACTTGAACTACTTGAACTTTTTGAACCTTACTGCTACTTTAACTTCTTGAACCTTCCTGCTACTTGAACTTCTTGAACCTTCCTGCTACTTGAACTTCTTGAACCTTCCGGCTACTTGAACTTCTTGAACTTCATGAACCTTCCTGCTACTTGAACTAATTGAACTTCTTGAACCTTACTGCTACTTGAACTTCTTGAACTTCTTGAACCTTCCTGCTACTTGAACTTCTTGAACTTTTTAAACCTTCCTGCTACTTGAACTTCTTGAACCTTCCTGCTACTTGAACTTTTTGAACTTTCCTGCTACTTGAACTTCTTAAACTTCTTGAACCTTCCTGCTACTTGAACTTCTTGAACCTTCCTGCTACTTGAACCTCTTGAACTTCTTGAACCTTCCTGCTACTTGAACTTCATGAACTTCTTGAACCTTCCTGCTACTTGAACTTATTGAACTTCTTGAACCGTCATGCTACTTGAACTTCTTGAACTTCTTGAACCTTCCTGATACTTTACCTTCTTGAACTTCTTGAACCTTCCTGCTACTTGAACTTCTTGAACTTCTTGAACCTTCCTGCTACTTGAACTTCTCGAACCTTTCTGCTTGTTGAACTTCTTGAACTTCTTGAACCTTCCTGCTACTTGAACTTCTTGAACTTCTTGAACCTTCCTGCTACTTGAACTTCTTGAACCTTCCTGCGACTTGAACTTCTTGAACCTTCCTGCTACTTGAACTTCTTGAACCTTCCTGCTACTTGAACTTCCAGAACCTTCCTGCTACTTGAACTTCCAGAACCTTCCTGCTACTTGAACTTCTTGAACTTTTTGAACTTCTTGAACCTTCCTGCTACTTGAACTTCTTGAACCTTCCTGCTACTTGAACTTCTTGAACCTTCCTGCTACTTGAACTTTTTGAACTTCTTGAACCTTCCTGCTACTTGAACTTCTTGAACCTTCCTGCTACTTGAACTTCTTGAACTTCTTAAACCTTCCTGCTACTTGAACTTCTTAAACCTTCCTGCTACTTGAACTTCTTGAACATTCCTGCTACTTGAACTTCTTGAACCTTCCTGCTACTTGAACTTTTTGAACTTCTTGAACCTTCCTGCTACTTGAACTTCTTGAAACTTTCTGCTACTTGAACTTCTTGAAACTTCCTGCTACCTAAACTTCTTGAACCTTCATGCTACTTGAACTTCTTGAACCTTCCTGCTACTTGAACTTTTTGAACCTTCCGGCTACTTGAACTTCTTGAACCTTCCTGCTACTTGAACTTCTTCAACCTTCCTGCTACTTGAACTTCTTGAACCTTCCTGCTACTTGAACTTCTTGAACCTTCCTGCCACTTGAACTTCTTGAACTTCATGAACCTTCCTGCTCCTTGAACTACTTGAACTTCTTGAACCTTCCTGCTACTTAAACTTCTTACACCTTCCTGCTACTTGAACTTCTTGAACCTTCCGGCTACTTGAACTTCTTGAACCTTCCTGCTACTTGAACTTCTTGAACTTCATGAACTTTCCTGCTACTTGAACTACTTGAACTTCTTGAACCTTACTGCTACTTTAACTTCTTGAACCTTCCTGCTACTTGAACTTCTTGAACCTTCCTGCTACTTGAACTTCTTGAACCTTCCTGCTACTTGACCTTCCTGACCCTTCCTGCTACTTGAACATTTTGAACTTCTAGAACCTTCCTCCTACTTGAACTTCTGGAATCTTCCTGCTACTTGAACTTTTTGAACCTTCCTGGTACTTGAACTTGAACTTTCCTGCATCTTGATTTTCTTGAACCTTCCTGCCACTTGAACTTCTTGAACCTTCCTGCTACTTGAACTTATTGAACTTCTTGACCCTTCCTGCTACTTGAACTTCTTAAACCTTCCTGCTACTTGAACTTCTTCAACCTTCCTGCTACTTGAACTTCTTGAACCTTCCTGCTACTTGAACTTCTTGAACTTCTTGAACCTTCCTGCTACTTGAACTTCTTGAACCTCCCTGCAACTTAAACTTCTTGAACTTCTTGAACCTTCCTGCTACTTGAACTTGTTGATCCTTCCTGCTACTTGAACTTCTCGAACCTTCCTGCTACTTGAACTTCATAACCTTCTTGAACCAACAGGCTACTTGAACTTCTTGAACCTTCCTGCTACTTGAACTTCTTGAACCTTCCTGCTACTTGAACTTCTTGAACTTCTTGAACCTTCCTGCTACTTAAACTTCTTTAACTTCTTGAACCTTCCTGCTACTTGAACTTTTTGAACCTTCCTGCAACTTGAACTTCTTGAACTTCTTGAACCTTCCTGCTACTTGAACTTCTTGAACTTCTTGACCTTCCTGCTACACGAACTTCTTGAACTTCTTGAACCTTCCTGCTACTTGAACTTCTTGAACCTTCCTGCCACTTGAACTTCTTGAATTTCTTAAACCTTCCTGCTACTTGAACTTCTTGAACCTTCCTGCTACTTGAACTTCTTGAACATTCATGCTACTTGAACTTCTTGAACCTTCCTGCTACCTGAACTTTTTGAACTTCTTGAACATTCCTGCTACTTGAACTTCTTGAAACTTTCTGCTACTTGAACTTTTTGAACCTTCCGGCTACTTGAACTTCTTGAACCTTCCTGCTACTTGAACTTCTTGAACCTTCCTGCTACTTGAACTTCTTGAACCTTCCTGCTACTTGAACTTCTTGAACCTTCCTGCCACTTGAACTTCTTGAACTTCATGAACCTTCCTGCTCCTTGAACTACTTGAACTTCTTGAACCTTCCTGCTATTTTAACTTCTTAAACCTTCCTGCTACTTGAACTTCTTGAACCTTCCGGCTACTTGAACTTCTTGAACCTTCCTGCTACTTGAACTTCTTGAACTTCATGAACTTTCCTGCTACTTGAACTACTTGAACTTCTTGAACCTTACTGCTACTTTAACTTCTTGAACCTTCCTGCTACTTGAACTTCTTGAACCTTCCTGCTACTTGAACTTCTTGAACCTTCCGGCTACTTGAACTTCTTGAACTTCATGAACCTTCCTGCTACTTGAACTAATTGAACTTCTTGAACCATACTGCTACTTGAACTTCTTGAACTTCTTGAACCTTCCTGCTACTTGAAATTCTTGAACCTTCCTGCTACTTAAACTTCTTGAACTTTTTAAACCTTCCTGCTACTTGAACTTCTTGAACCTTCCTGCTACTTGAACTTTTTGAACTTTCCTGCTACTTGAACTTCTTGAACTTCTTGAACCTTCCTGCTACTTGAACTTCTTGAACCTTCCTGCTACTTGAACCTCTTGAACTTCTTGAACCTTCCTGCTACTTGAACTTCATGAACTTCTCGAACCTTCCTGCTACTGGAACTTCTTGAACTTCTTGAACCGTCCTGCTACTTGAACTTCTTGAACTTCTTGAACCTTCCTGATACTTTAACTTCTTGAACTTCTTGAACCTTCCTGCTACTTGAACTTCTTGAACTTCTTGAACCTTCCTGCTACTTGAACTTCTCGAACCTTCCTGCTTGTTGAACTTCTTGAACTTCTTGAACCTTCCTGCTACTTGAACTTTTTGAACTTCTTGAACCTTCCTGCTACTTGAACTTCTTGAACCTTCCTGCGACTTGAACTTCTTGAACCTTCCTGCTACTTGAACTTCTTGAACCTTCCTGCTACTTGAACTTTTTGAACCTTCCTGCTACTTGAACTTCCAGAACCTTCCTGCTATTTGAACTTCTTGAACTTTTTGAACTTCTTGAACCTTCCTGCTACTTGAACTTCTTGAACCTTCCTGCTACTTGAACTTTTTGAACTTCTTGAACCTTCCTGCTACTTGAACTTCTTGAACTTCTTGAACCTTCATGCTACTTGAATTTCGTGAAACTTCCTGCTTCTTGAACTTCTTGAACCTTCCTGCAACTTGAACTTCTTGAACCTTCCTGAAACTTGAGCTTCTTGAACTTCTTGAACCTTCCTGCTACTTGATCTTCTTTACCCTTCCTGCTACTTGAACTTCTTGAACTTCTTGAACCTTTCTGCTACTTGAACTTCTTGAACCTTCCTGCTACTTGAACTTCTTTAACTTCTTGAACCTTTCTGCTACTTAAACTTCTTTAACTTCTTGAACCTTCCTGCTACTTGAACTTTTTGAATCTTCCTGCTACTTGAACTTCTTGAACTTCTTGAACCTTCCTGCTACTTGAACTTCTTGAACTTCTTGAACCTTCCTGCTACTTGAACTTCTTGAACCTTCCTGCTACTTGAACTTCTTGAACTTCTCAAACCTTCCTGCTACTTGAACTTCTTGAACCTTCCTGCTACTTGAACTTCTTGAACATTCCTGGTACTTGAACTTCTTGAACCTTGCTGCTACTTGAACTTTTTGAACTTCTTGAACCTTCCTGCTACTTGAACTTCTAGAAACTTTTTGCTACTTGAACTTTTTGAAACTTCCTGCTACTTGAACTTCTTGAACCTTCCTGCCACTTGAACTTCTTGAACTTCATTAACCTTCCTGCTCCTTGAACTACTTGAACTTCTTGAACCTTCCTGCTACTTTAACTTCTTACACCTTCCTGCTACTTGAACTTCTTGAACCTTCCTGCTACTTGAACTACTTGAACTTCTTGAACCTTACTGCTACTTTAACTTCTTGAACCTTCCTGCTACTTGAACTTCTTGAACCTTCCTGCTACTTGAACTTCTTGAACCTTCCGGCTACTTGAACTTCTTGAACTTCATGAACCTTCCTGCTACTTGAACTAATTGAACTTCTTGAACCTTACTGCTACTTGAACTTCTTGAACTTCTTGAACCTTCCTGCTACTTGAACTTCTTGAACCTTCCTGCTACTTGAACTTCTTGAACCTTTCTGCTACTTGAACTTCCTGACCCTTCCTGCTACTTGAACATTTTGAACTTCTAGAAACTTCCTCCTACTTGAACTTCTGGATTCTTCCTGCTACTTGAACTTCTTGAACCTTCCTGGTACTTGAACTTGAACTTTCCTGCATCTTGATTTTCTTGAACCTTCCTGCCACTCGAACTTCTTGAACCTTCCTGCTACTTGAACTTATTGAACTTCTTGAACCTTCCTGCTACTTGAACTTCTTAAACCTTCCTGCTACTTGAACTTCTTGAACCTTCCTGCTACTTGAACTTCTCGAACCTTCCTGCTACTTGAACTTTTTGAACTTCCTGAACCTTCCTGCTACTTGAACTTCTTGAACCTTCCTGCAACTCAAACTTGTTGAACTTCTTGAACCTTCCTGCTACTTGAACTTGTTGATCCTTCCTGCTACTTGAACTTCTCGAACCTTCCTGCTACTTGAACTTCATGAACTTCTTGAACCTTCCTGCTACTTGAACTTCTTGAACCTTCAGGCTACTTGAACTTCTTGAACCTTCCTGCTACTTGAACTTCTTGAACCTTCCTGCTACTTGAACTTTTTGAACCTTCCTGCTACTTGAACTTCTTGAACTTCTTGAACCTTTCTGCTACTTGAACTTCTTGAACCTTCCTGCTACTTGAACTTCTTGAACTTCTTGAACCTTCCTGCTACTTAAACTTCTTTAACTTCTTGAACCTTCCTGCTACTTGAACTTTTTGAACCTTCCTGCTACTTGAACTTCTTGAACTTCTTGAACTTTCCTGCTACTTGAACTTCTTGAACTTCTTGAACCTTAATGCTACTCGAACTTCTTGATTTTCTTGAACCTTCCTGCTACTTGAACTTCTTGAACCTTCCTGCCACTTGAACTTCTTGAACTTCTTAAACCTTCCTGCTACTTGAACTTCTTGAACCTTCCTGCTACTTGAACTTCTTGAACATTCCTGCTACTTGAACTTCTTGAACCTTCCTGCTACTTGAACTTTTTGAACTTCTTGAACCTTCCTGCTACTTGAACTTCTTGAAACTTTCTGCTACTTGAACTTCTTGAAACTTCCTGCTACCTGAACTTCTTGAACCTTCCTGCTACTTGAACTTTTTGAACCTTCCTGCTACTTGAACTTTTTGAACCTTCCGGCTACTTGAACTTCTTGAACCTTCCTGCTACTTGAACTTCTTGAACCTTCCTGCTACTTGAACTTCTTGAACCTTCCTGCTACTTGAACTTCTTGAACCTTCCTGCCACTTGAACTTCTTGAACTTCATGAACCTTCCTGCTCCTTGAACTACCTGAACTTCTTGTACCTTCCTGCTACTTGAACTTCTTGAACTTCATGAACTTTCCTGCTACTTGAACTACTTGAACTTCTTGAACCTTACTGCTACTTTAACTTCTTGAACCTTCCTGCTACTTGAACTTCTTGAACCTTCCTGCTACTTGAACTTCTTGAACCTTCCGGCTACTTGAACTTCTTGAACTTCATGAACCTTCCTGCTACTTGAACTAATTGAACTTCTTGAACCTTACTGCTACTTGAACTTCTTGAACTTCTTGAACCTTCCTGCTACTTGAACTTCTTGAACCTTCCTGCTACTTGAACTTTTTGAACTTTCCTGCTACTTGAACTTCTTGAACTTCTTGAACCTTCCTGCTACTTGAACTTCTTGAACCTTCCTGCTACTTGAACCTCTTGAACTTCTTGAACCTTCCTGCTACTTGATCTTCATGAACTTCTCGAACCTTCCTGCTACTTGAACTTCTTGAACTTCTTGAACCGTCCTGCTACTTGAACTTCTTGACCTTCTTGAACCTTCCTGATACTTTAACTTCTTGAACTTCTTGAACCTTCCTGCTACTTGAACTTCTTGAACTTCTTGAACCTTCCTGCTACTTGAACTTCTCGATCCTTCCTGCTTGTTGAACTTCTTGAACTTCTTGAACCTTCCTGCTACTTGAACTTCTTGAACTTCTTGAACCTTCCTGCTACTTGAACTTCTTGAACCTTCCTGAGACTTGAACTTCCTGAACCTCCCTGCTACTTGAACTTCTTGAACCTTCCTGCTACTTGAACTTTTTGAACCTTCCTGCTACTTGAACTTCCAGAACCTTCCTGCTACTTGAACTTCTTGAACTTTTTGAACTTCTTGAACCTTCCTGCTACTTGAACTTCTTGAACCTTCCTGCTACTTGAACTTTTTGAACTTCTTGAACCTTCCTGCTACTTGAACTTCTTGAACCTTCCTGCTACTTGAACTTCTTGAACTTCTTGAACCTTCATGCTACTTGAATTTCTTGAAACTTCCTGCTTCTTGAACTTATTGAACCTTCCTGCTACTTGAACTTCTTGAACCTTCCTGAAACTTGAGCTTCTTGAACTTCTTGAACCTTCCTGCTACTTGATCTTCTTGACCCTTCCTGATACTTGAACTTCTTGAACTTTTTGAACCTTTCTGCTACTTGAACTTCTTGAACCTTCCTGCTACTTGAACTTCTTGAACTTCTTGAACCTTCCTGCTACCTAAACTTCTTTAACTTCTTGAACCTTCCTGCTACTTGAACTTTTTGAACCTTCCTGCTACTTGAACTTCTTGAACTTCTTGAACCTTCCTGCTACTTGAACTTCTTGAACTTCTTCAACCTTCCTGCTACTTGAACTTCTTGAACTTCTTAAACTTTCCTGCTACTTGAACATCTTGAACCTTCCTGCTACTTGAACTTCTTGAACATTCCTGCTACTTGAACTTCTTGAACCTTCCTGCTACTTGAACTTTTTGAACTTCTTGAACCTTCCTGCTACTTGAACTTTTTGAACTTCTTGAACCTTCCTGCTACTTGAACTTCTTGAAACTTTCTTCTACTTGAACTTCTTGAAACTTCCTGCTACCTGAACTTCTTGAACCTTCCTGCTACCTGAACTTCTTGAACCTTCCTGCTACTTGAACTTTTTGAACCTTCCGGCTTCTTGAACTTCTTGAACCTTCCTGCTACTTGAACTTCTTGAACCTTCCTGCTACTTGAACTTCTTGAACCTTCCTGCTACTTGAAATTCATGAACCTTCCTGCCACTTGAACTTCTTGAACTTCATGAACCTTCCTGCTCCTTGAACTACTTGAACTTCTTGAACCTTCCTGCTACTTTAACTTCTTACACCTTCCTGCTACTTGAACTTCTTGAACCTTCCGGCTACTTGAACTTCTTGAACCTTCCTGTTACTTGAACTTCTTGAACTTCATGAACTTTCCTGCCACTTGAACTACTTGAACTTTTTGAACCTTACTGCTACTTTAACTTCTTGAACCTTCCTGCTACTTGAACTTCTTGAACCTTCCTGCTACTTGAACTTCTTGAACCTTCCGGCTACTTGAACTTCTTGAACTTCATGAACCTTCCTGCTACTTGAACTAATTGAACTTCTTGAACCTTACTGCTACTTGAACTTCTTGAACTTCTTGAACCTTCCTGCTACTTGAACTTCTTGAACTTTTTAAACCTTCCTGCTACTTGAACTTCTTGAACCTTCCTGCTACTTGAACTTTTTGAACTTTCCTGCTACTTGAACTTCTTAAACTTCTTGAACCTTCCTGCTACTTGAACTTCTTGAACCTTCCTGCTACTTGAACCTCTTGAACTTCTTGAACCTTCCTGCTACTTGAACTTCATGAACTTCTTGAACCTTCCTGCTACTTGAACTTATTGAACTTCTTGAACCGTCATGCTACTTGAACTTCTTGAACTTCTTGAACCTTCCTGATACTTTACCTTCTTGAACTTCTTGAACCTTCCTGCTACTTGAACTTCTTGAACTTCTTGAACCTTCCTGCTACTTGAACTTCTCGAACCTTTCTGCTTGTTGAACTTCTTGAACTTCTTGAACCTTCCTGCTACTTGAACTTCTTGAACTTCTTGAACCTTCCTGCTACTTGAACTTCTTGAACCTTCCTGCGACTTGAACTTCTTGAACCTTCCTGCTACTTGAACTTCTTGAACCTTCCTGCTACTTGAACTTCCAGAACCTTCCTGCTACTTGAACTTCCAGAACCTTCCTGCTACTTGAACTTCTTGAACTTTTTGAACTTCTTGAACCTTCCTGCTACTTGAACTTCTTGAACCTTCCTGCTACTTGAACTTCTTGAACCTTCCTGCTACTTGAACTTTTTGAACTTCTTGAACCTTCCTGCTACTTGAACTTCTTGAACCTTCCTGCTACTTGAACTTCTTGAACTTCTTAAACCTTCCTGCTACTTGAACTTCTTAAACCTTCCTGCTACTTGAACTTCTTGAACATTCCTGCTACTTGAACTTCTTGAACCTTCCTGCTACTTGAACTTTTTGAACTTCTTGAACCTTCCTGCTACTTGAACTTCTTGAAACTTTCTGCTACTTGAACTTCTTGAAACTTCCTGCTACCTAAACTTCTTGAACCTTCATGCTACTTGAACTTCTTGAACCTTCCTGCTACTTGAACTTTTTGAACCTTCCGGCTACTTGAACTTCTTGAACCTTCCTGCTACTTGAACTTCTTCAACCTTCCTGCTACTTGAACTTCTTGAACCTTCCTGCTACTTGAACTTCTTGAACCTTCCTGCCACTTGAACTTCTTGAACTTCATGAACCTTCCTGCTCCTTGAACTACTTGAACTTCTTGAACCTTCCTGCTACTTAAACTTCTTACACCTTCCTGCTACTTGAACTTCTTGAACCTTCCGGCTACTTGAACTTCTTGAACCTTCCTGCTACTTGAACTTCTTGAACTTCATGAACTTTCCTGCTACTTGAACTACTTGAACTTCTTGAACCTTACTGCTACTTTAACTTCTTGAACCTTCCTGCTACTTGAACTTCTTGAACCTTCCTGCCACTAGAACTTCTTGAACCTTCCGGCTACTTGAACTTCTTGAACTTCATGAACCTTCCTGCTACTTGAACTAATTGATCTTCTTGAACCTTACTGCTACTTGAACTTCTTGAACTTCTTGAACCTTCCTGCTACTTGAACTTCTTGAACCTTCCTGCTACTTGAACTTCTTGAACTTTTTAAACCTTCCTGCTACTTGAACTTCTTGAACCTTTCTGCTACTTGAACTTTTTGAACTTTCCTGCTACTTGAACTTCTTGAACTTCTTGAACCTTCCTGCTACTTGAACTTCTTGAACCTTCCTGCTACTTGAACCTCTTGAACTTCTTGAACCTTCCTGCTACTTGAACTTCATGAACTTCTCGAACCTTCCTGCAACTTGAACTTCTTGAACTTCTTGAACCGTCCTGCAACTTGAACTTCTTGAACTTCTTTGTCCTTCCTGATACTTTAACTTCTTGAACTTCTTGAACCTTCCTGCTACTTGAACTTCTTGAACTTCTTGAACCTTCCTGCTACTTGAACTTCTCGAACCTTCCTGCTTGTTGAACTTCTTGAACTTCATGAACCTTCCTGCTACTTGAACTTTTTGAACTTCTTGAACCTTCCTGCTACTTGAACTTCTTGAACCTTCCTGCGACTTGAACTTCTTGAACCTTCCTGCTACTTGAACTTCTTGAACCTTCCTGCTACTTGAACTTCTTGAACCTTCCTGCTACTTGAAATACTTGAACCTTCCTGCTACTTGAACTTCCAGAACCTTCCTGCTACTTGAACTTCTTGAACTTTTTGAACTTCTTGAACCTTGCTGCTACTCGAACTTCTTGAACCTTCCTGCTACTTGAACTTCTTGAACTTCTTTAACCTTCATGCTACTTGAATTTCTTGAAACTTCCTGCTTCTTGAACTTCTTGAACCTTCCTGCTACTTGAACTTCTTGAACCTTCCTGAAACTTGAGCTTCTTGAACTTCTTGAACCTTCCTGCTACTTGATCTTCTTGAACTTCTTGAACCTTTCTGCTACTTGAACTTCTTGAACCTTCCTGCAACTTGAACTTCTTGAACTTCTTGAACCTTCCTGCTACTTAAACTTCTTTAACTTCTTGAACCTTCCTGCTACTTGAACTTTTAGAACCTTCCTGCTACTTGAACTTCTTGAACTTCTTGAACCTTCCTGCTACTTGAACTTTTTGAACTTCTTGAACCTTCCTGCTACTTGAACTTCTTGAACTTCTTGAACCTTCCTTCTACTTGAACTTCTTTAACCTTCCTGCTACTTGAACTTCTTGAACATTCCTGCTACTTGAACTTCTTGAACCTTCCTGCTACTTGAACTTTTTGAACTTCTTGAACCTTCCTGCTACTTGAACTTCTTGAAACTTTCTGCTACTTGAACTTCTTGAAACTTCCTGCTACCTGAACTTCTTGAACCTTCCTGCTACTTGAACTTTTTGAACCTTCCGGCTACTTGAACTTCTTGAACCTTCCGGCTACTTGAACTTCTTGAACCTTCCTGCTACTTGAACTTCTTGAACCTTCCTGCTACTTGAACTTCTTGAACCTTCCTGCTACTTGAACTTCTTGAACCTTCCTGCCACTTGAACTTTTTGAACTTTATGAACCTTCCTGCTCCTTGAACTACTTGAACTTCTTGAACCTTCCTGCTACTTTAACTTCTTACACCTTCCTGCTACTTGAACTTCTTGAACCTTCCGGCTACTTGAACTTCTTAAACCTTCCTGTTACTTGAACTTCTTGAACTTCATGAACTTTCCTGCTACTTGAACTACTTGAACTTCTTGAACCTTACTGCTACTTTAACTTCTTGACCCTTCCTGCTACTTGAACTTCTTGAACCTTCCTGCTACTTGAACCTCTTGAACTTCTTGAACCTTCCTGCTACTTGAACTTCATGAACTTCTTGAACCTTCCTGCTACTTGAACTTCTTGAACTTCTTGAACCGTCCTGCTACTTGAACTTCTTGAACTTCTTGAACCTTCCTGATACTTCAACTTCTTGAACTTCTTGAACCTTCCTGCTACTTGAACTTCTTGAACTTCTTGAACCTTCCTGCTACTTGAACTTCTCGAACCTTCCTGCTTGTTGAACTTCTTGAACTTCTTGAACCTTCCTGCTACTTGAACTTCTTGAACTTCTTGAACCTTCCTGCTACTTGAACTTCTTGAACCTTCCTGCGACTTGAACTTCTTGAACCTTCCTGCTACTTGAACTTCTTGAACCTTCCTGCTACTTGAACTTTTTGAACCTTCCTGCTACTTGAACTTTCAGAACCTTCCTGCTACTTGAAATTCTTGAACTTTTTGAACTTCTTGAACCTTCCTGCTACTTGAACTTCTTGAACCTTCCTGCTACTTGAACTTTTTGAACTTCTTGAACCTTCCTGCTACTTGAACTTCTTGAACTTCTTGAACCTTCATGCTACTTGAATTTCTTGAAACTTCCTGCTTCTTGAACTTCTTGAATCTTCCTGCTACTTGAACTTCTTGAACCTTCCTGAAACTTGAGCTTCTTGAAATTCTTGAACCTTCCTGCTACTTGATCTTCTTGACCCTTCCTGCTACTTGAACTTCTTGAACTTCTTGAACCTTACTGGTACTTGAACTTCTTGAACCTTCCTGCAACTTGAACTTCTTGAAACTTTCTGCTACTCGAACTTCTCGAACTTCTTGAACCTTGCGGCTAATTGAACTTCTTGAACCTTCCTGCTACTTGAACTTCTTGAACTTCTTGAACCTTCCTGCTACTTGAACTTCTTGAACCTTCCTGCTACTTGAACTGCTTGAACTTCTTGAACCTTCCTGCTACTTGAACTTCTTGAACCTTCCAGCTACTTGAACTTCTTGAACTTCTTGAACCTTCCTGCTACTTGAACTTCTTGAACCTTCCGGCTACTTGAACCTCTTGAACTTCTTGAACCTTCTTGCTACTTGAACTTCTTGAACTTCTAGAACCTTCCTGCTACTTGAACTTCTTGAACCTCTTGAACCTTCCTGCTACTTGAATTTCTTGAACTTCTTGAACATTCCTGCTACTTGAACTTCTTGAACTTTTTGAACCTTCCTGCTACTTGAACTTCTTAAACTTCTTGAACCTTCCTGCTACTTGAACTTCTCGAACATTCCTGCTGCTTGAACTCCTTGAACTTCTTGAACCTTCCTGCTACTTGAACTTCTTGAACTTCTTGAACCTTCCTGCTACTTTAACTTCTTGAACCTTCCTTCTACTTGAACTTCTTGAACATTCCTGCTACTTGAACTTCTTGAACCTTCCTGCCACTTGAACTTTTTGAACTTCTTGAACCATCCTGCTACCTGAACTTCTTGAAACTTTCTGCTACTTGAACTTCTTGAAACTTCCTGCTACCTGAACTTCTTGAACCTTCCTGCTACTTGAACTTCTTGAACCTTCCTGCTACTTGAACTTTTTGAACCTTCCGGCTATTCGAACTTCTTGAACCTTCCTGCTACTTGAACTTCTTGAACCTTCCTGCTACTTGAGCTTCTTGAACCTTCCTGCTACTTGAACTTCTTGAACCTTCCTGCTACTTGAACTTCTTGAACTTCATGAACCTTCCTGCTCCTTGAACTACTTGAACTTCTTGAACCTTCCTGCTACTTTACCTTCTTACACCTTCCTGCTACTTGAACTTCTTGAACCTTCCGGCTACTTGAACTTCTTGAACCTTCCTGCTACTTGAACTTCTTGAACTTCATTAACCTTCCTGCTCCTTGAACTACTTGAACTTCTTGAACCTTCCTGCTACTTTACCTTCTTACACCTTCCTGCTACTTGAACTTCTTGAACCTTCCGGGTACTTGAACTTCTTGAACCTTCCTGCTACTTGAACTTCGTGAACTTCATGAACCTTCCTGCTACTTGAACTACTTGAACTTCTTGAACCTTACTGCTACTTGAACTTCTTGAACCTTCCTGCGACTTGAACTTCTTGAACCTTCCTGCTACTTGAACTTCTTGAATCTTCCTGCTACTTGAACTTTTTGAACCTTCCTGCTACTTGAACTTCCAGAACCTTCCTGCTACTTGAACTTCTTGAACTTTTTGAACTTCTTGAACCTTCCTGCTACTTGAACTTCTTGAACCTTCCTGCTACTTGAACTTTTTGAACTTCTTGAACCTTCCTGCTACTTGAACTTCTTGATCCTTCCTGCTACTTTAACTTCTTGAACTTCTTGAACCTTCATGCTACTTGAATTTCTTGAAACTTCCTGCTTCTTGAACTTCTTGAATCTTCCTGCTACTTGAACTTCTTGAACCTTCCTGAAATTTGAGCTTTTTGAACTTCTTGAACCTTCCTGCTACTTGATCTTCTTGACCCTTCCTGCTACTTGAACTTCTTGAACATCTTGAACCTTCCTGGTACTTGAACTTCTTGAACCTTCCTGCTACTTGAACTTCTTGAAACTTTCTGCTACTCGAACTTCTCGAACTTCTTGAACCTTGCGGCTACTTGAACTTCTTGAACCTTCCAGCTACTTGAACTTCTTGAACTTCTTGAACCTTCCTGCTACTTGAACTTCTTGAACCTTCCTGCTACTTGAACTGCTTGAACTTCTTGAACCTTCCTGCTACTTGAACTTCTTGAACCTTCCTGCTACTTGAACTTCTTGAACTTCTTGAACCTTCCTGCTACTTGAACTTCTTGAACCTTCCGGCTACTTGAACCTCGTGAACTTCTTGAACCTTCTTGCTAATTGAACTTCTTGAACTTCTTGAACCTTCCTGATACTTGAACTTCTTGAACTTCTTGAACCTTCCTACTACTTGAATTTATTGAACTTCTTGAACATTCCTGCTACTGGAACTTCTTGAACTTTTTGAACCTTCCTGCTACTTGAACTTCTTAAACTTCTTGAACCTTCCTGCTACTTGAACTTCTTGAACCTTCCTGCTACTTGAACTTTTTGAACTTCTTGAACCTTCCTGCTACTTGAACTTCTTGAACCTTCCTGCTACTTGAACTTCTTGAACTTCTTGAACCTTCATGCTACTTGAATTTCTTGAAACTTCCTGCTTCTTGAACTTCTTGAACCTTCCTGCTACTTGAACTTCTTGAACCTTCCTGAAACTTGAGCTTCTTGAACTTCTTGAACCTTCCTGCTACTTGATCTTCTTGACCCTTCCTGCTACTTGAACTTCTTGAACTTTTTGAACCTTTCTGCTACTTGAACTTCTTGAAACTTCCTGCAACTTGAACTTCTTGAACTTCTTGAACCTTCCTGCTACTTAAACTTCTTTAACTTCTTGAACCTTCCTGCTACTTGAACTTTTGAACCTTCCTGCTGCTTGAACTTCTTGAACTTCTTGAACCTTCCTGCTACTTGAACTTCTTGAACTTCTTGAACCTTCCTGCTACTTTAACTTTTTGAACCTTCCTGCTACTTGAACTTCTTGAACTTCTTAAACCTTCCTGCTACTTGAACATCTTGAACCTTCCTGCTACTTGAACTTCTTGAACATTCCTGCTACTTGAACTTCTTGAACCTTCCTGCTACTTGAACTTTTTGAACTTCTTGAACCTTCCTGCTACTTGAACTTCTTGAAACTTTCATCTACTTGAACTTCTTGAAACTTCCTGCTACCTGAACTTCTTGAACCTTCCTGCTACTTGAACTTCTTGAACCTTCCTGCTACCTGAACTTTTTGAACCTTCCGGCTACTTGAACTTCTTAAACCTTCCTGCTACTTGAACTTCTTGAACCTTCCTGCTACTTGAACTTCTTGAACTTTCCTGCTACTTGAAATTCTTGAACCTTCCTGCCACTTGAACTTCTTGAACTTCATGAACCTTCCTGCTCCTTGAACTACTTGAACTTCTTGAACCTTCCTGCTACTTTAACTTCTTACACCTTCCTGCTACTTGAACTTCTTGAACCTTCCGGCTACTTGAACTTCTTGAACCTTCCTGTTACTTGAACTTCTTGAACTTCATGAACTTTCCTGCCACTTGAAGTACTTGAACTTTTTGAACCTTACTGCTACTTTAACTTCTTGAACCTTCCTGCTACTTGAACTTCTTGAACCTTCCTGCTATTTGAACTTCTTGAACATTCCGGCTACTTGAACTTCTTGAACTTCATGAACCTTCCTGCTACTTGAACTAATTGAACTTCTTGAACCTTACTGCTACTTGAACTTCTTGAACTTCTTGAACCTTCCTGCTACTTGAACTTCTTGAACCTTCCTGCTACTTGAACTTCTTGAACCTTCCTGCTACTTGAACTTCTTGAACTTTTTAAACCTTCCTGCTACTTGAACTTCTTGAACCTACCTGCTACTTGAACTTTTTGAACTTTCCTGCTACTTGAACTTCTTGAACTTCTTGAACCTTCCTGCTACTTGAACTTCTTGAACCTTCCTGCTACTTGAACCTCTTGAACTTCTTGAACCTTCCTGCTACTTGAACTTCATGAACTTCTTGAACCTTCCTGCTACTTGAACTTCTTGAACTTCTTGAACCGTCCTGCTACTTGAACTTCTTGAACTTCTTGAACCTTATTGATACTTTAACTTCTTGAACTTCTTGAACCTTCCTGCTACTTGAACTTCTTGAACTTCTTGAACCTTTCTGCGACTTGAACTTCTCGAACCTTCCTGCTTGTTGAACTTCTTGAACTTCTTGAACCTTTCTGCTACTTGAACTTCTTGAACTTCTTGAACCTTCCTGCTACTTGAACTTCTTGAACCTTCCTGCGACTTGAACTTCTTGAACCTTCCTGCTACTTGAACTTCTTGAACCTTCCTGCTACTTGAACTTTTTGAACCTTCCTGCTACTTGAACTTCCAGAACCTTCCTGCTACTTGAACTTCTTGAACTTTTTGAACTTCTTGAACCTTCCTGCTACTTGAACTTCTTGAACCTTCCTGCTACTTGAACTTTTTGAACTTCTTGAACCTTCCTGCTACTTGAACTTCTTGAACCTTCCTGCTACTTGAACTTCTTGAACTTCTTAAACCTTCCTGCTACTTGAACTTCTTAAACCTTCCTGCTACTTGAACTTCTTGAACATTCCTGCTACTTGAACTTCTTGAACCTTCCTGCTACTTGAACTTTTTGAACTTCTTGAACCTTCCTGCTACTTGAACTTTTTGAACTTCTTGAACCTTCCTGCTACTTGAACTTCTTGAAACTTTCTGCTACTTGAACTTCTTGAAACTTCCTGCTACCTAAACTTCTTGAACCTTCATGCTACTTGAACTTCTTGAACCTTCCTGCTACTTGAACTTTTTGAACCTTCTGGCTTCTTGAACTTCTTGAACCTTCCTGCTACTTGAACTTCTTCAACCTTCCTGCTACTTGAACTTCTTGAACCTTCCTGCTACTTGAACTTCTTGAACCTTCCTGCAACTTGAACTTATTGAACTTCATGAACCTTCCTGCTCCTTGAACTACTTGAACTTCTTGAACCTTCCTGCCACTTGAACTTATTGAACTTCATGAACCTTCCTGCTCCTTGAACTACTTGAACTTCTTGAACCTTCCTGCTACTTTAACTTCTTACACCTTCCTGCTACTTGAACTTCTTGAACCTTCCGGCTACTTGAACTTCTTGAACCTTCCTGCTACTTGAACTTCTTGAACTTCATGAACTTTCCTGCTACTTGAACTACTTGAACTTCTTGAACCTTACTGCTACTTTAAATTCTTGAACCTTCCTGCTACTTGAACTTCTTGAACCTTCCTGCCACTTGAACTTCTTGAACCTTCCGGCTACTTGAACTTCTTGAACTTCATGAACCTTCCTGCTACTTGAACTAATTGAACTTCTTGAACCTTACTGCTACTTGAACTTCTTGAACTTCTTGAACCTTCCTGCTACTTGAACTTCTTGAACCTTCCTGCTACTTGAACTTCTTGAACTTTTTAAACCTTCCTGCTACTTGAACTTCTTGAACCTTCCTGCTACTTGAACTTTTTGAACTTTCCTGCTACTTGAACTTCTTGAACTTCTTGAACCTTCCTGCTACTTGAACCTCTTGAACTTCTTGAACCTTCCTGCTACTTGAACTTCATGAACTTCTCGAACCTTCCTGCTACTTGAACTTCTTGAACTTCTTGAACCGTCCTGCTACTTGAACTTCTTGAACTTCTTGAACCTTTCTGATACTTTAACTTCTTGAACTTCTTGAACCTTCCTGCTACTTGAACTTCTTGAACTTCTTGAACCTTCCTGCTACTTGAACTTCTCGAACCTTCCTGATTGTTGAACTTCTTGAACTTCATGAACCTTCCTGCTACTTGAACTTCTTGAACTTCTTGAACCTTCCTGCTACTTGAACTTCTTGAACCTTCCTGCGACTTGAACTTCTTGAACCTTCCTGCTACTTGAACTTCTTGAACCTTCCTGCTACTTGAACTTCTTGAACCTTCCTGCTACTTGAACTTTTTGAACCTTCCTACTACTTGAACTTCCAGAACCTTCCTGCTACTTGAACTTCTTGAACTTTTTGAACTTCTTTAACCTTCCTGCTACTTGAACTTCTTGAACCTTCCTGCTACTTGAACTTCTTGAACTTCTTTCCCCTTCATGCTACTTGAATTTCTTGAAACTTCCTGCTTCTTGAACTTCTTGAACCTTCCTGCTACTTGAACTTCTTGAACCTTCCTGAAACTTGAGCTTCTTGAACTTCTTGAACCTTCCTGCTACTTGATCTTCTTGAACTTCTTGAACCTTTCTGCTACTTGAACTTCTTGAACCTTCCTGCTACTTGAACTTCTTGAACTTCTTGAACCTTCCTGCTACTTAAACTTCTTTAACTTCTTGAACCTTCCTGCTACTTGAACTTTTTGAACCTTCCTGCTACTTGAACTTCTTGAACTTCTTGAACCTTCCTGCTACTTGAACTTTTTGAACTTCTTGAACCTTCCTGCTACTTGAACTTCTTGAACTTCTTGAACCTTCCTGCTACTTGAACTTCTTGAACCTTCCTGCTACTTGAACTTCTTGAACTTTTTAAACCTTCCTGCTACTTGAACTTCTTGAACCTTCCTGCTACTTGAACTTTTTGAACTTTCCTGCTACTTGAACTTCTTGAACTTCTTGAACCTTCCTGCTACTTGAACCTCTTGAACTTCTTGAACCTTCCTGCTACTTGAACTTCATGAACTTCTTGAACCTTCCTGCTACTTGAACTTCTTGAACTTCTTGAACCGTCCTGCTACTTGAACTTCTTGAACTTCTTGAACCTTTCTGATACTTTAACTTCTTGAACTTCTTGAACCTTCCTGCTACTTGAACTTCTTGAACTTCTTGAACCTTCCTGCTACTTGAACTTCTCGAACCTTCCTGATTGTTGAACTTCTTGAACTTCATGAACCTTCCTGCTACTTGAACTTCTTGAACTTCTTGAACCTTCCTGCTACTTGAACTTCTTGAACCTTCCTGCGACTTGAACTTCTTGAACCTTCCTGCTACTTGAACTTCTTGAACCTTCCTGCTACTTGAACTTCTTGAACCTTCCTGCTACTTGAACTTTTTGAACCTTCCTACTACTTGAACTTCCAGAACCTTCCTGCTACTTGAACTTCTTGAACTTTTTGAACTTCTTGAACCTTCCTGCTACTTGAACTTCTTGAACCTTCCTGCTACTTGAACTTCTTGAACTTCTTTCCCCTTCATGCTACTTGAATTTCTTGAAACTTCCTGCTTCTTGAACTTCTTGAACCTTCCTGCTACTTGAACTTCTTGAACCTTCCTGAAACTTGAGCTTCTTGAACTTCTTGAACCTTCCTGCTACTTGATCTTCTTGAACTTCTTGAACCTTTCTGCTACTTGAACTTCTTGAACCTTCCTGCTACTTGAACTTCTTGAACTTCTTGAACCTTCCTGCTACTTAAACTTCTTTAACTTCTTGAACCTTCCTGCTACTTGAACTTTTTGAACCTTCCTGCTACTTGAACTTCTTGAACTTCTTGAACCTTCCTGCTACTTGAACTTTTTGAACTTCTTGAACCTTCCTGCTACTTGAACTTCTTGAACTTCTTGAACCTTCCTTCTACTTGAACTTCTTGAACCTTCCTGCTACTTGAACTTCTTGAACTTCTTTAACCTTCCTGCTACTTGAACTTCTTGAACCTTCCTGCTACTTGAACTTCTTGAACATTCCTGCTACTTGAACTTCTTGAACCTTCCTGCTATTTGAACTTTTTGAACTTCTTTAACCTTCCTGCTAATTGAACTTCTTGAAACTTTCTGCTACTTGAACTTCTTGCAACTTCCTGCTACCTGAACTTCTTGAACCTTTCTGCTACTTGAACTTCTTGAACCTTCCTGCTACTTGAACTTCTTGAACCTTCCTGCTACTTGAACTTCTTGAAACTTTCTGCTACTCGAACTTCTCGAACTTCTTGAACCTTGCGGCTAATTGAACTTCTTGAACCTTCCTGCTACTTGAACTTCTTGAACTTCTTGAACCTTCCCGCTACTTGAACTTCTTGAACCTTCCTGCTACTTGAACTGCTTGAACTTCTTGAACCTCCCTGCTACTTGAACTTCTTGAACCTTCCAGCTACTTGAACTTCTTGAACTTCTTGAACCTTCCTGCTACTTGAACTTCTTGAACCTTCCGGCTACTTGAACCTCTTGAACTTCTTGAACCTTCTTGCTACTTGAACTTCTTGAACTTCTTGAACCTTCCTGCTACTTGAACTTCTTGAACTTCTTGAACCTTCCTGCTACTTGAATTTATTGAACTTCTTGAACATTCCTGCTACTTTAACTTCTTGAACTTTTTGAACCTTCCTGCTACTTGAACTTCTTAAACTTCTTGAACCTTCCTGCTACTTGAACTTCTCGAACATTCCTGCTGCTTGACCTCCTTGAACTTCTTGAACCTTCCTGCTACTTGAACTTCTTGAACTTCTTGAACCTTCCTGCTACTTTAACTTCTTGAACCTTCCTTCTACTTGAACTTCTTGAACATTCCTGCTACTTGAACTTCTTGAACCTTCCTGCCACTTGAACTTTTTGAACTTCTTGAACAATCCTGCTACTTGAACTTCTTGAAACTTTCTGCTACTTGAACTTCTTGAAACTTCCTGCTACCTGAACTTCTTGAACCTTCCTGCTACTTGAACTTCTTGAACCTTCCTGCTACTTGAACTTTTTGAACCTTCCGGCTACTCGAACTTCTTGAACCTTCCTGCTACTTGAACTTCTTAAACCTTCCTGCTACTTGAGCTTCTTGAACCTTGCTGCTACTTGAACTTCTTGAACCTTCCTGCTACTTGAACTTCTTGAACTTCATGAACCTTCCTGCTCCTTGAACTACTTGAACTTCTTGAACCTTCCTGCTACTTTAACTTCTTACACCTTCCTGCTACTTGAACTTCTTGAACCTTACGGCTACTTGAACTTCTTGAACCTTCCTGCTACTTGAACTTCGTGAACTTCATGAACCTTCCTGCTACTTGAACTACTTGAACTTCTTGAACCATACTGCTACTTTAACTTCTTGAACCTTCTGCTACTTGAACTTCTTGAACCTTCCTGCTACTTGAACTTCTTGAACCTTCCGGCTACTTGAACTTCTTGAACTTCTTGAACCTTCCTGCTACTTGAACTACTTGAACTTCTTGAACCTTACTGCTACTTGAACATCTTGAACTTCTTGAACCTTCCTGCTACTTGAACTTTTTGAACCTTCCTGCTACTTGAACTTCTTGAACTTCTTAAACCTTCCTGCTACTTGAATTTCTTGAACCTTCCTGCTACTTGAACTTTTTGAACTTTCCTGCTACTTGAACTTCTTGAACTTCTTGAACCTTCATGCTACTTGAACTTCTTGAACCTTCCTGCTACTTGAACCTCTTGAACTTCTTGAACCTTCCTGCTACTTGAACTTCTTGAACTTCTTGAACCTTCCTGCTACTTGAACTTCTTGAACTTCTTGAACCGTCCTGCTACTTGAACTTCTTGAACTTCTTGAACCTTCCTGCTACTTGAACTTGTTGATCCTTCCTGCTACTTGAACTAGTCGAACCTTCCTGCTACTTGAATTTCATGAACATCTTGAACCTTCCTGCTACTTGAACTTCTTGAACCTTCAGGCTACTTGAAGTTCTTGAACCTTCCTGCTACTTGAACTTCTTGAACCTTCGTGCTACTTGAACTTTTTGAACCTTCCTGCTACTTGAACTTCTTGAACTTCTTGAACTTTTCTGCTACTTGAACTTCTTGAACCTTCCTGCTACTTGAACTTCTTGAACTTCTTGAACCTTCCTGCTACTTAAACTTCTTTAACTTCTTGAACCTTCCTGCTACTTGAACTTTTTGAACCTTCCTGCTACCTGAACTTCTTGAACTTCTTGAACCTTCCTGCTACTTGAACTTCTTGAACTTCTTCAACCTTCCTGCTACTTGAACTTCTTGAACCTTCCTGCTACTTGAACTTCTTGAACTTTTTAAACCTTCCTGCTACTTGAACTTCTTGAACCTACATGCTACTTGAACTTTTTGAACTTTCCTGCTACTTGAACTTCTTGAACTTCTTGAACCTTCCTGGTACTTGAACTTCTTGAACCTTCCTGCTACTTGAACCTCTTGAACTTCTTGAACCTTCCTGCTACTTGAACTTCATGAACTTCTTGAACCTTCCTGCTACTTGAACTTCTTGAACTTCTTGAACCGTCCTGCTACTTGAACTTCTTGAACTTCTTGAACCTTATTGATACTTTAACTTCTTGAACTTCTTGAACCTTCCTGCTACTTGAACTTCTTGAACTTCTTGAACCTTTCTGCTACTTGAACTTCTCGAACCTTCCTGCTTGTTGAACTTCTTGAACTTCTTGAACCTTTCTGCTACTTGAACTTCTTGAACTTCTTGAACCTTCCTGCTACTTGAACTTCTTGAACCTTCCTGCGACTTGAACTTCTTGAACCTTCCTGCTACTTGAACTTCTTGAACCTTCCTGCTACTTGAACTTTTTGAACCTTCCTGCTACTTGAACTTCCAGAACCTTCCTGCTACTTGAACTTCTTGAACTTTTTGAACTTCTTGAACCTTCCTGCTACTTGAACTTCTTGAACCTTCCTGCTACTTGAACTTTTTGAACTTCTTGAACCTTCCTGCTACTTGAACTTCTTGGACCTTCCTGCTACTTGAACTTCATGAACTTCTTAAACCTTCCTGCTACTTGAACTTCTTAAACCTTCCTGCTACTTGAACTTCTTGAACATTCCTGCTACTTGAACTTCTTGAACCTTCCTGCTACTTGAACTTTTTGAACTTCTTGAACCTTCCTGCTACTTGAACTTCTTGAAACTTTCTGCTACTTGAACTTCTTGAAACTTCCTGCTACCTAAACTTCTTGAACCTTCATGCTACTTGAACTTCTTGAACCTTCCTGCTACTTGAACTTTTTGAACCTTCTGGCTACTTGAACTTCTTGAACCTTCCTGCTACTTGAACTTCTTCAACCTTCCTGCTACTTGAACTTCTTGAACCTTCCTGCTACTTGAACTTCTTGAACCTTCCTGCCACTTGAACTTATTGAACTTCATGAACCTTCCTGCTCCCTGAACTACTTGAACTTCTTGAACCTTCCTGCTACTTTAACTTCTTACACCTTCCTGCTACTTGAACTTCTTGAACCTTCCGGCTACTTGAACTTCTTGAACCTTCCTGCTACTTGAACTTCTTGAACTTCATGAACTTTCCTGCTACTTGAACTACTTGAACTTCTTGAACCTTACTGCTACTTTAACTTCTTGAACCTTCCTGCTACTTGAACTTCTTGAACCTTCCTGCCACTTGAACTTCTTGAACCTTCCGGCTACTTGAACTTCTTGAACTTCATGAACCTTCCTGCTACTTGAACTAATTGAACTTCTTGAACCTTACTGCTACTTGAACTTCTTGAACTTCTTGAACCTTCCTGCTACTTGAACTTCTTGAACCTTCCTGCTACTTGAACTTCTTGAACTTTTTAAACCTTCCTGCTACTTGAACTTCTTGAACCTTCCTGCTACTTGAACTTTTTGAACTTTCCTGCTACTTGAACTTCTTGAACTTCTTGAACCTTCCTGCTACTTGAACCTCTTGAACTTCTTGAACCTTCCTGCTACTTGAACTTCATGAACTTCTCGAACCTTCCTGCTACTTGAACTTCTTGAACTTCTTGAACCGTCCTGCTACTTGAACTTCTTGAACTTCTTGAACCTTCCTGATACTTTAACTTCTTGAATTTCTTGAACCTTCCTGCTACTTGAACTTCTTGAACTTCTTGAACCTTTCTGCTACTTGAACTTCTCGAACCTTCCTGATTGTTGAACTTCTTGAACTTCATGAACCTTCCTGCTACTTGAACTTCTTGAACTTCTTGAACCTTCCTGCTACTTGAACTTCTTGAACCTTCCTGCGACTTGAACTTCTTGAACCTTCCTGCTACTTGAACTTCTTGAACCTTCCTGCTACTTGAACTTCTTGAACCTTCCTGCTACTTGAACTTTTTGAACCTTCCTACTACTTGAACTTTCAGAACCTTCCTGCTACTTGAACTTCTTGAACTGTTTGAACTTCTTGAACCTTCCTGCTACTTGAACTTCTTGAACCTTCCTGCTACTTGAACTTCTTGAACTTCTTTCCCCTTCATGCTACTTGAATTTCTTGAAACTTCCTGCTTCTTGAACTTCTTGAACCTTCCTGCTACTTGAACTTCTTGAACCTTCCTGAAACTTGAGCTTCTTGAACTTCTTGAACCTTCCTGCTACTTGATCTTCTTGAACTTCTTGAACCTTTCTGCTACTTGAACTTCTTGAACCTTCCTGCTACTTGAACTTCTTGAACTTCTTGAACCTTCCTGCTACTTAAACTTCTTTAACTTCTTGAACCTTCCTGCTACTTGAACTTTTTGAACCTTCCTGCTACTTGAACTTCTTGAACTTCTTGAACCTTCCTGCTACTTGAACTTTTTGATCTTCTTGAACCTTCCTGCTACTTGAACTTCTTGAACTTCTTGAACCTTCCTTCTACTTGAACTTCTTGAACCTTCCTGCTACTTGAACTTCTTGAACTTCTTTAACCTTCCTGCTACTTGAACTTCTTGAACCTTCCTGCTACTTGAACTTCTTGAACATTCCTGCTACTTGAACTTCTTGAACCTTCCTGCTATTTAACTTTTTGAACTTCTTGAACCTTCCTGCTACTTGAACTTCTTGAAACTTTCTGCTACTTGAACTTCTTGAAACTTCCTGCTACCTGAACTTCTTGAACCTTTCTGCTACTTGAACTTCTTGAACCTTCCTGCTACTTGATCTTCTTGAACTTCTTGAACCTTTCTGCTACTTGAACTTCTTGAACCTTCCTGCTACTTGAACTTCTTGAACTTCTTGAACCTTCCTGCTACTTAAACTTCTTTAACTTCTTGAACCTTCCTGCTACTTGAACTTTTTGAACCTTCCTGCTACTTGAACTTCTTGAACTTCTTGAACCTTCCTGCTACTTGAACTTTTTGAACTTCTTGAACCTTCCTGCTACTTGAACTTCTTGAACTTCTTGAACCTTCCTTCTACTTGAACTTCTTGAACCTTCCTGCTACTTGAACTTCTTGAACTTCTTTAACCTTCCTGCTACTTGAACTTCTTGAACCTTCCTGCTACTTGAACTTCTTGAACATTCCTGCTACTTGAACTTCTTGAACCTTCCTGCTATTTGAACTTTTTGAACTTCTTGAACCTTCCTTCTACTTGAACTTCTTGAACATTCCTGCAACTTGAACTTCTTGAACTTTCCTGCCACTTGAACTTTTTGGACTTCTTGAACAATCCTGCTACTTGAACTTCTTGAAACTTTCTGCTACTTGAACTTCTTGAAACTTCCTGCTACCTGAACTTCTTGAACCTTCCTGCTACTTGAACTTCTTGAACCTTCCTGCTACTTGAACTTTTTGAACCTTCCGGCTACTCGAACTTCTTGAACCTTCCTGCTACTTGAACTTCTTAAACCTTCCTGCTACTTGAGCTTCTTGAACCTTGCTGCTACTTGAACTTCTTGAACCTTCCTGCTACTTGAACTTCTTGAACTTCATGAACTTTCCTGCTCCTTGAACTACTTGAACTTCTTGAACCTTCCTGCTACCTTACTTTCTTACACCTTCCTGCTACTTGAACTTCTTGAACCTTCCGGCTACTTGAACTTCTTGAACCTTCCTGCTACTTGAACTTCGTGAACTTCATGAACCTTCCTGCTACTTGAACTACTTGAACTTCTTGAACCTTACTGCTACCTTAACTTCTTGAACCTTCTGCTACTTGAACTTCTTGAACCTTCCTGCTACTTGAACTTCTTGAACCTTCCGGCTACTTGAACTTCTTGAACTTCTTGAACCTTCCTGCTACTTGAACTACTTGAACTTCTTGAACCTTACTGCTACTTGAACTTCTTGAACTTCTTGAACCTTCCTGCTACTTGAACTTTTTGAACCTTCCTGCTACTTGAACTTCTTGAACTTCTTAAACCTTCCTGCTACTTGAACTTCTTGAACCTTCCTGCTACTTGAACTTTTTGAACTTTCCTGCTACTTGAACTTCTTGAACTTCTTGAACCTTCATGCTACTTGAACTTCTTGAACCTTCCTGCTACTTGAACCTCTTGAACTTCTTAAACCTTCCTGCTACTTGAACTTCTTGAACTTCTTGAACCTTCCTGCTACTTGAACTTCTTGAACTTCTTGAACCGTCCTGCTACTTGAACTTCTTGAACTTCTTGAACCTTCCTGCTACTTGAACTTGTTGATCCTTCCTGCTACTTGAACTAGTCGAACCTTCCTGCTACTTGAATTTCATGAACTTCTTGAACCTTCCTGCTACTTGAACTTCTTGAACCTTCAGGCTACTTGAACTTCTTGAACCTTCCTGCTACTTGAACTTCTTGAACCTTCGTGCTACTTGAACTTTTTGAACCTTCCTGCTACTTGAACTTCTTGAACTTCTTGAACTTTTCTGCTACTTGAACTTCTTGAACCTTCCTGCTACTTGAACTTCTTGAACTTCTTGAACCTTCCTGCTACTTAAACTTCTTTAACTTCTTGAACCTTCCTGCTACTTGAACTTTTTGAACCTTCCTGCTACCTGAACTTCTTGAACTTCTTGAACCTTCCTGCTACTTGAACTTCTTGAACTTCTTGAACCTTCCTGCTACTTGAACTTCTTGAACCTTCCTGCTACTTGAACTTCTTGAACCTTCCTGCTACTTGAACTTCTTGAACTTCTTAAACCTTCCTGCTACTTGAACTTCTTGAACCTTCCTGCTACTTGAACTTCTTGAACATTCCTGCTACTTGAACTTCTTGAACCTTCCTGCTACTTGAACTTTTTGAACTTCTTGAACCTTCCTGCTACTTGAACTTCTTGAAACTTTCTGCTCCTTGAGCTTCTTGAAACTTCCTGCTACCTGAACTTCTTGAACCTTCCTGCTACTTGAACTTCTTGAACTTTCCTGCTACTTGAACTTTGTAACCTTCCGGCTACTTGAACTTCTTGAACCTTCCTGCTACTTGAACTTCTTGAACCTTCCTGCTACTTGAACTTCTTGAACTTCTTGAACCTTCCTGCTACTTGAACTTCTTGAACCTTCCTGAGACTTGAACTTCTTGAACCTCCCTGCTACTTGAACATCTTGAACCTTCCTGCTACTTGAACTTTTTGAACCTTCCTGCTACTTGAACTTCCAGAACCTTCCTGCTACTTGAACTTCTTAAACCTTCCTGCTACTTGAACTTCTTGAACATTCCTGCTACTTGAACTTCTTGAACCTTCCTGCTACTTGAACTTTTTGAACTTCTTGAACCTTCCTGCTACTTGAACTTTTTGAACTTCTTGAACCTTCCTGCTACTTGAACTTCTTGAAACTTTCTGCTACTTGAACTTCTTGAAACTTCCTGCTACCTAAACTTCTTGAACCTTCATGCTACTTGAACTTCTTGAACCTTCCTGCTACTTGAACTTTTTGAACCTTCTGGCTACTTGAACTTCTTGAACCTTCCTGCTACTTGAACTTCTTCAACCTTCCTGCTACTTGAACTTCTTGAACCTTCCTGCTACTTGAACTTCTTGAACCTTCCTGCAACTTGAACTTATTGAACTTCATGAACCTTCCTGCTCCTTGAACTACTTGAACTTCTTGAACCTTCCTGCCACTTGAACTTATTGAACTTCATGAACCTTCCTGCTCCTTGAACTACTTGAACTTCTTGAACCTTCCTGCTACTTTAACTTCTTACACCTTCCTGCTACTTGAACTTCTTGAACCTTCCGGCTACTTGAACTTCTTGAACCTTCCTGCTACTTGAACTTCTTGAACTTCATGAACTTTCCTGCTACTTGAACTACTTGAACTTCTTGAACCTTACTGCTACTTTAAATTCTTGAACCTTCCTGCTACTTGAACTTCTTGAACCTTCCTGCCACTTGAACTTCTTGAACCTTCCGGCTACTTGAACTTCTTGAACTTCATGAACCTTCCTGCTACTTGAACTAATTGAACTTCTTGAACCTTACTGCTACTTGAACTTCTTGAACTTCTTGAACCTTCCTGCTACTTGAACTTCTTGAACCTTCCTGCTACTTGAACTTCTTGAACTTTTTAAACCTTCCTGCTACTTGAACTTCTTGAACCTTCCTGCTACTTGAACTTTTTGAACTTTCCTGCTACTTGAACTTCTTGAACTTCTTGAACCTTCCTGCTACTTGAACCTCTTGAACTTCTTGAACCTTCCTGCTACTTGAACTTCATGAACTTCTCGAACCTTCCTGCTACTTGAACTTCTTGAACTTCTTGAACCGTCCTGCTACTTGAACTTCTTGAACTTCTTGAACCTTTCTGATACTTTAACTTCTTGAACTTCTTGAACCTTCCTGCTACTTGAACTTCTTGAACTTCTTGAACCTTCCTGCTACTTGAACTTCTCGAACCTTCCTGATTGTTGAACTTCTTGAACTTCATGAACCTTCCTGCTACTTGAACTTCTTGAACTTCTTGAACCTTCCTGCTACTTGAACTTCTTGAACCTTCCTGCGACTTGAACTTCTTGAACCTTCCTGCTACTTGAACTTCTTGAACCTTCCTGCTACTTGAACTTCTTGAACCTTCCTGCTACTTGAACTTTTTGAACCTTCCTACTACTTGAACTTCCAGAACCTTCCTGCTACTTGAACTTCTTGAACTTTTTGAACTTCTTTAACCTTCCTGCTACTTGAACTTCTTGAACCTTCCTGCTACTTGAACTTCTTGAACTTCTTTCCCCTTCATGCTACTTGAATTTCTTGAAACTTCCTGCTTCTTGAACTTCTTGAACCTTCCTGCTACTTGAACTTCTTGAACCTTCCTGAAACTTGAGCTTCTTGAACTTCTTGAACCTTCCTGCTACTTGATCTTCTTGAACTTCTTGAACCTTTCTGCTACTTGAACTTCTTGAACCTTCCTGCTACTTGAACTTCTTGAACTTCTTGAACCTTCCTGCTACTTAAACTTCTTTAACTTCTTGAACCTTCCTGCTACTTGAACTTTTTGAACATTCCTGCTACTTGAACTTCTTGAACTTCTTGAACCTTCCTGCTACTTGAACTTTTTGAACTTCTTGAACCTTCCTGCTACTTGAACTTCTTGAACTTCTTGAACCTTCCTGCTACTTGAACTTCTTGAACCTTCCTGCTACTTGAACTTCTTGAACTTTTTAAACCTTCCTGCTACTTGAACTTCTTGAACCTTCCTGCTACTTGAACTTTTTGAACTTTCCTGCTACTTGAACTTCTTGAACTTCTTGAACCTTCCTGCTACTTGAACCTCTTGAACTTCTTGAACCTTCCTGCTACTTGAACTTCATGAACTTCTTGAACCTTCCTGCTACTTGAACTTCTTGAACTTCTTGAACCGTCCTGCTACTTGAACTTCTTGAACTTCTTGAACCTTTCTGATACTTTAACTTATTGAACTTCTTGAACCTTCCTGCTACTTGAACTTCTTGAACTTCTTGAACCTTCCTGCTACTTGAACTTCTCGAACCTTCCTGATTGTTGAACTTCTTGAACTTCATGAACCTTCCTGCTACTTGAACTTCTTGAACTTCTTGAACCTTCCTGCTACTTGAACTTCTTGAACCTTCCTGCGACTTGAACTTCTTGAACCTTCCTGCTACTTGAACTTCTTGAACCTTCCTGCTACTTGAACTTCTTGAACCTTCCTGCTACTTGAACTTTTTGAACCTTCCTACTACTTGAACTTCCAGAACCTTCCTGCTACTTGAACTTCTTGAACTTTTTGAACTTCTTGAACCTTCCTGCTACTTGAACTTCTTGAACCTTCCTGCTACTTGAACTTCTTGAACTTCTTTCCCCTTCATGCTACTTGAATTTCTTGAAACTTCCTGCTTCTTGAACTTCTTGAACCTTCCTGCTACTTGAACTTCTTGAACCTTCCTGAAACTTGAGCTTCTTGAACTTCTTGAACCTTCCTGCTACTTGATCTTCTTGAACTTCTTGAACCTTTCTGCTACTTGAACTTCTTGAACCTTCCTGCTACTTGAACTTCTTGAACTTCTTGAACCTTCCTGCTACTCAAACTTCTTTAACTTCTTGAACCTTCCTGCTACTTGAACTTTTTGAACCTTCCTGCTACTTGAACTTCTTGAACTTCTTGAACCTTCCTGCTACTTGAACTTTTTGAACTTCTTGAACCTTCCTGCTACTTGAACTTCTTGAACTTCTTGAACCTTCCTTCTACTTGAACTTCTTGAACCTTCCTGCTACTTGAACTTCTTGAACTTCTTTAACCTTCCTGCTACTTGAACTTCTTAAACTTTCCTGCTACTTGAACTTCTTGAACATTCCTGCTACTTGAACTTCTTGAACCTTCCTGCTATTTGAACTTTTTGAACTTCTTGAACCTTCCTGCTAATTGAACTTCTTGAAACTTTCTGCTACTTGAACTTCTTGCAACTTCCTGCTACCTGAACTTCTTGAACCTTTCTGCTACTTGAACTTCTTGAACCTTCCTGCTACTTGAACTTCTTGAACCTTCCTGCTACTTGAACTTCTTGAAACTTTCTGCTACTCGAACTTCTCGAACTTCTTGAACCTTGCGGCTAATTGAACTTCTTGAACCTTCCTGCTACTTGAACTTCTTGAACTTCTTGAACCTTCCCGCTACTTGAACTTCTTGAACCTTCCTGCTACTTGAACTGCTTGAACTTCTTGAACCTCCCTGCTACTTGAACTTCTTGAACCTTCCAGCTACTTGAACTTCTTGAACTTCTTGAACCTTCCTGCTACTTGAACTTCTTGAACCTTCCGGCTACTTGAACCTCTTGAACTTCTTGAACCTTCTTGCTACTTGAACTTCTTGAACTTCTTGAACCTTCCTGCTACTTGAACTTCTTGAACTTCTTGAACCTTCCTGCTACTTGAATTTATTGAACTTCTTGAACATTCCTGCTACTTTAACTTCTTGAACTTTTTGAACCTTCCTGCTACTTGAACTTCTTAAACTTCTTGAACCTTCCTGCTACTTGAACTTCTCGAACATTCCTGCTGCTTGACCTCCTTGAACTTCTTGAACCTTCCTGCTACTTGAACTTCTTGAACTTCTTGAACCTTCCTGCTACTTTAACTTCTTGAACCTTCCTTCTACTTGAACTTCTTGAACATTCCTGCTACTTGAACTTCTTGAACCTTCCTGCCACTTGAACTTTTTGAACTTCTTGAACAATCCTGCTACTTGAACTTCTTGAAACTTTCTGCTACTTGAACTTCTTGAAACTTCCTGCTACCTGAACTTCTTGAACCTTCCTGCTACTTGAACTTCTTGAACCTTCCTGCTACTTGAACTTTTTGAACCTTACGGCTACTCGAACTTCTTGAACCTTCCTGCTACTTGAACTTCTTAAACCTTCCTGCTACTTGAGCTTCTTGAACCTTGCTGCTACTTGAACTTCTTGAACCTTCCTGCTACTTGAACTTCTTGAACTTCATGAACCTTCCTGCTCCTTGAACTACTTGAACTTCTTGAACCTTCCTGCTACTTTAACTTCTTACACCTTCCTGCTACTTGAACTTCTTGAACCTTACGGCTACTTGAACTTCTTGAACCTTCCTGCTACTTGAACTTCGTGAACTTCATGAACCTTCCTGCTACTTGAACTACTTGAACTTCTTGAACCTTACTGCTACTTTAACTTCTTGAACCTTCTGCTACTTGAACTTCTTGAACCTTCCTGCTACTTGAACTTCTTGAACCTTCCGGCTACTTGAACTTCTTGAACTTCTTGAACCTTCCTGCTACTTGAACTACTTGAACTTCCTGAACCTTACTGCTACTTGAACATCTTGAACTTCTTGAACCTTCCTGCTACTTGAACTTTTTGAACCTTCCTGCTACTTGAACTTCTTGAACTTCTTAAACCTTCCTGCTACTTGAATTTCTTGAACCTTCCTGCTACTTGAACTTTTTGAACTTTCCTGCTACTTGAACTTCTTGAACTTCTTGAACCTTCATGCTACTTGAACTTCTTGAACCTTCCTGCTACTTGAACCTCTTGAACTTCTTGAACCTTCCTGCTACTTGAACTTCTTGAACTTCTTGAACCTTCCTGCTACTTGAACTTCTTGAACTTCTTGAACCGTCCTGCTACTTGAACTTCTTGAACTTCTTGAACCTTCCTGCTACTTGAACTTGTTGATCCTTCCTGCTACTTGAACTAGTCGAACCTTCCTGCTACTTGAATTTCATGAACTTCTTGAACCTTCCTGCTACTTGAACTTCTTGAACCTTCAGGCTACTTGAAGTTCTTGAACCTTCCTGCTACTTGAACTTCTTGAACCTTCGTGCTACTTGAACTTTTTGAACCTTCCTGCTACTTGAACTTCTTGAACTTCTTGAACTTTTCTGCTACTTGAACTTCTTGAACCTTCCTGCTACTTGAACTTCTTGAACTTCTTGAACCTTCCTGCTACTTAAACTTCTTTAACTTCTTGAACCTTCCTGCTACTTGAACTTTTTGAACCTTCCTGCTACCTGAACTTCTTGAACTTCTTGAACCTTCCTGCTACTTGAACTTCTTGAACTTCTTGAACCTTCCTGCTACTTGAACTTCTTGAACCTTCCTGCTACTTGAACTTCTTGAACTTTTTAAACCTTCCTGCTACTTGAACTTCTTGAACCTACCTGCTACTTGAACTTTTTGAACTTTCCTGCTACTTGAACTTCTTGAACTTCTTGAACCTTCCTGGTACTTGAACTTCTTGAACCTTCCTGCTACTTGAACCTCTTGAACTTCTTGAACCTTCCTGCTACTTGAACTTCATGAACTTCTTGAACCTTCCTGCTACTTGAACTTCTTGAACTTCTTGAACCGTCCTGCTACTTGAACTTCTTGAACTTCTTGAACCTTATTGATACTTTAACTTCTTGAACTTCTTGAACCTTCCTGCTACTTGAACTTCTTGAACTTCTTGAACCTTTCTGCTACTTGAACTTCTCGAACCTTCCTGCTTGTTGAACTTCTTGAACTTCTTGAACCTTTCTGCTACTTGAACTTCTTGAACTTCTTGAACCTTCCTGCTACTTGAACTTCTTGAACCTTCCTGCGACTTGAACTTCTTGAACCTTCCTGCTACTTGAACTTCTTGAACCTTCCTGCTACTTGAACTTTTTGAACCTTCCTGCTACTTGAACTTCCAGAACCTTCCTGCTACTTGAACTTCTTGAACTTTCTGAACTTCTTGAACCTTCCTGCTACTTGAACTTCTTGAACCTTCCTGCTACTTGAACTTTTTGAACTTCTTGAACCTTCCTGCTACTTGAACTTCTTGGACCTTCCTGCTACTTGAACTTCATGAACTTCTTAAACCTTCCTGCTACTTGAACTTCTTAAACCTTCCTGCTACTTGAACTTCTTGAACATTCCTGCTACTTGAACTTCTTGAACCTTCCTGCTACTTGAACTTTTTGAACTTCTTGAACCTTCCTGCTACTTGAACTTCTTGAAACTTTCTGCTACTTGAACTTCTTGAAACTTCCTGCTACCTAAACTTCTTGAACCTTCATGCTACTTGAACTTCTTGAACCTTCCTGCTACTTGAACTTTTTGAACCTTCTGGCTACTTGAACTTCTTGAACCTTCCTGCTACTTGAACTTCTTCAACCTTCCTGCTACTTGAACTTCTTGAACCTTCCTGCTACTTGAACTTCTTGAACCTTCCTGCCACTTGAACTTATTGAACTTCATGAACCTTCCTGCTCCCTGAACTACTTGAACTTCTTGAACCTTCCTGCTACTTTAACTTCTTACACCTTCCTGCTACTTGAACTTCTTGAACCTTCCGGCTACTTGAACTTCTTGAACCTTCCTGCTACTTGAACTTCTTGAACTTCATGAACTTTCCTGCTACTTGAACTACTTGAACTTCTTGAACCTTACTGCTACTTTAACTTCTTGAACCTTCCTGCTACTTGAACTTCTTGAACCTTCCTGCCACTTGAACTTCTTGAACCTTCCGGCTACTTGAACTTCTTGAACTTCATGAACCTTCCTGCTACTTGAACTAATTGAACTTCTTGAACCTTACTGCTACTTGAACTTCTTGAACTTCTTGAACCTTCCTGCTACTTGAACTTCTTGAACCTTCCTGCTACTTGAACTTCTTGAACTTTTTAAACCTTCCTGCTACTTGAACTTCTTGAACCTTCCTGCTACTTGAACTTTTTGAACTTTCCTGCTACTTGAACTTCTTGAACTTCTTGAACCTTCCTGCTACTTGAACCTCTTGAACTTCTTGAACCTTCCTGCTACTTGAACTTCATGAACTTCTCGAACCTTCCTGCTACTTGAACTTCTTGAACTTCTTGAACCGTCCTGCTACTTGAACTTCTTGAACTTCTTGAACCTTCCTGATACTTTAACTTCTTGAACTTCTTGAACCTTCCTGCTACTTGAACTTCTTGAACTTCTTGAACCTTTCTGCTACTTGAACTTCTCGAACCTTCCTGATTGTTGAACTTCTTGAACTTCATGAACCTTCCTGCTACTTGAACTTCTTGAACTTCTTGAACCTTCCTGCTACTTGAACTTCTTGAACCTTCCTGCGACTTGAACTTCTTGAACCTTCCTGCTACTTGAACTTCTTGAACCTTCCTGCTACTTGAACTTCTTGAACCTTCCTGCTACTTGAACTTTTTGAACCTTCCTACTACTTGAACTTTCAGAACCTTCCTGCTACTTGAACTTCTTGAACTGTTTGAACTTCTTGAACCTTCCTGCTACTTGAACTTCTCGAACCTTCCTGCTACTTGAACTTCTTGAACTTCTTTCCCCTTCATGCTACTTGAATTTCTTGAAACTTCCTGCTTCTTGAACTTCTTGAACCTTCCTGCTACTTGAACTTCTTGAACCTTCCTGAAACTTGAGCTTCTTGAACTTCTTGAACCTTCCTGCTACTTGATCTTCTTGAACTTCTTGAACCTTTCTGCTACTTGAACTTCTTGAACCTTCCTGCTACTTGAACTTCTTGAACTTCTTGAACCTTCCTGCTACTTAAACTTCTTTAACTTCTTGAACCTTCCTGCTACTTGAACTTTTTGAACCTTCCTGCTACTTGAACTTCTTGAACTTCTTGAACCTTCCTGCTACTTGAACTTTTTGATCTTCTTGAACCTTCCTGCTACTTGAACTTCTTGAACTTCTTGAACCTTCCTTCTACTTGAACTTCTTGAACCTTCCTGCTACTTGAACTTCTTGAACTTCTTTAACCTTCCTGCTACTTGAACTTCTTGAACCTTCCTGCTACTTGAACTTCTTGAACATTCCTGCTACTTGAACTTCTTGAACCTTCCTGCTATTTAACTTTTTGAACTTCTTGAACCTTCCTGCTACTTGAACTTCTTGAAACTTTCTGCTACTTGAACTTCTTGAAACTTCCTGCTACCTGAACTTCTTGAACCTTTCTGCTACTTGAACTTCTTGAACCTTCCTGCTACTTGATCTTCTTGAACTTCTTGAACCTTTCTGCTACTTGAACTTCTTGAACCTTCCTGCTACTTGAACTTCTTGAACTTCTTGAACCTTCCTGCTACTTAAACTTCTTTAACTTCTTGAACCTTCCTGCTACTTGAACTTTTTGAACCTTCCTGCTACTTGAACTTCTTGAACTTCTTGAACCTTCCTGCTACTTGAACTTTTTGAACTTCTTGAACCTTCCTGCTACTTGAACTTCTTGAACTTCTTGAACCTTCCTTCTACTTGAACTTCTTGAACCTTCCTGCTACTTGAACTTCTTGAACTTCTTTAACCTTCCTGCTACTTGAACTTCTTGAACCTTCCTGCTACTTGAACTTCTTGAACATTCCTGCTACTTGAACTTCTTGAACCTTCCTGCTATTTGAACTTTTTGAACTTCTTGAACCTTCCTTCTACTTGAACTTCTTGAACATTCCTGCAACTTGAACTTCTTGAACTTTCCTGCCACTTGAACTTTTTGGACTTCTTGAACAATCCTGCTACTTGAACTTCTTGAAACTTTCTGCTACTTGAACTTCTTGAAACTTCCTGCTACCTGAACTTCTTGAACCTTCCTGCTACTTGAACTTCTTGAACCTTCCTGCTACTTGAACTTTTTGAACCTTCCGGCTACTCGAACTTCTTGAACCTTCCTGCTACTTGAACTTCTTAAACCTTCCTGCTACTTGAGCTTCTTGAACCTTGCTGCTACTTGAACTTCTTGAACCTTCCTGCTACTTGAACTTCTTGAACTTCATGAACTTTCCTGCTCCTTGAACTACTTGAACTTCTTGAACCTTCCTGCTACCTTAACTTCTTACACCTTCCTGCTACTTGAACTTCTTGAACCTTCCGGCTACTTGAACTTCTTGAACCTTCCTGCTACTTGAACTTCGTGAACTTCATGAACCTTCCTGCTACTTGAACTACTTGAACTTCTTGAACCTTACTGCTACCTTAACTTCTTGAACCTTCTGCTACTTGAACTTCTTGAACCTTCCTGCTACTTGAACTTCTTGAACCTTCCGGCTACTTGAACTTCTTGAACTTCTTGAACCTTCCTGCTACTTGAACTACTTGAACTTCTTGAACCTTACTGCTACTTGAACTTCTTGAACTTCTTGAACCTTCCTGCTACTTGAACTTTTTGAACCTTCCTGCTACTTGAACTTCTTGAACTTCTTAAACCTTCCTGCTACTTGAACTTCTTGAACCTTCCTGCTACTTGAACTTTTTGAACTTTCCTGCTACTTGAACTTCTTGAACTTCTTGAACCTTCATGCTACTTGAACTTCTTGAACCTTCCTGCTACTTGAACCTCTTGAACTTCTTAAACCTTCCTGCTACTTGAACTTCTTGAACTTCTTGAACCTTCCTGCTACTTGAACTTCTTGAACTTCTTGAACCGTCCTGCTACTTGAACTTCTTGAACTTCTTGAACCTTCCTGCTACTTGAACTTGTTGATCCTTCCTGCTACTTGAACTAGTCGAACCTTCCTGCTACTTGAATTTCATGAACTTCTTGAACCTTCCTGCTACTTGAACTTCTTGAACCTTCAGGCTACTTGAACTTCTTGAACCTTCCTGCTACTTGAACTTCTTGAACCTTCGTGCTACTTGAACTTTTTGAACCTTCCTGCTACTTGAACTTCTTGAACTTCTTGAACTTTTCTGCTACTTGAACTTCTTGAACCTTCCTGCTACTTGAACTTCTTGAACTTCTTGAACCTTCCTGCTACTTAAACTTCTTTAACTTCTTGAACCTTCCTGCTACTTGAACTTTTTGAACCTTCCTGCTACCTGAACTTCTTGAACTTCATGAACCTTCCTGCTACTTGAACTTCTTGAACTTCTTGAACCTTCCTGCTACTTGAACTTCTTGAACCTTCCTGCTACTTGAACTTCTTGAACTTCTTAAACCTTCCTGCTACTTGAACTTCTTGAACCTTCCTGCTACTTGAACTTCTTGAACATTCCTGCTACTTGAACTTCTTGAACCTTCCTGCTACTTGAACTTTTTGAACTTCTTGAACCTTCCTGCTACTTGAACTTCTTGAAACTTTCTGCTCCTTGAGCTTCTTGAAACTTCCTGCTACCTGAACTTCTTGAACCTTCCTGCTACTTGAACTTCTTGAACTTTCCTGCTACTTGAACTTTGTAACCTTCCGGCTACTTGAACTTCTTGAACCTTCCTGCTACTTGAACTTCTTGAACCTTCCTGCTACTTGAACTTCTTGAACTTCTTGAACCTTCCTGCTACTTGAACTTCTTGAACCTTCCTGAGACTTGAACTTCTTGAACCTCCCTGCTACTTGAACATCTTGAACCTTCCTGCTACTTGAACTTTTTGAACCTTCCTGCTACTTGAACTTCCAGAACCTTCCTGCTACTTGAACTTCTTGAACTTTTTGAACTTCTTGAACCTTCCTGCTACTTGAACTTCTTGAACCTTCCTGCTAATTGAACTTTTTGAACTTCTTGAACCTTCCTGCTACTTGAACTTCTTGAACCTTCCTGCTACTTGAACTTCTCAAACTTCTTGAACCTTCATGCTACTTGAATTTCTTGAAACTTCCTGCTTCTTGAACTTCTTGAACCTTCCTGCTACTTGAACTTCTTGAACCTTCCTGAAACTTGAGCTTCTTGAACTTCTTGAACCTTCCTGCTACTTGATCTTCCTGACCCTTCCTGCTACTTGAACTTCTTGAACTTTTTGAACCTTTCTGCTACTTGAACTTCTTGAACCTTCCTGCTACTTGAACTTCTTGAACTTCTTGAACCTTCCTGCTACTTAAACTTCTTTAACTTCTTGAACCTTCCTGCTACTTGAACTTTTTGAACCTTCCTGCTACTTGAACTTCTTGAACTTCTTGAACCTTCCTGCTACTTGAACTTCTTGAACTTCTTGAACCTTCCTGCTACTTTAACTTCTTGAACCTTCCTGCTGCTTGAACTTCTTGAACTTCTTAAACCTTCCTGCTACTTGAACATCTTGAACCTTCCTGCTACTTGAACTTCTTGAACATTCCTGCTACTTGAACTTCTTGAACCTTCCTGCTACTTGAACTTTTTGAACTTCTTGAACCTTCCTCCTACTTGAACTTCTTGAAACTTTCTTCTACTTGAACTTCTTGAAACTTCCTGCTACCTGAACTTCTTGAACCTTCCTGCTACTTGAACTTCTTGAACCTTCCTGCTACTTGAACTTTTTGAACCTTCCGGCTACTTGAACTTCTTGAACCTTCCTCCTACTTGAACTTCTTGAACCTTCCTGCTACTTGAACTTCTTGAACCTTCCTGCTACTTGAAATTCTTGAACCTTCCTGCCACTTGAACTTCTTGAACTTCATGAACCTTCCTGCTCCTTGAACTACTTGAACTTCTTGAACCTTCCTGCTACTTTAACTTCTTACACCTTCCTGCTACTTGAACTTCTTGAACCTTCCGGCTACTTGAACTTCTTGAAACTTCCTGTTACTTGAACTTCTTGAACTTCATGAACTTTCCTGCCACTTGAACTACTTGAACTTTTTGAACCTTACTGCTACTTTAACTTCTTGAACCTTCCTGCTACTTGAACTTCTTGAACCTTCCTGCTACTTGAACTTCTTGAATCTTCCGGCTACTTGAACTTCTTGAACTTCATGAACCTTCCTGCTACTTGAACTAATTGAACTTCTTGAACCTTACTGCTACTTGAACTTCTTGAACTTCTTGAACCTTCCTGCTACTTGAACTTCTTGAACCTTCCTGCTACTTGAACTTCTTGAACTTTTTATACCTTCCTGCTACTTGAACTTCTTGAACCTTCCTGCTACTGGAACTTTTTGAACTTTCCAGCTACTTGAACTTCTTGAACTTCTTGAACCTTCCTGCTACTTGAACTTCTTGAACCTTCCTGCTACTTGAACCTCTTGAACTTCTTGAACCTTCCTGCTACTTGAACTTCATGAACTTCTTGAACCTTCCTGCTACTTGAACTTCTTGAACTTCTTGAACCGTCCTGCTACTTGAACTTCTTGAACTTCTTGAACCTTCCTGATACTTTAACTTCTTGAACTTCTTGAACCTTCCAGCTACTTGAACTTCTTGAACTTCTTGAACCTTCCTGCTACTTGAACTTCTCGAACCTTCCTGCTTGTTGAACTTCTTGAACTTCTTGAACCTTCCTGCTACTTGAACTTCTTGAACTTCTTGAACCTTCCTCCTACTTGAACTTCTTGAACCTTCCTGCGACTTGAACTTCTTGAACCTTCCGGCTACTTGAACTTCTTGAACTTCATGAACCTTCCTGCTACTTGAACTAATTGAACTTCTTGAACCTTACTGCTACTTGAACTTCTTGAACTTCTTGAACCTTCCTGCTACTTGAACTTCTTGAACCTTCCTGCTACTTGAACTTCTTGAACTTTTTAAACCTTCCTGCTACTTGAACTTCTTGAACCTTCCTGCTACTTGAACTTTTTGAACTTTCCTGCTACTTGAACTTCTTGAACTTCTTGAACCTTCCTGCTACTTGAACTTCTTGAACCTTCCTGCTAATTGAACCTCTGGAACTTCTTGAACCTTCCTGCTACTTGAATTTCATGAACTTCTCGAACCTTCCTGCTACTTGAACTTCTTGAACTTCTTGAACCGTCCTGCTACTTGAACTTCTTGAACTTCTTGAACCTTCCTGATACTTTAACTTCTTGAACTTCTTGAACCTTCCTGCTACTTGAACTTCTTGAACTTCTTGAACCTTCCTGCTACTTGAACTTCTCGAACCTTCCTGCTTGTTGAACTTCTTGAACTTCATGAACCTTCCTGCTACTTGAACTTCTTGAACTTCTTGAACCTTCCTGCTACTTGAACTTCTTGAACCTTCCTGCGACTTGAACTTCTTGAACCTTCCTGCTACTTGAACTTCTTGAACCTTCCTGCTACTTGAACTTTTTGAACCTTCCTGCTACTTGAACTTCCAGAACCTTCCTGCTACTTGAACTTCTTGAACTTTTTGAACTTCTTGAACCTTCCTGCTACTTGAACTTCTTGAACTTCTTTAACCTTCATGCTACTTGAATTTCTTGAAACTTCCTGCTTCTTGAACTTCTTGAACCTTCCTGCTACTTGAACTTCTTGAACCTTCCTGAAACTTGAGCTTCTTGAACTTCTTGAACCTTCCTGCTACTTGATCTTCTTGACCCTTCCTGCTACTTGAACTTCTTGAACTTCTTGAACCTTTCTGCTACTTGAACTTCTTGAACCTTCCTGCTACTTGAACTTCTTGAACTTCTTGAACCTTCCTGCTACTTAAACTTCTTTAACTTCTTGAACCTTCCTGCTACTTGAACTTTTAGAACCTTCCTGCTACTTGAACTTCTTGAACTTCTTGAACCTTCCTGCTACTTGAACTTTTTGAACTTCTTGAACCTTCCTGCTACTTGAACTTCTTGAACTTCTTGAACCTTCCTGCTACTTGAACTTCTTGAACCTTCCTGCTACTTGAACTTCTTGAACTTCTTTAACCTTCCTGCTACTTGAACTTCTTGAACCTTCCTGCTACTTGAACTTCTTGAACATTCCTGCTACTTGAACTTCTTGAACCTTCCTGCTACTTGAACGTTTTGAACTTCTTGAACCTTCCTGCTACTTTAACTTCTTGAAACTTTCTGCTACTTGAACTTCTTGAAACTTCCTGCTACCTGAACTTCTTGAACCTTCCTGCTACTTGAACTTCTTGAACCTTCCTGCTACTTGAACTTTTTGAACCTTCCGGCTACTTGAACTTCTTGAACCTTCCTGCTACTTGAACTTCTTGAACCTTCCTGCTACTTGAACTTCTTGAACCTTCCTGCTACTTGAACTTCTTGAACCTTCCTGCCACTTGAACTTCTTGAACTTTATGAGCCTTCCTGCTCCTTGAACTACTTGAACTTCTTGAACCTTCCTGCTACTTTAACTTCTTACACCTTCCTGCTACTTGAACTTCTTGAACCTTCCGGCTACTTGAACTTCTTGAACCTTCCTGTTACTTGAACTTCTTGAACTTCATGAACTTTCCTGCTACTTGAACTACTTGAACTTCTTGAACCTTACTGCTACTTTAACTTCTTGAACCTTCCTGCTACTTGAACTTCTTGAACCTTCCTGCTACTTGAACTTCTTGAGCCTTCCGGCTACTTGAACTTCTTGAACTTCATGAACCTTCCTGCTACTTGAACTAATTGAACTTCTTGAACCTTACTGCTACTTGAACTTCTTGAACTTCTTGAACCTTCCTGCTACTTGAACTTCTTGAACCTTCCTGCTACTTGAACTTCTTGAACTTTTTAAACCTTCCTGCTACTTGAACTTCTTGAACCTTCCTGCTACTTGAACTTTTTGAACTTTCCTGCTACTTGAACTTCTTGAACTTCTTGAACCTTCCTGCTACTTGAACTTCTTGAACCTTCCTGCTACTTGAACCTCTTGAACTTCTTGAACCTTCCTGCTACTTGAACTTCATGAACTTCTTGAACCTTCCTGCTACTTGAACTTCTTGAACTTCTTGAACCGTCCTGCTACTTGAACTTCTTGAACTTCTTGAACTTCTTGAACCTTCCTGCTACTTGAACTTCTTGAACCTTCCTGCTACTTGAACCTCTTGAACTTCTTGAACCTTCCTGCTACTTGAACTTCATGAACTTCTTGAACCTTCCTGCTACTTGAACTTCTTGAACTTCTTGAACCGTCCTGCTACTTGAACTTCTTGAACTTCTTGAACCTTCCTGATACTTCAACTTCTTGAACTTCTTGAACCTTCCTGCTACTTGAACTTCTTGAACTTCTTGAACCTTCCTGCTACTTGAACTTCTCGAACCTTCCTGCTTGTTGAACTTCTTGAACTTCTTGAACCTTCCTGCTACTTGAACTTCTTGAACTTCTTGAACCTTCCTGCTACTTGAACTTCTTGAACCTTCCTGCGACTTGAACTTCTTGAACCTTCCTGCTACTTGAACTTCTTGAACCTTCCTGCTACTTGAACTTTTTGAACCTTCCTGCTACTTGAACTTTCAGAACCTTCCTGCTACTTGAAATTCTTGAACTTTTTGAACTTCTTGAACCTTCCTGCTACTTGATCTTCTTGAACCTTCCTGCTACTTGAACTTTTTGAACTTCTTGAACCTTCCTGCTACTTGAACTTCTTGAACCTTCCTGCTACTTGAACTTCTTGAACTTCTTGAACCTTCATGCTACTTGAATTTCTTGAAACTTCCTGCTTCTTGAACTTCTTGAATCTTCCTGCTACTTGAACTTCTTGAACCTTCCTGAAACTTGAGCTTCTTGAAATTCTTGAACCTTCCTGCTACTTGATCTTCTTGACCCTTCCTGCTACTTGAACTTCTTGAACTTCTTGAACCTTACTTGTACTTGAACTTCTTGAACCTTCCTGCTACTTGAACTTCTTGAAACTTTCTGCTACTCGAACTTCTCGAACTTCTTGAACCTTGCGGCTAATTGAACTTCTTGAACCTTCCTGCTACTTGAACTTCTTGAACTTCTTGAACCTTCCTGCTACTTGAACTTCTGGAACCTTCCTGCTACTTGAACTGCTTGAACTTCTTGAACCTTCCTGCTACTTGAACTTCTTGAACCTTCCAGCTACTTGAACTTCTTGAACTTCTTGAACCTTCCTACTACTTGAACTTCTTGAACCTTCCGGCTACTTGAACCTCTTGAACTTCTTGAACCTTCTTGCTACTTGAACTTCTTGAACTTCTTGAACCTTCCTTCTACTTGAACTTCTTGAACTTCTTGAACCTTCCTGCTACTTGAATTTCTTGAACATCTTTAACATTCCTGCTACTTGAACTTCTTGAACTTTTTGAACCTTCCTGCTACTTGAACTTCTTAAACTTCTTGAACCTTCCTGCTACTTGAACTTCTCGAACATTCCTGCTGCTTGAACTCCTTGAACTTCTTGAACCTTCCTGCTACTTGAACTTCTTGAACTTCTTGAACCTTCCTGCTACTTTAACTTCTTGAACCTTCCTTCTACTTGAACTTCTTGAACATTCCTGCTACTTGAACTTCTTGAACCTTCCTGCCACTTGAACTTTTTGAACTTCTTGAACCATCCTGCTACTTGAACTTCTTGAAACTTTCTGCTACTTGAACTTCTTGAAACTTCCTGCTACCTGAACTTCTTGAACATTCCTGCTACTTGAACTTCTTGAACCTTCCTGCTACTTGAACTTTTTGAACCTTCCGGCTACTCGAACATCTTGAACCTTCCTGCTACTTGAACTTCTTGAACCTTCCTGCTACTTGAGCTTCTTGAACCTTCCTGCTACTTGAACTTCTTGAACCTTCCTGCTACTTGAACTTCTTGAACTTCATGAACCTTCCTGCTACTTGAACTACTTGAACTTCTTGAACCTTCCTGCTACTTTACCTTCTTACACCTTCCTGCTACTTGAACTTCTTGAACCTTCCGGCTACTTGAACTTCTTGAACCTTCCTGCTACTTGAACTTCTTGAACTTCATTAACCTTCCTGCTCCTTGAACTACTTGAACTTCTTGAACCTTCCTGCTACTTTACCTTCTTACACCTTCCTGCTACTTGAACTTCTTGAACCTTCCGGCTACTTGAACTTCTTGAACCTTCCTGCTACTTGAACTTCGTGAACTTCATGAACCTTCCTGCTACTTGAAATACTTGAACTTCTTGAACCTTACTGCTACTTGAACTTCTTGAACCTTCCTGCGACTTGAACTTCTTGAACCTTCCTGCTACTTGAACTTCTTGAACCTTCCTGCTACTTGAACTTTTTGAACCTTCCTGCTACTTGAACTTCCAGAACCTTCCTGCTACTTGAACTTCTTGAACTTTTTGAACTTCTTGAACCTTCCTGCTACTTGAACTTCTTGAACCTTCCTGCTACTTGAACTTTTTGAACTTCTTGAACCTTCCTGCTACTTGAACTTCTTGAACCTTCCTGCAACTTGAACTTCTTGAACTTCTTGAACCTTCATGCTACTTGAATTTCTTGAAACTTCCTGCTTCTTGAACTTCTTGAATCTTCCTGCTACTTGAACTTCTTGAACCTTCCTGAAACTTGAGCTTCTTGAACTTCTTGAACTTCTTGAACCTTCCTGGTACTTGAACTTCTTGAACCTTCCTGGTACTTGAACTTCTTGAAACTTTCTGCTACTCGAACTTCTCGAACTTCTTGAACCTTGCGGCTACTTGAACTTCTTGAACCTTCCTGCTACTTGAACTTCTTGAACTTCTTGAACCTTCATGCTACTTGAACTTCTTGAACCTTCCTGCTACTTGAACTGCTTGAACTTCTTGAACCTTCCTGCTACTTGAACTTCTTGAACCTTCCTGCTACTTGAACTTCTTGAACTTTTTGAACCTTCCTGCTACTTGAACTTCTTGAACCTTCCTGCTACTTGAACCTCTTGAACTTCTTGAACCTTCTTGCTACTTGAACTTCTTGAACTTCTTGAACCTTCCTGCTACTTGAACTTCTTGAACTTCTTGAACCTTCCTGCTACTTGAATTTATTGAACTTCTTGAACATTCCTGCTACTTGAACTTTTTGAACTTTTTGAACCTTCCTGCTACTTGAACTTCTTAAACTTCTTGACCCTTCCTGCTACTTGAACTTCTCGAACATTCCTGCTGCTTGACCTCCTTGAACTTCTTGAACCTTCCTGCTACTTGAACTTCTTGAACTTCTTGAACCTTCCTGCTACTTTAACTTCTTGAACCTTCCTTCTACTTGAACTTCTTGAACATTCCTGCTACTTGAACTTCTTGAACCTTCCTGCCACTTGAACTTTTTGAACTTCTTGAACCATCCTGCTACTTGAACTTCTTGAAACTTTCTGCTACTTGAACTTCTTGAAACTTCCTGCTACCTGAACTTCTTGAACCTTCCTGCTACCTGAACTTCTTGAACCTTCCTGCTACTTGAACTTTTTGAACCTTCCGGCTACTCGAACTTCTTGAACCTTCCTGCTACTTGAACTTCTTGAACCTTCCTGCTACTTGAGCTTCTTGAACCTTCCTGCTACTTGAACTTCTTGAACCTTCCTGCTACTTGAACTTCTTGAACTTCATGAACCTTCCTGCTCCTTGAACTACTTGAACTTCTTGAACCTTCCTGCTACTTTAACTTCTTACACCTTCCTGCTACTTGAACTTCTTGAACCTTCCGGCTACTTGAACTTCTTGAACCTTCCTGCTACTTGAACTTCGTGAACTTCATGAACCTTCCTGCTACTTGAACTACTTGAACTTCTTGAATCTTACTGCTACTTTAACTTCTTGAACCTTCTGCTACTTGAACTTCTTGAACCTTCCTGCTACTTGAACTTCTTGAACCTTCCGGCTACTTGAACTTCTTGAACTTCTTGAACCTTCCTGCAACTTGAACTACTTGAACTTCTTGAACCTTACTGCTACTTGAACTTCTTGAACTTCTTGAACCTTCCTGCTACTTGAACTTTTTGAACCTTCCTGCTACTTGAACTTCTTGAACTTCTTAAACCTTCCTGCTACTTGAACTTCTTGAACCTTCCTGCTACTTGAACTTTTTGAACTTTCCTGCTACTTGAACTTCTTGAACTTCTTGAACCTTCATGCTACTTGAACTTCTTGAACCTTCCTGCTACTTGAACCTCTTGAACTTCTTGAACCTTCCTTCTACTTGAACTTCTTGAACTTCTTGAACCTTCCTGCTACTTGAACTTCTTGAACTTCTTGAACCGTCCTGCTACTTGAACTTCTTGAACTTCTTGAACCTTCCTGCTACTTGAACTTGTTGATCCTTCCTGCTACTTGAACTAGTCGAACCTTCCTGCTACTTGAATTTCATGAACTTCTTGAACCTTCCTGCTACTTGAACTTCTTGAACCTTCAGGCTACTTGAACTTCTTGAACCTTCCTGCTACTTGAACTTCTTGAACCTTCGTGCTACTTGAACTTTTTGAACCTTCCTGCTACTTGAACTTCTTGAACCTTCCTGCTACTTGAACTTCTTGAACTTCTTGAACCTTCCTGCTACATAAACTTCTTTAACTTCTTGAACCTTCCTGCTACTTGAACTTTTTGAACCTTCCTGCTACCTGAACTTCTTGAACTTTTTGATCCTTCCTGCTACTTGAACTTCTTGAACTTCTTGAACCTTCCTGCTACTTGAACTTCTTGAACTTCTTAAACCTTCCTGCTACTTGAACTTCTTGAACCTTCCTGCTACTTGAACTTCTTGAACATTCCTGCTACTTGAACTTCTTGAACCTTCTTGCTACTTGAACTTTTTGAACTTCTTGAACCTTCCTGCTACTTGAACTTCTTGAAACTTTCTGCTCCTTGAGCTTCTTGAAACTTACTGCTACCTTAACTTCTTGAACCTTCCTGCTACTTGAACTTCTTGAACCTTCCTGCTACTTGAACTTTTTGAACCTTCCGGCTACTTGAACTTCTTGAACCTTCCTGCTACTTGAACTTCTTGAACCTTCCTGCTACTTGAACTTCCTGAACCTTCCTGCTACTTGAACTTCTTGAACCTTCCTGCCACTTGAACTTCTTGAACTTCATGAACCTTCCTGCTCCTTGAACTACTTGAACTTCTTGAGCCTTCCTGCTACTTTAACTTCTTACACCTTCCTGCTACTTGAACTTCTTGAACCTTCCGGCTACTTGAACTTCTTGAACCTTCCTGCTACTTGAACTTCTTGAACTTCATGAACCTTCCTGCTACTTGAACTACTTGAACTTCTTGAACCTTACTGCTACTTTAACTTCTTGAACCTTCCTGCTACTTGAACTTCTTGAACCTTCCTGCTTCTTGAACTTCTTGAACCTTCCGGCTACTTGAACTTCTTGAACTTCATGAACCTTCCTGCTACTTGAACTACTTGAACTTCTTGAACCTTACTGCTACTTGAACTTCTTGAACTTCTTGAACCTTCCTGCTACTTGAACTTCTTGAACCTTCCTGCTACTTGAACTTCTTGAACTTTTTGAACCTTCCTGCTACTTGAACTTCTTGAACCTTCCTGCTACTTGAACTTTTTGAACTTTCGTGCTACTTGAACTTCTTGAACTTCTTGAACCTTCCTGCTACTTGAACTTCTTGAACCTTCCTGCACTTGAACCTCTTGAACTTCTTGAACCTTCCTGCTACTTGAACTTCATGAACTTCTTGAACCTTCCTGCTACTTGAACTTCTTGAACTTCTTGAACCGTCCTGCTACTTGAACTTCTTGAACTTCTTGAACCTTCCTGATACTTTAACTTCTTGAACTTCTTGAACCTTCCTGCTACTTGAACTTCTTGAACTTCTAGAACCTTCCTGCTACTTGAACTTCTCGATCCTTCCTGCTGCTTGAACTTCTTGAACTTCTTGAACCTTCCTTCTACTTGAACTTCTTGAACCTTCCTGCTACTTGAACTTCTTGAACTTTTTAAACCTTCCTGCTACTTGAACTTCTTGAACCTTCCTGCTACTTGAACTTTTTGAACTTTCCTGCTACTTGAACTTCTTGAACTTCTTGAACCTTCCTGCTACTTGAACTTCTTGAACCTTCCTGCTACTTGAACCTCTTGAACTTCTTGAACCTTCCTGCTACTTGAACTTCATGAACTTCTTGAACCTTCCTGCTACTTGAACTTCTTGAACTTCTTGAACCGTCCTGCTACTGGAACTTCTTGAATTTCTTGAACCTTCCTGATACTTTAACTTCTTGAACTTCTTGAAACTTCCTGCTACTTGAACTTCTTGAACTTCTTGAACCTTTATGCTACTTGAACTTCTCGAACCTTCCTGCTTGTTGAACTTCTTGAACTTCTTGAACCTTCCTGCTACTTGAACTTCTTGAACTTCTTGAACCTTCCTGCTACTTGAACTTCTTGACCCTTCCTGCGACTTGAACTTCTTGAACCTTCCTGCTACTTGAACTTCTTGAACCTTCCTGCTTCTTGAACTTTTTGAACCTTCCTGCTACTTGAAATTCCAGAACCTTCCTGCTACTTGAACTTCTTGAACTTTTTGAACTTCTTGAACCTTCCTGCTACTTGAACTTCTTGAACCTTCCTGCTACTTGAACTTTTTGAACTTCTTGAACCTTCCTGCTACTTGAACTTCTTGAACCTTCCTGCTACTTGAACTTCTTGAACTTCTTGAACCTTCATGCTACTTGAATTTCTTGAAACTTCCTGCTTCTTGAACTTCTTGAACCTTCCTGGTACTTGAACTTCTTGAACCTTCCTGAAACTTGAGCTTCTTGAACTTCTTGAACCTTCCTGCTACTTGATCTTCTTGACCCTTCCTGCTACTTGAACTTCTTGAACTTCATGAACCTTCCTGCTACTTGAACTACTTGAACTTCTTGAACCTTACTGCTACTTTAACTTCTTGAACCTTCCTGCTACTTGAACTTCTTGAACCTTCCTGCTTCTTGAACTTCTTGAACCTTCCGGCTACTTGAACTTCTTGAACTTCATGAACCTTCCTGCTACTTGAACTACTTGAACTTCTTGAACCTTACTGCTACTTGAACTTCTTGAACTTCTTGAACCTTCCTGCTACTTGAACTTCTTGAACCTTCCTGCTACTTGAACTTCTTGAACTTTTTGAACCTTCCTGCTACTTGAACTTCTTGAACCTTCCTGCTACTTGAACTTTTTGAACTTTCGTGCTACTTGAACTTCTTGAACTTCTTGAACCTTCCTGCTACTTGAACTTCTTGAACCTTCCTGCACTTGAACCTCTTGAACTTCTTGAACCTTCCTGCTACTTGAACTTCATGAACTTCTTGAACCTTCCTGCTACTTGAACTTCTTGAACTTCTTGAACCGTCCTGCTACTTGAACTTCTTGAACTTCTTGAACCTTCCTGATACTTTAACTTCTTGAACTTCTTGAACCTTCCTGCTACTTGAACTTCTTGAACTTCTAGAACCTTCCTGCTACTTGAACTTCTCGATCCTTCCTGCTGCTTGAACTTCTTGAACTTCTTGAACCTTCCTTCTACTTGAACTTCTTGAACCTTCCTGCTACTTGAACTTCTTGAACTTTTTAAACCTTCCTGCTACTTGAACTTCTTGAACCTTCCTGCTACTTGAACTTTTTGAACTTTCCTGCTACTTGAACTTCTTGAACTTCTTGAACCTTCCTGCTACTTGAACTTCTTGAACCTTCCTGCTACTTGAACCTCTTGAACTTCTTGAACCTTCCTGCTACTTGAACTTCATGAACTTCTTGAACCTTCCTGCTACTTGAACTTCTTGAACTTCTTGAACCGTCCTGCTACTGGAACTTCTTGAATTTCTTGAACCTTCCTGATACTTTAACTTCTTGAACTTCTTGAAACTTCCTGCTACTTGAACTTCTTGAACTTCTTGAACCTTTATGCTACTTGAACTTCTCGAACCTTCCTGCTTGTTGAACTTCTTGAACTTCTTGAACCTTCCTGCTACTTGAACTTCTTGAACTTCTTGAACCTTCCTGCTACTTGAACTTCTTGACCCTTCCTGCGACTTGAACTTCTTGAACCTTCCTGCTACTTGAACTTCTTGAACCTTCCTGCTTCTTGAACTTTTTGAACCTTCCTGCTACTTGAAATTCCAGAACCTTCCTGCTACTTGAACTTCTTGAACTTTTTGAACTTCTTGAACCTTCCTGCTACTTGAACTTCTTGAACCTTCCTGCTACTTGAACTTTTTGAACTTCTTGAACCTTCCTGCTACTTGAACTTCTTGAACCTTCCTGCTACTTGAACTTCTTGAACTTCTTGAACCTTCATGCTACTTGAATTTCTTGAAACTTCCTGCTTCTTGAACTTCTTGAACCTTCCTGGTACTTGAACTTCTTGAACCTTCCTGAAACTTGAGCTTCTTGAACTTCTTGAACCTTCCTGCTACTTGATCTTCTTGACCCTTCCTGCTACTTGAACTTCTTGAACTTCTTGAACCTTCCTGGTACTTGAACTTCTTGAACCTTCCTGCTACTTGAACTTCTTGAAACTTTCTGCTACTCGAACTTCTTGAACCTTGCGGCTACTTGAACTTCTTGAACCTTCCTGCTACTTGAACTTCTTGAACTTCTTGAACCTTCCTGCTACTTGAATTGCTTGAACTTCTTGAACCTTCCTGCTACTTGAACTTCTTGAACCTTCCTGCTACTTGAACTTCTTGAACTTCTTGAACCTTCCTGCTACTTGAACTTCTTGAACCTTCCGGCTACTTGAACCTCTTGAACTTCTTGAACCTTCTTGCTGTGCGCCCGCCGAGTATATAAATAGAATCGGCAAGAGACATCGCCGTTCACTAGCGGTGGCCTGCCGTAGAGGTAGCATTTAGAAAGAGTCGTCGCTGTTCATTAGCGGAAGCGCGACTGTCGAGGAAGCACCTGTATAGGTCACAGATGCGTTATAGAAGTAACATCACTTCGCATTAGCACCTACCGTCCGATCTAACTGATTCTTTGCCAATTCCCAAGCCTGTGCCAATTCTGAAGTACCAATAACGGATAACTACGTTACTGCATTTGAAGTCACTCCCGAACCTCATTCGCGTTAGTTTCGACCTGTACATGGAAAGGGACGGAACATTTATGGTGGCCAGTATATCGGGATGCCACATTAAAGATATCCACATTGCCACATTGCCCCATTGAAGAAGAAAGATATCAAGAATTGATCTTCGGTTCTGCTGATCCGTGATTTTAATTAAGTGTGAGGAGTGTCACCCTGTTTGGAGTAACGTCGCATAGTTATCACATTACTTCAGAGCATCGAGAAAAGGAAGAAAGACGTCAGCGCAGAAAATCGAAATTCTTGGAAAGAACTTCGAGGGAGAAAAAATCGAAAATCTACACGCTACGCAGTCTTCACCAGTCTGGATCATCGCTACTCAAGGGAGAAGATGAAGTGAGGGGTCCAGATCAACAACCTGATCTGTCGACGAGATCTACGCATTCACGCACTGTCATCTGCAGCGAGAAGATCGACGAGAGCTACGCATCGCCAAAATATTGTTCAACGTCACCAACAAGTTAAGTGTACGCCGATAATGTTGCTTGCAAATTAAATAAGCATGCGCTCAATTTAATGATTATACATCATCATTATAAAATTAATGAGTAGGAAGTTGAGCAGCGAGCAGTAAGCAGTAAGCAGTAAGCATTGCAAGCGCTGATTCCTGGGAGTGGAAGTTGAGCGGTTGAGCGACGAGCAGCATAGGCATTGCAAGCGCGGATTCCTGGGAGTGGGAGAGCGTGTACGCGGAAGCATTTGTGTGAGGCGGTAGTCCATTGTTCTCTAGAACAATTGAAGGAAGTTGTAGCTACTGTTCTCGGGCCCATTGTTCTCTAGCACATAAGAGTAAGCTGGAGCAGCCTGTCTCTGTCCAGTTTGTTGCCAGCCTTCACGAGCTTTGACTTTGTGGTGCTGGAATAGCCTGTTTTAAGTCCGCTGAAAATGTGAGTTATCATTTTATTGTATGTAGAATATTTTAATTATATGTGTGTAGAACATTTTTCGCTCAAAGGTAATTAGAGGTCTGAGAATATAGGAGTATTTTGTGCTTATGTCGGACAGTGACTCTGACGGATACGAGTACATAAGAACTACCCCGTACGTGACTAGATTAGGAAGAGTATCAATTCCTGATTTTTCCGCGAAGTCGATTTCTGTACCTATCACGATGGCGACCACCACCACAGTCACCCCTGTTACCAGTGCAGTCACTACCACAGTTAGCCCTGTCACTAGTACAGTTACCACTGTGACGACTTCTATTGTCAGTCCGATACCTAGTGTTGTAATTGCTGGGCAGGATCTGCCGCAGTTCAGAGGTAGAAAACGGAGAAACGACCCTGACTTCATAGAAAATAAGTCACTAGAAACGCATATAAAGAATGTGCGAGCATATTTCAATATGCTGTCAGATAATTCGGAAGAAGCGAAACTAAACTTATTGTTGCGAACTGCAGACAAGCGGGTAGGCGACTTCAACACGGTCGTCGCGTCCATAATTAGTGAAGGTTATGAATTAAGTTTCGAAGAAGTCGTGCACCTGTTGGAAAATATCAACGTCTCGAAAGGTGAAAGATCTCTGCACGCGGTCGCCTGTGATCTAAATAACGTACGCCTAAAACGTAATGATGCTTTAGCGAGCCAGTTTGTTGCTATACTGTCCAAAATCCGTAAGCTAACCCACAGAATAATGAACAGCCCGGAGTGCTCAAACAGAGCCCACCCCTATGTAGTAAATTGTCCCGATCCTGTTGCTCTCGATAAGTATGTCGAGAATACTTTAATTGTTGCGTTAGCTATGGCCATCATCAACCCCCTAATAACAGAAGATTTTTCCAAAAAACTATTTAACAAACCATTTAACTCGTCGGAAGAGCTCCTTCAAAGAATTGTGGCTGTCATTCGCAATTTTCCCGAAGATAAGCAAATATTAGCGACTCGATCTGAGAGATCTATGGAAATCTATTTTGCAGAGGATGACCATTCTCCCGAATCAAACTTTGATGCAGCCTGTGATGTGACCGAAGTGTATACAATGACAAGAGGCGGATTTCAAGGTAGAGGTAGGACGCGTAGGCCCTACCCGAGACCAAATTTCCCAAGACCGATTTTCCGTGCTAGACCTCACGTTAAGTCATTTGTTGGAGATCGGGAATTAGGAACTCTAGAAGTCCAGGCATTAGAGACAGCTGAAGCAAAGCGTTGCTCGAATTGTGACAATCATGTGTGTGTCTGTCAAGGACAAGGTGTGTCGGTAACCACTGTGGCTAGGAAACCGACTGATTGGTACAAACCAGGTTCATATCAGACAGCCACAGAGCATTCACTGGGTGACGTAGTTTGTTTTCGTTGTAATAAGTTAGGACACTACGCAAGAGACTGTAGGTCCAGGCGAGACTATTTCAACAGACCAGGTAGACCTGATCGTGTCCGTGCGCGAGGACAGCATAAAACTCGTGTACCAGAAAAAGGCCAGGTAGAAACTTACCAAACTAACAGTGGCGATAATTTTTTAGCGTAAGCTGCGGAGACGATTTCATTTCCGATAGAAATAACGTCAATGGTAAAAATGAAATTGAAATAACTAAGTGTGACTCTACGTCAGTAGCTCCCTGTGAACCCGAGGAGAATTCTGGTGCTGAAGATTCCCTCGTTAAAAATGTTGAGATGATAGATCCATTAATTAAGTGTCAAAATAGATATGAATCGCTTGGAGAGGCGGATTTAAGCGATGATTTGAATGCTCATGGCACTGAATTTGAAAGCCATGTGACGGCGAACGTTTGTAAATACGAAGAAGATGAAGAAGTTGAAGTTACAGGACAAAATGAATTATTTGTAATACGAAAAAGTCATAAGCCCATGATTGTGCTTAGAAAAGATGCAGACCTGTGGAATGCATTGATTGATTCAGGATCAGAAAAATGTCTAATCAGCTCCCACAGAATTAGTGAGATAAGTAATGACGTGAAGCCAAGTTCTCTGACTATAAAAGGCGTTAACGCTAAGAGTAATGTTGAGGGCGAGGTGGAGCTTGTCCTAAAGTTAAAAACGGTGTAAGTTTAAAGACAAATGCTTTAATAATTAAAGATGGTATTTACAATTATGACGTCATTATTTGGCGTGATTTATTAGACAAAAACGCCGTTGTAGACTTAAAACAAAGATGTTTAATTATCAAAGACGAGAAAATTCCCTTTGCAGAGGTAAAACGACGAAAAAAGAGAAAGACAGAGTGTCTCGAGTATTTAATAGAGAATACTGAGTGTCTCATGGCGGACACGATTACGTCCAGAGCTAAGAAAAAAGTCCTAAGTAAGCTAAGAGAGATGAGAGAAAATCTCAGGACGTGTAATGCTGAGAGAGCAGGCGAGGAAGTAAAAAGGGATGGTAAGAGAGAAAATCAGCCTGTTCGAGGCGTAGTTGCAGTTACCAGTTCCCAAACAGGGCCAAGGCCGTTAAGAGTGCATACTCAACGAGTGGAGATTGCTCCCAATGTAATTTTGAAACATGTTGGACATGTTGGAAAGTGTAAAAATGGAGAATACATAATAAAGAAAGCAACTTTAAAAGAAGGCATTTGTGTCGCAGAAGCGATTGTGAGAGTTAATAATAGGAGAAAGATTCCGTTGTTGTTAATTAATAGCTCCGACAGAGCGATTGTTTTACCAGAGAATGCAATTATAAGTACCTTAGAAAAAGTGGAGAAGGATCACATTGAATCCGAAGTTTACTTGTCAGATGTACAAGGAGAATTAAAAGGAGGATTGAGTACCTTTGTGCAGGCAGCTAGTGTTGTTCAGGACAGTCATTTAGATGTCGAGAAGAAAGACACTAATAGTAAATCTGTCGGGATCACAGGAGTTGTCGACAAAGGGTACGTTTCTGATTCCAAAGAAATAGCCCGTGGTCGGCGGAAATTAAATAATGATGATATCAGGTGTAACGATGACGAAATGAAGCCTGAATTGCTGAGTTTGTTGAATGAATTCAGAGACGTTATTACTATAGACAATGAATCGATCTCCGCTGCTGCGATTAAACCATACAAAATACGTTTGAAACCTAACGTGGATGTCGTAAATGTCCCTCCCTATCGTATTGCCCACCGTTACATGGAAGACTTGAAAGTCGTTAACGAAAAAATGTTAGACGACGGAATTATTAGACCATCGATTTCAGCTTATAATTCACCGGTAATTGTAGTTCATAAGAAAGATGGAACTATACGTCCGGTAGTTGACTTTTGCAAAGTAAATGAGGTAATTTATGAAGAATCATTCCCTCTACCGAGAATGGACGAGATTATCTATAGTTTAAATGGTCAGAAATACTTTTCGAAATTAGATCTTAGGTCAGGATATCATAATATTACACTGACCGATGAGAGTAAGGAAATAACAGCGTTTACAGTTGGTAGCAGAAAATACGAGTTCAATCGTTTACCCTTTGATTTAAAAACCTCACCTGCATATTTCCAGTCAGTAATGACGCAAACGCTATCTCCTGTTCTAGGAAAACTATCTTTCGTCTTTATGGACGACGTGCTCATATTTTCTAAGGAAAAGGCACATCATCTTGCCGATATAAAAGTTGTACTTGAACTATTAAGAAACGCTAGATTGTCAATAAAAACGGAAAAATGCCAATTCTTCAGGGACGAGATTGAATATCTCGGACATTCCATTAGTGGAATGGGAACCAGAAGCACCGGTACTGACAAAGTGAAGAATTTAGAAATTCCTAAGAATGTGAAAGAGTTACAGTCATTTCTAGGACTAGTAAATTTCTTTCGTAGGTACATAAAAAATTTTGCGAGTATCGCAAGCCCGCTTTATAATCTTCTGAAGAAAAATGTTGAATTCAATTGGTCTAGAGATTGTCAAAACGCTTTTGAAAAATTAAAGGATGAACTGTGTGACAATACAATCTTGAGTCACCCAAACTTCGATCAAAATTTTCATCTGTTTTGTGATGCATCAAACGTCGGCATAGGAGCTGTTTTACTCCAGTCATCTACTGATAAAGTTCGAAACATGAGACCGGTCGCATTTTTTTCTAAAACGTTGAATTCCACCCAACGAAGATACTCAACAACTAAAAAAGAGATGTTTGCTATAGTTGAAGCGTTGAAGTACTTTAAATATCTTGTTTTAGGCTATGATCTGGTCATTTACACCGATCATAAGCCTTTAGTTCCATTATTTTCAAAGAAATTGCCTGAAGACAACACGCTCGCTAGATGGAGTATTTATGTCCAAGCTTTTGATGCCAAACTAAAGTATTTTTCTGGGAAAGCGAATAGTGCCGCCGATGCATTTGGTAGATTAAATCATGACAAAAATCCTTTAACAGAAAGGGAACTATTAGAGTGTTCTGAATTAACCCCGGATGTAGAGACTTTTCCCGTTGTAACCAGGCTGCAAGCCGCTGCTGCGGGTAACAAATGTAACAAGCCGGTGACTGAGGGAGAGTTCGAGGAGACAATGCCAGGAAGTGAGGATGGAAGAAACAACAACAGTACTGCTGAACAACAGACAGACCCCAGACGTGAACCCAGTGACTTTAGTAGCAGACAGAAAACGAGCTTATGCAGACTGGATAACGTTAACAAGACTACAGACCATTCAAGTATTAACGACAACTGGTCGTTAGACGAATTTAAACGTGAACAAGATAGTGATCCCTTTTGTTCTGAAATAAAGGACGCCCTAGAGAATGCAACTAAAGTTACTAATACTGACATGAATGAATTTCTGATTATGAATGACATTTTGTATAAAAGACGAAGAATTGACAACAGACCCAGCACCATTTTGACTATTGTGGTGCCATATACTCTGCTACACAAGACAATTCTATTCATCCACAATTTGTCCCATACAGATTTGAATCATACCTTGTTTAAGTTTAAATTATAATATTTTCATCCGTACGAACGGACAATTACACGCAAAATTGTTGAATCTTGTGACATCTGTAAGATTCTAAAATCACGAATATCGACGCCGATTAAAATTCTAAATGCTCCAATTGGAACACGATGTTTTCAAACGGTCAGCATGGACTTCTACGGTCCATTAACAATGACAGACAATGGGAACAAATTTATTCTTGTCATTATCGACCTATTTTCCCGTTTTGTTAAATAATATTCGACTAGTGACCGATGTACAGAGACTGTTACAGATTGTCTATGGAATTTTTGCTGTTTGTTCGGTACCCCGGACGTATTGTTGTCCGACAATGCTCTAGAATTTAAATCATCTAATGTGAGAAATTTCACAAAAGGACTTTCTATCTTAAAAAGGGAAGTTCTGGCTTATTCCCCTTTTTCTAATGGCATTGTTGAGCGATGTAATGAAAAAATTCGACACCTGCTCAAGTTATACCTAAATTTTCTTACTCATAATGAGTGGGATAGATTATTGGATATTGTGGAGAATTCGATTAACAATAGTTTTAATGAAACTTTAGGCGATACCCCCGCATACACGGTTTTCAGTAGAGATACGTGTGTGTATATTAGTTCTACTAATTTAGAAGACTTCAATGTTGCGACTACATATGAAGATGTTCAAAAACAAAAAATTAAAGAGTCATATATTGTAGTGAACAATATTAGAAATGCAATCATTAACGCTACAATCGAAAGAACTACCTATAGAAACGTGAAACGTCGCGATAAAAATTTAAAAGTGACGGACCGTGTACTAGTGAAAAACCATGCCAAAAAACACAAGCTACAGCTAAATTTCTTAGGACGAGGTATCATTGAAGGGCTAGGTAAAAATTACGCAGATATTAAGATCGGTAACAAGATTATCCGATCGAACTTAAACCATGTACTGCCTTTAGATAAGTTAAAAAGGTAAAATTGTCAACCTAGTTTGGAACTGTTCATTCCATATATTCCGAAATTGCCATTCCATATATGTATTTAAATGGTATTTAGCTTGTAAGTGCGTTCTATGAGTTTTAGCTTGTAAGTGCGTTCTATGAGTTTTTAGCTTGTAAGTGCGTTCTATGAGTTTCTTTCTCAAGACTTTATGTATGTCTTGCGTTAGGAAATATTGTGTTGCGCAAACACCTTGTGACGAGATGTTGAGCTTCGGATGTTGTCATACTGTTGTTGCGACATCAAAAGCTGTGTTCGTCAAGCCGTAAGCTAGAGTTGATAAACTTAGGTGCAATCTTGGAAATGTCAACACGAGAGTGCGAGTGCGAAACCCGCGAGAACTGCATCGCATCTGCCGCAACTTGTTTGAAAACAATGTCAGGCATTGTAGTTGGAATGAATGTGTCTTAATGAGAAGGAAGCGTTGCCTTAGTATGTAACGAGAGTTGTTTACTTTAAACTCGTGGCCATGCTAATCTCCTGTCTCGGTTCCTTTCAGATTCCTTGGGCGACTCCTGAACAACTATTCGCAGTTCCACCTCAAGTTGGCGCATAACAATACAACGCTAATTTCTACATTCATATTAACATAACAAAACACACGTACCTCAACGCTGAGCTTTCATCTCCGAGGGTGTCCCTCGAAACTTCGAAAAATGGGAACACGCTCACGCACAGAGTCCACGTGCACGTACATACAAGATGGATCTGAATATTTTCATAATATTTCTTTTAGAATATATTGTCTTAGAATATTTCTTTTTATACGGAAAATTACGTGTTCTTGGTGTCGTTAATTATATCCTTTGATGTTGTTTTACTCGCCCTATGGAAATGTTTTGTTTCAAGATAGGGAGACGAATTATTTGTATTGCGAATAAAAACCGAATTGCACGCTTGTGGATTGGTTGAATTGAATTAGTTCATTTATTGATTATTCTATTTAATTTACTTTCAATATTTAATTTAGTTGAATTGAAATCAGTTAATTCGAATCGTAGGACATTTATTGAGTTTATAATGATTATGTATTTGATTTGAATCGTACGGAAAAGCAAATCGACGTTCAACTTGCCAATTGTAGTAATGTAATGTATTATTCTCGATTTGACGGTATGTGTCCAGTTTGTTCAAAAAAAAAGTGTACCTTATGGAGATGATTTATTACGTACGTGATTTGATTTTTGATTTCGATAAGTTAATAAAATTGTGTGGTGTATCCAATAGTGAACATCGGAAGCATTTTGTGTCATACGTTCTGATCTGTTCGAATTAATTAGACGGATTGTAAGATTAATTGATAGTCAAAGGAAAATCAAAGTTAATTGAATAACGTTTTAAAATTTTTTATTGTAATAAAGAATTTTTAAAGGTGGGGGGAGCATTATGTGCGCCCGCCGAGTATATAAATAGAATCGGCAAGAGACATCGCCGTTCACTAGCGGTGGCCTGCCGTAGAGGTAGCATTTAGAAAGAGTCGTCGCTGTTCATTAGCGGAAGCGCGACTGTCGAGGAAGCACCTGTATAGGTCACAGATGCGTTATAGAAGTAACATCACTTCGCATTAGCACCTACCGTCCGATCTAACTGATTCTTTGCCAATTCCCAAGCCTGTGCCAATTCTGAAGTACCAATAAAGGATAACTACGTTACTGCATTTGAAGTCACTCCCGAACCTCATTCGCGTTAGTTTCGACCTGTACATGGAAAGGGACGGAACATTGCTACTTGAACTTCTTGAACTTTTTGAACCTTCCTGCTACTTGAACTTCTTGAACTTCTTGAACCTTCCTGCTACTTGAGTTTCTTGAACTTCTTGAACATTCCTGCTACTTGAACTTCTTGAACTTTTTGAACCTTCCTGCTACTTGAACTTCTTAAACTTCTTGAACCTTCCTGCTACTTGAACTTCTCGAACCTTCCTGCTGCTTGAACTCCTTGAACTTCTTGAACCTTCCTGCTACTTGAACTTCTTGAACTTCTTGAACCTTCCTGCTACTTGAACTTCTTGAACCTTCCTTCTACTTGAACTTCTTGAACATTCCTGCTACTTGAACTTCTTGAACCTTCCTGCTACTTGAACTTTTTGAACTTCTTGAACCATCCTGCTACCTGAACTTCTTGAACCTTCCTGCTACTTGAACTTCTTGAACCTTCCTGTTACTTGAACTTTTTGAACCTTCCGGCTACTCGAACTTCTTGAACCTTCCTGCTACTTGAACTTCTTGAACCTTCCTGCTACTTGAGCTTCTTGAACCTTCCTGCTACTTGAACTTCTTGAACCTTCCTGCTACTTGAACTTCTTGAACTTCATGAACCTTTCTGCTCCTTGAACTACTTGAACTTCTTGAACCTTCCTGCTACTTTACCTTCTTACACCTTCCTGCTACTTGAACTTCTTGAACCTCCCGGCTACTTGAACTTCTTGAACCTTCCTGCTACTTGAACTTCGTGAACTTCATGAACCTTCCTGCTACTTGAACTACTTGAACTTCTTGAACCTTACTGCTACTTTAACTTCTTGAACCTTCTGCTACTTGAACTTCTTGAACCTTCCTGCTACTTGAACTTCTTGAACCTTCCGGCTACTCGAACTTCTTGAACTTTCCTGCTACTTGAACTTCTTGAACTTCATGAACCTTCCTGCTCCTTGAACTACTTGAACTTCTTGAGCCTTCCTGCTACTTTAACTTCTTACACCTTCCTGCTACTTGAACTTCTTGAACCTTCCGGCTACTTGAACTTCTTGAACCTTCCTGCTACTTGAACTTCTTGAACTTTATGAACCTTCCTGCTACTTGAACTACTTGAACTTCTTGAACCTTACTGCTTCTTTAACTTCTTGAACCTTCCTGCTACTTGAACTTCTTGAACCTTCCTGCTACTTGAACTTCTTGAACCTTCCGGCTACTTGAACTTCTTGAACTTCATGAACCTTCCTGCTACTTGAACTACTTGAACTTCTTGAACCTTACTGCTACTTGAACTTCTTGAACTTCTTGAACCTTCCTGCTACTTGAACTTCTTGAACCTTCCTGCTACTTGAACTTCTTGAACTTTTTGAACCTTCCTGCTACTTGAACTTCTTGAACCTTCCTGCTACTTGAACTTTTTGAACTTTCCTGCTACTTGAACTTCTTGAACTTCTTGAACCTTCGTGCTACTTGAACTTCTTGAACCTTCCTGCACTTGAACCTCTTGAACTTCTTGAACCTTCCTGCTACTTGAACTTCATGAACTTCTTGAACCTTCCTGCTCCTTGAACTTCTTGAACTTCTTGAACCGTCCTGCTACATGAACTTCTTGAACTTCTTGAACCTTCCTGATACTTTAACTCTTGAACTTCTTGAACCTTCCTGCTACTTGAACTTCTTGAACTTCTTGAACTTCTTGAACCTTCCTGCTACTTGAACTTCTCGATCCTTCCTGCTGCTTGAACTTCTTGAACTTCTTGAACCTTCCTGCTACTTGAACTTCTTGAACCTTACTGCTACTTGAACTTCTTGAACTTTTTAAACCTTCCTGCTACTTGAACTTCTTGAAACTTCCTGCTACTTGAACTTTTTGAACTTTCCTGCTACTTGAACTTCTTGAACTTCTTGAACCTTCCTGCTACTTGAACTTCTTGAACCTTCCTGCTACTTGAACCTCTTGAACTTCTTGAACCTTCCTGCTACTTGAACTTAATGAACTTCTTGAACCTTCCTGCTACTTGAACTTCTTGAACTTCATGAACCGTCCTGCTACTTGAACTTCTTGAACTTCTTGAACCTTCCTGATACTTTATCTTCTTGAACTTCTTGAACCTTCCTGCTACTTGAACTTCTTGAACTTCTTGAACCTTCCTGCTACTTGAACTTCTCGAACCTTCCTGCTTGTTGAACTTCTTGAACTTCTTGAACCTTTCTGCTACTTGAACTTCTTGAACTTCTTGAACCTTCCTGCTACTTGAACTTCTTGAACTTCTTGAACCTTTCTGCTACTTGAACTTCTTGAACTTCTTGAACCTTCCTGCTACTTGAACTTCTTGAACCTTCCTGCGACTTGAACTTCTTGAACCTTCCTGCTACTTGAACTTCTTGAACCTTCCTGCTACTTGAACTTTTTGAACCTTCCTGCTACTTGAACTTCCAGAACCTTCCTGCTACTTGAACTTCTTGAACTTTTTGAACTTCTTGAACCTTCCTGCTACTTGAACTTCTTGAACATTCCTGCTACTTGAACTTTTTGAACTTCTTGAACCTTCCTGCTACTTGAACTTCTTGAACCTTCCTGCTACTTGAACTTCTTGAACTTCTTGAACCTTCATGCTACATGAATTTTTTGAAACTTCCTGCTTCTTGAACTTCTTGAACCTTCCTGCTACTTGAACTTCTTGAACCTATCTGAAACTTAAGCTTCTTGAACTTCTTGACCCTTCCTGCTACTTGAACTTCTTGAACTTCTTCAACCTTCCTGGTACTTGAACTTCTTGAACCTTCCTGCTACTTGAACTTCTTGAAACTTTCTGCTACTCGAACTTCTTGAGTCTTGCGGCTACTTGAACTTCTTGAACCTTCCTGCTACTTGAACTTCTTGAACTTCTTGAACCTTCCTGCTACTTGAACTTCTTGAACCTTCCTGCTACTTGAACTGCTTGAACTTCTTGAAACTTCCTGCTACTTGAACTTCTTGAACCTTCCTGCTACTTGAACTTCTTGAACTTCATGAACCTTCCTGCTACTTGAACTTCTTGAACCTTCCGGCTACTTGAACCTCTTGAACTTCTTGAACCTTCTTGCTACTTGAACTTCTTGAACTTCTTGAACCTTCCTGCTACTTGAACTTCTTGAACTTCTTGAACCTTCCTGCTACTTGAATTTCTTGAACTTCTTGAACATTCCTGTTACTTGAACTTCTTGAACTTTTTGAACCTTCCTGCTACTTGAACTTCTTAAACTTCTTGAACCTTCCTGCTACTTGAACTTCTCGAACCTTCCTGCTGCTTGAACTCCTTGAACTTCTTGAACCTTCCTGCTACTTGAACTTCTTGAACTTTTTGAACCTTCCTGCTACTTGAACTTCTTGAACCTTCCTTCAACTTGAACTTCTTGAACATTCCTGCTACTTGAACTTCTTGAGCCTTCCTGCTACTTGAACTTTTTGAACTTCTTGAACCATTCTGCTACTTGAACTTCTTGAAACTTTCTGCTACTTGAACTTCTTGAAACTTCCTACTACCTGAACTTCTTGAACCTTCCTGCTACTTGAACTTCTTGAACCTTCCTGCTACTTGAACTTTTTGAAACTTCCGGCTACTCGAACTTCTTGAACCTTCCTGCTACTTGAATTTCTTGAACCTTCCTGCTACTTGAGCTTCTTGAACCTTCCTGCTACTTGAACTTCTTGAACCTTCCTGCTACTTGAACTTCTTGAACTTCATGAACCTTCCTGCTCCTTGAACTACTTGAACTTCTTGAACCTTCCTGCTACTTTACGTTCTTACACCTTCCTGCTACTTGAACTTCTTGAACCTTCCAGCTACTTGAACTTCTTGAACCTTCCTGCTACTTGAACTTCGTGAACTTCATGAACCTTCCTGCTACTTGAACTACTTGAACTTCTTGAACCTTACTGCTACTTGAACTTCGTGAACTTCATGAACCTTCCTGCTACTTGAACTACTTGAACTTCTTGAACCATACTGCTACTTTAACTTCTTGAACCTTCTGCTACTTGAACTTCTTGAACCTTCCTGCTACTTGAACTTCTTGAACCTTCCGGCTACTTGAACTTCTTGAACTTCTTGAACCTTCCTGCTACTTGAACTACTTGAACTTCTTGAACCTTACTGCTACTTGAACTTCTTGAACTTCTTGAACCTTCCTGCTACTTGAACTTCTTGAACTTCTTGAACCTTCATGCTACTTGAACTTCTTGAACCTTCCTGCTACTTGAACCTCTTGAACTTCTTGAACCTTCCTGCTACTTGAACTTCTTGAACTTCTTGAACCTTCCTGCTACTTGAACTTCTTGAACTTCTTAAACCGTCCTGCTACTTGAACTTCTTGAACTTCTTGAACCTTCCTTTTACTTGAACTTGTTGATCCTTCCTGCTACTTAAACTAGTCGAACCTTCCTGCTACTTGAATTTCATGAACTTCTTGAACCTTCCTGCTACTTGAACTTCTTGAACCTTCAGGCTACTTGAACTTCTTGAACCTTCCTGCAACTTGAACTTCTTGAACCTTCGTGCTACTTGAACTTTTTGAACCTTCCTGCTACTTGAACTTCTTGAACTTCTTGAACTTTTCTGCTACTTGAACTTCTTGAACCTTCCTGCTACTTGAACTTCTTGAACTTCTTGAACCTTCCTGCTACTTATACTTCTTTAACTTCTTGAACCTTCCTGCTACTTGAACTTTTTGAACCTTCTTGCTACCTGAACTTCTTGAACTTCTTGAACCTTCCTGCTACTTGAATTTCTTGAACTTCTTGAACCTTCCTGCTACTTGAACTTCTTGAACTTCTTAAACCTTCCTGCTACTTGAACTTCTTGAACCTTCCTGCTACTTGAACTTCTTGAACATTCCTGCTACTTGAACTTCTTGAACCTTCCTGCTACTTGAACTTTTTGAAACTACCTGCTACCTGAACTTCTTGAACCTTCCTGCTACTTGAACTTCTTGAACCTTCCTGCTACTTGAACTTTTTGAACCTTCCGGCTACTTGAACTTCTTGAACCTTCCTGCTACTTGAACTTCTTGAACCTTCCTGCTACTTGAACTTCTTGAACCATCCTGCTACTTGAACTTCTTGAACCTTCCTGCCACTTGAACTTCTTGAACTTCATGAACCTTCCTGCTCCTTGAACTACTTGAACTTCTTGAACCTTCCTGCTACTTTAACTTCTTACACCTTCCTGCTACTTGAACTTCTTGAACCTTCCTGACACTTGAACTTCTTGAACCTTCCTGCTACATGAACTTTTTGAACCTTCCTGCTACTTGAACTTCTTGAACTTCATGAACCTTCGTGCTACTTGAACTTCTTGAATGTCTTGAACCATCCTGCTACTTGAACTTCTTGAACCTTCCTGCTACTTGAACTTTTGAACCTTCCTGCTACTTGAAATTCTTGAACTTCTTGAACCTTCCTGCTACTTGAACTACTTGAACTTCTTGAACCTTCCTGCTACTTGAACTTCGTGAACCTTCCTGCTACTTGAACTTCTTGAACCTTCCGGCTACTTGAACTTCTTGAACCTTCCTGCTACTTGAACTTCTTGAACCTTCCTGTTACTTGAACTTTTTGAACCTTCCGGCTACTCGAACTTCTTGAACCTTCCTGCTACTTGAACTTCTTGAACCTTCCTGCTACTTGAGCTTCTTGAACCTTCCTGCTACTTGAACTTCTTGAACCTTCCTGCTACTTGAACTTCTTGAACTTCATGAACCTTTCTGCTCCTTGAACTACTTGAACTTCTTGAACCTTCCTGCTACTTTACCTTCTTACACCTTCCTGCTACTTGAACTTCTTGAACCTCCCGGCTACTTGAACTTCTTGAACCTTCCTGCTACTTGAACTTCGTGAACTTCATGAACCTTCCTGCTACTTGAACTACTTGAACTTCTTGAACCTTACTGCTACTTTAACTTCTTGAACCTTCTGCTACTTGAACTTCTTGAACCTTCCTGCTACTTGAACTTCTTGAACCTTCCGGCTACTCGAACTTCTTGAACTTTCCTGCTACTTGAACTTCTTGAACTTCATGAACCTTCCTGCTCCTTGAACTACTTGAACTTCTTGAGCCTTCCTGCTACTTTAACTTCTTACACCTTCCTGCTACTTGAACTTCTTGAACCTTCCGGCTACTTGAACTTCTTGAACCTTCCTGCTACTTGAACTTCTAGAACTTTATGAACCTTCCTGCTACTTGAACTACTTGAACTTCTTGAACCTTACTGCTACTTTAACTTCTTGAACCTTCCTGCTACTTGAACTTCTTGAACCTTCCTGCTACTTGAACTTCTTGAACCTTCCGGCTACTTGAACTTCTTGAACTTCATGAACCTTCCTGCTACTTGAACTACTTGAACTTCTTGAACCTTACTGCTACTTGAACTTCTTGAACTTCTTGAACCTTCCTGCTACTTGAACTTCTTGAACCTTCCTGCTACTTGAACTTCTTGAACTTTTTGAACCTTCCTGCTACTTGAACTTCTTGAACCTTCCTGCTACTTGAACTTTTTGAACTTTCCTGCTACTTGAACTTCTTGAACTTCTTGAACCTTCGTGCTACTTGAACTTCTTGAACCTTCCTGCACTTGAACCTCTTGAACTTCTTGAACCTTCCTGCTACTTGAACTTCATGAACTTCTTGAACCTTCCTGCTACTTGAACTTCTTGAACTTCTTGAACCGTCCTGCTACATGAACTTCTTGAACTTCTTGAACCTTCCTGATACTTTAACTCTTGAACTTCTTGAACCTTCCTGCTACTTGAACTTCTTGAACTTCTTGAACTTCTTGAACCTTCCTGCTACTTGAACTTCTCGATCCTTCCTGCTGCTTGAACTTCTTGAACTTCTTGAACCTTCCTGCTACTTGAACTTCTTGAACCTTACTGCTACTTGAACTTCTTGAACTTTTTAAACCTTCCTGCTACTTGAACTTCTTGAAACTTCCTGCTACTTGAACTTTTTGAACTTTCCTGCTACTTGAACTTCTTGAACTTCTTGAACCTTCCTGCTACTTGAACTTCTTGAACCTTCCTGCTACTTGAACCTCTTGAACTTCTTGAACCTTCCTGCTACTTGAACTTAATGAACTTCTTGAACCTTCCTGCTACTTGAACTTCTTGAACTTCATGAACCATCCTGCTACTTGAACTTCTTGAACTTCTTGAACCTTCCTGATACTTTATCTTCTTGAACTTCTTGAACCTTCCTGCTACTTGAACTTCTTGAACTTCTTGAACCTTCCTGCTACTTGAACTTCTCGAACCTTCCTGCTTGTTGAACTTCTTGAACTTCTTGAACCTTTCTGCTACTTGAACTTCTTGAACTTCTTGAACCTTCCTGCTACTTGAACTTCTTGAACTTCTTGAACCTTTCTGCTACTTGAACTTCTTGAACTTCTTGAACCTTCCTGCTACTTGAACTTCTTGAACCTTCCTGCGACTTGAACTTCTTGAACCTTCCTGCTACTTGAACTTCTTGAACCTTCCTGCTACTTGAACTTTTTGAACCTTCCTGCTACTTGAACTTCCAGAACCTTCCTGCTACTTGAACTTCTTGAACTTTTTGAACTTCTTGAACCTTCCTGCTACTTGAACTTCTTGAACATTCCTGCTACTTGAACTTTTTGAACTTCTTGAACCTTCCTGCTACTTGAACTTCTTGAACCTTCCTGCTACTTGAACTTCTTGAACTTCTTGAACCTTCATGCTACATGAATTTTTTGAAACTTCCTGCTTCTTGAACTTCTTGAACCTTCCTGCTACTTGAACTTCTCGAACCTATCTGAAACTTAAGCTTCTTGAACTTCTTGACCCTTCCTGCTACTTGAACTTCTTGAACTTCTTCAACCTTCCTGGTACTTGAACTTCTTGAACCTTCCTGCTACTTGAACTTCTTGAAACTTTCTGCTACTCGAACTTCTTGAACCTTGCGGCTACTTGAACTTCTTGAACCTTCCTGCTACTTGAACTTCTTGAACTTCTTGAACCTTCCTGCTACTTGAACTTCTTGAACCTTCCTGCTACTTGAACTGCTTGAACTTCTTGAAACTTCCTGCTACTTGAACTTCTTGAACCTTCCTGCTACTTGAACTTCTTGAACTTCATGAACCTTCCTGCTACTTGAACTTCTTGAACCTTCCGGCTACTTGAACCTCTTGAACTTCTTGAACCTTCTTGCTACTTGAACTTCTTGAACTTCTTGAACCTTCCTGCTACTTGAACTTCTTGAACTTCTTGAACCTTCCTGCTACTTGAATTTCTTGAACTTCTTGAACATTCCTGTTACTTGAACTTCTTGAACTTTTTGAACCTTCCTGCTACTTGAACTTCTTAAACTTCTTGAACCTTCCTGCTACTTGAACTTCTCGAACCTTCCTGCTGCTTGAACTCCTTGAACTTCTTGAACCTTCCTGCTACTTGAACTTCTTGAACTTTTTGAACCTTCCTGCTACTTGAACTTCTTGAACCTTCCTTCTACTTGAACTTCTTGAACATTCCTGCTACTTGAACTTCTTGAGCCTTCCTGCTACTTGAACTTTTTGAACTTCTTGAACCATTCTGCTACTTGAACTTCTTGAAACTTTCTGCTACTTGAACTTCTTGAAACTTCCTGCTACCTGAACTTCTTGAACCTTCCTGCTACTTGAACTTCTTGAACCTTCCTGCTACTTGAACTTTTTGAAACTTCCGGCTACTCGAACTTCTTGAACCTTCCTGCTACTTGAATTTCTTGAACCTTCCTGCTACTTGAGCTTCTTGAACCTTCCTGCTACATGAACTTCTTGAACCTTCCTGCTACTTGAACTTCTTGAACTTCATGAACCTTCCTGCTCCTTGAACTACTTGAACTTCTTGAACCTTCCTGCTACTTTACGTTCTTACACCTTCCTGCTACTTGAACTTCTTGAACCTTCCAGCTACTTGAACTTCTTGAACCTTCCTGCTACTTGAACTTCGTGAACTTCATGAACCTTCCTGCTACTTGAACTACTTGAACTTCTTGAACCTTACTGCTACTTGAACTTCGTGAACTTCATGAACCTTCCTGCTACTTGAACTACTTGAACTTCTTGAACCATACTGCTACTTTAACTTCTTGAACCTTCTGCTACTTGAACTTCTTGAACCTTCCTGCTACTTGAACTTCTTGAACCTTCCGGCTACTTGAACTTCTTGAACTTCTTGAACCTTCCTGCTACTTGAACTACTTGAACTTCTTGAACCTTACTGCTACTTGAACTTCTTGAACTTCTTGAACCTTCATGCTACTTGAACTTCTTGAACCTTCCTGCTACTTGAACCTCTTGAACTTCTTGAACCTTCCTGCTACTTGAACTTCTTGAACTTCTTGAACCTTCCTGCTACTTGAACTTCTTGAACTTCTTAAACCGTCCTGCTACTTGAACTTCTTGAACTTCTTGAACCTTCCTTTTACTTGAACTTGTTGATCATTCCTGCTACTTAAACTAGTCGAACCTTCCTGCTACTTGAATTTCATGAACTTCTTGAACCTTCCTGCTACTTGAACTTCTTGAACCTTCAGGCTACTTGAACTTCTTGAACCTTCCTGCCACTTGAACTTCTTGAACCTTCGTGCTACTTGAACTTTTTGAACCTTCCTGCTACTTGAACTTCTTGAACTTCTTGAACTTTTCTGCTACTTGAACTTCTTGAACCTTCCTGCTACTTGAACTTCTTGAACTTCTTGAACCTTCCTGCTACTTATACTTCTTTAACTTCTTGAACCTTCCTGCTACTTGAACTTTTTGAACCTTCTTGCTACCTGAACTTCTTGAACTTCTTGAACCTTCCTGCTACTTGAATTTCTTGAACTTCTTGAACCTTCCTGCTACTTGAACTTCTTGAACTTCTTAAACCTTCCTGCTACTTGAACTTCTTGAACCTTCCTGCTACTTGAACTTCTTGAACATTCCTGCTACTTGAACTTCTTGAACCTTCCTGCTACTTGAACTTTTTGAAACTACCTGCTACCTGAACTTCTTGAACCTTCCTGCTACTTGAACTTCTTGAACCTTCCTGCTACTTGAACTTTTTGAACCTTCCGGCTACTTGAACTTCTTGAACCTTCCTGCTACTTGAACTTCTTGAACCTTCCTGCTACTTGAACTTCTTTAACCATCCTGCTACTTGAACTTCTTGAACCTTCCTGCCACTTGAACTTCTTGAACTTCATGAACCTTCCTGCTCCTTGAACTACTTGAACTTCTTGAACCTTCCTGCTACTTTAACTTCTTACACCTTCCTGCTACTTGAACTTCTTGAACCTTCCTGACACTTGAACTTCTTGAACCTTCCTGCTACATGAACTTTTTGAACCTTCCTGCTACTTGAACTTCTTGAACTTCATGAACCTTCGTGCTACTTGAACTTCTTGAATGTCTTGAACCATCCTGCTACTTGAACTTCTTGAACCTTCCTGCTACTTGAACTTTTGAACCTTCCTGCTACTTGAAATTCTTGAACTTCTTGAACCTTCCTGCTACTTGAACTACTTGAACTTCTTGAACCTTCCTGCTACTTGAACTTCGTGAACCTTCCTGCTACTTGAACTTCTTGAACCTTCCGGCTACTTGAACTTCTTTAACCTTCCTGCTACTTGAACTTATTGAACTTCTTGAACCTTCCTGATACTTGAACTATTTAAACTTCTTGAATCTTTCTGCTACTTGAACTTCTGAAACCTTCCTGCTACTTGAACTTCATAAACCTTCCTGCTACTTGAACTTCTTGAACCTTCCGGCTACTTGAACTTCTTGAACTTCTTGAACCTTCCTGCTACTTGAACTACTTGAACTTCTTGAACCTTACTGCTACTTGAACTTCTTGAACTTCTTGAACCTTCCTGCTACTTGAACTTCTTGAACCTTCCTGCTACTTGAACTTCTTGAACTTTTTAAACCTTCCTGCTACTTGAACTTCTTGAACCTTCCTGCTACTTGAACTTTTTGAACTTTCCTGCTACTTGAACTTCTTGAACTTCTTGAACCTTCCTGCTACTTGAACTTCTTGAACCTTCCTGCTGCTTGAACCTCTTGAACTTCTTGAACCTTCCTGCTACTTGAACTTCATGAACTTCTTGAACTTCCTGCTACTTGAACTTCTTGAACTTCTTGAACCGTCCTGCTACTTGAACTTCTTGAACTTCTTGAAACTTCCTGATACTTTAACTTCTTGAACTTCTTGAACCTTTCTGCTACTTGAACTTCTTGAACTTCTTGAACCTTCCTGCTACTTGAACTTCTCGAACCTTCCTGCTGCTTGAACTTCTTGAACTTCTTTAACCTTCCTGCTACTTGAACTTCTTGAACTTCTTGAACCTTCCTGCTACTTGAACTTCTTGAACTTTTTGAACTTCTTGAACCTTCCGGCTACTTGAACTTCTTGAACCTTCCTGCTACTTGAACTTTTTGAACTTCTTGAACCTTCCGGCTACTTGAACTTCTTGAACCTTCCTGCTACTTGAACTTTTTGAACTTCTTGAACCTTCCGGCTACTTGAACTTCTTGAACCTTCCTGCTACTTGAACTTCTTGAACTTCTTGAACCTTCATGCTACTTGAATTTCTTAAAACTTCCTGCTACTTGAACTTCTTGAACCATCCTGCTACTTGAACTTCTCGAACCTTCCTGCTACCTGAACTTCTTGAACCTTCCTGCTACTTGATCTTCTTGAACCTTCCTGATACTTGAACTTCTTGAACCTTCCTGGTACTTGAACTTCTTGAACCTTCCTGCTACTTGAACTTCTTGAAACTTTCTGCTACTCGAACTTCTTGAACTTCTTGAACCTTGCGGCTACTTGAACTTCTTGAACCTTCCTGCTACTTGAACTTCTTGAACCTTCCTGCTACTTGAACTGCTTGAACTTCTTGAACCTTCCTGCTACTTGAACTTCATGAACCTTCCTGCTACATGAACTTCATGAACCTTCCTGCTACTTGAACTTCTTGAACCTTCCTGCTACTTGAACTTCTTGAACTTCTTGAACCTTCCTGCAACTTGAACTTCTTGAACTTCTTGAACCTTCCTGCTGCTTGAACTTCTTGAACTTCTTGAACCTTCCTGCTACTTGAACTTCTTGAACTTCTTGAACCTTCCTGCTACTTGAACTTCTCGAACCTTCGTGCTACTTGAACTTCTTGAACATTCCTGCTACCTGAACTTCTTGAAGCTTCCTGCTACTTGAACTTCTTGAAACTTTCTGCTACTTGAACTTCTTGAAACTTCCTGCTACCTGAACTTCTTGAACCTTCCTGCTACTTGAACTTCTTGAACCTTCCTTCTACTTGAACTTTTTGAACCTTCCGGCTACGTGAACTTCTTGAACCTTTCTGCTACTTGAACTTCTTGAACCTTCCTGCTACTTGAGCTTCTTGAACCTTCCTGCTATTTGAACTTCTTGAACCTTCCTGCTTCTTGAACTTCTTGAACTTCATGAACCTTCCTGCTCCTTGAACTACTTGAACTTATTGAACCTTCCTGCTACTTTAACTTCTTACACCTTCCTGCTACTTGAACTTCTTGAACCTTCCGGCTACTTGAACTTCTTGAACCTTCCTGCTACTTGAACTTCGTGAACTTCATGAACCTTCCTGCTACTTGAACTACTTGAACTTCTTGAACCTCACTGCTACTTTAACTTCTTGAACCTTCTGCTACTTGAACTTCTTGAACCTTCCTGCTACTTTAACTTCTTGAACCTTCCGGCTACTTGAACTTCTTGAACTTCTTGAACCTTCCTGCTACTTGAACTACTTGAACTTCCTGAACCTTACTGCTACTTGAACTTCTTGAACTCCTTGAACCTTCCTGCTACCTGAACTTCTTGAACCTTCCTGCTACTTGAACTTCTTGAACTTCTTAAACCTTCCTGCAACTTGTTCTTCTTGAACCTTCCTGCTACATGAACTTTTTGAACTTTCCTGCTACTTGAATTTCTTGAACCTTCCTGCTACATGAACTTCTAGAACGTTCCTGCTACTTGAACTTCTTGAACTTCTTGAACCTTCCTGCTACTTGAACTTCTTGAACCTTCCTGCTACTTGAACTTCTTGAACCTTATTGCTACTTGAACTTCTTGAACTTCTTGAACCTTCCTGCTAATTGAACTTCTTGAACTTCTTGAATCTTCCTGCTACTTGAACTTCTTGAACTTATTGAACCTTCCTGCTACTTGAACTTCTTGAACCTTCCTGGTACTTGAACTTCTTGAACCTTCCTGCTACTTGAACTTCTCGAACCTTCCTGCTACTTGAACTTCTTGAACTTCTTGAACCTTCCTGCTACTTGAACTTTTTGAACCTTCCTGCTACTTGAACTTCTTGAACCTTCCTGCTAATTGAACTTCTTGAACTTCTTGAACCTTCCTGCTACTTGAACTTCTTGAACCTTCCTGCTACTTGAACTTCTTGAACTTCTTGAACCTTCCTGCTACTTGAACTACTTGAACGTCTTGAACCTTCCTGCTAATTAAACTTCTTGAACCTTCCTGCTACCTGAACTTCTTGAACCTTCCTGCTACTTGAACTTTCTGAACCTTCCGGCTACTTGAACTTCTTGAACCTTCCTGCTACTTGAACTTCTTGAACCTTCCTGCTACTTGAACTTCTTGAACCTTCCTGCTACTTGAACTTCTTGAACCTTCCTGCTACTTGAACTTCTTGAACTTCATGAACCTTCCAGCTCCTTGAACTACTTGAACTTCTTGAACCTTCCTGCTACTTTAACTTCTTGAACCTTCCTGCTACTTGAACTTCTTGAACATTCCGGCTACTTGAACTTCTTGAACCTTCCTGCTACTTGAACTTCTTGAACTTCATGAACCTTCCTGTTACTTGAACTACTTGAACTTCTTGAACCTTACTGCTACTTTAACTTCTTGAACCTTACCGCTACTTGAACTTCTTGAGACTTCCTGCTACTTGAACTTCTTGAACCTTCCGGCTACTTGAACTTCTTGAACTTCTTGAACCTTCCTGCTACTTGAACCTATTGAACCTTCCTGCTACTTGAACTTCTTGAACTTTCCTGCTACTTGAACTTCTTGAACCTTCCTGCTACTTGAACTTCCTGACCCTTTCTGCTACTTGAACATTTTGAACTTCTAGAACCTTCCTGCCACTTGAACTTCTGGAATCTTCCTGCTGCTTGAACTTCTTGAACCTTCCTGGTACTTGAACTTGAACTTTCCTGCATCTTGATTTTCTTGAACCTTCCTGCCACTTGAACTTCTTGACCCTTCCTGCTACTTGAACTTATTGAACTTCTTGAACCTTCCTGCTACTTGAACTTCTTAAACCTTCCTGCTACTTGAACTCCTTGAATCTTCCTGCTACTTGAACTTCTTGAACCTTCCTGCTACTTGAACTTCTTGAACTTCTTGAACCTTCCTTCTACTTGAACTTCTTGAACCTTCCTGCTACTTGAACTTCTTGAACTTCTTGAACCTTCCTGCTACTTGAACTTGTTGATCCTTCCTGCTACTTGAACTTCTCGAACCTTCCTGCTACTTGAACTTCATGAACTTCTTGAACCTTCCTGCTACTTGAACTTCTCGAACCTTCAGGCTACTTGAACTTCTTGAACCTTCCTGCTACTTGAACTTCTTGAACCTTCCTGCTACTTGAACTTCTTGAACTTCTTGAACCTTCCTGCTACTTGAACTTCTTGAACCTATCTGAAACTTAAGCTTCTTGAACTTCTTGACCCTTCCTGCTACTTGAACTTCTTGAACTTCTTCAACCTTCCTGGTACTTGAACTTCTTGAACCTTCCTGCTACTTGAACTTCTTGAAACTTTCTGCTACTCGAACTTCTTGAACCTTGCGGCTACTTGAACTTCTTGAACCTTCCTGCTACTTGAACTTCTTGAACTTCTTGAACCTTCCTGCTACTTGAACTTCTTGAACCTTCCTGCTACTTGAACTGCTTGAACTTCTTGAAACTTCCTGCTACTTGAACTTCTTGAACCTTCCTGCTACTTGAACTTCTTGAACTTCATGAACCTTCCTGCTACTTGAACTTCTTGAACCTTCCGGCTACTTGAACCTCTTGAACTTCTTGAACCTTCTTGCTACTTGAACTTCTTGAACTTCTTGAACCTTCCTGCTACTTGAACTTCTTGAACTTCTTGAACCTTCCTGCTACTTGAATTTCTTGAACTTCTTGAACATTCCTGTTACTTGAACTTCTTGAACTTTTTGAACCTTCCTGCTACTTGAACTTCTTAAACTTCTTGAACCTTCCTGCTACTTGAACTTCTCGAACCTTCCTGCTGCTTGAACTCCTTGAACTTCTTGAACCTTCCTGCTACTTGAACTTCTTGAACTTTTTGAACCTTCCTGCTACTTGAACTTCTTGAACCTTCCTTCAACTTGAACTTCTTGAACATTCCTGCTACTTGAACTTCTTGAGCCTTCCTGCTACTTGAACTTTTTGAACTTCTTGAACCATTCTGCTACTTGAACTTCTTGAAACTTTCTGCTACTTGAACTTCTTGAAACTTCCTGCTACCTGAACTTCTTGAACCTTCCTGCTACTTGAACTTCTTGAACCTTCCTGCTACTTGAACTTTTTGAAACTTCCGGCTACTCGAACTTCTTGAACCTTCCTGCTACTTGAATTTCTTGAACCTTCCTGCTACTTGAGCTTCTTGAACCTTCCTGCTACTTGAACTTCTTGAACCTTCCTGCTACTTGAACTTCTTGAACTTCATGAACCTTCCTGCTCCTTGAACTACTTGAACTTCTTGAACCTTCCTGCTACTTTACGTTCTTACACCTTCCTGCTACTTGAACTTCTTGAACCTTCCAGCTACTTGAACTTCTTGAACCTTCCTGCTACTTGAACTTCGTGAACTTCATGAACCTTCCTGCTACTTGAACTACTTGAACTTCTTGAACCTTACTGCTACTTGAACTTCGTGAACTTCATGAACCTTCCTGCTACTTGAACTACTTGAACTTCTTGAACCATACTGCTACTTTAACTTCTTGAACCTTCTGCTACTTGAACTTCTTGAACCTTCCTGCTACTTGAACTTCTTGAACCTTCCGGCTACTTGAACTTCTTGAACTTCTTGAACCTTACTGCTACTTGAACTACTTGAACTTCTTGAACCTTACTGCTACTTGAACTTCTTGAACTTCTTGAACCTTCCTGCTACTTGAACTTCTTGAACTTCTTGAACCTTCATGCTACTTGAACTTCTTGAACCTTCCTGCTACTTGAACCTCTTGAACTTCTTGAACCTTCCTGCTACTTGAACTTCTTGAACTTCTTGAACCTTCCTGCTACTTGAACTTCTTGAACTTCTTAAACCGTCCTGCTACTTGAACTTCTTGAACTTCTTGAACCTTCCTTTTACTTGAACTTGTTGATCCTTCCTGCTACTTAAACTAGTCGAACCTTCCTGCTACTTGAATTTCATGAACTTCTTGAACCTTCCTGCTACTTGAACTTCTTGAACCTTCAGGCTACTTGAACTTCTTGAACCTTCCTGCAACTTGAACTTCTTGAACCTTCGTGCTACTTGAACTTTTTGAACCTTCCTGCTACTTGAACTTCTTGAACTTCTTGAACTTTTCTGCTACTTGAACTTCTTGAACCTTCCTGCTACTTGAACTTCTTGAACTTCTTGAACCTTCCTGCTACTTATACTTCTTTAACTTCTTGAACCTTCCTGCTACTTGAACTTTTTGAACCTTCTTGCTACCTGAACTTCTTGAACTTCTTGAACCTTCCTGCTACTTGAATTTCTTGAACTTCTTGAACCTTCCTGCTACTTGAACTTCTTGAACTTCTTAAACCTTCCTGCTACTTGAACTTCTTGAACCTTCCTGCTACTTGAACTTCTTGAACATTCCTGCTACTTGAACTTCTTGAACCTTCCTGCTACTTGAACTTTTTGAAACTACCTGCTACCTGAACTTCTTGAACCTTCCTGCTACTTGAACTTCTTGAACCTTCCTGCTACTTGAACTTTTTGAACCTTCCGGCTACTTGAACTTCTTGAACCTTCCTGCTACTTGAACTTCTTGAACCTTCCTGCTACTTGAACTTCTTGAACCATCCTGCTACTTGAACTTCTTGAACCTTCCTGCCACTTGAACTTCTTGAACTTCATGAACCTTCCTGCTCCTTGAACTACTTGAACTTCTTGAACCTTCCTGCTACTTTAACTTCTTACACCTTCCTGCTACTTGAACTTCTTGAACCTTCCTGACACTTGAACTTCTTGAACCTTCCTGCTACATGAACTTTTTGAACCTTCCTGCTACTTGAACTTCTTGAACTTCATGAACCTTCGTGCTACTTGAACTTCTTGAATGTCTTGAACCATCCTGCTACTTGAACTTCTTGAACCTTCCTGCTACTTGAACTTTTGAACCTTCCTGCTACTTGAAATTCTTGAACTTCTTGAACCTTCCTGCTACTTGAACTACTTGAACTTCTTGAACCTTCCTGCTACTTGAACTTCGTGAACCTTCCTGCTACTTGAACTTCTTGAACCTTCCGGCTACTTGAACTTCTTGAACCTTCCTGCTACTTGAACTTCTTGAACCTTCCTGTTACTTGAACTTTTTGAACCTTCCGGCTACTCGAACTTCTTGAACCTTCCTGCTACTTGAACTTCTTGAACCTTCCTGCTACTTGAGCTTCTTGAACCTTCCTGCTACTTGAACTTCTTGAACCTTCCTGCTACTTGAACTTCTTGAACTTCATGAACCTTTCTGCTCCTTGAACTACTTGAACTTCTTGAACCTTCCTGCTACTTTACCTTCTTACACCTTCCTGCTACTTGAACTTCTTGAACCTCCCGGCTACTTGAACTTCTTGAACCTTCCTGCTACTTGAACTTCGTGAACTTCATGAACCTTCCTGCTACTTGAACTACTTGAACTTCTTGAACCTTACTGCTACTTTAACTTCTTGAACCTTCTGCTACTTGAACTTCTTGAACCTTCCTGCTACTTGAACTTCTTGAACCTTCCGGCTACTCGAACTTCTTGAACTTTCCTGCTACTTGAACTTCTTGAACTTCATGAACCTTCCTGCTCCTTGAACTACTTGAACTTCTTGAGCCTTCCTGCTACTTTAACTTCTTACACCTTCCTGCTACTTGAACTTCTTGAACCTTCCGGCTACTTGAACTTCTTGAACCTTCCTGCTACTTGAACTTCTTGAACTTTATGAACCTTCCTGCTACTTGAACTACTTGAACTTCTTGAACCTTACTGCTACTTTAACTTCTTGAACCTTCCTGCTACTTGAACTTCTTGAACCTTCCTGCTACTTGAACTTCTTGAACCTTCCGGCTACTTGAACTTCTTGAACTTCATGAACCTTCCTGCTACTTGAACTACTTGAACTTCTTGAACCTTACTGCTACTTGAACTTCTTGAACTTCTTGAACCTTCCTGCTACTTGAACTTCTTGAACCTTCCTGCTACTTGAACTTCTTGAACTTTTTGAACCTTCCTGCTACTTGAACTTCTTGAACCTTCCTGCTACTTGAACTTTTTGAACTTTCCTGCTACTTGAACTTCTTGAACTTCTTGAACCTTCGTGCTACTTGAACTTCTTGAACCTTCCTGCACTTGAACCTCTTGAACTTCTTGAACCTTCCGGCTACTTGAACTTCTTGAACTTCATGAACCTTCCTGCTACTTGAACTAATTGAACTTCTTGAACCTTACTGCTACTTGAACTTCTTGAACTTCTTGAACCTTCCTGCTACTTGAACTTCTTGAACCTTCCTGCTACTTGAACTTCTTGAACTTTTTAAACCTTCCTGCTACTTGAACTTCTTGAACCTTCCTGCTACTTGAACTTTTTGAACTTTCCTGCTACTTGAACTTCTTGAACTTCTTGAACCTTCCTGCTACTTGAACCTCTTGAACTTCTTGAACCTTCCTGCTACTTGAACTTCATGAACTTCTCGAACCTTCCTGCTACTTGAACTTCTTGAACTTCTTGAACCGTCCTGCTACTTGAACTTCTTGAACTTCTTGAACCTTCCTGATACTTTAACTTCTTGAACTTCTTGAACCTTCCTGCTACTTGAACTTCTTGAACTTCTTGAACCTTTCTGCTACTTGAACTTCTCGAACCTTCCTGATTGTTGAACTTCTTGAACTTCATGAACCTTCCTGCTACTTGAACTTCTTGAACTTCTTGAACCTTCCTGCTACTTGAACTTCTTGAACCTTCCTGCGACTTGAACTTCTTGAACCTTCCTGCTACTTGAACTTCTTGAACCTTCCTGCTACTTGAACTTCTTGAACCTTCCTGCTACTTGAACTTTTTGAACCTTCCTACTACTTGAACTTTCAGAACCTTCCTGCTACTTGAACTTCTTGAACTGTTTGAACTTCTTGAACCTTCCTGCTACTTGAACTTCTCGAACCTTCCTGCTACTTGAACTTCTTGAACTTCTTTCCCCTTCATGCTACTTGAATTTCTTGAAACTTCCTGCTTCTTGAACTTCTTGAACCTTCCTGCTACTTGAACTTCTTGAACCTTCCTGAAACTTGAGCTTCTTGAACTTCTTGAACCTTCCTGCTACTTGATCTTCTTGAACTTCTTGAACCTTTCTGCTACTTGAACTTCTTGAACCTTCCTGCTACTTGAACTTCTTGAACTTCTTGAACCTTCCTGCTACTTAAACTTCTTTAACTTCTTGAACCTTCCTGCTACTTGAACTTTTTGAACCTTCCTGCTACTTGAACTTCTTGAACTTCTTGAACCTTCCTGCTACTTGAACTTTTTGATCTTCTTGAACCTTCCTGCTACTTGAACTTCTTGAACTTCTTGAACCTTCCTTCTACTTGAACTTCTTGAACCTTCCTGCTACTTGAACTTCTTGAACTTCTTTAACCTTCCTGCTACTTGAACTTCTTGAACCTTCCTGCTACTTGAACTTCTTGAACATTCCTGCTACTTGAACTTCTTGAACCTTCCTGCTATTTAACTTTTTGAACTTCTTGAACCTTCCTGCTACTTGAACTTCTTGAAACTTTCTGCTACTTGAACTTCTTGAAACTTCCTGCTACCTGAACTTCTTGAACCTTTCTGCTACTTGAACTTCTTGAACCTTCCTGCTACTTGATCTTCTTGAACTTCTTGAACCTTTCTGCTACTTGAACTTCTTGAACCTTCCTGCTACTTGAACTTCTTGAACTTCTTGAACCTTCCTGCTACTTAAACTTCTTTAACTTCTTGAACCTTCCTGCTACTTGAACTTTTTGAACCTTCCTGCTACTTGAACTTCTTGAACTTCTTGAACCTTCCTGCTACTTGAACTTTTTGAACTTCTTGAACCTTCCTGCTACTTGAACTTCTTGAACTTCTTGAACCTTCCTTCTACTTGAACTTCTTGAACCTTCCTGCTACTTGAACTTCTTGAACTTCTTTAACCTTCCTGCTACTTGAACTTCTTGAACCTTCCTGCTACTTGAACTTCTTGAACATTCCTGCTACTTGAACTTCTTGAACCTTCCTGCTATTTGAACTTTTTGAACTTCTTGAACCTTCCTTCTACTTGAACTTCTTGAACATTCCTGCAACTTGAACTTCTTGAACTTTCCTGCCACTTGAACTTTTTGGACTTCTTGAACAATCCTGCTACTTGAACTTCTTGAAACTTTCTGCTACTTGAACTTCTTGAAACTTCCTGCTACCTGAACTTCTTGAACCTTCCTGCTACTTGAACTTCTTGAACCTTCCTGCTACTTGAACTTTTTGAACCTTCCGGCTACTCGAACTTCTTGAACCTTCCTGCTACTTGAACTTCTTAAACCTTCCTGCTACTTGAGCTTCTTGAACCTTGCTGCTACTTGAACTTCTTGAACCTTCCTGCTACTTGAACTTCTTGAACTTCATGAACTTTCCTGCTCCTTGAACTACTTGAACTTCTTGAACCTTCCTGCTACCTTAACTTCTTACACCTTCCTGCTACTTGAACTTCTTGAACCTTCCGGCTACTTGAACTTCTTGAACCTTCCTGCTACTTGAACTTCGTGAACTTCATGAACCTTCCTGCTACTTGAACTACTTGAACTTCTTGAACCTTACTGCTACCTTAACTTCTTGAACCTTCTGCTACTTGAACTTCTTGAACCTTCCTGCTACTTGAACTTCTTGAACCTTCCGGCTACTTGAACTTCTTGAACTTCTTGAACCTTCCTGCTACTTGAACTACTTGAACTTCTTGAACCTTACTGCTACTTGAACTTCTTGAACTTCTTGAACCTTCCTGCTACTTGAACTTTTTGAACCTTCCTGCTACTTGAACTTCTTGAACTTCTTAAACCTTCCTGCTACTTGAACTTCTTGAACCTTCCTGCTACTTGAACTTTTTGAACTTTCCTGCTACTTGAACTTCTTGAACTTCTTGAACCTTCATGCTACTTGAACTTCTTGAACCTTCCTGCTACTTGAACCTCATGAACTTCTTAAACCTTCCTGCTACTTGAACTTCTTGAACTTCTTGAACCTTCCTGCTACTTGAACTTCTTGAACTTCTTGAACCGTCCTGCTACTTGAACTTCTTGAACTTCTTGAACCTTCCTGCTACTTGAACTTGTTGATCCTTCCTGCTACTTGAACTAGTCGAACCTTCCTGCTACTTGAATTTCATGAACTTCTTGAACCTTCCTGCTACTTGAACTTCTTGAACCTTCAGGCTACTTGAACTTCTTGAACCTTCCTGCTACTTGAACTTCTTGAACCTTCGTGCTACTTGAACTTTTTGAACCTTCCTGCTACTTGAACTTCTTGAACTTCTTGAACTTTTCTGCTACTTGAACTTCTTGAACCTTCCTGCTACTTGAACTTCTTGAACTTCTTGAACCTTCCTGCTACTTAAACTTCTTTAACTTCTTGAACCTTCCTGCTACTTGAACTTTTTGAACCTTCCTGCTACCTGAACTTCTTGAACTTCTTGAACCTTCCTGCTACTTGAACTTCTTGAACTTCTTGAACCTTCCTGCTACTTGAACTTCTTGAACCTTCCTGCTACTTGAACTTCTTGAACCTTCCTGCTACTTGAACTTCTTGAACTTCTTAAACCTTCCTGCTACTTGAACTTCTTGAACCTTCCTGCTACTTGAACTTCTTGAACATTCCTGCTACTTGAACTTCTTGAACCTTCCTGCTACTTGAACTTTTTGAACTTCTTGAACCTTCCTGCTACTTGAACTTCTTGAAACTTTCTGCTCCTTGAGCTTCTTGAAACTTCCTGCTACCTGAACTTCTTGAACCTTCCTGCTACTTGAACTTCTTGAACTTTCCTGCTACTTGAACTTTGTAACCTTCCGGCTACTTGAACTTCTTGAACCTTCCTGCTACTTGAACTTCTTGAACCTTCCTGCTACTTGAACTTCTTGAACTTCTTGAACCTTCCTGCTACTTGAACTTCTTGAACCTTCCTGAGACTTGAACTTCTTGAACCTCCCTGCTACTTGAACATCTTGAACCTTCCTGCTACTTCAACTTTTTGAACCTTCCTGCTACTTGAACTTCCAGAACCTTCCTGCTACTTGAACTTCTTGAACTTTTTGAACTTCTTGAACCTTCCTGCTACTTGAACTTCTTGAACCTTCCTGCTAATTGAACTTTTTGAACTTCTTGAACCTTCCTGCTACTTGAACTTCTTGAACCTTCCTGCTACTTGAACTTCTCAAACTTCTTGAACCTTCATGCTACTTGAATTTCTTGAAACTTCCTGCTTCTTGAACTTCTTGAACCTTCCTGCTACTTGAACTTCTTGAACCTTCCTGAAACTTGAGCTTCTTGAACTTCTTGAACCTTCCTGCTACTTGATCTTCCTGACCCTTCCTGCTACTTGAACTTCTTGAACTTTTTGAACCTTTCTGCTACTTGAACTTCTTGAACCTTCCTGCTACTTGAACTTCTTGAACTTCTTGAACCTTCCTGCTACTTAAACTTCTTTAACTTCTTGAACCTTCCTGCTACTTGAACTTTTTGAACCTTCCTGCTACTTGAACTTCTTAAACTTCTTGAACCTTCCTGCTACTTGAACTTCTTGAACTTCTTGAACCTTCCTGCTACTTTAACTTCTTGAACCTTCCTGCTGCTTGAACTTCTTGAACTTCTTAAACCTTCCTGCTACTTGAACATCTTGAACCTTCCTGCTACTTGAACTTCTTGAACATTCCTGCTACTTGAACTTCTTGAACCTTCCTGCTACTTGAACTTTTTGAACTTCTTGAACCTTCCTCCTACTTGAACTTCTTGAAACTTTCTTCTACTTGAACTTCTTGAAACTTCCTGCTACCTGAACTTCTTGAACCTTCCTGCTACTTGAACTTCTTGAACCTTCCTGCTACTTGAACTTTTTGAACCTTCCGGCTACTTGAACTTCTTGAACCTTCCTCCTACTTGAACTTCTTGAACCTTCCTGCTACTTGAACTTCTTGAACCTTCCTGCTACTTGAAATTCTTGGACCTTCCTGCCACTTGAACTTCTTGAACTTCATGAACCTTCCTGCTCCTTGAACTACTTGAACTTCTTGAACCTTCCTGCTACTTTAACTTCTTACACCTTCCTGCTACTTGAACTTCTTGAACCTTCCGGCTACTTGAACTTCTTGAAACTTCCTGTTACTTGAACTTCTTGAACTTCATGAACTTTCCTGCCACTTGAACTACTTGAACTTTTTGAACCTTACTGCTACTTTAACTTCTTGAACCTTCCTGCTACTTGAACTTCTTGAACCTTCCTGCTACTTGAACTTCTTGAATCTTCCGGCTACTTGAACTTCTTGAACTTCATGAACCTTCCTGCTACTTGAACTAATTGAACTTCTTGAACCTTACTGCTACTTGAACTTCTTGAACTTCTTGAACCTTCCTGCTACTTGAACTTCTTGAACCTTCCTGCTACTTGAACTTCTTGAACTTTTTATACCTTCCTGCTACTTGAACTTCTTGAACCTTCCTGCTACTGGAACTTTTTGAACTTTCCAGCTACTTGAACCTCTTGAACTTCTTGAACCTTCCTGCTACTTGAACTTCATGAACTTCTTGAACCTTCCTGCTACTTGAACTTCTTGAACTTCTTGAACCGTCCTGCTACTTGAACTTCTTGAACTTCTTGAACCTTCCTGATACTTTAACTTCTTGAACTTCTTGAACCTACCAGCTACTTGAACTTCTTGAACTTCTTGAACCTTCCTGCTACTTGAACTTCTCGAACCTTCCTGCTTGTTGAACTTCTTGAACTTCTTGAACCTTCCTGCTACTTGAACTTCTTGAACTTCTTGAACCTTCCTCCTACTTGAACTTCTTGAACCTTCCTGCGACTTGAACTTCTTGAACCTTCCGGCTACTTGAACTTCTTGAACTTCATGAACCTTCCTGCTACTTGAACTAATTGAACTTCTTGAACCTTACTGCTACTTGAACTTCTTGAACTTCTTGAACCTTCCTGCTACTTGAACTTCTTGAACCTTCCTGCTACTTGAACTTCTTGAACTTTTTAAACCTTCCTGCTACTTGAACTTCTTGAACCTTCCTGCTACTTGAACTTTTTGAACTTTCCTGCTACTTGAACTTCTTGAACTTCTTGAACCTTCCTGCTACTTGAACTTCTTGAACCTTCCTGCTAATTGAACCTCTGGAACTTCTTGAACCTTCCTGCTACTTGAATTTCATGAACTTCTCGAACCTTCCTGCTACTTGAACTTCTTGAACTTCTTGAACCGTCCTGCTACTTGAACTTCTTGAACTTCTTGAACCTTCCTGATACTTTAACTTCTTGAACTTCTTGAACCTTCCTGCTACTTGAACTTCTTGAACTTCTTGAACCTTCCTGCTACTTGAACTTCTCGAACCTTCCTGCTTGTTGAACTTCTTGAACTTCATGAACCTTCCTGCTACTTGAACTTCTTGAACTTCTTGAACCTTCCTGCTACTTGAACTTCTTGAACCTTCCTGCGACTTGAACTTCTTGAACCTTCCTGCTACTTGAACTTCTTGAACCTTCCTGCTACTTGAACTTTTTGAACCTTCCTGCTACTTGAACTTCCAGAACCTTCCTGCTACTTGAACTTCTTGAACTTTTTGAACTTCTTGAACCTTCCTGCTACTTGAACTTCTTGAACTTCTTTAACCTTCATGCTACTTGAATTTCTTGAAACTTCCTGCTTCTTGAACTTCTTGAACCTTCCTGCTACTTGAACTTCTTGAACCTTCCTGAAACTTGAGCTTCTTGAACTTCTTGAACCTTCCTGCTACTTGATCTTCTTGACCCTTCCTGCTACTTGAACTTCTTGAACTTCTTGAACCTTTCTGCTACTTGAACTTCTTGAACCTTCCTGCTACTTGAACTTCTTGAACTTCTTGAACCTTCCTGCTACTTAAACTTCTTTAACTTCTTGAACCTTCCTGCTCCTTGAACTTTTAGAACCTTCCTGCTACTTGAACTTCTTGAACTTCTTGAACCTTCCTGCTACTTGAACTTTTTGAACTTCTTGAACCTTCCTGCTACTTGAACTTCTTGAACTTCTTGAACCTTCCTGCTACTTGAACTTCTTGAACCTTCCTGCTACTTGAACTTCTTGAACTTCTTTAACCTTCCTGCTACTTGAACTTCTTGAACCTTCCTGCTACTTGAACTTCTTGAACATTCCTGCTACTTGAACTTCTTGAACCTTCCTGCTACTTGAACGTTTTGAACTTCTTGAACCTTCCTGCTACTTTAACTTCTTGAAACTTTCTGCTACTTGAACTTCTTGAAACTTCCTGCTACCTGAACTTCTTGAACCTTCCTGCTACTTGAACTTCTTGAACCTTCCTGCTACTTGAACTTTTTGAACCTTCCGGCTACTTGAACTTCTTGAACCTTCCTGCTACTTGAACTTCTTGAACCTTCCTGCTACTTGAACTTCTTGAACCTTCCTGCTACTTGAACTTCTTGAACCTTCCTGCCACTTGAACTTCTTGAACTTTATGAGCCTTCCTGCTCCTTGAACTACTTGAACTTCTTGAACCTTCCTGCTACTTTAACTTCTTACACCTTCCTGCTACTTGAACTTCTTGAACCTTCCGGCTACTTGAACTTCTTGAACCTTCCTGTTACTTGAACTTCTTGAACTTCATGAACTTTCCTGCTACTTGAACTACTTGAACTTCTTGAACCTTACTGCTACTTTAACTTCTTGAACCTTCCTGCTACTTGAACTTCTTGAACCTTCCTGCTACTTGAACTTCTTGAGCCTTCCGGCTACTTGAACTTCTTGAACTTCATGAACCTTCCTGCTACTTGAACTAATTGAACTTCTTGAACCTTACTGCTACTTGAACTTCTTGAACTTCTTGAACCTTCCTGCTACTTGAACTTCTTGAACCTTCCTGCTACTTGAACTTCTTGAACTTTTTAAACCTTCCTGCTACTTGAACTTCTTGAACCTTCCTGCTACTTGAACTTTTTGAACTTTCCTGCTACTTGAACTTCTTGAACTTCTTGAACCTTCCTGCTACTTGAACTTCTTGAACCTTCCTGCTACTTGAACCTCTTGAACTTCTTGAACCTTCCTGCTACTTGAACTTCATGAACTTCTTGAACCTTCCTGCTACTTGAACTTCTTGAACTTCTTGAACCGTCCTGCTACTTGAACTTCTTGAACTTCTTGAACTTCTTGAACCTTCCTGCTACTTGAACTTCTTGAACCTTCCTGCTACTTGAACCTCTTGAACTTCTTGAACCTTCCTGCTACTTGAACTTCATGAACTTCTTGAACCTTCCTGCTACTTGAACTTCTTGAACTTCTTGAACCGTCCTGCTACTTGAACTTCTTGAACTTCTTGAACCTTCCTGATACTTCAACTACTTGAACTTCTTGAACCTTCCTGCTACTTGAACTTCTTGAACTTCTTGAACCTTCCTGCTACTTGAACTTCTCGAACCTTCCTGCTTGTTGAACTTCTTGAACTTCTTGAACCTTCCTGCTACTTGAACTTCTTGAACTTCTTGAACCTTCCTGCTACTTGAACTTCTTGAACCTTCCTGCGACTTGAACTTCTTGAACCTTCCTGCTACTTGAACTTCTTGAACCTTCCTGCTACTTGAACTTTTTGAACCTTCCTGCTACTTGAACTTTCAGAACCTTCCTGCTACTTGAAATTCTTGAACTTTTTGAACTTCTTGAACCTTCCTGCTACTTGATCTTCTTGAACCTTCCTGCTACTTGAACTTTTTGAACTTCTTGAACCTTCCTGCTACTTGAACTTCTTGAACCTTCCTGCTACTTGAACTTCTTGAACTTCTTGAACCTTCATGCTACTTGAATTTCTTGAAACTTCCTGCTTCTTGAACTTCTTGAATCTTCCTGCTACTTGAACTTCTTGAACCTTCCTGAAACTTGAGCTTCTTGAAATTCTTGAACCTTCCTGCTACTTGATCTTCTTGACCCTTCCTGCTACTTGAACTTCTTGAACTTCTTGAACCTTACTTGTACTTGAACTTCTTGAACCTTCCTGCTACTTGAACTTCTTGAAACTTTCTGCTACTCGAACTTCTCGAACTTCTTGAACCTTGCGGCTAATTGAACTTCTTGAACCTTCCTGCTACTTGAACTTCTTGAACTTCTTGAACCTTCCTGCTACTTGAACTTCTGGAACCTTCCTGCTACTTGAACTGCTTGAACTTCTTGAACCTTCCTGCTACTTGAACTTCTTGAACCTTCCAGCTACTTGAACTTCTTGAACTTCTTGAACCTTCCTACTACTTGAACTTCTTGAACCTTCCGGCTACTTGAACCTCTTGAACTTCTTGAACCTTCTTGCTACTTGAACTTCTTGAACTTCTTGAACCTTCCTTCTACTTGAACTTCTTGAACTTCTTGAACCTTCCTGCTACTTGAATTTCTTGAACATCTTTAACATTCCTGCTACTTGAACTTCTTGAACTTTTTGAACCTTCCTGCTACTTGAACTTCTTAAACTTCTTGAACCTTCCTGCTACTTGAACTTCTCGAACATTCCTGCTGCTTGAACTCCTTGAACTTCTTGAACCTTCCTGCTACTTGAACTTCTTGAACTTCTTGAACCTTCCTGCTACTTTAACTTCTTGAACCTTCCTTCTACTTGAACTTCTTGAACATTCCTGCTACTTGAACTTCTTGAACCTTCCTGCCACTTGAACTTTTTGAACTTCTTGAACCATCCTGCTACTTGAACTTCTTGAAACTTTCTGCTACTTGAACTTCTTGAAACTTCCTGCTACCTGAACTTCTTGAACATTCCTGCTACTTGAACTTCTTGAACCTTCCTGCTACTTGAACTTTTTGAACCTTCCGGCTACTCGAACATCTTGAACCTTCCTGCTACTTGAACTTCTTGAACCTTCCTGCTACTTGAGCTTCTTGAACCTTCCTGCTACTTGAACTTCTTGAACCTTCCTGCTACTTGAACTTCTTGAACTTCATGAACCTTCCTGCTCCTTGAACTACTTGAACTTCTTGAACCTTCCTGCTACTTTACCTTCTTACACCTTCCTGCTACTTGAACTTCTTGAACCTTCCGGCTACTTGAACTTCTTGAACCTTCCTGCTACTTGAACTTCTTGAACTTCATTAACCTTCCTGCTCCTTGAACTACTTGAACTTCTTGAACCTTCCTGCTACTTTACCTTCTTACACCTTCCTGCTACTTGAACTTCTTGAACCTTCCGGCTACTTGAACTTCTTGAACCTTCCTGCTACTTGAACTTCGTGAACTTCATGAACCTTCCTGCTACTTGAAATACTTGAACTTCTTGAACCTTACTGCTACTTGAACTTCTTGAACCTTCCTGCGACTTGAACTTCTTGAACCTTCCTGCTACTTGAACTTCTTGAACCTTCCTGCTACTTGAACTTTTTGAACCTTCCTGCTACTTGAACTTCCAGAACCTTCCTGCTACTTGAACTTCTTGAACTTTTTGAACTTCTTGAACCTTCCTGCTACTTGAACTTCTTGAACCTTCCTGCTACTTGAACTTTTTGAACTTCTTGAACCTTCCTGCTACTTGAACTTCTTGAACCTTCCTGCAACTTGAACTTCTTGAACTTCTTGAACCTTCATGCTACTTGAATTTCTTGAAACTTCCTGCTTCTTGAACTTCTTGAATCTTCCTGCTACTTGAACTTCTTGAACCTTCCTGAAACTTGAGCTTCTTGAACTTCTTGAACTTCTTGAACCTTCCTGGTACTTGAACTTCTTGAACCTTCCTGGTACTTGAACTTCTTGAAACTTTCTGCTACTCGAACTTCTCGAACTTCTTGAACCTTGCGGCTACTTGAACTTCTTGAACCTTCCTGCTACTTGAACTTCTTGAACTTCTTGAACCTTCATGCTACTTGAACTTCTTGAACCTTCCTGCTACTTGAACTGCTTGAACTTCTTGAACCTTCCTGCTACTTGAACTTCTTGAACCTTCCTGCTACTTGAACTTCTTGAACTTTTTGAACCTTCCTGCTACTTGAACTTCTTGAACCTTCCTGCTACTTGAACCTCTTGAACTTCTTGAACCTTCTTGCTACTTGAACTTCTTGAACTTCTTGAACCTTCCTGCTACTTGAACTTCTTGAACTTCTTGAACCTTCCTGCTACTTGAATTTATTGAACTTCTTGAACATTCCTGCTACTTGAACTTTTTGAACTTTTTGAACCTTCCTGCTACTTGAACTTCTTAAACTTCTTGAACCTTCCTGCTACTTGAACTTCTCGAACATTCCTGCTGCTTGACCTCCTTGAACTTCTTGAACCTTCCTGCTACTTGAACTTCTTGAACTTCTTGAACCTTCCTGTTACTTTAACTTCTTGAACCTTCCTTCTACTTGAACTTCTTGAACATTCCTGCTACTTGAACTTCTTGAACCTTCCTGCCACTTGAACTTTTTGAACTTCTTGAACCATCCTGCTACTTGAACTTCTTGAAACTTTCTGCTACTTGAACTTCTTGAAACTTCCTGCTACCTGAACTTCTTGAACCTTCCTGCTACCTGAACTTCTTGAACCTTCCTGCTACTTGAACTTTTTGAACCTTCCGGCTACTCGAACTTCTTGAACCTTCCTGCTACTTGAACTTCTTGAACCTTCCTGCTACTTGAGCTTCTTGAACCTTCCTGCTACTTGAACTTCTTGAACCTTTCTGCTACTTGAACTTCTTGAACTTCATGAACCTTCCTGCTCCTTGAACTACTTGAACTTCTTGAACCTTCCTGCTACTTTAACTTCTTACACCTTCCTGCTACTTGAACTTCTTGAACCTTCCGGCTACTTGAACTTCTTGAACCTTCCTGCTACTTGAACTTCGTGAACTTCATGAACCTTCCTGCTACTTGAACTACTTGAACTTCTTGAATCTTACTGCTACTTTAACTTCTTGAACCTTCTGCTACTTGAACTTCTTGAACCTTCCTGCTACTTGAACTTCTTGAACCTTCCGGCTACTTGAACTTCTTGAACTTCTTGAACCTTCCTGCAACTTGAACTACTTGAACTTCTTGAACCTTACTGCTACTTGAACTTCTTGAACTTCTTGAACCTTCCTGCTACTTGAACTTTTTGAACCTTCCTGCTACTTGAACTTCTTGAACTTCTTAAACCTTCCTGCTACTTGAACTTCTTGAACCTTCCTGCTACTTGAACTTTTTGAACTTTCCTGCTACTTGAACTTCTTGAACTTCTTGAACCTTCATGCTACTTGAACTTCTTGAACCTTCCTGCTACTTGAACCTCTTGAACTTCTTGAACCTTCCTTCTACTTGAACTTCTTGAACTTCTTGAACCTTCCTGCTACTTGAACTTCTTGAACTTCTTGAACCGTCCTGCTACTTGAACTTCTTGAACTTCTTGAACCTTCCTGCTACTTGAACTTGTTGATCCTTCCTGCTACTTGAACTAGTCGAACCTTCCTGCTACTTGAATTTCATGAACTTCTTGAACCTTCCTGCTACTTGAACTTCTTGAACCTTCAGGCTACTTGAACTTCTTGAACCTTCCTGCTACTTGAACTTCTTGAACCTTCGTGCTACTTGAACTTTTTGAACCTTCCTGCTACTTGAACTTCTTGAACCTTCCTGCTACTTGAACTTCTTGAACTTCTTGAACCTTCCTGCTACATAAACTTCTTTAACTTCTTGAACCTTCCTGCTACTTGAACTTTTTGAACCTTCCTGCTACCTGAACTTCTTGAACTTTTTGATCCTTCCTGCTACTTGAACTTCTTGAACTTCTTGAACCTTCCTGCTACTTGAACTTCTTGAACTTCTTAAACCTTCCTGCTACTTGAACTTCTTGAACCTTCCTGCTACTTGAACTTCTTGAACATTCCTGCTACTTGAACTTCTTGAACCTTCTTGCTACTTGAACTTTTTGAACTTCTTGAACCTTCCTGCTACTTGAACTTCTTGAAACTTTCTGCTCCTTGAGCTTCTTGAAACTTACTGCTACCTTAACTTCTTGAACCTTCCTGCTACTTGAACTTCTTGAACCTTCCTGCTACTTGAACTTTTTGAACCTTCCGGCTACTTGAACTTCTTGAACCTTCCTGCTACTTGAACTTCTTGAACCTTCCTGCTACTTGAACTTCCTGAACCTTCCTGCTACTTGAACTTCTTGAACCTTCCTGCCACTTGAACTTCTTGAACTTCATGAACCTTCCTGCTCCTTGAACTACTTGAACTTCTTGAGCCTTCCTGCTACTTTAACTTCTTACACCTTCCTGCTACTTGAACTTCTTGAACCTTCCGGCTACTTGAACTTCTTGAACCTTCCTGCTACTTGAACTTCTTGAACTTCATGAACCTTCCTGCTACTTGAACTACTTGAACTTCTTGAACCTTACTGCTACTTTAACTTCTTGAACCTTCCTGCTACTTGAACTTCTTGAACCTTCCTGCTTCTTGAACTTCTTGAACCTTCCGGCTACTTGAACTTCTTGAACTTCATGAACCTTCCTGCTACTTGAACTACTTGAACTTCTTGAACCTTACTGCTACTTGAACTTCTTGAACTTCTTGAACCTTCCTGCTACTTGAACTTCTTGAACCTTCCTGCTACTTGAACTTCTTGAACTTTTTGAACCTTCCTGCTACTTGAACTTCTTGAACCTTCCTGCTACTTGAACTTTTTGAACTTTCGTGCTACTTGAACTTCTTGAACTTCTTGAACCTTCCTGCTACTTGAACTTCTTGAACCTTCCTGCACTTGAACCTCTTGAACTTCTTGAACCTTCCTGCTACTTGAACTTCATGAACTTCTTGAACCTTCCTGCTACTTGAACTTCTTGAACTTCTTGAACCGTCCTGCTACTTGAACTTCTTGAACTTCTTGAACCTTCCTGATACTTTAACTTCTTGAACTTCTTGAACCTTCCTGCTACTTGAACTTCTTGAACTTCTAGAACCTTCCTGCTACTTGAACTTCTCGATCCTTCCTGCTGCTTGAACTTCTTGAACTTCTTGAACCTTCCTTCTACTTGAACTTCTTGAACCTTCCTGCTACTTGAACTTCTTGAACTTTTTAAACCTTCCTGCTACTTGAACTTCTTGAACCTTCCTGCTACTTGAACTTTTTGAACTTTCCTGCTACTTGAACTTCTTGAACTTCTTGAACCTTCCTGCTACTTGAACTTCTTGAACCTTCCTGCTACTTGAACCTCTTGAACTTCTTGAACCTTCCTGCTACTTGAACTTCATGAACTTCTTGAACCTTCCTGCTACTTGAACTTCTTGAACTTCTTGAACCGTCCTGCTACTGGAACTTCTTGAATTTCTTGAACCTTCCTGATACTTTAACTTCTTGAACTTCTTGAAACTTCCTGCTACTTGAACTTCTTGAACTTCTTGAACCTTTATGCTACTTGAACTTCTCGAACCTTCCTGCTTGTTGAACTTCTTGAACTTCTTGAACCTTCCTGCTACTTGAACTTCTTGAACTTCTTGAACCTTCCTGCTACTTGAACTTCTTGACCCTTCCTGCGACTTGAACTTCTTGAACCTTCCTGCTACTTGAACTTCTTGAACCTTCCTGCTTCTTGAACTTTTTGAACCTTCCTGCTACTTGAAATTCCAGAACCTTCCTGCTACTTGAACTTCTTGAACTTTTTGAACTTCTTGAACCTTCCTGCTACTTGAACTTCTTGAACCTTCCTGCTACTTGAACTTTTTGAACTTCTTGAACCTTCCTGCTACTTGAACTTCTTGAACCTTCCTGCTACTTGAACTTCTTGAACTTCTTGAACCTTCATGCTACTTGAATTTCTTGAAACTTCCTGCTTCTTGAACTTCTTGAACCTTCCTGGTACTTGAACTTCTTGAACCTTCCTGAAACTTGAGCTTCTTGAACTTCTTGAACCTTCCTGCTACTTGATCTTCTTGACCCTTCCTGCTACTTGAACTTCTTGAACTTCTTGAACCTTCCTGGTACTTGAACTTCTTGAACCTTCCTGCTACTTGAACTTCTTGAAACTTTCTGCTACTCGAACTTCTTGAACCTTGCGGCTACTTGAACTTCTTGAACCTTCCTGCTACTTGAACTTCTTGAACTTCTTGAACCTTCCTGCTACTTGAATTGCTTGAACTTCTTGAACCTTCCTGCTACTTGAACTTCTTGAACCTTCCTGCTACTTGAACTTCTTGAACTTCTTGAACCTTCCTGCTACTTGAACTTCTTGAACCTTCCGGCTACTTGAACCTCTTGAACTTCTTGAACCTTCTTGCTGTGCGCCCGCCGAGTATATAAATAGAATCGGCAAGAGACATCGCCGTTCACTAGCGGTGGCCTGCCGTAGAGGTAGCATTTAGAAAGAGTCGTCGCTGTTCATTAGCGGAAGCGCGACTGTCGAGGAAGCACCTGTATAGGTCACAGATGCGTTATAGAAGTAACATCACTTCGCATTAGCACCTACCGTCCGATCTAACTGATTCTTTGCCAATTCCCAAGCCTGTGCCAATTCTGAAGTACCAATAACGGATAACTACGTTACTGCATTTGAAGTCACTCCCGAACCTCATTCGCGTTAGTTTCGACCTGTACATGGAAAGGGACGGAACATTTATGGTGGCCAGTATATCGGGATGCCACATTAAAGATATCCACATTGCCACATTGCCCCATTGAAGAAGAAAGATATCAAGAATTGATCTTCGGTTCTGCTGATCCGTGATTTTAATTAAGTGTGAGGAGTGTCACCCTGTTTGGAGTAACGTCGCATAGTTATCACATTACTTCAGAGCATCGAGAAAAGGAAGAAAGACGTCAGCGCAGAAAATCGAAATTCTTGGAAAGAACTTCGAGGGAGAAAAAATCGAAAATCTACACGCTACGCAGTCTTCACCAGTCTGGATCATCGCTACTCAAGGGAGAAGATGAAGTGAGGGGTCCAGATCAACAACCTGATCTGTCGACGAGATCTACGCATTCACGCACTGTCATCTGCAGCGAGAAGATCGACGAGAGCTACGCATCGCCAAAATATTGTTCAACGTCACCAACAAGTTAAGTGTACGCCGATAATGTTGCTTGCAAATTAAATAAGCATGCGCTCAATTTAATGATTATACATCATCATTATAAAATTAATGAGTAGGAAGTTGAGCAGCGAGCAGTAAGCAGTAAGCAGTAAGCATTGCAAGCGCTGATTCCTGGGAGTGGAAGTTGAGCGGTTGAGCGACGAGCAGCATAGGCATTGCAAGCGCGGATTCCTGGGAGTGGGAGAGCGTGTACGCGGAAGCATTTGTGTGAGGCGGTAGTCCATTGTTCTCTAGAACAATTGAAGGAAGTTGTAGCTACTGTTCTCGGGCCCATTGTTCTCTAGCACATAAGAGTAAGCTGGAGCAGCCTGTCTCTGTCCAGTTTGTTGCCAGCCTTCACGAGCTTTGACTTTGTGGTGCTGGAATAGCCTGTTTTAAGTCCGCTGAAAATGTGAGTTATCATTTTATTGTATGTAGAATATTTTAATTATATGTGTGTAGAACATTTTTCGCTTAAAGGTAATTAGAGGTCTGAGAATATAGGAGTATTTTGTGCTTATGTCGGACAGTGACTCTGACGGATACGAGTACATAAGAACTACCCCGTACGTGACTAGATTAGGAAGAGTATCAATTCCTGATTTTTCCGCGAAGTCGATTTCTGTACCTATCACGATGGCGACCACCACCACAGTCACCCCTGTTACCAGTGCAGTCACTACCACAGTTAGCCCTGTCACTAGTACAGTTACCACTGTGACGACTTCTATTGTCAGTCCGATACCTAGTGTTGTAATTGCTGGGCAGGATCTGCCGCAGTTCAGAGGTAGAAAACGGAGAAACGACCCTGACTTCATAGAAAATAAGTCACTAGAAACGCATATAAAGAATGTGCGAGCATATTTCAATATGCTGTCAGATAATTCGGAAGAAGCGAAACTAAACTTATTGTTGCGAACTGCAGACAAGCGGGTAGGCGACTTCAACACGGTCGTCGCGTCCATAATTAGTGAAGGTTATGAATTAAGTTTCGAAGAAGTCGTGCACCTGTTGGAAAATATCAACGTCTCGAAAGGTGAAAGATCTCTGCACGCGGTCGCCTGTGATCTAAATAACGTACGCCTAAAACGTAATGATGCTTTAGCGAGCCAGTTTGTTGCTATACTGTCCAAAATCCGTAAGCTAACCCACAGAATAATGAACAGCCCGGAGTGCTCAAACAGAGCCCACCCCTATGTAGTAAATTGTCCCGATCCTGTTGCTCTCGATAAGTATGTCGAGAATACTTTAATTGTTGCGTTAGCTATGGCCATCATCAACCCCCTAATAACAGAAGATTTTTCCAAAAAACTATTTAACAAACCATTTAACTCGTCGGAAGAGCTCCTTCAAAGAATTGTGGCTGTCATTCGCAATTTTCCCGAAGATAAGCAAATATTAGCGACTCGATCTGAGAGATCTATGGAAATCTATTTTGCAGAGGATGACCATTCTCCCGAATCAAACTTTGATGCAGCCTGTGATGTGACCGAAGTGTATACAATGACAAGAGGCGGATTTCAAGGTAGAGGTAGGACGCGTAGGCCCTACCCGAGACCAAATTTCCCAAGACCGATTTTCCGTGCTAGACCTCACGTTAAGTCATTTGTTGGAGATCGGGAATTAGGAACTCTAGAAGTCCAGGCATTAGAGACAGCTGAAGCAAAGCGTTGCTCGAATTGTGACAATCATGTGTGTGTCTGTCAAGGACAAGGTGTGTCGGTAACCACTGTGGCTAGGAAACCGACTGATTGGTACAAACCAGGTTCATATCAGACAGCCACAGAGCATTCACTGGGTGACGTAGTTTGTTTTCGTTGTAATAAGTTAGGACACTACGCAAGAGACTGTAGGTCCAGGCGAGACTATTTCAACAGACCAGGTAGACCTGATCGTGTCCGTGCGCGAGGACAGCATAAAACTCGTGTACCAGAAAAAGGCCAGGTAGAAACTTACCAAACTAACAGTGGCGATAATTTTTTAGCGTAAGCTGCGGAGACGATTTCATTTCCGATAGAAATAACGTCAATGGTAAAAATGAAATTGAAATAACTAAGTGTGACTCTACGTCAGTAGCTCCCTGTGAACCCGAGGAGAATTCTGGTGCTGAAGATTCCCTCGTTAAAAATGTTGAGATGATAGATCCATTAATTAAGTGTCAAAATAGATATGAATCGCTTGGAGAGGCGGATTTAAGCGATGATTTGAATGCTCATGGCACTGAATTTGAAAGCCATGTGACGGCGAACGTTTGTAAATACGAAGAAGATGAAGAAGTTGAAGTTACAGGACAAAATGAATTATTTGTAATACGAAAAAGTCATAAGCCCATGATTGTGCTTAGAAAAGATGCAGACCTGTGGAATGCATTGATTGATTCAGGATCAGAAAAATGTCTAATCAGCTCCCACAGAATTAGTGAGATAAGTAATGACGTGAAGCCAAGTTCTCTGACTATAAAAGGCGTTAACGCTAAGAGTAATGTTGAGGGCGAGGTGGAGCTTGTCCTAAAGTTAAAAACGGTGTAAGTTTAAAGACAAATGCTTTAATAATTAAAGATGGTATTTACAATTATGACGTCATTATTTGGCGTGATTTATTAGACAAAAACGCCGTTGTAGACTTAAAACAAAGATGTTTAATTATCAAAGACGAGAAAATTCCCTTTGCAGAGGTAAAACGACGAAAAAAGAGAAAGACAGAGTGTCTCGAGTATTTAATAGAGAATACTGAGTGTCTCATGGCGGACACGATTACGTCCAGAGCTAAGAAAAAAGTCCTAAGTAAGCTAAGAGAGATGAGAGAAAATCTCAGGACGTGTAATGCTGAGAGAGCAGGCGAGGAAGTAAAAAGGGATGGTAAGAGAGAAAATCAGCCTGTTCGAGGCGTAGTTGCAGTTACCAGTTCCCACACAGGGCCAAGGCCGTTAAGAGTGCATACTCAACGAGTGGAGATTGCTCCCAATGTAATTTTGAAACATGTTGGACATGTTGGAAAGTGTAAAAATGGAGAATACATAATAAAGAAAGCAACTTTAAAAGAAGGCATTTGTGTCGCAGAAGCGATTGTGAGAGTTAATAATAGGAGAAAGATTCCGTTGTTGTTAATTAATAGCTCCGACAGAGCGATTGTTTTACCAGAGAATGCAATTATAAGTACCATAGAAAAAGTGGAGAAGGATCACATTGAATCCGAAGTTTACTTGTCAGATGTACAAGGAGAATTAAAAGGAGGATTGAGTACCTTTGTGCAGGCAGCTAGTGTTGTTCAGGACAGTCATTTAGATGTCGAGAAGAAAGACACTAATAGTAAATCTGTCGGGATCACAGGAGTTGTCGACAAAGGGTACGTTTCTGATTCCAAAGAAATAGCCCGTGGTCGGCGGAAATTAAATAATGATGATATCAGGTGTAACGATGACGAAATGAAGCCTGAATTGCTGAGTTTGTTGAATGAATTCAGAGACGTTATTACTATAGACAATGAATCGATCTCCGCTGCTGCGATTAAACTATACAAAATACGTTTGAAACCTAACGTGGATGTCGTAAATGTCCCTCCCTATCGTATTGCCCACCGTTACATGGAAGACTTGAAAGTCGTTAACGAAAAAATGTTAGACGACGGAATTATTAGACCATCGATTTCAGCTTATAATTCACCGGTAATTGTAGTTCATAAGAAAGATGGAACTATACGTCCGGTAGTTGACTTTTGCAAAGTAAATGAGGTAATTTATGAAGAATCATTCCCTCTACCGAGAATGGACGAGATTATCTATAGTTTAAATGGTCAGAAATACTTTTCGAAATTAGATCTTAGGTCAGGATATCATAATATTACACTGACCGATGAGAGTAAGGAAATAACAGCGTTTACAGTTGGTAGCAGAAAATACGAGTTCAATCGTTTACCCTTTGATTTAAAAACCTCACCTGCATATTTCCAGTCAGTAATGACGCAAACGCTATCTCCTGTTCTAGGAAAACTATCTTTCGTCTTTATGGACGACGTGCTCATATTTTCTAAGGAAAAGGCACATCATCTTGCCGATATAAAAGTTGTACTTGAACTATTAAGAAACGCTAGATTGTCAATAAAAACGGAAAAATGCCAATTCTTCAGGGACGAGATTGAATATCTCGGACATTCCATTAGTGGAATGGGAACCAGAAGCACCGGTACTGACAAAGTGAAGAATTTAGAAATTCCTAAGAATGTGAAAGAGTTACAGTCATTTCTAGGACTAGTAAATTTCTTTCGTAGGTACATAAAAAATTTTGCGAGTATCGCAAGCCCGCTTTATAATCTTCTGAAGAAAAATGTTGAATTCAATTGGTCTAGAGATTGTCAAAACGCTTTTGAAAAATTAAAGGATGAACTGTGTGACAATACAATCTTGAGTCACCCAAACTTCGATCAAAATTTTCATCTGTTTTGTGATGCATCAAACGTCGGCATAGGAGCTGTTTTACTCCAGTCATCTACTGATAAAGTTCGAAACATGAGACCGGTCGCATTTTTTTCTAAAACGTTGAATTCCACCCAACGAAGATACTCAACAACTAAAAAAGAGATGTTTGCTATAGTTGAAGCGTTGAAGTACTTTAAATATCTTGTTTTAGGCTATGATCTGGTCATTTACACCGATCATAAGCCTTTAGTTCCATTATTTTCAAAGAAATTGCCTGAAGACAACACGCTCGCTAGATGGAGTATTTATGTCCAAGCTTTTGATGCCAAACTAAAGTATTTTTCTGGGAAAGCGAATAGTGCCGCCGATGCATTTGGTAGATTAAATCATGACAAAAATCCTTTAACAGAAAGGGAACTATTAGAGTGTTCTGAATTAACCCCGGATGTAGAGACTTTTCCCGTTGTAACCAGGCTGCAAGCCGCTGCTGCGGGTAACAAATGTAACAAGCCGGTGACTGAGGGAGAGTTCGAGGAGACAATGCCAGGAAGTGAGGATGGAAGAAACAACAACAGTACTGCTGAACAACAGACAGACCCCAGACGTGAACCCAGTGACTTTAGTAGCAGACAGAAAACGAGCTTATGCAGACTGGATAACGTTAACAAGACTACAGACCATTCAAGTATTAACGACAACTGGTCGTTAGACGAATTTAAACGTGAACAAGATAGTGATCCCTTTTGTTCTGAAATAAAGGACGCCCTAGAGAATGCAACTAAAGTTACTAATACTGACATGAATGAATTTCTGATTATGAATGACATTTTGTATAAAAGACGAAGAATTGACAACAGACCCAGCACCATTTTGACTATTGTGGTGCCATATACTCTGCTACACAAGACAATTCTATTCATCCACAATTTGTCCCATACAGATTTGAATCATACCTTGTTTAAGTTTAAATTATAATATTTTCATCCGTACGAACGGACAATTACACGCAAAATTGTTGAATCTTGTGACATCTGTAAGATTCTAAAATCACGAATATCGACGCCGATTAAAATTCTAAATGCTCCAATTGGAACACGATGTTTTCAAACGGTCAGCATGGACTTCTACGGTCCATTAACAATGACAGACAATGGGAACAAATTTATTCTTGTCATTATCGACCTATTTTCCCGTTTTGTTAAATAATATTCGACTAGTGACCGATGTACAGAGACTGTTACAGATTGTCTATGGAATTTTTGCTGTTTGTTCGGTACCCCGGACGTATTGTTGTCCGACAATGCTCTAGAATTTAAATCATCTAATGTGAGAAATTTCACAAAAGGACTTTCTATCTTAAAAAGGGAAGTTCTGGCTTATTCCCCTTTTTCTAATGGCATTGTTGAGCGATGTAATGGAAAAATTCGACACCTGCTCAAGTTATACCTAAATTTTCTTACTCATAATGAGTGGGATAGATTATTGGATATTGTGGAGAATTCGATTAACAATAGTTTTAATGAAACTTTAGGCGATACCCCCGCATACACGGTTTTCGGTAGAGATACGTGTGTGTATATTAGTTCTACTAATTTAGAAGACTTCAATGTTGCGACTACATATGAAGATGTTCAAAAACAAAAAATTAAAGAGTCATATATTGTAGTGAACAATATTAGAAATGCAATCATTAACGCTACAATCGAAAGAACTACCTATAGAAACGTGAAACGTCGCGATAAAAATTTAAAAGTGACGGACCGTGTACTAGTGAAAAACCATGCCAAAAAACACAAGCTACAGCTAAATTTCTTAGGACGAGGTATCATTGAAGGGCTAGGTAAAAATTACGCAGATATTAAGATCGGTAACAAGATTATCCGATCGAACTTAAACCATGTACTGCCTTTAGATAAGTTAAAAAGGTAAAATTGTCAACCTAGTTTGGAACTGTTCATTCCATATATTCCGAAATTGCCATTCCATATATGTATTTAAATGGTATTTAGCTTGTAAGTGCGTTCTATGAGTTTTAGCTTGTAAGTGCGTTCTATGAGTTTTTAGCTTGTAAGTGCGTTCTATGAGTTTCTTTCTCAAGACTTTATGTATGTCTTGCGTTAGGAAATATTGTGTTGCGCAAACACCTTGTGACGAGATGTTGAGCTTCGGATGTTGTCATACTGTTGTTGCGACATCAAAAGCTGTGTTCGTCAAGCCGTAAGCTAGAGTTGATAAACTTAGGTGCAATCTTGGAAATGTCAACACGAGAGTGCGAGTGCGAAACCCGCGAGAACTGCATCGCATCTGCCGCAACTTGTTTGAAAACAATGTCAGGCATTGTAGTTGGAATGAATGTGTCTTAATGAGAAGGAAGCGTTGCCTTAGTATGTAACGAGAGTTGTTTACTTTAAACTCGTGGCCATGCTAATCTCCTGTCTCGGTTCCTTTCAGATTCCTTGGGCGACTCCTGAACAACTATTCGCAGTTCCACCTCAAGTTGGCGCATAACAATACAACGCTAATTTCTACATTCATATTAACATAACAAAACACACGTACCTCAACGCTGAGCTTTCATCTCCGAGGGTGTCCCTCGAAACTTCGAAAAATGGGAACACGCTCACGCACAGAGTCCACGTGCACGTACATACAAGATGGATCTGAATATTTTCATAATATTTCTTTTAGAATATATTGTCTTAGAATATTTCTTTTTATACGGAAAATTACGTGTTCTTGGTGTCGTTAATTATATCCTTTGATGTTGTTTTACTCGCCCTATGGAAATGTTTTGTTTCAAGATAGGGAGACGAATTATTTGTATTGCGAATAAAAACCGAATTGCACGCTTGTGGATTGGTTGAATTGAATTAGTTCATTTATTGATTATTCTATTTAATTTACTTTCAATATTTAATTTAGTTGAATTGAAATCAGTTAATTCGAATCGTAGGACATTTATTGAGTTTATAATGATTATGTATTTGATTTGAATCGTACGGAAAAGCAAATCGACGTTCAACTTGCCAATTGTAGTAATGTAATGTATTATTCTCGATTTGACGGTATGTGTCCAGTTTGTTCAAAAAAAAAGTGTACCTTATGGAGATGATTTATTACGTACGTGATTTGATTTTTGATTTCGATAAGTTAATAAAATTGTGTGGTGTATCCAATAGTGAACATCGGAAGCATTTTGTGTCATACGTTCTGATCTGTTCGAATTAATTAGACGGATTGTAAGATTAATTGATAGTCAAAGGAAAATCAAAGTTAATTGAATAACGTTTTAAAATTTTTTATTGTAATAAAGAATTTTTAAAGGTGGGGGGAGCATTATGTGCGCCCGCCGAGTATATAAATAGAATCGGCAAGAGACATCGCCGTTCACTAGCGGTGGCCTGCCGTAGAGGTAGCATTTAGAAAGAGTCGTCGCTGTTCATTAGCGGAAGCGCGACTGTCGAGGAAGCACCTGTATAGGTCACAGATGCGTTATAGAAGTAACATCACTTCGCATTAGCACCTACCGTCCGATCTAACTGATTCTTTGCCAATTCCCAAGCCTGTGCCAATTCTGAAGTACCAATAAAGGATAACTACGTTACTGCATTTGAAGTCACTCCCGAACCTCATTCGCGTTAGTTTCGACCTGTACATGGAAAGGGACGGAACATTGCTACTTGAACTTCTTGAACTTTTTGAACCTTCCTGCTACTTGAACTTCTTGAACTTCTTGAACCTTCCTGCTACTTGAGTTTCTTGAACTTCTTGAACATTCCTGCTACTTGAACTTCTTGAACTTTTTGAACCTTCCTGCTACTTGAACTTCTTAAACTTCTTGAACCTTCCTGCTACTTGAACTTCTCGAACCTTCCTGCTGCTTGAACTCCTTGAACTTCTTGAACCTTCCTGCTACTTGAACTTCTTGAACTTCTTGAACCTTCCTGCTACTTGAACTTCTTGAACCTTCCTTCTACTTGAACTTCTTGAACATTCCTGCTACTTGAACTTCTTGAACCTTCCTGCTACTTGAACTTTTTGAACTTCTTGAACCATCCTGCTACCTGAACTTCTTGAACCTTCCTGCTACTTGAACTTCTTGAACCTTCCTGTTACTTGAACTTTTTGAACCTTCCGGCTACTCGAACTTCTTGAACCTTCCTGCTACTTGAACTTCTTGAACCTTCCTGCTACTTGAGCTTCTTGAACCTTCCTGCTACTTGAACTTCTTGAACCTTCCTGCTACTTGAACTTCTTGAACTTCATGAACCTTTCTGCTCCTTGAACTACTTGAACTTCTTGAACCTTCCTGCTACTTTACCTTCTTACACCTTCCTGCTACTTGAACTTCTTGAACCTCCCGGCTACTTGAACTTCTTGAACCTTCCTGCTACTTGAACTTCGTGAACTTCATGAACCTTCCTGCTACTTGAACTACTTGAACTTCTTGAACCTTACTGCTACTTTAACTTCTTGAACCTTCTGCTACTTGAACTTCTTGAACCTTCCTGCTACTTGAACTTCTTGAACCTTCCGGCTACTCGAACTTCTTGAACTTTCCTGCTACTTGAACTTCTTGAACTTCATGAACCTTCCTGCTCCTTGAACTACTTGAACTTCTTGAGCCTTCCTGCTACTTTAACTTCTTACACCTTCCTGCTACTTGAACTTCTTGAACCTTCCGGCTACTTGAACTTCTTGAACCTTCCTGCTACTTGAACTTCTTGAACTTTATGAACCTTCCTGCTACTTGAACTACTTGAACTTCTTGAACCTTACTGCTACTTTAACTTCTTGAACCTTCCTGCTACTTGAACTTCTTGAACCTTCCTGCTACTTGAACTTCTTGAACCTTCCGGCTACTTGAACTTCTTGAACTTCATGAACCTTCCTGCTACTTGAACTACTTGAACTTCTTGAACCTTACTGCTACTTGAACTTCTTGAACTTCTTGAACCTTCCTGCTACTTGAACTTCTTGAACCTTCCTGCTACTTGAACTTCTTGAACTTTTTGAACCTTCCTGCTACTTGAACTTCTTGAACCTTCCTGCTACTTGAACTTTTTGAACTTTCCTGCTACTTGAACTTCTTGAACTTCTTGAACCTTCGTGCTACTTGAACTTCTTGAACCTTCCTGCACTTGAACCTCTTGAACTTCTTGAACCTTCCTGCTACTTGAACTTCATGAACTTCTTGAACCTTCCTGCTCCTTGAACTTCTTGAACTTCTTGAACCGTCCTGCTACATGAACTTCTTGAACTTCTTGAACCTTCCTGATACTTTAACTCTTGAACTTCTTGAACCTTCCTGCTACTTGAACTTCTTGAACTTCTTGAACTTCTTGAACCTTCCTGCTACTTGAACTTCTCGATCCTTCCTGCTGCTTGAACTTCTTGAACTTCTTGAACCTTCCTGCTACTTGAACTTCTTGAACCTTACTGCTACTTGAACTTCTTGAACTTTTTAAACCTTCCTGCTACTTGAACTTCTTGAAACTTCCTGCTACTTGAACTTTTTGAACTTTCCTGCTACTTGAACTTCTTGAACTTCTTGAACCTTCCTGCTACTTGAACTTCTTGAACCTTCCTGCTACTTGAACCTCTTGAACTTCTTGAACCTTCCTGCTACTTGAACTTAATGAACTTCTTGAACCTTCCTGCTACTTGAACTTCTTGAACTTCATGAACCGTCCTGCTACTTGAACTTCTTGAACTTCTTGAACCTTCCTGATACTTTATCTTCTTGAACTTCTTGAACCTTCCTGCTACTTGAACTTCTTGAACTTCTTGAACCTTCCTGCTACTTGAACTTCTCGAACCTTCCTGCTTGTTGAACTTCTTGAACTTCTTGAACCTTTCTGCTACTTGAACTTCTTGAACTTCTTGAACCTTCCTGCTACTTGAACTTCTTGAACTTCTTGAACCTTTCTGCTACTTGAACTTCTTGAACTTCTTGAACCTTCCTGCTACTTGAACTTCTTGAACCTTCCTGCGACTTGAACTTCTTGAACCTTCCTGCTACTTGAACTTCTTGAACCTTCCTGCTACTTGAACTTTTTGAACCTTCCTGCTACTTGAACTTCCAGAACCTTCCTGCTACTTGAACTTCTTGAACTTTTTGAACTTCTTGAACCTTCCTGCTACTTGAACTTCTTGAACATTCCTGCTACTTGAACTTTTTGAACTTCTTGAACCTTCCTGCTACTTGAACTTCTTGAACCTTCCTGCTACTTGAACTTCTTGAACTTCTTGAACCTTCATGCTACATGAATTTTTTGAAACTTCCTGCTTCTTGAACTTCTTGAACCTTCCTGCTACTTGAACTTCTTGAACCTATCTGAAACTTAAGCTTCTTGAACTTCTTGACCCTTCCTGCTACTTGAACTTCTTGAACTTCTTCAACCTTCCTGGTACTTGAACTTCTTGAACCTTCCTGCTACTTGAACTTCTTGAAACTTTCTGCTACTCGAACTTCTTGAACCTTGCGGCTACTTGAACTTCTTGAACCTTCCTGCTACTTGAACTTCTTGAACTTCTTGAACCTTCCTGCTACTTGAACTTCTTGAACCTTCCTGCTACTTGAACTGCTTGAACTTCTTGAAACTTCCTGCTACTTGAACTTCTTGAACCTTCCTGCTACTTGAACTTCTTGAACTTCATGAACCTTCCTGCTACTTGAACTTCTTGAACCTTCCGGCTACTTGAACCTCTTGAACTTCTTGAACCTTCTTGCTACTTGAACTTCTTGAACTTCTTGAACCTTCCTGCTACTTGAACTTCTTGAAATTCTTGAACCTTCCTGCTACTTGAATTTCTTGAACTTCTTGAACATTCCTGTTACTTGAACTTCTTGAACTTTTTGAACCTTCCTGCTACTTGAACTTCTTAAACTTCTTGAACCTTCCTGCTACTTGAACTTCTCGAACCTTCCTGCTGCTTGAACTCCTTGAACTTCTTGAACCTTCCTGCTACTTGAACTTCTTGAACTTTTTGAACCTTCCTGCTACTTGAACTTCTTGAACCTTCCTTCAACTTGAACTTCTTGAACATTCCTGCTACTTGAACTTCTTGAGCCTTCCTGCTACTTGAACTTTTTGAACTTCTTGAACCATTCTGCTACTTGAACTTCTTGAAACTTTCTGCTACTTGAACTTCTTGAAACTTCCTGCTACCTGAACTTCTTGAACCTTCCTGCTACTTGAACTTCTTGAACCTTCCTGCTACTTGAACTTTTTGAAACTTCCGGCTACTCGAACTTCTTGAACCTTCCTGCTACTTGAATTTCTTGAACCTTCCTGCTACTTGAGCTTCTTGAACCTTCCTGCTACTTGAACTTCTTGAACCTTCCTGCTACTTGAACTTCTTGAACTTCATGAACCTTCCTGCTCCTTGAACTACTTGAACTTCTTGAACCTTCCTGCTACTTTACGTTCTTACACCTTCCTGCTACTTGAACTTCTTGAACCTTCCAGCTACTTGAACTTCTTGAACCTTCCTGCTACTTGAACTTCGTGAACTTCATGAACCTTCCTGCTACTTGAACTACTTGAACTTCTTGAACCTTACTGCTACTTGAACTTCGTGAACTTCATGAACCTTCCTGCTACTTGAACTACTTGAACTTCTTGAACCATACTGCTACTTTAACTTCTTGAACCTTCTGCTACTTGAACTTCTTGAACCTTCCTGCTACTTGAACTTCTTGAACCTTCCGGCTACTTGAACTTCTTGAACTTCTTGAACCATCCTGCTACTTGAACTACTTGAACTTCTTGAACCTTACTGCTACTTGAACTTCTTGAACTTCTTGAACCTTCCTGCTACTTGAACTTCTTGAACTTCTTGAACCTTCATGCTACTTGAACTTCTTGAACCTTCCTGCTACTTGAACCTCTTGAACTTCTTGAACCTTCCTGCTACTTGAACTTCTTGAACTTCTTGAACCTTCCTGCTACTTGAACTTCTTGAACTTCTTAAACCGTCCTGCTACTTGAACTTCTTGAACTTCTTGAACCTTCCTTTTACTTGAACTTGTTGATCCTTCCTGCTACTTAAACTAGTCGAACCTTCCTGCTACTTGAATTTCATGAACTTCTTGAACCTTCCTGCTACTTGAACTTCTTGAACCTTCAGGCTACTTGAACTTCTTGAACCTTCCTGCAACTTGAACTTCTTGAACCTTCGTGCTACTTGAACTTTTTGAACCTTCCTGCTACTTGAACTTCTTGAACTTCTTAAACTTTTCTGCTACTTGAACTTCTTGAACCTTCCTGCTACTTGAACTTCTTGAACTTCTTGAACCTTCCTGCTACTTATACTTCTTTAACTTCTTGAACCTTCCTGCTACTTGAACTTTTTGAACCTTCTTGCTACCTGAACTTCTTGAACTTCTTGAACCTTCCTGCTACTTGAATTTCTTGAACTTCTTGAACCTTCCTGCTACTTGAACTTCTTGAACTTCTTAAACCTTCCTGCTACTTGAACTTCTTGAACCTTCCTGCTACTTGAACTTCTTGAACATTCCTGCTACTTGAACTTCTTGAACCTTCCTGCTACTTGAACTTTTTGAAACTACCTGCTACCTGAACTTCTTGAACCTTCCTGCTACTTGAACTTCTTGAACCTTCCTGCTACTTGAACTTTTTGAACCTTCCGGCTACTTGAACTTCTTGAACCTTCCTGCTACTTGAACTTCTTGAACCTTCCTGCTACTTGAACTTCTTGAACCATCCTGCTACTTGAACTTCTTGAACCTTCCTGCCACTTGAACTTCTTGAACTTCATGAACCTTCCTGCTCCTTGAACTACTTGAACTTCTTGAACCTTCCTGCTACTTTAACTTCTTACACCTTCCTGCTACTTGAACTTCTTGAACCTTCCTGACACTTGAACTTCTTGAACCTTCCTGCTACATGAACTTTTTGAACCTTCCTGCTACTTGAACTTCTTGAACTTCATGAACCTTCGTGCTACTTGAACTTCTTGAATGTCTTGAACCATCCTGCTACTTGAACTTCTTGAACCTTCCTGCTACTTGAACTTTTGAACCTTCCTGCTACTTGAAATTCTTGAACTTCTTGAACCTTCCTGCTACTTGAACTACTTGAACTTCTTGAACCTTCCTGCTACTTGAACTTCGTGAACCTTCCTGCTACTTGAACTTCTTGAACCTTCCGGCTACTTGAACTTCTTGAACCTTCCTGCTACTTGAACTTCTTGAACCTTCCTGTTACTTGAACTTTTTGAACCTTCCGGCTACTCGAACTTCTTGAACCTTCCTGCTACTTGAACTTCTTGAACCTTCCTGCTACTTGAGCTTCTTGAACCTTCCTGCTACTTGAACTTCTTGAACCTTCCTGCTACTTGAACTTCTTGAACTTCATGAACCTTTCTGCTCCTTGAACTACTTGAACTTCTTGAACCTTCCTGCTACTTTACCTTCTTACACCTTCCTGCTACTTGAACTTCTTGAACCTCCCGGCTACTTGAACTTCTTGAACCTTCCTGCTACTTGAACTTCGTGAACTTCATGAACCTTCCTGCTACTTGAACTACTTGAACTTCTTGAACCTTACTGCTACTTTAACTTCTTGAACCTTCTGCTACTTGAACTTCTTGAACCTTCCTGCTACTTGAACTTCTTGAACCTTCCGGCTACTCGAACTTCTTGAACTTTCCTGCTACTTGAACTTCTTGAACTTCATGAACCTTCCTGCTCCTTGAACTACTTGAACTTCTTGAGCCTTCCTGCTACTTTAACTTCTTACACCTTCCTGCTACTTGAACTTCTTGAACCTTCCGGCTACTTGAACTTCTTGAACCTTCCTGCTACTTGAACTTCTTGAACTTTATGAACCTTCCTGCTACTTGAACTACTTGAACTTCTTGAACCTTACTGCTACTTTAACTTCTTGAACCTTCCTGCTACTTGAACTTCTTGAACCTTCCTGCTACTTGAACTTCTTGAACCTTCCGGCTACTTGAACTTCTTGAACTTCATGAACCTTCCTGCTACTTGAACTACTTGAACTTCTTGAACCTTACTGCTACTTGAACTTCTTGAACTTCTTGAACCTTCCTGCTACTTGAACTTCTTGAACCTTCCTGCTACTTGAACTTCTTGAACTTTTTGAACCTTCCTGCTACTTGAACTTCTTGAACCTTCCTGCTACTTGAACTTTTTGAACTTTCCTGCTACTTGAACTTCTTGAACTTCTTGAACCTTCGTGCTACTTGAACTTCTTGAACCTTCCTGCACTTGAACCTCTTGAACTTCTTGAACCTTCCTGCTACTTGAACTTCATGAACTTCTTGAACCTTCCTGCTACTTGAACTTCTTGAACTTCTTGAACCGTCCTGCTACATGAACTTCTTGAACTTCTTGAACCTTCCTGATACTTTAACTCTTGAACTTCTTGAACCTTCCTGCTACTTGAACTTCTTGAACTTCTTGAACTTCTTGAACCTTCCTGCTACTTGAACTTCTCGATCCTTCCTGCTGCTTGAACTTCTTGAACTTCTTGAACCTTCCTGCTACTTGAACTTCTTGAACCTTACTGCTACTTGAACTTCTTGAACTTTTTAAACCTTCCTGCTACTTGAACTTCTTGAAACTTCCTGCTACTTGAACTTTTTGAACTTTCCTGCTACTTGAACTTCTTGAACTTCTTGAACCTTCCTGCTACTTGAACTTCTTGAACCTTCCTGCTACTTGAACCTCTTGAACTTCTTGAACCTTCCTGCTACTTGAACTTAATGAACTTCTTGAACCTTCCTGCTACTTGAACTTCTTGAACTTCATGAACCATCCTGCTACTTGAACTTCTTGAACTTCTTGAACCTTCCTGATACTTTATCTTCTTGAACTTCTTGAACCTTCCTGCTACTTGAACTTCTTGAACTTCTTGAACCTTCCTGCTACTTGAACTTCTCGAACCTTCCTGCTTGTTGAACTTCTTGAACTTCTTGAACCTTTCTGCTACTTGAACTTCTTGAACTTCTTGAACCTTCCTGCTACTTGAACTTCTTGAACTTCTTGAACCTTTCTGCTACTTGAACTTCTTGAACTTCTTGAACCTTCCTGCTACTTGAACTTCTTGAACCTTCCTGCGACTTGAACTTCTTGAACCTTCCTGCTACTTGAACTTCTTGAACCTTCCTGCTACTTGAACTTTTTGAACCTTCCTGCTACTTGAACTTCCAGAACCTTCCTGCTACTTGAACTTCTTGAACTTTTTGAACTTCTTGAACCTTCCTGCTACTTGAACTTCTTGAACATTCCTGCTACTTGAACTTTTTGAACTTCCTGAACCTTCCTGCTACTTGAACTTCTTGAACCTTCCTGCTACTTGAACTTCTTGAACTTCTTGAACCTTCATGCTACATGAATTTTTTGAAACTTCCTGCTTCTTGAACTTCTTGAACCTTCCTGCTACTTGAACTTCTTGAACCTATCTGAAACTTAAGCTTCTTGAACTTCTTGACCCTTCCTGCTACTTGAACTTCTTGAACTTCTTCAACCTTCCTGGTACTTGAACTTCTTGAACCTTCCTGCTACTTGAACTTCTTGAAACTTTCTGCTACTCGAACTTCTTGAACCTTGCGGCTACTTGAACTTCTTGAACCTTCCTGCTACTTGAACTTCTTGAACTTCTTGAACCTTCCTGCTACTTGAACTTCTTGAACCTTCCTGCTACTTGAACTGCTTGAACTTCTTGAAACTTCCTGCTACTTGAACTTCTTGAACCTTCCTGCTACTTGAACTTCTTGAACTTCATGAACCTTCCTGCTACTTGAACTTCTTGAACCTTCCGGCTACTTGAACCTCTTGAACTTCTTGAACCTTCTTGCTACTTGAACTTCTTGAACTTCTTGAACCTTCCTGCTACTTGAACTTCTTGAACTTCTTGAACCTTCCTGCTACTTGAATTTCTTGAACTTCTTGAACATTCCTGTTACTTGAACTTCTTGAACTTTTTGAACCTTCCTGCTACTTGAACTTCTTAAACTTCTTGAACCTTCCTGCTACTTGAACTTCTCGAACCTTCCTGCTGCTTGAACTCCTTGAACTTCTTGAACCTTCCTGCTACTTGAACTTCTTGAACTTTTTGAACCTTCCTGCTACTTGAACTTCTTGAACCTTCCTTCTACTTGAACTTCTTGAACATTCCTGCTACTTGAACTTCTTGAGCCTTCCTGCTACTTGAACTTTTTGAACTTCTTGAACCATTCTGCTACTTGAACTTCTTGAAACTTTCTGCTACTTGAACTTCTTGAAACTTCCTGCTACCTGAACTTCTTGAACCTTCCTGCTACTTGAACTTCTTGAACCTTCCTGCTACTTGAACTTTTTGAAACTTCCGGCTACTCGAACTTCTTGAACCTTCCTGCTACTTGAATTTCTTGAACCTTCCTGCTACTTGAGCTTCTTGAACCTTCCTGCTACATGAACTTCTTGAACCTTCCTGCTACTTGAACTTCTTGAACTTCATGAACCTTCCTGCTCCTTGAACTACTTGAACTTCTTGAACCTTCCTGCTACTTTACGTTCTTACACCTTCCTGCTACTTGAACTTCTTGAACCTTCCAGCTACTTGAACTTCTTGAACCTTCCTGCTACTTGAACTTCGTGAACTTCATGAACCTTCCTGCTACTTGAACTACTTGAACTTCTTGAACCTTACTGCTACTTGAACTTCGTGAACTTCATGAACCTTCCTGCTACTTGAACTACTTGAACTTCTTGAACCATACTGCTACTTTAACTTCTTGAACCTTCTGCTACTTGAACTTCTTGAACCTTCCTGCTACTTGAACTTCTTGAACCTTCCGGCTACTTGAACTTCTTGAACTTCTTGAACCTTCCTGCTACTTGAACTACTTGAACTTCTTGAACCTTACTGCTACTTGAACTTCTTGAACTTCTTGAACCTTCCTGCTACTTGAACTTCTTGAACTTCTTGAACCTTCATGCTACTTGAACTTCTTGAACCTTCCTGCTACTTGAACCTCTTGAACTTCTTGAACCTTCCTGCTACTTGAACTTCTTGAACTTCTTGAACCTTCCTGCTACTTGAACTTCTTGAACTTCTTAAACCGTCCTGCTACTTGAACTTCTTGAACTTCTTGAACCTTCCTTTTACTTGAACTTGTTGATCCTTCCTGCTACTTAAACTAGTCGAACCTTCCTGCTACTTGAATTTCATGAACTTCTTGAACCTTCCTGCTACTTGAACTTCTTGAACCTTCAGGCTACTTGAACTTCTTGAACCTTCCTGCCACTTGAACTTCTTGAACCTTCGTGCTACTTGAACTTTTTGAACCTTCCTGCTACTTGAACTTCTTGAACTTCTTGAACTTTTCTGCTACTTGAACTTCTTGAACCTTCCTGCTACTTGAACTTCTTGAACTTCTTGAACCTTCCTGCTACTTATACTTCTTTAACTTCTTGAACCTTCCTGCTACTTGAACTTTTTGAACCTTCTTGCTACCTGAACTTCTTGAACTTCTTGAACCTTCCTGCTACTTGAATTTCTTGAACTTCTTGAACCTTCCTGCTACTTGAACTTCTTGAACTTCTTAAACCTTCCTGCTACTTGAACTTCTTGAACCTTCCTGCTACTTGAACTTCTTGAACATTCCTGCTACTTGAACTTCTTGAACCTTCCTGCTACTTGAACTTTTTGAAACTACCTGCTACCTGAACTTCTTGAACCTTCCTGCTACTTGAACTTCTTGAACCTTCCTGCTACTTGAACTTTTTGAACCTTCCGGCTACTTGAACTTCTTGAACCTTCCTGCTACTTGAACTTCTTGAACCTTCCTGCTACTTGAACTTCTTTAACCATCCTGCTACTTGAACTTCTTGAACCTTCCTGCCACTTGAACTTCTTGAACTTCATGAACCTTCCTGCTCCTTGAACTACTTGAACTTCTTGAACCTTCCTGCTACTTTAACTTCTTACACCTTCCTGCTACTTGAACTTCTTGAACCTTCCTGACACTTGAACTTCTTGAACCTTCCTGCTACATGAACTTTTTGAACCTTCCTGCTACTTGAACTTCTTGAACTTCATGAACCTTCGTGCTACTTGAACTTCTTGAATGTCTTGAACCATCCTGCTACTTGAACTTCTTGAACCTTCCTGCTACTTGAACTTTTGAACCTTCCTGCTACTTGAAATTCTTGAACTTCTTGAACCTTCCTGCTACTTGAACTACTTGAACTTCTTGAACCTTCCTGCTACTTGAACTTCGTGAACCTTCCTGCTACTTGAACTTCTTGAACCTTCCGGCTACTTGAACTTCTTTAACCTTCCTGCTACTTGAACTTATTGAACTTCTTGAACCTTCCTGATACTTGAACTATTTAAACTTCTTGAATCTTTCTGCTACTTGAACTTCTGAAACCTTCCTGCTACTTGAACTTCATAAACCTTCCTGCTACTTGAACTTCTTGAACCTTCCGGCTACTTGAACTTCTTGAACTTCTTGAACCTTCCTGCTACTTGAACTATTTGAACTTCTTGAACCTTACTGCTACTTGAACTTCTTGAACTTCTTGAACCTTCCTGCTACTTGAACTTCTTGAACCTTCCTGCTACTTGAACTTCTTGAACTTTTTAAACCTTCCTGCTACTTGAACTTCTTGAACCTTCCTGCTACTTGAACTTTTTGAACTTTCCTGCTACTTGAACTTCTTGAACTTCTTGAACCTTCCTGCTACTTGAACTTCTTGAACCTTCCTGCTGCTTGAACCTCTTGAACTTCTTGAACCTTCCTGCTACTTGAACTTCATGAACTTCTTGAACTTCCTGCTACTTGAACTTCTTGAACTTCTTGAACCGTCCTGCTACTTGAACTTCTTGAACTTCTTGAAACTTCCTGATACTTTAACTTCTTGAACTTCTTGAACCTTTCTGCTACTTGAACTTCTTGAACTTCTTGAACCTTCCTGCTACTTGAACTTCTCGAACCTTCCTGCTGCTTGAACTTCTTGAACTTCTTTAACCTTCCTGCTACTTGAACTTCTTGAACTTCTTGAACCTTCCTGCTACTTGAACTTCTTGAACTTTTTGAACTTCTTGAACCTTCCGGCTACTTGAACTTCTTGAACCTTCCTGCTACTTGAACTTTTTGAACTTCTTGAACCTTCCGGCTACTTGAACTTCTTGAACCTTCCTGCTACTTGAACTTTTTGAACTTCTTGAACCTTCCGGCTACTTGAACTTCTTGAACCTTCCTGCTACTTGAACTTCTTGAACTTCTTGAACCTTCATGCTACTTGAATTTCTTAAAACTTCCTGCTACTTGAACTTCTTGAACCATCCTGCTACTTGAACTTCTCGAACCTTCCTGCTACCTGAACTTCTTGAACCTTCCTGCTACTTGATCTTCTTGAACCTTCCTGATACTTGAACTTCTTGAACCTTCCTGGTACTTGAACTTCTTGAACCTTCCTGCTACTTGAACTTCTTGAAACTTTCTGCTACTCGAACTTCTTGAACTTCTTGAACCTTGCGGCTACTTGAACTTCTTGAACCTTCCTGCTACTTGAACTTCTTGAACCTTCCTGCTACTTGAACTGCTTGAACTTCTTGAACCTTCCTGCTACTTGAACTTCATGAACCTTCCTGCTACATGAACTTCATGAACCTTCCTGCTACTTGAACTTCTTGAACCTTCCTGCTACTTGAACTTCTTGAACTTCTTGAACCTTCCTGCAACTTGAACTTCTTGAACTTCTTGAACCTTCCTGCTGCTTGAACTTCTTGAACTTCTTGAACCTTCCTGCTACTTGAACTTCTTGAACTTCTTGAACCTTCCTGCTACTTGAACTTCTCGAACCTTCGTGCTACTTGAACTTCTTGAACATTCCTGCTACCTGAACTTCTTGAAGCTTCCTGCTACTTGAACTTCTTGAAACTTTCTGCTACTTGAACTTCTTGAAACTTCCTGCTACCTGAACTTCTTGAACCTTCCTGCTACTTGAACTTCTTGAACCTTCCTTCTACTTGAACTTTTTGAACCTTCCGGCTACGTGAACTTCTTGAACCTTTCTGCTACTTGAACTTCTTGAACCTTCCTGCTACTTGAGCTTCTTGAACCTTCCTGCTATTTGAACTTCTTGAACCTTCCTGCTTCTTGAACTTCTTGAACTTCATGAACCTTCCTGCTCCTTGAACTACTTGAACTTATTGAACCTTCCTGCTACTTTAACTTCTTACACCTTCCTGCTACTTGAACTTCTTGAACCTTCCGGCTACTTGAACTTCTTGAACCTTCCTGCTACTTGAACTTCGTGAACTTCATGAACCTTCCTGCTACTTGAACTACTTGAACTTCTTGAACCTCACTGCTACTTTAACTTCTTGAACCTTCTGCTACTTGAACTTCTTGAACCTTCCTGCTACTTTAACTTCTTGAACCTTCCGGCTACTTGAACTTCTTGAACTTCTTGAACCTTCCTGCTACTTGAACTACTTGAACTTCCTGAACCTTACTGCTACTTGAACTTCTTGAACTCCTTGAACCTTCCTGCTACCTGAACTTCTTGAACCTTCCTGCTACTTGAACTTCTTGAACTTCTTAAACCTTCCTGCAACTTGTTCTTCTTGAACCTTCCTGCTACATGAACTTTTTGAACTTTCCTGCTACTTGAATTTCTTGAACCTTCCTGCTACATGAACTTCTAGAACGTTCCTGCTACTTGAACTTCTTGAACTTCTTGAACCTTCCTGCTACTTGAACTTCTTGAACCTTCCTGCTACTTGAACTTCTTGAACCTTATTGCTACTTGAACTTCTTGAACTTCTTGAACCTTCCTGCTAATTGAACTTCTTGAACTTCTTGAATCTTCCTGCTACTTGAACTTCTTGAACTTATTGAACCTTCCTGCTACTTGAACTTCTTGAACCTTCCTGGTACTTGAACTTCTTGAACCTTCCTGCTACTTGAACTTCTCGAACCTTCCTGCTACTTGAACTTCTTGAACTTCTTGAACCTTCCTGCTACTTGAACTTTTTGAACCTTCCTGCTACTTGAACTTCTTGAACCTTCCTGCTAATTGAACTTCTTGAACTTCTTGAACCTTCCTGCTACTTGAACTTCTTGAACCTTCCTGCTACTTGAACTTCTTGAACTTCTTGAACCTTCCTGCTACTTGAACTACTTGAACGTCTTGAACCTTCCTGCTAATTAAACTTCTTGAACCTTCCTGCTACCTGAACTTCTTGAACCTTCCTGCTACTTGAACTTTCTTAACCTTCAGGCTACTTGAACTTCTTGAACCTTCCTGCTACTTGAACTTCTTGAACCTTCCTGCTACTTGAACTTCTTGAACCTTCCTGCTACTTGAACTTCTTGAACCTTCCTGCTACTTGAACTTCTTGAACTTCATGAACCTTCCAGCTCCTTGAACTACTTGAACTTCTTGAACCTTCCTGCTACTTTAACTTCTTGAACCTTCCTGCTACTTGAACTTCTTGAACATTCCGGCTACTTGAACTTCTTGAACCTTCCTGCTACTTGAACTTCTTGAACTTCATGAACCTTCCTGTTACTTGAACTACTTGAACTTCTTGAACCTTACTGCTACTTTAACTTCTTGAACCTTACCGCTACTTGAACTTCTTGAGACTTCCTGCTACTTGAACTTCTTGAACCTTCCGGCTACTTGAACTTCTTGAACTTCTTGAACCTTCCTGCTACTTGAACCTATTGAACCTTCCTGCTACTTGAACTTCTTGAACTTTCCTGCTACTTGAACTTCTTGAACCTTCCTGCTACTTGAACTTCCTGACCCTTTCTGCTACTTGAACATTTTGAACTTCTAGAACCTTCCTGCCACTTGAACTTCTGGAATCTTCCTGCTGCTTGAACTTCTTGAACCTTCCTGGTACTTGAACTTGAACTTTCCTGCATCTTGATTTTCTTGAACCTTCCTGCCACTTGAACTTCTTGACCCTTCCTGCTACTTGAACTTATTGAACTTCTTGAACCTTCCTGCTACTTGAACTTCTTAAACCTTCCTGCTACTTGAACTCCTTGAATCTTCCTGCTACTTGAACTTCTTGAACCTTCCTGCTACTTGAACTTCTTGAACTTCTTGAACCTTCCTTCTACTTGAACTTCTTGAACCTTCCTGCTACTTGAACTTCTTGAACTTCTTGAACCTTCCTGCTACTTGAACTTGTTGATCCTTCCTGCTACTTGAACTTCTCGAACCTTCCTGCTACTTGAACTTCATGAACTTCTTGAACCTTCCTGCTACTTGAACTTCTCGAACCTTCAGGCTACTTGAACTTCTTGAACCTTCCTGCTACTTGAACTTCTTGAACCTTCCTGCTACTTGAACTTCTTGAACTTCTTGAACCTTCCTGCTACTTGAACTTCTTGATCCTTCCTGCTACTCGAACTTCTCGAACCTTCCTGCTACTTGAACTTTATGAACTTCTTGAACCTTCCTGCTACTCGAACTTCTTGAACCTTCAGGCTACTTGAACTTCTTGAACCTTCCTGCTACTTGAAATTCTTGAACCTTCCTGCTACTTGAACTTTTTGAACCTTCCTGCTACTTGAACTTCTTGAACTTCTTGAACCTTTCTGCTACTTGAACTTCTTGAACCTTCCTGCTACTTGAACTTCTTGAACATCTTGAACCTTCCTGCTACTCAAACTTCTTTAACTTCTTGAACCTTCCTGCTACTTGAACTTTTTGAACCTTCCTGCTACTTGAACTTCTAGAACTTCTTGAACCTTCCTGCTACTTGAACTTCTTGAACTTCTTGAACCTTCCTGCTACTTGAACTTTTTGAACTTTCCTGCTACTTGAACTTCTTGAACTTCTTGAACCTTCCTGCTACTTGAACTTCTTGAACCTTCCTGCACTTGAACCTCTTGAACTTCTTGAACCTTCCTGCTACTTGAACTTCATGAACTTCTTGAACCTTCCTGCTACTTGAACTTCTTGAACTTCTTGAACCGTCCTGCTACATGAACTTCTTGAACTTCTTGAACCTTCCTGATACTTTAACTCTTGAACTTCTTGAACCTTCCTGCTACTTGAACTTCTTGAACTTCTTGAACTTCTTGAACCTTCCTGCTACTTGAACTTCTCGAACCTTCCTGCTGCTTGAACTTCTTGAACTTCTTGAACCTTCCTGCTACTTGAACTTCTTGAACTTTTTAAACCTTCCTGCTACTTGAACTTCTTGAAACTTCCTGCTACTTGAACTTTTTGAACTTTCCTGCTACTTGAACTTCTTGAACTTCTTGAACCTTCCTGCTACTTGAACTTCTTGAACCTTCCTGCTACTTGAACCTCTTGAACTTCTTGAACCTTCCTGCTACTTGAACTTAATGAACTTCTTGAACCTTCCTGCTACTTGAACTTCTTGAACTTCATGAACCGTCCTGCTACTTGAACTTCTTGAACTTCTTGAACCTTCCTGATACTTTATCTTCTTGAACTTCTTGAACCTTCCTGCTACTTGAACTTCTTGAACTTCTTGAACCTTCCTGCTACTTGAATTTCTCGAACCTTCCTGCTTGTTGAACTTCTTGAACTTCTTGAACCTTTCTGCTACTTGAACTTCTTGAACTTCTTGAACCTTCCTGCTACTTGAACTTCTTGAACCTTCCTGCGACTTGAACTTCTTGAACCATCCTGCTACTTGAACTTCTTGAACCTTCCTGCTACTTGAACTTTTTGAACCTTCCTGCTACTTGAACTTCCAGAACCTTCCTGCTACTTGAACTTCTTGAACTTTTTGAACTTCTTGAACCTTCCTGCTACTTGAACTTCTTGAACATTCCTGCTACTTGAACTTTTTGAACTTCTTGAACCTTCCTGCTACTTGAACTTCTTGAACCTTCCTGCTACTTGAACTTCTTGAACCTTCCTGCTACTTGAACTTCTTGAACTTCTTGAACCTTCATGCTACATGAATTTTTTGAAACTTCCTGCTTCTTGAACTTCTTGAACCTTCCTGCTACTTGAACTTCTTGAACCTATCTGAAACTTGAGCTTCTTGAACTTCTTGACCCTTCCTGCTACTTGAACTTCTTGAACTTCTTCAACCTTCCTGGTACTTGAACTTCTTGAACCTTCCTGCTACTTGAACTTCTTGAAACTTTCTGCTACTCGAACTTCTTGAACCTTGCGGCTACTTGAACTTCTTGAACCTTCCTGCTACTTGAACTTCTTGAACTTCTTGAACCTTCCTGCTACCTGAACTTCTTGAACCTTCCTGCTACTTGAACTGCTTGAACTTCTTGAAACTTCCTGCTAATTGAACTTCTTGAACCTTCCTGCTACTTGAACTTCTTGAACTTCATGAACCTTCCTGCTACTTGAACTTCTTGAACCTTCCGGCTACTTGAACCTCTTGAACTTCTTGAACCTTCTTGCTACTTGAACTTCTTGAACTTCTTGAACCTTCCTGCTACTTGAACTTCTTGAACTTCTTGAACCTTCCTGCTACTTGAATTTCTTGAACTTCTTGAACATTCCTGTTACTTGAACTTCTTGAACTTTTTGAACCTTCCTGCTACTTGAACTTCTTAAACTTCTTGAACCTTCCTGCTACTTGAACTTCTCGAACCTTCCTGCTGCTTGAACTCCTTGAACTTCTTGAACCTTCCTGCTACTTGAACTTCTTGAACTTTTTGAACCTTCCTGCTACTTGAACTTATTGAACCTTCCTTCTACTTGAACTTCTTGAACATTCCTGCTACTTGAACTTCTTGAGCCTTCCTGCTACTTGAACTTTTTGAACTTCTTGAACCATTCTGCTACTTGAACTTCTTGAAACTTTCTGCTACTTGAACTTCTTGAAACTTCCTGCTACCTGAACTTCTTGAACCTTCCTGCTACTTGAACTTCTTGAACCTTCCTGCTACTTGAACTTCTTGAACCTTCCGGCTACTCGAACTTCTTGAACCTTCCTGCTACTTGAATTTCTTGAACCTTCCTGCTACTTGAGCTTCTTGAACCTTCCTGCTACTTGAACTTCTTGAACCTTCCTGCTACTTGAACTTCTTGAACTTCATGAACCTTCCTGCTCCTTGAACTACTTGAACTTCTTGAACCTTCCTGCTACTTTACGTTCTTACACCTTCCTGCTACTTGAACTTCTTGAACCTTCCGGCTACTTGAACTTCTTGAACCTTCCTGCTACTTGAACTTCGTGAACTTCATGAACCTTCCTGCTACTTGAACTACTTGAACTTCTTGAACCTTACTGCTACTTGAACTTCGTGAACTTCATGAACCTTCCTGCTACTTGAACTACTTGAACTTCTTGAACCATACTGCTACTTTAACTTCTTGAACCTTCTGCTACTTGAACTTCTTGAACCTTCCTGCTACTTGAACTTCTTGAACCTTCCGGCTACTTGAACTTCTTGAACTTCTTGAACCTTCCTGCTACTTGAACTACTTGAACTTCTTGAACCTTACTGCTACTTGAACTTCTTGAACTTCTTGAACCTTCCTGCTACTTGAACTTCTTGAACTTCTTGAACCTTCATGCTACTTGAACTTCTTGAACCTTCCTGCTACTTGAACCTCTTGAACTTCTTGAACCTTCCTGCTACTTGAACTTCTTGAACTTCTTGAACCTTCCTGCTACTTGAACTTCTTGAACTTCCTAAACCGTCCTGCTACTTGAACTTCTTGAACTTCTTGAACCTTCCTTTTACTTGAACTTGTTGATCCTTCCTGCTACTTAAACTAGTCGAACCTTCCTGCTACTTGAATTTCATGAACTTCTTGAACCTTCCTGCTACTTGAACTTCTTGAACCTTCAGGCTACTTGAACTTCTTGAACCTTCCTGCCACTTGAACTTCTTGAACCTTCGTGCTACTTGAACTTTATGAACCTTCCTGCTACTTGAACTTCTTGAACTTCTTGAACTTTTCTGCTACTTGAACTTCTTGAACCTTCCTGCTACTTGAACTTCTTGAACTTCTTGAACCTTCCTGCTACTTATACTTCTTTAACTTCTTGAACCTTCCTGCTACTTGAACTTTTTGAACCTTCTTGCTACCTGAACTTCTTGAACTTCTTGAACCTTCCTGCTACTTGAATTTCTTGAACTTCTTGAACCTTCCTGCTACTTGAACTTCTTGAACTTCTTAAACCTTCCTGCTACTTGAACTTCTTGAACCTTCCTGCTACTTGAACTTCTTGAACATTCCTGCTACTTGAACTTCTTGAACCTTCCTGCTACTTGAACTTTTTGAAACTACCTGCTACCTGAACTTCTTGAACCTTCCTGCTACTTGAACTTCTTGAACCTTCCTGCTACTTGAACTTTTTGAACCTTCCGGCTACTTGAACTTCTTGAACCTTCCTGCTACTTGAACTTCTTGAACCTTCCTGCTACTTGAACTTCTTGAACCATCCTGCTACTTGAACTTCTTGAACCTTCCTGCCACTTGAACTTCTTGAACTTCATGAACCTTCCTGCTCCTTGAACTACTTGAACTTCTTGAACCTTCCTGCTACTTTAACTTCTTACACCTTCCTGCTACTTGAACTTCTTGAACCTTCCTGACACTTGAACTTCTTGAACCTTCCTGCTACATGAACTTTTTGAACCTTCCTGCTACTTGAACTTCTTGAACTTCATGAACCTTCGTGCTACTTGAACTTCTTGAATGTCTTGAACCATCCTGCTACTTGAACTTCTTGAACCTTCCTGCTACTTGAACTTTTGAACCTTCCTGCTACTTGAAATTCTTGAACTTCTTGAACCTTCCTGCTACTTGAACTACTTGAACTTCTTGAACCTTCCTGCTACTTGAACTTCGTGAACCTTCCTGCTACTTGAACTTCTTGAACCTTCCGGCTACTTGAACTTCTTTAACCTTCCTGCTACTTGAACTTATTGAACTTCTTGAACCTTCCTGATACTTGAACTATTTAAACTTCTTGAATCTTTCTGCTACTTGAACTTCTGAAACCTTCCTGCTACTTGAACTTCATAAACCTTCCTGCTACTTGAACTTCTTGAACCTTCCGGCTACTTGAACTTCTTGAACTTCTTGAACCTTCCTGCTACTTGAACTACTTGAACTTCTTGAACCTTACTGCTACTTGAACTTCTTGAACTTCTTGAACCTTCCTGCTACTTGAACTTCTTGAACCTTCCTGCTACTTGAACTTCTTGAACTTTTTAAACCTTCCTGCTACTTGAACTTCTTGAACCTTCCTGCTACTTGAACTTTTTGAACTTTCCTGCTACTTGAACTTCTTGAACTTCTTGAACCTTCCTGCTACTTGAACTTCTTGAACCTTCCTGCTGCTTGAACCTCTTGAACTTCTTGAACCTTCCTGCTACTTGAACTTAATGAACTTCTTGAACTTCCTGCTACTTGAACTTCTTGAACTTCTTGAACCGTCCTGCTACTTGAACTTCTTGAACTTCTTGAAACTTCCTGATACTTTAACTTCTTGAACTTCTTGAACCTTTCTGCTACTTGAACTTCTTGAACTTCTTGAACCTTCCTGCTACTTGAACTTCTCGAACCTTCCTGCTGCTTGAACTTCTTGAACTTCTTTAACCTTCCTGCTACTTGAACTTCTTGAACTTCTTGAACCTTCCTGCTACTTGAACTTCTTGAACCTTCCTGCGACTTGAACTTTTTGAACCTTCCTGCTACTTGAACTTCTTGAACCTTCCTGCTACTTGAACTTTTTGAACTTCTTGAACCTTCCGGCTACTTGAACTTCTTGAACCTTCCTGCTACTTGAACTTCTTGAACTTCTTGAACCTTCATGCTACTTGAATTTCTTAAAACTTCCTGCTACTTGAACTTCTTGAACCATCCTGCTACTTGAACTTCTCGAACCTTCCTGCTACCTGAACTTCTTGAACCTTCCTGCTACTTGATCTTCTTGAACCTTCCTGATACTTGAACTTCTTGAACCTTCCTGGTACTTGAACTTCTTGAACCTTCCTGCTACTTGAACTTCTTGAAACTTTCTGCTACTCGAACTTCTTGAACTTCTTGAACCTTGCGGCTACTTGAACTTCTTGAACCTTCCTGCTACTTGAACTTCTTGAACCTTCCTGCTACTTGAACTGCTTGAACTTCTTGAACCTTCCTGCTACTTGAACTTCATGAACCTTCCTGCTACTTGAACTTCATGAACCTTCCTGCTACTTGAACTTCTTGAACCTTCCTGCTACTTGAACTTCTTGAACTTCTTGAACCTTCCTGCAACTTGAACTTCTTGAACTTCTTGAACCTTCCTGCTGCTTGAACTTCTTGAACTTCTTGAACCTTCCTGCTACTTGAACTTCTTGAACTTCTTGAACCTTCCTGCTACTTGAACTTCTCGAACCTTCGTGCTACTTGAACTTCTTGAACATTCCTGCTACCTGAACTTCTTGAAGCTTCCTGCTACTTGAACTTCTTGAAACTTTCTGCTACTTGAACTTCTTGAAACTTCCTGCTACCTGAACTTCTTGAACCTTCCTGCTACTTGAACTTCTTGAACCTTCCTTCTACTTGAACTTTTTCAACCTTCCGGCTACGTGAACTTCTTGAACCTTCCTGCTACTTGAACTTCTTGAACCTTCCTGCTACTTGAGCTTCTTGAACCTTCCTGCTACTTGAACTTCTTGAACCTTCCTGCTTCTTGAACTTCTTGAACTTCATGAACCTTCCTGCTCCTTGAACTACTTGAACTTATTGAACCTTCCTGCTACTTTAACTTCTTACACCTTCCTGCTACTTGAACTTCTTGAACCTTCCGGCTACTTGAACTTCTTGAACCTTCCTGCTACTTGAACTTCGTGAACTTCATGAACCTTCCTGCTACTTGAACTACTTGAACTTCTTGAACCTCACTGCTACTTTAACTTCTTGAACCTTCTGCTACTTGAACTTCTTGAACCTTCCTGCCACTTTAACTTCTTGAACCTTCCGGCTACTTGAACTTCTTGAACTTCTTGAACCTTCCTGCTACTTGAACTACTTGAACTTCCTGAACCTTACTGCTACTTGAACTTCTTGAACTCCTTGAACCTTCCTGCTACCTGAACTTCTTGAACCTTCCTGCTACTTGAACTTCTTGAACTTCTTAAACCTTCCTGCAACTTGTTCTTCTTGAACCTTCCTGCTACATGAACTTTTTGAACTTTCCTGCTACTTGAATTTCTTGAACCTTCCTGCTACATGAACTTCTAGAACGTTCCTGCTACTTGAACTTCTTGAACTTCTTGAACCTTCCTGCTACTTGAACTTCTTGAACCTTCCTGCTACTTGAACTTCTTGAACCTTATTGCTACTTGAACTTCTTGAACTTCTTGAACCTTCCTGCTAACTGAACTTCTTGAACTTCTTGAATCTTCCTGCTACTTGAACTTCTTGAACTTATTGAACCTTCCTGCTACTTGAACTTCTTGAACCTTCCTGGTACTTGAACTTCTTGAACCTTCCTGCTACTTGAACTTCTCGAACCTTCCTGCTACTTGAACTTCTTGAACTTCTTGAACCTTCCTGCTACTTGAACTTTTTGAACCTTCCTGCTACTTGAACTTCTTGAACCTTCCTGCTACTTGAACTTCTTGAACTTCTTGAACCTTCCTGCTACTTGAACTTCTTGAACCTTCCTGCTACTTGAACTTCTTGAACTTCTTGAACCTTCCTGCTACTTGAACTACTTGAACGTCTTGAACCTTCCTGCTAATTAAACTTCTTGAACCTTCCTGCTACCTGAACTTCTTGAACCTTCCTGCTACTTGAACTTTCTGAACCTTCCGGCTACTTGAACTTCTTGAACCTTCCTGCTACTTGAACTTCTTGAACCTTCCTGCTACTTGAACTTCTTGAACCTTCCTGCTACTTGAACTTCTTGAACCTTCCTGCTACTTGAACTTCTTGAACTTCATGAACCTTCCAGCTCCTTGAACTACTTGAACTTCTTGAACCTTCCTGCTACTTTAACTTCTTGAACCTTCCTGCTACTTGAACTTCTTGAACCTTCCGGCTACTTGAACTTCTTGAACCTTCCTGCTACTTGAACTTCTTGAACTTCATGAACCTTCCTGTTACTTGAACTACTTGAACTTCTTGAACCTTACTGCTACTTTAACTTCTTGAACCTTACCGCTACTTGAACTTCTTGAGACTTCCTGCTACTTGAACTTCTTGAACCTTCCGGCTACTTGAACTTCTTGAACTTCTTGAACCTTCCTGCTACTTGAACCTATTGAACCTTCCTGCTACTTGAACTTCTTGAACTTTCCTGCTACTTGAACTTCTTGAACCTTCCTGCTACTTGAACTTCCTGACCCTTTCTGCTACTTGAACATTTTGAACTTCTAGAACCTTCCTGCCACTTGAACTTCTGGAATCTTCCTGCTGCTTGAACTTCTTGAACCTTCCTGGTACTTGAACTTGAACTTTCCTGCATCTTGATTTTCTTGAACCTTCCTGCCACTTGAACTTCTTGACCCTTCCTGCTACTTGAACTTATTGAACTTCTTGAACCTTCCTGCTACTTGAACTTCTTAAACCTTCCTGCTACTTGAACTCCTTGAATCTTCCTGCTACTTGAACTTCTTGAACCTTCCTGCTACTTGAACTTCTTGAACTTCTTGAACCTTCCTTCTACTTGAACTTCTTGAACCTTCCTGCTACTTGAACTTCTTGAACTTCTTGAACCTTCCTGCTACTTGAACTTGTTGATCCTTCCTGCTACTTGAACTTCTCGAACCTTCCTGCTACTTGAACTTCATGAACTTCTTGAACCTTCCTGCTACTTGAACTTCTCGAACCTTCAGGCTACTTGAACTTCTTGAACCTTCCTGCTACTTGAACTTCTTGAACCTTCCTGCTACTTGAACTTCTTGAACTTCTTGAACCTTCCTGCTACTTGAACTTCTTGATCCTTCCTGCTACTCGAACTTCTCGAACCTTCCTGCTACTTGAACTTTATGAACTTCTTGAACCTTCCTGCTACTCGAACTTCTTGAACCTTCAGGCTACTTGAACTTCTTGAACCTTCCTGCTACTTGAAATTCTTGAACCTTCCTGCTACTTGAACTTTTTGAACCTTCCTGCTACTTGAACTTCTTGAACTTCTTGAACCTTTCTGCTACTTGAACTTCTTGAACCTTCCTGCTACTTGAACTTCTTGAACTTCTTGAACCTTCCTGCTACTCAAACTTCTTTAACTTCTTGAACCTTCCTGCTACTTGAATTTTTTGAACCTTCCTGCTACTTGAACTTCTAGAACTTCTTGAACCTTCCTGCTACTTGAACTTCTTGAACTTCTTGAACCTTCCTGCTACTTGAACTTCTTGAACCTTCCTGCTACTTGAACTTCTTGAACTTCTTGAACCTTCCTGCTACTTGAACTTCTTGAACCTTCCTGCTACTTGAACTTCTTGAACATTCCTGTTACTTGAACTTCTTGAACCTTCCTGCTACTTGAACTTTTTGAACTTCTTGAACCTTCCTGCTACTTGATCATCTTGAAACTTTCTGCTACTTGAACTTCTTGAAACTTCCTGCTACCTGAACTTCTTGAACCTTCCTGCTACTTGAACTTCTTGAACCTTCCTGCTACTTGAACTTTTTGAACCTTCCGGCTACTTGAACTTCTTGAACCTTCCTGCTACTTGAACTTCTTGAACCTTCCTGCTACTTGAACTTCTTGAACTTCATGAACCTTCCTGCTCCTTGAACTACTAGAACTTCTTGAACCTTCCTGCTACTTTAACTTCTTACACCTTCCTGCTACTTGAACTTCTTGAACCTTCCGGCTACTTGAACTTCTTGAACCTTCCTGCTACTTGAACTTCTTGAACCTTACAGCTACTTGAACTTCTTACACCTTCCTGCTACTTGAACTTCTTGAACCTTCCGGCTACTTGAACTTCTTGAACCTTCCTGCTACTTGAACTTCTCGAAATTCATGCACCTTTCTGCTACTTGAACTACTTGAACTTCTTGAACCTTACTGCTACTTTAACTTCTTGAACCTTCCTGCTACTTGAACTTCTCGAACTTCATGCACCTTTCTGCTACTTGAACTACTTGAACTTCTTGAACCTTACTGCTACTTTAACTTCTTGAACCTTCCTGCTACTTGAACTTCTTGAACCTTCCGGCTACTTGAACTTTTTGAACTTCTTGAAACTTCCTGCTACTTGATCTTCTTGAAACTTTCTGCTACTTGAACTTCTTGAAACTTCCTGCTACCTGAACTTCTTGAACCTTCCTGCTACTTGAACTTCTTGAACCTTCCTGCTACTTGAACTTTTTGAACCTTCCGGCTACTTGAACTTCTTGAACCTTCCTGCTACTTGAACTTCTTGAACCTTCCTGCTACTTGAACTTCTTGAACCATCCTGCTACTTGAACTTCTTGAACCTTCCTGCCACTTGAACTTCTTGAACTTCATGAACCTTCCTGCTCCTTGAACTACTTGAACTTCTTGAACCTTCCTGCTACTTTAACTTCTTCCACCTTCCTGCTACTTGAACTTCTTGAACCTTCCGGCTACTTGAACTTCTTGAACCTTCCTGCTACTTGAACTTCTTGAACTTCATGAACCTTCCTGCTACTTGAACTACTTGAACTTCTTGAACCTTACTGCTACTTTAACTTCTTGAACCTTCCTGCTACTTGAACTTCTTGAACCTTCCTGCTACTTGAACTTCTTGAACCTTCCGGCTACTTGAACTTCTTCAACTTCATGAACCTTCCTGCTACTTGAACTACTTGAACTTCTTGAACCTTCCTGCTACTTGAACTTCTTGAACTTCTTGAACCTTCCTGCTACTTGAACTTCTTGAACCTTCCTGCTACTTGAACTTCTTGAAATTTTTACACCTTCCTGCTACTTGAACTTCTTGAACCTTCCTGCTACTTGAACTTTTTGAACTTTCCTGCTACTTGAACTTCTTGAACTTCTTGAACCTTCCTGCTTCTTGAACTTCTTGAACCTTCCTGCTACTTTAACCTCTTGAACTTCTTGAACCTTCCTGCTACTTGAACTTCATGAACTTCTTGAACCTTCCTGCTACTTGAACTTCTTGATCTTCTTGAACCGTCCTGCTACTTGAACTTCTTGAACTTCTTGAAATTTCCTGATACTTTAACTTCTTGAACTTCTTGAACCTTTCTGCTAATTGAACTTCTTGAACTTCTTTAACCTTCCTGCTACTTGAACTTCTTGAACTTCTTGAACCTTCCTGCTACTTGAACTTCTTGAACCTTCCTGCGACTTGAACTTTTTGAACCTTCCTGCTACTTGAACTTCTTGAACCTTCCTGCTTCTTGAACTTTTTGAACCTTCCTGCTACTTGAACTTCCAGAACCTTCCTGCTACTTGATCTTCTTGAACTTTTTGAACTTCTTGAACCTTTCGGCTACTTGAACTTCTTGAACCTTCCTGCTACTTGAACTTTTTTAACTTCTTGAACCTTCCGGCTAATTGAACTTCTTGAACCTTCCTGCTACTTGAACTTTTTGAACTTCTTGAACCTTCCTGCTACTTGAACTTCTTGAACCTTCCTGCTACTTGAACTTCTTGAACTTTCCTGCTACTTCAACTTCTTGAACTTCTTGAACCTTCCTGCTACTTGAATTTCTTAAAGCTTCCTGCTACTTGAACTTCTTGAACCTTCCTGCTACTTGAACTTCTCGAACATTCCTGCTACTTGAACTTCTTGAACTTCTTGAACCTTCCTGCTACTTGATCTTCTTGAACCTTCCTGCTACTTGAACTTCTTGAATCTTCCTGGTACTTGAACTTCTTGAACCTTCCTGCTACTCGAACTTCTTGAAACTTTCTGCTACTCGAACTTCTTGAACTTCTTGAACCTTGCGGCTACTTGAACTTCTTGAACCTTCCTGCTACTTGAACTTCTTGAACTTCTTGAACCTTCCTGCTACTTGAACTTCTTGAACCTTCCTGATACTTGAACTGCTTGAACTTCTTGAACCTTCCTGCTACTTGAACTTCATGAACCATCCTGCTACTTGAACTTCTTGAACCTTCCTGCTACTTGAACTTCTTGAACTTCTTGAACCTTCCTGCTACTTGAACATCTTGAACCTTCCGGCTACTTGAACCTCTTGAACTTCTTGAACCTTCCTGCTACTTGAACTTCTTGAACTTCTTGAACCTTCCTGCTACTTGAACTTCTTGAACTTCTTGAACCTTCCTGCTACTTGAATTTCTTGAACTTCTTGAACCTTCCTGCTACTTGAACTTCTTGAACTTTTTGAACCTTCCTGCTACTTGAACTTCTTAAACTTCTTGAACCTTCCTGCTGCTTGAACTTCTTAAACTTCTTGAACCTTCCTGCTACTTGAACTTCTTGAACTTCTTGAACATTTCTGCTACTTGAACTTCTTGAACCTTCCTGCTACTTGAACTTCTTGAACATTCCTGCTACTTGAACTTCTTGAACCTTCCTGCTACTTGAACTTTTTGAACTTCTTGAACCTTCCTGCTACTTGAACTTCTTGAAACTTTCTGCTACTTGAACTTCTTGAAACTTCCTGCTACCTGAACTTCTTGAACCTTCCTGCTACTTGAACTTCTTGAACCTTCCTTCTACTTGAACTTTTTGAACCTTCCGGCTACGTGAACTTCTTGAACCTTCCTGCTACTTGAACTTCTTGAACCTTCCTGCTACTTGAACTTCTTGAACCTTCCGGCTACTTGAACTTCTTGAACTTCTTGAACCTTCCTGCTACTTGAACTACTTGAACTTCTTGAACCTTACTGCTACTTGAACTTCTTGAACTTCTTGAACCTTCCTGCTACATGAACTTTTTGAACCTTCCTGCTACTTGAACTTCTTGAACTTCTTAAACCTTCCTGCAACTTGTTCTTCTTGAACCTTCCTGCTACTTGAACTTTTTGAACTTTCCTGCTGCTTGAACTTCTTGAACCTTCCTGCTACATGAACTTCTAGAACCTTCCTGCTACTTGAACTTCTTGAACTTCTTGAACTTTCCTGCTACTTGAACTTTTTGAACTTTCCTGCTACTTGAACTTCTTGAACCTTCCTGCTACATGAACTTCTAGAACCTTCCTGCTACTTGAACTTCTTGAACTTCTTGAACCTTCCTGCTACTTGAAATTCTTGAACCTTCCTGCTACTTGAACTTCTTGAACCTTCCTGCTACTTGAACTTCTTGAACTTCTTGAACCTTCCTGCTACTTGAACTTCTTGAACTTCTTGAACCTTCCTGCTACTTGAACTTCTTGAACTTCTTGAACCTTCCTGCTACTTGAACTTCTTGAACCTTCCTGGTACTTGAACTTTTTGAACCTTCCTGCTACTTGAACTTCTTGAACTTCTTGAACCTTCCTGCTACTTGAACTTCTTGAACTTCTTGAACCTTCCTGCTACTTGAACTTTTTGAACCTTCCTGCTACTTGAACTTCTTGAACCTTCCTGCTACTTGAACTTCTTGAACTTCTTGAACCTTCCTGCTACTTGAACTTCTTGAACCTTCCTGCTACTTGAACTTCTTGTACTTCTTGAACCTTCCTGCTACTTGAACTTCTTGAACTTCTTGAACCTTCCTGCTACTTGAACTACTTGAACTTCTTGAACCTTCCTGCTAATTAAACTTCTTCAACCTTCCTGCTAACTGAACTTCTTGAACCGTCCTGCTACTTGAACTTTTTGAACCTTCCGGCTACTTGAACTTCTTGAACCTTCCTGCTACTTGAACTTCTTGAACCTTCCTGCTACTTTAACTTCTTGAACCTTCCTGCCACTTGAACGTCTTGAACCGTCCTGCTACTTGAACTTCTTGAACTTCATGAACCTTCCAGCTCCTTGAACTACTTGAACTTCTTGAACCTTCCTGCTACTTTAACTTCTTGAACCTTCCTGCTACTTGAACTTCTTGAACCTTCCGGCTACTTGAACTTCTTGAACCTTCCTGCTACTTGAACTTCTTGAACTTCATGAACCTTCCTGTTACTTGAACTACTTGAACTTCTTGAACCTTACTGCTACTTTAACTTCTTGAACCTTCCTGCTACTTGAACTTCTTGAACCTTCCTGCTACTTGAACTTCTTGAACCTTCCGGCTACTTGAACTTCTTGAACTTCTTGAACCTTCCTGCTACTTGAACCTATTGACCCTTCCTGCTACTTGAACTTCTTGAACCTTCCTGCTACTTGAACTTCTTGAACCTTCCTGCTACTTGAACTTCCGGACCATTCCTGCTACTTGAACATTTTGAACTTCTAGAACCTTCCTGCTACTTGAACTTCTGGAATCTTCCTGCTACTTGAACTTCTTGAACCTTCCTGGTACTTGAACTTGAACTTTCCTGCATCTTGATTTTCTTGAACCTTCCTGCCACTTGAACTTCTTGAACCTTCCTGCTACTTGAACTTATTGAACTTCTTGAACCTTCCTGCTACTTGAACTTCTTAAACCTTCCTGCTACTTGAACTTCTTGAACCTTCCTGCTACTTGAACTTCTTGAACCTTCCTGCTACTTGAACTTCTTGAACCTTCCTGCTACTTGAACTTCTTGAACTTCTTGAACCTTCCTGCTACTTGAACTTGTTGATCCTTCCTGCTACTTTAACTTCTCGAACCTTCCTGCTACTTGAACTTCATGAACTTCTTGAACCTTCCTGCTACTTGAACTTCTTGAACCTTCAGGCTACTTGAACTTCTTGAACCTTCCTGCTACTTGATCTTCTTGAACCTTCCTGCTACTTGAACCATTTTGAACCTTCCTGCTACTTGAACTTCTTGAACTTCTTGAATATTTCTGCTACTTGAACTTCTTAACCTTCCTGCTACTTGAACTTCTTGAACTTCTTGAACCTTCCTGCTACTTAAACTTCTTTAACTTCTTGAACCTTCCTGCTACTTGAACTTTTTGAACCTTCCTGCTACTTGAACTTCTTTAACTTCTTGAACCTTCCTGCTACTTGAACTTCTTGAACCTTCCTGCTACTTGAACTTCTTGAACCTTCCTGCTACTTGAACTTCTTGAACTTCTTGAACCCTCCTGCTACTTGAACTTCTTGAACTTCTTGAACCTTCCTGCTACTTGAACTTCTTGAACCTTCCTGCTACTTGAACTTCTTGAAATTCTTAAACCTTCCTGCTACTTGAACTTCTTGAACCTTCCTGCTACTTGAACTTCTTGAACATTCCTGGTACTTGAACTTCTTGAACCTTCCTGCTACTTGAACTTTTTGAACTTCTTGAACCTTCCTGCTACTTGAACTTCTTGAAACTTTCTGCTACTTGAACTTCTTGAAACTTCCTGCTACCTGAACTTCTTGAACCTTCCTGCTACTTGAACTTCTTGAACCTTCCTGCTACTTGAACTTTTTGAACCTTCCGGCTACTTGAACTTCTTGAACCTTCCTGCTACTTGAACTTCTTGAACCTTCCTGCTACTTGAACTTCTTGAACCTTCCTGCTACTTGAACTTCTTGAACCTTCCTGCCACTTGAACTTCTTGAACTTCATGAACCTTCCTGCTCCTTGAACTACTTGAACTTCTTGAACCTTCCTGCTACTTTAACTTCATACACCTTCCTGCTACTTGAACTTCTTGAACCTTCCGGCTACTCGAACTTCTTGAACCTTCCTGCTACTTGAACTTTTTGAACTTCATGAACCTTCCTGCTACTTGAACTACTTGAACTTCTTGAACCTTACTGCTACTTTAACTTCTTGAACCTTCCTGCTACTTGAACTTCTTGAACCATCCTGCTACTTGAACTTCTTGAACCTTCCGGCTACTTGAACTTCTTGAACTTCATTAACCTTCCAGCTACTTGAACTAATTGAACTTCTTGAACCTTACTGCTACTTGAACATCTTGTACTTCTTGAACCTTCCTGCTACTTGAACTTCTTGAAACTTCCTGCTACTTGAACTTCTTGAACTTTTTAAACCTTCCTGCTACTTGAACTTCTTGAACCTTCCTGCTACTTGAACTTTTTGAACTTTCCTGCTACTTGAACTTCTTGAACTTCTTGAACCTTCCTGCTACTTGAACTTCTTGAACCTTCCTGCTACTTGAACCTCTTGAACTTCTTGAACCTTCCTGCTACTTGAACTTCATGAACTTCTTGAACCTTCCTGCTACTTGAACTTCTTGAACTTCTTGAACCGTCCTGCTACTTGAACTTCTTGAACTTCTTGAACCTTCCTGATACTTTAACTTCTTGAACTTCTTGAACCTTCCTGCTACTTGAACTTCTTGAACTTCTTGATCCTTCCTGCTACTTGAACTTCTCGAACCTTCCTGCTTGTTGAACTTCTTGAACTTCTTGAACCTTCCTGCTACTTGAACTTCTTGAACTTCTTGAACCTTCCTGCTACTTGAACTTCTTGAACCTTCCTGCGACTTGAACTTCTTGAACCTTCCTGCTACTTGAACTTCTTGAACCTTCCTGCTACTTGAACTTTTTGAACCTTCCTGCTACTTGAACTTCCAGAACCTTCCTGCTACTTGAACTTCCAGAACCTTCCTGCTACTTGAACTTCTTGAACTTTTTGAACTTCTTGAACCTTCCTGCTACTTGAACTTCTTGAACCTTCCTGCTACTTGAACTTTTTGAACTTCTTGAACCTTCCTGCTACTTGAACTTCTTGAACCTTCCTGCTATTTGAACTTCTTGAACTTCTTGAACCTTCATGCTACATGAATTTCTTGAAACTTCCTGCTTCTTGAACTTCTTGAACCTTCCTGCTACTTGAACTTCTTGAACCTATCTGAAACTTGAGCTTCTTGAACTTCTTGACCCTTCCTGCTACTTGAACTTCTTGAACTTCTTGAACCTTCCTGGTACTTGAACTTCTTGAACCTTCCTGCTACTTGATCTTCTTGAAACTTTCTGCTACTCGTACTTCTTGAACCTTGCGGCTACTTGAACTTCTTGAACCTTCCTGCTACTTGAACTTCTTGAACTTCTTGAACCTTCCTGCTACTTGAACTTCTTGAACCTTCCTGCTACTTGAACTGCTTGAACTTCTTGAACCTTCCTGCTACTTGAACTTCTTGAACCTTCCTGCTACTTGAACTTCTTGAACTTTTTGAACCTTCCTGCTACTTGAACTTCTTGAACCTTCCGGCTCCTTGAACCTCTTGAACTTCTTGAACCTTCTTGCTACTTGAACTTTTTGAACTTCTTGAACCTTCCTGCTACTTGAACTTCTTGAACTTCTTGAACCTTCCTGCTACTTGAATTTCTTGAACATCTTGAACATTCCTGCTACTTGAACTTCTTGAACTTTTTGAACCTTCCTGCTACTTGAACTTCTTAAACTTCTTGAACCTTCCTGCTACTTGAACTTCTCGAACCTTCCTGCTGCTTGAACTCCTTGAACTTCTTGAACCTTCCTGCTACTTGAACTTCTTGAACTTTTTGAACCTTCCTGCTACTTGAACTTCTTGAACCTTCCTTCTACTTGAACTTCTTGAACATTCCTGCTACTTGAACTTCTTGAACCTTCCTGCTACTTGAACTTTTTGAACTTCTTGAACCATCCTGCTACTTGAACTTCTTGAAACTTTCTGCTACTTGAACTTCTTGAAACTTCCTGCTACCTGAACTTCTTGAACCTTCCTGCTACTTGAACTTCTTGAACCTTCCTGCTACTTGAACTTTTTGAACCTTCCGGCTACTCGAACTTCTTGAACCTTCCTGCTACTTGAACTTCTTGAACCTTCCTGCTACTTGAGCTTCTTGAACCTTCCTGCTACTTGAACTTCTTGAACCTTCCTGCTACTTGAACTTCTTGAACTTCATGAACCTTCCTGCTCCTTGAACTACTTGAACTTCTTGAACCTTCCTGCTACTTTACCTTCTTACACCTTCCTGCTACTTGAACTTCTTGAACCTTCCGGCTACTTGAACTTCTTGAACCTTCCTGCTACTTGAACTTCGTGAACTTCATGAACCTTCCTGCTACTTGAACTACTTGAACTTCTTGAACCTTACTGCTACTTGAACTTCGTGAACTTCATGAACCTTCCTGCTACTTGAACTACTGGAACTTCTTGAACCTTAATGCTACTTTAACTTCTTGAACCTTCTGCTACTTGAACTTCTTGAACCTTCCTGCTACTTGAACTTCTTGAACCTTCCGGCTACTTGAACTTCTTGAACTTCTTGAACCTTCCTGCTACTTGAACTACTTGAACTTCTTGAACCTTACTGCTACTTGAACTTCTTGAACTTCTTGAACCTTCCTGCTACTTGAACTTTTTGAACCTTCCTGCTACTTGAACTTCTTGAACTTCTTGAACCTTCATGCTACTTGAACTTCTTGAACCTTACTGCTACTTGAACCTCTTGAACTTCTTGAACCTTCCTGCTACTTGAACTTCTTGAACTTCTTGAACCTTCCTGCTACTTGAACTTCTTGAACTTCTTGAACCGTCCTGCTACTTGAACTTCTTGAACTTCTTGAACCTTCCTTTTACTTGAACTTGTTGATCCTTCCTGCTACTTAAACTAGTCGAACCTTCCTGCTACTTGAATTTCATGAACTTCTTGAACCTTCCTGCTACTTGAACTTCTTGAACCTTCAGGCTACTTGAACTTCTTGAACCTTCCTGCCACTTGAACTTCTTGAACCTTCGTGCTACTTGAACTTTTTGAACCTTCCTGCTACTTGAACTTCTTGAACTTCTTGAACTTTTCTGCTACTTGAACTTCTTGAACCTTCCTGCTACTTGAACTTCTTGAACTACTTGAACCTTCCTGCTACTCATACTTCTTTAACTTCTTGAACCTTCCTGCTAGTTGAACTTTTTGAACCTTCTTGCTACCTGAACTTCTTGAACTTCTTGAACCTTCCTGCTACTTGAACTTCTTGAACTTCTTGAACCTTCCTGCTACTTGAACTTTTGCACCTTCCTGCTACTTGAAATTCTTGAACTTCTCGAACCTTCCTGCTACTTGAACTACTTGAACTTCTTGAACCTTCCTGCTACTTGAACTTCTTGAACCTTCCTGCTACTTGAACTTCTTGAACCTTACGGCTACTTGAACTTCTTGAACCTTCCTGCTACTTGAACTTATTGAAATTCTTGAACCTTCCTGCTACTTGAACTACTTCAACTTCTTGAATCTTCCTGCTACTTGAACTTCTGAAACCTTCCTGCTACTTGAACTTCTTAAACCTTCCTGCTACTTGAACTTCTTGAACCTTCCGGGTACTTGAACTTCTTGAACTTCTTGAACCTTCCTGCTACTTGAACTACTTGAACTTCTTGAACCTTACTGCTACTTGAACTTCTTGAACTTCTTGAACCTTCCTGCTACTTGAACTTCTTGAACCTTCCTGCTACTTGAACTTCTTGAACTTTTTAAACCTTCCTGCTACTTGAACTTCTTGAACCTTCCTGCTACTTGGAACTTTTTGAACTTTCCTGCTACTTGAATTTCTTGAACTTCTTGAACCTTCCTGCTACTTGAACCTCTTGAACTTCTTGAACCTTCCTGCTACTTGAACTTCATGAACTTCTTGAACCTTCCTGCTACTTGAACTTCTTGAACTTCTTGAACCGTCCCGCTACTTGAACTTCTTGAACTTCTTGAAACTTCCTGATACTTTAACTTCTTGAACTTCTTGAACCTTTCTGCTACTTAAACTTCTTGAACGTCTTGAACCATCCTGCTACTTGAACTTCTTGAACCTTCCTGCTACTTGAACTTTTGCACCTTCCTGCTACTTGAAATTCTTGAACTTCTCGAACCTTCCTGCTACTTGAACTACTTGAACTTCTTGAACCTTCCTGCTACTTGAACTTCTTGAACCTTCCTGCTACTTGAACTTCTTGAACCTTCCGGCTACTTGAACTTCTTGAACCTTCCTGCTACTTGAACTTATTGAACTTCTCGAACCTTCCTGCTACTTGAACTACTTGAACTTCTTGAATCTTCCTGCTACTTGAACTTCTGAAACCTTCCTGCTACTTGAACTTCTTAAACCTTCCTGCTACTTGAACTTCTTGAACCTTCCGGCTACTTGAACTTCTTGAACTTCTTGAACCTTCCTGCTACTTGAACTACTTGAACTTCTTGAACTTTTCTACTACTTGAACTTCTTGAACTTCTTGAACCTTCCTGCTACTTGAACTTCTTGAACCTTCCTGCTACTTGAACTTCTTGAACTTTTAAAACCTTCCTGCTACTTGAACTTCTTGAACCTTCCTGCTACTTGAACTTCTTGAACTTTCCTGCTACTTGAATTTCTTGAACTTCTTGAACCTTCCTGCTACTTGAACTTCTTGAACCTTCCTGCTACTTGAACCTCTTGAACTTCTTGAACCTTCCTGCTAATTGAACTTCATGAACTTCTTGAACCTTCCTGCTACTTGAACTTTTTGAACTTCTTGAACCGTCCTGCTACTTGAACTTCTTGAACTTCTTGAAACTTCCTGATACTTTAACTTCTTGAACTTCTTGAACCTTTCTGCTACTTGAACTTCTTGAACTTCTTGAACCTTCCTGCTACTTGAACTTCTCGAACCTTCCTGCTGCTTGAACTTCTTGAATTTCTTTAACCTTTCTGCTACTTGAACTTCTTGAACTTCTTGAACCTTCCTGCTACTTGAACTTCTTGAACCTTCCTGCGACTTGATCTTTTTGAACCTTCCTGCTACTTGAACTTCTTGAACCTTCCTGCTACTTGAACTTTTTGAACCCTCCTGCTACTTGAACTTCCAGAACCTTCCTGCTACTTGAACTTCTTGAACTTTTTGAACTTCTTGAACCTTCCGGCTACTTGAACTTCTTGAACCTTCCTGCTACTTGAACTTTTTGAACTTTTTGAACCTTCCGGCTACTTGAACTTCATGAACCTTCCTGCTACTTGAACTTTTTGAACTTCTTGAACCTTCCTGCTACTTGAACTTCTTGAACCTTCCGGCTACTTGAACCTCTTGAACTTCTTGAACCTTCCTTCTACTTGAACTTCTTGAACATTCCTGCTACTTGAACTTCTTGAACCTTCCTGCTACTTGAACTTTTTGAACTTCTTGAACCATCCTGCTACTTGAACTTCTTGAAACTTTCTGCTTCTTGAACTTCTTGAAACTTCCTGCTACCTGAACTTCTTGAACCTTCCTGCTACTTGAACTTCTTGAACCTTCCTGCTACTTGAACTTTTTGAACCTTCCGGCTACTCGAACTTCTTGAACCTTCCTGCTACTTGAACTTCTTGAACCTTTCTGCTACTTGAGCTTCTTGAACCTTCCTGCTACTTGAACTTCTTGAACCTTCCTGCTACTTGAACTTCTTGAACTTCATGAACCTTCCTGTTCCTTGAACTACTTGAACTTCTTGAACCTTCCTGCTACTTTACCTTCTTACACCTTCCTGCTACTTGAACTTCTTGAACCTTCCGGCTACTTGAACTTCTTGAACCTTCCTGCTACTTGAACTTCGTGAACTTCATGAACCTTCCTGCTACTTGAACTACTTGAACTTCTTGAACCTTACTGCTACTTGAACTTCGTGAACTTCATGAACCTTCCTGCTACTTGAACTACTTGAACTTCTTGAACCTTAATGCTACTTTAACTTCTTGAACCTTCTGCTACTTGAACTTCTTGAACCTTCCTGCTACTTGAACTTCTTGAACCTTCCGGCTACTTGAACTTCTTGAACTTCTTGAACCTTCCTGCTACTTGAACTACTTGAACTTCTTGAACCTTACTGCTACTTGAACTTCTTGAACTTCTTGAACCTTCCTGCTACTTGAACTTTTTGAACCTTCCTGCTACTTGAACTTCTTGAACTTCTTGAACCTTCATGCTACTTGAACTTCTTGAACCTTACTGCTACTTGAACCTCTTGAACTTCTTGAACCTTCCTGCTACTTGAACTTCTTGAACTTCTTGAACCTTCCTGCTACTTGAACTTCTTGAACTTCTTGAACCGTCCTGCTACTTGAACTTCTTGAACTTCTTGAACCTTCCTTTTACTTGAACTTGTTGATCCTTCCTGCTACTTAAACTAGTCGAACCTTCCTGCTACTTGAATTTCATGAACTTCTTGAACCTTCCTGCTACTTGAACTTCTTGAACCTTCAGGCTACTTGAACTTCTTGAACCTTCCTGCCACTTGAACTTCTTGAACCTTCGTGCTACTTGAACTTTTTGAACCTTCCTGCTACTTGAACTTCTTGAACTTCTTGAACTTTTCTGCTACTTGAACTTCTTGAACCTTCCTGCTACTTGAACTTCTTGAACTTATTGAACCTTCCTGCTACTCATACTTCTTTAACTTCTTGAACCTTCCTGCTAGTTGAACTTTTTGAACCTTCTTGCTACCTGAACTTCTTGAACTTCTTGAACCTTCCTGCTACTTGAACTTCTTGAACTTCTTGAACCTTCCTGCTACTTGAACTTCTTGAACCTTCCTGCTACTTGAACTTCTTGAACTTCTTAAACCTTCCTGCTACTTGAACTTCTTGAACCTTCCTGCTACTTGAACTTCTTGAACATTCCTGCTACTTGAACTTCTTGAACCTTCCTGCTACTTGAACTTTTTGAAACTTCCTGCTACCTGAACTTCTTGAACCTTCCTGCTACTTGAACTTCTTGAACCTTCCTGCTACTTGAACTTTTTGAACCTTCCGGCTACTTGAACTTCTTGAACCTTCCTGCTACTTGAACTTCTTGAACCTTCCTGCTACTTGAACTTCTTGAACCATCCTGCTACTTGAACTTCTTGAACCTTCCTGCCACATGAACTTCTTGAACTTCATGAACCTTCCTGCTCCTTGAACTACTTGAACTTCTTGAGCCTTCCTGCTACTCTAACTTCTTACACCTTCCTCCTACTTGAACTTCTTGAACCTTCCGGCTACTTGAACTTCTTGAACCTTCCTGCTACTTGAACTTCTTGAACTTCCTGAACCTTCCTGCTACTTGAACTACTTGAACTTCTTGAACCTTACTGCTACTTTAACTTCTTGAACCTTCCTGCTACTTGAACTTCTTGAACCTTCCTGCTACTTGAACTTCTTGAACCTTCCGGCTACTTGAACTTCTGGAACTTCATGAACCTTCCTGCTACTTGAACTACTTGAACTTCTTGAACCTTACTGCTACTTGAACTTCTTGAATCTCTTGAACCTTCCTGCTACTTGAACTTCTTGAACCTTCCTGCTAATTGAACTTCTTGAACTTTTTAAACCTTCCTGCTACTTGAACTTCTTGAACCTTCCTGCTACTTGAACTTCTTGAACCATCCTGCTACTTGAACTTCTTGAACTTCTTGAACCTTCCTGCTACTTGAACTTCTTGAACTTCTTGAACCTTCCTTGTACTTGAACTTCTTGAACTTCTTGAACCTTCCTGCTACTTGAACTTCTTGAACCTACCTGCGACTTGAACTTCTTGAACTTCTTGAACCTTCCCGCTACTTGAACTTCTTGAACCTTCCTGCTACTTGAACTTCTTGAACCTTCTTGCAACTTGAACTTTTTGAACCTTCCTGCTACTTGAACTTCTTGAACTTCTTGAACCTTCCTGCCACTTGAACTTTTTGAACCTTCCTGCTACATGAACTTTTTGAACCTTCCTGCTACTTGAACTTCTTGAACTTCTTGAACCTTCGTGCTACTTAAACTTCTTGAACGTCTTGAACCATCCTGCTACTTGAACTTCTTGAACCTTCCTGCTACTTGAACTTTTGCACCTTCCTGCTACTTGAACTTTTGCACCTTCCTGCTACTTGAAATTCTTGAACTTCTCGAACCTTCCTGCTACTTGAACTACTTGAACTTCTTGAACCTTCCTGCTACTTGAACTTCTTGAACCTTCCTGCTACTTGAACTTCTTGAACCTTCCGGCTACTTGAACTTCTTGAACCTTCCTGCTACTTGAACTTATTGAACTTCTTGAACCTTCCTGCTACTTGAACTACTTGAACTTCTTGAATCTTCCTGCTACTTGAACTTCTGAAACCTTCCTGCTACTTGAACTTCTTAAACCTTCCTGCTACTTGAACTTCTTGAACCTTCCGGCTACTTGAACTTCTTGAACTTCTTGAACCTTCCTGCTACTTGAACAACTTGAACTTCTTGAACTTTACTGCTACTTGAACTTCTTGAACTTCTTGAACCTTCCTGCTACTTGAACTTCTTGAACCTTCCTGCTACTTGAACTTCTTGAACTTTTAAAACCTTCCTGCTACTTGAACTTCTTGAACCTTCCTGCTACTTGAACTTTTTGAACTTTCCTGCTACTTGAATTTCTTGAACTTCTTGAACCTTCCTGCTACTTGAACTTCTTGAACCTTCCTGCTACTTGAACCTCTTGAACTTCTTGAACCTTCCTGCTACTTGAACTTCATGAACTTCTTGAACCTTCCTGCTACTTGAACTTCTTGAACTTCTTGAACCGTCCTGCTACTTGAACTTCTTGAACTTCTTGAAACTTCCTGATACTTTAACTTCTTGAACTTCTTGAACCTTTCTGCTACTTGAACTTCTTGAACTTCTTGAACCTTCCTGCTACTTGAACTTCTCGAACCTTCCTGCTGCTTGAACTTCTTGAATTTCTTTAACCTTCCTGCTACTTGAACTTCTTGAACTTCTTGAACCTTCCTGCTACTTGAACTTCTTGAACCTTCCTGAGACTTGAACTTTTTGAACCTTCCTGCTACTTGAACTTCTTGAACCTTCCTGCTACTTGAACTTTTTGAACCTTCCTGCTACTTGAACTTCCAGAACCTTCATGCTACTTGAACTTCTTGAACTTTTTGAACTTCTTGAACCTTCCGGCTACTTGAACTTCTTGAACCTTCCTGCTACTTGAACTTTTTGAACTTTTTGAACCTTCCGGCTACTTGAACTTCATGAACCTTCCTGCTACTTGAACTTTTTGAACTTCTTGAACCTTCCTGCTACTTGAACTTCTTGAACCTTCCTGCTACTTGAACTTTTTGAACTTCTTGAACCTTCCTGCTACTTGAACTTCTTGAACCTTCCTGCTACTTGAACTTCTTGAACCTTCCTGCTACTTGAACTTCTCGAACCTTCCTGCTACTTGAACTTCTTGATCCTTCCTGCTACTTGATCTTCTTGAACCTTCCTGCTACTTGAACTTCTTGAACCTTCCTGGTACTTGAACTTCTTGAACCTTCCTGCTACTTGAACTTCTTGAAACTTTCTGCTACTCGAACTTCTTGAACTTCTTGAACCTTGCGGCTACTTGAACTTCTTGAACCTTCCTGCTACTTGAACTTCTTGAACTTCTTGAACCTTCCTGCTACTTGAACTTCTTGAACCTTCCTGCTACTTGAACTGCTTGAACTTCTTGAACCTTCCTGCTACTTGAACTTCATGAACCTTCCTGCTACTTGAACTTCTTGAACCTTCCTGCTACTTGAACTTCTTGAACTTCTTGAACCTTCCTGCTACTTGAACTTCTTGAACCTTCCGGCTACTTGAACCTCTTGAACTTCTTGACCCTTCCTGCTACTTGAACTTCTTGAACTTCTTGAACCATCCTGCAATTTGAACTTCTTGAACTTCTTGAACCTTCCTGCTACTTGAATTTCTTGAACTTCTTGAACCTTCCTGCTACTTGAACTTCTTGAACTTTTTGAACATTCCTGCTACTTGAACTTCTTAAACTTCTTGAACCTTCCTGCTGCTTGAACTTCTTGAACTTCTTGAACCTTCCTGCTACTTGAACTTCTTGAACTTCTTAAACCTTCCTGCTACTTGAACTTCTTGAACCTTCCTGCTACTTGAACTTCTTGAACATTCCTGGTACTTGAACTTCTTGAACCTTCCTGGTACTTGAACTTCTTGAACCTTCCTGCTACTTGAACTTTTTGAACTTCTTGAACCTTCCTGCTACTTGAACTTCTTGAAACTTTCTGCTACTTGAACTTCTTGAAACTTCCTGCTACCTGAACTTCTTGAACCTTCCTGCTACTTGAACTTCTTGAACCTTCCTGCTACTTGAACTTTTTGAACCTTCCGGCTACTTGAACTTCTTGAACCTTCCTGCTACTTGAACTTCTTGAACCTTCCTGCTACTTGAACTTCTTGAACCTTCCTGCTACTTGAACTTCTTGAACCTTCCTGCCACTTGAACTTCTTGAACTTCATGAACCTTCCTGCTCCTTGAACTACTTGAACTTCTTGAACCTTCCTGCTACTTTAACTTCTTACACCTTCGTGCTACTTGAACTTCTTGAACCTTCCGGCTACTCGAACTTCTTGAACCTTCCTGCTACTTGAACTTTTTGAACTTCATGAACCTTCCTGCTACTTGAACTACTTGAACTTCTTGAACCTTACTGCTACTTTAACTTCTTGAACCTTCCTGCTACTTGAACTTTTTGAACCTTCCTGCTACTTGAACTTCCAGAACCTTCCTGCTACTTGAACTTCTTGAACTTTTTGAACTTCTTGAACCTTCCGGCTACTTGAACTTCTTGAACCTTCCTGCTACTTGAACTTTTTGAACTTTTTGAACCTTCCGGCTACTTGAACTTCATGAACCTTCCTGCTACTTGAACTTTTTGAACTTCTTGAACCTTCCTGCTACTTGAACTTCTTGAACCTTCCTGCTACTTGAACTTTTTGAACTTCTTGAACCTTCCTGCTACTTGAACTTCTTGAACCTTCCTGCTACTTGAACTTCTTGAACCTTCCTGCTACTTGAACTTCTCGAACCTTCCTGCTACTTGAACTTCTTGATCCTTCCTGCTACTTGATCTTCTTGAACCTTCCTGCTACTTGAACTTCTTGAACCTTCCTGGTACTTGAACTTCTTGAACCTTCCTGCTACTTGAACTTCTTGAAACTTTCTGCTACTCGAACTTCTTGAACTTCTTGAACCTTGCGGCTACTTGAACTTCTTGAACCTTCCTGCTACTTGAACTTCTTGAACTTCTTGAACCTTCCTGCTACTTGAACTTCTTGAACCTTCCTGCTACTTGAACTGCTTGAACTTCTTGAACCTTCCTGCTACTTGAACTTCATGAACCTTCCTGCTACTTGAACTTCTTGAACCTTCCTGCTACTTGAACTTCTTGAACTTCTTGAACCTTCCTGCTACTTGAACTTCTTGAACCTTCCGGCTACTTGAACCTCTTGAACTTCTTGAACCTTCCTGCTACTTGAACTTCTTGAACTTCTTGAACCATCCTGCAATTTGAACTTCTTGAACTTCTTGAACCTTCCTGCTACTTGAATTTCTTGAACTTCTTGAACCTTCCTGCTACTTGAACTTCTTGAACTTTTTGAACATTCCTGCTACTTGAACTTCTTAAACTTCTTGAACCTTCCTGCTGCTTGAACTTCTTGAACTTCTTGAACCTTCCTGCTACTTGAACTTCTTGAACTTCTTAAACCTTCCTGCTACTTGAACTTCTTGAACCTTCCTGCTACTTGAACTTCTTGAACATTCCTGGTACTTGAACTTCTTGAACCTTCCTGGTACTTGAACTTCTTGAACCTTCCTGCTACTTGAACTTTTTGAACTTCTTGAACCTTCCTGCTACTTGAACTTCTTGAAACTTTCTGCTACTTGAACTTCTTGAAACTTCCTGCTACCTGAACTTCTTGAACCTTCCTGCTACTTGAACTTCTTGAACCTTCCTGCTACTTGAACTTTTTGAACCTTCCGGCTACTTGAACTTCTTGAACCTTCCTGCTACTTGAACTTCTTGAACCTTCCTGCCACTTGAACTTCTTGAACTTCATGAACCTTCCTGCTCCTTGAACTACTTGAACTTCTTGAACCTTCCTGCTACTTTAACTTCTTACACCTTCCTGCTACTTGAACTTCTTGAACCTTCCGGCTACTCGAACTTCTTGAACCTTCCTGCTACTTGAACTTTTTGAACTTCATGAACCTTCCTGCTACTTGAACTACTTGAACTTCTTGAACCTTACTGCTACTTTAACTTCTTGAACCTTCCTGCTACTTGAACTTCTTGAACCTTCCTGCTACTTGAACTTCTTGAACCTTCCGGCTACTTTAACTTCTTGAACTTCATGAACCTTCCTGCTACTTGAACTAATTGAACTTCTTGAACCTTACTGCTACTTGAACATCTTGTACTTCTTGAACCTTCCTGCTACTTGAAGTTCTTGAACCTTCCTGCTACTTGAACTTCTTGCACTTTTTAAACCTTCCTGCTACTTGAACTTCTTGAACCTTCCTGCTACTTGAACTTTTTGAACTTTCCTGCTACTTGAACTTCTTGAACTTCTTGAACCTTCCTGCTACTTGAACTTCTTGAACCTTCCTGCTACTTGAACCTCATGAACTTCTTGAACCTTCCTGCTACTTGAACTTCATGAACTTCTTGAACCTTCCTGCTACTTGAACTTCTTGAACTTCTTGAACCGTCCTGCTACTTGAACTTCTTGAACTTCTTGAACCTTCCTGATACTTTAACTTCTTGAACTTCTTGAACCTTCCTGCTACTTGAACTTCTCGAACCTTCCTGCTTGTTGAACTTCTTGAACTTCTTGAACCTTCCTGCTACTTGAACTTCTTGAACTTCTTGAACCTTCCTGCTACTTGAACTTCTTAAACCTTCCTGCGACTTGAACTTCTTGAACCTTCCTGCTACTTGAACTTCTTGAACCTTCCTGCTACTTGAATTTTTTGAACCTTCCTGCTACTTGAACTTCCAGAACCTTCCTGCTACTTGAACTTCTTGAACTTTTTGAACTTCTTGAACCTTCCTGCTACTTGAACTTCTTGAACCTTCCTGCTACTTGAACTTTTTGAACTTCTTGAACCTTCCTGCTACTTGAACTTCTTGAACCTTCCTGCTATTTGAACTTCTTGAACTTCTTGAACCTTCATGCTACATGAATTTCTTGAAACTTCCTGCTTCTTGAACTTCTTGAACCTTCCTGCTACTTGAACTTCTTGAACCTATCTGAAACTTGAGCTTCTTGAACTTCTTGACCCTTCCTGCTACTTGAACTTCTTGAACTTCTTGAACCTTCCTGGTACTTGAACTTCTTGAACCTTCCTGCTACTTGATCTTCTTGAAACTTTCTGCTACTCGTACTTCTTGAACCTTGCGGCTACTTGAACTTCTTGAACCTTCCTGCTACTTGAACTTCTTGAACTTCTTGAACCTTCCTGCTACTTGAACTTCTTGAACCTTCCTGCTACTTGAACTGCTTGAACTTCTTGAACCTTCCTGCTACTTGAACTTCTTGAACCTTCCTGCTACTTGAACTTCTTGAACTTCTTGAACCTTCCTGCTACTTGAACTTCTTGAACCTTCCGGCTCCTTGAACCTCTTGAACTTCTTGAACCTTCTTGCTACTTGAACTTTTTGAACTTCTTGAACCTTCCTGCTACTTGAACTTCTTGAACTTCTTGAACCTTCCTGCTACTTGAATTTCTTGAACATCTTGAACATTCCTGCTACTTGAACTTCTTGAACTTTTTGAACCTTCCTGCTACTTGAACTTCTTAAACTTCTTGAACCTTCCTGCTACTTGAACTTCTCGAACCTTCCTGCTGCTTGAACTCCTTGAACTTCTTGAACCTTCCTGCTACTTGAACTTCTTGAACTTTTTGAACCTTCCTGCCACTTGAACTTCTTAAACCTTCCTTCTACTTGAACTTCTTGAACATTCCTGCTACTTGAACTTCTTGAACCTTCCTGCTACTTGAACTTTTTGAACTTTTCGAACCATCCTGCTACTTGAACTTCTTGAAACTTTCTGCTACTTGAACTTCTTGAAACTTCCTGCTACCTGAACTTCTTGAACCTTCCTGCTACTTGAACTTCTTGAACCTTCCTGCTACTTGAACTTTTTGAACCTTCCGGCTACTCGAACTTCTTGAACCTTCCTGCTACTTGAACTTCTTGAACCTTCCTGCTACTTGAGCTTCTTGAACCTTCCTGCTACTTGAACTTCTTGAACCTTCCTGCTACTTGAACTTCTTGAACTTCATGAACCTTCCTGCTCCTTGAACTACTTGAACTTCTTGAACCTTCCTGCTACTTTACCTTCTTACACCTTCCTGCTACTTGAACTTCTTGAACCTTCCGGCTACTTGAACTTCTTGAACCTTCCTGCTACTTGAACTTCGTGAACTTGATGAACCTTCCTGCTACTTGAACTACTTGAACTTCTTGAACCTTACTGCTACTTGAACTTCGTGAACTTCATGAACCTTCCTGCTACTTGAACTACTTGAACTTCTTGAACCTAAATGCTACTTTAACTTCTTGAACCTTCTGCTACTTGAACTTCTTGAACCTTCCTGCTACTTGAACTTCTTGAACCTTCCGGCTACTTGAACTTCTTGAACTTCTTGAACCTTCCTGCTACTTGAACTACTTGAACTTCTTGAACCTTACTGCTACTTGAACTTCTTGAACTTCTTGAACCTTCCTGCTACTTGAACTTTTTGAACCTTCCTGCTACTTGAACTTCTTGAACTTCTTGAACCTTCATGCTACTTGAACTTCTTGAACCTTACTGCTACTTGAACCTCTTGAACTTCTTGAACCTTCCTGCTACTTGAACTTCTTGAACTTCTTGAACCTTCCTGCTACTTGAACTTCTTGAACTTCTTGAACCGTCCTGCTACTTGAACTTCTTGAACTTCTTGAACCTTCCTTTTACTTGAACTTGTTGATCCTTCCTGCTACTTAAACTAGTCGAACCTTCCTGCTACTTTAATTTCATGAACTTCTTGAACCTTCCTGCTACTTGAACTTCTTGAACCTTCAGGCTACTTGAACTTCTTGAACCTTCCTGCCACTTGAACTTCTTGAACCTTCGTGCTACTTGAACTTTTTGAACCTTCCTGCTACTTGAACTTCTTGAACTTCTTGAACTTTTCTGCTACTTGAACTTCTTGAACCTTCCTGCTACTTGAACTTCTTGAACTTCTTGAACCTTCCTGCTACTCATACTTCTTTAACTTCTTGAACCTTCCTGCTAGTTGAACTTTTTGAACCTTCTTGCTACCTGAACTTCTTGAACTTCTTGAACCTTCCTGCTACTTGAACTTCTTGAACTTCTTGAACCTTCCTGCTACTTGAACTTCTTGAACCTTCCTGCTACTTGAACTTCTTGAACTTCTTAAACCTTCCTGCTACTTGAACTTCTTGAACCTTCCTGCTACTTGAACTTCTTGAACATTCCTGCTACTTGAACTTCTTGAACCTTCCTGCTACTTGAACTTTTTGAAACTTCCTGCTACCTGAACTTCTTGAACCTTCCTGCTACTTGAACTTCTTGAACCTTCCTGCTACTTGAACTTTTTGAACCTTCCGGCTACTTGAACTTCTTGAACCTTCCTGCTACTTGAACTTCTTGAACCTTCCTGCTACTTGAACTTCTTGAACCATCCTGCTACTTGAACTTCTTGAACCTTCCTGCCACATGAACTTCTTGAACTTCATGAACCTTCCTGCTCCTTGAACTACTTGAACTTCTTGAGCCTTCCTGCTACTTTAACTTCTTACACCTTCCTCCTACTTGAACTTCTTGAACCTTCCGGCTACTTGAACTTCTTGAACCTTCCTGCTACTTGAACTTCTTGAACTTCCTGAACCTTCCTGCTACTTGAACTACTTGAACTTCTTGAACCTTACTGCTACTTTAACTTCTTGAACCTTCCTGCTACTTGAACTTCTTGAACCTTCCTGCTACTTGAACTTCTTGAACCTTCCGGCTACTTGAACTTCTTGAACTTCATGAACCTTCCTGCTACTTGAACTACTTGAACTTCTTGAACCTTACTGCTACTTGAACTTCTTGAATCTCTTGAACCTTCCTGCTACTTGAACTTCTTGAACCTTCCAGCTAATTGAACTTCTTGAACTTTTTAAACCTTCCTGCTACTTGAACTTCTTGAACCTTCCTGCTACTTGAACTTCTTGAACCTTCCTGCTACTTGAACTTCTTGAACTTCTTGAACCTTCCTGCTACTTGAACTTCTTGAACTTCTTGAACCTTCCTTGTACTTGAACTTCTTGAACTTCTTGAACCTTCCTGCTACTTGAACTTCTTGAACCTACCTGCGACTTGAACTTCTTGAACTTCTTGAACCTTCCCGCTACTTGAACTTCTTGAACCTTCCTGCTACTTGAACTTCTTGAACCTGCTTGCAACTTGAACTTTTTGAACCTTCCTGCTACTTGAACTTCTTGAACTTCTTGAACCTTCCTGCCACTTGAACTTTTTGAACCTTCCTGCTACATGAACTTTTTGAACCTTCCTGCTACTTGAACTTCTTGAACTTATTGAACCTTCGTGCTACTTAAACTTCTTGAACGTCTTGAACCATCCTGCTACTTGAACTTCTTGAACCTTCCTGCTACTTGAACTTTTGCACCTTCCTGCTACTTGAAATTCTTGAACTTCTCGAACCTTCCTGCTACTTGAACTACTTGAACTTCTTGAACCTTCCTGCTACTTGAACTTCTTGAACCTTCCTGCTACTTGAACTTCTTGAACCTTCCGGCTACTTGAACTTCTTGAACCTTCCTGCTACTTGAACTTATTGAACTTCTTGAACCTTCCTGCTACTTGAACTACTTGAACTTCTTGAATCTTCCTGCTACTTGAACTTCTGAAACCTTCCTGCTACTTGAACTTCTTAAACCTTCCTGCTACTTGAACTTCTTGAACCTTCCGGCTACTTGAACTTCTTGAACTTCTTGAACCTTCCTGCTACTTGAACTACTTGAACTTCTTGAACTTTACTGCTACTTGAACTTCTTGAACTTCTTGAACCTTCCTGCTACTTGAACTTCTTGAACCTTCCTGCTACTTGAACTTCTTGAACCTTCCTGCTACTTGAACTTTTTGAACTTTCCCGCTACTTGAATTTCTTGAACTTCTTGAACCTTCCTGCTACTTGAACTTCTTGAACCTTCCTGCTACTTGAACCTCTTGAACTTCTTGAACCTTCCTGCTACTTGAACTTCATGAACTTCTTGAACCTTCCTGCTACTTGAACTTCTTGAACTTCTTGAACCGTCCTGCTACTTGAACTTCTTGAACTTCTTGAAACTTCCTGATACTTTAACTTCTTGAACTTCTTGAACCTTTCTGCTACTTGAACTTCTTGAACTTCTTGAACCTTCCTGCTACTTGAACTTCTCGAACCTTCCTGCGACTTGAACTTTTTGAACCTTCCTGCTACTTGAACTTCTTGAACCTTCCTGCTACTTGAACTTTTTGAACCTTCCTGCTACTTGAACTTCCAGAACCTTCCTGCTACTTGAACTTCTTGAACTTTTTGAACTTATTGAACCTTCCGGCTACTTGAACTTCTTGAACCTTCCTGCTACTTGAACTTTTTGAACTTTTTGAACCTTCCGGCTACTTGAACTTCATGAACCTTCCTGCTACTTGAACTTTTTGAACTTCTTGAACCTTCCTGCTACTTGAACTTCTTGAACCTTCCTGCTACTTGAACTTCTTGAACCTTCCTGCTACTTGAACTTCTTGAACTTCTTGAACCTTCATGCTACTTGAATTTCTTAAAACTTCCTGCTACTTGAACTTCTTGAACCTTCCTGCTACTTGAACTTCTCGAACCTTCCTGCTACTTGAACTTCTTGATCCTTCCTGCTACTTGATCTTCTTGAACCTTCCTGCTACTTGAACTTCTTGAACCTTCCTGGTACTTGAACTTCTTGAACCTTCCTGCTACTTGAACTTCTTGAAACTTTCTGCTACTCGAACTTCTTGAACTTCTTAAACCTTGCGGCTACTTGAACTTCTTGAACCTTCCTGCTACTTGAACTTCTTGAACTTCTTGAACCTTCCTGCTACTTGAACTTCTTGAACCTTCCTGCTACTTGAACTGCTTGAACTTCTTGACCCTTCCTGCTACTTGAACTTCATGAACCTTCCTGCTACTTGAACTTCTTCAACCTTCCTGCTACTTGAACTTCTTGAACTTCTTGAACCTTCCTGCTACTTGAACTTCTTGAACCTTCCGGCTACTTGAACCTCTTGAACTTCTTGAACCTTCCTGCTACTTGAACTTCTTGAACTTCTTGAACCATCCTGCAACTTGAACTTCTTGAACTTCTTGAACCTTCCTGCTACTTGAATTTCTTGAACTTCTTGAACCTTCCTGCTACTTGAACTTCTTGAACTTTTTGAACCTTCCTGCTACTTGAACTTCTTAAACTTCTTGAACCTTCCTGCTGCTTGAACTTCTTGAACTTCTTGAACCTTCCTGCTACTTGAACTTCTTGAACTTCTTGAACCTTCCTGCTACTTGAACTTCTTGAACCTTCGTGCTACTTGAACTTCTTGAACATTCCTGCTACCTGAACTTCTTGAAACTTTCTGCTACTTGAACTTCTTGAAACTTCCTGCTACCTGAACTTCTTGAACCTTCCTGCTACCTGAACTTCTTGAACCTTCCTGCTACTTGAACTTCTTGAAACTTTCTGCTACTTGAACTTCTTGAAACTTCCTGCTACCTGAACTTCTTGAACCTTCCTGCTACTTGAACTTCTTGAACCTTCATTCTACTTGAACTTTTCGAACCTTCCGGCTACGTGAACTTCTTGAACCTTCCTGCTACTTGAACTTCATGAACCTTCCTGCTACTTGAGCTTCTTGAACCTTCCTGCTACTTGAACTTCTTGAACCTTCCTGCTACTTGAACTTCTTGAACTTCATGAACCTTCCTGCTCCTTGAACTACTTGAACTTCTTGAACCTTCCTGCTACTTTAACTTCTTACACCTTCCTGCTACTTGAACTTCTTGAACCTTCCTGCCACTTGAACTTCTTGAACCTTCCTGCTACATGAACTTTTTGAACCTTCCTGCTACTTGAACTTCTTGAACTTCGTGAACCTTCGTGCTACTTGAACTTCTTGAACGTCTTGAACCATCCTGCTACTTGAACTTCTTAAACCTTCCTGCTACTTGAACTTTTGAACCTTCCTGCTACTTGAAATTCTTGAACTTCTTGAACCTTCCTGCTACTTGAACTACTTGAACTTCTTGAACCTTCCTGCTACTTGAACTTCGTGAACCTTCCTGCTACTTGAACTTCTTGAACCTTCCGGCTACTTGAACTTCTTTAACCTTCCTGCTACTTGAACTTATTGAACTTCTTGAACCTTCCTGCTACTTGAACTACTTAAACTTCTTGAATCTTCCTGCTACTTGAACTTCTGAAACCTTCCTGCTACTTGAACTTCATAAACCTTCCTGCTACTTGAACTTCTTGAACCTTCCGGCTACTTGAACTTCTTGAACTTCTTGAACCTTCCTGCTACTTGAACTACTTGAACTTCTTGAACCTTACAGCTACTTGAACTTCTTGAACTTCTTGAACCTTCCTGCTACTTGAACTTCTTGAACCTTCCTGCTACTTGAACTTCTTGAACCTTCCTGCTACTTGAACTTTTTGAACTTTCCTGCTACTTGAACTTCTTGAACTTCTTGAACCTTCCTGCTACTTGAACTTCTTGAACCTTCCTGCTACTTGAACCTCTTGAACTTCTTGAACCTTCCTGCTACTTGAACTTCATGAACTTCTTGAACCTTCCTGCTACTTGAACTTCTTGAACTTCTTGAACCGTCCTGCTACTTGAACTTCTTGAACTTCTTGAAACTTCCTGATACTTTAACTTCTTGAACTTCTTGAACCTTTCTGCTACTTGAACTTCTTGAACTTCTTGAACCTTCCTGCTACTTGAACTTCTCGAACCTTCCTGCTGCTTGAACTTCTTGAACTTCTTTAACCTTCCTGCTACTTGAACTTCTTGAACTTCTTGAACCTTCCTGCTACTTGAACTTCTTGAACCTTCCTGCGACTTGAATTTTTGAACCTTCCTGCTACTTGAACTTCTTGAACCTTCCTGCTACTTGAACATTTTGAACCTTCCTGCTACTTGAACTTCCAGAACCTTCCTGCTACTTGGACTTCTTGAACTTTTTGAACTTCTTGAACCTTCCGGCTACTTGAACTTCTTGAACCTTCCTGCTACTTGAACTTTTTGAACTTCTTGAACCTTCCGGCTACTTGAACTTCTTGAACCTTCCTGCTACTTGAACTTTTTGAACTTCTTGAACCTTCCTGCTACTTGAACTTCTTGAACCTTCCTGCTACTTGAACTTCTTGAACTTCTTGAACCTTCATGCTACTTGAATTTCTTAAAACTTCCTGCTACTTGAACTTCTTTAACCTTCCTGCTACTTGAACTTCTCGAACCTTCCTGCTACCTGAACTTCTTGAACCTTCCTTCTACTTGATCTTCTTGAACCTTCCTGCTACTTGAACTTCTTGAACCTTCCTGGTACTTGAACTTCTTGAACCTTCCTGCTACTTGAACTTCTTGAAACTTTCTGCTACTCGAACTTCTTGAACTTCTTGAACCTTGCGGCTACTTGAACTTCTTGAACCTTCCTGCTACTTGAACTTCTTGAACTTCTTGAACCTTCCTGCTACTTGAACTTCTTGAACCTTCCTGCTACTTGAACTGCTTGAACTTCTTGAACCTTCCTGCTACTTGAACTTCATGAACCTTCCTGCTACTTGAACTTCATGAACCTTCCTGCTACTTGAACTTCTTGAACCTTCCTGCTACTTGAACTTCTTGAACTTCTTGAACCTTCCTGCTACTTGAACTTCTTGAACCTTCCGGCTACTTGAACCTCTTGAACTTCTTGAACCTTCCTGCTACTTGAATTCCTTGAACTTCTTGAACCTTCCTGCTACTTGAACTTCTTGAACTTTTTGAACCTTCCTGCTACTTGAACTTCTTAAACTTCTTGAACCTTCCTGCTGCTTGAACTTCTTGAACTTCTTGAACCTTCCTGCTACTTGAACTTCTTGAACTTCTTGAACCTTCCTGCTACTTGAACTTCTCGAACCTTCGTGCTACTTGAATTTCTTGAACAATCCTGCTACCTGAACTTCTTGAAGCTTCCTGCTACTTGAACTTCTTGAAACTTTCTGCTACTTGAACTTCTTGAAACTTATTGCTACCTGAACTTCTTGAACCTTCCTGCTACTTGAACTTCTTGAACCTTCCTGCTACTCGAGCTTCTTGAACCTTCCTGCTACTTGAACTTCTTGAACCTTCCTGCTACTTGAACTTCTTGAACTTCATGAACCTTCCTGCTCCTTGAACTACTTGAACTTCTTGAACCTTCCTGCTACTTTAACTTCTTACACCTTCCTGCTACTTGAACTTCTTGAACCTTCCGGCTACTTGAACTTCTTGAACCTTCCTGCTACTTGAACTTCGTGAACTTCATGAACCTTCCTGCTACTTGAACTACTTGAACTTCTTGAACCTCACTGCTACTTTAACTTCTTGAACCTTCTGCTACTTGAACTTCTTGAACCTTCCTGCTACTTTAACTTCTTGAACCTTCAGGCTACTTGAACTTCTTGAACTTCTTGAACCTTCCTGCTACTTGAACTACTTGAACTTCCTGAACCTTACTGCTACTTGAACTTCTTGAACTCCTTGAACCTTCCTGCTACCTGAACTTCTTGAACCTTCCTGCTACTTGAACTTCTTGAACTTCTTAAACCTTCCTGCAACTTGTTCTTCTTGAACCTTCCTGCTACATGAACTTTTTGAACTTTCCTGCTACTTGAATTTCTTGAACCTTCCTGCTACATGAACTTCTAGAACCTTCCTGCTACTTGAACTTCTTGAACTTCTTGAACCTTCCTGCTACTTGAACTTCTTGAATATTCCTGCTACTTGAACTTCTTGAACCTTATTGCTACTTGAACTTCTTGAACTTCTTGAACCTTCCTGCTACTTGAACTTCTTGAACTTCTTGAATCTTCCTGCTACTTGAACTTCTTGAACTTATTGAACCTTAATGCTACTTGAACTTCTTGAACCTTCCTGGTACTTGAACTTCTTGAACCTTCCTGCTACTTGAACTTCTTGAACCTTCCTGCTACTTGAACTTCTTGAACCCTCCTGCTACTTGAACTTCTTGAACTTCTTGAACCTTCCTGCTACTTGAACTTTTTGAACCTTCCTGCTACTTGAACTTCTTGAACCTTCCTGCTACTTGAACTTCTTGAACTTCTTGAACCTTCCTGCTACTTGAACTTCTTGAACCTTCCTGCTACTTGAACTTCTTGAACCTTCCTGCTACTTGAACTTCTTGAACTTCTTGAACCTTCCTGCTACTTGAACTACTTGAACGTCTTGAACCTTCCTGCTAATTAAACTTCTTGAACCTTCCTGCTACCTGAACTTCTTGAACCTTCCTGCTACTTGAACTTTCTGAACCTTCCGGCTACTTGAACTTCTTGAACCTTCCTGCTACTTGAACTTCTTGAACCTTCCTGCTACTTGAACTTCTTGAACCTTCCTGCTACTTGAACTTCTTGAACCGTCCTGCTACTTGAACTTCTTGAACTTCATGAACCTTCCAGCTCCTTGAACTACTTGAACTTCTTGAACCTTCCTGCTACTTTAACTTCTTGAACCTTCCTGCTACTTGAACTTCTTGAACCTGCAGGCTACTTGAACTTCTTGAACCTTCCTGCTACTTGAACTTCTTGAACTTCATGAACCTTCCTGTTACTTGAACTACTTGAACTTCTTGAACCTTACTGCTACTTTAACTTCTTGAACCTTACTGCTACTTGAACTTCTTGAGACTTCCTGCTACTTGAACTTCTTGAACCTTCCGGCTACTTGAACTTCTTGAACTTCTTGAACCTTCCTGCTACTTGAACCCATTGAACCTTCCTGCTACTTGAACTTCTTGAACTTTCCTGCTACTTGAACTTCTTGAACCTTGCTGCTACTTGAACTTCCTGACCCTTCCTGCTACTTGAACATTTTGAACTTCTAGAACCTTCCTGCCACTTGAACTTCTGGAATCTTCCTGCTACTTGAACTTCTTGAACCTTCCTGGTACTTGAACTTGAACTTTCCTGCATCTTGATTTTCTTGAACCTTCCTGCCACTTGAACTTCTTGACCCTTCCTGCTACTTGAACTTATTGAACTTCTTGAACCTTCCTGCTACTTGAACTTCTTAAACCTTCCTGCTACTTGAACTCCTTGAACCTTCCTGCTACTTGAACTTCTTGAACCTTCCTGCTACTTGAACTTCTTGAACTTCTTGAACCTTCCTTCTACTTGAACTTCTTGAACCTTCCTGCTACTTGAACTTCTTGAACTTCTTGAACCTTCCTGCTACTTGAACTTGTTGATCCTTCCTGCTACTCGAACTTCTCGAACCTTCCTGCTACTTGAACTTCATGAACTTCTTGAACCTTCCTGCTACTTGAACTTCTCGAACCTTCAGGCTACTTGAACTTCTTGAACCTTCCTGCTACTTGAACTTCTTGAACCTTCCTGCTACTTGAACTTCTTGAACTTCTTGAACCTTCCTGCTACTTGAACTTCTTGATCCTTCCTGCTACTTGAACTTCTCGAACCTTCCTGCTACTTGAACTTTATGAACTTCTTGAACCTTCCTGCTACTCGAACTTCTTGAACCTTCAGGCTACTTGAACTTCTTGAACCTTCGTGCTACTTGAACTTCTTGAACCTTCCTGCTACTTGAACTTTTTGAACCTTCCTGCTACTTGAACTTCTTGAACTTCTTGAACCTTTCTGCTACTTGAACTTCTTGAACCTTCCTGCTACTTGAACTTCTTGAACCTTCCTGCTACTTGAACTTCTTGAACCTTCCTGCTACTTGAACTTTTTGAACCTTCCTGCTACTTGAACTTCTTGAACTTCTTGAACCTTTCTGCTACTTGAACTTCTTGAACCTTCCTGCTACTTGAACTTCTTGAACTTCTTGAACCTTCCTGCTACTCAAACTTCTTTAACTTCTTGAACCTTCCTGCTACTTGAACTTTTTGAACCTTCCTGCTACTTGAACTTCTAGAACTTCTTGAACCTTCCTGCTACTTGAACTTCTTGAACTTCTTGAACCTTCCTGCTACTTGAACTTCTTGAACCTTCCTGCTACTTGAACTTCTTGAACTTCTTGAACCTTCCTGCTACTTGAACTTCTTGAACCTTCCTGCTACTTGAACTTCTTGAACATTCCTGTTACTTGAACTTCTTGAACCTTCCTGCTACTTGAACTTTTTGAACTTCTTGAACCTTCCTGCTACTTGATCTTCTTGAAACTTTCTGCTACTTGAACTTCTTGAAACTTCCTGCTACCTGAACTTCTTGAACCTTCCTAATACTTGAACTTCTTGAACCTTCCTGCTACTTGAACTTTTTGAACCTTCCGGCTACTTGAACTTCTTGAACCTTCCTGCTACTTGAACTTCTTGAACCTTCCTGCTACTTGAACTTCTTGAACCATCCTGCTACTTGAACTTCTCGAACCTTCCTGCCACTTGAACTTCTTGAACTTCATGAACCTTCCTGCTCCTTGAACTACTTGAACTACTTGAACCTTCCTGCTACTTTAACTTCTTACACCTTCCTGCTACTTGAACTTCTTGAACCTTCCGGCTACTTGAACTTCTTGAACCTTCCTGCTACTTGAACTTCTTGAACCTTCCTGCTACTTTAACTTCTTACACCTTCCTGCTACTTGAACTTCTTGAACCTTCCGACTACTTGAACTTCTTGAACCTTCCTGCTACTTGAACTTCTTAAACTTCATGCACCTTTCTGCTACTTGAACTACTTGAACTTCTTGAACCTTACTGCTACTTTAACTTCTTGAACCTTCCTGCTACTTGAACTTCTTGAACCTTCCTGCTACTTGAACTTCTTGAACTTCATGAACCTTCCTGCTACTTGAACTACTTGAACTTCTTGAACATTACTGCTACTTGAACTTCTTGAACCTTCCTGCTACTTGAACTTCTTGAACCTTCCGGCTACTTGAACTTCTTGAACTTCATGAACCTTCCTGCTACTTGAACTACTTGAACTTCTTGAACCTTCCTGCTACTTGAACTTCTTGAACTTCTTGAACCTTCCTGCTACTTGAACTTCTTGAACCTTCCTGCTACTTGAACTTCTTGAAATTTTTACACCTTCCTGCTACTTGAACTTCTTGAACCTTCCTGCTACTTGAACTTTTTGAACTTTCCTGCTACTTGAACTTCTTGAACTTCTTGAACCTTCCTGCTTCTTGAACTTCTTGAACCTTCCTGCTACTTTAACCTCTTGAACTTCTTGAACCTTCCTGCTACTTGAACTTCATGAACTTCTTGAACCTTCCTGCTACTTGAACTTCTTGAACTTCTTGAACCGTCCTGCTACTTGAACTTCTTGAACTTCTTGAAACTTCCTGATACTTTAACTTCTTGAACTTCTTGAACCTTTCTGCTACTTGAACTTCTTGAACTTCTTGAACCTTCCTGCTACTTGAACTTCTCGAACCTTCCTGCTGCTTGAACTTCTTGAACTTCTTTAACCTTCCTGCTACTTGAACTTCTTGAACTTCTTGAACCTTCCTGCTACTTGAACTTCTTGAACCTTCCTGCGACTTGAACTTTTTGAACCTTCCTGCTACTTGAACTTCTTGAACCTTCCTGCTACTTGAACTTTTTGAACCTTCCTGCTACTTGAACTTCCAGAACCTTCCTGCTACTTGATCTTCTTGAACTTTTTGAACTTCTTGAACCTTTCGGCTACTTGAACTTCTTGAACCTTCCTGCTACTTGAACTTTTTGAACTTCTTGAACCTTCCGGCTAATTGAACTTCTTGAACTTTCCGGCTAATTGAACTTCTTGAACCTTCCTGCTACTTGAACTTTTTGAACTTCTTGAACCTTCCTGCTACTTGAACTTCTTGAATCTTCCTGCTACTTGAACTTCTTGAACTTTCCTGCTACTTTAACTTCTTGAACTTCTTGAACCTTCCTGCTACTTGAACTTCTCGAACATTCCTGCTACTTGAACTTCTTGAACTTCTTGAACCTTCCTGCTACTTGATCTTCTTGAACCTTCCTGCTACTTGAACTTCTTGAACCTTCCTGGTACTTGAACTTCTTGAACCTTCCTGCTACTCGAACTTCTTGAAACTTTCTGCTACTCGAACTTCTTGAACTTCTTGAACCTTGCGGCTACTTGAACTTCTTGAACCTTCCTGCTACTTGAACTTCTTGAACTTCTTGAACCTTCCTGCTACTTGAACTTCTTGAACCTTCCTGATACTTGAACTGCTTGAACTTCTTGAACCTTCCTGCTACTTGAACTTCATGAACCTTCCTGCTACTTGAACTTCTTGAACCTTCCTGCTACTTGAACTTCTTGAACTTCTTGAACCTTCCTGCTACTTGAACTTCTTGAACCTTCCGGCTACTTGAACCTCTTGAACTTCTTGAACCTTCCTGCTACTTGAACTTCTTGAACTTCTTGAACCTTCCTGCTACTTGAACTTCTTGAACTTCTTGAACCTTCCGGCTACTTGAACCTCTTGAACTTCTTGAACCTTCCTGCTACTTGAACTTCTTGAACTTCTTGAACCTTCCTGCTACTTGAACTTCTTGAACTTCTTGAACCTTCCTGCTACTTGAACTTCTTGAACTTCTTGAACCTTCCTGCTACTTGAACTTCTTGAACCTTCCGGCTACTTGAACCTCTTGAACTTCTTGAACCTTCCTGCTACTTGAACTTCTTGAACTTCTTGAACCTTCCTGCAACTTGAACTTCTTGAACTTCTTGAACCTTCCTTGTACTTGAATTCCTTGAACTTCTTGAACCTTCCTGATACTTGAACTTCTTGAACTTTTTGAACCTTCCTGCTACTTGAACTTCTTAAACTTCTTGAACCTTCCTGCTGCTTGAACTTCTTGAACTTCTTGAACTTCTTGAACCTTCCTGCTACTTGAACTTCTTGAACTTCTTGAACCTTCCTGCTACTTGAACTTCTCGAACCTTCGTGCTACTTGAACTTCTTGAACATTCCTGCTACCTGAACTTCTTGAAGCTTCCTGCTACTTGAACTTCTTGAAACTTTCTGCTACTTGAACTTCTTGAAACTTCCTGCTACCTGAACTTCTTGAACCTTCCTGCTACTTGAACTTCTTGAACCTTTCTTCTACTTGAACTTTTTGAACCTTCAGGCTACGTGAACTTCTTGAACCTTGCTGCTACTTGAACTTCTTGAACATTCCTGCTACTTGAGCTTCTTGAACCTTCCTGCTACTTGAACTTCTTGAACCTTCCTGCTACTTGAACTTCTTGAACTTCATGAACCTTCCTGCTCCTTGAACTACTTGAACTTCTTGAACCTTCCTGCTACTTTAACTTCTTACACCTTCCTGCTACTTGAACTTCTTGAACCTTCCGGCTACTTGAACTTCTTGAACCTTCCTGCTACTTGAACTTCGTGAACTTCATGAACCTTCCTGCTACTTGAACTACTTGAACTTCTTGAACCTCACTGCTACTTTAACTTCTTGAACCTTCTGCTACTTGAACTTCTTGAACCTTCCTGCTACTTTAACTTCTTGAACCTTCCGGCTACTTGAACTTCTTGAACTTCTTGAACCTTCCTGCTACTTGAACTACTTGAACTTCCTGAACCTTACTGCTACTTGAACTTCTTGAACTCCTTGAAGCTTCCTGCTACCTGAACTTCTTGAACCTTCCTGCTACTTGAACTTCTTGAACTTCTTAAACCTTCCTGCAACTTGTTCTTCTTGAACCTTCCTGCTACATGAACTTTTTGAACTTTCCTGCTACTTGAATTTCTTGAACCTTCCTGCTACATGAACTTCTAGAACCTTCCTGCTACTTGAACTTCTTGAACTTCTTGAACCTTCCTGCTACTTGAACTTCTTGAACCTTCCTGCTACTTGAACTTCTTGAACCTTATTGAGCAGGAAGGTTCATGAAGTTCAAGTAGCCGGAAGGTTCAAAAAGTTCAAAAAGTTCAAGTAGCAGGAAGGTTCAAGAAGTTCAAGTAGCCGGAAGGTTCAATAAGTTCAAAAAGTTCAAGAAGTTCAAGTAGCAGGAAGGTTCTGGAAGTTCAAGTAGCAGGAAGGTTCAAAAAGTTCAAGTAGCAGGAAGGTTCAAGAAGTTCAAGTAGCAGGAAGGTTCAAAAAGTTCAAGTCGCAGGAAGGTTCGAGAAGTTCAAGTAGCAGGAAGGTTCAAGAAGTTCAAGAAGTTCAAGTAGCAGAAAGGTTCAAGAAGTTCAAGAAGTTAAAGTATCAGGAAGTTTCAAGAAGTTCAAGAAGTTCAAGTAGCAGGACGGTTCAAGAAGTTCAAGAAGTTCAAGTAGCAGGAAGGTTCAAGAAGTTCATGAAGTTCAAGTAGCAGGAAGGTTCAAGAAGTTCAAGAGGTTCAAGTAGCAGGAAGGTTCAAGAAGTTCAAGTAGCAGGAAGGTTCAAGAAGTTCAAGAAATTCAAGTAGCAGGAAAGTTCAAAAAGTTCAAGTAGCAGGAAGGTTCAAGAAGTTCAAGTAGCAGGAAGGTTCAAGAAGTTCAAGTAGCAGGAAGGTTCAAGAAGTTCAAGAAGTTCAAGTAGCAGTAAAGTTCAAGAAGTTCAAGTAGTTCAAGTAGCAGGAAGGTTCAAGAAGTTCAAGAAGTTCAAGTAGCCGGAAGGTTCAAGAAGTTCAAGTAGCAGGAAGGTTTAAGAAGTTCAAGTAGCAGGAAGGTTTCAGAAGTTCAAGTAGCAGGAAGATTCAAGAAGTTCAAGTAGTTCAAGTAGCAGGAAGGTTCAAGAAGTTCAATAAGTTCAAGTAGCAGGAAGGTTCAAGAAGTTCAAGTAGCCGGAAGGTTCAAGAAGTTCAAGTAGCAGGAAGGTTCAAGAAGTTCAAGTAGCAGGAAGGTTCAAGAAGTTCAAGTAGTTCAAGTAGCAGGAAGGTTCGAGAAGTTCAAGAATTTCAAGTAGCAGGAAGGTGCAAAAGTTCAAGTAGCAGGAAGGTTCAAGAAGTTCAAGTAGCAGGATGGTTCAAGACGTTCAAGAAGTTTAAGTAGCACGAAGGTTCAATAAGTTCAAGAAGTTCAAGTAGCAGGAAGGTTCAAAAAGTTCATGTAGCAGGAAGGTTCAAAAAGTTCAAGTGGCAGGAAGGTTCAAGAAGTTCAAGAAGTTCAAGTAGCAGGAAGGTTCAAAAAGTTCAAGTTGCAAGCAGGTTCAAGAAGTTCAAGTAGCAGGAAGGTTCAAGAAGTTCAAGTAGCGGGAAGGTTCAAGAAGTTCAAGAAGTTCAAGTCGCAGGTAGGTTCAAGAAGTTCAAGTAGCAGGAAGGTTCAAGAAGTTCAAGAAGTTCAAGTACAAGGAAGGTTCAAGAAGTTCAAGAAGTTCAAGTAGCAGGAAGGTTCAAGAAGTTCAAGAAGTTCAAGTAGCAGGAAGGTTCAAGAAGTTCAAGTAGCAGGAAGGTTCAAGAAGTTCAAGTAGCAGGAAGGTTTAAAAAGTTCAAGAAGTTCAATTAGCAGGAAGGTTCAAGAAGTTCAAGTAGCAGGAAGGTTCAAGAGATTCAAGAAGTTCAAGTAGCAGTAAGGTTCAAGAAGTTCAAGTAGTTCAAGTAGCAGGAAGGTTCATGAAGTTCAAGAAGTTCAAGTAGCCGGAAGGTTCAAGAAGTTCAAGTAGCAGGAAGGTTCAAGAAGTTCAAGTAGCAGGAAGGTTCAAGAAGTTAAAGTAGCAGTAAGGTTCAAGAAGTTCAAGTAGTTCAAGTAGCAGGAAGGTTCAGGAAGTTCAAGAAGTTCAAGTAGCAGGAAGGTTCAAGAAGTTCAAGTAGCCGGAAGGTTCAAGAAGTTCAAGTAGGAGGAAGGTGTAAGAAGTTAAAGTAGCAGGAAGGCTCAAGAAGTTCAAGTAGTTCAAGGAGCAGGAAGGTTCATGAAGTTCAAGAAGTTCATGTGGCAGGAAGGTTCAAGAAGTTCAAGTAGCAGGATGGTTCAAGAAGTTCAAGTAGCAGGAAGGTTCAAGAAGTTCAAGTAGCAGGAAGGTTCAAGAAGTTCAAGTAGCCGGAAGGTTCAAAAAGTTCAAGTAGCAGGAAGGTTCAAGAAGTTCAAGTAGCAGGAAGGTTCAAGAAGTTCAGGTAGCAGGAAGTTTCAAAAAGTTCAAGTAGCAGGAAGGTTCAAGAAGTTCAAGTAGCAGGAATGTTCAAGAAGTTCAAGTAGCAGGAAGGTTCAAGAAGTTCAAGTAGCAGGAAGGTTTAAGAAGTTCAAGAAGTTCAAGTAGCAGGAAGGTTCAAGAAGTTCAAGTAGCAGGAAGGTTCAAGAAGTTCAAGAAGTTCAAGTAGCAGGAAGGTTCAAGAAGTTCAAGAAGTTCAGGTAGCAAGAAGGTTCAAAAAGTTCAACTAGCAGGAAGGTTCAAGAAGTTAAAGAAGTATGAGTAGCAGGAAGGTTCAAGAAGTTCAAGAAGTTCAAGTAGCAGGAAGGTTCAAGAAGTTCAAGTAGCAGAAAAGTTCAAGAAGTTCAAGAAGTTCAAGTAGCAGGAAGGTTCAAAAAGTTCAAGTAGCACGAAGGTTCAAGAAGTTCAAGTGGCAGGAAGGTTCAAGAAGTTCAAGTAGCCTGAAGGTTCAAGAAGTTCAAGTAGCAGGAAGGTTCAAGAAGTTCATGAAATTAAAGTAGCAGGAAGGTTCGACTAGTTTAAGTAGCAGGAAGGATCAACAAGTTCAAGTAAAAGGAAGGTTCAAGAAGTTCAAGAAGTTCAAGTAGCAGGACGGTTCAAGAAGTTCAAGAAGTTCAAGTAGCAGGAAGGTTCAAGAAGTTCAAGAAGTTCAAGTAGCAGGAAGGTTCAAGAAGTTCAAGAGGTTCAAGTAGCAGTAAGGTTCAAGAAGTTCAAGTAGCATGAAGGTTCAAGAAGTTCAAGAAGTTCAAGTAGCAGGAAGGTTCAAAAAGTTCAAGTAGCAGGAAGGTTCAAGAAGTTCAAGAAGTTCAAGTAGCAGTAAGGTTCAAGAAGTTCAAGTAGTTCAAGTAGCAGGAAGGTTCAAGAAGTTCAAGAAGTTCAAGTAGCCGGAAGGTTCAAGAAGTTCAAGTAGCAGGAAGGTTCAAGAAGTTCAAGTAGCAGAAGGTTCAAGAAGTTAAAGTAGCATTTAGGTTCAAGAAGTTCAAGTAGTTCAAGTAGCAGGAAGGTTCATGAAGTTCACGAAGTTCAAGTAGCAGTAAGGTTCAAGAAGTTCAAGTAGTTCAAGTAGCAGGAAGGTTCATCAAGTTCACGAAGTTCAAGTAGCAGGAAGGTTCAAGAAGTTCAAGTAGCCGGAAGGTTCAAGAAGTTCAAGTAGCAGGAAGGTGTAAGAAGGTAAAGTAGCAGGAAGGTTCAAGAAGTTCAAGTAGTTCAAGGAGCAGGAAGGTTCATGAAGTTCAAGAAGTTCAAGTAGCAGGAAGGTTCAAGAAGTTCAAGTAGCAGGAAGGTTCAAGAAGCTCAAGTAGCAGGAAGGTTCAAGAAGTTCAAGTAGCAGGAAGGTTCAAGAAGTTCGAGTAGCCGGAAGGTTCAAAAAGTTCAAGTAGCAGGAAGGTTCAAGAAGTTCAAGTAGCAGGAAGGTTCAAGAAGTTCAGGTAGCAGGAAGTTTCAAGAAGTTCAAGTAGCAGAAAGTTTCAAGAAGTTCAAGTAGCAGGATGGTTCGAAAAGTTCAAAAAGTTCAAGTAGCAGGAAGGTTCAAGAAGTTCAAGTAGCAGGAATGTTCAAGAAGTTCAAGTAGAAGGAAGGTTTAAGAAGTTCAAGTAGCAGGAAGGTTCAAAAAGTTCAAGAAGTTCAAGTAGCAGGAAGGTTCAAGAAGTTCAAGGAGTTCAAGCAGCA